>CM066993.1:24170000-26789166 GCA_033977485.1 Hydrangea macrophylla
TCTTAACTCCCCTTTTCAGTTCTTTAATGAACTAAATGAACTTGAATCAAGAGATCTCAACGAGTAGTGTTTCAAAACTTATACCAATGGCGAAAATATTTTAGAAATGACGAATCAAAGGAGAAGGACAAACACAATCAGAATTGAGAGAATTGAAACTCACAATCAGATTTAAAGAGAATTGAAACTAACAATCAGATTTAAGAGAGAAGAAATCAGAGATATAGTTATATTTTTATGAGAGAACTAGAAACCAAGATTCGTATACCTCAAAGGAAGAATATGAAACAAAAAAAATCAGATTTGGCCTTTCTTTGATATCAATGCCTCCCTTCTTTTTTTTTTTTCTTTTTTTTTTGGGATATCTTTTCTTTTCTTTTCTTTTCTTTTCTTTTTGTCGGATCTCTTCTTTTCTTTTTCTTTTTTTTTTTTTTGTTTTTGTTTTTGTTTTTGTTTTTGTTTTTGTTTTTGTTTTTTTTTTGTATAACTAGAGGCACAAAAACAAAAAACAAAGAAGAATATAATATAAAACAGAATTTGAAGAACAAAAGAACACGAAGAGTCACGAAGAAAATACGAAGAACAAACAGAGAATAGACGAAAAATTAAAAGGATAGATAACTTGATTTTAGAAACCTTGCTTTGATACCAAATGATGCAAACCTCAGTAGACTAGCAATGAGACCCAACAACAAAGATTGAATATCTTCCCAAGAAAGCTAGAAATCAGATTGTTGTGAAAGTGAACCTGTGACCCAACGCCTATAAAGAGACGCAAACCACAGGTATTCCAATTAGTGAACCTGAGACCCAACGCCTATAAAGAGACGCAAACCACAGGTATTCTTAGTTTTGAACGCCACAAGGTGAAAACCTTGATAAGTTCTGAAAGTTCAATGAAGAACCAAGAAGAAGGAGTAAAAACTCACTTTTTATCAATTTATCAAATCTGTCCATTACAAAAGATAAGCAAGGATATATATAGGCTTGGAACATCCCTCCAACCATAGGAATAAATGCAAGTAGTTGGAACAACCCTCCAACCATAAGAAATAATGCATTCACGTTTTTTAGCAAATGCTAGTACAAAAAAGTAGTTAAACTCATTAAATGCACTTAAAAACATGAACCAACTCTCAACTACTATCTATAAAACATATATAGCTATATCTTAGAGGTTATATTCAGTCCACATCTTCACATGCATGAATTAAATTGACATAGTCTTCATTTCCCTTTGGGCCACTCTTAGGAATGCTAAAATCAGCCCAAATTTCTTGAATCAGCCCATTGAAAGCTTCTTTGATCTTTTTGGTCCTTGCTCTTGTAATTGGCCCATTTGGAACATGCAATGGATCTTGCAATGGCCCATGTTGATTCTCATCAAATCGTGTGAGTGAGTGTACTAAAATTTATTGAATATAGTGTGTGCATGTAGGTGATATAAATGGGAGGGGGTGGGTTGATAAGTGGCGTGCCTTATGCCAATTGTAATGTTGGTTTCATGCATGAATGACACATGGTGTAGGACTACACATGGCTGCCATGTGGCAGTGGTGGGGCCCACATCTCGATTCATGTGCCATTACATGGGGTTTGCGTCTTGATTTATGTGCTATACTACGAAGTGGTTGCGAGACTGCAAGTATGCATATGTACGGGGTCGGGTACAAGTCTATGTAAGGATTCAGTTATGAGTCGTCTATGAATTTTAAACTAAAAGTCGAGGCTACGATTAATAGTCTGATATTACTAAAATGTATGTAACGATGTCGTCATTATGATAACAATCAAAAAGGGTCTTCTCATAAATTCTAACTAAGGCTATATGTTGAAGGCACAATTAATATTATTAGTACTATCGAAATAATAATGTCGCTTAAGCCATTAACTAAAGGGTTCAAATGAACAGTTCCTATTTAGGATTATCCTAATGGTCCTTCTATAACCATACCACAGTGACATCGCTAACCTTATTATTTCTACGTGGAATTTCCAAGGAAATTAAAGGTGCTATAAAATACATGAAGGCGGTTTAAAATAATAGTTAAGACTCGCACTATGAATGGTGTAAGCATTCAAAGTGGTTTGCAAAAGTTATTGAAAAAAAATGCCTTAAGGCTTAAAGTTAAGAAACTGTTTTTACAAACTGAGCATATGGGGACAGTTTGATAACATATTTCAAAAACAGAAAGTCTAGGAGTACCGAAAGGGATCATCTCAAGATTCTATATGTTCAATCTATTGACGTACCTTTGATCGATCGACCATCGTCTCTCTCAAGCGATCGAAGATCGAAATGTCTTCGATCGCTTGACTGTCACCCACGTTTGATCGATCGAAATATGTTCGATCGATTGAACGCAGGGTTTCTGCAGTTTGCATGGCATAGGTTGGAGATCACTGTTTCATCGTGATCTCCCAACTCCGAGACTACTCAGACATAGCCTGAGGTGTAACAGATTGGTTTTTAACGTGAGAAAACATTAAGGGTTTGTTTGGTTGAGTTATAAACATAAAAACTATGAAAATTATTGATTTATCACTACTAATATGCGAACCTACGATTATCACTACTTATACTATGAAGAAGCACAAACAGAATGTAAATAAAACAATACAAAAGAACCTGGAACATTGCATTTATACTAAACTTGCTGAAAATCCAAAGAAAACCAATATCAAACCATGAAACCTACAAAACAAACCAAAACTCTCTATGTCTCTCTATAAAATTAAAGAACAAAGTGTGGGCGGCCTTTATGATGTGTTTATAACGCCTATATATAGAGAAACCTAGGGCTAGGGTGATTTTCAATACGTCTGCTGCGTGCCCGCGTTATGCTGATAAAACCGTGCTCGATCGATCGAATAACATTCGATCGCTTGAGAAACCTTCAATCGGTTAGCTACTCGATCGCTTGAGCTCCATTCGATCGCTCGAACCTCACAATTCAGCTTTGAAATGTCTTCTCTGCATTTGAGCTTTACCCTTTTCCTATTATTCATTCCTGCACATAACACTGCTGCATATCTGCACAAAACAATAGCTAATACACAAAATTTATCATAGACTTGTCTCATTGTATATAAATTGGCATTGTAACACATCTTGCAGATAAAATAGCAATTTGTGAACTAAATTATGACATTTTCTTCTTATAGCGCAGTTATATTTTACAAATACCCCCCCGCTTGTCACAACCCCCAACTAGCTTATTGCTAGTCCCTAGCGATAGAGCGATATAAAAATAAGCTAAACTAAACTACAACGACTAAAATAAAAGAAAAAAAAAAGTAAAAGTAAGCTAACCTAAATAGAAAGGGATATCCTAACTCACTTTTGCAGGAATAGCGGTTGCATTTAGCGAATGCAACAAGCCGTTAAACCCTTAAGTTTCCCCTAATGGACGAGTGTTGTCTCGTGAGGGTTTACAGTGAATGTACCCACAAAATTCATAAATTTAAGTTTAAAAAGATAAAGAACAACTTCTAACACTCCCTCCCGGTCAACTGCTAACTCAGCTCTACAAAGACATATTAATTTCAATCAAACCACCAAGATAGATATAACATTTGTATCACATTCATGCATCTGTGTGTGTGTAAAGTTAATAGCTATGCATCAAACCTTGTCTGGAGTTGGTTGGACTATCGTACCTCTAGAACTTGTAGTTTCAACTCAATTCTGACATTGGTTCACACTCATAAAAGAACGTCTCACAGAAACTTGCTTAAGAATGATCGCACATTGCATGAAAGCTTTGATAAGAGTGAAATTTTGGTTACTAATGCTTTCATACTTGACTCTATGAAAAACGGACGTTTAGAGTGTATAGTATCGCGAATAGAATACTACTTACTAGAGGAGCGAAATACCATGGATAACTCAATTCACACGTTCATGTTCAACTAATTCATTAAGAATCATTAAGACTTGAATTTTTGAGTTTTATATGGCAAATGGAGATGCTAAGAGAGAAAATACGCGTCTCAGTAGGTGATAGAGACCATCTTATTATCATTTTATCCTTTCACTTCTCCAACCAACTTCCATTCTTGCACATGCTTCTCTTTTTTTTAAAAAAAGGTTTTTTTTTTCCTTTTTTTTGTACATATATACTCTTCCACATTCAAACATTCATTGTATAATTCTTTTTATGAGGCAGCTCCCATAACTACACCCTTCCAATCAAATACATCGACATTTTAATCATATTAGATGTGCAATGAGGTCCATTGGGGTCAAGGTATATGATTCAGAGTTCGTATTCTCATAATAGAGTCACCAATATATAATCGGTATGGGGTTGGAAATGAAATGGTTTCTTGTTTAGGCTAAGGAGTGGACATCGATGGCTTAAATCATTTCCTTAATTTCTTAGTTTTAGCACTTCGGTGTTTATCAAGTTTAGTTGGTAGATCCAGAACGTTCTCCTCTAATAAGCAGCCAAAATTTAAGAATAAGTTGAGACTGTTTCAACGAATTTTATAAGCATAATCAAGAAAATAATTCAAGTTTGTGTGACAATTCCCTCAAAAATGAAGAATAGATCAAAACTCACTAAGGGTAATTACTTTTCACTACTCATTCTGTGAACACAATAGTCGTATTAACTCATTTTTTAGATTTTCTACATAGCTATCAACAAGTGCTTATGGATGTTGGATACATGAAAGGTCAACACATGCAATCATCCTAGTGATACTAGAGAAACGCGTGAACGTAATTCATAAAAGGATAAGACTAATGTGAATGTGTCATTGCATAATAAATAACTGACACGGAGAGAAAGTTCAAAGTTATTCTATCATTTAAGTTAAAAATTTTCAAAAATCTTCAAAATTTTATTAAGATTGTATGTTAATATAGTTTCTCAAAGTTTAAGAGTGCTAAGTGTGAAATATACAGGTGAATACTTATCTACCCCGTACCCCCAACTGAAAACAATGATGTCCTCAAAAGTTGGTTTACAAAATAAAATGGATGGGTATCACCTAGTAGAACTAATCCAATAACAACGGGCATAGCAACCTGTAATAGAACATACAATCTCCAAACAACCATGATCAAAATACATAGAATGATAAAACCTGATCCATATATAGCATCAAAGCTAATCACTGGAATGATAATACAATAACAGAATAGAGCAGTGATCAGAGTCTAATAATATCTAAAATACATATAAGTGGAGAGGTGAGAGGAAAAAAACTGAATACAATAAATAGATAAAACTCGTACACACTCCTCTAATATATCCTAATCGACCGCAATTGGGTCGTCATTAGTAGTATCAGAAATGTTGATCGGAGCATCGGTAGTAGTGGACCCCTCTCCACCCTCAGCAACTGCAAGCGCAGTCATTGGGTCACTCTCTCTCGGGTCAGAAGGTATAGTCAATAAACGGACAGTCACAACTAGAGGTGTCGCCGATGATGATGATGGAGCAGAAGTCAGATGTAGGGCATAAGATGAAGGATCAACTATGTAGCCATATGATCAACCTTGCCCTCGAGTTTGATCTGGGCCTCTCCCTTCTCCAAGAATAATGTGTGAATGGTTTGGAGAGATACAGATGAGGACTCTCCCTGGGTTGGATCCTGAGAGGGTTGTCTCAGCTCAAACTGCTGCACCTCAATGACAGGATCAACCTTGTCATCAGAATCATGCTCCTCAGCCTCGGAAGGCATCCCAGAAGTGGCTCCCTCTGTGTCTATACCTCGTCTTCACTTATTTTTTGCTCTGACTTTCGCCTTACCCTTTCCTTTTCTCTTTCGCTTCAGTACGTCTTAGCGTCGGGCAGCCGTCTCACCAAAACAGTTAGAAGCATTCTGAAACTCATCTACCGGTAGTGGGAGCAATCCAGTTTGGGTAATGACTCTATGAATGGCCCATGCACCTTTCAGATGTTTCTTAGCAAAAATATAGCGCATGGGCTGCACCATAAAGTCAATGTATAAGCATGGTAGACAAACACTCTTCCCAGTCCCCACAGAATATAAAACCCGAACATACCACGGTGCCAACTTTTTGTGATAGGAGGTCAAGAAGATACAATTACAAAGCGCCAAATGAAGCATGTAGTAGTTATCAATGAGGTGGCGATCCTCAATGAATGACACTCCATTCTAGAATTGCACAGCTCTACTAGTAATCTCCCTAAATATAGTGGAGAAAGGAGTCCCAGGGGCTCCTAGCCGCTGGGGACAATCATACTCTGGCACCTCTGGTACTCCAAAAGCTGTAGCCAATGTCGCTAGACTAAAAATGATATCCCACCCACGTATAAAAGATTGGTATATAAGTGGCACGACAGGGTCCTTGATCATGGTGGCGCATGCCTCCCGAACCCAAGAGATATTGACCTGTTTGGCTTGGGTCAACATCTCGAACCATTGCGGCATATCCTTTATTCTTGCTAGGAACCACAGAGCCGATAGCCAGATAGTCTCAAGCGGTCTTTTGAGTATTATTTTGTGGTGACTGAAGAAGCGAGAAAACCATGATTGATCTAGAATATTCCAGAATCGGTGGTCGGGTACCGAATCTGGAATGGTAAAATCGAATGGTTTCTCTCTATGATACCCGGTTGTTGGATTCATGGTGCGAAACCTAAAATAGAGAAATAGAAGTAAGTAATCAAAACAGGGGAAACAAAATAAGAAACTGCCTCTGCAAGTGTTCGATCATCGAACATTTTTTGATCGATTGAAAAATGGCTAGGCTCGAGCGCTTGAGCCCAGTTTGATCGAGCACAGAAATTTTCAAGACCGATGCAAAACTCGCAGAAACAAGGAAAAGAAAGGAAAACAACAACAAAGAGATAAATTATTTGGTCTTAAGACCAATGGGGGGCACCCCTTCTTGCTCTCTAGCAATACAAGGAAAAGAGAGGGTCATAGGGACCTTACCTCAAAAAGTGTGCAGTGGAGAGGTGGGGCCGATGATGATGATGATGTAGGGATAACCAGGTGCTGGGCTGGCACACGTGGGGTTGTGACTGGAACCAAAATAAAGAAAAAATCACCCTAGGCTCCCTCTCTCTCAAGCAATTGATAAATTTGAGAAGTGAGGGAGCTTCCAGCAGATGCCTCGTTTAAATAAAATTCTCGAGCAATCAAGAAAGTTTGATCGATCGAATGGTCGATCGATCTAAAGTCAATCAAGCACTCGAAGGTTCAGATATTTTGATCAATCGAAAAGGGTCGATCGATTGAACATATTTCCAAGAACCCTTTAGGCAGGATACTTGTGTACTCCCAACTGACAAAAATTGATCTAGACATACATGAATATCACAATAGCAGTTTAACACAGAACATGTAAGCCAAAAATAGTCATCATTTTTTAATATAAAGTTGCAAAATCCATAAATATAAAATTTGTAAAGCATTCAATTGCAAAATTATTCCCCATATGGTACTCAGACCTAATTACAAGCTTGAAATAAAAACAAACTAAAAACATTTTTATCTAGGATGACACTTTAACTCTCTAAACAATTAAGCAAATGAATCATCACAAGCTGAAGTGTACCACTATTCCTCGAATACAAAAACTTCATCTTCTATGTTTGTTTCATAAGAGTACCTGGCCGAATCTTCTATGGTGGAGTCCAAACTTGATAGTTCATGGCACCAAAAAGATTTGAAAGCGTTTAGTGTGTCATTGAGTGCGTCTGGAATCTCCAAGGAATTGACTGCGCTTGTGAGAGGTGATCGTAGCGATCCTAATGGAAACATAGATAATGGAGTATAACTCCGCAGTTGTTCTACCCCTCATGGCGGGGTGCCAAGGGACCTCACGGAAGGCCCATAGCTTGCTGGATTTTCCATCATCCAATCCACAACAAATCGAATGCAACCTAGCGAAAAAGAAGTGGACACTTTGCTAGCAGATGTGGAAGGAATACCAGTGGCAGATTATGATTCATAGTGATATTACTAGACAAAGACACAAAGACAAAAAGAAGGATAGAAATTAAATTAGAATAAAGTAAGGAAGGAAATAAAAGAAAGAAATCAAATGAAGGGAACAAACAAAGAAAAACGGAAGTAAAAAGAAATATGACATGAATTCAACCTCACTATTGGCATGACGGAACCATGTGCACTAGCAGGTAGGGGGCACTGAAGCCTGAACAACAAATAGCTTACGTGCACATAGATGTATGGAACCAATTCAATAATGATGAAGTCATCAACAAACGTGAAGATAGCATTATGGCGTTCAAACACGACATCTTGCAAATCATTCTCAACCTATGGTTCCCATATTTCATCGTTCTCCCACTGTTGCAGGAGTTTGTCGTCTACCTCACCAACAAATTACCCTTCCTCTTCTTCTTCCACAATAGGAGGGAATTCCATGTTTTCAAAAGGATTAATGGCAAGAAGGGCTAGCGGGTAGGGAATGTACCCATGAGATAGGTCAATAACGTCATCAGCCCCTGGCTCTTGATAAGGTGAAAGGAAAAAAAGTAATCTCATCAGCAATCCAGGGGGGGTTTTGCTACTCAGAATCAGCCCATGAGCCTATCAAATACACTGATCTTATGTCATCATCATTTCTCATTTTTAAAGCTTGCAGGTGAGAGAGATAAAATGGAACAACGAAATCGAAGTCACATCCACAAAGAAAAAAATAAAACAAAAAAAATGACAGTAAACAAAATGCATTAAATGAAAAGATTACAATAACAGGTTGAGGACACTCTGGTGTTTTAGATATTTGAGTAGTTGGGCTCATCTAGTTGGATGTGCTCAACTTCTGGTTGGAAATTTTCCAACAACGGCTTCAACCGCTGGCCATTAACCTTGAAGCTTTCATCGTTCCTTGGATTTATCTGCTCAATGATCCCCTGTGGAAAGACAGATTTAACAATGAATGGACCTATCCACTGGGGTCGGAGCTTTTCTAGGAAGAGATGAAGGCGACAGTCGTATAACAGGACTTTTTGCCTCAGCTTGAATATTTTACGAAAGATAGTTTGATCGTGGCGAGCCTTCAACCTCTCCTTATGCAACTTTGCAGAGTCATATGCATCTCGGCGTATTTCCTCAAGCTCTGCAAGTTAAAGTTTTCATAATTCACCTCCCTCTTTAATATCAAAATTCAATGAGCATGTCACATAATAAGCTTTATGTTCAATTTTGATAGGGAGGTGACATGCTTTTTTGTACACTAGCCTATACAGGAACATTCCCAGATTTGTTTTAAATGTAGTACGGTATGCCCATAAAGCATCGCTCAACTTGCACGCCTAATTTTTTCTGTTTGAGCTAATCAGCTTTTTTAGAATGTGTTTTATTTCTCGGTTAGCCAACTCAACTTGCCCATTAGTCTATGGGTGGTAGGCTAAGGCAATTTTGTGATTGACCCCATACTTCTTAAGGAGTGACTCCAAGGGCCGATTATAGAAGTATTTGCATTGGTCACTTATTAACGCTCTGGGGGTTCCAAAATGCAATAGAATATTTTCTTTTAGAAATGACATTACTGTTCTGTGGTCATTTCGTCTTGTCGGTATTGCCTCTACCCATTTCGAGACATACTCCACAGCCAGAAGTATGTACTCGCAGTTATTCGATTTTGGGAATGGGCCCATAAAGTCTATGCCCCAACAATAAAAAATTTCGATTGTGATTATGGGAGTCAAAGGCATAGAATTCCTTTTTGAAATTATGCCAAACTTTTGACAACGTTGACATGCCTTGCAGAAAGAGTGGGCATCTTTACACATGGTGGGCCAGTAGAAACCATTATGTAGGACTTGTTGTGCAGTTTTTTGCGAAGAAAAATGTCTACCACAGGCTTCAGAATGGCATGAGGCTAGGATTACGGTTATGTCTTCATTCAGAACGCAACGTCTGATGACCTGATTAGCACAATATTTGAAAAGGTACGGGTCATTGAAGAAAAAATGATACACGAACGAGAGAAATCTTTTCCTATCCTGATTTGACCAATGCCTAGGGGTTTCTCCCGTGACAAGATAGCTTACGATATCCGCATGCCATGGTAGAGCAGACGCAACCATTAGTTGCTCATCTGGGAATTCATCCTTGATAGGCAGCAGTTCAGTGTTGTCAACAAAAGTTAACCGAGATAAATGATCCGCGACCACATTCTCTACTTCCTTCTAATCTTTGATTGTTAGATCAAACTCTTAGAGTACGAGTATCCAGCGAATAAGCCGTTATTTAGCGTCTTTCTTAGATAACAAGTATTTGAGGGCCGAGTGGTCTGTAAAACAGAGAATTGGTGACCTTATCAAATAAGACCTTAAATTGTCTAAGGCAAAAACTATAGCCAGTAGTTCTTTTTCAATAGTTGTATAATTTATCTGGGCTTCATTAAGTGTTCGGCTGGCATAGTAAATAACGTAAGGCCTATTGTCCTTCATCTGCCCTAGAAATGCGCCAATAGTGTAGTCACTAGCATCGCACATCAGTTTGAAAGGCAAACTCCAATCGGGTGCCTGTATTATTGGTGCGGGGGTGAGGAACTCCTTTAGTGCATCAAAAGATTTTTGATAGATTTTCGACCACTCGAATGGTGTGTCTTTAACGAGCAATTGACATAGTGGTCGGGAGATTGCACTAAAATTCTGAATGAATCGATAGTAGAATCTTGCGTGCCCGAAGAAAGAATGAATGTCTTTGATTGTGCGAGGAACAGGTAGATTCAAGATAATGTCAATTTTGGCCTTATCCACTTGGATACCTTCGTCGGAGATTTTATGGCTGAGGACTATTCCCTTGGTCACCATGAAGTGACATTTTTCCTATTTTAGCACCAGGTGTTTGTCCTCACATCCTACTAGCACCTGTTCAAGGTTTTTTAGACAATTGTCAAAGCTATGGCTAAACACAGAGAAATCGTCCATGAAGACTTTGAGTATTTATTCGACCATGTCACTGAAGATACATAACATGCACCCATGGAAGGTAGCAGGTGCATTGCATAAGCTAAAAGGAATTTATCGGTAAGCAATGGTACCGAAAGGACACGTAAAAGTCATTTTCTCCTGATCTTCAGGAGTGATTTCGATCTGATTATAACCACTGTATCCGTCTAAAAAGCAGTAATACTTGTGACCCGCTACTCATTCTAGAATTTGGTCCATGAATGGCAAAGGAAAGTGGTCTTTCCAGGTCATAGTGTTTAATTTTCGGTAATCTATGCACATCCGCCAAATAGTGGGGATGTGTATCGGAACTAACTCGCAGTCGCTATTCGGAATGACAGTTATGCCCGCCTTCTTTGGTACCACCTGGGTTAGACTAACCCAAGGACTGTCAGAGATTGGATATATGATCCCAACATCAAGTAATTTTAAAACTTTCTTTTTAACCACTTCTTGCATGTTGGGATTCAGACGCCTCTGCATTTGTCGTGATGGTTTATTGTCTTCCTCTAAATAAATTTTGTGGGTGCAAATGGACGGGCTTATGCCTTTGAGGTCAGCAATAGTCCATCCCAATGCTCCCTTATGTTGTTTCAACATTTAGACTAGTTTACCCTCTTGCTCAGAACTTAAAGTGGATGATATGATAACAGGGTACGTCTTTTTAGCCCCCTAGGAAAGCGTATTTGAGCTCCTTAGGAAGCTCCTTTAATTCCAAGTTGGGAAACTTTAAATTTGAGGGCATAACTAATTTTATTTTTGGAGGAACCGGTTCACATGGTGTTACCAGCATGCATTCAGCTTTATCCTCCTCTATTGTTTCCATCATGAGGCATGTTTGATTTAAGTCGGTATCCAGTGGAGTAGAGTTTTTAGGTTGATAGACAGGATCAAATTGTGACACAACTACTTCCAAAGGATCTTTGTAGTCGACAAAATTAGCCTCATCTTCTATAACAGTCTCGATGAGGTTTACTTCTTCCTCATATTCTTTAAGTCGGGGATTTGAAAATATTTTTACGTTTAACATCATGCTCCTAAATACGACCGTCATTATACCACTCCTTTTTTTTATCGTGGCATTGATTGTGTTGAGGAATGGACGTCCGAAGATCACCGAGATTTGTGCACATTGATTGGACACAGGTTCAATGTCTAAGATTACTAAATCAACCGGCAAGACAAACGAGTCTATTTCACGAGGACGTCTTCCAATACCCCTCTAGGGTATTTTACCGACCTATCTGCTAGTTATAGTGCAACTCGAGTAGGTTTGAGTTCACCTAACCCTAGTTGTTTATAGACTGAGTATGGCAGCAGGTTTACACTCGCTCCTAGGTCGAGGAGTGCATTGTCTATTCTTTGGTTTCCAATTTGACATGAGACAGTAGGAGTACCGGGGTCTTTGAGTTTCGAGGGCAGTTCATTTTGAATAATTGTGCTTGCTTGGCAAGCGACATAGGCATCTTTTTTTACACTCTTCCGCCTCTTAACCATGCATAAATCTTTGTATTTAGCGTAGGCCGGTACTTGTTTGATTGCATCAAGGAGTGGAAGGTTTATTTTAACTTGTTTAAACAATTCCAGAAACTCCTGATTCTTCACCTCATTTTTGGGTTTCTTTAGTCTTTCAGGGTAAGGCGCAAAAAAAGGGCATTTTGGTAATTTGTTGTTAACGGGCTCCTTTCTAGGCCTTCTCTCAACTTCTTCTACTTCTCTAGGAGCTTCATCATTGAATTCTATGGTTTTGTTGTTATTAGATGACTCCTCTTCCTTAGTACATGGTTCCTTTTTATTTACCACTTCATTCGCTTCATACTCTTTAGGTGTAGAAATAGGCATGTTTTGCCTTATAATCTTGCCACTTCTCAGAGTAGTCACGGCTTTAGCATGTTCTTGATTATTGGGACCATTGTTGTATCCCATAGGGTTTGGAAGTGGTTGGGCAGGAAATGTTCCTCTCATACCCTCTTATCGAGCATCTATCCTCTCTAATGTACCAGACGTCTTACTCATCATTTGATTTAATCATTGCGTTAAGTTCACATTAGAAAGTGGGTCTTCCTCTTGCACCTTTTTATGTAGTGCTACGTACACATTAGATTGGCCGAGCCACATTACAAGAAGAGAAATAGAAGGAGAAAAAATAAAAAGAGAATATGAAAAGAAGAGAATGAAAAGATGAAGTTGGTAGAAGAGACGAATGAAAGAAATCGAACCTGCCTTACAATGCCATTCTAAAACTACCTAATTAATCCTTTGTATCCTTTTTGATTGGCCGAGCCACATTACAACCTTTGAAAAGTCCTATTTGATCCTAGAAATATTGTTTGGATATATAAACAATGGGAAGGGGATTAAAACATGGTAATGATTAAGTTCTCTTGACTGTTGGCGTCCTATCCATGAGACTACTGTTCTTTCGTGTCATGCGTCTTTTCCGAGTTATATATGAGCGGTTTCTCATTTTGAAAACATATTTCCTTTGCTCCCATATATTACAAAAATTACACTTGTTTTTGAGTGTTTCATTTGAGAGTGTAATTGACATTGTGAGATTCGTAGTCGAGACATAGTTAAATGGTTATCCGAGTTATATTCCGAGTTCATGACATGCGCGTGTTCATTTGACTACCATATCACACACGTGCAATTTTATGATAAACTCTATTGATTTATACGATGCATGTGCTTGGGATTGCTTTTCATGATGTAGGTAGACGTTTGATTCCGTTTCTTCTTGTTCGTTATTCTATTTCAAATCTCTGTCTTATGATAAGAAGTATTGACCGTTATATTTTTCATTTTAATATTAAAAAAAAGTTTTTAAATATATAATGAAATAAAGATAGTTGTGGGTAACTTGTTAACGAGAACCCTCATGAGACTTCACTCGTCCGACTAGGGACACCTAGGGGTTTAAAAGGCTTGTTGCATATGCTAAATGCAATCGTGATCAATGCGAAAAATGGAGTAGTATTTTTAATTAGTAGTTTAATTTTTGTGTTCTTTTTACTCGAGGACTAGCAAAATGTAGGTTTGGGGGCGTGATCAGGAGAGAACAAATCCTAATTACATGCCTTAATTCACAGTTGTTAGTACCTTTTTATCCTATTTTTGTATATTTTTACTTCGTTTTCTATTTTCTGTCAGGATTTGGAGAAAAGTAAGGATTCCAAGCTAAATGGGGTGAAAAAGCAGAAGAAAAGAAGCTGAAAAAATCACATTGCGCGCGCGGCCCGCTCGCGTGAAATACCAAAAATTGCGCGCTCGACCTACGCGAGCGACCTGTCGAAAAAGTCAAAAACACGTATTTTAAGGTCCTGAAGAGCCCTGTGTGATCCAAATTGGCTGAATACGTCCAGAAACGTAAAAACAACAGTTTTAGTGCGATTTGACTTAGGAAAGCTTCCTAAATCCTTCTAAACTCTATATAAATCATATTCTAAATTAATTTTGTGGTTACACATCATTACACAACATTAGATACATCCATATACAACAAAAACTTTAGCCATTGAAGAGAGACAAGCAAGGAGAAGAAGAAGAAGACCAAGGATTTCCATGGCCTCCTTCATCAACCTCTTGCCGTTCATCAATTCTATGGCTAACTAAACTCAAGATCTAGGGTTTCAATGAAACCCTAGCCAAGTAATAGTGTGTATTTTATGTTTTTATTTTAGTTTTATTATGTATGGATGACAGTTACATGTTCCGAGGATTTTTATAAATAAATTGTGCTTTTGTTGATTAAATCGTTACTTTCAATGTCTACTCTTGTCTTAGATCTATTTTGATGGTAGTGTGCTCAATGATCTATGCTTGCTGTGCTTGTTTAGATTATTTACATGTAATGGTGCTTAATTTGAATTGTGCTATCAAGTATCCGAATAGTCCATGCCTAGATTAGATGGATTATACCACAACCCTAATTTAGTGTGGGATAATTTGTGCTAATTGAAGATGGATTATGTTGGTGCTTGAACCATAGTTATTTTCTTGACTGAGGAATTGGCTTGTAGCTACAATTCCCCATTATCATCCAACGTAATAAGCTAAAGTAATTCGTAAATACCCTTATCATGAAGCTAGTGGTGGATTTGCAATCCTAGGTTCCTTAAACTTATTATAAAAACAAATATTTAATTGCTTTCATAATTTAGATTTACTTTTATTGTTATTAGTTTAATTCAAATTAAATCCAAAATCTGTTTTACTTAATTAATTAAATTTAGGTTTAAAAATTAAAGTGCGTAGTAATTCAATCTCTCTGGGTTCGACCTTTACTTCCACACTACAAATCCTTAGAAAGTAAAGCACAAGATAAGCATACTTTTATATCTTGATTTTGACAAGATCAACAACCATATTGAGTTTGACACGAAGTCCCAACTCACAACACCATTCTGACACGAAGTCCTAACTCATCGCACTAGGCATCTCATGGCCACCAACCTAACAACCATACCTTTCTTATACCATACCAATCTCCGCGGCCTGGTTTAGCTATCCGACACTTAATCTCATCATAAACTGCTCCAGACATTATACAACTGATACTCACGTACCCTCGATCGCACACACATAACTCATTATAGAATTTGGTTCATTATATAACTCCCGATTATATCCATTAAGGTTATGTTAGTACGTCCATCATTCTGTTTTCATCACATTATACTTACAAAATCTGAATAAGCGCCACAGATCATGGCCTAAAATATGCCTTAAGGGACCTTTCCCAAAAATGTATCCATAAACCGGTTACTCCCACTAATCGATTTCTAGGTGAAGTCCCAGAAACTGGTTTCTGCCCTCTGATCGGTTTCTAATGACAGTTTCAAGAATCCTTCTAATCATGCAATGTATAACACATTAATCTCGGGGGTACGAAACATGCATGCTCCTACGGACAGTCTAACGTTCTCATAGCAGTTCTTACAAACCATATAGATTCATTCTTGAGTTAAAGTACAACTTATCAAAGCATGTTCTATAAGTCCAAAGCACATTTCGTAAATCTAACACATAAACACATGCATAACTTCATTCATAAGTCCGGGATGCTAACATGCAGTTTCTAATAAACATATAATAAGGTCTCATGCTGATAAAGTCAAGGTACACCAAACAAAGCTTGGAAACCAAAAAAATAGAATACAGAACCTTGAAATCGGTTTCTCCCAGAAATTGGTTCTTCAAACTCATTCCTAGGAACCGGTTTCTCCTAGGAACCAGTTTCTCCCTGTTCCTGGCAGTTTCTTGACTGCACTGTTATACTACGAATTTTACTTCCAAAATCTATTTATATGGCATGGAAACATCACAATAATATCCTCAAACACTTACTAAATATAATTACATACTATATATGTTCTAAGTGAGTTAGAAAACTCACAAATGCTAAGAATTGAGCTTGAATGGAGTATTTGAGCTTAAGGAAGCTTGAATTCACTTCAATGGTAGAAGCTTTTTCCTTTTTCTTCTAGCAACTTCTAAGTCCCCATGGTGGAGTGGATGTGTATAGGTGTTCATATATAGAAGTGTAAACAATGAAGGGAAGTGAACACTTAGGCTTTTCTTCTAATTTCTCTTCTACTACTTCTTGAGCTTATAAGTCTCCTAATTTTCTCTCTAGAAGTGCAGATTGTAAGCCAAAGAAAGTGCTATGCAAGAGTACATGCAAACCTATATAGAAGTGGTGGAGGGGTTAGGTGTCATTATCTATGTAAGCATGTATACATGCATGAACATGTGTACTTGTAGTGGACAAATGGCAAGGGTGTGGGAGATATGTGGAGGGGGTATTGCATGGGTTGCCATGTGGCTGGCCATTGTAGGGCCTACCTCAAGTTTTGTGCTATATTCTTATTTTGCATGCATAAGCCTCATTTTGTGTGTTGATCTCGTTCTACGTATAAACGAGTATTGTTTCTAATGTCTGGGTCCGGGTACGGTATTAAGTTAAGTCTTATTACAGTCGAGTCAGTACGGTGTCTATAGTCTAATTAGTAATATTATCACATCGATATAGTCACATAATGAAAATAATAATATAATAATAAACTAAATACCGAAATTTGAAAATTTGATTTATTATAAGTAGAGAAAATTACAGGTACTACACAATCGATTGGGCTTTCCCAATCAATTGGCATCTTTTTCCAGTCAATTGGCATTTTATCCCAATCAATTGGTATTGATTGAAACCCAATCGATTGGACTTTTTCCCAATCTATTGTTACTATTTTTATCCCAATCCATTGGACCTATGTCTTAATTGATTGGTAGTTATAGAATGAGGGTTAATTCCTATTAGTTATACAATGAACTACTTAGTTGTTTAAATACTATTCTGTGATCCACCGCATGCAATACTGTTGTAATAATGAGATAATGAGAGGTCAAAATGTAGTAACGTTAAGGATAACTTAACGTTTGTTGCCGTCAGTTATCATATCAGTCAGGTATTGATTTGGATTATCGTTCATTTTACTTAGAGTAGTTAGCCACATGGGAAATGTCATGTATCAGTGTTAGTATGGAGCTAAGTAGGTTTTCTAAGTTCCAGGAATCTTGCGTGGGTGGGCTTTGGTTATTAATGTCCTTAAAGCGGTGAACTGTGCATATGTCCGTAAAAATGGTGGACTCTGCTCTTGTGTCTTTGGACACTGGCCCTAGGATAAACTGATGATCCATTAATATGTCCTGAAAAATGGTGGACTACGAATATGTTCTTAATAGTGGTGGATCGGGATCACTAGTAGATTACAATAAGTCGTGGAAAAAGAATGATGTATCTTTGCTTAAAGCATTGTGTCCCCGAAATGTGGTGGACTATGTGTATGTTCTTAAAAGATGTGGATGAACTGATGTGGTATCCATAACATGCGGTGGACTATGAATATGTTCTTAAAAGCGGTGGACAGAGCAATAGTGTATCCATAGAAGTATTATTTTCGATTTTATGCTTCGATCAATAGAGTGTAGTTGGTCTTAGTGTAACAAGATGTTGATAATCGTTCAATGATGAGTTGAATAAAGAGAAGATATTATTAGTAGAACTAAATCTTATATCGTTTCAATAACTTGTAATAAATTCATAATTACGATACCTTTTTAGTGTTTTACTCACTTAGCTTTAATGAGCTGATGTCGTTTTATGCCTCTGGATATTCCCATGCCCAACCCATCCTGTTTATGGTTGTATATGGGGAAGGACCTATGGGCAAGGAATTCTACGCTAGAGATGATGCTACTATGTAGGGCCACCCCAAGAGAGATCTGGTGGAGGAAGACTATTACACCGATGACTATATCTACACCAACTGAAGACTAGGGCTAGATCATAGTTTAATTTACTTTATGCTTTTAAGACCATTTTTGTTTTGTAATCAAGCATGTGTTGCCTTGAGACTCTAGTTTATGTTGTTTATAGTCCAGACTCTAATTGTAATAGTTAGTAACTTTTAGTTATATTTAGGGTTAATTATACTCACCTTCCCTGTGTTTTATCTTAATTACACAGACTTTCCTCATATTTTGGGAAATTGCATTGACCTCCCTTGAAATTAGCATTCTGTAAAACTTTTCTCCCTTAAAATTAATATTCTATAACACTTTTCCCCATTAAAGTGTTACAAAATACTAGGCACAAGGGAGGTCTGTGTAATTTCCCAAAATACAAGGGAGGTCTGTGTAATTAAGGTAAACCACAGGGGAGGTGAGTGTAATTGATCCTTATATTTAACTTGAACCATATCTCTGTTCATTGCTACTTCTTCATTTATCTATTGTTTAGAACTGTGTGGTGTGGACAATCATGTGACTTCACCAGTCACAACCTATGGACCCAAAAAGGAATTTATTTTCTCTGTTTTTGCTGTTACGTGGCGCGACAGGATTTTTTGTATCAGAGCTCCAGGTTATACCTTTTCCATCACTAATTTTCCCACACCATTTGGTCCTAGAACCCAGAGATCCTTAAAGGATGAGCATTAAGATTAGTTCTGACATTAGATAGTTTATTTTTAGGTAGCATGGTACCTATACTACGTATACAAGACTTATATAGAGCCAGCGAACCCAATGTACTACTCCTGGAAGATTCGATAGAGGGCTATTGTTGAAACCGAGTGAGATCTGTAGTATGAGCAGTATAAATTTCGGACTGAGGACCTAGAAATACTACGCCGAGAGGTGATCTACCATAGGGATACTTTTTGACGTGTCAAGGTGGATTCACTGGAGATGTTACAAGACCATTGGACATATAAGGTTTTGAGGTCAAATATCTGACAGATGCCTCCACCTCTTCTGATAGAGCCACCTCCCCAGATATCCCCACCCCTTCTAGAGGAGGATGATGTAATGGCCGATGTACCCCTAGCAGTAGTGCTAGTAGAGGGAGATCCATATGAGGATGACAATGACAACAATGATGATGATGATATAATGGAGGACAATGAAGATGAGGATGACGATGACCTTGAGGAGGACCCAGAGGAGCCAGACCCAATTGGAATTGATATAGAGGTCGGGGTAGATATAGTAGTAGTAGAGGGTAACCCATTGGAGGAGGAGATAACAGACGACGACGATGAAGGTGATGACGCTGTGGTACCAGTTCTACCCAGTGGATTGATAACATATCTTACAATAGAGTGGGCTGTATAGATGGCAGCATAGCCAAACGGATTTGTGATCGAGGCAGCAGAGTTAGTAGAGGCTGAGGAGCTTATAGCTACATTAGAGATAACGTAGGCTGATATGGAAGATGATGTAGATGACATGGATGACGAGGTCATGGTAGAGGATGATGACGAGTGCGAGGTTGCCCCAGATGATGAGGCTTCGCTATATGGATTGGATGTGGATGACTTTTGAGTCCAGGATCCCTAGGACTTAGTTTACTTTTGACTATCAGGACATGTTGTCCACTTCTGATGCTTATATTGATAGTTACTAGCCATGAACTTTTTGTATAGGCAATGAGCCACTAGTAGTGGTCTTGTATAGAGCTGATGTAATTTTGTATAGTTTTATATACTATACAGTATGTAGTTAATCTGAGGTGTACTTTGTATTACATCTTTTGGATATATATATATAGCAGATAATCTTTTGTGATCATCTCTGATGTTATCTTGTTTGTACTTGATATGCTTGCAATTTTATAATTCATATCATGCTTTCTAATTGCTTTATTTTGATGTTAGCTAATCATTAGATCCTTTCATAGGTACACAACACACAGAACACAATGGTTGGACCAACCAGATAGCAAGCCCGACTAGGAGTGCCATTTCCCAAAGGCATGGACCCAACTAGTGCATTTGAAGCACTCGTACAACGCATAGAACAAGTCAGTGCTACTTACAACAATGCCACCAATGACATTGTCAACAACAATCATAACAACATTGGCAACCATAACGGCAACAACCATAAAGTGCCTCCAAACCTGTAGAAGCAATCCTTGCATGATTTTGTACCCATGCATATGTTCCAAGAGTAATTTTAGTTCTCGTAGGAGAAATAAACTAATGATCAAGCTCTTTTCTCATGAATTAGTAGTTTCTATGATTATCCAAATATGTCCTAAGCTGGTATGAGTATAGATTTTCATCTAGAATCCTAAAGACAGAGTTTGTACAAGTTATTGGCTTACATGTACCTTTAGAACTTAGTTAAGAACTTGTATGTTGATTTAAACCAGGAATCTGGTTTCTGTCAAATCCGAGCGCTCGAGCTTGGTTAAAGCACTCGTGCCTTGAGCGCTCGAGCCCCCTAACCGCTCAAGCCCAGCATTTTGCTATGGTGCTTTGTTTTATAAACTTTGATCAGATTGTTTATGTAGGAATCTGAGATGTCAATCCATATTTTAGTCTATGTATGTCCATTTATCACATGAATACTTAGGATCATTTAAAAAATTATGATCTTGGCTTATATATACAACTTATATGTCGATCTTAATACTTAGAATCAGTTTGTAAACTTTCATTACGAATGACGACGACTTCCGTTATGTGATAACTCTAATAATGAGAATAACATACGCATAATAAGATCAAATTTTTTTAATAATCATGCATTCTATCAGTTGTGCCTCGCGCATCGACACTCATACTTTAGTCTATCTTTTGTGGAGTAAGCGTCATTACCGTATCGTTGAATGTTATCATTTTGGTTAATGTTGAGGTTCCTTTTGTTTGAATCTATTCTGAGATTGAGGAAGTGAAGTAAGATTAGACTTTAGTGATATAGTCGACTATTAAGGCGTGATACTATCTTGATGCGCCGAGGGCAATCAAGCGACTGTTAAGGCATAAATAATATACTAATCACTTGGCTAATAAAGCATGTTAAGACAGGTTTTTGACCTTGAATATCTCGGTCGAGTTGGTTGTTAAGATATGATACTATCTTGATATGCCAAGGGCAATCAAGCGGCTATTAAGGCATGTATAGTATACTCATCAAGCGGTTGTTAAGGCACACATATTCTAAATCAGTGGCTTGTGGGAAAGTAATTAAAAGAGGATGTTGAGTTTGGGAATGTGAAACTGAATCTCTTGGCGTACAATTCTTTTCATCACGAGTTTGTATTAAAGAATGAGTCGGAGTTCTTATCATACTTCAATTAATCTGAATTCCTTGATATTTGGAGAGAACGTACATAAGCCGACTAATGGATAATGAACCTTAATTGCTTATTAACTGTTACTAACTGAGCTTTATGAGACTTTATACTCCCTCAGCTTGTATTCAAGCTGACAGTGTTTTACACCGCTGGACCTTCTATAGGGAAAATTTAGGTTTAAAATTTTATTTAAACGCGCAGCAGAAAGATTAAGTTACAAAAACTTTAATGGTAGCCTGGATCTACTACTTATAAATTCTACAGATGCGTAAACTAAAGAGGGAGAAGAATTATACCTCAGGTCCTAAACATCCAATCATGAGTTTTTTCTTCCTTGATGATGCAACATCCTCTACTAGGTTGTCTTCACCCTTATAATTCTTGTGGATGCTTCCGAAAAGGCTAGAGTTGGTGGGAACTCTAACGGGGAGGATAAGAAGGCTAAGGAAACCCTGAAGCAGTTTCTGTTGCTCTCGTATAAAAAATGATGATTATTAATCTTTGTATGTAGCTGCCCTATTTATAGATTTCCAAAATCGACTTTAAGCCTTCGATCGATCGATGTGGCTTCGATCGATCGAACCTTCGATCGGTTGAACCACTTTCGATCGATCGAACTTTCCTTGACTTCAACTGATCGAAACTCTTTCAATGGATCGAGCCTGTCTTGACAAGATCCGCTTGTGCCTTTCCTAGCATCCTGGCAGAGCTAAGAGTGGGACCTCCTAGGCTCTTTATTGTTGGCTGAGACCAGTTGTTAATTCACATGACCAAACTCCGTGATCTGCAAACTAGTCAGTTGGTCAGTTAACTTTTACTCCACTATAAAACGATAACTGAACTTGAATGCAAAAGAACATATCCTAACCGATAACTAGGCTTGTATGGTGTACTAATGTCCCTATACCGTTAGTATATTTGGGTAGTCGGATAACTACTACTGTCAACCTGAAAGACGATTAATTCTTATATTCCTAGAGTCCCATTCACCTCTCATTATTACCAAACATGTTAATAACTTCTTATCAACAAGGCTGCAGCTCTTAGTAATCAACTTGGTGACATTCTCAAGGGAATGCCTACTCTATATCAGAGGGTAGATTCTATCTTGACAATATATGTTCACAACACTATGAACCTGACATACTCAAGATACCCAGGTGTTGATCATTTATAGACCTCACTGATTGGTAAGTTAAGGTAGTCACATCCACAGTCTGTGTTCATAATCACCTCAAGATTGAGAACACGTACCTTATACAAGTTATGAGTTCCTATCGACTGCTGACAGCCTTAAGTGTCAATAGGAGAACTCAGGTTCGTTAATGCACTATAAGCACTAGCATATTAACTAAGAGTTATACTATAGTTATTGAGATTCATCACTCCATCTCATGGTAGTTAATTATGCTACAATGTAAACCTAATGAGATATCCAATCCCATCATCCACGGTGACAAATTCTAAGTATCAAAGAATAGTGATTCGTATCTCACTTGTATGTATCTCATACATACACGAATTATTTACTACGATACTTAAGGATTAAACAATCATCTCATGAAAGAAACATACATAATGAAATGTAAATCTGATTTTCATATATTCAAATGTCAATGTCTCATACATAAAGTAATAGTTTGAGGGCATAAACCCAACAAACTCCCACTTCCACTCATAACCATTCAAGGCTACATCTAAGACCTAAACTATCTAGATGACGATCAAAGACCTTCTGTGGCAAGGCCTTTGTAAACAGAACCACAAGATTGTCAGTAGTGGCAATCTTGGTGACAGTCACATCTCCACGCTGAAGAATATCTTGAATTAGATGATATTTCCACTCTACGTGCTTTCCCTTTCCGTGGTTCCTTGGCTCGTTTGACAGAGCCACTGCACCACTATTATCATAGTATAGCGTAATAGGTGACTGTGACACTGGTACCACCCGAGCTCCATAAGGAACTTCTTGAGCCAAACAGCTTCCTTTATAGTTTAACAAGCAGCCACGTACTCAGCTTCTGCAGTTGAGCCTGCAATGCATTTCTGTTTAATGCTCCTCCAACTAATAGCACCACCTCCCAAGATAAAGAGATGTCCAAATGTTGACTTCCTCGAATTTTTATCTGACTTAAAGTCCGAGTCAGTGTATCCCATTAGAATCAACTCATCGCCGCCGTACATAAGCATGTAATCTTTAGTCCTTCCCAAGTACTTAAGATTGTGCTTAACGGCTGTCCAATGTTCTGGACCTGGATTCGAATGATATCTACTAACCATGCCAACGGTAAAGAAGATATCTGGTCTAGTGCTCAACATCGCATACATGAGACTTCCCACTGCTAAAGCATAGGGAACTCCTGCCATGCGATTCCTCTGCTCTTGTGTCTTTGGACACTGGTCCTTGGAGAACGCTAAAACATGCCTAAAAGGTAACATACCTTTCTTCGAATTATGCATTGAAAACCTAGTTAGTACCTTTTGATATAACCAGCTTGAGATAATCCCATTATCTTTCACTTACGATCTCGAAAGAGCTTTATCCCAAGGATATAGCTCGCCTCTCCTAGATCATATCAAAAGTACTAACAAGCCAATCCTTAACTGTTGACAACGCCGCTACATCATTTCCAATGAGTTGAATGTCGTCAAGATAAAGAACAAGAAAGGCCACCACTTTTCCTTCACACTTCTTGTATACACAAGGCTAATCCATATTCTGTATGAAACCAAACGACTTAACCACTTGCTCCTAGATGTTTACTTAAGCTCATAAATGACTTTTGTAACTTGCATACCAAGCTACCTTTCCTACCAACTATGAACCCTTCTGGTTGTCGCATATAGATGTCTTCCTCAAGATTGCCATTCACAAATGCAGTCTTGATGTCCATCTGCTAGATCTTATAATCTAGGTATGCAGCAATGGATAAGAGTATTATGATGGACTTGAGCATGGCTACCGGCGAGAAGGTTTCCTCATAGTCAGTGCCCTCCCTCTAAGTATAACCCTTCGCTACAAGCCTTGCCTTAAAGGTCTGAACCTTTCCATCAGATCCTCTTTTCCTCTTATAGACCCACTTACAATCAATGGGTTTAATATTGGCTGGAAGTTCCACAAGATCCTAGACCTGATGGGAATCCATAGATTCCAATTCAGCCTTCATAACTTTAACCCAATGAGATGAGTCTACATCAGCCATTGCCTCTTCATACGTGGTAGGATCAGATTCAGATTCTACAGAGATAGCTTCAAAAACTCCTCCTAAGAACATGTATCTATCAGGCTGGTTAATAATCCTCCCACTACGACGAGGTACCGGTGTGGAAATGGGTGAAGAAGTGGTATTTTATTGATTTACATCGTTATCAACTGCGGGTTGGACTGAGAGCTCTCCTTCTATCTCTCTCAGATCTATCCTTCCCTTAGGTTTATGGTTCATGATATAATCATCCTCCAAGAAAATATCATTTATACTAATAAACACTTTCTGTTCTCTTGGATCATAAAAATACCATCCATAAGTACCCTTTGGATACCCTATGAAATAACATACTTTCGATCTAGAATCCAACTCACTCATCATTCCTTTTAGCACATGTGCCGGACACTCCCATATCCAAAGATGTTGCAAAGAAGGCTTGCACCAATCCACATCTCTCGTGGTGTCCTGTGAATAGATTTTCTTGGTAGTAGATTTAGTATATATATAGCGGTTTCCAAAGCATAACCCTACAGGAATAATGGCAACACTGAATAATTTATCATTGACCTAGTCATGTCTAAAAGAGTCCGGTTCTTTCTCTCTGCAACACCATCGTGCTGAGGCAGAATCCCATTCTGTACGAGGTGATCAATAAACTCATTAGAGAGGTATTCGCCACCTCGATCAGATCAAATGGTCTTGATATATGTGCCCAATTGCTTCTCCACTTCAACCCTAAACTCTTTGAACTTTTCAAAGGCTTCAGACATGTGCTGTAATAGGTATATATATCCATACCTAGAGTGGTCATTAGTAAATGTTACGAAATACTCATAACCACCCCTTGCTCTAATATTTATTAGTCCACACACATTATGATGAGAACATGGTGGCTAGCACAAGGTGGAATGCGGACCCAAACCACGTGCCAATTGGTCCAGTTACAAGGGCGCGAGCAAAACGGTTCAAGGACAATCTCAATGGGCTGGTTCAACAAATTTGGGGTGAGACTAATCTTTGTGGCCCAAAGGAAGATACTAGTGATCCACAAGGCCAGGTGTCCATGATTCAAGCTCTAGAATAAATTATAGGCTTGTATGCCAACTTATGAACTTTTCATATTTGTTAGTTTATTTTTTTATTTTAGTTTTGGGGTGAATTATATTGGGCCATAATATTTCGTAGGCTTATAGGGCCCAACCGTATGCCTCAGCTATTTAAACAGTTTAGGGTTTGTAATATTCAGTTTTGATCATTAATAATATTGTGAGAGTTTTCTCTTTGGTTCTTTGAAGAACTATTCGAACTTATCAGATTTACTATGTGGCGTTCATACCTGGACTTATCAATCGAGTTTTCCATCCTTGATTGTGGCGTCTTCATCCTTTATACCAAGGTTTGCATCTATTATAGGTTTTGGGTCGCGGTTTCCACTTGAATCTGACAATAGAACGGTCCGAGGCATTAATCGTTTTACGGGTTTCGTCACATTGTTGGCGGGGTTCGTATCAGTTGGTATCAGAGCACAGTTCTAGTCTCAGGTTTATCCTATCTTTTTCGTTTCTGTTCTTATTCGTTTCTTCTGGTTCTGTTCTTATTCGTTTTTGTTTTTGTTTTTGTTTTTGTTTTTGTTTCTTTCTTTTCGTTTTCTTATTCGTTCTCGTTTCTGAAAAGTATAAAAAAAAAGGTGTTCGATTACGATATGGAATTTCGTGTTTAGGGTTTGGGAATCTAATCTGTGGTTTTCTCTTGTTACTTCGTGTTTGTTCATTCCCGTGATCGTTGTTATTGTGATCTTTTCTTTCTCAGGAATTAGGGTTTCTGAAACAGATACGTGAACTGTGAAGTCTCTCTGACTATTAAAAAACAAAAAAAAGAAAAGGAAAAAAAAAAGAAAAAAGAAGAAAAGAGAAGATAAGATAAGAGATCGGTAAGCCGCGATTAAAAAAAAAAAAAAAAAAAAAAAAAAAAAAAAAAAAAAAAAACCTCGGCTTAAAATTTTATTTTTGTTTTTCAATATTGGGGGTCTAAGGAGTCCAAATCTGACCTTACTCCATAGTGTGAAAAAAAAAATTTCCGAAAATTCCATTTTTTTTGTGCTTTTGGAAACCTAGCCATCCGCGTTCGTTTTTAGTCGTGCTTTCAACTTTCAAATTTGATTGGTCTAGTTTGGGTGTGAATTGCTACTGAGAAATTCTGGTCATTGTTTGATCAGTTTCATAAGAACTAAGTGAGAATTACTACGAGTGGAAAAAGGCAGGAGTGGTGAGCACATAAGAGGGTAAAAGCCAACTTGATTTTTGAGTGTAAACACGAGTGAATCATATTCTTGAGTGAAACACGTGAGGGAGTGTAGTGAGGATATGTTCTATTTCTAATCCATTATTGCAGGGATTATGGCTCAAGATCAGGGAAGAGTCACAAATGAAGAGGCTCAACAGCCGGTTGTTACGAATCTACAAATGCAAGCTTTAGTGGGGGAGATGAGGCGGATGATGAGGGCAGAATTGGAATCGATACATGAGAGATTGGATAGAGTTGAAGAGGGTACACCGCAGAGGCAACACCAAAATGTTCATAATGTACAAAGAGGGGATAGAGTTCAACCAAGGCGAGTGAGAGTTGAAGATGAGGAGTATTTTGGGGAAGACTTTGATGAAGAAAATGATCGGGAGTCAATAGATAATCATAGGAGATATGGTGGTCGGGGTAGAGAAGTTAGGTTTAGAGAAGCTAGGAATCGGGAAGATAATAATTTGGGTAGTATTAAGATGAAGATTCCTTCGTTTCAAGGAAAGACTGATCCGGAAGCATGTCTTGAATGGGAGAAGAAGGTGGAATTAGTATTCGATTGCCATAATTACTCCGAGATTAAGAAAGTAAAACTTGCTGCCATTGAATTTTCCGATTATGCTATTATTTGGTGGGATCAATTGGTACTGAATAGGAGGAGAAATAGGGAGCATCCAATAGAGACATGGGAGGAGATGAAAACTGTTATGAGGAAGCGGTTCATTCCAAGCTACTACTATCGGGAGTTGTATAACAGGTTGCAAAGTTTGAGGCAAGGTAATAAGAGTGTAGAAGAATATTATAAGGAGATGGAAGTTGCTATGATTCGAGCGAATGTAGAGGAAGATCGAGAGGCTACAATGGCTAGATTCTTAGTTGGGTTGAATCGAAAAATTGCCAATGCAGAGGAATTGCAACACTATGTTGAATTGGAGGATATGGTACACATGGCTATTAAAATTGAGAATCAACTAAAGAGGTGGGGCAGCAACACACGTCCAAGCCAAAATCCAAGCCAAAATTCCAATACATCTGCTTGGAAACCAAATAATTGGAAAAGAGATGAGAAGCAGCCTTTGGTGAAGCCAAAAACTGAGCAAAAACAAGAGGTAGCCAGCCATGGAAATCAAGGTAAATCCGATTTGTCTACTTCTCGGAACCGTGATATTAAGTGTTTTAAGCGCCAAGGTAGGGGACACATAGCTAGCCAATGTCCGAACAAGAGAGTTATGGTGTTACGAGATAATTGTTAGATTGAAACCGAAGATGAAGATGACAACGAATCTGTGCCACCGTTGGAGGATGACGATGATGAAGAGTACGCTGCCCAAGGGGATTTGTTATTGGCAAGGAGAGCTCTAAATATGCAAGTTAAAGAAGATGATGAGGCGCAACGGGAGAACATTTTTCATACAAGATGTCATGTCAAAGATAAGGTGTGTAGTGTGATCATCGATGGGGGGAGTTGCAGTAACGTTGCTAGCACAACTCTGGTGGAGAAATTAGGGCTGCCAACAATCAAGCATCCACGGCCTTATAAATTGCAATGGCTCAATGATAGTGGAGAAGTAAGGGTGACTAAACAAGTATTAGTTCCTTTTCGTATTGGGAAATATGAAGATGAAGTTTTGAGTGATGTGGTTCCGATGCAAGCTAGACACTTGTTGTTAGGGAGGCCATGGCAATTTGATCGACGTGTTAAGCATGATGGTTTCACAAATAAATACTCATTCGTGCTTAATCAAAGGACAATCATCTTAGTGCCTTTGACACCGAAGCAAGTTTATGAAGATCAAGTGAGGTTGCAAAAAGAGAGTGATCAAAAGAAAGAGAGTGAACAAAAGAAAAAGAGTGAAAAAATTGAGAGAGAAAAAGAAAAGAAAAATGCAGCCATTGAGGGAAAATTAGAGGGAAACCAAAAGAATTTTTATACAAAATCGAGTGAGATCAAACGAGCATTGTTTTCAAATCAGCCTATGATTGTACTTTTGTACAAAGAGGCATTTTTAAGCACTAACCCAATTGACTCATCGTTGCCTAGTTCTGTTGTTTCTCTTTTACAGGAGTTTGGTGATGTCTTTCCTGAGGAGATTCCACATGGTTTACCCCCTATTCGAGGGATTGAACATCAAATTGATTTCGTGCCCGGTGCTACCATTCCAAACCGACCAGCCTATAGAAGCAATCTCGAGGAGACAAAGGAGCTACAAAAGCAGGTCAGTGAATTGATGGAAAAGGGGTACGAAAGAGAAAGTATGAGTCCATGCGCCATTCCGGTGATTTTGGTTCCTAAGAAGGATGGGACGTGGAGAATGTGCGTTGATTGCCGAGCCGTCAACAACATAACGGTAAAGTATCGACACCCTATTCCTCGCTTAGATGATATGTTAGATGAGTTGCATGGTTCTTGTATATTTTCTAAGATTGATTTGAAAAGTGGGTATCATCAAATTAGAATGAAGGAAGGTGATGAATGGAAAACTGCATTTAAAATCAAATATGGTTTGTATGAATGGTTAGTTATGCCTTTTGGATTAACTAATGCTCCTAGTACTTTCTTGAGATTGATGAACCATGTTTTGCGTGCTTTCATTGGAAAATTTGTGGTTGTTTATTTTGATGATATCCTTATTTATAGCAAAAACTTGGAAGAGCATTCGAAGCATTTAAAACTTGTGTTAGATGTACTTAGAAAGGAAGAGTTGTTTGCTAACCTAAAGAAGTGCACTTTTTGCACCGATAGGTTTGTGTTTCTTGGTTTTGTTGTGTGTGCACAAGGAATACAGGTTGATGGAGAAAAGATTCGTGCTATCCAAGAATGGCCAAGCCCATCTAGTGTAAGTAATGTGCGAAGTTTTCATGGACTTGCTAGTTTTTACAGAAGGTTCGTGAAAGACTTCAGTAGTATAACTGCACCAATAACCGAAGTCATCAAGAAAAATGTTGGGTTCAAATGGGGGGAAGAGCAAGAGAAGGCATTTCAATTACTCAAGGAAAAATTAACTCATGCACCTTTACTTGCTTTACCTAACTTTACAAAAACTTTTGAAATTGAATGTGATGCTTCAGGATTAGGTATTGGCGCCGTGCTTATGCAAGAAGGACGACCAATTGCATATTTTAGTGAGAAGTTATGTGGGACTTTCTTAAACTATCCCACTTATGACAAAGAGATGTACGCATTGGTTCGAGCTTTGGAGACATGGCAGCATTACTTGTGGCCAAAAGAGTTCGTGATTCACACCGATCATGAGTCTTTAAAGCACCTTAAAGTCCAACACAAACTGAACAAGAGACATGCACGATGGGTTGAATTCATTGAGACGTTTCCATACGTCATACGATATAAACAAGGTAAGGAGAACATCGTTGCCGATGCACTTTCTCGAAGGTACATTCTAATCTCCACTCTTGATGCTAAGATTCTTGGTTTTGAGTATATAAAAGAATTGTATCCTTTAGGCCTAGATTTTAGTGAAGAGTTTGAATCTTGTGAAAAAATTGCCCATAATAAATTCTATAGGCATGAGGGGTTTTTATTTTGAGAAAATAAATGGTGCATTCCAAATTGTTCTGTGAGAGAGTTTCTTGTGAGAGAGTCACATGGGGGAGGGTTAATGGGACATTTTGGGGTAGTTAAAACATTAGCCGTTTTGCAAGAACACTTCTATTGGCCACGCATGAAACAAGATGTTGAGAGGATTTGAGTTACTTTTGGAAGACCTTGTGGTGTAAGTTGGGGACTAAGTTATTATTTTCTACTACTTGTCATCCACAAACTGATGGTCAAACCGAAGTAGTAAATAGGACTTTATCGACTTTGTTAAGGGCTATTATTAAAAAGAACATCAAAACATGGGAAGAATGTTTACCACATGTTGAGTTTGCTTATAATCGTACCATCCATTCTGCTACTAAATTTTCACCCTTTGAAATTGTGTATGGTTTTAATCCTTTAACTCCTTTGGATTTATCTCCTTTACCTGTTACTGAGCGTGTTAATTTAGATGGAAAAAAGAAAGCAGATTTTGTTAAGCAGATTCATGAGAAAGCAAGGTTCAATATTGAGCGAAGAACGGAGCAATATGCAACGCAAGCTAACAAAGGGCGACGCAATATCATCTTTGAACTCGGAGATTGGGTTTGGGTACACATGCGAAAAGAAAGATTTCCTGCACAAAGGCGTTCAAAATTGCTTCCCCGAGCCGATGGTCCTTTTCAAGTTCTTGAGCGCATCAATGATAATGCCTACAAGCTAGAGTTTCCTGGTGAGTATAATGTTAGTACTACTTTCAATGTTGCTGATTTATCTCCTTTTGATGTAGGTGACGATTTGAGGACAAATACTTTTCAAGAGGAGGGGAATGATGAGAACATAGCAGCTAGCACAAGGTGGAATGCAGACCCGAACCACGTGCCAATTGGTCCAATTACAAGGGTGCGAGCAAAACGGTTCAAGGACAATCTCAATGGGCTGGTTCAACAATTTGGGGTGAGACTAATCTTTGTGGCCCAAAGGAAGATACTAGTGATCCACAAGGCTGGGTGTCCATGATTCAAGCTCTAGAATAAATTATAGGCTTGCATGCCAACTTATGAACTTTTCATATTTGTTAGTTTGTTTTTTTATTTTAGTTTTGGGGTGAATTATATTGGGCCACAATATTTCGTAGGCATATAGGGCCCAACCGTACGCCTCAGCTATTTAAACAGTTTAGGGTTTGTAATATTCAGTTTTGATCATTAATAATATTGTGAGAGTTTTCTCTTTGGTTCTTTGAAGAACTATTCGAACTTATCATATTTACTCTGTGGCGTTCATACCTGGACTTATCAATCGAGTTTTCTGTCACGCCCCGGCGTAGCCAAAATATGGAAAAATTTAAAATTTTCATCTTGGACCCTGAGGCGCGTGACTGGTTGCAGTGCCGAATTGTCCATGACCAAAAACTAATAATAAATAACGCAACCGAAAGGATAAGACCAATATCTGCTTACAAGGATATATTACAATGAGAGGTCACAGTATTAGTTAACTATCACATCATGGTAGATACATCAGAGTCTTATGGCTCTAGGGCCTTACAAAACTATTATAAAAGATAGATGAAGTCCTCTGTTAGAGGTTACAACCAAAAACAATTACAAGATACAAACACTAGTCTTCTTTTTAACTAGCATAGCCATAGCCCTCCTCGGTGAAATCTGCCTCATTGTACTCCTCCTGGCCAGCATCACATCCAGTGTAATTGTTATCTGGAAGAGCTGGACATGAGAATATCCAGCGACATGAACGTCGTCAGCTTATGAAAGCCGAGTGAGAAAACTAAATCAAATGGAACGTATATAGTAAAACACAATAGGAATACATTTTCTACCTTTCAACATGTCTTTTAGGATCTTTACGTTCTCACCGTCGAATTATAACTAGTAGCGTACCCGACTACGTATTCGATTGGAATACAAACAATTCAGGAGACCCGTCTAGACATTCTTAATGACACTACCATTCATTTCTAACATCCGACATCATTTACAAACCTCTCTTGCTAACCAAACCATCTTTCATCAACCACTTCGTCACAAAGAACCGAAGTGTTAAGGAGTGCAAGAACATCCATTTCGTCACGAAGAACCGAAAGGAGTCTTCACTCAAAGAATCACCGCTTCATCACGAAGAACCAAAAGCGTTACGGAGTACAAGAACATCCATTTCGTCACGAAGAACCGAAAGGAGTCTTTACTCAAAGAATCATCGCTTCGTCACGAAGAACCGAAAGCGTTACGGAGTACAAGAACATCCATTTCATCACGAAGAACCGAAGGAGTCTTTACTCAAAGAATCACCACTTCGTCATGAAGAACCGAAAGCATTACGGAGTACAAGAACATCCATTTTGTCACGAAGAACCAAAAGGAGTCTTTACTTAAAGAATCACCGCTTCGTCACGAAGAACCGAAAGCGTTACGGAGTACAAGAACATCCATTTCGTCACGAAGAACCGAAAGGAGTCTTTACTCAAAGAATCACCGCTTCGTCACGAAGAATCGAAAGCGTTACGGAGTACAAGAACATCCATTTCGTCATGAAGAACCGAAAGGAGTCTTTACTCAAAGAATCACCGCTTCGTCACGAAGAACCGAAAGCGTTACGGAGTACAAAAACATCCATTTCGTCACAAAAAACCGAAAGGAGTCTTTACTCAAAGGATCACCGCTTCGTCACGACTCAACAACACATCCATTTTTCTTACTATCCTGATCTCCGCTGCCCAGATTACCTATCCGACAATTATCCTTATCATAATCTGCTTGTAACATAGCACAACCGACCCTTACGTTTTCCCGACCGCGCATTCGTCACTCATTTCGGAATTTAGTTCATTAAAGGACTTCCGAATATACTTTCGAAGTTACGTTTATACATCCGTCATCTTGTTTTGTGTCGTAATATACTTACAATGGAAACTTATCCAATCACTATCAACGCAATAATCGTTCCGTACAACATACTTATAGCTTGGGTATGAACTCTCTATGGTCATCACACTATATTCATAACAACGGAAACCTAGCGTGTAGCTCGTGGATTTAATACCAATAATATATAGATGAAACCCTTAACATACTCATCTACTCGATAGCACTCTATCATAGCACAAGATATCCATAACCACACAGGTACCAGAAAGCAAGCATCATCAATAAACACATCATACAAGTAGTTATACAATCTGCCAGAAATTAATTTTACTATGTCGACTGAATTGATATGATTTATTTGGGCATGATAAATTGATTTGTAGATCAAACTCAAAACTAAAACATTGTAGATAATTGGATTATCTTCATGTACAAAAAAATCTAGCTTCAATTACATTTTTGAGCCGCTCAAAATATTTATTTTACTTAGACATTTCTATATTTTCGGACTGCTCTGTCCCAGATTTATAGTACTGCGTTGCATGTGCATTTCACCTATCAAGGAATCATTTTTTAGACCAGGCTATAAATGAGTTATTTGTAGATAAATGAGTTACCTTTCTCCACAAAAAAACCTAGCTTAATTCAGATTTCGGAGCTGCTTAAAACACTCATTTTACTAAACTATATTCTGCTGGAGGTTTCTGTTTCTCAGATTTAAAGTACTTTGTTGCATGTACATTTCACCTATGAAGAAGTGATTTTCAGACTAAGCTATAGATGAGTTATTTGTATATAAATGAGTTAGCTTTCGCCACAAAAAAAACCTAGCCTCATTCCCATTTTTTAACTGCTCGAAATGTTTGTTTTACTAAACAACATTCTGCTGGAAGTTTCTGCTTCCCAGATTTGAAAATTTATCTTGCATGGCATGGATCTCTCAAACTATCAACATCAAGCACTTAATAAACATTACTACATACTATATAGGTTCTAAAGTGAGTTAGAATACTCACCTAAACTTGAAATTGAGCTTGGGCTTTGGATTTGAGCTTAGGAAGCTTGAACTCAACTTCAATGGTGGAGACTTCTTCTTCTTCTAACTTCCTTCATCCCACCATGGAGTTCATCTCCTAGCTCCCTCTCTTCATGCAGATTGTAATGGCCAAGAAAATGGTCTGGAAGAGTATATGCATGCTTATATAGAGTCTTGCATGTGCTAGGTGTCAATGTGCATGGGGTGCATGAATTGACATGTGTCAAAGTGGTAGACAAGTGTCCAATGGATGGACAAGTGTCATGGGAGAGGGTGACATGTGTCTTGAGAGCTGCATGGGCTGCCATGTGGCTGGCCATGGTGGGGCCCACCTCGGGTTTTGTGCCACTTCCTAAGTTTGCGTGCATAAGTCCTCGTTATGCCTATCGATCTCGATTTACGTGCAAACGGGCATTGTTTCTAATGTTCGGTTCCGGTTACGAGACTAAGTTAATTCTAATTTTAACTTGACTATCAACCAAAACAAGAATAATGAGACTAAACAACAAGTAGGTGCGCCATTTCAATGAAATTCGACAAACACAATTTGTATTTATAACCCTCTAAAAAGAAAAGATAGGCTCAAAAGCTCACTGGGTTTAGTCTCCATCTTGTGTTATCTAGAAATCCGAAGCATATTATAGTTCACATCAAACATGTATTCATGGGACTACATGCAGTGCATAGGTTTATGTTCAAATCTATGATATAAAACTATGATTCGAACGATACATGACCTAAAACGTTACATCATGACTTCAGCAAATGTTTAATCACATCTTCTCTTGTTTATCATTCTATAACAATCATAGTTACATAACAAGAAGTATCAAATTGAGATTGCAAAACCGGCGGTAATCATCGTTTATTTAAGCACAAGAATCGAAAAAAAAATTCAAAATTTTGTGTAATAATAAAAATGTGCATGTGTGTGCATACCCCCAAACCTAAACCTTTCATTGTCCCCAATGAAACAACAAAACGAAAGAAAGGAGAGTATGTAGAGAAGGAACGACAATACCTCGATCTCGGCAATCACAAACAGGTGAACACAAAGGAATATGTCAATAAAATTCAATGTTACATGTTACTTCTTGATAAAAGAAAACAAACAAACAAAATAATAACAGCAGCTAAAAGAATTATAACTAAGCTAAACGAAATTAAATAAACTATAAGACCGAACAAAATTAAGAAAATAAAAAGATAATAACTATAAAAGAAAATAAAACATAACTATAAACAGGAAAACAACATATGACTTGATCTAAAAAGTACTTAAGAAACAAAAACAGAAAAGTAAAAATTGCTGACCAGGGATGGGAAGAAGGATATAGAAAAGAAAAGAAAAAGTTTCAGAAATAGGGGGGGGGAGGGGGGGGTCGCGCGAGCAAGCTTCGCGCGGACGATTCCCTCTACGAGACAGGATTTTATTTTTTTTTTTTTTCAAAATCTCGCGCGAGCGAGATACCTCGCGCCCGCGAAATGAGGCGAGAGTAGAAACTGAGGCTCATAATTGAAAAGGTAAGAAAATTCCACTAAGGCACATTCTCGCGCGAGCGACGTCTCGTGCGAGAAGGTTATTTTCTGTCGGCTCACTTATTTTATGTATATAAATTAAACATAACTTTACTCCAACCCCCAAACCTGTCCAAAAAACTCAAAAACTGACCAAAACGACCCAAAAATATGCAAAAATAAGATAAACAGACGAAATAAAGCTTGGGTTGCCTCCCAAGAAGCGCTAATTTTTACGTCTTCAGCTAGACCGATCTAGCTCAAGATTCAAGGAGGCTGTAAATCGGACAGTGTACCCCTAAGGATATCAAGAAGAGCCCGGTGGTAAGCAGAAAGTATATTGCTTTGAATTAATTCATTTGACGGATCATCCTTGTTATGTTCAAATCTATTTCTTACCTTCCGAGTAAATTCATCGTTGGGGTCTTGATTAATTCAAATTCATCCGCTCATTACTTAATATATTATTTCCCTCACCCATGTTTATTCCTTTATTACGTTCAACAGTTCTTCTAACCTCACTACCTTCCATATATTGGTAATCATCGTCGTTGGGAGGTTGATCAACAGCGTTAAAAACGTTTAGTTTGAGGTTCATGTTCCCGAACGACACTTTCATTGCACCAGTTCAACAATTGACACGCGCATTAGCTGTGGCTAGGAATGGACGACCTAGAATGACAGGATTGTGCTTCCTAGCATCTAGTACGGGTTCAGTATCAAGGACCATGAAATCAACAGGATAATAGCATTTGTCAACTTTAACTAAGACGTCCTCGACGATTCCTCTAGGGATTTTAACAGAACGATCCGCTAATTGAATAGTAGCGGCCGTAGGTTTAAGTTCCCCTAAACCTAGTTGTTTATAAACGTGATAAGGTAAGAGATTAACACTAGCTCCTAAGTCAAGGAGAGCCCTATGGATGATAGTGTCACCTATGACACATAAAATTGTAGGCGTCCCTGGATCTTTATATTTCAGAGTAGCGTGTTGGAAAATAGAACTTACTTTTTCCGTGAGAAAGACCTTTTTAGGAGTATGACTACGCAATTTACGTTTTTGAGTGCAAAGGTCTTTAAGACATTTAGCGTAAGCGGGAATTTGTTTAATAGCATCGAGGAACGGAATATTAATTTTAACTTGTTTAAATACCTCGAGTATATCTTCTGTTTTTGACCCTTTCTTAGACAAATGTGACGGTCCCTCAACGTTTGGTGGATAAGGTAACTTTGGAACATAGGTAGTTGGGACCGATTCTTTTTCCTTTCTTCTTTGATTCACGTCCTCACCCCTCTCTTTATTCGAGTTAACATTTTCATCCCTCATAACCTCCCTTGGAATCTCAACAACTTCTTCCTCTCGAGTAGTCGTCCTAGTTGACACAGCGTTCACTTGCTCACTCGTACCACCCACCTCGTATTGTCCCTTAGGGTTCGGAATAGGTTGACTTGGAAACTTACTCTCGGTTAAACGATTTAACGTGTTAACTATTTGTCCCACTTGGGATTCCAATTTTGCAATGGACTGGGTGTAGGAATGTACTAACTGGATCACCGGACCAAAACTTTCAAGTGAGGCCAACACCTTCTCCTCAAATGCATTATTACGTGGAGGTGGAGGAGGAGCTTGTTGGTATTGACATTGTTGAGGTCTATAAGCGTTAGGGAAATTGCTCATCTCATTATTATTATTATTATTATTTTTTCACGAGAAATTAGGATGGTTTCTCCATGGCGCGTCCGGATTATTAGTAGTCGAATTATAATTATTTTGTGGGTATTATTGAATAAAATTAATGTGTTGCTCCACGAATTCCGGAAATTGACTCGCCGATGGACATGCTAGGATAGAATGTGACGGATCAGAACATAATGCACAAATTTTATGAGCGGGTGGGGCTGTCATTTGGTTCATTGTTAAAAGTCGGTCAAGTTTTTTAGATAGTTCTTTTATTTCAATTGAATGACTTGACTCGAACTTTACCTCTCTCTTAGGTTGTGAATGATATCCCTCGGAACGTACTGACACACCCTGATGCATCGAATTCTCGTTTAATGTTTCAAAGATTTTCCAGGCCTCGTCAGCACTTTTGTGTAGGAAGGTACCCGCACAAACAGCGTCGACGGTATTACGGACTGAGGGAATAAGTCCCTCATAAAAGACCTGTACCAACTGCCACTTAGGAACCTAATGATGTGGACACGAGCGTAATAATTCTTTAAATTTTTCCCACGTGTCGTAAAGTGATTCCCCATCTTGCATCACAAAATTTGTTATAGATTTTGTTATTTGATTCGTACGCATAATAGGGAAAAACTTTTGTAAAAATGCGGTGTGTAAGGCTTCCCATGTTCTAATTGTGTTTGGCTCAAGTGATTGAAGCCAGTATTTAGCTTTATCTTTTAAAGAGAATGGAAAGAGCCTCAATTTTAATTCATCATTAGTTAAGTTTTGAATTTTTAAAGTAGAGCATATATCCTGAAAATCTCCCAAGTGTTGACATGGATCTTCATTTATGCGGCCATGAAAAGAAGGAAGTAGCGAGATGGTGGACGACTTTATCTCAAAGTGAGATGCCGTCGCCTCCGGTAAGTCGATACAAGTTTGTGGCGTGTAAGTCGTAGGAATAAAGTAATCTTTAAGTGGAGGAGGTGGCGGTATATTAAGATTATTCATATTGTTTCCGTTGTTTCCATCAGTCATTTAAATCAGTTCGATTTTAAAAGTTCGAGTTCTCCTTAACCGTTTAAGGGTACTTTGAATTTCGGCCTCAAACAATGACGATGGAATCGGCGTTGATTCGTCGTCTTGCAACCTAGCTCTAGAAGCTTGGGTTGCGGACTTACTTTAAAGTACGTTCAAGTTCAAGATCAATAGAATGTAATTCAGGTTTATTTGAACGTGTACCAATTATAAACTTAAAAAGAAAAGAGATTAAAATAAAAACTGACTCAAATAAATAAAAAAAAACAAATAGCAATCACGCAACTAAGATAACAAGCACTCAACTACTGTGATGCATGAATATTATCCTGTAATGCAATGACCGCGTCAAGCCCAGCGCCCTGGGTTTCCTAGCTAATGCAGTGCAATTAACCCTAAACTAATGCAAGTAATGCATCACAGCGCCCTGACTTACAGTGGTTTAAAGCGAGTTTCAAAAGAAGCAATTTACTTGAATTCTTTTTTTTTTTTTTTCGCGTAAGCTCCTTTGATGTGATTAGCTAATCCACTCGAAAACATTAGAATTTTGATGACTCGAGAAACTACAAAATAAAAAAGAAAAGTTAGTAACTCAAAATAAAACGAAAAATAAGAAAAAGAAAACCTAATCTAATATTTACGAATTAACTAAACTAAGACTCTAAAACTAAAGGTAGTAATGCAATCCCCGGCAACGGCGCCAAAAATTGATGTTGTCAATATCAAGATATAAAAGTATTCTTTACTTTTCTAAGGATTTGCAGTGTGGAAGTAAAGGTCGAACCCACAGAGATTGATTAACTATAGCTCTTTAATTTTAAAACCTAAATTTAGCTAATTAAGAAAACGGATTTGATTTTAATTTGAATTAAACTCAGAACATAAAAATAAATCTAAATTACGAAAGCGATTTAAAATTGTTTTATGAATATGTTTAAGGAACCTAGGATTGCAAATCCACCACTAGCTTCATAATAAGGGTATTTATGAATTACTTTAGCTTATTAAGTTGGATGATAATGGGGAATTGTAGCTACAAGCCCAATTCCTCCATCAAGAAAATAACTATGGTTTAAGCACCAACATAATCCATCTTCGGTTAGCACGAATTATCCCACACTAAACTAGGGTTGTGGCATGATCCGTCTAATCTAGGCATGGACTATTCAGATACTTGATAGCACAATTCAATTTAAGCACCATTACATGTAAACAATCTATACAAGCACAGCAAATATAGATCATTGAGCACACTACAGTCAAAATAGATCTAAGACAAGAATAAACTTTGAAAGTAATGATTTTAATCAATAGAAGCACGATTTATTTATAAAAATTCTCGGAACATGTAATCATCATCCATACATAATAAAACTAAAATAAAAACATAAATAAAACCCTATTACTTGGCTAGGGTTTCATTGAAACCCTAGATCTAGAGTCTAGTTGTCCATAGAAGCGGTAAATGACAAGTAGTTGATGGAGGAGGCCATGGGAATCCTTGGTCTTCTTCTTCTTCTCCTTACTTTCCCCTCTCCAATGGCTGAAAGTATGGTTGTATATTGTGTGTATATTATTTACCAACCCTTTAATTGAAGTAAAATAGGGTATATATAGATTTACAACAAGTTTTTGGAAGCTTTCCTAACCCGAAATGCACTAAAACTGCTGTATTTAGCTTTCCAGACGTAATTAAGCAGTTTCGTTCGCATAGGAATCATCAGTATACTAAAATACGCAAGTTCCATTTTTACACATGTCACGCGAGCGGGCCGCGCAAGCGCGATATGGGGACCTCACGCGAGCGGATCGCGCGAGCAAATTCTGGGATCTCGCGCGAGCGGGTCGCGCGAGCGATTTCTTGGTTTTCACGCGAGTGGGTCGCGCACGCGATGTGGTTTTTCTTGCTTCTTTCTTCCTGCTTTTTCACCTTATTTAACCAGATCTCCTAGTTTTCTTCCAAAACCTGTCAGAAAATAGAAAACGAAGTAAAAATATACAAAAATAGGATAAAAATGTACTAACAAACGTATATTAAGGCGTATAAATAGGATCTATTCTCTCCCGATCACTAAGTTACAACCTAAAGAAAAAGAAAATGTCAATATATGAGCAGAGGTTCTAATGAATCCTAATCAATTAAATTAAACTAAATAATAAACTAAAGTATAAAGAAACATAACAAATTAAACAGATAAATTAAAGGTGTTGGAAACACACGAATCCACATTGATCCTCACCATCTACCATGCACATTCATTAACGTTCTATGGAGTTCAGTCCTTTTCAGTATTCCGTATTTTTCTAAAAATATAGAATCAATAGCCCTTTCATGATCGGGACTACATCATCACAGCTGATTTAAAATACTTGGAAGACAGTTTAAAACAATGGTTACTACTTGCACTCTAAATAGTGTTAGCATTCAAAGTGGTTTTCAAAAGTCATTGAAGAAAATAGCCTTAAGGCTTTAAGTTCTAAAAACTGTTGTGACAAACTGAGATTATAGGGACAATTTGATGACAGATTTCTAAAACAGAAAGTCTTGGACTTAAAAGAATCATCTCAAGAATCAACAGGTTCGATCGATCGAAGCACTCTCGATCGATCGGACATCATCATCCTTCAATCGATCGAAATCTCTTCGATCGCTTAACTATGGCTCTGGTTTGATAGATCAAATTACCTTCGATCGATCGAGCCCAGGTATTCTAAAGATTCCATGGCAGAGGCTAGGAATTAATGATTCATCACATATTCACAACGTCTAAACTACAGAAACATATATAAACTAATGCAGAAATAGTAAACTAAAGCAATCATAACAACTATATCAATAAACAATCAAATAGAGAAAAAGAACAGAAAAACCTGGAATAAATCTAAATAAAACTTGAAATCATCATCAATCTTGAGTATAACAATGGAAAAGAGGAAGAAAACATTAATCTAACCTAATCTACTCCTAATCTAAACCTAAAACAACCCTAAAACTGCTATTTTTTGCGTTCTGGAGCGTCCTCCTTTCGTCTGCCATCAAAACGACTTATTTATAGGGTTCCTGCAGAGTTTACACAACTTTTGGGTGAAAATAAAGTTCAATCGATCGAGCTTAGTTTGATCGATTGAACTCTCAATCGATTGAACTCTCCTCAAGCCCTTGAACTTCTCTGATTTTGACAATTCTGCACACCGATGGGAGAATGGCCATAAATTTTCACTCGGACCTAGAATTGACCTCCCATTTGCCGCCACGCGACCGTAACTCAAAGATTTACATTTTTTATATTTGGAAAATCTTCCAAATCTAAAGTCTTCATTGTTAAAAATGGAGTTTTCTCACTTGCTTCCGTTGTTCTCTTCACCAGAATCACTTTTCTTTAGCTTCACTTCATTGATTTACATTCTAATACCTATAAAACAATACAAAAACATAGGTTTTAGTATTAACACAATAAAAAGAACATTGTTATTAGAATGCACCTAAATATAGGGACTTTGGGGATAAAAGTATGCATAAAAGACCATGTAATACACTATGAATATGCACTTTTCACCTCGAATCACACCCCCCAACTAGCTCGTTGCTAGTCCCTAGCAATGAAGCGAACTACAACAATGTTTATTTGAATTCTAAAAATTGAAAACAAAATAAAGTAAAAATCCTAACTCACTTTCGCAGGAATCACGATTGCATTTAGCGTATGCAACAAGCCTTTAAACTCCTAGGTTCCCCCTAGTGGAAAAGTGTTGTCTCGTGAGGGTTTGCAGTGAATCTACCCACAAAATTCATGTTTATAGTAATGGTTCTCATTTAATTGTTTTCAAGAAATTTTTTTCTCTCATTTAGCAATGTAATTAAGCTCAACAGTCTCATGAAACTCTCTAGTATGCCATCGCCATGCAACACACACATTACAGTTAATCTACTATCAAAGTCATTAGAATATTCCATACCTATTAATCTTCAAAAGTGTGTGTGTGTGTGTGAATGGACAATCAAATTACAAAACTTTAATTTCAAAGCTCGCATAACCTAAGATGCTATCAAGACGTTCATTTTGACTCAACTCTCACTGGGGTTACACTCTCAAGATGAAATCACTCCGAATTAGGTTTAACAATTATAACTTATGATATGGAAGCTATAAAGAGTAAATGTAAGTGGAATCTAATGCTTCTCATATCTAAATAGAAAAATGGACATTTCAGTGCACAAAGTCTCATGAATGGATATTTTCACTAGAAGAGCGAGATACCGTGGAGAACTCTCTCATTACCTTAACTTCAAATCCAATTTACTTAAAATCATCAAGACTTCGAAAAAGAGGTGTTAGGTGAAAGAAGAAAAGGTTTCGTGGTTTTGAATTGAGTCAAAGGATGTGATTGGAACACCTACTACATTGTCCGCTTTTCAAACTTCCCCACATCTCCAATCTCTCTCTTCTTCTCTTTTTTTTCACACTTTTCTTTTTAATATTATTATTTTTTTTGTTTGTACCAAACATTGGCATTTTTTTATCTTTCTTTTTTTTTTTTTTTCTTTTTTCACTCTTTTTTTTTTCTTTTTGCCCACTTTGTTTATTCACACTAACACTTCTTGTCAACGCAACACATCCCAATCACACCTAAATGAAGAACTAAGGCTTGAACTCCTAATTTGGAGTTAGGTATAGACTTAAGGATTGTGAAGACAAGGCAAATATGGTAAGGCTCAAAGGGTGAAATAAAGGAATAACATAGAGGCAGGCCAAGGCTTTATTATGTGTGTATGGTCAAAAGATGGCCTAAATCATCTTCTAAGTTCATCGGATAATTCATTTCAGTAAATTCAAGAGCTCTAAATTTGGTAAATCCTGAACGTTCTCTTCTAGTGAACAGTCAAAATGAAGAAAATTAAGACTTTCAATGAATTAAAACGCTTTTCAAAAAGTAAGAGTAATTTTATAAAACCCTCAAAAATAAAAGAATTGCACAAAAACTCACTCGGGTTATTAGTCTCCACTACAGTCTCTCAAGACACTTAGGCTATGCTTATTAATCCATTTTAGTTAAGTACAAGGTTGACACAACGTGCTCAAAGTTGTTTGAAGATTAAAAAGCATAAAATATACTATAACTAAGATAGTAAACAAACTACCATAGTGTATCTAATAACATGCATAAAATAACACTAATGCATCATAACTAACTACATTAACTAAGAGATAAATACAAGAACCATCTTATTATCTTTAAAAAAAAATCTTTAAAATTTTAAAATTTTTGACATTTTTAACTTACTGAGTCATGTTGCTAAGCAGGTGCATTGACATTAAAGCACGACAAAAAAGAAAAATGAGGCATGGAATGACTCACTCCCCCCAACTAAAACTAAATATTGTCCTCAATGTTCTAAACTAAACACATGGACATGTAAAGTAAAGTGAGAGAAGGAAGGATGCTACCTCAAGGCGTTAATATCCAATGTGTATTTATTTATTTATTTTTTAGTTACTTGCAAAATCATTAGTAGCAACAAGGAAAAATAGAGAATATAATACAACTACTCAGTAAATAAATTTGGTTAATCAAGATTTTTATCATAAATTAATAACCAAAATTTCTGAGGATCTTTCCAATGAAATAATTTAGCAGTGAGAAGAGTGCAGGGATCCTCATAAAAATGTAATTCCTCCCAACTAATGTCAGGCTCAAGGTCAGAGGAGATGATGCAAAACCTATGGCCTCTAAATTTGTTGTGGACAATTATAAGAGGTATACGATACTTTTTAGGAATTATATGCAAGAAACGATCTTTGGTGTTCGTAATTCCTATAATAGCCTCTATTTTAATACAAGGAGGCGGCCACAGTTCCATGAAAAGGGCAGGGTCTAAGTGATGTTCTAATTTAGCTTCATTACCCTCCTCTTCTCCTAGAACAGAATCTATGGAAATATGATAATAGGAATTGGATTTCTGTTCTATGCACATGGTTTTGGACTGGACTTGGATAAAACTATCTATTTGGGCCTCAATGTCAGTATTACTCAAGAAGGTCAAGCAGTCTAGTAGATTACTACCTTCTTGTTGAAGTTTAAGATCATTTAATCTGGGCCCAAAAGTTTCTAAAATCTCTCTCAAAGAATTTTGAAAACTAAAATTTTGTGAAGTGCATGTGCTAGAATCCTCACCATCCTCTTCCACAACACATTTTATTTGTTTATTAGTGAGGTACACATGACTTTCAAGCTTGGAATGAGAGCTTTGATTAACAATGAGGGTAGGTGATGGGCAACTTTGATGAGAATCAAGGAAGCACTTAATGGGCTGAATTGGGCTGATTATAAATGGAGAATCCAAGAAGATCAAGGTGGCATTTTTTTGGGTTGATCTTATTAATTGGGCATAAATTTGAAGAAGATAGGGCTGATTATATTTCCTAATCATATTTATGCATGTGGAAGAATAATGGGCTGAATATAACTTCCAAGATATGGCTATTTATGTTTTATATATAGTAGGTGGGAGTTTGTTCATATTTCTATGTGCATTTAATGAGTTAAACTACTTTTTTGTATTAGTCTATGTTTAAAAACGTGGTAGCTTTATTTCCTATGGTTGGAGGGTTGTTCCAACAACTTGCATTTATTTCCTATGGTTGGAGGGTTGTTCCAACAACTTGTATTTATTCCTATGGTTGGAGGGTTGTTCCAATCCTATATATATCCTTTTGTATGGGCAGATTTGAATATAATGGATTAAACACAATTCTGAAGTTGAGCTTTGCTCCTCCCCCTTGTTCTTCACAGAACACAATTTTTGACTTATCAATCAGCCTTTCGCATCTGATTGTGGCGTCTTCACACACCATGACTTATCAATCAGCCTTCCGCATCTGATTGTGGCGTCTTCACTACCCTTTGGAATACCCATGGTTTGCGTCTCTTTATAGGCGTTGGGTCACGGGTTCACTATCACAACAATCTGATTTTAGCTTTTCTGGGTAAATATGTCAATTTTGTTGTTGGGTCTCAATACAAGTTATTGAGGTTCGCATCATTTGGTATCAGAGCTCAGGCTCTAAAATCAGATTATCTATCCATTTTGTTTTTGTGTCTTTGTTTGTGTCATCGTGTTCTTAAAAAAAATTATTCTCAAAAAAAAAAAAAAATCTGATCTTTTTTTTTTTTATGTTCTGTGTCATCGTGTTCTTAAAAAAAAAATATTCTGATCGTTGTGTTCTTCATATCTTGTTCTTGTTCGTGTTGTTATTCTTGTTGTATTGTGTCGTGCACAAAGAGTTACCAAAAAAAAAAAGTATGATTTTTTTTTTTCTTGTGTTGAGTCGTGCACTTCAAAAAAAAATTAAAATTTATCATGCATTTCCTTTGCATGGATTCGAGGACGAATCCTTTGAAGAGAGGGAGAATGATGAGAATCAAGGAAGCACTTAATGGGCTGAATTGGGCTGATTATAAATGGAGAATCCAAGAAGATCAAGGTGGCATTTTTTTGGGTTGATCTTATTAATTGGGCATAAATTTGAAGAAGATAGGGCTGATTATATTTCCTAATCATATTTATGCATGTGGAAGAATAATGGGCTGAATATAACTTCCAAGATATGGCTATTTATGTTTTATATATAGTAGGTGGGAGTTTGTTCATGTTTCTATGTGCATTTAATGAGTTAAACTACTTTTTTGTATTAGTCTATGTTTAAAAACGTGGTAGCTTTATTTCCTATGGTTGGAGGGTTGTTCCAACAACTTGTATTTATTCCTATGGTTGGAGGGTTGTTCCAATCCTATATATATCCTTTTGTATGGGCAGATTTGAATATAATGGATTAAACACAATTCTGAAGTTGAGCTTTGCTCCTCCCCCTTGTTCTTCACAGAACACAATTTTTGACTTATCAATCAGCCTTTCGCATCTGATTGTGGCGTCTTCACACACCATAACTTATCAATCAGCCTTCCGCATCTGATTGTGGCGTCTTCACTACCCTTTAGAATACCCGTGGTTTGCGTCTCTTTATAGGCGTTGGGTCACGGGTTACTACATATAAAACATAAATAGCCATATCTTGGAAGTTATATTCAGCCCATTATTCTTCCACATGCATAAATATGATTAGGAAATATAATCAGCCCTATCTTCTTCAAATTTATGCCCAATTAATAAGATCAACCCAAAAAAATGCCACCTTGATCTTCTTGGATTCTCCATTTATAATCAGCCCAATTCAGCCCATTAAATGCTTCCTTGATTCTCATCAAACTTGGTGACACCACCTCTTCGGCCGAAAGAGGTGAGGGTTCATGAATATCATAAGAGTCTAAATCGGATTTAGAATTTTCAATTATGTCCTCCCTAGGGTCACTATCAAAGGTAGGGATAGAGTCAACAAGTAACTCCTCATTTTTTAGTTGTGTGCAATCACCTAAACTCGCATCATCTTTTAAATTCTTATTCTCATCCTCATTACTCTCCTTACTATATATGTCATCTATTGAGGTGCTCTGGACAAAGAGATTGTGTAATTTTATCCAGGCAGTGAAGGAGTTGATATCTGGGGTTGTATTGAGGAGAAGATGGTTCTTTAACTTCATGCTCAATGGTTTGGTTTTGAAGGTCTTGTTGGGTTATCACTTTCTCTAGTGAGTTGTTAACCTCATTCGGTATAAACCCGTCATTGTCCTCTAATTCCATTCCATTATTAGTGTCTTGGAATTTAGGTTGTAGTGTTGAAGGACTGGTATAGTCTTCTAAAGGTTGGCTAGCATATGCTTGTTGATATCTAGTTTCTAATTTATCAAGTGCACTATCTAGCCTTTTCATTTCACTAAACAACAATTTTAGCATACCATTATCCTCAATTATATTATTCTCCTCATTTTTACTATATAAAATTTTGCCCCATTGTTGTTGATGATAGTTCCCTTCCCATTGCGTTTGTGGACAAGACTCGTCAAAGGGAAAGTCTTGGTGCATTTGGTAATCGTGGGAACTACTACTATATCCTATATTATTATTTTGGTTATATCCCCATTGCAATTGAGAGAACTCTCCATATGGAGGTTCTTGATATGTTTGATAAAATGGGGGACTAATACTATTGTTTTCACATTGTGGTGGTTGGTAACACTCGGGTTGATAATGCGCGTCAATGGATATCGCAATTTTCTCTTACCCACAGCTTTTGTTTAAAACCTTTTTTTTTCAAATTTAAATTCAAAACGATGAGTTGCCACTTAATTTTTTAAAGGAAAATTAAGAAACCATTTTAAAAGCAAACTGATCTTTTGCGAAACTAAAGATAAACTGGGTCCGGGGATTATGGAATGAAAGGGGAAGGCGCCCGGCGGACTAAAACACCCCCTTTCATCATGTCTTGTGATAAGCCTCTACTCAACATCCTTTTAAATCAAATTATTAATCTAAGCATGCCCTTAACTAATACATATATACATATACTTTACAAAAAACATGTCAAAAGGGAGTAAGATTGCTCACGGTAAAATTTCATTCATAAGTCAAATAGTTCAATTAGCAAGCAATATGATATGCAAATAAGGAACTAGAGAAGTTAGTCGGGATCCAGCCGCGGAATAGAAACGTATAATGCATGCGAAAAAATAAAAACCTAGAAAAGAAGTCACTAATCGCATATAAACACATAAGGCAAGACCTAACCTAAGGTGTCGTGCATGGAGTCGAAAATCAATAAAATCAAGAAATTTAAAACAAACTAGAGGAGATTTTGAGAAATCGTACCTTGTAGCGTTGCAAAACATAAGATTAAATCACATACTTTAAATAAAATATATCATTAAATCCTAAGTAACAAATCCTAACACAAGGAGAATTCTATTTACAAGTATCAATCTGTATGGATGAATGCACATGGATACATGAATATGAACAATATAAATCTATGAACTATTCATTAATTTGGATCATTTAGCCTCTAGTTTTAAGCTTAATCAATCATTGTTAAAGCATGGTATAAACCCTAGGTCATGAAAATATCATTTAAGCCATTATTTACAAGATTGATTAAGTTGTGACGGGATTATGAAAATTGCTGAGAGCAAATCAGAAATTCAAAGAAATAAAAGACATGGTTCCCATGGTTTGATCTTGATGATTTTTAGACCCCAGTTGCTCCTGTGAGTCTTGTTTTTAATCCAAAAAGAAAATCAAAGTTTCAACGGTTAGATCTCTGGGAATTAAACAAACACTAGACATCACTCAGAACTTCATAACTCTCTGTCCAGAGTTCTTGTACGATTTTCTAAAAATAGTAAAAAAATCTAAAAGACTCTAATCTTTTTAGGGGGTCTTAGTGACACATTAAAGGTCATAGAAAAAATTATTTGGGGTCATTAACACTTGATTGGGTTCTAATTTACTCATTTCAAAAGGGTGTTGCTGTTCTAAAATTCTGGACAGATTATTGATGTTGCCAAAAACTCATGGCCAAACCATTTTAACCATGGAATCTTGATAAAACAAATATTGCAGTGGTAGAACTTTGAGTTATAGACACCTTCCCGTTGGTTTCATTTTGTTTCAATGGTTCGATGTTTAGCTAAAAATCCTTGATCAAAGGTGGTCATTGAATTCACTGCAGCATTCGTCAAGTTCAATTTTGTTTGTTAACCCCAACTATTAAACCATGAAGTTTGGCTTAAACCAAACTACTTCCCCTACCATTTGATGGTCATTAGAGCCTAAGGACACTTAAACTTGTGGATTTTGATGAAGTATGAAGAGACTTTATAAAACCTCAACACAATGAATCTAAACCATGGGTATAAGTTTAGACTCAAATTATTCCTCCTACCATTTGATGGTCATTGGAGGCTAAGGACACTTAAACTTGAGGATTTTAATGAAGTATGAAGAAACTTCATAAAATCCCAAAGTGATGAATTCAAACTATGGTAGAAGTTCAAAATCATTAACTCAATACACTAATATCGACCTTAATCCCCTCATAAATCATGAGTTTATAAGAGTACTAGGGGTTTTTAAAAGATTCAAGTAAGACATTGAAAGTCTTATAAATCTTAAGAAATAAACATGATCAAAAGGAAGGAGGCCAAAGTTCTACTTCAAGATTTATTTAAGCTTTAAAACCTAAGCTATTTTGATCCAAACTCATGAAATGAAAGTTCAATCACAATATTGGTGGTGTGTGATGAAATGGGGTGGGAATAGAGTTTTTGAAAAAGTGTAGAGAGACTAAAAGAATCTAAATATTGTGATTGAACTACTAAATAAATTAATTACTCTAGAGTTTACCTCTAATTATCCTCAACTCTTTTGTTGCTTTGGGACCTTCCAAATGATGATCAAGCTCTTCTTCTAATTCTACTTCTCTCTTAATTTAGAAATTTTTTTAAGGAGAATCAATATTCGGGTCCTAACATTCTCAAATTTCAAGTAAAAGAGAAGATCCTTTGTAATGGGATATTCACCTCTCTTATATAGGAAAATTTTGAGAGGGTATTCCAGTAATTTCACAGCAAGAAACCCTAATTTGGTTGTCCTTTTAAGGGTACAAACGTACTATATCAAAGCTGGCAGTCACAAAAATGCGGCACTCAATGGAGATGGAAGCAGCACTCACCAATTGCCGGTGCATCATTCGTGAATGCCGGAACGGCACTTCATGAATCCCGCAGAGGACTCCACAGATTGCCATCTTTTTTATGAATTTTCAATTTTTTGTGGCATTTGGTGAAATTTGCGGCATTCACAGAATGTCGTATGGCACTCCAGAGACTGCTGTACGGTAACCCGTGACTACCGCAACTATCGGCATGTGCCTTTTTTTTCTATTTTCCTTTTTCTTCTCTTTTTCTTCTTTGTTTTGAATCGAAAGAGCCTTTTGGAGAGCTTGATTCACCTTTGGAAATTCTAGATTGGTCATTCCTTGTCATCATCGAATCTTAGTGGTAACAATCCCCTAAGTTTAATAGTTCGGTCAAAATTGGGGCGTCTACAGTTTGCCTCTCTTTGACAGAGCTTGTAAAGCAACGCGTGTAACAAGCGAATGTCGAAGCTTTCCTAAAGACAAGCCTTTGACCGGGCTATTGAACTTAGGCAAAGACAAAATGCGTTGGAAAAATGGTCGTGCAAACGGTTCATGTTGGTCGTGCTCAATGGTGAGCTGCCCACGTATCCTTTCAGGAATCAGACCGAGACGTAGTTTGGGCCAGAGTCAAACACACACAAATGCAAGTAGCCATATGGATGAATGCACCTATCCTATTTGATGCACGTTGTGGACACACGAAATCGCTCATCCACTCTGTTTGGTTTTGGTTTTGGTTTTGAGATTGCTTTTGAAAAAGGAAAGGAAAAGGTCTGTTGAAAACAGATACAGAGTCGCCACTTGGTCTTTAAGGAACCAATAAACCTAATTTTGACTCATCCAAATGGATAAAGGGCACCGGCCTTTCATAACCAAAGAACTTGGTTCGGGGTTTTGGTACGAGAGAGGAAGGAGCCTTTGTTATGACTAAAACACCCTCAACTCGCCCCGTCTCTCGACGGGCCTCAATTAGCATCCAAATAATCATCTTATAGTATGTATAGTTCGACAATTAATACAATGACAGTATATTACATCACATAAGAAAATTTGAAATAGAAGATCTAAAGATAAGATATCATTCATAAGATCTAAACCAAATATCACACAATGTAAAGTGAAAGATCACACAAACAAACCTAGGAAAAATTGTCTAATCATATATCAAGTAATCAAGTTTTCCTAGTCTAAGGGGACATGAATTGTTCTTGAAACAAATAAATCAAAGAAAACAAGGATGCTTAGCAAGCTAGAATGATGCATGTTAATCTTTGAGGAAAGAAGACCTCTCAATCCCCGGGATGGATGAGAAAGGAAGATTAGATCGAGGAGAAAGCATGAACATGTGATCAAATTCATTCCTTATAATCTTCTTAGATTAGGAGTCACGAAAACTCCAAATCTTTGCATGGATGCAATGTATGTATCTAGAATGTGCCAAGATAATAGTGTGTTTTGTGTTCATGGATTCCTAGAATGACTTAGAAGTCTAGAATGTGTATGAATGAATGAATGAAATCATCATGGGATATATACAAATGAGGTATGGACCCCTTCTTAGGACATGAACAAATTTGGAGTGCATGTAAGCATCAAATCAAAGGATGGAAGTAAAAGTATGCTTGCTGTGAATAGTAGACAGAATAGTAACATGATCTTTTGGAAATTGAAAAGAGGGATTAGGAATGTTTTCAATGCACGATTTTTTATGACGGTCTTCCTTATTGTGTCTAGAACACAACCCAAAAAGCCAATCTTTAATAACTATTACAGATTGAGAGAAATCATATAAACAATAAAGGTTATTCAGAAACAGAGTCTGTACTGTCGACTGAAATGTTAGAAAAGCTTAGAAAATAAAGACTAAAGATCTAGAGGCCCATATTATACAAAAAGTTCCCTAAGACATTGAAGTTCAAGGGAAAAATAATTTGGGACCACTCCTTTTGGAAACGTTTTCTGTAAAACAAGTTGAAAGTCAACCTAGCTGCTGTGACAACAGAGGCAGAATGTTTGGAAGGAATGTTTGGACAAAAATAGACCCATTTCAAGTGCCTCCATGTCAAACCAAAAATCATGGATGTTCTATAATGAGTTAGAAAGACTTTCCAAGTGGTCTTGCATTCATATATTGAGTATTGAACTCAAAATAATTCTTTGAAGTTAAATGACTCACTGTTTTGAAGGTTTTGAGAAGACAAGGTTTATTTCTTGAAATCAAAATGAGGGGTTTAAGAGGGGGGTTTTGAAAACATATTTTCAATACTTAATGAAGATTATAACCACTTAAAATGTCAACATCAAACTCATCATCAAGAACCTCCAAGATTGTTGGAAAGTATTATTTATATTTTAAAGACAACTTCATGAATACATAGGAATGTATTGAAGTTAAAATCATCATCTATCAAACATGTTTTTGAGGTCAAGAGCTACTATCCATAAGGATTCACTCACCTCAAACTTCATGTCATCATCTAGATGATGATATACTAGTAATTAAATAAAGAAAACAAAAAGAGAAATGAGGTAAGAGAAGATGAACAAATATAAACAAGCAAGTATATAAACAATCAATAGATGATATTCAATGATGTATTGGACTTGTAGCTTGGTCTTTCACTCATATGTGGTGACATTGGACATGGAAATAACTTCCCCTCTCTTAAATGCTCACTAAAATGGTTGTTGGGTGTATTAAATATGAAGTAACATGGAAGTAATGAAGTAAAAACAAAGTTTAGAACTCACTTTCTTGTTTGAAAATCAAAGAAGGAAGCTTCTTTTCTCTCTATTCTAACCTTATCTCTACAACTTTCTCTCTAAACCTTTTCAAAGCTTGGCTTTGACACCCCCAAAATGAGAAGTCAAGGGGGGTTTATGTAGGCCAATTTGGGGTGGTTTTGGGGTTTTAGAAGTACTCCCATTGGTCCCAAACATCTGTGAACATAGAACTACGTCGTTTTGGTTTTCAATTAATCAAAATGAACCCCCAAAAGAATTTACAAAAACATACCATTCTGGAGGAGAGTGTTGTAGCAGCACTGGGCCTATGCCATGGCGGCAGTGGGCCAGTGCCGCGGCAACACTGCTCCTCATTCGTCCAGATAATCCTTTTTAGGCCCCCAGAGGTTCTGGTATTCGCGAAAAGGCACTATTTCGTCCGAAATTCACAAAAAATTCATACGAACTCCAAATTGAGGTTGTGATATACCGTTGGAAAGGTAATGGAGTCTACTTTATATTAAAAAAAATAGTTCAGAGATAGGTCACTTTGAAAAGTTTTTTGGTATTCGCGATAAAAGCCGATTTGATTGCCTTTTTCACATTCGGGAATTCATAATAAATTTGTTTTTAATCCAAAAATTATGTGCGACATACCGTTGGAAAGCAATCGACCTCTAGTATCTATGAAAAATATTTGAAAAATGATACGGTGCTCTGGCTTCAAAGGTCAACTTTTTGTCAAACTGGTCAAACTTGGGATTCCCGGTAAGTTTTGGAAACCTCTGGGAGCTCCCAGGAGCTGACGTTTTCGTTCGATTTTCTTTTAAAACTCATTTTAATACTTTCCACATGATCTAGAATGATCCCGGAACTTTTTGGCGAATTTGGACGATTTGGTAAACCTTGGTCAAACCTGGTCAAACCGGTCAACGGGGACTTTCTGGGAACTTTCGGGACCTCTGGGGGTCTCTGGGGGCCGACGATTTCATCCGGTCTTACTTTAGAACTCATTTTATTGTTTTTATTACGACGCAGCGCGTTTCCAAAACATTTGGTCCGAATTCGGGAGCGTTGGGGCTTTCAGTGGTATTTTGGTCATTCTGAGCATTCTGAGAGATAGAACTGACTTCCAGGAGTCCTTTACGACGATTATGAATCAGAAAGCTATGGGTCTCCTAAATCTGATAGCTGAAAAAATGGGGTGTCTACACACGTACTCATGCAATGACGACTGTTGATGCAATTACACACTCTGCAAAATCACACGATTACGAGATCATGCCACCTTGATGTAACTAGATGCAATCCAAAACCTATGATATTCAATGCTCTTGGTTATTCCGACTCCAAGATGAGTCACTTTCAGAATTTGAAGCTTCTATAACTAACGGGTTGATCCTTTCCAAGATGTGTGGCCATCTCTGCCGAATAAACAAACGTTACATGATTGGGCGACGCTTCGCGACTTAAGCCCCAGTGTCAACACGAGTTTACTTCCTCATATGTTTTCTCAAAATAATCTGCAGCCCTTCGGCCCCGTCAGATATGTTTTCTCAAAATGATCCATAGCCCTTCGGCACTGTCGGATATGTTTTCTCAAAATGATCTATAACCCTTCGGCCCCGTCGGACATGTTTTCTCAAAATAATCCGCAGCCTTTCGGCCCCGTCGGACATGTTTTCTAAAAATAATCCACAGCCCTTCGGCCCCGTCGGACATGTTTTCTCAAAATGATCCACAGCCCTTCGGTCCCATCGGACATGTTTTCTCAAAATAATCTGCTTGCTCAGAATAATTCACAGCCCTTCGGCCCTGTCAGATATGTTTGCTCAGAATAATCCACAGCCCTTCGGCCCCATCGGATATGTTTGCTCTGAATTTTCAAAATCTGGAGTCAAATAGTCTCAAATTCATTTTAATTTTCGAAATCAGGGGTCAATCAGAATCAAATTCACTTTAAATTTGAAATCAGGGGTCAATTAGACCCAAATTCATATCAATTTCCAAAATCAGGGGTCAATCAAACCCAAATTCATTTCAATTTCAAAATCAGGGGCCAATCAGACCCAAATTCACTTCAATATTCGAAATCGAGGGTCAATCAGACCTAAATTCATTTCAATTTCCAAAATCAGGGGTCAATCAGACCCAAATTCATTTCAATTTCCAAAATCAGGGGCCAAATGACTCCAAAACAAATTTTTGGGGACAAAAAGTGTCAAAAGTGGGCAAAATCAGGGGGTTTGAATTCAAATTTTGGGATTTATTTTGAATCTTGGGGGGAAATCAGCGACACTTAAACTGCCTCAACCGTGGCACACGCCTCAAAATTTGGCAGTCCGTAAATTCCGTGTGGTACTCACGAAGTGCCGTTGCGACATTCAGTGAGTGCCGCCCAGCAGTTCATTGACTGCCGCTCACAATTCCCGGAGTGCCGTTCAGAGTGGCAGAAGGTTTAAACTTGAATTTTCTTCTCATTTTTCATTCACTCTCAAGTCTCTCCAATCCGAAGTTCTCTCTGCAGATTTTCCTCATAGTGATCTCGAGGGTCCACAGGATAGTTTCACTCGATCATAACCTCAATGTTCTCTTTATTTTGGTCATTTCCTTCATTAACTCCAAAGTTCAACCTCTCGGTTCACTACCCTTTTAATAGGTTATGGCAAGTGGTTCGTGACACGAGAATTTTTCTGTGTGCGCTTGTGTGCTATACCCAAGTATAGGTAATCGTGCAAGTAGTAGTCTGGTTAAGTCCAGGTCGATCCCACAAGGAAGGTGTTAAACTAATTACTCCAATTAATCTCAAACAAGAAAATAAAAATCAATATTTTAAAGAAGTGTAGAACACAAAGTCCCACAATTTATCAACTACTAAAGATAAAACAATTAAACTAAATTAAACTAATTACCAACTAATTAATTAAAATGATGATTTAAAATGTATTTTTCTTAATAAAAGGAAATGTTGGGATTACACGAATCCACCGTGACCTAGCCATCTACCATGCAATTTCGTTGAAGCTCAATGGAGCACACTCTCAACAGTATTCCGTATTTGTCTTAAAATAAAGAATCTATAGTCCTTTCATGACCGGGACTATATCATTACAATGGAGTTTGAAATACACAAAAGCGGTTTAAAACAATAGTTTAGACTCTCACCTACAATGGTATTAGTATTGAGGGTGGTTTGCAAAATATATTGAAGAAAAATGCTTCAAGGCTTAAAGTTTACAAACTGTTTTGACAAACTGAGCGTTTTGGGACAATTCGAGAATAATCCAGTAAAACAGAAAGTCTAGGAATACTGCTTAGAATATCCTCAAGAAAAAGGGTGTTCGATCGATCGATGCGCTTTCGATCGATCGAACATCTTCTTCTCTCGATCGATCGAACTATCTTCGATTGCTCGACAATGTCTCCGGTCCGATCGATCGAACTACTTCGATTGATCGAACACAGGAATTAATCTGCTGCATGGCAGAGGCCTGATATCACGGTTTCATCATGATCTCCCAACCTGGGGACTACTCAGACATGGTCTGTAGTGTCACAGATGTGTTTCTAACGTAAAAGTCCATTGAAGTTTTGATTGTTTGTGTTTTAATCATGCAAACTATGAAAACTATTTGTATAAATGTATCTAACATACAAAACTATGTATTCAACAAATTATACTACTCTAAACTAAGTGCAGAATATAAATAAACAGTAAAGAGGTAATCTGGAAAGATAAACTTTGATTAAACTAAAGAAAAACCAATCCAAAAGTAATCTCCAAGCTTGTAAACCTACCAAAACATATAAAACCTCTATCTCTAAAAACTGATAAAAGTAAAGTGGGCCTCCTCTAGACGTTTACAATACGAATATATATAGCAAAGACCTAATGCTAGGGTTGAAATCCCGTTAACTACTGCGTGCGCGTATATTCCGATAAAGCCATGTTCGATTGATCGAACGTTCTTCGATCGATTGAACTTCTGGGTATTCGATCGCTTGAGCTTCTCTCGATCGATCGAACCTTCGATCGATCGAATGGTCTTCAATCGATCGAGCTCTGTATTTCAGCTTTTAATTGTCTTCATTAGAATCCAGTACTTCCTTTTATCGTTATCTTTCAATTCTTCACACAGTAACTGTAGTCTGCACAAATTACAGCTAAAACACACAACTTATCATAGTTTAATCAAATTGTGTATAAACTGGCATTATAATTCAAATTGCAGATAAATGAAGGAATTGTAAACTAAATCAATATATTTTCTTCTTTTAGCGCGGTTGTATTTTACAAATACCCCCGCTTGTCACAACCCCCAACTAGCGATTTGCTAGTCCCTAGCAATAGAGCGAAAATAAAAACAAGCTAAACTACACTATAAAAGAAAAACTAAAATAACTAGATCCAGATTAACTAAATTAAAATAACAAGAAAAAAAACTACCTAACTCACTTTCGCAGGAATCGCGGTTGCATTTAGCAAATACAACAAGCCGTTAAACCCCTAGGTTTCCCCTAGTGGACGAGTGTTGTCTCGTGAGGGTTTGTAGTGAATGTACCCACAAAATTCTCTGATTTTATGCTCAAAAAGAGATAGAATAACTTTTAAACATTCCCTTTTCATTCAACTATTGATTTAGCTCTATACAACATATCATTCTCATTCAAACCATGAAAGAAATGCACATGCTCCTCATGTCACCAAGATAAAAATAACATAAACGTCACATCTATGTATCTGTGTGTGTGTGAAATTAATAGCTATACATCGAACTTTATTTAGAGTTGTTTTAGACTGTCATACTCTCAGAACTTGTAGTTTCAACTCAATCCTCACATAGTTATTTCACTCAAAAATGAGCATCCCACAGAAACTTGGCTAATAATGATCGCACATGGTATGAAAGCTTTGATAGGAATGATTTTTCGGACACTAATGCTTTCATACTTAACTCTATAAAAGACAAACATTTAGAGTGTATAATCTCATGAAAGGAACACCACTTACTAGAGGAGCGAAATACCGCGGATAACTCAACTTACACGTTCATGTGTTAAACTAAGTTGTTAAGAATCATTAAGACTTTGACTGAACGGTTTTTTATTTAGTAGGGTAGAAATGAAAGGGTAAGAAGTTGCACATCTTTATCACGTGATTGAATTTAGAAATTTCCTCTTTACTTCCTTCCAACCATCCTCTATATTTATTTACGTTTTTTTTTTTTTTTTTTTTTAATCTGGATAGCCCTTCCCACTACTATTCCCTCCTCATACTTCAACAATTTAATCACATTGGGTGTGCAATGAGGTATATTGAGGTCAAGGTATGAAATTAGGAATTTAGAATTTCATAATGGATTCGGCATTATTTATTAGGTGTGGGGTTAAGAATAATGCATATTCAGAGATGTCGATATAGGTAAATGGAGAAGGTAAGGAGTAAATAACGATGGCTTAAATCATCTTCTCAACTTCTTAAATTTTTTAACACTTACATGTTCATCAAGTTTAGTTGGTAAATCCTGAACATTCTCCTCTAATAAGCAGCCAAAATAAAGAATTAGAGACTATTCAACGAATTTATTACACTTATTCAATAAAAACAATTCGAGTTTTAATGTGATAAATCCCTCAGAATTGAAGATTGGATTCAAAAGCTCACTAAGGGTAACTAGTTTTCGCTACTTCATTCGTTAAAGTACAAAAGTTGTATTAACTCTTATTTTAAGTTTTCTGCATAGCTATTAACACGTGCAAATGATTTGGATACAAAAATGATCAACATATGCATTCATCCTAGAGAAACTAGAAAAACGCGTGAACTTAACTCATAAAAAGGATGAGAATAAACTGATTGTGTCATTGCTTGATAATAGCTAAATAGAAGTGAAAATTCAAAATTATTCTACCAATTTAATTCAAAAACTAGGTTAATAGTTTGGAATTTTTTGAATTTTTTTTTTTTTTTTTTGAACTTCTAATGGAGATTGTATGATATTTGCAATAGATAGAGTGATCCAGATTGCTAAGTTAAAATATGCACAGGTGATTATCTATCTACATCCCACCCCCAACTGAAAATTACAATGTCCACAGCAGGTGATTTTCAAAAATAGATACAGAGATATCACCTGAGATAGTATCATAAGAATCGCAAGTCTAACAACCTGGACAGAAAACAGACAAACTCCAAGCAGCAAAGATCAAAAAGATATGAAATATAGAGTATCAGATCCATACATAACATAGAAATACTCACTGGAAATATAATAAAGTGAACGAACAGAACAGTGATAATATATCCATACACACAAAAATCCATACTATCCAAACCAACCAACAAAACAAAAATAAATTTCACAATAGTGTCCAAAAAAAAAAAAAATCCAACAACCGACCAACACCTACCAAACCCAACCACAATAACCAAAAATAATAAAAACAACCTAATAACCAAAAATAATCAACAACACCGATCCCCCAGAAACTAGACATCATCGGCTGCGTCCGATAATATCTCAATAAAAACATCAGGAGCATCCCCACCGCCACCGCCACCCTCAGCAATAGTCGGTGCTGCTGGGTCACTCGTAATCGTGGCAGCTGGAATAGATAGTGGTGTGTCAGCCATGACAAGAGGAGGTGGAAGTGGTATCTCCATAACAGGCGGTGGTGCCGATGATGTAGAAGCTGTAGTATCAATCTGGGACGATGGATCGGCAGATGATGGATCGGTGGTGGATGGTGGAACAGCAGATGTAGTAGGCGGGACGGTAGAAATGTCTGGAGCAGTTGCAGGCGGATCGCTGGGTACGTCAGGAGTAGCTGTATGAGTCACTTGGTCGACACCGATCTATATCAAGATCGCCTCCAGCAGAGTAGTCATCACATCCACCTTACCCTCAAGTCTAATCCTGGCCTCCCTCTCCTCCAATAACAACTCACGAATAGTCGGGATAGGCGCAGAAGAAGACTCTCCCTGGGTACGAGCCTGAGACCTCTGTCTTAACTTAAATCTCACCACCTCCTCAATAGGATCTATCTCTTCCTCAGAATCATGCTCCTCAGCCTCGGTGGGCGTCCCAGAAGCAGCACCCTTAGTATCAGTGCCTCCTCCTCTCCTCCTCTTCTCTCTAACTTTTGCCTTGCCTTTGCCCCGCCTCTTTCGTTTTTGTACCTCAGACCGGTGGGAAGCAGTCTCGCCAAAACGGCTGCGAGACTGGACAGTCATATCACCCGCCAATGGAAGTAGACTGGCCTGCTCAATAACCCTATGAATGGCCCAAGCACCCTTCAGGTGCTGCTTGGCCTGAATGTAGCAAGTAGGGTGCCTCATGAAATCTATGTAGAGGCGAGGCAAACAGATAGGCTGCCGTGTCCCAATCGCATATAATACCCGGGCATACCAAGCTGCAATCTTCTCCCGATAGGATGTCACTAGGAGGCAGTTGCTGAGGGCTAGATACAGCATATGATAATTATCGATAAGGTAGATGTCAGGAATAAGAGCCTCGCCATCCCAGCCCAAAAGAGCACCCCCAGTGATCTCTCTGATAATAATAGTCGGGGAGAGCAGTGGTGTGTTGGGGCGATGTGGACAAACACAATTGGGTACCTCGGGTACCCTAATAGTAGCAGAGACAGTGGCTGGGCTAAAAACGATCTCCCGGCCACGGAAGAAGGACCGGAGTGTGAATAGAGCAACTGGATCCCTAATCATCGTAGCACACGCCTCCCGGATCCAGGATAGATTAACGAGCTTAGGCTGGGAGAAAAGCGTGTACCACTGTGGCATGGCGCGTATTTGTGCAAGATACCACGGAGTAGCCAGCCAAGCTGTCTCGAGGGGACGCTCAAGCATGACCTTACGCGACTGGAAATATCTGGTGAACCATACCCGGTCTTCGTCGTTTCTGAACCCGTGCTCGGGTATAGGGTCGGGTATGGTTAGGTCAAATGGCTTGGCTTTGTGATACCCAGTGATAGGGTTCATTGTTTAGCCCTGAAACATAAGAGAGAAACAAAAAAACATTAAAACAGGGAAACCAGAAAAAAAAAGATATGAAACTGTCACACTTCGATCGATCGAAGCTTGTTCGATCGATCGGGAATAATGTGAGTTCGATTGCTCGATCCGTGTTCGATCGATCAAAAGGAGTCAGGGTTCGATCGATCGAACACAGCGAAGTGGCAGTATCGCCGATTGAGAACAGGAAGAGCCCGAAAACAACAAATACATCAAGAAGACTAAGAAAAGGAGTTAAATAAACAATGGGCGGGCACCGCCATTCGAATTGGAAATGGAAAAGACACAAGGGGGTTCTCGGAGCCTCACCTCAAGAGACGCACCGAGTAAAGTAGAACAGTGATGCCGCTGATGATCAGGGAGACCAGGTTCACCGCAATTGATGTGGTTTGAAGTGGGGACCAAAATCGTGTGAGTCTCTGTCTTTGAGCGATTGAGCGTGTGGGAGAGAAAGAGAGACTGACGAAGTGTCTCAATGACGCCTTGTTTAAATACAGGTTTCTATCGCTCGAGATGGGTCAATCGATTGAATATTCGATGATTGAGTCCTTCTCAAGCGCTCGAAGTTATGATATTCTCGATCGATCGAGATACGTTCGATCGATCGAACATAGAAATTCTACAATATCCCTTAATTGAGAAATTACGCACCCCCAACTGACTAACACTGGTTTGGACACACAGAATAGTGATAAAACAGTGCGTTGACAGAATATGTAAGCCAAAAACATCATCCTCATAGTAGAAAATTGAAAATTTATATAAATAAATCCTTAAAATAGCATCCACTTGCAATATTAATGCCCCCAACATGGTCGTTACAACCTTATTGAAAAAGAAAAACTAAAATAAAACTGAAATTACAAAACTTTGTCTAAGAATACACTCCATTTGATGAAAGAAGTATGAAACGACATAAAACAATTGAAGTGAAACACTATTCTTCAAGCAGAAAGATTCCGTCTTCCACAACCTCCTTCTCTGTCGAAACTTCAAATGTGGAGTCTGAACTTGATGATTCCCTTTCCCAGAATAAGCAGAAAGCAGCAAGGACATCATCGAGCGAGTCTGAACTCACTAAGGAATTGATTTCACAGGTAAAAGGTGATCCGGATGGACACAAGGATAACGGAGTGTAATTGCGCATCGGACTTTTCTCTTGCAGCGGAGTATCCGGGGACCTTATGTATGGTCCATATCCATGGAAGAGTTGATGTGGAAGGTACAACGGTGGAAATGGTGCATTCATAGTGATATTCCTGACAAAGGAAAACAAAAAGAAACGAAGAATATAAATTAACTAAAGCAACAGAAAGATCAAGTAGGAGGAATTTAAACAAAGCAAACCGAAAAGAAAACGAAAGGAATGTGATCCAGAATTCACCTCACTATTGGCCTGATATCTCCATGTGCACTAACAGGTAGAGGGCATTGAAGCCGGAACAACAAATAGCTCAAATGGACATAAATATAGGGAACCACTTGGATGACCAGGAAGTTGTCAACATATGTGAATACGACATTGTGGCGTTCTGGCACCACATCCTATAGGTCCTCTTCTTCCCATGGCTCCCACATTGAGTCATTTTCCCATTGTTCCATCAGGGCGTCATCAACCTCCCACATAGCATAACCCTCTGGTTCTCCCTCCTCTTCAGGGAGTTCCATGTGTGCAAATGGGTTGATCTGGAGGAGAGCAGGATCATATGGGATGTATCCGTGGGTTAAGTCAACGATGTCGTTAGCTCCTGGCCCTTGGTATGGAGATAAGCAAAATGCAATTTCATCAGCAGTCCACAATGGGTTCTGATATTATGAATCAGCCCATGACCCTATCGAGTGAACATCGTCATCTCTCATGGTGGATAGCCTGTACGAGATAGAAATGGAATAGCAGATTATGATCAAGATCACACTCAAAAAGGAATAGATAAACAACACAAAATGAGAAATAGAAAAAAGAAAAAGTACAACAACATTGTTAAAAACGCACTTGAGCGTTCTAGGTGGAGGTGTAGTCGGGCTCATCCAGTTGGATGTGCTCAACCTCGGGTTGGAAATCTTCTAAGAATGGTTTTACCCTTTGGCCATTGACCTTGAAACTTCCATCATTCTAAGGATTAAATAACTCAACGGCCTCGTGTGGAAAGACAGGTTTGACTGTGAAGGGTTCTGTCCACTGAGATCGGAGTTTTCCTGGGAATAGATGAAGGCGCGAATCATATAGTAAAACTTTCTGCCCAGGCTCGAAAGATTCACGAAAAATTGTTCTGTCATGGTGAGCCTTCAACCGTTCCTTGTGGAGTTTGGCATTGTCATATGCATCTCGTCAAATTTCTTCCAATTCTTCCAACTGCAGTTTTCGGAGATGTCCTTCCTCTTTAATGTCGAAGTTTAATGAGCGTGTTACCCAATATGCTTTGTGCTCAATTTCAACGGGGAGGTGACATGCCTTACCATACACTAGCCTATATGGAGACATTCCCAGATTTGTCTTGTAGGCAGTACGGTATGCCCAAAGAGCATCAGTCAGTTTATAGGCCCAGTCTTTTTTGTTGAAGCTAACCGTCTTCTCTAATATGTGCTTGATTTCACGGTTAGCCAACTCTGCCTGCCCATTCATTTGTGGGTGGTAGGCTAGAGCAATCTTGTGATTAACCCCATATTTCTTGAGTAGTGACTCCAAAGGCCTATTGCAAAAGTGCTTGCCTTGGTCACTTATTAGGGCTTTTGGGGTTCTGAAACGCGATAAGATATTTTCCTTAAGAAAGGACATTACTGTTTTATGATCATTGCGTCTTGTCGGTATCGCTTCTACCCATTTTGATATGTATTCCACAGCAAGGAGTATATATTCACAATTATTTGATTTAGGAAATGGGCCCATGAAGTCGATGCCCCAACAATCGAATATTTCAATTGTGATGATGGGGGTTAAAGGCATCGAATTCCTTTTCGAAATTGTACCAAGCTTTTGACATCGCTGGCACGATTTACAAAAAGCATAGGCATCTTTAAACACGGTGGGCCAATAGAAACTGTTGTGCAATACTTTGTGTGAGGTCTTTTGGGAGGCAAAATGGCCACCGCAGGCTTCAGAATGACAGGAGGCCAAAATTACAGTTATGTCCTCATTCAGAACGCAACGCCTGATGACTTGATCAGCACAGTACTTAAATAAGTAAGGGTCATCAAAAAAGAAATGGCGTGCGAACGAAAGGAACCTTTTCTTGTCCTGATTTGACCAATGGCTCGGGGTCTCTCTTCTAACAAGGTAATTTATTACATTTGCGTACCACGGCAAATTGGAGACAGCCATCAGTTGCTCGTCTGGGAATTCAGTGTTGTCAGTGAATGTCGACCGAGATAAATGGTCGGCGACCACATTCTCTACTCCCTTTTTATCCTTGATAGTGATATCGAATTCCTGGAGTAGGAGTATCCAGCGGATAAGCCTCTGTTTTGCGTCTTTCTTAGATAACACGTACTTGAGGGATGAGTGGTCTGTAAAACCGACTATTGGGGACCCTATTAGATAAGACCTGAATTTGTCTAGCGCGAATACTATTGCCAGTAACTCTTTCTCAGTAGTCGTATAGTTCATTTGAGTTTCGGTCAGCGTTCAGCTGGCATAGTAGATTACATAAGGCTTGTTGTCCTTCCTCTGTCCTAGAACTGCGCCAATGGCGTAGTCACTAGCATCGCACCTTAACTCGAACGACAAACTCCAATCGGGTGCCTATATTATTGGTGCGGAGGTAAGGTGATCTTTTAGTGCATCAAAAGATATTTGACAATTTTCTGACCATTCAAAAGGTGCATCTTTGCCTAGGAGTTGGCACAGTGGTCGGGAGATTGCACTAAAAATTTGGATAAAGCGTCAATAGAATCCTGCGTGTCCTAGAAAAGATAGGATGTCTCGGACTATACGAGGGATAGGTAGATTTGCAATTATATCAATTTTTGCTTTATTAACTTGGATACCCTTATCAGAGATAATGTGGCCGGGGACAATTCCCTTGGTCACCATGAAGTGACACTTTTCCCAGTTTAACACTAAGTGTTTGTCCTCGCATCTCGCTAACACATTCTCTAGGTTTTCTAGGCAGTTATCAAAACTATGGCCAAACACTGAGAAGTCGTCCATGAAGACCTCGAGTGTCTGTTCAACCATATCACTGAATATGCTTAACATGCACCGCTGAAAGGTGGCAGGTGCATTGCATAAGCCAAAAGGCATACGGCGATAAGCGAATGTATCGAACGGACAAGTAAGAGTCGTCTTCTCCTGATCTTTAGGAGCTATTTCGATTTGGTTATAGCCACTATATCCGTCCAAGAAGCAATAAAATTTATGACCCGCCACTCTTTCTAGCATTTGATCCATGAATGGCAATAGAAAGTGGTCTTTCCGGGTCACAGTATTCAACTTTCGGTAATCAATACACATCCGCCATGCAGTGGGGACGCGTGTTGGTACTAACTCGCCGTCTTTGTTTGGGATAACTGTTATACCTGCCTTTTTGGGCACCACCTAGGTTGGACTAACCCAAGAGCTGTCAGAGATATGGTATATTATCCCAATGTCTAGAAGTTTTAAGACTTCTTTTTTCACTACTTCTTGCATATTGGGATTCAGACGCCTCTGCATTTGTCGTGAAGGTTTAGCGTCTTCCTCCAGATATATCTTATGGGTGCATATAGATGGCCTTATGCCTTTTAGGTCGGCAATAGTCCATCCCAATGCTCCCTTATACAGTTTGAGCATTTGAATCAACTTATCCTCTTGTTCAGAATTCAATATGGATGAGATTATAACGGGATAAGTCTTGTTAGTCCCCAGAAAAGCATATTTGAGCTCTTTTGGAAGCTCCTTTAATTCTAGATCGGGAAACTGAAAGTTTGAAGGCATAGTTAACTTTGTTTTTAGAGGTAAAGGTTCATATGGTGTGACCCACATGCATTCTGCTCTATCTTCCTCTTTAGTTTCCATCATGAGGCAGTCATGATTTAAAGCAGCATCCAATGGAGTAGAATTATTAGATTGATAAGTAGCGTCAAATTATGACACAACTACCTCCAAAGGATCTTTGTAGTCTGCAAAGCGGGGGTATTTGTAAAATACAACCGCGCTAAAAGGAAGAATTGTATTAGTTTTTATCACAACTTCCCGTTTTATCTGCGATTTGCATTGCAAGACTAATTTTCATACAATATGATTAATCTATGACAAGTTGTATTGTTTTAGCTGTTGTTGGTGCAGATTACTGCTGTGTGGACTAAACAGATGAACATCAGAATAAATGGAATGCTGAAATGAAAACAAAAGAAGTCAAAGCTGAAATGTGGATCTCGATCGATCTAAGACGGTTCGATCGATCGAGCGTTCGATCGCTTGAAGAGTGTTGAAGCGCTTGAGGCTTAAGGGTTCGATCGATCGAGAGCAGTTCGATCGATCGAACGGGGTATTTCCAGTAACATTCGTGTGCGCAGCAGATGCGGGTTTTAACCCTAGTTTATTAGGTTTTCTTATATATATGTGTACTGTACACGTCTAGAGGGACGCCCACTTTACATTTTTTACAGTTTTAGAGAGAGAGATAGAGAGTTTGTGTTTGGTTTTGTAGGTTTTGCATTGAAGTTTCATTTGTGCAGTGGATTTCTTAAGTTTAATACAAGTATTCTTTGTTCCAGGTGATTTATATATTGTTTATCTAGATTCTACACTTGGTAGTCGTAGTTTAATCGCTCATCTTATAGTATTGCATGTTAAATATTTGTAAAACCATAGTTTTTAGATTTTCCATGAAAAACTCGCAACCAAACAAGGTGTTAATATTTTTTTACGTTAAATATCAATCTGTGACATCCCAGACGATGTCTGAGTAGTCCCAGGTTGGGAGAACACGATGAAACAGTGATCTCCAGCTTCTGCCATGCAGCAGAATAATCGCTGTGTTCGATCGATCGAAGTTAGTTCGATCGATCGAACCAGAGACAGTCAATCGATCGAAGTCAGTTCGATCGATTGAGGGATGAAGGTCTTCGATCGATCGAAAGCGCGTCGATCGATCAAACTCCCTGATTCTTGAAGGTGTTCCCTGCAGTATTCCAGGACCTTTTTGTTTTAAGATTTGTTATCATTCTGTCCCAAAAAATGCTCAGTCTGTCAAAACAGTTTTTAAAACTAAGGCCCTAAGGCATTTTCTTTCAATACATTTTGCAAACCATCTTCAATGCTAACACCATTGAGGATGTGAGTCTTAACTATTGGATTAAACCGCTTTTACGTATTTTATTTTAATTGTGATGATATGGTCCCGGTCATGAAAGGGCCATGGATTCTCCATCTTTAGAGGAATACGGAAAACTGTGGGTAATGTACTCCTTTGTGCTTCAAGGCAACTGCATGGTAGATAGTTAGATTACTGCAGATTCGTGTAATCCCAACACTTTCTTTTTAAAGTTAAACATCCTAATTTAGAGTACTGTTTTAAGTAGCTAGTTAGATCGTTAATCATTTTTCTTAGTAATCTTAGCTGTGGAACTTTGTGTTCCGCACCATTGCTTAATCTTATTCATTTTATTTTGTTTTCTTTTGAGGTTAGCCTAATTCAATAGGTCAACACCTTCCCTGTGGGATCGACCTGGTCTTACCAGATATTACTTGCACGTCTACCTACACTTGGGTATTGCACAAGAGCGCACAGAAAAATTCTCGTGTCAAGTTTTTGGCGCCGTTGCCGGGGAAGGCGACGATCAATTCCTTAGATCACCTCGGTCTCTCTTCATCTCTTTCTATTTTTACTTTCTCTTCTTTTCAGTTCTTTTGGTAAACACTCACCCTAGGGACTCCCCCAGTTCATGTCCAATAATTCTATTGAAGGAATTTTTGGAAATCCTTTCTACCTGTCTGACTCTGATAGTTCCATCAACCCGATAGCCACTCCAACTGCATCAATGGATGATCATCAGAGCGAAAATGGTGACAATGTTGTGGTACCAATTGATGAGGCACTCCGTCGTCTTTGCGATCTCATGTAACCAGAACATGCACCTACGCCCTCTTGCATTCAAATCCCACCGCATAATGGCGAATTTCAGTTTCGTAATGGGATGATTCAACTGCTTCCCACCTTTCATGGGATGGAAAGTGAGAAGGCGTATTTACATATCACTGACTTCGAGGATGTTTGCAAAACATTCTCGCAAAATTGTCCTAGAGAGGTGACGCATTTAATGCTATTCCCCTTCACTTTGAAAGATAAAGCGAAGGCGTGGCTCCACTCCCTAAAACCTAATTCAATTTTCACCTGGCATGCGATGAGCACTGCGTTTCTGAAGAAATTCTATCCTACTCGCATGACCACAGACCTTCAGCGTCAAATCAATTTCTATAAACAAAAGAGCAATGAAACCTTCACACAAGCGTGGGAGCGTTTCAAAGATTTTCTTCTCTCGTGCCCACACCATGGGTTTGAGAAATGGCGAACTATCAGCTTCTTTTATCAAGGATTGAATGGTGAAACAAAGAAGTTGGTGGAAACGATGAGCTCTGGACCATTTCTGCGTAAAAACACTGAAGAGGCTGAAGCTCATTTCGAATGGTTAGCCGAATACGCTCATGAATGGTCAAATTCTGACAATGTCTCACGCTCACAGATATCCTGTGTAGAAGAGAAAAGCCTATACCAGCTAACCAGTGAAGATCACCTCATGACTAAGTATGCAGAGCTAGCAAAGAAGGTAGAAGAGTTAAGCATGAAAGGAGAGAGCTCTAGGCAAGTCTTGCCTGAGGAACCATGTGGCACATGCAACATGTTGGGACATACAACTCAATATTGTCCTAATGTGCCATATTTTCAAGAGCAAGCCCCTATAGAGATGAATGCCATGCAAGGTTTTCGAGGGGCGGGGAATTCCAACAATAACTTTCAAAGTAACAATAGATGGAATCACCCCGGTTTTGATTGGAGAAATAATGCTGGGACCCAAAATCAATATCAACAGCAGCCCTACAACAATAATCAATATCAAGGGCAAAACAATAAGCCGTTCCAGCAATACAATGAAAACAGAACCAATAATTACAACCAAGCTCAACCCTCCAATGCACCACAAACCAATACCTATGTGCCACCGCACAAGAAGGTACAAGAAGAAGAGCCACTTGCTAATGCCAATCTAACGCAGCAACTCATACAGATGATGAGTAGAATGTCTGCCACATTAGAAAGGATATATGCACGGTAAGAGGGCTCAGGAGGAACATTCCCTGCCCAACCACTTCCAAATCCAAAGGGACATAACAATGGTCCTAACAATCAAGAACATGCTAAAGCTGTGACTACATTGAGAAGTGGAAAAATCATAGAGAAAAGCATGCCTCTGTCCACTCCCGAAGTGTACAAAGAGGAGGAAGTGGTGGATGAAGAAGTTGAGCTACCATCTACTCAAGAGGAGGAGCTGTCTACTAATGACGAGGCAATAAAGGTAAACATTGAAGCTCCTAGAGTAGAAGAAAAAGTTGAGCGAAGGCCTGGGAAGGAGTCTGTTAAGGAGGAACCACCAAAATGCCCCTTTCCTGCACCTTATCCTCAACGGTTGAAGAAACCCAAGAATGAGACCAAGAATCAGGAGTTTCTGGAATTGTTCAAGCAGGTTAAAATTAACCTTCCACTCCTAGATGCTATCAACCAAGTGCCGGCCTATGCTAAGTATCTCAAAGATCTATGCACGGTCAAGAGGAGGCAAAGTGTGAAGAAACATGCGTATGTCGCGTGCCAAGCCAGTGCGATCATTCAAAATGAGTTGCCTCCAAAACTCAAAGATCCCGGTACACCTACTGTCTCATGCAGAATTGGGAATCAAAAGATAGATAACGCACTCCTTGATCTCGGAGCAAGCGTGAACCTGCTGCCATTTTCAGTCTATAAACAACTAGGGTTGGGTGAACTCAAACCCACTCGAGTCGCTTTGCAATTGGCAGACAGATCTGTGAAGTACCCTAGAGGGGTGTTGGAGGACGTACTTGTCCAAATAGACTCTTTTGTCTTTCCGGTTGATTTCGTGATATTGGACACAGAATCTGTGTCTAATCCTGGTGCACATATCCCGGTCATTTTTGGACGTCCATTCCTCAACACCATTGATGCCACAATCAAGATTAGAACTGGTATCATGACTATCGTATTCGGGAACATGACGTTGAATATCAAGATCTTTTCTAATCCCCGACCTGAAGAATACGATGATGAGGAAGAAATCCATTACATAGACACGGTCATTGAAGATGAAGTTGACTTGGTCGACTACAAAGATCCTTTGGAAGTTGTGATGACTCAATTTGGCGATATCTATCAGCCTGCAGAGTCCACCCCATTGGATGCTGACCTGAACTAGACGTGTCTTATGATGGATACGATAAAGGAGGATAGAGCCGATTGCATGTGGGTACAGCCATATGAACAACTGCCTCCTAAAACCAAGTTGGTAATGCCCTCTAGTTTCCAGTTTCCGGAGTTAGAATTGAAGGAGCTTCCCAAAGAGCTAAAATACGCATTTCTAGGGACTGGAAAAACTTATCCTGTGATCATTTCATCTGCTTTAACTCATGAACAGGAAAGTAAGCTAGTGGAAATGCTTACCAAGCATAAGGATGCTATGGGATGGACAATTGCTGACCTCAAGGCATAAGCCCATCCATATGCACGTATAAGATATATCTGGAGGAAGACGCTAAACCCTCAAGGCAAATGCAAAGGCGTCTGAATCCCAACATGCAAGAAGTAGTTAAAAAGGAAGTGCTTAAACTACTTGATGTTGGGATGATATATCCGATATCTGATAGTCCTTGGGTCAGTCCTACCCAAGTAGTTCCAAAGAAAGCAGGCATAACAGTCATCCCGAACAAAGATGGTGAATTAGTACCGACACGCGTCCCCACTAGATGGAGGATGTGTATTGACTACAGGAAGTTAAATACTGTGACCCGAAAGGACCATTTTCCTTTGCCATTCATGGATCAAATGCTAGAACGTGTGGCGGGTCACAAGTATTACTGCTTTTTGGATGGATATAGTGGATATAATCAAATTGAAATTGCTCCTGAAGATCAGGAGAAAACCACATTCACTTGTCCATTCGGTACTTTCGCCTACCGACGAATGCCGTTTGGCTTATGTAATGCACCGGCTACCTTTCAGCGCTGCATGCTAAGCATCTTTAGTGACATGGCCGAAAACATCCTTGAAGTCTTCATGGATGATTTTTCAGTGTTTGGCCATAGCTTTGAAGATTGCCTCAGCAATCTCGAGCAAGTTCTAATGAGGTGTGAGGACAAACACCTAGTCTTAAATTGGGAGAAGTGTCACTTTATGGTGACTAAGGGAATAGTCCTCGGCCACATAATATCCGATGAAGGCATCCAAGTGGATAAGGCTAAAATCGACATAATCTCAAATCTACCTGTCCCCCGTACAGTGAGAGACATCCGTTCATTCTTGGGGCATGCAGGTTTTTATCGTCGATTTATCCAGAATTTCAGTGCAATCTCTCGACCCCTTTGTCAACTTCTTGTTAAAGATGCACCATTTGAGTGGTCCGAGAGTTGCCAAAAGTCCTTTGAGGATCTAAAAGAGCTCCTCACCTCCGCACCTATAATACAGGCACCCGACTGGAGTTTGCCTTTTGAATTAATGTGCGATGCTAGTGATTACGCCATTGGCGCAGTCCTAGGCCAGAGAAAGGACAATAAGCCATATGTGATATACTACGCCAGCCGAACTTTGAATGACGCTCAAATGAATTACACTACCACTGAGAAGGAGCTGCTGGCTGTAGTATTCGCCCTGGACAAGTTTAGGTCTTATCTGATAGGGTCCCCAATCGTCTATTTTACAGATCATTTGGCCCTCAAGTTTCTTTTGTCAAAGAAAGACGCTAAACAACGGCTTATTCGCTGGATACTCTTACTCCAAGAGTTTGATTTAACAATCAAAGACAAGAAAGGAGTAGAGAATGTGGTTGCGGATCATTTGTCCCGGTTGACTTTCGTCGACAACACTGAATCCCAAACCATTAAGGACGAGTTCCCAGACGAACAGCTACTGGCAGTAAGTAGTCTGCCTTGGTATGCTGATATCCTAAACTACCTCGTCACGGGTGAAACACCAACTCATTGGTCGAACCAAGATAGGAAACGGTTTCTCTCCTTCGCGCGCCATTTCTTCTTTGATGACCCATACCTTTTCAAGTACTGTGCTGATCAGGTCATCAGGCGCTGCGTCCCCAATGAGGATATAACCGTAATATTAGCATCATGCCATTCTGAGGCATGCGGTGGCCACTTTGCGTCACAGAAGACCGCACAAAAAGTCCTACAAAGCGGGTTTTACTGGCCCACAGTCTTCAAAGATGCTTATTCCTTTTGCAAGACATGCCAACGCTGTCAAAAGCTTGGAACGATTTCTAAAAGGAATTCTATGCCTTTAACCCCTATCATCACAATTGAGATATTTGATTGTTGGGGCATAGATTTTATGGGTCCATTTCCTAAGTCTAACAACTGCGAATACATACTCCTTGCTGTGGAGTATGTATCAAAATGGGTAGAAGCGATACCAACGAGACGAAATGACCACAGAACGGTCATGTCATTTCTGAGAGAGCATATTTTGTCTCGTTTTGGTACTCCGAAAGCTTTACTAAGTGACCAAGGCAAGCATTTCTGCAATAGGCCCTTGGAGTCACTTCTCAAGAAATACGGAGTCCATCATAAAATCGCTCTTGCTTATCATCCACAGTCAAATGGGCAAGCAGAATTGGCTAACCGTGAAATCAAGCATATTCTCGAAAAGACGGTTAGTTCCAATCGAAAAGACTGGGCATACAAATTGACTGACGCATTATGGGCATACCGTACTGCGTATAAGACGAATCTTGGTATGTCCCCGTATAGACTAGTTTACGGGAAAGCTTGCCACCTTCCTGTTGAAATTGAACATAAAGCTTACTGGGCAACGCGCTCATTGAACTTTGATATTCAAGAGGGAGGTTAGCTACGCAAGCTCCAACTTGCAGAGCTAGAGGAAATACGACGAGATGCGTATGACTCTGCAAGGTTACATAAGGAAAAGTTGAAGGATCGCCACGATCGTACGATTTTTCGTAAATCATTTGAGCCGGGGCAGAAAGTCTTGCTGTATGACTCTCGCCTCCACCTTTTCCCAGGAAAACTCCGTTCCCGTTGGACAGGCCCGTTCATCGTAAAAACTGTTTTTCCACATGGGGCGGTTGAGATTGTCAATCCAAAGAACGATGATTGCTTCAAGGTCAATGGCCAAAGATTGAAACCGTTCTTGGAAAACTTCCACACTGAAGTTGAGCACATCCAACTGGATGAGCCCAGCTATTCTCATACTTAAAAATCCAAAGTGAAGTTCCAAATTGTTGTTGTATTTCTTTTCTTTCCTTGCATTTTAGTTTCTCTCTCTTTTGTTTCTTTTTTGGTTTTCATTCTTTATTTCGTGTTTGTGATCTAGTTCTAATCCATTATATCTTAAACCACTCTGTTGCAGGTGCATAGATGCAAGGTGATGATGTTCATTCTGTCGGTTCTTGGGCTGATTCAGAATGTCGTTGTGGTACCTGGACTGAGGGTGAACTCACACTCTGCCCCTTGCTTCATCAAGATCCTGAAGCTCATTCTCTTATTGATGCTGCTCAAGGGTACATTCCATATCCACCAGCCCTCCTGGACATCAATCCATACGAAAATATGGGATTTCAGGATGACGATGATGTGAAGGAGGATGAAGACCTGTACATGGGACGTATGGTGGATGATGCACTCATGGCCCAATGGGAAAATGATGATATGTGGGAGCCATGGGAAGATCATGACCTCCAGGATGTCGTCCCAGACCGCCATAATGCCATCTTTGTGTTTGTGGATGATTTCCTTGTTCCTGAGTTGGTCCCATACCGTTACGTGCACCTGAGCTACCTGCTATTCAGGCTCCAATGCCCATTACCAGCCAGTGCATTTTGGGAACCTATGCCAATAGTGAGGTTAGAACTTGTCACATTTCTTTGTATTTTCTGTTTCTGTTCATTGTTTTTCTTTTCGTGTTAATCCGTGTTTCTTGTGTTCTGTTATTTTAATTTCGGTTTGTTGTCTTTTGTCCAGGATTGTCACTATGTTCCTAAATGGTATTCCGATATTCCTCCCACATCAACTGATTCATGGTCTTGGGCCCTACATAAGGCCCCCACACACTCCGCCGCAAGAGGACAGCCCGTTGCGAAATTATACCCCTTTATCCATGTCTCCATCCGGATCACCTCTTGCATGGGCTTTCAATTCTTTGGAGACGCCAGACGTGTTTGATGATGTCCTTGCTGCTTTTCGGTTGTTCTGGAAAAGGGAATCATCAAGTTTGGACTTCACTTCTGAAGATTTGGCGAGTTATGAAGAGATTGTGGAAGAGGAAATCTTTATACTCGAAGATTAGTGCTGCATTTCAGTTGTTTTTGTTCAATTTCATCTTTTCGTTTATCAACTGGAGTGTAATCCTTGACAGAGTTTTTATTGGTTTTAGTTTTAGTTTTATTTTTGGTTTTCTTTAGTTAAATAAGGTTTTAACCACAGTTGGGGATAATAATGTTGCAATTTGGATGCAAGTATAAGGTTTTATTTCTATATAAGTTGCAATTTTTTATTCTGAGGATGAATTTCTGTCCTACATGCATGTACTTCAACTGTTTTTTTTAGTCTCTCTGTATGTCCAGAATTGTTTCTGATAGTTGGGGGTGATGTGTTTAAGTTTTCCATGGAATTCAGAAATTTTTGTGTTCGATCGATCGAACTCATTTCGATCGATCGACACCTGGTGGTTCAAGCGCTTGTATTTTATGTTCAATCGATTGAGGGATTTGTTTTCGATCGATCGACCATAGTTCGATCGATCGAACGAAGCTTTTAAACGAATCGTCTTCAGAACACTTCTTCAGTCCCTCACATTCACTCTCGAGCGCTCGAACACAGGCGAGGGGGCGACTCGGAAATTTTCGATTCCTTGCACTCAATAAGATGCCTAGATCATCCCTCTATTCATCCTCATCGTCCTCTCAACATCCCTTCCACCTTCACTGTGTGCTTCCACACCGAGGTAGGCCCACGATTGTTTTTACTTGTGTTTCTCTCTCTTTTTGTTAGAAATCCCAAGGGGGTGTCCCCTTGGTCTTAGTTTTCCCTTCTTTATCCTTGTTCTCATTCTTTTCGTTGTTTCCGTTTTGATTCTGCGATCGCTGCACACCGCTGTGTTCGATCGCTCGAACTGGATTCGAGCGATCGAAGGGGAGATGTTCGATCGATCGAACAATGTTCAAGCGATCGAAGCCTACTCCAGTTCAATCGATCAAACCCAGTTCAATCGATCGAACTCAAGCAGTGGCAGTTTTGTTTCTCTTTCTCCCTGTTCTTATCTGTATCATGTTGTGTCTTACTTTCAGGGCTGCCGCTATGAATCCAGTGACGGGCTACCATAAGTCTAAGCCCCTCAGCCTTATTATACCAGATTCGGTACCCGCACATGGGTTCCGAAATGACGAGGATAGGCTGTGGTACGAGCGGCACTTTCAGACGAGGATGGTGATGGTCGAGCGCCCTATTGAGTATGTCTGGACAGAGAGCCCATGGTTCCTGACGCGGATCCGTTCTATGCCTCACTGGTTCCATCTCCTTTCATTGGCCAAGAGTGTCAATCTATCCTGGATTCGCGGTGCTTGTGCGACTATGATCCGCGACCCGGTTGCACCATTCACCTACCATGCCTTCTTCCGGAGTCGCTCATTCATTATCAGTCCAGCTACTGTTTCAGCCGCGTTGGGGGTACCAGAGGTACCTGATTATGTTTGCCCCCACCGGCCTGATGCACCAGTGACCCCACCATCCACTATTATCCGTGAGCTCACTGGAGGCGCTGTTCTATCTTGGGATGGCGATGCTTTGATTGAGGACCATTTTCTCACTGATGGCTACCACATGATCCACTTGGTCCTCAGCAACTGCCTCCTAGTGACTTCCTATCGAGAGAAGATCGCGGCTTGGTATGCGCGAGTCTTATATGCAGTGGGGACGGGACAGCCAGTTTGCATACCACGCCTCTATATTGACTTTATGGTCCACCCCACCCGTTTTATCTCGTCTAAGAAGCACCTGAAGGGTGCTCGGGCTATTCAGAGGGTGATGGCTGAGGTCGGTTTCCCCGTGCTTGCTGACGATGATGTTTGCCCTTCTCCCCGCAGATTTAGCGAGGCGGCTGCTCGCCGCTCCGACGCTCAGAAGAGGAAGCGAAAGGGAAAAGGGAAATCGCGGGTGAGGGAGAGGAAGAAGAGGCGTGGTGGGACGGACACGGAGGCCGGAGCTTCAGGGACACCCACCGAGGTGGAGGAGCTTGATTCTGATGATGATGAGGATGATCCGATTGCTGCGGTTCGGCAGTTTGAGCTGCGACAGCGGTCGCAGACTCAGGCCCAGGGAGAGTCTTCTTCCTCTGTGCCTCTCCCGACGGTTCACGAGCTACTATTGGAGGAGAGAGAGGCCATGATTAGACTCGAGGGCCGGATAGACCATCTCCAGACTTTGCTGGAGTCCATATTGATTCAGATTGGGGTTGATCAGGCCGTTCACTCTACTCAGCATCCATCGATGGCCCCGTCTGCACCCCCTACTACTGATCCATCATCTGCTGCTGCCCCGGTTTCCGCTACTACAGGTCCATCCACTTCTTCTGCTGCAGCCGATCCACCACTTGCCGATCCATCTGCTGCAGCCCCTGCTACTACCTCGTTGCCGCCTGCTCCTATCGATATCCCTTCTGATATAGCTGATGATGCACCGTCCGGGGTCGATTAGTTTTAGTTGGGGAGGTGGTGTTTTTTTTTGTTTTTATTTGGTTAGTTGTTGTACTATTTTTGGGTATGGTTTTGGTTGGATGGACTGGTTGGTTGTTTTGGTTGGACTATTTGGTTGGTTGTATCTATATGGACAATTTTTATCCCTGTTTTTATTTTTTTTTATTCTGTTCATATTACAGTGGTTTAGATTGCTTGGATCATGGTTTTTAGCGTGTTACTCTTATCTATTGATCCTGTTTGTTTTGGAGATTGTGTTCTGTTTTTCTATGCTAGGTTGCGTTGCTTGTGATCATCAATTTGCTCCATACAGGTGATACCCATCTATTTTATTTATTGAAAATCAACTTCTGGGGACTTTGTTATTTTCAGTTGGGGGTAGGAGATAATAGATAGGTATACACCCGACACCCGTAATGATCAGGTTTTGCACTTGGATATGTTTCAAATTTAATGAGAACACAGTCTGTTAAAATTTCGAAAATTTTTAATCGTATTGTTAGAATAACTCTGAATAATCTCTCCTGCTTGTTGATTAGACAAGGACACATTTGTAGTATTCTTATCTTTTTATGGATTAAATCCACGCGTTTTCTGTATCACTGAAATGAATTGCATTTGTTAAGCTATTTATGTACCCAATACTTTTGCGCACTAATTGGCAGCTATGTAGAAAACCTGAAAATTGAGTTAATATGAATATTGTGCGAAAAGAACAAGTAGTGGAGGCTAATAACCCTTTGTGAGCTATTGAGCCAATCGTCATTTCTGAGGGGATTCTCATATATTGTCGAATGGTCTTTCTTGCATATACTTAGTGAATTCGTTGTTAAGTCTCAGTTTTCTTTAAAAGTTTTGACTGTTTGTTAGAGGAGAACGTTCAGGATTTACCAATTACACTCAATGAACACTTAAGTGCTAAAAATTGAAAGTTGAGAAAATGATTCAAGCCATCGTTTACCCATTCTTTTACCTGATATAAATTTCACCTACATTCATTGAATTGTTTCATCCCTGATCCCACACCAGTTAAATATTTCCAATGTAATCACAAGAATCCATACCCTTGATCTATACCTTGACCTCATTGAGCCGTTTGATATATTTGTTGAGAATGAGTCATCAAAGTATGTGAAATGGAAGAAAGTAGTTGTGGGATATAATAATAATAATAATAATAATAATAATAATAATAATAATAATAATAATAAAAATAAAAATAAAAATAAAAAAAAATATGAAAAAATGATGAATGAAGGAGAAGAAAAAAAAAGAGCATACGAAATGAATGGGAGATTGGGTGGAGAAAAGAATGAAGAATAAAAAGAGAAGTTGAAATTCCATCACATACTAAAAAGCACACTCTTCTCTACAACACTCCCCCCCTACTAAATAAAAGCCGCAAGTCAAAGTCTTGAAGATTCTCAATAATTGATTTGAACATGGAAGTGTGAGTTGAGTTATACACTCTTAAATGTCCGTTTTTCATAGAGTCAAGTATGAAAGCATTAGCACTTATAATATCATCCTTATCAAAGCTTTCATACGATGTGTGATCATTGTAAAGCAAGTTTCTGAGAGACGTTCTTTTTGAGTGTGACTAATGTGAGAATTGAGCTAAAACTGCAAGTTTTCCAAAGTACAATAGTCTAGATAACTCTTAATAGGGTTGGACGCATGGTTGTTAATTTCACACACACACGGGTGCATGATGGTAATACATTTGTTTTATTTTACTTGGTGATATAGGGGAGCATGTAGGTCTCTTTCATGGGTTGATAGAGGATAGTATATTATTGTGGAGCTTAATTAACAATTGAATGGAAGGGGGAATTCTACAAGTTATTCTAAATCTTTTTGAGCTTAAAATTGGAGAATTTTGTGGGTATATTCACTGCAAACCCTCACGAGACAACACTCGTCCACTAGGGGGAACCTAGGGGTTTAACGGCTTGTTGCATTTGCTAAATGCAACCGCGATTCCTGCGAAAGTGAGTTAGGATTTTTCTTTCTATCTTAGTTTAGGTTGTTTTTTGTTTTCCTTTGTTTTCTTAGTTGTGGTAGTATTAGTTTAGGAGTTTGTATTTTATTTTATTTTATTTTCGCTTTATCGCTAGGGACTAGCAATAAGCTAGTTGGGGGTTGTGCAAAGCGGGGGTATTTGTAAAATACAACCGCGCTAAAAGGAAGAATTGTATTAGTTTTTATCACAACTTCCCGTTTTATCTGCGATTTGCATTGCAAGACTAATTTTCATACAATATGATTAATCTATGACAAGTTGTATTGTTTTAGCTGTTGTTGGTGCAGATTACTGCTGTGTGGACTAAACAGATGAACATCAGAATAAATGGAATGCTGGAATGAAAACAAAAGAAGTCAAAGCTGAAATGTGGATCTCGATCGATCTAAGACGGTTCGATCGATCGAGCGTTCGATCGCTTGAAGAGTGTTGAAGCGCTTGAGGCTTAAGGGTTCGATTGATCGAGAGCAGTTCGATCGATCGAACGGGGTATTTCCAGTAACATTCGTGTGCGCAGCAGATGCGGGTTTTAACCCTAGTTTATTAGGTTTTCTTATATATATGTGTACTGTACACGTCCAGAGGGACGCCCACTTTACATTTTTTACAGTTTTAGAGAGAGAGATAGAGAGTTTGTGTTTGGTTTTGTAGGTTTTGCATTGAAGTTTCATTTGTGCAGTGGATTTCTTAAGTTTAATACAAGTATTCTTTGTTCCAGGTGATTTATATATTGTTTATTTAGATTCTGCACTTGGTAGTCGTAGTTTAATCGCTCATCTTATAGTATTGCATGTTAAATATTTGTAAAATCATAGTTTTTAGATTTTCCATGAAAAACTCGCAACCAAACAAGGTGTTAATGTTTTTTTACGTTAAATATCAATCTGTGACATCCCAGACGATGTCTGAGTAGTCCCAGGTTGGGAGAACACGATGAAACAGTGATCTCCAGCTTCTGCCATGCAACAGAATAATCGTTGTGTTCGATCGATCAAAGTTAGTTCGATCGATCGAACCAGAGACAGTCAATCGATCGAAGTCAGTTCGATCGATTGAGGGATGAAGGTCTTCGATCGATCGAAAGCGCGTCGATCGATCGAACTCCCAGATTCTTGAGGGTGTTCCCTGCAGTATTCCAGGACCTTTTTGTTTTAAGATTTGTTATCATTCTGTCCCAAAAAATGCTCAGTCTGTCAAAACAGTTTTTAAAACTAAGGCCCTAAGGCATTTTCTTTCAATACATTTTGCAAACCATCTTCAATGCTAACACCATTGAGGATGCGAGTCTTAACTATTGGATTAAACCGCTTTTATGTATTTTATTTTAATTGTGATGATATGGTCCCGGTCATGAAAGGGCCATGGATTCTCCATCTTTCGAGGAATACGGAAAACTGTGGGTAATGTACTCCTTTGTGCTTCAAGGCAACTGCATGGTAGATAGTTAGATTACTGCAGATTCGTGTAATCCCAACACTTTCTTTTTAAAGTTAAACATCCTAATTTAGAGTACTGTTTTATGTAGCTAGTTAGATCGTTAATCATTTTTCTTAGTAATCTTAGCTGTGGAACTTTGTGTTCCGCACCATTGCTTAATCTTATTCATTTTATTTTTATTTCTTTTGAGGTTAGTCTAATTCAATAGGTCAACACCTTCCCTGTGGGATTGACCTGGTCTTACCAGATATTACTTGCACGTCTACCTACACTTGGGTATTGCACAAGAGCGCACAGAAAAATTCTCGTGTCATAGTCTACAAAATTAGCCTCCTCTTCGATGACTGTTTTGATGTAGTTAACTTCTTCTTCGTCCTCGTATTTTTCGGGTCGGGGATTTGAGAAAATCTTGACATTTAAAGTCATGTTCTCGAATACGATGGTCATGATACCACTCCTTATTTTGATTGTGGCATCAATGGTGTTGAGGAATGGACGTCCAAAAATCACCGGGATTTGCGAACATGGGTTCGACACAGGTTCGGTGTCCAGAATCACAAAATCGACTGGAAAGACAAATGTATCTATCTGTACCAGAACGTCTTCCAGTATTCCTCTAGGATATTTAACTGACCTATCTGCCAATTGCAAAGCAACTCGGGTGGGTTTGAGTTCACCCAACCCTAGTTGTTTATATACTGAATATGGCAGTAAGTTTACGCTAGCTCCTAAATCAAGGAGTGCATTGTCTATCCTTTGATTCCCAATTCTACACGAGACAGTTGGGGTGCCAGTGTCTTTTAGCTTCAGAGGCAATTCATTTTGAATGATCGTGTTTGCTTGGCAAGCGACATAGGCATGTTTCTTTACACTTTGCCTCCTTTTGACCGTGCATATGTCCTTCAGATACTTAGCGTAGGCTGGCACTTGTTTGATTGCATCAAGGAGTGGGAGATTAATTTTAACTTATTTGAATAACTCCAAGAACTCCTGATTCTTTGCCTCGTTTTGGGGTTTCTTGAGTCTTTGAGGGTAAGGCATGGGAAAAGGGCATTTAGGCAATTCCTCCTTGATGGGCTCCTTCCCAAGCCTTCTCTCACCTTCTACTTCTTTAGGAGCATCCTCATTTGATTCTAATGGTTTGTCATTAGTGGATGACTCTTCTACTTGAGTAGATGGTTTGCTCCTAGTCACCACTTCTTCCTCTTCATACTCCTCGAGAGTAGAATGAGGCATGTTTTGCCCTATGACTTTGTTGCTTCTTAGTGTAATCACGGCTTTTGCCTGTTCATGATTAGGAGGGCCATTGTTGTATCCCTTTGGGTTTGGAAGTGGTTGAGCGGGAAATGTGCCACTCGAACCCTCTTGTCATGCATCCATCCTCTCTAATGTCGCGGACATTTTGCTCATCATTTGAATTAACTGTTGCGTTAAATTCGCATTAGAGAGTGGATCTTCCTCTTGCACCTTCTTGTGAGGTGGCACATAGACATTTGCTTGTTGATTATGTGAGGGTTGAGCATTGTTGTAGTTGTTTGATCTATTTTGATTTAATGACTGGGACTGCCTGTTGTATTACCCTTGATATTGATTATTGTTATTGTAGGGCTGTTGTTGTTGATATTGGTTTTGGGTCCCAGCATTGTTTTTCCAATCGAACCCGGGGTGATTCCATCTATTGTTGTTATTTTGCATATTGTAATTATTGTAGGAATTCCCCGCCCCCCTATACCCTTGCATGGCATTCATTTCCATGGGGGTTGTTCTTGAAAATATGGCACATTGGGACAATATTGAGTAGTGTGTCCCAGCATGTTGCATGTGCCGCACGGTTCTTCAGGCAAAAATTGCCTAGAACTCTCTCCTTTCATTCCCAATTCTTCCACTTTCTTTGCTAGTTCTTCATATTTATTCATCAGATGATCCTCACTTTTTAGTTGATATAAACTTTTCTCTTCCACACAGGATATCTGTGAGCATGGGACATCATCTGAATTTGACCACTCATGAGCGTGTTCAGCTAGCCACTCAAAATGAGCTTCAGCCTCCTCTGTGTTTTTGCGAAGAAATGGCCCCGAACTCATGGTCTCAACCAATTTCTTAGTTTCACCGTTTAATCCTTCATAAAAGTAGCTGATGGTTCGTCATTTCTCGTACCCGTGATGTGGGCATGAGAGTAGCAAATCCTTGAAACATTCCCAAGTTTGGGTGAATGTTTCATTGCTCTTTTGTTTGTTAGAATTTATTTGTCATTTAAGCTCGGTGGAAAGAATTTCTTCAGGAAAGCAGTGTTCATCGCATGCCAAGTGTAGATGGAGTTTGGCTTCAAGGTGAGTAACCACGCTTTTGGTTTATCCTTCAGAGTGAAAGGAAATAGCATTAGACGTGTTATGTCTACAGGACAATTCTGTGAGAAAGTTTTACAAATATCCTCAAAGTCCTTGACATGTAGATACGCCTTCTCGCTCTCTATTCCATTAAAAGTAGGAAGAAGTTGAATCATTCCATTGCGAAATTGGAATTCGCCTGCATGAGGTGGAATGAGAATACAAGATGGCATAGGCGCGTGTTTGGGTGTCATGAGATCACACAAAGGACGCAGTAAACCGTCGATTGGTACAACCACATTATCACTGCTTTCACTTTGATTATCAGCCATTGAATCGATCGGTGTAACTATGGGGTTAATAGAACTAGAGGAACTGGATGAATAGAATGGGTATCCGTAAATTCTTTCGATAGAATTATCGGACATAAAGGGAAAGATCCTAAGAAAATTTTTAATCTAAAGAACAAAAGAAAAAGAAAAACAGAAAAAAGATAAGAAAAGATTGAGGTAATCAAAGCGTTAGCTTGTTGCCCTCCCCGACAATGGCACCAAAAACATGACACGAGAATTTTTCTGTATGTGCTTGTGTGCTATACCCAAGTGTAGGTAATCGTGCAAGTAGTAGTCTGGTTAAGTCCAGGTCGATCCCACAGGGAAGGTGTTAAACTAATTACTCCAATTAATCTCAAACAAGAAAATAAAAAACAATATTTTAAAGAAGTGTAGAACACAAAGTCCCACAATTTATCAACTACTAAAGATAAAAAAATTAAACTAATTACCAACTAATTAATTAAAACGATGATTTAAAATGTGTTTTTCTTAATAAAAGGAAATGTTGGGATTACACGAATCCACTGTGACCTAGCCATCTACCATGCAATTTCATTGAAGCTCAATGGAGCACACTCTCTACAGTATTCCGTATTTCTCTTAAAATAAAGAATCTATAGTCCTTTCATGACCGGGACTATATCATCACAATGGAGTTTGAAATACACAAAAGCGGTTTAAAACAATAGTTTAGACTCTCACCTACAATGGTATTGGCATTGAGAGTGGTTTGCAAAATATATTGAAGAAAAATGTTTCAAGGCTTAAATTTTACAGACTGTTTTGACAAACTGAGTGTTTTGGGAAAATTTGATAACAATCCAGTAAAACAGAAAGTCTAGGAATACTGCATAGAATATCCTCAAGAAAAAGGGTGTTCGATCGATCGATGCGCTTACGATCAATCGAACATCTTCTTCTCTCGATCGATCGAACTATCTTCGATCGCTCGACAATGTCTCTGGTCCGATCGATCGAACTACTTCAATCGATCGAACTACTTCAATCGATCGAACACAGGAATTAATCTGCTGCATGGCAGAGGCCTGAGATCATTGTTTCATCGTGATCACCCAACCTGGGGACTACTCAGACATGGTCTGTAGTGTCACAGATGTGTTTCTAACGTAAAAGTCCATTGAAGTTTCGATTGTTTGTGTTTTAATCATGCAAACTATGAAAACTATGTATTCAACAGATTATACTACTCTAAACTAAGTGCAGAATATAAATAAATAGTGAAGAGGTAACCAGGAAAGATAAACTTTGATTAAACTAAAGAAAAACCAATCCAAAAGCAATCTCCAAGCTTGTAAACCTACCAAAACATATAAAACCTCTATCTCTCTCGCTAAAAACTGATAAAAGTAAAGTGGGCCTCCTCAGAACGTTTACAATACAAATATATATAGCAAAGACCTAATGCTAGGGTTGAAATCCCGTTAACTGCTGCGTGCGCGTATATTCTGATAAAAGCCATGTTCGATCGATCGAACGTCCTTCGATCGATTGAACTTCTGGGTATTCGATCGCTTGAGCTTCTCTCGATCGATCGAACCTTCGATCGATCGAATGGTCTTCAATCGATCGAGCTCTGTATTTCATCTTTTAATTGTCTTCACTAGAATCCAGCACTTTCTTTTATCGTTATCTTTCAATTCTTCACACAGCAACTGTAGTCTGCACAAATTATAGCTAAAACACACAACTTATCATAGTTTAATCAAATTGTGTATAAACTGGCATTATAATTCAAATTGCAGATAAATGAAGGAATTGTAAACTAAATCAATACATTTTCTTCTTTTAGCGCGGTTGTATTTTACAAATACCCCTGCTTGTCAGTTCGGGCAGCAGAAAGAAGGCTAAGTATGTGGCCACTCCTCATCCCGATCCTACATTCTTGCTCTGGGATCCGGACAAGCGTCTATCTAGACGAGCATTCCAGCGATAGCTATACACGCCTCCTCCAGTTCCCCTCTTGCAATTCTTCTTCATTATAAAATTTATGAATGCAATGCGCTATCAACACAACTTCAAAATGCTTATTGTGAATGCAAATGTTGTGCTTGTAGTGCTCTCGAGCGCTTCAAATGCTTTATTCAATGCTCATTCAATTTTTTGTATTCCTTATCTTATTTCCTATTAACTTTATGAATATAGGGACAAAACTTCATATGAACGCTATGCTTGTGAGTTTTTGGGTGTTACACATGTATCTGCGCACATTCAATTTCATTATTTTTCCTTCAATTTTTCTCAAAGATCTTTTGAATGCGATGCGTGTCAATCAAGACCTTGCACATCCCTAAATGAATAATGATCATTATGCTTATGAATTTTTTGAGTGCTGTAACCGCCTTTTCATTCATTTTAAATTTGATTTGGATACTTTTGAACCTATATTTCTTTTAAACCTTCCCTTACAATGTTCCTGGATCCAAGACATGTTATTTTTCTCGAGAATGCAAGCACTAATTTTTGTGAAATCTCCAAGTACTTTAAATGCTTTCTTTATTCATTATCACTTCTTTTTATTATCCCCCTTTTTTATTCTCTTATTTATTTTTTTTTCTTATTTTCTTTTTCGCCTGCTTATTTACTAACACCATTTTTTTGTGATAATTGCAGCTTTAGCCTGATGTGCTGAAAGTGCACGGTAGCTTAGCTCATGGCTTTGCATGGTACGAGGAGTTAAGCGGGACCATAAAGGGGTTCATAGTTGTTGCAAGTTTTGGGGACTTTGTCAAACTCCTGACGAAGAGCTCCAATGATTTGAGATAGATTCATGCCCTTTCTGAGAGGTGGTGGGACACCACTAACACCTTCTACTTTGACTTTGGGGAGATGACGATGACCTCGCTTGATTTTTCCATGATCACTGGGATCCCCATCGGAAGGGAGTGCCTCCGCTACCTCAATACGATGACGGAGTGGGACCGGGTTGAGCTGCTTTTAGGAGTCGTCCCTGAGGAGCCCTTGGTCATAGCCAAGTGGTTCATGGACACGTTCAATGGCCAGCAGGGCTTTTCAGAGGAGCAGATGGCACGAGCTTTATCATGTATATGTTGGGGTGTTCTCTGCTGAGTACCAAGGGTGATCGGATCTCTGTGGCACTCGTGGGGTCCCTGGAGCAGATGGGAGAGATTTACCAGTACAACTGGGCTAGTGTAGGATTACCATCCTGTACAGGCATATACGAGAGATTTCTCAAGACCGGCTGGCTTCCACAGGCGGCTTCTAGAGAGCGTGGGAGGTATACTTCTCCTTTTTGCTGTTTCTTATTTAAACCTTGCGCTTTCCTTTTAGTCTCTTAATTATGAACCCTGAAACTTATGATTTTTCTTTTTTCTTGCAGATTTGGTCCCACGAGTATTTACACATGATGTTGCCTGAGATGCGACCAGCGGACACCCTCATCATGCCTCAGGGGCTAAAGTGGGCGAAGGAGCGAGTGGGGCAGAAGACCTGGGCTCATGATTTTGTCTCGTTCAAGAATTTCTTGATGAATCTATGAGAGTCGCACGTCTGATGGCAGCCTTGGCTCGACGTGCTTCCCGATGTATCCCAAGGGATACAGGAGTCAGTTGGGTACGACCCACAGAGGATTTTGTTGGAGGGTCCAAAGGGCCGGGAGTGGTATCTAGGAGAGAGGGTGACCAGGCAGTCGTTGGTGGCCGAGTCATTCTTCGTGTCACATCCCCTACCTGAGTCGATGAGGGCTACGGGGACCCTCCAGGGTTCCGCACTCATGATTGCCTTGGCTGGGTCCTCTATTCAGGGTTTCATGGAGCCTCCAGATGGGTATGCAACTTTTCGGACTGCCAAGTTGATGCCGAACTTCCCTTTGATGGAAGTGACTTGGGTGATTTTCTTTTATCCTTTCTTTTAATTCATAACCATACATGCACACCTTCTTACTAAATTCATTTTTCTTCTTTATAGCCCGTTCCTGCTGCGGCTCGGGCTCCAGCTCTTCTGCCTTGGGATTGGAGCCTTAGGATGGTTTCTTATGGCAAGCAGGGCACGACTTTGGTCCCTCAATTTCAGGCAGGTGCGCTCCCACCATTCCACTCTAGTATGATCATGTTCTGTGGGACTATGCGGAGGAGGGCTTGCTCTATGCTTATAGCGTGAGAGAGTGGATCTATGGCCGAGAGTGGAGGGTAATCTTTAAAACTTGCCTTTTGGTTTAAATTTTGCATTCTCATTCTGACATTCTAACCCTTCTTTCTTTGACTCAGGCAGACGGGGCGAGGGCGGCTGCTGAGGCTCACACAAGAGCTCTGGTGAAAATAAATGCTCCTTTTTACTTATACTCACTTTTGGCATTTCAGCTTTCAAATACCACTTGGTCATTCGATTTGTTTTCTCCATTCAGGAGGAGCGGGTTGGGGCTTTGGCCTGGCAGGTAGGAGAGCTTCAATAGCGGCTTCACCAGTTCAACATTAGCCTTAGCAATGCCCCTGGGGGTTGCGGTGTTGGACGAGGCAGAGGCAGTGGTGGAGGCAGCAGTGGCAGCCGAGGTGGAGGTAGAGGCGGTGGAAGAGGTGGTGGCAGATGCGGCAAGAGCGGCACAGAGTCAGAGGAGGATCCCCTCAAACGCGTGACCCGCCAGACTCAAGGTCGGGTCTGGGGTTGACCCTACTTTTCCCTCTTTTTTATTTATGAGTGTTTTGGGGAGGATTCATATACTTGGATGACTGTAACACACACACACATGTATATTACTATTATTTTTTTTGGAGATGGCTTTTGGATAGCCGCGATAGGATAGGTATCTACATTACTTTACTATGATTGCTTTTTATCCTTTATGCTTCTTATTATTACTCACTGTATTCGTGACCATAACTTGGTCCTTTCTCTCTTTTTATCTTTTCTGTGATTGATGAATGCTTATGAACATTATATTGTTTTTATCGCTTATTTGTGTCAATGAATGGATGAATGATTGCGACCAAAGTTAGATCTTGTTATATGTGCTGCATGATGCGCACGTTTTTATTGTTTTTATTCATTTTTGTTTGCAGGTGGGTTGAAGACATTACAAACAAACCTTGGCCAAAAATAAAACTCAACGCGGCACTCAGTTAGTCCTCTGCGACACTCAGTGAGTGCCAGAACGACAGTCCGTGACTGCCATACGGCAATTGCTGACTGCCGTGTGGCATTATGACAAGTGTCGCGGCACTTTATCATGTGTCGCGGGTAGGTAAGGGCAGATTCTCTCCTATTTATACCCCTCCCCCTTTACTCCAAAACTTCGTAGAATGCTCTTTTCTTCCACCCATTTCTATCCCCTTCCTCCTTAAATGGCCCCAATTAGCTCCCAAATCCTCTTCCCATAGATGGATACTCTTTCCGGCATTGATAGGCTTAATTTTGAGTGCTCTAGACTGAACGACCTCTTCTCCTTCCGAAGGATGATTCTAAATGAAAGCTTGCTTCAAGCCACTACTCAGTGTCGGGATCCCTTATTCAACGTCTTCCGCTTTGGTTACCAAGAGATTTGTCCTCTGTTTGAGGAGTTCAGCGCTATTCTTCACACTGATCCTTCTGCGGATCTGACTATTCCTTCGGTGCAAGCCGGGTATGTTCAGGATTTGGAAGCTCTTCTCCACATATCCCGTAGTGCCGCGGGTTCTTTTATACGTGACAGACAGGTCAATTTTGAGCTTCTCTCTTTGGTCTATGCTCTCATCGGGGATCCTTGATGTTGTCAGAATCAAGATATAAAAGTATTCTTTACTTTTCAAAAGATTTGCAGTGTGGAAGTAAAGGTCGAACCCACAGAGATTGATTACTACAGCTTTTAATTTTAAAACCTAAGTCTAATTAATTATGAAAAACGGATTTGATTTGAATTTAATTAAACTAATAACAATAAAAGTAAATCTAACTTATGAAAGCAATTAGAAGTGTTTTTAAATAATATTTAAAGGAACCTAGGATTGCAAATCCACCACTAGCTTCATAATAGGAATATTTATGAATTACTTTAGCTTATTACGTTGGATGAATATGGGGAATTGTAGCTACAAGCCCAATTCCTCCGACAAGAAGATAATCATGGTTCAAGCACCAACATAATCCATCTGCGGATAGCGCGAATTATCTCACACTAAACTAGGGTTGTGATCTAATTCGTCTAACCTAGGCATGGACTATTCGGATACTTGATAGCACGAATCAATAAAGCACCATCACATGTAAACAATCTAAACAAGCACAGCAAGAATAGATCGTTGAGCACATCACAGTCAAAATAGATCTAAGACCAGAATAAACTTTGAAAGCAATGATTTAATCAATAGAAGCACGATTTATTTATAAAAATCCTCTAAACATGTGACTGTCATCCATACACAATAAAACTAAAATAAAAGCATAAATAAAACCCTATTACTCATCTAGGGCTTCATTGAAACCCTAGATCAATGATCTAAGCTGCCATAGGAGTAGAGATCGGCAAGTAGTTGATGGAGGAGGCCATGGAAATCCTTGGTCTTCTTCTTCTTCTCCTTGCTTCTCCCTCTTCAAGGGCTGGAAGTATGGTTGTAGAATGTGTGTATATTAGTTGCCAACCCCCTAATTGAAGTAAAATAGAGTATATATAGATTTACAACAAGTTTTGGAAGCCTTTCTAACCCGAAACGAACTGAAACGCATGTAATTTACAGTCTGGACGTCGTTTAGCAGTTTCGTTTGCACAGGAGTCTTCAGTATACTGAAATACGCAACATTGATTTTTGGGCATATCGCGCGAGCGGGTCGCGCGAGCGCGACTTTTGGTCCTTCGCGCGCGCGGATCGCGCGAGCGAGTTATTGGGGGTCTCGCGCGAGCGGATCGCGCGAGCGATTCTCTGATTTTCGCGGGCGCGGGTCGCGCGCGCGACTTGGTTTTTTCAGCTTCTTTCTTGATGCTTTTTCACCCTGTTTAGCCTGGTTTAGCTGATTTCTTCCAAAACCTGTCAGAAACTAGAAAACGAAGTAAAAATATACAAAAACAGGATAAAATGGTCTAACAAATGTTCATTAAGGCGTATATTTAGGATTAGTTCTCTCCCGATCACACCCCCAAACCTACATTTTGCTAGTCCTCGAGCAAAACTAAAATAAAAACTACTAATAAAAATCTATTCCATTTTCGTATGGATCACGATTGCATTTAGCGTATGCAACAAGCCTTTTAAACCCCTAGGTGTCCCTAGTCGGACGAGTGAAGTCTCGTGAGGGTTCTCATCAACAAGTTACCCACAACCATCTTTATTAACTTAAAATTTTAAAAACTTTTATTAAAACGAAAAATTAAACAATCAATACTCCTTATTATAAAACAATGATTCGAAATAGAATAACGAACAAAAAGAAACAGAATCAAACGTTCACCTATATCATGAGAAACAATCAAGTGCATGCAATGTACGAATCAATAGAGTTCCTCATAAGATTGCACGTGTGTGATGAGGTAATCAAATGAACACGCGCATGTCATGAACTTGGAATATAACCCGGATAACCATCTAACTATGCTTCGACTACGAATCTCACAATGTCAATTACACTCTAAAATGAAACACTCAGAAACATGTGTAATTTTTCTAATATATGTGAGCAAAGGAATTATGTGTTCAAAACGAATAACGCTCACATACGACATGAAAAAGACGCATGACACGAAAGAACAGTAGTCTCATGGATAAGATGCCAATAATCAAGAAAAATTAATCGTTACCATGTTTTAATCCCCCTCCCATCATTTACATATCAAAACCATGTTTTCTAAGATCAAATAGGACTTTTTAAAGGTTGTAATGTGGCTCAGATAATGAAAAATGATAGAACGGATTAATTGGGTAGGTTTAGAACAGCATTGTAAGGCATATTCAATTTCTTTCATTCTTCTTCTACAACTTCATCTTTCCATTCTCTTCTTTCTTTTCATTCTTTTTTTTTTTCTTTCATCATTTTTTTTTTCAACCTTCCTCTTCTTTATTTTTTTCTCAATCTTTCCCTTTCCTTTCATTGCTTTTAGCATAAGTAATCATCAAAATACAAAGCAACTATCCCAATAGCATCTTATTTTCTTCTTCTTCTTAATCACACATCGCCTTAACACCACTAAAAGGTGATCAATCTTTCAGAAGTGAACTCCAAGTTGGCCAAATTGGAGCAAAAACAAGGATAATGGTAATTTAAGAAAGAAATGGCATTTTAATGGCTCAAAAGGCGAACTAAAGAAAATTTTCATTTATCGGTCGGTAATAAACAAAGAAGGCCTATAATCATGTCCTATGGTTATATGGTTCTTCAACATGTACGACGGAAGATTATTTAGCATGGTAACAACTATTTTAACTTGACTATCAACCAAAACAAGAATACTGAGACTAAACAACAAGTAGATGCGCTTATTTCAATGAAATTCGACAAACACAAGATGTATTTATAACCCTCTAAATAGAAAAGATAGGCTCAAAAGCTCACCGGGCTTAGTCTCCACCATGTGTTATCTAGAAATCCGAATCATATTATAGTTCACATCAACATGTATTCAAGTGACTCCGTGCAGTGCATAGGTTTATGTGCAAATCTATGATATAACACTATGATTCAAACAATACATAACCTACAACATTTCAACATGACTTTAGCAAATATTTAATCACATTTTCTCTTGTTTATCATTCTATAACAATTCAAGGTTATTGAACAAGAAATATCGGATTAAAATTGCAAAAACGTCAGTAATATCGTTTATTTAAACACACTTATTGAAAAATTTATTTTAAAAGTTAGTTAGCATAAACTAATGTGCATGTGTGTGCATACCCCCAAACCTAAACCTTTCATTGTCCCCAATGAAACAATAAAACGAAAGAAAAGAGAGTAGGTAAGAAAGATGGAACGATAATACCTCGATCTTGACAAGCATAGAACAGGTGAACACAAAGGAATATGTCAATACAGTTCAATGTTACCTGTTACTGTGTAATAAACGAAAAGAACTAACAAAAGAATATTAAAAGTAAAAGAAACAGAAATATAACATAGAAATTGAAAAACTAATCTAAACTAAACTACACTATCAAATGAAAAAGAAATAAAACGAAAAAGTACAAATGTAACAAGGAAAACAACAACGAACTCGATCGAAACTGACGTAATAAACAAAAACAGAAACGTAAAAACTATTAGAACCAGTGTGGGGGAAGGATACAGAAAACAAAGGAAAAAAAACAGAAAATGGGGAAATCGCGCGAGCGGCCGTCGCGCGCGCGAATCCCAAATATTTTTTTTTTTTTTTTTTTTTTTTTTTTCGCGCGCGAGCGAGGTACCTCGCGCCCGCGAGATCAGGCGCGAGGAGAACCTGAGGCTCATAAAAAGAAAACAAAGGAAAAAATACACTAAGGGGCAATCTCGCGCCAGCGGGCCGCGCGCGCGAGAATGGTCATTTCACTTGGTTCACTTATTTTATGCATATTAATTAAAAATAATTCTATTCCAACCCCCAAACCTATCCAGCACCTCAAAAACAGACTAAAATCACCCAAAAACAAAGAAAAACAAACGAACTAAAGCTTGGGTTGCCTCCCAAGAAGCGCTAACTTTTACGTCTTTAACTAGACCTTTCTAGCATAAGACTCATGGAGGCCGTAACTCGGACTGTGTACCCCTAAGGATGTCAGGTAGAGCTCGATGGTACGCAGAAACTACGTCGCTTCGAAGTAATTCGATTGACGGTTTGTCATTATGTTCAAGTTGATTTCTTACCTTCCGAGTAGATTCCGCATTAGGGTCCACGGGATTAGGATTCGTCCACTCATCATCGTCCGCTATATCGTTTTTGTTACTCACGTTTATTTCTTTGGTAGGCGCAATATTCCGTTTTACCTCACCTTCCGCCTCACATAGGTAATCGTCGTCTTTAGGAGGTTGATCCATAGCATTAAAAACGTTTAATTTTAAATTCATGTTCCCAAAGGACACTTTCATCACCCCTGTTCTACAATTGACACGTGCGTTGGCCGTGGCTAAGAATGGACGGCCTAGAATGACAGGAGTGTGTTTTCTAGCATCTAGCATGGGTTCAGTGTCAAGGACCATGAAGTCGACAGGATAATAGCATTTATCAACCTTAACCAAGACGTCCTCGACGATTCCTCTAGGTACTTTGACGGAACGATCCGCTAATTGTATTGTAGCGGCCGTAGGTTTTAGTTCACCTAGTCCTAGTTGTTTATAGACATGATAAGGTATAAGATTAACACTCGCACCTAAGTCAAGGAGAGCCCTATGAATGATAGTGTCACCTGTGACACATGAAATCGTAGGCGTACCTGGATCTTTATATTTCGGAGGAGCGTGTTGGAATATAGAGCTTACTTTTTCCGTGAGAAAGACCTTTTTAGGAGTATGACTCCGTATTTTGCGCTTTTGAGTACAAAGGTCTTTTAGACATTTAGCATAAGCGGGAATTTGCTTAATTGCGTCGAGGAAAGGAATATTAATTTTAACTTGTTTAAACACCTCAAGTATATCCTCAACCTTAGACCCTTTCTTAGGCAAATGTGACGGTCCCTCAACGTTTGGTGGATATGGCATTCTCGGAATATAATTCGTTGAGACCGGTTCATTTTCTTTTCTACTTTGATTCACATCCTCACCTTTTTCTTTATTCAAATTTAAATTTTTATCTTTCTCACCCCCATCCGGAATTACAACAACTTCCTCATCTCGAGTAGTCGTCCTAGTCGACACAGCGTTCACACTCTCACTCGTACTACCCACTGCGTATTGCCCCTTAGGTTGCTGAGTAGGTTGACTGGGCAACTTACTCTCAGTTAAACGGTTTAATGTATTAACAATTTGCCCTACTTGGGACTCCAGTTTTGCGATGGATTGTGTGTGAGAGTGTACTAACTGAACCACCGAACCAAAGTTTTCAAGTGAGGCCAACACCTTCTCCTCAAATGCATTATTGCGTGGAGGTGGAGGAGGTGGTTGGTATTGACCTTGTTGGTATTGGGGTCGGTACGTATTTGGAAAATTAGTCGACCTAGGATTATAATTATTTTGTGGGAATTGTTGCATAGAATTAACGTGTTGTTCAACAAATTTCGGATATTGAGATGCAGAAGGACATGCAAAGATATTATGGGACGGTTCAGAACATAATGCACATACTTCCAAAGAGGAGGGATTAGACGGTTTGTTCATTTGCATAAGTCGGTCAAGTTTTCTATTTAATTCTTGTATTTGAAATGATTGACTTGACTCAACTGTCACCTCTCGCTTAGGTTGAAGGTATCCCTCAGAACGTACCGACACAGCCTGATGCATCGAGTTCTCGCTTAACGTTTCAAATATTTTCCAGGCCTCGTCGGCGCTTTTGTGTAGGAAAGTTCCCGCAAAAACGGCATCGATGGTATTCCTAACAGAGGGAATAAGCCCCTCGTAGAAGACTTGAACCAATTGCCACTTGGGAACCTGATGATGTGGACACGAACGTAATAATTCTTTAAATTTTTCCCACGTGTCATAAAGAGTCTCCCATCTTGCATCACAAAATTAGTTATGTCTTTTCTTATCTTATTTGTACGCATAATAGGGAAAAACTTTTGTAAAAAGGCGGTGTGTAAGGCTTCCCATGTTTTTATTGTGTTTGGCTCCAAAAATTGAAGCCAATATTTAGCTTTGTCTTTTAAAGAGAATGGGAAGAGCCACAATTTTAATTCATCATTATTTAGGTTTTGTATTTTCAAAGTAGAGCATATACCCTGAAAATCCCCTAAGTGTTGGTAAGGGTCTTCATTTAGACGGCCATGGAAGGAAGGTAATAGCGAGATCGTAGACGACTTTATCTCAAAGTGAGATGCCGTTGCCTCTGGTAATTCAATACCGGCTTGTGGCGTGTAAGTAGTAGGAATAAAATAATTTATAAGTGGAGGTGGTGGCGGTATATTAAGATTGTTCAGATTATTTCCGTTGTTTCCGTCAGCCATCTTAATCGGTTCGATTTTAAAAGTTCGAGCTCTCCTTAACCGTTCACGGGTACTTTGAATTTCGGCCTCAAACAACGACGACGGAATCGGAGTTGATTCGTCGTCTTGCAACCTAGCTCTAGAAGCTTGGGTTGTGGACTTACTAGTTTTTAAAGTACGTTCAAGTTCAAGATCGAAAGATTTTAAATCTGGTTTATTTGAACGTGTACCCAACATAAACTAAAACAAAAGAAAAGAAACTAAAAACAAAGACTAACTAAACAAAATAAACAAATACAATCACGCAAATAAGATAACAAGCACTCAACTACTATGATGCATGCAAATTATCCTGTAATGCAATGACCGCGTCAAGCCCAGCGCCCCGGGTTTCCTAGCTAATGCAGTGCAATTACCCCTAAACTAATGCAAATAGTGCGTCACAGCGCCCTGACTTACAGCGGTTTAAAGCGAATTCCACAAGAAGCAATTTATGTTATTTTATTTATATTATTTGCGTAAGCTCCTTTGATGTAATTAGCTGCTCCACTCGGAAACGTTGACTACAAAATAAAAGAAAAAGTTAGTAACTAAAAACAAAAACAGAAAATCAGAAAAATAAAAAAAACTAATCTAATATTTACGAATTAACTAAACTAAGATTATAAAACTAAGAGTAGTAATGCAATCCCCGGCAACGGCTCCAAAAATTGATGTTGTCAGAATCAAGATATAAAAGTATTCTTTACTTTTCAAAAGATTTGCAGTGTGGAAGTAAAGGTCGAACCCACAGAGATTGATTACTACAGCTTTTAATTTTAAAACCTAAGTCTAATTAATTATGAAAAACGGATTTGATTTGAATTTAATTAAACTAATAACAATAAAAGTAAATCTAACTTATGAAAGCAATTAGAAGTGTTTTTAAATAATATTTAAAGGAACCTAGGATTGCAAATCCACCACTAGCTTCATAATAGGAATATTTATGAATTACTTTAGCTTATTACGTTGGATGAATATGGGGAATTGTAGCTACAAGCCCAATTCCTCCGACAAGAAGATAATCATGGTTCAAGCACCAACATAATCCATCTGCGGATAGCACGAATTATCTCACACTAAACTAGGGTTGTGATCTAATCCGTCTAACCTAGGCATGGACTATTCGGATACTTGATAGCACGAATCAATAAAGCACCATCACATGTAAACAATCTAAACAAGCACAGCAAGAATAGATCGTTGAGCACATCACAGTCAAAATAGATCTAAGACAAGAATAAACTTTGAAAGCAATGATTTAATCAATAGAAGCACGATTTATTTATAAAAATCCTCTAAACATGTGACTGTCATCCATACACAATAAAACTAAAATAAAAGCATAAATAAAACCCTATTACTCATCTAGGGCTTCATTGAAACCCTAGATCAATGATCTAAGCTGCCATAGGAGTAGAGATCGGCAAGTAGTTGATGGAAGAGGCCATGGAAATCCTTGGTCTTCTTCTTCTTCTCCTTGCTTCTCCCTCTTCAAGAGCTGGAAGTATGGTTGTAGAATGTGTGTATATTAGTTGCCAACCCCCTAATTGAAGTAAAATAGAGTATATATAGATTTACAACAAGTTTTGGAAGCCTTTCTAACCCGAAACGAACTGAAACGCATGTAATTTACAGTCTGGACGTCGTTTAGCAGTTTCGTTTGCACAGGAGTCTTCAGTATACTGAAATACGCAACATTGATTTTTGGGCATATCGCGCGAGCGGGTCGCGCGAGCGCGACTTTTGGTCCTTCGCGCGCGCGGATCGCGCGAGCGAGTTATTGGGGGTCTCGCGCGAGCGATTCTCTGATTTTCGCGGGCGCGGGTCGCGCGCGCGACTTGGTTTTTTCAGCTTCTTTCTTGATGCTTTTTCACCCTGTTTAGCCTGGTTTAGCTGATTTCTTCCAAAACCTGTCAGAAACTAGAAAACGAAGTAAAAATATACAAAAACAGGATAAAATGGTCTAACAAATGTTCATTAAGGCGTATATTTAGGATTAGTTCTCTCCCGATCAATCCTTATGATGGCAGGTATCAGGTTACACAGCATAGCGCTTTATCGATCGCTATGCTTTCTTATTTCCTCTTTCAGTCATCTTCTGACATTCTCATACCCATTGCCTGTGGTTTAAGGAAAATGAAAAGTGTCATTATGTTGGTTCTTGGTGAGACATTGATAGGACTGGATCATGCCCCGTGCTACTGGGGCCATGTTATCCGCCGGGACGCCTTTTGTTTTACAGATTTGGCTCATGGAGCACTTGGATATCTTTATTCACCCTTCGCACCTGCGCAGATCACTTTTCTATGTATCATATGGAGATCCACCACTTATTCCATGCTGTTGATACCTGGCTCGACTGGCTTCAAGGTCTTTCTTCTGATGACATCTGTTGGATCTGCCCGAAATGGGTGTATTATTCTGTCGCAATGCGACTCCTTAGGTGTCCTGGCATCTGGTTTCCTGGTTTGGATGCTACTACTTTCTACATTCCTAGTCGAGTGGTTCATCAATACGGGCTTCTCCAGGTTATCACTATGGTTATTACTGCTAATTTTATGAGGAGTTCGATCATGCGCCCTTCCATTGTGAAGGCTTTCACCGAGGCTTGGTATAATAGGGTGTCAGCCCCTTTCCGGAGAGTTCCTGCTTTGGTCGTGCCTACTACTGAGTACCTTCTTCAGATCCAAACTCTGATCTAGAGATAGACTTTGTAGACATACATGGATGAAAGTAAAACACAAGGACAAAGCTTTATCTCACAAAATTTCTGACGAGTCCTGCCTACCCTTTTTACGCTTTTGAATGTGATATACTTATGTTGTTTCTTTTCTCAAAGAGTGTTTTCATTTTTAGGAAATGTCCTAACATATTTAATCAAAGTGTTCATTCTTCCTGATTAATCTTTTGAGTTATGAAAATTTTCCTTTTAATGTCTTTTCTTGGCTCTTTACTTTACTTTGAGTCTTGCCTAAAGTTTCAATCATTCTATACCATGAATTTTCGTTTGTTTTTTCTATTACTTATTTTTAATAGCCAGGAGATCCAGATTCGGGTTTAAAATATCTGGGTTCTTCGGAAAGCAAACGAAGTTTTGCCCCTGGTTATGGGGCTTCAAAGTTGTTTCGGGCAAACGCAAGTTTGCCCTTAGTTTAGTACAGGGTTTTTTTTTAGGTTTTCATGGACCAAAGGCTTTTGAGAGCCCGCCTACTTATCCCCGAATGGGTATCAGGTCCGCAGTAGTTCAGTTTAAGGCTTGACGGAAAATGCCATTCAGGCAATTATTGACCAATCCGAGCAGGTTGCCTACGTACCCCCTAGCGGGAATCAGGTCAAGCATAATTCATCTATGTAGGAGGTTTAGAAAAAAGGGTTTTCAAGCAAAATACTTTTTGAGGTGATTGAGGTTAATTGGATATTTAAATTCAACCCCGTCTAGGTCCATAAGATAGGTCGCTCCTCTAGAGACTAAAGTCTTAATGATGTATGGCCCGACCCAATTGCGTTTGAATTTTCCTCTGTGGTCATAAACATGAACTTTCAGTTCTTTGAGGACCAGGTCACCCTCAGCAAGCTTCCTTGGGCAGACCTTTTGTTGAAAGCTCGAGTTATCCTCTTCTGATATCCCCGAGTATGGTTTATTGCATCCAACCTTTTCTCATCGAGCAATATCAATTCCTCACACCTTCCCCGTGTCCATTCTAACTCAATATTTCACATTCGGCCAAAACCCTTAGAGAGGGTATCTCTACCTCGACGGGAAGGACGACTTCCATCCTATAAACCAGCGAATACTGTGTAGCTCCTGTAGAAGTTCTCATGAAAGTCCGGTATCCCCATAGCGCAAATGGCAGCTTTTCATGCCAATCCTTATATGTGTCCGTCATTTTCCCCAAGATCGCTTTGACATTCTTATTTGCTGCCTCTACCGCTCCATTCGTTTGCGGTCTATATGGAGATGACTGATAACGGGTGATCTTATACTTTTCTAACAGCGGGATGACTTTCCCTTAGAAATGACTGTCGTGATCAGAAATGAACTCATTTGGGACCCCGTATCTACAAATTATGTTCTTTTCAATGAAGCTCACCACATCCTTGGCTTTCACAGTCGCATACGAGGCTGCCTCTACCCACTTGGTAAAATAATCAATTGCTACGACTATGTATCGGTGCCCATTGGAGGCCTTTGGGACTATCTCACCAATAATATCAATACCCCAGACGGAAAACGGCCAAGGTGTGGTCATGCTATAGAGCTGAGACGGCAGGGTGTGCATCAGGTTTGCATGGATTTGGCATTTATGGCATCTCCGAACATATTTACAGTAGTCTTTGTCCAAGGTCATCAAATCATCTAATAGTACCCTTGCCGAATTATCTTCTTCGCCAGCATGTGCCCGTTCATGTGAGGCTCGCACACTCCTTCATGTATTTCTTCCATCATTCTCTTGGCCTCCCTCCCATACAAGCATTCCAAATTGTACCCAGTGTAGGTTTTCTTCCATAGCTTATCTGCATAGATCACAAATTGTGCAGAAAATTGTCGCACCACCTTCTTGTCCTTTTTCAAGGCTCCATCGGGGTACTCTCCCTTTTTAATGAAGTTCTATACATCCTCACACCAGGGCAGCTCACTCTCCTCTTCTATGGTTTCAATCATTTCAAATGAAGGCTAGTTTCTTACTTCTATGGATAGGGGGATGATGGTAGTTCTCAAGGGGATTTGGATCATTGAGGCTAGGGTTGCTAAGAAATCGGCTAGTTGGTTTTCCTCGCGGGGAAGGTAGTAGAACGAAATCTTCTTGAATTATACCTTCAGGTTTTCCAGGTATTCATGGTAAGGTCTCAATTTTTCATGCTTCACCCTCCAATCTCCTCGTACTTGGATATGATCAAGTTGGAATCTCCAAAAACATCAATTCTCTTGACTTTCAAAGCCAATGCCGCTTCCATTCCTATTATGCATGCTTCGTACTCCACCGTGTTATTGGTTGAGTCATACTTAAGTTTGACGGATAATGGGGTGGGGGTCCCATCAGGTGCTATGAGAATGATTCCAACCCCGTAGCCTAGTTGGTTAGCTTCTCCATTAAAGTACATTTTCCACAAGTCCTCATTCACCTCCATTACTCTCTCATTAGGAAACTTAAATTCTCTATTATCCTCGGATTCTATGGCAAGATTGGTTAAAAACTCAGCGACAGCTCTTCCTTTTACAGACTTGGTAGTGATATATTTGATATCGAATTCGGCTAGCATCATGGTCCACCGGGAAATCCTACTGGTTAGGATGGGCTTTTCAAAGAGATATTTGAGTGGGTCCATTCGGGTTATTAGGATTACGGGAAACGCCAACATGTAGTGTCTGAGATGGCGGGTGCACCAGACTAAGGCCCAACAGGCTTTCTCTAAGGGTGAGTATTTCAGCTCATATCCGGTCATCCATTTACTCAAGTAATAGATGGTTTTTTCCCCATGCCCCCCTTCTTCTTCTTGGGCCAACATATAACCCATCGAATCTTCGGACACAGAAAGGTATAACAACAAAGGTTTTTTGAGCGAGGGTGGCGATAGGACAGGTGGGTTTTGGAGATAGGCCTTGATTTTATCGAAGGCTTGTTGGCATAGGCTATCCCATTTGAATTTTTCGCCTTTTTTAAGTAGCTTAAACAAAGGGTCACAGGTTAGGGTGAGTTTTGAGATGAAATGGCTTATGAACTGTATTCTACCTAGAAATCCCCTTAATTCCTTCTCATTCTTGGGTAGCTACATTTCGATTATGGCCTATATTTTGATCGGCTCCACCTCTATCCCTCTCTGAGTGATGAGAAATCCCAATAACTTTCCGGTAGTGACCTCGGTGCACTTCTGAGGGTTCAACCTCATTCTAAATTCTCTTAACCTTCCGAAGAACTTTCTCAATGCATCCAAGTGTCCTTTCCTCTTTTTAGATTTCATAATCATATCGTCCACATACACTTCTACCTCCTTATGGATCATATCGTGCAACAACATTGTAGCGGCCCGCTGGTAAGTTGCACCCGCATTTTTTAGCCCATATGGCATCACCTTATAGCAGTATGTGCCCCACGGTAAGATGAAAGTGGTTTTCTCCCTATCCTCGGGCGCCATTAGAATTCAGTTATACCTTGAGAATCCATCCATAAAAGATAGGAGTTCATGTCCAGCTGTATTGTCCACTAACACATCAAAGTGAGGTAGAGGAAAATCGTCCTTAGGGCTGGCTTGGTTCAAATCTCGAAAGTCGACACAGACCCTAACACGTCCGTCCTTTTTCGAGACAGGTACTATATTGGCAATCCATTCTGGATACTCGGTGACCATCAAGAATCCGGTTCTAAACTGCTTTTCAACTTCCTCTTTGACTTTGAGTGCCCACTCAGGCCTCATTCGACTCAATTTTTGTTTTACAAGTTTTGAATTAGAAAAAGGGGGATATGATGTTGGACTATTTCTGGATCGATACCTAGCATATCGTTGTAAGACCATTCAAAAACATCTTTGAATTCATTTATTAGACTGATTAATTCTTTGCTTTCTTCTTTGCTAAGTGTAGAGCCAATAAAAACATTTTGAGGATTATCTTCATTTCCTAGATTAATCGTTAGAGTGTTCTCAATGATTATATATGCAGATTCTTTATCTTTTTCAATTAATTTTTGCAATTCATTTGGTATTTCATGATCATCACATTCATTAAGCACAGTCGACTACGCAGAATTAGTCATACTTTCATTGATTTTCTTTGGAGTGATTACAACAGACATGGAAATTGAAAGACGCCTCATTTGGGCCATTACAGACTCCGGGTGTGGGGGATTGTAGACACCCCAATTTTGACCGACCGCCGAATTTAGGAGAGTGTCGCCTCCACGTCCAATGATGATAAGGACCGAAAAGATTCGAAGTATTCCAAGCTCTTCAGAAAGTTCTCCAAACGCGATAAAATTTCACCGAAAGAAAAAAATACCAGGTATTTAGGAGAATTCAGGTATAAAACACCATTTTCGGAAAAGATCTTCAAAAATAAGTTTCTTTAAGAAAAAAAAGAAGAAGGAAAAGACCTAAAAAGGGAAGTTCAACATAAAACGGCGCACGACAGTATGCCGCGGCACTCAGTGAGTGCCATGCGGCACTCAGTGAATGTCGAACGGCATCCATTGAGTGCCGGCCCGGCATTTACTGAGTGCCGCCGACATTTTCTGACTGTCGTTTGCTTTTAAAGTCCGTATTTTGTGGTACAATACGTATGTGTATGCGGATAAAAACAAAACCGATAAAGTAAGGTTGACGAAAATACGGCAATCAATAATTTGGCGCGGCACTCACTGAGAGCCGCGCGACAGTCACGGAATGTCGCGACGACAGTCGCGGACTGTCGCGAATAACTTTTGAATGCCGCCCTGGGCAGCAGTCTGTCTAATTTCACGAAGTACGTATTGTACCACCAAATGGGATGATTACACCTGTCTTTTTCTCCGAATTCACTGAGAAAAGCTTGGTAATTTTGTCTATAAAAGAGAGAGGATCTTCCTTAAAGAAGAGAGACAACACAATTCAAAAGATACATACAACACAATACATGAGAGATAACCACCATTACACCAATTTTTTGGGAGAGAAAAGAGAGAGTTTAGAGAACTAGGGAGAAGATCTTGGAAGACCTTCAAAGGAAAAGAACTTTGAGGATAGTTTGGAGGTGACCCTCTAATCTTAGTTGTATTTTCTTTCTTTTGAGCTTCTAATCTTCAAGTCATTTTTTTAGTTTTTCTTGATTAAGTTTTAGAGTTTGTTAAGTAAACTTGGAAGTCCTTGTTTCTAATTCCTTGATCTTTCTTCTATTTCTTTTGTTTATGTTTTTCTCTTGAGATTCTTAGAGATCTTCAATATCTCTCTTGACATCTCTTGAGTATGATCCTTTGAATCCCATGTAAGCTTATGCTTTACATGAGAGTCAAAATAGATGGATCCAAGTCCATACTCATGACTTGAGTCCTCTAAACTTGATATCTCATGGAATCCTTTCTATATTCCTTTGAGACTCATAAGTATTAGTCATGTTTTCATCTCCAATGACCATCAAATGGTAGGAGGAAGTGGTTTTGAGTCTAAGCCCACCCCCATGGTTTAGATTCTTTATCTTGAGATTTCATGAAGTCCATTCATACTTCACTTGAAATATATAAATATAAAGGTCTTTTAGTCTCCAATGAACATCAAATGGTAGGAGAAGATGGCTTAGTTTAAGTCCAATTTCATGGTTCAATAGTTGGAATTAGCAAATAAGAGTTAAACTTGACAAATGAAAACAGTGAGTTCACAAACTGTTTTTGATCAAAGATTTTTAGTTCGAAATCTAACTGTCGAAATCAAGTGAAACCAACGAGAAAGTGTCAACAACAAAATATTCTAGCACTGTATTTTTTGTTTTAAGGTGGTTTTCATGTCTAAAGTGGTTTGGTTGTGAGTTTTGTAAGGACATTACAATCTGTCCAGAGTTTCAGCATAGTAACACTCTTTTGAAATAAGTAAACCAATGCTTTAATAAGGTGTTTGTGACCCAAAATAATTTTTTCTAAGTAGATTAATGTGTTAGGAAGTCACCCTAAAAAGAACAAAGTATTTCTGATTTGTTTGCTATTTTTAGAAAATCGTGCAAGAACTCTAGACAGAAGGTTGTAAAATGCTGAGTGATGTCTGGTTTTTGTCCAAATCCCGGCGATCCAACCGTTGAAACTTTGATTTATTTTTTGGGTTAAAAACTAGACACACAGAGGCATCTTGTGTCCAAAATCCATCAAGATCAAACCACAGGAACCACGCTTTTTCATTTTTTAAAGTTATGATCTGCTCTCTGTAATTCATAAAAAACTGCTAATGTTTTTGTCTAATCTTGTTTATTTCAACTCAAATGGCCCCTAATGTCTTGAGACCCAAATCATACTTTGAATAATGGTAATTTAACTTAAATCCAGAGGCTAAGTGACCCAAACTAGTGAATAAATCCATTCTTATTCTTGTTCACATTCATTCATTCATATACATTTAATGCTCATGATTAGAACTAGCTATTAAATAAAGTTGGATTTCATGCTTGATAGGTTTAAGCTAGAAATTTAAGATTGTTATTTCTAATTTCACATCTTGTATATCATATGGACTAACATTTTGTTTTGTAGCGCTATTAAGGTATGATCTCTAGGACCCTCTTTAATTTATTTTAATTTCTTGATTTTATTGATTTTTCAACCTCATGCGCGACACGTTAGAATTAGGATCTTGCCTTATATGTATATATGATTAGAGACTCCTTTTTAGGATTTTCTTTTGTTTGTATGCATTGCACGTTTAATATCGCTGCTGTATCCCGGGTAAGTTCTCTTGTTCCCTAGTGCATATCATGTTGCTTGCTACTTGGAATATGTGATTTTTGAATGATATTTTATCAATTGCGATTTTGCACCCCTTTGGACATGCTTTTTGTAACGTATATCTATACATATATATTAGTTGAGGGCACATTTAAATTAATAATTTGATTAGCAGGATATTGAGTAGAGGCCTATCGCAAGATAGGATGAGAGAGGGTGTTTTAGTCCGACGGGCTCCTTCCTCTCTCATTCCATAATCCCCGGGCCTAGTTAATCTCTGGTTTCGAAAAGATCAGTTTGCTTAATAAATGGTTTCTTAATTTTTCCTTTTAAAAATTAAGTGGCGACTCATTTATTTTTGAAATTGATTTTGAAAAGCTGTGGGTAAAAGAAAGAAAACTGTGATATCGACAATCTGGCGACTCTGCTGGGGATCGAACCCAGAATCTCTGGTTTTGCAGACCAGAATTTCTGATTTTGGGTTCACTTGAGGATTAGACTTGAAAAATGTCATTTTAATCGAATTAATTAATCTTTGTGTGCCTGTTGCATTTCACTTGCATGTCCAGCCAGTCGATTGCACGGAACTATGACCTTGGAGGCTCGAGGCAACCCGGTCGGTCAAGTCATCATGGGACTGTGTGATCACCCTTGATCTCGTACCATGATTTGGTATATGAAGCATCCTATCGGGTGTGTGTCAAGGGTCCCTTATTTGACCAAAACCCAGCCTGTGCATGATAGTTTCTGTAGAACCTTTCAATCTTAGGAAATCAACTCTTGATTAGGATTATGTGCTAGGGAGTTTTGTATGCCCGGAAGGGATTACTTGAGATGATGACGATACTTGCTTGATGAAAGACGTATAATCTTTGAATCACCTTTTAGCAAATTCTCCTCATGTTCTGCGACATTTGGAGAACATCCCGAACCTTGATTATAAGATTATATTCTTATATCATGTCTAGCTAAGCATCATTGACCTTGTATGTATCCCAAAAAAATTTCAAGGTTTTCGATTACCTTTTCAAAAAAAAATTTCCTCTTTTCAATTAGAAATTCCCAAATTAACCTTTGTTAAGGCATATTTCACTTGATCATCTTCAAAAGAAAAATTCGAAAATCCTTGAAAATTATTTTGGTAGAAGAATGTTCTCAAAAAGCACTCTCTAGGATTGTTTTCAAAGGCCTTTTTACTACCCAAAAAAAAAATGCTTTTCAAATAAACTTTGAAAATTTTGAAATGACCAACCTCTGAGAAGGTAGTGAAGATCACAATGAGAGGAGAAATCAGTGCACTTGACATGGGCGAGGATTTTATGTGCTTATATGCTTATGTGTTAGGATTAGGATTTTCTTTTTTGGCATATAGAGTAGGCACACATGCACACATGCATTGCATCCGCGTGATATACAAAAAAGAAAGTTTTTGTTTAAAATGACTTTGTGTAATAAAAGAAAGATAAAAAGTTTTTAAAAGGAAAAATTTCAAATTTTGTTGTAGGAGCAAAAATAGCAAACCAAGCGTGGTTTAGGGATCCCACGGCGAGGCTGGTAAGAAGAGAATATGCTGACATGGCTGAAGAAAGAAACAACGAAGAAATGGCCGGGTTAAGAATACTGGTAGAAAAACAAGCAAAGCAAATGAGGCGACAGGTGGAAAACATGAACCGTATGATGGGGATGATAGAAGAACTGAATCGTCGACCACCACATGTAGTTTCGCCCGTTATAGACCCACCTTTGGGAGGAGGGGAAGGAGATTGGTTCGATGATTAGGAAGCACAATGGACTGATGCACTGCGGGCCAACAGAGACAGAGAAAAAGCTGAGAAAGAGAAGCAACTGACCGAGAAAATAGAGAAGTTGGAAAGGGTGATGCGCAAGGCTCAGGGGGTTGATACCTATCTAATGGAGTTAGAAGGCCTGTATAACGGGGTCCACGAGACGCTGCCCGCCGGGTTCAAAATGCCGATCTTTGATAAGTTTGATGGCACCGAAAATCCTCGCAGTCATATAAGAATGTGTATTGGGGCTTTCCAACCGAGCGGCTTGAGCACAACCATGATGGCGGTCCTATTCCAACAAACTTTGACTAGAGCTGCTCTGTCCTGGTATCTTACTCTCGAACCAAGCAAAACCAGGGTGTGGGAAGAAGTGATTAAGGCATTTGTGGTACAGTACAAATACAATTAAGATTTGGATGTCACTGTCCGAGATTTGGAGACCACTAGGCAAGGGAACAAAGAATCATTCACCGAATACCTGAGCAGATGGAGGGGAAAGGCAGCTAAAATGGTACAAAGGCCGTCTGAGAAGGACTAGATCCGAATGCTGATGAAGAATCTAAAGCTAGTGTATCAAGAAAAGATGAGATTACAGTCGATCAATACCTTTGCTGAGGTTTTCGATGTCGGGACAAGGATAGAGGATGCAATCCAAGAAGGGGTAATCAAGAAGGAGGAGCAACCAAACCGGTACAGGAGGCCAAACTATGGATCCAACGGAGGATAAACAGGGGGTACTCTGGCCCCACCGATGTCAATGCACTGAATGGGTCAGAAAGGAAATTCGACATAGCACCAAGGAAAGGAGGGGATAAAGCACCAAGGAAGTTCTCAGATTTGGGAGTGTCACTGTCAACCGCCCTCGATAGGCTATTAGCCAAGGGGCATCTCCGTCAATTGGAACCTCGACCTCTACCGAGTCCGCTTCCGCCAAATTTCCAAGGGGACCTCTTTTGCAAATTTCATCAGCAGAAAGGTCACTCAACGGATAGGTGTATAAGACTAAGGTACGAGATTCAGGACCTCATTGAAATAAGGTGATTTCGGAACCCCCCACCAAAGCACCGAATGTTACTAGAAATCCGCTTCCAAATCATCGAGCTGTGCCACCACCACAAGGCCTTTACCTCTTGGGGATAGAAGAAGCAACCTTCGATCCGTCTAGGCTAATCACTAAGGCCGGGACACCAAGAAAGCCATATCAGCTGCCCAAGGATTCGACAATCTGTGCTTTGGAAGATCAGCCGAGAAAGAATGAAATAGGACAATCAGACTGGTGAGTTAAAGGGAATGACGATCAAGACGAAAACCAGGTAGAAGATGATCTTTGGTACGAGAGCGACAAAGAAGCAGAGGTGGTGAAGGGTACTTTGACAGTTGATTTAGAAATTGACAATCTATGGGAAAGGGAAGAAGTCAGTCATTTAACTCGATCTGGCAGACACTTTAAACCACATGAGCTAGAGGAGGATCATCCTGGGAGAGAATTGGACAAGGGAAAAGGGAAGATGAATGAAGAAGAGGGAGAAGACAGGGTTCTAAGGCAGATGAAGAAGACTCAGGCCAATATCACCATTTGGGGGTTGCTGATTGCCTCCAAACGCCATAGGCAGGCGGTCATAGATGCTCTGAACCAATCTGATGTGTCTATCGACACCACCCCAGAGGACCTCATAGGGCTGATCGGCAAAATTCCAACCTCGGCTATTACCTTCTCGTCAAATGACTTGCCTCCGGGAAGGCCCGTCCGCAACAAACTGTTGTATGTCATTGTCGAATGCTTGGGGAACATCGTGCCTGCTTGCCTGGTTGACAATGGATCAACTCTCAACGTGTGTCCCTTCTGAACGGCTAAGTGAATGGGCCTAGATGAGTCGACATTTACACCATCTGAGCAAAGAGTAAGAGCCTACGACAACACCCAGAGAACAGTCATGGGGATAGTCCTTCTTCGTCTCATTATTGGCCCTCTTGGAAAAGAAGCTGAATTCCAGGTCATCGACATCCCCGCTTCTTTCAACCTGCTGCTAGGTAGGCCTTGGTTGGACAGTTTAGGTGCTATACCATCAACAATCCATCAAAAGGTTAAGCATGTCTGGGAGGATAAAGTTTGTGATATCCTCGGGGACAGCTGGGTTCGTTCGCCCGAAGCATCATCAAGTGCACCAGTTCTGGAATTACAGCTGCAAGAAGAAGAAACAAAAATGGGAGGGTTCGAGTTCATCAGCATGTTGGAAGAGGAAAAGCCGAGGGAGTTTCTACCGCTCCATTCCAATCAGTATGACCAGTCCAGTGGTCGCAGGGATCATGAAGAGAATGGGTTTCTTTCCAGGATTAGGATTGGGGAAGAACCTTCAAGGACTGCCTGAGTTTCCAAGAATCCCTACTCAGACTCATACCCACGGTCTGGGGTACCAGCCGACAAAGAAGGAATTGAGGGCGAAGAGGAAGGCCGTCGATGCGCCGCTAGACCCTTACCAAAAGACACTCAATGGATATTTTATGAAGGAAGCAGAAGATTTCCCCTTCTGTGGCTTCCCAGAACCATGGATGGACCAGAAAGACAAAATTATAAAGCCAGGGTTCGAGATCTTTTTCTCCCATTAATTTTCCAAGTACAAAGACCCGTTCTTACAAATGCCTGAAAAGTCCGTTGCTGCCAAGGATTGGATCGGTGAGCTAGACGGCTCTGTCATGAAAAATCTGCTGGATGAGGGAAGCACGGAGGTTATGAAAGCGGATCCTGGAAAAGCCAAAGGTGAATACGCCAAAGGTGTGGTGGAGGAAGCAGCCGAGAGTGGAGAAGATGAGGAAGATCAGGGAAAGACCAACAAGGGGAAGGCCGAGAAAGAAAAGATGGAAGAGATTACCAAGGCGGGGGATTCGAAAGAATGCTTCATCACTGATCTGGGGGGAGAGAGCAAGAGAGAGTGGGTTTTTGAGTCTAGTGATAGGATTCCCCCACACCCAGAGTCTGTAATGGCCCAAGTGAGGCGTCTGTCAATTTCTATGTCTGTTGTAATCACTCCAAAGAAAATCAATGAAAGTATGACTGATTCTGCCTACTCGAACGCGCTTAATGAATGTGATGATCATGAAATACCTAATGAATTACAAAACTTAATTGAAAAAGAAAAAGAATCTGCATGCAAAATCATTGAGGACACTCTAACAATTAATCTGGGAAATGAAAATAATCCTCAAAATGTCATTATCGGCTCCACACTTAGCAATAAAGAAAGCAAAGAACTAATCAATCTATTAAATGAATTCAAAGATGTTTTTGCGTGGTCTTATAATGATATTCCAGGCATTGATCCAAAGATAGTCCAGCACCACATCCCTCTCTTTCCCAATTCAAAACCCATAAAACAAAAATTGAGGCGAATGAGGCCGGAATGGGCACTTAAAGTAAAAGAGGAGGTTGAAAAGAAATTAAAGGTTGGATTCTTGATGGTCACCGAGTATCCTGAGTAAATTGCCAACATTGTACCTGTCCCAAAGAAGGACGGTCATGTTAGGGTTTGCGTTGATTTTTGAGATTTAAACAGGGCAAGCCCTAAAGACGATTTCCCATTACCCCACATCGACGTGTTGGTCGATAACACTGCGGGACATGAGCTTCTATCTTTCATGGATGGATTCTCTGGGTATAATCAAATCCTCATGGCACCCGAGGATAGAGAGAAAACCACGTTCATCACCCCGTGGGGGGCATATTGCTATAGGGTCATGCCATTCGGACTCAAGAACGCAGGTGCGACCTATCAAAGGGCTGCCACCACTTTACTGCACGACATAATCCACAAAGAGGTGGAGGTGTATGTGGATGATATGATTGTGAAATCCAAAGAGAGGGGAGGGCACCTAGAGGCTTTAAGAAAGTTCTTTGAGAGATTGAGGGAGTTCAAAATGAGGCTAAACCCACAAAAATGTACCTTCGGAGTTACCACAGGAAAGTTGTTAGGGTTCCTTATTATCCAAATGGGGATTGAAGTAGACCCGACCAAAATAAAAGCCATAACCAAAATGAACCCACCAAAAAATGAGAAAGAACTGAGAGGTTTCCTGGGGAGAATACAGTTCATCAGCCGCTTCATTTCCAAACTCACCCTAACCTGTGACCCACTATTCAAACTGCTTAGAAAAGGAGAGAAATTCAAATGGGACGCCCCTTGCCAACAAGCCTTCGACAAGATCAAAACCTACCTCCATAACCCACCTATCCTATCACCACCTTTATCTGGGAAACCCCTGTTACTTTATCTCTCCGTATCTAAAGACTCGATGGGGGTGTATGCTGGCCTAAGAAGGAGAAGAGGGGCACGTGGAGAAGGCCATTTACTATTTGAGCAAAAGAATGGTCGGATATGAGTTAAAGTACTCGCCCTTGGAAAAGGCCTGTTGGGCCTTGGTTTGGTGTACCCGTCGCCTTCGCCATTACATGCTAGCCTTCCCTGTAATCCTGGTATCCCGAATGGACCCATTAAAATACCTATTCAAAAAACCTGTCTTGACCAGTAGGATTTCCCGTTGTACCATGATGCTAGCTGAATTCGACATCAAGTATGTCATTGCCAAGCCTGTGAAAGGAAGGGCTGTCGCTGAGTTTTTAGCCGACCTCGCCATAGAATCCGAGGACGAGGAAAAATTCAAGTTCCCGGATAAAGGAATAATGAGGAGGATTTATGGAAAATGTACTTCGATGGAGTAGCCAACCAATTAGGTTACGGAGTTGGAATTATTCTCATAGCACCCGATGGGGCCCCTACCCCATTAGCCGTCAAGCTCAAGTATAACTCGACCAACAACACCGCGGAGTACGAAGCATGCATAATTGGGATGGAAGCAGCCTTGGCTTTGAAAATCGGACGGATTGATGTCTTCGGAGATTCCAATTTGATCATATCCCAAGTTCGAGGAGATTGGAAGGTAAAGCATGAGAAACTGAGACCTTACCATGATTATCTGGAAAGTCTGAAAGCGCAGTTCCAAAAGATTTCCTTTTACTACCTCCCTCGTGAAGAAAACCAACTAGCCGACTCTTTGGCTACCTTAGCCTCGATGATCCAAATCCCCTCCAAAACTGCCATGATCCCGCTATCCATAGAAGTGAGGAACCAACTGTCGTTTGAAATGATCGCGGCCATGGAAGACGAAGAGGAAATACTGTGGTATGTGGATGTGTGGAAGTTCATTAAAGAAGGAGAATACCCCGAAGGAGTCTCAGAAAAGGATAGAAAAGCGATACGACGATTCGCCGCTCAATTTGTGATTTACGCAGATAAGCTATGGAAGAAATCTTACACCGGGTATAATCTGGAGTGCCTATATAGAAAAGAAGCTAAGAGGATGATGGAGGAAATACATGAGGGAGTGTGTGGGCCCCATATAAACGGGCACATGCTGGCAAAGAAGATCATCCGACAAGGGTACTATTGGACAACCTTGGACAAAGTCTGCTACGAATATGTTAGAAGGTATCACAAGTGTCAAATTCATGCAAATTTGATACATACCCCGCCGTCACAGCTCTATAGCATGACCACCCCTTGGCCATTTTCCGTGTGGGGGATCGATATCATTGGTGAGATAGTTCCGAAGGCTTCTAATGGGCACCAGTACATAATCGTGGTGATTGATTATTTTACAAAGTGGGTAGAGGTAGCCTCGTATGCAACTTTGAAAGCCAAAGACGTGGTGAGTTTCATCGAGAAAAACATAATCTGCAGGTATGGGGTCCAGAATGAGTTTATCTCCGATCATGGCAGTCATTTCCAGGGAGAGGTTATCCCACTCTTGGAAAAGTATAAGATCACACGCCATCAATCGTCCCCGTATAGGCCTCAGACGAATGGAGCAGTAGAAGCAGCGAATAAGAATGTTAAAGCATTCCTGGGAAAAATGACGGATATATATAAGGATTGGCATGAGAAGCTGTCGTTTGCTTTGTGGGGATACCAAACCTCAGTAAGAACTTCAACGGGCGCTATGCCATATTCGTTGGTCTACGGGATGGAAGCCGTTCTCCCAGTCGAGGTAGAAATACCCTCTCTTAGGGTTTTGGCAGAGTGTGAGATCAACGAATCAGAATGGGTACGAGGAAGGTATGAGGAGTTGATGTTACTCGATGAGAAGAGGCTGGCAGTAGTAAACCACACTCGGGGGTACCAGAAGAGGATAGCTCATGCTTTCAACAAAAAGGTCCGCCCAAGGAAGCTTGCTGAGAGTGACCTGGTCCTCAAAGAACTAAAAGTGCCTGTTTATGATCCCAGAGGAAAATTCAAACCCAACTGGGTCAGGCCATACATCATTAAGACTCTCCTTTCCGAAGGAGCGGCCTATCTCATGGACCTGGACGGGGTTGAATTTAAGCAACCAATTAACCTTGATCGCCTCAAGAAATACTTTGCTTGAAACCTTTCTTTCCAAAGCCTCCTACCTCGATGAACTACGCTTCACCTGATTCCCGTTAGGGGATACATAGGCAACATACTCTGTTCGGTCAGTAAATAATTGCCTGATTGGCACTCTTCTTTGCAGCCTTAAGTCGAACTACTTGGGACCTGACGCCCGCTTGGGGATAAGTAGGCGAGCTCTCCAAAGCCCTCGGTCCACTCAAAAATTTTTGTGCTAAACTAGGGGCAAACTGGCGTTTGCCCCAAACCACTTCGAAGCCCTAAAACCAGGGGCAAACTTCGTTTGCTAGCCGAAGAACCCAGATACAAGACCCCCTTTGATTCACCTGGCTATCAAATAAGTACTATAAAGAAACAAATGAGAATTCATGACATAGAAGGAGTAAAGCTTTAAGCAAAGAAAAAAGTAGAGAGCCAAGAGAAGACATTGAAAGGAGAATTCTCCATAAAAGATTAATCAAAGGAGTGAGCACTTTGATTAAGCATGTTAGAACTTTCATAACAACACTTCTTGAAGAAAAAAAAAAGAGGAAAATCACATTCAAAAGCGTAAAAGGAGTAGGCAGGGTCTGTCAGAAAGTTTTGTAAAATGGCAAGCTTTTCCCTGTTCTCGTCTACTTTATTATGCATGTGTCTGTCAAGCTCGCCTCGCAACCAAGGCTTGGATCTCTAGGAGGTATTGGACAGTAGGCATAGTCAGAGCAGGAATCCTCGAGCACGGAGCAGCCATCCTGTTGTGCCAAGCCTCGAGGAAAGCCTTCGCGATAGCAGGGCGCAAAGTGGACCCCCTGGTGAAATCAGCAGTCACAGAGACCTCCATGGCCGCTATAAATCAACAGGCAGGCCAAGCAGTCAAATCACTTCGCGTCAGTTCGACAAAAGCATCCCAATGCATTCTAAATAGCGCTCCTAGCATTCTTTTTATTTTCCTAGGCTTTCTTAGTTATAATTAAATCCTTGTAATTTCTCTTTTCTTCCCAATTAAATAAAAATGCTCTTTTTATTTAATTTCTCTTGCTTGTGTTCATCACTTGCTAGACTTGTGCGCTTCAGCACTATCTAGGGACTTTTGGTGATGGTACTTCCTACTCACCTCACACAATCGCCTATTAGAAGTTAGATTTTCAAAACCTTGTGTATCACTCACACAAGTGACTTAGGAAATTTTGTGTTTTAGAAGTTTGGGTCTACCTCACAAGGCTCTGGCACGCCCAAACAACAAATATAGCAAACAGGTATTGACTTTAGGATTGTGAAGACAAGGCAATTATTGTAAGAATCAAATGGTGAATAAAGGAATACAGCAAAAGTAGACTAAGGCTATATTATGTGTATATGATCAAAAGATGGCCTAAATCATCTTCTAAGTTCACTGGATTATTCATTTTAGTAAATTCAAGTGCTCTAGTTTTTGGTAAATCCTAAACTCTATTCTAGTAATCAGTAAAAAAGAAGAAGAAAAATAAGATTGTTCAACGAGTTAATATGTTTTTCAAAAAGTAAGAGCAATTTTATAAAAACCCTCAAGAAAAAAAAAATGGCTTAAAAGCTCACTTGGGTTGTATTAGTCTCCACTACCGTCTTTGAAGACATCTAAGTTATGCTTACTACTCCATTTAAGCTAAGTGTAAGGTTGTCACAACGTGCTCAAAGTTGTTTGAAGATTAAAAAGCATAAAACATACTATAACTAAGATAGCAAAGAAACTATCATAGTGTATCACATACTAATAACATACAAAAAATAACACTAATGCATCATAACTAACTACATTAACTAATAGAGAAATACAAAAACCATTTTATTATCTTTAAAAATTAAAATTTTTAAATTTTTTGCAATTTTACTTTAATGAGTTACATGTTGCTAAGCTCCTATATGATACTAAAGAATAAAAAGAAAGAAATAAGGCATGCAATGACTCACTCCCCCCAATTAAAACTAAACATTGTCCTTAATGTTCTAAACTGAGCACATGGACATATAAAATAAAGTGAGTGAAGGAAGGATGTTACCTCGAGGCATTAATATCCATTTTTTTTTTAAGTTACCTGCAAAATCTATTAGCAACAAGAAAAGACAGAAACTAGAATATAACTACTCAGTAAATAAATTTGGTTAATCAAAATATTTATCATAAAGTAGTAACCAAAATTTTTGAGGATCTTCCCAATAAAATAATTTAGCAGTGAGAAGAATGTGGGGATCCTCATAAAAATGCAACTCCCCCCAACTAATGTCAGGCTCAAAGTTAGAGGAGATAATGCATGAAACATGGCCTCCTATATGATTGGGAATGCATATTGGAGTTATGCCATACATTTTAGAACCTAAACTCAAGAAATGATCGAGGTGGAGTTCATTTCCTAACACGTCTTCAATTATATAAGTATGAGGTGGCCATTGTTCAATAAAAGGGACATGGTCTAAGTGATGTTCTAATGAAGCTTCATTACCCTCATCTTGCAAATTTAAAAATGTGTGAGGTGTGTGTTAGAAACCTTACCATCCTCTTCCACAACATAACATTTTTTGTTCAATAGTGGGGTACACATGATTTTCAAGCGTGGTATGAGAGCTTTAATCGAAAGTGGGGATAGGCGACGACCAATTTGGTGACACCACCTCTTTGGTCGAAAGAGGTGAGGGTTCATGAATATCACAAGAGTCTAAACCGGATTAAAAATTTTCAACTATGTCCTTCCTAGGGTCACTATCAAAGGTAGGGGTAGAGTTGACAGGGGACTCATCCATTCCTAATTATGTGCAATCACCTACACTCTTATTATCTTTTAAAATATCATTCTCATCTTTGTAACTCTCCTCATTATATATGTCATCTATTGAGGTGCTCTGGGCAAAGTGATTGTGCAGCTTTACCAAGGAAGTGAGTGAGTTGATGTGTGGAGGTGTATATTGAGGAGAAGATGGTTCTACAACTTCATGCTCAATGGTTTGGTTTTGGAGTTCTTGTTGGGCTATCACTTTCTTGAGTTAGTTGTTAAGTTCATCATTTGATTCATCAACTCATACATCATTTGAAACTAGTCATTGTCTTCTAATTCCACTGCATTGTTAATGACTTATAATTCGGGTTGTAATGTTGAAGGATTGGAGTAGTCTTCCATAGTTGGCTAGTAAGTGCTTGTTGAGATCTAGGTTCTACCAATTTATCAACTGCATTAACTAGCTTTTCTATTTCACTAAGCATATGAGATATAAATTCTAACATACCATTATCCTCAACTATGTTATCCTTCTCATTATAACCATATGAAGTGTCGCCCCATTGTGGTTGGTAGTAATTCCCATCCCATTGTCTCTGTGGACAAAACTCGCCAAAAGGAAAGTCTTGGTGTGTTTGGTAATCGTGGAAACTACTACTATATCCTACACTCTTATTTTGGTTATGCCTCCATTACGATTGATAGAACTTTCCATATGGAGGTTCTTGATACGTTTGATAACATAGGGGAACTAATACTATTGTTTTCTCATTGTGGTGGTTGGTAGCACTCGGGTTGATAATGCGCGTCATAGGTGGGTGCTTGCCAACTTGGGGGATAACTATTTTTATTTTCAAGTGTGTACCCATCATTGGCGTTTTGTGTGTATGTAGGATAATATGGATATGACATGTTTACCCAAAATTTTAAAACAATAGTATTTTATTTGTTAGAGAAAAGTCCAACTTTTTTTATAAAAAAAGGAAAAAAAAAATGGAAATAACTTAGTAAATACTAAACTAGTTGCCTTCCCCAGCAACGGTGCCAAAAACTTGACACGACTAAAAATGTGTGTGCTCTTATATGCGACGTTCAAGTATAAATAGTCGATCAACCAGTACTGGATAAGTCCAAGTTGAATCCATAGGGAAGGATGATAAGATAAATTACTTAGTCTAACTTAACAAGAAAATAAAATTCAATAGTTTAAAGGAGATGTAGAACACGAAGTTACACAGATTACTAACTACTTAAAAAGAAAGCAATTAAATTCGGGAATTGCTATTTACACTGCTAGTTTTCCTATATACACTGCTCAACTTTACAAAAGTAAGAATTTTTAGAAAAAAAAAGAGATTAGAATAAAGGAATACATAACAAATACACGGGTGTATATAGCAATTCCCTTAAATTAAACTATTAATTAACTAATTAACTTATCTAACAAATTTTAAAACAGTTTTTACTTAATTATAGGAAAGCTTTGGGATCACATGAATTCACACTGACATAACCTCTACTATGCATACTCATTAATGTGCTATGGAGTTCATTCCTCTTCATCATTCCGTATTCTTCTAAGGATAAAGAATCAATAGCCTTTACATTAACCATGTTGTGATTGACATGACTAATGTGTAACTATATCATCTACAGTTGTTATAAAATACCACGTGGTAGTTTAAATTAATGGTTAAGACTTGTACTCTAAATAGTGTTAGCATTCAAGTGGTTTGCAAACGTTATTGAGAAAAATAGCTTTAAGGCTTAAATTCTAAAATCTATTTGACAAACTGAAACTGAACTTACTGGAACAATTTGATGAAAAAATTTCAAAGCAGAAGGTCCTGGAATGCTTAAAGGAATCATCTCAAGAATTTCCCTTTCAATCGATTTCATAGACACAATCAATTAAATAGGGTCATCTTTCAATCGATTGAACTTGGTTCAATCGAACTCTGGCTCCTTTTCAATCGATCGAAACGGGTCCAATCGATTGAACGAGACTTTTTTGCAGATTGCATGGCAAAGGCTGGAAGATTAACATTTCATTGTGATCTGCCAACTTCTAATCTACTCTGACATTATTAAAGTAGCAGAAAGTTGTTTTTAACTATTGTAAACTTTAAGGACATGTTTGGCTGTTTCTTAAACATGCAAATACTATGAAAAACTATACAGTATCAAGGGTAACTAAACTAGTATGCATGGTTCTACGTTGGAACAAAAACTTTATTATGAAAATACTTACATAATATAAAAGATAATACGGAACCTAGAAAACTAAACTTTATATTAAACTTTAATGGAAAACTAAAGCAACTTCATAATCCAATCATAAAACATACAAAAAACCAAAGGAAACTCTCTTTCTCTCTCTAAAACTGAAAACTAAAGTAGGGTGTACACTGTACGTGTATACAACTTATATTCATAGATAAATCTAGGCTAGGTTTAACAAAAAGCCTCTGCTGCGCAACTCGCATATTTCTGGTAATAGACCCTCTCAATCAATTGAACTTGTGTAAATCGATTGAACTTCCATTCAGCTTCTTCAATCGCTTGAACTCGGTATGATCGATTGCACTTTCTCAATCGCTTGAATGGGTCTTCAATCTTTGAAATGCCCTCTCTATTCCAAGGCTTTACCCTTTTCCTGTGATTGATGCCTGCTCACAGTAACACAGAATATCTGCACAAAATATAGTCTAATACAACGAAAACATCACGGAATCAAATCATTGTATATTAATAGGCATTGCAATACAACTGCAGAAAAACCAGGGATTTGAGAACTTATTTATTACATTTACATGCTTTAGTGTGGTTGTATTTTACAAATACCCCACTTGTCAGGCACACAAAGTCTGTCTCGACATCGAAGTCATTTGTCCTGACCAATTTTCTATTCGTCCAGATCCTTAGTTGATGTTTTCATAAACCATTGCCGCAGTCCTTCATTCTTGCTCTGAGCTTCAATAATTCAACTGATAAGGGTTGGTTCTAAAATAAGGCATCCAAAATGTTTCCCTTCTTCTTATTCAGTGGCTTGAATATCAAATTCTACTAAGTTTTCTAATGCTTGCCACTCTTTAACCATCAAAGAAGTGATTCTTCTCAAAGCGTCAATGACTACATTTACTTCACCAGGGTGGTATTGTGCCATGCCCCAGCGTAGAAAAAATAGAAAAAAAAATTTCCATCTTAGACCCTTAAGTACATGACTAGTTGATTCCCCAAATTTTCCATAACCAAACAATAATAATAGAACATGACTAATCATAAGATAAATCCAACATTTGCATACATGGTTATATTACAATGAAAGAAATGATAGTACTAGTTAGCTATTACAACTTCATAGGTACATCATTGTCTTATGGCATCAGGGCCTTACAAAAACTATTACAAAAGATAGGAAAGGTCTTCTGATCAAGATTATAACCAAAAACATTTACAAGATTATAACTACTAGTCTTCTGTTTAACTAGTGCAGCCATAATCATCCTCAGTGTACTTTTCCTCCACATCCTCTTCTTGGGTAACATCACAACCTGTATATTCATCATCTAGAAAAGCTAGACATGGGAATGTCCAGTGACGTAAATTGCTGCTAGCTTATGAAAGCTGAGTGAGAAAACAAAATCAAATGGAACTTATATAACCACACACAAACGAAATATGCTTACTCTTTTAATACGTCTTTTAAAGAAAACCATGTTCCCTTCATTGGATTATGACTACTAACTTGCCTGACTAGTTATTTAAAAAGAATATGAATAACCAACTTGACTTATATTGACATCCTTAAACACTACTACCATCCCTTACTAGAGTCTGACACTGAGTCCCAACTCTCAACACAAGTCTGACACGGAGTCCCGACTTGACTAACCCTAGATTCTGACACGGAGTCCCAACTCACTACACTGAGTCTGACATGGAGTCCCAACTCACCACACTGAGTCTGACATAGAGTCCCAACTCATACCACTGAGTTTGACACGGAGTCCCAACTCACACCACTGAGTCTGACACGGAGTCCCAAATCACAACACTGACATACCATCCTACTAGGCCTTAGTGGCCACTACTCGACGACTATACCTTTCCACACTAACCAGATTCCGCAGCCTAGATAACGAAATCGACGCTTGGTTCTTAGCATGGCATGCCCCGAAGTAGCAAAAATAGAGAAAAATAAATTTTCTTTTTGGGTCCATAGAGAATGATAAGTGAAAGTCACTATTATCCACACCACACAGTACTAGTCCACAAGAATAATAAGAACAGTAACATAAACAACTGGATATAAAAACAGTGTCACTATTACAAGTATCAGAGTGTGGTCCTTAGGATCACAATAGTTCTAGAGACAACATATGCCCAAGTACCCGTCAAACTAAACAAGTTCTAGAGAAATACAGAAATATAAACTAGATAACTATCTGCAGGTCTTTAGCTGACATAAGGGTAGTCGTTAGTGTAGTAGGCATCTCCGGCATAACCATCATCAGTGGGGCCACCTTCTCCATAATCCACTCTGGGTAGTAGCCATATATCACCGTTGATTCCATCACTTGCATTGTTAAGGAGAGGTAGTCCGAACGGGAAATGTCTAGGCAATAAAGGCAGTCAGCTTACTGAAAGCTGAGTGAGGACTAACTAACACAGTCTCATAGGAATAAAGTAATTACTAGTCATGAACGATATAACTTAGTGATACTAATAATATCTTTTCCCCTTTATTCTAACCCTTCATTATCTGATTCTTATCATCTTCCAACTCTAAGACTGACTGTACAAATCCCGACTGACTATATTGAACTGATTATATCATCACGATATACTAGTGATCTTGTTCACCACTTTTAAGAACTCTTTCTATTCACCGCTTTTAAGAACTCTTGTGAGCACCATACATCGCTCTCATATAATGACTAGTCTATGGACGCACCAATACTCTTGTTCACCGCTTTTAAGAACTCTTACTATTCATCGCTTTTAAGAACGCTTGCGAGTATCATCCATTCATAATCCATATGCATCAATACTTCTTGCTAGCACAATACATATGCTCACATCCCACATAGACGTGTTCACGACCAACTCATAATACCGACATATTTGTACTAACGATCACCAAAACCCCACTGACTCAATCACCAGGATTAAACAATGTTACCCACCTTTATTGCATTGAAATGCTACTAACGTTCCGAACGTTATTACGTTACTCACCATGTTATCTCCATCTCATTATCGTAACCCCCTTACTTCAGTAATTCATAATATTGCATAGTAGAAACATGGATCATTAATGAATGACTAAGCATTATGAAATATAAACTAAAAGAAAACATCCTAGTTCTGTTAAGGTTCGATCGATTGAAGTAATCTCAATCGCTTGAAGGAAGTGATGTTCGATCGATTGAAGTGTTGTCGATCGATTGAAGTCATTTCGATCGATTGAGACTCAGGGTTATTCGATTGATTGAACCTAGTTCGATCACTCGAACTTTGTCTTCTCTAGATTCTGGCAGTGAACGTCCACAATCTGTTAGGGTATGTTTGGGTTAATATGAAAATGTACAAAACATGTAAAACATTTTAACTAAGCTACTGAGTGAGTTTGGAACTCACCAAAACGTTGTAAGGGCGTGTTTGGCTTGAATTCCAACCTTGAGGAGCTTTAATGGCCTCTCTCCCCCTCTCTCTCTCTCTCTCTTTCTCTCCCCCCTCTGTCTTTGCCTCCTTTCTTTCTTTTTCCTCTTCTTCTTCTTCTTCTTCTTCTCCTTCTTCTGTCTGTCTGTCTGTCTCTGTCTCTATCTCTCTCTCTCTCTTCTGACTAAATATATATATCTACATGTGTGTATATATATATGGGTGTATGTATGTTTATATAGTCAGGCTCTAAAGAGGGCGCCCTCTCTTTATTAAAGAAAGGACCTCGGGTTTGGCTGTCGGATCATGTTTAAAAAAAGTGAAATGACAACAATACCCTTTATGAAAACACGATCCGACGGCCAAAACAGAGGCCTCTCTTTAATAAAGAGAGGGCGCCCTCTTTAGAGAGTTTTCGTCTGTTTATATATATAAAACACAAGCACACAACTCTCTCTAAACTCTTGGTTCAGCAAAACACACAAAAGCACATGAGCATAAGGTACATATAGAGGGGGAGGGGTGCAGGTGGCCATGTTTGCGGGAAACTTAGGATTTCTAATCATTACATGTTCGATCGATTGAGAAAGCTTCGATCCATCGAAAGCAGATCGGTCAGGTTTGACTGATTGAAGTGGCGACCATGTCATAAATTCATGTCGGGAGGGTCTCGATCGATCGAACAATGTTCGATCGATTGAAGAAAGAAATTCTTGATCGCTCGAATTGACTTCGATCGATTGAAGGTAAGATTTCAAGTTTGGACAAGGGAAAAATATAGAATCTCTCTATATTAATAAATATTGAAATTACAGGGTATTACATCATCCATAGTACTAAGGATTTCGTTCTTGAAATAAAAAACAAACAAAGTCTAAAACAAAAGCAGAAATTTCTCTCGCATTTCTGGCTCTAGTTGCCACAAAGCTTCTCCTTCATTATGATGCTTCAACTGGATCTGGACTAACGGAATCTCCTCATTCCAGAGCTTCTTGATTCCATGGTCTAGGATCTGCATTGGTCCTTCATTTAATGTAATGTTGTGGTTGACTTCAATATCCTCAAAGTTGATCTCATGCGCTGGGTTATGATCACACTTCCTCAGCATACTGATGTGGAAAACATTGTGCACTTCTGACATCTTTGGTGGAAATGTAAGTCGGTAAGCAACCTTCCCAACATGTTCTAGAATCTCGAATGGTCTGATGAATCACAACGATAACTTACCTCTCTTCTGACCAAATCGGACGATACCTCGGATAGGTGAAACCTTGAGCAACGTGATCTCCAACTGTAAACTCTAAGTCTTTGCATCACTTGTCAGCATAACTCTTGTGTCGCGTCTGAGCTGTCCTCATCTACTCACGTCCATTCTGAATCTTCTTGCTGGTTTCTCGTACTATCTTTGGCCTAAGAAGTTGAGTATCCTCGACTTCGGCCCAACATAGTGGTGATCAGCAAGGTCTTCCGTACAAAGTTTCAAATAGCGCCATTCTTATACTCATATGGTAACTGTTGTTGTAGGCAAACTCGATCAACGGTAAGTGTATCTCCTAAGAACTCTAAAAAATCAATAACGCAAGCGCGTAGCATGTCCTCCGTCACTTGATTGACTCATTCAGTTTGCCCATCGGTCTGTGGATGAAAGGCTGAACTCAAGTTCAATGTTGTCCCCATCGCTATTTAGAGACTCTTCCAAAACTCTGCGGTAAAGCCTGAATCTCAATCTGACATGATAGAAATAGGCACTTCATGTAACCGTACAATGTGTTGTAGATACATCCAGCTCAAACATTCCACTAGATATTTCATACTGTAGGCAATAAAATGTGCCATTTTTGTAAGTCGATCCACGATCACCCAAATTACGTCGTGGTTTTGCTGTGACTTCAGCAATCCTACCACAAAATCCATGGTTACATGTTCCCATTTCCATCAGGGAATCAATAATGGCTGTTGAAGTCCAGATGGTTTCTGATGTTCTGCCTTTACTTGTTTACAAGTAAGACACTGAGATACATACTCAGCTTCTTCTCGCTTCATTCCTTCCCACTTGAAATTCCTCTTCAAATCCTTATACATCTTCGTACCTCCAGGAAAAATCATCATCCGTGACTTATGTGCTTCATCCAATATTTATTTTTGGAGATTTTCTTCAGTAGGTACACAGAGTCTACCTTTACATCTTAGGGCTCCGTCTGTACCAATACTCCAAACCTCTGGTTCTTTGGCTGACATCTTGGCGAACCCTAACTTCAAATCTTCCATTATCTGTTGAGCTGCTATGATATGGTTGATCAAAGTTGGCTCCACTGGCTGAAGATCGAATTTAGCTAAAACTTCCAATGCTCTCAATTCTCGAATTAATAATTCAGCGATCACTAGTCGAGGTTTACGACTCAAAGCATTTGCTACGACATTTTCTTTACCTGGATAGTATTGTAATGTAAAGTCATAGTCCTTGAGTAACTTCATCCATCTTCGTTGTCGTATGTTCAACTCCTTCTGAGAGAACAAATACTTTAAGCTTTTATGATCGAAAAATAGATCAAACTTCTCTCCATATAGATAGTGTCTCCAAATCTTTAGTGCAAACACTATTGCTGCCAATTCCAGATCATGCGTAGGATAGTTCTTCTCATGTACCTATAATTGTCTTGATCTGTATGCAATCACATTACCATCGTGCATAAGTACGCAACCAAGTCCTTGGTACGATGAATCACTGTAGATCACATACCTTTCTCCACTCTTAGGTATCGTGAGTACTGGTGCAGAAATCAATCTTTTTTTTAACTCCTGAAATGCACCTTCATGTTTGTCTGCCCATTCATACTTTATCTCCTTTCTTGTCAAATTCGTTAAAGGTCTTGCAATCTTAGAGAATCCTTCGACAAATCTCCGATAAAATCCTGCTAGACAAAGAAAACTCCTAACCTCTGTCGCATTGGTCGGTCTAATCCAGCTTGAGACTACATTGATCTTAGATAAGTCCATCAAGATACCGTCTTGAGATATAATATTTCCCAAAAACTTGACCTTGTAGCCAAAATTCGAACTTGCTGAATTTTGTATATAACTTGCTATCTCTGAGTGTCTGCAAAACAATCTGTAAGTGTTCCTTGTGATGCTCCTTCATCTTTGAGTAGATCAGTATGTCATCGATGAACACTATAATGAGTTTACCCAGATATGGTCTGAATACTCTATTATTCATTAAGTCCATGAATAATGCTAGAGCATTTGTCAATCCTAAAGGCATAACTAGAAACTCAGAATGCCCGTATCATGTCCTGAACGCAGTCTTCGACACATCGTCCGGTCGAACTAATAGTTGAGGATATTCCAAACATAGATCGATCTTTAAAAAGGTCCTTTATCCTTGTAAATGGTCGAATAGGTCATCTATCCGAGGTAGTGGATAACGATTCTTGATCGTTACCTTGTTCAACTCCCTGTAGTCTATACAGAGTGTGTTCCGTCCTTCTTCTTCACGAATAGAACTGGTGCTCCCAAAGGAGACGTATTTGGATGAATGAATCCTAAATCTTTGAGTTCTTGCACTTGCTTCTTCAGTTCCAACATCTTAGTCGGTGCCATCCTATAGGGAGTCGTAGATATTGGCAACGTACCAGGTACTAGTTCCACATAGAAGTCTATTTTTCTCTTTGGTGGAAGTCCCTTAATATCCTGAAAGTCTTGTATTGTAGGAATCCGATCCATTGTGAGTTCAGTACTGTTACTACTAATAGTAGCTAAACCACTCGTGAGGAATAGGTCGCTTGTTGACTGACACTGAAATTGAATTGTCAGTCATCTTGGTATTGGAAATGCAATCATCCTATTAAGGCAATCCAAATTGGCACCATACTTAGTCAACTAATCTATTCCTAGGATAATGTCAAACTCTGACATCGACAGAAGTACTAAGTCCGCTGGAAGATTCCTATCTCCCAAGGTTAGTGGGCAACCTTTACACACTTTACCCAGCTTAATAGTCACTCCTAATGGTGACATAACATTAAGTACTGGCTCAAGTGTCTGGTGTTCTAAACCCAACTGATGCACAATCTTAACAGTGATAAACAATTATGCAACTCCAGTATCAAATAAAGCTTCAATTGGACTATGAAAGAGTACAAACGTACCTTCCAAGTGTTGCTGCTCATCAGCATTAAAGGCTGCTTCTCTTGGGATTATAGGATTCATCCTGGTCTGATTTGGGGGTCCTTGAATTCCTTGCACTGGTGCCCCATAGTACCCTTCGTGAGGAACACGACAATCCTTGCTCAAATGTCCCGGCTTGTTGCAATTCTGGCAGACGAGATCCATTCGATGATTACCTCTAAAGACTATGCAGAACTTGGCAATGTGCCCTTACTTTACGCAATTAAAACATCCTTCGTTATTACTTGGCGGGGCTGTAAGCAGTGCCTAAGGTTGTGGTTATCGCTATTGATATTGCTGGGGTCGAGGAGCCCTGCTGAGGATATTGCTGTTCTCGCTGTTGATATTGCTGGGGTCGAGGAGCCCTACTGAGGCTTCCTGGTTTCTTCCCAGGTTCTCTTGTTCCCTTAAAAAGTACCCTGAGGTCCCCAACCCTGGGTATGTCTCAGTGATTGGTTCTGGAAATTTCTCTGTGGCTAAAAACTTCTCGACGGCTGGGGTCGATTTATCTGTGGTCCTTGTGCTGGATAAGCATCCTTTTCCAATCCTGGAGTGAATCTGAAAATCCCCTCAAACGACTGATTCAAATGACCAACCATCATATATCTGAAGTGGAGGTTCAATCCTTGGTGAAATCTCTTCACCTTCTTCTGTAGGGTGTCGATTATATGTTGAGCGAATCGAGACAGGCGCTTAAACTGTGTTATGTATTCTTGCACAGTCCATCCTCCTTAGACCAGATTGAGAAAATTCCTCTCCTCTTGATCTCTCTCATCTTCTGAAAAGTATTTCTCCAAAAAATCTTCCTTTGAACATCTCCTAAGGCATCACTCTTGCAGCATTCATCCCAATAGTAGCTCACTCAGCTTCCCACCAATCTGCGACGGCATAGGTGAGCTAGAATGTAGCAAGACGACCCTTTTCTTGTTCACTGCATTCTAAAGCTTCAAAGATCAAATCCATTTCTCTTATCCATTGCTTAGTCTTCCATGGTTCTGTTAGTCCATCGAACTTCTCGGGACGTAAACCACAAAAATTTGCTAGTAGTTTGTCTTTGCTGAAACGGTGCAACTGGAGGTTGAACAGGTTGTTGATTTGTAGCATGGTTGTAGGTATCACCTACATGTTCCATCCTCTGCATAAATGCTATGAAAACTCCGGATAGGTCCATTCCCTCTGGAATAGGTGCTCCATTACGTGCTTGGTGATTTCTCAAAGGACCCACCATAGTGTGCTTGGGAAGTGCACCTACAAAAGACCTATCAATAAGTTGAACATCTTCTCGTAGAAACGAAATCAAGATATAACTAGAAGCAACAAGAATTAAAAGTTCTACTAACCAGCATATCACAAACTCAAATACACTACAATCCATAACAAAAGTATTGCTCGTATATATATATATATTAAAAGATGTACCGCATAGTATACACTAGTCAAACTGTGTACCATATGGGACATAGGCTAAATCAGTACTAGAGTCAGCTATTTACAATACTACGGCTACTGGTAACATCTATACAAAGCTATGATCAAATAGCTATTAGGAAACTGCGTTCCCAAAATCCATTGACAGCGTGTATACATTGGTATTGCAAAAAAAAAAATTCATGAAAGCTATAATAACCCTACAAGGGCGAAACTAGGGTTGCCTTGAACTACAAAAATGGATTGCTGTAGTAGACGAATCGAGAACACGGGCTCGATAACAACTCATGATCTTCTATCGTATTCCTCTGCTGCCAGAATATCAAACTGAGTGTGGGTTCTTTAAAAATCCTTTTTGTTTTCTGCTCTCCCTCTTTTGCGCTCTCTTTTCTATTCTGAGTTATAGTGCTCTTTTAGAAAAACGCAAATTGAGAAGAGAGCCAAAACAACATATATATACCATACGATAGGGACCATAAGAAGTCAATAAGGAATAGGCTTCCTTATGGAATTAAGAAACCCTAATTCGAACTGAATCAGATTTCTATTTCCATAAATTATAATTCATACCACTAAAGAATTATAATTGCACTCCTACCCTTATCTCAAAAAAATATTTCGAGCTCCATGTTATTAAATGCTTATTATCTCCCCACGTCAAGATTACAGATATCCATTAATTAAATATAATTACTGATAATCATATCTAATTTAATCTCTTAAAATTCCTTGAGATCCTCTGCTTACCTTATCTGATATGTAGGATACAAAATTCACCTGTAGTGTTTGACATAATCAAAATATATAAGCCTCCTCAAGGGGATATCATCAATCCTAAAATTGAGACATGGATTCCATCATTAATTAATATCCACCACACAATTAATATTGTCACCCAATCCAATAAGATATTGACCCATTTAAGGATCTCACCCTTTTAGGGATCAAAGTGTAAATATCCAATGTATGTGTCTATAAATTAAGTTAGGATTTAGAGCATAAGCACTTATAATAGCCATGAGGTATTAATTATCTTATAAGTCAGTACAAAGATCATTACCCCAAGTCAGTCCCGTTTAATACACAAAGTGTACCGACATAGTGAGTTAAAACTGCACTGTTTCTCGCAGTCAAGACAAACCTACTACATCACCATACTGCAGTCCGACCGATGGTGTGTCCAATCCCATCTAAGACTATAAACCAAAATCATACATTCTACAAGATCCAACGTTCGGATCTTCTGTGTAAGCTGAACTCTACACACCAAACCACCTACTATGTAGAATGAGAGGCACACATGCACAATATTAAATAAACAATATAATGCAAACGTTGCCCACACAGATTCTCATAAAAATGGAATAACTGATTTTATTAAATAAATAATAAATCAACTACATAAAGCATGACTTTTAGTATATATCCTTAACAATCTCCCACTTAGACTCAAAGCCATGATGCGACACACCTCACTCATATCCCTTCTACGTGACTATCAAAATATTGACCAGTAAGCTCTTGGTGAAAGGATCTGCCAGGTTATTTGCTGATGCTATCTTGGTCACTTCAACAACATCTCTTTGCATAATCTCTCGTATTAGGTGATACTTACGCTCAATGTGTTTTTCCTTCTTATGGGCCGTAGGTTCCTTTGAGTTAGCAACCGCTCCAGTATTATCACAATAAAGGGTAATAGTCGATTGTACCGTAGGTACTACTCTTAGATCCATAAGGTAGTTTCTGAGCCAAACAGCTTCCTTAGTGACTTCTGAAGCAGCCACATACTCGACTTCCATGGTGGAATCAGCAATGCATGACTGCTTGATACTCCTCCAACTAATGGCTCCACCTCCTAGGGTAAACACATATCCTAAGGTAGACTTTCTGGAATCTCTATCTGACATGAAATTAGAATCTGCATAACCAATGGGTACCATCTGATTGATAAACTAACATATGGTCTTGAGTCCTTTTCTGGTACTTGAGAACATTTTTCACCATAGTCTAATGTTCTTGCCCTGGATTAGACTGATATCTACTAACCATGCTAACACCAAAGCAGATGTCAGGTCTAGGACATATCATAACATACATTAGGCTTCCTACTGCCGAGGCATAAGGAACTGCCTTCATCTCCTTAATCTCATCAGGCATCTTAGGATACTGATCCTTAGATAGAGTAATTCCATTTCTGAAGGGAAGGAATCCCTTCTAGGAATCATGCATGCTAAACCTTGTAAGAATATTGTCGATATAAGTGCCTTGTGATAAACTCAACATCCTATGCTTGCAATCTTGCATAAGCTTAATCCCTAGGATGTGACCGGCTTCTCCCAAGTCCTTCATATCGAATTGACTAGACAACTATACCCATACAAAAGATAATACCCCCACATCATTTCTGATTAGCAAGATATCATCCACGTATAGTTCTAAGAACACCACCACGCTTCTGTCATGTTTCTTGTACACACAAGATTCATCCGCACATCGATCAAAACCAAAAGACTTGATTGCTTGATCAAAGCGGATATTCCAAGACCTAGATGCCTGCTTAAGTCCATATGCGTTTTTGGCCCTTCATGATGAACCCATCTGGTTGTACCATATAGATGCACTCGTCAAGATTCCCGTTAAGAAATGCTGTCTTGACATACATGTGCCAAATTTCATAATCGAAATGAGCAGCTATGGAGAAAAGAATCTGGATAGACTTTAGCATGGCTACCGGTGAAAAGGTTTCCTCATAATCGATTCCCTCTTTTTGAGTGATCCCTTTTACAAAAAGTCTTGCTTTAAAGGTTTTTACCTTACCGTCTGCTCCTCTATTCTTCTTATAGATCCACTTACATCCAATGAGTTTTATTTCATTCGGTGGTTCTGTAAGATCCCAGACTTGATTGAAGTACATGGACTCCATTTCGGACTTCATAACCTTTTGCCAAAGATCTGTATCTTTATCTTGGAGTGCTTCATTGTAGTTACAGGGATCGATACCTTGTTCATCAGGACCGATCATAAGACTCTCCCAAGAATATATACCGGTCAGGTTAAATAATAACCCTCCTACTACGATGAGGCACAATTGTGTCTGTGTATCACTGGTATTACGTTGTGAAGATTTTGAACCTAATACACCATTATCTGCACACTGCACTAGTTCAGGAACCTGCGTGTTAATGGTTAGTTCGGGATCTACACAAGTTTCAGTAATCCTCCCACTACGACATGGTAATGGAATATCGATAACTCTTTCTTATGATGTTTCTTGTACCGATGGTATCAAAGAAGTATGTGTCGGTGTCTCACCTTTTATTTCCTCTAGAACAATACGGCTTTTGGGCTTGTGGTCCATAACATAGTCCTCTTCTAAGAATGTGGCGTTGGTGCTAATAATAACCTCCTGATCATTAGGACTATAAAATAGACCACCTTTAGTACCTCTTGGATATTCTATTCTTGATTCCAATTTTTCTGCATTCCCTTTTAACACGTGTACTGGACTACCCTAGATCCAAACATGCCATAGACTAGGCTTTTGTCCAGTCCATAATACTGTGGGAGTAGTAGGTACTGACTTAGATGGTACCAAGTTTAGAATGTATGTAGCTATCTCTAATGCGTGTCCCCAAAAGGAAACTAGTATATTCAAATAACTCATCATAGATCTTACCATATCCATGAGAGTCCTGTTCCTTCTTTTTACTACACCGTTCTGCTAAGGCATATGAGATGCAGACAACTGGGATGTAATCCCTTGCTCCAATAAGTATTTCCTAAACTCTCCCAAGAGGTACTATCCACCATGATCAGATCATAGTGTCTTGATACATTTACCTAGATGCTTCTCCGTTTCAGCCTTGACGTCTTTGAATTTCTCAAAGCATTCAGACTTACATTGCATCAAATAAATGTACCCATATCTTGAGTAATCATCAATGAAAGTGACCAAGTACTCAAAGCCTCCTCTTGCTTGGACAGTCCTAGGACCACACAAATTAGAGTGAACCAGTTCTAATGGCTCTTTTGCTTTATAGCCCTTGGCCGAGAATGGCCTCTTAGTCATTTTACCTTCCAAGCAGGATAAACAGACTAGAAGTGCCTCCACTTCCAATGTGCCTAATGGCCCATTTTGAACCAGTCCTTGAATCCTTTTTAGACTAGTATGATCAAGGCGTAAGTGCCAAAGATGCGTTTAGTTCATCTTTGAAGGTTCTTTTCTCTTAAATGGCAAACTATTTGTGTTATTCAATTCATTAAGTTGTAGTGTAGGAAAGACATTATGTATAATATAAAGATCATCCACCAATTGACCAGAATAAATAAAACGTTTATTTTCTTTAATAATGACTATTTTATTAAAATGAACTGAATATCCATTCTTTACTGAACTAGAAATTGAAACTAAATTTCTTCTAATAGAAGGTACCAAAAGGCAATTTCTTAATGATAAAATTCTATCTCTACCAAAACTAAGATGTAGATCTCCTACTATAACTACTGCTACTCTAGTAGCATTTCCCATATATAGATAAATCTCTCCATCACTGAGCTGCCTGGTTCTCTGGAACCCCTACAAAGAATTGCATACATGATCAGTGGCTCCCGTATCTACACACTAGGTACCAGTAAATCGGACCGCTAAACACGATTTAACAACTAGTAAATGAGATTTACCTTGATTGTTTTGTCTGGCGAGATAAACCGGACAATGCTTCTTCTAGTGTCGTGGCTGCTTGCAAATAAAACATTTGCCTTTAGGCTTTCCTGGTTGTCCTCGTGGCCTTTGGATTGGAGGAGGACCTGTGGTATGCTTTTGAGCCTTTTTCATTTTCTTCATGCCTTTCGGCTTTGAAGCAGAACCTTTCTTAAACACAAGGGCACTCCCTAACTTTCTGTTGAGACCTTCAGCTGCCTGGAGTTCTTTAAGCACCTCCGCCAAAGTATAATTAAATTTATTCATTTTGTAGTTGAGGCAGAATTGCTTAAAAGACTTTGGTAGTGACTGGAGTACTATATCGACCTAGGTTTCCCCGTCTAGTTCATTAAGATAAGATATCATCTTAAGAACATGATCCCTTATAGGCGTCCCCTCAGCCATGGTTGTGTTCATCAAGTCTTTTATGGCAACCTGCCTAGCAGCACGACTTTGATCCCCGTACATCTCTTGGAGGCTCTCCATCATGTCATAGGCACTATCCATTGACTGATACTGATGCTGCAGAATATGCAACATGGATGCCAAAATGTAACACCGCGCCATCTCATCAGCCTTGACCCATTTCTTGTGAGCTTGGGTTTCCTCAGCGGTTGTACCCCACCAAGTTGCTCAGGACAGACTTGAGTAAGCACAAATTTGTACTCTTCAGCAGTTAAAAAAATATCCAAATTCCTTTTCTAGTCTATATAGTTTGGTCCAATAACTTTGTTTTCTTTTAGTATAATAGCGAGTGATTGAAAGAACCCATTTAAAAGCCTGAGAATCACATAAGATAAATGATTACGATTGGGCAAAATTACTATGGATTTGAGTTGAAAATAATGGTTCCCTCTACCATATTTGAAAGGAATCCGCCAATAACCTGATGCACCGCGAATAGTATGACTCGATGGGAAGCCATATACTATTTATTATTTGTTTAGATAGGCAATTGCCTTTTAATTTTACTATCCAGGCAAGGTACCTTGCCTAGTAAAATTAAACTGCTGACTTTCTTTGGTCCTATAAATAATAACAGTGACTTAGATGGAGATGATATTATTATTTATAGCTAAGTGTATACTATCACTTAATTTTAGATCAAGAGTTCTGTGAGGAACACCTCTAATGGAGAGGTGACCCACACTAGCAATCACCTAAAACATTCTATTAAAGAAGTTTGTACTGATGATTCCATTATCAACTTCACCCGATGGGGAAGATGACACTAGAGCCATCACACATAAATTAATCATATCATCTACAAACCAGTGATGGAGACCATGAGATTTTTACTTGATAAATTCCCTCTCCCACTTATAATTTTTAAAAATTTGAGGGTTACAATTTTTAGAAAAACTTTTAATTAAATTAATAAAAATTAATCGAATACTTGACAAGGATTGATTTATCCTTACTTGTCAAAACCACATGTGTAGATAATAAATTTATTCTATTATCATAATTTTAGAAAATAAGTACTCATGTTTTCAAAATATGGAATTAGTTTTATTTCTAAACACACATGTAGTTGTCCATCATTTTAAATTAATATAAATTAAACATGCAGCTAGACATTTGAAAGAGTTCTATGAACAATTATCCATGTTGTCTCATTTATTAAACATTAAACAATAATACTCATTCAATCACACATAAATAAGGAAATCACAATAAAATAGGAATCCCACTATTATGGTCAAGCTGCAACTCTTGTGAAGAAATCTTCATTGAACTCGATTAGCTCTATGTTGCCACTACGCACGGGGGTCGAGCTACCCGGTCATCTCGCGGGGATCGCCTTTTGAAACTCCTTCTAGATTGGTTTCTGAAATTGCTTCCACGAACCATCTTCACGGATTTACTTGAGATATATTACATAAACCCCATGCCTGCATGAAGGAATTCACATGCTATTTATTTACAATAAATTAACCACGCATCAATCTAGCGTGGGATCCAATACACAAAAATACTATGCCTCCATAAAGGAGTTCACATGCTATATCAAAACAGCAATATTAACCACGAATAAATCCATCGTGGGATCCAATCATACAAAACCAGTGACCATAATAGTGGAATAAGAACGTTGCAAAATAAGGGTTAGCATAGATCTATGTTCTATTTATCCATCAATGCATACATAAGATCTGTATTACTGGACAACATGGTTGCGTCCAACCTACACGTAGAATCAGCGTTGCTTTGATACCACTATAAGGAAACTGCATTCCCAGAATCCGTTGGCAGTGTGTATACATTGGTACTACAATTTTTTTTTTTTTTGTGAAAGCTATAATAACCCTACAAGGGAGGAACTAGGGTTACCTTGAACTGCAAAAACGGATTGGTGTAGTAGACGAATCAAGAACACGGGTTCGATAACAGCTCACAATCTTCTACCGTATTCCTCTACTGCCAGAATATCGAACTAAGTGTGGGCTCTTTCGAAATCCTTTCTGTTGTCTGCTCTCCCTCTTTTACGCTCTCTTTTCTATTCCGAGTTATAGTGCTCTTTTAGAAAAAACGCAAACTGAGAAGAGAACCAAAGCAGCATATATATAGGCTACGATAGGGACCATAAGAAGTCAATAAGGAATAGGCTTCCTTATGGAATTAGTAAACCCTAATTCGAACTGAATTAGATTCCTATTTCCATAAATTATAATTCATATCACTAAAGAATTATAATTACACTCCTACCCTTATCTCAAAAATATATTTCGAGCTCCATATTATTAAATGCTTATTATCTCCCCATGTTAAGATTACAGATATCCATTAATTAAATATAATTACTGACAACCATACTTAATTAATCTCTTAAAATTCCTTGAGATCTTCTTCTTAACTTAGCTGATATGTCGGATACAAAATCCACCTGCAGGGTTTGACATAATCAAAACATATAAGCCTCCTCAAGGGGATATCATCAATCCCAAAATTGAGACATGGATTCCATCATTAATTAATATCCACCACACAATTAATATTGTCAACCAATCTAAAATTGAGACATGGATTCCATCATTAATTAATATCCACCACACAATTAACTTAGGATTTAGAGCATAAGCACTCATAATAGCCATGAGGTATTAATTATCTTATAAGTGACACGAATATTTTTATGTGTGCGCTTGTGTGCTATACCCAAGTGTAGGTAATCATGTAAGTAGTAATCTGGTTAAGTCCAGGCCGATCCCACAGGGAAGGTGTTAAACTAAATACCTAGATTAATCTCTAACAGGAAAATAAAAATCATTATTTTTAAAGAAGTGTAGAACACAAAATTCCACGGTTTATCGACTACTAAAAAAAATGATTAAACTAAATTGAACTAATGACTAACTAACTAACAAATTAAAGCGATATTTTAAAATGTGTTTCTCTTAATAGAAGGAAATGTTGGGATTACATGAATCCACCGCGACCTAACCATCTACCATGCAATTACGTTGAAGCTCAGTGGAGTACATTCTCTGTAGTATTCCGTATTTTTCTAAAGATAAAGAATCCATAGCCCTTTCATGACCGGAACTATATCATCCAAATTAAGTTCAAAATGCAGGAAAGCGGTTTAAAACAATAGTTAAGACTCGCACCTACAATGGTGTTAGCATTGAGAGTGGTTTGCAAAAGATATTGAAGAAAAATGCTTTAAGGCTTTAAGTTTAGAGACTATTTTGACAAACTGAGCATTTGGGGACAGTTTGATAACAAATCTGTAAAACAGAAAGTCTAGGAATACTGTATTAAGTGTTCTCAAGAATCAGAGGTTTCGATCGATCGACGAGCTTTCGATCAATCGAACATCTTCATCTCTTGATCGATCGAAATGTCTTCGATCGATCGACTGTGTCTCTGCTCCGATCGATTGAAATAACTTCGATCGATCGAACACAGGAATTATTCTGCTGCATGGGAGAGGCTTAAGATTGCGGTTTCATCGTGATCTCCCAACCTGGGGACTACTCAGACATAGTCTGAAGAGTCTCAGATGTGTTTTTAACGTAAAGATTCATTAAAGTGTTGTTTGGTTGTGATTTAATCATGTAATCTTTGAAAACTTAAAGGTTTAAACTACCTAACATGCAAAACTACGAGATAACAGATTGTACTACTATAAACTACGTGCAAAATGTAAATAAAATAATAAAGGAGTAACCTAGAAAGAAGAACTTTGATTAAACTAAGAGAATCCACGCTACAATACCAACAATCTTTGAAAACCCTACAAAACAAGAAGAAAACTCTCTTTCCTCTCTATAAAACTGATAAAAGTAAAAGAGGGCGTCCTTTCGGACATATACAATATGAATATATATACTAAAACCTAAAACTAGGGTTAAAACTCCGTCTTTGCTGCGTGCGCGTTATTTCTGATAAAAGCCATGTTCGATCGATCGAACATATCTCGATCGATTGAACTCTGGGATCTTCAATTGCTTGAACTGCATTCGATCGATCGAAACCTCAATCGCTCGAGACCTCTTCGATCGCTCGAACTCTGTATTACAGCTTTGAAATGTCTATATTGAAACCAAGCACTTCCTTTTATCGTTATCTTCCAATTCTTCACACAGCAACAGTAATCTGCACAAATTACAGCTAAAACGCACAACTTATCATAGATTAATCATAATGTGTGGAAACTAGCGTTGTAATTCAAATTACAAAAATGCAAGGGAATTATAGACTAAATTAGTGTATTTTCTTCTTTTAGCGCGATTGTATTTTTCAAATACCACCTCTTGTCAATAAGTCAGTACAAAGATAATTACCTCAAGTCAGTCCCGTTTAATACACAAAGTGTACCAGCATAGTGAGTTAAAACTATACTATTTCCCGCAGTCAAGACAAACCTACTACATCACCATGCTACAGTCCTACCGATAGTGTGTCCAATCGCATCTAAGATTGTAAACCAAAATCATACATTCTACAAGATCCAACGGTCTGATCTTTCATGTGTAAGCCGAACTCTACACACCAAACCACCTACTATGTAGAATGAGAGACACACATGTATAGTATTAAATAAACAATATAATGCAAACATTGCCCATACAGATTCTCATAAAAATGGAATAACTGATTTTATTAAATAAATAATAAATCAACTACATAAAGCATGACTTTTAGTATATATCCCTAACAGTAGCTATCTCTCAAGCTCCCAAAATTACATGGACAACATGTCTTGATAAAACTGACAAAAATCTAAACCTTGTAGGTCCTGACTCAAAAGTCATCAGCATATGATCCTATTGGTGGTGCCTCATCCACTAAATTGATATCCATCTCCTCGAATGGATCATCCTCAGCGGGTGCGACAAGATCTCTGACTACCACTCCTATATCATAATCCTCTACTATCTCTGCATCAGCATCTCCATCACGTCGGATATCACCTGGTTAGCAACATCAACAACTCTGCTGCGAATCCATCGGCTTTGTCAAGAGATCCTGCTATGGCAGCCTCTCTTATAACAAATCCACTTGGCTAAGTGACTGTCTCAACTATCCATCCTACTGCCATATTGGCCATGGCTGTCATATGTAAAATAGGCCTTGATGGTAAAGCTAGCATCACAGGTATCTCAGGCACTATAATCTCCTCTAGCTCGACTGCAACATTCTCTATACCCTCATCTCCTACTATGTCATCCCCTCTAGCCATCACGTCCTCATCATTCTTGATAGGCTCGATGGCATCGATGGGATCCTCCTCTGGGTCAGCATCTTCTATTAACTCAGCCTCTAGTGACTCTGGCTCCTCAAGCTGCTCCTGCAGCTCTGGAATGGGTACCTCAGGTACCGATGATGGTGGTGCTACCGCTGGTGCTGCCTTAATAGGTCCTCTAAGAATGGCTCGTAACTCTATAGCATCCATCTCCAGCTTACTTTGGATCAATCATAAAATCTCCTGGAAAAAATCCTTACTAATCCTCATAGAATGATAAGCATCCATATGCATCTCCACGGGTGAGTCTTTTCGGTCACATAGAGAGCCTTCCACATCCTCCTCTAGATATCGACTAGCTATCTGGCATATGAGGTCATGATAAAACTCCGGGTCAGTTGGCTCTAAGGTATTCCCATGGATCACGTGTCCTCCATAGGCATCAGTCACAAACTTATGGAACTCTGGATCCATAATGCTAACCTGCGAAGGAAAACTATCTATCGTCAGGAAGATGAACATATCTTAACTCATATGTCACCTCAGGGAATCTTAAAATACTACAACCAGATGGTGTGGAATCATTAGTAACGAGAGTATCATAACCTAAAGCTTTGATACCAAAAATCCCGTCATGCCCCGGAGTAGCAAAAATAGAGAAAAATAAATTTTATTTTTGGGTCCATAGGGAATGATAAGTGAAAGTCACTAATTATCCATACCATACAATACTAGTCCACGGGAATAATAAAAATAGTTACATAAACAACTGGATATGAAAATAGTGTTACTATTACAAATATCAGATTGTGGTCCTCAGGATCACAGCAGGCCTGGAGACAATATATGCCTAAGTACCCGTCAAACTAAACAAGTTTTAAAGAAATATTGAAATATAAACTAGTTAACTATCTGCAGGTCTTCAGCTGGCGTAAGAGTAGTCGTTAGCGTAGTAGGCATCTCTGGCATAACCATCATCAGTGGGGCCACCCTCTGCATAATCCAACTCTGGGTAGTAGCCATCACCATAGATTCCATCACCTGCATTGTTAAGGACATGGTAGTTTAGACGAGGAATGTCCAGGCAATAAAGGCAGTCAACTTACTGAAAGCTGAGTGAGGACTAACTAACACAGTCTCATAGGAATAAAGTAATTATAAGTCATGAACGAAATAACGTAATGATACTAATAATATTTTTCCCCTTTTATTCCAACCCATCATTATTCGATTCTTATCGTCTTCTAACTCTAAGACTGACTGTACCAATCCCGACTGACTATACCGAACTGATTATATCATCACGATATACTAGTGCTCTTGTTCACCGCTTTTAAGAACTCTTACTGTTCACTACTTTTAAGAACTCTTACGAGCACCGTACATCACTCTCATATAACGACTAGTCTATGGATGCACTAATACTCTTGTTCACCGCTTTTAAGACCGCTTGCGAGTATCGTCGTTCATAATCCATATACATCAGTACTTCTTGCTAGCACAATACATAATGTTTACATCCCACGTAGATGTGTTCACGGCCAACTCAGGATACTGACATACTTGTATTGATGGTCACCAAAACTCCACTGACTCACTCGCCAGGATTAACCAATGTTACCCACCTTTATCTCGTCGTGATGTTACTAATGTTCCGAAACTTATTATGTTACTCACCATGTTATCTCAGTCTCATTATCATAACCCCCTTACCTCCATAATCCATAATATCGTATAATAAAAAATGGAACATAAATGAATAACTGAGCATTATGAAATTAAACTAAAAGGAAGCATCCTAGTTCTATTAAGGTTTGATCGATTGAAGTAATCTCAATCACTTGAAGGAACTAATGTATGATCGATTGTTGTATTCTTGATCGATTGAAGTGAAGATGGTCTTGATCGATTAAAGTCATTTCCATCAATTGAGACTCAGGGTTGTTCGATCGATTGAACCTAATTCGATCACTCAAACTTTGTCTTCTCTAGATTCTAGCAATGAACATCTAGAATCTGTTAGGGCGTGCTTGGGTTAATATGAAAACGTTCAAAACGTGTAAAACATTATAACTAAGCTACTGAGTGAGTTTGGAACTCACCGAAACGTTGTGAGGGCATGTTTGGTTTGAATTCCAACCTTGAGCTTTAATGGCCTCTCTCTCTCTCTCTCTCTCTCTCTCTCTCTCTCTCTCTCTCTCTCTCTCTCTCTCTCTCTCTCTCTCTCTCTCTCTCTCTCTCCTCTGTCTCTGCCTCCTTTGTCTCCTCTTGTTCTTCTTCTTCTCCTTCTTCTGTTCTTTTGTCTCTCTCTCTCTCTCTCTCTCTCTCTCTCTCTCTCTCTCTCTCTCTCTCTCTCTCTCTCTCTATCTCTCTTATCTATATGTGGGTATATATATATAGGTGTATGTATGTTTATATATATATAACACAAGCACACAAGTCTCTCTAAACTCTTGGTTCAGAAAAACACACACAAGCACATGATCACAAGGTATATAAAGAGGGGGAGGGGTGCAGGTAGCAATGTTTGCAGGAAACCTGGGATTTCTGATCATTACATGTTCGATCGATTGAGAAAGCTGCGATCGATCAAAAGAAGATCGGTCAGGTTTGATCGATTGACAAGGGTTTGATCGATTGAAGTAGGGACTACATCATAAATTCATGTCGGCAGGGATTCGATCAATTGAACAGTGTTCGATCGCTTAAAGAAAGAAATTCTTGATCGCTCGAACTGACTTCGATCAATTGAAAGTAAGATTTCAAGTATGGACAAGGGAAAAGTATAGGAATCTCTCTATATAAATAGATATTGGATATACAAGGTATTACATAGCATAAGCTGATCCCGACATAGCATAACTAACTCTAACGTTCTTCGACCATGCATGCACTACTTATTATGAAATTATGTTCCTTGTACGACTTCCGATTATAACTTTCAAACTTACGCTTATATGTCTGTTATTCCGTTTTACACCATATATTACTCGCAAAATCAGAATAAACATTAATGTTCAGTTCGTTGCTACGAATATTCATTAGGAAAACTTTTCTAGAAAAGCACCCACAAATGGTTACTCTTACTAATCAGTTCTTCCAAAAAACGTAAACTATACCATTTAACTAAGTGATCGTCACAACATGTATATGTGCAAGGTAATATACCCTAACAAATTCTAGAGTATCATAATTTAAGATCACAATAGTATAGCTAGCTTAGAACAAACAAAAGACAAATTTCAAAAATCTGCACCTAGGATCGATCCTGCTTAGGATTGATCTTCTTAGCGCACATATCTATAGAATTTTAGCAAACAGAGTCTCGATTTTTGGGTTAAAAAATATGAATTACATGGCATGGAACTGTCATGCCCCAGCATAGCAAAGTAGGGAAAACTTAAAATTTTCACCTTTGGATTCGTGGATACGTGACTGGTTTGAGGACCGCGTGCTTGTCCATACAAGAAAGAACCAAGATAAAAGCAATGAACAATAGATGGAAGCAGTAATAATAAGCATGGTGGTCGTAGGCTTACATAATATTAAACATTACTAGAGTCTTAAATTCATTATTACAACCCACAGAAAAAAAAAGGAAAGATAATATTATCCAGGGCGTAAAACCCTACAAATATCTAATAAGATCGGCATCTAGTGCCTCAACTAAACAAAAGATAAATAAACAAAATCCTTCACTTTCGCTAGCTAGCTCACAAACCCGTATCCTTCGTCAGCATACTCCTCTCCTTGTCCGGGTAATTAGCCTCTGTAAGAGCTGGACGTTTGATTGTCCAGGATATGAAAGTCGTCAGCTTTATTACAACCTGAGTGAATAAACCTACTACACTAAACAGGCTCAGGAAACACTTTTTAATCCGTCAAGAAAGTAAAATGCTCCATTTTCTCTTCTTTAATAAAAATATGTCTTTAAGTCTCGGTTATTCTAATCTCGTGGTAAGGAGTACGTTAAGGAAACGTTCAATGAAAATACTTAGATCTTTGAAACATAACTGACATCGATTGACTGATCACTTTGGACTATCAGTCCAATCTTTACAAACTCAACACTTGCAACTCGACTCTTTGGATCACCGATCCAATCTCTTACAAACACGACTATTTGCATGCATCTGACACAAGTGTCGTTGGCTAGGAATATTGCCGCTTTTTGGCCATGGGTTACCATCTACTCATCGCACCCAAATGGCTAATTGACTTCTATTCTCTTGTCATCGTGCCCAAACGGCTAATTGACATCTACCTTATGACCTTATTACTTGGTAATCCCAATCTCATTCCATTAAGCCTTGGTTAATTTATCATCTTTCCCCAATTGGCCACTTGCTTGATGTCAGCCCATCGGCCATTAACCATCTCAAAAACTAAACCAGACTCTTTATTCTTCCTTGAACTGACCAAGCAAACAAACGAAACACAAGGAACAGACAGAAGGATATGATCATTTGTACTTAATGTTTCTGCATCTTCTGCATCATCAACTAACGCGTATCATACAAGTCGCTAAAGCATATTATTCTCGGAGTCATGTACTTAAGTACATCACATTACTGTTCACGTAGTTCTCATTTGGTCACACGTATTAGTTCTACTGATTAATTGCATCATCGTGTTAAGAATACATCTTCCTCTTTTCTCCATAAAGTGGTATATTACTAAAGTACTGATTCGAGGTGAAAAGTTCATATTCATAGCGTATTACATGGTCTTTTATGCATACTTTTATCCCCAAAGTCCCTACATTTAGGTTTATTCTAATAACAATATTCTTTTTATTGTGTTAATACTAAAAACTATGTTTTTGTATTGTTTTATAGGTATTAGAATGTAAATCAATGAAGTGTAGCTAAAGAAAAGTGATTCTGGTGAAGAGAACAACAGAACCAGCTGAGAAAATGCCATTTTTGACAATGAAGACTTCAGATTTAGAAGATTTTCCTAGAGATAAAAAATGTAGATCTTCAAGTTACGGTCGCGTGGCCGTAAACAGGAGGTCAATCCGAGGTCCTAGTGAAAAGTTATGGTCATTCTCCCATCGATGCGCAAAGTTGTCAAAATCAGAGAAGTTCAAGGGCTTGAGGAGAGTTCAATCGATTGAGAGTTCAATCGATCGAACTAAGCTCGATCGATTGAACTTTATTTTCACCCAAAAGTTGCATAAACTCTACAGGAACCCTATAAATAAGTCATTTTGATGGCAGACGAAAGGGGGATGCTCCAGAACGCAAAAAACTGCAGTTTTAGGGTTAGTTTAGGAGTAGATTAGCTTAGATTCTTGTTTTTCTTCCTCTTTTCCATTGTTATACTCAAGATTGATGATGATTTCAAGTTTTATTCAGATTTATTCCAGGTTTTTATGTTCTTTTTCTCTATTTGATTGTTTATTAATATAGTTGTTATGATTACTTTAGTTTACTGTTTCTGTATTAGTTTATATATGTTTTTTTTTTAGGGTAGTTTATATATGTTTTTGTAGTTTAGACGTTGGGAATATATGATGAATCATTGATTCCCAGCCTCTACCATGCAATCTTTAGAAAACCTGGGCTCGATCGATCGAAGGTATTTCGATCGATTGAACCAAAGCCATAGTCAAGCGATCGAACACATTTCGATCGATTGAAGGATGATGCTGTCCGATCGATTGAGAGCGCTTCAATCGATCGAACCTGTTGATTCCTGAGATGATTCTTTTAAGTATTCCAAGACTTTTTGTTTGAGAAATCTGTCATCAAAGTGTTACTATAAACTCAGTTTGTCACAACAGTTTTTAGAACTTAAAGCCTTAAGGCTATTTTCTTCAATGACTTTTGAAAACCATTTTGAATGCTAACACCATTTAGAGTGCAAGTAGTAACCATTGTTTTAAACCGTCTTCCAAGTATTTTAAATCAATTGTGATGATGTAGTCCCGGTCATGAAAGGGCTATTGATTCTATATCTTTAGAAAAATACGGAATACTGAAAAGGAATGAACTCCATAGAACGTTAATGAATGTGCATGGTAGATGGTTAGGATCAATGTGGATTCATATGTTTCCAACACCTTTAATTTATCTGTTTAATTAGTTATGTTTCTTTATACTTTAGTTTATTATTTAGTTTAATTTAATTGATTAGGATTCATTAGAACCTCCACCTGTATATTGACGTTTTCTTTTTCTTTAGGTTGTAACTTAGTATATTTTCTTTCTATTCCTTCCTTGTGGGATCGACATGGACTTATCCAGTATAACTTGCATGATCTCCTACACTTTTGTGTTACACAAGAGCGCACAACTTTCTAGTCGTGTCAAGTTTTTGGCGCCGTTGCCGGGGATGGCAACTAGGTTAGGATTTTACTAAGTTATTTCCAATTTTCTTACTTTCCAAAAAAAAAAAAAAAACTTTGAACTTTTTCTTTGACAAGTAAAAAAATAAATAAACAAAAATTCTATTGTTTAAAAATTTTGGGTAAACTTGTCATATACATATTATCCTCTATACAACACAAATACCATGAATAGGTACACATTAGGAAATCAAAATAGTTATTCCTCAAGTTGGCCAAGCACCCACATATGACGTTGTAGACACCCTGATTTTGACAGAACTATTAAAGTTAGGGGAGTGTTACCTCTAAGATACGATGATGACAAGGAATGACCAATCTAGAATTTCCAAAGGTGAATCAAGCTCTCCAAAAGGCTCTTTTGAATTAAAACAAAAAAGAAAAAGAGAAGAAAAAAACGGCACATGACGATAGCTGAGGCAGTTACGGGTTGCCGTACGGCAAAGTCTGTGGAGTGTTGTACGATATTCTGTCAAATCCCGCAAATTTTACCAAATGCCATGAAAAATTTAAAATTCACAAAAGACGACAGTCCGTGGAGTCCTCTGTGGTATTCATGAAGTACCGTTCCGTCAATCAACGAATGTCGCGCCGGCAATTGGTGAGTGTCGCACGACAATTGGTGAGTGTCGCACGATAATTAGTGAGTGCCGCTTCCATCTCCATTGAGTGCTGCATTTTTTGTGACTGCCAGCTTTGATATAGTATGTTTGTACCCTTAAAAGGACATCCGAATTAGGGTTTCTTGCTGTGAAATTACTAGAATACCCTCTCAAATTTGCCTATATAAGAGAGGTGAATATCCCATTACAAAGGATCTTCTCTTTCACTTGAAATTTGAGAATGTTAGGATCCCAATATTGATTCTCCTTCAAAAACTTTCTAAATTAAGAGAGAAGTAGAATTAGAAGAAGGAGCTAGAAGAAGAGCTTGATCATCATTTGGAAGGTCCCAAAGCAACAAAAGAATTGAGGATAATTAGAGGTAAACTCTAGAGTAATTAGTTTATTTAGTAGTTCAATCACAATATTTAGATTCTTTTAGGCTCTTTACACATTTTCAAAAACTCTCTTCCCACCCCATTTCATCACACACCACCAATATTGTGATTGAACTTTCATTTCATGAGTTTGGCCCAAAATAGCTTAGGTTTTAAAGCTTAAAGAAATCTTGAAGTAGAACTTTGGTCTCCTTCCTTTTGATTATGTTTATTTCTTAAGATTCATAAGACTTTCAATGTCTTACTTGAATCTTTTAAAAACCCCTAGTACTCTTATAAACTCATGATTTATGAGGGGATTAAGGTCGATATTAGTGTATTGAGTTAATGAGTTTGAACTTCTACTATAGTTTGAATTCATCACTTTGGGATTTTATGAAATTTCTTCATACTTCATTAAAATCCACAAGTTTAAGTGTCCTTAGCCTCCAATGACCATCAAATGGTAGGAGGAATAATTTGAGTCTAAACTTACTCCCATGGTTTAGATTCATTGTGTTGAGGTTTTATGAAGTCTCTTCATACTTCATTAAAATCCACAAGTTTAAGTGTCCTTAGTCTCTAATGACCATCAAATGGTAGGAGAAGTAGTTTAGTATAAGCCCAACTTCATGGTTTAATAGTTGGGGTTAACAAACAAAGTTGAACTTGACGAATGGTGTAGTGAATTCAATGACCACCTTTGATCAAGGATTTTTAGCTAAACATCGAACCGTTGAAACTGAAAGAAATCAATGGGAAGGTGTCTATAACTCAAAGTTCTACCACTGCAATTTTTGTTTTAACAAGATTCCATGGTTAAAATGGTTTGGCCATGAGTTTTTGGAAACCGCAACAATCTGTCCAGAATTTCAGAACAGCAACACCCTTTTGAAATGAGTAGATCAGAACCCCAATCAAGTATTAATAACCCTAAATAATTTTTTCTGTGAACTTTAATATGTTACTAAGACCCCCTAAAAAGATTAGAGTCTTTTATATATTTTTTGCTATTTTTAGAAAATCGTACAAGAAGTCTGGACAGAGAGTTATGAAGTTCTGAGTGATGTCTTGTGTTTGTTTAATTCCCAGAGATCTAATCGTTGAAACTTTGATTTTCTTTTTGGATTAAAAACTAGACTCACGGACGCAATTGGGGTCTAAAAATCATCAAGATCAAACCATGGGAACCATGCCTTTTATTTCTTTGAAGTTCTGATATGCTCTCAGCAATTTTCAGAATCCCGTCACAATTTTAATCAATCTTGTAAATAATGGCTTAAATGATATTTTCATGACCTAGGGTTTATACCATGCTTTAACAATGATTGATTAAGCTTAAAACCAGAGGCTAAATGATCCAAATCAATAAATAGTTCATAGCTTTATATTGTTCATATTCATGTATCCATGTACATTCATCCATATAGATTGATACTTGTAAATAAAATTCACCTTGTGTTAGGATTTGTTACTTAGGATTTAATGATATGTTTATTTAAAGTATGTGAACTAACCCTATGTTTTGTAGCGCTATCAAGGTACGATTTCTCAAAATCTCCTCTAGTTTGTTTTAAATTTCTTGATTTTATTGATTTTTGACATTACACGTTTCTATTTTGCGGTTGGATCCCGGGTAAGTTCTCTAGTTCCTTATGTGCATATCATACTGCTTGCTAGTTGAACTATTTGACTTATGAATAATATTTTACCATTAGCAATCTTACACCCTTTTGACATTTTTTTGTAAAGTATATGTGTATATTTATTAGTTGAGGGCATGCTTAGATTAATAATTCGATGAAAAAGGATGTTGAGTAGAGGCCTATCACAAGATAGGATGAAAGGGGTGTTTTAGTCCGCCGGGCTCCTTCCCCTTTCATTCTATAATCCTCGGACCCAGTTTATCTTTAGTTTCGCAAAAGATCAGTTTGCTTTTAAAATGGTTTCTTAATTTTTTTTAAAAAAATTAAGTAGCAACTCATCATTTTGAATTTAAATTTGAAAAAAAAAGGTTTTAAACAAAAGCTGTGGGTAAGAGAAAATTGCGATATCCACAATATGGCGACTCTGCTGGGGATCGAACCCTGAATCTCTGGTTTCGCAGACCAGAATTTTTTATTTTGGGTTCACGCGAGGATTAGACTTGAAAGCATCCTTTTAATCAAATTAATTAATTTTTGTATGCCATTGCATTGCACTTGCATGTTTCGCCAGTCGATTGCACGGAACTATGACCTTGGTGGCTCGAGGCAACCCGGCCGGTCAAGCCATCATGGGATTGTGCGATCACCCTTGATCTTGTACCATGTATTGGTATATGAAGCATCCTATTGAGTCTGTGTCAAGGGTCCCATATTTGACCAAAACTCAGCCTTTGCATAGTAGCTTCTATAGAACCTTTCCAATCTTAGGAAATTAATTCTTGATTAGGATTATGTGCTAGGGAGTTTTGTATGCCCGTAAGGGATTACTTGAGATGATGACGATGCTCACTTGATAAAAGATGTGTAACCTCTTAATCACTTTTTGGGCAATCCCTCTTCATGTCCCATGACATTTGAGAACATGCCGAAAATCCGATTATAAGATTACACCTCTTATATCATATTTAGTTAAGCATCATTGACTTTGGATGCATCCAAATTCATGAAGAGTACGGCAATAATCCGATCATGCGATCCTCCTACCCAAAGAATTTTAAAGCCGTCTTTCAAAACAAACGGATTTTTGACATCTTTATTCCGAAGGTTTCAAATGATCTTTCTCTAGAGCTCTTCACTTTTTTTCGATTAAAGCTCCAAACTAATCTTTGTTAAAATATATTTTCACATAATCATCCAAAAATCCTAGGAATTGTTATTCGGAGAAATATCTTTCAAATGAATTTCAAAGCAAAATTTCAAACCCGATTGAGGAATGTTTAACATCCTCATTCTCAAAAATTGTTTTCAAAAGATTTCTCATCCAAGATATACTTTTCGAAAGCATGTCCAAAACTTTGAAAGGGTAATGAGGATCACAATGAAAGGAGAAGATGGCGCACTTGACATGGGTAAAGATTCTATGTGCTTATGTGTTTATGTGTTAGATTAGGATTTTCCTTTCTTTTGCATATAGAATAGGCACACACGCACACATGCATTGCATCCGTGTGACATATGAACCATTTTATCTCACCAAAAGTCTTTCAAAATACATGTAATAAGAGATTTTGATAAAAATAAGAAAACAGAAAGATTTTTGAAAAACATTTCCTTTTGTAGGGTAAAAATAGTATCCAGTTCGGGCACAATTTGGTTTAGAGGTCCCACTGCAAGGTTAGTAAGAAGAGGATAAAACAGTGAAATGGCATATGAAAGGAACGATGGGGAGGTAGCAGAGTTAAGGACACTGGTAGAACAACAAGCAAAATAGATGAGGCGACAAGCTGAGAATATGAACCGAATTATGATCATGATAGAAGCAATAGCACGCCCACCACCAATTATGAATCCATCAAACAATGACCCACCAGTTAGGGAAGAAGGTTGGTATAATGAACCAGAGATGCCAAGGGCCGAGGCCCCCAGAGCAGAAAGGGAAAGGTTGGAAAGAAAAAAGGAGAGGATAATGACCGAAAAGATAGAGAAGCTGGAAAGGGTAATACGCAAGGCTCAGGGGGTCGACACTTACCTGATGGAGCTAGAAGGTCTGTACGATGGAATCCATGAAATATTGTCTGTCAGTTTTAAAATGCCAATTTTTGATAAGTTTGACGGGACAGGGAATCCTTGCAGCCATGTGAGAATGTGTGTTGGAGCTTTCTAACCCAGTGGGCTGAGCACTGCCATTTATTTCAACAGACTTTAATTAGAGCCGCTTTATCCTGGTACCTCACTCTCGAACCAAGTAAAAACTGGGTCTGGGAAGAAGTGATCAAAGCATTCGTGGTACAGAATGAGTACAACCAAGACTTGGATGTCATAGTCCAGGATTTGGAGACTACTAGGCAGGGAAATAAGGAATCATTTGCTGAGTATCTGAGTAGGTAGAGGGGAAAAGCAGCTAAAATGGTACAGAGGCCGTCCAAAAAAGACCAAATTCGAATGTTGATGAAGAACCTTCAGCCCGTCTATCAAGAGAAGATGAGATTCCAGTCGATCAACTCCTTCGCTGAGGTTTTTGATGTGGGAACAAGGATAGAGGATGCGATCCAAGAAGGGGTAATCAAGAAGAAAGAACAGCCAAATTAGTATAGAAGGCCGAGCTATGGATCAAATGGAGGACATTTGGGGGTCACTCTAGCCCCACTGATGTCAACGCGCTAAATGGACTAGAGAGGAAATTCGACATAACCCCAAGGAGAGGAGGGGACAAACAGCCAAGGAAGTTTTTAGATTTGGGGGTTTCACTGTCAACCACCCTCAATAGGCTAATGGCAAAGGGCCATCTATGCCTGTTGGAGCCTCGACCTTTACCAAGTCCACTTTTGCCAATGTTCTGGGAGGATCTTTATTGCAAGTTTCACCAACAGAAGGGTCATTCTACGGATCGATGCACAAGACTGAGGCACGAAATCCAAGACCTCATTGATAACAAGGTGATATCGGAGCCGCTTGTTAAGACTCCTAATGTTATTAGGAATCCACTGCCAGATCATCATGCTATACTGTCGCCATAAGGCCTTTATTTCTTGGGGATAGAAGAGACGACCTCTGATCCATCTATGCTAATCACTAAAGCCAGGACACCAAGGAAGCCTTATCAGATGCCGGGGAATCCGATAATTTGTACTCTGGGGAGTCAATTAGACTGGTGGGTTCAAGAGACTAGCAACACTGATATAGATCAAGCAGGAAAGGACCTGTGGTACGAAAGCGACGAAGAAGAAATAGGGAAAGGGAGCTTAAAAGTTGTTTCTGAAGTTGATAATCTGTGGGTAAAGGAAGAAGTCAATCATCTAACCCGGTCAGGGAGCCACTTCAAACTATATGAGCTAGAGGAGGATCACCCGGGGAGAGAATTGGATAAAGGAAAAGGGAAAACGAATGAAGAAGAGGAAGAAGATAGGGTTTTGAAGCAAATTAAGAAAACTCAGGCTAATATCACCATCTGGGGATTGTTGATTGCTTCCAAACGTCACCGGCAGGCAGTTTTGGATGCTTTGAACCAATCTGACATTTCTATCGACATAGCACAGAAGACCTTGTAGGAATGATCAGTAGGATTCTGACTCTGGCTATTACCTTCTCATCAGATGACCTACCTCCGGGAGGGCCTATTCACAATAAACCTCTATATGTCACTGTTGAATGCCTAGGAACACTATGCTTGTCTGTCTTGTTGACAATGGGTCTGCTCTAAACGTGTGTCCATTCCAAACAGATAAGCGCATGGGTTTGGATGAATCAACGTTCATACTGTCTGAACAGAAGGTGAGGGCGTATGAAAACACTCAGAGAACAATCATGGGAATAATCCCCCTTCATCTCGCTGTCGGGCCCATGGAAAAAAAAGCCAAATTTCAAGTCATTGACATCCCTACTTCTTTCAATTTACTGTTAGCGAGGCCATGGTTGGATAGTCTGGGTGCCATACCATCTACAGTTCATCAGAAAGTTAAATGCATCTGGAAAAGCAAGGTCTATGATATTCTAGGGGACAGTTGGGGCCGTCCGTCTGAAGCTTCATCAAGCGCGCCGATTCTGGAAGTACAATTTTAGGAAGAAGAGACAAGTCTGGGGGGGGGGTCGAGTTTATTAACATGTTGGAAGAAGAGAAGCTGAGAGAGTTCCTGCCGCTATACTTTGATCAGTACGTGAGTTCGTTGGTCACCAGGATTATGAAAAAGATGGGTTTCTTCCTAGGTATGGGATTGGGTAAGAATCATCAAGGCTTGTCAGAATTTCCAAGGATCCTCACTCAGACTCACACTCATGGTATGGGTTATCAAACCTTAAAGAAAGAGCTGAGAGAGAAGAAAAAGGCAACTGACGAACCATTGGACCCTTACCTGAAGACGCTCAATGGATACTTTGTGAAAGAGGGTGAGGATTTCCCCTTTTATGGCTTCCCAGAACCATGGGTGGATCGGAAAGACAAATGTTTAAAGCCAGGGTTTGAGATCTTCTTCCCCCACGAATTCTCTTAGTATCAGGATCCATATCTACAGGTATCCGTGAAGTCAGCTACTACTAAAGATTGTATTGGTGCGCTGGATGACTCAGTCATGAAGAATCTGTTGGGCGAGAAAAGCACAAAAATCGAGGGAATAGGCCAAGAAGGTGTCGTGGAAGACAAGGCTGGAAAAGAGCATGCTGAGGGTTGGGTACAAGAGGAAGAACTGGAAAAAGAAGAGATGGAGGAAATTACCAAGACAGGGGATCTAGAAGAATGCTTCATCACTGATCTGGGAGGAGAAAGCAAGAAAGAGTGGGTCTTTGAGTCTAGTGATAGGTATCCCTGTGGATATCGCAGTTTTCTTTCTTTTACCCACAGCTTTTCAAAATCAATTTCAAAAATAAAAGAGTCACCACTTAATTTTTAAAAGGAAAAATTAAGAAACCATTTATTAAGCAAACTGATCTTTTCGAAACCAGAGATTAACTAGGTCCGGGGATTATGGAATGAGAGAGGAAGGAGCCCGTCGGACTAAAACACCCTCTCTCATCCTATCTTGCGATAGGCCTCTACTCAATATCCTTTTAATCGAATTATTAATTTAAATGTGCCCTCAACTAATATATATGTATAGATATACGTTACAAAAAGCATGTCTAAAGGGGTGTAAAATTGCAATTGATAAAATATCATTCAAAAATCACATATTCCAAGTAGCAAGCAACATGATATGCACTAGGGAACAAGAGAACGTACCCGGGATCCAACAGCGATATTAAACGTGCAATGCATACAAACAAAAGAAAATCCTAAAAAGGAGTCTCTAATCACATATACATATAAGGCAAGATCCTAATTCTAACGTGTCGCGCATGAGGTTGAAAAATCAATAAAATCAAGAAATTAAAATAAATTAAAGAGGGTCCTAGAGATCATACCTTAATAGCGCTACAAAACAAAATGTTAGTCCATATGATATACAAGATGTGAAATTAGAAATAACAATCCTAAATTTCTAGATTAAACCTATCAAGCATGAAATCCAACTTTATTCACTAGCTAGTTCTATCATGAGCATTAAATGTATATGAATGAATGAATGTGAACAAGAATAAGACATAGATTTATTCACTAATTTGGGTCACTTAGCCTCTGGATTTAAGTTAAAGTACCATTATTCAAAGTATGATTTGGGTCTCAAGACATTAGGGGCCATTTGAGTTGAAATAAACAAGATTAGACAAAAACATTAGCAGTTTTTTTATGAATTACAGAGAGCAGATCATAACTTTAAAAAATGAAAAAGTGTGGTTCCTGTGGTTTGATCTTGATGGATTTTGGAAACAAGATGCCTCTGTGTGTCTAGTTTTTAACCCAAAAAAGAAATCAAAGTTTCAACGGTTGGATCGCCGGGAATTGAACAAAAACCAGACATCACTCAGCATTTTATAACCTTCTGTCCAGAGTTCTTGCACGATTTTCTAAAAATAGCAAAAAATCAGAAATGCTTTGTTCTTTTTAGGATGACTTCCTAACACATTAATCTATTTAGAAAAAATTATTTTGGGTCACAAACACCTTATTAAAGCATTGGTTTACTTATTTCAAAAGAGTGTTACTATGCTGAAACTCTGGACAGATTGTAATGTCCTTACAAAACTCACAACCAAACCACTTTAGACATGAAAACCACCTTAAAACAAAAAATACAGTGGTAGAATATTGTGTTGTTGACACTTTCTCGTTGGTTTCACTTGATTTTGACGGTTAGATTTCGAACTAAAAATCTTTGATCAAAAACAGTTTGTGAACTCACTGTTTTCATTTGTCAAGTTCAACTCTTATTTGCTAATTCCAACTATTGAACCATGAAGTTGGACTTAAACTAAGCCATCTTCTCCTACCATTTGATGGTCATTGGAGACTAAAAGACCTTTATATTTATAGATTTCAAGTGAAGTATGAATGGACTTCATGAAATCTCAAGATAAAGAATCTAAACCATGGGGGTGGGCTTAGACTCAAAACCACTTCCTCCTACCATTTGATGGTCATTGGAGATGAAGACATGACTAATACTTTTGAGTCTCAAAGGAATATAGAAAGGATTCCATGAGATATCAAGTTTAGAGGACTCAAGTCATGAGTATGGACTTGGATCCATCTATTTTGACTCTCATGTAAAGCATAAGCTTACATGGGATTCAAAGGATCATACTCAAGAGATGTCAAGAGAGATATTGAAGATCTCCAAGAATCTCAAGAGAAAAACATAAACAAAAGAAATAGAAGAAATATCAAGGAATTAGAAACAAGGACTTCCAAGTTTACTTAACAAACTCTAAAACTTAATCAAGAAAAACTAAAAAAATGACTTGAAGATTAGAAGCTCAAAAGAAAGAAAATACAACTAAGATTAGAGGGTCACCTCCAAACTATCCTCAAAGTTCTTTTCCTTTGAAGGTCTTCCAAGCTTTTTTCCCTAGTTCTCTAAACTCTCTCTTTTCTCTCCCAAAAAATTGGTGTAATGGTGGTTATCTCTCATGTATTGTGTTGTATGTATCTTTTGAATTGTGTTGTCTCTCCTCTTTAAGGAAGATCCTCTCTCTTTTATAGACAAAATTACCAAGCTTTTCTCAGTGAATTCGGAGTAAAAGACAGGTGTAATCATCCCATTTGGTGGTACAATACGTACTTCTTGAAATTAGACAGACTGCTGCCCAGGGCGGCATTCAAAAGTAATTCGCGACAGTCCGTGGCTGCCGCCGCGGCATTCAGCGACTGCCGTCGCGGCATTCCGTGACTGCCGCGTGGCTCTCAGTGAGTGCCGCGCCAAATTATTGATTGCCGTATTTTCGTCAACTTTACTTTATCAGTTTTTGTTTTTATCCGTATACACATACGTATTGTACCACAAAATACGGACTTTAAAAGCAAACGGCAGTCAGAAAATGTCGGCGGCACTCAGCAAATGCCGGGCCGGCACTCACCGGATGTCGTTCGGCATTCACTGAGTGCCGCACGGCACTCACTGAGTGCCGCGGCATACTGCTGTGCGCCGTTTTCTATTGAACTTCCCTTTTTAGGTCTTTTCCTTCTTCTTTTTTTCTTAAAGAAACTTATTTTTGAAGATCTTTTCCAAAAATGGTGTTTTATACCTGAATTCTCCTAAATACCTAGTATTTTCTTCTTTCTGTGAAATTTTATCGCGTTTGGAGAACTTTCTGAAGAGCTTGGAATACTTCGAATCTTTTCGGTCCTTATCATCATTGGACGTGGAGGCGACGCTCTCCTAAATTTGGCGGTCGGTCAAAATTGGGTGTCTACAGTTTGCCCCTCTTTGACAGAGCTTGTGGGGCAACGCGTCCCATAAGTGAATGTCGAAGCCTGTGTGAAGACAAGCCTTTGACCAGACTGTCGAATTTAGGTAAAACAAAACGCGTTGCAAAAGATAGCTTCACAAGCGGTTCATGTTGGTCGTGCTCAACGGTGAGCTGCCTACGTATCCCATCAGGAATCAGACCAAGACGTAGTTCAGGCAGGAGCTAAACATACACAAGCACAAGTAACTATACGGATGAATGCACCTATCTTATCGTGATGTAAGTGCCATGCAATGGTATTTTCTGAATTGACCTGGTCATACAAGCGCCATGCTCATCATGTCTTCTCCACGTACGACGCATTTTATGTGACGTGTTAGTCAGGGAAGATCACCTAATTCCGTGACTGATGCGAAGATCTCTTACATGGGTCATGATGCTTTTGATTTGATTTCGAAGGAATATGCAAATCTGTTGCGAGAACCGAGAATATAAATCCGTTAGCCGAGAATATAAATCTGTTATATTCCAAAAACGAGGGTAAACGCAAATCTGTTGCGAGAACCAAGAACATAAATCTGTTATATTCTAAAAATGAGGGTAAATGCAAATCTATTGCGAGAACCGAGAATATAAATCTGTTATATTCCAAAAAAGAGGGTAAACGCAAATCTGTTGTGAGAACTGGGAATATATATCTGTTATATTCCAAAAACGAGGGTAAACGCAAATCTGTCGCGAGAACCGAGAATATAAATCCGTTATATTCCTGAAATCTTTTTTAATTTTCAAAAATTGGGAGCCAACGGGCTCAAATATTTTCACTTTTTAGGAATTGGGAGCCCACGGGCTCAAATATTTTTACTTTTCAGGAATTGGGAGCCCACGGGCTAAAATATTTTCACTTTTCAGGAATTGGGAGCCCACGGGCTCAAATCTTTTTTCAATTTTCAAAAATTAGGAGCCCACGGGCTCAAATATTTTCACCTTTCAGGAATTGGGAGCCCACGGGCTCAAATCTTTTTCAATTCTCAAAAATCGGGAGCCCACGGGCTCAAATTTTTTTCAATTTTCAAAATCGGGAGCCCACGGGCTCATATATACTCTTAAATTCTGAAATTTGTAGCCAATTTAAACCTAAAAATGACCCCGAGGGCCAAAAGTGTAATGAGGGCAAATTTTAGGGGCCTCAAATTCAATTTTTGGGACTTGATTTGAATTTTAGGGGAAAATGAAGGATCTTTGAACCGACTTAAACGCGGCACACGCGGATTTTCGCGGCAGTCCGTGACTGCCGTGCGGCACTCACGCAATGCCGTTGCAACAGTCAGTGAGTGCCGCGCGGTAGTCCATCAACTGTCACGCACGGAAAACTGAGTGCCGCGTTTGAGCGGCGGTGGCTAAAACCGCCGGGTTCAATTCATTTTTCTCATTCTCTCGATCTCTATTGAACTCGAAATCCCTCTGGAGAAAATTTTCCTCTTCCATTCCTTGCTTGGATTGATCTACCAGGGACTTATCAGGTTCGTTCTACTTGACCGAAACTTGATTAATCTCGTTTATTTCCTTGTTTTTCTGAAATTTTCACGAATCTAACGCTCGAATTCTCTCTTTTCTTTGACAGATCATGGCTAGTGGTTCAGGGCGCAAAAGGAAGGCCAAGTATACGGCCACTCATCATCCAGACGCCACACTCCTGCTCCGAGACCCGGATGAGCACTTGTCTTCCCGTGCGTTCAAGCGCGAGGTAAATGCTCCCCTTTTCCTTTTTTAATTTTCTTTTCTCCTGTTAAAATTTTACGCATGTATAGTGAATCATAGCTTTGAACATCTCATTTTAGATACGAATGCCATGGTTGTAGCGTTTTCATGAGTACTTTATTCAAAAGTTTGCATTTCATTTTACTTTTTTCGAACTTCGTGAATATCATGCTCGATGAATCACAATTTATCATTCTCACTCGTGTTTTCTCGAACTTCATGAATATCATACTTCTCTTTAAAACTACACTCAAATTTCTTTTGCACCTTTGCATGTTTATATATGCATGTATTCCCGAAAATGCGAACAAGTTATTCTTTTCTTTTCTTTTTCTTCGAAACCTTGCTAGGACATTGGGTCCTTTCACTTATTTCTTTTATGAACCGAACGCACACGAGTGCCCTGTTTGTGAAATTTCTGCGAGTATTTCCAGATTTTTTTTTATTTCTTTCCTTTTTATGTCGCATTTCCTGGTCTTTTTACTGCCATCTGTTTATTTACCTTTTCTTTTATCCAATTGCTAATATCAAAATTTGTGATTCTTTCTTGCAGCTGCAGCCTAAGGTGCTGAAGGGGCATGGCAGCCTCCCTCATGGGTATGAGTGGTATACACAGTTGAGTGGGACAGTGAGGGCTTTGGTGGATGCGGTCGGGTTTGGAGACTTCGTCAAACTCTTGACGAAGAGCTCTAACGACTTGCGATAGATACATGCACTGGCCGAGCGGTGGTGGGATACCACCAGTACCTTTCATTTTGACTTCGGGGAGATGACGATGACTCCCTTGGACTTCTCGATGATCACAGGGGTGGCCTTCGGCGGAGAGCGCTTACGGTATCTGACGGACCAGGAGTGGGACTAGGTGGAGCCATTGTTGGTGGTGGTCCCGGAGGAGTCCTTGGTCACAGCCCGATGGTTTATGGATACATTTAGGGGCCAGCTGGGTTTTACCGACAAGCAGATGGCCCAGGGCTTTCTCATGTATATGCTGGGGTGCTCCTTGCTGAGCACCAAGGGTGATCGGGTCGACGTTTCCCTGGTAGCGTCCCTGGAGCACCTAGACCGGATCGAGGAGTATGATTGGGCTGGTGCAGGACTAGCCATCTTGTACAGGCATATGGGTGACATCTCCCGGGACAGACCGGCTTCCATCAGTGGCTATTGGAGAGCGTGGGAGGTACACCTTTTCTATATTTCATTGCTTATTGCATTTTCAGAAATTTACTTAAATTGTGAGACTAACCTCCCTTTTAATTATTGCAGATTTGCTCCCACGAGTATCTCCGTATGATGTCTCCTGAGACACGCAGCGCTGACGCCCTCATCATGCCCCAGGGGCTGAAATGGGCGAAGGATAGGGTCGGGTGGAAGACTGGCGCCCACGACTTTGTTTCCTTCAGGATCTTCCTGACGAACTTGAGGGAGCAGCACGTTCATTGGCAGCCCTGGCTTAGGGTGCTTCCTGAGGCTCGTGCGGAGATCTGAGAGTCGGCTAGATATGACCCGACGAGGCGACTCCTTGATGGGCCAGAGGGCCAGGCGTGGTACTTAGGAGAGAGGGTGACTAGGCAGTCACTGGAGGCCCCTGGATTCTTCGTGCCATTCCCTCCTCCTGACTCTATGAGAGCCACAGGCACACTCCACGGTAGCGAGCTGACGGTTGCTCTGATGGGCTTGGGTATTCACGACTTTGTGGATCCCCCTACAGGATATGCGGCTTTCCGTGCCGCTAAGCTCATGCCAAACTTCCCTCGTATGGAAGTGACTCGGGTGGGTAAATGATTCCTCTATTACTATTTTTATGAATTTTCTTTTATTCTTTATTCATGCTTTATTATTCTTCGTTTGTAGCCTGTTCCTGCTGCGGCTCGTCCTCCTGCCTTGCCTGAGTGGGATTGGACTATGTCGGCCGTCTCGTTCGGCGAGCCCTACTCGACGACGATCCCCCGACTCACACAGGGTGCCCCCACTATCCCTCTCCATTACGACGCTGTCCCGCGTACTTATGCTAAGGAGGGCTTGACGTACGCCCACAGCGTGCGGCAGTGGGTTCTCGGGCGAGAGTGGATGGTGACAAACTTATCCCCGCCTTTCAATTTGACATTGATTGCCTCTTCTTTTACTAACCTTTATTCTTGGTTCTTGTTTTTAGGCTGAGGGAGCTCGGGCGACTGCCGCGGCTCAGTTGAGGGCCCAGGTATGATTTCTATTCCTTTTATTCTCAGTATTTCATCCATCATTTCAACACTTTCTGGATCCTCTCTTATTTCAGACGGAGGAGATCGGAGTCTTGTCTCAGCAGGTGGGGCAGCTCCAGCAGCGGCTCCAGCAGTTCGGCATTCCTCTCAGCGATGCCCCTGGAGGTAGTGGCGCTGGACGTGGCGGAGGCGGCGGTGAGGGCACCAGTAGTGGCAGAGGCAGAGGCGGCGATAGTGGCGGACGTGGAGGGAGCGGTGGAGGTAGCGGGACAGAGTCGGAGGAGGAACCCCTCAGGCGTACGACCCGCCAGACGCAGCCGGGGCCGAGGCTGATCCTACTTTTCTTCTTCTTTTTTTGTTTTTTATTTCTTTTGAGTGTTTTGGGAGGATTTACACTCTTATTCGGATGATTGTATATACATACACTTTATTTTGATGGCTGCTTAGGATAACCGGTAGGGTAGGTACTTGGGTATCTTTTTCATTCTGTTTATTCACCGTATGTGTGACCATAGCTTGGTCCTTCTTTTGCCGTATGTGGGACCATGGCTTGGTCCCGTCCTTATTTTAATTTTGAATGCTTTGATTTCTCCTTTTCTTATTGCGAAATGAAAGTAAATGAATGAATGAATGAATGTATTGATCTTTGTTGCACGTGCTGCATGATGCGCACGTTTTATTGTTTTCCATCTAGTTTTCTGTTTGCAGGTGGGCTAAACGTGTTACAAACAGACCCTGGTCAATGATAAACCCAGAACGGCACTCGGTTAGGTCTCCGCAGCACTCAGTAAGTGCTGCGACAGCAGTCAGTGAATGCCGCAACGGCATTCACGGACTGTCGTGCGGCATTTCATTGAGTGCCGTTGCACTTTATCGAGTGCCGCGGGTAGGTAGGCAGCTTTATTCCCCTATTTATATCGCTTCTTTCTCAAGGCTCCGAAAAACACTTCTCTTTTCTTCTTTACTTTATTCCAAAATGGCCCCCATCAGCTCCCAAATCCTCTTCCCCTGGATGGATACCCTTTCCGGCGTTGATAGGCTCAACTTTGAGTGCTTCAGGCTGAATGATCTTTTCTCTTTCCGATGGATGAACTTGAATGAGGGCCTACTTCGAGCTGCCATCCAATGTTGGGATCCTTTTTTCAACGTCTTTCGTTTTGGCTCTCAGGAGATTTGCCCCTTGTTTGAGGAATTCAGCACCATTCTTCACACCGATCCTTCTGCTGAATTGACGGTTCCTTTAGTTCAGGCCGGGTATGTCCGGGATTTAGCCACTCTTCTCCACACATATCGGAATGTGGCGGGCCCCTTTATTTGTGACATGCAGATTGATTTTGAGCGCCTTTCTTTCGTTTATGCTCCCATAGGGGACCCTTGCGATGGTGAGTATCAGATCATCCAACGTAGTGCACTGTCGATTGCTATGCTTTCTTACTTTCTCTTTCAGTCATCCTCCGACATTCTCATACCCATTGCTTGTGGTTTGAGGGAGATGAAGAGCGCAGTTATGCTGGTCCTTGGTGAAACTTTGATTGGATTGGGCCATGCTCATGCTACCGGAGCCGCGTTACCTGTCGGGGCACCTTTTGTTTTGCAGATTTGGCTCATGGAGCGTTTGGATCTCTTTATACACCCTTCCCATCTTCGCGGGTCACTTCCTTACGATCGTATGGAGATTCACAGCTTATTTCAATCCGTCGATGCATGGCTTGGTTGGCTCCAGGGCCTCTCTTCTAGTGATATCTGATGGGTTTGTCCGCAGTGGACCCATCGCTCTATTGCTGTACGCCTTTCTGGGCGACCTGGCATCTGGCTGCCGGGTTTGCGTACTACTACTTTCTATATTCCTGATCGGGTTGCCCGTCAATTTGGACTTTTGCAAGATACTACTGAATCTTCTTCCCCAAAAATTGGGCAGTGACACCCAGAATGGCTGGGATGCTTTTGGGTCCATTTCTTTATGTCCAAAACTTGTAAAACAGTACTCCTAAGATACTGAGTGAGTTTAGAACTCACCGAAAGATCAAGGGGCGTTTGGAAAAGCTTTGAAGCTTGGTCCTCCAATGGTAGTCTTCTCTCTCTCCTCTTCTTCTCTCTGTCTCTCTTTCTGCTCCTATTCTCTTCTCCTCTTCTTCTCCTTCTTCCTTTCTCCCTGACAGGGAGTGTATATATAGGTGTGTGTATATATATGTGTATATGTATGAGTGTGTGTATATAAATATACAACTTCTCTCTCTCTAAAATCTCTCTACTGCACCAAACATCACACACACACACACACATACACAAATGTACATCATTTATATAGAAAAGGGGTGCAAGGTGGCTTTGTTTGCGCAGAAACTGAGATAAAAATTCACACAAGTTCGATCGATTGAAACGACTTCGATCAATTGAGAACAGGTGGCACACTTTCAATCCATTGCCACGGGTTCGATCGATTGAACTGGTATGCAATCATTGCATTTATGTCGGCAAGGTTTCGATCGATTGAAGTAGGTTCAGTCGATTGAGAAGACCATCACTTCAATCGATAGAGAAAAGTTCAATCGATTGAAAATTAAATTACAACTATGGTAAAGGTATTCATACAGAATCTCATTATATTAATACATATTAATACATACTGAAAATACAGGGTATTACAGTAAATACAAAATGAGCACAGGAAATCCTAGAAAATGCACAGGATTTTCCTCTTCCTGGCACCAACTTCCCATTGCACAAAGGAACTCCAAGAATTTGATGAGTGTGGAATTCCCATGAGTTGTTTGAGTCCCTACTACGCTAAGTGTATGAGCAATGGAAAATAAGTGGTCATCAGACTCCATACCTTTGTGACATAACCCACAAGCCAATGGTCCAGCAGTGAATGTGTAGGTCCTGTCATGGGTTGAAAGCCTATGGAGAATAGCCAACCATAATATAAAGCTATGTCTAGGGAAATTTCCATGAAATTGAGTTGATGAGCTTCAATATCCTAATCTAGACCATAATTTGTAGCACATTTAAATGCAAAATTGTCACCACCAAAAACTCAATAATCATTGTCAACATACTCCATTACTTCCAACACCAGACTTCAACCTCTTTGACCTATCTATATCGTCTTCACCATTTACTTAAATCAATCTCCTTTTCAATCCCATCCCAGAAAACTCTTAAGTTTTTCGGTGGTCAATGGAATTTCTGGATTGGTCAATCCCCGACAAATCGAATAGTCTTCAATGGTTAGACTGTAGTTTGTTGATCAGATCTAAGAAAGAGGTCAAATCCATGGTGTTCCTGAGACGAGAGGTCATATCCATGGTGTTCCAACTTTAATGACAGAACTGAGTAGAATGTGAAGGGCAATGGCAGTCGTTGGTGGAGGTTGGCGATGTCGTTCGTTGGTGGGGGAGGCAGTGGTCGGTGGTGGAGACGGCAGTGGGGGAGGAACTAGTCTGTGGTGGCAACGGTAGTTGTCAATGTAGCGATGATGGTGCTTGCCAATGGTCCTCAAGCATCGATTTTCTCCCGTCTCTTTATCTCTGTATGGATATCTTGTGGAATAACTGAATAGGGGTATATTAGTCATAAATTGAAAATTTTAATGGGTCAAGGGGCTTATCTCTAGTATTGTCTATCAATCATGGATTTATTCTTAAAATTAATTTAAAAACATCCATTAAACTCTTTTAAGTCAATATAAGGGACTTATCACCAAAATTCTATAAAAAGAAATGCAAGAACCAACTGTTGGAAAATGTTAGTTATATGGACATGGAGCTATAGCTCCCTTAATACAAAATGTAGAATTACAAAGTAGAATCCTTTCGAAAACACCGTTCATTTATCCATATAACGGAAGTTGTAATCCCCAGCGGAACGAGGACTCGAGGGTAATGATGCAAAGGCATGCATGCATGGGATGGGGTACTTATTATCGGTTAAAATGCAGTGACTACTTAAAGCTAGAGGCCCCGGATTGCCAAGCCTCATTGACTCTTTGTATAACTTTTATATCATCAAAGTTAATAGAATGATATTACCCATTGTAAAATTAATTAGTAGTGCTCTCACTTTGATAACGTGGCATCTTCTAAATATCGCACAATTCTATAATAGCATGAACCTATACCCACAATGGAGTTTTATCTAGGGCTGCAAGTCGGGCGGGACCCGAGGGTCTCAGGCATTGCCCAAGCCCGCCCGAATTCTAATTTGATCAGCCCAAGCCCGCCCAGGCCCGCGGTAAACCCGTGGTATCCTTGCCCACGGCCCAACCCGTGGTGAAATCGGGTTCCACGGGTTGCCCGAATTTGGCATTTAACAGGCTGCCTTTTAATTTTTTACCCATGTTTGCACCTACTCTATATATATACATACACACAGAGTATATATATACACACTTGCAAAGAGGAGTAAAAATGGCACCCAAAGCCAAACCAAACGGACCTTAAGCATTTCAAAATCCTTCGATCTAATATCTGAAAACACCCACACGTAGCCCTCGACAAGATCATCAACTTTTCTTCTTGGGCCTAAGCCAAACAAGGCCTCCAACGTCTCTAAAATGGAAAAATTGTAAAAGAGAGCTATGTTGGTCTCTGGCACAGACCACAGAGAGAGAGAAAAAGAAAAGAAAAAGAAAGAGGAGAGAGAGAGATAGAGACGCGTGAGAAATGAGAGGATGGATGGGGGGGGGGGGGTGTTTCTTTCTCCTGATGTTGGGGTGTGATGGGTCCCCCTCATCTTTTAACTTATCTAGAGTGCAATGCACTCATATCACACACATTTAACATACACAAATATATAATAAAATATACATAATATAGGTAATTCGGGCTCGGGCTCGGGTTCCACGGGTTGGTAATTTTTTGCCCAAGCCCGTCCAAATTCAATTCGGGCTTCATAATTTCTGCCCAGGCCCGCCCACTACGAAAGTATTATGGGCCCAAGCCCGAAAATTTTCGGGCCGGGCCCGGGCTTCCCGCGGGTTGACCCGCCCGACTTGCAGCCCTAGTTTTATCACAGCATGAACTCCACAATGGAGCCGTCTGTTTACAGCTCTCGCTTAAACACTGAAACCTGTTATTCCAAGTAGAAAGTCTTGAGAGGAGTTGACCATTAACGGCTCTCCAGTTTCGTCAGGTTATACACTGCTACTCCAGAAACGTTAAACATTAACTGCCAACTGATTATGTAAAGTACAACCAAACTCCAGAGAGAGAGAGAGAGAGAGAGAGAGAGAGACTAATTCATTGGTCCTATCCCATAGAGAATTTTAACCAGGGAGTGTCTACAAAGTTCCTGTTAATGGAAACAATTCAACAACAAAGACATCAGTGTCGAACAACTATTTAACAAAGACATCAGTGTTAAACTAACTTTAAAACTTCACCCATCATTCAACAACAAATTAAACCCAAAAAGAAAAAAAGGAAAACCAAAACAGAAAAAAGAAATAAACACAGCATCAACCAAAAAAGAAAAAAGAAAAAGACCCTCATCCCCTGGCATAGAATGTGCAACACAACAGTTATGAGCTGAAAATCAATAACACAAATTATCTACAATGTACACAAAAAAAAAAAAACCGCAAACACATGACACGTCACTTCCTGCATAATCTGTCATAATCACATGTTTCGCTGCCTTAGGTGGGCCCCGATCAATGTGATGTCCTGAGAACTAGGGACCACTCTTTACCCACCTTGCCCAAATGAGCTGAGCTTTGGCAGAATTTCCATTGGGCTTTGTCCATAAATTACTGAAAAGTTTGAATCAACAACCTGGAAGAGATTGGGCAGAAGCAAAGGGAGAAAAGCTCGCAGCTGACTCGCTATAGCGCAGCGGGTGTGGGTGCTGACTAGAAGACCCGATGTAACTTGAAGTATTCCCCGGACTAGGACTAGCTATGTACGGAGATACATATCTATAATTATTAAGAGGTGACAAAGAAGGGTAGCCTGAGGAGTGGTGTGAAACCAAATGGGAAGTATTAGTTCTTTGAGAAGAAACATTTCTAAGGTCTACGGAGCTTCGACTTACACTTAGGTACGAGGATCTTCCGTAGAAGGACTGAACAGAGTGCTGGACTAAAGGAGTGCTGGCTACAGAATGAGAACGAGAGACCGAAGGGGAACGAGACGAAGGGGAGGCTATTTGGATGGCTAGTGATGATGCCAAGGACGATCGAACGGATGACAATACAGAAGATGAAGTAATAGAGGCCTGACTGGATGATGAGAGCAATGGGGTCCGCTCTGACGCAGGTGGATCACCAGTGTAGGTTCTAGCATCACGTTTGCAAACGGGGCAGAATGTTCTCCATGTAGTAAGCCAAGCATCCACACAAATGGCATGAAATTCTGTCAAAATTCGAAGAACTAGTTACAAAAATTTGAGTAGATTAGAAAAGTCCTTGGGCAATGTATCAAAATAAGGAATGAGAAATTTCAAATGGCTGTGTAAAATAAAATGTTCCATAGGCGTAAAGCACCACCACCTCTGTAAGTCAAAAACCATCCACCAGGACACTTGTTGCCAAAGATTTCGGTTTTATTTATTTATCATTATCACAAGTACAAAAGTAGCAGAACTTGTATCACACAAGAAGAAAACAAGTATCAGCTTGCCTCATTGTCCAGATTAATACTTCAAGACTCTTAAAGAACCCCAACCTCAATCAAATTATTTCCAAAGCAACCATTACAGAAATAGATTCCGTATTGCGAATCAAAAACAGGCTTATGCGACTGTTATACTTAACTAGATCTTATCACATTCCATGAGTGGGAAAAATCTTTTAGATTAAATTTGATCTTGCAAACAAGGGGATTAATATACGAAGTGTATATAATCAATCTAGTTACATGTCTCAGACTCCCAAGTTACTATGATGCACTCTACTTGATGCCAGCCCCAATAAAAGATGATGCAATTATCAATATAGTTTTACATTCTGTTTTTCTATGAGATTTGGATAATTTTACTACAATTTTTTTCCACTTTCAAATATTTAGTAGTTAGACTAGTGGAGTCTGACTAGGATTGTATATCGGGTTCTTTCTAGTTTTACGAGGTTACTTGATAGGGGGATCAAAAGGAGATTTTCATAATAATTGTATTTGATCCGGAAGGATTTTGTATTTTATTTGTTTATTTAGGCTTAGAAAGTTTTCATTTAAAGAATAAATATCAATTAGGAATAAATATCTTTTAAGGATCTTATCTTAGGTAGTTTTGATTTAGGTATCTTTTAAGGATATTATCTTAGGTAGTTTTGATTTAGGCAATAATTATCCTTGGGAAATTTCATCTTTTTGGAAGCTTTTGGTCTCTTTATTCACTATAAATAGGGTTGGTGCCAAGTTATTGTATGAAATAGTTTATGATGATGAATAAAAATTGAGTTTTCTCTTTGAGAGCCTAAGGTATTGGTGAACTCCAAGAAATCTTTGGTGGATTCCAAGAGTTTTTTCTCTCTTCTTGGTGGACTCCAAGATTTCAATCTATTCTTCTTATTTTTCTTCATTGTTTATTATCAAATCCCTCAATATTTCGATTTCTTGACGTGTCCTGCGTCAAATTTGGTATCAGAGCTCGAGCGATTCATCAACCGACCAATCCCTAATCCACTGCCTGCCATCGCTTCATACCCACAGCAAATCACTACTTCCATCACAACCAAACAGCTCCCAACACCATGAGCAGCCCTAACCTGCAACAAGTGCACCACCACCAAAATCTTATCAACAACATCCAAACCAAGCCTGAACCCAACAGACCACAACCAAACAAGCCCTAGCCGAACCCTATTCCTTAACAGATCCTTAGCAAGCCAAATAAGCCTCAGCTAGTTCCAACCCTAGCCACCAGATCTGAAAAACCAAAAACAAAAACAAAAAAACTAGCCTTACACCATCACAACCAGCCCCTACCTTCAAGACCACCATCGCCCTCAGCCGCAGAACCTTCATCTTGTGCGCAGCCAGAGGCTTCTGCCTTCTATTTGTCTTCTAGGGTTTGTGCAGTGATATAAAGAATTCTCTCAAAAAAAAAACCACCCAAAGCCCATTTGTACTAGCCACCAATTCCCATCCCACTGCCCACTTGTTTCCATTTATAATAAACCCAACCCACTCCTGCCTTTAAACAATGACTCAGTCCAGTTGATATCCCAACAATCCATCTCTCTAGTAGAGGAGCCCAACCCATTTGTCTTATGACATAAACCTAAGGCACAACAGCTTGCAGCCCAAACCCACTAGTATTTAACTAAGTAGCACGGACACATCATTTGGGGTGCCGTTTGCGTTTCCGACACTCCACGAACACGGACACGCGGGGACATGGCTGTGGAAGTGTCCCGGTTAATTTAAATTAAATCATTAAGTCGGACACTTCTAGGACACGGCAAGACACGTCCGGACTCTGGGACGCTTTTGGCCTGGTGGTGAATGGTGATCTTTTTAAAATAAGTGTTTCTTGGGTGGCGGGGGGGGTGTCCGAACAAAATATTGGAAAAATAAAATGATATATAAATCGTATATCTTATTATAAGCCCTAGCCTCTTAAGACTCTTTCTTTTTTAAATCTTGTCTTGTCTCTACTCTTTGTTTATAAGTTATTACATGAAAACGAGAAAATGGAGGCGCCGAGAAAATCGATTATGCTCCTGCGGAAGTAAAACATGGATGGTTGAACGGAAGTCAAAAAGGGTTTTGAGTTTAGGGTTTTTTAAAGTAGGGTTTACAAATTTATTTAAATATTTTTTTTTGGGATGGATATGTAATGTATTGTTGATGTTTAATCCTCCTTTCTTATTATTATTATTTTTTAATTAAAATTAAATTAGAGTTAATTTTTTTTTTATTATTCGAAGTATCCTAGCCGTCTCCGTATCCTATATTTTTGGGATTTTCCGTTTCACCGTCTCCGTGTCGTATCATGTCCGTGTCAAGTGTCCGCATCCATGCTACATAGGTATTTAACCCAGACCTAAGTCCTTTCTATTTCAAGCAGCCCAACCCAACCAGCTCACGGTTAACGTCAACAGCCCCTTTTTGGTGTGAAAAAGAGAGAGAGAGAGAGAGAGAGAGAGAGAGAGAGAGAGAGAGTAAAGAGTGGGAAAAAAAGAGGCCAAGGAAAAGTGATCCAAAAAAAAATTTGTGGAAATTTCTTTTGTAATTTTACCTACATCGGAAATTGGAGATTTCACAATCAAGCTACAGAGGAGTACGTTGGGCTACATCGGCTCAAAGATTTATCCAGATTCATCACTTCTGAGGTACACGTGTTCCTTTGAAATTTTGATTAGTATAAATATTTTGACGAATCATTTAATATTGCAAATAAAGGCCTTCTTGAATCGTCATAAGCATGTCCAGCTATTATTGTACCTATCCCATTTTTTGTCCCACTCAAGTCACTTGTACCTTTCTTACAACCGTCACGGCAGTAAGAAAGGTAGCTAGGCCTGTAAACGGATTAGATTTGGATCCGATCCAATCCGAATCCGACAATAAATATCCGATATAATATCTGAATCCGAACCCGAATCCGAACATTTTGTTAGCAAACGGATCGGATTCGGATTTGGTATATCCGACCCGACAATCCGAAACTAATAGAATTTAATTTACAGTTTAGCTCCCCTTATTTTGTGAAATTTACATAATGACCCTACACTATAAAATTCTTTTGATGCTTAACGGATATTTAATTAGAAAAAATGATAATAAAAATTTGGTGCTCAACAGATATCCGATTAAAAATTTCCTTTGGCGCTTAACAGATATCCAATTAATAAATAAATAACTTGATTTGTTTAAGGGATTTTTTTTTAGTGCTTAACGGATATCCGTCGAATATCCAAATCCTAACAAATTCGGATTCGGATTTTGGTTAACGGATTTTTTATCAGATCGGATTCGGATTTAGTTAACGGATTTCTTATCGGATTCGGATATCACAAATCCGATCTGTTTACAGGCCAACAGCCATCCAATGTCCGAATATTGGTTGTAAACTTGTATTGACGAGGTATTTCACATGAATGTTATTTCTCAATCCGCCATTAAAAGACTCAATCTTCCAATTTCTCCACACCCACAACCATATACGGTAGTTTTGGATGATAACTCTACATATTTTGTCACCAAAAGTTGTTTAGTGCCCATCCAAATGGCTAACCTATATTTCGGAAAAATCTGGTGTGACGTCTTGCCAATAGATGTGGGTCATATTCTTCTCGGTCGAGACTAGATTGATGAGTATAACGCAAAAAGGGGAAAAGAAAATAAATATACCACTCAGTATCGTGGTCGGTCCATTCACATATGTCCTTTAAAGCCTAAGGTCATTTCTGCAGTTTCTAGTAAACCAAGTTCCTCCACTTTCATAAATGACCTACGTAATCAAGTTCCATCTCAGCTTTCTAGAAAACCAGTCCCCGCAACTTCCGTAGATAATCTTGCTAAACTTGTTCATGATTTATCTGTCCGAATTGAGCAAACAAAGTTAGCATTAGGCAAACAAAGTTAGCAAAACATCCAAAGTAATGCTCGATTAGAATCCATCGAAGCGTCTCTTCAACGAATCATGAGTGCACGACATATCAAACAAGACCCATCATTTAAAGTCACCAATGTGCCTATTGAGTGTCGTGTGGAGAGACCCATAGAGAACGAGGATGATAAGCCACTTGTTAGCGAAGTTGCAAATGATCTTGCTATCATCTCAATTCCTTCGCCGTCGGTCCCTTCGCTTCGAATGTCCACCCCACCATTGAATTCTGAAAGCAAAACGAAGGCTCTACTCCTTATTTCCCCCTACTCCACCATCTAGCCATGTTTGTAGTGACCGTCCAACATACCTAAAAGAAAATTTATTTGACTTGTCATTAAATATGATTGCTAATTTTAAATTTCATGTGGAGTTCGTGTTGCCTCCCCTTACTTTATCTGCAGGTGTTCCGAATGGTGTAATGCTTTCTACAGTCTTGAACCTAACATTTGCTCATTTTCATAAAGTTTGTCATCATGCGGGTGCTCTTCATTCTTCCTAGCTTAACCATCCTACTATCTCGCCGAAGTGTCGTTTTTCGAAGACAGGAAGAGTTGATGGGGATCAAAAGGAGATTTTCATAATAATTGTATTTGATCCTGGAGGATTTTGTATTTAATTTGTTTATTTAGGTTTAGAAAGTTTTCATTAAAGAATAAATATCAATTAGGAATAAATACCTTTTAAGGATCTTATCTTAGGTAGTTTTGATTTAGGTATCTTTTAAGGATATTATCTTAGGTAGTTTTGATTTAGGTAATAATTATCCTTAGGAAATTTTATCTTTGTGAAAGCTTTGGTCTCTTTATTCACTATAAATAGGGTGCCAAGTTATTGTATGAAATAGTTTATGATGATGTATAAAAATTGAGTTCTCTCTTTGTGGGCCTAAGGTCTTGGTGGACTCCAAGAGATCTTCGTGGATTCCAAGAGTTTTTTCTCTTTTCTTGGTGTACTCCAAGATTTCTGCCTATTCATCTTATTTTTCTTCATTGTTCATTATCAAATCCCTCAATATTTCGATTTCTTGACGTGTCCTTGCTACATATTTTTTCAGGTTCCATCAAGCCTTTCAATAGTCTATAGTAACTTAGATTTCGTTCCAATCTTCACAATAGTCCAGTGACTCTTGCCTGTGAGAGCTGGCAGGAGGGGATTATATTTCGACTAAGTTATGCATCATCTTGCTCAAAGTGGCTTCGTACAGACTGAAAACTGGGGTCAAGCTTTCAACAGCCTCAAACAATGGCCTCTATGAAAAGTACTAGCATAACATTGCACAAAATCTGCGAGCCTGCCAGAACTTGTTGGTCAAGTAGTATCAGGTTATTCCAAAGTTACTCTGGCTGATAAGCTGACGATTCAAAATATAAACGAGATTCAGGGGGGAAGGGTTTCTTTAATGATTGGACAACTATGTACATAATTCTATGTTTTGAACGCAACGAAAAATATTCAACGCTCCGGCACTAAATATTCTCAATACCATGAGGAAGAAACAACTACTTATAAGATGCTAGACAACATTGTTCTAAATAACAGCTGATACCACAACATAAATCCATGGACAAGTGGACGGTGTATTTGCGAGCCACTTGAAGGACGAAATAAGTGTACCTTCACAAGTAGAAGTGAAAAAGAGAGTTATCAAAGAGAAGTGGGAGGCACTCTTACTTACACAGTATGCCTAAGGGAGAATGCGAAAAAGCTCATGGGCTCATATGAAGAGGCAGGATAACTGTGGTAAAGCCATGTGCAAGGAAGATCGTTCGAACAATCTCTCTTTCTCTAGGACGACCAACGTACAGCACAGCACCAAAGCTGAGGCAAAAAACTTAGGCAAGCCTTCAACTACAGCCGACGAGCCACATAAACATTAAAATCCTTTTAAGGGGGTCACAGCATGGTGTGACAGACATTATAATCAAATCCGAGCTAAATTAACTCCCGTTGAAGCATCTTTTAGGAATTTTGATTCTCTACCCATAGCATCGCTGTTCTCACCAATCTACAAGCTTTGCGGCCATGACGATCCCTAAATACGCAACATACTTTCCTCATTAATACACAAACCCATTAGGTTTTGTATACTTTTGACATAAGTATTTCATTATCCCATATTTATAAATAAATTCAAAACCAGCTCAAAAAAGTAACAATTTTGCAACATACTAAAGTCTGTTAGTTGTTTTTCACTTGCACCCTTTAACTTTTAGTTGTCTTTGCGGTATCCCTGTGTTATGTTTAATTAGTAAATTTAGTATGTCGTAGTATTTAAAAAGTGTCTTGCTTTTCGTCATACTAGCAAGATTAATAAATATATACCATTTAATCAAAATGGGATGCATCCAAGATGCCCCAAACTTTAGACTTCTTTACGGATACCCACTTCCCCACTCCCGCCCACGCCCCTGCATCAAGCAGAAGTAAGCCAAATGCTCTTCGTTTGGATGAATCTTTCATAGCTTGGTGGTTGCGTCCAAAATTGACTGGTGGTCCAACTCTTACTGTTGGATACACACATCTTCTATCAAACTATGAGTTCTCTTTGCAGCACAAATATATCAACAGCCTTGATTCCCGAGATTTCAAATGACAAGCAGGAATACACAAATATTGTCTGGACCAAATATCTCAAATGCTCCATGAAACACCTAGAAATTATCAGGACAACCATGTTGGTAATTATGACCACAATGATTGCCACACCTCATTGGAGAAGAAGCCAAATGCAGTTTAAAAACAATTAAAAAAAAGCTTCCAAAATGCTCTCCAAAAGAAACATGAGCCAAAAAACTAAATTCTGAATGTGAAGGTTATCGTGCAAGAACACAATCTATTTTTTGGTAAGAAAGGACTTACTGTGACGACATGGCAGAATTCTAATCTTCTCTCCAACAGCATAATCTTCGAGACATATAGCACATGTCCTTGAAGTACTATTATCCTCTAGCACAGCCGTAAATACAAGGCTCGGCATTGCTTTCACAAGTCGACTGCTCATCCCATGAAATTCACGAGCACGTGAAGCTCGAGGTCGCTCTCGCCTTATGCGATGCCGGCGAATGAAGAAACAAGTAGCTAGCACAGCAGACATCGCAAGTAAAGAAATGAAAGATATGGCCATGATTGACCAGGCTGAGTTCTCAAAGCTTGGGATTATCCACAATTCCATGTCAGTGGAGCCAGCAAACTTAGTGAGTTTTTCTCCTGAAGCTTTGGAAACAAACACGGCATGTATTTTTATACCAGCTGAATTTCCTGCCACTGCATTTACACGCCTGGATTAGATATCATCACAGAACCAATAAAACTGCATACTAATCACCTAAATTTACAAGTAATTACAGCATCGAAAAGAAAATAACAAATTATGGAGGCTCTAAGATATCATAAGAGAGAGAGAGAGAGAGAGAGATCAGCTTCAATTTGTCTTGAAACCAAATGGGGGTTTATATGATCTTCAGCTCCTTGCAGGATGTTCTAGACATTTTGGCTTCTAAACCAAACAAACCCTAGATAGATCATAGGAGTTCTCATGGCCTGATCATATCCACATAAAAATAACTTCAAACATACTAGACATGGTATACCATAACTAGAGGAAAAGTTTTCTGACATCAATTATGCTTACAACAATATGGACCGATAGGGTATTACATTATGCATTAAAATGTCCGAAAACACACTCCATACTGCTGTTCCTCTTTTAACTCGGGCCATTAGTACCACTTTAAAGCAAGTCAAAGGTAAACATATGGATAGATCATAGGAGTTCTCACGGCCTGACCCTTCCAAGGACCATCATCATACCCACATAAAAATAATTTCAAACATACCAGATATGGTATACCATAACTAGAGGAAAAGTTTTCTCAACAATTATGCTTACAACAATATGGACCGAGAGGGTATTATGTTGTGCCTTAAAATGTCTGAAAACAGACTCCACACTACTGTTTCTCTTTTAACTCGGGCCATTAGTTCCACTTGAAAGCAAGTCAAAGTTAAATATGCATTAACTTCGTGCAATACTCTTACTATGAGTTCTTGAATGTTAATGTCATAACGCACCTTTCTGGACATTTTCCAGGTCCACCACCATCACAACAGATTTACTATGTTTTTCAGCGACTTCAACATCTCAACTACATCAATTGAAAGCAAAGCCCACTAAATCCTGATCGCAACTTGCGTCTCAACCTCTCTCATTGGGAGGTGTGAAGGAGATACAATTCAAGCCAGAGCTAAGTGGTTCCTACTAATTTTTTCTCTTAAACATGTCTTTTTTTATTTTCTTTCTTAGGAAATATAAAGCTCAATAAACAATACTCTAAGTCCCTAATGTGCCCAATACGACATGGGGAATAAATAAAGACTTCTTTTAAAGATAAGTAAAAAATTAGTGGGTTGGTCAATAAATAAAAGGAAATGTGTTTATTAGTGGGTTAAACACTTAAATGTATCGTCAATAGCATGTTCAAGATCTGGCCAAGAAGAAAAGTTGTGTAAGAATTAAGAAACCTCTAATGTGTGCATGTATAGGTGGCAGCTTGGTTTCGACTTCCTGATGATCAGTTAACCAAATAAGTGGAAAGCAAACTTCTGTTTCAACTTCCAACTAAAAAGAACTTTTTTTATTTTGCTTCTAGAATATCACAAGGTTCATAGCACAAGTGAGTGCACAACTAAAATGATAGCATGTACAGGATCTGGCCAAGAATAATAGTTGTATAAGAATTAAGAAACCCCTAATGTGTGCATGTATAGATGGCAGCTTGGTTTTGACTTCCTGATAATCAGATAACCAAATAAGTGGAAAGCAAACTTCTGTTTCAACTTGCAACTAAAAACAACTTTTTCTATTTTGCTTCTAGAATATCATAAGGTTCACAGCACAAGTGAGTGCACAACTAAAATCTATGTAGCACGGACACTTCACTTTGGGTGGGGTGCCGTCTCCATATCGTGTCCATGTCAGACACCGACACTCGTCGGACACGCGTTACCATGTGTCAGACACGCTATAAAACGTGTCTTAAATATTTTAACATCGTACACACCTTGATCATGTATCGGACACGCAGCCGACATGGCCGAACACAAGTGAATGCAGCATGGTGGCCCCTCGTTAGAAATGCGTTTTAAAACTTTGAGGCAATAATCTTAATATTGTAAAATTGGGGATAAACAATTGGTTTATTTGAGAATTATGGAAACATGAGTGGACATGGAACTGTAAATTGTATATTTAATTCAAAGACATAATGATTTAATCGTTGTATCCTACTGTGTCTATATCTTGTTTAATTGTTATGTTTTGTAATCATTTTATAAGTATATGTTGTAAGTTGCTATTTGCCTAGTTTCTATGAGTGAATATCAGAATATGTAATGTAATGTTGATATTTAATCCTCTCTTCTTCTTCTTTTACTTCAAACTACATTATATTTTTTGAAAAGAGTTTTTTATTCGACGTATCATAGCCGTCTCCATATCCTACATTTTTGGAATTTGACTTATTGCCGTCTCCGTGTCATGTATCCGTATCCGTGCTACATAGACTAAAATATTATTCTCCATTGTAGAAGAGAATGAACTTGTTCCAAAAGCAAATAATACAATATGCATTGGAACTACAGTGCATAAACAAGATAAATGGAATAAAACAGCTTCCAGCTTGCATGTGTCATGACAACGTGTATAAACTCCAATAGTCCATGGTATCATATTATGAAACCATTAACACTATGTCTATACCAGTGAAAACACATGCCACCCCAAGATGCTAACAAAAAACTTCCCTCATTATGTACTAGTTCTGGAAGTCTCATACTGTACTGTAACCAAGAAATGAAACAGAGCACTGGTAGCGAATACATTAAAAATAGATCTTTTCCCATCAAGAAAACATTAAAAGAAAGCATCAAATAAGAATATTATAGGGAAAACACTAGCATATGCACTAAATGCATGGTTCAAGGTCGTGGTCGCTGAAGGTCACGGAGACGACTAGGTTGCAGCGCCGCGGACTGGTATCGGGCGATACGCAAAGATAAACTAGATTTAAGGTTCAAAAAAATCTGAAAATTTCTAAAATAATTAGAATAACAAATTTGGCCTAATAGATTATCACAATACATAATGTACCAATTACAATATCACATAATAACCAATACACACGCAGCGGATTGACCAAATGTGTTTCTTATTTCAAACTTAATTTAGAAAGAAATAATAAGTCATTTGTTTATTAACAATTAAGCATTTTGTTTATTAATAAATAATAATTATACAATGTGAGAAGATAAAATTATACACATCATGCTATTTTTGGTTGGATATATAGCATAGTATATTATATTATACTTAAAACCACATTATGCTATTGTCTATAATATAGCATATTTGTTTTTGTTTTTGTTCTTTTTGAAAAGATAATAAAACTTAATATGTAATAAAATAAATAATAAAAAAAATAACAATAAAGCCTACTATATATAAAATAACACAATTTCCATAATTATGCAAGTAATAAGCATTGTTATATTTAGTTCATGCCACATAAATATATATATAATAAAACAAAAAAACAAATAAATAAATTCACATATAATCATAACACACAGGAGTAATATAAAAACTAAAGCCTAAAAAGTCTCCCATCAAAAGAGAGACACGTTCAGCAACCTCCAGTGCACAGAGAGAGAGAGAGAGAAACGAAGCACTGAAAAATGGAGGGACAAAGGACTAAGAGAGAGAGGCGACTTCAAATCTATCCTGCAGATCGTCGATGGAGCACGGACACTTTGGATCGTCGATCGTTGAATAGTGATCTAGTTCGAGAATGAGAGATCTAACTCAGAAAAGGTAAGATTCGAACCGTTTGCCCTCTTTTTAAGACTCATATCTGTCCTCTTAAGATCGTCTCACCATCTCGGCCGAGATCTCGTGCGATACGGAACAATCTCGCCCGATACATGGCGATACGGCCGATACAGTCACCGATCCATCGTCGTTTTGATAGTTTTCTGTATCGTCTGTATATCTCATTTCGTTGGGCTTCGAAACCGAGTCAACTCGACTGAGTCTTCGAAACCTAACTAAATGTGAAGCTTAGAAGCACAAAGCGGGGGCGGGAGCGAGGAAGCGTTAAAACTTTAAGAGGTTCAAAGGTTGGGAGCGTTTAAGAAGCGTCCAAATAGTTGATGTAGACATATTTATATCTAATTATTGCAGAGGAATTTAGATTGACCTAATATATGTTAATTGTAAATTTTGTTTTTGAAAGTCTTAAGCCATATGTTCCGACATAAATATATTTCTTCGATAAAATCTTTGAGCAAAATAAGGAACTTGAATCTAGTTATAGGCTATTTTGAGACTTGGTTGTGATGGGAGCGGGGTGGGAGCGAGGTTCTAATATGAGGGGAGCGAGGTTCCGACAAACTTCTTAATAAGAAGCGCGGAATCGAGAGTTTGAGGAGAGAACGTGACCAATTTAGAAGGTTCCTGCTTCTAAGATGTGAAGCTCGTCTTTTAAGTTCAATTATTTTTTTACCCTTTCCGCTGTTACATATTCTGGAAAGTACTTGGCATGTAAGACCAATTCAACTTGGTCAAATATTCTAGGGTTTATTCAAAGAGACATTATTAGTTTTTAATATTTACAAGTTTAGGTTTATACTTCGTGATAGGGATCAAAAGGAGATTTTCATAATAATTGTATTTGATCCAGGAGGATTTTGTATTTTATTTGTTTATTTAGGTTTATAAATATTCATTTGAAGAATAAATATCAATTAGGAATAAATATCTTTTAAGGATCCTATCTTAGGTAGTTTTGATTTAGGTATCTTGGATATTATCTTAGGTAGTTTTGATTTAGTCAATAATTATCCTTAGGAAATTTTATCTTTTTGGAAGCTTTTGGTATCTTATTCAATATAAATAGGGTGCCAAGTTATTGTATAAAACAGTTGATGATTATGAATAAAAAATTGAGTTTACTCTTTGAGGGCATAAAGTCTTGGTTGATTCCATGAGATCGTGATGGATTCTAAGTTTTTTATCTTTTCTTGGTGGACTCCAAGATTTCTATCAATTCTTCTTATTTATCTTCATTGTTCATTATCAAATCCCTCAATATTTTGATTTCTTGACGTGTCCTGCATCACTTCACTTTTTTGCTTTATAAATGTGCTTTTTGATTGTTCATTTCCTCTACTTTTTGTTCTACATAGTTTTTATCATTTTTATAATTATTTTAAAATTTGTTACCGAATCTTACGATTTATGATTCACGAATCCTTATTCGATTCACTTGCATCATTTCGATTCACGATACGAATCCCGATTTGACAACTATGACTATATGATTGTGTTGCAACCATAGTTAACCGCAAGAGAAAAGTGAACTCTCCATTACTATGTAGTTATGCACGGTGCCCTTTTTTTTAGGATTGTAGTTTTGTACCCTTTATTAGGACGAATCTTTTCTTTTCTTGTTTTGGTCCTGTGGTTTTTATGATTTGGTAGTGATATTGATGATGTAATGTTGTTTAATTACAACAATCTTGTTATGCTTATGATCGTTGTGAATGATTTTGTAATCTGAAATGATGATGTCGGATGTTGTTAAACGGGTCAAATGTGGTGTTTAATGTGAAATAAATGCGTAAAGAGAGACAGGGGTTGTATGTGGTTCGGCGCTGTTAACTAAGCAGCCTACGTCCACGCGTGTCGCGTGTGGGGTGCTAGTGTTTCCACTATATAGAAACCTGTTTACAAAGATCGGTGAAGGACTTGATGATCCAACAATGGAATTGGAACTATCAAGGGCTGTCGTACACCATTGTTTCTAGTATTCCAAGGGAGACTCTGGCTAACTAGGGTTTTGATATCTCACTGTGAGAGAGGTGTAGAAACCGGGCGTCAATGATGTAAAAAAAAACTGGGATCCTTTGGTGAGGAGAGTAAAACCTTTTTTATTGAACAAAGAGTTTCCTAATACATGTAGGTCACCCTAATAAATTTAGGAAACTGATTGACAATTGTTTCCTTATCCTAGCAGGCAGCAGCCCTAGATTAGGTTGTCTTTAGTCGACAGTTTATCTAGGAGTCTCTCAGAGTCTGGGCCGTGTGGGACTCGCTGTTGAGCTGGCTGAGTTGGATTAGGACTGTTCTGCTGGATGAGTTGTCTGCCCGAGCGCTCTATCCCGACTTGTGGGTCAGGGTCTTCACCTGGCGAGGCGATGGCCAGTCTCTAGTTGATTGCAAGACTCAAGTCTTCTGACCGGATACTCTTGACCACTTAATGGTAAAACAGTCTTGTTATAATCCTTATGGTTCTTGTTATGTGACTATTTGGTCTTATTTTCATTAGTATTGTATTATTAAGCAAAAATTAATATTTTATTCTTCGTACACTAGCCGTACCCGTGCCCAACATTTTTAGGATTTGTCTTACCCCGTACCCGTATCATGTCGTATCCCGTATCCGTACTCGTGCTACATAGCACGAAATACAAATGGAGAAACAAGAAGGGTTGAGGGTCAAAACTAAAAAACTATCACCTAAAGTTGCTCCCAAAAACTAAAACTACTAAAAATGTTGAAATAGGCAAAGGGCTAGCCCTGCCTTAATCAGTAAAAAGTGGTTGTAGACTTTATTCGAGCCCGAGCTCAATCTCACATTCAAGCCACAAAACTCTAACTCTCACCGTTGCACTAAGCTCTAGTTAACTAGGAGAATAAAAAACTTTCATCGACAGAGTAGCACAAATATTCAATCTAGTGGTTTTCGAATTGCAGATAGTAAAATATACATCTTTTCACCAACAAGTAAGCAAATAGTAGAAGATCATTACTTGCAACCAAATCACCATCTTCACTGTCATATACAATGACCGCTTTGAACCCCGCAGTTTGTGCTCTTCTAACTTTATCCTCAAAGCTACATCCTCCTCTAATGATCAACACAAAGCAGGAACCTGTGCCCTCTTCAGTTGAACCAACCTTATTAATCAAAGGTGCACATGCATCCAGAGGCTCTGCCACGGACAATGTTCCACTCAACCCAGAACCTTTCACCGCTGGAGCTGAAATTAGCAATGGAACAAAGGACATGAAGTGCATACAAGTTGCAAACAATCACTGCCACTAATTAGTTTATCAAAATTAGAATACAATGATCATTACAACCATGATAACCAAATTCAAGTGCTGTTCCCAACACTCTTAGGAATCAAATCCGAATTATGAAACAAACAAACATAACCTGAATTGTTTTATTTAGATCATTCCTAGATTGGACAGAATATCTTAATTCCAAGAGTCTTAACGTACAATACTAAAATATGTCATGAGATTATCCAGAGGTCTAATCATTCACAAACTACTTTAACTGACTAAATTTTGGAAGGAAAAAAAAAAAAAGAGATTTTACAAATCCCACCTAGCTTAAGGACAAGCATTCATGACCCTACAACTTTCTAGCATGACACATAAGTTTAGATCACCACTGATTCTGAAAATCCCAAAATCTGATTCGTTGTTATGAATAGAAAGGAGAAAAGGAAATATACAGGTATATATATATATATATATATAGACCAAGTTCAAACTTCAAATATTCATTAAACATCATGTCAACGGAATACAAAAGCTCAAATTTATAATCTTGTTTGTTCAACAGTTATTGAAATTAAAAATAACATAGGCAATCCAAAAACACTTTTATATAATTCGGAAAAAAGAAGAGGAAGAAGAAGAAAAACTCACAAAAGTTAGCTTCGATGTCCTCGAACGATAAGGTGACGTTGTTCCCAATTAAAACCACGTTAGCAAAGGCCGTACAGAATAATACAGAGAGAAAACTACATAACGGCACCAAAGGATTCACCATCTCTCTCTATCTCTCTCTCTCTCTCTCTCTCTCTCTCTCTCTCTTATCAAGAATCCCTTAATATGAATATTCAAAATCACCCAGGCAAAAAGAAACACAAACCGCAACCCTAAGTGGGTTTTTCTAGAGAAGAGAAAATTAGGGGCTTTAGGATGGAAACATCAGCTTCCATTATCAGATCCCGGCTGGATTCTTTGATGCTGTCTGCTTTGGCAATTTTTATGGGTTTTCTTTTCTCTAATGTTTGGTTTTGGAGATGTCAAGGGGTCCAAGGAAAAGAGACTAAAAGTAGCAGGAGAAAAATGAAAACTAGATTTTATTGCATTTATATATATATATATATATATACATATGACTATATTTATGGATAGAATTTGGTGTGCTGTAATGGTTATCTGGGACAATTCTACAATACGACCGAATAGTTTGGTTATATCATACAACTAATCACTACACATATATACAGTGGTAAGAAATATAAATATATATTTGTACAAAGTTCCTTACATAAGTACAAAGGTTTTCTTGCTACAGTTAAGTTTCTTATTATGGTTACAAAGCTCTATTATCATATATACAAAGGTTCACTATCACGCATACAAAGCTCCATTAATATAAGTACAAAGGTTTCTGATTTTAGTTTGGTACAAACTTTTCTTTTTTTGGTACAAATATTTCTTATAAGAGAACAATATTTCTTACCATGTACAAATATTTCAACGCTATCTGAGAAACCATAATTTTATGACCCACAGAAGCTAAGCCCAAATATGCCTATGAGGCAATGTTAACTGACATAGGATCTATTCAAATTGAACATTTCTATCTTAACCCAAAAGATGTTAAAGAGTGTTATCACTCATTCTAAATGTTATGTGGTTAAGGTTCTCCATGCAAATGAATGGGGATTAAATCATTCACAAGCAAATACTTTAAAAGTTAATGGAAATTCTTTTAACTACTGGGATTATATTAAGGCATGGCATTGTACCTTTTACTACCAAAATCTAGTCAGAAAGCATACCTAGCTTTTTGTTATTAATGATTGATATGTCAAGAAATATTCTGTAATTGTTCAACCGCCACGTGTTCAGCCAATGGCCCGGGAAAACCGGATTTGAGGCGTGGAGCCCACGCTCCCGAGGTGTCCTGCTGTTGCTGACCGGGATACCCGGACGGTCGTGGTGAGGCCCCAAGGGATGCGGCATCAGTTATGTTTCCAAACTGTTTCCTTATACAGCCATGAGTCTATCAAGAGGAATCAATGGTTGCCTAAACCACTTAGGAAACTTTCCAAACATTGTACAAATCCATTGCGATTAGATTAGGCTTCCTAATCTGACAAGCTTACCATGTAAGGGTGGACACTTGCACCTATAAAAGAGCCCACCTGCCCTCTCAAGGGGGATCCGACTATCAATTCTCTAAGCATACAAGCCTGTACTAGAGAACTCACCATTTACACGCATACACCCGGCCGGTATTACTGGTAGTGCCGCCCACCCTTGTTGGCTCACCAGGCCTGCTGGTGATTTGCTAGTGAGACGCGCACAGACGCACCCGTGGATGTAGGTCACCTCGTTAACGGGACCGAACCACACGCAAACTTTTCTTTGTTGTCTTCTTGCATAAATCTTGCTTACCAATTTTCGGCATCATCAGTTTGGCGCCGTCTGTGGGAAAGACACAGCTTTCTCATCAACACAAATCTTTGACTGATCGATATGCCGCCAAAGAAGGGTAAGAAAACCGCTGATTCAGCCGGTCAGGAAGACCTGCAGATCGAGCCGCGGGCTACCTCCATGACCACTGACCAGGTCACGGCAGCGCTGGAACAACTCTTGGAGGGCCAGCTCCGAACACAATAGCAAATAGAGGCGCTTATGGCCCAGCACGAAAAGGCGGTTGGGGACCATGAGAAAAGCCCTTCGTCGGGAAAGCGGCCCGAAAAGAGCGCTCCCGGCCAAGGGCCCGTTCGGACGCGCGAAAAAACCTGATCTGCTCCAGTGTCCCAACCAGATCGCGAACGTCATCCGGAGGGAGAACGTAGCCATGCTACCAAGCGCTCGCAGAGAGGACCTCGGTACGTCCCTCGCCGAGCGCGCCGCGTGGAGGATGCTAGGATCCTCATTGAGCGGAGACGAGCTGCGAGGGGAGAAGCGCCCGGACGTAAAGCCCGGGAGTCTGTCAACGATCCACCCGTCCTGAGCCGGGGGGATCTTAGGCACAGACTTTCCCGGACCCACAGCCGAGTGTTATCCCAGAGGTCGACGCGCTTTGAGGATGAGGCCTCGTCATCTGACCCTACCTACCACTCGGACACAGAAAGGAGGACCGGGCACACGAACGTCAAAGCCCAGGTTGAGGAGTTGCAGCAGCAGATTGAGAGGCTGAACCGCAAGTCCGGCCACGACCGCACAAATACAGAGACAAAGTCGCCCTACACTATCCGGGTGATGCAATTTCCAATTCCACGGAAGTTCAAACCCCCTCACCTCAGCTCATATGACGGCAAGGGGAGTCCGGTGGACCACATCCGCACTTATAAGGCGCAGATGGCACTGGTCACTACGATAGACGAGTTGCTGTGTCTGGCCTTCCCTAGTACTCTCAAGGGATCAGCCGCACAGTGGTTCCATGCCCTGAAGCCCCGGACGGTCGACAACTTCAAAGCCCTCAACAAACTCTTCATCAGCCAATTTGTCGGGATGCTAGACCGATCCCAACCAGATACCCAGCTACTAGCCGTCAAGCAACAAAAGGGTGAATCTTTAAGGGAGCATATAGATCGTTTCAACCAGCAGAGGCTCCTGATCCGCAACCTCAATGAGACGGCCGCGATCATGGCCTTCTGTTCAGGAGTTCAACACACCAAGGTGGCCACGTCTTTTCATCGGAATCGACCGGCCACCCTGGTGGAACTCTCGGAAAGAGTTGGGAAGTATATAGACACCGAAGAATTTTTTAAGGCAAAGCGCGCCAGCCAGGCGGGAGACGAATCCCCGCAAGCCAAGCGCAAGCGCGAGGGATCAGAGAAGGGTCCGGGAAAGAAGCCGAAGCAAGATCAGCGGGACGTTAGGGGCCAGCCCCCAACAGCTTTTACTCCCCTTTCCCGGCCCATACATGAAGTGATGGCCGCTGCAGAAGCACAGAGGCTGCTCCCGCAGCCAGCTAAACTCAGAGCCCCACCCGGTAAGAGAAACCGGGAGAAGTTTTGTCGTTATCACAGGGATCACGGCCACGAAACGGAGGATTGCTTCAAGTTAAAGATAGCAATCGAGAAGCTGATAGAGCAGGGGCATCTTGCCGAGTTCGTCACAACGGATAGACGGCCCCGACTGGAAGCCCAAGCTCCCGGTCAGCCCCCTCCACCACTCGGCCACATTAATGTGATCTCCGGAGGAACATCTGGCGGAGGTGATTCTCAGTCGGCGCGGAAGAGGCATGCCCGAGCATCCCGAGCGGATGTATGGCAGGTCCAATCCACCGGCTCGTCACCAGCCGATGTTCTGACGTTCTCGTCAGACGACGCACTGGGCCTCCACTGCCCCCATGATGACCCGCTAGTAGTAACGCTTTCTATAGCTAACTATATGGTCCAGAGGGTGTTGGTTGACACAGGCAGCTCATCCGACATAATGTTTGCAGCGGCATTCGACCAACTTGGGATCTCCCGGGATCGGCTCCGGCCGGTTGCTACTCCCTTGGTCGGATTCAACGGCTCCAGCACCCAACCGCTCGGCACGATCGAGCTCCCAGTTCTCATGGGAACCTACCCGCAACAGGTTTCCATACTGACTAATTTCGTGATAGTGGAGGCTCCCTCGGCCTACAACGTTATCCTCGGAAGGCCGACCCTCAACAGGGCCCGAGCAGTTGTCTCCACATACAGCTTGACCGTAAAGTTCCCAACTGCTCAAGGACCCGGATGCTTGCGAGGAGACCAGACCACGGCGCGAAGTTGTTATGTTAGTTCGTTGCGCCGGGGGGCAGTCATCGAAGTACTGAACGCCCAAGAAATGGACCCCCGGGACCAGAGGGACGTGATCGGGCCCATGGAAGAATTGGAGCAAGTTGTGCTAAATCCAGAACACCCGGGCCGCACGGTCAACATAGGAGCACTGCTGGAGCCCGCCTTGAAAGAAAAGTTGATCCAGTTCCTGAGGCAAAACCAGGACGTTTTTGCTTGGAGTCACGAGGACATGCCCGGAATTGATCCCCGAGTAATGTCCCATCGTCTCAATGTCAGCCCAGACTGCCGTCCGGTAAAACAGAAGCGAAGGGGCATGGCCCCCGAAAGACAAAAAGCTGTAAGTGAGGAGGTCGCGAAGCTCCTAAAAGCTAACTCCATCCGGGAGGTCCACTACCCCGACTGGTTGGCCAATGTTGTCCTGGTCAAGAAGAGCAATGGCAAATGGAGGATGTGTGTGGACTTCACCGACCTCAACAAGGCCTGCCCCAAGGACTGTTATCCGCTGCCCAGGATAGACCTCCTTGTCGATTCAACGGCAGGCCACTCACTCCTCTCGTTCATGGACGCCTACTCGGGGTACAATCAGATCCGCATGTACCCCTGGGATGAAGAGAAGACGACGTTCATCACCGACCAAGGCACGTACTGTTACAGAGTTATGCCCTTCGGCCTCAAGAATGCCGGGGCTACATACCAACGCCTGGTCAACTTCATGTTCAGAGACCTCATCGGAAAGTCCATGAAAGTATACGTGGACGACCTCCTGGTCAAGAGCCGAGATGAACCCGATCACCTGGAGCATCTGGCCGGGGCCTTCAGCATTTTGAGAAAATTCAGGATGAGGTTGAACCCAGCCAAATGCACCTTTGGGGTCTCATCCGGAAAGTTCCTCGGTCATCTAGTCAGCAGACGGGGAATCGAAGCAAACCCCGACAAAATCCAGGCTATCATCAACATACGGTCACCCAAGTCAACAAAGGAAGTTCAAAGCCTAGCCGGACGGGTGGCCGCACTGAACAGATTCGTCTCCCGAGCTACTGACCGGTGCCTCCCGTTCTTTAAAATCCTCCGTAAAGCTTTTCAATGGTCGGAGGAGTGCGAGGAGGCATTCCAGGACCTCAAGAAGTACCTGGCCTCTCCTCCTCTACTGATGACACCTACAGCCGGAGAGGAACTATTCCTGCACCTGGCAGTGTCACCATCGGCGGTTAGCTCGGCACTTATTCGGGAAGAGCACGGGATACAGTTCCCAGTGTACTACACCAGCTGGGCGCTGCAAGGGGCGGAGAGCCGATACTCCCGCATCGAGAAATTGGCTTTCGCCCTCATTACCTCCGCCCGAAGGCTCCGGCCGTACTTCCAGGCCCATGCTATTGTAGTACTCACCGATCAACCTCTCCGCAAAATTCTCTCTCGGCCAGACACGTCCGGAAGGCTCGTTAAATGGGCTTTGGAACTGGAGGAGTTTGAGGTAACTTACCGGCCGCGGACGGCCATCAAGGGACAAGCCATCGCAGATTTTCTGGTCGAGTTTACGTATCCCGAAGACCCGGTTGAAGAACCCGAGCCTACGGCCTTACCGCCCGGATTGCAATCCGGCATCCCTACTTAGGTACTGTATGTCGATGGTTCTTCTAACCAGCAAGGTAGTGGTGCCGGGATCATCTTGACTACCCCCGACGGAATCCAGCTCGAATATGCTTTGAGATTTAGGTTTCGTGCCTCCAACAACGAGGCCGAATACGAAGCCCTCCTGGTCGGGTTACAATTAGCCATTTCAATGAGTGCACAACAAGTCGAGAGCTACAGCGACTCCCAGCTCATGGTCAATCAGGTAAACCAGGAATATAAAGCACGGGAAGATAGCATGATAGCCTACTTAGCCCTCGTCCGGACGGTTTCCAAACAGCTCCGAGGATTCTCCCTCACTTGGATACCTAGAGAAGAGAACACCAGAGCTGACCGGCTTGCTCGCCTCGCCTCGTCGCCTGAGTCCGACTTGCCCGGGATAAGGATACAATTCCTGCCCGAGCCAAGTATGATCAACTCAGAAGGCATGGAGGTCGACCCGGTCACTCTGGGGCCCAGTTGGATGGACCCGATCGTGACATTCTTGACGACAGGAGGGCTCCCAAACGACAAAGAGGAAGCAAGGCGGGTCAAATACCGGGCAGCACGATACCATATTCTCGATGGTGTCCTCTACAAGAGAGGATTCACTATCCCATACCTCCGCTGCGTCCATCCAACGCAAGTTCAAGCCATATTGTTTGAAATCCACGAAGGTGTGTGCGGGAACCACGTAGGAGGCCGGACACTTTCCAGAAAGGCCCTACTGCAAGGTTATTACTGGCCAACCATGGCCCGAGACTCGCAGGAGTACGTTCAAAGATGTGACAAGTGCCAACGATACTCTCCCATGATAAACCAACCGGGAGAACTTCAGACCCCGGTCCATAGCCCCTGGCCATTCACCCAATGGGGGATCGACATCGTTGGTCCCTTACCGACAGGAAAAGGGCAGGTTAAGTTTGCCGTAATAGCCGTTGACTACTTCACCAAGTGGGCAGAAGCCGAGCCCCTGGCAACGATAACCGAGCGAAAGATGGAGCATTTTGTGCAGAGAAATATCCTTAGCAGGTTCGGCATCCCACGAGTCCTGGTCAGCGACAATGGAAGACAATTCGATACACCTATCTTTAGACAGTTCTGCTCGGACTATGGGATACTGAATCATTACTCTTCTCCCGAGCATCCACAAGCTAATGGTCAGGCCGAGGTAACCAACCGCACGATCTTGCAGTCGATTAAAACAAGGTTGGAAGGTGCCAAAGGCCTGTGGGCTGATGAACTCCCAGCCCTCCTGTGGGCCTACCGCACCACACCCCGGGCAGCTACGGGTGAAACCCCATTTTCCTTGACTTATGGTTTCGAGGCAGTAGTCCCCACAGAGCTCGGGCTGCCCACATACCGAGTGGCTACCTTCAATGGCCCCGATAATGGAGAAGCCCTCAGGACAGAACTAGACCTGGTGGAAGAAAAAAGAGACCAGGCCTATCTAAAAGTGGCAGCTTACAAGCAAAGGGTCTCGCGGTATTACAATAGTAAGGTGAAGCATCGTAGCTTTCAAGTCGGGGACCTTGTCCTTAAGGCAGTGAACCAGTCCACCCGAGTCCCAAGCCATGGGAAGTTGGGAGCAAACTGGGAAGGACCGTATATAGTAACTCGGGTCAACCGACCGGGAACCTACTGGCTACAGAGCATGGACGGGCACAATCTCACCCATCCTTGGCATGTGCAACACCTCCGCAAGTATTATCAGTAGCATCTGACTACGGGAGTTTAGTGTTATAAGGAAAATTCTTTTCATGCAGTCCTGTTGGGACAATTGTTACAGATTGTTACCTTTTAAATAAAATTGAAAAACTTGCTTTAAAAACTTACTCCTGTCAGTACATCGTGCAATGCACCAAAAAGACCTCGGGCCTAACCCCAAGGCACCAAAAAGACCTCGGGCCTAACCCCGAGGCACAAAGAAGACCTCGGGCCTAACCCCGAGGCACGAAAAAGACCTCGGGCTCCGAACCCAGGCACCAAAGGACCCTGCAACCAACCATGTTCCAGGTCGGTTTCCTATGGTCGATCCCCAGCACGCCCTCGCCTTAACAGGAATCTCGGGGGCAAGAGGGTTCACACCTAAACAGGAAATTAACTAAAGTTTCGCCTAGGTCCAGCCAACGACGGGGCCGAACCCCTAGGTGGCCGACGATGGCAAGCTTAAAATGCTCCTGCGACCACCCATGTCCCAGGTCGGTTCCCTACGGCCACTCACTCCCGTACTCCCATACTCCCGCCTTAGCAAAATGCTTGGGGGGCAGGGGAATAAGGGGAACAGCTAAAACAGGGAATCATACCATCTTACTAGGTGTTCTGTTGGTTACGGTCCTAAAGCATTTGCTAAGGCAGGTGTTAGGTCGGCCACAACCATACGGATACTAGCAAATACAAACAGCACAAAAAAGGCACGTATACAAAGTTGATGAAAGGTTGACCTCAAGGGTCTTTTTCATTAATTAAATATACAAAGCCTGGGGGGCAATTGTAGCAGCCTCCCCAAAATAAAAATAAAAAAACTACAAGCACTGAAAACAAACAGCAGGAAGGAGGGACCGGGGAGTCAGTCTTCCACATTGACCACATTTTCGGTCTCCCCAGTCTGCTCCCGTGGGACGGCAAGTTCTTCGTCCCCCGCGTCCTCGCTTGGGGCAAGTTCTGGGGCCTCAGCAATGGCCGCAGGAACTTCACCAGCTGGGGGATCCTCACTGACATCCCAGTAATCCGAATTAATCCCCTCGTAGGCCGAGAGGACCCACTCGGGGTGGTCCCGGGCCACTCGTCGCTTCAGATCGTCGTAACCTTGGAAGAAGCCGTCATCAAACGCGCCCTCCAAGGCCCCTACAGCGGGCGTCTCGGCAGCCGCCTTCGCAACAGACGCCTCGGCTGCTGCCTTCACCTGGGTTTCAGCTGCGGCAGTTAGAGCCCGGGAAACCTCCAATTCGGCCAACGCCGCTGCCAGGTCCGCCTGGGCCGTACCCAAACTCAAAGCCAACGATTTTGCCTTGCTCGTCTCGACGGCCAGGGCAGCTCTTAGCACTTGCAGTTCTTTCCGCTCCTTCGAGAGGGCGGCTTCAGCAGCGCTGACCTTCTCGGTCAGGGAGGAATGGACGGATTCGGATCCCGCGGCTATGCAGCCAACCTGCGGTAGGAGGGTGCAAATCGGTTAAATAAGTAATAAGTATGGGGCGAGTCCACATTTAAAGAAAAGCAGAACGCTCACCAGGTGGGATATGCTATATAGCCATCCTTGGAGCCCTTGGGGAGATAGCTCGGCGCATGCTGTCACCTGGCTTGGTGCAAGGCAGGACTTTAGCCTTTCCCGGGCCTCGTCATGCCCGCCCAGGGGCAAACCCGATGGAATATCAGCCCTGGGCACAAGCTCCTCAACAGCCGGCCTGGGGGGTGCCGATGTCCCCACGGGATCCGGACGGTTAGTCGTCCCATGGCGAATGCGCCTGAGCGGGCGCTCACCGCCTGGAGCCTCGGTGGTCGGTCTTTTTCCTTGGGCGATTGCCACCCGAGCGGCAGTAGTGACGGCGGCGGCAGCCTGTCTCTCCCGCAACTGGTCCAAATTGCGCTTAGGGGCCATTTCTGCAGAAACCAAGATCGCACGGTCAGAAGTGCAAGGGGCAGAATAATACAAGTACATGGATAGCGCATAATGTCACTGGGATACTCACCAGGGATGATGGGCGTGAAGCTGGGGGCCGGAACAGGCGGCTCAGGGGAATAGGTCACGATACAGTCTCCCGTCCGGGACAACACGTTCCAAATGCTAGTGGGCAGCTCTGCTAGCCTCAGGATCCTGGCCTGGCACACCTCAGGGATTTTTGGGGGTTTAGCTGAGCCCGCTGCGGACAGAGAAAAGTAGTTAGTCAGTAATCCACCGTGTCCCCGAAATATTAAGATAACAGATGAAGTTGGAAGGGCGGTCTTACCTCTCAACTCCCTAGCCCAGGATGTCCTCAGTTGGCTTCCCGGAGCCATGTCGCAGAGGCGAAGGGTAGACACCTGGAAGAATTTGCCCTTCCACCCCTTATTATTGCTAGGGCAATTGTCGACAATTTTCCTGCCAGGACGGGCAGAAAAGGAGAAAAACCCCAATTCATTATGCACGGGAAATGGTCGGTGGGCCCAGAGGAACTCCTGGAGGGTAAGCTCATACCCGAACACTTGGGGCCACAATGATATACACCCCATCAGGAACCTCCACCCGTTGGGGGCCAACTGACCGGGAGCAATGTCGAGAAAGATCAGCATGTCCCGAGCCACAGGGTGAAGCGGAAGTCGGATGCCCGCCATCATAGTGTCCTCAAACAGGGTGACGAACCCCGACTGATATAAATGTGCGCCCCCGGTGTTTACGGCTAGGGTGCAACCATCAGGGAGGGAGTACCTCTCCCTGATCTGGAGAAGGTCTCCAGAGCGCAGGACGGAAGAGGTGGACTCACAGACGAAGACCGCGCGGTCAGTTCCCTCAAGCAACTCGTCGCCCGAACCCCTCGAAACGGAGGCAACGGGGGCCTCCTCAGAAGACTCACTATCGGACAGACGAATGGGAATCCTGGCCCCACTTTGGTGGTCGAACAAGGACTCAGGAAGCCGGCCCAGACTGGCACCGGGAGACCCCGACCGATATTGCTCACTCTCCGATCTCGACGCAGAGTTGAAGCCGGAGTGTTCCATCTCTGGCTCTCCAACGGGAAGAAACGGACACAAACTACGACCGGCGAATGGATCCGAAACCCCAAACCTGATGTACAGGGGGGGCAGAGTTACTAACCTGAACGGTAACGAATAGACGCTCCTCAGCACCAGATAACACTCTCTCAAAGCAGCGCAAGAAATACCCGCTCGATCAAGAAGACTTAGAGTTCCACCCGACTCGAAAAACGCACAGAATCTAAGAAGGAAGAAATCCCACTCCCGCTCGAACTTCACCAGATTTTTTCTCTCCAGCCTTACTCTGAAAGGAAGAAGGAAAGGAAAGCTGAAAATAGAAGACCAGAAGGGGATGCAAGAAGTGAGGCGAGCGATCCTTATATAAAGACCTTGAACGGCCAAGATCAGAACAGATCCAGCGGTTCAGAAGAATTCCCGCCCAAACCGTCGCTTCGGTCACGTGGGGAGTCGCCTCAAAAGGCGCGCGCATTAAATATGCAGAAAGATGGTTCCGTTAGTCTGCGAACGGTTCGGTTACGACCACGTCTCCACTTGTTAGGATCTAACCTGACCAATGATTGGTTGGTACAGGATAGCAGTGGTCCGGGCCCGAGCAATTGCAACCCGGGCGCCTTTGCAAGCCGGTCGGGTATTAACCGCCCAGTGTCGTACATAATTAATAAATATTTTAAAGGGCATGGTGAAGGAAAAAGTTGGCCTCCCGGACCTTTTTATTGCTATAAAGGGTGAACTATACAGAAGCCGGGGGCAGTTACAATAGCCCTCCCGAAAAAAAAAAATGCCTTCAAGGTCCTTGGCCTTTCAAAGCCTTGACCTCCTCTTCCAAGGCCGCCACCTTCACCACCAGCCCCTCTACGGTGAGCTCCAGGGCATGAACGTCCACCCCCCGAAGGGCGGAGTCCAGCTGCAGCTCGGCGCCCATCTTCTCCACCTCTTGCAAACGGCTCTCCATGTTCGCAAGAGAGAAGTCCGACCATGAGCCGGGCATACGAAGACCGGCGGATGCTTCTGACCGGCTCCTTTTCGGTTGGGGCTGAGACTCTTCCTCAACTTCTTTCTCCTTGCCCTTCTTGGATGGGCCCGGTGGCGGGCTTACGTCTTCAGATGAGGAGGAATCACTGCTGGTGGACAAGGTGACCGGTCCCTCGGACAGGCCCACCCTGCCGGCGGGGTGCGCCCCAGTCGCCATAGATCGGGTATAGCGGCGAGACCCAGAAGCCACAACGGTAGGAGCTGCAGAAGAAGGTCCGGCACCCGCGTCGTCCGCAGGTCTCCCTGCCAGATAAGAGAACGACATACCGGCCTCGATAGCTTGGTCAAACGCCTCCGTGTCATCAGCAGTAGGGGCAACTCCACGGAGGGCGGCAAAAGCCTGCTTGCAAAGATCGGGGTCAAAAGCTGCCGGAGGACAGAGAACGACATCCTCCAGCCAGTTGCCTGCGACCACAACCCAAGGGTACCGCTGCCAGTTCTTGTTCGGGAAGTCCAGACCTCGGACAAGGTCCTTTCCCTCGGTCCTGGGGCGGAAGTAGGGGCCTGTGCTGTCGATGCCCAATATGTAGCACCTCGCGACGTCGGCAGGCCGGAGGAACAGTCCCAGTCGCTCATTCAGCGCTGATATTCCCCATAGGAGGCGGGCAACGTTTGGGCGGCACTCGTGGAGAGGAATACGCAACCCCTCAAGCAAGTCGCAAAAGGAGACCGAGAGGGGAAAGCGCAATCCCATGATGAGCAGTAGATAGCTGCTGATGAGGACGAAGGGAAAGGCTATTTCCTCCCCCTCAATGAACGGGCGGACCACTACGTCGTCCGGGATTTGACAATCCTCTCGGAATGCCTTAAGCCCTTCATCTGATGTCAGGTCAATATGCGAAGCCATTTGATGTAGATGAAAGTCTGGGAAAACGAAGACGGCAGAAAAGTGGGGGCTCGGAGTGTTTTGCTCAAGCGACTCAGTTGATGCTGTGTAGTGAAGAAACAAGGTTGAATGAGTGCTCCTTATATAAGTAGCACGAACGGTTGGGATCCAGTTCGATCGGATGGCTCACATGCTCTCCCGCCGAAACTGTCGTTTCGGGCACGTGGGGCGTCGCCTCAGAAAGCGTGAGTATTAAATGCGCGACGTGATGGTTTCGCTGCCAGCTGGACGATTCGGTTACTTCTTGAACTGGATGCTTTGAGTTCGAAATATACCGGGCCTGTATAGTTATCACTCAGTCGATGTGTCGCCGGGTCATTCCAAGTCAGCCCCGTTTCGGCGGGAGTCCTGGTCCTTTCCCGGCCAGTACATGAGAGGCGTTCTTAATTTTCAAATCTCATCTGACAAGGTGCCATCTCAGCTTTGAAAATGGGGGGCAGCTGATATGTCAAGAAATATTCTGTAATTGTTCAACCGCCACGTGTTCAGCCAATGGCCCGGGAAAACCGGATTTGAGGCGTGGAGCCCACGCTCCCGAGGTGTCCTGCTGTTGCTGACCGGGATACCCGGACGGTCGTGGTGAGGCCCAAAGGGATGCGGCATCAGTTATGTTTCCAAACTGTTTCCTTATACAGCCATGAGTCTATCAAGAGGAATCAATGGTTGCCTAAACCACTTAGGAAACTTTCCAAACATTGTACAAATCCATTGCGATTAGATTAGGCTTCCTAATCTGACAAGCTTACCATGTAAGGGTGGACTCTTGCACCTATAAAAGAGCCCACCTGCCCTCTCAAGGGGGATCCGACTATCAATTCTCTAAGCATACAAGCCTGTACTAGAGAACTCACCATTTACACGCATACACCCGGCCGGTATTACTGGTAGTGCCGCCCACCCTTGTTGGCTCACCAGGCCTGCTGGTGATTTGCTAGTGAGACGCGCACAGACGCACCCGTGGATGTAGGTTACCTCGTTAACGGGACCAAACCACACGCAAACTTTTCTTTGCTGTCTTCTTGCATAAATCTTGCTTACCAATTTTCGGCATCATCAATGATGAAATTGTGAAAAAAAAAAAACAAAAAAACACGAATACAAAAATGTTCCTCATTGGATTTTTCACTAGTGGGAAAAAATGGGACCAGATGTAAGTATTGTTCCTCGTAAACTTCTTGATTACTTCACTACCTTGTGTGATTTCCATCCTAAGCTTTTAGGAAAATATGTTACATATCCCGCTATTAGAAATGATCGGGTGAGAACAAATCCTAATTATACAACTTAATTCATATTTGTTAGCAGTTTTTATCCTGTTTTATTGTATTTTTACTTTGTTTTCTGTTTTCTGTCAGGATTTGGAGAAAAGTAAGGATTCCAGATTAAATGGGGTGAAAAAGCACCAAGAAATAAGCAGAAAAAGCCACTTCGCGCGAAAGGCCCGCTCGCGCGAGAATCCAGCCCATCGCTCACGCGACCTCCCAGAATCGCGCTCGCACGGCCCGCTCGCGTGACCTATGCAAAAAAGTGAAAAATGCGTATTTCAGTGTACTGAATACTCCTATGCGAACAAAACTACCTAATTACATCTGGAAAGCTAAATACAGCAGTTTTAGTGCGAATTGGGTTAGAAAAGCTTCCAAAACTTGCTCCAAATCTATAAATACTCAATTATAATTCAATTCTTAGGTTAGCAATTATTATACACACAATATACAACTAAAACTTTAGCCATTGAAGAGAGGAGAAGAAGAAGAAGACCAAGGATTCCCATGACCTTCTCCATCAACCTCTTGCCGTTCATCAATTCTATGCCCAACTAAACTCTAGATCTAGGGTTTCAATGAAACCCTAGCCAAGTAATAGGGGTGTATTTTATGTTTTTATTTTAGTTTTATTATGTATCGATGACAATTACATATTCCGAGGATTTTTATAAATAAATCGTGCTTTTATTGATTAAATCGTTACTTTAAAAGTTTACTCTTGTCTTAGATCTATTTTGATGGTAGTGTGCTCAATGATTTATGCTTGCTGTGCTTGTTTAGATTATTTACATATAATGGTGCTTAAATTGAATTGCGCTATCAAGTATCCAAATAGTCCATGCCTAAATTTGACAGATTATACCACAACCCTAGTTTAGTGTGGGATAATTCATGCTAACCAAAGATGGATTATGTTGGTGCTTGAACCATAGTTATTTTCTTGACGGATGAATTGGACTTGTAGCTACAATTCCTCATTATCATCCAACTTAATAAGCTAAAGTAATTCGTAAATACCATTATTATGAAGCTAGTGGTGGATTTTCAATCCTAGGTTCCTTAAACTTATTATAAAAACAAATATTTAATTGCTTTCATAATTTAGATTTACTTTTATTGTTATTAGTTTAATTCAAATTAAATCCAAAATCCGTTTTTCTTAATTAACTAAATTTAGGTTTTAAAAATTAAAGTGCGTAGTATTCAATCTCTGTGGGTTCGACCTTTACTTCAACACTGCAAATCTTTTGAAAGTAAAGCATAAGTAAGCATACTTTTATATCTTGGTTTTGACGAGATCAATTTTTGACGCCATTGCCGGGGATTGCAGTACTACCTTTAGTTTTAGAATCTTAGTTTAGTTAATTTGTAAATACTAGATTAGGTTTTATTTTTTTTTTCTTTTTTTTCGTTTTTGTTTTAAGTTACTAACTTTTCTTTTTGTTTTGTAGTTTCTCAAAGTAATTAAATTCTAGCGTTTTGAGTGGAGTAGCTGTACACGTCAAAGAAGCTTACGCAAAAATAAAAAATAATAAATAAACTAAATCGCTTCCTTTGAAATTTGCTTCCAACCACTGTAAGTCAGGGCGCTGAGACGCACTATTTGCATTAGTTTAGAAGTGATTGTTCACGTGCATTAGCTAGGAAACCCGGGGCGCTGGGCTTGACGCGGTCTTTGCATTACAGGATAATATTCATGCATCATAGTAGTTGTGTGCCTGTTGCCTTATTTGCGTGATTTTGTCTTATATTTGTGGAGTCAGTTTTTTGTCTTAGTGTCACTATTTTCTTTTTAGTTTATGTTTGGTACACGTTCTAGTAAACCTGAATTACAAACTTTTGATCCTGAACTTGAATGTACCTTAAGAATTAATTGATCTTCAACCCAAGCTTCTAGAGCTCGGTTGCTAGACGACGAATCGACTCCAGAACCATTGTCTTTATTTCAGGCCGAAATTCAAAGTACACTTAAAAGGTTAAGAAAAACTCAATTTATTAGCATAAAACCTATTCCAATGGCCGACGGCGAAAACAATGAAAATAATCTCAATCCTAACATACCTCAACCCCCTCCGCTTAAAGACTATTTCATCCCTACGGCCTATAGACCACAGGCGAGTATTGAATTACCAGAGGTGATGACATCTCACTTTGAGATAAAGTCATCTACCATCTCGCTACTTCCTTCTTTCCATGGCCGTATTAATGAAGACACTTACCAACACTTAGGGGATTTTCAAGATATCTGCTCTAGTTTAAAAATTCAAAACTTAACTGATGATGAATTGAAACTACGGCTCTTTCCATTCTCTTTAAAAGATAAAGCGAAGTACTGGCTCCAATCTTTGGAGCCGAATACAATTAAAACCTGGGAAGCCTTACACACCGCATTTTTACAAAAGTTTTTCCCTATTATACGTACAAATCAGATAAGGAAATCCATAACAAACTTTGTGATGCAAGATGGGGAAACTCTTTATGATACTTGGGAAAAGTTTAAAGAATTATTATGCTTATGCCCACATCATCAGGTTCCTAAGTGGCAATTAGTTCAAGTCTTCTACGAGGGGCTTATTCCCTTTATTCGGAATACCGTCGATGCCGTTTGTGCGGGTACTTTCCTGCACAAAAGCATCGATGAGGCATGGAAGATTTTCGAAACGTTGAGCGAGAACTCGATGCACCAGGCTGTGTCGGTACGTTCTGAAGGATATCTGCCACCACCAAAAAGAGAGGTAAAAGTTGAGTCAAGTCATTCAATCAAAATACAAGAATTAAACAGAAAACTCGACGAATTTATGATGATGGAAAATAGGTCCAATTCACCTACTCACCAAGTATGTGCATTGTGTTCTGCACCGTCACATAATATCTTTGCATGTCCTTCCGCATCTCAATTCCCAGAATTCGTGGAGCAACACATTAATTCTATTCAACAATTCCCATGAAATAATTATAATCCTGTGCTGACTAATTTTTCTAATACTTATCGAACTCACCCTCAACAATATCAATACCAACAACCCAATCCTCCTCCACCTCCAGGTAATAATGCATTTGAGGAGAAGGTGTTGGCCTCACTTGAAAACTTTGGGTGAGTAATCCAATTAGTACATTCACACACCCAATCCATCGCAAAAACTAAAGTCCCAAATGGGACAAGTAGTGAGTACATTAAACCGTTTGATCCAGATTAAGTTGCCAAGTCAATCTATTTACGACTAATGAGCTTCCATGGAAACCTAAAATAGAGGCTTTACCGCCTCTTGCACATGAACCAGCATTACCATCCATTGAGTGTCCTCATCAACCTAAAATAGAGGCTTAAGCCATTGCCGGATTCTCTGAAATATGCATTCCTAGGATCTAACGCAACCCTTCTTGTTATAATCGCGTCAAAGTTTGGTTGCTTTATAATTTGATTATTGCTACTAATTAAACTATGAATTAAACTACGAAATTATAGAAATAAAGTGTAAAATTAAATCTAAGTGAACTTGTATGCTAAATTGAAAATTGGTTTAAATATGAGTAGATGAGGTCTAGGATTACAAATCCACCACTAACTATGCATCGGGGGTCTAAACTTTCTATTCTAGGTTCTATGTTTGGATAGTTATGATCTATCGTAGCTACAAGCCCAATAGTATTGTCAAGAGGATATTGTTCGTTCAATCTAAGCATAATCCATCCATGGTACCTATAACTAGGGTGTAGCATAACTCATCTTTCCTAAGCATGAACTATAAAAGATGTTAACATCACAATCACATAAGCACCATTGTATGTAAATACTCCTATCAATCACAGAAATCAAGGACTATTGAGTTCAATAAGCATAAGGAAAAATCTATGACATGAATAGATCCAAAATATTCTTGATTATTAACATTAAAAACTTATTATTATAAATAATCCACCAACATACAATCACTATCCAATACATAAACCCTAAAGTAGAAAAGCATAGAATCCCCCTTTACATAGCTAGGGTTTCATTGAAACCCTAGATTAGGAGTTTAGTTGCACATGGTGGATGGAAGCATGAAGATTGAGTTGATGGAAGCCATTAGAGACCTTCAAGCTTGCTCTTCTCCTTCCTCTTGCCTTCCAAAGCTCTCTCTTAAAGAATGTGTAACCCTTAAAAATGATAAAAAGTAAGTATATATAGAGTTTACAAGAGGTTTTGGAAGCTTTCCTATCCCGAAACGAACTAAAACATCTGTTATTTCCAATCCAGACGTCATTAAGCAGTTTCGTTTGCACAGGATTCTTCAGTATAGCAAAATACGTAACTTTGATTTTTGTACGGATTGCACGAGCGGGCCGTGCGAGCGCGTAATTGGGAAGGTCGCGCGCGCGGGTCGCGCAAGCGAATTCTGGGTTCTCGCGCGAGCGGGCTGCTCGCGCGATGGGCTTTTTACAGCTTCTTTCTTCCTGCTTTTCCACCTTATTTAACCAGATCTCCTTGTTTTCTTCTAAAACCTGACAGAAAATAGAAAATAAAGTAAAACTACACAAAAATATGATAAAAAATAGCTAACAAATGTGAATTAAGGCGTATAATTAGGATTTGTTCTCTCCCGATCACACCCCAAACCTACATTTTGCTAGTCCTCGAGCAAAAGGAATAAAATAAACTACTAATAATAGTCCTACTCCATTTTCGTATGGATAACGATTGCACTTAGCTTGTGCAACAAGCCTTTTAAACCTCTAGGTGTCTCTAGTCGGACGAGTGAAGTCTCGTGAGAGTTCTCGTCAACAAGTCACCCACAACCATCTTTATTAACTTGTGAAAATAAAAATTTTATTCAAAAATTTAAAATACTTCAATGTCAACATCCTTCTTTGATAAAATCAACTTCAAATGAAACTTTTTAAATCATCAAGAGTAAAACAATCGTATGCCTTCCTACATTATGAAAAATAATCCGAAAACATATATCACCAGAATCAATGGAATATATCAAAGACCCGCATGTGTGTGAAATAGTAGTCAAGTGGATACACGGCAACTATGAACTTGGAATATAAATCGGATGACTATCTAGTGATGCTTCGACTACAAATCTCACGTTGTTGATTACACTCTAAAATGAAATCACTTCGGAGTAGGTGTAACCTACTCATATATATGTGAGAAAGAATTATTGTGCAAAACAGATAAACTCGCATATGACTCCCAACAACGTATGACACAACAGAAATAAAATAGTCTCATGAATAGATATCGATCATCAAGTGAATACCATTACTACCATGCTTATATTCCCTTTTCTTATCGGTTCCATATTCAAATCATGTTTCCATAGAATCAACTTTCCATAGAATCAACTAGGACTTTATAAAGGTTGTAATGTTGGTCAAGGGTTAAAGCTCAGAAAAGAAAGGCAAAAAGGGATTCAACGAATCCGTGAGAACATAGGAATAGCCTTAATGTATAATGCAAGGGTTTTACTACAACGACTAGTAATTTCACTTTTTTTCTTTTCTTTATCTCTCTTAAGAGATTTATCTCCTTTTTATTTTTTTCAATTCTTATTCAGTAACAATTTTCTCTTTTCCTTTTTTTTTTTTTATATACTTCTTATACTCCTTTTCTTCTACTACTCAATACATCACTTTTTTCCTTAGTCGTTTATTAGCCCGATTTCCTTATGAAAAACTATTCTCTAACTACTCTTGGACATGGGTTAGGTAACATGTAGTAGTGGCGAACTCCATATCGGAGTGGGTAGGATAATAGGTGAACAAAGAAATGGCTTATTTAAAGGCCCAAAGGGTTAACAAGGGATAAAAATATTTGTATTGGGTAGGCCAAAGGTCAAAAAGGTTTATTAAAACAGATGGCCTAGCGTCATGTTCTAGAGTCACATGATTCTTCAATGTTATGATACCAAAGGAAATAGAATTTTTTTCTATTTTTATTTATTTTTTAAACATGGGTAACTATAATACTAACTCAACTTTCAATCAAGATGAAGAAATAATGAGACTAATCAACGAAATAATGCGATATGTCAAAGAGATTCGATACTAATAAATTTAAAACCCTCAGCTTCTCCTCGCGGAGGGATCCGCGTGCGCGAAGCTCGCCCGCGCAGTCTGCTCGCGCGAGTTTCCCTTCCCTTTAAATATAGGGCTGAGCCCTAATTTTCAGAACTCTCTCTCTCTCTCTCTCTCTCTCTCTCTCTTTGTCTTCTTCTCTCTCTCGCGATCTCCACTCTATCTCTCAATCACCATCAACCACCACACCACCACCGCCGGCCATCATCACAAGGTACACACCTCCACATATTCATATATATATATATATTTAGAGATAAGATGTATACATATATCTATATTTATATTCTCATATATACACACCCGCAAAACCAAAGCCCCAAAATTTTAGCTTTCTCAAACCCTAATACATATATGCATGACCCTATCCCTAGATAGATCTTCTCAATTTAGGTACCACACACACATATGCATATATACAGGACTCTATATACTTATATATATACAGACCTATGGATATATATATATATAACACAAATATACACACCCACACACAAATGCAACAAACCCTAACCCTATCCTTTAATTGCTCATAGATTTAGGGCGTGTGACTTAGGATTTCCTTTGTGTACCTTATACATATAGAATTGTACACCAACTCAATTCTATGGATCTTTCTTTTATCCACTTATATACACTGATCAAAATTTCTCCAGACTCTAACCCTGATTTAGACACACTGTTTAGGGCATGAATTTGGGGCTAAATAGATCTAATTAGGGCCATACATATGTCGATACACTTGCAGCTCTGAATTTGGATACATAGACTATACACACATAATTAGGTGTACATTCTGCTCTATATACACACACACTGCTCCACATTTAAGATATATGGGTACATATTGCCTCGACTCCGACCATAAGTCTCAATTGAACGCATCCCCACACCATAACCATGACCCATTGTTTATGGCTTGTACTTTGGGGATTGCTATACCCACCCATAAATGCATATACATATATATTTCTGTCAATACGAGCATTGAATTACATTTTTATATGGATAGATTAAAATGTCTAACATGGTTGTTACATAATTATATCCACACTAAATTTTACAGAACATACCAATCCTGAGTTCGACTATAAACACAGACTCATATATATATATATCCTCCAATTGGATTCAGGACATCACTTTAGCTTTCAAATTCACACATTTATTGAATCCAGGCTGTTATACATGTTAAGACATTAGTCTTGACAGAAATTAAGAAATTAAGACATTGAAATTAAGATCAAACTCTCTTACCGGATTGTCAATTTTAATTACCGCTTGTATACTTAATTTTTTGTTTGAATCAAGAAACACATTACTCAAATATTATAGTGATATGTATGTGCATATCGACAAATACGTCTGAATTCAAATCCTCACACACATTAGCCCTCATATATTCAACCCTGTTTGCTCAGTGAGGCCCTAATCATAGTCAGGGTTGTACCTAACCTTAATCCTGAAATTCCCTGGATCCCTTACACTGTGTTCATACGCATTTCACGACAACATTGAAATTTTAAGACCACATTTTGAAACTACGTCACTATAGCATTATAAGTGCTCGTTCCGACATACGAACACTGCAGGTCTACCTTGTAATATGTTCTTACAATTTAAACTTGGAAATTCTATACGCAATTTAATACTCGTGTTTGTGGTAATTTCGCAATTGAATCCGCATTTCTCGAATTCTGAATCGCCTATAAATATGTATACAATCCAACATGAATAGCCTTAGGCATTCATTTCTATCCTGAGATTTAATAAAATCAGAGCTTTGTGATACGTATAGAATTATTTACATTGTTATTAAACACGCGGCAAGTACCCCGTGACTTGCCACAAAGTGTGTGCCCTTGTCGGGACAGTGGGTGGGAAGGGACCGGCTCTTCTCACAGTTGCTGGGTGTTTCCCCGTGAACCCCAATTTCTTTAGAAACTGTTGAAATTATATTGATTGTGTCCCTTGCCGGGATGGTTTTTCTTTGCAGGTGACCCATTCCCCCATCCCTTTTTCATTTTCTTTTTCTGGGCATAGCCATATTTTAAAGCCCGCATTTCCAAATTCTTTCTAAAACTTCCACCCAATCCTCTACAAAATGACCAAACGAACTGTAAAATCCGCGTCCAGTTCCCAACCACCTCAGAAAAGGTCAAAGGGAAAAGAAAAATAGATAGGACCGTCACCACCACCTCTCCCAGACGACCCAAACCCCAACGAACTAGGCCCAAAATACGCCAACCGCGGCCTCAACCATGAGGCCGCTATAGACGCTGAATACTTCGCGTCTGACAAAGACACGAAGTGGGGCCATAACAACCTAGTTGCCCGTAAGTTGGCCCCACAGCTCTATTTTAGAAACCCCTATCTTATCAACTACCCCCGCTTCGTCCGCCTCTTTTACCAAAACCTCCGCTACCATAAACAATCCCTCAGCCAGCACGCTTTTTTGTCAACAACCATAGATGGCCACGACATCACCCTCAATCCAGACAATATCACTGAAATCCTCCAAATCCCATCCCATTCCTATCAAGTACCAAAATTAAATGTCCTAAACAAAGCCCACTCCTTTATACACATCACCCAGGACCTGTGTGGCGGCTGCTTTGGGTCGGGGCAATCTATACGACGATCTCACATGCCCCGCCAGATGTGGTTTGTCGACCATGTCTTTAAACACAACCTGTACCACCTTGGTCATGAGCAAGACCGGACCAAGGAAGTCCACCATGCCCTCCACGCTATTTACCGCAGCGACTGGTTCCATCCTGGCCTTATTATTATAGAGGGCATGCGTCTTGCTGCCCATGCCATTGACCACTCCGTCGACTCTAAACTCCTTTTGCCCTACCCTCGCACTATCACTGCTATTCTCCGGGCTAAGGCCTTTCCTATCCCAGTCGATGAGCCTATCGATGCACATATCCTGGAGTTCGCTTCCGCTGATTGGAAGTTGAGCTTGGATCACCTAGATCTAGAGGTTAAGAGGGCCCGAGAGCAGGCCCAGGCCCGTCGCGAGCAGGTAGCACAATGTCCACCTCCCCCGAGGATACCCCTTATGCTTGGACGTATGGGGACGTTTGTGCTTTCCGAGGTGAGACTCTCCACCTGCAGTCCTACATGCGTTCCTTTTTCCAGCTTCATCATCCCGACCAGCTGGAGGACATTCTTGCTCAGGGAGAGGCGGCTTACCAGTCGGCGTTCCCGCGACAGGCGCAGCAGGTGGCCGAGGAGGGAGTTGAGGAGCAGGGAGAGGTGCAGGGCAAGGAGGAGGAGGCTGGAGATGGCGATGGAGACGATGGAGATGGGAGTGATGGCGATGGTGATGATACGACTGGCCAGGGGAGTACGGGGTTGGAGCTGGTATTGATTGAGGGCGGTGAGGACTAGGTTAGGTTTGGGGGGAGTGTTTGGACATTTCTTTTCATTTTTCATGTATTTGGTTGGGTGGTTTTGTAACACCCCGTAATTTTCAAGATATAAATATTTATTTTTATATGTTAATGTGGCCACCCGAATTTTTATATGTGATAAATTATCTATGGGTATTTATGTTTATGGTTATATATCTATGTGTATTAATTTTTTTAGTACAAATTACGATGTGAATATTTTTATAAACTTAAGTGATGGGATAAATTTGTGTAAGTTTAAATTTTAAAGAATTGATGTGTTTATAATTTAGTAGTGTTTACAGGGCCCGTAAATATTCTAAACAATGTATTTAACATAAGAATTAAGTACCTGAGTCATGGGTACCCAATGGGTAACTCATTTTAGTACTTTGCAATGCATTTTGGGGTCATATGATGTATTTTTATGAAGGGGTAAAAATAAAAACGGGATTATGTCTTGTTAACCCTATATTAGTTCTCCCAACATTACATTCACCCCTACTATCTCAACCCTAGCCACCAAGTGAAGATAAGAAGAAGAGAAAGAGAAAGAGGGAGAGAAAAGAGAATAAAGAAATAGAGAGGAAGAGAAAGAGAGAGGAAGAAAACGAAGAGGAAGAATGAGAATGATCGTTGAATCATATGCGGTGCATTCGTCGTGGTTAACGTCGATTCATATCTTTGTGCGATTTGGCACAATTGGTGAGTTAAATATATATATTTGGGTATATATATACACACGTGGGTATATATGTATACACACGTGGGTATATATGTATACGCAATTGAATCAATCATTGCAAGTTAAATGTTTGGATTGATATATAAATTTTAGTATCGTATGCGATTTGTTGATTTGGATCCTAGTATTATCCAAATAGATATGGTTATACGTTGATAAACTAATGTTTAGATTCATGAGATTAACCTAGGGAGAAAGAAAAATAAATTAATTAAATAAGTAGGAAAACTCGTTTTATTGGTTTTTCTATGATCGCTGAATTTTCAAAACATTGTACAGAATCGTTTGTTTGGAATTTTAGCTTTCTGTCCGCGTCGTCCCATGTAAAACACAATTCTGCACAACCTTTGTCTAATAGCATTTTTCCAAATTCTGCACCGTTTGGGCAGAAAATTTATATTACAGTAGCAGTGAATGTTAACTCCGAATTTCGAATTTATGTTTATGAATATTGTTAGAGATGTTTCTTTGTGCGGAATTAGTATGAGGAATAATTTCAGTCCATGTTGGTTTTTGGGACTATTTAATGTAAGGGTATGTTTGGGACTGTTTTAAATGGTATTGTTGAGTGTCGATTTTATATGCTATGTGTTAAGAAACCCCAACTTATTCTATGTGTGGTATTAAATAATTATTATAAAAATACTACGCTAGAGACTTGAATAGAATTTTGGTAACAAAAAAAAAGGGCCTTATCGTGAATAATTGGATAATGATATTCCATGGAATAAATGATAAATTGCCGAAGTGGTTAATGACGTGATTAAACCCTCATGAATGGGTACTTATGAGAATTAACGTAGATGGTAAGAAACTTGGAAAAGACCTTAGTGTTCACTACTCCCCGTTGTTGTGTTATTGTTTTTGGTAGCTCGCACTCTTTTGCCAGTGGCTTAGTGATCAAGCTGACTTAAGACTTGTGGAGTGTACTTTTTGCCAGTGGCTTCGTGATCAAGCTGGCCTAAGCCTTATGCTCGACTTATATTGTATAGACGTCTAGGCATATTGACCGGCCTTCCGTTGTGTATACTTGGTTTGGTTGATACCCCAACCAAACTGGCATCGGAGTGGATGTTGGTAGTATGTCCGGGCACACATGGGATATATGTGTGGGCTGTACCATGGAGGGTGGCCAAGTGGTGAACCTAGGGAACACAAAGATAATTAAAGGCTAATAAATAATGACAATGGAGTATTTCATAAGACTGATAAGTTTGGAATAATGAATGCGACGTTTAAGTTAGAATGTGGAAATGTTGTTTACTGACTTATTTGCTTGGTTTGTGATAACTATATATTACAGGATGGTGGGTCCACTAAATTTTATGCAGGGCTGACTCACCATAGATATCCGACCGGTAAGTATTCAGTTGTGTTTATTCGGGGTTGGAGCCACTGCCACCACATTGAAGGAAACTACCGTTCTATCCTGAAATGTGCGTGGAACTACTGTTCTAACTCGACATGAATTATGTGTGATGACATTGTTTATTTTCTGTGCAACGATATTGTATGATATGAGGTGGTCACGTTGTTTCTTTGTGAGTAATTTTGGGAGTCTATGGGACACCGTTGTTCCCTAAGACTCGTTTTATATTTTTTTGTTAACTCACACCAGTATTTTATATACTGACCCGAGTGCGTAATGCATTCGGGTGCGTTTCTATATGAAACGTAGTCGAATGTATGTGCAGGTTTAGTATTTGGAGATTTTATTTGGAGCTTCTGTTTGGGTGAAAAGATTGTCGCAGTGTTGTTTATTTTTAGAGTTGTATTTTTTTTGTTGTACTTTATTTTATTTCTGGCAGTGTGGGCCACAAGTGTATAATTGTAATAAGGATTATATATTGGGTATTGGGAACGTTGTAGTTGATCTGACCTATGGATGTATAGAATTTTATGCTTAATTGTTTTCTTTCCGCTGAACTCTGTAAAGAAGGTTTTATTGAATGAACATAATATTTCTTTGGTAAATCTAAATGATATAATATGTGGAATGGAGTTTAATTTCTTTTATAATGAAAACGAATGTTTGGGAATTTAAGTTTAATAGAAAAGAGTTTTTTTTTAAACACAAAATCACATGTTCTTATTTAATGAGTATAAAATACTATTTTCAATAATGATCTATTAGTCTGTGTGAGGCCGAGTGTCACTCTCGGTGCTTTAGAAATTGAATATTAGTCTGGATATATGCTCTGGATTAAGTATTTGGTTGTCCAAAAAATCGGGGTATGACAGGTTTAGATATTTTCAGACATTTGGGCCTGTATATTTTTTTATTATTTCTCTACTTTTACTTTTCGTTCCGTCTTTTGATTATTATTAGAATTTTGCTGTACCCGGCTTCGACCGTTTAGTTTACTTTCTGTCTTTCGGGTTTACTTTTGCTGCATTGGTCTGTAATTATATCATTTTGCATTTATTGTTTTTCGTTTATGGTTGTTTTATTCCTGTTGCTTCTGGTTAGTCACATCAGTAACGTCACTATTAATTAGTTCTGTTTTCACTTTCGTATTGGGCTATATAATGTCTTCATTTATTCATTTGGAGCAGTTGTCATTGAATTAATATTGCACAGCAATCTCACCCCCCATTGCACTATAACAGGAATCTCTTAGGTTCAGGTTTGGGGGTAATTCTGTCAGAATCTCTATTTAAATTCAAACCTACATTGCCTAAGTTTAATATTTGAAATTCATTAGGGCTACACAATCCGGCGAATAGTAACGTTAATTTTATTACTTCTAATAACTCCGACTAATACAGTTAAATTGTGACTTAATTTTTGGTTTCAGGTTTTTAATTTTTCGATATCCGTATAGTTACCTCTACCCTTATATCTCATTTACATCCTTAGATCATGGACCATCCGATTTCTCCTCCTACTTCACCTGATAGGTCCCCGAGTCAGTCGAGTTATGATTCTGACTCTAGTTCTTCCGATTCTGATACCATACCGAGTCCTAGGGTAGCCAAGTCTTGCGTTCCAGTTGGTCGTCCCGCCTGGAAGTGTCGACGTCCTCGCTCACCCATTTATATCCGTTCTGATTCTTCGGACGAGGATGACATTTTCGGCGATAACCCTACCGTTATAGATGGCCCTTATGGCGCTCCGCCGACATCTTCTGACTCTTCTTCATCAGATACGGTTGATTCCTCGACCGATGATGACGATGAGGACATTCCTTTCGGCTTAGCCGCCTTTTCGTTATCTGATCCGAGTTCGACCGAGCTATCTATACATGAGGTTACTTATCCCTATAGGGTTCTTCCTAATTATGTGCCGGACGTTGTTCGATAACGTCCGGGTCACCCTGATTGGTCCCCTGAGGATGTTGCCTCGTTCTTTGCGCCTTATTCCGGTCCTGAGGATGATGCAATTTATTTGGGTCTAGGTACTAGTGAGGAGTCTGAGATAGAAGTGTTTCCAGAGATGACTGCTGAGGACGATTTTGATGACAAGGGACCACCTTTTGATCCTGCTACGCATCCGGAGTGGGAGCTAGTAGATTGGTACTTTCGTTCCGACGTGCGACCTCCTTCAGTCGTGTTTCGTGGGGTGGACGTCCTGGTGTTCTTCTATGAGGACTACATCCATGTCATTGTCATGTTCCCACCTACATAGGGACATGCGGTGATTTGGGTTAGGGGAGTATATGGATATTTGTTCATTTTATTTTTAGTCGTTTTATTGTTAGTACTTCAGAATATTTTTGTTAAGTTTTCTTTTGTTAGTTCGTTAGTTCTTTTATTCGTTATTTCATTCATTTGTTAGTTCTGTTATTCATTGTAAAAAAAAACATTTTTTAGTTCTATAAGTAAATGAAAACAGTTTCTTTAATATTGTTCAATGTTGCGTTACTTCTTATGGTAATTAGACTTCGTGGAGATTTTGAAATTTATAGAGTATGCAATTTGATGTCTACCGAATCTATGAAGGTATGTCTTGAGATCTATATATCCTTAGAATCATTGTTGATATCTTATACTTGCATAACTTTTTGCACGGGGCGTAGTCGTATGGATACATGTTAACATTGAACTATAATATAACTGGGATTTCTAAATAGTAATATTGTGGAGACTAGACCCGGTGAGTTTTTGAGCCTTTCGTCCTTTTGAGGGTTTTAAATTTATTAGTATCGAATCTCTTTGACATATCGCATTATTTCGTTGATTAGTCTCATTATTTCTTCATCTTGATTGAAAGTCGAGTTAGTATTATAATTACCCATGTTTAAAAAATAAATAAAAATAGAAAAAAATTCTATTTCCTTTGGTATCATAACATTGAAGAATCATGTGACTCTAGAACATGACGCTAGGCCATCTGTTTTAATAAACCTTTTTGACCTTTGGCCTACCCAATACAAATATTTTTATCCCTTGTTAACCCTTTGGGCCTTTAAATAAGCCATTTCTTTGTTCACCTATTATCCTACCCACTCCGATATGGAGTTCGCCACTATTACATGTTACCTAACCCATGTCCAAGAGTAGTTAGAGAATAGTTTTTTATAAGGAAATCGGGCTAATAAACGACTAAGGAAAAAAGTGATGTATTGAGTAGTAGAAGAAAAGGAGTATAAGAAGTATATAAAAAAAAAAAAGGAAAAGAGAAAATAGTTACTGAATAAGAATTGAAAAAAATAAAAAGGAGATGAATCTCTTGAGAGAGATAAAGAAAAGAAAAAAAGTGAAATTACTAGTCGTTGTAGTAAAACCCTTGCATTATACATTAAGGATATTCCTATGTACTCACGGATTCGTTGAATCCCTTTTTGCCTTTCTTTTCTGAGCTTTAACCCTTGACCAACATTACAACCTTTATAAAGTCCTAGTTGATTCTATGGAAACATGATTTGAATATGGAACCGATAAGAAAAGGGAATATAAGCATGGTAGTAATGGTATTCACTTGATGATCGATATCTATTCATGAGACTATTTTATTTCTGTTGTGACATACGTTGTTGGGAGTCATATGTGAGTTTATCTGTTTTGCACAATAATTCTTTCTCGCATATATATATGAGTAGGTTACACCTCTTTCGAAGTGATTTCATTTTAGAGTGTAATCAACAACGTGAGATTTGTAGTCGAAGCATCACTAGATAGTCATCCATTTATATACCAAGTTCATAGTTGCCGTGTATCCACTTGACTACTATTTCACACACATGCGGGTCTTTGATATATTCCATTGATTCTGGTGATATATGTTTTCGAATTATTTTTCCTAATGTAGGAAGGCATACGATTGTTTTACTCTTGATGATTTAAAAAGTTTCATTTGAAGTTGATTTTATCAAAGAAGGATGTTGACATTGAAGTATTTTAAAATTTGAATAAAATTTTTATTTTCACAAGTTAATAAAGATGGTTGTGGGTAACTTGTTGACGAGAACCCTCACGAGACTTCACTCGTCCGACTAGGGACACCTAGAGGTTTAAAAGGCTTGTTGCACAAGCTAAGTGCAATCATTATCCATACGAAAATGGAGTAGGACTTTTATTAGTAGTTTATTTTATTCTTTTTGCTCGAGGACTAGCAAAATGTAGGTTTGGGGGTGTGATCGGGAGAGAACAAATTCTAATTATACGCCTTAATTCAAATTTGTTAGCTATTTTTTATCCTGTTTTTGTGTAGTTTTACTTTATTTTCTATTTTCTGTCAGGTTTTAGAAGAAAACAAGGAGATCTGGTTAAATAAGGTGGAAAAGCAGAAAGAAAGAAGCTAGAATTCTCTCGCGCGACCCGCGAGATCTCAGAATTCTCTCGCGCAACCCGCGTTCGCGACCTTCCAATTACGCGCTCGCGCGGCCTGCTCGCGCGATCCGTACAAAAATCAAAGTTACGTATTTTGCTATACTGAAGAATCCTGTGCAAACGAAACTGCTTAATGACGTCCGGATTGGAAATAACAGATGTTTTAGTTCGTTTCGGGATAGGTAAGCTTCCAAAACCTCTTGTAAACTCTATATATACTTACTTTTTATAATTTTTAAGGGTTACACATTCTTTGAGAGAGAGCTTTGGAAGGCAAGAGGAAGGAGAAGAGCAAGCTTGAAGGTCTCTAATGGCTTCCATCAACTAAATCTTCATGTTTCCATCCACCACGTGCAACTAAACTCCTAATCTAGGGTTTCAATGAAACCCTAGCTATGTAAAGGGGGATTCTATGCTTTTCTACTTTAGGGTTTATGTATTGGATAGTGATTGTATGTTGGTGGATTATTTATAATAATAAGTTTTTAATGTTAATAATCAAGAGTATTTTGGATCTATTCTTGTCTTAGATTTTTCCTTATGCTTATTGAACTCAATAGTCCTTGATTTCTGTGATTGATAGGAGTATTTATATACAATGGTGCTTATGTGATTGTGATGTTTACATCTTTTATAAGTCATGCTTAGGAAAGATGAGTTATGCTACACCCTAGTTATAGGTAGATAATTCATGTGAACCATAGATGGATTATGCTTAGATTGAACGAACAATATCTTCTTGACGATACTATTGGGTTTGTAGCTACGATAGATCATAACTATCCAAACATAGAACTTAGAATAGAAAGTTTAGACCCCCGATGCATAGTTAGTGGTGGATTTGTAATCCTAGACCTCATCTACTCATATTTAAACCAATTTTCAATTTAGCATACAAGTTCACTTAGATTTAATTTTACACTTTATTTCTATAATTTTGTAGTTTAATTCATAGTTTAATTAGTAGCAATAATCAAATTATAAAGCAACCAAACTTCTGATTTTCTTTTAATTAAATAGATTACATTTTATTAATTAAAGGATAAAGATTAATCAATCTTTGTGGGTTCGACCTTGACTTTCACTACTACAAATCTTTAGAAAAGTAAAGTACATTTTTCATATCTTGATTTTGACAAGATCAATTACGTTTGGGTAAAAAATTACTATGGATTCGATTTGAAAATATCTGTTCCTTTTGCCATATTTGAAAGGAATCCGCCAGCAACTAGTTACACCGCGAATAGTATGATCCATCATTTGTTCAGATAGGCAATTACCTTTTAATTTTGCTATCTAGGCAATGTACCTTGCCTAGTAAAATTACACTATTGACTTGCTTTGGTCGTATAAATAATAGTAGTGACTCAGATGGAGAGGATAATATTATTTATAGCAAAGTGTATACCATCACTTAGTTCTAGATCAAGAGTTCCATGAGAACACCTGTGATGGAGAGGTGACCCACACTAACAATCACCCAAAACATTCTTTTAAAGAAGTTTGTATCGATGATTCCATGATCAACTTCATTCGATGGGCAGGATGACACTAGAGCCATCACACAAAATTAATCATATCATCTACAAACCAATGATGGAGATCTTGAGATTTATACTTGATAAATTCCTTCTCCCACTTAGAATTTTAAAAAAAATTTGAGGGTTATAATTCTTTTAGAAAAGCTTTTAATTTAATTGATAAAATATAATGGAATACTTGACAATGATTAATTCATCATTACTCATTAGACCCACATGTGTACATAATTAAATTATTCTATTCTCATAATTTTAGAAAATAACTACTTAAGCTTTCAAAATATGGAATTAGTTTTATTTCTGAATACACATGTAGTTGTCCTTCATTTTAAATTAATATAAATTAAACATAAAGCTAGATATCTTAAATAAGTCTAGGAACAATTATTCATGTTATCCCATTCATTAAACATAAAACAATAATAATCATTCAATCACACATAAATACGGAAACCACAATAAAATAGGAATCCCACTATTATGGTCAAGTTGTACTCTTATGAAGAAATTTTCATTGAATCCGATTAGCTCTATGTCACCACTATGCACGAGGGTCGAGCTACTTGAAAGCTATATCTGATCTACCATCTGCAACTGCCTTCCAGAACTATTTTATGAAACAACCTTCTGAAACTGTCTTCTGGAACTACTTCTAGATTACTTTCTGAAACTGCATGTAAATTGCTCTCACAGACTATCTTCACTGATTTACTTGAGATATATTACATAAATCCTATGCCTCCATGAAGGAGTTCACATGCTATTTATTTGTAGTAAATTAAACACGCATCAATCAAGTGTGGGATCCAATATATACAAATCTTATGCCTCCATAAAGGAGTTCACATGCTATATCAAAAAGCAATATTAACCACGAATAAACCCATCATGATATTTAATCACACAAAACTAGTGACCATAATAGTGGAATAAGAATGCTACAAAACAAGGGTTAGCACAAATCTACGTTCTATCCATCCATCAATGCATGCATAAGATCTGTATTAGTGGACAACATGGTTGCGTCTAACCCATATGCGGAATCAACATTGCTATGATACCACTGTTAGGAAACTGTGTTCCCAGAATCCGTTGACAATGCTTATAAGTTGGTACTGTAAAAAATTACGTGAAAGCTACAATAACCCTACAAAGGCAGAACTAGGGTTACCTTGAACTGCAAAAATGGATTGCTGTATTACACAAATAGAGAACATGGGCTCGATAATAGCTCACGATCTTCTACCGTATTCCTCTGCTACCAAAATATCAAATTGAGTATGGGCTCTTTCAAAATCCTTTCTGCTTTCTGCTCTCTCTTTTTGTAATACCCTGTATTTTTATAATATGAAAAGACCTTGTATGCTAGCTTCTTGTAATACTTGTATGAGTTTTCCCTTACCCTTGGTATAATTTGGATACCAATAGATTGAACTTTTTACCAATCGATTGGAGCATTAATACCAAATACCAATCGATTGACATTTATACCAATCGACTGGAAACAGCTGGGCAGATTCTCTTGCCTTAGCTTGGGAAAGGCCACGTGAACACTCAACCTTTTATATATCCTAGCCCATTTTGGGCATATTTCTGTTTCCAGAAATCAAAGAGAGGGAGAGGGAGTGTTTGTGTGTGTTTTATATGTATATACACTCATATATATACACACATATACATCCTTACACTCACACACACAGAGATGGACTGAGACAGAAGGAGGAGAAGGCCAGAAGAAGAAAGGAAAGAAGAAAGAAAGAGAAGAAGAGAGAAGGGACTGACAGAGAGAGATAGAGAGAGAGACACACCATTGGAGCTTCCAAAGCTCAAATACACACAACCAAACACACCCTAGTAACCTAAGGTGAGTTCTAAACTCACCTGGTAACTTTATATTGATGTTAGAACGTGTTTTGAATGAAGAAGTGGAGTGTAAATCATGTTTTTCCCATTTGATATTGCTGGATAGTCTTCACTGTGAAGAAGACGAAGTCCTAATCGATTGGACTTGTCCTAATTGATTGATATGCAATCGATTGACATTCATGGCAATCGATTGATATGTGATCCAATCGATTGAACTTTTTGCCAATCGATTGATACTATTTTTATACCAATCGATTGAACCCTTGTCCCAATCGATTGGAAGTTGTAGAATGTTGATTATCTTGTTTAGTTTATATTATAACTGTTTAGTTGTTTATTTATTGTTCAGTATCTCCAGCATGCTTTATTGTTGTAATATAAACATAATAATGAGATAATGCAACATAGAAGCATGGTAACAACGAGATTAATGGATAATGGTTGTGACGTTAGATAATGTAATAATTATGAATCCTTTGGAGTTAACGTTCATTTCATTCAGAGTAGTCAGGCCACATTAGGATTGTCATGTATCAATATTAGAGTTGAACTTAAGTAGGTTTGCTAAGATTCGGGAATCTTGCGTGGGCAGGCTTTGGTCGATCATATGTTCTTAAAAGTAGTAGACAGACGAAGGTGTCTACGATTGCGGTGGACCAGAGCATTCACCCTAAGATAGCCAGATAATCTAATCATATGTTCTTAAAAGTGGTAGACAGATGAAGGTGTCTATGACTGCGGTGGACCGTGATCACTGGTAGACGTCGCTAAGTCGTGGATATAGAATGATGTACTGTTGCTTAAAGCGTTATATCCCTGTAGTGTGGTGAATTGTGCATATGTTTTTAAAAGCTGGGGATGGACTGTGCATATGTTCTTAAAAGCGGTGGTTGGAGCAATGGTGTATCCATAAAAAGTGAAACTACTGTCGAGTTTGTTCTTCTATCATAAGGTATCGTCAGTCTTAAAATGAGTAAGAAGTTAGTAATCGGATCATCAGAATGATTAAGTAGTTAACCTCACTGAATCTTAATGGTTATCATTTATAACTTGTTATAACTTTAATAGTTAATACCCTGTTAGTATCTAATTCATTCAGCTTTCATTAAGCTAACGGCGTTTATGCCGCTGGACATTTCCATGTTCCAGCGCACTATGGTTATGACTATACAGGTGAAGGACCTGAGGGCGAGAGCTACTATGCCAGTGACGATGTCCCGATGGAGGACTACCCCGAATGAGGTCAGGCAGAGGAAGACTACTACGCTGAGGACTACCCCTATGCCAATTGAAGATTGGGCTAGACTGTAGTTTAATTATCTTTCCTGCTTTCCAGACCTCTTTTTGTCATTAGGCATATGTTGCCCTAACGATTGTACTTCCGCTGTATTTTGTTTTGATTCGAGACTCTGATGTGTAATAGTTAGTAACCCCCTTTGACATTAAGTTATGTGTTAACTAGAACTTAGATTTCATTCTTGCTATCTCCTTTACTTATAGTTGCTTAGTACTGCGTGGTGTGGACAATCGTGTGACTTCACTAGTCGCTGCCTTTGGACCCAAAAAGGAAATATATTTTTCTCTATTTTTGCCATTTCGGGGCGTGACAGGATTTTTGGTATCAGAGCCTAGGTTTTGTACCTTTTCGCTCATAGGTTGTCCCAAACCATCTAGTCCTAGAACCTTGAGATTTCCTAGATAAGTATTACGATTAGTTCTGACTTAAGGTAGCTTCTTTTCAGGTAGCATGGCACCACCGCTATTTGTTCCAGATGAGTTTGGAGGACACTATGTATATGAGGGTAGTATTGCGCCGGCAGATCAATAGTACTATGCCTGGAAGGTTAGGCAGAGAGCCCTCATCGAGACAGTACGAGACATATAGATTAAGCAGCAGAGATTTGGGATCCAGGACTCGGAGGTGATACATTACGAGATGATCTACCGTAAGGAGTCTTTTCGACTCATTGAGGAAGATTCACTGTAGATGTTACGAGATCATTTCTCTTATCATGTTCTACTTTCAGAGGTTAGAGCAGCGCCTCCGCCTCCCCCGACAGAGCCACCACCCCAGACACCTCCATCCCCACCAGAGGAGGATATGGTTGATGCACCCCCAGTAGACAAGGACCCAGAGGATGAGGGTGAGGATGACGACGATGATGATCCACGAGATGACGATGATATGGGGGATGAGGAGGACGAGGACAGTGATGACGAGGAGCCAGAGCATGATCCAGAGGAGGACCCAGAGGACCCCGAGGTCCCAACTGGTATAGAGGTGCCAGTTGGCATATATATTGTAGTAGCAGAGGGTTATTCGATAGAGGATGAGGCTATAGCAGATGATGATGCTGGTGATGACACTGTGGTACCAGTCTTACCAGGCAGAGTTATAGCACAGCTGGCAGCAATGTGGGCTGTACACCCCCATGGATTTGAGATAGATGAACTAGAGTTAGCTCAGGCTATGGTACAGGCTGAGGCACCAGCAGCTGCATTTGATGCAGCCCAGGCTGACATGGCTGCCGATGTGGGAGACTTGGGAGTTATTGTGGAGCATGACACACCCGAGCTGGTTGAGGATGTTTGATAGAGGACGAGGACATGATGGATGACGATGACATGGATGAGGATGATCTATTTGAAATTGCACCAGAGGACGAGGCTTCCATCTATGGATCTGATGTGGACAACTTTTGAGTCCAGTACCTTTAGGACTTAGACTTTTGCTTTTGACTTCAGGACATGTTGTCCACTTACTTTTGACACTTACATAGATAGCTATTGACTATAGCCTTTTTATATAGGTAGCCACCGGTGTTGGTTTGTTTATATCTCTTTTGCTAGATCTTGTATAGGATCATGTACTACGCAGTCTACAGATGATCTGTTGTGTACTCTGCTGTACATCTTTTGGATATGTGTATGGCAGATCGTCTCTTTTGGTTATTTCTGCTATCATCTCGTTACTTATATTATGTGGTGATTTGGATTGGTGCTGTGCTTCTTGTTGTTTTAATTGTGGTTGTTTCCCTGAGAAGAATGCCAGCTAATCGTTCGATCTTTCAAAGGTACACCTCACACCTCACACTATGGCTGGGAACACAAGATATCAAGCAAGATTGGGAGCACCCATTCCTGAGGGCATGGATCCGACTATAGTCTTCGAAGCGTTCATGCAACGAATGGAACACATTGGTGATACCTACAATAATGCCAACCATCAAGCTAACAATGGTAATAACCACGCTGCTCCTTCGAGATAGACAAGCGACAAGTTATTGGAACGATTTCATGGCCTACAACCCGAGAAGTTTAACGGCATGGCAGAATCGTAGAAAGCCGAGCAATGGATACGAGAGTTGGAACTAATCTTCGAAGCCCTGGAATGCAGTGAGCTTAACAAGAGACGTCTAGCTGCATTTCAACTGACTTATTCCACCGCAGACTAGTGGGAGGCCGAGAGAGCCACAATCAGGATCGATGCCACAAGAAGAATGCCTTGGGAAATATTCAAGACTCGATTTCTCGAGAAATATTTCTCCGAGGATGAAAGAGACCAACAAGAAAGGAATTTTCTGAGTCTGACTTAAGGGAATTGGACGGTCAGGGAGTATATCACACAATTCGAGCGACTTTCCTGCTTTGGTCCACATATGATAGATACCCCCACCAAGAAGATCAAGCATTTCCACCAAGGACTTAACCCACAACTCCAGCACATGATGATAGGCCATCTGAGCCAGTCGTTTGAAGGGATTTTCTATTTCGCTTCAAGTTTGGAGAAGGATACTTATCTTACGCAAGGACCACAAGTGAATCGACCTCCAATGAGGACCTTCCAACCGAGGAACTTTCCAGCACAGTCATCAAGGAGTAGTCAAGGATGGAAACCCAAGATTAACAACTATTAAGGAAACAAGCAAACTTAGGATGGTACCATAAAGCCCCAAGCTAACCTTCCTCGACAGCAGAATTGACAGCAAGGACCACCTCAAGCACAGCCCGCTGTCCAATGACAGAACACTGATGGTTGTTTCAACTGTAGAGTACCCGGACTTATTGCAAGGTATTGCACAACCCCCAAGAGTAACCACCGAAATGACATCGTCTGTCGCAACTGTAACAAGCCTGGTCACATGAGCAAGGATTGTCAAGCACCTCATGGAGGCTACTATGGAGCACCTGCTCAAGGATAACAAGGATAGGTTAGGGAGAATGCCATCATCCCCGGCAATGTAGGATACGATGCTGAGGAATAGCAGAACTTGGAAGATACACTCATTTTATTTCACAATCAAGTTAGAGGTTTGTTTGATACCGGTGCCGCCCGTTCTTTCATAGCTATTAAGATTGTGCATGACTTAGGTTTGGTACCCTTAGCACTTGAACTGGCCCTTAATGCCGTTTTGCCTTGGGAGAAACTATTAAGTTGGGTAGGATATGCAAGGATTGTCCCTTAACCCTAGAAGATAGAAATCTCCCAACAAACTTAATAGTTTTGTCGATGTCTGAGTTCGACATGATCCTAGGAATGGATTAGCTTACCAAGTATGGAGCCGTTCTGGATTGTGTTAGTCGGACCATTGTGTTTTCAACACTTGGTTGCCTACTGATCAGATTCCAATGTCAGCCGTTGATCGATATGTTCATTACGAGCTGCTTAGCCGCAATCGACAGTTTAAGCACGGAGCTTACTATCAACTAGATCCCCGTCATTCAAGATTTTGAAGATGTATTCCGAAGCATCTCTGGACTTTTGCCAAAGAGAGAGATAGTCTTCTGCATCGAACTAGCTCCTGGAACATTGCCGATTTCCAAAACCCCGTACCGGATGGCGTCGACGAAAATGCTGGAATTAAAGAAGCAAGTTCAGGAACTTGAAGACTTAGGTTTCGTTCACCCGAGTACGTCACCTTGGGGAGCACCAGTCCTATTCGTAAAGAAGAAAGATGGAGAACTATGACTCTGTATCGACTACAAAGAGTTGAACAAGGTCACAATCAAGAATAGATATCCACTTCCCCAGATAGACAACCTGTTCGATCAATTACAAGAATCAAGGATGTTCTCAAAGATTGATTTGCGTTCAGGATATCATCAGTTACTAGTTTAACCGGAAGATATATCGAAGACTGCCTTCAGGATGAGGTACGGACACTATGAGTTCTTAGTGATGTCCTTTGGATTGACCAATGCCTCGGCAGTATTTATGGACCTAATGAATAGAGTATTCAGACCTTATCTGGATTAATTCTTTATAGTATTCATCGACGACATTCTGATTTACTCGAAGACAGAAGAAGAGCATAAGGAGCATCTACAGATTACTCTATAGACTCTCAGATATAATAGCCTATATGCAAAATTCAGCAAGTGTGAATTCTGACTTCAGGAAGTCAAATTCTTGGGACATGTGATATCACAAGATGGAATTTCTATAGACTCATCTAAGATCGATGCAGTCTTAAGCTGGAATGGACCGACTAACGTGACCAAAGTTAGAAGTTTTCTTGGATTAGCTGGATATTATCGGAGATTTATGGAGGGATTGTCCAAGATCGTAGGACCACTGACAAGTTTAACAAGGAAGGAGATAAAGTATGAATGGACTGATAAGCATGAGAATGCATTTCGGGAATTAAAAGAGAGACTAACTTCAGCACCTGTACTTACGATACCCAAGAGTGGTGAAAGATTTATAATCTACTGTGACACATCGCACCAAGGACTTGGTTGTGTGCTAATGAAAGATGGAAACGTGATTACATACGAATCAAGACAATTGAAGCCGCATGAGAAAAATTATCCAACGCATGACTTGGAACTAGCTACGATCGTGTTTACCCTGAAGATTTGGAGACACAATTTGTATGGAGAAAAGTTTGATCTGTTCTCGGATCACAAGAGTTTAAGGTACTTATTATCTCAAAAGGAGTTGAACATGCGACAACAAAGATGGATGGAACTACTCAAGGACTATGACTTTTCTTTACAATACCATCCAGGTAAAGCAAACATTGTAGCTAACGCTTTGAGCTGACGGCCCCGCCTCTTGATCGCTTTGATTTTAATTAGATAATGGCGAGCATTGGAGACATTAGCTGGATTCGACCTCCAACTAGTGGGATCAGGAGAAGGACAACACGTTGGATGTTTGATCGTACAACCGACTATCATCAGTCGTATCTTGGACGCTCAACAGTCAAACGAAGATTTGAAGCTATGGTTTGCTAAGATGTCCGCGAAGGAACCCAAAATATGGAGTATTAGTACAGATGGAGCATTAAGATGTAAAGGCAGACTTTGTATGCCAAATGACGGTAGTCTCAGAAAGGATATTTTGGACAAAGCACACAAGTCAAGGATGACTATCCATCCTAGAGGAAACAAAATGTATAAGGACTTGAAGAGGAACTTATGGTTGGAAGGAACGAAATGAGAAGTGGCTGAGTACGTGTCACAATGTCTGTTTACAAACAAGAAAAGGCAAAACATTAGAGACCGCCTGGACTTCTACAGCCGCTACCAATTCCCCAGTGGAAATGAGAACACATCACCATGGCTTTCGTGGTTGGATTGCCTAAGTCTCAATAAAACCACGATGCTATTTGGGTAATAGTAGATCGACTCACCAAGTTGGCGCATTTTATCACATACAGCATGATGTACCCAGTTGAACGATTGAGCCGGATGTATCTACAACAAGTCGTGAAACTACACGGTGTACCTATCTTAATAGTTTCGAATTGAGATTCGCGCTTCACTGCAGAATTCTAGAAGAGCCTTCAAACAATAATGGGAACTTCATTGAACTTGAGTTCAGCCTTTCATCCACAAATAGACGGCCAGACAGAACGGGTCAATCAAGTGATGGAGGATATGCTACAAGCTTGTGTCATTGAATTCGAGGGTTCATGGGAGACACATCTACCTTTGATCGAGTTCGCCTACAACAACAGCTATCACTCAAGCATAAAGATGGCACCATTCGAAGCTTTATACGAAAGGCCTTGCCGATCGCCGCTATGTTGGGCTGAAGTTGGAGATAGTTAACTACTTGGGCCTGAGATGATTCGAGAAACCAGCGAGAAGATCTAAATCGTACGAGAGAAGATGAAGACAGTGCAATCTAGACACAAGAGCTATGTCGACAAGCGACAAAAGGATCTAGAGTTTGCAGTTGGAGATCATGTGCTACTCAAAGTTTTGCCAGTTCGAGGTATCGTCAGATTCGGACAGAAGAGAGGCAAGCTATCACCGCGATTCATTGGGCCATTCAAGATCCTAGAACATGTTGGAAAAGTAGCCTACAGACTTATATTGCCACTGAAGATGTTGGGAGTGCACAACTTTTTCCACATCAGCATGTTGAGAAAGTGTGCCCACGACCCAGCGCATAAGATAAGTTTTGAAGATGTCGAGGTAAACAAGAACGCGACATTCAATGAAGGACCGGTGCGTATTCTAGACTGAGCAGTGAAGAAGCTCAGAAACAAAGAGATTCCGCTAGTGAAGATTCAGTGGAAGCACTACGACGAGGGAGAAGCTTCATGGGAGCTGGAGTCAGAGATGCGAGAGAAGTTTCCGTTTTTGTTTTGAACCCTGCTTACTTCGGATTTCGGGAATGAAATCTTTAATAAGTGGTGGATGATGTAATACCCTGTATTTTTATAATATATGAATAAGACCTTGTATACTTCTTTTAGTATTTGTATGAGTTTTTCCTTACCCTTGGTACAATTTGGATACCAATCGAACCAATCGATTGCCAATACCAATCGATTGAACTTTTTACCAATCGATTGGAGTATTAATACCTAATACCAATCGATTGGAAGCAACTGGGCAGATTCTCTTGCCTTGGATGGGGAAAGGCCACGTGAACACTCAACCCTTTATATATACTAGCCCATTTTGGGCATATTTCTATTTCTAGAAATCAAAGAGAGGGAGAGGGAGTGTTTGTGTGTGTTTTATATGTATATACACTCATATATATATATATACACACATATACATCCTTACACTCACACACATAGAGATGGACTGAGACAGAAGGAGAAGAAGGCCAGAGAAGAAAAGGAAAGAAAGAAAGAGAAGAAGAGAGAAGAGAGAAGAGACTGACAAATAGAGAGAGAGAGAGCCACCATTATAACCAAACACACCCTAGTAACCTAAGGTGAATTCTAAACTCACCTGGTAACTTCATATTGATGTTAGAACATGTTTTGAATGAAGAAGTGGAGTGTAAACTATGTTTCTCCCGTTTGATATTGCTGGACAGTGTTCACTGTGAAGAAGACGAAGTCCTTATCGATTGGACTTGTCCCAATCGATTGATATGTCAATCGATTGACATTTATGGCAATCGATTGATATGTGATCCAATCGATTGAACTTTTTGCTAATCGATTGATACTATTTTTATACCAATCGATTGAACCCTTGTCCCAATCGATTGGAAGTTGCAGAATGTTGATTATCTTGTTTAGTTTATATTATAGCTATTTAGTTGTTTATTTATTGTTAAGTATCTCCAGCATGCTTTATTATTGTAATACAGATGTAATAATGAGATAATGTGACATAGAAGCATAGTAACAACGAGATTAATAGATAATGGTTGTGACGATAGATAACGTAATATTTGTGAATCCTTTGGAGTTCACGTTCATTTCATTCAGAGTAGTCAGGCCACACTAGGATTGTTATGTATCGATATTAGAGTTGAACTTAAGTAGGTTTGCTAAGATTCGAAAATCTTGTGTGGGCGGGCTTTGGTCGATCATATGTTCTTAAAAGCGGTAGACAGACAAAGGTGTCTACGACTGCGGTGGACCGGACCATTTTCCCTAAGATAGCCAGATGATCTAATCATATATTCTTAAAAGCGAAAGACAGATGAAGGTGTCTACGACTGCGGTGGACCGTGATCACTGGTAGACGTTGCTAAGTCATGGCTATAGAATGATGTACTATTGCTTAAAGCGTTATATCCCTGTACTGTGGTGAACTGTGCATATGTTCTTAAAAGCTGGGGATGGACTGACATGGTATCCATGACTGCTCTGGACTGTGCATATGTTCTTAAAAGCGTTGGACGGAGTAATGGTGTATCCTTAAGAAGTAAAACTACTGTCGAGTTTGTTCTTCTATCATAAGGTATCGTCGGTCTTAAAATGAGTAAGAAGTTAGTAATCAGATCATCAGAATGATTAAGTAGTTACCCTCACTGAATCTTAATGGTTATCGTTTATAACTTGTTATAACTTCAATAGTTGATACCCTGTTAGTATCTAATTCACTCAGCTTTTATTAAGCTGACGACGTTTATGCCACTGGACATTTCCATGTTCCTGCGCATCCTAGTAATGACTATATAGGTGAAGGACCTGCGGGCGAGAGCTACTATGCCATTGACGATGTCCCGACAGAGGACTACCCCGAAGGAGGTCAGGCAGAGGAAGACTACTACGCCGAGGACTACCCCTACGCCAATTGAAGATTAGGCTAGACTGTAGTTTAATTATCTTTCCTGCTTTCCAGACCCATTTTTGTAATCAGGCATATGTTGTCTTAACGATTGTACTTCTGCTGTATTTTGTTTTGATTCGAGACTCTGATGTGTAATAGTTAGTAACCCCCTTTGACATTAAGTTATGTGTTAACCATAACTTAGATTTCATTCTTGCTATCTCCTTTACTTATAGTCGCTTAGTACTACGTAGTGTGGACAATCGTGTGACTTCACCAGTCGCTGCCTTTGGACCCAAAAAGGAAATTTATTTTTCTCTATTTTTACCGTTCCAGGGCGTGACACTTTTTGCTTCTCTTTTCTATTATGAGTTATGATACTCTTGATGGAAAAACGCAAACTGAGAAGAGAGCCAAAGTAGCATATATATAGGCTACGATAGGGACCATAAGAAGTCAAAAAGGAATATGCTTCCTTATGGAATTAGGAAATCCTAATTCGAACTGAATCAGATTCCTATTTCCATAAATTTTAATCATACCACTGAAGAATTATAATTACACTCTTACCCTTATCTCAGAAATATATTTCGAGCTCCTTGCTATTAAATGCTTATTATCTCTCCACGTTAAGATTCAGATATCCATTAATTAAATATAATTACTGATAATCATATTTAATTAATCTCTTAAAACTCCTTGAGATCCTCTGCTTAACTTCTCTAATATGTCGGATGCAAAATTACCTACAGGATTTGACATAATCAAAACTTACAAGCTTTCTCAAGGGGATATCATCAATGCCAAAATGGAAACATGGATTCCATCATTAATTAATATCCACCACACAATTAATATTGTCACACAATCCAATGAGATATTTACCCTTTTAAGGATCTCACCCTTTCAGGGATCAAAGCGTAAATATCAAATGTACAAAGATGATTACCCCAAGTCGGTCCCATTCAATACACAAAATGTACCAGCATAGTGAGTTGAAGCTATATAATTTCCCGCAATCAAGACAAATCTACTACATCACCATGCTGCAGTCCTACCGATGGTGTGTCTATTACCATCTAAAATATTAAACCAAAATCTTACATTCTACAAGATCTGATGGTCTGATCTTTCGTGCGTAAGCTGAACTCTACACACCAAACCACCTACTATGTAGAATACGAGACACACATACACAATATTAAATAAATAATATAATACAAACATTGCCCACACAGATTCTCATCAAAATGGAATAACTAATTTTATTAAATGAATAATAAATCATTTATATAAAGCATGGCTTTTAGTATATATCGCTAACAATAATCGATAAATATCATATGATTGTCCACACCAAAATCTAAACATGAAAGGTATAAATGTAGTAGCTGAAATGCTAACCGAATTAAAATAACTTAAACTCAATCATATAAGATCTTATTACAAAACTTAAACACTATAGTAAACCAAATCCCAATCCTATGGCACACTCGTCAACTACAAGGGTAACATAATTCAAGATAGTTAAAAGTAAGCAACTACGATCTAGCCCTAAGTTCAACTGGCATAGATGTTGTCGCCAGCTTGGTGACTCTCTCCTTCCCTAGTACCATCATTAGCACGCCCATCCCAAGCATAGCCCTCCTTCGGATAGTAGCCCTTATCAACAGGTGCTTGACCTGCATAGCCATAGTTTTGGAAAGCTGGGTGTGGGTATATCCAGCGGCATAAACGCTATTAGCTTGTGAAAGCCAAGTGAGTACAAAACTAACAAAGTATCATAGTAAGAAGTACTATACAGTAATTGTATTAAGAATTAGTCCATTCGATGTTCTTACTTTTATGCATTCCGATTAACTATACACAACTCAATAACACTACCTACAATGTCATGGACTCTGGGTCCATGTTACTAACTCATTCTCCCATGCATGTCCAATCATACGTTGCTTGGATAGAACTCCTTTCCCAAGGATTTTGATTCACTTTCAGATATCATAGTAATAGTCAACTTGGTATGAAACCCCAGTTATCCTATTCTCGTAACGTAATGGTCAGCCTGGCACGAAACCCCATCTAACCCATTCTCTACAATAAACCTTGGTACAAAGTACCGGCCATTACATATCAACAACGTGCCTTAGTATTAGTATACGGACCATTACGTATCAACAACGTGCCTTGGTATCAGTATACTAGCTATTACACATCTCATGTAATACTTGTAATTTTCTTTTCTTTAATAATAATAGTTTTCGAAAATTTTTGGCATTTGACTGTCTGACTTTATATTATTATTTTAATATTGAGATGATTTTGACGTATCATAAGATTACTGACTAGACTGTAGTAACCATACCGACTCGACCGTAATTAGAATTAACTTAGTCCCGTACCTGGACCCGGACATTAGAAATAATACCCGTCTGCATGCAAACCGAGATCGATACGTATAACGATGAACTTATGCACGTAAACCAAGAAAGTAGCACGCAACCCAAGGTGAGCCCCACATGGCCGGCCACATGGAAGCTACATGCAACCCCATTGACACATGTCACCACCCCATGTGACACTTGTCCACTTGTTGGACACATGGCATGGCATATAACCATGCAAATGACACCTAGCACTTGGGTTTTTCTATATATACATGCCTATAGCATAAATTACCCTCTCTTACTCTTCATAATCTGTATTTAGAGAGGAAGTTAGGAGACTTGCATGTCCATGAGAAAAATAGAAGAGAAGAAAGAGGATTAAAAGAGGAGGAAGAAGAAGATTCCATCACTTGAAGCTTGTGTTCAAGCTTCCTAAGCTCTAATCCAAAGCCCAAGCTCAATTTTAAGTTTAAGTGAGTATTCTAACTCACTTTAGAACCTATATAGTATGTAGTAATGTTTATTATGTGCTTGATGTTGATAGTTTGAGAGATCCATGGCATGCAAGATAAAATTTCAAATCTGGGAAGCAGAAACTTCCAGCAGAATGTTGTCTTAGTGAAATGAACATTTTGAGCAGTTCAAAAATGGGAATGAAGCTAGGTTTTTTTGTGGATAAATATAAATCATTTATCTACAAATAACTCTTCTATAGATCAGTCTGAAAATCACTTATTCATAGGTGAAATGTACATGCAACGAAGTACTTTAAATCTGAGAAACAGAAACCTCGAGCAGAATGTAGTTTAGTAAAATGAGTGTTTTAAGTAGCTCCGAAATCTGATTTAAGCTAGGTTTTTTTGTGGTGAAAGGTAACTCATTTATCTACAAATAACTCTTCTATAGCCTGGTCTGAAAATGAATCCTTGATAGGTGAAATGCACATGCAACGCAGTACTATAAATCTAGGACAGAGCAGTCCGAAAATATAGAAATGTCTAAGTAAAATAAATATTTTGAGCAGTTCAAAAATGTAGTTGAAGCTAGATTTTTTTTTACATGAAGCTAATCCAATTATCTACAATGTTCTAGTTTTGAGTTTGATCTACAAATCAATTTATCATGCCCAAATAAATCATATCAATTCAGTCAACATAGTAAAATTAATTTCTGGAAGATTGTATAACTACTTGTATGATGTGTTTATTGATGATGCTTGCTTTCCGGTACCTGGGTGGTTATGGATATCTTGTGCTATGATAGTGCTATCGAGTAGATGAGTATGTTAAGGGTTTCATCTATATATTATTGGTATTAAATCCACGAGCTACACGCTAGGTTTCCGTTGTTATGAATAGACAGATAGCCTCTACAGCTAACAACATACTATTCTATGTATGCTGGCTTCTCAAGTACGAATGTTCTTATATAAAAGATTTAATTATTGAACGATAGTAGGTTCATTATCCAAACTATATAGTAGACAAAATATGATTGCATTTTAATAACTAGTTAATGAATAGATATAATAAATGATGTCACATGTGGTAGTTTTGTTATCTTGAGCATGAGTATTGCACGACATATGGTCAGCATGCATGGTGGTAGGAAGAGATACGAGAATGTAATTTGGATATATACCTTTGTGTGGAATAACGTAATATGTATACTTTGGATCCATGGGATCAATGACTGACGAGTCGGGTGGACATAGGATGGTTAGAGTTCCTAGTACGCCTTTCACTATTGAAGACGTCCAATGATACGTGTGCATTGTTGAAGATATCTAATGTACTATTGATGACATCCGACTGGTACTCTAATGTATTCTCAACTGTGTAGACAAACAGTGAGAGTGTACACATCATAGAAGAAGCCTAATGTGTCGCTTTCATCATTTACAGACAGAATGTACTGTGTAGACGACTGGTGTGGCCTATGTGGGACTGTGCCCTCAAACCCTTTTCTAGATGTATGTGACGCTTGACATTTTATATATAGATATTAGTTTTTACATTTAATTATATATGTTTCATGAGATGAATGTTGTATGTTATCCTTAAATATCATAGTAGGTAATTCGTGTATGTATAAGATACATACACGAGAGATACGAATTACTATTCTTTAATATTTGGAATTGTCATATTGGATGATAAGAGTGGATATCTCATCAGGTATACACTGTAGAATTGTTAACCACCATTGGATGGAGTGATGAGTCTTAATCACTAGAGTACGAGACTCTTAGTTAACCTTGCTAGTGCTTATAGTACATTGACGGACCATGAGATTATCCTATTGATATCTAAAACTATCAACAGTCGATAGGAATGCTGAGATTATCATATTTATCTGACTACTTGAATATGATTACGAATGCTGATAGTAGAGGGATATTAGTGCAATCACACAAGTCTAGTTTTTGCTTTAAATATGTTCTTTTGCATTGGAGTACAATTATCATTTTATAGTGGAGTTAATGTTAAAGTTAGTTGATTTGTTGGTCAAAGAGTTTGATCCTAGGAATTAATAGTTGATTTAAGCCAACAATAAAGAACCTAGAAGATCCCACTCTTAGCTCCAAAGGATGTAAGAAGACAAGAGGGGGAGGAACCAATTGATTAGAAGTATTACCAATTGATTGGTGCGACAATCGATTGCTGATTGAGGCAATCGATTGCCATTTTGGGCAATCGATTGGACCTTAGGTCGGTTGGAAATACTTATAAATAGGAAACCTACATGTAGAATATGTTTACTCATTATTTTTGAAGCCCTAGGTCTCCACAAACTATTTTTAAGTATTCATTGCCTTTTTCTCTCTTTAGTTGGACTCCCACTAGTCCGAGTCTTCACGAGGGCATCTGTAGACACCCCATTTTGTCGGCTATCAGATTTAGGAGACCCATAGCTTGGTGGTTCACAATGATTGAAAAAGACTCAAAAGGACTCTTGGAAGTTAGTTCTATTTCTCAAAATTCTCAGAATGACCAAAATGCCCCTGAAAGCCAGAAAACTCCCAGATTTGGACCAAATGTTTTGGAAACGCGTTACATCATAAGAAAAACAATAAAATGAGTTCTAAAGCAAGACCGGATGAAATCGTCGGCTCCCAGAGACCCCCGGAAGTCCCGGAAGTTCCCAGAAAGTCCCCGTTGAGCGGTTTGACTAAGGTTTGACTGAAATCGTCCAAATTCGCCGAAAAGCTCTAGAATCATTCTAGATCATCTGGAAAGTACTAAAACGAGTATTAAAAGAAAATCGAATGAAAATATCAGCTCCTGGGAGCTCCCAGAGGTTCCCAGAACTTCCTAGAAATCCCATGTTTGACTAGTTTGACCTAAAAGTTGACTTTGAAACCAGAGTACCGTATCATTTTTCAAACATTTTTCATGGATACTAGTAGTCAACAGCTTTCCAATGGTATATCGTACATATTTTCTGGATTTAAAACAAATTTATTATGAATTTCTGAAGGTGAAAAAGGCGATCAAATCGACTTTTATTGCAAATACCGCAAAACTTTTCAAAGTGACCTATCTCTGAACTATTTTTTTTTATGTAAAGTAGACTCAATTACCTTTCCAATTGTATATTACAACCTCAGTTTGGAGTTCGTATACATTTTTTGTGAATTTCGGACGAAATAGGGCCTTTTTGTGAATACCGGAACCTCTGGGGGCCTAAACGTAAATTTTTGGGCGTCTGAGGAGCAGTGCCGCGGCGGCACTAGGCCACTACCGCGGCAGAAAGTGGCTAGTGCCGCGGCGGCACTCAACCCCCCCGCAGTAGCCATTTTGGTAATTTATTTTGGGGGTCCAATTTGATTAATTGAAAACCAAAACGATGTAGTTTCTTGTTCACTGATGTTTGGGACCAATGTGAACACTTTCTAAATCCCAAAACCACCCCAAATTGGCCTATATAAACCCCCCTTTGCTCTTCATTTTGGGGGGGCCAAGTGCAAAGTCCATAGGAGTTGTAGAGAGAAAGAGAGATAGAGATAGGTATAGAAGAAGGAAAGAAAGCTTCTCCCATTGATTTTCTATAAGAAAGTGCGTTTTAATCTTGTTTTCTTTCATTACCTCTCTTATACTTCACATTCCAAATACCCCCAATCACCATTCTTGAGCATTCTTGAGTTAGGAAGCTACTTCCATGTCCAAATGTCAATATCTATGAGTGAAGCACCAAGCTACAGTCCAATATCACATTGATTATCATCTATTGATTGCTATTTACTTGCTTGTTTATATATATGTTCATGTCTTCTTACCTCATTTCTTTTTATTTTTCTTTATTTAATTACTTGTTCTTCATCATCTAAATGATGACATGAAGTTTGAGGTGAGTGAATCCTTATGGATAGTAGCTCTTGACCTCAAAAACATGTTTAATAGATGATGATTATAACTTCAATACCTCCAAGGTATCCTTGAAGTTATGTTCAAAATAAAAATGAAGCTCTCAAATAATATTGGGGGTTCTTGATGATGAGTTTGATGTTGATATTTCAAGAGGTCATAATCTCTATTTGATGTTGAAAATATACTTTCAAAACCTCTATTTTAAAACCCTTCTCAAACCCTCTCATTTTGATCTCAAGAAAGAAAACTTAAGTTTTTTCCAAAATCTTTAAAACAGTGAGTCAAAACAGTGAATGATTTGAGCTCAAAGATTTCTCTAGAACTCAATACTCAATGTATGGATACAAGACCACTTGGAAAGTCTTCCTAAATAATTAGAGAGCACCCATGAGTTTTGGTTTGACTTGGAAATCCTTGAAAGGGGTCCATTTTTGTCCAAACCTTTATTCCAAACATTCTGCCTTTGCTGTCACAGCAGCTAGGTTGATTTTCAACTTGTTTTACAGAAAACTTTTTTAACATAAGTGGTCTCAACTTATTTTTCCCTTAAAATTCAATGTCGTAGGGAACATTCTGTATAATATAGGCCTCTAGATCTTTTGTTTTCATTTTCTAATATTTTTTAACATTTCAGTCGACAGTACAGACTCTGTTTCTGAATAACCTCTATTGTTTATATGATTTCTCTCAATCTATGATAGTTATTAAAGATTGGCTTTTTTGGTTGTGTTCTAGACACAATACGGAAGATCTATATAAAAAATCATGCATTGAAAACACTCCTAACCTCTCTTTTCAATTTCCAAAAGATCATGTTACTGTTCTGTCCACTATTCACAGCAAGCACACTTTTGCTTTCATCCTTTGATTTGGTGCTTACATGCACTCCAAATTAGCTCATGTCATAGGAAGTAGTTCATACTACATTTGTACATATCCCATGATGATTTCCTTCATTCATTCATACACATTCTAGACTTCTAAGCCACTTTAGAAAGTTCTTGTACACAAACACACTACAACCATTGCACATTCTAGGATCATACATTGCATTCATGCAAGATTTGGGGTTTTTGTAACTCCTAATCTAAGAAGATTATAAGGAATGATCATGATCACACGTTCATGCTTCCCCTCGATCTAATCTTCCTTTCTCATCCGTCTCGGGGATTGAGAGATCTTCTTTTCTCAAAGATTAACATGTATCATTCTAGCTTGCTAAGCATATTTTGATTTCTACGTTTATTTGTTTCAAGAACAATTCATGTCCCATTTAGATTAGGGAAACTTAATTACTTGATATGTGATTAGACGATTTTTCCTAGGTTTGCTTGTGTGGTCTTTCACTTTTGCATTGTGTGATATTTGGCTTAGATCTTATGAATGATATCTTATCTTTTGATATTCCATTTTAAAATTCTTGTGTGATGTAATATACTATCATAGTATTAATTGTCGAACCATACATAGTATAAGATGATTATTTGGATGCTAATTGAGGCCCATCGAAAGACGGGGCGAGTTGAGGGTGTTTTAGTCGCGACAAAGGCTCCTTCCTCTCTTGTACCAAAACCCCGAGCCAAGTTCTTTGGTTAAGAAGGGCCGGTGCCCTTTATCCATTTGGGTGAGTCAAAATTAGGTTTCTTGGTTCCTTAAAGACCAAGTGGCGACTCTGTATCTCTTTTCAACAGACCTTCTTTTTTTTCAAATCAACCTTTTCCTTTCAAAACAATCTAAAAACAAAAAATTTGTGGAATTCCGCGTGTCCATAATCTAGCGACTCTGCTGAGGAGATTTTATTTTCAAAACAAAATAATATAGAGGTTTGACTCATAAAACCATCCTTAAAATCATCTTTTTATTGTGTCTGGTTCACCGCATTGCACTCTTGCATTTCCCCCTCCGACTGTGTCTGAAACGCGGCGCTGACATTGTTCAGGTCTTGCTGTGCCAGGGCATAAGTCATTGTTGATATTGTACCTTCCAAGGTATATAAAAAAGAGTAAACATTTCCGTACTGTCTCCCTGATGGAATATTGGAACTCTCGTCAATGGACCCGCTTTGACTAAACCCAGCCTTTGCATATAGATTCCTGTAGAACCTTTCATAGGACTGTTCATTTATCTTTTCAGATAGGAGATTGTGATATAAGTGTTGTATGCCCTGACGGGATTACCTGCGCGGTGTAGGCGCTTATGTGGCATGAGGCATAACCTCTTTCTTATTATTCCCAAGGCAATCACTCACATGTGATCACATTGAGTTGACCTGCCTAGGCACCATGACAAGGATGTCTGCTCTATGCTTACAAAGATATACACCGCAAACCTTGTTCGTCGGTCCTAAAACATAGGAGTATGAAAACTTGCTAGACAGTATGATCACCATCATCACATGCTCTTGTATATACACTTGTTTCTACCAAAAACTCTGCCTAACTCATCCAGATATCCCAGTTTCTCTCAGAAACTTTGTCTAAATTTCCCAAAAATTCCCAAATATACTAGTTTCTCCCAGAAACTCCACTTAGATTTTTCAAAAATTCCTAAAACACTCGAAATTCCCGGGGTATACCAATTTCTCCCAAAAACCCTGTCTAAATTTCTCAGAAGTTCCCAAAGTACTAGTTTCTCCAAAAAAACTCTGTCCAAAGTTCTCAGAAATACCCAAAATAACAATTTCTCCCAGAAACTCCGTCCAAATTTCTCAGAAATACCCAAAATGCCAGTTTCTCCCAGAAACTTCGATTTTCCAAAATACATCAGTTTCTCCCAAAAACTCTGTCCAGATATCCTAGAAACTCTACCCAACTCCCAGACATAACCAGAAACTCTGTTCGGATATCCCAGAAATACCAAGATATAACCAGTTTCTCCCAAAAACTCCATTTAGATATCCTAGATTTCCCAAAACACTAGTTTGTCCCACAAACTCTATCCAAACTTCTCAAAATATCCTGGAAACCCCTATTATCCCCTGATGATCATACTGGAAAGAAAAGTTAGCACACTCTATATGGCTAGGACCGTACTTACTTAATTATTATCTGTTAGAAGTAGGGGCATCATATCGATTAGGGCTTGCATCCGCATGCTTGTCTCATATGCATACACGATTCATGTCAGTTCGCTTGCATGCACGTCTTGTCAGTCCCATATATGTCAGTCTCTACACATCTAGTGCATACATATCATCATCCTCACCCATCTCAATCATTGTATAGAAGTCGTATACATACTACAACCATCGATTCACATCGATAAATCCCTCAAAAAATTTGATCACCTTTTCCCGATAGGAGTCCATAAGAAGTGTTTCGCACCTCTGCTAATTTTAACTTTTACTTCTATTTGCAGAAAATCGTAGCCTTGGGTAAGGACACTATTGTACCTCCTCGGATTCATTATCTTGTTCATGGGCTAGCCCAAATTGTCATTAGCCCACCAATGGCCTACAAAGCTCTGGAAGAGAAAGTGAACAAGCTACAAACCACTATTCAACAGCTAAGTTTAAGGATAAGCCGATTCGAGAAGAAGGTGCAAAGCATCGATAAAGGGAAGTATGGGTTGCCCAATGCCATCTATCCAAGCCCGTTTCCACATCCAAATCTCTACTTGTATCCAAACCCACACCTTACCCTTGGTAATCCTAGTCCATATCCAAATCTAAGAGACACGTTAAGGACCTACATGAACTCAAAGTTTGATAAAGCCAGCAAGCCAAGAGCCTTTGCCAACCTAGGTATGCCGTTGTCCGTAATCCTTGACAACCTCATCAAAAAAGGGCACCTCCAACTCATTCAGCCTCGTGCCGATATCCCTTTGCCCAGCTATGACCTGTCTAAATGTTGTGCCTACCTTCAAGGACTAGGCCACGATACCGATAGCTGCATGCGCCTTCGCCATGACATCCAAGACCTCATTGATAAAAAAATCATTGAGATATCGCCTATCTAACCCTATGTCTGCCAAAATGTCAGCCTCATCGAACCTAAAGCTCCTGGCTCATCTGTTTAAATGATCCCCTTCGTTGAGGCCCTTGAGTGTTGGACTTGTGCAAGTGAAGTGGTGAGGATGCTCTTTAAAAAAAAAAGAAAAATAATCGAGTCACCATGGCACTCCTTGAGACCGGGTCGAGTCTGTTCTATGTTTTGAGTCTATTTCAAGTTTAAGTCTTGTTGTCAAGTCTGTCTGTCATCGAGTTGTTGTGAGTCTGTATCGAGTAATGTAATCCCTCTCTTGCTAATGGAATGAAATATCATTTTGCTTAATCTAATGTGTATAGTCATAAGTGCATGAATCGCTGAACTAAAAATGTCACTTTTCAAATTACCATGGATATTACTCTGCTAATAAATTTTTGCATCAAACAAAAAAAAAAAGAATCCCAAAAAGGCCAAAGTCAATTTTGCGCTAACACTGAAGAAGAGCTGAGAATTGAATAGTCTTACTTTAAGAATTTAAAGATGCTTTTGCTCAAATCTTAAAAAGACATACTTGAAAGTGACTTGGGGCTTGCCCAACACTTTTTTTTCACCATTTCAAACCCATGGGCCCAACCCAATTGATAGTCATGCAAATCTGTGCGGACTTAGTCCTTGACGGTAGCCAAACATTTCACTGAGTTTCATCTCCACTTTCAAAAAAAAAAAAGAAAAAAAAAAGAAAGAAGAAGAAAAGAAAAAGAAAAAGAAAAAGAAAAGCTCGCTAGGTTGAAAACCCGAAAGGGCACCTAGGCAAAAGTTAGAGCTGAAAAGGTATTGATTTCCAAGATCTGCCCTAGCTAGTCAAAATGATGGACAAAATGAAAGAAAGAAAATGTTGGTGATACAGAGAATTGTACACTTCAAGGCACATCATGAAAACGTGCCTAGATCATATTTCAAAAAGCTCTAAATGACCATAAACAAATCCTGAGAGCTGACATGCACATTCTAGAATTCTGAGATTGTGATCAAAAGATCTCACAAGAATCAACTACATGAAAAGTAACATTGACTGGCTAGGCGAAAGTGAAAAGGATCAATCCTCAAAATAAAAAGAAAAGAAAAGAAAGGGAGACCGAAACTGAATCTTCTTATTCAAGGCTACCATAAGTGACCTAAGTTTAAATTTCTTTGACGATTGGTTTGGAAAACCCTCATACCTCAAACCAATTTCCTTCAAGCCTTGCCTTGAACTACGCTCGACCTGATTCCCACTTGGGGATACGTACGCAACCGCATCAGTTTGGTCGACACCATCAATATTAACCCCTCTTCTTTTAAGGTCCTGCCCGAACTACGTTGGACCTAATCCCCGCTCGGGGGTACGTAGACAGACTTTCAAAAAGAAAAAAAGAATGGCTCGCTAGGTCAAAAATTTGAAAGGACGCCTGGGCAAAAGTTAAAGCTAAATCCAAAGTGAGCAATAACAAAAGAGAGAAAAGAGCTCGCTAGGTCACCTCACTAGTGCCTAGGCAAAAGTTATGAGCATCTGTGAGATTAAAGTGGAGGTCCTTGCCTCAAGCCAAAAATCACCTTCCACACTAAGGGCAAACTTCGGCTACCCGCCTCGTTTGTCTAAATTTTACTATCTCGTTTGCACAAAGCCTACAATAAACCATTGTCCAAACTAGGGACAAACTTCAGTCACCCACCTCGTTTGCTTATGAATTTCACTTCCTATACCTCAAACTAGGGGCAAACTCTGTTTGCCTAACATGATCCCTTCATACCAAGGGCAAGTTTTCAAGTCACCAACTTGTTTTGAAATTTTTTGAAATAGAGTATCTTTTATTCTAAAAGCTAAGGCACTAATTCCAAGCGCTTCTTGGGAGGAGTAGAGAATTGATTAGATCAATAGGGAAGAATTTTCAAAAATCAGCTTTATGAGCAAAGTGTTATCATATTAAGATGAGGAGTGAACATAAAAGATGAGCGGTACATCGCTTATGACAAAGACACATTGAATTATGCTAATTTGGGCACTTTGTGTCGTTACTTCTGTCAAGTCAATCCTTATTTGGTTGAGTCAGTAATAATTTGATTGAAACTGTATCAGAGTTCAATGCTCATACAACCCAATCCAACTTTCGTTGTCAACATTGGTCTTGTGAAGTCCATTTATCTTAATGGTCTCAAATGTGTGGGTTTAAAGTGATTACCAATTATAAAACATGTGGATAAAATAAGAAATTCCAAACACCATTACTACACCAGTCAAGGTCGTAATATGTGAAGTGTCCCAAGTATAAGTGGCATAAACTCATCAGTGGTTGTAAACTACAAATCCATAGTTGTTTCTTAAGATGGTTGATCGGAGGAAATCTCGCCAACACCAAGAGATTATTGCTGATCTAATCAGAGTCTAGATATGTTGATGAGGTGTGTCGATGGGATATTTTGTTTTAGGGCCCAGAGTCCAGATGTTTTGACAAGATGTGTTGTTTAGGAGATTAGGGTTCAAAGTCCAAGTATGTTGTTGAGGAACATTAGATGTATCGAGGAGCATCAGATATGTTGAGGAACATCAGATGTATTGAGGAGCATCAGATATGTTGAGGAACATCAAATGTATCAAGGAGAAACAGATATATTGAGGAACATTGTTGAAGAGTTGAGGAGCATCAGATTTGTTGAGGAACATCTTTGAAGAGTGAAGGAGCCTCAGATGTGTTGAGGAACATGGTTGAGGAGGAGCATCAGATGTGTCGAGGAACATCAGAAAAGTCGAGAAGCATTGTTGGAGCATTGAGGAACATCAGAGTAGTTGAGAGACATTAAAGGAGCATTAGGGAACATCATAAAAAGTTGAAAAACATTGTTGTAGCATCAAGGAACATCAAATTTTGTTAAGGAGCATCGTTGAAGAGTTGAGGAACATCAGATGTGTTGAGGAGCATCAGATTTGTTGAGGATCATCGTTGAAGAGTTGAGAAACATCATATGTGTTGAGGAGCATCAGATTTGTTAAGGAGCATTATTGAAGAGTTGAGGAGCAATAGATGTGTTAAGGAGCATCGTTGATGGAGCATTAGATGTGTTGAGGAGCATCAGAAGAGTTGAAAAGCATCATTGAGAAGTCGAGGAGCATCGTTAAGATTTGAAGAACACCATTGAGAATCAAGAAGCATTGAGAAGCACCGTCAAAGATTTGAGGAACAACATAAGCGCCATTAAGAATTGAGGATCATCATTGAAATTTGAGAAGCACTGTTGAGACTCTGAGAGTCACCGTGTCCATGAGTGGCTGTTGATTATCGTCCTCCATCAATGTCAAATCCATAGCCGCCACAAATCATCTACGAATGGAATCGTACCTTTACTCCCATTCGTGGGTGTATTTTCTTCTTCCCTAGCAAAGTACATCTTATCCATTCCTCCCCAGTAGAGTCGCTTCATCCCCAGCATATTCAATTTTATCCCTAGCAGGCTTATCATCAGTCCAATCCATGACAGTTATAGTAGTTCACTGTCGACTCATCATCAGCCCTCTAGATTGAGGCAAATCCTTCATCGCCAACCCTCTAGGTTGAGGCAAAGTCATTTGTCATTAGCCCTCTAGATTGAGGCAAGTCATTTGTCATCAGCCCTCTAGATTAAGGCAAGTCATTTTTCATCAGCCCTCTAGATTGAGGCAAATCCTTCATCGTCAGCCCTCTAGATTGAGGCAAATCCTTCATCGTCAACCCTCTAGATTGAGGCAAATCCTTCATCGCTAGTGTGGATATCGCATTTTCCTTACCCACAGCTTTTTCAAAATCAAATTAAAAAAAAAAAAATGAGTCGCCACTTAATTTTTAAAAGGAGAATTAAGAAACCATTTTTAAAAGCAAACTGATCTTTTAGAAACCAGAGATTAACTAGGTCCGGGGATTATGGAATGAGAGAGGAAGGAGCCCGTCGGACTAAAACACCCTCTCTCATCCTATCTTGCGATAGGCCTCTACTCAATATCCTTTTAATCAAATTTATTAATCTAAGCATGCCCTCAACTAGTACATATATACATATACATGACAAAAAAATGTCCAAAGGGTGTAAAATTGCTAATGGCCAAAATATCATTCATAAATCACATATTTCAAGTAACAAGCAATATGGTATGCAATAGGGAACGGGAGAACTTACTTGGGATCCAGCATCGATATTTAAACGTGCGATGCATACAAACAAAATAAAATCCTAAAAAAGAAGTCTCTAATCATATATACATATAAGACAAGCTCCTAATTCTAAGGTGTCGCGCATTAAATCGAAAAATCAATAAAATCAAGAAATTAAGATAAACTAAGGAGGAGTCCTAGGAATCATACCTTAATAGCGCTACAAAATAAAGGGTTAGTCCACATGCTTTACATGATAATAATATGATATCAAACAATCAATCCTAATTCTCTAGCTTATACCTAGCAAGCAATGAAATCCAACCTTATCCAATTACTAGTTCTAATTATGGGTATTAGATGTACATGAATGAGTGAATGTAAACAAGGATGAAACATAGATTTATTCACTAATTTGGGTCACTTAGCCTCTGGATTTAAGCTAAGTTATCATTATTCAAAGTATGATTTGGGTCCTAAGGCATTAAGAGACCATTTGAGTTGAAATAAACAAGATTAGACAAAAAATAGTAGCAGTTTTTATGAATTACAGAGAGCAGACCAGATGTTCAAAAATAGAAATAAAATACTTCCAACGGTTGGATCTGAATGATTTTTGGATATGTTATGCCTCTGTGAGTCTAGTTTCTAACCCAAAAACAAAATCAAGGTTTGAATGGTTAGATCTCCGGGAATACAGAAAATACTAGACCTCGCTCAGGGTTTTACAACTCTCTGTCCAGAGATCTCGTATGATTTTTTATAAATGGCAAACAAATCTGAATTGCTTCATTCTTTTTAGGGAACCTTCCTAACACATTAAAGTTATTATAAAAAATTATTAGAGGTCGTGAAAACTTGGTTAGATCTCTGATCTATCAATTTTAAAAACCGGTTTGCTGTTCTGAAACTATTCTGAAATTCTGGACAGATTGTGGTTGTCTCACAAAACTCATGATCAAACCATTCTAAGCATAAAATCTTACCAAAACAAAAATTACAGTGGTAAAACGATGTATTATTGACACTTTCCCGTTGGTTTCACTTGATTTCAACGGTTAGATTTCGAACTAAAAATCTTTGATTGAAAACAGTTTGTGAATCCACTGTTTTCATTTTGCTAGTTCAACTTTGTTGGTTAACCTCAACTATTGAAAACATGAAGTTGAGATTAAATCAAACTACTTTTCTTACCATTTTGATGGTCCTTGAAGACTAAAAATCACTTTATGCTTATGGATTTTGATGAAGTATGAAAGGAACTTCTCAAAATTCCAAACAATGAACTCAAACTTTATAGATCAAAGCTTGAATTCAACTTATTACTCCTACCATTTGATGGTCATGGGAGACAAAGATATGACTAGTGTTCCTAGTTTCAAGAAGAATAAGGGAATGACTTCATTAAATACCAAGTTTAGAGGATCCAAGTCATAGGCATGGACTTGGATCCAACTATATAAAACAAAGTGATGATCAAATTTTGACTCTCATGTAGAGTATGAGCTTTACATGAGGTTCAAAGGATCATACTCAAAAGATCAAGAGAGATATTGAAGATCTCCAAGACTCTCAAGAGAAGAACATATACAAAAAATTGAAGGGAGAATTAGAAATAGAAATTCCTAAGCTTTCTTGACAAACAAAGATAACAAGAGATTTTAGTCCAAAAAGAAAAGAGTAAACAAACAATCTAAGGCATAGGGGATCACCTCCAAATTATCCTCAAAGTATTCTTTGAAGATCTTCCAAACTCTTCTTCTTAATTCTCTAAACTCTCTTCTCTCTTCTCTCCAAAATATGTTGATGTAGTAGTTATGGATGTTCTATGTAGTGTCCCCCTTTGTTGTATATCTCTCCTTCTCTCTTATAGGCAAAATTACTAGGTATTTTTGGTGAATTTCGGAGCAAAAAACAGGTGTAATTCTCTCATTTGGTGGTACAATGTGTACTTTCTGAATTTAGACAGACTGCTGCCAGGGCGGCAGTCGACAAACTGCCGCGGCATTCCGTGAATGCCGCCGCGGCAGTCCATGAATGCCGTGCTGGCACTCAGTGAATGTCGTGCGGCACTCATCAACCGCCGCGGCAATAAATTGATCGCCGCATTTTTGTCAGTCTTACTTTATCAGTTTTTGTTCTTATTCGCATACGCATACGTATTGCTCTGCAGAATACAGACTTTAAAAGTGAACGGCATTCAGAAATTTCAGGCGGCACTTGGTGAATGCCGGCCCGGCACTCTGTGACTGCCGTGCGGCACTCACTGAGTGCCGCGGCAGTCCGCCGTGTGCCGGTTTTAGCTTAGATTCCCCCTTTTAGATTTTTCTTTTTTCAAAGCAAATGATTCTTGAGGATATTTTCCGAAAATTGTGTTTTATACCTGAATTCTCCTAAATACCTGGTATTTTCTCTTTTCTGTGAAATTTTACCGCGTTTTAGAGAACTTTCTGAAGAGCTTGGAATACTTCGAATCTTCCGGTCCTTGTTATCATCGGATACGGAGGCGACATTCTCCTGAATTCGACGGTTGGTCAAAATTGGGGTGTCTACAGCCAGCCCTCTAGATTGAGGCAAAGTCATTTGTCATTTACCCTCTAGATTGAGGCATGTCATTTTTCATCAACCCTCCAGATTGAGGCAAATCCTTCATCGTCAGCCCTCTAGATTGAGGAAAATCCTTCATCGTCAGCCCTCTAGATTGAGGCAAATCCTTCATCGCCAGCCCTCTAGATTGAGGCAAAGTCGTTTGTCATTAGCCCTTTAGATTGAGGCAAGTCATTTGTCATCAGCCCTTTAGATTGAGGCAAGTCTTTTTTCATCAGCTCTCTAGATTGAGGCAAATCCTTCATCGTCAGCCCTCTAGATTGAGGCAAATCCTTCATCATTAGCCCTCTAGATTGAGGCAAATCTTTCATCGCCAGCCCTCTAGAATGAGGCAAATCTTTCATTGAAAACCCTCTCAATTAGGGTAGGACTTCTACATCCATCAATCATTTTGCGAATTCCATGTCCATCAGCTCCCGAAGGCCCAAACCGGCTCTTTTGGATTGAGCATTACAAGATTTGATCAACCATGAGAGATTTTGAGACGAATCCTGGTTCTAGGTCAACAGTTAAGAGAGATTCTCAGAGAGTCCATCAGCTCCCACCGGGTCTTTTGGATTAAGCATTACAAAATTTGATCAACCGTAAGAGATTTAGAGATGGATCCTGGTTCTTGGTCAATTTGATCAACCATGAGAGATTTGGATCCTGGTTCTAGGTCAACAATTAAGAGAGATTCTCAGAGAATTCCCCACTATTCCTAGTAGAGGAAAATAGAAATCAACTCCTCGAAGTTTGAACCATCTTTTCGGAGTGATTACCGTAAGAATTGGCCAACGATTGAAAACACCGCCAACAGTCAAGACGCCGACTCCTAGGGCAAGCTTTGTTTATTCACAATCCAAGGCTCCGTATTCGTTGGTTATCACTCCTTTCTCACTTATTGTGAGCTTCCTCACTCCTTTGTTTGAAATCATGAGCTTTCTCACCCCTTTGTCCAAAATTGTGAGCTTTCTCACTTATCGTAAGCTTCCTCACTCCTTTGTATGAAATCGTGAGCTTTCTCACTTATCGTGAGCTTTCTCACCCCTTTGTCCAAAATCATGAGCTTTCTCAATTATCGTGAGCTTTCTCACTTATCGTGAGCTTCCTCACTCCTTTGTCCAAACTCGTGAGCTTTCTCACTTATCATGAGCTTCCTCACTCCTTCGTCCAAAATCGTGAGCTTTCTCACTTATCGTGAGCTTTCTCACCCCTTTGTCCAAAATCATAAGCTTTCTCACTTATCCTGAGCTTTCTTCATTTATCATGAGCTTCCTTACTCCTTCATCCAAAATCATGAGCTTCCTCACTTATCGTGAGCTTTCTCACTTATTGTGAGCTTCTTCACTCCTTTGTCCGAAATCGTGAGCTTTCTCACTTATCGTGAGCTTTCTCACCCCTTGTTCAAAATCGTGAGCTTCTTCACTTATCACGAGCTTCCTCACTCCTTCGTCCAAAATTGTGAGCTTTTTCACTTATCGTGAGCTTCCTCACTCCTTCATCCAAAATTGTGAGCTTTCTCACTTATCGTGAGCTTCCTCACTCATTTGTCCAGAATTGTGAGCTTTCTTATTTATTGTGAGCTTCTTCAACTACCCATCGGTTAACGTGAGCCTCCTCACCTGTCAATTATTGTGAGCTTCCTCACTTATCGTGAGCTTCCTCACTCTGGTTATCTCACCTGTCAGTTATCATGAGCTACCTCACTTATTGTGAGCCTCCTAACTTATCATAAGCTTTCTCACATGTCGGTGGTTGTGAGCTTCCTCACTTATCGTGAGCCTCCTCACTTTGGTTATCACAAAGTTTCCTCAAACTATCATTTATCGTGAGCTCCCTGACCTGTCGATTATCTTTAGCTATCGTCCTCAAGGACCCCACATCCGATTCTATTCGCTCACTGATCGGGAGAGAACAAATCCCAATTATACGCCTTAATTCACATTTGTTAGTCGTTTTTATCCTATTTTTGTATAATTTTACTTTATTTTCCACTTTCTGTCAGGTTTTAGGAGAAAGCAAGGATTTCTGGTTAAATGGGGTAAAAAAGCAGGAAGAAAGAAGCAGAAAAAGCCAGTTCACGCAAGCGGCCCACTCGCGCGACCCCCCAATTTACGCGCTTGTGCGATCATTACGAAAAAAACATAAAACGCATATTTTGAAGAGCTGAAGACCCCTATGTGGACGAAATTGTCCAATTACGTCCAGAAAGTGAATTCTAGCAGTTTGAGTGAGATTAGGTTTAGGAAAACCCTCCTAATCTCTCTATAACTATATATATCTCATTCTTAATCAAGGGGGGGGGGGGAAACACACTTTCATTGGAGACTTTTGAAGGCAAGAGGAAGGAGAAGGGCAAGCTTGAAGGTCTCTAATGTCTACCATCAACTCAGTCTTCATGCTTTAACCCACCATGTGCAACTAAATTCCTAATCTAGGGTTTCAATGAAACCCTAGCTATGTAAAGGGGGAATTCTATGCTTTTCTATTTTAGGATTTCATGTATTGGATAGTGATTGTATGTTGGTGGATTATTTATAATCAATCTTTAATGTTAATAATCAAGAGTATTTTGGATCTATTCTTGTCTTAGATTTTTCCTTATGCTTCTTGAGCTCAATAGTCCTTGATTTCTGTAATTGCTAGGAGTATTTATCTTTTCCGGAAAAAAAAAGATAGGAGTATTTACATACAATAATGCTTATGTGATTGTGATGTTTACATCTTTTATAATTCATGCTTAGGAAAGATGAGTTATGCTACACCCTAGTTATAGGTAGATAATTCATGTGAACCATAGATGGATTATGCTTAGATTAAACTAGCAATATCCTCTTGACGATACTATTGGGCTTGTAGCTACGATAGATCATAACTATCCAAATATAGAACTTAGAATAGAAAATATAGACCCCCGATGCATAGTTAGTGGTGGATTTGTAATTCTAGATCTCATCCACTCATACTTAAACCAATTTCCAGTTTAGCATACTAGTTTACTTAGATATAATTCCAGAATTTATTTCCATAATTGCACAGTTTAATTCATAGTTTAATTAGCAGTAATAATCAAATCATCAATCAATCAAACTTCTGATTTTCTTATAACTAAATAGATTAGATTTTATTAATTAAAGGATAAAAATTAACAATCTCTATGGGTTCGACCTTTACTTTCACTACTACAAATCTTTAGAAAAGTAAAGTACACTTTTTATATCTTGATTTTGACAAGATCAATTTTTGGCCCTGTTGCCGGGGATTGAAATAATTTTTGCCGTTAATTTTTAGAATCGTAATTTACTTAGTTAGTAAATATCAGTTTCTATTATATTTTCTTTGTTTCTAGTTTTATTTTTGAGTCGCTAAAATTATCCTTGTTTTTGCTGATTTCAAATCATCAATTCTAGCAAGATCGAGTGGAGCAGCTATGCACATCAATGGAGCTTACGCGGACCTGAAAAATAAATAAATTGCAATCCATTAAAAACTACCAAGTAAATCCATTGTTTAAATTTCGCATCAAACCACTGTAAGTCAGGGCGCTGAGATGCATTACTTGCATTAGGATAGGTGTGGAGTGAGCACTGCATTAGCTAGGAAACCCGGGGTGCTGGGCTTGACGCGGTCATTGCATTACAGGATAATTTCATGCATCATATTAGTCTTGTGTGCTTGCATGCTTGGTTATTAGCATAGGTTATTTTTGTTTAATTGAGTCAGTCTTTAGTTTATGTTTGGTACCCATTCAAGTAGACCTAAATTAAACCCACTTAATCTCGAACTTGAATGCACCCTTAGAGTCGTTAGGTCGTCAATGCAAGCTTCTAGAGCTCGATTGATGCTAGACGACGATTCCACACCGGAACCGTCATCTCTATTCGAATTGAAAATATGAAGTACTCTTAACAGTTTAAGAAAAGCCAAAACGATTAAAATCGAACCTATTCAAATGGCCGATTTTGGACATAACCGGAATAATGGAAATAATCAGAATAATGGGGATAATCTTCACATACCTCCACCACCACCGTTAAAGAATTACTTTACTCCTACCGCCTACACACCACCGTCATGTATTGCATTACCGGAAGTGACTGCAGCCCACTTTGAAATTAAATCGTCAATTATTGCACTCCTTCCGTTATTTCACGGTCGTGTAAAGGAAGACCCTTATAATCATTTAGGCGAATTTCAGGATATCTGTGCTACATTAAAAATTCAGAACTTAATAGATGATGAATTGAAAATGCGTCTTTTTACCGTATTCACTTAAAGACAAAGCGAAGTATTGGCTCCAATCCTTGGAGCCAAATTCAATAAGAACATGGGACGAATTGCTTACTGCTTTCCTACAGAAATTTTTCCCCATCACTAGAACAAATCAGATTAGGAAATCGATAACCAATTTTATAATGCAAGATGGCAAAACCCTCTACGATATGTGGGAACAGTTTAAAGAACTCTTACGTTCTTGCCCTCATCATCAGATACCCAAATGGCAACTTGTGCAAGTTTTCTACGAGGGATTAATTCCCGCCATTCGTAACACCGTCGATGCTATTAATGTGGGGACGTTCCTCCACAAGAGTGCCGACGAAGCTTGGAAGATATTCGAAACGTTAAGCGAAAACTCTATGCACCAAGCTGTATCTGTACGACCCGAGGGGCACCTCCCACCACATCCAAAGAGAGAGGCTAAAGTTGAGTCTAACCAATCATATGAAATTCAAGAATTAAATAGGAAAATGGACCAACTCATGATGATGGGCCATATGCAAGGCCCACCTCCTCCTACTGAAGTATGCCAGTTATGCTCAGATTCGTCTCATTCAACATTAGCATGTCCGTCCGCGTCACAGTTTCCAAAATTTGTAGAACAACATATATATGCTGTCCAACAGTTTCAACGACCCAATTATAACCCCGCGGGTTATAAACCAGACTCGACATGGGGACCTCACCTGAACCTGTCATGGAAATCTAATAGCAAAGGTCCGTATTCGAAACCAGCGATGACGAACTTCCCAAATGCGCCCATGCCTCAACAAAATCAATACCAACAACCTCCCTTCCATGCTAGTCCTCCTAGGGATAAAACTTTTGAAGAAAGTGTGTTGGCGTCTTTAAAAAACTTAGAGGCCCAATCGCAATCACAACGCAACTTGTTAACTCTCACACGCAATTGATAGCTAAATTAGAATCACAAATGGGACAACTGGCTAATACCTTAAACTGTCATAATGAGGAAAAGTTGCCAAGTCAACCGGTCCAAAATCCTAAAGGCCAATATGAGGTAAGTTCGGCAAGTGACCAGGTAAATGCGGTGTCGACTAGAGCAACTGAACGTCCGGAGGAGATTATATCTCCTCCTGAACCACAAACAGATAAGTGTAAAGGAATAAGTAAATAACACGATAGAGATAACGATAAAGTTACGAAGGGCCCTGTTCCTTCGGTACCTAATACGTCTAAAGTGAAAAATCCATCAAATTATGTACCTAAAATGTTGTTCCCTCCAAGCGTGGATGCCCTATCTCACTTCTCAAAGAAGGGAACACACCCGGAGGATATTCTGGAGACATTTAAAGAGGTGAAGATTAACATTCCATTACTTGACCCTATTAAGCAAATACCTCCATACGCTAAATTCTTAAAAAAATTATGCACTCAAAAGAGAAAATCTAGAAACCACTTATCTAAGAAAGTCTTTCTAACGGAAAAGGTTAGCTCCATGTTTAATCACAACACTCTAAAATACAAGGACCCGGGTTCTCCAACCATTGCTTGTCACATCGGTGATAAATACATACACCGGGCTCTTCTTGATTTAGGAGCGAGTATGAATCTACTACCTTATTCGGTATATGAACATTTGGGCTTAGGAGAACTAAAACCGACTGCGACCACCTTACAATTAGCCGATAGGTCAATTAAAGTTCTGCGAGGGGTCGTAGAAGACGTGTTGGTAAAAGTTTATAGATGTTACTATCTAGTCGATTTTATCGTGCTAGACACCAAACAGTCTTAGATGCTAGTAAACACATCCCAGTCATTCTAGGGCGCCCTTTCCTAGCCACGGCTAATTCTATTATTAACTGTAGGACTGGAGTGATGAATATAACTTTTGGTAACATGATCGTGCGTCTTAACGCCTTTAATGCATCTAATCAACCATATAGAGATGATGAAGAGGCAGATTGCTATGCCATAGACTTAATAGATGAATTAGTCGAAGAGGCAGTGCCTTTTATGTTGACTAAGGAGGCCTTGGAAACATGTCTATCTCATTTTAATTTTAACGATTTCAACATTGATACTAATATTGAATATGTGAATACTTTATTGGAATCGGTAAACACGACTAATGCGCTTCCATGGTCACCCAAAATAGAGGCCTTACTGCCTCTTGCACATGGACCGGCACTCCCGTCTATTGAGTGTCCCCCGACACTCGAACTCAAACCATTGTCGGATTCTCTGAAATATGCATTCCTCGGATCTAACGCAACACTTCCAGTTATAATCGCGTCAAATTTAACTAAAATTCAAGAAGTATAACTAATACAGGTCTTAGGCAATCATAAGAAGGCAATTGGATGGACGGTCGCCGATTTAAAAGGAATTGATCCTTCAGTTTGCATTCATAGAATAAATTTAGAAGAAAATGCTAAAACATCTAGAGAAATGAAATGACGTCTCAACCCTAACATGAAAGAGGTGGTTATGAAGGAAGTTATAAAACTCTTAGACGCAGGTATTATCTACCCGATCTCCGATAATAAATTGGGTTAGCCCAACTCAGGTTGTCCCAAAGAAATTAGGTATTATGGTTGTACCAAATGAAAAGGGAGTCCTTATACCCACCCGTTAAACCACCAGTTGGCGGGTATGCATTGACTATAGAAAACTTAATACGATGACTCATAAGGATCACTTCCCTCTCCCATTCATTGATCAAATCCTAGAACGTTTGTCCAGTCAGAGTTACTATTGTTTCTTAGATGGATACTCTGGTTATAACCAGGGGTCTGTCTATCCCGATGACCAAGAAAAGACAACGTTCACATGTCCTTTTGGAACCTTTGCCTACCGTCGTATACCGTTTGGCTTGTGTAATGCACCGGCTACCTTTCAACAGTGTATGATGGCGATTTTCTCGGACATGCTTGAGAAATTTCTCAAAGTATTTATGGATGATTTCTCAGTTTTTGGTCCTACGTTCGACCAATGTCTCCAAAACCTTGCAAAAGTTCTCGCACGATGCGAGGAAGCAAATTTGGTTTTGAGTTGGGAGAAAAGCCATTTTATGGTTCAAGAAGGAATAGTCTTGGGTCACGTTGTATCCAAGAGAGGTATAGAGGTTGATAAAGCGAAAATTGAGTTAATTGCCAAACTTCCACCGCCATCATCCATTCGTCAAATCCATTCCTTCCTAGGTCATGCCGGCTTCTATAGACAATTTATTAAAGACTTTAGTAAAATTTCACGCCCCTTGTGCAACTTGCTTGCCAAGGATGTTCCTTTTGTCTTCGATAATGAATATTTGAAGGCATTTGGAACGTTGTGAACCTTACTATCAACAGCTCTGGTAATCCAATCCCTCGATTGGTCACTACAGTTTGAATTAATGTGCGACACTTCCGACTATGCCGTTAGAGCCGTCTTGGGACAAAAAGTTAATAAAATCCCTCACGTCATCTATTATGCAAGTAAAACTAAATGACGCACAGTTAAATTATACGACAACCGAGAAAGAATTATTAGCAGTCGTGTTTGCCCTTGACAAATTTTGATCATATTTATTAGGGTCAAAGGTCATTGTGGACACCGATCACGCTGCATTACATCATTTATTGAATAAGAAAGAAACAAAACCTAGATTAATCCGATGGATTTTGCGCCTTCAGGAGTTTAATTATAAAATACGTGATAAAAAGGGTTCTGTTATAGCTAACCACTTGTCACGAATTCTTGTAGAATCTAACGATATTACACCTTTAAAGGATTTGTTTCCAGATGAGAAATTATTTGCGTTATCTACCTTAAATCGTCCGTGGTTCAGTGACATTGTCAATTTCTTAGCTACGGGATATATCCCGCATACGTGGTCTCGTTTAGACAAAGATCGTTTCTTTTCTCAAATTAAACATTATTATTGGGACGACCCACTGTTATTTAACACTGTTCTGATCAAATTATACAATGTTGTGTTCTAGAGGGTGAGTTTAATTCTATTTTAAACTTTTGTCACTCTCTAGAATGCAGAAGTCACTTTGGTGGCCGTCGTACGGCCGCGAAAGTTCTCCAAAGCGAACTATATTGGCCAACACTGTTTAAAGATGCACATGAATTCTGTTAGAACTGTGTACGATGCCAACAAACAGGTAACATGTCACGTCGTGATGCGATGCCCATGACCCCAATCCTTATTATAGAAATATTCGATGTTTGGGGCATCGACTTTATGGGTCCGTTCCCGTCATCCTTTGGGTATGAATATATTCTAGTCGCGGTCGACTATGTTTCTAAGTGGGTGGAGGCAGTTATGACTAAAATAAACGACCATAAAGTCGTGGTTCAATTTATAAAAGATAGCATTTTTTTGTCGTTTTGGCACACCACGAGCAATTATAAGTGACGGCAAAAAACATTTCTGTAATCATCAATTTGAAGCACTCGTTCGAAAATATTTCGTCACTCATAAAGTAGGCATGGCATACCATCCACAAACCCAAGGCCAGGTTGAAGTTTCAAATAGAGAGGTAAAAAGTATACTGGAAAAAACGGTACGTCCAGATCGCAAAGATTGGTCGTTGTGACTTACCAATGCGCTCTGGGCATATTGAACGACTTATAAAACACCTATTGGAATGTCTCCATACCGACTAGTTTTTGGAAAAATGTGCCACCTACTGGTAGAACTTGAACATAAATCTTACTGGGCGGTAAAAGCTCTTAACCAAGATATAGCAGCGGCAGGATGTCATCAGAAACTTCAACTACAAGAATTAGAGGAACTAAGACAAGAGGCTTATGAGAACTCGAGAATTTATAAAGAACGTTCTAAAGCTTTCCATGATAAAATGATCATAAGAAAGAATTTTAAAGCTCGACAACGCGTATGGTTATTTAATTCAAAATTAAGATTATTCCTGGGTAAGCTACGGTCCCGATGGGACGGTCCGTTCATTATAACACAAGTGTTCCCGCATGGGGCAATTGAAATTCAAGATACAAACGGTGGAACACCGTTTAAAGTAAACAGACAACGGCTTAAACTGTGCAGGTTTGACGAGACAGAGGAAAGAGAAATCAAATCAATAGATCTAGTTGACCCGGTTTATCTCGACTGAGCACGTGCATCGGTCGAACTAACGACATAAAACTTAGCGCTTCTTGGGAGGCAACCCGAGTTTTTATTAGACATTTCTTTAGTTTTGTTCGTCTTTTAGGAGTTTTGTCTGCTAATTTTTGAGATTTAATTGCCCAAAACGAGAAAAATTGAATTTTCAAACACTTACACAAGAAAATAGAAGAGAAAATTGAGAATTTGAGACCTCACGCGCGTGGGCCAATCGCGCAAAGGGTCGCTCGCGCGAGATATCCCCTTAGATAAAATTTTTGAATTTTTTTTTAGGAAGCCTCAGCTTTTGCTCGCGCCTCAGATCGCTCGCACGAAATGATTGCTGGAGCGGTCCGCTTGAGCAAATTTGAGACTTAGAAATTTTTTTGAAAATATTTTGAGGATGAGGTTTTGTCTAATCTCGCGCTGAATATCGCGCACGCGAGACCCTCGCTGAAGCGGACCACTCGCGCGAGGGTGGGCCTTGAAGATATATTTTGCCTTTTTTTTTAACTCAAAACACAGCCTCAACTTCTCCTCGCGGAGGGATCCGCGCGCGAAGCTTGCTCGCGCGAGGATCCCTTTCCTATATAAATAGGGCTGAGCCCTAAATTTCTCAGAAATTCTCTCTCTCTCTCTCTCACTCTTTGTCTTTTTCCCTCTCTCTCTCTCTCTCTTTGTCTTTTTCCCTCTCTCTATCTCTCTCGCGATTCTCTCTATCTCCCCTTCTCATTATCATCAACCACCACCACAACACCACCGCACCGTTGTCCACCGCCGCTAACCACAATCGCCGCCGCTAACCACACGAATACAAGACCCCCCTCTTGCCCTCGAGCTTCCAGTTTCAGGTATCTACATACCCCTATACACATGTATATATACATACAGAGATACATACATATATCTATATATATTACTGAATACACACGCTATCAGATCAATCTTTTGGGGGGGGGGGGGTTCTTTCTGAATCTATATGTTTTTAAATTTAGGGATTGTAATTTTTGGGGAGGGATCCATGCATATATACATATATGTATATGTATTTACATATCCCAATATCAATTCATATAGATATTGTTAGCCTTAAGGTATATTAAGGCATATTTAATTATATTTTGATGATGTCAAATATGCTATGATAATTACATGATTCATTCCTTGTTATTATCATAGTCATTTTTATGCTCATATATAATCTCATGTATCAATATTGTGTCAATGTTTTAACATCTTTGTGTGCATGAGATTTAATTGATGTAGATCAAGATTACAAGGAGCTCAACAAGGATCAAGCTTGAAGACTTAAAGATATTTCATCCTTGGTTGAAGTCTAGGACCATCATTGTAAGGCATCTTGATCTCATACTCATAGGGGCTCAAACAAACTCTAAAAGTTAAAGTTTTGGAAATAAATTTTAAATAGGTCATCTTTAAAACAATGCCCCAACCAATTTGAAAATAACTAAATGTTGAATCTTATATGGTTGGAAAGGTATTTGAATCTAGTTTCCAAAACATCAAACGGATCGTAAATTCGATTTTTGTAGAGGGAGTTATGGCCATTTTAGTAGAGATGTGTCAGGCTGTCAAACAGGGAGGGGGCAGTCGACTGAGGGCCCGATACAGTCGACTGAAGTAAGCAGAATGCAAATAGAACTCTCTATAAACACATCTCAGTCGACTGCTTCAAGGACCAGTCAACTGCTTCAAGGTCCAGTCGACTGAATCGGCCTGAAAGGTAATAACGGTTAGTTTTTAAAGGGGCTTTTAATTACCAAACTTGCCACCAACGGCTATAATCTTCCAAGTCCTATAAATACATGTTTTCTCAAGTTATTTGGGGTTGAGATTTTGATTGGAAAACATAGTATTGAATCACACAACTTGTTGATTTTTAATCAATCACATTTGAGCCCTAGTTGTGTGAGTTTAGCAATTTGCTCAAATCTTTCATTTGTATTTCTTGAGAGAGCAAAATTGTAGTGAGCTTTAATTTTATTATCCACTCTAGAGAGAGAGTTTAAATTTATATCCAAATCAATTGTAAAGAGTGAGGGTTAGTAACCCTTGTGTGCAAAGAAGAGGTTTTCTTCTTTGGGAGAGATTGAAGGCTCTTGTAACGGTTTGGTGCACACCCGTAAATGCTCCGGGAACGGTTTAGTCTACACCAGTGAAGTAGATCAGATTAAAGGAATCCTCAAGAGGTGTTCTTGAGGGGTGGACGTAGGCCGCGGGGTACGATTGCCGAACCACTTGAAAAATTGATTTGCAAGTATCTCTTCCCTTATCTCTTTACATTATTGTTTGTGTTTGTGTTTAATTTGCAATTAAGTTTTTTAAAAGGTTAATTTTCGCTAAAACCTTTTTCACCCCCGCTCTAAGGTTTCCACATTTGGGCCAACAATTGGTTTTAGAGCTTCGGCTCTTCTATTTTCAAAAGTTTTTAAAAATTTTGAGTTAAGATCCAATGGAAACCGACTCTTCTTGCATTTATTATTGTGAGGGTCAATCGACATTAAGACCACCATGTTTTAATGGCTCAAACTATGCCTATTGGAAAAATAGAATGAGAATCTATATGATTTATCAAGATTTTGATTTATGACAAATTGAAAATGGTCTTTCTATTCCAAAGACGGTAGATGAATATAATAATGCCTATAAGAAACTCATAAAAATAAAGGCTATGGCAATGAATTTATTATATTATGGTTTAAACCCAAATGAATACAATAGAATTTCATCTTGCGAATCCGCAAAAGAAATTTGGGATAAACTTGAAAATGTTTATGAGGGAACAAGCCAAGTTAAAAAGTCTAAAATCAATTTGCTTGTTCAAACTTATGAAATGTTTAAAATGTTGCCATATGAATCTATTGGAGATATGTTTTCTCGTTTTACCATTCTCATTAATAACTTGAAAAATCTTGGTAGAGTTTATTCTAATGACGAAATGATTGAGAAAGTGCTTAGGTCTTTACCAAAGGATTGGCAACCAAAGGTCACGGCGGTTCGTGAAGTAAAGGAGCATTCAACACTCTCCTTGGAATAACTCATAGGTTCTCTCATAACTCATGAAATGGAATTGGCCGTCTTCGAAAGTGAAGACAAGAAATTGGGAGTGAAAGAGGCCAAAAGGGGAGACATGGCTTTAAAATCCTCAAGCTCAAAGAAAAAGAGGAAAGATGTTGAGAGTGATGAGGTTGAGGAAATGACAAAGATCACCCAAAAATTTACAAAGTTTCTAAAGAAAGAAAAATCGGGAAAGAAGTCACCCAAGGAGGAAAAACACAAAAAGAAGACAATCAAGGCCACTAATAGTAGTTCCGAGAGCGAATCATCGGACGACGACTCAAATGGTGAAGAGATTGTCAATCTTTGCCTCATGACAATGGAAAGGGCCTTTCCTACCACCTCGGCAAATGGAGCATCCAAGAAATGCTTGGACACAGGTTAAGTATTGATTTGGTAATGGTAGGTTAGTAGGTAATTTTGTTTTGATTTATTTTCATCATCCTACTAAAATTTATTTGTTTTGATTGATTTCATATCATACGCTTATTTGTTTCAAATCACTTTTTTTTTTTATATGCATACTTGATATTGCTTATTTGAAAAATGATGATATGCTTTTGTTTGATTAGACAAAGTTTTAAGAATGGTTAGACCAAATGATGTTTTGTGAATCATTCAAATTCTTGCTGCTGAATTGTCATTTTTATGAACTGCTGAACAAAGCAGTCGACTGGTACCCCGATACAGTCAACTGATTCAGGTGTGAGGCTTTGAACTTTTTGATTCTACATTGTTAAGTCGACTGAGGAGTTGACTGATCGAATGCACAGTCGACTGATGTTTTTTTTTGTTTTCGTCGACTGAGGCTTATTTAATTTTTTTTTGTTTTTCTTATATTTTGAGCTCTCCAACTTTATTATTGGTATCTTTTGGGAGAATATGCTCTCTATTCATATCTTTTAGTATCTTTTATCATTGCACATGCTTAGGGGGAGGAGCACTTTCATGTTTCATTAGCTCACATGTGGTTACATTTGTTTATTTTTGATATCATTTTGGCCTTTTGATTTGTATGCCTATTGTGAGGGGGACCGTGTGTTTTATGCCCAAATCTTTTTGATAATGTCAAAGGGGGAGAAATATGAGAAGTATTGGGGAGAAGTATTTGGGTAGTTATCATTCATGTTCTTTAACATATGATATCCCTTATGAATGATAATATGAAAATGACCAAATGTGCTTATATTGGCATATCCTTCATTGGTTGTTTGCCATCATCAAAAAGGGGGAGATTGTTAGCCTTAAGGTATATTAAGGCATATTTAATTATGTTTTGATGATGTCAAATATGCTATGATAATTACATGATTCATATTGATTCATTCTTTGTTATTATCATAGTCATTTTTATGCTCATATATAATCTCATGTATCAATATTGTATCAATGTTTTAACATCTTTGTGTGCATGAGATTTAATTGATGTAGATCCAGATTACAAGGAGCTCAACAAGGATTAAGCTTGAAGACTTAAAGATATTTCATCCTTGGTTGAAGTCTAGGACCATCATTGTAAGACATCTTGATTTCATACTCATAGGGGCTCAAACAAACTCTAAAAGTTAAAGTTTTGGAAATAAATTTTAAATAGGTCATCTTTAAAACAATGCCCCAACCAATTGGAAATTAATTAAATGTTGAATCTTATATGGTTAGAAAGTTATTTGAATCTAGTTTCCAAAACATCAAACGGATAGTAAATCTGATTTTTGTAGAGGGAGTTATGGCTATTTTAGTAGAGATGTGTCAGGCTGTCAAACAGGGAGGGGCAGTCGACTGAGGGCCCGATGCAGTCGACTGAAGTAAGCACAATGCAAACAGAACCCTCTGTAAACACATCTCAGTCGACTGCTTCAAGGACCAGTCGACTGCTTCAAGGTCCAGTCGACTGAATCGGCCTAAAAGGCAATAACGGCTAGTTTTTAAAGGGGCTTTTAATTACCAAACTTGCCACCAACGGCTATAATCTTCCAAGGCCTATAAATACATGTTTTCCCAAGCTATTTGGGGTTAAGATTTTGATTGGAAAACATAGTATTGAATCACACAACTTGTTGATTTTTAATCAATCACATTTCAGCCCTAGTTGTGTGAGTTTATCAATTTGTTCAAATCTTTCATTTGTATTTCTTGAGAGAGCAAAATTGTAGTTAGCTTTAATTGTATTATCCACTCTAGAGAGAGAGTTTCAATTTGTATCCAAATCAATTGTAAAGAGTGAGGGTTAGTAACCCTTGTGTGGAAAGAAGAGGTTTTCTGTCACACCCCGATTTTTGTAAAGCCAAATAATCAGCATAGAACTAAATCTAGACTACTATTCGACTGCCCAACTATCAGAGTGAACACCACGAAGCCAACTGTCACACCCCGATTTTTGTAAAGCCAAATAATCAGCATAGAACTAAATCTAGACTACTATTCGACTGCCCAACTATCGGAGTGAACACCACGAAGCCCATCCTAATAAAAACTTTTTTAATGGAAAAAGATGTTCTTAGAAACCTGGCTAAAACATTTGTAATAAATATCCATTTAAGTTTTCAAAACAAAACCACCACATTTCCATTTAAAAAAAAACACTCATGCGGTTCCGAAAATACTCAAATATATTTTATTAAAGCTACAACTACTAAATCACTTATATTGAAAAGCGAAAGCTGAATAAACATTTCTAAATTCTCATTGAGAATAAAAATCTTTTCATTTATTTGGCATTGTGGGCCATTATTGTAGTTGGTATTGGGACGTTTAGTAGTTCTGACCAAAGGTTGTAATAGAGGTTATTCTTTCAATTAACATTAAAACTTAGTACCGGGGTCATGGGTACCCATTGGGCTACTCATTTTAACACTTTGTACTGCATTTTGGGCTCATATGAGTCTCTTTTGTGAGCCCATAAAGAGAAAAACGGGATTTATATATTTGTTTGTGTTTTATTGGCATGTGTTGTGTATGTGTAGTGTACATATATTCTTATATTAAAAAACCCTAGCCACCCAAAAGAGATAACAGACGTATGTGTGAGAGAGAGAGAGTGAGAGAGAGAGAGAGAGAGAAGAAGAAGAAGAAGAAGAAGAAGAAGAAGAAGAAGAAAGGAGAATGGTCTCGGGTTCGTGGGCACGTGGGGAATCGCGGAGCATTCGTGGGTGCCAATTTTTGATCAACGAGGTGAGTTAAACTTTGTGTATCCGAGTATATATATATACACGTATGTATATATATGTATGTGTATGGGAGTAAATTAGGGCATGTTAAATTTAATTGTTAGGGTTAAATCTTTGTAATGGATCGATACACGTTGCTATTGTTGAAGTAATTTAGATACAGTCTTTCCCTTCGTGTGACTTTGCGATCATGATATTAGGGTATTCGAAAGGGTTAGGTGAATCGTTAGTTTGATCAAAACCATAGGTGAAATATTCATATTTGTTAGAAAATAGATGTGAAATTCGTTTTATGTGTAATTCACAAAGTCGCAGAAACTTTAGAAAATTATTAGAAAATCGTGGCTTTGAATTTGAACATTCTGTCCGCGTGTCTCATGTAAAACGTGATTCTGCACGTTTTTCGTCTAATGGTATTTTTCCTGATTCTGCACCGTTTGGGCAGAAATTTAAGATTACAGTAGCAGTTTTTAATGTAGTTAAACGTGCAAAATTGGAGAATATGATTTCTTATTATGTGCTTTATGTATGCTAATATTGAATGTTGGGTTGAGATTATTGTATATGAAATAACTGACCTTATTTTGTGGTCATTTTGATAAAAAGGAGTAAAATAGATTCGTTGAATAATATATTGGGGATCTTATAATTTGATTGGAAATTATTGAGGGAAGATTATTATGGGTTTATTGATAAAGCCCTTTATTGTAAGATATTGGAATGCATCTAAAAGTTAGAGATGTGTTTGGACTATGATGAGACGGAACTTTGTGATAAGCGTAAAGTTCATAATTATTGGGATAATACGAACGATAGTGATAATCGCAACATAGTTCTTTAGTGTTCACCACTCCCCGTTGTGTGATATGTTTTTTTTGGTAGCTCGACTTGCTGAGTGTACCCTTTTGCCAGTGGCTTCGTGATCAAGCTGGCCTAAGCCTTATGTCCGGCTTATTTGTTAGACGTCTAGGCATATTGACTGGCCTTCTGTGTGTATACCTGGTTTGGTTGATACCCCAACCAAACTAGCACCAGAGTGGATGTTGGTAGTATGTCCGGGCACACATGGGATATATGTGTGGGTGTACCATGGAGGGTGGCCAAGTGGTGAAGCTAGGGAATGCAAAGATAAATTTAAAGGTAATAAGTAATGAACATGGATTATTTCATAAGACTAATAAGCGTGAATTAATGAATACGACATTTAAGTTATAATGTGGACGGCTTATGTTTGGAATTATTCGACTGGTTTGTGATCATTCGGTTTACAGGATGGTGGGCCCACTAACTTTTATGCAGGGCTGGCTCACCATAGACATTCGAGGTAAGTATAAAATTCGTAGTAACTTTGGATTTTGGGCAAGAAACTATTTGCCACCACATAAATGGAAACTACTCTATTGTTCAGATATGTGTGTGGAACTACCTGTCTTGACCCAAGAGTATTATAGTGTAAATTGTTGTCTACGGGTTCAAATTGGATCCCTAAGACTGGTCGTTTTGTTTAACTCATACCAGTCATGTGACTGACCCGAGTGTGTTATGCATTCGGGGGCGTTTCTATATGAAACGTAGTTGAATGCACTTGTGCAGGTTTAGTATTTGGACATTTCCTGTGGAGCTTTTGATGTCTTGGAGTTTCAGTTATATAGAAGTGTAGTTTATACTTGATTGTATTTTATTTTCTGGCATTGTGGGCCAGTATGTATAATTGTAATAAATATGGTATATTGGGTACTAGGAACGTTGTAGTTACTCTGACCAATGGATGTATAGATTTTATTCTTATTTATTTTTATTTCCACTGAACTCTATATGTGGACATTTTATTTATGAAAATGATGTTTTTTTTTTAATTGAAAAGTGATATAATATTTATAATGGAACTTTATTTCTTTTACAATGAAATGGATGTTTGGGAATACATGTTTAATAATAAAGAGTTTTTCTTTAAACACAAGATCACATGTCCTTATTTAAGGAGTATTAAATACTGTTTTCAATAAATTTTCTGTTAGCATATGGGAGGGTGTCGCTCTCGTGATTTTTGGTAATTGAATATTAGTCCGGATACAGGTTCTGGATTGAATATTTGGTTGTCCAAAAATCGGGGTGTGACATTTTCTTCTTTGGGAGAGATTGAAGACTCTTGTAACGGTTTGGTGCACACCCGTAAGTGCTCCGGGAACGGGTTGGTCTACACCCGTGAAGTAGATCGGATTAAAGGAATCCTCAAGAGGTGTTCTTGAGAGGTGGAGGTAGGCCGCGGGGTGCGATTGCCGAACCACTTGAAAAATTGGTTTGCAAGTATCTCTTCCCTTATCTCTTTACATTATTGTTTGTGTTTGTGTTTAATTTGCAATTAAGTTTTTTAAAAGGTTAATTTCCGCTAAAAACTTATTCACCCCCCCTCTAAGGTTTCCACATTTGGGCCAACAATTGGTATCAGAGCTTCGGCTCTTCTATTTTCAAAAGTTTTTAAAAATTTTGAGTTAAGATCCAATGGAAACCGACTCTTCTTTCATTTATTATTGTGAGGGTCAATCGACATTAAGACCACCATGTTTTAATGGCTCAAACTATGCCTATTGGAAAAATAGAATGAAAATCTATATGATTTCTCAAGATTTTGATTTATGGTAAATTGTGGTCAAAGGGCCTCATCTACCTACAAAAATTGAAAATGGTTTTTCTATTCCAAAGACGGTAGATGAATATAATAATGCCGATAAGAAACTCATCAAAATAAATGCTATTATAATGAATTTATTATATTGTGGTTTAGATCCAAATGAATACAATAGAATTTCATCTTGCGAATCCGCAAAAGAAATTTCGGATAAACTTGAAAATGCTCATGAGGGAACAAGCCAAGTTAAAAAGTCTAAAATCAATTTGCTTGTTCAAACTTATGAAATGTTTAAAATGTTGCCATATGAATCTATTGGAGATATGTTTTCTCATTTTACCATTCTCATTAATAACTTGAAAAACCTTGGTAAAGTTTATACTAATGAAGAAATGATTGAGAAAGTGCTTAGGTCTTTACCAAAGGAATGGCAACCAAAGGTCACGGCGGTTCGTGAAGCAAAGGAACTTTCAACACTCTCCTTGGAACAACTCATGGGTTCTCTCATAACTCATGAAATGGAATTGGCCGTCTTCGAAAGTGAAGACAAGAAATTGGAAGTGAAAGAGGCCAAAAGGGGAGACATGGCTTTAAAATCCTCAAGCTCAAAGAAAAAGAGGAAAGATGTTGAGAGTGATGAGGATGAGGAAATGACAAAGATCACCCGTAAATTTGCAAAGTTTCTAAAGAAAGAAAAATCGGGAAAGAAGTCACCCAAGGAGGAAAAACACAAAAAGAAGACAATCAAGGCCACTAATAGTAGTTCCGAGAGCGAATCATCGGATGACGACTCAAATGGTGAAGAGATTGTCAATCTTTGCCTCATGACAATGGAAAGGGCCTTTCCTACCACCTCGGCAAATGGAGCATCCAAGAAATGCTTGGACAAAGGTTAAGTATTGATTTGGTGATGGTAGGTTAGTAGGTAATTTTGTTTTGATTTGTTTTCATCATCCTACTTAAATTTATTTGTTTTGATTGATTTCATATCATACACTTATTTGTTTCAAATCACTTTTTTTTATATGCATACTTGATATTGCTTATTTGAAAAATGATGATATGCTTTTGTTTGATTAGACAAAGTTTTAAGAATGGTTAGACCAAATGATGTTTTGTGAATCATTCAAATTCTTGCTGCTGAATTGTCAATTTTATGAACTGCTGAACAAAGCAGTCGACTGGTACCCCGACACAGTCGACTGATTCAGGTGTGAGGCTTTGAACTTTTTGATTCTGCATTGTTAAGTCGACTGAGGAGTCGACTGATCGAATGCACAGTCGACTGATGTTTTTTTTATTGTTTTCGTCGACTGAGGCTTATTTAATTTTTTTTTGTTTTTCTTATATTTTGAGCTCTCCAACTTTATTATTGGTATCATTTGGGAGAATATGCTCTCTATTCATATCTTTTAGTATCCTTTATCATTGCACATGCTTAGGGGGAGCACTTTCATGTTTCATTAGCTCACATGTGGTTACATTTGTTTATTTTTAATATCATTTTGGCCTTTTGATTTGTATGCCTATTGTGTGGGGGAGCTTTGTGTTTTATCCCCAAATCTTTTTGATAATGTCAAAGGGGGATAAATATGAGAAGTATTGGGAAGAAGTATTTGGGTAGTTATCATTCATGTTCTTTAACATATGATATCCATTATGAATGATAATATGAAAATGACCAAATGTGCTTATATTGGCATATCCTTCATTGGTTGTTTGCAATCATCAAAAAGGGGGAGATTGTTAGCCTTAAGGTATATTAAGGCATATTTAATTATGTTTTGATGATGTCAAATATGCTATGATAATTACATGATTCATATTGATTCATTCTTTGTTATTATAATAGTCATTTTTATGCTCATATATAATCTCATGTATCAATATTGTATCATTGTTTTAACATCTTTGTGTGCATGAGATTTAATTGATGTAGATCAAGATTACAAGGAGCTCAACAAGGATCAATCTTGAAGACTTAAAGATATTTCATCCTTGGTTGAAGTCTAGGACCATCATTGTAAGGCATCTTGATCTCATACTCATAGGGGCTCAAACAAACTCTAAAAGTTAAAGTTTTGAAAATAAATTTTAAATAGGTCATTTTTAAAACAATGCCCCAACCAATTGGAAAAAAATTAAATGTTGAATCTTATATTGTTGGAAAGGTATTTGAATCTAGTTTCCAAAACATAAAACAGATCGCAAATCCGATTTTTGTAGAGGGAGTTATGGCCATTTTAGTAGAGATGTGTCAGGCTGTCAAACAGGGAGGGGCAGTCGACTGAGGGCCCGATGCAGTCGACTGAAGTAAGCAGAATGCAAACAGAACCCTCTGTAAACACATCTCAGTCGACTGCTTCAAAGACCAGTCGACTTCTTTAAGGTCCAGTCGACTGAATTGGCTTGAAAGGCAATAATGGCTAGTTTTTAAAGGGGCTTTTAATTACCAAACTTGCCACCAACGGCTATAGTCTTCCAAGGCCTATAAATACATGTTTTCCCAAGCTATATGGGGTTGAGATTTTGATTGGAAAACATAGTATTGAATCACACAACTTGTTGATTTTTAATCAATCACATTTGAGCCCTAGTTGTGTGAGTTTATCAATTTGCTCAAATCTTTCATTTGTATTTCTTGAGATAGCAAAATTGTAGTGAGCTTTAATTGTATTATCCACTCTAGAGAGAGAGTTTCAATTTGTATCCAAATCAATTGTAAAGAGTGAGGGTTAGTAACCCTTGTGTGCAAAGAAGAGGTTTTCTTCTTTGGGAGAGATTGAAGGCTCTTGTAACGGTTTGATGCACACCCGTAAGTGCTCCGGGAATGGTTTGGTCTATACCCGTGAAGTAGATCGGATTAAAGGAATTCTCAAGAGGTGTTCTTGAGGGGTGGACGTAGGCCGCGGGGTGCGATTGCCGAACCACTTGAAAAATTGATTTGCAAGTATCTCTTCCCTTATCTCTTTACATTATTGTTTGTGTTTGTGTTTAATTTGCAATTAAGTTTTTTTAAAGGTTAATTTCCACTAAAACCTTATTCACCCCCCCTCTAAGGTTTCCACATTTGGGCCAACAGATATTTTGACATACACACATACCCTGGGCCCTAATTGAAGAAACCCTACCTATGATTTAGACAATATAAAGTTAGTTAGGGTTCATATCTAAGGTTTCATGGTCCTACATACGTATGACAATCTTCAAAATACATATTCAGAAATAGATTTAGGTGCATTCAGATATATGTACATATATGTATATATTCATAGCCACACACACTCACAAATTGTCACGCCCCGGAGTAAGCCAAAAATAGGGAAAATAAAAACTTTCCTTTATGGGTCCGTAGACACGTGACTAGTTTGTTAACCGTCCTGTCCTTCTAACTCCGCACCGAGCAAACGTAAGGGAAAAGCTAGGGCATAAGGATGTTCTAAACTTATCAGAGTATAAATACAGCAGTGGAAATTAAACAAGGGTTACAATAACTTCAATCTTAATACAAGAGGCCATACTAAACAATTTACATAATCTTAAAACTTGAGAAACTGTCTATCAGATCTTGGGCAGGGCTTTATTCTCCTTGGCTCCACGGTACTGCATCCTGAACTCTTCTATCTATCTCCAAACCTGCAACACTCTGGGCATACGAATGCCCAGGGCGTAACATGCCGTCAGCCTTGGAACAAGGCTGAGTGAGAGTCTCAACCGCACAATAATTAGTAAATACAGAACATCTCTCAACTCACGTCATAGTTTAGTACTGTAAGGTATGGTTAATCTCTTATCAAAAGACGCATTCTCACCACGGGCATAGCAGAGGTCTCAATAAGACAGGTAAACAGATAAACATAACATCATAGAATGCATTCTCCTTATTATAACCTCGTGCGTGCAAATGCATGACCAATGTGACTTACTCCCAACTCTTTTCAAAGACGCTTGTTTTTCAAAACAGGTACTTTTCAAAACCATTTCATTTTAAAACCAAAATTTTCCAAAACCAAATCATTTCGAACTAAACCCTTTTTGCTCATCAATTCAATCTCGTCATTCACTTTCTCTTTCTCATCCACTTGACAACACACGGTATATCAAGGATGATAACATGCTATCATAGCCAATTCATACTCATCCCTTGATAGGTCACCGGACGTCTTCACGGCGCACACTATCTGTAAACAATGAAACTGGCACATAGGACGTCTCCAACCATGTGTATACTCTCACCGGTCGTCTACACGGCTGAGAAGTATATTAGAGCACTAGCCGGACGTCTTCAATGATACATGGGACGTCTTCAACCACGTATGCGCATCACCGGACGTCTTCAACGGCGAAAGGGGCGCTAGGAACCCTAACCGTTCATGTCCACCCGGCTCGTCAGCCGTTGATCCATCGGATCTAGAAATCACATCTCTTTCACATTCACATATCTCATCTCATTCACATTCTCATCAAACACCTCTCTTTCTCACACATCGCATACTAACACATGTCCTGAAATGCAAGTGAGTCCACTACCAATACCCATATGCAAAACCACTTTCATTCTCTTTATTATTATCATAGCATGCGTTATATATTCCAGTCAACAACATTGTAAAATGTGCATTTAACAATTAGCAGTCGAAACGTAACATATAGAGCATGGATCACATAACATGGATTTGATTCTGATACCCATATAGATAAAACCCTTGACATGCTCACGTATGCGATAGCACTACCATAACATGCTTTGCATAGTCTTACAATTATTGGAATACAGGTGACATCATAGGTCGGCATACTACTTATACAAAACATCATACAGATGACTTTTAAACATCTTATATTCATCTTATTAGGATTAGAGTGAGGTTAGGAAACTCACCTCGAGTCGCCGCTCCTCGAAAAGCAGATAAACGTCAAGTTCTACAACAATAAACGAAATAAATAGTAATAATGTATGAATACAACTATAGGGGCAAAATGGTAATTTTACCAAATGAGGTTATAACCCTCAAGGTAGAGATCTACGTTTCATTCTAAGTCCAACGTCATTGACTAGACTCAAATCGGAGTCCGTTGCGTTTTACGAGGTAAAAGATAGGGCTTAATATACTAATGCGGGCCTTAAAAGACAGGCTGTATTTTCGACCGAGTCAAAAAGTCACCAATCTTTAAGGGAATGTTCTAAACATTATTCTAAGACTCTGGGAACTGACCGCGTAATTTTCGGAGTCCTAGATTATTTATTATGAATTATTGAAGATAATATATACTAGAAAATACCCGAAACGGAATTTAAATACATAACTATAATTATACAAAGAAATCAGTACTTGAAAATATTTTTATTAAATACTAGATTTTAAAATACCCTACCAGTATTTAAACTTTTTATATATTTAAAATGGCCTTTAGGTATTTAATACCTAATTATTACCCTTTAAACTAATTCTTATTATTTATTTAAACTAAATAAATAAGCATACTATGTAATTAATAAAATAAAAATTAATAAATATTAAAGTATAACATTTCCATAATATTAATAGCTAATTAATCATACTACAAACTATTTTTTTTTTTAAACATTTAAAACATTAAGCCAATACACATATATATGTATTTTAATGAGACTAACATTTATTATTTATTTGAACCCAAATAAATAATTAGTGTAATATATAAATAATGATATAATATCAGAGTTTAAGAAATATTATGAAATAATATTTCAAAATTTTAAAAGTTTAATAATAACATATAAAACTATTTTGAAATCATTTAAACCATTAATCTATTTAATGAGTATAATAAATATAATATATCTAAACACTAAATTAATTAATAATTACTAATACAAAGTTAATTGTTTACTAATCATCATTAGCATAAAAATTAACAATATAAAAATACTAATTAATCAAGTTTAGTACTATTCAAACAAGATTCATAATAAATCAATTAACAACTAAAGGCTTAAGCTCTGTTTGGGAGACTAAGTTTCTAACATACATAAGCCCAGCCAAAAGCTGTTTTGCCAAACGGGCCAAAGACCAAAATCTTCTTCCCCAAATTCACGATTTGACTGTATATACATATATAATTTGTATACATATATACATAATACTCCGTATTACACAAAACTTCAAACGACGATAACTCACTCAATTCTTAACGAAAATATGCAAACTTTATGTCGAAATAGAGTTCCTCGACGAGCCGGATCTAACGGTATAGGTCTTGAAGCCTAACTCCTAACAGTCTGTCTGTACGGGGGCAAAAACAGTTGCGTTTTCAAAAGAATAATTCGATCGTGGGTCATCCAAACGCGAATTAATCTTCGAGCCATTCATTGAGGGTGTTAAGGGGGTCGGTAGGGTCATTTTGGCATTGAGTTTGTGAGGTTTGGTGACGGTCGAAAAAACCGAGCTCGTACGAGCATCAATGGTGGTCCAGCCATGGCGGGGGACTCGGGACTGTGTGGGGGTCGTGCATGGGAGTGTGTGGGTCTCTGTGTGTATAAAGAATGCAGAGGGGTAGTGGTTTTACCTTCCTTGATCTCGGGTCTCTCGGTCTCGACCTCTCGGCTTCCCGCGGTGGTCCTTTCTCTAGCTTGGTCTCTCTCTCTCTCTCTCTCTCTCTCTCTCTCTCTCCTCTTCTTCTTCTTCTGTGGACTGTGTGTGTGTTTGTGTACAAATAAGGTGCGGAGAGTTGTGTATATACGGTGGCCACAGTGAGGCAGAGAGGGTATAGTGAGAGTGATGTATGAGTGCATGTGAGGTGTTCCCTTCTTCCTCTCTCTAAACTCACGGGTTCCTACTCTCTTCCCATACTGCGATGCAGAAAGTGTGTGTGTATGTAGCAGAAAGTATGTGTGTATATATCGGGTATATATATATAAAAAAGGGATAGGGATTGACAAGTGTGTGTGCAAACGGGTGCATGGCATGCCAAGTGTCATGGGTGTTCCTTCCATGTGTGCCACATGACCGTGGTGGCCATGCTTACTTGCCACGTGGATAGGGTGGTGGCCATGTGGCTGCCATGCGGCCATGTATGGGACCCATGTCTCGATTTGCGTGCAATGCTGCGAAGTGGTTGCGAGACTGAAAGTGTGTACTTATATAGGGCTGTGTACGGTTCTAAGTTATACGTCAGTCCGGGTCGTATTGTAAATATCAAAACCACATAAAAAAATTGCAACTATAGTCACAGGCTATCGGGTCTGAAATATAATTACAGCTTATAATATTAAAATATTAAGTGACGGCGAATAGTATTAACATATTATTAATCTACAATATAACCTATAGTTATCAACTTAGCAAATTACAGATATTCGAATAATCGATAATTATAACCTAAGCGATGATATTTATTGAAAACAATCTATGGCTATAAATTTAGTGACGATGAGTATTCAATATTACTTAAAGTTATTTAACAATATTAATATTAAAATACGACATTAATATACGGGGTTAGAATACAATTTCTATGAGTTTAAAAGTCTTGAATGCCGTTAAATATGTAATATGAATATTAGTACAGGCTACGGAATTACTAGGTCTGATTTTACTAAAACGTATGTAATGGCGTCATCATTGCGACGACAATCAAAAAGGGTCTTCTCATAACTTCCAACTAAGCCTATATGTTGAAGGCACAATTAATATTATTAGTACTATCGAAATAATGATGTCGCTTAAGCCATTAACTAAAGGGTTCAGATGAATGGTTCCTATTTAGGGTTATCCTAATGGTCCATCTATAACTATACTACAGTGACATCACTAATCTCATTATTCCTACGTGAAATTTTCAGGGAAAATTCAAGGTGCTACACAAATTCACATACTCATATAGATATCCACATATATATGAATTAGGGTTGATGAATTTGGGGGATTTCTAGATCCCTATATTTGTGTTGCCATATCTATATATATATATACACGAATATATCTGACCATACATAAATCACACACTGACTTTTCATCTACGATCCCTAGTTCATGCCTTGAATAATAAGTGACTCTCATTTAGGGTTTAAATTGGGGCTTTGATATATCCATATATACATATATGTTTTTCAGTCTTTCACACGTACATAAGACCCGCACTTGTGGTACACTTGTAACTATCCATGGACTTATAGTTTCAGCTCACATATAAACCCCCGTTTAATGATAGAATATTCATATGACAACATAGATTGTGCTTTCTAATTTTTTTTCCGCAACGTTAACTTCATACATGCTGAACAAACAACTGATGTATAATAAACTCGTAATAATCATATGGGCATGTCAACTTATGATGTCGCCACTGTATTACTATTGTTTATTTTACTGCTTGACATTCATTATAAACACGCGACAAGTACCCCGTGACCTGCTGCAATGTGTGTGCCCTTGTCGGGATAGCGGGTGAGAAGGGACCAGCTCTTCTCACAGTTGACGGGTGTTCCCCTGTGAACCCCTATTTTTTTTTTTATAAACTGTTAAAATTATATTGATTGTGTCCCTTGCCGGGACGTTTTTCTTTACAGGTGACCCATCCCCCTACCCCCTTTTCATTTTCTTTGTCTGGGCATAGACCAAAAATAAAGCCTACATTTTCAAATTTTTTCTAAAAATTTTGTCCCCACCTACTTAAACAATGACCAAGCAATCCGTAAAATCCGCCTCGTCCTCTCAACCACCCCAAAAGAAGTCCAAGGGCAAGGAAAAATAAACACCACCGCCCCCTCCCTAACCCCAATGAGTTAGGACCAAAATAAGCCAACTGCGGCCTCAATTACGAGGCTGCTATAGACGCTGATGACACGAGAATAATCTTATGCGCTCTTGTGCAACACCCAAGTGTAGGTGGACGTGGAAGTAGTAACTGGTAAGACCAGGTCGATCCCACAGGGAAGGACGAGAATTGAATTACTTAGATTAGACTCTAAAAGAAAAGAAAATTCAATATTTAAAGAGAAGTGTAGAGCACAAAATTCTACAATTAACAACTACTAACTTAAAAGCAACTAAATTAAATAAACTAATGATTAACTATTTAACTAAAGCGAGATTTGAAAATAGTTTTTCTTAATAACAGAAAGTGTTGGGATCACGCGAATTCACTATGACTCAACCATCTACCATGCAAATGCAATTAAGCTCAACGGAGGGCAACTTCTACAGTATCCCGTACTTCTATAAGGATATAGAATCAATAGTCCTTTCATGACCGGGACTATATCATCACAATTAAGTTTGAAATACACAAAGGTGGTTTAATTCAATAGTTAAGACTCTCACCTACAATGGTATTAGCATTGAGGGTGGTTTGCAAAATATATTGAAAGAAAATGCCTTAAGGCTTAACGTTTAAAGACTGTTTTGACAAACTGAGCATTTGGGGACAGTTTGATAATGAATCAGTAAAGCAGAAAGTCTAGGGATACTGTATTAGATGTCCTCAAGAATCAGAGGTCTCGATCGATCGACGCGCTTTCGATCGATCGAAATATCTTCGATCGCTCGACTACATTTCTGGTCCGATCGATCGAACTACATTCGATCGATCGAACACAGAAATAAAAATACTGCATGGCAGAGGTCTGAAATCACGGTTTCATTGCGATTTCCCAACCCCGGACTACTCAGACATGATCTGGGAAGTCTCAGATGTATTTTTAACGTAAAAGTTCATTAAAGTCATGTTTGTTTGCAAGTTTTTCATGAAAACTAAAAAAAATCAAGGATGATAATTTATCTAGCATGTAATACTACAATATTGAAGGTTAAACTACGAACGAATAAGTGCAGAAATGTAAACAGAAATAAAACGAAGTAACCTGGAGGGAACAACTACTATTAAACCTCAAGAATCCAAGCTACAATGGTAAATCTTGATAAAAACCTACAAAAACCATAAGGAAACTCTCTACTCTCTATGAAAACTGATGAAACAAAGTTGGGCGTCCTTGTGGACGTAAACAAAACGATATATATAGCCTAAACCTAATGCTAGGATTTAAAAACCCGTTTCTGCTGCGTGCGCGTATAATCTGATAAAAGGCATGTTCGATCGATCGAACAACGCTCGATCGATTGAACTCCCAGAAACTTCGACCGCTTGGACTACACTTGATCGATCAAAACGTCGATCGCTCGAGTCCTTCTCGATCGCTCGAACTCTATATGTCAACTTTGAGTTGTCTTCATCAGGACCAAGCACTTCCTTTTATCAACATTCTTCAATCTTATAAACAGCAGCAGTAATCTGCACAAATAATCACTAAAACAATACCACTTATCATAGTTTAATCAATTTGTGCAAAAACTGGTATTGTAATTCAAACTGCAGATAAACAGGAGAATTGTAGACTTTTCTAGGGTATTTTCCTCTTTTAGCGCGGTTGTATTTTACAAATACCCCCGCTTGTCACAACCCCCAACTAGCGATTTGCTAGTCCCTAGCAATAAAGCGAAAATAAAACAAGCTTACTAATACTACAATGACTAAAATAACAAAAAAAAAAAAGAGACTAAAGCAACTATTCTATTAAAATGAAGGAAACTTCCTAACTCACTTTCGCAGGAATCGCGGTTGTATTTAGCAAATACAACAAGCCGTTAAACCCCTAGGTTTCCCTAGTGGACGAGTGTTGTCTCGTGAGGGTTTGCAGTGAATCTACCCACAAAATTCTAAATTTTAAGCTCAAAAAGATATAGAAAAACTTATAAACATTCTTTCCCATTCAACTATCAATTTAGCTCCACATAACATATCAACCTCATACAAACCATGACGAAATCCACATGTTCCTCATGTCACCAAAATAAATATACATATGCATTACATTCATGTATCCGTGTGTGTGTGAAATCAACAGTTATGCATCCAACTTTATTTAGAATTGTTTAGACTATTATACTCTTGGAACTTGTAGTTTCAACTCAATTCTCACATGGGTTTGCACTCAAAAATGAACATCTCACAGAAACTTGTTGGGAAATGATCGCTCATGGTGTGAAAACTTCAATATGAATGATGTTCCGGCTACTAGTGTTTCACACCGAACTCGATAAAGGACGAACATTTAGAGTAATATAGTCTCATGGAAGGAATACTACTTACTAGAGGAGCGAAATACCGTGGATAACTCAACTTACACTTTCATATTCAAACTACGCCGTCAAGAATCATTAAGGCTTAGACAATTCGGCTTTTATTTAGTGAGATAAAGATAAGAGGAGTAAGAAATTGCACATCCTTAACATTTGGTTGCATTTATTTCTTCTTCATTCCAACCATCCTCTATTTTCATATATATTTCTCTTTTATTTTTTTTTTTTTTTTTTTTGTTAAACCTTTTCAACATCTCCTTGCATATTTTCTTTTTATACAATCACTTCCACAACTGCTCCCTTCTCATCACATACCTCAACAATTTTTTAGTCACATCAGATGTGCAATCGGGTTTATAACGGTTAAAGTATAAGATAAGGGGTTTTAGGCTTGCATATTGACAATATTCAATCAGTGTGGGTTAGAAGGTTCTTGGATGTTGATATAGGTATAAACAAAATGAATAACGATGGCTTAAATCATTTTCTTAACATCTTAGTTTTAGCACTTCAGTGTTCATTGAGTTTTAATTGGTAAATCCTGAACGTTCTCCTCTAATAAACAGCCTAAATGAAGAATTTTGAGACTATTCAACGAATTTACAGTATATTCAAGAAAAACAATTCGAATTAATGTGACAATTCCCTCAGAATTGAAGAATGAGTTCAAAAGCTAACTAAGAGTCAGTAGTGTCCACTATTTATTCTTTGAAGCATAAAAGTCGTATCAACTCTATTTTCAGTTGTCTGCATAGCTATTAACACGTGCAAATGGATTTGGATACAAGAATAGTCAACACATGCATTCCTCTTAGTGAAACTAGAAAACCGCGTGAACTTAAGTCATAAAGGGATGTGATGAATATGAATATGTCATTGCTTGATAACAGCTAAATAGGAGAGACAATTCAAAATTTTTCTACCGATTTTTGTTCCAAAATTTGAATTGTAATGGAGATTTGCAATAGATGGAGTGATACAGATTGCTAAATATCGATATACACAGGTGATGGTCTATCTACATCCTACCCCCAACTGAAAATTGCGATGACCTCAGAAGTTGATTTTCAAATAGATAGATAGAGTGATATCACCTGATAAAGCAACGTAACAACTGCTCACATAACAATCTGTAAAGAAGCAAACAAACTCCAAGCAGACAGGATCGAAAGAAAAATAAACAGATATATAAAGCACAAGATCCATATATGATAACATAACTAATCACTGTGAAGATAAAACAAAGAAACTAAAAAAGCAATGATTAGGGAAGTACAACCAAATCAAACTACAGTAACCTTGCAGTGTCCAAAAACCTCCAATAAAAACATAACAAACAACAATATCCCAAACTAACCCATAACATCCAAAAAGCTACCCAAATAACACCCAATGACTACCCCTCATCGGGAGCATCAGACAAAATCTCTATCAATAAATCGGGAGCATCCATAACTCCACCCTCGACATCGGTAGTAGCGGTAGCCGGATCGCTCGTCGTGGCAACTGTAGTAGTGACTGATGTATCGGCCATGATAGGATGTAATACCCTGTATTTTGGTATTTTAATAAGACCCGGTATTTCATTTCCATACTCGTATAAACTTTCTCTTCCTTTTGGGGAATTTTGATACCAATCGATTGACATATTTCCAATCGATTGACATTTTTTTGATACCAATCGATTGATAAGTTATCCCAATCGATTTACATTCAACCGACTAAAAGTGATGACGTGTCAAACTTTCCAATCGATTGCCATTTATTCCAATCGATTGACATTGTTTCCAATCGATTGACTACAAATATCTGTTACCAATCGATTGACTGGTGTCTCAATCGATTGACATAACCTGAGAAATGTTTTCTTCTTTCCTTCAGCTTTAAACGCGTGGCACTCCCATACCCCTATATATACTCGTCCATTTATGGCCTTGGGTCATTTTGGCAGTCATTAAGAGAAAGAGAGAGAGAGATATACATACCTCTTGTGAGATATATACACATATATATATCTCTATATCTACACATATATACACACCCTCACACACACTCACTGCCGTGGCAGCTGGGAGGAAGGAGAAGAAGTAGAAAGAAGAAGGAAGAAGAAGGAGGAGACAGAGAGAGGGCTGGACAGAGAAGAGGAGAAAGAGAGAGAGAGTTTGAAGGTTTCAAACTTAAACACCACCCAAACGCACCCTAGGTGAGTTCTAACTCACTTGGTCCCTTTATGTGATGTTTATGCAAGTTATTATGATGTTTAGATAGGTTACATGCTTGTAGTGCACGGTTATATATGCTGTTTTTACAAACTGCTGGAGAAGACGTAGTTCCAATCGATTGACATAAATCTCAATCGATTGACAACAGTTGCATCCCAATCGATTGAATAGGATTTCAATCGATTGACATTATTCCAATCGATTGACATGTTTATCAATCGATTGACATAGTTTTTGTTCCAATCGATTGAACCTCTGTTCCAATCGATTGACATGATCAGTACATGGTTTCCTTTGCCTATTTATTATATAAGAGGTTTGGTTGTTCGATGTCTGATTCGGAATTTCCATTATGCGACTATGGGGTAGACAGGAGAAATGTGACACCAAAGATTTATGGATAAAGAATAAAAAGTAATATGAAGACGTGGGTTGACGTGTTGTTTCTGATATCAATTTGATGTTCGCTTTCTTTTAATCCGAGTAGTCAGGCCACATTGGGAATTGTCATGTGTCGATGTAGAATGGAACGTAAGTAGGTTTGGTAAGTTCTGGGAATGGTGCGTGGATGGACGATTGGTTATGATATGCTCTTAAAAGCGGTGAACCGGACCATGGTTCTTAAAAGCGGTGAGCTGGACCAAGAAGTCTTAAGATAGACTGGATGATCTGTGATATGCTCTTAAAAGCGGTGAACCGGACCATGGTTCTTAAAAGCGGTGAGCTGGGATCACTAGTAGATGACGTTAAGTCGTGGCAATAGATTGATATGCCTTGTTCGAAACGTTATATCCCTGAAATGCGGTGAACAGGACCATTATTCTTAAAAGCTGGGGACAGACTGACGTGAAGTCCATGACATGCGGTGAGCAGGACCATTGCTCTTAAAAGCGATGGACAGAATAAGGGTGTATCCCTAGAGTTAAACGATTGAGTCTGTTCATGAAGATCAGAATATGTTGAGTTCGGTATTTGAGTAACAAGACGATAAGGGTCGGTTTACAAGAATGAATAGAAGAACAAGATAATGTTATTTTATAATAAGATGTTAACTCGTGTTTTCATAAGCTTGTGTTTACTTCAGATAACTGGTACCTCGTTAGTTTATGCTCACTCAGCTCTCAGTAAGCTGACGGCCTTTTTATTGCCTGGACATTCCCCGTCCAGAATATCCTGCCCCTTGTTTTACAGGTGATGACCAGTACACTGATGAGTGTTATCCAGAGGAAGGCCCCACCGATGATGGTTACGCCAGGAAGGATTATCCTTATGCCAGTTGAAGACTGAAGATGTTATAGTTAGATTTAATTTCAGTTGTTCTGTTAAACTTTTGTTAACGGGTACTTGGGCATTTGTTGTCTTCAGACCTGTTGTGATCCTGTGGACTATACTCTGATAGTTTGTAATAGTTAGCACTTTGTGCTATTTTCAGCTGATTACTGTTGCTTTTCTTTTGGACTAGTACTGCGTGGTGTGGATTATTAGTGACTTTCACCTGTCATTCCTTATGGACCCATAAAGGAAATTTATTTTTCTCTATTTATGCTGCTCCGGGGCGTGACAGGGTTTTTGGTATCAGAGCCTGCGTTCGGTACTCTAGGTTGTGATACTTTTGTTCACTAAGTATTTCCACACCATCTGGTCCTAGTGTGTTAAGATTCTTTGAGATGAGATATGAGTATAAGATAAGTTCGTCTTCCTGACGATAGATAGTTTCCTTTGCAGGATAGCATGGATCCGGAGTTTCACCAGTTTGTGACTGATGCTTATGGAGGACATATTATCCATGGAGATACCGTGGAACCAGCTGACCCAGATTTTTATCATGAGCGTGTGTGCCAGATAGCTAGTCGACATTTAGAGGAGGACATGTGGAGAGCACTTTATGTGACCAGGAGTACTCACCCAACCCAGATGCGCATGGATGCTTACCACTTAGCGAGAGTTGGCAGAGACATTTGCCAGGAGATGTTGCGACTAGTTTTGAGTAAACCAGAGATGGATGAGATTGAGTTGAGAGCCATTGTAGCCGGTCCACCAGAGCCCGTAGTTGTACCAGTAGCAGCTCCAGCAGCCCCACCATCACCAGTGCCCGACATGCCCGTCCCAGAGCCAGAGCCTGAGAATGAGCATCCCGATGAGGACATGGATGGAGATGGAGAGGAGGATCCGATAGATGACGAGGACCCAGTAGAGGATGAGCATGCAGATGATGATGAACCTGAGGATGACCCCGAGGAGCCAGAGTTTGAGCCAGAGGATCCAGTACCAGACCCAGAGGCTATTGAGGCAGACGTAGTAGTAGATGAGGAGGATGACCCCGAGGAGATAGTTGTGCCAGAGATACCCGTTGTGCTTCAAATACCAGCTGGACCTATTATGCATATGGCAGCCATGGCCAATATGGCAGTAGGATGGATAGCTCAGATGATAGCACAGCCAGCAGATTTTGTTATGGGAGAGGTGGCTATAGCAGGAGCTCTTGACATAGCTGACGGTTTTGCTGCAGTAGCTGTTGATGTCGCTAACCAGGCAATAGTAGACGTGATGGAGGACGATGATGCAGAGATGATAGAAGATTGGGATATAGGAGTAGTAGTCGGAGATCTTGTCGCACCAGTTGAGGATGATCCACTCGAGGAGATGGATATAGACCCAGAGGACGAGGCACCACCAGCAGGATCAGATGCTGACGACTTTTGAGTCAGGATCGGCAGGGTGTAGATTTTGTTAGTTTATATTAGGACATGTTGTCCACCAGATTTTTGGGAGCTTGAGAGATAGCTATTGACCATAGCTTTGTATAGTATTAGCTGACTTTAGTTGTTGTAACTCTTGTCCCATATGGTACACAGTTTGACTAGTGTGTACTATACGGTACATCTTTTGATATATATATACGAGCAGTACTTTTGTTATATTTTTGGTTGTTGCGTTTGTGATGTGTTGTTTAGTAGAATGGTTAGTTTTGCTGTTTCTTGTTCTATCTTGAGTTCGTTTCTACGAGAAGACTTTCAGCTGATCAATATGTCGTTTGTAGGCGATACTCGTTATCATCATGGTAGGACCCTTGAGAAATCACCAAGCACGTAATGGAGCACCTATACCGGAAGGGATGGATCCAACGGGAATTTTTGAAGCATTTATGCAGAGGATGGAGCATGTGGGGGATACATATAATCACTCCACCCACCAGAGACCTCTTGTACCCCCGCCACCAAGACAGACTGGAGATAAGTTGTTAGCAAATTTTCGTGGGTTACGTCCCGAAAAGTTTGATGGACTAACAGAACCATGGAAAGCAGAGCAATGGATAAGAGAGATGGAGTTAATATTTGGAGCATTGGAATGCAACGAACAAGAGAAACGTCGCCTTGCTACGTTTCAGCTCACCTATGCCGCCGCAGATTGGTGGGAAGCTGAACAAGCCACTATTGGGATCGATGCCGCTAGAGCTATGTCGTGGGAGACATTCAAAGGCAGATTTTTGGAAAAGTATTTTCCAGAAGATGAGAGAGATCAACAGGAAAGGAACTTTCTCAATTTGATCCAAGGAGGATGGAATGTACGGGAATACACAACACAGTTCGAGCGTTTATCCAGATTTGCTCAGCATATGATAGACACGCCGCAAAAGAAGGTGAAGAGATTTCACCAAGGATTGAACCCCCACCTCAGACATATGATGGTTGGTCATCTGAACCAGTCGTATGAGGAAATTGTTAGATTTGCTACAGGATTAGAAAAGGATGCTAATCCAGTACAGCAATCACAGACAAATCGACCTCAGTTGTCACAAGGGTTTCAACAGAGAAATTTTCCTAATCGACCACCAAGAAATACCCAAGGATGGAGACCTCAGGAAAATTTTCAAGGAAACAAGAGAATCTGGGAAGGAACCAGGAAACCGCAGCAGAGTTATAATCGGCCCCAGCAAAATCAACAGCGAGAACTACAGCCGCAGGCATTACTAACAGCCCCACCCAGCAATAGTGGAGGATGTTTTAACTGTGGAAAGCCAGGACATATTGCAAGGAACTGCACCGTCTTCAGACCTAATCGCAGACCAGATATCGTCTGTCGCAACTGCAATAAACCAGGACACTTGAGTAAGGATTGTCGTGCGCCACGAGGAGGATACTACGGGGCACCAGTGCAAGGAATTCAAGGACCTCCTGATCAGACGAGGATGAATGCTATTATTCCGGGAGAAGCAGACTTTAATGCTGATGAGCAGCAACATTTGGAAGGTACACTTGTACTCTTTCATAGTCCAGTTAAAGCTTTATTTGATACTGGAGCCGCACGTTCTTTTATTGCTGTTAAGATTGTGCGTCAGTTGGGTTTAGAACCCCAGGCACTTGAGTCAACACTGAATGCTGTGTCACCATTAGGAGTGACAGTTAAATTGAGTAAGGTGTGTAGAGATTGCCCTTTGACTTTGGGAGATAGGAATCTTCCAGCAGACTTGGTAGTTCTGTCGATGTCAGAATTCGATGTTATCCTAGGGATGGATTGGTTAACTAAGTACAGTGCCAATTTGGATTGCCCTACTAGGACGATTGTATTTCCAATACAAGGAAAGCCGACGATCAGATTTCAGTGTCAACCGACAAGCGACCTGTTTCTTACGAGTAGTTTGGCTACGATCATTAGTACGAGTACGGAGCTTAAGATGGATCAAATTCCTATTGCACGAGACTTTCAGGATGTATTTCAGGATATTAAGGGACTTCCACCGAAAAGAGAAATAGACTTCTGTATGGAATTAGTACCTGGTACATTGCCTATTTCTAAGACTCCATATAGGATGGCACCAACCGAGATGTTGGAATTGAAGAAGCAAGTTCAAGAACTCGAGGATCTAGGATTTGTTCGTCCGAGTACGTCGCCTTGGGGAGCACCAGTTCTGTTTGTAAAGAAGAAGGACGGAACACTTCGACTCTGTATAGACTACAGGGAGTTGAACAAGGTAACGATTAAGAATAGATATCCGTTACCTCGGATAGATGATCTATTCGACCAGTTACAAGGATCTAGGATCTTTTCCAAGATCGATCTGCGTTCAGGATACCACCAATTGTTAGTTCGACCAGAGGATGTATCGAAGACTGCATTCAGGACAAGATACGGGCATTACGAGTTTTTAGTTATGCCTTTTGGATTGACGAATGCGCCAGCAGTATTTATGGACTTGATGAATAGAGTATTCAGACTATATCTGGATAAGTTCATTATTGTGTTCATTGATGATATACTGATCTACTCAAAGACAGAAGAGGATCACAAGGAGCATTTACAAGTTGCCTTGCAAACACTTCGAGATAGCAAGTTGTATGCAAAGTTCAGCAAGTGTGAGTTTTGGCTACAGGAAGTTAAATTCTTGGGACACGTTATATCTCAGGAAGGTATTTCGGTAGACTCATCTAAGATTGATGCAGTCTTAAGCTGGAACAGACCGACAAATGCGACCGAAGTCAGAAGTTTTCTGGGTTTAGCAGGATATTACAGAAGATTCATAGAAGGGTTCTCCAAGTTAGCAGGACCATTGACAAACTTAACCAGGAAAGAGACGAAGTATGAATGGACAGACAAGCATGAGGGTGCATTTCAGGAGTTAAAAGAAAGATTGACTTCTGCACCAGTACTCGCATTACCTAAGAGTGGAGAAAAGTATGTGATCTACAGTGATGCATCGTACCAAGGACTTGGATGTGTGCTTATGCAAGATGGAAATGTTATCGCATATGGATCAAGACAATTGAAGGTACATGAGAAAAATTATCCTACGCATGATCTGGAATTAGCAGCAATAGTGTTTGCATTGAAAATTTGGAGACACTATCTCTATAGAGAAAAGTTTGACTTATTTTCCGATCATAAGAGTCTGAAGTTTTTGTTCTCTCAAAAGGAGTTGAATATGCGACAGCGAAGATGGATGGAGTTACTCAAAGACTATGACTTTTCTTTGCAATACCATCCAGGTAAAGCAAACGTAGTAGCAGACGCTTTGAGCCGTAAACCTCGATTAGTGATCGCTGCATTACTAATTAGAGAATGGAGAGCATTAGAAGTTTTAGCTGAATTTGATCTTCAGCCAGTGGAGCCAATGAAAGGACAACATTTTGGATGTCTTATGGTACAACCGACTTTGATCAGTCGTATCATGGAGGCTCAACAGACATCAGAGGATTTGAAGTTATGGTTCGCCAAGATGTCAGCCAAGGAACCAGAAGTCTGGAGTATTAGTACAGGCGGAGCTTTACGATGTAAAGGTAGACTCTGTGTACCTAATGAAGAAAATCTTAGGAAGGAAATATTGGATGAAGCTCATAAGTCACGAATGACTATTCACCCCGGAAGTACGAAGATGTACAAAGACTTGAAGAGAAATTTTTGGTGGGAAGGAATGAAGAGAGATGTGGCAGAGCATGTAGCTCAGTGTCTTACTTGTAAACAAGTAAAGGCAGAACATCGGAGACCACCTGGACTTCTACAGCCGTTACCTATTCCTCAATGGAAATGGGAACACATAACCATGGATTTTGTGGTAGGATTGCCGAAGTCACAGCAGAATCACGATGCCATATGGGTAATCGTGGATCGACTTACTAAGACGACACATTTTATTGCCTATAGCATGACGTATTCAGTAGAACGTTTGAGCCGAATGTATCTACAACATGTTGTACGATTACATGGGGTGCCTGTATCTATTGTGTCAGACCGAGATTCGCGCTTTACTGCAGAATTTTGGAAGAGTCTCCAGACAGCGATGGGAACGACATTGAACTTGAGTTCAGCTTTTCATCCACAGACAGATGGACAGACGGAACGAGTAAATCAAGTGATGGAAGATATGTTACGCGCTTGTGTCATTGATTTTGAGAGTTCTTGGGAGATGCACTTACCTCTGATTGAGTTTGCCTATAATAATAGTTATCATTCGAGCATAGATATGGCGCCGTTTGAAGCTTTGTACGGAAGACCTTGCCGATCGCCGCTATGTTGGACCGAAGTCGGAGATAGTCAACTTCTTGGGCCATAGATGGTACGGGAAACCAGTAAGAAGATTCAAGTCGTACGTGAGAAGATGAAGACAGCCCAGACCAGATACAAGAGTTATGCTGACAAGCGACGCAAAGACTTGGAGTTTGCCATTGGAGATCACGTATTACTCAAGGTTTCACCTGTTCGAGGAATCGTTAGATTTGGTCAGAAAAGGGGCAAGTTATCGCCACGTTTCATCGGACCATTCGAGATTCTGGAGCGTGTTGGGAAGGTTGCTTATCGCCTTGCGTTGCCACCAAAGATGTCAAGAGTGCACAATGTTTTTCACATCAGTATGCTGAGGAAGTATGTTCACAACCCAGCGCACGAGATCAACTTTGAGGATATCAAAGTCAACAGCGACGTTACGTTCAATGAAGGACCTGTTCGTATTATGGATCGAGGAATCAAGAAACTCAGGAACAAAGAGATTCCGTTAGTCAAGATTCAGTGGAAGCATCATGATGAAGGAGAAGCTTCGTGGGAACTAGAGTCAGAGATGCGCGAGAAGTTTTCGTTTTTGTTTTAGACCTTGTTGCTTTTAGATTTCGAGGACAAAATCTTTTGTTGAGTGGTGGATGATGTAATACCCTGTATTTTGGTATTTTAATAAGACCCGGTATTTCATTTCCATACTCGTATAAACTTTCTCTTCCTTTTGGGGAATTTTGATACCAATCGATTGACATATTTCCAATCGATTGACATTTTTTTGATACCAATCGATTGATAAGTTATCCCAATCGATTTACATTCAACCGACTAAAAGTGATGACGTGTCAAACTTTCCAATCGATTGCCATTTATTCCAATCGATTGACATTGTTTCCAATCGATTGACTACAAATATCTGTTACCAATCGATTGACTGGTGTCTCAATCGATTGACATAACCTGAGAAATGTTTTCTTCTTTCCTTCAGCTTTAAACGCGTGGCACTCCCATACCCCTATATATACTCGTCCATTTATGGCCTTGGGTCATTTTGGCAGTCATTAAGAGAAAGAGAGAGAGAGATATACATACCTCTTGTGAGATATATACACATATATATATCTCTATATCTACACATATATACACACCCTCACACACACTCACTGCCGTGGCAGCTGGGAGGAAGGAGAAGAAGCAGAAAGAAGAAGGAAGAAGAAGGAGGAAACAGAGAGAGGGCTGGACAGAGAAGAGGAGAAAGAGAGAGAGAGTTTGAAGGTTTCAAACTTAAACACCACCCAAACGCACCCTAGGTGAGTTCTAACTCACTTGGTCCCTTTATGTGATGTTTATGCAAGTTATTATGATGTTTAGATAGGTTACATGCTTGTAGTGCACGGTTATATATGCTATTTTTACAAACTGCTGGAGAAGACGTAGTTCCAATCGATTGACATAAATCTCAATCGATTGACAACAGTTGCATCCCAATCGATTGAATAGGATTTCAATCGATTGACATTATTCCAATCGATTGACATGTTTATCAATCGATTGACATAGTTTTTGTTCCAATCGATTGAACCTCTGTTCCAATCGATTGACATGATCAGTACATGGTTTCCTTTGCCTATTTATTATATAAGAGGTTTGGTTGTTCGATGTCTGATTCGGAATTTCCATTATGCGACTATGGGGTAGACAGGAGAAATGTGACACCAAAGATTTATGGATAAAGAATAAAAAGTAATATGAAGACGTGGGTTGACGTGTTGTTTCTGATATCAATTTGATGTTCGCTTTCTTTTAATCCGAGTAGTCAGGCCACATTGGGAATTGTCATGTGTCGATGTAGAATGGAACGTAAGTAGGTTTGGTAAGTTCTGGGAATGGTGCGTGGATGGACGATTGGTTATGATATGCTCTTAAAAGCGGTGAACCGGACCATGGTTCTTAAAAGCGGTGAGCTGGACCAAGAAGTCTTAAGATAGACTGGATGATCTGTGATATGCTCTTAAAAGCGGTGAACCGGACCATGGTTCTTAAAAACGGTGAGCTGGGATCACTAGTAGATGACGTTAAGTCGTGGCAATAGATTGATATGCCTTGTTCGAAACGTTATATCCCTGAAATGCGGTGAACAGGACCATTGTTCTTAAAAGCTGGGGACAGACTGACGTGAAGTCCATGACATGCGGTGAGCAGGACCATTGCTCTTAAAAGCGATGGACAGAATAAGGGTGTATCCCTAGAGTTAAACGATTGAGTCTGTTCATGAAGATCAGAATATGTTGAGTTCGGTATTTGAGTAACAAGACGATAAAGGTCGGTTTACAAGAATGAATAGAAGAACAAGATAATGTTATTTTATAATAAGATGTTAACTCGTGTTTTCATAAGCTTGTGTTTACTTCAGATAACTGGTACCTCGTTAGTTTATGCTCACTCAGCTCTCAGTAAGCTGACGGCCTTTTTATTGCCTGGACATTCCCCATCCAAAATATCCTGCCCCTTGTTTTACAGGTGATGACCAGTACACTGATGAGTGTTATCCAGAGGAAGGCCCCACCGATGATGGTTACGCCAGGAAGGATTATCCTTATGCCAGTTGAAGACTGAAGATGTTATAGTTAGATTTAATTTCAGTTGTTCTGTTAAACTTTTGTTAACGGGTACTTGGGCATTTGTTGTCTTCAGACCTGTTGTGATCCTGTGGACCATACTCTGATAGTTTGTAATAGTTAGCACTTTGTGCTATTTTCAGCTGATTACTGTTGCTTTTCTTTTGGACTAGTACTGCGTGGTGTGGATTATTAGTGACTTTCACCTGTCATTCCTTATGGACCCATAAAGGAAATTTATTTTTCTCTATTTATGCTGCTCCGGGGCGTGACATAGGAGCAGGTGGAAGTGATGTCTCCGAAGCAGTGGGTGCGGCTGATGTCGATGGGGCAGAAGAATCAACCGGGGGATCAGTGGGAGAGGGATCAGTAGGTGCAGAGGAAGATGGGCCAGTAGTGGGTGGTGGAGGTGCAGATGGTGTGGAAGATGGGGGTATGATCGGGTCAAACCCTAGCTGGACCAACAGGGTAGTTAGCATCAAGGATATATGATCAACCTTGCCCTCGAGCCTCATCCGGGCTGCCCTATCCTCCAAAAGTAAGTCGTGAATAGTCGGAGGGGGTGCAGATGAAGACTCTCCCTGGGCTGGAGCCTGAGATCTCTGTCTCAGCTCAAAACGTGCTACCTCCTGAACGGGATCGTCCTCCTCGTCGGAATCAAGCTCCTCTGCCTCTGTCGGCGTCCCTGAAGCTGCACCCTCTGTATCGGTGCCATCAGCTCTCCTCCTCTTCTCGCCAACTTTCGCTTTCCCCTTACCCTTCCTTTTCCTCCTCTGAGCGTCTGAACGGCGAGAAGCTGTCTCGCCAAATCGACTACGAGCCTGAGAGGTCGCATCATCTGGTAAGGGAAGGAGGCCAGCCTACTCGATCACCCTGTGAATGGCCCAAGCACCTTTCAGGTGCTTCTGGGCAGCAATGTAGCGAATGGGATGCCTCATAAAGTCAATATATAGGCGAGGCAAACAGACTAGTAACCCCGTCCCGATGGCAAATAAAACATGAGCATACCAGGCAGCAATCTTCTCCCGGTAGGAGGTCACCAACAGACAGTTGCTCAAAGCAAGGTGGAGCATATGATAATTATCAGTCAAATAAACATCAGCAATAAGGGCCGTACCATCCCAGCTAGGTAATGCACCCCCGGTAAGCTCTCGGATAACAGCAGTCGATGAGAGCACTGGTGTGCCAGCACGGTGCGGGCATACACAATCTGGCACCTCCGGGACCCCTAGAGCAGCTGAGACGGTAGCAAGACTGAACACTATCTCCCGACCACGGAAGTATGATTGTAGTGTCAATGCGGCATCGAGATCTCTAATCATCGTCGCGCAAGCCGCGCGAATCCACGAAAGATTCACTCTCTTCGCCTGAAAGAGCAAATCGTACCAATGTGGCAGGGCTCGGAGGCGGGCGAGATACCAGGGCGTAGCGAGCCATGCCGTCTCAAGTGGTCGCTCTATCATGACCTTCCTGGACTGGAAGTAGCGTGTGAATCATTGGCGGTCGGGAGTATTCCGGAAGCCATTATGTGGGACCGGGTCAGGAATGGCTAGGTCAAAAGGCTTCTCCCTGTGATACCCTGTAACAGGGTTCATTGTGAAGATCCTGAAATGGAAGAGAAAAGAAAACGACAATTAAAAACAGGAAACTAAAAAGAAAAAAGAAAAACTACCACTGCCCTAGTTCAAGCGATCGAACGTGTCTCGATCGATCGAACATGTGTCACGCTCGATCGCTTGGTACCAGCTCGATCGATCGAGCACAGTGGTGCGGCAGCAACAAGAAACACGAACGGAAAATAACACAAAACAATTAAACAAGATCAGGACTAACAAGAGAATGGTCAAACGACCAATGGGGGCACCCCCCATTAAGATTTGAACGAAAATGGAAAGAGGGGGAACTCATGGCCTTACCTCGGGAGGTGTGTGCAGAGGGGGTGAGGGTGCTGAAAAGGATGATTCAAGGAGGAAGGGTGGGACCCGAAGCCTTCAAAAATGGTGTGTTCAGGGATGAGAATCGCCCCAAATCCCGCTGTCGCCGATCGCTTGAGAGAGAGAGAGGGAGATGAAGAGAACTGATGAAGTGTACGCTGGAAGCCTCGTTTAAATACAATTCGCGATCGATCGAGATGTGTTCGAGCGATCGACCATCCGATCGATTGAGATGTTTTCAAGCGCTCGAATATCTGATAAGGTCGATCGATCGAGATGAGTTCGATCGATCGAACACCCAAATTTTGTAATAACCCTGAATTAAGAAATTTAGCACCCCCAACAAGCTACCAATGTTCTGGACAACCAGAAAAAATGAAAAATAATGCATTTGACAGAACATGTAAGCCAAAGCTCATCCTCATAATTGAAAATTGCGATGTGATAGAAATAAATCCTTTGAATAGCATCCATATTGCAACAATATTCTCCCCAATGGTATTGAAAACCTTATTTAACTAGAGAAAACCAAAAATAAAACTAGAACTGAAAATACTATTGTCTAGGATTACACTTCAATTGCTCAAATACTAATGAAAAGACAAAGCACAATTGAAGTGGGACACTAATCATCTAACAAGAAGATTCCTTCTTCCACCATTGCTTCATTCCCCGCTAAATCTTCGCATGTGGAGTCCAAACAAGATGATTCCCTTTCCCAGAACAGTCGGAAAGCAGCCAGGACATCATCGAGCAAGTCTGAAGTCTCTAAGGAATTGAAAGCCCATGCAAGAGGTGATCCCGTTGGAGGCACGGATAATGGAGTAAAAATGCGCAACGGACTTTCCTCTTACGGCGGAGTGTGTGGGGGCCTGATGTAGGGCCCAAAACCATGAACCAGTTGATGTGGAAGGAATACCGGAATACCATTGAGAAACATAGTGACAATCCTGGACAAGGAAGAAGACAAAAGATAAAACATACTGATATTAAGATAACGGAACACAAGAAACACTGATTAAACAAGAATAGAAAACAAGGAACAGAAACAAAATACAAAGAAATAAGACTATGTTCCAACCTCACTATTGGCATAGAATCTCAAATTGCACTAGATGGTAAAGGGCATTGGAGCCTGAATAGCAGAAAACTCAGGTGCACATAGCGGTATGGGACCAAGTCGGGAACAAGGAAGTCATCAACAAAAACAAAGACGGCATTGTGACGTTCTGGGACGACATCCTGGAGGTCATGATCTTCCCATGGCTCCCACATATCATCATTTTCCCATTGTGCCATGAGTGCATCATCCACCACTCTCCCCATGTATAGGTCTTCTTCTTCATCCACATCATCGTCATCCTGAAATCCCATATTTTTATATGGATTGATGTCGAGGAGGGCCGGTGGGTATGGAATGTACCCTTGAGCAGCATCAATGAGAGAGTGAGCTTCAGGGTCTTGATGAAGCAAGGGGCAGGGTGTGAGTTCACCCTCAGTCCAGGTACCACAATGACATTCTGAATCAGCCCATGAACCGATAGAATGAACATCATCACCTCGCATCTATGCACCTGCAATAGAGTGGTTTAAGGTATAACGGATTAGAACAAGATCACAAACACAAAAGAACAAACAAAGACTTAAAAACAAAAGAAAGAACTAAAATGCAGGGAAAGATAAGGAATACAACAACAATATGGAACTCCACTTTAGAATTTAAGTGGGAGAGTAGTTGGGCTCATCTAGCTGGATGTGCTCAACTTTAGTTTGGAAGTTCTCCAAGAACGGTTTCAACCTCTGGCCATTGACCTTGAAACAATCATCGTTCTTTGGATTGACGAGCTCAACCGCCCCGTGTGGAAAGACAGTTTTTACAATGAACGGGCCTGTCCAACGGGAACGGAGCTTTCCTGGGAAAAGGTGGAGGCGAGAGTCATACAGTAAAACTTTCTGCCCCGGATCAAATGATTTACGAAAGATCGTACGATCGTGGCGAGCCTTCAACCTTTCCTTATGCAACCTTGCAGAGTCATACGCATCTCGTCGTATCTCCTCTAGTTCTGCAAGTTGGAGCTTGCGTAACTGACCTCCCTATTTGATATCAAAGTTCAATGAGCGTGTCGCCCAGTAAGCTTTATGTTCTATTTCAACAGGGAGGTGGCAAGCTTTCCCGTAAACCAATCTATACGGGGACATACCTAGATTCGTCTTGTAGGCAGTACGGTATGCCCATAAAGCGTCAGTTAGCTTGTATGCCCAGTCTTTTCGGTTGGAGCTAACCGTCTTTTCGAGAATATGCTTGATTTCTCGGTTAGCCAATTCTGCTTGCCCGTTAGACTGTGGATGATAGGCAAGAGCAATTTTATGGTGGACTCCGTATTTCTTGAGAAGTGACTCCAAAGGCCTGTTGCAGAAATGCTTGCCTTGGTCACTTAGTAAAGCTTTCGGAGTTCCAAAACGAGACAAGATATGCTCTCTTAGAAAGGACATGACCGTTCTGTGGTCATTGCGTTTCGTTGGTATTGCTTCAACCCATTTTGACACATACTCTACAACAAGGAGTATGTATTCACAGTTATTAGACTTGGGAAATGGGCCCATAAAATTTATGCCCCAACAATCAAATATCTCAATTGTGATGATAGGGGTTAAAGGCATAGAATTCCTTTTAGAAATAGTTCCAAGCTTTTGACAGCGTTGGCATGTCTTGCAAAAGGAATATGCATCTTTGAAAACTGTGGGCCAGTAAAAACTGCTTTGTAGAACTTTTTGCGCGGTCTTCTGTGACGCGAAGTGGCCACCGCATGCCTCAGAATGGTATGATGCTAAAATTACGGTTATATCCTCATTGGGAACACAGCGCCTGATAACTTGATCAGCACAGTACTTGAAAAGATATGGGTCATCAAAGAAGAAATGACGCGCGAACGAGAGGAACCGTTTTCTGTCTTGGTTTGACCAATGATTCGGTGTTTCTCCCGTGACAAGGTAGTTCACGATATCAGCATACCATGGCAGACTACTTACTGCCAGTAGCTGTTCGTCCGGGAACTCATCCTTAATGGATTGGGATTCAGTATTGTCGACAAAAGTCAACCGTGACAAATGGTCCGCAACCACATTCTCTACTCCTTTCTTATCTTTGATTGTTAGATCAAACTCTTGGAGTAAGAGTATCCAGCGAATGAGCTGTTGTTTAGCGTCTTTCTTAGACAACAGATACTTGAGGGCCAAATGATCTATAAAACAGACTATTGGTGACCCTATCAGATAAGACCTAAACTTATCCAAAGCGAATACTATAGCCAACAACTCCTTTTCAGTAGTTGTATAATTCATTTGAGCTTCATTCAAAGTTCGGCTGGCATAGTATATCACATATGGCTTCTTGTCCTTTCTCTGGCCTAGGACCGCGCCAATGGCGTAATCACTAGCATCGCACATTATTTCGAAAGGCAGACTCCAATCAGGTGACTGTATTATAGGTGCGGAGGTGAGAAGCTCTTTTAGGTCCTCGAAGGACTTTTGGCAACTTTCTGACCACTCGAATGGTGCATCTTTGACAAGAAGTTGACAAAGAGGTCGAGAGATTGCACTGAAGTTCTGGATAAACCGACGATAAAATCCCGCATGTCCCAAAAATGAACGGATGTCTCTCACTGTACGGGGGACAGGTAGATTTAAGATTATGTCGATTTTGGCCTTATCCACTTGGATTCCTTCATCGGAGATTATATGGCCGAGGACTATTCCCTTAGTCACCCTAAAGTGACACTTTTCCTAATTCAAAACTAGGTGTTTGTCCTCACATCGCATTAATACCTGCTCGAGATTGCTGAGGCAATCTTCAAAGCTATGGCCAAATACTGAGAAATCATCCATGAAGACTTCGAGGATGTTTTCGACCATGTCACTGAAAATGCTTAGCATGCACCGCTGAAAAGTAGCCGGTGCATTACATAAGCCAAAAGGCATTCGACGGTAGGCAAATGTACCAAATGGACAAGTGAATGTGGTTTTCTCCTGATCTTCAGGAGCAATTTCAATTTGATTATATCCACTATATCCATCCAAAAAGCAGTAATACTTGTGACCTGCCACCCGTTTTAGCATTTGGTCCATGAATGGCAAAGAAAAATGGTCTTTTCGGGTCACAGTATTGAACTTTCTGTAGTCAATACACATCCTCCATCCAGTGGGGATACGTGTTGGTACCAATTCACCATCTTTATTTGGGATGACCGTTATGCCTGCTTTCTTTGGAACCACTTGGGTTGGACTGACCCAAGGACTATCAGATATCGGATAAATCATCCCAACATCAAGTAGTTTGAGCACTTCCTTTTTAACTACTTCTTGCATGTTGGGATTCAGATGCCTTTGCATTTGCCTTGAGGGTCTAGCATCTTCCTCCAGATATATCTTATGAGTGCATATGGATGGGCTTATGCCTTTGAGGTCTGCAATCGTCCATCCCATAGCATCCTTATGCTTGGTCAGCATTTGCACTAGCTTACCTTCCTGTTCATGAGTTAAAGCAGATGAGATGATCACAGGATAAGTTTTTCCAGTCCCTAGGAATGCGTATTTTAGCTCTTTGGGTAGCTCCTTTAATTCTAACTCTGGAAACTGAAAACTAGACGGCATTGCCAGCTTGGTTTTAGGAGGCAATTGTTCATATGGCATTACCCACATGCATTCTGCTCTATCCTCCTCTATCATATCCATCATAAGACACGTCTAGTTTAGGTCGGCATCCAATGGAGTTGACTCCGCAGGCTGATAGATATCGCCAAATTGAGTCATCACAACTTCCAACGGGTCTTTATAGTCGACCAAGTCAACTTCATCTTCAATGACCGTGTCTATGTAATGAATTTCTTCCTCATCATCGTATTCTTCAGGTCGGGGATTAGAAAAAATTTTGACATTCAATGTCATGTTCCCGAATACGATAGTCATGATACCACTTCTAATCTTGATTGTGGCATCAATGAATGGTGTTGAGGAATGGACGTCCAAAGATAACCGGGATATGTGCACCAGGATTTGACATAGGTTCTGTGTCCAATATCACAAAATCAACCGAAAAGACAAAAGAGTCTATTTGGACAAGGACATCCTCTAACACCCCTCTAGGGTACTTCACAGATCTGTCTGCCAATTGCAAAGCGACTCGGGTGGGTTTGAGTTCACCCAACCCTAGCTGTTTATAGACTGAATATGGCAGCAGGTTCACGCTTGCTCCTAGATCGAGGAGTGCGTTATCTATCCTTTGATCCCCAATTCTACATAAAACAGTAGGTGTACTCATTTTGAATGATCGCACTTGCTTGGCATACGACATAAGCATGTTTCTTCACGCTTTGCCTCCTCTTGACCGTGCATAGATCTTTGAGATACTTCGCATAGGCCGGCACTTGCTTGATAGCATCTAGGAGTGGAAGGTTAATTTTGACTTGTTTAAACAATTCCAGAAACTCCTGATTCTTTGTCTCATTCTTTGGTTTCTTCAATCGTTGAGGATAAGGTGCAGGAAAAGGGCATTTTGCTGGTTCATCCTTCTCAGACTCCTTTCCAGTCCTTCACTCAACTTCTTCCTCTACTCTTGGAGCTTCAATGTTTGCCTTTATTGCCCCGTCTTTAGTAGACGGCTCCTCTTGAGTAGATGGTTGCTCAAGCTCATTTTCCACCACTTCCTCCTCTTTGTACACTTCGGGTGTAGACAGAGGCATGCTTTTCTCAATGATTTTTCCACTTCTCAGTGTAGTCACGGCTTTAGCATGTTCCTGATTGTTAGGACCATTGTTATGTCCTTTGGGGTTCGGAAATGGTTGGGCAGGGAATGTTCCTCCTGAACCATCTTTCCGTGCATCTATCCTTTCTAATGTGGCAGACATTCTACTCATCATCTGTATGAGTTGCTGCGTTAGATTGGCATTAGCAAGTGGCTCTTCTTCTTGTACCTTCTTGTGCGGTGGCACATAGGCATTGGTCTGTGGTGCATTGGAGGGTTGAGCTTGGTTATAATTATTGGTTCTGTTTTGATTGTATTGATGGAACGGCCTATTGTTTTGCCCTTGATATTGATTGTTGTTGTAGGGCTGCTGTTGATATTGATTTTGGGTCCCCGTATTATTTCTCCAATCAAAACCGGGGTGATTCCATCTATTGTTACTTTGAAAGTTATTGTTGGAATTCCCCGCCCCTCGAAAACCTTGCATGGCATTCATTTCCATAGGGGCCTGCTCTTGAAAATACGGCACATTGGGACAATATTGAGTTGTATGTCCCAACATGTTGCATGTGCTGCATGGTTCCTCAAGCATAACTTGCCTAGAGCTCTCTCCTTTCATGCTTAACTCCTCTACCTTCTTTGCTAGTTCTGCATATTTAGTCATGAGGTGATCTTCACTGGTTAGTTGGTATAGACTTTTCTCTTCTACACAGGATATCTGTGAGCGTGAGATATTGTCAGAATTTGACCATTCATGAGCGTATTCGGCTAACCATTCGAAATGGGCTTCAGCCTCTTCGGTGTTTTTACACAGAAATGGTCCAGAACTCATAGTTTCTACCAACTTCTTCGTTTCACCATTCAATCCATGATAAAAGAAGCTGATAGTCCGCCATTTCTCAAACCCATGGTGTGGGCACGAGAGAAGAAAATCTTTGAAACGCTCCCACGTTTGTGTGAAGGTTTCATTGCTCTTTTGTTTATAAGAATTGATTTGACGTTGAAGGTCTGTGGTCATGCGAGAAGGATAGAATTTCTTTAGAAACGCGGTGCTCATCGCATGCCAGGTGAAAATTGAATTAGGTTTGAGGGAGTGGAGCCACGCCTTCGCTTTATCTTTCAAAGTGAAGGGGAATAACATTAGATGCGTCACCTCCCTAGGATAATTTTGCGAGAATGTTTTGCAAACATCCTCGAAATCAGTGACATGTAAGTATGCCTTCTCACTTTCCATCCCATGAAAGGTGGGAAGCAGTTGGATCATCCCATTGCGAAACTGAAATTCGCCATTATGCGGTGGGATTTAAATGCAAGAAGACGTAGGTGCGTGTTTTGGTTGCATGAGATCGCAAATAGGATGTAGCGCCACATCAGTTGGTACCACAACATTGTCACCATGTTCACTCTGATTATCATCCATTGATTCAGTTGGAGTAGCTATCGGGTTAATGGAACTATCAGAGTCAGAACGGTAGAAAGGATTTCCAAAAATTCCTTCAATAGAAGTATTGGACATGAACTAGGAGAGTCCCCAAGGTGAGTGTTTACCAATAGAACTGAAAAGAAGAGAAAATAAAAACAGAAAGAGATGAAGAGAGACTGAGGTAATCTAAGGAATTGATCGTCGCCTTCCCCGACAACGGCGCCAAAAACTTGACACGAGAATAATCTTGTGCGCTCTTGTGCAACACCCAAGTGTAGGTGGACATGCAAGTAGTAACTGGTAAAACCAGGTCGATCTCACAGGGAAGGATGAGAATTGAATTACTTAGATTAGACTCTAAAAGAAAAGAAAATTCAATATTTAAAGGGAAGTGTAGAACACAAAATTCTACAATTAACAACTACTAACTTAAAAGCAACTAAATTAAATAAACTAGTGATTAACTATTTAACTAAAGCGAGATTTGAAAATGGTTTTTCTTAATAACAGAAAGTGTTGGGATCACGCGAATTCACTATGACTCAACCATCTACCATGCAAATGCAATTAAGCTCAACGGAGGGCAACTTCTACAGTATCCCGTACTTCTATAAGGATATAGAATCAATAGTCCTTTCATGACCGGGACTATATCATCACAATTAAGTTTGAAATACACAAAGGTGGTTTAATTCAATAGTTAAGACTCTCACCTACAATGGTATTACCATTGAGGGTGGTTTGCAAAATATATTGAAAGAAAATGCCTTAAGGCTTAACGTTTAAAGACTGTTTTGACAAACTGAGCATTTGGGGACAGTTTGATAATGAATCAGTAAAGCAGAAAGTCTAGGGATACTGTATTAGATGTCCTCAAGAATCAGAGGTCTCGATCGATCGACGCGCTTTCGATCGATCGAAATATCTTCGATCGCTCGACTACATTTCTGGTCCGATCGATCGAACTACATTCGATCGATCGAACACAGAAATAAAAATACTGCATGGCAGAGGTCTGAAATCACGGTTTCATTGCGATTTCCCAACCCCGGACTACTCAGACATGATCTGGGAAGTCTCAGATGTATTTTTAACGTAAAAGTTCATTAAAGTCATGTTTGTTTGCAAGTTTTTCATGAAAACTAAAAAAAATCAAGGATGAAAATTTATCTAGCATGTAATACTACAATATTGAAGGTTAAACTACGAACGAATAAGTGCAGAAATGTAAACAGAAATAAAACGAAGTAACCTGGAGGGAACAACTACTATTAAACCTTATAAACAGCAGCAATCTTATAAACAGCAGCAGTAATCTGCACAAATAATCACTAAAACAATACCACTTATCATAGTTTAATCAATTTGTGCAAAAACTGGTATTGTAATTCAAACTGCAGATAAACAGGGGAATTATAGACTTTTCTAGGGTATTTTCCTCTTTTAGCGCGGTTATATTTTACAAATACCTCCACTTGTTAGATGACTATTTCGCGTCTGACAAAGATGCCAAGTGGGGCCACAACAACCTCACTGCCCAAAAATTGGCCCCTTAATTGTACTTTTAAAATCCCAACCTGATAAGTTATCCACGTCTAGTCTGCCTTTTCTACCAAAACATGCGATACCATAAACAATCCCTTAGCCAGCACGCCTATTTGTCCACAACCATAGATGGCCATGACATCACCCTAAACCCAGAAAACATATCTGACATTCTCCAAATCCCCTCTCACTCCTATCAAGTCCCTAAACTAAATGTCCTCAACAAAGCCCACTCCTTTATACATATTATCCAGGATATGTGTGGCGGCCGCTCTAGATCGGGGCAGTCTATCCAACATTCTCATATGCCCTGCCAGATGTGATTTGTCGAGCATATCTTTAAAAGAAACCTATACCCCCTTGGTCACGAGCAAGAATAGACCAAGGAGATCCACCATGCCCTCCACGCCGTTTATCGCGGTGATTGGTTTCATCCCAGTCTCGTAATTATGGAGGGCATGCGTCTCGCTATCCAGGCCATAGATCATTCTGCCAACTCCAAACTCCTACTGCCATACCCTCGTACTATCACAGCCATTCTCCGGGCCAAGGCCTTCCCTATCCCCGCTGATGAGCCGATGGATGGACGTATCCCAGGATTTGCTTCCGCTGATTGGAAGCTGAGCTTGGATTGTCTTGATTTAGAGGTGAGGAGAGCTCGTAAGCAGGCCCAGGTGCGTTGCGAGCAGGCAGCACAGCGTCCCCCTCCCCCGGAGGATACCCCGTACGCATGGACCTATGGGGACGTCTGTGCATTCCGTGGGGAGACCCTGCCTACGGCTCTAGTCCTACATGCGTTCATATTTCCAGCTGGCCCACCCAAACTAGTTGGATGATATTCTAGCCCAGGATGAGGCTGCATACCAGTCTGCCTTTCAGAGACCGACGCAGTAGGCGGCCGAGGAGCAGGGAGAGGTGCAAGACGAGGAGGAGGAGGCTGGAGATGGTGATGGGGATGATAGAGGTTATGGGAGTGACGGGGATGGCGATGGCGCTGAGACTACTGGCCAGGAGAGTACAGGTATCGAGCTGGTGCTACTGGAGGGCGGGGAGGATTAGACTGATTTTGGAGGGGTGACAGACTCTTTTTTGTTTTCTTTGTATTTGGTTGGATGGGTAGTTTCAGACATTTGCAGACATTGGTTTGTATATTATTTATTTTGCGTTGTACTTCATTTTGTTTTTCTAGTTATCAGTTAGGATGGTGATGTATCCGGCTTCGACCGGTTAGTTTGCTTTCTGTTTTTCTTTTCATTTTTGCTTCGTGGGTTTGTAATTAATTTTCGTTCTACATTTATTTGTTTTTCCTTTTATGGTTGTTTTATTCCTGTGCTTCTGGTTAGTCACGACAATAACGTCACTATTAATTAGTTATGTTTCCACTTTCATGCTGGGTTATAATGTTTTTATTTATTCATTTGGAGCAATCGTCATTGAATTAATATTGCACATCAATTCCAACTCCCATTGCACTATAACATGAATCTCTTAGGTTCAGGTTTGGGGGTAATTATGTCGGAATTCCTATTTAATTCAAAACTACATTGCCTAAGTTTACAATTTGAAATTATTTATTGCTACACAATCCATCAACTCGTGACGTTAATTTTATTACTTCTAATAACTCAGACTAATAAAGTTCAATTGTGGTTTAATTTTTGATTTCAGGTTTCTAGTTTTTCGATATCTGTAAAGTTACCTCGACCCTCACATCTCATTGTCATCCTCATATTATGGATCATCCTATTTCCCCTCTTACTTCACCTGATAGGTCTTCGGATGAGTCGAGTCATTATTATGACTCTGGTTCTTGCACGTCTGATACTTTATCGAGTCCTAGGGTAGCCAAGTTCTATGGTCCAGTCGGTTGTCCCGGCTGGAACCGTCGTCATCCTCGCTTACCCATTCATATTTGTTCTGATTCTTCGGACGAGGATGACCTTTTCGGCGATGACCCTACCGTTATCGACAACCCTTATGGCGCTCCACCGGCATCTTCTGAGTCTTCTTCATCCGTTTCAGTCGATTCCTCGACCGATGATGATGATGAGGAAATTCTTTCAGGTCTAGCTACCATTTCCTTGTTTGTTCCCGTATCGACCATTGTACAGACACCGGTGGTTACCTATCCCTATAGGGACCTCCTTGATTATGTGCCGGATGTTTTTCGACAACGTCTGGGTCATCCTGACTGGTCACCTGAGGATATTGCCTCCATCATTGTGCCTTATTCCGGTCCTAATGATGATACGATTAATTTGGGTTGGGGTATTATTGAGGAGAATGAGGTAGACGTGGTTCCGGAGATAACTGCTGAGGACAATTTTGATGAGATGGGGCCATCTTTTGATCCTGCTACGCATTTGGAGTGGGAGGTATTTCCGTTCTGGCATGCTACCACCTTCTGACGTGTTTCGTGGTGTAGACGTCCTGGTTATCTTCTATGAGGAGTACATTCATGTCATTGTCATGTTCCTACCTGCATAGGGACATTCGGTGATTTGGTTTGGGGGAGTATATGGATATTCGTTCATTTTAGTTGTCCTCATTTTATTTTTGTTTTCGAATATTTTCTTTCTTTAGTAATTCAGAAATTTTAATATAGTTAATATTGTTTAATGTTGCGTTACTTCTTATTGCAATTAGATTTCGTTGAAATTTTGAAAACAAGAGAGTATGTAATTCGATGTCTACCGAAGCTATGAAGGTATGCCTTGAGAACTATATATCATTAGAAAAATTGCTTTATATCTTATACTTGCATATCTTTTTTCACGGCATGTAGTCATGTGGATGCATGTGACATTGAACTATAATATAATTTGGATGTCTAAATAGTACTATTGTGGAGACTAGAACCCAGTGAGTTTTAGAGCCTTTCACTCTTTTTGAGGGTTTTATTTTGTTATTCAAATCTCATTGACATAGCGCATTATTTCGTTGATTAGTCTCACTATTCTTTATTTTGATCGAAAGTCGAGTTAGTATTATAACTACCATGTTTAAAAAATAAATAAATAATTTATTTCCTTTGATATCACGACATTGAAGAGTCATATAACTCTAGAAAATGATATTAGGCCATCTGTTTTAATAAACCCCGTTTGACCTTTGGCTTACCCAATACAAATATTTTTATCCCTTGTTAACCCGTTTTGAGCCTTTTATTAAGCCTTTCATTTGTTCACCTATTATCCTACCCACTCCGATATGGAGTTCGCCACTATTAAATGTTACCTAACCCATGTCCAAGAGTAGTTGAAGAATAGTTTTACATAAAGAAATTGGGCTAATACGACTCGTGTAAAGTGGAGAATTGAGTAGAAAAGGTATTGAAAAAAATAGATATATAAAAAAAGTAATAAAAAAAATAATAAAGAGTCATTGTAGTAAAGCCCTTGCGTTACTAATATTATAGCAATTTCTATTTACTCAAGGACGTTTTGAATTCCTTTTACCTTTCTTTTCTTAAACTATAACCCTTGACCAACATTACAACCCTTGTAAAGTCCTGGTTGATTCTATGGAAACATGATTTGAATATGGAACCGATAGAAAAAGGGAATAAAAGCATGGTAGTAATAATATTTACTTGACGATCGATATCTATTCATGAGACTATATTTCTGTCGTGCTATATGTTGTTTCGTGTCATATGCGAGATTTATTTGCGTTGTACAAGAATTATCTTCCTCGCATATATTCGAGTAATTACACCTGTTTTTGAGTGATTTCATTTTCGAGTGTAATTAACAACGTGAGATTTGTAGTCGAAGCATCACTAGATAGTCATCCGATTTATATTCCAAGTTCATAGTTGCTGTGTATCCACCTGATTACTATTTCACACACATGTGAGTCTTTGATATATTTTATTGATTCTGTTGATATGTGTCTTCGGATTATTTTCATAGTGTAGGAAGGCGTACGATTGTTTTACTTTTGATAATTTAAAGTTTTATTTGAAATTGATTTTATCAAGGAAGGATGATGACATTGAAATATTTAAAAATTTTGAATAAAATTTTTAGTTCTACAAGTTAATAAAGATGGTTGTGGGTGATTTGTTGACGAGACTCACGAGACTTCACTCGTCCGACTAGGAACACCTAGAGGTTTAAAAGGCTTGTTGCACAAGCTAAGTGCAATCGTTATCCATACGAAAATGGATTAGGAATTTTTAGTATTGTTAGTTTTATTTTATTTTGTTTGCTCGAGGACTAGCAAAATGTAGGTTTGGGGGTGTGATCGGGGGAGAACAAATCCCAATTATACACCTTAATTCACATTTGTTAGTCGTTTTTATCCTGTTTTTGTATAATTTTACTTTGTTTTCCACTTTCTATCAGGTTTTAGGAGAAAGCAAGGATTTCCGGTTAAATGGGGTGAAAAAACAGGAAGAAAGAAGCAGAAAAAGCCAGTTCGCGCGAGCGGCCAACTCGCCCGAGAATCCAGCCCATCGCTCGCGCGACCCCCAATTTACGCGCTCGCGCGGCCCGCTCGCACGATCCGTACGAAAAAACATAAAACGCGTATTTTGAAAAGCTGAAGACCCCTATGTGGACAAAATTGTCCAATTACGTCCAGAAAGTAAATTCTAGCAGGTTGAGTGAGATTAGGTTTAGGAAAACCCTCCTAATCTCTCTATAACTATATATATATCTCATTCTTAGTCAAAGGGGGGGGGGGGACACACACTTTCATTGGAGACTTTTGAAGGCAAGAGGAAGGAGAAGAGCAAGCTTGAAGGTCTCTAATGGCTACCATCAACTCAGTCTTCATGCTTTCAGCCACCATGTGCAACTAAATTCCTAATCTAGGGTTTCAATGAAACCCTAGCTATGTAAAGGGGGAATTTTATGCTTTTCTATTTTAGGATTTCATGTATTGGATAGTGATTGTATGTTGGTGGATTATTTATAATCAATCTTTAATGTTAATAATCAAGAGTATTTTGGATCTATTATTGTCTTAGATTTTTCCTTATGCTTCTTGAACTCAATAGTCCTTGATTTCTGTAATTGATAGGAGTATTTATCTTTTCCGAAAAAAAAAGATAGGAGTATTTACATACAATAGTGCTTATGTGATTGTGATGTTTACATCTTTTATAATTCATGCTTAGGAAAGATGAGTTATGCTACACCCTAGTTATACGTAGATAATTCATGTGAACCATAGATGGATTATGCTTAGATTAAACTAGCAATATCCTCTTGACGATACTATTGGGCTTGTAGCTACGATAGATCATAACTATCCAAATATAGAACTTAGAATAGAAAGTCCAGACCCCCGATGCATAGTTAGTGGTGGATTTGTAATTCTAGATCTCATCCACTCATACTTAAACCAATTTCCAGTTTAGCATACTAGTTTACTTAGATTTAATTCCAGAATTTATTTCCATAATTGCACAGTTTAATTCATAGTTTAATTAGCAGTAATAATCAAATCATCAATCAATCAAACTTCCGATTTTCTTATAACAAAATAGATTAGATTTTATTAATTAAAGGATAAAAATTAACAATCTCTGTGGGTTCGACCTTTACTTTCACTACTGCAAATCTTTAGAAAAGTAAAGTACACTTTTTATATCTTGATTTTGACAAGATCACTCACAAAGCACGCTTCCTGAGGTTTTAGAAGTTTGCCCCGAGACCCAGAGTCTTCAACACCTTGGTATCCTTATCAGGATCAACCACTGCATTAGAATTACCACTAGCATGACATAAGTGGCACACACCCCACAGCACCAGCTCATACTAGGATCAAAATACTAGGCATGATAGGACTCATGACACAATTCATATCACATCCATGCATTGCAAATCACTGTTATAGCATAGCATCCGTCTGATTGTTGTGTATGTGCATGTGTGATTTATTCCTTTGTACCCCGAACTACGCCCTGGTCTAATTCCCCTTGGGTATGTAGGCAGCTCATGCAAAGCGCGACTAGCATTAGCCTCAGCATCATTGCATCTTTTGCAACGCTTTTTTTTTTACTAAATCTATAGCCTCCAAAAAACTTATCTCTTCAAAGCTTTGGCACTCGCTTGTGACATGCATTGCCTCGGAAGTTCATGCCAAAGAGGGGCAAACTGCAGACACCCCATTTTGTCGGCTATCAGATTTAGGAGACCCATAGCTTGGTGGTTCACAATGATCGAAAAAGACTTAAAAGGACTCCTCAAAGTTAGTTCTATTTCTCAAAATGCTCAGAATGACCAAAATGCCCTTGAAAGCCCGAAAACTCCCAAATTTTGACCAAATGTTCTAGAAACGCGCTACGCCGTAAGAAAAATAATAAAATGAGTTCTAAAGCAAGACCGGATAAAATCGTCAACTACCAGAGACCCCCGGAAGTCCCGAAAGTTCCCAGAAAGTCCCTGCTGACCGGTTTGACCAAGGTTTGATCAAGTTTGACCAAGGTTTGACTGAAATCATCCAAATTCGTCGAAAAGTTCCGAAATCATTCTAGATCATGTGGAAAGTACTAAAACGAGTTTTAAAAGAAAATTAAATGAAAACGTCAGCTCCTGGGAGCTCCTAGAGGTTCCCAGAACTTACTAGAAATCCCATGTTTGATCGGTATGACCTAAAAGTTGACTTTGAAATCGGAGTACCGTACCATTTTTCAAACATTTTTCATGGATACTAGCAGTCAATAGATTTCCAACGGTATATCGCACATATTTTCTGGATTTAAAACAAATTTATTATGAATTTCTGAAGGTGAAAAAGGGGATCAAATCGGCTTTTATTGCGAATACTGCAAAACTTTTCAAAGTGACCTATCTCTAAAATATTTTTTTTATGTAAAGTAGACTCTATTACCTTTCCAACGGTATATCACAACCTCAGTTTGGAGTTCATATACATTTTCTGTGAATTTCGAACGAAATAGGGCCTTTTTTCGAATACCGAAACCTCTGGGGGCCTAAACGTAAATTTCTGGGCATCTGAGGAGCAGTGCCTCCGCGGCACTGGGCCAGTTCCGCGACGGCACATGGCCAGTGCCGCAGCGGCACTTAACCCCCGCAGAAGCCATTTTTGTAATTTATTTTGAGGGTCCAATTTGATTAATTGAAAACCAAAACGATGTAGTTTCTTGTTCACAGATGTTTGGGACTAATGGGAACACTTTCTAAATCCCAAAACCACCCCAAATTGGTCTATATAAACCCCCCTTTGCTCTTCATTTTGGGGGGGCCAAGTGCAAAGTCCATATGAGTTGTAGAGAGAAAGAGAGATAGAGATAGGTTTAGAAGAAGGAAAGGGAGCTTCTCCCATTGATTTTCTATAAGAAAGTGTGTTTTAATCTTGTTTTCTTCCATCACCTCTCTTATACTTCACATTCCAAATATCCCTAATCACCATTCTTGAGCATTCTTGAGTTAGGAAGCTACTTCTATGTTCAAATGTCAATATCTATGAGTGAAGCACCAAGCTACAAGTCCAATATCACATAGATTATCATCTATTGATTGCTATTTATTTGCTTGTTTATATATATGTTCATCTCTTCTTACCTCATTTCTTTTTATTTTTCTTTATTTACTTACTTGTTCTACATCATCTAGACGATGACATGAAGTTTGAGGTGAGTGAATCCTTATGGATAGTAGCTCTTGACCTCAAAAACATGTTTAATAGATGATGATTATAGCTTCAATACCTCCAAGGTATCCTTGAAATTATGTTCAATATAAAAATGAAACTCTCCAATAATATTAGGGGTTCTTGATGATAAGTTTGATGTTGATATTTCAAGAGGTCATAATCTCTATTTGATGTTGAAAATATACTTTCAAAACCTCTATTTCAAAACCCCTCTCAAACCCTCTCATTTTGATCTCAAGAAAGAAAACTTAAGTTTTTCCCAAAATCTTTAAAACAGTGAGTCAAAACAGCGAATGATTTGAGCTCAAATATTCTCTAGAACTCAATACTCAATGTATGGATGCAAGACCACTTGGAAGGTTTTCCTAACTTATTAGAGAACACCCATAATTTTTGGTTTGACTTGGAAATACTTGAAAGGGGTCCATTTTTGTCCAAACATTCCTTCCAAACATTCTGCCTCTGCTGTCACAGAAGCTAGGTTGACTTTCAACTTGTTTTACAGAACACTTTTCAAAAACAAGTGGTCCCAACTTATTTTTCCCTTAAACTTCAATGTTTTAGGGAACGTTCTGTATAATATGGGCCTCTAGATCTTTTGTTTTCATTTTCTAATAATTTCTAACATTTTAGTCGACAGTACGGACTCTGTTTCTGAATAACCTGTATTGTTTACATGATTTCTCTCAATCTGTGATTGTTATTAAAGATTGGATTTTTTGGTTGTGTTCTAAACATAATAAGGAAGATATCCATAAAAAATCATGCATTGAAAACACTGCTAACCCCTCTTTTCAATTTCCAAAAGATGATGTTATTGTTCTGTCCACTATTCACAGCAAGCACACTTTTGCTTTCATCCTTTGATTTGGTGCTTACATGCACTCCAAATTAGGTCATGTCTTAGGAAGTAGTTCATACTACCTTTGTACATATCCCATGATGATTTCCTTCATTCATTCATACACATTCTAGATTTCTAAGCCACTTTAGAAAGTCTATGTACACAAACACACTACAACCTTTGCACATTCTAGGATCATACATTGCATTCATGCAAGATTTGGGGTTTTTGTAACTCCTAATCTAAGAAGATTATAAGGAATTATCACGATCACATGTTCATGCTTCCCCTCGATCTAATCCTCCTTTCTCATCTGTCCCGGGGATTGAGAGATCTTCTTTTCTCAAAGATTAACATGTATCATTCTAGCTTGCTAAGCATATTTTGATTTCTACGTTTATTTGTTTCAAGAACAATTCATGTCCCATTTAGATTAGGGAAACTTAATTACTTGATATGTGATTAGACAATTTTTCCTAGGTTTGCTTGTGTGGTCTTTCACTTTTGCATTATGTGATATTTGGCTTAGATCTTATGAATGATATCTTATCTTTTGATTTTCCATTTCAAAATTCTTGTGTGATGTAATATACTATCATAGTATTAATTGTCGAACCATACATAGTATAAGATGATTATTTGGATGCTAATTGAGGCCCGTCGAAAGACGGGGCGAGTTGAGGGTGTTAATCGCGACAAAGGCTCCTTCCTCTCTCGTACCAAAACCTCGAGCCAAGTTCTTTGGTTATGAAGGGCTAGTGCCCTTTATCCATTTGGGTGAGTCAAAATTAGGTTTCTTAGTTCCTTAAAGACCAAGTGGCGACTCTGTATCTATTTTCAACAGATCTTCTTTTTTTTTTTTCAAGTCAACCTTTTCCTTTCAAAACAATCTCAAAAACAAAAAGGGGTGGAATTCCACGTGTCCACAGCATCCAAAGGAGACATAGGAGTGAAGATCATTTAGTGGAGGCTACTGAAATCTCAACAAAGAAGATCTTTGCAATCAGGTGTTCTACTCTTGTACATATAATTAGATTCACATGAGTAGTAGCTCCTAGCACACAAAGTTGTTGAAACTTATTTTTTGTTGCGTAAATCTAATTTTTGTAATCGATTTGCTATAGCCTACTGGCTAAGTTATGTGATATCGACATATGGATACAGATTAGTATTATTGTATCAATGCATGGATACAAGGATGGATTGGAATATGCATATGAGTATGGTAAGATGAGATAGTTGTTCAATCGTGGATTCAACATGCTGATAAGAAGATAGATGCATGAGTTATATGCATGGATTTGTTGATGCTAGACATTGAGTAGCATGATGAGATGTTTATTTCTTTATCTTAATTTAATACGATTCCTGTTGTCACTGATTTAATGTATAATTTAATGAGACCTCTACTATGTCCATGAGTGACATCATTGATAAGAGATTAATCGCATTTTAAGTTGCTAAATAGTAACGTGTGAAGAGTGTTTAGGGGATGTATTCACTTGGCTTTATATTCAAAGTTGATGGCATTTTATGCCCTGGACATTCCAATGTCTAATTCTTTATAGGTATTGAGGACAAAGGACAGATGATCTGTCGGACGTGAAGCTGAAGTTTTGAAGTCGAAGATGTGTGTAGACACCCCATTTTGTCGGCTATAAGATTTAGGAGACCCATAGCTTGGTGGTTCAGTTGAAGTCTTGAAGTCGAAGATGTGTGCAGACACCCCATTTTGTCAGCTATAAGATTTAGGAGACCCATAGCTTGGTGGTTCACAATGATCGAAAAGGACTCAAAGGACTCCTGGAAGTTAGTTCTATCTCTCGAAATGCTCAGAAAGTGGTACATATGACAAAACTACCCCTGAAAGCCCAAACACTCCCAGATTTGGACCGAAAGTTATGGAAAGATGCTGTTTTATAAGGAAAGTCATAAAATGAGTTTTGAAGGAAAATCAAATGAAATTGTCAGCTCCCAGAGACCCCCGGAAGTTCTCGGAAAGTCCCCGTTGATCGATTTGACTAAGGATTGACCAGGTTTGACCGAAATCCTCCAAATTCACAAAAATGCTCCGAGGTCATTCTAGATTATGTAAAAAGTACTAAAACAAGTTTTAAAAGAAAATCGGACAGAAACGTCAACTCCCGGGGAGCTCCCAGAGGATCCCAGAACTTCCTGGAGGTCCCTAGCTTGACCAGTTTGACCAAAAGTTGACTTTAAAACTAGAGCATCGTATCATTTTTCAAACATTTTCCAAGGATACTAGAGGTCAATAGCTTTCCATTGGTATATCGCACATAATTCCTGGATTTAAAATGAATTTATTATGAATTTTCGAAGGTGAAAAAGGCGATCAAATCAACTGTTATCGCGAATACCACAAAACTTTTCAAAGTGAACCATATCTCTGAGCTTTTTTTTAAATGTAAAGTAGACTCCATTACCTTTCCAATGGTATATCACAACCTCAGTTTAGAGTTCATACGCATTTTCTGTGAATTTCGGACGAAATAGGGCCTTTTCGCGAATACCGGAACCTCTGGGGGCCTAAATGGCATTATTGGGGCATCAGAGGAGCAGTTCCACCACGGCACTAGCTCACTGCTACTGTGGCATAGGTCCAGTGCCACCGTGGCACTCTCCTCCAGAACAGTCCATTTTTGCAATTTCTTTTGGGGACCCAATTGATTAATTAGAAACCAAAACGACATAGTTCTATGTTAACAGATGTTTGGGACTAATGGAAGCACTTTTAAAATCCCAAACTCCCCCCAAATTAGCCTGTACCCTCCTTGACTTCTCATTTGGGGGGTGCAAACACAAATCTTAGAGTTGTAGAGAGAAAGTTATAGAGATAAGGTTAGAATAGAGAGAAGAGAAGTTCATTCCTTTGATTTTCAACTTGAAAAGTGAGTTCTAAACATTGTTTTCAACTTCATTACTCCCATTTACTCCACATTCAATACATCTAACTACCATTTTAGTGAGCATTTAAGATAGAGGAAGCTACTTCCATGTCCAATGTCACCACATATGAGTGAAACACCAAGTTACAAGGCCAATCCATCATTGATCATCAACTATTAATTGCTATTTATATGCTTGTTTATATGAATGTTCATCTCTCCTTACCTCATTTCTCCTTTTATTTTTCTTTGATTACTCACTAGTTCATCATCATCTAGATGATGACATGAAGTTTAAGGTGCGTGAATCCTTATGGATAGTAGCTCTTGACCTCAAAAATATGTTTGATAGATGATGATTTCAACTTCAATACATTCCTATGTATTCTTGAAGTTGTCTCCAAAATGAAAAAAATGCTCTCCAACAATCTTGGAGGTTTTTGATATGAGTTCAATGTTGATATTTCAAGTGGTCATAATCTCCATTTAAGTACTGAAAATACACTTTCAAAACCTCTATTTCAAAACCCCTCTTAAACCCCTCATTTTGATTTTAAAGAATAAAACCCTAGTTCTTCCCAAAATCTTCAAAACAGTGAACAATCTGAGTTCAAAGATTTCTCTAGGATTCAATACTCAAAGTATTAACATGAGACCACTTGGAAAGCCTTCCTAACTCATTAGAGAACACCCATGACTTTTGGTTTGACTTGGAAACACTTGGAAGGGGTCCATTTGGACCCAAACATTCCTTCCAGACATTTTGTCTTTACTGTCACAACAGCTTGGTTGAGTTTCAACTTGTTTTACAGAAACATTTTCAAAAAGGAGTGGTCCCAACTCTTTTTTTTTATTGAACTTCAGTGTCTTAGAGAAATTTCTATATAATATGGGCCTCTAGATGTTTTGTTTTCATTTTCTAAGATTTTTTGACACTTCATTCAACACTACGGACTCTATTTCTAAGTAACCTCTATTTTTATATGATTTCTCTTAATCTGTAATAGTTATAGAGGATTTGCTTTTTGATTTGCATTATAGACACACTAAGGATGATCTCCATAAAAAATCATGCATTGAAAACATTTCTAACCCTACTTTTCAATTTCCACAAGATCAAGTCACTGTTCTGTCCACTATTCACTGCAAGTATACTTTACTTCCATCCTTTGATTTGATGCTATATGTACTTTAAATTAGTTAATATCCTAGGAAGTGGTCCATACCATATTTGTACATATCCCATGGTGATTTCCCCCATGCATTCATGCATATTTTAGACTTCTAAGTCAGTTTAGAAAGTCCATGTACACAAACACACTACAACGTTTGCACATTCTAGGATCATATTGCATCCATGCAAGATTTGAGGCTTTTGTGACTCCTAATCTAAGAAGATTATAAGGAATGAACTTGATCACACGTTCTAATCGGGAGAGAACTAATCCTAATTATATGCCTTAATGTGCATTTGTTAGACCATTTTATCTTGTTTTTATATATTTTTACTTTGTTTTCTAGTTTCTGACAGGTTTTGGAAGAAATCAACTAAACCAGGCTAAACAGGGTGAAAAAGCAGAGCTAAAGAAGCTGAAAAAGCCAAGTCGCGCGCGCGACCCGCGCCCGCGAAGAACCAGAAATCGCTCGCGCGATCCGCTCGCGCGAGATCTCCAGAATCGCTCGCGTGATCCGCGCGCGCGAAGGCCAAAATGTCGCGCTCGCGCGACCCTGTCGCGCTCGCGCGACCCTCTCGCGCGATATGTGTAAAAACCAAAGTTGCGTATTTCAGTGTACTGAAGACTCCTGTGCAAACGAAACTGTTGAATGACGTCTAGACTGTAAATTACATCAGTTTCAGTTCGTTTCAGGTTAGGAAGGCTTCCAAAACTTGTTGTAAATCTATATATACTTAGTTTTTATAATTTTTAGGGGTTAGACATTGTTGGACATTGTTACACACCCATACATACACATTCTACAACCATACTTCCAGCCATTGAAGGGAGGGAAGCAAGGAGAAGAAGAAGAAGACCAAGGGTTTCCATGGCCTCCTCCATCAACTACTTGCCATCCATCACTTCCATGGACGGCTAGATCATAGATCTAGGGTTTCAATGAAGCCCTAGTCGAGTAATAGGGAGTATTTTATGTTTTTATTTTAGTTTTATTATGTATGGATGACAGTCGCATGTTCCGAGGATTTTTATAAATGAATCGTACTTCTATTGATTAAATCATTGCTTTCAGAATTTATTCTTGTCTTAGATCTATTTTGACTGTGATGTGCTCAACGATCTATTCTTGCTGTGCTTGTTTAGATTGTTTACATGTGATGGTGCTTTATTGATTCGTGCTATCAAGTATCCGAATAGTCCATGCCTAGATTAGACGGATTAGATCACAACCCTAGTTTAGTGTGGGATAATCCGTGCTAACCGAAGATGGATTATGTTGGTGCTTGAACCGTGATTATCTTCTTGTCGGAGGAATTGGGCTTGTAGCTACAATTTCCCATATTCATCCAACGTAATAGGCTAAAGTAATTCATAAATATCCTTATTATGAAGCTAGTGGTGGATTTGTAATCCTAGGTTCCCTTAAATATTATTTAAAACAACTATTTAAATTGCTTTCATAGTTTAGATTTCTTTTTATTGTTATTAGTTTAGTTAAAATCAAATCAAAATCCGTTTTTCCTAATTAATTAGACTTAGGTTTTAAAATTAAGTCGCTGTAGTGATCAATCTCTGTGGGTTCGACCTTTACTTCCACACTGCAAATCTTTTGAAAAGTAAAGAATACTTTTTATATCTTGATATTGACAACATCACGTTCATACTTCCCCGTGATCTAATCTTCCTTTCTCATCCGTCCCGGGGATTGAGAGGCCTTCTTTTCTCAAAGATTAACATGCATCATACTAGCTTGCTAAGCATACTTTGTTTTCTTTGTTTATTTGTTCCAAGAACAATTTATGTCCCCTTAGATTAGGAAAACTTTATTACTTGATATGTGATTAGACGATTTTTCCTAGGTTTGTCTGTGTGATCTTTCACTTTGCATTGCGTGAAACTTGGCTTAGATCTTATGAATGATATCTTATCTTTTGATCTTCCATTTCAAGTTTCTTATATTAATTGTCGAACCAAACATAGTATAAGATGATTATTTTGATGCTAATTGAGGCTCGTCAAAAGACGGGCCGAGTCGAGGGTGTTTTAGTCGCGATAAAGGCTCCTTCCTCTCTCGTACCAAAACCCCGAGCCAAGTTATTTGGTTATGAAAGGCCGGTGCCCTTTATCCATTTGGGTGAGTCAAAATTAGGTTGCTTGGTTCCTTAAAGACCAAGTGGCAACTCTGTATCTGTTTTCAACAGAACTTTTCCTTTCCTTTCAAAAACAATTTCAAACAAACAAAGAGGTGGGATTCCGCATGTCCACAATCTGGCAACTCTGTTAGGGAAAATTTGTTTCTAAAACAAAATAATACAGAGGTTTGACTCATAAGAAGCATCCTTAAAATCATCTTTTTACTGTGTCTGGATCACCGCATTACACTCTTGCATTTCGCCCTCTGACTGTGTCTGAAACGCGACGCTGACATTGTTCAGGTCTTGCTGTGCCAGGGCATAAGTCACTGTTGATACTGTACCTTCCAAATTATATAAAAAAGAGTAGAAACTTCCGTACTGTCTCTCTGTCGGTATACTGGGACTCTTGTCAACGGACCCTCTTTGACTAAACCTAGCCTTTGCATATAGATTCTTGTAGAACCTTTCATAGGACTGTTCATTTATCTTTTCAGATAGGACAATGTGATTAACTGCTGTATGCCCTGACAGGATTACCTGCGTGGTGTAGACGCTTATGTGGCATAGAACAGAACCTCTTTCTTATGATCCCCAAGGCAATCACTCACATGTGATTACATTGAGTTGACCTGCCTAGGCACCATGATAAGGATGTCTCCTCTATGCTCACAAAGATATATACCGCAGACCTTGTTTGTTGGTCCTAAGACATAGGAAAATAAAAACTTGCTAGACAGTATGATGATCACCATCATCACTTGTTTCTCCTAAAAACTCTGGTATAACCTGTTTCTCCCAAAAACTATGTCCAGATATCCCAGATATAACCTGTTTCTCCAGATATCCCAGATATAACCTGTTTCTCCAAATATCCTAGATATAAATTGTTTCTCCCAGAAACTCTGTTCAGATATCTCTTATATAATCTGTTTCTCCCAGAAACTCTGTCCAGATATCCCAGATATAACCTGTTTCTCCCAAAAATTATGTCCAAATATTCCAAATATAACCTGTTCTTCCTAGAAACTCTCTCCATATATCCTAGATTTACCAAAGATACCAGTTGTCCCTAGAAACTCTATCGAAATTTATCGAGATATCCTAGAATCCCCTATTTTCCCCTAGTGATCATACAGGAAGGAAATGTTAGCATACTCTGTATGGCTAGGACCTTACCTGCTTAACAGTTATCTATTAGAAGTAAGAGCATCATGTAGATTAGGGCTTGCATTCCCATGCTTGTCTCATTTGCATGCACCGTACCTGTCAGTCCACACGCACTGTCTCAGTTAGTCTGTAAACAAGTCAATCAACGTTTGTTAACATCACTGTCATTGTCTGTCTAAAGTCATCACTGTCAGAACCTGATACAATCCTATGAAATCTATAGGGTCACTATAGATTCTCAAAGTCAGTAGCTGGGATCTTCGTCCTGGGCCAGAAACTCAAACAATCGTTTGGTCAGGATTAGCCCGACAAGTTATTTTAGCATGAATCAAGAAGAGTTAGAAAATAAGGTAACCGAGTTGGGAGCAACCATAAGTCAGCAGTCCGACAGCCTGGCCCAAGTCTTGAAATTTATAGAAGAATTGAAATAGTAGCAATCGAAGTATCCGCCTGGTTTCCCTCTGCCACTAGGTTTCATGCCACCACCAACGCTTGCATATGAGAAGAAGTTCCAAGAGAAAATGGATAAGGTTGACAGGATAGAAAGCATACTAAGAAAAAGCAAAGGGGGTTGATGACTACATGCTAGACCTGGAAAGCCTTTTCGAGCCTGTTAAGTTGAAACTGCCAGAAAACTTCAAGATGCCTGCCATTGACCGTTTTAATGGAACTGAAAATTTGAAAAGCCATGTAAAGCTGTGTATGAGCATCTTCCAGTCAATGGGTTGCACTCATGAGCACATTGCGATGGTGTTCCCATAAACTCTCGCAAAGTCTGCACTGTCATGGTTCCTTACCTTGGACGCTTCCAAAACTCAGGCATGGGAAGACATCGTTCGAGTATTCGTTGATCACTATTCTTACAATCAAGAGCTAGATGTCATAATCAGGGATTTGCAAACTACTCAGCAGAACAACAATGAATCTTTCGCTGCATTTCTGAGCAGATGGAGGAACAAAGTGGCCCAAATGACCCACCGACCAGCTGAGAGGGAACAAGTGAGAATGCTAATTCAAAATTTGCAGCCGCTTTACCATGAGAAACTGTTCTATCAATCCATCTCCACTTTATAAAGATGTTTGAAGTCGGGTCTCGAATTGAAGATGTTATCAGGGAAGGGAAGATTAAGAAGGAAGAGCCTCCAAACTAGTAAAAAAAGCCCAATTACTCCCGGAATCCTCTGGATGTTAATGCCCTCAAATGGTATAATCCTAACAAAGAAAGTGATGCCTCCATATGGGATGAGCAAGAAAAACCATTTGTGGGAATACATTACGAGTGGTTCAAAGAAGACGGGACTGTAGAAGGACCTACTCCTGCCGATATTGATCATCTGACTAGGCCATGCCATCATTATCAACCTCCACCATATGTCACGGACAAGAGTCCCAGTATACCATTGAGAAAGGGCCAGTCAAGGACAAGGGGAAAGGAAAAATGGATGAGGTCATCAAAGAGGACAATGAGTTGATTAAGTAGTTGAAGAAGACTCAGGCATATCTCTCGATGTGGGACATCATGGTAGCATCTTATAGGCACAGACAAGCTATGTTGAATGCCTTGGATGGAATTGAGGTCCCCATTGACGTTGCACTGGAAGATATGGTGGCCTTCTTGAGTACACTCACCCCTGATCCAGTCATCACCTTCTCTGATGAGGATTTGCCATCGGAAGGATCTGCGCATAACAAAGCTCTGTACATCACCGTCGGATGCAAGGGGCAGCAGGTGCCATTCTGTCTGGTCGATACAGGCTCCGCCTTAAATGTTTGTGCTCTAAGAACCGCCACTGCCTTGGGGGTCAACATCCTTGACATCACACCATTTGTGCATCCGTGAGGGCCTATGATAACGCCAAGAGAAATGTGATGGGGACTATTTCTCTCCAAATCTAGTAGGGTCTTTGGTTGGCACTGTGGATGCCGGCATTTTAGGCCCACTTCTGTTTTAATTTAAAATATTTTTTTCAAATTTCAATGAGTCGCCACTTAATTTTTTTTAGGAAAATTAAGAAACCAGTTTTAAAAGCAACCGATCATTTGCGAAACCAAAGATAATCTGGGTCCGGGGATTATGGAATGAAAGGGGAAGGAGCTCGGCGGACTAAAACACCCCCCTTTCATCCTATCTCATGATAGGCCTCTATTCATCATCCTATTTAATCGAATTAATAATCTAAGCATGCCCTCAACTAATACATACATATAAGTATACATATCACAAGCATGTCAAAAAGGGTGTAAAATTGCTAACGATAAAATATCATTCATAAGCCATATAATTCAAGTAGCAAGCAAAATGATGTGCAAGTAGGGAACTAGAGAACTTACCCGGGATCCAGCCGCGAAATGGGAAACGTGCAATGCATACAAAGAATAGAAATTCTAGGAAAAATATCTCTAATCACATATAGACATAGGGCAAGGCCTAAGCTAAAGTGTCGCGCATGGAGTCAAAAATCAAGAAAACCAATGAATAGAACAAACTAGAGAAAGATTGAGAAATTATACCTCAAATGCGCTACAAAACAAAGAGTTTGTCCACATGGTTCACACAATAATATGACATCAAATAATCAATCCTAAATCTCTAGCTTAGATCTATCAAGCATGGAAAGAATTGACAAAACTATGAATTCCTTTTGATTAGTTGGAGCCATAACATCTCTATAGATATACAAGTCTCAACTAAGAGCCAATGTGATGTCCATATAGGGTGCTATAATTTTGACATGATCATAAGGAATCCGTGGTTATGTTCAATTTGGTTCAACTAAGTCCAACTTTATTCAATAATTAGTTCTAATCATAAGCATCAATATACATGAATGAATGAATGAATATGAACAAGAATGAGATATGAATTCATTCACTAATTTGGATCACTTAGCCTATGGATTTAAGCTAAATTATCATTATTCAAAACATGATTTGGGTTCCAAGACATTAGGAAACCATCTAAGTTAAAATCAATGAGATTAAACAAAAACAGTGACTATTTTTCCTAAATTACAGAGAGCAGACCAGATTTTAAAAGGTAGAAAAACCATACTTTCAACGGTTGGATCTTCCTAACATATTAAGGTATCTTCCTAACATATTAAGGTACTTACAAAAAATTATTAGAGGCCTGGGAAACTCTATCAAGGTTCTGATTTATTAATTTCAAAACAAACTTACTGTTATGAAATTTTGGACATAGAGTTGCATGTTTTGAAATCATAAGACCAAGCCATCTTAGACATGGAATTTCATCAAAACAAAAATTACAGAGGTACTTAAATGGGTTATGAACATCATCCAATTGGTCTCATCCAATTCCAGTGAACCGTGATCATATTGAAAATCTTTGATCACAATTGGTTTATGGATTCACTGCACCTTTGTTAAATTGATGTTCATATTTCGAATCAAACTTGATCCATGACTCTAGAGAGAACTAGGATCAAGTATGATCATACTTATTGGAATAGATAATGAAACATGAAGAGATTCATAGATTTAGCCTTAATGGATTCCCATCATAGATCTCACAATAAGAGAATCCTAAGGTATTACTCAATCTTATGAGCTTTTGAATATTCAAGTTCTCTAGATTGCAACAAACAAACTATGAAAACTTACATCTAAATCCTCTCTTAAACATATGATCCTTGAGGAATTTAGAACTATGATATACTATTCTCCTCTCAAATTAATGATCCTTGGAGACTCAAAGAGACCTAAATTTACTCAAATCTCTATGGAATATAGTATGGATTCCATAAGATTCCTAATAGGGAGATCCAAGTCATGAGTTAAGACTTGAATTCAACCAACTATATGTAGAGATGACCATGATTCACTTTAATCCCCATATAAATCATAGGATCATAAGGAACTAGAGGATCAAACTCAAAGAATTTAATGAGATATTGAAGATCTCATAGATCCTATGAGAAGAATATAAACAAAAGAAATGAAATCAAAGGTTATTTGAAAATTTCAAGTCAAAACTCTTTTATTCATAAATCCAAATCTCTATTTTGGACCCAAATTAATGAAATGTTATGAAATTCAATCACAAGCTCTAAGTGGTATGTGATAAAATGGGGGTAGGAAGAGAGGTTTTGAAAATGTGCAACTTTCCTAGAACTATGAACTTGTGATTGAATATGCCTAATTCTACCAAGGATTGAGAGGTTACCTCTATGACCTCAAGAATTTCTTCAATTTCTTGGAAAGCTCTTCCACAATCTTCGAATTCTTCTTCCAATTCTTCTTTCTTCTCTCAATTCTCTCTCTATTATCTCTCTCTCTCTCTCTCTCTCTCTTATATCTCTCTAAGATTTTAAGTGAAAAATTCAGAAGTAATAGTAAAGTCTTTATAATGGAGATGAATGTCTGTTTATATAGACCAACATGACAAGGTTAAATGGGTAAATTCGGTTGGAAACCCATGTGCAAAGTTTTCTTCTAGAACATGTAAAAAAGATAGTCTGTTACAGTTCGCGGCACTCGATGGCTGCCTGCGGCACCCACTCACTGACTGCCGGGCGGCACTCACTGATTGCCGGGCGGTACTCATTGAGTGTCGGCGCGGCACTTAGTGAGTGCCGCCGACTTTCCCGCGTGCCGCGGCTAACAGAAATTTTCCCTCTTTTTAATTTTCAACATATATAATAACATAAACTTAATTTATCTAGTAAAGTATATACTAATGTACTTATATTTGCAATGTACTTTATTAAAATGTACCCATATGCATGGTATACATTCCCATATAATCCTTTTATTTATTTATTTTCCTTCTTTTTTTTTTTCTTCTCAAGAATTTTTTTTTCAAAATTCTTTTTCACTTTCTCCTTATATATATATTTTTAGAACTCTTTCTTTTCTTCTCTCTCTCTCTCTCTCTCTTCTTTTTTATTTTATATATCTTATTGTCATTACTATATATATATATATTTTTTTTTTTGAAGGTATTCTCTGACTGATTTTCCTCACACGTTCTCCAACGTTCATGCTTTCTTTCAAATACCTAATTTCTCCTTCTTTTATTATTATTATTATTATTATTTTTTATTTTTTTATTTTATTTTATATTTTTGATTTTGAAACTTTACTTGAAGAATCTTTGAGGATTGAATTTTCTGGAAGATCTTCGAATTTCACCGGTCATCGTTATCATCGGTCTTTAGAGGTAACCAATCCCTAGATTTGACGTTTGGTCAAAATCAGGGTGTCTACAGTTTGCCCCTTTTCGGCAGAGCTTGTAAAGCAACGCGTATCACAAGTGAATGTCAAAGCCTGTGTGAAAGACAAGCATTTGACCAAGCGGTCGAATCCAGGTAAAAACAAAAAGTGCATTGCAAAAGTCGGGTGCGCGGAGCCAAAAGCTGGTCGTGCTCAATGGTGAGCTGCCTACGTATCCCATCGGGAATCAGACCAGGACGTAGTTCAGGTGAGGGACAGTGCACATTCACAAATAACCATGCGGATGAATGCATCTATCATATCGTGATGAACATGCTCAAGCAGTCTCGTGCTCTATGCTCTCAAGTTAGAGTCATACTACTCTCTTTAGTGACAAGAATGCATTTTACGCCTTTAAATTTTATATCCCAACGTCGCCCTATTTCAAGAAAAGTCATGATTAATACATATGCATTTTCTTTGCTTTATACTGTGAAAATGATTAAATTGAGATGCACTTTGCAACTTATACTCCGGTATCTCGTCAAGATTTGCAGAAAGGTCAGAATCAATCTAAATTCAATGACCCCAAAATTTTTCGCAGGCCGCGATAGAAAACTTATGCCAAATTTGAGAATTTGATGGGTGACTTATAGGCTGCGATGGATGACTTATACCAAGATTGAGGATTTGATCGGTGACTTATAGGCTGTGATAGACGACTTATACCAAGACTGAAGATTTGATCGGTGACTTATAGGCTGCGATGGACGACTTATACCAAGACCGAGAATTTGATCGGTGACTTATAGGCTGTGATAGACGACTTATACCAAGACCGAGGATTTAATCGGTGACTTATAGGCTGTGATGGGCGACTTATACCAAGACCGAGGATTAGATTAGTGACTTATAAGCTGCGATGGATGACTTATACCAAGACCGAGGATTTGATCGGTGACTTATAGGCTGCGATAGACGACTTATACCTAGACTAAGGATTTGATCGGTGACTTATAAGCTGCGATAGACGACTTATACCAAGACCGAGGATTTGAACGGTGACTTATACGCTGTGATGGACGACTTATACCAAGACCGAGGATTTGATCGGTGACTTATAGTCTGCGATGGACGATTGATACCAAGACTGAGGATTTGATCGGTGACTTATAGGCTGCGATAGACGACTTATACTAAAATCGAGGATTTAATCGGTGACTTATAGGCTGCGATGGACGACTTATAACAGGACCAAGGATTTGATCGGTGACTTATAGGCTGCGATAGATGACTTATACCAAGACCGAGGATTTGATCGGTGACTTATACGCTGTGATAGACGACTTATACCAAGACCGAAGATTTAATTGGTGACTTTTAGGCTGAGATGGACGACTTATACCAAGACCGAGGATTAGATCGGTGACTTCTAAGCTGCGATGGACGACTTATACCAAGACCGAGGATTTGATTAGTGACTTATAGGCTGCGATGGACGACTTATACCTAGACCAAGGATTTGATCGGTGACTTATAGGCTACGATAGACGACTTATACCAAGACTGAGGATTTAATCGGTGACTTATAGGCTACGATGGACGACTTATACCAACACCGAGGATTTGATCGGTGACTTATAAGCTGCGATAGACGACTTATACCAAGATCGAGGATTTGATCGGTGACTTATAGGCTGCGATGGATGACTTATACCAAGATCGAGGATTTGATCGGTGACTTATAGGCTGCGATGGATGACTTATACCATGACCAAGGATTTGATCGGTAAATTATAGGCTGCGATAGACGACTTATACCAAGACTGAGGATTTAATCATTGACTTAGAGGCTGCGATGGAAGACTTATACCAAGACTGAGGATTTGATCGATGACTTATAAACTGTGATAGAAGACTTATACCGAGACCGAGGATTTGATCGGTGACTTATAGACTGCGATAGACGACTTATACCAAGACCGAGGATTTGATCGGTGACTTATAGGCTGCGATAGACTACTTATACCAAGACCGAGGTTTTGATCGGTGACTTATAGGGTGTGATGGATGACTTATACCAAGACCGAGGATTTGATCGGTGACTTATAGGCTGCGATGGACGACTTATACCAAGATCGAGGATTTGATCGGTGACTTATAGGCTACGATAGACGACTTATACCAAGACCGAGGATTTGATTGGTGACTTATAGGCTGTGATGGACGACTTATACCAAGACCGAGGATTTGATTGGTGACTTATAGGCTGCGATAGACGACTTATACCAAGATCGAGGATTTGATCGGTGACTTATAGGCTGCGATAGACGACTTATGCCAAAATTAAGAATTTGATCGGTGCTGGTCTAACCCTAAAAGATTTGCCTTGGGGCCATTCAATCTTGGAGAGATGTTTATGTGCTTCTTATTTTATTTTTTATTTTATTTTATTTACTTTCTTTTTTTTTTTTGATAGATTGCTCGCTATGAACAACAGTTCAGGCAATTCGAGTAAGAAGAGGAAGAAGTATGAGCCAGATCACACCACTTTTCCACTCACGGATTCCCTTTTTGACTATGGACAAATTCAAAGGATTTTCGGTACATCCGATGATTAGCTTGTATGGTTTAGAGCTCGATCTGCTGAGGATATTTACTTGATTTTGTTCTTTCTAAGAGTATTACTCAATCACTATTCAATTTTCTTGGCGGAGTGACCTCCAAGTTATTACCCTTCCTTTGAAATTTCCAATTCTTGTTGTTCTCTTTGAGGAATGTATCTTTTGGATTCCAAGAAGGTAGACTCAAACTAAGCAGAGACACACATATTTCGTGACTAATTCTGCTTTCTTTTCTTTGCGCTTTTCTGATTAATTTCAGAAAATTATCATCCCATAGTATTTTTGCATCTTCCTTTACAATTGACTTTATGATAATGAAGAAATCTTCTTTTCATGTTACTTTCCATCTTAAATCAATTTTAGATTTATGCATGAAAACCATCAGCTCTTATCCTTAAGAATTTTCAGGAAATCCACACTTGATCCTTATTTGGAAAGCCAGTGAACCCAGAGATATCTTATTTGACAAATGATAGTTTGCCCCTAGTTTGATAGGGGGCTTGGGAATGCTAGGCAAATGAAGTTTTCCCCTGGTTTGAGGGAGGTGACGTGGCTTCTGGGCAAATGATAATTTGCCACAGACTTTCAAGATAATTTTATGAATCGGTTGGGTTTCTTCTTTGGACTGAGGGCCTTGGGAGACCCGCCTACTTATCCCTAAATGGGCATCAGGTCCTATAGTAGTTCGATCGGGGCCTGAAAGAAGTACAAGAATTGTATGAGTGCGAGTGTGACCATACCTTGTAGGCTGCCTACGTATCCTCGAATGGGAATCAGGTCAAAGCGTAGTTCATCAACTCTGGAGGTCTTGAAAGAATAAGGCTTTAAGAATTTGTGGGCTTTTCGAGCCATGTTGCCATTTTGGTCCAGTGAGTGCGTGTCACCTGTGGTAACTCTTGTATAGCATGATGAACTTCTCTCCTCTTCTCCCACTTTTTTTTTATTTTTTTATTTTTTTTTATGATGGTTGATTCTTTTCCGTTTTCACTATCCAGTCAATCCTTATCATCCTCATAGCGCATTGTGCTTTTAATCATACTCTATCATCAATTCTCCAAATCTCTCTGTTTTTTTTTGACAATTCTTGTACTCATGATGTACTTGAAGTGCTCAAGAATCTTCAATCTTATTTATTCTTTCCTTTCCCTTTCCTTGCTCTTCTCTGTCTCACACTCTTTCATTCATGATTTTGATTGGCTAGGATTCCGAATTTGAAACCAACACGCATCTCTTTTTTTTTAGGCGCCCTTTCGTGTTGTCATCCTAGAGAGTTCTCTTTCTCTTTCTTTTTCTCTTTTCATCATATTTTTTTTGAATAAAAAAAAGTTTATTTAAAACATCTGGCTACCGCTCAGGGACCAAGTTTATGGCTTTAGACTATGAGCTCATCTTTTAGACTTTGTATAAGGGGTGATGTTGGATAAGCTTTGAATTATTCTTGGCATATGATTATAGGACCATGCGAAACATCCTTATATTCTTTTAGTAATGAGATCAAGTTTATACTTTTATCTTTATTGAGTGAAATATGGAAAGAATCACTTTAAGAATCTTCTTCATTTCCTAAGTCAATTGTCAAGGTTTCCTTAATGATTTTGCATACAGGTTCATTTCCTTTTCCACAGTTATTATAATTATTAAGCGCAATCAAGTAAGCAGAATTAGTAATTTTCATTGATTAGCATAAATTTAAAGAGTTTGGCTCATACTGGACATTACAGACTTCCGAGGTAGGGGAATCCTATCACTAGACTCGAGGGCCTATTGGCGAATCCCCTGGTTCTGTCTCCCCTCCATTTTCCGGCTTCTCCTTACTTGCTTTATCTCCCTTTATTTCTTCCTTCAATATTTCTCTCATCTGGTCTTTCCCAATCTTCACTTCCATGATCTTCTTTGGACAGCTCTCCTTGGTCTTACTGCCTTCTTCATTAAAGAGATTCCTCATGGCCAGGCCATCCAGTGCACAAATCCAATCTTGGACAGACGTAGGTTTCGTGGGCACTTGTAGGTATGGATCTTCATAGTCAGCGAATTCATGTAAGAAAGAGATCTCAAACCCTTGCTTTGAGCATTTATCTTTGCAGTCCACCCATGGCTTTGGAAAGTCACAGTAGGGGAAATCTCATCCTTTCTTGATGAAATGCTTATGTAACGCTTGACCTTCTTCTCTATTTTCTCCAAGATCATTCCCTTTTCCCTCTTTCAAATCATTCCCATCTAACCTATGTAGCTCAGCATGATTGACCACTTCTTCAGATTTTCCTCTCCTTTAGTCCACAGACCGTCTGTGTCACTGTACACCTCCTCCTCCCAAATGGAGTTATCAGTAGGATTGTTTGGATCCCACCAATTGATTTGGAGGATTTCATTGTCCATATTTTCCTCAAATGCTTGTTCCACTTCTTCTCCTATCAGCCAATCCTCTTCCTCGATTGCTATAAGGTATATCCTCTGATCTTCTGGGAACTCATAAGTTTTGGTAGCTTATCCTACTGGCACAATCAATATGGATGGGTCGAAGGCTTCCTTCTCAGCATCCAAAAAGTTGATGTTCTGTGGTAGTGGTACAACATGATGGTTGGGGAGCGGGTTCCGGGTCACATGCGGCCGATCTACAGGCGGAGGGGAAATAGTCTTGTTATCAATTAGGTTTTGTACTTCATGCCTTAGCCTCATGCATCGATCAGTTGTATGGCCATGAGCCTGGTGAAATTTACAGTAGAGGTTTGCATTAAAGCTTGGTGGGAGGGGATCATGCATTGAAGCTTGGTAGGAGCGGCTTTAGATATCCTTTTTCCATCAATCGCTTGAGAGTGGTGGTCAATGAGATCCCTAAATCAGTGAACTGACGAGGTTGTCCCCCCAATCTCGGTCTTGATGCACCTTCCTTTCTCAAAACATTGACATCAGTCGCTACCTGGTTTCCCATGTTCCCTCCATAAAACGGTCTTCTAGAGCGGTTCCCTTGGGATTCTTCCTTCTTAATCCTTCCATCCTTGATTGTATCCTCAATCCTGGTTCCAATTTCAAATAATTCTGCAAAGGTATGAATGCACTGGTACATGAGTTTCTCCTGATAAATGCTCTGGAGGTTTTTGATTACAATCCGGATATGTTCCTTCTCTGGTGGCCTTTGGGTCATTTTTGCAGCCTTCCCCCTCCACCGCGTCAAGAATTCAGCAAACGACTCTCTATTCTCTTGCGTAGTCGTCTCTAGATCTCTCACAATTATATCAAGCTCTTAATTGTATTCGTACTGGGTGACAAAAGCCTTCACCACTTCCTCCCATATGCGACTCTTGCTTGGCTCTAATATGAAATACCAGGATAAAGCTGCCCCAGTCAAAGTTTGTTGGAACAACATGGCCATCATGGTAGGATTCAGACCACTTGGCTGAAAGGCCCCGATGCACATCCTTACGTGGTTTCTAGGGTTTCTAGAACCATCAAACTTATCTATCTCTGGCATCTTGAAACCAACTGGCAGTTTTTCCCTAGTCCTCTCAAATAAACCTTCTAACTCTAGCAGATAGTTGTCAACCCTGTTGGATTTGCGGACAACTTTCTCTAACTTTTCCACCTTCTTCTTCATCTCGATACGCTCTTTCTCAGCTTTCTCCATCTTCTCCCTTTCTGCCCTAGGTGTATCAGCTCTAGGTGTTTCTGGATCCTCAAACCAATCATCTTCCACAACCCAAAATGGAGGAGGGTCAATTATCGATGGATCAATTACTGGCCTTTGGCGGGTCAGTGTTTGTAACATGGCCATCATTGGGTTCATTCTCTCTTTTAATTGTGCTATTTCTGCAGCATGCTGTTCCTAATCCATTTCTTTTTCTGTCTCTGGTTCTCTTCGTACTAATCTTGCACTCGAATCCCTGACCCAAATTGTCCTGGCGTTCAATGCTATCTTGCCTATAACCATTTTTATTTTTAATCAATTTTTAAACAACTTTATTTATTTTTGAAAAATGCTTGGTGAAATCCTTATGAATAGCTCATATGTCACACGGATGCGATGCATGTGTGTGTGTGTGTGTGTGTGCCTATTCTATATGCCAAAGAAAAGAAGATCCTAGTCCTAGCATGTAAACACATAAGCACATAAAATCCTCATCCATGTCAAGTATGCCGATTTCTCCTTTCATTGCGATCCTCATTACCCCTCTTAAGTATTAAAATTTTGAAATTTATTTGAAAGGTATTTCTTAGGTGATGAAATCTTTTGAAAATAATCCTTGGGAACTCTTTTGAAAACGAGGATGTTAAACATTCCTCACAGATGATTGGATTAAAATTTTGCTTTGAAATTCAATTGAGAAGCATTTATCCCAAAAACAATTCCCAAGATTTTTTTCTTGACAAAGTGAGGACGTGAAAATTTTTCCCAATAAAAGATGATTGAGTTTTACTTGATTAAAGAAAATGAACCTTTGACCTTTTTCTTTGAAAGGGTGATTTTTCAAAACATGTTTTATTATTATTATTTTTTTTGGGTTAAAGATAATGATTAATCAAAAAAATTGTCATAAACAAATGAACTTTGGATTCTTGGGTAGGAATATCACATGATTTAGATAATCATCGCACTTTTCATGAATTTAGATGCATACAAGGTCAATGATGCTTAGCTAACAAAATATAAGAAGTGTAATCTTTTAATTAAGATTCAACATCTTCTCAAATGTCATGAGACATGAAGAGGAATTGCTCAAAAGTGATTAAAAGTTTATACATTCTACATTAAAGTAAGCACCATCATCAACTCAAATAATCTCTTCCTGGCATACAAACTCCCTAGCATATAATCTTAATCAAGAATTTATTTCCTATTTTTGAAAGGTTCTATAGAAGCTAACATGCGAAGGCCGGGTTTTGGTCAAATAAGGGGCCCTTGACTCACACCCGATAGGATGCTTCATATACCAACATATGGTACGAGATCAAGGGTGATCACACGGTCCCATGATGACTTGACCGACCGGGTTGCCCCGAGCCTCCAAGGTCATAGTTCCATGCAATCGACTGGCTAGACATGCAAGTGCAATGCGACGGGCACACTAAAATTAATCAATTCGATTAAAAGGATGCTTTCGAGTCTCATCCTCGAGTGAACCCAAAATCAGAAATTCTGGTCTGCGAAATCAGAGATTCTGGGTTCGATCACCAGCAGAGTCGCCAGATTGTGGATGCCGGCATTTTGGGCCCATTTCAGTTTTAATTTTAAAACATTTTTTTTTTCAAATTTCAAAGAGTCACCACTTAATATTTTTAGGAAAATTAAGAAACCATTTTTAAAAGCAACCGATCTATTGCAAAACCAAAGATAATCTGGGTCCAGAGATTATGGAATGAAAGGGAAAGGAGCCCGGTGGACTAAAACACCCACTTTTATCCTATCTCGTGATAGGCCTCTACTCATCATCCTATTTAATCGAATTAATAATCTAAGCATGCCCTCAACTAATATATAGATATAAGTATATGTATCACAACCATGTCAAAAAGGGTGTAAAATTACTAACGATAAAATATCAATCATAAGCCACATAATTCAAGTAGCAAGCAAAATGATGTGCAAGTAGGGAATTAGAGAACTTACCCGGAATCCAGCCATGAAATAGGAAACGTGCAATGTATACAAAGAATAGAAATCCTAGAAAAAATTATCTCTAATCACATATACACATAGGGCAAGGCCTAAGCTAAAGTGTCACGCATGGAGTTGAAAATCAATAAAATCAAAGAATAGAACAAACTAGAGAAAGATTGAGAAATTGTACCTCAAATGCACTACAAAACAAAGAGTTTGTCCACATGCTTCACACAATAATATGACATCAAATAATCAATCCTAAATCTCTAGCTTAGATCTATCAAGCATGGAAAGAATTGACAAAACTATGAATTCCATTTGATTAGTTGGAGCCATAGCATCTCTATAGATATACAAGTCTCAACTAAGAGCCAATGTGATGTCCATATAGGGGTGCTATAATTCCGACATGATCATAAGGAATCCATGGTTATGTTCAATTTGGTTCAACTAAGTCCAACTTTATCCAATAACTAGTTCTAATCATAAGCATCAATATACATGAATGAATGAATGAATGAATATGAACAGGAATGAGATATGAATTCATTCACTAATTTGGATCACTTAGACTCTGTATTTAAGCTAAATTATCATTATTCAAAACATGATTTGGGTTCCAAGACATTAGTCCCATCTAAGTTAAAATCAATGAGATTAGACAAAAACAGTGACTGTTTTTCCTAAATTACAGAGAGCAGACCAGATTTTAAAAGGTAGAAAAACCATACTTTCAACGGTTGGATCTTAATGATATTTGGATATGACATGCCTATGTGAGTATAGTTTCTAACCCAAAAAAAAATCAAGGTTTGAACGGTTAGATCTCTTGGAATATGGAAAACACTAGACATCACTCAGGAATCTTCAACTCTCTGTCCAGAGATCTTGTACGGTTTTCTAAAAATAGTAAAAAAATGAGAAACACTTAGATCTTTTTAAGGTATCTTCCTAACATATTAAGGTACTTATTAAAAATTATTAGAGACCCGGGAAACGCTATTAAGGGTCTGATTTATTAATTTCAAAACGGACTTACTGTTCTGAAATTTTGGACAGAGAGTTGCATGTTTTGAAATTATAAGACCAAGCCATCTTAGACATGGAATTTCATCAAAACAAAAATTACAGAGGTACTTAAATGGGTTATGAACATCCTCCAATTGGTCTCATCCAATTCCAGTGAACCATGATCCTATAGAAAATCTTTGATCACAATTGGTTTATGGATTCACTGCACCTTTGTTAAATTGATGTTCATATTTCGAATCAAACTTGATCCATGACTCTAGAGAGAACTAGGATCAAGTATGATCATGCTTATTGGAATAGATAATGAAACATGAAGAGATTCATAGATTTAGCCTTAATGGATTCCCATCATAGATCTCACAACAAGAGAATCCTAAGGTCTTACTCAATCTTATGAGCTCTTGAATATTCAAATTCGCTAGATTGCAACAAACAAACTATGAAAACTTACATCTAAATCCTCTCTCAAACATATGATCCTTAAGGAATTTAAAACTATGATGTACTATTTTCCTCTCAAATTAATGATCCTTGGAGACTCAAAGAGACCTAAATTTACTCAAATCTCTATGGAATATAGTATGGATTCCATAAGATTCCTAATAGGGAGATCCAAGTCATGAGTTAAGACTTGAATTCAAACAACTATATGTAGAGATGACCATGATTCACTTTAATCCCCATATAAATCATATGATCATAAGGAACTAGAGGATCAAACTCAAAGAAATCTAATGAGATATTGAAGATCTCATAGATCCTATGAGAAGAATATAAACAAAAGAAATGAAATCGAAGGTTATGTGAAAATTTCAAGTCAAAACTCTTTTATTCATAAATCCAAAGCTCTATTTTGGACCCAAATTAATGAAATGTTATGAAATTCAATCACAAGCTCTAAGTGCTGTGTGATGAAATGGGGTAGGAAGAGAGGTTTTGAAAATGTGTAACGTTCCTAGATTTATGAAATTGTGATTGAATTCACCTAATTCTACCAAGGATTGAGAGGCTACCTCTATGACCTCAAGGATTTCTTCAATTTCTTGGGAAGCTCTTCCACAATCTTCGAATTCTTCTTCCAATTCTTCAAGAAAACTCTTCTTTCTTCTATCAATTCTCTCTCTATTATATCTCTCTCTTTTGTATTTCTCTAAGATTTTAAGTGAAAAATTCAAAAGTAAGAGTAAAGTCCTTATAATGGAGATGAAGGTCTGTTTATATAGACCAACATGACAAGGTTAAATGGGTAAATTCGGGTGGAAACCCATGTGCAAAGTTTTCTTCTAAAATATGTGAGAAAAATAGTCTGTTACAGTTCGCGGCACTCGATGGCTGCCTGCGACACCCACTGAGTGCCGGGCGGCACTCACTGACTGCCGAGCGGCACTCAGTGAGTGCCGTCGGCTTTCCCGTGTGCCGCGGCTAACAGAATTTTGCCCTCTTTTTAATTTTCAACATATATATTAACATAAACTTAATTTATCTAGTAAAGTATATACTAATGTACTTATATTTGCAATGTACTTTATTAAAATGTACCCATATGCATGGTATACATTCGCATATAATCCTTTTATTTATTTTTTTTCTTCTTTTTTTTCTTTTCTTTTCAAGACTTTTTTTTTTTCAAAATTCTTTTTCACTTCTCCTTATATATATGTTTTTAGAACTCTTTGTTTTCTTCTCTCTCTCTTCTTTTTATTTTATATATCTTATTATCATTACTATATATATATATATATTTTTGAAGGTATTCTCAGACTGATTTTCCTCACACGTTCTTCAACGTTCATGCTTTCTTTGAAATACCCAATTTATCCTTCTTTTATTATTATTATTATTATTATTATTTATTTTGAAACTTTACTTGAAGAATCTTTGAAGAATTTGAATTTTCTGGAAGATCTCCGAATTTCACCGGTCATCGTCATCATCGGTCTTAAGAGGTAACCAATCCCTGGATTTGACGTTTGGTCAAAATCGGGGTGTCTACAGGCACCGAACTCTTTCAAGTCATGGATATACCTGCCTCATTCAACTTGCTGATTGGGAGGCCCTGACTGCATGTCAACAAAGCTGTGTCATCTACTGTGCACCAAATGATCAAATACGTACATTCATGAGAAAGAGGTGAAAATCATCCTTGGCAACAGTTAGGGAAATGAGACCTTTCCAAGTTACGCTCCCGTCTTTGAAATCCAAATACCTGAACTAGAAGAAGGAGAAATTGGAGGATTCTTCATGGAAAAGATCCATATGATTAGTGATGGAGACAGGTTCCTCGAGGTCCACTCCGCGGTGGTTAATATCGTTCGCAAAATGAACTACTTTCTTGGAATGGGATTGGGCCAACGCAAACAAGGGATTCATGAGTTCCCTCAGATCAAAGGACAAAAAGGCACTTTCGAATTGGGGTACAAGCCCACTGAAGAGGACATCGAGCTCCAAAAGCCCTTGAAGAAGAGAGTGAGAAGTCTCCCACTGTACCGCAAGACTTTGAACGGTCAATTCATCAAACAAGGGGATGACTTCCCCTATTTTGGGTTCCCTAAACCTTGAATCCACCAGACCACCGAAAAAAGGCACCCTAGGCTTGAGATCTTCGCTGACTGTGAAAGGCCCCCCAATCAAGATTCGTTCTATCCGGAAGAAGTTTTGAAAACCCCAGAGGAGGACTAGTTGAAGTACCTAGACATTGAAGCCATCAAGAAAATGTGGGAAGAGTTCGCTGAAGAGAAGGAAGGAAAGAGGGCCAAGAGCCAAGATGATCAGATCATGCCAACAGAGGAAGGCCTGAGCAACCAGGCTGTAGAGTCATTTGTCTGTGTCTCCCTATCCCCTGTTCCCCCGGAGTCTGTACTTTCGATTATCAAGTCTGTACCAAAGTCGGCTATTGTAAGCCCATCAGTGTCTGATGTAATCACTCCACCTGTTATGAATGAAATGAAAGATGGTTCTGCTTACTCCTCTGTGTGTAATACTTGTGAATGCACAGATTCCTCTGAGGATCTCCCAATCGAACTTAAGCAACTAATTAAAAAACCAACTGCTTATGAAATAGTTGAAGATACTTTATCAATTAACCTAGGTGAAAAGGATAATCCACAAATTGTGCAAATTGGCTCAATGCTTAATAAAGAAGAAAAAGAAAAATTGACTCTCTTGCTAAAAGAATTCAAAGATGTTTTTGCTTGGTCTTACGAGGATATGCCTTGGGTCGATCCCAACATTATCCAACATTGTATTCCTCTCCTCCCTAATTCTAACCCTGTCAAGCAGAAATTGAGGTGCATGAGATCGGAATGGGCACTGAAGGTCAAAGAACAGGTAGAAAAATAGTTCAAGGCAGGGTTCATCATTGTTATAGAGTATCCGGAATGGGTTGCCAACATCGTGCCAGTCCCTAAGAAGGATGGAAAAGTTCGCGTGTGCGTTGACTTCCGTGATCTAAACAAAGCCAGTCCAAAGGACGACTTCCCGCTTTCCCACATTGATGTCTTGGTAGATAACACTGCAGGACATGAGCTACTGTCGTTCATGGATGGTTTCTTAGGGTATAATCAGATTCTAATGGCGTAGGAAGATTGAAAAAAGACAACATTCACCACGTCTTGGGGGACCTACTACTACTACAAAGTGATGCCTTTCAGACTCAAGAATGTTGGAGCAACCTACCAAAGAGCTGCCACTACTCTGTTCCATGACATGATTCACAAGGAAGTAGAAGTGTACGTAGATGACATGATCGTGAAATCCAAGGATAGAGAGGGACACTTGGTGGCATTGGAGAAGTTTTTTGAAAGATTGCGCAAGTATAAGATGAGATTGAATCCAAAGAAGTGTACTTTCGGTGTGACCTTTGGAAAGCTCCTGGGTTTTTTCATTATGCAGAGGGGGATAGAGGTCGATGCCTCTAAGATCAAGGCAATTCTAGAAATGGCGCCGCCACAGAATGAGAAAAAAGTGAGAGGATTCCTTAGTATGATCCAATTCATCAGCCACTTTATCTCAAAACTCACAACTACATGTGATCCCTTGTTTCGATTACTAAGGAAAGGAGAGAAGTTCCAATGGGATGACCAATGCTAAGCCGCATTTAACAAAATAAAAGCCTACCTTCAAAATCCACCTGTCCTTTCACCACCCACTCCTCATAAACCTTTATTTCTTTATCTAATATCTCTGAAAATGCAATAGGTTGCATGCTAGCCCAGGAAGGAGAAGAAAGCCACTTCGAAAAAGCCATATATTACCTTAGCAAGAGGATGACTGGGTATGAGCTCAATTACTCTGCCCTCGAAAAAACGTGTTGGGCCTTAGTCTGATGCACCCGCCGATGAAGGCACTACATGATAACCTTTCTGATTGTGCTCATATCCTGCATGGATCCTCTGAAATACCTCCTCGAAAAACCTGCCCTGACCGGTCGTATATCCCGTTGGCTACTTCTACTATCTGACTTCGACATCAAGTATGTGACAAGCAAGTCGGTAAAAGGGAGAACTATAGCTGAACATCTTGTGAAACATGCTGTTGACTCTGAAGAAAATGGAGACTTCCCATTTTCGGATGATAATATCATGGAAATCAAAGAAGAATAGTGGAAGTTGTACTTTGATGGGGCAGCCAACATGAAAGGCTACGGAGTAGGAATGATTCTGGTATCACTAAATGGGGACCATACCCCGCTGGCAGTCAAGCTCAATTATAACTCCACCAACAACACTGCTGAATATGAGGCATGCATTTTAGGGATGGAAGCGGCCATAGAATTAAAAGTTTAGAAATTGGACGTCTTCGGAGATTCAAACCTCATTGTATTGCAAGCTAGAGGAGAATGGAAAGTGAAAGAGGAAAGGTTGAAGCCCTATCATGACCATCTCGATGCACTCAAGAGACAATTCAAGAACATAACATTCTTCTACCTGCCCAGGGAAGAGAACCAGTTAGCAGATTCATTGGCCACTCTAGCCTCCATGATCAAAATCCCTGTGGGAGTCAAAATGATTCCTCTGGTAATCGAACAAAGATACGAACCATCTTTTAGCATGATCACTGTAATCGAGGAAGAATAGAATGAAACACCATGGTACCGAGATGTTTGGGATTTCATAGAAAAGGGACTATATCCCCAAGAATCTTCCGAGAAGGACAAAAGAGAAATTCAAAGGTTCGTGTCACATGTCATCATTTGCGAAGAAAAATTGTTAAAGAAAGCGTACAATGGTCACAACCTGACTTGCTTGTTCGGGAAGAGCGCCAGAAGGATGATGGAAGAAATACACGAAGGGGTATGTGATCTGCACATGAACGGTCACATGCTGGCCAAGAAGATCGTAAGTCAAGGGTACTATTGGACAACATTGAAAAAAGATTGTTGTGAATACGTGAGAAGGTGCCACAAATGCCAGATCTATGTGAACATGATTCATGTACTACCATCTCTACTCTACAGTATGACCTCCCCATGGCCATTCTCAACTTAGGGAATCGACATCATTGGCGAAATTGTTCCAAAGGCCTCAAATGGAAATAGATACATTTTTGTGGACATCGATTATTTCACAAAGTGGGTAGAGGTTTAATCCTACACCAAGTTGGGGGCCAAAGAAATGGCCAAGTTCATCAAGAAAAATCTCATCTACCGCTATAGAGTCCCCCAGGAGGTTATTTTAGACAACGGAAGTCATTTCAAAGCAGAGGTCTGGGATCTGTTTGAGGAATACAAAATCACTTACCATAAGTAATCGCCATACAGGCCACAAACCAATGGGGTAGTTAAAGCTGCAAACAAGAATGTCAAGGCCATACTGTAAAAGTCGGTTGATACTTACAAAGACTGGCACAAAAAACTACCATTTACGCTGTGGGGATACAGAACCTCGATAAGGACGTCTACAGGAGCGACTCCTTTTTCACTGGTGTATGGTATGGAAGTAGTACTCCCGGTCGAGATAGAGTTACCATCCGTGCGAGTGATGGCAGAATGTGAAATATCAGAATCAGATTGGTTAAGGCAAAGGTATGAAGAATTGGCTCTCATAGATGAAAAGCGCCTAACGACAATCAATAATGTCCAAATCTATCAAAGGAGGATACCCCATGCTGTTAACAAGAAAGTTCATCTGAGGAAAATCGTCAAGGGTGACCTTGTCCTGAAGAAACTACGAGCTTCGATCTTTGAACCGCGTGGGGTGTTCAAACCTAAATGGATTGGCCCTTAAATCGTCAAAACTATCCTTTCCGGAGGATACATAGGCAACTGCATCAGTTCGGTCGACACCACCATAATCAACCCCTCTTCTTTCAAGCCTCGCCCTGAACTACGCTCCACCTGATTCCCACTCGGGGATACGTAGACAACTACATCGGTTTGGTCATCCCACCTACCTAAAAATCAACCCACTTCTTTCCGACCATGGCCCGAACTACGTTGGACATGATCCCCACTCGGGGGTACGTAGGCAGACTTTAAAAAAAGAAGGATGGCTCGCTAGGTTGAAAATTCGAAAGACGCCTAGGCAAAACTTAGGGATAAATCGAAAGTAAACAATAACAAAAGAGAGAAAATAGCTCGCTAGGTCACTCCACCGGTGCCTACGAAAAAATTATGAGCATGTGAGAGAAATAAAGTCGCAGTCCTTACCATAATCCGGAAACCATCCTTCATACTAGGGGAAAACTTCGACCACCCAAACTTCGTTTGCCTAAAACCCCTCCTAAATTAGAGGCAAACATCAGTCATCTACCTCGTTTGCTTCACAACCATCCATATCCTAAACTAGGGGCAAACTTCGGCTACCCGCCTCGTTTGCCTCTAAATCACCCCGGCATGCCCAAACAAGTACCAAAAAGCAGCATCTAATCGAGAATCATGTTGCAAAATGTTTTCAAAAATCCAAAATGCATAAAAGAAGGTTCTCCAAGTAACCAGGTTTCACCAATAAACAAGCCTCGAATATTATACAAGCAGGAACGGCAAAAAAATAAAAGTTCTTTTAGAAAGCAATCACAAATATCAAAGACACTTGGAGGAAGAAGCAGAATCGGTCAAGTCTAGTTTTATTTGGAGTCTTTTATTTCTTCAAAAGTCTTTAGAAGTAGGCTTTTACTCGGCACACCCATCCACTGATGAAAACAGCAATAGTGACAGCTCTGACTCTAGAGGCAAAGACCCTCTCAGTAAACCCCTGGGGGACCTCCTGAACTCGCCCGTATTGTTTGGCTAATCGACAAGAATGATAGAAAGAAGTCTCTCTCAGACCCATCAACCACACTCTCTAGTAATCCCCGAGGCTAGTGGTCACATCATGGAGGCCCCAACGCCCCACAGTCCAGTAAATGTTGGCCTCAGATAAAGCACCCATCATGCTAACCCAATCGGCAGAAGTGTAATGAGAATGAAGCTGCGGAAGTAAGCTGGCGGCACACTATCTGTCCATAACTAGAGGCGCTCATAGAGCCAAGCCTGAAACACTAAAGGCGCCCTAGAAAGAAGAAGAGTTCCTTGGTTGAAAGCGTTATCCAAACCATTTAGGGTTTCAGCTAGAACTATTGATGAGAACATGGCGGCTAGCACAAGGTGGAATGCGGATCCGAACCACGTACCAATTGGTCCGGTTACAAGGGCGCGAGCAAAGCGGTTCAAGGACAATCTCAATGGGCTGGTTCAACAAATTTGGGTTGAAACTAATCTGAGTGGCCCAAAGGAGGATACTAGTGATCCACAAGGCTGGGTGTCCATGATTCAAGCTCTAGAATAAATTATAGGCTTGCATGCCAATTTAGGGATTTTTTATATTCATTAGTTTCCTTTTATTTTAGTTTTGGGGTGAATTATATTGGACCATAATATTTCGTAGGCTTAAAAGGGCCCAACTTTAAGCCTCAGCTATTTAAACAGTTTTAGGGTTTGTAATATTCAGTTTTGATCATTAATAATATTGTGAGAGTTTTCTCTTTGGTTCTTTGAAGAACTATTCGAACTTATCAGATTTACTCTGTGGCGTTCATACCTGGACTTATCAATCGAGTTTTCCATCCTTGATTGTGGCGTCTTCGTCCTTTATACCAAGGTTCGCATCTGTTATAGGTGTTGGGTCGCGGTTTCCATTGAATCTGACAGTAGAACGGTCCGAGACATTAATCGTGTTACGGGTTTCGTCACATTATTGGCGGGGTTCGTATCAGTTGGTATCAGAGCACAGTTCTAGTCTCAGGTTTATCATATCTTTTTCGTTTCTGTTCTTATTCGTTTTTGTTTCTGTTCGTTTTCTTATTCGTTCTCGTTTCTGAACCGTATAAAAAAAAAAAAAAAAGGGGTGTTCGATTACGATCTGGAATTTCGTGTTTAGGGTTTGCGAATCTGATCTGTGATTTGCTCTTGTTACTTCGTGTTTGTTCATTCTCGTGATCGTTGTTATTGTGGTTTTTTTCCTTCTCGAGAATTAGGGTTTCTGAATCAGATACGCGAACTGTGAAGTCTGCCTGATTATTCAAAAAAAAAAAAAAAAAAAAAAAGAGAAGAAAAGAAAAGAAGAAAAGAGATCGGTAAGCCGCCAAAAAAAAAAATAAAATAAAAAAAAATACAAAAACTCGGCTTAAAATTTTATTTTTGTTTTGTGATATTTGGGGTCTAAGGAGTCTGAATCAGACCTTACTCCATAGTGCGAAAAAAAAATTCCCGAAAATTTCATTTTTTTTTTATGCTTTTGGAAACCTAGCCATCCGCGTTCGTTTTTAGTTGTGCTTTCAGCTTCCAAATTTGATTGGTCTAGTTTGGGTATGGATTGTTACTGAGAAATTCTAGTCATTGTTTGAGCAGTTTCATAAGAACTGAGTGAGAATTACTACGAGTGGAAAAAGGCAAGAGTGGTGAGCACATAAGAGGGTAAAAGCCAAATTTATTTTCAGTTTAAACACGAGTGAACTTGAGTGATACATCCTAGTTGAGTGAAACACGTGAGCGAGAGTTGTGAGGTCCTGTATATTTTTTTTTATCTAATCTTTGTTTTGCAGCGAGATATGGCCCATAAAGACGAAATTAATGCCGGGGAGGTTTCGGGAGAGACTGATCAGAAACTACTATTGGAGGCATTAATGGGTGAAATGAGGAGGGTGTTGAGAACAGAGATGGAACAAGTTCATGAACGGTTAGATAGAGTAGAGAATGCACGGGTGGAGCAGCCACAAAACAATGCTCCTCATGGACGTAGAAGAGAGAGAGTTCAACCGAGGGGAGTGAGAGTTGAAGAAGAGGAGTATTTTTGGGGAGACTTTGAAGAAGAAAATGATCAGGAGTCAATAGATAATCATAGGAGATATGGTGGTCGGGGTAGAGAAGTTAGGTTTAGAGAAGCTAGGAACCGGGAAGATAATAATTTGGGTAGTATTAAGATGAAGATTCCTTCTTTTCAAGGGAAGAATGATCCGGAAGCCTATCTAGAATGGGAGAAGAAGGTAGAATTAGTATTTGATTGCCACCATTACTCTGAGGCTAAGAAGGTAAAACTTGCTGCCATTGAATTTTCTGATTATGCTATCATTTGGTGGGATCAATTGGTGTTGAATAGGAGAAGAAATAGGGAGCGTCCAATAGAGACATGGGAGGATATGAAAACTATGATGAGGAAGCGGTTCGTTCCAAGCTATTATTATCGAGAGTTATACAACAAGTTGCAAAGTTTGAGGCAAGGTAATAGGAGTGTGGAAGAATATTATAAGGAGATGGAAGTTGCTATGATTCGAGCGAATGTAGAGGAAGATCGAGAGGCTACAATGGCTAGATTCTTAGTTGGGTTGAATCGGGAAATTGCCAATGCAGTGGAATTGCAACACTATGTTGAGTTGGAGGATATGGTACACATGGCTATTAAAATTGAGAATCAACTCAAGAGGAGGGGCAGCAGCACACGTCCAAGCCAAAATCCAAGCCAAAATTCCAATACATCCGCTTGGAAACCAAATAATTGGAAAAGAGATGAGATGCAGCCTTTGATGAAGCCAAAAACTGAGCAAAAACAAGAGGTGGCCAGCCATGGAAATCAAGGTAAATCCGATTCGTCTACTTCTCGGAACTGCGATATTAAGTGTTTTAAGTGCCAAGGTAGGGGACACATAGCTAGCCAATGTCCAAACAAGAGAGTTATGGTGTTACGAGATAATGGTGAGATTGAAACCGAGGATGAAGATGACAACGAATCTGTGCCACCATTAGAGGATGCCGATGATGAAGAGTACGCTGCCCAAGGGGATTTGTTAGTGGCAAGGAGAGCTCTAAATATGCAGGTTAAGGAAGATGATGAGGCACAATGGGAGAACATCTTTCATACGAGATGTCATGTCAAAGATAAGGTGTGTAGTGTGATCATAGATGGGGGGAGTTGCACTAACGTTGCTAGCACAACTTTGGTGGAGAAATTAGGGCTGCCAACAATCAAGCATCCACGACCTTATAAATTGCAATGGCTCAATGATAGTGGTGAAGTAAGGGTAACTAAACAGGTGTTAGTTTCTTTTCGTATTGGGAAATATGAAGATGAAGTTTTGAGTGATGTGGTTCCGATGCAAGCTGGACACTTGTTGTTAGGGAGGCCATGGCAATTTGATCGACGTGTTAAGCATGATGGTTTCACAAATAAATACTCGTTCGTGCTTAATCAAAGGACAATCACCTTAGTGCCTTTGACACCGAGGCAAGTTTATGAAGATCAAGTGAGGTTGCAAAGGGAGAGTGATCAAAAGAAAGAGAGTGAACAAAAGAAAAGGAGTGAGAAAAATGAGAGAGAAAAAGAAAAGAAAAATGCAGCCATTGAGGGAAAATTAGAGGGAAACCAAAAAAAGAATTTTTATGCAAAAGCGAGTGAGATCAAACGAGCGTTGTTTTCAAATCAGCCTATGATTGTACTTTTGTACAAAGAGGCATTTTTAAACACTAACCAAATTGACTCATCTTTGCCTAGTTCTGTTGTTTCTCTTTTGCAGGAGTTTGGTGATATCTTTCCCGAGGAGGTTCCACATGGTTTACCCCCTATTCGAGGGATTGAACATCAAATTGATTTTGTGCCCGGTGCTACCATTCCAAACCGACCAGCCTATAGAAGCAATCCTGAGGAGACAAAGGAGCTACAAAAGCAGGTTAGTGAGCTGATGGAAAAGGGGTACGTAAGAGAAAGTATGAGTCCATGCGCCGTTCCGGTGATTTTGGTTCCTAAGAAGGATGGAACGTGGAGAATGTGCGTTGATTGCCGAGCCGTCAACAACATAACGGTAAAGTATCGACACCCTATTCCTCGCTTAGATGATATGTTAGATGAGTTGCATGGTTCTTGTATATTTTCTAAGATTGATTTGAAAAGTGGGTATCATCAAATTAGAATGAAAGAAGGTGATGAATGGAAAACTGCATTTAAAACAAAATATGGTTTGTATGAATGGTTAGTTATGCCTTTTGGATTAACTAATGCTCCTAGTACTTTTATGAGATTGATGAACCATGTTTTGCGTGCTTTCATTGGAAAATTTGTAGTTGTTTATTTTGATGATATCCTGATTTATAGCAAAAACTTGGAAGAGCATTTGAAGCATTTAAAACTTGTGTTAGATGTGCTTAGAAATGAAAAGTTGTTTGCTAACCTAAAGAAGTGCACTTTTTGCACCGATAAACTTGTGTTTCTTGGTTTTGTTGTGTATGCACAAGGAATACAGGTTGATGAAGAAAATATTCGTGCTATTCAAGAATGGCCAAGCCCATCTAGTGTAAGTAATGTGCGAAGTTTTCATGGACTTGCTAGTTTTTACAGGAGGTTCGTGAAAGACTTCAGTAATATAGCTGCACCGATAATCGAAGTCATCAAGAAAAATGTTGGGTTCAAATGGGGGGAAGAGCAAGAGAAGGCATTTCAATTACTCAAGGAGAAGTTAACTCATGCACCTTTACTTGCTTTACCTAACTTTACAAAAACTTTTGAAATTGAATGTGATGCTTCAGGTTTAGGTATTGGCGCCGTGCTTATGCAAGAAGGAAGACCGATTGCATACTTTAGTGAGAAGTTAAGTGGGGCTGCCTTAAACTATCCCACGTATGACAAAGAGATGTATGCATTGGTTCGAGCTTTGGAGACATGGCAGCATTACTTGTGGCCTAAAGAGTTCGTGATTCACACCGATCATGAGTCTTTAAAGCACCTTAAAGTCCAACACAAGCTGAACAAGAGGCATGCACGATGGGTTGAATTCATTGAGACGTTTCCATACGTCATTCGATATAAACAAGGTAAGGAGAACATCGTTGCCGATGCACTTTCTCGAAGGTACATTCTAATCTCTACTCTTGATGCTAAGATTCTTGGTTTTGAGCATATTAAGGAATTGTATCCTTTAGATCTCGATTTTAGTGAAGAATTTGAATCTTGTGAAAAAATAGCCCATAATAAATTCTATAGGCATGAGGGGTTTTTATTTCGAGAAAATAAATTGTGCATTCCAACTTGTTCAGTGAGAGAGTTGCTTGTGCGAGAGTCACATGGGGGAGGGTTAATGGGACATTTTGGGGTAGTAAAAACATTAGCCGTTTTACAAGAACACTTCTATTGGCCACGCATGAAACAAGATGTTGAGAGAATTTGTGGTAGATGTGTCACATGTAGGCGAGCGAAATCTAGAGTACAACCCCATGGCTTATACACACCTCTTCCAATTCCTAGTGAACCATGGATTGATATTTCAATGGATTTTGTGTTAGGTTTACCTAGGACTAAACACGGTCGAGACTCAATTTTTGTGGTTGTGGATAGATTTTCCAAGATGGCACATTTTATTCCATGTCACAAAACTGATGATGCTTCACATGTTGCTAATTTGTTCTTTAAGGAGATTGTGAGATTACATGGTATGCCTAGAACCATTGTTTCGGATAGAGATGCTAAATTCTTGAGTTACTTTTGGAAGACCTTGTGGTGTAAGTTGGGGACTAAGTTATTATTTTCTACTACTTGTCATCCACAAACTGATAGTCAAACTGAAGTAGTAAATAGGACTTTGTCTACTTTGTTAAGGGCTATTATTAAAAAGAACATCAAAACATGGGAAGAATGTTTACCACATGTTGAGTTTGCTTATAATCGTACTATCCATTCTGCTACTAAATTTTCACCCTTTGAAATTGTGTATGGTTTTAATCCTTTAACTCCTTTGGATTTATCTCCTTTACCTGTGACTGAGCGTGTTAATTTAGATGGGAAAAAGAAAGCAGATTTTGTTAAGCAGATTCATGAGAAAGCAAGGCTCAATATTGAGCGAAGAACGGAGCAATATGCAACACAAGCTAACAAAGGGCGACGCAATATCATCTTTGAACCCGGAGATTGGGTTTGGGTACACATGCGAAAAGAAAGATTTCCAGCACAAAGGCGTTCTAAATTGCTTCCCCGAGGCGATGGTCCTTTTCAAGTTCTTGAGCGCATCAATGACAATGCCTACAAGCTAGAGTTGCCTGGTGAGTATAATGTTAGTACTACTTTTAATGTTGCTGATTTATCTCCTTTTGATGTAGGTGATGATTTGAGGACAAATCCTTTTCAAGAGGAGGGGAGTGATGAGAACATGGCGGCTAGCACAAGGTGGAATGCGGATCCGAACCACGTACCAATTGGTCCGGTTACAAGGGCGCGAGCAAAGCGGTTCAAGGACAATCTCAATGGGCTGGTTCAACAAATTTGGGTTGAAACTAATCTGAGTGGCCCGAAGGAGGATACTAGTGATCCACAAGGCTGGGTGTCCATGATTCAAGCTCTAGAATAAATTATAGGCTTGCATGCCAACTTAGGGATTTTTTATATTCATTAGTTTCCTTTTATTTTTGTTTTGGGGTGAATTATATTGGACCATAATATTTCGTAGGCTTAAAAGGGCCCAACTTTAAGCCTCAGCTATTTAAACAGTTTTAGGGTTTGTAATATTCAGTTTTGATCATTAATAATATTGTGAGAGTTTTCTCTTTGGTTCTTTGAAGAACTATTTGAACTTATCGGATTTACTCTGTGGCGTTCATACCTGGACTTATCAATCGAGTTTTCCATCCTTGATTGTGGCGTCTTTATCCTTTATACCAAGGTTCGCATCTGTTATAGGTGTTGGGTCGCGGTTTCCATTGAATCTGACAGTAGAACGGTCCGAGACATTAATCGTGTTACGGGTTTCGTCACATTATTGGCGGGGTTCGTATCAACTATGGCCATGGGGTTCTTACTCAATTTCAGCCCAAGGTACACATGTACCAAGTCACTAGAAGTACTCGAGAACAGGAAGTGCGAAGTCATGCATAATATCAGAGCAGCCCCACGGGTAGCATCATATACGCTAGGATTCCCAGGACTAGCATACCGGGTAATGATGGAAGCAATGTCAAGAACCTCACCATGAATTAGTCTGCAGGAGATAACAGCGGAATAGTTCAAGTATTCATCCAATTCTTGTATAGGATTGAGGGTATCAGCTGAAGGAAGAATCAGGTCTGAGTCAAGATCGAAGCCAAGGATAGCATAGAACTCCTCGAACAGGGGGCATATCTCCAGGCCGTTAAAATTGAAGACATGATTTACTGGGTCCTAATGGGCAATAGCAACATGCATGAACTCAACATTTAAGGCCATTTAACGAAGAAGGAATAGCCTCGTTATGCCATAACTAAAAAGGTTGATACGTTCCATACCATTTGTAATGTTCAGCCAAACCGTGAGTTGAGCAGGATCGTACAATGCCATGTTTTCTGTCGTGGCTCTACCAAAAATTTGAAATTTCGACAGCACATTCCCGTTTCACGGACTATCCCACCTGTAATGAAAACACACTCACTATCACAAGGGTGCTCATCGCAGTAACATCAACAATTACAAAATCTTAGAGCACATATATATCGCCACACGATTACCACCTAAAACAAGCACACAATCGTGCCTTCAAACTGGAAGATATTTGGCCTAAAAATGCAAAACATCATAATACTCTGTCAAAAGTGACACATCATCCTACACATTGTCCATCATCCACTAGTACAACCCAATTGAAGACATGAAATGGAGATAAAACAAAAATCCCCGCTCAGGACGTCTCAGTCCTCCTCTTCTTCATCCTCTGTCGGACCACTCAGAGTATACGTCGGCGATGGCCTCCTCCAGCCACCCTTGCACCTTGGTCTAGTTCTCGACAAGCCAGCACTACCTCCATGACACTGTATACATAAAATAAAGACAATCAGTCGAGAAGCAACAAAAGTACAAAAACAGAGTCGAGTCAAAAACTTACCAAGGACACCATTTGACTGGTGGCGAACTGTCGCATACCATCCATCTGTCAACGGTAAGATATAGGGTTAGAACCTCATAACTTTAAGGAGCATAAAATTAGAGACATACCCGGTGGTCTCGCGTGAGGACCAAAGACCTTAAGCTAGTTGCCAAGGCATGACTCTCCTCAGCATAACTCCAAGGGATGTCGAGGATGCCTGCTGGCTGTGTAGGATAACCGCATGTGACTCATGGCACCTCCATGACCTGCGGAGAGCCATTGACACTCAAAACATTGACGGTCCAATCCCAAGGAGGGATATGATTAGAAGTTGGGGGAGCTTATCTCATATGCATCTCGCGAAGCTATAGGCATAAAAAAAATTAGGGAAAAGATGAGTCCAAAAACATAAGTAATAGATAGAGACAGAAACGTAAAAGAAACTCAAATCTAGGAGTGAGAAGTTCGGCATCAGAAAGCGGCCACGGTAGGTTTCATAACCAGTCTCGGAATGGAAATGATCCCAAGCATCAGTACTGGCTAAGGCCGCCAGCAAAATAGCGCCAGAGAGGTCATCAACATCCATCACAGGAGGGGCATGAGGAAAGCGGTACCTCAAACCGCCAACCACCTTCCGGGACACCCGCTCGCCAAGATACCACTACCTACATTCAATACTCTCCATCAGAAGTTGACAAGAAGCAAGAGGCCTCACTGCCTGTATCTCCTCCGGGGCAGCATAGGAAACCTGCTCCCAAGGTGTCCAATCAATGCTAGCGATCATCAACTTGGATAAGAAATTTCTTAGGAGAACAATTTGGTGGGCCCCGCTCTTGACCCCAACAATATTCCTTCTCCATCTCAAGCCCCGAGGGAACAAAGGCACAGGAGCCATGCCATCCTCATCTTCACCTAACTCATCGAAAGGGGTAGGAGCCAACATTTTCAGGTACTCGAAGCTCCAGAGCTGCACAGAAAAGTGAAAGTCAGAAAACAGAAAGAAGAAAGGACCAAAAGGAGAAGAAAAGTAACAGAACATACCTTTCAAGCTCGCCAGAGCCCTCTAGTTGATTTAATGCCGCCGCGAGAAACCTCACCCATGTGCTTATAAAGATGGGCCAGGACAGCACCACCGTAGTCGTAAGAAGGAATCTCATCAATGGTCGCCAAGTAAGTGAGGAGCCTCAGGCTCACCCAGTCATTCTGTGTCACAAAAATCGAGCAATCGAGAACATTTAGGAGAAAGGCCCATAGTAGCTGCTGGTCATTCAGAGTGTGCCCCCCTGCCATAAGCCCGATAAAGCCAGCCACAAGGGAACTGAGACCCCTCCAGATTCGGAGGAATAACCCCAATCAGCATCTCAATGACTTCAGGATCAATCTCATAAAAATATTCTAGGATCAGGCGCTTCCCGCCGACTCTCAAACTGGTGATCATGGAAAAGTCGAAGGGCGTTATCATCACTTCACCAAACGGCAAGTGGAAAGTATTCGTCGTGTCCTACCATCTCTTCGTAAAAGCAGAGAAGTGGGTCAAATCATTTATAGCCTTTGAAACTAAGCGAACAAAGTTGCCAAACCTGGCATTGTCTACCATTTTCTTGACGATAGGCGAAAGTTGGGTCTACAACAGAATAGCGTGGGCAAGACTACCGTGGCCCTTCAAGACCACCTCCGGTACCTACATCAAAAACAACAAAAATAAGCACAAAATCACTATTCATAACCCGAAGTCTGACTTTACAAAATCAACAAATGAGCACCAAATGAATTTCCCAACGACCTCTTGGCGCACACCACAGTTCACTAAACTAGTACAATGCACATAAATAGTCCTAGACTACCGAAAGTTTCACATACCTAGCTCGCTAGAGCCGTGACCGAAAGATGACGTTGAGGGTTATGTAAAATCAACTCTGGGGGTTGACTCTCAGCTCTTACCCGTTCCTTGGCCTTCTTGGAGAGCCTCCTCGAGCTTGAAGCCATGGATCTACAAAGAAAATGAAAGTAAAAAAAAACCTTCTTCTTAAAAATTAGAGGAAACTAAAACACCAATCAAAATTCCAATCGTGAGGAAAGATCACTTAACTGAGCGTGCACAAGCTGCGTCTTGACGGATTTTGGCTCCAAAAACACCCCAAAATGGCCAAAAATGAGTATTTGGAGCTCAAAAACTCAAGTTATACACACATGGAGTCCGGCCACCTAGTGCCTCCATGGCAGTGGCCCAGCGCCGCGATGTCACTCCTCCTTGCGGGCCCTGTTTTGCTCCATTTTGTTCTATTTTTAGCCCATTTTGGCCTTTTTCAGCCCATTTTTGGCCCCGATCAGCCCCAGTGGCCCATTTCAGTCAAGGTTTACAAGGTTTTATCCCTAGTAGATCTAACTTATCCCCAGAGGACAGTTACAAAAAGATATCATCTCCCGGAGGCCCTAACCAGTTTTCTTGGATTGAGCGCTGCCAGATTTGATCAACCGTGAGAGATTCAGAGATGGATCCTGGTTCTCGATTAGAAACTAAGGGAGATTCCCACACCATCCCCCAAGGATAAATTTAGAGACATATTAGCTCCTAGAGGCCCTAACCAACTCTGTTGGATTGAGCATTGCAAGATTTGATTAGCCGTGAGAGATTCAGTGCTGGATCCTGGTTCTCGGTCAAAGGAATTTAATCAACTGTGAGAGATTTAGAGATGGATCTTGGTTCTCAATCGACAGTCAAGAAAGATCCTTAGAGAGCCCAAAACCACCCCCAGCGGACAAATACTGACAAAAATTGACTCTCGAAGGCTCTAACCAACTCTTTTGGATTAAGCATAGCAGAATTTGATCAAACGTGAGAGATTCAAAGAGGGATCCTGGTTCTAGGTTGGAAGTCGAGAGGGGTTCTCAGAAAGAATCCCCCAATATCCCCAGCAGAAGATAACGGAAAATCAAAACCAACTTTTACGGCCCTGCGTCTATTGATAAGCTTCCTCATCTATCTGTCACCGTGAGCTTCCTCACTTATTAGCTGCCGTAGGCTTCCCCACCTGTCGGTTATCGTGAGCTTCCTCACTCTGGTTATCTCACTTGCCGATTATTGAGAGGTACCTCACTTACTGTGAGCCTCCTCATCGTAAAGCTTCCTCACTTATTGAGAGCTTCCTCACTCTGGTTATCATAATTCCTTGGGGTATCGGTCTCTATGAGCTCTCTCACCTATTAGTTGTTATCCTTAAGGACCCTATGCTCGATCAACTTGCCAGCACACTTTTTGAAATTTAAGAAGTTTTCCCTGAGACCCAGAGTCTTCCAAGCCTTGATGTCCTTATCTAAGTCAGCCACCACATCATAGTCGTAAACACTAGCACAACATAAAGTCCACTCGAAGTGGCACACACCCCATGGCATCATCTCATGCTAGGACCAGAACACTAGATGTGATAGGACACAGTACATGGTTCATGTATTGCATCCTCATAGCATAGCATCCGCATGTCTTGTTATGATTTGTTCTTTTGTGCCCCGAACTACATCTCAGTCTGATTCCCCTTGGGATACTTAGGCAGCTTTCGAAAAGCATGACTAGCACTGACCTTAACATCATGCTTTTCATCCTTGCATCTTTGCAATGCTTTCATCCTAAATCCATAGCCTCCAAAAAGACCTATCTCTTCAAAACTTTGGCACTCGCATGCGATATGCATTGCCTCGCAAGTTCATGCCAAAGAGGGATAAACTGTAGACACCCTATTTTGTCGGATATCAGATTTAGGAGACCCATAGCTTGGTGATTCACAATGATTGAAAAAGACTCAGAAGGACTCCTGGAAGTTAAATATATCTCTCGAAATGCTCAGAAAGTGGTACAAATAACAAAAATGCCCCTGTAAGCCCAAACACTCCCAGATTTGGATCAAAAGTTCTGGAAACATGCTGCGTCATAAGAATAGTCATAAAGTGAGTTTTTAAGCAAAATTAGATGAAATCGTCAGCTCCGACAGACCCCCAGAAGTCCCGGAAGTTCTCAAAAAGTCCCCATTGATTGATTTGACCAAGGATTGACTAGGTTTGGCAATGTTTGACCGAAATTGTCCAAATTTGCCAAAAAGCTTTGAGATCATTCTAGATCATTTGAAAAGTACTAGAACAAGTTTTAAAAGAAAATCAGACAAAATTGGCAGCTCCCGGGTGCTCCTAGAGGTTCCTAGAACTTCCTGCAGGTCCCTAGTTTGACCAGTTTAGAGCACTGTATCATTTTTCAAACATTTTTCATGGATACTAGAAGTCAATAGATTTCCAATGGTATATCGCACATAATTCCTGGATTTAAAATGAATTTATTATGAATTTCCAAAGGTGAAAAAGGTGATCAAATCGACTTTTATCGCGAATACCACAAAACTTTTCAAAGTGACCTATCTCCGAACTTTTTTTTTATATGTAAATTAGACTCCATTACCTTTCCAACGGTATATCATAGCCTTAGTTTGGAGTTCATATGCATTTTTTGTGAATTTCGGAAGAATTAGGGCCTTTTCGCGAATACTAGAACCTCTGGGGGCCTAAATGGCATTATCTGGGCATCAGAGGAGCAGTGCCGCCGCAGAACTGTCCTCCAGAACAGTCCATTTTTGCAATTTCTTTTGGGGACCCAAATTGATTAATTAGAAACCAAAATGACATAGTTCTATGGTAACAGATGTTTGAGACCAATGGGAGCACTTTTAAAAACCCAAAGTCCCCCCAAATTAGCCTATTTAAACCCCCCTTGACTTCTCATTTGGGGGGTGAAAACACAAAGCTTAGAGAAGTTGTAGAGATAAGGTGAGAATAGAGAGAAAAGAAGCTCCTTTCTTTGATTTTTAACTTGAAAAGTGAGTTCTAAACTTTGTTTTCAACTTCATTACTCCCATTTACTCCACATTCAATACATCTAACTACCGTTTTAGTGAGCATTTAAGAGAGAGGAAGCTACTTCCATGTCCAATGTCACCACATATGAGTGAAACACCAAGCTACAAGTCCAATGCATCATTGATCATCAACTATTGATTGCTATTTATATGCTTGTTTATATGAATGTTCATCTCTCCTTACCCCATTTCTCCCGTTATTTTTCTTTGATTACTCACTAGTTCATCATCATCTAGATGATGACATGAAGTTTGAGGTGTGTGAATCCTTATGGATAATAGCTCTTGACCTCAAAAACATGTTTGATAGATGATGATTTCAACTTTAATAGATTCCTATGTATTCTTGAAGTTGTCTCCAAAATAACAACAATGCTCTCCAACAATCTTGGAGGTACTTGATATGAGATCAATGTTGATATTTCAAGTGGTCATAATCTCCATTTAAGGGCTGAAAATACACTTCAAAACCTCTATTTCAAAACCCCTCTTAAACCCCTCATTTTGATTTTAAAGAATAAAACCCCAGTTCTTCCCAAAATCTTCAAAACAGTGAACAATCTAAGTTCAAAGATTTCTCTAGGATTCAATACTCAAAGTATTAATATGAGACCACTTAGAAAGCATTCCTAACTCATTAGAGAACACTCATGATTTTTGGTTTGACTTGAAAACACTTGGAAGGGGTCCATTTGGACCCAAACATTCCTCCCAGACATTCTGTCATTGCTGTCATAGCAGCTTGGTTGATTTCAACTTGTTTTACAGAAAACTTTTTCAAAAGGAGCGGTCCCAACTCATTTTTCCCTTGAACCTCAGTGTCTTAGGGAACTTTCAGTATAATATGGGCCTCTACGTGTTTGGTTTCATTTTCTAAGAATTTTTGACATTTCAGTCGACAGTACGGACTCTGTTTCTAAGTAACCTCTATTGTTTATATAATTTCTCTCAATCTGTAATAGCTATAAGGATTGTCTTTTTGATTTGAATTCTAGATACGATAAGGATGATCTCCATAAAAAATCATGCATTGAAAACATATCTAACCTTACCTTTCAATTTCCACAAGATCAAGTCATTGTTCTGTCCACTATTCATAGCAAGTATACTTATACTTCCATCCTTTGATTTGATGCTATATGTACTTCAAATTAGTTTATATCCTAGGAAGTGGTCCATACCATATTTGTACATATCCCATGATGATTTCCCCCCCTGCATTCATGCATATTTTAGACTTCTAAGTCACTTTAGAAAGTCCATGTACACAAACACACTATAACGTCCTTTGCACATTCTAGGATTATATATTGCATCCATGCAAGATTTGAGGCTTTCGTGACTCCTAATCTAAGATGATTATAAGGAATGAACTTGATCACACGTTTATGTTTCCCCTTGATCTAATCTTCCTTTTTCATCCGTCCCGGGGATCGAGAGGTCTTCTTTTCTCAAAGATTAACATGCATCATACTAGCTTGCTAAGCATACTTTGTTTTATTTGTTTATTTGTTCCAAGAAAAATTCTTGTCCCCTTAGATTAGGAAAACTTTATTACTTGATATGTGATTAGATGATTTTTCCTAGGTTTGTTTATGTGATCTTTCACTTTGTTTTGTGTGATACTTGGTTTAGATCTTATCAATGATATCTTATCTTTTGATCTTCCATTTCAAGTTTTTTATGTGATGTAATATACTATCATAGTATTGATTGTCGAACCAAAAATAGTATGAGATGATTATTTGGATGCTAATTGAGGCCCGTCGAAAGACGAGGCGAGTCAAGGGTGTTTTAGTCGCGACAAAGGCTCCTTCCTCTCTCTTACCAAAACCCCGAGCCAAGTTCTTTGGTTATAAAAGGCCGGTGCCCTTTATCCATTTGGGTGACTCAAAATTAGGTTTCTTGGTTCCTTAAAGACCAAGTGGTGACTCTGTATCTATTTTTAACAGACCTTTTCCTTTCCTTTTAAAACAATTTCAAACAAACAAAGATGTGGGATTCCGCGTGTCCACAATGTGCTATTGTGTAATAACTAGTTTATATAACTATTGTACTTTTGTTAATATTTGTTGTATGTTTCAGACTATAAGCCAGCTCTTGTAATAGTTTTAGTTGACTGCGACCTGTGAACTTCTATTATAGACTCTGATTATGTTAATAAGATATATTCTATGAATAGCATCCTCCCTATCATTGTGTTTCTTGCTTTGAGTAAATGACAATGTGGTTATTCACCAGTCATTGACTTATAGGACCAAAAAGAAAAATTATTTTCTCTATTTTTGCTTCTCTGGGGGCATGACAACATACCATCACAACACCTTGACAATGTATAAATGTGTAATGGTCGGTTAACAATATTATTTAGCTCAAGTGTAAGCTATTAGAACAGTAGTAAAAGCTCGGGCAGGTCTGAGATCTATTCCACAAGGATGATATGTAAACAACGTGTTGGGAGGTTTAGTTACCAATTAAAACGCTAGAAAAAGGTATAAATTGTCACGCCCCAACCTAGCAAAATAAGGAAAAATTTTCATTTTCATTTTGGACCAGTAGGTCATAACAGGTGATGGATACATTGTCCTATACTTAGCTTAAGATGTACCAGAAAAATAGAGTATACAAAGCAACAGGGAAGATAATTATAATTCATTACAATAAAACTCAAATAATATTATGTTGTCTCTCAAATCCCTTAATCTCCCAGGCACAATGACTTATTCAAATTGAAATATTATTCTTAAAACGCTATTCTATTATTACAACTTACTAAATATAAAAGTATCTCCAAGGACTTCTCTAGCTGGCATAATCATATTGCCTTGAATAATCATCTCCTAAACATTTTGGGTGTTTAGGACAACATAAAGTCATTAGCTAATGAAAGTTGAGTGAGCTTAATGAACACACAAGCAATGTATATAAAAGTACATTAATAGTTATTATCATTGTTCAGTACCTTAGAGTACGGTTAATCCATTATTCCACTCATCACATAATAACAATTAATAAACAGTTTGAGTAATGAATATTTAAGTCCGTGCATGAATAAATGAATCATCTCATCTTATTGACTCTTTTATCTTGGCCACAATCTCTCGACTCATTCAGTTCGCCAGAACCATTCGGCATAATGCCGTTGTTCTTAGAATATTGGTTGATCAGTCTACCATATCTGATCGGGGCCTGGACACGACCAGATTGGTCTGCTGTATCCGAATCGGCCTAGACTCAATCTCTCCTAATTAATCTACTGTATCCTAGTCGGCCTGGAATAATTAAGGTGACCCAATACCCTGACTGGCCTACCATATCTAGATCGGCCTGGGCTCAATCCTTCCTAATTAATATGCCGTATCTAGAACGACCTAGAATAATTAATGATACGAACCCCGCCAATAATGCGACGAAACCCGTAACACGATTAATGTCTCGGACCGTTCTACTGTCAGATTCAATGGAAACCGCGACCCAACACCTATAACAGATGCGAACCTTGGTATAAAGGATGAAGACGCCACAATCAAGGATGGAAAACTCGATTGATAAGTCAAGGTATGAACGCCACAGAGTAAATCTGATAAGTTCGAATAGTTCTTCAAAGAACCAAAGAGAAAACTCTCACAATATTATTAATGATCAAAACTGAATATTATAAACCCTAAAACTGTTTAAATAGCTGAGGCTTAAAGTTGGGCCCTTTTAAGCCTACGAAATATTATGGTCCAATATAATTCACCCCAAACTAAAATAAAAGGAAACTAATGAATATAAAAAGTCCCTAAGTTGGCATGCAAGCCTATAATTTATTCTAGAGTTGAATCATGGACACCCAGCCTTGTGGATCACTAGTATCCTCCTTTGGGCCACTCAGATTAGTCTCAACCCAAATTTGTTGAACCAGCCCATTGAGATTGTCTTGAATCGCTTTGCTCGCGCCCTTGTAACCGGCCCAATTGGCACGTGGTTCGGGTCCGCATTCCACCTTGTGCTAGCCGCCATGTTCTCATCATTCCCCTCCTCTTGAAAAGGATTTGCCCTCAAATCATCACCTACATCAAAAGGAGATAAATCAGCAACATTAAAAGTAGTACTAACATTATACTCACCAGGCAACTCTAGCTTGTAGGCATTGTCATTGATGCGCTCAAGAACTTGAAAAGGACCATCGCCTCGGGGAAGCAATTTAGAACGCCTTTGTGCTAGAAAACTTTCTTTTCGCATGTGTACCCAAACCCAATCTCCGGGTTCAAAGATGATATTGCGTCGCCCTTTGTTAGCTTGCGTTACATATTGCTCCGTTCTTCGCTCAATATTGAGCCTTGCTTTCTCATGAATCTGCTTAACAAAATCTGCTTTCTTTTTTCCATCTAAATTAACACGCTCAGTCACGGGTAAAGGAGATAAATCCAAAGGAGTTAAAGGATTAATACCATACACAATTTCAAAGGGTGAAAATTTAGTAGCAGAATGGATAGTACGATTATAAGCAAACTCAACATGTGGTAATCATTCTTCTCATGTTTTGATGTTCTTTTTAATAATAGCCCTTAACAAAGTAGATAAAGTCCTATTTACTACTTCAATTTGACCATCAGTTTGTGGATGACAAGTAGTAGAAAATAATAACTTAGTCCCCAACTTATACCACAAGGTCTTCCAAAAGTAACTCAAGAATTTAGCATCTCTATCCGAAACAATGGTTCTAGGCATACCATGTAATCTCACAATCTCCTTAAAGAACAAATTAGCAACATGTGAAGCATCATCAGTTTTGTGACATGGAATAAAATGAGCCATCTTGGAAAATCTATCCACAACCACAAAAATTGAGTCTCGACCGTGTTTAGTCCTAGGTAAACCTAACACAAAATCCATTGAAATATCAATTCATGGTTCACTAGGAATTGGAAGAGGTGTGTATAAGCCATGGGGTTGTACTCTAGATTTCGCTCGCCTACATGTGACACATCTACCACAAATTCTCTCAACATCTTGTTTCATGCGTGGCCAATAGAAGTGTTCTTGTAAAACGGCTAATGTTTTTACTACCCCAAAATGTCCCATTAACCCTCCCCCATGTGACTCTCGCACAAGCAACTCTCTCACTGAACAAGTTGGAATGCACAATTTATTTTCTCGAAATAAAAACCCCTCATGCCTATAGAATTTATTATGGGCTGTTTTTTCACAAGATTCAAATTCTTCACTAAAATCGAGATCTAAAGGATACAATTCCTTAATATGCTCAAAACCAAGAATCTTAGCATCAAGAGTAGAGATTAGAATGTACCTTCGAGAAAGTGCATCGGCAACGATGTTCTCCTTACCTTGTTTATATCGAATGACGTATGGAAACGTCTCAATGAATTCAACCCATCGTGCATGCCTCTTGTTCAGCTTGTGTTGGACTTTAAGGTGCTTTAAAGACTCATGATCGGTGTGAATCACGAACTCTTTAGGCCACAAGTAATGCTGCCATGTCTCCAAAGCTCGAACCAATGCATACATCTCTTTGTCATACGTGGGATAGTTTAAGGCAGCCCCACTTAACTTCTCACTAAAGTATGCAATCGGTCTTCCTTCTTGCATAAGCACGGCGCCAATACCTAAACCTGAAGCATCACATTCAATTTCAAAAGTTTTTGTAAAGTTAGGTAAAACAAGTAAAGGTGCATGAGTTAACTTCTCCTTGAGTAATTGAAATTCCTTCTCTTGCTCTTCCCCCCATTTGAACCCAACATTTTTCTTGATGACTTCGGTTATCGGTGCAGCTATATTACTGAAGTCTTTCACGAACCTCCTGTAAAAACTAGCAAGACCATGAAAACTTCGCACATTACTTACACTAGATGGGCTTGGCCATTCTTGGATAGCACGAATCTTTTCTTCATCAACCTGTATTCCTTGTGCACACACAACAAAACCAAGAAACACAAGCTTATCGGTGCAAAAAGTGCACTTCTTTAGGTTAGCAAACAACTTTTCATTTCTAAGCACATCTAACACAAGTTTTAAATGCTTCAAATGCTCTTCCAAGTTTTTGCTATAAATCAGGATATCATCAAAATAAACAACTACAAATTTTCCAATGAAAGCACGCAAAACACGGTTCATCAATCTCATAAAAGTACTAGGAGCATTAGTTAATCCAAAAGGCATAACTAACCATTCATACAAACCATATTTTGTTTTAAATGCAGTTTTCCATTCATCACCTTCTTTCATTCTAATTTGATGATACCCACTTTTCAAATCAATCTTAGAAAATATACAAGAACCATGCAACTCATCTAACATATCATCTAAGCGAGGAATAGGGTGTCGATACTTTACCGTTATGTTGTTGACGGCTCGGCAATCAACGCACATTCTCCAAGTCCCATCCTTCTTAGGAACCAAAATCACCGGAACGGCGCATGGACTCATACTTCCTCTTACGTACCCCTTTTCCATCAACTCACTAACCTGCTTTTGTAGCTCCTTTGTCTCCTCAGGATTGCTTCTATAGGCTGGTCGGTTTGGAATGGTAGCACCGGGCACGAAATCAATTTGATGTTCAATCCCTCGAATAGGGGGTAAACCATGTGGAACCTCCTCGGGAAAGATATCACCAAACTCCTGCAAAAGAGAAACAACAGAACTAGGCAAAGATGAGTTAATTTGGTTAGTGTTTAAAAATGCCTCTTTGTACAAAAGTACAATCATAGGCTGATTTGAAAACAACGCTCGTTTGATCTCACTCGCTTTTGCATAAAAATTCTTTTTTAGGTTTCCCTCTAATTTTCCCTCAATGGCTGCATTTTTCTTTTCTTTTTCTCTCTCATTTTTCTCACTCCTTTTCTTTTGTTCACTCTCTTTCTTTTGATCACTCTCCCTTTGCAACCTCACTTGATCTTCATAAACTTGCTTCGGTGTCAAAGGCACTAAGGTGATTGTCCTTTGATTAAGCACGAACGAGTATTTATTTGTGAAACCATCATGCTTAACACGTCGATCAAATTGCCATGGCCTCCCTAACAACAAGTGTCCAGCTTGCATCGGAACCACATCACTCAAAACTTCATCTTCATATTTCCCAATACGAAAAGAAACTAACACCTGTTTAGTTACCCTTACTTCACCACTATCATTGAGCCATTGCAATTTATAAGGTCGTGGATGCTTGATTGTTGGCAGCCCTAATTTCTCCACCAAAGTTGTGCTAGCAACGTTAGTGCAACTCCCCCCATCTATGATCACACTACACACCTTATCTTTGACATGACATCTCGTATGAAAGATGTTCTCCCGTTGTGCCTCATCATCTTCCTTAACCTGCATATTTAGAGCTCTCCTTGCCACTAACAAATCCCCTTGGGCAGCGTACTCTTCATCATCGGCATCCTCCAATGGTGGAACAGATTCGTTGTCATCTTCATCTTCGGTTTCAATCTCACCATTATCTCGTAACACCATAACTCTCTTGTTCGGACATTGGCTAGCTATGTGTCCCCTACCTTGGCACTTAAAACACTTAATATCTCGGTTCCGAGAAGTAGACGAATCGGATTTACCTTGATTTCCATGGCTGGCCACCTCTTGTTTTTGCTCAGTTTTTGGCTTCATCAAAGGCTGCTTCTCATCTCTTTTCCAATTATTTGGTTTCCAAGCGGATGTATTGGAATTTTGGCTTGGATTTTGGCTTGGACGTGTGCTGCTGCCCCTCCTCTTGAGTTGATTCTCAATTTTAATAGCCATGTGTATCATATCCTCCAACTCAACATAGTGTTGCAATTCCACTACATTGGCAATTTCCCGATTCAACCCAACTAAGAATCTAGCCATTGTAGCCTCTCGATCTTCCTCTACATTCGCTCGAATCATAGCAACTTCCATCTCCTTATAATATTCTTCCACACTCCTATTACCTTGCCTCAAACTTTGCAACTTGTTGTATAACTCTCGGTAATAATAGCTTGGAACGAACCGCTTCCTCATCACAGTTTTCATATCCTCCCATGTCTCTATTGGACGCTCCCTATTTCTTCTCCTATTCAACACCAATTGATCCCACCAAATGATAGCATAATCAGAAAATTCAATGGCAGCAAGTTTTACCTTCTTAGCCTCAGAGTAATGGTGGCAATCAAATACTAATTCTACCTTCTTCTCCCATTCCAGATAGGCTTCCAGATCATTCTTCCCTTGAAACGAAGGAATCTTCATCTTAATACTACCCAAATTATTATCTTCCCGGTTCCTAGCTTCTCTAAACCTAACTTCTCTACCCCGACCACCATATCTCCTATGATTGTCTATTGACTCCTGATCATTTTCTTCGTCAAAGTCTCCCCAAAAATACTCATCTTCTTCAACTCTTACTCCCCTCGGTTGAACTCTCTCTCTTCTACGTCCATGAGGAGCATTGTTTTGTGGCTGCTCCACCCGTGCATTCTCTACTCTATCTAACCGTTCATGAACTTGTTCCATCTCTGTCCTCAATGACCTCCTCATTTCACCCATTAATGCCTCCAATAGTAGTTTCTGATCAGTCTCTCCCGAAACCTTCCCGGCATTAATTTCGTCTTTATGGGCCATATTTCGCTGCAAAACAAAGATTAGATAAAAAAAATATATAGGACCTCACAACTCTCGCTCACGTGTTTCACTCAACTAGGATGTATCACTCAAGTTCACTCGTGTTTAAACTAAAAATAAATTTGGCTTTTACCCTCTTATGTGCTCACCACTCTTGCCTTTTTCCACTCGTAGTAATTCTCACTCGGTTCTTATGAAACTGCTCAAACAATGACTAGAATTTCTCAGTAACAATCCATACCCAAACTAGACCAATCAAATTTGGAAGCTGAAAGCACGACTAAAAACGAACGCGGATGGCTAGGTTTCCAAAAGCATAAAAAAAAATGGAATTTTCGGAAAATTTTTTTCGCACTATGGAGTAAGGTCAGATTCGGACTCCTTAGACCGCAAATATCACAAAACAAAAATAAAATTTTAAGCCGAGTTTTTGTACTCTTTTTTTTTTTTTTTTTTCGCGGCTTACCGATCTCTTTTCTTCTTTTCTTTTCTTCTCTTTTTTTTTTTTTCTCTTTTTTTTTTTTTTTTTTTTTGAATAATCAGGCAGACTTCACAGTTCACGTATCTGATTCAGAAACCCTAATTCTCGAGAAGGAAAAAAAAAACACAATAACAACGATCACGAGAATGAACAAACACGAAGTAACAAGAGCAAATCACAGATCAGATTCGCAAACCCTAAACACGAAATTCCAGATCGTAATCGAACACCTTTTTTTTTTTTGATATGGTTCAAAAACGAGAACGAATAAGAAAACGAAGAGAAACAAAAACGAATACGAACAGAACCAGAAGAAACGAATAAGAACAGAAACGAAAAAGATATGATAAACCTGAGACTAGAACTGTGCTCTGATACCAACTGATACGAACCCCGCCAATAATGCGACGAAACCCGTAACACGATTAATGTCTCGGACCGTTCTACTGTCAGATTCAATGGAAACCGCGACCCAACACCTATAACAGATGCGAACCTTGGTATAAAGGATGAAGACGCCACAATCAAGGATGCAAAACTCGATTGATAAGTCAAGGTATGAACGCCACAGAGTAAATCTGATAAGTTCGAATAGTTCTTCAAAGAACCAAAGAGAAAACTCTCACAATATTATTAATGATCAAAACTGAATATTACAAACCCTAAAACTGTTTAAATTGCTGAGGCTTAAAGTTGGGCCCTTTTAAGCCTACGAAATATTATGGTCCAATATAATTCACCCCAAACTAAAATAAAAGGAAACTAATGAATATAAAAAGTCCCTAAGTTGGCATGCAAGCCTATAATTTATTCTAGAACTTGAATCATGGACACCCAGCCTTGTGGATCACTAGTATCCTCCTTTGGGCCACTCAGATTAGTCTCAACCCAAATTTGTTGAACCAGCCCATTGAGATTGTCCTTGAATCGCTTTGCTCGCGCCCTTGTAACCGGCCCAATTGGCACGTGGTTCGGGTCCGCATTCCACCTTGTGCTAGCCGCCATGTTCTCATCAATTAAGGTGACACATCCCATGACATTTTCTTTTTGCTCATTTCTCACAAACATATATGCCGACCAAGCGACCCCTCTCCAACATGCCAACTCGACTATGCAAAATGTATAACTTATTCTCTTTTCTTGTTACATAAAGGTATCAGAGTGATCGTATGACTTTATTATCTCTTTTCACATTTTCTTCATAAGGGTATTAGAGCTATATGACTTTAATCTTCTTCTTTATAGTGGCATCAGAATAATTCATACTTTTCCTTTTTCATTTTCTTAATATGGTATCAGAGCTATTTATACTTTTGATTCCTACAAATGGTATTAGAGCTATTTATAATTTTGATTCCTGTGAATGGTATTATTAGAGCTAAAAATCAACTTATCCAAATTCCATTTTCTTATCTGTTTCCCTTTTCTTTATAAAACAATGAACTACAACTCTTTAAAACTAGAGGTACAACCTTTTAAAACATAAAGTACAAGTTCATAATTTCATTCAAAACTATCATTGACATATCCTTAACATCTTATTCTAATGTACAAGCAGTTTAAACACATAGTACAACTCATAACAGTAGGGAAACAACAATCTAGAAAACTGCTTAAAGGATTGATCCTTGGAGGATTGATCTTCCAAGGATCGATCTTCCAAGGATCAATCTTAAGTAAGATCGATCCTTCGCAGAAATTCTGCAGAATAGAGGAGCTTCTAGGTTTTTCAAACTATTTTTAAACAGGGCTTATAATATATCAATCTCTTAGATTTTCCACGTAGATTATTGATTAGAGCTAAATATTGCATATTCATAGCACATTTTTATGGTTATTTATAATACCTGTAATTTTCTTTTCATTAAATAATATCAGTTTTGTTTCAAATTTCTGTATTAGACCGACTATATTATTATTACATTATTTTAATTGCGTGACGGTTTTGACGTATTGTAGTATTATTAATTAGACTGTAATAAATATACCGGCTCGACCGTAATAAGACTCAGCTTAGTCACGTACTCGGACCCAGACATTAGAAATAATAATAGTTTGCACATAAATCGTGTCTGACACGTATATCGAGAAACTTATACATGCAAATCGAGAAAGTAGCACACAATCCAAGGTAGGCCCCACATGGCCGGCCGCATGGCAGTCCATGTCATCTCTTGTGACACTTGTCCACATGTTGGACATGTGTCCTACCATGCAAGCATGCATTGAGACACATGTCTCTCCACCATTTCTATATAAATACACCTACATGCAAGCATTTTACTCTCTTGGACTCCATAATTAGCACATATAGAGTTAGAGAGAGTTAGGAGATAAATTTCATAGAGAGAGAGAGAGAGAGAGAAGAAATATAAGAAGAAGAAGAAGAAGCTTCCACCATAAAAGCTTAACCTCAAGCTCCTTAAGCTCAAATCCTACATTCAAACCAAATTTCAAGTATTGGTGAGTTTACTAACTTACTTTAGATCATATATAGTATGTAGTGATATTTAGTAAGAGCTTGATGTTGCTATTTTGAGGATTCCATGCCATGCAAGACAAATCCTTAAATCTGAGAAACTGAAACTTTCAACAGAACATAGTTTACTAAAATGAACATTTAGAGTAGCTCAAAAATCTGAATTAGGCTAGATGTTTTTGTAGAGAAAGATAACTCATTTATCTACAAATAACTCTTCTATAGCTTAGTCTAGAAATCAATCATTCATAGGTGAAATGCATGTACAATGCAGTGTCATAAATATGGGAAACAGAAACTTTCTGCAGAACATAGTTTAGTAAAATGAACGTTTGGAGTAGCCCAAAAATCTGAATTAAGCTATGTTTTTTTGTGGAGAAATCTAACGTATTTATCTACAAATAACTCTTCTATAGCTCAATCTAGAAATCATTCCTTCATAGCAGAAATGCATGTACAACGCAGTGTTATAAATCTGGGAAACAGAAACTTTCAGTAGAACATAGTTTAGTAAAATGAACGTTTGGAGTAGCTCAAAAATCTGAATTAGGCTAGGTTTTTTTGTACAGAATGTTAACTCATTTATCTACAAATAATTCTTCTATAGTTTGGTCTAAAAATGATTCTTTCATAGGTGAAAGTCATGTACAATTCAGTACTATAAATCTGGGACAGAGTAGTTCAAAAATATAGAAATGTCTAAGTAAAATAAATATTTTTTGCAGCTCAAAAATGTGATTGAAGCTAGATTTTCTGTACATGAAGATGATTCAAATACCTAAAATGTTCTAGTTTTGAGTTTGATCTACAAAGCAATTTATCATGCCCAAATAAATTATGTTGTTTCAGTCAACACAGTGAAAATGTATCCTGGCAGATTGTGTAGCTTTTTGTATGATGTTTTGTTTATGCACGGTGTTGATTGTTGATGCTAGTGTTTTGGTACCTGTGTTGTTATAAAAATCTTGTGCTATGGTAGTGCTATCATGTGGATGAGCAAGTTAAGGGTTTCATCTACATGCTTATTGGTATTAAATCCATGTTACTAATCCATGAGCTACGTGCTATGTTTTCCATTGTTATGAATAAAGTTTAATGACCGTTGAAAGTCCATACCCAAGCTTTAAGTATGCTGTACAACATGATTATTGCGTTGATAGTGATTGGGTAAGTTCTCATCGAAAGTATATTATGATATAAAATAGAATGACGGATGTATAAGCGTAACTTCGAAAGTATAAATGGATGTTATTTTTGAACTAAATTACGAAATATACGAACGCGCAAAATAACGATAAAACCTTTAATAATAGATTTTATGTGAATAAGGGAAGTTAAGCTTTGTTTCTCATCATGTGACTTCCGGTCAAAGTTGATTCTTAAACTCTGGTGTCATGTTCGGATATTTCTTACAGAGTTAGTCCATCGGTAATTCCATGGAGTCGATTAGGGAGTTGTGAAATGTTTAGTACCTTGGTCTGAGGATCAGCATGACGTGTTGGGTCAAGTGCGAATGACCTGAGGATCGTCATAACGTGTTCGATCAAGTGATTAACTATATTCCTCTCCCTTAGTCTGAGGATTGACATGACATGTTCGGTTAAGTATGGGTGACCTGAGGATTGTCATGACGTGTTCGATCAAGTGATTGTTAATATCCCGCATTCTTTAATCTGAGGATCGTCATGACGTTTTCGATCTTACAGGTGACTTGAGAATCATCAGTGACGTGTTCGATCAAGCAATTCATTGTCAAGTGTTGTTCTTTCTTGACCCGTAAATGCGTTTGAAGTTGAGTCTTCTTTCAGTCAATGTCATTGGTTAGTTTAGTTCTGAGATAAGCTTCGAAGGGTATGGTTGGGTTTGAACGAGACATAGTTTTTAAAATAAGAGATGATGAATAACTTACCTTAGTGGTGGTAACCTTAAGGGTACCCTCACTTAGCTTTACTGCTAACGGCGTTTCATGCCGCTGGACCATCCACGTCCAGCCTTTGCAGGTCCTGTCGGAGCCAGCTACTGTCAGGATGTAGGTTTTACTACTGAAGACTATGCTAGTGAAGATTACTACGCGGAAGGCTACGGTTTCGCCAGATGAAGATCTTGGAGCTATTCTTTTGATATAGTTCTGTTGTTAATATGACTAATGATGTAATAGCTTAGTTGAACATGTAATATGTATCTTTTGGATACCCTTGGGTCTGTAATATATTAATTATGTAAGGCTTGGATGTTTTAGATTCTTGTTTCCGCTGAACTTAGTCACTTTTCCGTATTATGTTATTGTTTTAAGAATGTTTGGACAATCAGGTGACATTCATAACCAATCGCGTGACTTTGAACCCATAAAGGAAATTTAGTTTTCCCTATTTTTGGTACTTCGGGGCTTGACAGGGATTTTTGGTATCAGAGCTTTATCACTGATTGTCCTACACCTTAAGTTATGAGCATAAGATTTACCTTGTATTAGTACTAACACTAGGTTAGCTCTACTTGCAAGACTATGGAGCCGATCTTTGTTCACAACAATTTTGGAGGGCACTATATTCTCCACGGCCGTATCCAGCCTACCAACCTCGTACTATATCGACAGCGGATCCGCCAAATGGCGAGGCACATATTGGAGGAAGATATGCGGAGAGCTGTGCTTGTCGATGCATTGCAGTATCCGAATTGGTTTCAGCTCGAGTAGATCCATGCTTCAGAGACTACCATACTTATTCACCAGGAGCTTATTAGTATGGCTCAAGATGAGGCGTTATACGACGACATGCTTTTCACGATTATCATGGCAGCACCGACACTGCCATTCTCTCCCGAGCCCATACTAGAGCCAGATGCGGATTCAGATCCCATAGACATGGATAACAACGATGACATAGTGAGTGGAGAGGATTCTGCAGGCAATGGCCACTTAGCTGATGACCCATCTAATGGTGATGACACAAATGACGACGATGACTTGATGATTGATGACGATCCTGCGAGTAGCGATGATGAGCCGATCGAGGAGGTTGACCCAGTAGATGATGTTCAGGGACCAGGGGATGATGTACACGATCATCTAGTATTGCCAGTCAATGGGGACGTGATGGTACCAATACCCAAGTAGGACCATAGAGCAGATCCAGCTGATATCGAGGAGGACCCGGAGGAGGAGTTCTTAGAGGACCCATCAGATGATCAAGCTATGGAGCAGATCCAGGATGATCTCGATACACAGCCTAACCTACACAATGACATGGATCCGGATGATGTTGATGAGCCTGACGATTTAGCTATCGAGTTGGACAATGCGCCATCTGAGGTCGTAGAGCTAGACTTTGAGGACGACATCGACTTGGATGGAGTTGGCGGAGAAGATGTAGCACTGGGGTGGATGTGACCAGATGGGGAACCAGATGACTTTGACCCATGACTAGACTTTATGCTAGCAGATGTAGTTACCGTTCCAGGAGATGAGATACAACCTATAGTTACTGATGATGAGGTAGACTTTTATGCCCTGACACGTTGATATGATCTACTGGGAGCTACTGTTACTTCTATATAAATGATGTACATCTTAGTTTTATTTGGTGTAACTCGTATTATAGATCTTTCTGATGTAAATTATGTTGTATATGTATTTTGTAAGCACACCTAGTAAATGCTTAAACCCTTACATGTATAGTATGTACTGGCCTTGGACGCATCACTTGGATTTAAATCTTTTTGGTTTAATATAATGGTTTCAGTTATTTATGTAAATTGTGTATATCGCTTTATTTCATTGATATCTAGTATTATATGCATGATTATTATATTTTAACTTTGGTACACATCAAGAGCACCTATAGAGACTTGGTATGGAGTCAAAAGATATTACGAATAAAACTTGTGCATTGATTTCAGATGGAAGGAGGACGCAGGGGGAATCGCAATGGTCATAATGAAGAAGAACCGGAGATACCTATGAGATAGACCCTACAGGACTGCTAACAGCTTTGGTCAGAAGGATTGAGAGAACTTTGAACAATCTAGGGAATAACAACAACAACAACCGCCCAATACCACCCCCAAAGCATACAGGGGAGAAGCTACTTGAACATTTCCGCGCATTAAGACCGGAAAAGTTTGATAGGATGATGGAACCATGGAAAGCTGAGCAATGGCTATGTGAGATGGATCTCATCTTCAAAGCCATGGATTACAGTGAAGCTGAAAAGCGCCGTTTGGCCGTATTTCAATTAAAATATGCTGCCGCAGACTGGTGGGAAGCAGAAGATGCTACTTTGGGAGAAAGAGCCATAAGAGAAATGACATGGACTATGTTCAAGGAACGGTTCCTAACCAAGTATTTCCCGTTAGTGGAATGAAATCTAAAAAAGAAGGAATTCATGGAGTTAGTTCAAGGGAACAAGTCTGTTCAGGAGTATACAATGCAATTCGAGCACCTCCCATTTTGCGTATCACATGGTGGACACACCTATTAAGAAGAATGAACAATATCACCAAGGGTTATCTCTGTCACTCCAAGAGATGACTACAGTATACGTGAGTCAATTCTTTGAATCTCTGGTAGGGTTAGCTACACAGATGGAGAATATACAGAAACAGAAGCAGAAGAGGTTTACCAGTAGGTTCCCGTCACAAAATTTCCAAGGATTGAGGCTACCCGTGTATTATCAGAATAACAAGCACACTTGGAATGGAGAAAGGAAGTCGGAGCAGGCACAGAGATAACCAAAACAAGCTAGAACTGTAGCACCACAAGCACCAGTCCCTGTTGGATATCAAGGAGATTATACCGCCCAAGGAAAAGGCCCAGGGAGTTGCTTCAACTGTGGCATACTCGACCACCATGCCAAGGATTGCAGAGCCTCCAAGAACCACAATCGTAGTGGAGTCATATGCTTTAATTGTGGAGATAAATGCCACTGGAGTCGAGACTGCAAGGCACCGCACTGAGGATACAATGGACCCAATGCTCAAGGACAAGTTGCCAAGACTCACCTGAATGCCGTTATTTTGGAAGCAGCAGGCTTTGACACCGAAGCACAACAAAATTTTGAAGATACACTGGAGCATCGAATTCATTTATTACTAGTAAAGTTGTACAAGATTTGGGTTTAGTACCTCAAAACCTTACCATAGCATTAAATGTCATGTCTCTGATGGGTACGTCTATTAAGTTGAATAGAGTATGCAAAAACTGTCCCATCAACATAGAAGATAAAGACCTATTCGCAGATTTGGTGATTTTGTCGATGAAGGAGTTTGACATCATCTTAGGAATTGATTGGCTTACCAAGTACCATGCTATTTTGGACTGTACCAGCAAGTCGATTACCTTGATGATACCTAGAAGTCAACCCTTTTCTTTCAGTGTAACCCATAAAGTGATGGTTTTCTCACTAGTTGCTTAGCTGCCATCGAGGTCACAAGCTCAGAGATCACGATCGCAGAAATACCGATAGTACAAGAATTTGAGGACATATTTAAGGATCTCTCAAGATTGCTGCCAAGGTGAGAGATCGACTTCTGCATAGAATTGGCACCTGGAACCATGCCTGCCTCTAAGACTCCGTACAGAATGGCACCGACAGAAATACAAGAATTGAAGAAATAAGTACAAGAGTTAGAAGATTTGGGATTTGTGCGGCCAAGCACATCTCCATGGGGAGCATCGGTGCTATTCGTAAAGAAGAAAGACATAACGTTTCGACTCTACATAGACTATAGAGAGTTGAATAAGGTAACCATCAAGAAATAGTACCCACTACCATGTATTGATGACTTGTTTGATCAATTACAAGGAGCTACGACATTTTTGAAGATCGATTTGAGATCTTGATACAACCAACTGTTAATTCGACTACAAGATATATAAAAAAAATAGCATTCCGAACCAGATATGGACATTACGAGTTTCTTGTGATGCCATTCGGGCTAACCAACACCCCAGCAGTGTTTATGGACTTGATGAATAGGGTATTTAGGCCCTACCTGGATCAGTTTATTATTGTCTTTATAGATGATATACTTATTTATTCCAAGACTGAGGAGGAACATGAAAGACATTTGTAGATTGCTTTACAGATGCTCAGGGACAATCAACTGTATGCAAAATTCAGCAAGTGCGAGTTTTGGCTCAAGGAAGTCAAGTTCTTCGGACATGTTGTCTCTCAGAATGGGATATCAATGGATTCTTCAAAGATAGACGCAGTGCTAGATTGGAAAAGACCAAGCAATGTTTCAGAGATTAGATGTTTTCTTGGTTTGGCTGGATACTATAGGAGATTTGTAGAAGGATTCTCTAGAATCGCAGGCCCTTTAACTGGTCTTACGAAGAAGGAGTCAAAGTTTGAATGGAAGGATCGACATAAATGTGCATTTCAAGAACTGAAGGAGAGATTAACTTTGACACCCGTGTTAGCAATACCCAAAAGCGGTGAAAGGTATACCATCTATAGTGATGCTTCACACCAAGGATTAGGGTGTGTGCTTATGCAAGATGGGAAGGTGGTAGCATATGGATCGAGACAGTTGAAATCACACAAGATGAATTATCCAACGCATGATCTAGAGTTAGCCGCAATTGTGTTTGCACTGAAAATATGGAGACATTACCTCTATGGGGAGCAGTTTGATTTCTTTTTAGACCACAAGAGCTTGAAGTACTTATTCTCTCAGAAGGAGCTAAATATGAGGCAGAGACGATGGATGGAATTACTCAAGGATTATGATTTCACTCTATAGTACCATCCTGGTAAAACAGACATTGTTGCAGATGCTTTGAGTCGTAAACCTTATGGAGTAGTTGCTATTCTCATGATTCAAGAATGGAAAGCATTGGAAACCATAGCATAATTTGATCTCTAACCCGCAGAGATAGAAGGAGGACACCGTTTTGGATTCTTGGTAGCACAACCGATGCTTCTTAGTCATATTTTGGAAGCCCAGTAGAAAGACGAAGAGTGGAAGAAGTGGTTTGCTAAAGTTTTGGCGAAGGAACCCGAGGAATGGAACGTAGGCTCATATGGAGGATTTTAGTGTAGGGATCGACTATGTGTCCCTGATATGGAGAACCTAAGGAAGGACATTTTGGATGAAGCACACTAGTACCGTTTAACCGTCCATCTAGAAGGCACAAAGATGTATAGAGACTTAAAGTGGGATTTCTGGTGGGAAGGCATGAAATGAGAAGTGGCAGAGTATGTTTCTAAGTGTCTTACTTGTCAACAAGTCAAAGAAGAACATCAAAAGCCATCAGGATTGTTACAGCCATTACCGATTCTGTAGTGGAAGTGGGAACACATTACCATGGATTTTGTGGTAGGCCTGCCCTAATCTCAGCAGAACCATGACTCTATTTGGGTGATTGTGGACCGACTCACCAAGTCAGCTCACTTCATAGCATACAGTATGACATACTCTGTGGAGAAGTTGAGTCAGTTATACAGACAACAGGTCATACGATTGCATGGAGTACCTGTCAGCATAGTGTCTGATTGCGATTCTTGATTTACTACAGAATTTTGGGAAAGTTTCCAGACAACCTTGGGAACTTCACTGAGATTGAGTTCAACATTCATCATCAAACCGACGGGCAAGCCGAGAGGACCAATCAAGTAATGGAAGACATACTCAGAGCTTGCTTGATTGACTTTGAGAGTTCATGGGAGACACAGATTTCATTAATTGAGTTTGCCCACAACAATAATTATCACCCAAGCATAGGCATGGCACCATTCGAGGCATTATATGGAAGGCCGTGTCGTTCGCCATTATGTTGGGATGAAGTTGGAGATGGCAAACTTCTAGGATCGGAGATGGTTCGAGAGACTAATAAGAAGATAATTATAGTTAGAGAAGATGAAGGTAGCACAAGATTGATATAAGAGCTATGCATACAAACATCGCAAGGATAAAGAGTTCAAGGTAGGAGAACATATTTTACTCAATGTATCACCAGTCCGAGGAGTAGTAAGGTTTGGACAGAAAAGAGGAAAGTTGTCGCCACGCTATATCGGACCATTTGAAATCTTGGAACGCAGAAGAAGAATTTCTTATAGACTCGCGTTGCCACCAAGGTTGTTAGGTAATCACAATGTTTTTCACATCAGTATGTCGAAGGAGTATCATCAGGGCGCGACGCCACATGTAATCGACTTCAAGAACATCGAGTTGAATAATAGTATATCCTTCACAGAGAGACCCATCAAGATTTTGGGTCGAGAGACCAAGAAGCTGAGAAACAAGGAGATTCCATTGGTGAAGGTTCAGTGGAATCATCATGATAAAAGAGAAGCTTCGTGGGAAATGGAGTCAGAGATGCGAGAGAAATATCCTTTTCTGTTTGTGCCAAGATAAGTTAAAATTTCGAGGACGAAATCCTTTAATAGGTGGTGGAAGATGTAATATATGTAATTTTCTTTTCATTAAATAATATCAGTTTTTTTTTGAATTTCTGTATTAGACCGACTATAATATTATTATATTATTTTATTTGCGTGACAGTTTTGATGTGTTGTAGTATTATTAATTAGACTGTAATAACTGTACCGGCTCGACAGTAATAAGACTCAGCTTAGTCATGTACCCGGACCCGGACATTAGAAAAAATAATACCTTGCACGTAAATCGAGGTTGACACGTATATTGAGGAACTTATGCATGCAAATCGAGAAAGTAGCACCCAATTCGAGGTGGGCCCCACATGGCTGGCCACATAACAGTCCATGTCACCTCTTGTGACACTTGTCCACATGTTGGACATGTGTCCTAGCATGTAAGCATGCATGGAGACAAATGTCTCTTCACTATTTCTATATAAACACACCCACATGCAAGCATTTTACTCTCTTGTTCTCCATAATCAGCACATATACAGTTAGAGAGAGTTAGGAGATAAATTTCATAGAGAGAGAGAAGAAATATAAGAAGAAGAAGAAGAAGAAGCTTCCACCATAGAAGCTTAAGCTCAAGCTCCTTAAGCTCAAATCCTACATTCAAATAGAATTTCAAGTATTGGTGAGTTTACTTACTTTAGAACATATATAGTATGTAGTGATGTTTAGTAAGAGCTTGATGTTGCTATTTTGAGGATTCCATGCCATGCAAGACAAATCCTTAAATCGGTGAAACTGAAACTTTCAGCAGAACATAGTATAGTAAAATGAATATTTGGAGTAGCTCAGAAATCTGAATTAGGCTAGGTTTTTTTGTGGAGAAATATAACTTATTTATCTACAAATAACTCTTCTATAGCTCAATCTAGAAATCATTCCTTCATCAGAGAAATGCATGTACAACGTAGTGTTATAAATCTGGGAAACATAAACTTTTAGTAGAACATAGTTTAGTAAAATGAACGTTTGGAGTAGCTCAAAAATCTGAATTAGGCTAGGTTTTTTTGTACAGAAAGTTAACTCATTTATCTACAAATAACTCTTCTATAGTTTGGTCTAAAAATGATTCTTTCATAGGTGAAAGTCATGTACAATGCAGTACTATAAATCTGGGACAGAGTAGTTCGAATATATAGAAATGTCTAAGTAAAATAAATATTTTGAGCAGCTCAAAAATGTAATTGAAGCTAGATTTTCTGTACATGATGACGATCCAAATACCTATAATGTTATAGTTTTGAGTTTGATCTACAAAGCAATTTATCATGCCCAAATAAATTATGTTGTTTCAGTCAACACAGTGAAAATGTATCCTGGCAGATTGTGTAGCTTTTTGTATGATGTTTTGTTTATGCACAGTGTTGATTGTTGATGCTAGTTTTTTGGTACCTGTGTTATGAAAATCTTGTGCTATGGTAGTGCTATCACGTAGATGAGCATGTTAAGGGTTTCATCTATATGCTTATTGGTATTAAATCCATGTTACTAATCCATGAGCTACGTTCTATGTTTTCCATTGTTATGAATATAGTTTAATGACCGTTGAAAGTTCATACCCAATCTTTAAGTATGCTGTACAACATGATTATTGCGTTGATAGTGATTGGGTAAGTTCTCATCGTAAGTATATTATGATATAAAATAGAATGAAGGATGTATAAGCGTAACTTCGAAAGTATAAACTAAACTACGAAATGTAAGAATGCGTAAAATAACGATAAAACCTTTAATAATAGATTTTATGCCAATAAGGGACGTTGAGCTTTGTTTCTCATCGTGTGACTTCCGGTCAAAGTTGATTTGTAAACTTTCGTGTTATGTTCAGATATTTAATGCAGAGTTAGTCCTTCAGTAATTCCATGGAGTCGATTGGGGAGTTGTGAAATGTTTTGTACCTTGGTCTGAGCATCGGCATGACGTGTTTGATCAAGTGCGAATGACCTGAGGATCGTAATGACGTGTTCGATCAAGTGATTGACTATATTCTGCACCCTTGGTTTGAGGATCGGCATGATGTGTTTGGTTAAGTGCGGGTGAGCTAAGGATCGTCATGACGTGTTCGATCAAGTGACTATTAATATCCCGCATTCTTGATCTGAGGATCATCATGACGTGTTTGGTCTTACGGGTGACTTGAGGATCGTTAGTGACGTGTTAGATCAAGCGATTCATTGTCAAGTGTTGTTCTTTCTTGACCCGTAAATGCGTTTGGAGTTAAGCATTCTTTCAATCAATGTCGTTGGTCAGTTTAGTTCTAGTCTAAGCTTCGAAGGGTATGGTTAGGTTTAAATGAGACATGGTTATGAGAATAAGAGATGAAGAATAACTTACCTTAGTGGTGGTAACCTTAAGGGTACCCTCACTTAGCTTAACTGCTAACGACGTTTCATGCCGCTGGACCATCCACGTCCAGCCTTTGCAGGTCCTGACGGAGCCGGCTATTTTCAACATGTAGATTTTACTACTGAAGACTATGCTGGTGAAGATTACTACAAGGAAGTCTACGATTTCGCCAGCTAAAGATCTTGGAGCTTATCTTTGATATAGTTCTGTTGTTAATATGATTAATGATGTAATAGCTTAGTTGAACATGTAATATGTATCTTTTGGATATCCTTGGGTCTGTAATATATTAATCATGTAAGACTTGGATGTTTTAGATTCTTGCTTCCGCTGAACTTAGTCACTTTTCTGTATTATATTATTGTTTTAAGCATGTTTGAACAATCTGGTGACATTCACAACTAGTCACGTGTCTACGAACCCATAAAGGAAATTTATTTTTCCCTATTTTTGGTACTTCGGTGCGTGACATTTTTCATGCGGATTTTTGTCCCCAAAATCCCTAGTTTCAGACGTGTTTTGAGAATAATATGATTTTACAGTGTCAGTATTAAAAGACGTGTATTTATGTGTTTTTACAGGTTATATTATTCTTGGAAAAAAATAGAGTTGAAATATTGCAAGAAAAATAAAAAATAAGTAGGCGAATAACAACAATGGCTGGAAAATGGCATTTTTGATAGTGAAGAACTTAGAATTTTGAAATTGTTCTAGAGATAGAAGTTGTAGTTCGACGAGTTACGGATGCATGGCCATAAACCGTGCATCAATCCAAGGTCTGAGCAGAGAGATATGCCAATTCTCCCATCGGTGCACGAAGCTGTCAATTGTAGCGAAAAGCTCAACGCGAAAATAAAAAGCCCGGTCCATCTACTACTTATATATACATGTTTATGAATAAAAATTAGCAACTTTTATTATATTTTAGGGATAGGATAGTTTAGGAGTAGGAGTAGGGTAGATTAGATTAGTTTCCTCCCTCTCTTTCTCTTCTATACACCATAGCTAGGGTTTATGAATGTATTGAAGTAAACATCAACTTTTCTTCGTGATTTGAATTCCAAGCTACGATTTAATTCAGGTTCTATTGTTCCTTCTTTTTATTTATATGATTTTAGTTTAATTAATATGTTTGCTTTATTATATTGCTTCAATTTCAATATTAGTATGTTAAAGTAAATTTTTAGTTAGGATTTTGTAATGAAGCATTAATGAAATCAACTTCCATGTATGTTCTGAGTTGGGTAACCTTATAATTCAAAGTTTTATTTGTTATCCAAGTCGAGATTTACTGGTCTTAAGTTTTTCGATATGAATAATGTTATTTAACTTGATATTGGAGATTTTATCTTGGATTCAATTAGGGTTTTGTGAATACCTCTCATAGATATAATTGACACATCATCTATTGGTTTCTATAAATGTTTTGTTGGATAAAATCAATGATTTGTACTCATAAACATTCTGCCCGGACTAGATAAAAAGGACTAATTGAAGTCCTTTCACAACTTTATGTCGACTATATGGTGTTTTACAACTTTAATGAAACTTACACTTAAGGAGGCTTGCTTGGATTGTTTAGGATGTCATATCTTTTGTAAAGCATGGTTATGGATGGAATTAATATGGATTCACATAATCCTAAACACTTTCATAACTTGTTAGTTTAAATTTCTTTAATTATGCTTTGGATTAATTTAGTTAATTTAATTAGGCTGTATTTAGGTAATAACTTCCCTCCACTTTAAATCATCTTGTCCTTTCATTTTTTTAGGAAGTAATTTGGATAAAAACATCTTAATAATCTAATCCTTCCTCGCGGGATCGACCTGGACTTCTAGTACTATATTACTTACACGATCACCTATACTTGGGTGTTGCACACAAGAGTGCATAATATTTTATTCGTGTCAATTATGAATATATAAGTCTTGGTTTCCAATTATTAACGTAGCTCAATTTATAGATGAAAATTCGAGAGTCGCCAAAATTTTGTTTTAATCGTTCGTCACAACCATTATGAATTAGGGTTTAAGACTTGAAACAAAACTTAAGGGGACTTCAATCTTTCATTTCCAATTTACAGAATTCACTTTCGTTAAGTATTGAGAGACCACCATTTTTGAAGCTTCAAAACTATAGATATAAATCTATATGTATTCACCTATATTTGATACTCGCGGCTTGTGCGTAATGACTAATAGTACATTATAAGTGAGTTCAAGAGACTCATTGATTGCTAGATTGGGTGGCATGACTTGCCAAAGAATTTTAAAAAACCATAATAAAAGTTTCAAGCTTTGAAATCAATGGCTATGGCTCTAAGCTTATTTGTTTCTATATTTTCTTTCTTTTCGTTCAACTTCCAGAATATATGTGACTGTATATGTATGTGTGTGTGTGTGTATGTTTATCCAAGAGAGAGAGAGAGAGAGAGAGAGAGAGAGAGAGAGAGAGAGAGAGAGAGAGAGAGAGCATGGAAACTTGTGAAATTGATGGAGGCTTTGAAGGCTTGATATGTGTGTATGAATCATGTATCCGAGAGAGAGAGTGAAATGGAGTGGAAGAAAGTTATGGAATTGGAGAGTTTTATATGTGTACGACTATAAGTAATGCTAAGGTTGCATTTGTGTGTGAAGTGTTTTGATTGTGTTATGAAATTACATATAGGCAAGGGAATTGGTTTCTTTGCAAGTATGAACACATGGCAAGTTGCAGTAAAAAAGTGAACGTGATGATTAGAAGAATATATTATAGCTTGTATGGAATGATAGCAATCAGTCTCGCATCAATAATATAGTTAGTTCGTTTAGTTCAGTTAGTCTGGTTTGGTTAGTTAGGTTAGTCCAGTTGGTCAGGGTAGTTTAGGAAAATATCCCAACATAAATATTAGGGACCAAAAATGTAGGTGACGTGATTAATATTTTGTTAATGTCCTTAATCCCAACTCGTAAGGTAACTTAGGGGCGCATTCTTAATCAATATTAATGATGATTCCAATTTTTGGTGTAACGTAAGAGGAAGAAAACAAGAGGAAGTTTGTATGTGGTTCAGCCCTGTTAACGAAGTGACCTACATCGATGGGTGTGTCTAGCACTTTCACTATGTTATGGAATAGCCGGTGAACTTTGATAAACCAACAATAGACTGGGACTATCAGAGGCGCGACCGGGACAATTACACGAAAATAATAGTGAGTATTTTGTAGAAGGTGATTGATTGATTGTCCCCTCTGTGGGGGAGGGGTGGGGTGAGGGGTCTATTTTATACTTACCAGAGACCTCCTCTTACATGGTAGTACATTGATAGGGTAACGCAATCCAAGTGGGATTGATTAGCGCAAATCGTGCTAGTTTATAATTAGATTAGGAAACAATCTTTAACATTCCATTATTCTTCTAACTTGTATAGGAAACTTCTGGATGAATCTGGATTGCATCTCTAGGATGGCCTGAACTATCCTACGAAGAACTGGTTCCAGGTGGCTTTCCCGACCTTTAGGTCGAGTCTCGTAACATGGAGTGGTCTGGTCGAGATAATAATGCCTCTTGACCGGGCGGTACGCAATGTGGTCACCGACTCTTATATTCATTGGTTGAATATTTTTGTATGTATCAGTTGCCACCCATATCCAAGGTTAAATGGATGCATCATCGGGTGAGACTTGGAAATTAGGATAGCTCAGGAACACTGCTCGAGATTGGACCAGTCGCTTTGGTGATTCGAGTCGACTTCCCGCTCTGGTCAGCCCAGGAGCTCGAGGTCTGACCTGCCATGTGTCACAAAAGGGTTGGTTTAGTTACAATACAACCAGGATGGTAAAAGGGCAACCAAGCTGTCATGTCTGAATCGAACCATCACGCCGCTCAATAAATGTGCATGTCTTTTGAGGTGCCGCTTCGGCTGCCCGAGGTGCCAGCTGTCGGGCACTTAGGCGGGAAAGTTTTTGAGCCGTTGGAGGATCGTACACACTTTCTATATAAGGGACACTTGGGCATTATTCACTCTTATTGTCTGTTTAGAAAAATTATCGAGCGGTATCCTAGAAGAAATTCTCGACTTGTCCTCCCGAGATTCCTCCTGCTACTTTTCCTATAATTCTTCACTTTTACTCAATTCTTTAATCATTGCTTTGTTCCCTTTTTCTTCTTTCTTCTTTGCTGAGCAAAACTGGAGAGTAGGAATCCTGTAGGCTTTGTGGGGGAGTGGGACTTCTTTTTTCCTCAGGTTATATTTTTTTCTTAGAATGGGAGGTTGTTTACACCCAAAATTAGGGTTTCCCAAAGCACGTGACGGTCATGTGGACTCAAGACGTCATCACTGGACTATGTAGTCAGATGAATGGGGATAAGGCCGATGACGTAGGGAAAAACCGATATCTGATCTAGCTACTGGTAGGGATGGTACGTTCCATATGAGGATATCGGTATCCAGGCCGAGAATACGATGGACATCGGTATCAAGACCGAGGATAATATGATAAAAGAAGTACCCTAGTTTTAACAAGTATGACTAGCGGAAGAGTAACCTCAACTGCAGCCCTAACTTCGGTTATATATGACCGATGCCCAACTTATTTATGATCATTGAGCTCTAATATCGGCAATAACAAAATGGCTCATAACAGATATCGGTCTCAATAAACAATGCCGATATCAGAAAAGATCAGGGACATCTCGGTATTAACAGACAAGGCCGATGATCTATGCTACAGATCCCAGTAGCAGGTCCATAGGGTGATGAAAGGAGCCCAGGGAATTAGTAATGGATAAAGACCAACATCGGTGTAAAGAGACCGAGGAATGCAAGTAGGCTTTCTACTATAAAGAGGACCGATTTGTATCACCATCAAAGATTAAGCTATTTAGGGAAAGATGTAATCGGTCATGAATCTACTTAGATAGCTGGAAGTTAAAAGCAGGGATAAAAAATGAGAACGTGGTCTTCAGAGTATGCTGAGCTGGAATGGAAAGCAGTTGCTAGAAAAGAGGAACGTGGCAGAAGTGGGATCATAACACAAGTCATGGAAGTTGATCATGGGACATAGTGGGAGCATAAACTGATACATGCCTAGAAATCAGGGGCCAAGTACCCCACTACCCCATGATCCCCACTAACATGGGCGGTTATGCAAACAAGTCTATAAATAGGGCATGTGGTGCAACATTGGAAGGGGGCTAACACACACGCCACTTCTGCTCTCAGCAGATTTTTAGTATCTCCTCATAACAATTCCTTTTGTTCTTGAGTGATTTTGAGTGATTCGTGAGTCCTTGTTCTTGAGTGCTCGTACTTTTTTTTTCTCTTTGAATATTTGTAATCACCACTTTTTAATCAATGGAGAAGATGTTGTCTATGGAGGTATTCTAAATCGTTGTATTTAGTTTCCCTTTTTACAGTTTCCATTTGTTTCCATTTGTAATTTCTTACTTGCATCAGAGTAGAGAAAGCCCACATTGTTATTTTATGGTTAATTGTTAAATAACAAATCGCTTGATTAGAAGTCAGATTAGGTAATCACACAACTTTGAGTCCAAACGGACTCTGGCACGCCCAACGTACACCACACTAGATTTATTGCAAACAATTTTTGGCACGCCCGGTGGGACACTGAGTCAAATGGCCGCAAAAGGAACACGATCTAAGGGGATTTCCCAAGAGGCAGGCTCACGAGAGCCTCTCTTAGACCCTATCATAGAGCCAGTCACTGAGCCTATCATAGATCCGGTCATCAGCTCGGTAGCAAGTCAGGCCGACTTGTCTAACATGAGTAAGCACTTAATGGGGATATTCAACCAATGATTGGCTGAGATGTCCATTAAGACAGACCAAACATTTACCCAAGTGAGTGAAATGCTCCGAGAAATGAGAAAGTGGAAGGACCACCAAACGGATGATCCTCTACAGCTCTCCATCCCACCAACTTCCCTTTCTCGGGTTGGGTTGGGGGCAAGCCAGATTGCTCCTTCTTCCTCCCAGACTGAAAAATATGTTACATCGCCAAGAAGGGATTGCAAAGAAATTTTAGGAGAAACAGGAAACCCACCTCGGGTAGTGGCTCGACCAAGCGTCACCATTAAGGAACTAGGAGTCGGTCTAAACGGGCATGATTCAGACCGACTTTGGGGGAGAGTCAACCCGTTGTTCGGAGACAACATAGTCACCGAAAATGAACAAATGTGGAATGATAGAACCGGACTAGAATATGAGGCCGGCATGAGAAGGGCTAATCCAGCCCAAACGGTGAGAGTTGACCGAGAACAGATTGCCGAAGTCTAACCAAGACTTTGGCGGCCTTCTGCGAAGGACTCAGCGGCCCATGTATAGGAGGCCACATAGTGATGCAATTGAAAGACTGCCTCTTCCACGAGGATACAAGGTGCCTAACTTCACAATGTTCTCTGGTGAAGGTGATCAATCAACAGTAGAGCACATCGGTCGTTTCCTGCTTCAAAGCGGGGAAGTGAGTCACCAAGGGGACATGCTACTAAAGTTGTTCCCCAACTCCTTAACCGGGGTGGCTTTTAGTGGGTATATCAACTTACCTCCCAACTCATTCCACACTTGGAACCAAATGGAGGAAGCTTTCCACGCTCAGTTTTATCGAACAGAGCCCGAAGTTTCCATGGCTGATTTGACAAGGTTGTATCAGCTACCAAGTGAATCAGCTGAAGTGTACATTGCTAGGTTCAAACGAGCTAAGCATCGCTGCAAAGTTATATTACCCGAGGAAGAATTCGTTAATATAGCCCTTGGGGGACTCTCCTTCGAACTCCGGAAAAAGTTCGAGGGCATGGGTTTCCGCGATCTCTTCGAGCTGGCAACTAGAGCAACCCGATATGAGCGCATGTTAGAGGAAGAGCAGGAAAGAAAAAATTCATCAAAGGGAACCTATTACCGGGATCCCAATTTTGACATTCATGCTACTGAATATGAAATCAACACCGAAGTGGATGTGGCCGAAATCATTTCAAAACGGCCATATCTATGCCAGCCATTGCCTAAACCGACCGACTCGCAGTTGTCCTCGGTCAAAAAACAACCTTTTGAGGTTGGCAAACAATATTCATTTGATATTGCAATGGCCGACTAGATTTTTGACTTTATGATGGCCGATAGACAAATTCGGCTTCCTCACGACGTAAAATTACCTTCGGCCAACGAGCTAAAAGGGAAAGAGTACTGCAAATGGCACAACTCTTGGCGTCATACCACTAACAATTGCTTGGTCTTCCGAAACGTTTTGCAGGACATGATTGATAAGGGAAACTTGAAGTTTGCCGAGAAGGAGAAAGAAGTGATGGGAGTCGATAGCAACCCATTTCCAGAGATAGTGGGGGCAAACATGGTGACACCTGATTTCACCCTCCTACGGAGACCAAGGGAAAAGATCAACCTCAGAAGAGTCGACCTGGGCGAATCAAGCACGAGACCGAAGGAAGGAAAATCAGGAACGAGACTGGCTTCTAGTGTGGTGGCAGACAAGGTTACTCCCGAGGCAAATAATGGCCCAACGTTACAATGGATGGTTGATATGATCAATCAAGGGTTGTGTCCAAGGTGCAAGGTTGAGGTAACTAAAAAACCTGAACAAAGGAAGGAAAAGGCGGATCGGTCATCAAGCCCGAGAAGGCTGATCCAAAGCCGCCTCACCTATCCAAATCAGGAGTACCACAGGAGGCCCAACTTTCGAAGGCATGAGCAATATCTGAAGGAATCAAGACAGATGGCTAGGGATGTGAGACGAAAGTCTTATCAACGCCGAGACCGATCTCCACGGATGATCATCCCACCGAGAACTAAAGTGAACAGATGGACAAAGTGGAACACCCTAAATTCCCAGACCGTGTAAGCTTCAGTAAGACCCAGAAAAGAAGAATGCAGCGGTTAAGGCAAGAAGCTCGAGATTGGGAAGCCAAGTACCGATTGGAGAAAAGGCGAGCGGATCAATAGGACGTGATGACGAGGGCGATATCAAGCCATAAAGGAAAAGAAAAGGTGGAGGTTAGAGACCGAGATGTGAAGCCTTTGAAGCTTGAAACATCAATTCCAGAAATGAACGAATCGGACTTAGAGATGGCCGATATCGGTTCAGACTTCGAAGAATCATTGGAGAAGTTTATCCAATTCGGGAGCATTCCAAAAGACTTATCGGTAAACATGGTGTATACCTTACCGATGTCTTTCGGAGCGAAATCGTACCAGGAAAGAAAAATGGAAAATGATACCCTTGACAAGGTCTCGACGACTCCCGTGTTTATCAACCAAGAAGTAAAAACAGAGAAACCAAGGGTCTCGGTAATCAGACCGAGGACCGAGGATGAAGAAGGGAAGAAACCCGCAAAGGTAGTCTTTGAGAAACCAGCGGTAGGAATGTCACAACATCTGAAGCCGTTGTACATTAACACGGCCATTGACGGAGTGACGTATTCAAGGGTGCTAATCGATAACGGAGCAGCGGTAAACATCCTGCCATCGATTATGTTGTTGAAATTGCAACGAGATGAGAAGGAATTAATCCCAACTGAGCTCACAGTTTGTGGGTTCACAGGGACACCAGCAAAAACCAAAGGAATCCTCCCGGTAGAACTCACAGTGGGAAAGAAAACCACCATGACAGCCTTTTTCGTGGTGGACTCAGGAGCATCGTACAATGCCTTGCTGGGGAGGGATTGGATTCACACTAGTTGGTGTATTCCATCGACCTTGCACCAATTCCTGATTTTCTGGAATGGTGATGAGGTGGAAGTAGTTTGGGCTGATCACAAGCCTTTCGTTGCCAGAGTCCATTGCTCGGAAGCTGTCTTATATGAGGACGATATCGGTCCCGTTAAGTTCATCCGAACAGACAAGAACGGAAGGCCGAGATCGGCCATAATGGTTAAGGATCAGAAGAATCAATTGATTCAGGTGTACAAGCAACTCGAACGGCCCTCAATCGTGATTACGCCGATCGAGGATGATAAAGAATTTGACATACCCGATGGACCAGAGCCCATCATCAGCGAAGTGTAGAAAAGCACTGGCCGTGCAGGCCAGTGTAGCCAGAATTCAAGCATTTCTGGCAGATAAACAAGCACAAGTATCATCGGCAGACATTGCCGATATCCTAGAAAACCAGGAAGTTTTGGGAGATTGCATCAACCTTGAAGAATTGGCATCGGCCCTGGCAAAACTCGATGATTTGAAGGCCGAGGTACATGACCCTCTCCTTGAGGTAAATCTGGGGGCAAGTGGGGAATACCAGCCAACTTTCGTAAACCAATTACTAGAGCCCGACTTTCAAGCATCGTTGATTTCTTTGCTAAAAGAATTCAAAGATTTTTTCGCTTGGGATTATCATCAAATGTCGGGCCTGGCAAGGGGACTGGTGGAACATCGGTTACCGATTAAAGAGGGATGCAGGCCATTCAAGCAATTACCCAGGAGGATGTCCCCTGAGGTGATTCTAAAAGTCAAAGAGGAAATAGAGCGGTTGCTGAAGGCTGGCTTTATCAGAACCACAAGGTACGTCGATTGGATTTCAAACATCGTACCTATGGTCAAGAAAAATGGCAAAAATAAGGGTCTGTATAGATTTTAGAAATCTAAACATGGCAACGCCAAAGGATGAATACCCGATGCCGATAGCCGATCAACTTATTGACGCCGCGGCCAAACACAAGATTTTATCCTTTATGGATGGGCACTCGGGCTATAATCAGATACTTATAGCTGAAGAGGATGTCCCAAAAACTGCCTTCAGATGTCCAGGAGCGATTGGGACATTCGAATGGATTGTGATGCCTTTTGGATTGAAGAACACGGGAGCAACGTATCAGCGGGCTATGAACGCAATCTTCTATGATATGATTGGGAAAATCATGGAAGTATACATAGATGATGTTGTGGTAAAATCGGCCACACAAGCAAAGCACTTGGCCGATTTGAGGCGATCCTTCGAAAGGATGAGATTCCATGGGCTGAAAATGAATCCGCTGAAGTGTGCCTTCGAAGTATCGGCAGGAAACTTCCTCTGATTTCTAGTACACCAAAGGGGGATTGAGATCGACAAAAATAAAGTTCGATCTATTCAATCGGCGGAGACCCCGCATAATAAAAAGGAGCTACAGAGGCTCCTTGGTCAAATCAATTTCTTGCGAAGATTCATCTCGAACTGCGCGGGTCGGACACACGTTTGGTCCCCGTTACTTAAGCTAAGGGCCGAAGAAGAATTCAAATGGGAGGCTCAACATCAACAAGCCTTTGAGGCCATCAAGCGATATTTATCGGAACCACCGGTAATCATGCCTCCGAGAAAGAAAAGGCCGTTAAAGCTGTATTTATCTGCCTCAGATGAATCAATAGCTTATATGCTAGCACAGGATAACGAGTGGGGAAAGGAACATGCAGTATACTATCTAAGTAGAGTACTTACAAATATCGAGCGTAGATATACGCCGATAGAGAAATTATGCTTAGCATTGTACTTTTGCTTCCCAAAAATTAAGGGTATATATGCTCCCTATGTTAGTTTACTTTATTTGTCAAACTGATGTCATTAAATACATACTGTCAAGACCAACAATGCGTGGACGTGTAGGAAAGTGGACTCTGGCAATGATGGAGTTCACATTTCAATACGTTCCACAGAGATCGGTAAAAGGCCAAGCCCTTGCCGATTTCTTGGCCGATCATCCTTGTCTGGATGTCGGCCCGGAATTAAATGAAGCTATTGATTCTACTCTGTTGTCTACAATCTCGTTGACCCCATGGACGTTAATATTTGACGGATCCAAAAACGCTGACGGAGCTGGGGCGGGGATAATTGTGATATCTCCGAGAAAGAGAAAGACCATTTTTTCATTCAAATTAGAATTTGAATGTTCTAGTAATCAGGCCGAGTACGAAGCATTAATCATCGGCCTGGAGATCATGGCCGAGTTAGATATATCGGCAATACATATTATTGGCAATTCAAACCTTGTTATAAATCAGCTCAGTGGAGAATATCGGTGCAAGAGTTGGGAATTGTTGCCTTTCAACTCTATCGCTCTCCAATTGTTGCGTGAGTTCGACGACATCAGGGTACAGCATGTTGCTCGGGCTTATAATTCCGAGGCTGATAATTTGGCACAGGTCGCGTCAGGAACTAAACTGGATGTGACCGATAGTGAAAAATTAATTAGAGTGCAAAGAAGAATATTTCCATCAGTAAGACAGCGAGAGATGGCAGCAGAAGCATTCTCAGTAGTCATGGATGATCAGGACTGGAGAGTCCCGATAATCAGGTGCCTCTTGTATCCAAGCGGAGAGGCCCAGAGGAAAACAAAGCTGTCCTCGGTCAATTACGTCCTACTTGATGGGGAATTGTTTAAGAAAAGCTTCAAGGACGATGTCTTACTGAGATGCTTAGACAAACTTGAGGCCATGAAAGTAATGGCAGAAGTACACGAAGGAATCTGTGGTGCACACCAGGCTGGTACGAAAATGAAATGGCTTCTTAGGAGATATAATTACTATTGGCTAAGCATGCTAAAAGATTGCATTGACTATGCCAAGGGATGCCAGGCATGCCAAAAACACGGGCCAATCCAGCGAGTACCAGCCACAGAGATGCAGGTGATTGTCAGGCCATGGCCATTTCGGGGTTGGGCCATGGACTTAATTGGAAAGATATATCCACCGTCATTGGGCCAACACTGTTTCATTGTGGTGGCTACCGATTACTTTACCAAATGGGTAGAGGCAGTACCAGCAAAATCGGTAAACCAAGTATATGTGATTAAATTCATTAATGAACATATAATTCACCGATTCGGACTTCCCGAAACGATTACAGCAGATCAAGGATCGGTCTTCACTGGGGATGAAGTTAAGGCATTCGCTGAAAGCCGGGGAATCAAAATCCTTAATTCAACTCCGTATTTTGCTCAAGGAAATGGACAGGCTGAATCGTCAAATAAAACAATCAAAGGGATAATTGAGAAGACGGTGGAAGACAACCCTAGGGTGTGGCATGATCTATTATCAGAGGCGTTATGGGCATATCGGACTTCTAAGAGAGCGTCCACAAACATCACCCCATTCATGCTTACGTACGGTCATGACGCAATGCTGCCAATGGAAGTAACCGTACGGTCAACAAGACGAGCATTCCAACTTGGCCTTAATTCAGCTGATTACACTGAGGCGATGATAGCCGAGTTGGAAGAACTTGATGATGTTCGTCTTAAAGCATTGGATTATATCAAGGCACAGAAGAATAGGGTTACTCGGGCGTACAACAAGTGGGTTAAACATAAAATCATTTGGCGAAGGAGACCTAGTGTGGAAAGCTGTGTTACCGCTGGGTGAAAAAGATGCCCGATATGGAAAATGGTCAGCTAAATGGGAAGGACCATTCCAGGTGATATCGGTCATTACGGGAGGTGCATATCGGTTAATGGACTTAGATGGCGAGATGCATGCGAGACCGATAAATGGAAAATACTTGAAGCAATATGTACCATCCCTTTGGGAGTCAGTAAGAATAGATGAATGAAGAATAGATGGAAATTTTCATTTTCATTAATGATCAAAAAGTGTACATAGCACTAGCCGTTAATTCTTAAAACGGCCACATAAAAAAAAAATTATACATTATTTCTTAGCAAATCTCAATCTAAGCTCTTCCCAAGCCCGGTCCAGGTATTCCAACTCCTTTTCTGCGGTAGCCTTGTCAGCTTCCCACCTGCTTGCAGCCGCTGCAGTTCCGGTCAAAGCATCTATATGTTCCTGCGCGGTACGCCCAACATCGAGAATGGCTTTCTCAGAAAGCGCAAGGCCTGCATTGGTATTGGCCAACTCGATTTGGAGCTTTGCCATCTCAGTCTCGATTCTAGCCTTCTCCTGAACAAGGCGCTCCTTCATAGCCTTGGATGCTTCAAACTGCTGTTTGCAAGCACCCAGATGCTCAACCCGGGCTTTACGTTCCCTGGACTTTTCTTTAATTCCAGAAATAAGCTTGGTGGCAGACCGATGACGATTCAGATAGTCTGGCAGCCTCACTTGCAGATCCCGGAGATCGGCCTTCATTTCCTCAGAGATATCAAGCCAGGAAAGCAAGAGGCCCATGGCCGAGTGAAATTCATCAAAGTCTGGGAGCTGGGAGAGTTTGCGTTGAACGGTAGTTTGAAACCACTCCTCAGCCCGTTGGTACTCAGCAAATGAAGGACCAACAGTAGCCTGAGCAATGACAGGTTTGCCTTGTAGGAGTTGTTCAGGATTAAGCAGAGCAAAGAAGGCTTCAACTGAGGAGACCGAGCTGAAGTTCGGGATGGGAAGAGAGCTAGGAACCTAAAAAAGGAAGTACATTAAGCACAAAGTACAATGAAGAAGCAGACGACGCTAAGTACAGAGGTAATAAATTACCTGGACCGAGGGAGAGCTAGTAGAGGAAGTCGCCGGTAGAGGTGGTGGTGCAGCGGGTGGTTGCACTTGTACCGGTGGCGAGGCCGATGTCTCGGTATGAGAAACATCGGTGGAAGGAGTCTGATCGGGGATGGATTGCTCACGCACAACCTCAGTATCCCGAGGGGTTCCAGGATCGCTGAGATCGATGGGATCATGAGATCCGATCCAGAGGGTCTTTCATCTTCGGTAGTTCCCAAAGTGTCCCCAGCGCCAGTACTATCAGTGGCGGGCGACAATACCTCGGCCCCACCACGAAGGGTGGCCTGCCTGGCCTCATCTAGTCCTCTCAACCGTTGTAGCTCGGCCATCAGCTGATCATAGGTCATCTGAGGGGCTGTGTCCGCTGGTACAGCTGGAGAGGATGTTGGAGTTGGAGGTTTCAGAGGAGACTTTGGAGGTGGAGGCATCTTAGCCCGAGAAGTTGGAGGCTTCATCGTCGCCTGGCCAGTCTTCTTGGCAGCAGCACCGCCAGCCCCCTAATATCAAAACAGGTGTCGGTCAGCCTCAATTTTACACAATTAAGAGCAAAGCAAAGACAGGAAATTTGATACCTTGGCTGATTTGACGGTGGCTGTGGCAATATTACGACGTTGATGAGTGGAAAGAGGGATATCTTCATCCGACTCAATATCGGTCGTGCCAGACAGTTTCTCTCTAGGAAGAGCCTCTGAACAAGAATAGAGATAAAATCAGTTAGAGAAAGGAAAGGTTCAAGTGAAACGAAAGGGGAAAAATACCTAAAACTGGTGCTCCAGTTTCTACAACCCTTATGGCCGATGAACGATCGCCCGCGCCGAGATCATGCCATCCGGTATAAGTAACTTTCTTCCAAGGTTCCATCATTGACGATGCCTGCTTATCCACCATCGGAATGGCAATTGCAAAATCGGCCTCGGGTAAGGGAGGCGGACGACATTCAAAGGGCTTGAGGAACTGCTCGAAGGACATGACGGATGAATAGTCAACCGTCTGAAGGTACTTTTTGTACGCCCTTGCTGTTTTCTCCTTGTGTTCTCGCTCAAGCGCCCTCAAATGCCACTTCATATCGGAAAGCATGATCTCGGGGTGTCGGGGATCAAATTTAAATTTAAAGAACTTCTCAAATGCAAGAATGGCGTGATATGGAGTTTTACCTTTGGAGGTAGTAGCTTTCCTTTTTTGACCTGCAACCTGAACCATAGAAGGGTTAGACGAACGAGGTGGTTTCTCGGCAACAGGTGGAGACATACGCGCAAGTATAGAGAAAACGGGCTCAGAACGTAAGCCCGATAGAACTTTGGACCACCAAGTTTCAAACTCGGTGGATGTTGAAGGTAGCTCTTCAAATGGAAAAAACTCCAATCCTGCTTTGGCCGATCTACTGAAGGAATGGCACTTCTCAACCTTGGCCAGGTCAGAAAAAAGAGACCGTCCCGCCATTGAACGGTTGAATGTTCGGAATGGAGGAATGGGGATTAGTTGTTTTAGCCCGAATTGGCGGGCTAGAGCAGGAGCATTATAGTACTCCACCCCACATTTATTGTTGTGTTGGGGTAAGACGGGGCTGTACAAGAGATCTCGGCCAACTAAAAAGCTAGTCCAGATTTCCTCATGATTTTCTTTCTCGGCCTCAGGAGCTTGACCCGGACCATAAAGAAGCCACCTGGGGCAACTAACACGAGGATGGAAGGGGAGAAATTGTTGGGGCGATCGGTTCCCCATGATTTCATAAAAGAAAGAGAAAAGATGATCAAAAGAAAGGCCCTTCGGGCTAAATCCAGCAAAATGAAAGGCAAATGCGGAAGAACTCTCGGGAAGAGTAGTAGGGTCAAAGGTATCAACTAAACATTTCTCGGGGAAGTAGGATTGCAGCCAACATTGGAGGAGCCAAAGGGCTCCTCCCGAGTTTTTAAAATCAGAAAAAATGAACTCAAGAATACCACGATATAAGTGGGAAAGAACAAGAGGAGCAAGCGCAAGTTTGGTGCCCGAGGCAAGAGCTAGGGCGATATGGGTATACTCTTTGGTTACGCCATATGAGGCCGAGCAAAAAATAAATCGGTTCAACCAAAAGATCAGGAAGGCAACATGTTCTTGATCAGTGACCTCCCCTTGTCCCATACTGGCCGAAATGAAAGGACCAAAGCCAGTAATTGCACGAGAACCCTTGCCCGATGTGGTCCTAGGGTATTCAAACTCAAGTATAGACGAAAGGTTGGGAGTAATTTCCTCACCATGGGCAGGAAGACCGGTGAGGAAACAAACGTCTTGGATTGTTGGGCTCATAAGGCCGCAACGGAAGAAAAAGGCGTTGGCCGAGGTCGACCAGAAGAAGAGAGAAGAAAAGAAGAGAGGCTTATCAAGGTAAAATCTCTCTCGACTAAGCATAATGGCATCATAGATGTCAAGAGCCTTCCACAGGTCCTTTTTTACCTCCGCCACTCGGTCTATCCTGGAGATCCAATCAGGAGAAGGAATAGGCCAATTTCGTAAGGGATTAGAAGGGACATACTGGGAACCCCAATCAAAGGAGGGGGATTGATAAAGTAGTTCTTTGTCTTCCACAATCACAGGGAAGTAGGGATCTAAAGAAGATGGGGGAAAAGAATCAAATGAAGGACCAAGGCCTATTGAAGAACTTGGAGGAAAAGGAGTCAATACCTGAGGGTTGATTAACCCAGGGATGGTCTCAAGGGCCTGCTTAACGGCGGTAGCATTTGTTTTCGTCGCCGGCACAGATTCAGTAGGAGCAGCAGAAGACGAAGTAGCACCGGAGGCATGGGAGGCACCAGTTGCAGAGGAAGAAGCCATGGAAAATATGAAGGAAAGAAAATTTTCTGGGAAAATATGAAGGAGAGAAAGTAAGCATGGAAAATGACAAGGGTGAGAATAGTTTATATAGAAAGAAGAAGGGGGTCATTATGATTTGGGAACGGTTTTCCAAGAGGTATGCCTCGGTTCTGGAAACGAGGCAGGAAGATCAATTCGGGGGATGCCACGTGGAGCCGTACGCCGCCGTTTCCAGTTGGTAATTAAATTTGAATTTCAAAACGTCTCATCAAACTGATGAAGCCACGTTTGACAAGACGTTTTGGGGGCATTGTTTACACCCTAAATTAGGGTTTCCCAAAGCACGTGACGGTCATGTGGACTCAGGACGTCATCACTGGACTATGTAGTCAGATCAATGGGGATAAGGCCGATGACGTAGGAAAAAACCGATATCTGATCTAGCTACTGGTAGGGATGGTACGTTCCATATGAGGATATCGGTATCCAGGCCGAGAATACGATGGACATCGGTATCAAGACCGAGGATAATATGATAAAAGAAGTACCCTAGTTTTAACAAGTATGACTAGCGGAAGAGTAACCTCAACTGCAGCCCTAACTTCGGTGATATATGACCGATGGCCAACTTATTTATGATCATTGAGCTCTAATATCGGCAATAACAAAATGGCTCATAACAGATATCGGTCTCAATAAACAATGCCGATATCAGAAAAGATCAAGGACATCTCGGTATTAACAGACAAGGCCAATGATCTGTGCTACAGATCCCAGTAGCAGGTCCATAGGGTGATGAAAGGAGCCCAGGGAATTAGTAATGGATAAAGACCAACATCGGTGTAAAGTGACCGAGGAATGCAAGTAGGCTTTCTACTATAAAGAGGACCGATTTGTATCACCATCAAAGATTAAGCTATTTAGGGAAAGATGTAATCGGTCATGAATCTACTTAGATAGCTGGAAGTTAAAAGCAGGGATAAAAAATGAGAACGTGGCCTTCAGAGTATGCTGAGCTGGAATGGAAAGCAGTTGCTAGAAAAGAGGAACGTGGCAGAAGTGGGATCATAACACAAGTCATGGAAGTTGATCATGGGACATAGTGGGAGCATAAACTGATACATGCCTAGAAATCAGGGGCCAAGTACCCCACTACCCCATGATCCCCACTAACATGGGCGATTGTGCAAACAAGTCTATAAATAGGGCATGTGGTGCAACATTGGAAGGGGGCTAACACACACGCCACTTCTGCTCTCAGCAGATTTTTAGTATCTCCTCATAACAATTCCTTTTGTTCTTGAGTGATTTAGAGTGATTCGTGAGTCCTTGTTCTTGAGTGCTCGTACTTTTTTTTTCTCTTTGAATATTTGTAATCACCACTTTTCAATCAATGGAGAAGATTTTGTCTATGGAGGTATTCTAAATTGTTGTATTTAGTTTCCCTTTTTACAGTTTCCATTTGTTTCCATTTGTAATTTCTTACTTCCATCAGAGTAGAGAAAGCCCACATTGTTATTTTATGGTTAATTGTTAAATAACAAATCGCTTGATTAGAAGTCAGATTAGGTAATCACACCACTTTGAGTCCAAACGGACTCTGGCACGCCCAACGCACACCACACCAGATTTATTGCAAACAGAGGCTATCTTCCTTTGATAGAATAGTCTGACCAGTCGGTGTGTCCTAGGCCCACCCTGTCTGAGTGTTATTTGATTGTTAGGACCATATATGCCCTATTGTATAGGCTCTTGACTCTTCCACCTCTTTATCTTAGGCTAAGAGTCTCTGACCCTTACTTAGGTCGTCAACTGCTTCCTCATCCTAGAGCAGGGACTTTAGAAATGAGTCATTCCAGCTTTAACTCATCTTCCTGATTAGAGGACGAGCAGTTAAGGTTTGGAAACTCAAGCGCTAGGTTGGACCATCCTTCACTAACCTTGTCAGACCACCACAGTGAGGGTAGAATCCCCATTTGAGTGTCCGATGGGGGAGCAAGTCAGGAATACATCAAGGTTTCAGAGTCGAGGGAGTCGGGTAATGAGGCGTCAGTCTCAGGTAGCCCCGAGGTTGTCTTCTCTTATATGGGGACTTCCAGTAATCTTTTCGTGTCAAACTTAGATAGAAATTTTGACGGCTTCTCCCTTATAGTGCCAGTTGGCAAGGCGCACTTTTGTCAGTCAGGGTACACAACCCTTTACAAGGACATGCTCCTCACCGGTCTTCCTTTCCTCCTGCTTGCTTGGGACTTACTGATCTACCTCGGTATTGCTCCCGGGCAACTTGCCGCAAATGGTTGGAGATTTTTTATGGGGGCCATTTACCTCTGGCTCCAAGTTTTTGGGTATGAGCTAACCTTCCAAGAATTTTTATGGACATATCAGTCATCCCTGTTGCATAGGGAGTTCGACTTCTTTTCTCTAAGCGCTCAACAAGGGAGAAATATATTAGATAATGTTCCAAGCAACAAGGGGTAGTGGAAGAGGAAATTCTTCTAAGTGTCCACCCTCAGGCTCAGCGAGAAGGCCTCGAGAATTCCCCTGCAAATCGTTTGGGTGAGCAAATTGAGGAGTAAGCTGCATCTCAAGTCTACATTCTGACCCTTCTTTCTTTAGCAATGTGATCTATCGTAATGCTGGTTGACCCTTCTTTATTTAGCAGTGGGATGTACTGACCCACCGAGCATCCTGAATGAGTGCCAGGACCAGATAAGGACTCTAGCTTAGGATCCCATAAACATCGTTAATGTGCTGTCCCGGACGAGAGCTCGGGAGATTACCAACAAGCACTTCGAATCGTTGAAGCACCAATTTTTCCTCTAATTATTCTTGGTAACTTCCTGATTCTCGGATTTTTTTTATTACTGCCTTTTTATCTTGTGTCCATATTTTTCTAACCCCTTTCTTTTTGTGATTCTGTAGGGATGGCTCCCAAGAGGGATCTTGCTACCCTAAGGGAGAAGGAGGCCACCATTGCTGCTCGAGTGGGCAAGAAGAGAAAGAAGGCAATTGCTGAGCCAGATGCCGACAACCAATAATTTAAGTGGCTAAGATATGGGCTGAAAGAGAACCCGGTGGTAGCATCCGTTCCAAGGGTTGAGGTAGTTTTAGCTATCGAACGTCCCTCGGGAAGCGTTCGAATCTAGATACATATTGTCAAATGTGAAGATTCAGGAGAGAATTAGGCTGGCTCTCCTCCCAAGTTAGGTTGAGATGCGTACGGGGATGCCTCCTTAGTCGCTTCTTGGGTGGCTCTACACCCTCTCTCATTTTGTAAGTAACTTATCCCATTTGTTTCCGTTCTGCTTTGCCTTATTCCTTCACTTTAAGATGATCGACTGGTTTTTGCTTTCTTTTTTTTTAGGTCAGGTATATAGCGGTCGAGGCTGGATCTTTCTGGCCTAGCTTGGCTAAGAGGGTGATTGCTGCTGAGGCCGCTCTTTCGAAGTAGAGGGCAGAATTAGAGGCTAAGGAGTTTGCCCTGGATGTGGAGAAGGACAAATTGAAAGAGTTGGCCCTGAGCTTAGAAAACGCTCAAGCAGAGTTGGAGTCTGCTCTAATGGAGCTGAAGACCGTTTAGGAGGGTTTAGAGGCTATAGAGGCCGAGAAGAAGGCCATGGCTAAGGCCGTGACCACTCGGGAGGAGGTAGAGAAGGCCCTAGAGGACAACTTCAACACCGACTTCTTTCATGGCTACTCAAACTTGAAGAGGAGGGTGGCTTTGGATCATCTTGAGTAGGACCTTGTAGCTTACTCGGGAGTGGATTCTGACTTCTGAGACGTGGTGCCCCCTGCTGCTGACAGGACTGTCGCTAAGGAGGAGGCTCCTACTGGGGGGTTGCCCTGGATGGAGAGGTCAGGGAAATTAAGGATGAGGTATTCATCGTAGATGATCCTCAGCAATGAGCCTGCCTGAAAAACAAGGAGGCTTATTGCCAGGTAAAAAGGAGGCAGCAAAGATTTTTTTAAGGCCAGCTTCTGGACCACTTCGACCTATTGTTCCCGACCTGTTTTGTGTTTGTACATATATGTATGCTCTTTATTTTTGTTGTGTTTTGGGTGGCTACTACAATTCGCCTTAAGCTTTTTACTTTTATCTGAACTAGCAATGATAAAGGCCCTTCGAGGTCACTTTTTTCATCAACTGTTGTTCGTATTTTGTACTTTTATTGCATGTGCTAGCCTCATTATGATCCTGCCTTAGCAAAATGTTTGGAACTATGATTGGTAGGGAGCACTCGGTTTTCTAGGGACTTATAAAACCATAAATTTTCCCGAGCTATAGTACTTGGGAAAATTCTAGGTCTATAGGTCCCGGTTGGGATTAACTCAAAAGTTTATACTTGGTTAACCTATAAGTGCTTGGGATTGACTCAGAAGTTTATACTTGGTTAATCTCGGGCCTTGTAGTAACCTGATGTGAACTCTTAACATTGTGGGCGCTCGGGTGTCTAAGGGTTTATAATTAGTTAATTCCAAGACCTATAATGCTCGGTGTGGTTTGCTGTAGTTTACTATTCCCCTTTACCCCCTAAGCTTTAGGTAAGGCAGGCGTTGTGGGAGTAGTTACTGTAGGTAGTCAACCTAGGGGGTTTGCCCCCATCGTAGATTGTGTACCTAAGTGGAATTGGTGCCTCGGGTGGCGTCAGGGTCTTTTTTTATCCGTGGTACAGTGGTCTTAAGGTGCCGAGGGAATTTGCTATGGGTCTTTATGGTGCCTCGGGTGTGATACTGAGGTCTTTTTGGGTGTCTCGAGTGTGATCCTAAGGTCTTTTACGGTGCCTCGAGTCTGATTCTGAGGTCTTTTGTTGTAATAAAAACATTGGTAAGGAACACTGTTTGAGAGAGAAATTCTTTATTTAATTTGAAAAACTATTGTGATTGCTCGGGAAGAGCTACAACTTATTAAAGAAAACATAACATCCCTAACCAATCCTGATTTCGATTTACTGATAGTACTTCCACAGATACTCCACGTTCCGAGGGTGATGCAGGTCCTGTCCTTCTAGTGTTTGTAACCAATAAGTCCTCGGTCGGTTGACTCCGATGACCTTCTAGGGACCTTCCTAGTTTGGCCCCAACTTCCCATAGCTAGGATTCTTGGTAGACTGGTTAACTTCTTTGAGGACGAGGTCTCCCACCTGGAAAATGTGGTGCTTAACCCTTTTTTTTTTAAATTTTTTTGAGATTCTCTGTTTGTAGGCTGCCATTCTGAGATACACACGGTCTCTCTTTTCTTCAACTAAGTTGAGCTCTCATTTGAGGGCTTCTTTGTTTCTTGAGTTACTGTAGTTTGTCACTCTGTGGGTTGAGAGTTCCAGCTCGGTAGGGACTACTACCTCGAAGCCATATGTGAGTGAGAATGGAGTCTTGCCTGTAGCGTCTCGGGGGACAATGTGGTAGGCCCGTAGAAGATTCGGTAGTTCTTCTGCTTTGAGTCCCTTGGTTTTTTCAAGCCTTATTTTTATGGATTGTAAAATTTCATTGGTTACCTCTACTTGTCCATTAGCTTGGGGATGATTGGGAGAAGAATAATGATTTAAGGTCCCATAGTTCGAGCAGAATTTCCTAAATGCTGGCGCTCGAACTGTCTACCATTGTCACTAACTAGAACTCAGGGAACACTGAACCTGCTGAGTATGTTCCTTTCTATGTGATTTTCCATTTTCTTCTCGGTGATGGTAGCCAACGTCTCGGCCTCTACCCACTTAGTGAAGTGGTCCACTATAATGACAAACTTGACCTGGCCCTTGGCCATGGGGAGTGGTCAGACTATGTCGATAAGCCATTGAGCGAACGACCACGGGCTAAGAATTGGGGTCTATTCTTCTGTCGGGCAGTGGATCGAGCTTGCGAATCTCTAGCATTTATCACACCATCTCACATAATCTTTTGAATTCTAGGCCATAGTAGGCCAGTAGTACCCTTGCAGTAGGGCCCTTCTGGACAAGGGCCAACCTTTGATGTGGTTTCCACATACTCCCTCGTGAATTTATTGCAGAATGCTCTCAACTTGAATTGGGTGAAAGTATCGGAGGTAGGGAATAGTGAATCCCCTCTTATAGATTACTCCATTGGCTAGGTAGTACCTTGCCGCTCGGTATCTGACTTGCCAAACTTCAGACTTCTCTAGAAGGAGGTTCCCGCTTGTGAGGAAGGTTACTATAGGGTCCATCTAATTGGAACCTGCATTGACCGGGTCTACATCCATACCCTCTAAGATGGACATGCTAGGTTCAGACAGGTACTCTACCCTGATTCCTTGAAGGTCTGATTCTGATGATGAGGCTAGTTGAGCCAATCGGTCGGCCCTTGTGTTCTCTTCCTTCGGGATCTGAGTGATAAATAGCCCTTTAAGCCTATTGCTGATTTTTTAAACCAGTGCCAAGTAAGCCACCATGCTGTCCTCCCTAGCCTCGTACTGCTTTAGGACTTGGTTAACAAGCAGTTGGGAGTCACTGTGCACTTTAACTTGTTGGGAACCCATCGAAGTGGCCATCTATATCCCGACCAATAGGGCTTTATACTCCGCTTCATTATTGGAAGCTTGGAACCCAAACCTGAGAGCGTACTTGAGTTGAATTCCTTCGTGCATGATCAAGATGACTCCTACCCCACTGCCCTATTTATTGGAAGACCCATCCATATAGAGTACCCAGGTCAGGATCTAAGCCTGTAAGTCGGGCGGTAGATCAAGCGGGACATACTCTTCGACAGGATCCTATGTAGGGGTTGATCCGTGAGGACGACTATGGTATGAGCTTGGAAATACGAGCAAATTCACCAGGCTGAAGTGACAACGGCAAAGACTAGCTTTTCTATCCGCGAATATATGCTTTCTGTCCTTGGAGTGCCTAGCTAGTATAGTACACTTGGGTATTGGATCCCATGTTCTTCTCTAACCAGTGTCAAGCTAACCGCCGAGGGTGATACTGCCAAGTACAAAAATAATTCTTCCTTTAGGACAAGCACTGAGAGTAGAGGGGGCGTACCCAGGTACTTCTTGAGTTCTCGTACTCTTCCGACCACTCAAAGGCCTTGCGTAGGATTTTGAAAAAGGGAAAACACTGGTCGGTTTCTCGGGACACAATTTTTTTTAATGCCGCCACTCGTCCTACCAGACTTTGAACTTCCTTCATTTCTCTAGGGTGACTTCGATCCCTTGTCTACTGACTAAGTGCCCTAGGAACATCCTAGATGGGACCCCAAATGCGCACTTCGTTGGATTCAACTTCATCCGAAATCTTCTAAGGATGCTGAATGCCCCGGCCAAGTGCTCGAGATGGCCAGGCTCGTCCTGGTTCTTGACCTAGAGGTTAGCTACGTATACTTCTATGGTCTTTTCAATTAAGTCCCTGAACATATGATTGACCAAGCGCTGGTAGGTCGCTCTCGTATTCTTGAGTCCGAAGGCCATTACATTGTAGCAGTATATTCCTTGGTTAGTAATGAAGGAGGTTTTTTCTTCATTACCGGGGTACCTGCACATCTGGTTGTACCATGAGTAGCATCCATGAAGTAAAGGAGTGAGTGGCATGCCGATGCAACTACTAGGAGATCTATTGTAACACCCTGAATTTCTCCCAGAAATTCCACATAGAACTAGAAATAGTGATGTCACCATGCTGACGGTTACAGAAGGTCCATTAGGATTTTCTTAATTAGAAACCCTTGGATAGGATTCTCAGTCAACGTCTTAACAACAACAAAGACACTTTTAACCTGGAGTCTATCAGAGTGGTCGTAACCCCGGCGTTTATAATTTCTATATTAGAAACCTTATGTAGACTTGCATTTAAACCCGTACACATCCTGGTACAGGATTACATTTTCTGTATCACTTATAGTCAGTATTGCACGTACCTTAGGACTCAGGCACACATCCCAGTGTACTGACCCAAGATGTGGGACCCACACCACCATCCTATGTGGACCCCACTCGATCTATCCATTGACACACACACAAACTTACACATGCACATACTTTGCGTGCACTAATTACACATGATAACTTCCCTCCCATTTTTCCCCTATATAACCCCTCACCCTCTCATTTAACACCCTCACCACCCCACAAATCTGTTTATGCATATTGTATGAGAGAGAGAAACCGAGAGGGGAAGAGAGAGCTTGAGAGATCATCCACCCACACCCACGATTTGTATACACCACACTCATATCCCTACATTGTACACTATACACACCCCTCTCTGTCCATTCTCTACACACACACTATCACACAGAGAAGCTCAGAGAAGGAGAAGCAGAACGAAGAAGAAGAAAGAAGAAAAAGTTGATTTTGAGGAGCTAGAGAGGAACCAAGAACCCCTGAGGTAAACTCAACCACCCCCTTTTCATTTTGGACCTCTGCATGTCATCTAGGAGCACCTAGGATCACATGCATGGCCCCAAGCAGAGCCTAAGGCTCTCTGTGAGCTCCGACGGCCATTGAAGGTCCATAAGGGAGCTTGATTTTTGAAACTGAGATCTAGTCCCTTTTTATTGCACCAAACAGACCCACATGATCCCAGTTAGACCAAATTGAAGTAGCTTTTTGTTGGGATCAAGTTTGAATGGCCATGCAGGCCATTATTCTCTCTAATGACCAAAAGAATAATGGCCTGGTAGGAGACCCAAACGATTGAACTAGAATCCTAGCTCCTAGTATGAGAAAGAGGGGGAGATTCCGGTCTTTTTGCCGTTGGAATCATCGATTTCCATGGAGAGGAGAGTGAGTTATAAGCCTGGGAAGTTTTTCCGTCGAATAGCGGGTCACCGGCGGCTTCGGGGTTGCCGGAGAAGAAGGTGAAACCCGTTTGGGTTTCGGGTTATGACACCCGGGTTAGGGTCGGGTAAAGCGCGGGTTAGGATGTGTGTATAGATGGGTTAGCGTTTGGGTTTGGGCCGGGTTAAATTAACCTGTGGGCCAACTTAAGTAGCACAACGTCGTTTTGACGTCGGGCTGACTTTGGGTCGGGTTCGGGTAAACGGGGTGGTTCAGTCTGTATGTATTAGTGGGTGAGGATCTGGGCTTGGATCGGGTTTTAATAAACCCGTGGGTCATTTTAATTGAACGGCGTCGTTTTAACGCCACGGGCCGGGTCGCGGGTTTAGTTGGTATGGTTCTATTTGTGTTGAGTCTGTTAGTGGATCTGGGTTTAGGTTAGGTTCTGTCCGTGTTTGGGTTAATGGGTAGGGCTAGTTTGTGAGTATGAGTGGGTTTGGGTTCGGGTATAGGTTCAACCCGAATGGGTTTTTGGGTTGGGTTTGCATGAGTGTGTATCTGGGTAGTCCGTTTAGTTTTTTTGTTGGGTCGGGTCTGACCCAACGGGTCGCGCCTTTGGGTTTCCTTGTGCGTAGAATTGGGTTACCCATTTAAGATCGGGTCGGTTCGATTTGACCAGAACGGGTTTCTAGTTTGTCTTCAGTTAAGTGAGTAAGTGGGTGGCCCATTTGGGTTGGGGCCGGATCTGGTTCAACCTGAATGGGTCAATGGGTTTAGTCTGTGAGTGTAATCGGTTTGCCCGGTTGAAATCGGGTAGGTTCGGGTTCACCCGGCGGGTCAAGATAATATTATTATTTTTATTATTATTATAATTATAATTTTTATTAGTTTTAATTAGTTTAAAATGTTTTAATTGGTTTTAATAATTATAAATGGTTTACAATTATACCATTAATGTTTTATATTATAGAATATTATTCTTAATATTATGTATATCATTATTATATTATATATATTATATATTTATTATTTATATGGTTAATGTAAATAATAAATATCAGTTTTAAATAGTTAATAAATACCTTTATGTATTTATAAATTCTAGAAAATTAGGGTAATGACCCTGAGACTATTTTATTATATAATGTAAATTATAAAGCTATAATATTATAGTCTAATATTTTTAATAATTATTACGGAGCTATTTTATGAGTATATTAATTATTCAAAATACTAAACGAGCTCTGAAAATTATGAGACAAAATTACTGGAACTGTATTATAATATTCAGTATTTAATAAAAATACATCTAAGTACTGATTTCACAGTATAAGTAAATTTATGTATTTAAATCCCTTTTCGGGTATTTTCGGGTATATGTTATCTTCAATAATTCATAATAAATAATTTAGGACTCTAAAAATTATGCGGTCAGTTCTCAGAGTCTTAGAATAATGTCTAGAACATTCCCTTAAATTTTAGTGACTTTTTGACTCGGTAAAAAATATAGCCTGTCTTTTGGGGACCGCATTAGTGTAAAAAGCCCTACCTTTTTACCTCGTAAAACGTGACGGACTTCAATTTGAGTCTAGTCAATGGCGTTGGACTTAGAATGACACGTAGATCACTACCTTGAGGTTTATAACCTCATTTGGTAAAATTACCATTTTGCCCCTGGAGTTGCACTCACTCTTCATTATTGTTTCTTCCATTTATTATTGTAGAACTTGACGTTATCTGCTTTTTAAGGATCGGCGACTCAAGGTGAGTTTTTTAACCTCACTCTAATCCTAATAAGATTAATATAAGATGTTTAAAAGCTACCTGTATGATGTTTTGTATAAGTAATATGCTGATTTATGATGCCACGTGTATTCCAATAATTGTAAGACTATGCAAAGCATGTTATGGTAGTGCTATCGCATACGTAAGCATGTCAAGGGTTTTATCTATATGATTATTGCTATCAAATCCATGTTATGTGATCCATATTTTATATGTTATGTTTCTGCTGCTAACTGTTAAATGCACATTTTACGATGGTTGTTAACCAGACTAGATAACACATGCTATGTTAATAATAAAGAGAAATGAAAGCGATTTTGCATGTAAGTATCGGTAGTGGACTCACTTGAATTTCATGACATGTGTTAGCATGCATTGTATGAGAAAGAGAGGTGTTTGATAAAAATGTGAGTAAGATGAGATATGTAAATATGAAAGAGATGTGATTTCTAGATCCGATGGATCAACAGCTGACGAGCCGGGTAGACATGAACGGTTAGGGTTCTTAGCGCACCTCTCGCCGTTGAAGACGTCCGGTGATGCGCTTACATGGTTGAAGACTTCCCATGTATCGTTGAAGATGTCCGGCTAGTGCTCTAATATACTTCTCAGTCGTGTAGATTACCGGTGAGAGTATACACATGGTTGAAGACATCCCGTGTGCCAGTTTCATGGTTTACAGAGAGTGTGCGCCGTGAAGACGTCCGGTGGCCTATCAAGGGATGAGTATGAATTGGCTGTGATAGCATGTTATCATCCTTGATATACCGCGTGTTGTCAAGTGGACGAGAAAGAGAAAGTGAATGATGAGATTTAATTAGTGAATAAAAGGGTTTGGTTCGAAATGATTTGGTTTTGGAAAGTTTTGGTTTTAAAATAAAATAGTTTTGAAAAGTGTCTGTTTTGAAAAATAAAAGTTGGGAGTGAGTCGCATTGGTCATGTATTTGCACGCACAAGGAAATAATAAGGAGAATGTATTCTATGATGTTATGTTTATCTGTCTACCTATCTTGTTAAGAACTCTACTATGTCCGTGGTGAGAATGCGTCTTTTGATAAGAGATTAATCATATCTTAAGATACTAAACTATGACGTGAGTCGAGAGATGTTTTGTATTTATTGATTATTGTGCGGTTGAGACTCTCACTCAGCCTTGTTCCAAGGCTGATGGCATTTTACGCCCTGGGCATTCGTATGCCCAGAGTGTTGCAGGTTGGGAGATAGATAGAAGAGTTCAGGATGATGTGCCGTAGAGCCAAGGAGAATAAAGCCTTGCCCAAGATCTGATAGACAGCTTCTCAAGTTTTTAAGCTTATGTAAATTGCTTAGTATGGCCTCTTATATTAGGATTGTAGTTATTGTAACTCTTGTTTAATTTCCACTGTTGTATTTATACTCTGATAAGTTTAGGTCATGCTTATGCTCTAGCATTTCCCTTATGATTGCATGGTGTGGAGTTAGAAGGACAGAACGGTTAGCAAACTAGTCACGTGTCTACGGACCCATAAAGGAAAATTTTTATTTTCCCTATTTTTGGCTTACTCCGGGGCGTGACAGGGTTTTAGTGGTATCAGAGCCTAGGTTTAGGCATTTACCGTTGGTCCTATGAACTTTAAGTTATAAACCATTAGATCTTTTCCCCACTTATGAAGATACTAACCTTATGATAGTTTATATTGGACAGGTTAGCATGGAACCCTTTTATGTCCAAGATGGGTTTGGAGGACATTGGGTATACCCAGATCGTATAGTGCCTGCGGACCCTGCATTGTACTGACAAAGGATTCGACGGAGTGCTCAGCAGAATTTGGAGGAAAACATGTGGCATGATATACATGTATTGGGAATTGAGGACCCAGAGATCCTGCAGAGAGAGGCACATTACCGAGAAAGCACCCTTAGAATTGTTCATCAGGAAGCAGCTGAGATGACTCATGACCGCTATACCCTCCGAGTCATGACTTTTTGAGTTAAGCTGACACCTCCACCAGGACTAGTAAGACCACCTCTTGCTATACCACCCCCAGTACTAGAGGAGTCCATAGCTAATGCACCCTTAACTGTTGAGTCAGTCTTGGGGACTGATAGGGAGGAGGATGATGATGAAGAAGTTCCGATGAAGGAGACCAATTCTGTGGAGGATGCTGATTCCACAGTCAATGTTGACCCAACTGAGAATGTGGGCGAGAAACCACCCAAGAAAGACATAGTTGAGAAAGGAAAGTCAAAGGTTGAAGATCAGGATGATTGAAGGATTTTGGGATAGAAATTCCCAAGCCCTAGAGCCCTATTGTAATAGGCCTAGTAGTCCATCTTTTGTGTATATAGCTATACTCAAGCATGTAACACGTTGTAGTAGTAACGTGTACGCCTTTTCATGTATCTATTTTTAGCACTGTTCCCTACTATGTACCTATTTAGCGTACGAACTCTCTGACGATAATGTTTTTGTAACAATGCTGCACTATATTTAAAGCTATCTATGGAGATTATCTTTAGCCTGACTTATATATGTTCACATGGATGTACTGCTTGCTTATAATTAGTTTTATTCCTCCCGGTAATTTATTTAAGCTTATATACTCTTAGTCTATAAGAATGACTAATAGATCCCCGTGACGAGTTGAGCCATACATATTACAAGTGTAAAATATAGAAGTAGGAACTGATATAGGTTCAGGGAGTCAGACTTGGAACAGTTGGCAATAACTCAAGGTTTAGAAAGAATTAAGAAAGGTACCCCTTATCACTATGAAATTTTAAGATATTTCTTTAATTAGCATCAGTAATAAGTTAGTTTTTTGTGTTGGGCAGGCTAGCATGGAGCACCAGATAGAGTATGATGCTGTGGATGGACAGTATAGAGTCACCTTGGAGAGACAGTTTGCACCTCGAGGAGTTGGTCATGTTAGCACCACCATCAGGCATAGAGTTCGCCAGAGTATAAGGAAGTGGACACATTGTTTCTTCTATGAGAGACCTATTCTAGAGTTAGCATATCATGGAGTAGTGGCACCGTGCTTGCTGTCTGCTGGGATGGATGAGGTTTCTCATGCCCTTGGAAACCTTGAGATCCATGACCAGGATGAGCCATAAGAGGACATAGTACATTTTGTTACCCCTGTAGGTTCTGATGATGACTCAGATGACGATCAAGATGAAGACCTACTAGCGGAGCTTGAGATGATAGAGGACCCTGATTGGCCCCTAGAGGCAGCCTGGGATGCATTTATAGGTATCCCTCCGATTGACTTTTCGCCATCCAGTGACTTAGGAGAGGTGACCTCAGACTCTGATGTTGAGAGAAATGGAGATTGGACCCTTAGCTAGATCATCTTGTTTTTGTTCCACTTCTTTTGATATATTCCAGACTAGTAGAACTAGCATTCGTTCTTTTGTTGTACCTTTTGATTTTCTGATCAGTAATAGTCTGCTTGCGACTTAACTTAAAATATAATTGTATGGATGAGACGAATTCTTGCTTTTAATAAATTTCTAATCTTACATCTTATACGTTTATTACTAATAAGAATATAGGATTGACCATTGGTCGATGGATGTTTAGGCACTGACGAACTTCTTGAGATGTATCTCGAACAGTCAGCTCAACCTAGAGTCTAGAAAGACCAAGGATAGGAATGCCATACCCTTGATCCTAATAAGTAGTTGTGACAACTGTTATATGTTAGAAATCTCTGTTGACTCGATGAACCGTTACTGTTACTTGTCATGTGATCATATGAGATAAGATAAGGTATTGACCTAATAGGTATCAACTTATAGGTACAACACTTGTTAACGTACACCATGGTTTGGAGAAATCGAAATGCTCAGAATCCACCCAACGGACCAACGAACATGATACCTCCAGCAGTGGATCCAACAGGATTGATAGGAGCTCTTGTCCGACGTGTGGAGCAAGTAGGTGATCGCCTAGACTGCATCATCAATAATGGAAATGCACATCAGACAGGAGATAAACTGCTTGAGAGATTCCATGCACTTATGCCAGGGACTTTCACTGGAATGACAGAAGCATGGGAAGCTGAGCAATGGCTTCGTGATATGGAATGAATGTTTCAAGCCTTTGAGTGCAACGAGACGGAGAAAAGATGCTTAGCTTTTTTTCAATTGACGTATTCGGCAGCATACTGGTGGGACTCTGTCGAAGCTACAGTGGGCGAAGATGTTGCAAGGAGAATGACATGGGAAGCATTCAAAATGAAATTCCTAGCAAAGTACTTCCCAAGGACGGAAAAAAATAAGAAGAAAAAGGAATTCATAGAACTAGTTCAAGGCAACATGAGAGTACAAGAATACACAACAAAATTTGAGAGACTATCCCAATTTGCTCCTTACATGGTAGATACACAGCGAAATAAGACACTGCAATATTACAAAGGACTTAACTCGAACATTCAAAAGATAGCAGCAGTATACCTTGACCAACCATTCGAAGAAATGGTCGAATTAGCCACGCAACTGGAGAACATAGCTCTGAACAACAAGAAACTAGAAAACCACCATCAAAGAGGAAAAGATAACTGGTTCCAAGCAACCAACCCAGGAGGAAGTCGAAGAGGAGATCGAGTGTCACGGGCAACCGCTCGAATGCAGTCTGTAATCACCGGAGGAAATTCTGAGCACATCCAGAATTATAACAAGAGACAGTGAAGCAATGACAGAAAAGTTAATCAGACAGCCGTTCAGACACACGCAAAGCAATGTGATATCTGTTACAACTGCGGAACATCTGGACACCACTCCAAAGAATGCACAGCACTGAAACAACTCACAGGGCAACAGGTGCAGTGTTTCAATTGTTGAAAGGCTGGACATGTATGCAAAGAATGCCCTTAACAAGAAGTTCAGAACAATGCTCCACCACCACAAAGATCTAGGAAGAGAACTCGCAGATCAGTAAATCAATCCTAGCACTGAACAAAATGAAGGACCGAAGGTACCATGCCCAATGCCAGAACTCTGAATCACATATGGTGATGAATCAACTGATGGAAGCCTCCCAACCTTAGAGTCTGAGATGAGATTAGAACCTTGTACTTTCTGAGACCTAGTAATCTTTGGATTTCGAGGACGAAATCCTCTGATAAGGTGGGCAGAGATGTAGCACTCTGAATATCTCCCAGAAATTCCACATAGAACTAGAAATAGTGACATCACCATGCTGACGATTACAGAAGGTCCATTACGATTTTCTTAATTAGAAACCCTTGGATAGGATTCTCAGTTAATGTCTTAACGACAACGACGATACTTTTAACCTGGAGTCTATTAGAGTGGTCGTAACCCCGGCGTTTATAATTTCTATATTAGAAACCTTAGGTAGACTTGCATTTAGACCCGTACACATCCTGGTATAGGATTACATTTTATGTATCTCTTATAGTCAGTATTTCACGTACCTTAGCACTCAGGCACACATCCCAGTGTACTTACCCAAGATGTGGGACCCACACCACCACCCTATGTGGACCCCACTCGATCCATCCTTGGACATACACATAAAATTACACATGCACATACTTTGCATGCAACAATTATACATGATAACTTCCCTCCCGTTTTTACCCTCTATAACCCCTCACCCTCTCATTTAACACCCTCACCATCCCATAAATCTGTTTATACAAATTGTATGAGAGAGAGAAATCGAGAGGGGAAGAGAGAGCTTGAGAGATCATCCACCCCATACCCACGATTTGTATACACCACACTCACATCCCTACATTGTACACTATACACACCCCTCTCTGTCCATTCTCTACACACACATTGTCACACAGAGAAGCTCAGAGAAGGAGAAGCAGAATGAAGAAGAAGAAAGAAGAGAAAGTTGATTTGAGGACCTGGAGAGGAACCAAGAACCCCTGAGGTAAACTAAACCACCCCCTTTTTATTTTGGACCTCTGCATGTCATCTAGGAGCACCTAGGATCACATGCACGGCTCCAAGCAGAGCCTAAGGCTCTCTGTGAGCTCCGGAGGCCATTCAAGGTCCATAAGGGAGCTTGATTTTTGAAACTAAGATCTAGTCCCTTTTCATTGCACCAAATGGACCCACATGATCCCAGTTAGACCCCATTGAAGCAAATTTTCGTTGGGATCAAGTTTGAATGGCCATGCAGGCCATTATTCTCTCTAATGACCGAAAGAATAATGGCCTGGTAGGAGACCCAAACGATTGAACTACAACCCTAGCTCCTAGTATGAGAAAGAGGGGGAGATTCCGGTCTTTCTGCCATGGGAATCATCGATTTCCTTGGAGAGGAGAGTGAGTTATAAGCCTGGGAATTTTTTTAGGCGAATCGTAGGTCACCGGCGGCGTCGGGGACGCCGGAGAAGAGGGTGAAACCCGTTTGGGTTTCGGATTATGACACCCGGGTTAGGGTCGTGTTAGGATGTGTGTATAGATGGGTCAGGGTTTGGGTTTGGGCCGGGTTAAATTAACCAATGGGCCAACTGAAGTAGCACGACGTCGTTTTGACGTCGGGCTGACTTTGGCTCAGGTTCGGGTAAGCGGGCGATTCAGTCTGTATGTATAAGTGGGTAAGGGTCTGGGCTTGGATCGTGTTTTAATAAACCCGTGGGACATTTTAATTGATCAGCGTCGTTTTGACGCCATGGGCCGAGTCGCGGGTCTTGTTGGGTATGGTTCGGTTTGTGTTGAGTTTGTTAGTGGATCTGGGTTTAGGTTAGGTTCTGTCCGGGTTCAGGTTAATGGGTAGTACTAGTTTGTGAGTATGAGTGGGTTTGGGTTCGAGTATAGGTTCAACCTGAATGGGTTCTCGGGTTGGGTTTGAGTGAGTGTGTATCTAGGTAGTCCGTTTAGTTTTTTCTTGTTGGGTCGGGTCTGACCCAATGGGTCACGCCTTTGGGTTTCCTTGTGAGTAGAATTGGGTTACCCATTTAAGATCGGATCGGTTCGGTTTGACCCGAAAGGGTTTCTAGTTTGGGTTCAGTTGAGTGAGTAAGTGGGTGGCCCATTTGGGTTGGGGCCGGATCTGGTTCAACCCGAATGGGTGAATGGGTTTAGTCTGTGAGCGTAATCGGTTCGCCCGGTTGGGATCGGGCAGGTTTGGGCTGACCCAACGGGTCAATATAATAATAATAATATTATTATTATCATAATTATTATTAGTTTTAATTAGTTTAAAATGTTTTAATTGGTTTTAATAATTAAAAATGATTTATAATTATACCATTAATGTTTTATATTATAGAATATTATTCTTAATATTATGTATATTATTATATTATATATATTATATATTTTTTATTTATATGGTTAATATAATAATAAATATCAGTTTTAAATAGTTTTTTAAATAGTTAATAAATACCTATATATATTTATAAATACTAGAAAATTAGGGTAATGACTCTGGGACTATTTTATTATATAATGTAAATTGTAAAGCTATAATATTATAGTCTAGTATTTTCAATAATTATTACGGAGCTATTTTATGAGTATATTAATTAATAAAAAATACCAAACGAGCTCCAAAAATTATGAGATAAATATTGGAAGTGTATTTTAATATCCAGTATTTAATAAAAATACTTTTAAGTACTGATTTCACAGTATATGTATATTTATGTATTTAAATCCCTTTTCGGGTATTTTCGGATATATGCTATCTTCAATAATTCATAATAAATAATTTAGGACTTCGAAAATTACGCAGTCAGTTCCCAGAGTCTTAGAACAATGTTTAGAACATTCCCTTAAAGTTTAGTGACTTTTCGACTCGGTCAGAACCTACCTTTTTACCTCATAAAATGCGATTGACTACAATTTGAGTCTAGTCAATGGCATTGGATATAGAATGACACGTAGATCACTACCTTGAGGTTTATAACCTCATTTGGTAAAATTAGCATCTTGCCCTTGGAGTTGCACTCACTCTTCATTATTGTTTCTTCTGTTTATTATTGTAGAACTTGACGTTATCTGCTTTTCAAGGATCGGCGACTCGAGGTGAGTTTTCTAACCTCACTCTAATCCTAATAAGATTATTATAAGATGTTTAAAAGCTACCTGTATGATGTTTTGTATAAGTAATATGCTAATTTATGATGCCACATGCATTCCAATAATTGTAAGACTATGCAAAGCATGTTATGGTAGTGCTATCGCATGCGTGAGAATGTCAAGGGTTTTATCTATATGATTATTGGTATCAAATCTATGTTATGTGATCCATATTTTATATGTCATTTTTCTGTTGCTAACTGTTAAATGCACATTTTACGATGGTTGTTAACCGGACTAGATAACACATGCTATGTTAATAATAAAGAGAAATGAAAGTGGTTTTGCATATAAGGATCGGTAGTGGACTCACTTGCATTTCATGACATGTGTTAGCATGCATTGTATGAGAAAGAGAGGTGTTTGATAAAAATGTTAGTAAGATGAGATATGTAAATATGAAAGAGATGTGATTTCTAGATCCGATGGATCGACAGCTGATGAGCCGGGTGGACATGAACAGTTTGGGTTCCTAGCGCGCCTCTCGCCATTGAAGACGTCCGGTGATGCGCATACGTGGTTGAAGACATCCCATGTATCGTTGAAGACGTTCGGCTAGTGCTCTAATATACTTTTTAGCCGTGTAGACGACTGGTGAGAGTATACACATGATTGAAGATGTCCCATGTGCCTGTTTCATTGTTTACAGATAGTGTGCGCCGTGAAGACGTCCAGTGGCCTATCAAGGGATGAGTATGAATTGGATGTGATAACATGTTATCGTCCTTGATATACCGCATGTTGTCAAGTGGATGAGAAAGAGAAAATGAATGATGAGATTTAATTGGTGAATAAAAGGGTTTGGTTCGAAATGATTTGATTTTGGAAAGTTTTGGTTTTAAAATGAAATAGTTTTGAAAAGTGTCTGTTTTGAAAAATAAGAGTTGGGAGTGAGTTGCATTGGTCATGCATTTGCACGCACAAGGATATAATAAGGAGAATGTATTCTATGATGTTATGTTTATCTAGTCTACCTGTCTTGTTTGAGACCTCTGCTATGTCCGTGGTGAGAATGCATCTTTTGATAAGAGATTAATCATATCTTAAGATACTAAACTATGACGTCAGTCGAGAGATGTTTTGTATTTATTGATTATTGTGCGATTGAGACTCTCACTCAGCCTTGTTCCAAGGCTGACGACATTTTACACCCTGGGCATTCGTATGCCCAGAGTGTTGCAGGTTGGGAGATAGATAGAAGAGTTCAAGATGCTGTGCCGTGGAGCCAAGGAGAATAAAGCCTTGACCAAGATCTGATAGACAGTTTCTCAAGTTTTTAAGCTTATGTAAATTGCTTAGTATGGCCTCTTATATTAGGATTGTAGTTATTGCAACTCTTGTTTAATTTCTGCTGCTGTATTTATACTCTGATAAGTTCAGGTCATGCTTATGCTCTAGCATTTCCCTTATGATTGCATGGTGCGGAGTTAGAAGGACATGATGGTTAACAAACTAGTCACGTGTCTACGGACCCATAAAGGAAAATTTTTATTTTCCCTAATTTTGGCTTACTCCGGGGCGTGACATCTATCCTTGGTAGTGGGTAGCAATCCTTAGGGCAGGATTTGTTTAGGTCGGTAAAATCCACGCATAGCCTCCACTTTCTGTTACCTTTCTTGACGAAGACAATATTAGCCTGCTAGTCGGGATACTACACTTCATGGACTGACTTTACTTGAGGAGGTTCCCAACCTCCTCGCATACCGCTTCTTATCTTTTAGGCACCATTCCTCTCCTCTTTTTCTTAACTGGGTAGAAGCTCATATCAACATTGAGTTAGTGGGACATGACCCGGGGATTAATTCTAGGCATGTCTTCGTGGTTCCACGCAAAGACGTCCTGATTCGGTCTTAAAAACTAGATTGACTTTTCTCGGAGACTGGTTCCAGGAGGGAACCAACGCTGACACACCGGTCGAGGAACTGGGGATCCATTATTACTTGGCTGAGTTTTTTAACTAGGTTGACTCCATCCCTGTTGTCCCTTGGGTCCATCTCTTCAATGTTCATTGCTTCGGAGAGCGCATCCTTGCGCAAAGAACTGACATAATAGCTCCAGGTGATGGCTTGATCTCCTCTCAAGCTCCCTGGTCTTGGTGGAGTCGGGAACTTGACGACTAGGCTGTAAGTTGACATGACCGCTTCGGCCTTGTTAAGTATTGGCCTCTCGAAAATAGCATTGAAAGCAGATAGGCCTATACCACAATAAAGTTTGCGAGCACGAAGATCTGCTGCGTGTAAGTCCCCATTAGAACTAGTAGCTCAATCATCTTGAGTAGGTTATGTTCGGGACCCGTTGAATCCCACCAGTGGAGTGGCCACTGGTCGGAGCCGGTCTCTTAAGATTCCAATCCGATCAAACACTGAAGCAAAGAGTATGTCATAGGAGCTTTTTGTGTACCCTATTAACCATGTAATTGGCTATAGAGAGCGTTACCACTAGTGGATCATCTGGGGGTAGTGCAGATCTCGGATATCACTAGATGAGAAGGTAAGGGTGTCGGTTGGAGGATAGTTGACTGGTTAAACATGTGCGACATTCACTCGGGATGCCAGGGCATACCTCTTCCTTGTTGACTGCTAGTCTCCTCCGCCAGATGTGTCTCTGGAGACCATGTTGATGTGACTGAGGGGCTGTTGCTACTCAGGGGCTCGAGTATCTTAGCGCTGCTATCTGTCTTTGGTGACAAACTCGGCTAGATGGCCCTACTCAATGAGCTTTTCTATAGCAATCTTGAGTTTAAAACAATCCTCGGTGTCATGGCTGTGGTCGTTGTGGTACTGGCAATATTTTTCCCGATTCCTTTTCTCTGGTGGACTCTTCAACTTGGTCAGTTTCTTGATGTCACACCCCGAAGAAGTAAACAGTGAGAAAACAAGTTCCTTTTTTGTCTTGTAAGTTCATGACTGGTAAATAACCGCATTGTCAACAACTCAAACCAATAAACACAACAATAGGGAGGATGCTATTAATATAACATATTTAATTAACATAATCAGAGGTACAACAGAAATATAAAAGATTTATAAGCAATATATGCCCAAGTAAAAATTATAAAAGTCTACTAAAACTATTACAACAGCTGGCTTATAGTCTGAAACCTTTAGCAATAATAACACCAGTACAACAGATATACAAACTAATTATTACAAAACATCATGTCATCGTCTTTAAGCTTCTAGCTCCAAGTTCGGCGAAACATCATATCTCCATCCTCAAATCCTACGAAGCTCTAGACATTGGAATGTCCAGGGCATAAACGCCATTAGCTTTGAACACGAAGCTGAGTGAGTACATCAAAACACTCCTCACCCATTACTGTTTAGCATTTGAAAATGCAGTTAATCCCTTATCAATGATGTCTCTCATGGACAAAGCACATGTCTCATTAAACTATACATTAAATCAATGATAATAGGAAACACGCTAAGTAACGACAAAGATAAATATCATGGTATAATATCTCATCATGCTACTCAATGTCTAGCATTTCCAAATCCATACATGTAACCTATGCAACCACCCCATGCATCTATCTTTATGCTGGCATGCTCAATCCTTGACTGAATAATAATCTTACTAACCATTCTCATATTCATATCCATTTTTGTATGCCATTCAATCCAATAATAGAATTTGGTATCCATACATTGATACAATAATACAATTTAGTATCCATATGTCGATATAATAATACAAATCTGATATCACATAATTGACCAGCAGGCAACACCGGTTGCTTAGCTTATGGTGTCCTACGCAACACGATTCTATTCATACCGATATCCACGTTCATACTCGTATCCATACGTCAATACCACATAAGCCAGTAGGCCATATCGGTCGCTTACCTGGTGGTGTCCTATGCCACCCGAATTTTGTATTCATACGTGGATACAATATAATATCATTATGTTATCACATAATTAAGCCAGTAGGCCACATCAATCGCTTACTCGATGGTGTCCTAATTCACACGATCCCTTAATAGGTTACCGATCATCTACATGGTACGTCCTATTTGTAAATAATGGGAGCGGCACATCGAATGTATTCTACGATGTGTATATCCTCACTAGTCATCTATATAGTGAGTATCCATTAGGGCACTAGCTGTACGAAATCGTCAATGGTACACTGGACATCTTCAATAGTGCATATGCATCACTAGACGTCTTCAATTGTGAGAGGCGTACGAGGAACTCTAGCCATCCCACGGATCCAAAGTACACATATCACATTATTGTACATTAAGGCATAGTTCTCGATTCTCATCATATTCTCTTCACTCTTCATAATACTATCCTATGCATGCTGACCAATTGTTATGCAATGCTCATGTTCTAGAAAACCAGACTACCACATGCTCTATGTTCAACATAACTACTCATTACTAATTATTAACATATAGTTTTGTTCTATTACACTATTCAGTTTAACAACATCAACATATGGAATCATGGTACAACATTTAACTAACTAAATAGTTCATATTAAAATCAATAGGAATTAGTCATGTTCTGTGAGGTTCGATCGATTCAACACTTTTCAATCAATTGAGGAAAAGTAGTTTCGATCGATTGATATCCCTTTGATCAATTGAGGAAACCGCAAGTTTGATCGATTAAGAAAAGTTTGATCGATTGAGGAAAGTAAACTTTGATCGATTGAACCAAGTTCAATCACTCGAGAATCATCTTCTACCCAGGAATTGGGCAGAGACGAACTGGTACAATGAGGTCATAATATACATATTCTAAACATACATAAATCATCTTAGAGTTATCCCTTGAGTGAGTTAATGAAGTCACCTTGTCCCGACATTCTGGTGATGGAATCCCGAGCTCTATAGTGGTGGCTATGGTGAGCTTCTTCTCTCTCTTCTCTGGTCTCTCTCTGTCTTCTACTTCCTCTTCTTCTTCCCATCTTCTTATTATCCCTCCCTCTACCCAAGGGTATATGTATAACACATACATACACTGTTATATACAGAATATACACACACACACACATGCTCTCTCTCTGTCTCTCTCCCACTCTCACTCTAAACTCTCTAAACTATCAAACATCCACACATATAGATACACACTTATATAGGGAGGGGAAGATAGCAGGTGGCAGCTTTCGCGTATAAGGATCAAACCACTTTCGATCAATTAGAGTGAGTTCAATCGATTGAGAATAGGTCGTTCTTCAATTAATTAAAAGAAGTTCAATCGCTTGAGAAAGGTTCCACGTCACATAATTAGATCGGCAGAGTTTTGATCGCTCAAAGTAGGTTCGATCGCTTAAGAACACAAAAGTTCAAGTGATCGAGAAGACTTCGATTGATTGAAAAAGGTTTCTTTACAAAGGGCTTACACAAGTATACAGGGTTTTATTTATACAACCATGCATTTGAAAATATCGGGTATTACACTTGAGTAGTTTTTAAGTTTTTGCAGCGGGCATGACTTCTTGGATAGGTTGGGAAAGCAGCGTGAAGGCTATCGGGTGCTGATCCTGATCGCCCTTATATCGATCTTGCTTTTGCTCCTTTCTCGAACTCTTCTCGGAGCCTTCCCATTTCCGTTTAGCTCTTGGGGACTCATCTTCTGTAATGTTTGAACACATGGACTTCAAGAATTTTTCGGTGTCAATGTACTTCCTAACCCTTTCGAAAGTTCAACCAAGGTTACTAGTCGTTGTTGGTGGATTGATGTGGTAACCTTGGTGTTTTGAACCCTTGAGTAGAAGACCGTAATTACAACTATCTTGTTTAGGTGATAGACCTGAAGCTTTTGCTGGTTGAACCGATTGACATAATCCTTCAAGAATTCTCCCTTTTACTACTTGACAGTAAGTAGTTGGGTGTCTGGTTATGGTCAATCGAGCATACACATGAACTGGCTAATGAATAGCTTACTGAGCTCCCTGAAATCGTTAATCAGTTGGGGTCTTATGGAATAGAACCATTGCGCAGTTGGGTCCTTTAAAGTGCTAGAAAAGGCCAGGCAGTACAGTTCATTGGCATTGGTTGCCAGTGCCATCTGAGCCTTGTAGGTCTGGATGTGGTAGACCGGACTTCCCGAGCCATTATAAGAGTCGAGATAAGGTTGTTTAAACTTCCATGGAATGGAAAACCCTAAAATTTGGTCAAAGAACAGTGACTCAGTATCTGTGTTGGCATGATCAGGACTCAATTTTTGGCCTAGCTTCTTGATTTGTTTTTCCAAGTCCTTTATACGGGCTTCTACGTCATCTCGACTGGTATCCATACAGTAGGTTGGGTCAGAGGAAAAAGATTCCTCCTCGAAGTGTGTTTCCCTCAGGGATAAGGCTCAGCTATAACTCTGGTTGATCATATGCCTAAGGTCACTTTGGTTCCTGGCCGGGTATTCTTGGGCCAATTCCCGGGTCACGCGTTCTTGCCTCTCCACTCTGGCAGCACGCTTATTGTTCTTGATGTTTCTGGCATCCTCCATGCAACTTGGGGGGTGAGGATTCTCTTTTATACTTGCTAGAGACCTCCTTGTACATGGTAAGTAGATTGATAAGGTAACATAATCCAATTTGGATTGATTAGCACAAATTGTGCTAGTTTCCTAATTAGATTAGGAAATAATCTTTGACATTCCATTAGTCTTCTAATTAGAATAGGAAACTTTTGGATGAATCTGGATTGCATCTCTAGGCTGGCCTGAACTATCCTACAAAGAGCTGAGCCTTGGTTGATTTCTTTACTCGTAGGTCTGGTCTTGAAACAATAGGAGCGGCACATCAGACGTCTTCTATGATGTGTATAACCTCATTGGTCGTCTACACGGTGAGTACACATTCGGGCACTGACTGTACATAATCATTAATGGTATAGTGGACGTCTTCACAAATGCATACGCATCATTGGTCGTCTTCAACAGTGAGAGGCTCACTAGGAACTCTAACCGTTCCACGTCCACCCGATTCCTCAGCCCTTGATCCCATGGATCCAAAGTACACATATCATGTTATTCCACATTGAGGCACAATTCCCAATTCTCATCATATTCTGTTATCTCTTCATAACACTATCCCATGTATGCTGACCACATGTTATGCAATGCTCATGATCTAGATAACCAGACTACCACATGCTCGGTGTTCAACATAACTACTCATTACTGATATTAACATATAGTTGTGTTCCGTTCCTCTATTCAGTTTAACAATATCAACATATGGAATCATGGTCCAACATTTAACCAACTAAACAGTTTATATTAAAAATCAACAGGAGTTAGTCATGTTTTGTGAGGTTCAATTGATTGAACTCTTTTTAATCGATTTAGGAAAAGTAGTTTCTATCAATCAATATCCCTTCAATCGATTGAGGAAACAAGTTCGATTGATTGAGAATAATTCGATTGATTGAACCAAGTTTAATCATTCGAGAATCATCTTCAACCTGGGAACTGGACAGAGACAAACTGGTACATTGGGGTCACAATATACACATTCTAAACATACAAAAACCATCCTAGAGTCATTCCTTGATTGAGTTAATGAACTCACCTTGTCCTGGCGTTCACGTGATGGTGTCCCAAACTTTACAGTGGCGGCAATGGTGAGCTCCTTCTCTCTCTCCTTCTTCTCTTCTCCATATCTTCTCTGGTCTCTCTCTATCTTTTGCTTCCTCTTCTTCTTCCCCTCTTCTTCTTCTCCTCCCTCTCTTTATAAGGGGGTAAATATATAATACACATACACGGTTATATATATAGAACACACACGCATGCTCTCTCTCTCTAAACTCTCTAAACTGTCAAACACCCACACATACAAAGAACACACATATATATAATAGTATATAGGGAGGGGAAAAGAGCAGGTAGCAGCATTTGTGTATAATGATTAGACAACTTTTGATTGATTGAAGTGAGTTTGATCGATTGAGAACAGGTCTGTCAAGGTTTGATCAACTAAAATAAGTTCAATCACTTGAGAAAGGGTCCACGTCATAGAATCAGGTTAGCAGAGTTTCGATCACTCGAAGTAGCTTCGATTGCTTAAGAAAACAAAAGTTCAAGCAATCGAGAAGGCTTCAATCGATCGAGAAAGGTTCTTCACCAAGTGCTCACACAAGCATATAGGGTCTTATTTATATAACTATGCATCTGAAAATATAGGGTATTACACTTGAGTAGTTTTTAAGTTTCTGCAACATGCATGACTTCTTGGATAGGCCGGGAAAGTAGCGTGAAGGCTATCGGGGTTTGATCCTTATCGCTCTTTTGCCGATCTTGCTTTTGCTTCTTTCTCGAGCTCATCTCGGAGCCTTCCTATTTCTACTTAGCTCTCAGGGACTCATCTTCTGTAATGTTTGAATGCATGGACTACAAGAATTCTTTGGTGTCAATGTACTTCCCAACCCTCTCCGAAAGTTCAACAAAGGTTGTTAGTCGTTGTCGGTGGAATGATGTGGCAGCCTTAGTGTTCTGAACCCCCGAGTAGAAGTCTGTACTTACAACTGTCTCATTTAGGTGATGAGCTTTTGCTGGTTAAATAAATTGACATAATCCTTCAAGGATTCTCCTTTTTGCTGCTTGATAGTAAATAGTTGGGTGTCTAGTGACTGTTGATCGAGCATACACATGAATTAGCTAAAGAATAGCTAACTGAGCTCCTTGAAATCGTCAACCGATTGGAGTCTGAGGGAATGGAACCACTACATAGCTGGGTCCTTTAGAGTGCTAAAAAAGGCCAGGCAGTACAGCTCATCGACATTGTATGCCAGTGCCATATAAGGCTTGTAGGTTTGGATGTGGTTGACCGGACTTCCCGTGCCATTGTAAGAGTCAAAGTGAGGTTATTTAAACTTGCGTGGAGTGGTAAACCCCATGATTCGATCGAAGAACGGTGACTCGCTATTAATGTTGGCATGCTCATGACTCGATTTGTGGCCTAGCTTTTTGATATGTTTTCCCAAGTTCTTGATGCCGGCTTCTACGTCATCCCGATAGGTATCCATATAGTAGGTCAGGTCAGAGGAAAAGGCTTCCTCCTCAAAGTATCAAGTCCTCAGGGATAAGGCTCGTCTATAAATCCAGTTGATCATATGCCTAATTTCACTTTGGCTCCTGGCCGGGTGATCTTGGGCCGATTCCCGGGTCACACATTCCTACCTCTCCACTCTGGCATCACGCCTATAGTTGATGATGTTTCTAGCATCCTCCACGTAACTTGGGAGGCAAGGATTCTCTTTTATACTTGCCAGAAACCTCCTTGTACATGGTAATTACATTGATAATGTAACACAATCAAATTAGGATTGATTAGCGCAAATTGTGCTAATTTGCTAATTAGATTAGAAAAGACTCTTTGACATGCCATTAGACTTCTAACTGGTATAGGAAACTTCTGGATGGATCTGGATTGCATCTCTAGGCTGTCCTAAACTATCCTACAAAGAGTTGGGCCTAGGTGGCTTTCTTGACCCGTAGGTTGGGTCTTGCAACAATGGGAGCGGCACATCTAACGTCTTCTATGATATGTATAACCTCATTGGTCGTCAACACATTCAGTATACATTAGGGCACTAGCCGGACGTAATCGTCAATGGTATACTGGATGTCTTCAATAGTGCATACGCATCACTAGGAACTCATACTGTCCCACATCAACCCGACACTTCAGCCGTTGATCCCATGGATCAAAAGTACACTTATCACTTTATTCCAAATTAAGGCACAGTTCCCGATTCTCATCATATTCTCTTATCTCTTCATAACACTATCCCATGTATACTGACCACATATTATCCAATGCTCTAGAAAACCAGACTGGCACATGCTCGGTGTTCAACATAATTACTCGTTACTGATATTAACATACAGCTATGTTCCGTTCCTCTATTCAGTTTAACAATATCAACATATGGAATCATAGTACAACATTTAACCAACTAAATAGTTCATATTAAAATTAATAGGAGTTTATCATGTTTTGTGAGGTTCTATCGATTGAACTCTTTTTAATCGATTAAGGAAAGTAGTTTTAATCGATTGATGTCTCTTCGATCGATTGAGGAAACAACAAGTTCGATCGATTGAGAATAGTTTGATGGATTGATAATAGTTCGATCGATTGAGGAAAGTAAACTTCGATCGATTGAACCAAGTTCAATCTCTCGAGAATCATCTTTTACTAGGAGCAAGGTAGAGACAAATTGGTACAATGGGTCACAATCTACACATTCTAAACATATAGAATCCATCCTAGAGTCATCCCTTGAGTGAGTTAATGAACTCACCTTGTCCTGGCGTTTTGGTGATGGCGTCTTGTGGTCCGCAGCGGTAGTTATGGTGAGTTCCTTGTCTCTCTCCTTCTTCTCTTCTCTGTCGCTTTTCTGGTTTCTCTCTATCTTCTGCTTCCTCTTCTTCTTCCCCTCTTCTTCTTCTCCCTCTCTATGCCCGTTATATGTATATATGAACACACACACACACACACAAGCTCTCTCTCTAAACTCTCTAAATAGTCAAACACTACATATATATATAAGAAAGGGAAAAGAGCAGGTGCCAGCTTCTACATATAAGTATCAGACCACTTTTTATCGATTAAAGCAAGTTCGATCGATTGAGAACAGGCCAGTCAAGGTTCGATCGATTAAAAGAAGTTCAATTGCTTGAGAAAGGGTTCACGTAATATAATTAGGTTTACAGAATTTTGATAGCTTGAGAAAACTAAAGTTCAACCGATCTAGAAGACTTCAATCGATTGAAAAAGGTTCTTTATCAAGGGCTCACACAAGTAAACAAGGTCTTATTTATATAACCATTCATCCGAAAATACAAGGTATTACATTATCTACCACTTATCTTTAGATTTTTTCCTCGAAATCTAAAATAGCCCCTATAACAAAAAGAATCCATCTCACAAAATAGACTCTGAATGCTCATATTCTCGTTTTATATAAACAATCACATCAATGATCAACTAGTTAAGTTTAAAACACATGATATGAAGATGCCAATGATCTATCAGTACTACGGTGATAGCTACCAATCCTCAGGGTTTAGCTATATGAAATTCGTATGTCAAACTTTGGGAAAAAGATTCTAGGCAATCTAATCATCTTATAAATCTGAAGTAACAAATCTCCAAACACAGTAGGTTCCTTTCTCAGGTCAAACTCTACGACATGAGGGTTCTACTGATTAAGTTTTCTATTCTCATCTAAGTTGTAGCGAAGTGTTGTTGTCTACTCCCGTCTTCGAAGATGCTTCGTACTGTGTTGACAATGTCTCCACTTCCTCATGTGACTCCAAATTCTCATGTACTATCTTTGAGGTCGTACTATCTGTTGAATACTCGTTCTACTTCCATGTACTAATTAAATAGGTTAGGAAGGGCTATATACTAACTGATTTTCATGAATCATTCTACTGTATTGTGTGGATAAAAGTAACATGCAATTGCTGTTGAAAAGTATCCTTCTACAGTACTCTTTGTAATTCTGGTGTTGTCTCTGCATTACTCATATCTCTTCTCGTATACTCGCAATCTTCTAGTTCATCCTCATCTATCAAGGCTATGTTTCAAGAAAATTGACATTCCTCATCTATAGTCTCTGTCCAACTTACCAATGGTTGGCGTAGTCTTTTGTATAGGGATACAATTGATGTCATATAGGGATGTAATTGATGTTATGTCTATCATAGACGACTATCGATTAGTGCCAAATGATTTATTTGGGTATTTACAATTTATGGTGTAGGCTCAACATTGTAGGGTGAGCTGATTAGTCTAATCCTTTTACTGTCAAATCAAAAGAATGCTAACTTTCTGCAATATCGGGATTATATGTAAAACAAAATATAGATGCTGAGTGTTATACATTCTGTTTATCGTCCTTGTCTATATTGAGACCAATTATTTGTTCGACGAGTCTGCCCTTGTGGTACTTGTTGCGATGGAGAATTGTGTTACATTTCTAGTTCTGGACAAAACTTATGGGCATGACCAACTTTTCCCTCGTCTATTAGATTTTCTTGATGCTCTACATTCTTGGGAATGGTAACCTGGTACTCCATAATTGTAGTACATATCTCGTTCTCTATGCTGTGTTGGAGTTGCTATTGGTTTTGATTCTTTCTTGTTGTTCCCCAATCTCTTACGCTTCTAGCAATTGCCCATGTAACTTCTCCCTATTTTTCCTTATTGAACTTGGTTAGCTGCCAACACAACTTGACTGTCCCTTCATCTCTAATCCGTGAAGAGAAACTGGACGTTTTCTTGAAATGTTTGATCAAAGTATTGTCCTTCACTACTTTGAGTATCGTCTTCTAGTTTCGTTGCTATTTTTACCAGAGCTTTGAAAGATTTGTTTAAATGTCCTATAGTCATATGATGAATATGTGGAACTAATCCCTAATGATATCTTTTGATCTTTCTTCTCGGTGTATCTCGATCATATGTGGGGCAAATCATGATAGTCTCTCGAATTAAGTTGTATATTCTGGCACTGCCAAACTACCTTGGATTAATTGTATGAATTCCATTTCTAGTTTATTCTTCTCGGATTCTGGAAGTACTTCTTTAGAAATCAAGTCTTGAATGATTCCCAATTCATCCTTGCTATAGCTTCTTCACCTATCGTAGCTTTCACTGTATCCCACCAATTTGTAGCTGAGAACGTCAGTTGAAATACGTCCAAATGTCGTTTCTTAGTGTCAGTACATTCAAGTGTCTCAAATATCAATTCTATCTGGCAGATCCATTGCTCAACTTGCCATGCTCCCGTTAATCCTGTAAAGGTTCCGGGTTGAAGAGCACAAAATTCCTATAGCAGCTTGACTCTCGTTTGACATAGTGGTGCATCATTGTCGATGACATAATCAGCACGATTGATAACTTATTCCATGAGTTAGATGAAAACTCTGACCATTCCTATTGGATCTATCTCTACATCAGGTACTCCATTCAATTGGCCTGGGTTTCCTCGTGTCGTTCTAACCATAACGAGTACTGGTAGCATTCAGTGTCTCAACCTATAAATGAAAATCTATTCGGACAGTCGCATTCTATCTTGCAGCTCAAGCAAAAACATGTGGTAAAAAATATATTGTACCACTATATAATACGATCACATTAAGCAATATGAATACTTCATATAAATAAGTACAGTAACCACAGAAGTCAGTCTACCTACCAGGTATTCTCAAATGTATCTATGCTCAAAATAAGGGTTACTAGACAACAGGTTCTATGTGTAACATCAAATCCAAACATTCTAACACTATTCTTAGGTTCCAGACTACGAGTGCTGCTCAACTAACGTGTGAGACCACTCAACTAACATGTGAGACCACTCAAATAACATGTGGCTCAAGGTAACAGGATAGAACCTCGTTCTACTTCTAGGTCATACGTACTATTCCGAGATCGCTCAAAAATTCATCAGTTTCTAAAATCCAATGGCTCTACACTTATGATCTATGTACCCACAACTAATTCTCAATGCCTTATTCTCTGTGTACTCAGCTATCAACATTCTTATTAGTTCCAACAGTTACTATTCTCCAAAAAATTATCCTAAAGCGGATTCTTCTAACTTCTTGTCTACGTGACAAGATAACAGTTTCGTCTCATCTAAGCTAATCCTCATGCTATCGACATTAACTTAGAACTCAGGTTCCAACACAAAAGATAAGTGGTTAACAACTGAAACCTAGGCTCTGATACAAAAAATCCTGTCATGCCCCGAAGAAGCAAAAATAAAGAAAATAAACTTTTTGGTCCTGTAGGTTCGTGACTGGTGAATAACCGTATTGTCATATATTCAAACCAATAAACACAATGATAAGGAGGGTGCTAGTCATAGAACATATCATGTTAACATAATCAGAATGTAAAAGGTTTGGAAGCAATGTATGCCCAAGTACCAATTATATAAGTTTACTAAAACTATTATAGCAGCTGGCTTATAGTTTGAAACCTACAACAATAATAACACCAGTACAACAGATATACAAACAAATTATTGCAAAGTGGCACGTTTTCGTGTTTAAGCTTTCAGCTCCAAGTTCGAGGAATATAAGACCTCCGTCCTCAAAATCATTGAAGCTCTAGACATTGGAATGTGCAGGACAAAAATGCCATCAACTTTGAACACAAAAACTGAGTGAGTACATCAAAACACTCCTCACCCGTTACTGTTTAGCATTTTAAAATACAATTAATCCCTTATGAATGACGTCTCTCATGGATATAGCAGAGGTCTAATTAAACTATACATTAAATCAATGATAATAGGAAACATGTTAAGCAACGACAAAGATAAAGATCATGGTATAATATCTCATTATGCTACTCAATGTCTAGCATTTCCAAATCCATGCATGTAACCTATGCAACCACCCCATGCATCTATCTTTATGCAAGGCTGCTGAATCCCTGACTGAACAATCATCTTACTAAACATTCTCATATTCATATCCATTCGTTGATGCAATAATATAATTCGGTATCCATACGTTGATAGAATAAATCAATTCAAAATCCATGCGACGATACTGTCACGCCCCGAAGTACCAAAAATAGGGAAAAATAAATTTCCTTTATGGGCTCGTAGACACGTAACAGGTTGTGAATGTCACCTGATTGTCCGAAAATGCTTAAAACAATAATATAATACGGGAAAGTGAATGAGTTCAGTGAAAACAAGAATCTAAAAATTCAAGTCTTACATGATTAGTATATATTACAGACTAAAAGATATCTAAAAGATAGATATTACAAGTTCAACTAAGCTATTATATCATTAAACATATTAATAACATAACTATGATAAAAGAAAAACTCCAATATCTTCCGCTGGCGAAACCATAGCCTTCTTCGTAGTATTCTTCACCAGCATAGTCTTTAGTAGTAAAATCTGTATCTTGATCGTAGCCAGCTCAGTCTGGACCTGCAAAGGCTAGATGTGGAAGGTCCATCGGCATGAAAAGCCGTTAGCAGTTAGGCTAAGTGAGGGTCCCCTTAAGGTTACCACCACCAAGGTAAGTTATTCATCATCTCTTCTTATTTCTCGAAACCATATCTCGTTCATCATTTCTTATTCTCGATACTATGTCTCGTTCGTCTTTTCTTATTCTCAAAACCATGTCTTATTTAAACGCAATCATTCCCTTTGAAACTTAACCCAGAACTGAACTGACTAATGACATTGACTGAAAGAAGACTTAACTCTAAACGCATTTACTAATCAAGAAAGAACAATACTCAACAATGAATAGTTAACTGTCGCCCAAATAGCATTAAAACTATCGCCCAACTGGCATTCAAACTATCACCCAAATGGCATAAGTGTGCGGGACATTAACAATCTCTTATTTGAACATGTCATGCTGATCCTCAGGTCGCCCGCACGTTACCGAACATGTCATGCCGATCCTCAGACCAAGGGTATGGAAAATTAATAATCACTTGGACGAACACGTCATGCCGATCCTCAGGTCACCCGTACATAACTGAACACGTCATGCCGATCCTCAGTCCAAGGGTACAAAACATTTCACAACTCCTGTGGGATATTCACATTCACTTAGTCGAACACATCATGTCGATCCTCAGGTCACCCGCACGACCGAACACGTCATGCCGATCCTCAGACCAAGGGTACGAAAAACTAATCAACTACTTGATCAAACATGTCATGATGATCCTCAGGTCATCCGCACTTGACCGAACACGTCATGCCGATCCTTAGATCAAGGAACAAAACATAACTCACCAATCGACTCCATGGAATAATCGAGAGACCAACTTTGCAAGAATTATCCAAATACAACACGAAAGTTCACGTATCAACTTTGACCGGTAGTCACACAACTAGAAACGAAACCCAACATCCCTGATTTGCATTAAATCTGTTATTGAAGGTTTTATCATTATTTTTCACGTTCATACGTTTTGTAGTTTAGTTCATTAATATCATCCATTTATAACCGTTAATATTTCGCTATACGTCTGACATTCCGTTTTACTTCTCAATATACTTATGATGGAAACTTTTCCGATCACTTATTAACACAATAATCGTGCCATACAACATACTTATAGTTTGGGTATGAACTTTCAACGGTCTATAACGTGAATTTAATACCAATAAACATATAGATGAAACCCTTAACATACTCATCTATACGATAACACTACCATAGCACAATATTTTCATAACAACACAGGTACCAAAAAACTACCATCAACAATCAACACCATGCATAAACAAAACATCATACAAAAGCTATACAATCTCTCAGGGTACATTTTCACTGTGTTACCTGAAACCACATTATTTATTTGGGCATGATAATTTACTTTATACATCAAACTCAAAACTAAAACATTGTAGGTATTTGGATCATCTTTATGTACAAAAAAATCTAGCTTCAATTACATTTTTGAGCTGCTCAAAATATTTATTTTACTAGACATTTCTTATATCTCGGACTGTTCTGTCCCAGATTTTTAGCACTGCATTATACGTGAAATTTACCTATGAAGGATTCATATTTAGACAGGCTATAGATGAGTTATTTGTATATAAATGAGTTATCTTTCTCCACAAAAAAAACATAGCTTAATTCTAATTTTTGAGCTGCTCCAAACGTTGATTTTACTAAACTACATTCTGCTAAAAATTTCTGTTTCCCAGATTTAAAATGCTGCCTTATACATGCATTTCACCCATCAAGGATTGATTTGTAGACCAACCTATAGTAAGAGTTATTTGTAGATAAATGCGTTAGCTTTCATCACAAAAAAATCTAGCTTAATTCCAATTTTTGAGCTCCTCAAAACGTTCAATTAATTAAACTACATTCTGTTGGAAGTTTCTGTTTCTCAGATTTAAAGCACTTGTCTTGCATGTCATGAAAACTTCAACACAACAACATCAAATTCCTAATAAACATTATTACATACTGCATATGTTCTAAATTGAGTTATATTACTCACCAAAGCTTAGAATTAAGCTTGGATGTTGATTTGAAACTTGATGAAGCTTTGAACTCAAACTCCAAGGATGAACTTCTTCTTCTTCTAACTTCTTGATTCTTCATACTGCTAGGAATTTTCTTGAGCTTCTAGGATTTATAAACACAGCTCTTAGGTTCCCATGGTAGTGTATATAGGTGTATGGGTGTGTATATGTGTTTGCATGTGAGGTGTATACAGGGGAATGGCGTGAAAGCTTGGTTTTTCCTTGTTTTTCTTCTATATCTCCATGGGATTTATAACTCCCAACTCTCTTTCTTAACTTAGGTGCAGGTTATAAGAGTTGAAGAGAGTGTAATGCATGCATATAGGTGTGGTTATATAGAAAATGCAAGTGCTAGGTGTCCTATTGCATGCTTGCATGCTAGGACATGTGTCCTTGTAGTGGACATGTGTTAAAGGGGTGACATGTGGCTACCATGTGGGGCCCACCTCGGGTTGTGTGCCACTTTCTCAATTTATGTGCATAAGTTCCTCGGTATATGTGTCAGTCTCAATTTATGTACAACCGGGTATTATTTCTAATGTCTAGGTTTGGGTACAGGACTAAGTTAAATCTTATTATGGTCGAGTTGGTATGGTTAGTACAGTCTAATCAGTAATCCTAAGATACGTCAAAATTATCACCCAACTAAAATAATAATATAATAATATAGCCGGTCCAATGCAAAAATTCGAAAAGCTAATATTATTAATGAAAGAAAATTACAGGTGTTACATCTTCCACCACCTATTAAAGGATTTCGTCCTTGAAATCAGTATCAACTAGTACTAAACAGGAATGAGAATTTCTGGAGATTTTCAGGAGCTACATCTCTACCCACCTTATCAGAGGATTTTGTCCTCGAAATCTAGGGTTTGTTAGTCTCAGAAAGTACAAGGTACTAATCATATCTCAGATTTTAAGGTTGTGAGGTTCCCACTAGCTAGTTAATCAGACCTTCTCACCAATTCTTTCGAATGTCCAAACTTCTTTGCTAAACAACACCATGTGAATTTCAAAGTTCTGACATTGAATATGGCACTTTTGGTCTTTCGTCTTGTTCAGTGCTGGGATTAATTTGATGATCTGCGAGCTCTCTTTCGGGACCTTCTTTGTGGTGGAACCATGTTCTAAATTCCTCGTTCTGGACAATCTTTGTGCACACATCCAATTTTTTTTCCATGATTGAAGCACTATGCCTATCAACTTGTGAGTTGTTTCGGTGCTTTGCATTCTTTGAAGTGATGTCCAGATATTTCGCAGCCGTCGCAGATATCACGTTACTTTGGATGTGTCTGAACGGCAGTCTGATTAACTTTCCTTTCATTGTTTCTTTTGCGTCTTTGATCGACAAGATTCTTACCTCTTAGCTTCTTGATGTGATGGTTAAGAAGTCTCGTTGGTCTCACGATTGTCTTCTATAACTTGTAGTGGTCGTGAATGTATCCCTCAGCATGTTAGTACGAAGAATGTTGTAGATTGATGCATCCACTCAAAAAGTGTTGTGATCTACTACACCGTTGGTGATAACGTACGCGAGTTGGTGGAAGATTCGATCGTAAATACTCTAATGTGTCGCAGTGATAGCTTCCTTTCTTTTGGTCTAATAGCACGTTACCTCGAGCGATCAATATTTTAATGGTACTTTATCTTCGACTTCAAACTATAGGTTCTTCCTTCATTTCTGATCTTTTTGACATGATGATGATTGACATGGCCTTCTATATAAAACCTCGAGTAACGCCATGCCTATGCTTGACTTTGTCGTAGTTGGCAAACATTTTGATCAGCGACGAGTAGGTTCTCTAGTATTTTTCGTTCTTGATGCACCACGAGCTTTCATAATTGATGGTGTAAACTTTCCCATGTGTCTCTGATGTTGTTGATGATGTGAGCTGGTAAGACGTCTTCTATCGTTAGGTTAGCGCGTCTGGTTTGACCGCCAGTCTAAAGGTGGGATACGATGCTTGTTGTATACTTATAGTTACTAATTGATGATTTGTTGTACGTCTATAATAATATATATATATTAGAACAGTAATCATTATAATAATACTAGATACACAAAACTAGATTCATTAATAAGTCAAAATTTTCGATAATCAATAATATAGGTTGTATCAACTCCCCTTCTTCTGCCAAGTTCATCAACAGATTTTGATTGATGTTCTTCATTGCCTCGTAATCCTTGCGAATGTGGTCCATTCCACCACATTTGTAACATCGCGATCCTTGTCCTCCAATTTGCTTCGGTGTTGGATATTCGTCGAAGTGATGTCCACGATTTCTGCAGTTGAAACAACGTTGGCATGTTTTGTGTTGGACCGATGCTATTGTTGTGTCAGACTTTCTCTTGTTCCTCATGTGCTCTTTTAGTCTTTGTTGTGCCTCTTTGCCTAATCTAGCTATATTAGGGATGGTGGTATTGTGTTGGGCTTGTCTAAGCTGCATGTGCTCCGTAGCATCCATCTCGAGTGCTTTACAGTCTTTGCTCAAATGTCCTCTCTTCCAACAGTTGTAGCAGATAATGTTTGGTTGGTTACAGGTCTTGGGAGCTTGACATTCCTTGGCTAGACATCCAGGGTTTCCACAGTTGAAATAAATGCCATGATCATTGTTCTCCATTTTCAAGTTATCCTTCTAGTAGGGTTGACCTTGGTAGTGTAGCAGGTTGTGGCTTAAGTGGTCTCAAAAGCGATTCTAAATGGGCGATATGGAGGTTTCTAAACAACTTGTCTCCATAGTCACTTGTGTTAGTGCTGTTCGCGGTCTTCCATAAGTCTTGTATTAGTCTTCCAAATATACTAGTAGGATTGATCTCCATAGGTATTATGTTGCTTAAACTTTTGGACTGGTCCTCAGTTGTTTGAGATGATTCATCCATTGCAGAGATCAAGAAGATTCTTGCGTTCCCACTTATGAGTTTGTTTCTATAAGGTTTCTATCATATCTTATGTAAAAGCAATCATAACCTGTTTTATTTCACATTACGGTTATCATCATAATCCCGGTGGCTAGAATACGATGATTGAAACGATTGAACAGATTGACCCAAAATGAAGCCGAATCCGAAAAGGCATATGAATCCTCACAGATAGAAGTATAGTAGTAGAATGATGTGATCCATTCAAGAATAAAATGTAAATCTAACAATAATTGGATGACTGATTACTATGGATGTAATCATAGTATCTCAAGATTTGTAGGAAATGAAAGTAACTAATGGCATAAGGCCTTGAATGAAATAAGATTTAGGTATTTCATAAGTGAAATATTCTAAATAATACCCTACTAATAAAGAATAATGTAGCAATTGAGAGAGACAATAAGAGGTCAAGATGTACAAAGAGTACAACATTTTTGAGTTCCTAACAAGAACAAGAACAGAGAACTTATTTAGAATTATTTCAAATGAAATGAACTTGTAAGAATTTGCTCAAGGGATAATAAGTCAAAAAGAATGACTTTGCAGTATTAGTAATCAAATTTATTTAGAATAATCTCAAAGACAATGAACTTTTAAGCTTTTAGTTCAAAGAATACTAAGTCAAAAGAATGACTTTCCAGTACTAGTGATCGAACTTGTTCTAAAAAGAATTTGTCAAGAATCGGATTATCAAGGTACATACTCAAGAATTGTTGACTGGGGAATTTCTAAAAATTCAAGGAAATGAATTACTTATCAAGGAGTGTATCACAATAATTATTGACGGTAATCGAAGCCACTTTACAAAATATGTAGATACCATTTTCAGAAGAAATGGCCATTAGAATAGAAGGCATCGATTTACTCAAAAGGAGTGGAGTGAGCAGAAAGGATATAACTGCCTACTAAGGTACTCCCTTACCATATCTAAGGTAAAGTTTGCCTCTCTTATTATCTATTACGGGACCTCTAAGAACTCCTCCTCAGGGTCCTCCTCCTCCTCCTCAATGTCAGCTGGATCTGCTTTGTGGTTCTGCTCAGGCATCGGTATCATCTTGTCCCCGTCAACTGCTGGTGTTGGATGGTCATGTACATCATCCACTGCTCTCTGAAGATCGTCTACTGGGTCAACCTCCTCGATTGGCTCGTCTTCGCTACTTGCTGGATCGTCCTCAATTGTCAGGTCATCATCATCATCTCTGTCGTTACCATAAGATGTGTCGTCTGTTGAGTGGTCACTACCTGCAGAATCCTCTCCACTTGCTATGTCATCATCGTTATCTGTATCCATAGGATCTGAATCGACATCTGGCTCTGGTATGGGCTCGGGTGAGATTGCTGGTGCTGGTGCGGCCATGATAATCCAGAAGAGTATATCGTTATATAGTGCCTCGTCCTGAGTCATGCTGATAAGCTCCTGGTGAATAAGTATGGTAGTCTCTGAAGCATGGATCGACTCGGGCTAAACTCGATCCGGATACTGCAATGTATCGGTAAGCACAGCTCTCCGTATGTCCTCCTCCAAGATCCTCTGTCGATATAGTATGGGCTCGGTAGGCTGGATACGACTGTCGCGATTATAGTGACCTCCGAAATCATCATAAATGAAGCTCGACTCCATAGCCATGCAAGAGGAGCTAACTTAGTGTTAGTACTAATACGAGGTAAATCTTAGGCTCATAACTTAAGGTGTAGAACAATCAGTGAGCGCGTCTAAACCTAAAGCTCCGGTACCAAAAATCCCTGTCATGCCCCAAAGTACCAAAAATAGGAAAAAATTAATTTCCTTTATGGATTCATAGACACGTTACTGGTTGTGAATGTCACCTGATTGTTCAAAAATGCTTAAAACAATAATATAATACGGGAAAGTGACTAAGTTCAGCGGAAGCAAGAATCTAAACATTCAAGTCTTACATGATTAGTATATTACAGACTAAAAGATATCCAAAAGATAGACATTACAAGTTCAACTAAGCTATTACATCATTAAACATATTAATAACAAAACTATGATAACAGAAAAACTCCAAGATCTTCAGCTGGCGAGACCATAGCCTTCCTCGTAGTAATCTTCACCATCATAGTCTTTAGTAGTAAAATCTGTATCTTGATCATAGCCAGCTCCGTCTGGACCTGCAAAGGCTGGACGTGGAAGGTCCATCGGCATGAAAAGTTATTAGCGGTTAAGTTAAGTCAGGGCCCCCTTAAGGTTACCACCACCAAGGTAAGTTATTCATCATCTCTTCTTATTTCTCGAAACCATGTCTCGTTCATCATTTCTTATTCTGGATACTATGTCTCGTTCATCTTTTCTTATTCTCAAAACCATGTCTTATTTAAATCCAATCATTCCCTTTGAGACTTAACCCAGAACTGAACTGATCAGATCAATGACATTGACTGAAAGAAGACTTAACTCTAAACGCATTTACTAGTCTAGAAAGAACAATACTCAACAATGAATAGTTAACTATCACCCAACAGGCACTCAAACTGTCGCCCAAATGGCATTCAAACTATCGCCCAACTGGCATTCAAACTGTTGCCCAAATGGCATAAGTGTGCGGGACATTAACAATCTCTTGGTCAAACACGTCATGCTGATCCTCAGGTCGCCCGCACGTTACCGAACACGTCATACCGATCCTCAGACCAAGGGTACGGGAAATTAATAATCACTTAGACGAACATGTCATGCCGATCCTCAGGTCACCTATGCATAATCGAACACATCATGCCGATCCTTAGTCCAAGGGTACAAAACATTTCACAACTCCTGCGGGATATTCACATTCACTTGGTGGAAACACGTCACGCCAATCCTCAGGTCACCCGCACGACCAAACACGTCATGCCATCCTCAGACCAAGGGTGCGGAAAACTAATCAACTACTTGATCGAACATATCATGACGATCCTCAGGTCATCTGCACTTGACCGAGCACATCATGCCGATCCTCAGATCAAGGAACAAAACATAACTCACCAATCGACTCCATGGAATAATCAAGAGACCAACTTTGCAAGAATTATCCAAACACGGCACGAAAGTTCACGAATCAACTTTAATCGGTAGTCACACGACTAGAAACGAAACCCAACATCCCTTATTCGTATTAAATCTGTTATTGAAGGTTTTATCGTTATTTTTCATGTTCTTATGTTTCGTAGTTTAGTTCATTAATATCATCCATTTATAATCGTTAATATTTCGCTATACGTCCGACATTCCATTTTACCTCTCATATTACTTATGATGGAAACTTTTTTGATCACTTATTAACACAATAATCATGCCATACAACATACTTATAGTTTGGGTATGAACTTTCAACGGTCATTAGACTATATTCATAACAATGGAAAACATAGCACATAGCTCATGGATTTATAACATGAATTTAATACCAATAAACATATAGATGAAACCCTTAACATACTCATCTACGCGATAGCACTACCATAGCACAAGATTTTCATAAAAACACAGATACCGAAAAACTAGCATCAACAATCAACACCATGCATAAACAAAACATCATACAAAATCTATACAATCTGCCAGGGTACATTTTCACTGTGTTGCCTGAAACCACATGATTTATTTGGGCATGATAATTTACTTTGTAGATCAAACTCAAAACTAAAACATTGTAGGTATTTGGATCATCTTCATGTACAAAAAAATCTAGCTTCAATTACATTTTGGAGCAGCTCAAAATATTTATTTTACTAGACATTTCTTATATCTCGGACTGTTCTGTCCCAGATTTTTAGCACTGCATTATACGTGAAATTTACTAATAAAGGATTCATTTTTAGACCAGGCTATAGAAGAGTTATTTGTATATAATGAGTTAGCTTTCTCCACAAAAGAAGCTAGCTTAATTCTCTTTTTTGAGCTACTCCAAACGTTGATTTTACTAAACTATATTCTACTAAAAGTTTCTGTTTCCCAGAGTTATAATGCTGCGTTGTACATGCATTTCACCCATCAAGGAGTAATTTTTAGACTGAGCTATAGAGGATTTATTTGTGTATAATTGAGTTAGATTTCATCACAAAAAAACCTAGCTTAATTCCGATTTTTGAGCTCCTCAAAACGTTCAATTAACTAAACTACATTCTGTTGGATGTTTCAGTTTCTCAGATTTAAAGCACTTATCTTGCATGTCATGAAAACTTCAACACAACAACATAAAACTCCTAATAAACATTATTACATACTATATATGTTCTAAACTGAGTTAGATTACTCACCAAAGCTTATAATTAAGCTTGGATGTTAATTTAAAACTTGATCAAGCTTTGAACTCAAACTCTAAGGATGAACTTTTTCTTCTTCTAACTTCTTGCTTCTTCTTACTATTGGGAATTTTCTTGAGCTTCTAGGACTTATAAACACAGCTATTAGGTTCCCATGGTAGTGTATGTAGGTCTATGGGTGTGTATATGTGTTTGCATATGAGGTGTATACAAGGGAAGATGGTGAATGCTTGGTTTCTCCTTATTTTCCTTCTATATCTCCATGGGATTTATAATTCCCAGCTCTCTTTCTTAACTTAGGTGCAGATTATGGGAGTGGAAGAGAGTGTAATGCAAGCATATAGGTGTGGTTATATAGAAAATGCAAGTGCTAGGTGTCCTATTGCATGCTAGGACATGTGTCCTTGTAGAGAACATGTGTTAAAGGGGTGTGACATGTGGCTGCCATGTGGCTGTATGGGGTCCACCTCGGGTTGTATGCCACTTTCTCAATTTATGTGCATAATTTCCTCGATATACATGTCGGTCTCTGTTTACGTACAACCGTGTATTATTTCTAATGTCCGGATTTGGGTACGGGACTAAGTTAAATCTTATTATGGTTGAGTTGGTATGGTTACTACAGTCTAATCAGTAATCCTAAGACACGTCAAAATTGTCACCCAACTAAAATAATAATATAATAATATAGCCGGTCCAATACAGAAATTCGAAAAGCTGATATTATTATTGAAAGAAAATTACAGGTGTTACAGATACAATAATGCAAATTTGATATCACATAATTGAGCTAGCAGGCCACAACAGTCGCTTACCCGATAATGTCCGACGACACACGATTCTACTCATACTGATATCCATATTTATACTCATATCCATACGTTGATACCACATAACTAAGCTAGCAGGCCACACCAGTCCCTTACCAAGTGGTGTCTTATGCCACATAAATTCTATATTCATACGTCGATACAATATAATATCATTTTGTTATCATATAATTCAGCCAGTAGGCCACACCGGTCACTTACCCAATGGTGTCCTACTTCACACGATCCCTTGATAGGTTATCGATCATCTACACAGTATGTCCTATCTGTAAACAATAGGAGAAGCACATCAGACGTCTTCTACGATGTGTATATTCTCGTTGGTCATCTACACGGTGAGTATTCATTAGGGCACTAGCCAGACATAATCGTCAACGATACACTGGACATCTTCAATAATACATACGCATTACTGGACATTTTTAGTAGTGAGAGGCGGACTAGGAACTCTAACCATCCCACTTCCACCCGGCTCATCAATCGTTGATCCCACAGATCCAAAGTACACATATCACATTATTCCACATTAAGGCACAGTTCCCAATTCTCATCATGTTCTCTTATCTCTTCATAACACTATCCTATTCATGCTGTCGACATGTTATGCAATGCTCATGCTCTAGATAACCAGACTACCACATGCTCTGTGTTCAACATAACTACTCATTACTGATTATTAACATGCAATTGTGTTTTGTTCCACTATTCAGTTTAACAATATCAACATATAGAATCATGGTACAACATTTAACCAATTAAATATTTCATACTAAAATTAACATAAATTAATCATGATCTGTGAGGTTCGATCCATTGAGGAAAAGTAGTTTCGATCGATCGATGTCCCTTCGATTGATTGAGGAAATAATAAGTTCAATCGATTAAGAATAGTTTGATTGATTGAGGAAAGTAAACTTCGATCGATTGAACCAAGTTTAATCGCTTGAGAATCATCTTCTACCTAGGAACTGGGCAGAGACAAACTATTACAACAGGGTCACAATATACACATTCTAAATATACAGAAACCATCCTAGATTCATCCCTTGAGTGAGTTAATGAACTCACCTTGTCCTAGTGTTCCGGTGATGGCATCCCGAGCTCCGCAGTGGCAGCTATGGTGAGCTCCTTCTTCTCTTCTCTGTCTCTTCTCTGGGCTCTTTCTATCTTTTGCTTCCTATTCTTCTTCTACCTCTCTCTGCTTGGGGGTATATATAACACAAGGTTATATATATAGAACACACATATATACATACACACACACACAAGCTCCCTCTCTAAACTCTTTAAACTGTCAAACACCCACACATACAAAGAACACACACACACATATATATAGGGAGGGAAAAAGAGCAGGTGGCAGCTTTTGCGTATAAGGATAAGACCACTTTTGATCGAACGAAGGAAGTTCGATCGATGGAGAATAGGTTGGTCATCGATCAATTAAAAGAAGTTTAATCGCTTGAGAAGGGTCCACGTCACCGAATTAGGTGGGTAGAGTTTTGATCGCTCGAAGTAGGTTCAATCGCTTGAGAAAACAAAACTTCAAGTGATCAAGGAGACTTTGATCCATTGAGAACGGTTCTTCATAAAGGGCTCACACAAGCATATAGGGTCTTATTTATATAACCATGCCTCCAAAAATACTGGGTATTACACTTGAGAAGTTTTTGAGTTTCTACAACTGGCATGAATTCTTGGATAGACCGGGAAAGCGGTGTAAAGGCTATTGGGGGCTGATCTCGATCGCCCTTCTGTCGATCTTGCTTTTGATGCTTTCCTGAGCTCTTCTCGGAGCCTTCCCATTTTTGCTTGGCACTTGAGGGCTTATCTTCTATGATGTTTTGAATGCTTGGACTTCAAGTATTATTGAGTGTCAATGTACTTTCCAACCCTCTCTAAAAGTTCAACCAAGGTTATTAGTCGTTGTCAGTGGAATGATGTGGCGACCTTGGTGTTTTGAACCCCCAAGTAGAAGGCTGTAATTATGATTGTCTCATTTAGGTGATAAACTTGAAGCTTTTTTTGGTTGAACCAATCGATGTAATCCTTTAAGGATTCTCCCTTCCACTACTTGATAGTAAGTAGCTGGGTGTCTAGTTGCGGCTGACTGAGCATACACACAAACTGACAAACAAACAGCTTACTAAGCTGCTTGAAATTGTCAACTGATTAGGGTCTGAGGGAATGGAACCACTACGTAGCTGGGCCCTTTAGAGTACTAGAAAAGGCCAAGCATTATAGTTCATTAGCATTGGTTGCCCGTGCCATTTGAGCCTTATTGGTCCAGATGTGGTAGACCGAACATCCCGAGCTGTCATAAGAGTCAAGATGAGGTTATTTGAACTTGCATGGAATGGAAAACCCCATGATTCAATCGAAGAATGACGACTCGATATCAGTGTTGGCATGATCATAACTCAGTTTTTGACCTAGATTCCCAATTTGTTTTTCCAAGTCCTTGATGCAGGCTTCCACGTCATCTCAACTGCTATCCATATAGTAGGTCAGGTCAGATGAAAAGGCTTCCTCCTTAAAGTGTGCTATCCTTAGAGATAAGGTTCAACTATAACTCCGGTTGATCGCATGCGTAAGGTCACTTCAGATCTTGGCTGGGTGATCCTGGGTTGATTCCCAGGTCACGTGTTCATACCTCTCCACTCTAGCAGCATGCCTATCATTGATGATGTTTTTGACATCATCCACGTAACTTGTGAAGGAATAAGTGGTTTAAAGTTAGAGTTTAAACGCGCAGCGGAAATAGGTTAAGTTATAAAACTTTTGATATTCCAAGATCTACTACTCGTCAATTCCATAGATGCGTACAAGGGGGTGCAAGAATTATACCTTAGTGTCTTGAACCCAATTCTGAAACTTTAACTTTCAGCAGCCTTCACTAGATGATCTTCACCCCTATGACTCCTGCGGATGCCTGCCGGAAAGACTAGGGTCGGTGGGAACCCTAATAGAGAGGATAGGAAGGTTTTGGGAAGACTATGATAGTTTCTGCAGCTTCTGCGTATAAAAAGGACGATCACTAACTTCCAGAACGCAGCTGCCCTATTTATAGATTTCCAGAACCGACCTAGACTTCGATCGATCGAAGTGACTTCGATCGATCGAACCTTCGATCGATCGAACCATTCTCGATCGATCGAACCTGCTGACTTCAATCGATCGAACAATCTTCGATTGATCGAACCTGTCTTAACAGCTTCCTCAAGTGTCTTTCCAAGCATCCTAGCGGAGCTAAGAGTGGGACCTCCTAGGCTCTTTATTGTTGGCTCAGACCAGTTTGTTAATTACCATGACCAAACTCTTTGATCAGCAAACTAACTAACTGGTCAGTTAACGTTTATTCCACTATAAAACGATAACTGAACTCCAACGCAAAATAACATATCCGAAGCGATAACTAGACTTGTATGGTGTACTAATGTCCCTCTACCGTCAGCATTCGTAATCATATTCAGGTAGTCGGATAACTGTTATTGTCAACCTGAATCATGATTACTTCTTGTATTCCTTGAGTCCCATTCACTACTCATGATTACCAAACATGTTGATAACTCTTATCAACAAGACTGCAGTACTCAGTAATCAACTTGGTTACATTCTCAAGGGAATGCTTACTCTGAATCAGAGGGTAGATTCTATCTTGACAATATATGTTCACAACCCTATGGACATGACATACCCAAGATACCCAGGTGTTGATCTTCTATAGACCTCACTGATTGGTAAGTCAAAGCAGCCATATCCATAGTCTGTGTTCATAATCATCTCAAGATTGAGAACACGTACCTTATACAAGTTATGAGTTCCTATTGACTGTTGACAGCCTTAAGCGTCAATAGGAAAGCTCAGGTCCGTCAATGCACTATAAGCACTAGCATATCAACTAAGTGCTACACTCTAGTGATTGAGATTAATCACTCCATCCAATGGTAGTTAATTATGCTACAGTGTAGACCCGATGAGGTATCCAGTCTCATCATCCACTGTGACATACTCTAAGTATCAAAGAATAGTAATTCGTATCTCACTTGTGTGTATCTCATACACACACGAATTGCTTACTATGATACTTAAGGATAAAACAATCATCTCATGAAAGAAACATACACAATGAAATGTAAAGCTGATATCCATATATTATAATGCTAATGTCTCATACATAAAGTAATGGTTTGAGGGCACAAACCCAACAAACTCCCACTTGCACTCACAACCATTCAGAACTACATCTAAGACCTAGACTATCTAGATGACGATCAAAGACCTTCTGTGGTAAGGCCTTTGTAAACGGATCAGCAAGATTGTCAGCAGTGGCAATCTTGGTCACAGTCACATCTCCACGTTGAACTATATCTCGGATTAGGTGATATTTCCGCTCTACGTGCTTTCCCTTCTCGTGGTTCCTTGGCTCCTTGGACTGAGCCACTGCCCCACTATTATCGCAGTATAGCGTAATAGGTGACAACGACGCTGGTACCACCTCGAGTTCCATAAGGAACTTCTTGAGCCAAACAGCTTCCTTTGCGGCTTCATAAGCAGCCACATACTCAGCTTCTGTAGTTGAGTCTGCAATGCATTTCTGCTTAATGCTCCTCCAACTAACAGCACCACCTCCCAAGGTAAAGAGATGTCCGGATGTCGACTTTCTCGAATCTTTATCTGACATAAAGTCCGAGTCAGTGTATCCTACTGGAATTAACTCACTACCGCCGTATATAAGCATGTAATCTTTAGTTCTTCTCAAGTACTTAAGAATGTGCTTAACGGCTGTCCAGTGCTCTGGACCAGGATTCGATTGATACCTGCTAACCATGCCAACGGCAAAACAGATATCTGGTCTAGTGCATAACATCGCATACATGAGACTTCCCACTGCCGAGGCATAGGGAATTCCTACCATGCGATTCCTCTCCTCTTGTGTCTTTGGACACTGGTCCTTGGAGAACGCTAAACCATGCCTGAAAGGTAACAAACCTTTCTTCGAATTATCCATTGAAAACCTAGTTAGCACTTTTTCGATATAACCAGCTTGAGATAATCCCATTATCTTTCACTTGCGATCCCGAAAGAGCTTTATCCCAAGAATATAGCTCGCCTCTCCTAGATCCTTCATATCGAAAGTATTAGCTAGCCAAACCTTGACCGTTGACAGCGCTGCTACATCATTCCCAATGAGTAGAATGTCGTCAACGTAAAGCACAAGAAAAGCCACTACTTTCCCTTCACATTTCTTGTATACACAAGGCTCATCCAGATTCTGTATGAAACCAAACGACTTGACCACTTGGTCAAATCGGATGTTCCAACTTCTGGATGCCTGCTTAAGCCCATAAATGGACTTTTGCAACTTGCATACCAAGTTACCTTTCCGACCAGCTATGAACCCTTCTGGTTGTTGCATATAGATGTCCTCCTCAAGATTGCCATTCAAGAATGCAGTCTTGACGTCCATCTGCCAGATTTCATAATCTAGGCATGCAGCAATGGATAAGAGTATTCTGATGGACTTGAGCATGGCTACCGGCGAGAAGGTTTCCTCATAGTCAATGCCCTCCCTCTGAGTATAGCCTTTCGCCACAAGCCTTGCCTTAAAGGTCTCAACCTTTCCATCAGATCCTCTTTTCCTCTTATAGACCCACTTGCAGCCAATGGGTTTAATATTGGCTGGAAGTTCTACATGATCCCAGACCTGATTGGAATCCATAGATTCCAATTCAGCCTTCATAGATTTAATCCAATGAGCTGAATCAACATCAGCCATTGCCTCTTCGTAAGTGGTAGGATCAGATTCAGATTCTATGGAGACAGCTTCAAAAACTTCTCCTAAGAACATGTATCTATCAGGCTGGCTGATAATCCTCCCACTACGACGAGGTACTGGTGCGGAAATGGGTGAAGAAGTGGTATTTTCTTGATTTTCATCGTTATCAACTGCGGGTTGGACTGAGGGCTCTCCTTCTATCTCTCTAAGATCTATCCTTCCCTTAGGTTTATGGTTCATGATATAATCATCCTCCAAGAAAACAGCATTTGTACTAACAAACACTTTCTGTTCTCTTGGATCATAAAAATACCATCCATAAGTACCCTTTGGATACCCTACAAAGTAACATACTTCCGATCTAGAATCCAACTTGCTCATCTTTCCTTTAAGCACATGTGCCGGACACCCCCATATCCGGAGATGTTGCAAAGAAGGCTTGCGCCCAATCCACATCTCTCGTGGTGTCCTGGGAACAGATTTGCTTGGTACTAGATTTAGTATGTATGCAGCGGTTTCCAAAGCATAACCCCAAAGGAATAATGGCAACTCTGAATAACTCATCATCGACCTAGTCATGTCTAAAAGAGTCCGATTCCTTCTCTCCGCTACACCGTTCTGCTGAGGCGTACCAGGTGCAGTCAACTGTGACAGAATCCCATTCTGTACGAGGTGATCAATAAACTCATTAGAGAGGTACTCGCCACCTCGATCAGATCGAATGGCCTTGATATGTGTGCCCGATTGCTTCTCCACTTCAGCCCTAAACTCTTTGAACTTTTCAAAGGCTTCAGACTTGTGCTGCATTAGGTACACATATCCATACCTAGAGTGGTCATCGGTAAATGTTATGAAATACTCATAACCACCCCTTGCTCTAATATTTATTGGTCCACACACATCAGTATGAACTAATTCCAACAATGCATTGGTCCTATTGCCCTTTGCAGGAAAGGGCCTTTTGGTCATCTTACCCTCCAAACAAGACTCGCAGACTTCCATTGGTTCGAGAACCAAATCGTCTAAGACCCCTTCTTTGACTAGTCTGCCAATCCTATTCAGATTGATATGGCCAAGCCTCATATGCCAAAGCCTTGTTGGATTAGTGGAAGGTTCCTTTCTTTTAGATGGTAAAGTTACCACTGAGTTATTAAGTTCCAAACAAGAATCTTTTGAAATATTGGGAGTAATCACATACAAACCATTTGATTTAACACCAGAACATATAAAAGAACTGTTTCTTTTAATGACAACTTCAGTTCCAAAATGAAAGGAATAACCATTATTCGTTAAATTAGAAACTGAAATTAAATTACGTCTCATTAAAGGGACGTAAAGTACATCTGATAAAATCAAAACTTTATTGTCTGAAAATTCTAAAACTACGACTCCTATAGCAACCGCAGATACGGTTGCGCTAGAACCTAGAGTAAGCACGATCTCCCCATCACTGCATTTCCTGGTTGATTTGAACCCCTGCAATGAATTACAGATATGGTTAGTCGCACCAGAATCAATGCACCAAGTGTTTGAAGTATCCGTAATAAAACTTACTTCAATCACATGTGATTCAATCATACCTTGAACTCTTGTAGCTAAGAATTCTAGACAGTTCCTCTTCCAGTGGCCCTTCTCACCGCATTGGAAACACTTTCCTTTGCCTTGGCCACCCACCTTCCCTTTGCCCTTACCTTTTCCCTTAGATTTTGCAATCTTAGGGACTGGTCCAACACTTGAACCACCAGTGCCAGCCTTCTTCTTTCCTTTCTTACCTTTCGGTGTAGATCGGGAAGAAGAAGCGCTTTTCTCAACGTTTAAAACGCTGCCCCCAGGTTTGATCACCCCTTCTGCTGCCAGTAAAGAACTCATTAATTCGCTCATTGAAAAATCCATTTGATTCATATTATAGTTAAGTTTGAATTGAGCGAATGATGGCGACAGCGAGTTGAGGATCATATCAACTTGGGTCTGTGCATCGATGTTGGCTCCCAAGGTCTCCAGTTCGTTTAAATAACCAATCATTTTTAAAACATGTTCTTTGACTGGAGTACCTTCCGACATCTTTGCACTCATTATCTTCTGCATGGCTACCTGTCTGGCAGGCCTGCCATGCTCCCCAAACATCTTTTTCAGGGATGTGATAATGTCACTGGCAGAATCGTTCGATTGGAATTGGTGTTGTAACACACCAGCCATTGAGGCCAGAATGTAACAACGGGCCATTCCATTCGACTTCTTCCATTTGTCGAACTCGCGTCTGGCAGCTGCCGAAGCATTTGCCGCGGGTTCTTCAGGGCTTGGGGTGGTGAGGACATATATGTGATCCTCCGCAGTTAAAACGATGTCAAGGTTACGTTTCCATTCAGTGTAGTTATTTCCAGTTAACTTATTTTGAGTGAGTATGGTAGCAAGTGGACTAAATGCAGATCCAGACATTATGATTACTGAAAATCAATCAAACAAAATAAATATGGATATCAGAATTGATAGTTTGAAATAAAAGAATCCTTAAAACTCTTGTTTAAAACAAAGTCGCCGGAATATCGAAACGAAAGAATAAAGCCTCCGTGTGGTGGTCAATGTTCGATCTTTCGATTTATCATGACTTATCCGCTATGCAACTCTTGCAAAATAGCCATGACTCCCGAACCTATTTGATCTCTAAGTTTCTGAATAATGCCCCGTGTGGGATCCCTTATCCATAGCTTAGCTAGTGTGTACCATTAACTAGGATCCAATCACAACTGTCTCAAGTAGCGCCTCCGTGTGGTGGTCACCCTCTAACACGTCTGATTGATCCTATCCTTAGGAAGTTCACATCTAGTAACCAATGAGCAGTGTACCCTCCGTATGGAATGATCACCCCTGGCGAGGTGACACAGAATACACTACTCATCTTACAATGAACCGTTAATGGAAGATCGTGGGTGTTATTTGATAAGACCCTCTCCCACTAGATTAGTAAATTAAGGATTTTGCTTTTGAAAAAATGTTTCCACACACTACCCATAAACATCCAATGTTTACTAATGTGTTGAAAAACGATTTTTGAATTTTATTTTAGAAAACTTGTTTTAAGTGCATGCAACAATGTATTATACGCCAATAACAAAACAAGCACATAAAACAAAAAACTAAAATGAAATATAGGCATTCAAACAATGCCTCTATCTCCCATGGCTCTATTTCCATAGATCCACCTTCTTGGTTTGGTCGCCTCCGGCTCCATCTTTATGGACAACGGCTCCTTGCTCCATCTTCATGGAATTTCTAATTCTATTACATTGGACCTATGCTTCTTTTGAAGCTTACAATTTATCTAGAAAAAGGAAAATAGCAAAAAGGAAATAAAAGGCTAGGGAAACCGGTGCGACTTTCCTTTTCGTAGGATTGAAGCCGCAGCGCCCTTTACATACACCTTAAAACCAAACCATTAATAAATTACAACATGCACCAATCTCAAACAATTTAAATATAAATATTTAAACGACTTGGTGCCATGGGAGATAGCGACTAATTTTGCTGCAAAAGGGTTAGTCGTACACGCATCCACACATACATAACAAATATATGTAACTATTGGAACACTTAATTGATTCACACAGTATATAAACACTTTACATACTGAATTAGAACTTAAAACAGCATCTTACTTCTCTGTCACAGTTCGATCGATCGAATACCGTTCGATCGCTCGAACCTTCGATCGATTGAACACTGTTCAATCGCTTGAACATTCTGTTTCACAGAATGATTTAAAAATTTTACAGAAATAATTTCAAATTAAAGTATAATTTAAAAAACCTTTACAACTGTGAAAAGAACACCTGGACAGAGAATCTGTCTCGATCGATCGAACACTATTCGATCGATCGAACACCAGAAGGCTTCGATCGATCGAAACTAGTTCGATCGATTGAGAACAGACTGTTCGATCGATCGAAACAAGTTCGATGGATCGAACCCACCTTGCATCCTATGCAATCACAGTTTTGTATTCTGCTGTGATAACACTGCAGAAACAGATCTGTGACGATGCAGTTTCAAAAACAGTTCTAAAAACAACATGCAAATCAAAACTAGGGTTCCAAAAACGCATCTATAGATCCAAACGAGCGTGGCTTTGATACCAATTGAAGGAATAAGTGGTTTAAAGTTAGAGTTTAAACGCGCAGCGGAAATAGGTTAAGTTATAAAACTTTTGATATTCCAAGATCTACTACTCGTCAATTCCATAGATGCGTACAAGGGGGTGCAAGAATTATACCTTAGTGTCTTGAACCCAATTCTGAAACTTTAACTTTCAGCAGCCTTCACTAGATGCTCTTCACCCTTATGACTCCTACGGATGCCTGCCGGAAAGACTAGGGTCGGTGGGAACCCTAATAGAGAGGATAGGAAGGTTTTGGGAAGACTATGATAGTTTCTGCAGCTTCTGCGTATAAAAACGACGATCACTAACTTCCAGAACGCAGCTGCCCTATTTATAGATTTCCAGAACCGACCTAGACTTCGATCGATCGAAGTGACTTCGATCGATCGAACCTTCGATCGATCGAACCATTCTCGATCGATCGAACCTGCTGACTTCAATCGATCGAACAATCTTCGATCGATCGAACCTGTCTTAACAGCTTCCTCAAGTGTCTTTCCAAGCATCCTAGCGGAGCTAAGAGTGGGACCTCCTAGGCTCTTTATTGTTGGCTCAGACCAGTTTGTTAATTACCATGACCAAACTCTTTGATCAGCAAACTAACTAACTGGTCAGTTAACGTTTATTCCACTATAAAATGATAACTGAACTCCAACGCAAAAGAACATATCTGAAGCGATAATTAGACTTGTATGGTGTACTAATGTCCCTCTACCGTCAGCATTCGTAATCATATTCAGGTAGTCGGATAACTGTTACTGTCAACCTGAATCATGATTACTTCTTGTATTCCTTGAGTCCCATTCACTACTCATGATTACCAAACATGTTGATAACTCTTATCAACAAGACTGCAGTACTCAGTAATCAACTTGGTGACATTCTCAAGGGAATGCTTACTCTGAATCAGAGGGTAGATTCTATCTTGACAATATATGTTCACAACCCTATGGACATGACATACCCAAGATACCCAGGTGTTGATCTTCTATAGACCTCACTTATTGGTAAGTCAAAGCAGCCATATCCATAGTCTGTGTTCATAATCATCTCAAGATTGAGAACACGTACCTTATACAAGTTATGAGTTCCTATTGACTGTTGACAGCCTTAAGCGTCAATAGGAAAGCTCAGGTCCGTCAATGCACTATAAGCACTAGCATATCAACTAAGAGCTACACTCTAGTGATTGAGATTAATCACTCCATCCAATGGTAGTTAATTATGCTACAGTGTAGACCCGATGAGGTATCCAGTCTCATCATCCACTGTGACATACTCTAAGTATCAAAGAATAGTAATTCGTATCTCACTTGTGTGTATCTCATACACACACGAATTGCTTACTATGATACTTAAGGATAAAACAATCATCTCATGAAAGAAACATACACAATGAAATGTAAAGCTGATATCCATATATTATAATGCTAATGTCTCATACATAAAGTAATGGTTTGAGGGCACAAACCCAACAACTTGGGGGGTGAGGATTCTTTTTTATACTTTCCAAAGACCTCCTCGTACATGGTAAGTACATTGATAAGGTAACGCAATCTAATTGGGATTGATTAGTGTAAATTATGCTAGTTTCCTAATTAGATTAGGAAATAATCTTTGACATTCCATTAGTCTTCTAACAGGTATAAGAAACTTCTGGATGGATCTGGATTGTGACTCCAGGCTGGCCTGAATTATCCTGTGAAGAGTTAGGCCTAGGTGGCTTTCTCGATCCATAGGTCGAGTCTCGCAACAGGGGGTGGTCTGGTTGGGATAACAATGCCTCTTGACCGGGTGGTACGCAATGTGGTCACCGAGTCTTATACTCATTGGTTGAATATTTCTGTATGTATCAATTAATATAATTAAAGTTACGACGGGGTTACAAATATAAAGGCATTGTATGAATACCTAGAAATATAAATACATATTATTTATGGGAATAATACTACTACTAAAAAAATCATACATAGTAGTAAAATAAAAATGGCATTTTCATTGATTATTAGGGAACTAGAAATATAGGTTGCTACATAAATAGATAATGAAAAGGTGATGATTTGTTTGTTTGGTTTTTTGTTAAAATCTACACTCTTTTTATTACTTGGAAGAGGTAAACGTTTCAAACACAGAACCTAGATACACATGAGGGAACTAGGTGTCAACCCTTTACCACATGGGCTATGAGTCCTTGTGTTTAAAATCTACTTTTAAATTAGACTAAAATTAACAAGTTAACAAAAATAGGGACAAGTGTGATTAGATTAGAGTTTTGAAAATGGAAAAGATATAGGTTGGGGAGCATTCCCCTACTTTGGACCACATTAACAAAGGGAGCACATTCTAAGATAGATAACTTCATGTAGACAAACTATCAAACATGTAATGTGCTGCATTCAATGTTAGATGAAAGTGTAATACCCATAATTTTGCTATATATTAGTATGTATGTTTATAAATAAGATTCAGTAGTCTTATACTAACATTATGTAAGAAGTTCCACTAATCGATTGCCTTCTTTTTTGCAATTGATTGCTTTGATTGCCCACCCAATCGATTGTCTCTACAAGCAATCGCCATTGGCTGAAATTTGGGCACCAAGGTTTGCATGAGAGGATGTCACCTCCACCCCTCCATGCATGTGTTTTTCTATATACTCCCTCCGTCCCATTTTATGTGTCCCTTTTTGGGAATCCAACTATTTAAGGGGACAAAAGGAATCTACACCTACTTTCCACAATTACCCATAATCATTGCACTTTTTTTTTTGTTTTGTTTTGGTATTGGTTTAGGAAGGGCAATTTGGGAAACTAAGTAAAATTTAAATACTAATTTAGGAAAGTGGACAACAATTTTGGGACATACCAAAATAGAAAGGGGGACACATAAAATGGGACGGAGGGAGTATATGTTTCTATATCTCCTGTATTCTTTTTTTGTAGAGAAAGAGAGAGGGAGATACATAGATACACACATACATATATATATGTACACACAAAAAGATATATACATACACCTACACAAGAACACTCTCCAATCCCAAAGTAGAAGTAGAAGAAGAAGATGAAGAAGAAGAAGGAAAGGTGTAGAGGAGGAACAAAAGGAAAGGACAAAGAAAGAAGGAGGAAAGGGGAGAGACAAGACACCATTAGAAGCTTTGACTAAGTTTTCTCAAACTCACACACACCTCTCTACACTTAGGTGAGTGTTTAAACTCAGTTGGTACATTTTCTTATGCAGTCTTATACGTAATTTGGTGAAAGAAAGGACCCCAAAAGAGTTCCATAAATTTCAGTTCCTGACTGTATAGTCTTGGAAGAAGACTACAACCCAATTGATTGGGTATTTTCCCAGTTGATTTCATATATACCAAATGATTGTATGGTTTCCCAATCGATTGTATATTAACTAACCGGTTGTATATTTTACCAATCAATTGCTTAGTTATTCAATCGATTTCCATGTTATCCAATTGATTGCCAATCATAGAATGTTGAATATTCATGATTTTATAAGGGTTAAGATGTTGAGCTATAATGTATTATATCATACCTTCTGCATGTAGTACCAGAATAATATGGGAGGACATTGATATAGTCATGATGTTGTACCTCAAGAATAATATGTGCCTTAATAACTTGTACCTCCTTAAGTAATGATAGCATAAATATTAATATGTCGAGAGTCAAGTTTCGATTATCATTCTTGTAACAAGTAGTGTTGGCCACATGGGAAGTTTCGTGGGTCAATCTGGGTGTATGACCGTGTAGGCCTGATAGAGTTATGAATCGAGCGTGGGTAGAAATTGATTAACGTTGTGTTCTTAAATACTGGGAGCTATGAATATGCCCTTGAAATCCGCTGGACTATGATCAACAGCCCTAAGATAGGTTGGTGATACATAATTTTCCCTTGAAATGTTGTGAGCTGTTAATATGCCCTTGAAATGCTGTGAGCTAGGAACACTGGTAGATTGTGAGAAGTTGTGGCTTAGAATGATGTACATTGATAAACGTTGTGTCCTTAAATATCGTGAGTTGTGAATATGCCCTAGAAATATGGTGGATTGTGATCAATGGTACATCCCTAGCATCTTATTGTCGAGTTTTGATTTAGAAGTCCTGCATTGAGCAATGCATTAATGTTTATCTCTTAAACCAAACAAGTTGTAATCAAAACCACTGACACTAGATTTCTTTGAGTAAAGAAGAAAGATTTATAATATTGGAAAGTTCATTTTGAAATTCTCTTTTGAAACTTGCTTGTTTTTAATTAGTCTATAAAAATAGATACAGAGTCGCTACTTTGTCTTTAGGGCACCAACAATCCCAATTTGACTCACCCAAACAGATAAAGGGCACCGACCTGATTCTTAATCTTTAGCAAAATACAGAATACTGAAGATGGATGTACTCCATAGAACGTTATTGAAAGTGCATGCATGTGGTAGATGGCAAGGTCATTGTGGATTTGTGTGATCCCAATGTTTTTCTTTTATTAAGTAAAACCAATTTAGAATCTGCTTAGTTAGCTAGTTAATTTTAGTTTAATTTAATCACATTATTTAGTAGTTAATTCATAGAACTTTGTGTTCTACACCATCCTTCCAATTATTGAATTTTAATTTTCTTGTCGAGATTAGTCTAAATTAGTACACTCTCCCGTTCCCTGTCGGTTTGACGTGGTCTTAACTAGTTTACTACTTGCACAATCACCTACACTTGGGTGTTGCACAAGAACGCACAATTTATTTCATGTCAAGTAGTCAAGTTATATAGTAGTGATGGTGGCACATGCTTTATATTGGCATGTATCTGACACTTGTGACATCTTCTGACATATTCATAGCAGTCCTTGTCCATAGTGGTCTAATAATATCCTTATCGGATAATCTTCTTAGCTAACATATGTCCACTCATGTCGGGACCACACACCCCATCATGAATTTGCTCCATCATTTTCTTTGCATTGTTCCTATACAAACATGTCAAGTTAAACCTAATGTAAGATTTCTTCAATATCCTTTCACCGCATATCATGAACTGAGCCGAGAATCTTCTTATGGCTTTCTTATCTTTCTCAGATGCACCTTATGGATATTCTCCCTTTTCAATGAAATTCCACACATCAGTGTACCCAGGAAGCTCTTCTGCTTCTTCCAATTTTTTGATCATCTCATAGGATGACTTTTCTCTCTGTTTAATCATTAGCAGAGTTTGCTTTACCACCACGGGGATCTCAATCGTTAAGGCTAACATAGTCAGGGAATCGGCTTACTAATTATCTTCTCGAGGAATGTAGAAGAATGTGAAGAAATGAGTTCGTAGAGAATCAAGATACTTGGGATAAGGCTTCAACTTTTCTTCTTTGACTTTCCAGTCTCCTCGAACTTGTGATATGATCAGATTGGAATCCCTAAACACATTAAGCTTCTTAACTTCCAAATTCAATACAGCTTCTAATTCCAATATGCATGCCTCATTTTCAGCAGTGTTGTTAGTGGAGGTATACTTATGGGACCGATTCTTGTGGGTGGTCCTGGCGTTTTCCTTGATAGTGTCCTGGGACAGATCCAAGGAGCACACTTCAGGGAAACTAGAACTTCCTCATGCGATCCTAGAAATAAAGAATCGCCACCTAATTTTTATCGGGAATAAGAAAACCCAAGTTTGACTTGCCCAAAATTGAATAAGGTTACTCGTCCTTCATTACCCGAAACTAGGTTCGGCGGTTATGGTACGAGAGGGGAAGGAGCACAAGCAGGACTAAATCACCCCCTCCTCGCCCTACCGAACGGTAGGCCTTGATTCAAATATCCTTGTTCTTAATTCATAATTGGTGTTTTTTTTTTTGGAAAATGGTAAATATATTCCAAAAAGGATGTACAAAAAGTACAAGGGGCATACCCCAGGATAAACAATAAGCTCAAAACATGAGGACATGAAGCAAAGCTAACAACCAAAGGACAAAAATGGGTGGCTCCTGAAACAACAAATCAAAAAAAACAGGAGACACTCAAACAAACATAAGGGCATCAAACCCCATTAGCAAACAATTCTCTCAAACCACAAAATTGAGAATCAATTAGACCCAATTACATAGAATCCTATCTATATTAGGTTGAAGTTTCCATTTCACCCTGATTTGTGCATTGATTTGGGAGATGAGGTTCTTCAGTAGAAGCTCTTTGGGAGTAAAGATATTCTTGAAAGTTCGGTAGTTCCTTTCTTTCCAAAGACCATAAGTGGCCAGTCCAAGGCACATTTTAGGGATAACATGATGAATAGTCTTTCCTTTTAGATTCTGAGCCATCCAATCCAGTGTACCACTCCAAGTGTGCCCTTGCCAAGTTAATCCACTTCTGAGCAGTAAACCCTGCCACACAAATGAAGAATAAGGGCATGTAAAAAATAAATGGTCATGTGTTTCCATAATTGATTGGCACAACATACAAGCTAAAGGGCCACTGGTGAATTTAAAGATTCTATCATGAGTAGACAACCTATACTGAACAGCTAACCAGAGAACAAAACTTTGCTTAGGGATACACCCAGAAAACCACACAATGTCATGCCAAGGGACCACAGGATAATGATTCCTCAAATGGTCCCACATGATTGAGGTATTAAACCTACCATTTGGAGTGACACTCCACTTAATTGTATCACTACAATTGTTAGGTTTATAGAGAGTAGACAGAGCATTTCTAATTTCATTAAGCTCCATGGTGTTTGTACCAGGCCAATTCCAATCCAATCCTCAAATGATGCTATTGACCTTAGCGTTAATGTTAATTGCTGCATCATAAATAATTCTTTCCGAGTATTTATCCACCAGAGGTCCCATAGGGAGCCAATTATCAAACCAAAGAGAAGTGTGATCTCCATTACCAATTCTTTCATAATTGGTGTTATTTCCTCAAACATACTAGATAATATATACATGTCAAAAGGGAACATCTAGGAAAATCATGTCAAGAGATTAAATCAAGTAGAAGTCAGATGCACATGCAATACAAGGGAGAGTTATACTCACAGTGGCTAGTCCTGCCCGGGACCGATGCAAGTAAAGGAAACATGTTATGATATGCAAAAGGGAACGAGAAGACTTACATTGGTTTGATTCAAGCAGAGTCACAAAAAGCAAAAAGAAAGGAAATGTGCAATGCAATCATGCAACAATCCTAGATAAGATGTCTCTAACACATAATCATATAAACGGAAACTATCCTAAAGGAATTGTGTCATTGGAAAAAGGATTGTAAACCTAGAAAAATTCTAAGAGAAGGGATAGAGATAGTACACGATACATGGGCACTAAGCCACATATAGAGGAGGCAAACCCACAAATCAAGATCTAGATCCACGGTGTTTAATTCTCTGCACTAAGACACCAAGAAATACCCAAGCATTGTAAAAATACAAGCAAACAAATGATATGTATGATAAACAAGGAAGATGTCATCGATCAAATTTCCAGATTCAGCAACCTCTATGAATCCTATCAAAGTGGTCTTAAACATGAGCTGGGTTAAAACCCTTCTACAGAAAGTTAGATATATGTCTTTAGGGAACTTCTCCAAAAAGTAGAACCTCATTATCATTTTTGAAGTTTGAGAAATAAGAGTTTTGGGAATAGTGGATCAGGACTGTCCATTGTTCTTGTAAAAATCATAATTAATTCTACAAATATCATGTGAAGCTCTATTTGGTGTCAAAAGAAAGCTATTTCATTGTAGTTTGTGAAAACAATAATGCCGTGGACATGTCATGATCTTAAGGTTTCTAAAAAGTTGTTTTAAACAAACCTTGTTATTCTTGAAGTTTGGTATCATTTGACAAAAGAATGCAAAACATAATAGAAGTTCATGAATCATGTTAATCTAAGCTTTTGATCTCTCATCAGTTTATCCTAGATGATTTCTAAACCAAGTTTTATTCATGAATTGTTGTTGAGTGATCAAGGTATGACCGTTTTGTATACATAATCATGATTGTATTTAAACTTAGAAAATTCTAGAATAGTTGTATCAACTTCAAGCGCTTAAATGATCTTAACTCGATCGTATGCTCACGATTTTACATCGAATATAGATACATGAGTTAGGAATCATCCCCAAAAAGTGGATCATCGATAACTATCATAGATTTTTTGAAATTCAAATACAAAGAGGCCATGTTCAAATCTCTCAACTGATTTCTCAACAATTTCTAAAAATAGCACATGGATCCTAGAGGTTCTCAAAACGGATCGAATGAAAGCTAATTCATCAAATTTTACCCAGAAAACTTGAAATCCATCAAACTATGGGTTTTGATGGACCAAATCTTATGGACAATTCCAATCTATTTTGCTGAATTTTTACTAGTTCATTTTAAAGTGTGAGGAAAACATCTTAGGTGATGGTTGAATCTTATTAGAGAGATCAAACTCATAGATCAACATAATTATCATGATTCCCAATCAATTTAGCCCTCAAGTTCTATGAAGAACTATAGATCATATATCAAAGGGACTTACAAATATCCTATTGGAGATGAAATTCAATAGGAATTCTAGGTTATGGGAAAAATCAAGAGATAGGTATGAACATAGGAATCATCCTTCTCATAGATCATACTTCCAAACCATCATAGAATTCAAAATAGATACATACATAAAATCATGCATGCATGGATCTAAACTAAAATAGAAGAATGAAATCAAAATTGAGAAATAAAAGTGAAAATCAATCTCTAATTAAGAATTATCATAAAATTAAGAGAGACTTGGATCTAGCTTTGTGAGTGTGTGAAGAACAAGAGAGGAAGAAGATAAGCTTTCTAGCAAATAAAACAAAACTAAACTAGATCCAAGTCTTATAGATCTATGTATATAAAAGTAGGAATTAGAGATGAATTATGATGTCTACCACTTGAAGGGTTCTCAATTATTCAATCAAAATTGATTTGAAGAATCTTCTTCAAGTTTTTCAAGCACAAACCATGGAAGTTAAGGGAGGCAATTGAAGTCCAATTCATCTAATCTAATTATTTGAGATTAGTTTTAGGAAGTTTTAATTCATAATTCACTTCTTCCATCTAGAAAATCTCTCTTAAATTGAAAGTATATATGAGTGTATCTTCAAGTATATTCAATGGTGTACTTAAGGCTTATTGAAGATGATTCAACATGATCTCATATGAGATGCATGAGATCTATATATAGAGTTTTGAAAACTTAACTCTTTAGTTTTAGGGTTAAAATAGGATTTCAGAGATAAGAAAAGGGTTAAAATGGCCATTTCGGTTCCTAAACGCAGTTTCTAAGCAATTTCCTCGCACTGGGAACCTCCTGGAAGGGTCTGGAACCAGAAAAACATGATAGAGAACATTGTTTATAGGTGGTGGTTAAGGGGGGAACCGCCACCCAACTTCCCAAAACTGCCACCTGCTATTTTGGTTACCCTGGTTGCCCACAAGCCATATTTAAAAAATTACCTGCGCTACTTTTCCAGATTTTCGTAAAAATGCTTTTTGGTGTCCGAAATAGTCTATTTACATACCATTGGAAAGCTATCGAGTTGAATTTCAGTATAAAAAATATTTTAGGAGGATTTGAAATGAGAATTCAAGTTCAATTGAGGTTCGGAAGTCCTCTAGAACTTTCGTCGTCTTTTTAAAATCAAACGACTTCTTTTCCAAAAATATTTTGCAATGTGCGTCGATTTCAAACTTTTCTTTAAAATTGAATCTCTGGATACCTAGAATACTACATTTAGAATGCTTCATGTTCATATAACCCTAAGTGAATATGAATTTTGAGAGACGATTTTGACAAAATCGGGATTTATGCATCTTCCACGGGGTACTTTTCATCCTCGAATCCTCTAAGACATTGTCCACCCTAAATCCTATCAGTGTGGTCAAAATTGGGTGTCTACTATACTATAGCTTAATATAAAATGGGGTATATGCTCCTGTTGGGATACGAGGATGATCCCTACTCCATATCCTTTCTGATTCGCAACTCCATCAAAATACATCTCCATACATCTGCCCTTAACTCCATGAATCCTTCATTAGGGAACACGATTCTCATTCGTCTTTCAAATGTATCAGATGTTCTGCCAAATACTTTGCGATAGCCCTTCCTTTAATGGATTTACTTGTAGCATGTGTCAAGTCAAACTCAGATAGCAACAAAGTCCGCTGGGACATCCTGCTAGGTAATGCTTGTTTTCAAAGAGATACTTTAAAGGGTCCATTGGGGAGATTAAAATAATAAGAAAGGCCAACATATAATACCTTAGAGGATGAGTGGTCTAAACCAAAGACCAACATGTGTTTTCTAGCAGAGAGTACTTCAACTTGTACCTAGTCATCCTGTTGCTTAAGTAGTAGATGGCTTTCTCTGCATGCCCTTTTATCTCCTTCTTGGGCGTACATGCACCCCATAGAATTCTCTGATACTAATAGGTATAATAGAAAAGTTTTATCTGACTTCAATGGTTAAAGAATTGGTGAGTTCAACAGATACATTTTGATTTGTCAAAGGCCTCCTGGCACTAACTATTGCATTCAAACTCCTTCCCTTTTCTCAACAAGCTGAAAAGTGGATCACAAGTTGCGGTGATCTTAAATATGAAATGACTGATGAATTGGATTCGTTCAAGAAATCCTCTTACATCCTTCTCATTCTTCAGAGGCATCATATCCATAATAGCCTTGATATGGTAGGGTCAACCTCAATTCCCCTCTGTGTTATGAGGAAGCCTAGCAGTTTCCCAGTGGTGACTCCAAAGGTTCACTTCTGTCTATTCAATCTCATCTTGTATTTTCTTAATCTTTCGAAGAACTTCGTAAGGGTCGCCAAATGTCCACTCCTTTCTCTAGACTTGACAATCATGCCATCCACATCGACTTCTACTTCTTTATAAATCATGGCATATAACAAGGTAGTAGCAGCTCTCTTATAGGTTGCCCCAGCATTCTTTAATCTAAATGGCATTTATCGGTAGCAGTATGTACCCCACTGAGGTGTGAATGTGGTTTTCTCTGTATCTTCAGGTGCCATTAAAATCTAATTGTACCCAGAGAAACTGTCCATAAACGATAATAGCTAATGCCCTGCTGTGGTATCTACCAAGACATCTATGTGCAAAATCGGGAAGTTGTCCTTGGGACTGGCTTTATTCAAATCTCTGAAGTCAACACATATTTGAATTCTTCCAACTTTTTTAGCCCATGAACTATGTTGTCCTTGGTCTTACGGGCAACGTAGTAGAATGCGTGTTTAGTAACCCTAAACTAGGTTTTCTTATAAATAGAAGATGTGAACTAGTCCAAAGGATGATCAATTTTTTGTTCTTCATTTTTTAGATAGATAGAGAGAGTTTGCTTTGATTTTTGTAGGTCTCGTTTGGATTATTGTTGAAGACAAGTAATTCCTTTCAAGTTTCAATACAAGTTTTGCATTCTAGGTTCATTATTGTAATTTTTTTATATTCTGTCCTTAGTTTTCTAGTAGTTATAATCTATTTAGTCGTAATATTGCATGCTCATAGTTTAAATTAATAGTTTGCTATAGATTTCATGTTTAAAGATCAACCAAACAGGCCCTTAACCATGCTTAACGTTAAAAATATGTTTTTTGCATTCCAAACCATGATTAAGTAGTCAGTATTTGGGAGATCATGATGAAATAGTGATCTCCAGCCTCTACCATGCACTGCAGATAAACCTATGTTCAATCGATTGAAGCTATTCCGATCGATCGAACCAGAGACACAATAAAGCGATCGAAGGCATCTCGATCGATTGGAGGATGATATAGTTCGATCAATCGAACATGAGAATTCCTGACATGATCCTTTTAAGTATTCAAAGACTTTCTATTTTTAAGATTTGTTATCAAACTGTCCAAGTAAGCTCAGTTTGTCAAAACAGTTTTAAAACATAAGGCCTTAAGGCTATTTTCTTCAAGGTCTTTTACAAACCTCTTTGAATGCTAACACCATTCATACTGCGAGTCTAAACCATTATTTTAAACTATCTTCTAAGTATTTTAAATCATTTGTGATGATATAGTTCTGGTCATGTAAGGGCTATTGATTCTTTATCTTTAGAAAATACAAAACACTGAAGAGGGATGTACTTCATAGAGCGATAATGATTATATGGTAGATGGCTAGGTCATTCTGGATTCGTGTGATCCCAATGTTTCTTTCTTGTAATGTAAATCTGTTTTAAAATCTGCTTAGTTAAATTAGTTAATTGTTAGTTTAGTTTAATTGTTTTATTTTAGTAGTTGTTAATTGTGGAACTTTGTGTCCCACCTTCTCTTAAATTATTGATTTTTATTTTTCTTTTGAGTTTAGTGTAAGTTAGTATACTTTCACCTTTCTCTGTGGGATCAACCTGGTCTTAACTAGTTTTACTATTTGCACTATCACCTTTACTTGGGTGTTGCATAAGAGCATAAAAATTTATTTCGTGTCAAGTTTTTAGCGACGTTGCCGGGGAAGGCGACTAGCTATACACTTAAATTACCTCATCCTATCTTGATCGATTTCTAGCTTTTCCATTTCTTATAGTTATTTAGATTTAAAATCTTCTATCACACCCCCCAGTAGCAAAAATAGAGAAAATAAATTCCTTTTTGGGCTCGTAGGCCATGACAATTGAAAGTCACCACATTGTCCATAACTCAAGTCTAATCATCAGAGTAATGATTCAAACCACACATTGGAAAGTTCTAAAGTCAATATATATAATCAGAGTTCAATACTAACTATTACAAAACTATGAGTGTTTGCAGAAACATAAATAAAGTATTACGACAACATATATCGATTACAAACTAATACAACAGTCTCTAAAAAAATAATCATAAACTATCAACGACAAGCTCCAAGTCTTCAGCTCCCGTAGTAGTCAGCACCAGCATAGCCTTTGCCATTGTATGCTTCATCCTCGTAGCCCCTGTCCATGCATGCATCTCCTACATACTAATAACCCTGCCAAGCTAGACGTTGAATATCCAGCGGCATAAAACACCGTCAGCTACAAAAGTTGAGTGAATGCAAATATAAACAAAGTATCTATGGATATGCAGTATATAAAGCAACATCATCCTTAACGATCATCTCGTTGTTCGTTTTCATGAATGCACGAACTCAATATATCTCAATGGACATCGTCCCAACCCATCCCAAACATAACATAGACTTTTGGGTCCACATTAATCAGACACGTAGTCCCATACCTATAGTCTCCCAAACCCTACACAAAGTATCGACTCGTATACTCGTTAGATCGACACATAGTCCCAAAGTTCTAGCCAACACGCCTGGATACAACACCACAACACTTAGCAACATCATCGTACTTAGCAACATTACATCACTTAGCAATACCATCACACTTAGCAACACCACCGCACTTAGCAACACCACCACACTTAGCAACGATACAATACTTAGCAATACCACCACACTTAGCAAAATCATCGCACTTAACTACAATTAGCAACATCACCACCCTTAGGATCCCACACCCGACATCATACAATCATAGAGACAGCATTCATATACACAAATATAAATAGTATCAACCTCTATGATCGACATATCCACTACTGTGCATGTCAGCTTCTCATTCTGATTTACAACATTATTCCATCATTATACAATTAGTTCCACTATTTCAATAAATTAAGTCAATTATTCCACGTGTGTATTATTCCAAAAAAGCTTCTACCAATCAACGCATAATAATATACAGCTTAACAGTTCATCGAATATAAACAAACTAAACATTTAATATTCTGTCAAGTTTGATCGATTTAAGTCATTTCAATCAATTGCCAAAATTAAAACTCGATCGATTGAACTAAGTTCGATCGATTAAATTCGGCCTGTGTTCAATCGATTAAGATCAATTTGATCGATTGAGGGCAGTTTTCTTCCTAAATTGAACTAGACCTCTCGTGTATGTTCGGTGTCCATTCTTTCTTGCCAAAACACACATATACATATATAGCTATGCTACTAAATGAGAATAGGCACTCACCGTTAATGTCGGTGACACCAACGATGTGTGGGGTGGCCATGGATCCTCGAGTTGGTCTCTCTTCTTTTTATCCTTTTCTCTGTCTTTCTGTCCTCTCTCTTCTTCTCCTGCTTCTTCTGTCCTTTATCCTCTTCTTACAGATACTGTGTGTATGTGAGTATTTATATATATATATTCAAGTGTGTGAGTGTGTATATAAACTATATCACTCTCTTTCTCTCTAACTCTCTCAATTCAGCAACCTAAACACACACACAAAACCAACATATATATAGGGAAGGAGAGGGTGCAAGTGGCAGAACACGTAAACTAGAAATTCTAAGTTCGATCGATTGAGCCATTTTTGATCGATTGAGAGCAAGTCGATCAGGGTTCGATTGATTAAAACAGATTCAATCGCTTGAAAAGGGTTCCACATCATAATTCAGGATGGTAGAGGTTTGATCGATTGAAACGGGTTTGATCGATTAAAGAAACACTAGTTTGATTGATTGAAGTAAGTTCGATCGATTAAAAGTAAAAGTTCCTCAATTGCTTGAGAAAGGTTCAATCAATTTAAAAAGGTATATAAAGGAATGGTACAAACAAGCATACTGAATCTCATTTATATCAAAAAGTACAATGAAAATATAGGGTATTACATCATCCCCTTCTAACTCAAGATTTCATCCCAAAATCTGAACTAAGCGTCGTTAAATAAATCTGGATGCTTCTTACGCATCTCCGACTCTAATTCCCCAGAACCTTCTCCTTCATTGTGAAACTTTCACTAAATCTTCACCAATAGAATCTCTTTGTTCCTCAGCATCTTAACTCCCTTCGCATTGGTCTTTCATGAAATGATACATTGTCGTTAACCTCAATATCTTCAAAGTTCATCTCATAACTCGAATTCTAAGTACAATTTTTCCTCATGCTAATGTGAAATATATTATGCACACCCGACATCTTGGGTGGCAACACGAGTCGGTAGGCAATAGCTTCCCTCTCTTGAGCCTGAGTAAAGCATCGTCTCAGGTGAGTGACACATTAGATAGTTCTTGATAGTGCTTCATCTTCAATCTTACTCTAGTAGGGCTCCTCTTTCATTAGTCTGTGCAACTTTTTCATTGACTCTGGCTGGTTGCATCATTTCTTATACCCTTATGATTTTCTCGTTTGTTTCCCGGAGGAGGGTTCTTAGGAATTCTACATTTTTTGATTTCTTTCCAACCTACTATTTATAGCAGTGATTGATGTCGTCTTCATATGATTGGCGTCGTCTTCAGTATAAGGCTTCGAATGTTGTCATGCTATACATGCCTCCATTAAGGTAGGTGTTCGTCAATTAACAAGTGAGTCTTTATGTGCTTTCTACTCCTATTGTGCCATGAGCTTTCATAGTTTATGATGTACGCGTTCCCAAATGTCTTCGACGTTAGTGATATAGTGATGATGTAAGCTCGTAATGTTTTTTTCTATCATTATAGTAATGCATCAAATCTGATCATCAGTTTGTGGATGAATTGGGGTACTAGTCTTTGGTAACATTCCCACTACTCCTTGTAGAGTTGTCCAAGAGTGTGGCGCACTTCATAAATCATAGTCGAATGTAACTACTATAGATATCCTGCGGGGTTGTAAGATTCATCGAATCCACATCATATACTTGCATTCGAATACACTAGCGTGGTCGACTTCTGAGGGTAATGCGTTGAATGGCTTCCTGGTTGACTCCTGTATTCTTGCAATGATTTGCCCCTTGCAGGAGTTGAGAAGATTCCTATGTCCTCATGCACTAGTTATGTCTATATGGTCCGACTCAACCTATCACGTCTTATGCAAAATAACTCACATAATGGCTATAATGTAATCATAGTATCTAGAATGATCAAAATGGCTAGTTGGATATATAACTAATAAAGTTAGTTTTGAGAAGGCATACAAGACACTCATAAATAGAAGTATAATAACATAAAAGATATGATCCATTCATGAAGAGAATGTAAATCTTAACAATACGCGAACGACCTGATCATAATGGAAGCTATTGCAACATCTCGATAGTTGTAGGTAGTAAAAATACCTGACAATGTAAGGCCTTCAAGATATAATGTATGAACCAAATGTTTCATAGGTGGAATAGTTCAAATCAAATCTTATGGTTAAGGAATGAGGTAACAGATGAGAGAACACAATAAGGGGTCAAGATGTAGAGAATATCACATTCTTGAGTTCGTAATAGTGTGAACAATGACAGAGAACTCATTTAGAATCGTGTTAAGAATTTTGAACATGCAAGAATCTCTTCAATAGATAATAAGGTCAAAAGATTGACTTACAGCACTAGAATTTCAAATGTATTTCTAAATGGACTTATCAATAATTAGGATGGTCAAGTGTATACTCAAAACGATGATGGAAAAAATTGCCCAAGGCTCAAGGAATTCAAATTTCTCATTAGGAATGGTATTACAACCATTAATAAATGAAGAACACTTACTGGATATATGAAGATCTCCTTTACAAGAAACAGATAAGATAAGGCTTAGATTTACTCACAAGAGTCAATTAGTACAAAGTTTATGATTAGTCAATATGGTCCTCGTCCAAAATTTCTATAGTAAGGCTTGCGCTTATCTTATCGACTGCAGTTGCCCTTTGCTGACTTATCACTACTTTAATGGATCTATCTATGAGTGATAGAAAATCTATGTATGGTTCACAAACTCGTACTAGTTTCAATCATCCGACTTAATATTAGTACTAACCCATATTAACAAATTTTCTAAATCAAAGTACTAAAGGCTCACTATAATCTATCCGGTTACTAAGTCAGGGGTTAATGGACGATCATTATGCATCTTACTCAACCTAATGGTTGCTCCTCAAAGGTGCTATTGTGTTTAAGGGTTGCCATAAGTGCCCGAGATACTAAACTCAGACTACGCAGAATCTTGATAGCACTACAATAATGGAGTGCACTAGTATCGAATAAAGTTCTAACTTGATTATGATACCACACAAGTGTATGTTCCAGATAAGGCCCTACCTCTCCTAGAATGAGAGCATCCAATCTTGCCTGTTTGACTGGGCCCTAAACAGTTGGTCCATTGTATCCTCTGCGGGGTATCTTGTAGTTCTTACTCATGTGGCCACGCTTACCACAGTTATCACACAACATACTCGCCCAGTTGTAGCTCTTAGAAGCTCGGCAGTCCTTGTTGATATGGCCATGATTGCCATAATTGTAATAGTGAATGCCCAACCGGTTATAGTGCTTAGGAGCTTGACAGTTCTTAGCTAAATGGCCGGGTTTCTTGCTGTTACAGCATTTGCCAATATTGCATCTAGTTGCAACATGTGGTAGTACTTGTAGGGGTATTGCTTGGGTTACAGCCTGCTGATCTTGAGGGTATATAGTTTATGACTTTCCCTCATCAGCCCACTTGCGCTTCTTCCCTTGGTACTATATCGGAGGTCTCGGTCCTTGGTTATCCCTAGGTGGTGATCGATTCTGGGTATGTCTTCCTGATATCAAATCATCACGATTAGGTACCTATATAGACAGCTATCAGTTAGTTGTCAATACTATATACTAAATACACAAAATAATCGTAGGAAGTAGTTTATAATAGAATGGAGTAACTACGATTACTATCACATTAGTAGCATAAGTAATTCCATACGAATGGCTCCCAAAACATTACTTAGAATCAACCCTATCTCAAGGAATCTTAAGGTTTAAGATTCAAGAAATGTTGGACAATGGTGAACGCGACTACAAAACCTAGGCTCGGATACCAAAAATCCTGTCACGCCCTGTAGTAGCAAAAACAGAGAAAACAATTTCCTTTTTGGACTCATAGGCCATGACAGTTGAAAGTCACCACATTGTCCATAACTCAAGTCTAATCATCGGAGTAATGATTCAAACCATGCATTGGAAAGTTCTAAGGTCGTTATATATAATCAGAGTTTAATACTAAACTATTACAAAACCACGGGTGTTTGCAGAAACAAAAATAAAGTGTTACGGCAACATATGCTGATTACAAACTTAACTGTTACAATAGTCTCTAAAAACATAAGCATAACTATCTATGGCAAAACTTCAGGTCTTCAGCTCGTGTAGTAGTCAGCACTAGAATAGCCTCTATCATTGTAGGCTCCATCCTCGTAGCCCCAATCTATGTATGCGTCTCCTGCATACTCATAACCCTTGCCAGGTAGACATCAAATATCCAGCGCCATAAAATGCCGTCAGTTAGGAAAGTCGAGTGAATACAAATACTAATAGAGTATCTATAGATATACAGTATATAAAGCAACATCATCATTAACGATCATCTCGTCGTTCATTTTCATGAATACACCAACTCAATATATCTCAACAGAAATTGTCCCAACCCATTGCAAACATAACATTGACTCTTGGGTCCACATTAATCAGACATGTAGTCCCATACCTACAGTCTGCCAAACCTGACACGAAGTCTTAACTCGTATACCGGTTAATTTGACACATAGTCCCAAAGTTTCGACTAACACACTTGGATACAACACCACAACACTTAGCAACATCACAACACTTAGCAATACCACTGCACTTAGCAATATCACCGCACTTAGCAACATCACAACACTTAGCAATATCACTGCACTTAGCAACATCATAGTAATTAGAAATACCACCATACTTAGCAACATCACCGTACTTAGCAATATCACTACACTTAGCAACATCACTGCACTTAGCAACATCACAGCACTTAGCAATAATACCGCACTTAGCAATACCACCACACTTAGCAACATCACAGTAATAAGAAACATCACAACACTTAGGATCCTACATGCAACATCATATGATCTTAGTGACTGCATTCATGTGCATAATTATATATAGTATCGACCCTACGGTTGACAAACTCACTACTATACACATCGGCTTCTCATTCTGATTTACAACATTGTACCATCATTATACAATTGGTTCCATTGTTTCAATTCTTTAATTCTATTATTCTACGTGTATATTATTCCAAAAGAGCATGTACCAATCAACGTATGATAATATACAGCTTAATAGTTCATCAGATATAAACGAACTAAACATTTAACATTCTGTCAAGTTTGATCTATTGAAGTCATTTCAATCGATTAGCAAAAGTAACGTTTGATCAATTGAACTAAGTTCGATCGATTGAGATCGGCCTGTGTTCAATCGATTAAGGGCAGCTTTCTTCCCAAACTGAACTGGACCTCCTGTATACGTTCGGGGTTTGTTCTTTTTTGCCAAAAAATATATATACATACATAGCTACACTACTGAGTGAGTATAGGCACTCACTATTAACATCGGTGATGCAGGTGATGTGTGGGATGGTCGTGGGTCCTCGGGGTGGTCTCTCTCTCTCTCTTCTCTTTCTCCTTTTCTCTATGTTTTTGTCCTCTCTCTCCTTCTCCTGCTTCTTTTCTTCTTCTCCTCTTACTGGCCGAGAGTGTATGGGAGGGAATGCTTTGTGAGTTTATGTATATATATATGTATATATATATGTATAGGTGAGTGTGCATATATAAACTATATTTATCTCTCTCTAAAACTCAGCAACCCAGACATACACCCAAAACCAATATATATAGGGAGGAGGAGGGTGCAGGTGGTAGAACACATAAACTACAAATACAAGTTCAATCGATTGAGCCACTTTTGATCGATTGAGAACAGGTCGGTTAGGGTTCGATCGATTGAAATAGGTTCAATCGCTTGAGAAAGAGTTCCACATCATCATTCAGGTTGGCAGAGGTTTGATCGATTGAAACGGGTTCAATCAATTGAAGAAATACAAGTTCGATCGATTGAAGTAAGTTTGATCGATAAAAAGTAAAATTTCCTCAATCACTTGAGAAAGGTTCACTAAATTGAAAAGGTATATATAGGAAAGGTACAGACAAGCATACTGAATCTCATTTATATCAAAAGGGTATAAAAGTACAATATAAATATAGGGTATCACATCTTTACACCAATTTCATGGTCTAGCCAATGCACTACATCGCTACTAAGAAACACCTACAAGGCGCCTGGGCTATTCACCGTGTCATTGCCTAGTCAGCTGTACTCCCATTGGCCACTGATGACATGAGGAGTGCTTCTAGTCGGTTTGAAAAGGTAATGGCACACTATTTTGATGTGTAAAAGAAAAAGAGAAAAGGAAAAGGTAAGGCAAAAGTTAGAAAGAAGAGAAAAAGGTAGGCACACATATTGTGGCTGCTTTAGGGAGGCCTTTTGAGGTTGATGAGCATGATTTGGGTAAGGATTCTAATCCTGTTGTCGAGGTAGCACAATTTGAGCTAAGGTAGAGGACTTAGACATAGGCCTAGGGAGAGTCATCTTTATCTCTCCATATTCATACTATACTCATGGAAGAGAGAGAGGCACGAGAGAGACACAAGGGCAAGGTTGATCATCTTACCACTTAGCTAGATGCGATTTTGGTTCAATTGGGGTTGATCAATCCCTCCACACACTACCACCCCTAGCTGCACCTACTACACCTGCTGTACCATCTACCACTACTCTGTCCTCAACTTCAGCTCTACCTCCTATTACTGAACCACCACTTGCACATGATAGTGACCGGATGACTGCTACTGCGATTGCTAAGGGTAGAGGGCAGAGCACTACTTTTGATGCTGATATTCAACCTCCTCCTGCTTCGATAGACTTTTCTGATCTTGCTTCTGACGACCTGATTCAGATTGACTAGGGTAGTTTTTATAAACTAGTGAGGGTTTATGATGTATTTATTTTTGTTTTTCTTCTTTCCCCTCTCTATTTTTGTACTTTTGTATTACGAAATAATTCACTGCACTGTTTACAGTGGTGGGTTGCTTTGTTAATATTAAGGCCATGCTATATATTGTCGGCCATATCTATTCATCTTGGTCTTTAGAGATTGTATGTTTTTAAAATAGGTTGCCAATGATGTTTCTAGCCACATTGCATGGAATCAGGTGAACTTTGTCACATACTATGAAAGTACTACCCTGCTCAAGTCTCTTGGGAATAACAAGGCGAAGAAATCAGACCCAATGCCCATGGGTTGTAAAGTTCCTACATAAATCATCAGATGGCAATTTGGATTTCCTGTTCCATTGAAGAGTTCAATATGTGGAATGTTGAACTTCTCTGGGAGTTTTGCTTTCGGAGCATCACATAATCCCTTGACATTGAATAAGTACTCATCCACCCCTTTGCTCTTTCTAGTCACACTCTCTAGCTTGTCAATCTTAGCTAATTTGTCCTGAGTTTCCTGATCTAGCTGAACCTTTGGTTGAACTGTTGTAGACACCCCATTTTGTCGACTTTTAGATTTAAGAGACCCATAGCTTGGTGGTTCACAATAATCAAAACAGACTTAAAAAGGACTCTTAGAAGTTAGTTCTATCTGTCAAAATACCCGAAAGTAGTACGAATGGCCAAAATGCCCCTGAAATCCCAAACACTCAGAGATATGGACCAAATGTTCTAGAAACATGCTACGCCATAAGAAAAGGGAGAAAATAAGTTTTAAAGAAAAATTAGATGAAATTGTCAGTTCCCAGAGACCCCCGGAAGTCCTTATTGACCGGTTTGACCCAAATTTGATCAAGTTTGACTAGGGTTTGACTGAAATCATCCAAATTCTCCGAAAAATTTCAAAATCATTCTAGATCATGTAAAAAAGTACAAAAACAAATTTTAAAAGAAAATCAGACGGAAATGTCAGCTCCTAGGAGCTCTTAGAGGTTCCCAAAACTTTTAGAGGTCCCTAGTTTGGCCAGTTTGACCTAAAAGTTGACTTTGAAACCAAAACACCGTATCATTTTTCAAACATTTTTCATGGATACTAGAGGTCAATTGCTTTTGAACGATATACCGCACATAATTTTTGGATTTAAAACGGTTTATTATGAATTTTAGAAGGTGAAAAAGGCGATCAAATCAGATTTTATTGCGAATACTACAAAACTTTTCAAAGTGACCTATCTCTGGACTATTTTTTATGGAAATTATACTCTATTACCTTTCCAACGGTATATCACAACCTTGGTTTGGGGTTTGTATGTATTTTCTGTGAATTTGAACAAAATAGGGCCTTTTCGCAAATATCAAAACCTCTGGGGGCCTAAATACAAATTTTTTGGCATCTAAGGAGTAGTACCATGGCGGTACAGGGCCACTACTGTGGTGGCACATGGCCAGTACCACGGCGGCACTCAACCCCTGACGAATCTATTTTTGTCATTTATTTTGGGGGTCCAAATTGAATAATTGGAAGTCAAAACGACTTAGTTTCTTGTTCACAGATGTTTGGGGACCAATGGGAGCACTTTCTAAATCCCAAAACCACTCAAAATTGGCCTATATAAACCCCCCTTTGCTCTTCATTTTAGGGGGACCAAGTGCAAAGTTAGAGAAAGTTGTAGAGAGAAAGAGAGATAGAGTTAGAATTAAAAGTGAGAAATGAGCTTCCTCCTACTAATTTTTCTATAAGAAAGTGAGTTCTAATATTGTTTTCTTCCATTACCTCTCTTATACTTCACATTCAAACTATCTCCAATCACCATCTTTTGAGCAATCTTAAGTTAGGAATCTACTTCGATGTCCAAATGTCACCACATATGAGTGAAACACCAAGCTACAAGTCCAAAATCACATTGATTATCATCTATTGATTGCTATTACTTGCTTGTTTACATACTATTTTCATCTCTTCTTACCTCATTTCTTTTTTGATTATTTCTTTGTTTACTTACATGTTCATCATCATCTAGATGGCATGTTGTTTGAGGTTAGTGAATCCTTATGGATAGTAGCTCTTGACCTCAAAGACATGTTTGATGGATGGTGATTCTAACTTCAATACATTCATATGTATTCTTGAAGTCATATTCTCAAATAAAACTATGTTTGTGCATATAATATTGGGAGTTCTTGATGATGAGCTCGATGTTGATGTATGAAATGTAGGTGTCTAAAGGTGTATTGAAGGTGTGGATGATGAATTTTGAGGCTATGCAAAATGTATGGAAGGTGTATGAGGATGATCTCTCAAGAATCTCTCTTTACAGCAAGCTCTCTATCAAAACAAAGTTAGGAAGTGCAAATGCTGAGAAAAAAATGGGTATTTTTAGTTTTTCAAGACCCAAGGGTAAAATAGTTATTTCACCCTTTTAAGAGCTTGAGCGTTTGTGCCACACGCGAGCACTCTGGCTTCTCCCGAGCGCTACAGTTTGCTTTCTGGGGAAAGTCTCCCGAAGGCCTCAATAAACATGCAAACATACATAGATCACTAAGAATAATAAGGAATAAAGAAAACGAATCTTATATATATAATCGAGAATATTACAAAGAGAAACATGGAAATTCTAGAATTATAGATAGGAAAATACAGGTGTTACAATAACCTAGGGTTAGAAGGATCTCTTAGCATTCCCAAGGATTCACTTAGAAGCAGGAGGATCAGGAAGAAAGAAGAGGAGTTGAGAGAGAGATTCTTCAGCTTGTATACACAAACACATATACATTCATACTTGCATGTGCTCCAATTCATGATGCAAACTCTCTATAAGCGCACGCACGTACACACACACACATATACACATGCATTACAACTAAAATGAAGTTCTAGGAGTAAGTACTTAAAGAACTAAGAAGAAAGGGAGGATCCAACACTCTTGGAGCTTGAAATAAGTAGTATTGGAGCATCATCTAGATCTTGTGAGTACTCTTACTCACTCTTAAATTATGTTTTATGAAGTTAATAGGAAATCTAATGGCTTGTATGTAACAAGCATTGTGTTTGAAATCAAATTTTTGTTGTTAAACTAACTGATATTCTGGTAAATTGTGTAACGCGAGCGCTCAGACCAAGCACGAGCGCTTGAGCCCAACGAACAGGCCAGGCCTAAACACTCGAGTTCGGCAGTACTTAGAAGAACAACTTGTTGCATGTTAGTTTTATGTTATTCCATGATATGTATGATGGTACTACAAGCTATAATCATTATACCTTGATGTTGTACTTGTCATATGTGTTTGCATGTGCTTAAGGAGAGCTATACTTTATTCTATTGGTAAAATACTTCAATAATATATCACTTTTAAGAGTAAGGAATCCTGAAATTTACAAAGGTGAGCGCTCGAGCTCACATAACCGTTACAAAGAATATGTTTTTTATGGTAAGCAAAGGATGAGTTTAACTAGTGGACGTATATGTGTGAGATGCATAAACTTTGAGAGTAACGTGAGACGTACTTAAGTCTGATAAATTGAGAATAATGCGCATAAATGATTTGTGTATACTGCGCTTGTTAGTTGATGATACGGAAGTTGCGATAGTAAGAATGTAAACGAGACGATCATGTCCGTTAGTCTAGTTCTTGTGTTTCGTCCGTGAAAATCTAATGAGTATTGTGATGTTCTTGAGATATCACCATAGATATAGGGGTAACGGTGGCAAGAGTAGTTGTACCTGATCAGTACTGTTTGTTGTAAATGCAATGGTGGCAAGTTTAAAAGTGTTATTTTGTTGGTATTGTCAAGGTTAGTTGTGTAAAGATGATTAACAGGCTACCCTAGGTTGAATGGAATAGGATTGGGGTTGCCAAGAATGTGGTCGTACTGTAAAAATGCCAAGTAAAGTGGTCGTTAGGTAAAGATGGCAAGATGGTAACCCAACGACCATAAGGTAGAGATATTCTAAGCCACGACATTTTTGCCAGATGCATGTAAAAAGTCGAGTTTGTGTAAAATTGGGCCTATGGTCCAAAGATTGGATCGGTGATCCAAAGGGAGTCGAGTTTGTACAGATTGAACCTGTAGTTCAAAGCAAAGCATCAATTGGTACAGATTCGATCTGTAGTCGAAAGAGATCAGTCAGTTGATGTTAGTTGTGATTCTGAGTTCGAGTATTCTCATCAAGAGTTTTCCTAATGTATGTAGTGCACTAAGATCGAGAATAGTATGACCGATTGTCACACCCCAACCCTCCTTGGCAGATTAGGACACGTGTAACAAGACTATACACACCACAAACTGCACCAAAATAACAAGAAAACAATAATTAAGTGTCATTAAAAGGCTTTGTTGTGACAAAATAGACCCAAGGGCAAAATGGTCATTTAAAAAAGATAGTAAAACTTTATATAATAAGAAAGGTCTTCGAGGCTCGGTTCCAACGCAAAAACATGGCGCGCGAATTCGAGTTTTCTAGAAAGAATTATGCACATTTCCGTAAAAGCCGACGTGCTGTGAAAATATAGGTGGATCGATCTGCCCTTTAAACTCGAATCGATCCGTAATGACATTTCACGTAGAATGTCCTCCCAGAAGTCCGGATCGAGCTGTCCTTTAACCCAGATAAATCTGGGTTCTTCAAAATTGAATTTTGCTACTAAAACCCCCTATATTTCAAGTCTAAACATACCAAAACTCAAACCCAACTTCTTGGTACTTAGGAAAAACACTTCAAAGCTATCCAAGCTCCTCCAACATTAACCAAACGTGTAAAAACACCATTATCACCTTATAGAATACAAATTCAATCTCATTTGGACAAATCAATTAATCAAGCTCTTACTTTTGTCAAAACTAGTAGTAGCATAGAAACTAGTTGGAAATAAGTTCAATACCTATACAAAACACTTGATCAACCAAAATACAACTTGTTTTGTAACTCGAGTTGAAATCAAGGTCCATTTTACAAGCACAACATTCACCAACATGACTCCCAACTCAATCTCAACTTCATATCTTTCAACATGAGTTCAGAATCAAACAACTTAAACTCAATTGAAAACATCTAACATACCAACCAGTTTCAAACCACATCTTAAAGCATTAAAAGGTGGTGCTTAACATTTTACAACTAGAAGTTAGCAACCCTAATACAACTTGTTCGCCCAACAAAACTATTTACAACTATGACTTTACAAGCATGAGTTCCATCTCCTTCAAGGCTAACACTATGAACATACAACCAAAATGACCCTTTGCCCGGACTTCCGATCACTTCCTTCCCTCATCACGATCTGTGCCTGCGGTGGTTATTCAATAACCACACAGAAAACAACATTGATATAAGCTTATACTTAGTGAATACTTTAACTGTGCCGTTGGAATATGAAATGCGGCATGTGCAATATCTAAACAACCTAATGATAAAATTAGTCGCCAGAATGTCAAGTAACTAATCACCATCGCAACAGAACCAAGATTTCGGCCCTTTTATCACTGTAATGTCACATATAGCGAAAACACACACTCTCACGTGACCATAGTTAAATCGTTGTGGTTGTCACCACGTCCCCTTTTTCTTGAGGAAAATGTCATCCCGTCAATACGGGCTAAATAATGGTGATCATTACTTGACATCCATTGACCCATATAAACATATAGACATGTCAAATATATCACATAGCAATTTCCACAAAATTTGACATGTTAAGCTCTAATTAACACATGCTTTATCTGAAAATTAAGGACCTAAGCATTCTATCATACTCAATATGACATAAGCATCATTTAACACGCAATTTAAGATTAGAGTACTCTCCTCACAAATTGCTCCAATTTAAGCCAAGAAACCGCAAATTCCTTATAAATTTTAGTTCTAGTGATCTCCGGTGAATATCCTACTTGTAAATATCATATACATGTATCATCACCTTAATGACGGTCGCAGAAGAACATTAACAAAACTGAAAAAGAAAGGTATATAAGCGATCCTCTCACCTCTATGATTCTGAATATGGCTTTTGTTCGTAAAACGGTGTACCGATGGTGATGAAATTGCAAAAGAAACGGCGTCGAGAAGGCGGAACTTTTTTCTAATGGCCGAAATTTCCTTCTCCTATATCTATTTTCTTGTTTTAATACAAGAACATGGTGAGTCATGTTTGAGGTGTCAACATCTTGGATTCCCTAGCCCAACTTTAGTTTATTTCCATTTACACCCCCAATGTTTCTTTAAGCTTTATTATGAAATCCCCTAAACAATTGTAAAACTACCCAACATATAAGTGGGTATTTGTCTATGTCATGTCCAGGTCCCAAACGTGGTCCCACATTTTTGTGAAGTTGCTAGTTAACCTACTAGTTATGAATCTAGTTCTAATTCACTATCACACGGGTACCCAAACTGGCATCATAAAAGAACGCAACTTAACAATAAAATTTTAAAAAAATTAAACAAATATTCATTTATTCATATAAATGTAACTAAATGCAATTTAATTAATCTGGACCTCCCATGGGTCCCGCTTCATATCTGTCCAATTGTGCCCTTTTCGGAGCACTTATCACGTCGGTGTAACTAAAACTTACCAAAATTATCACATGCTATTAATTATACTAATTAATGCATGCAAAGTAGATATTATCTCATTTCTTCGGGTACGGGTATTACATTTCTCCCTCCCTTTTGGAAGTTTGTCCTCAAACTTTTCTTACCTTAAGAATTGAACAAGTGCGGATACTTTTCTTGAATCTCATCTTCACGTTCCCAAGTCGCCTCCTCTACCAAGTGATTACTCCACAACACCATTTCTAGGGGAATGGCTTTGGTTCTCATCACTTGATCTTTCCTATCTAGGATTCGAACTGGATCTTCAATATAAGTTAAGTCTTCTTGAATCATCAACAGTTCTAGAGTAATATACTGACTTAAATCTGATAAGCAATGTCTTAACATAAAAACATGAAATACATTATGAACGTTAGCTAACTCTTGTGGCAATTCTAATCGATATGCGACAGGACCAAATCTATCCAAAATAAAATAAGGTCCTACAAACCTCGGATTCAACTTGTCCCGCTTTTCGAACCGTGTTATGCCCTTCGATGGCGATACTTTCAAAATACATAATCACCTACCTCGAATTCAAACGGTCTTCTACCAGTATCCGCGTAACTCTTACATCGACTCTAAGCTACTTGTAGCTATTGTTTAACTAACTTGATTTTGTCGGTGGTGATTTGTACAATCTTGGGTCCCAAAAGTTGCTTCCCCAACTTCTGTCCAACCCACCTGTGATCTACATTTCCGGCCATATAATGCCTCAAAGGCGCCGTCCCAATACTTGTTCAGAAGCTATTATTATAAGAGAATTCCACCAATGGTAAATGGGTTTCCCAATCCAACTTGAAATCCATACCACATCCTCGAAGCATATATTCCAGAATCTGAATAACTTGTTCAGATTGACCATCTGTCTGAGGATGAAAAGATGTGCTAAATTGTAAGGTTGTCTCCATTGCCTTTTGCAAACTCTCCCAAAACCTAGACACCAAACGTGTGTCCTGATCTGACACAATGGATATTGGTGCCCCGTGTAATCTGATAACTTCTTTGACATAAAGCTCTGCTAACTTTGTTGGATCATGAGGTTTGCTTGGCAATAAATGGGCAGACTTAGTCAACCGATCAACGATCACCCAAATACTATCATTAGATGTAGGAGATTGCGGCAAACCTGTTATAAAATCCATTGTGTATGCTCCTATTTCTATTCTGGTATCTATAATGGTTGTACTTCTCCGGCGGGTCATTGATGTTCTATTTTTACTTGTTGGCAAGTTATACACTTATCTACAAACTCGGCAACTTCCCGCTTCATACCACTCCACCAATACACCTCTCACAAATCCCTATACATCTTGGTACTACCCGGATGTACGGAATACCTCGTGTTATGAGCTTCTTCCATAATCTTATCTTTTATTCTTGAATATTAGGAACACATAAACGATTAATATACCTCAACACATTATTCCAAAAATTAAACTCTGGCCATCTACCCTCAGGTAACTCTTCAACTATTTTCTTGAAATTTGGATCCAAAAGCTGACTTATCTTGATTTCATCAATCAAAATCGGTTGTTCTATGATAGTTTCCATTAAGCCATCTTGAATTCTAGGAATCACCTTAAGTTCCAATCATTCAAATTCTTGTACTAACTTTGCTTGAGCTATTAAGGAATAAGCCAAATTTTCTGATGACTTTTGACTCAATGCATTGGCAACCACATTTGCTTTACCCGGATGGTACTGAATCTTCAAGTCATAATCTTTCATTAATTCTAGCCATCTTCTCTGTCTCATGTTTAGCTTCCATTGGATAAATAAATATTTTAAACTCTTGTGATCGGTAAATATTTCACACGTTTCCCCGTACAAGTAGTGACACCAAATTTTTAATGGAAAGATTACTGGTGCCAACTCTAAGTCGCGGGTTGGATAATTCTTCTCTTGTGTCCTCAACTACCTTGAAGCATAAGCTATCACCTTACCCTCTTGCATTACAAAGCATCCTAGGCCCTGATGGAAAGCATCACTATATATACTAAAACCCCCAGTACTTGACGGAATAGCCAATAACGGTGCTGAAGTCAACTTATCTTTTAACTTTTGGAAACATTCTTCACATTCTTTATTCCACACAAAAGCCATATCTTTCTATGGTAATTGGCTAACTCCAAGAAGCTTTGAACTTTGGAAACATTTGTCGGTCTTGACCAATTCTTAACAGCTTCTATCTTTTGTGGATTCAAGGAAACACCATCCTTAGAGATCATGTGTCCATGAAATGTAACATTTGTCAACCAGAATTCACTTTTCATTAACATCCTAAATAATTGCTTTTCTCTGAGTCATTGTTAAAACCAACCTTAAGTGTTGCTCGTGTTCCTCCCGGATTTTAGAATATATTAAAATAACATCAATAGATACAATCACAAATTCATCTAGATAAGACTTGAATACTCGATTCATCAAATCCATAAAATTGGCTGGTGCATTTGTGACCCCAAATGGCATAACAAGGAATTCATAGTGCCCGTATCGAGTTCTAAAATCTGTCTTCTCAACATCTTCAGCTTCAACCTTTAATTGGTGATACCCTGATCATAAGTCAATCTTAGAAAAGACTTGTGCCTCTTTTAATTGATCAAATAAATCATCAATATGCGGCAATGGATACTTGTTCTTTATGGATACTTTGTTGATCTCCAGGTAATCGATGCACATCCGCATTGTCCTGTCTTTCTTCTTCACAAATAAAATCAGTGCACCCCACGGTGATATACTTGGCCGAATAAAACCTTTATCATGTAACTCTTGAAACTGAGTTTTCAACTCCACCAGAGCCATTCTGTATGGTGCCTGTGAAATCAGTTGTGTTCCCGGCATCACATCTATTTCAAATTTAATTTCTCTCTCATTCAGCACACTCAAAAAATCTTCTGGGAAAATATCAGAAAATTCCTTGGCCATAGGTATATCTTCAAGTTTTAATTCAGTACTTCTAACCTTGAGCATGCCACACAAAAAGCATTGACAACCCTTTTTTAATAAAGGATATGCTTTGACAGCTGACACCAAAAAGGCGGTGATACTACACCTATTACTTGAAAACAAAATTTATCTTGATTTGGCAATCGAAATGTTACTCTCTTGTTCTCATAATCGATAATAGCATGATTTATAGTTAGCCAATCCATTCCTAAAATAATGTCGAAGTATTGAATGACCAACGGTACTAGACCAACGAACAACCTTCTACCATTCACGTCAATCCCGTAAGCTTTAAAGACACCCAAACTCGCTAGTGGCGCTCCAGATGGAAATGCAATAGATAAGTCAAAATCTAGTAATTCTAAGGGTTAGTCTAAATTCTTAGCAAAATGATGTGATACAAAAGAATGAGTTAACCCCAAATCTAATAACACATTGGTAGGTTGCATGCAAATAGAGAGTATACCGGAAACCACCGTGTCAGTCGATGTTGTCTCCCCGGGCTTGAGCAAAAATACCTTCCTTGTCGTTGCTCCCTCCCTTGGGATTGCTACTGAGATGGTCTCTATCTTGGTGCACTACCCACGGATGAGATGGAACCTCTTTATCTTCTCTTGGGATAATTACGTTCTCGATGCCCTAGGTCACCACACGAATAACACCTTATTCCACTGTCATCTGTACTTTATCTCAAAGTAATACTTTGTATTGGAGGATTAGGACAATCCCTTGCCACATGCCCCGGTCATCGACAAACGTTGAAAATGATAGGAGACATGTTACATACTCCCCAGTGATATTTACCACAAGTCTGACATCTGGGTTTGTTACCCCCACTTCCCGATGAACTGCCAGAACTCTGTCTTTTAACCTGTCCTTGGAATTAACTACCTCCTGGCCTCTTGACTATTTTACCTAGCCCCGATGGTAACCCACCTCGTTCAGCAATCAAGGTAACGTCTAGCACTTCTAAATATGTTGCTAGCCGATGTGTATCCACTTTTCCCCTGATTTCATTAGGGATCCCTTCCTCAAATCTTCTTGCACAAGTGAACTCGTTTGAAAGCAAATCCATTGCAAATATGGCCAAACTTGTGAATTTAGCGACATAGTCTCTAACGATTATATTACCTTGACTGAGATGAAAAAATTTTTGGGACTTTAATTCACTGAAAGACCGAGGAATGTACTATTTTGAGAACACTTCCATAAATCCATTCCAGGTAGTCGGTGCTCCTTGCCTTAATATTGAAGTCCACTAGTTCTGTGCTTCCTTTTTCAAGGTATCGGAGGCAAACAAGACTTTCTGTTCCTCTGAACATGGTAAAGTACAAAAAATTCTCTTCATGTCAATCAATCAATGGTCAGCCTTCATCAAATTGGATTCTCCTTTGAACTGCCTTGGCTTTTGCTTGTAGAACATGACAATGGTTATCGGTTTCACCCTCTCTCCTGGATTTGACGAACTCAGTCCCTCTTCAATAACTTGAGTCTCGGTCATTCTTACCAATTTTTCTATAACCACCTCTATTCAATCCATATGAGCCGAAGATGGGGTTTCACCTCCAGACATCCTTGCCTAGTACCCACCACAAGATATATGCATGCATGTTACATTTAAATAAAATCACAGTGCATGCTAAATAACATTTAAAGCATGATAAGTAAGCATGTATCCATGATCGTGTCACTATGTGTCATTTTATTCAATTTGCATGTTGTATTCATCATCTCTCATCCCCAAAGGCTCTAACCTATTGCTTTGATACCAAAAATTGTGAGACCCCAACCCGCCCTGGTGGATTAGGACACATGTAACAAGACTATACACACCCCCAAAATGTACCAAAATAGCAAGAAAACAGCAATTAAGTGTCATTAAAAGGAATTGCTGTGACAAAATAGACCCAGGGGCAAAATGGACATTTAGATAAGATAGTAAAACTTTATATCAAAAGAAAGGTCTTTAAGTCCCGGTTCCAACACAAAAAAATGGCGCGCGAATTTGAGTTTTCTATAAAGAGTTATGCACGTTTTTGTAAAAGCCGAAGTGCTATGAAAACATAGGTGAATCAATCCGCCCTTTAAACCGGGTTCGATTCCTAATGACATTTTCTTGCAGAATGTCCTCCCAGAAGTCTGGATCGATCAGTCCTTTAATCCGGATCGATCCGGGTTGTACAGAACTAAATATTGCTACTAAAAACCCCTATTTTTTGAGTGTAAACATACCAACACTAAAACCCAACTTCTTAGTACTTAGGAAAAACGCTTCAAACACCTACCTAAGCTCCTCCAACATTAACCAAGCATGTAAAAACACCATTATCACCTTATAGAATACAGATTCCACCTCATTTGGACAAATCAATTAGTCAAGCTCTTACTTTTGTCAAAACTAGTAGTAGAATAGAAACTAGTTGGAAATAAGTTCAATACCTATACAAAACATTTGTTTAACCAAAATACAACTCTTCTTGCAACACAAGTTGAAATCAAGTTCCATTTTATAAGCACAACATTCACCAACATGACTCCCAACTCAATCTCTACTTCATATCTTTCAACATGAGTTCAAAAGCCCAAATGAATTAAACTTAATGGAAAACATCTAACAACACAACCAGTTCCAAACCAAATCTTAAAGCATTAAAAGGTGGAGCTTAACATTTTACAACATACAAAAGAAGTTAGCAACCCAAATACAACTTGTTCTCCCAACAAAACTATTTACCACTATGACTTTACAAGCATAAGTTCCATCTCCTACAAGGCTAACATAATTACATGCCTATGAACATATAACCAAAATGACCCTTTGCCCAAACATTCGATCACTTCCTTCCCTCATCACGATCTGTACATGCGGTGGTTATTTAATAACCACACAGAAAATAGTTTTATTTTAAGCTTACACTTAGTGAATACTTTTACTGTGCTGTTGGAGTATGAAATGCGGCATATGCAATATCTAAACAACCTAACAATAAAATTATTCACCGATATGTCAAGTAACTAATCACCATCACAACGGACCCATGATTCCGGGCCTTTTCTCACTTTAACGTCGCATATAGCGAAAACATACTCTCACGTGATCGTAGTCAAATCATTGTGGTCATCACCACCATCCCCTTTTTCTTAAGGAAACATCATCCCGTCAATACAAGCTAAATAATGGTGATCATTACTTGACATCCACTGGCCCATATAAACACATGGACATGTCAAATATATTACATAGCAATTTTCACAAAATTTAACATGTTAAGCTCTAATTAACACATATTTTATCTACAAATTCAAGACCTAAGCATTCTATCATACTCAATATCACATAAGCCTCATTTAACACCCAATTTAGGATTAGAGTACTCACCTCACAAATTGCTCTAATTTAAGCCTAGAAACCCCAAATTCCTTGTAAATTTTAGCTCTAGTGATCTTCGGTGATTATCCTACCTGTAAATATCACGTATATGTATTATCACCCTACTGACGGTTGTGGAAGAACGTTAACAAAACTGAGTAAGAAAGGTATATAAACAATCCTCTCACCTCCACGATCCTGAATACAGCTTCAGTTTGCAAAACGGTGTGCCGACAGCGAAGAAACGGTGCCGAGACGGCAGAGCTTTTCTCTAATGGCCGAAATTTTCTTCTCCTGTATCTATTTTCTTGTTTTGATACAGGAAGATGGTGAGTCATGTTTGAGGTGTCAACCTCTTGGACTGCCTAGCCCAGCTTTGGTTTATTTTCATTTATACCCCAGCATTTCTTTAAGCTTTATTATAAAATCCCCTAAATAATTGAATTAACCTACCAGTTATGAATCTGGTTCCAATTCACTCTCACATGGGTACCCAAACTGGCATCATAAAAGATCGCAACTTAACAATAAAATATTAAAACAATAAAACAAATATTCATTTAGTCATATAAATGCACTAAATGTAATTATTCAATCCGGATCTCCCATGGGTCCCGCTTCATATATGTCCAACTGTGCCCTTTTTGGAACACTTATCATGTCGGGGTAAATGAAACTTACCCAAATTATCACATGCTATTAATTATACTAATTAATGCATGCAAAGCAGATATTTTCTCATTTCTCTGGGTATGGGTATTACGCTAAGTGATAATGTTTTCAAAAGTCTAAAAGGAACATTTTTAACCAGATTAACTTAATGTCTTCTGAGCTATTCAAGTGAGGTAGGTTTACTTACTTAGCTTGCAGTAAAGCTAACGACTTTCATGTCTAAGATAATCAAATCTTTAGATCTTACAGAGGCTGAGTACTAGAAGAGGAGTACACTGAGGAAGGCTATCGCTTTGCGTGTTAGCTGGTCGGAAACGAAGACTATTCATTTATCTATATTTTGGTTATGTTAAGGCACGAGGTGCTAGTTTAGGGATGAATTCTACGATGTGATTGACCTTAATTATAATATATGGATGGTTCCATGTTTGGGTTCATTTGGGGATGTAAAAGCATACTGATTAGCTTAACAAAGCTTATTTAGTTTATTATTGGGCAAAATTCATGTGATTAAATTAGGCCCAATTTGATTGTGAAAGTATGGTGTGATGTTTAAATAATCATGCTGAGTTACTTATTTGGGTCAATGGAATTGCTAGCTCTATACCACCATGAGGTAATCAATATGATGACAACAATGTCCACAAAAGGCTTATGGGACCACACGTGTAGAGGCTTGGGTAATGACAAGGTCACGTGGGCTTAAGGGGTGGAGTCATGGGCTAGTTGATAGTGGTGGAAGTTAACTAGTAATTGCCAGAGACTATCGTTGGTTGTAATGAGAAAAAATTCGACATGTTTACTATCTATGAGCATAATTAGTGTAATTTACAAGCATGTAGCTTATGTATTGTAGTAGTTATTGAATAACCATTGTAGGTGTTCAAGGAGAAGCTCAGAAGGAAAGAAATGAAATTGGTGATTATTCGTGGGCGTGGGATTATAATTGAATTCTTGTTAAATAGACTTATGTTTAATAAGTAAAATTAGTGGAATATTGCAATCGGTTGTGTTATTTGGGATTGTGTAGTAAGGATATCGGCTTAAATTCTTGTAATATAGGGCATGTGTTGTATTGGTTGATTTTGGGCTGAGGTTGTACTATTTTGTACCTACTATATCTAGCTTGGGGCGATGAACTCGGAGTTTATACTCGACGAGTTTGACATGAATTGATTATAGATAACTCTTTCATAAAGTATTTTAAAGCCATGTTAAGTACTCATGAAGTTCAGGATTATGACTCGAACGTGTTTTACATGTTTTCTGAATATTTATAATATTTTTAAATGGTTGGAAGAGGTGCATGTCCGAGTGGGTTGAATGAGACTTAGGCAAAATTCTACAGCAGGAGAGGAATTCTACCCAGGTCCCATTTGACTAGTCAACCGGGCCAGTTTGACCGGCTGAATACCCCTCTACCCGAACTTTGTTTCTCCTCCTTCCGGTGTTCGGTTTAACTTTTACTTAGGATTGGAGTATCATAGGGTACCCTTTGACCTAAAAAAATGTTGCTTTTGAAAATGGACTTTATTCAGATGTGTTTGGGTGTGTGTGTTCAAACCTTTGAAAAATAAAATAGTGTGTTGAGTTCTTTGGTCAAAACTTTTATTAATTTAATTTCCACAACTTTAATAATTTGAGAATAGCCTTGGTGGCGTGCCATGTGCCCTAGAATTGTTTGGGTGGTTCCGGGGCGTGACAATCTACTCTCAATAAAGTGTATTGTTGAGCCATTTAAGACGAACAACGAGTGCAATGCACAACTCAACAAGGATGTTCATTAAAACCAATGAGCAAATACAGTGGTTGCTTGCTCAACAATTGACACTTGTGTAATGCCTGGTGCAAAGCGGGGGTATTTGTAAAATACAACCGCGCTAAAAGGAAGAATTGTATTAGTTTTTATCACAACTTCCCGTTTTATCTGCGATTTGCATTGCAAGACTAATTTTCATACAATATGATTAATCTATGACAAGTTGTATTGTTTTAGTTGTTGTTGGTGCAGATTACTGCTCTGTGGACTAAACAGATGAACATTAGAATAAATGGAATGCTGGAATGAAAACAAAAGAAGTCAAAGCTGAAATGTGGATCTCGATCGATCTAAGACGGTTCGATCGATCGAGCGTTCGATCGCTTGAAGAGTGTTGAAGCGCTTGAGGCTTAAGGGTTCGATCGATCGAGAGCAGTTCGATCGATCGAACGGGGTATTTCCAGTAACATTCGTGTGCGCAGCAGATGCGGGTTTTAACCCTAGTTTACATTTTTTTACAGTTTTAGAGAGAGAGATAGAGAGTTTTGTGTTTGGTTTTGTAGGTTTTGCATTGAAGTTTCATTTGTGCAGTGGATTTCTTAAGTTTAATACAAGTTTTCTTTGTTCCAGGTGATTTATATATTATTTATTTAGATTCAGCACTTGGTAGTCGTAGTTTAATCGTTCATCTTATAGTATTGCATGCTAAATATTCGTAAAACCATAGTTTTTAGATTTTCCATGAAAAACTCGCAACCAAACAAGGTGTTAATGTTTTTTTACGTTAAATATCAATCTGTGACATCCCAGACGATGTCTGAGTAGTCCCAGGTTGGGAGAACACGATGAAACAGTGATCTCCAGCTTCTGCCATGCAGCAGAATAATCGCTGTGTTCGATCGATCGAAGTTAGTTCGATCGATCGAACCAGAGACAGTCAATCGATTGAAGTCAGTTCGATCGATTGAGGGATGAAGGTCTTCGATCGATCGAAAGCGCGTCGATCGATCGAACTCTCTGATTCTTGAGGATGTTCCCTGCAGTATTCTAGGACCTTTTTGTTTTAAGATTTGTTATCATTCTGTCCCAAAACAAAATGCTCAGTCTGTCAAAACAGTTTTTAAAACTAAGGCCCTAAGGCATTTTCTTTCAATACATTTTGCAAACCATCTTCAATGCTAACACCATTGAGGATGCGAGTCTTAACTATTGGATTAAACCGCTTTTACGTATTTTAATTTAATTGTGATGATATGGTCCCGGTCATGAAAGGGCCATGGATTCTCCATCTTTAGAGGAATACGAAAAACTGTGGGTAATGTACTCCTTTGTGCTTCAAGGCAACTGCATGGTAGACAGCTAGATTACTGCAGATTCGTGTAATCCCAACACTTTCTTTTTAAAGTTAAACATCCTAATTTGGAGTACTGTTTTAAGTAGCTAGTTAGATCGTTAATCATTTTTCTTAGTAATCTTAGTTGTGGAACTTTGTGTTCCGCACCATTGCTTAATCTTATTCATTTTATTTTGTTTTCTTTTGAGGTTAGTCTAATTCAATAGGTCAACACCTTCCCTGTGGGATCGACCTGGTCTTACCAGATATTACTTGCACGTCTACCTACACTTGGGTATTGCACAAGAGCGCACAGAAAAATTCTCGTGTCAAGTTTTTGGCGCCGTTGCCGGGGAAGGCGACGATCAATTCCTTAGATCACCTCGGTCTCTCTTCATCTCTTTCTATTTTTACTTTCTCCTCTTTTCAGTTCTTTTGGTAAACACTCACCCTAGGGACTCCCCCAGTTCATGTCCAATAATTCTATTGAAGGAATTTTTGGAAATCCTTTCTACCTGTCTGACTCTGATAGTTCCATCAACCCGATAGCCACTCCAACTGCATCAATGGATGATCATCAGAGCGAAAATGGTGACAATGTTGTAGTACCAATTGATGAAGCACTCCGTCCTCTTTGCGATCTCATGCAACCAGAACATGCACCTACGCCCTCTTGCATTCAAATCCCACCGCATAATGGCGAATTTCAGTTTCGCAATGGGATGATTCAACTGCTTCCCACCTTTCATGGGATGGAAAGTGAGAAGGCGTATTTACATATCACTGACTTCGAGGATGTTTGCAAAACATTCTCGCAAAATTGTCCTAGGGAGGTGACGCATCTAATGCTATTCCCCTTCACTTTGAAAGATAAAGCGAAGGCATGGCTCCACTCCCTAAAACCTAATTCAATTTTCACCTGGCATGCGATGAGCACTGCGTTTCTGAAGAAATTTTATCCTACTCGCATGACCACAGACCTTCAGCGTCAAATCAATTCCTATAAACAAAAGAGCAATGAAACCTTCACACAAGCGTGGGAGCGTTTCAAAGATTTGCTTCTCTCGTGCCCACACCATGGGTTTGAGAAATGGCGAACTATCAGCTTCTTTTATCAAGGATTGAATGGTGAAACAAAGAAGTTGGTGGAAACGATGAGCTCTGGACCATTTCTGCGTAAAAACACTGAAGAGGCTGAAGCTCATTTCAAATGGTTAGCTGAATACGCTCATGAATGGTCAAATTCTGACAATGTCTCACGCTCGCAGATATCCTGTGTAGAAGAGAAAAGCCTATACCAGCTAACCAGTGAAGATCACCTCATGACTAAGTATGCAGAGCTAGCAAAGAAGGTAGAAGAGTTAAGCATGAAAGGAGAGAGCTCTAGGCAAGTCTTGCCTGAGGAACCATGTGGCACATGCAACATGTTGGGACATACAACTCAGTATTGTCCTAATGTGCCATATTTTCAAGAGCAAGCCCCTATAGAGATGAATGCCATGCAAGGTTTTCGAGGGGCGGGGAATTCCAACAATAACTTTCAAAGTAACAATAGATGGAATCACCCCGGTTTTGATTGGAGAAATAATGCTGGGACCCAAAATCAATATCAACAGCAGCCCTACAACAATAATCAATATCAAGGGCAAAACAATAAGCCGTTCCAGCAATACAATCAAAACAGAACCAATAATTACAACAAAGCTCAACCCTCCAATGCACCACAGGCCAATACCTATGTGCCACCGCACAAGAAGGTACAAGAAGAAGAGCCACTTGCTAATGCCAATCTAACGCAACAACTCATACAGATGATGAGTAGAATGTCTACCACATTAGAGAGAATAGATGCACGGCAAGAAGGCTCAGGAGGAACATTCCCTGCCCAACCACTTCCGAACCCCAAGGGACATAACAATGGTCCTAACAATCAAGAACATGCTAAAGCTGTGACTACATTGAGAAGTGGAAAAATCATAGAGAAAAGCATGCCTCTGTCCACTCCCGAAGTGTACAAAGAGGAGGAAGTGGTGGATGAAGAAGTTGAGCTACCATCTACTCAAGAGGAGGAGCCGTCTACTAATGACGAGGCAATAAAGGCAAACATTGAAGCTTCTAGAGTAGAGGAAGAAGTTGAGCTAAGGCCTGGGAAGGAGTCTGTTAAGGAGGAACCACCAAAATTCCCCTTTCCTGCACCTTATCCTCAACGGTTGAAGAAACCCAAGAATGAGACCAAGAATCAGGAGTTTCTGGAATTGTTCAAGCAGGTTAAAATTAACCTTCCACTCCTAGATGCTATCAAGCAAGTGCCGGCCTATGCTAAGTATCTCAAAGATCTATGCACGGTCAAGAGGAGGCAAAGCGTGAAAAAACATGCGTATGTCGAATGCCAAGCAAGCGCGATCATTCAAAATGAGTTGCCTCCAAAACTCAAAGATCCCGGTACACCTACTGTCTCATGCAGAATTGGGAATCAAAAGATAGATAACGCACTCCTCGATCTAGGAGCAAGCGTGAACCTGCTGTCATTTTCAGTTTATAAACAGCTAGGGTTGGGTGAACTCAAACCCACTCGAGTCGCTTTGCAATTGGCAGACAGATCTGTGAAGTACCCTAGAGGGGTGTTGGAGGACGTCCTTGTCCAAATAGACTCTTTTGTCTTTCCGGTTGATTTCGTGATATTGGACACAGAACCTGTGTCTAATCCTGGTGCACATATCTCGGTCATTTTTGGACGTCCATTCCTCAACACCATTGATGCCACAATCAAGATTAGAACTGGTATCATGACTATCGTATTCGGGAACATGACGTTGAATATCAAGATCTTTTCTAATCCCCGACCTGAAGAATACGATGATGAGGAAGAAATCCATTACATAGACACGGTCATTGAAGATGAAGTTGACTTGGTTGACTACAAAGATACTTTGGAAGTTGTGATATCTATCAGCCTGCAGAGTCCACCCCATTGGATGCTGACCTGAACCAGACATGTCTTATGATGGATACAATAGAGGAGGATAGAGCCGATTGCATGTGGGTACAGCCATATGAACAACTGCCTCCTAAAACCAAGTTGGTAATGCCCTCTAGTTTCCAGTTTCCGGAGTTAGAATTGAAGGAGCTTCCCAAAGAGCTAAAATACGCATTCCTAGGGACTGGAAAAACTTATCCTGTGATCATTTCATCTGCTTTAACTCATGAACAGGAAAGTAAGCTAGTGGAAATGCTTACCAAGCATAAGGATGCTATGGGATGGACAATTGCTGACCTCAAAGGCATAAGTCCATCCATATGCACGCATAAGATATATCTGGAGGAAGACGCTAAACCCTCAAGGCAAATGCAAAGGCGTCTGAATCCCAACATGCAAGAAGTAGTTAAAAAGGAAGTGCTTAAACTACTTGATGTTGGGATGATATATCCGATATCTGATAGTCCTTGGGTCAGTCCTACCCAAGTAGTTCCAAAGAAAGCAGGTATAACAGTCATCCCGAACAAAGATGGTGAATTAGTACCAACACGCGTCCCCACTGGATGGAGGATGTGTATTGACTACAGGAAGTTAAATACTGTGACCCGAAAGGACCATTTTCCTTTGCCATTCATGGATCAAATGCTAGAACGTGTGGCGGGTCACAAGTATTACTGCTTTTTGGATGGATATAGTGGATATAATCAAATTGAAATTGCTCCTGAAGATCAGGAGAAAACCACATTCACTTGTCCATTCGGTACTTTCGCCTACCGACGAATGCCGTTTGGCTTATGTAATGCACCGGCTACCTTTCAGCGGTGCATGCTAAGCATCTTTAGTGACATGGCCGAAAACATCCTTGAAGTCTTCATGGATGATTTTTCAGTGTTTGGCCATAGCTTTGAAGATTGCCTCAGCAATCTCGAGCAAGTTCTAATGAGGTGTGAGGACAAACACCTAGTCTTAAATTGGGAGAAGTGTCACTTTATGGTGACTAAGGGAATAGTCCTCGGCCACATAATATCAGATGAAGGAATCCAAGTGGATAAGGCTAAAATCGACATAATCTCAAATCTACCTGTCCCCCGCACAGTGAGAGACATCCGTTCATTCTTGGGGCATGCAGGTTTTTATCGTCGGTTTATCCAGAATTTCAGTGCAATCTCTCGACCCCTTTGTCAACTTCTTGTTAAAGATGCACCATTCGAGTGGTCAGAGAGTTGCCAAAAGTCCTTTGAGGATCTAAAAGAGCTCCTCACCTTCGCACCTATAATACAGGCACCCGACTGGAGTTTGCCTTTTGAATTAATGTGCGATGCTAGTGATTACGCCATTAGCGCAGTGCTAGGCCAGAGAAAGGACAATAAGCCATATGTGATATACTACGCCAGCCGAACTTTGAATGACGCTCAAATGAATTACACTACCACTGAGAAGGAGCTGCTGGCTGTAGTATTCGCCCTGGACAAGTTTAGGTCTTATCTGATAGGGTCACCAATCGTCTGTTTTACAGATCATTCGGCCCTCAAGTTTCTTTTATCAAAGAAAGACGCTAAACAACGGCTTATTCGCTGGATACTCTTACTCCAAGAGTTTGATTTAACAATCAAAGACAAGAAAGGGGTAGAGAATGTGGTTGCGGATCATTTGTCCCGGTTGACTTTTGTCGACAACACTGAATCCCAAACCATTAAGGACGAGTTCCCAGACGAACAGCTACTGGCAGTAAGTAGTCTGCCTTGGTATGCTGATATTGTAAACTACCTCATCACGGGTGAAACACCAACTCATTGGTCGAACCAAGATAGGAAACGGTTCCTCTCCTTCGCGCGCCATTTCTTCTTTGATGACCCATACCTTTTCAAGTACTGTGCTGATCAGGTCATCAGGCACTGCGTCCCCAATGAGGATATAACTGTAATATTAGCAACATGCCATTCTGAGGCATGCGGTGGCCACTTTGCGTCACAGAAGACCGCACAAAAAGTCCTACAAAGCGGGTTTTACTGGCCCACAGTCTTCAAAGATGCTTATTCCTTTTGCAAGACATGCCAACGCTGTCAAAAGCTTGGAACGATTTCTAAAAGGAATTCTATGCCTTTAACCCCTATCATCACAATTGAGATATTTGATTGTTGGGGCATAGATTTTATGGGTCCATTTCCTAAGTCTAACAACTGCAAATACATACTCCTTGCTGTGGAGTATGTATCAAAATGGGTAGAAGCGATATCAACGAGACGAAATGACTACAGAACGGTCATGTCATTTCTGAGAGAGCATATTTTGTCTCGTTTTGGTACTCCGAAAGCTTTACTAAGTGACCAAGGCAAGCATTTCTGCAATAGGCCCTTGGAGTCACTTCTCAAGAAATACGGAGTCCATCATAAAATTGCTCTTGCCTATCATCCACAGTCAAATGGGCAAGCAGAATTGGCTAACCGTGAAATCAAGCATATTCTCGAAAAGACGGTTAGTTCTAATCGAAAAGACTGGGCCTACAAATTGACTGACGCATTATGGGCATACCGTACTGCGTATAAGACGAATCTTGGTATGTCCCCGTATAGACTAGTTTACGGGAAAGCTTGCCACCTTCCTGTTGAAATTGAACATAAAGCTTACTGGGCAACGCGCTCATTGAACTTTGATATTCAAGAGGGAGGTCAGCTACGCAAGCTCCAACTTGCAGAGCTAGAGAAAATACGACGAGATGCGTATGACTCTGCAAGGTTACATAAGGAAAAGTTGAAGGCTCGCCACGATCGTACGATTTTTCGTAAATCATTTGAGCCGGGGCAGAAAGTTTTGCTGTATGACTCTCACCTCCACCTTTTCCCAGGAAAACTCCGTTCCCGTTGGACAGGCCCGTTCATCGTAAAAACTATTTTTCCACATGGGGCGGTTGAGATTGTCAATCCAAAGAACGGTGATTGCTTCAAGGTCAATGGCCAAAGATTGAAACCGTTCTTGGAAAACTTCCACACTGAAGTTGAGCACATCCAGCTGGATGAGCCCAGCTATTCTCATACTTAAAAATCCAAAGTGAAGTTCCAAATTGTTGTTGTATTTCTTTTCTTTCCTTGCATTTTAGTTTCTCTCTCTTTTGTTTCTTTTTGGTTTTCGTTCTTTATTTCGTGTTTGTGATCTAGTTCTAATCCATTATACCTTAAACCACTCTGTTGCAGGTGCATAGATGCGAGGTGATGATGTTCATTCTGTCGGTTCTTGGGCTGATTCAGAATGTCGTTGTGGTACCTGGACTGAGGGTGAACTCACACCCTGCCCCTTGCTTCATCAAGATCCTGAAGCTCATTCTCTTATTGATGCTCCTCAAGGGTACATTCCATATCCACCAGCCCTCCTGGACATCAATCCATACGAAAATATGGGATTTCAGGATGACGATGATGTGGAGGAGGATGAAGACCTGTACATGGGACGTATGGTGGATGATGCACTCATGGCCCAATGGGAAAATGATGATATGTGGGAGCCATGGGAAGATCATGACCTCCAGGATGTCGTCCCAGACCGCCATAATGCCATCTTTGTGTTCATGGATGATTTCCTTGTTCCTGAGTTGGTCCCATACCGTTACGTGCACCTGAGCTACCTGCTATTCAGTCTCCAATGCCCATTACCAGCCAGTGCATTTTGGGAACCTATGCCAATAGTGAGGTTGGAACTTGTCACATTTCTTTGTATTTTCTGTTTCTGTTCATTGTTTTTCTTTTCGTGTTAATCCGTGTTTCTTGTGTTCTGTTATTTTAATTTCGGTTTGTTGTCTTTTGTCCAGGATTGTCACTATGTTCCTAAATGGTATTCCGGTATTCCTCCCACGTCAACTGATTCATGGTCTTGGGCCCTACATAAGGCCCCCACACACTCCGCCGCAAGAGGACAATCCGTTGCGAAATTATACCCCTTTATCCATGTCTCCATCCGGATCACCTCTTGCATGGGCTTTCAATTCTTTGGAGACGCCATACGTGTTTGATGATGTCCTTGCTGCTTTTCGGTTGTTCTGGAAAAGGGAATCATCAAGTTTGGACTTCACTTCTGAAGATTTGGCGAGTTATGAAGAGATTGTGGAAGAGAAAATCTTTATACTCGAAGATTAGTGCTGCATTTCAGTTGTTTTTGTTCAATTTCATCTTTTCGTTTATCAACTGGAGTGTAATCCTTGACAGAGTTTTTATTGGTTTTAGTTTTAGTTTTATTTTTGGTTTTCTTTAGTTAAATAAGGTTTTAACCACAGTTGGGGATAATAATGTTGCAATTTGGATGCAATCATAAAGTGTTAAATCTATATAAATTGCAATTTTCTATTCTGAGGATGAATTTTTGTTCTACATGCCTGTAATTCAACTGTTTTTTTTTAGTCTCTCTGTATGTCCAGAATTGTTTCTGATAGTTGGGGGTGATGTGTTTATATTTTCCATGGAATTCAGAAATTTTTGTGTTCGATCGATCGAACTCATTTCGATCGATCGAAATCTGGAGGTTCAAGCGCTTGTATTTTATGTTCAATCGATTGAGGGATTTGTTTTCGATCGATCGACCATAGTTCGATCGATCGAACGAAGCTTTTAAACGAATCGTCTTCAGAACACTTCTTCAGTCCCTCACATTCACTCTCGAGCGCTCGAACACAGGCGAGGGGGCGACTCGGAAATTTTCGATTCCTTGCACTCAATAAGACGCCTAAATCATCCCTCTATTCATCCTCATCGTCCTCTCAACATCCCTTCCACCTTCACTGTGTGCTTCCACACCGAGGTAGGCCCACGATTGTTTTTACTTGTGTTTCTCTCTCTTTTCGTTAGAAATCCCAAGGGGGTGTCCCCTTGGTCTTAGTTTTCCCTTCTTTATCCTTGTTCTCATTCTTTTCATTGTTTCCGTTTTGATTCTGCGATCGCTACGCACCGCTGTGTTCGATCGCTCGAACTGGATTCGAGCGATCGAAGGGGAGATGTTCGATCGATCGAACAATGTTCAAGCGATCGAAGCCTACTCCAGTTCAATCGATCGAACCCAATTCAATCGATCGAACTCAAGCAGTGGCAGTTTTGTTTCTCTTTCTCCCTGTTCTTATCTGTATCATGTTGTGTCTTATTTTCAGGGCTGCCGCTATGAATCCAGTGACGGGCTACCATAAGTCTAAGCCCCTCAGCCTTATTATACCAGATCCGGTACCCGCACATGGTTTCCGGAATGACGAGGATAGGCTGTGGTACGAGCGGCACTTTCAGACGAGGATAGTGATGGTCGAGCGCCCTATTGAGTATGTCTGGACAGAGAGCCCATGGTTCCTGACGCGGATCCGTTCTATGCCTCACTGGTTCCATCTCCTTTCATTGGCCAAGAGTGTCAATCTATCCTGGATTCGCGATGCTTGTGCGACTATGATCTGCGACCCGGTTGCACCATTCACCTACCATGTCTTCTTCCGGAGTCGCTCATTCATTATCAGTCCAGCTACCGTTTCAGCCGCGTTGGGGGTACCAGAGGTACCTGATTATGTTTGCCCCCACCGGCCTGATGCACCAGTGACCCCACCATCCACTATTATCCGTGAGCTCACTGGAGGCGCTGTTCCGTCTTGGGATGGCGATGCTTTGATTGAGGACCATTTTCTCACTGATGGCTACCACATGATCCACTTGGTCCTCAGCAACTGCCTCCTAGTGACTTCCTATCGAGAGAAGATCGCGGCTTGGTATGCGCGAGTCTTATATGCAGTGGGGACGGGTCAGCCAGTTTGCATACCACGCCTCTATATTGACTTTATGGTCCACCCCACCCGTTTTATCTCGTCTAAGAAGCACCTGAAGGGTGCTTGGGCTATTCAGAGAGTGATGGCTGAGGCCGGTTTCCCCGTGCTTGCTGGCGATGATGTTCGCCCTTCTCCCCGCAGATTTAGCGAGGCGGCTGCTCGCCGCTCCGACGCTCAGAAGAGGAAGCGAAAGGGAAAAGGGAAATCGCGGGTGAGGGAGAGGAAGAAGAGGCGTGGTGGGACGGACACGGAGGCCGGAACTTCAGGGACACCCACCGAGGTGGAGGAGCTTGATTCTGATGATGATGAGGATGATCCGATTGCTGCGGTTCGGCAGTTTGAGCTGCGACAGCGGTCGCAGACTCAGGCCCAGAGAGAGTCTTCTTCCTCTGTGCCTCTCCCGACGGTTCACGAGCTACTATTGGAGGAGAGAGAGGCCAGGATTAGACTCGAGGGCCGGATAGACCATCTCCAGACTTTGCTGGAGTCCATATTGATTCAGATTGGGGTTGATCAGGCCGTTCACTCTACTCAGCATCCATCGATGGCCCCGTCTGCACCCCCTACTACTGATCCATCATCTGCTGCTGCCCCGGTTTCCGCTACTACAGGTCCATCCACTTCTTCTGCTGCAGCCGTTCCACCACTTGCCGATCCATCTGCTGCAGCCCCTGCTACTACCTCGTTGCCGCCTGCTCCTATCGATATCCCTTCTGATATAGCTGATGATGCACCGTCCGGGGTCGATTAGTTTTAGTTGGGGAGGTGGTGTTTTTTTTGTTTTTATTTGGTTAGTTGTTGTACTATTTTTGGGTATGGTTTTGGTTGGATGGACTGGTTGGTTGTTTTGGTTGGACTATTTGGTTGGTTGTATCTATATGGACAGTTTTTATCCCTGTTTTTATTTTTTTTTATTCTGTTCATATTACAGTGGTTTAGATTGCTTGGATCATGGTTTTTAGCGTGTTACTCTTATCTATTGATCCTGTTTGTTTTGGAGATTGTGTTCTGTTTTTCTATGCTAGGTTGCGTTGCTTGTGATCATCAATTTGCTCCATACAGGTGATACCCATCTATTTTATTTATTGAAAATCAACTTCTGGGGACTTTGTTGTTTTCAGTTGGGGGTAGGAGATAATAGATAGGTATACACCCGACACTCGTAATGATCAGGTTTTGCACTTGGATATGTTTCAAATTTAATGAGAACACAGTCTGTTAAAATTTTGAAAATTTTTAATCGTATTGTTAGAATAACTCTGAATAATCTCTCCTGCTTGTTGATTAGACAAGGACACATTTGTAGTATTCTTATCTTTTTATGGATTAAATCCACGCGTTTTCTGTATCACTGAAATGAATTGCATTTGTAAAGCTATTTATGTACTCAATACTTTTGCGCACGAATTGGCAGCTATGTAGAAAACCTGAAAATTGAGTTAATATGAATATTGTGCGAAAAGAACAAGTAGTGGAGGCTAATAACCATTTGTGAGCTATTGAGCCAATCGTCATTTCTGAGGGGATTCTCATATATTGTCGAATGGTCTTTCTTGCATATACTTGGTGAATTCGTTGTTAAGTCTCAGTTTTCTTTAAAAGTTTTGACTGTTTGTTAGAGGAGAACGTTCAGGATTTACCAATTACACTCAATGAACACTTAAGTGCTAAAAATTGAAAGTTGAGAAAATGATTCAAGCCATCGTTTACCCATTCTTTTACCTGATATAAATTTCACCTACATTCATTGAATTGTTTCATCCCTGATCCCACACCAGTTAAATATTTCCAATGTAATCACAAGAATCCATACCCTTGATCTATACCTTGACCTCATTGAGCCGTTTGATATATTTGTTGAGAATGAGTCATCAAAGTATGTGAAATGGAAGAAAGTAGTTGTGGGATATTAAAAAAATAAAAAAAATAAAAAATAAAAAAATAAAAATATATAATAATAATAATAAAAAAATAAAAAAATAAAAAAAAAATATGAAAAAATGATGAATGAAGGAGAAGAAAAAAAAAGAGCATACGAAATGAATGGGAGATTGGGTGGAGAAAAGAATGAAGAATAAAAAGAGAAGTTGAAATTCCATCACATACTAAAAAGCACACTCTTCTCTACAACACTCCCCCCCTACTAAATAAAAGCCGCAAGTCAAAGTCTTGAAGATTCTCAATAATTGATTTGAACATGGAAGTGTGAGTTGAGTTATCCACGGTATTTCGCTCCTCTAGTAAGTAGTGTTCCATTCCTGAGACTATACACTCTTAAATGTCCGTTTTTCATAGAGTCAAGTATGAAAGCATTAGCACTTATAATATCATCCTTATCAAAGCTTTCATACGATGTATGATCATTGTAAAGCAAGTTTCTGAGAGACGTTCTTTTTGAGTGTGACTAATGTGAGAATTGAGCTAAAACTGCAAGTTTTCCAAAGTACAATAGTCTAGAAAACTCTTAATAGGGTTGGACGCATGGTTGTTAATTTCACACACACACACGGGTGCATGATGGTAATACATTTGTTTTATTTTACTTGGTGATATAGGGGAGCATGTAGGTCTCTTTCATGGGTTGATAGAGGATAGTATATTATTGTGGAGCTTAATTAACAATTGAATGGAAGGGGGAATTCTACAAGTTATTCTAAATCTTTTTGAGCTTAAAATTGGAGAATTTTGTGGGTATATTCACTGCAAACCCTCACGAGACAACACTCGTCCACTAGGGGGAACCTAGGGGTTTAACGGCTTGTTGCATTTGGTAAATGCAACCGCGATTCCTGCGAAAGTGAGTTAGGATTTTTCTTTCTATCTTAGTTTAGGTTGTTTTTAGTTTTCCTTTGTTTTCTTAGTTGTGGTAGTATTAGTTTAGGAGTTTGTATTTTATTTTATTTTATTTCCGCTTTATTGCTAGGGACTAGCAATAAGCTAGTTGGGGGTTGTGCAAAGCGGGGGTATTTGTAAAATACAACCGCGCTAAAAGGAAGAATTGTATTAGTTTTTATCACAACTTCCCGTTTTATCTGCGATTTGCATTGCAAGACTAATTTTCATACAATATGATTAATCTATGACAAGTTGTATTGTTTTAGCTGTTGTTGGTGCAGATTACTGCTGTGTGGACTAAACAGATGAACATCAGAATAAATGGAATGCTGGAATGAAAACAAAAGAAGTCAAAGCTGAAATGTGGATCTTGATCGATCTAAGACGGTTCGATCGATCGAGCGTTCGATCGCTTGAAGAGTGTTGAAGCGCTTGAGGCTTAAGGGTTCGATCGATCGAGAGCAGTTCGATCGATCGAACGGGGTATTTCCAGTAATATTCGTGTGCGTAGCAGATGCGGGTTTTAACCCTAGTTTATTAGGTTTTCTTATATATATGTGTACTGTACACGTCCAGAGGGACGCCCACTTTACATTTTTTTATAGTTTTAGAGAGAGAGATAGAGAGTTTTGTGTTTGGTTTTGTAGGTTTTGCATTGAAGTTTCATTTGTGCAGTGGATTTCTTAAGTTTAATACAAGTTTTCTTTGTTCCAGGTGATTTATATATTATTTATTTAGATTCAGCACTTGGTAGTCGTAGTTTAATCGTTCATCTTATAGTATTGCATGCTAAATATTCGTAAAACCATAGTTTTTAGATTTTCCATGAAAAACTCGCAACCAAACAAGGTGTTAATGTTTTTTTACGTTAAATATCAATCTGTGACATCCCAGACGATGTCTGAGTAGTCCCAGGTTGGGAGAACACGATGAAATAGTGATCTCCAGCTTCTGCCATGCAGCAGAATAATCGCTGTGTTCGATCGATCGAAGTTAGTTCGATCGATCGAACCAGAGACAGTCAATCGATCGAAGTCAGTTCGATCGATTGAGGGATGAAGGTCTTCGATCGATCGAAAGCGCGTCGATCGATCGAACTCTCTGATTCTTGAGGATGTTCCCTGCAGTATTCCAGGACCTTTTTGTTTTAAGATTTGTTATCATTCTGTCCCAAAAAAAATGCTCAGTCTGTCAAAACAGTTTTTAAAACTAAGGCCCGAAGGCATTTTCTTTCAATACATTTTGCAAACCATCTTCAATGCTAACACCATTGAGGATGCGAGTCTTAACTATTGGATTAAACCGCTTTTACGTATTTTAATTTAATTGTGATGATATGGTCCCGGTCATGAAAGGGCCATGGATTCTCCATCTTTAGAGGAATACGAAAAACTGTGGGTAATGTACTCCTTTGTGCTTCAAGGCAACTGCATGGTAGACAGCAAGATTACTGCAGATTCGTGTAATCCCAACACTTTCTTTTTAAAGTTAAACATCCTAATTTAGAGTACTGTTTTAAGTAGCTAGTTAGATCGTTAATCATTTTTCTTAGTAATCTTAGCTGTGGAACTTTGTGTTCCGCACCATTGCTTAATCTTATTCATTTTATTTTGTTTTCTTTTGAGGTTAGTCTAATTCAATAGGTCAACACCTTCCCTGTGGGATCGACCTGGTCTTACCAGATATTACTTGCACGTCTACCTACACTTGGGTATTGCACAAGAGCGCACAGAAAAATTCTCGTGTCACCTGGAAGGCGAACTACTCTCAAAGATACTGTAGGCACCCCATTTTGTCGGCTAACAGTTTTAGGAGACCCATAGCTTGGTGGTTCACAATGATCGAAAAGACTCAAAAGGACTCCTGGAAGTTAGTTCTAAATCTCAAGATGCTCAGAAAGTGGTAAAAATGATTGAAATGCCCCTGAAAGCCCAAACACTCCCAGATTTGGACTGAAAGTTCTGGAAACATGCTACATAATAAAAAGTACTAAAAATAAGTTTTCAATCAAAACCAAAAGAAATTGTTGGCTTCTAGAAACCCCTGGGAGTCCCAGAAATCCCCGGAAATTCCCCGTTGACCAGTTTCACCAAGGTTTGACCGAAATCGTCCAAATTTGCCAAAAAGTTCAGAGATCATTCTAGATCATGTGTAAACTACTAAAACAAAATTTCAAAAGAAATTGGAAGATAACTTCAGCCCTTGGGAGCTCCCAGAGGTTCCCAGAACTTCCCGGGAATCCAAAGTTTGACCAGTTTGACCAAAAGTTGACTTTAAAATTGGAGCACCGTATCATTCTTCAAATATTTTTCATGGATACTAGAGGTCAATAGCTTTCCAACAATATATTTCACATAATTCCCGGATTTAAAACGAATTTATTATGAATTTTCGAAGGTGAAAAAGGCGATCAAATTGGCTTTTATCGCGAATACCGCAAAACTTTTCAAAGTGACCTATCTCCGAACTTTTTTTTAATGTAAATTAGACTCCATTACCTTTCCAACGGTGTATCACAACCTTAGTTTGGAGTTTATATACATTTTTTGTGAATTTCAGATGAAATAGGGCATTTTTGCGAATACCGAAACCTCTGGGGACCTAAATGGAATTATTTGGACATCAGAGGAGTAGTGCCACCATGGCACTGGCCCACTGTTGCCACGACACAGGCCCAATGCCGCCGCGGTGCTCTCCTCTAGAACAATCTTTATTTGCAATTTATTTTGGGGATCCATTTTGATTAATTAGAAACTAAAACGACATAGTTCCATCTTCACAGACATTTGGAGCCAATGGTAGCACTCTTTTAATCCCAAAACCACCCCAAATTAGCCTATATAAACCCACCTTGACTTCTCATTTGGGGGTGCAAATACAAAGCTTAGAGAAGTTATAGAGATAAAGTTGTAGAATATAAGGTTAGGAGAGTGAAAGTGAGTTTCTTCCTTTGATTTTTTCAACTAAAATGTGAGTTCTAAACTTTGTTTTCTACTCCATTACTCCCATTTACTTCACATTCAATACACCCAAACACCATTTTAGTGGTCATTTGTGAGATACGTAGCTTCTTCCATGTCTCAAGTCACCATATATGAGTGAAACACCAATTTACAAGTCCAAAATCATCATGGATATCATCTATTGATTACTTACTTGCTTGTGTACATATTATGCTCATCTCTCCTTAATCTCATTTCTTTTTTATTTTTTTTTATTTACTTACTAGTCTATCATCATCTAGATGATGGCATAAAGTTTGAGGTGAGTGAATCCTTATGGATAGTAGCCCTTGACCTCAAAAACATGTTTGAAAGATGATGATATCAACTTCAATACATTCCTATGTATTCTTGAAGTTGTCTTCAAAAATGAAAACAATGTCTCCAACTATCTTCGAGGTTCTTGATATGAGTTCAATATTGATATTCCAAGTGGTCATAATCTCCATTTAAGTGCTGAAAATACACTCTCAAAACCTTTGTTTCAAAACCTCTCTTAAACCCCTCATTTAGATTTCAAAGAATAAAACCCTAGTTCTTTCCAAAATCTTCAAAACAGTGAACAATCTGAGTTCAAAGATTTCTCTAGAACTCAATACTTAAAGTATTAACATGAGAACACTTGGAAAGTCTCATTAGAGGACATCGATGATTTTTTGTTCGACTTGGAAACACTTGAAAGGGGTCCATTTGGACCCAAACATTCCTTCCAGACATTCTGTTTTTGCTGTCACAGCAGCTTGGCTGACATTCAACTTGCTTTACAGAAAACGTTTTCAAACAAAATGGTCGTAACTCATTTTTACCTTTAACTCCAATGTCTTAGGGAACTTTCTGTATAATATGGGCCTTTGGATGTTATGTTTTCATTTTATGAGATGTTAGGACATTTTTGTCGACAGTACGGACTCTGTTTCTGAGTAACCTCTTTTGTTTATATGATTTCTATCAATCTGTAATATTTATTGAGGATTGGCTTTTTGATTTGTGTTCTATACATAATAAGGATGATCTCCATAAAATATCATGCATTGAAAACATTTCTAACCCTACTTTTAAATTTCCACAAGATCAAGTCACTATTCTGTCAACTATTCACAGCAAGTATACTTTTACTTCCATCCTTTGATTTGATGCTTATATGTACTTCAAATTAGTTCATATCCTAGGAAGTGGCCATACCATATTTGTACATATCCCATGATGATTTCCCCCATGTATTCATTCATCTTCTAGACTTCTAAGTCACTTTAGAAAATTCATGTGCACAAACACACTACAACCTTGGCACATTCTAAGGCGATGCATTGCATCCATACAAGATTTGGTGTTTTTGTGACTCCTAATCTAAGAAGATTGTAAGGAATGAATTCAATCACACATCCATGCTTCCCTCGATCCAATCTTCCTTTCTCATCCATCCCGGGGATTGAGCGGTCATCTTTCCTCCAAGATTAACATGCATCATTCTAGCTTGTTAAGCATATTTTTGATCTCTTTGTTTATTTGTTTCAAGAACAATTCATGTCCCATTTAGATTAGGAAAACTTGATTACTTGATATATGATTAGATGATTTTTCCTAAGTTTGTTTTGTGTGATCTTTTACGTTGCATTGTGTGATACTTGACTTAGATCTTTTGAATGATATCTTATCTTTTGATTTTCCATTTCAAAATTCTTATGAGATGTAATATACTACTATAGTATTAATTGTCGAACCAAACATAGTATAGGATGATTATTTGGATGCTAAATGAGGCCCGTTGAAAGACGAGGCGAGTCAAGGGTGTTTTAGTCGCGACAAAGGCTCCTTCCTCTTTGATGTTGTCAGAATCAAGATATGAAAAGTGTACTTTACTTTTCCAAAGATTTGCAGTGCGGAAGTAAAGGTCGAACCCACAGAGATTGTTAATTTTTATTCTTTAATTAATAAAATCTAATCTATTTAGTTATAAGAAAATCGGAAGTTTGATTGAGTTTTAGTTTGATTATTACTACTAATTAAACTATGAATTAAAATATGAAATTATGGAAATAAAGTCTAGAATAAAATCTAAGTAAACTTGTATGCTAAATTGAAAATTGGTTTAAATATGAATAGATGAGGTCTAGGAATACAAATCCACCATTAACTATGCGTCAGGGGTCTAAACTTTCTATTCTAAGTTCTATGTTTGTAGACACCCCAATTTTGACTAAACGTCAAATCCAGGGATTGGTTACCTCTCAAAGACCGATGATGATGATATCCGTGACATTCGAGGATCTTCCCAAGAAATCCAAAATCTTCAAGAAAAAAAATTTAGAAAATAATAAAAATGATAAAGGGAGAGGATTCAGGCATTCGGGAGGGAAACCCGAACGATGAAGAACGTGCGAGAAACCCAGTCTGGAAATCTATTTTATTTTAAAGAAAAAAGAAAAAAAGAGAGAATTTATAAACAAAAAACACAAAAAAAAAAAAAAGGAAAGAGAGAAAGAGGGAGTTTTTCTTGAAAAAAAGGAAGAACAAAAATAAATGAAAAGATTTTTGAAAAAGAGAAAATACAAAAAGAAATAGTATATTCAAAAATATACCATGCACATGGTTGATACCATGCACATGGGGGATCTTAATGCAAATATATACATACATAAAATAAAAAATTTTGTTTACACCAACATACTTTTGGAAAATCAAAAAGAGGGACAAAATTCAGTTAGCCCCGGCACGCGGAAAACGCGGCGGCACTCACTGAGTGCCGCGCCGGCACTCAGTGTTTGCCGCCCGGCACTCAGCGAGTGCCGCCCGGCATTCAGTGAGTGCCGCCGGCACCCAGCGAGTGCCGCTGGCTGTAACAGACTGCATCTTCTCACATGTTCTAGAAGAAAACCTTGCACATGGGTTTCCACCCGAATTTACCCATCTATCCCTGGAATAAAGGCCTATATAAACAAAACCTCCTCTTCCATTTTGAGGACTTGAACTTGAAAATCAAGAGATACATACATACAAGAATCATATAGATTTTTAGAGAGAGAGAAGAAGAATTTCTTGAAGAGCTTGAAGAATTGGAAGAATCTTGAAGAGAATTTGGGAAATCTTGGAAGATCCTCACAAGAAGTTGAAGAAATACTTGAGGTCCTAGAGGTAACCTCTTAATCCTTGATAGAATTAGGACCATTCAATCACAAGTTCATAGTTCTAGGAACTTTTTCACATTTTCAAAACCTCTCTTCTTATCCCATTTCATCACACACCACCAAGAACTTGTGATTGAATCTCATGACATTTCATCAATTTGGATGTAATTAGCTTTGGGTTTAAGATAAATTCAACTTTGAAGAGTTTGTATCCTTAGTCTTCTAAGTATTCCTTGATTTTCCTTATTTCTATTTCATTAAAAAGGTGCATGAGATCTTCCATATCTCATTGAACCTCTTTGAGTTTGATTATTTAATTTCCTATGATCTTATGATCTATATGGAGATTAGAATGAATCATAGTCTTAATCTACACATAATTAGTGAGATTCAAGTCTTAATCCATGACTTGAACCTCTTCATTAAGAAATCTTATGGAATCCTTACTATATTCCAATGAGGTTTAAGTAGATTTTAACTTCATTTAGTCTCCAATGACCATCAAGTGGTAGGAGTAGTGATTTGAATCCAAACTTTTATCCATGGATTTAAGTTCATTGTTTTTTGGATCTTGTGAAATCCATGCTATACTTCATTAAAACCTATGAGCATATATGCCTCATAGTCTCCAATGACCATCAAGTGGTAGGAAAAAATGTGTTAATTCAAGTCCACTCCCATGGCTTGGACTAATCTTTCTCTTAGGTTTTAAGAAGTCTTTCATACTTCATCTAAAACCTACATATGAGTATGTCTCTAACTCCAATGACCATCAAATGGTAGGAGTGATAAGTTGAATTCAAACTTGGGTCCATAGGTTTGAGTTCTTTATTTGAGGATTTTGTGAAGTTCATTTCAATACTTCATCAAGATCCATAAGTTTGGTGTGCTTCATAGTCTTCAATGACCATCAAATGGTAGAAGAAGTAGTTTGGTTTGAGCCCCAACTTCATGTTTTAATAGTTGAGGCCAATCAACAAACTTGAACTAGCAAGACAAAAACAGTGGGTTCACAAACTGTTTTTGATCAAAGATTTTTAGTTTAAGATCTAACTGTTGAAATCAAGTGAAACCAACGGGAAAATATCAGTAACACATTGTTTTACCACTGTGATTTTTTTTTAGCAAGATTTTGTGATTAGAGAGGTTTGATCATGATTTTTGTGAGCTAATCACAATCTGTCCAGAGTTCTAAAATGCTTTCAGAATAATAAGTCTGTTTTGAAATTAATAAATCAGAACCCTAATAAAGTTTTCGGGTCTCAAATAATTTTTTATAAGTACCTTAATGTGTTAGGGAGGTACCCTAAAAAGATCTAAGTGTTTCTTATTTTTTTACTATTTTTAGAAAATCATACAAGATCTCTGGACAGAGAATTGCAGAATCCTGAGTGAGGTCAAGTATTTTTCATATTCCCAGAGATCTAACCGTTGAAACCTTGATTTTCTTTTTGTGTTAGAAACTAGACTCACAGAAGCATAACATATCCAAAAATCGGTAAGATCCAACCATTGAAAGTATTTTATTTCCATTTTTGAACGTCGGGTCTGCTCTCTGTAAATCACAAAAAACTGCTACTGTTTTTGTCTAATCTTGTTTATTTCAAATCAAATAGTCTCCTAATGGCTTAGGACTCAAACCATGTTTTGAATAATGATAATTTAGATTAAACCCAGAGGCTTAGAGATCCAAATTAGTGAATAAATTCATGTCCCATTCTTGTTCATATTCATGCATTCATTCATACATGTTAATATCCATAAGTAGGACTTATCTCTTGTCTAAGATGTATCTAATTGAACATGACTTAGGATTTACTTATTTATGATATTATATCTTGTCTAAGGCATGTGTACTAACCTTTGTTTTGTAGCGTATTTGAGGTACAATTCCTCAACTCTTCTCTAGTTTAATTTCATTCTTTGATTTATATTGATTTTCGACTCCATGTGCGACACCTTAGCCTAAGTTTTGCCTTATGTGTATATATGTGTTAGAGACCTTTCTTAGGTTTATTTTGTTCTCACATGCATTGCACGATTGATATTCGCGGCTGGATCCCGGGTATGTTTTCTAGTTCTCTATTGCATATCATGTTGTTTGCTACTTGTATTACGTGGCTTATGAATGATATTTTATCGTTAGCAATTTTACACCCTTTCAACATGCTTGTGTTATGTATACCTATATATGTATTAATTGAGGGCATGCTTAGATTATTAATTTGATTAAAAAGGATGTTGAGTAGAGGCCTATCGCGAGATAGGATGAAAGGGGGTGTTTTAGTCCGTCGGGCTCCTTCCCCTTTCATTCCATAATCCCCGGACCCAGTTTATCTTTGGTTTCGCAAAAGATCAGTTTGCTTTTAAAATGGTTTCTTAATTTTTCCTTTTAAAAATTAAGTGGCGACTCTTTGAAAATTGAAAATATTTGTTTTAAAAGTGGGTAAAATTTGAAAACCTGCGATATCCACAATCTGGCGACTCTGCTGGGGATCGAACCCAGAATCTCTGGCTTCGCAGACCAGAATTTTGATTTTGGGTTCACTCGAGGATTAGACTTGAAAGCATCCTTTTAATCGAATTAATTAATTTTTGTGTGCCCGTTGCATTGCACTTGCATGTCTCGCCAGTCGATTGCACGGAACTATGACCTTGGAGGCTCGGGCCAACCCGGTCGGTCAAGTCATCATGGGACCGTGTGATCACCCTTGATCTCGTACCATGTTTTGGTATATCAAGCATCCTATCGGGTGTGTGTCAAGGGTCCCTTATTTGACCAAAACCCGGCCTTTGCATAGTAGTTTCCATAGAACCTTTCAAAATTAGGAATTCAATTCTTGATTGGGATTTATGTGCTAGGGAGTTTTGTATGCCCGAAAGGGATTACTTGAGATGATGACGTTGCTTACTTGATAAAAGATATGTAACCTCTTAATCACTTTTGGGCGATTCCTTTTCATGTCCTATGACATTTAAGAATAAGCCAAAACTTGATTATAAGATTACATCTCTTGTATCGTGTTTAGCTAAGCATCATTGACCTTGTATGCATCCAAATTCATGAAGAGTATGACAACAATCCGATCATGTGATCCTCTTACCCAAAGAATTTTAAATACATTTTTGGAAGCAAATAAATTTTTCCAAGGCATTCAATCACTCTTTCAAAATTATTGGAGTTCACTTTTGGATTAAAAATATTTGAAAAAAAAAAAAGAAGAACCTAAAATTCTTAGAACCCAAAAATTCTTAAAAGAGTTTGAAAAGTTTTACCAACTAAAGGAATGTTTTTTCAGAGCAAAATTTGGACCTAATCACCTTTTTTTGTTAAGGAATGTAATCCAAGAAATCTCTGCAATTAAAGAAATCATTTTCAAATAAATTTCAAAAAGGAAAGTTTCAACCTAATCATCTTTTGTTTAGAAATGTTGTTGTTTTCAACGGAAAGCTTCTTAAGGAATTTTGAAAAGGTCCCATCATCTAGGGGAAATACTTGTTAAATGGATTTCAAAAATTCTAAAACCTTGAAGGGGTAAAGAGGATCACAATGAAAGAAGAAGTTAGCACACTCAACATGAATGAGGATTTTATGTGCTTATGTGTTTATGTGTTAGGATTAGAATTTTCTTTTATTTAGCATATAGAATAGGCACACACACACACATGCATTTGCATCCGTATGACATATGAATCATTCATTGAAAGCATATAAATCAATTATAAAAGTAAAAGGTAAACAAATAATGCTGAAAAGGGAGAAAAAGTTGTTAAAGTAAAATAATTGAAACAAATATGACTGTAGGTAAAAGATAAAATCAACTACGAGCATAGCCTGGTACAGAGATTCTACTGCAAGACTAGTGAGAAAAGAAATGGCACAAGAGGCTAATGCAAGGGAGATGGTAGAGTTAAGGACAATGGTGGAACAGCAAGCGGGACAAATGACTAGAATGATGACTATGATAGAAGCACTAGCACGACAGCAGCCAGGCAATGATCCTCCTCACAGGGATGAAGATTGGTTTGATGAAACAGAAGGGATTGAAGCAAGGGAGAAACTATAAAAAGAAAGGGCTGAGAAAGACAAGTTGATGACTGAGAAAATGGAGACGTTGGAAAGGGTGGTCCGAAAGGCTCATGGAGTTGACACCTATTTGTTGGAGTTGGAAGGGTTGTATGAAGGGGTTTGTGAGGTATTGCCCGCAGGATTTAAAATGCCTGTATTCGACAAGTTTGATGGAACAGGGAACCCTCACAGCCACATTAGAATGTGTATAGGGGCATTTCAGCCTAGCGGTCTAAGCACGGTCATGATGGCAGTCTTGTTTCAACAGACGTTGACTGGGGCTGCTTTGTCTTGGTATCTCACTCTGGAACCAGGGAAGACTAGAAATTGGGAAGAAGTGGTAAAAGCATTTGTGGCCCAATACGAATACAATGAAGATCTGGATGTTACTATCAGGGATTTGGAGACTACCCGACAGGGGAACAAAGAATCTTTCGCTGAATTTCTAAGCCGATGGAGAGGAAAAGATGCTAAGATGATACAAAGGCCGACTGAAAAAGAGCAAATCCGAATGCTGATGAAGAACCTCCAACCCGTATATCAGGAGAAGATGAGGTTCCAATCCCTCAATACTTTCACCGAGGTGTTCGATGTAGGAACCAGAATCGAAGATGCGATACAGGAAGGGGTCATCAAAAAAGAGGAGCCAGTGAACAGGTACAGACGACCGAACTATGGAGCAAGAGGAGGACATTCGGGAGGTCATTCAGGGTCTACGGATGTGAACGCACTGAGCGAACCTGAGAAAAAGTTTGATATAACCAGAAATTACCCGAAGAGGGGAGGGGATAAGCCTTTAAGGAGGTTTTCAGAGTTGGGAGTGTCTTTGTCCACGGCTCTCGATAGGCTGGTAGCAAAAGGACATCTTCGCCTACTGGAGCCACGACCCAGACCAAATCCACCACCTCCAAATTTCAAATCTGATCTATATTGCAAATTCCATCAGGAGCAGGGGCACTCAACTGACCGGTGTTTAAGACTAAGGCATGAGATTCAAGATTTGATTGACAAGAAAATAATATCTGAACCACCCACCAACCCGCCAAATGTTACCAGAAATCCGCTACCAGAACATCATGCCGTGCCACCACCCAGAATTTACTACTTGGGAAATGAGGAGAGCTCTTTTGACCCATCAGCATTGATCACTAAGTTGGGAAGTCCGAGAAAAGCTTATCAGATGTTGGAGGGTTCGCAAATCTGCACTCTAAAAGGGTTGGTAGATGAAGGCAAAGGGAAAGAAATAGAAGGAACTGTTGACGCAGATTGGTGGGCACCAGAAGCTGACAATTCACTTTGGTACAAAGGGAATGGTATTCAGGATCCTAATAAAGTTAAGGAGGACCTTTGGTATGAAAGTGAGGAGGAAGGTTTGAAAATTATTGAAACACAAGATAGACTTTGGGTTAAAGAAGGTATTAATCACCTCACACGATCCGGGAGGCATTTTAAACCACATGAACTTGAGGAGGATCACCCGGAACAAGAAATGAATAAAGGAAAAGGGAAACTGAATGAGGAAGAAGAGGAAGATAGAGTCTTAAGACAGATGAAGAAGACACAAGCAAATATCACCATTTGGGGGTTGCTAATCGCTTCCAAGCGTCATAGGCAAGCAGTCCTCGACGCTCTCAATCAGTCGGATGTTTCCATCGATGTTACTCCGGAAGATCTCATCGGCATGATCGGCAGAAGCCCAACCCTGGCTATATCATTCTCTAAAGCTGACTTACCCCCTGGGGGACCTGTGTTTAATAAGCCGTTGCACATCACCGTTGAGTGCCTAGGAAATTCTCTACCTGCTTGCCTCGTCGACAACGGGTCTGCATTAAATGTATGCCCTTTTCGAACAGCTAAAAGGATGGGGCTCGATGAATCTACATTTATACCATCGGAACAAAAGGTGAGGGCTTATGATAATACTCTACGGGCAGTGATGGGGATCATCTTTCTGAATCTCTCTGTCGGAACTGGTGAAAGGGAAACAGAATTCCAAATCATTGACATTCCTGCATCATTTAACCTGCTTTTGGGAAGGCTGTGGCTTGATAGTTTGGGTGCCATTCCATCAACCATCCATCAGAAAGTTAAGTACATTTGGAAAAACAAGGTATGCGATCTTCTGGGGGATAGCTGGATAAATGCGTCTGGGGCCTCATCAAGTGCTCCGATTTTAGAAGTACAGATACAAGAAGGTGAAGCAAGCTTGGGTGGGTTTGAGTTCATTAACGTCATAGAAGAGGGGAAGCCGAAGGAATTTTTACCACTGTATTTTGATCAATACGCCAGTCCATTGGTGGCTGGGATCATGAGGAAAATGGGGTTCTTCCCAGGGATGGGTTTAGGTAAGAAACACCAAGGACTGTCAGAATTCCCTAGTATCGTCACACAAACCTACACCCATGGGCTAGGATACTCGCCAACCAGGGAAGAGTTGAAGAAGAAGAAGAAAGAAACGGATGCACCGATGGAACCATACCTGAAAACTCTTAATGGGTACTTCGTCAAGCAGGGAGAAGATTTTCCGTTTTGTGGTTTTCCAGAGCCATGGATGGATGAAGCAGAGAAGCGTATGAAGCCAGGATTCGAGATTTTCTTTGCGCATGATTTTTCTGAGTATGAGGACCCTTATCTTCAGCAGCCTGAAAAATCTGCCGTTACACAGGACTGGGTCTGTACTATGGATGGCTCGGCAATGAAGAACCTGCTAGAAGGAGGATACAAGAAGATCAAAAAGGGGAGCTCTGCAGAGATCAAAGATGAAGGTGAGAAGAGTCGGGATAAAGAAGACAGTAATGAGAATAAAGAAAGGGAGAAATCAGAGTACAAAGGGAAGCCAGAAGAAGTGGAAATAGAGGAGATTACTCAGGAAGAGGAACGGGAAGATCATTTCATAGCTGACATGGGAGGGGAAAGCAAGAAAGAGTGGGTCTTTGAGTCTAGTGATAGGTACCCCCCTCACCCAGAGTCTGTATTGGCCCAAATGAGGCGTCTTTCCATTTCTATGTCTGTTGTAATTGTTCCCAAGAAAGTTAATGAGAATGTGACTAATTCTGCTTACTTGACTGCGCATAATAATAACTGTGATGCATGTAATGAAAATGATGAAATACCTCATGAATTGCAAAAACTAATTGAAAAAGAAAATGAACCTGCATGAAAAATCATGGAAAGCACTTTAACCATTAATTTGGGGAATGAAGATAATCCACAAAATGTTTCTATTGGCTCCACACTTAATAATGAGGAAAGCAAAGAATTAATCAATCTATTAAAAGAATTCAAGGATGTCTTTGCATGGTCCTATGATGATATGCCAGGAATTGATCCAGAGATTGTCCAACACCATATTCCCCTCTTTCCAAAATCGAAACCCGTGAAACAAAAATTGAGGCGAATGAGGCCTGAGTGGGCGCTTAAAGTGAAAGAGGAGGTTGAAAAGCAACTGAAGGCTGGATTCTTGATTGTAACCGAGTATCCTGATTGGGTTGCCAATATTGTACCGGTTCCTAAAAAGGATGGTCGTGTTAGGGTTTGTGTAGATTTCCGAGATTTGAACAAAGCTAGCCCTAAGGATGATTTCCCTTTACCCCACATCGACGTATTAGTAGATAACACCGCAGGGCATGAACTTCTATCCTTCATGGATGGATTTTCAGGGTATAACCAGATCTTGATGGCACCAGAGGATAGAGAGAAAACAACTTTTATCACACCTTGGGGGACTTACTGTTATAGAGTTATGCCGTTTGGGCTTAAGAATGCAGGTGCAACTTACCAGAGAGCTGCCACCACATTATTACACGACATGATTCATAAAGAAGTAGAAGTATATGTGGATGACATGATAGTAAAATCCAAAGAAATGGGAGGGCATCTGGAGGCATTAAGAAAGTTTTTTGGAAGGCTGAGAAAGTTCGGGATGAGGCTAAATCCGCAAAAATGCACCTTTGGGGTCACCACTGGAAAACTACTAGGATTTCTGATTACCCAGAGAGGAATTGAGGTAGATCCCACCAAAATCCAAGCTATAGCCGAAATGCTGCCACCTAGGAATGAAAAGGAGTTGAGAGGATTCTTAGGAAGAATACAGTTCATCAGCCGCTTCATATCCAAACTCACCATGACTTGTGACCCGTTGTTCAAATTATTGAGAAAGGGGGAAAAGTTCGAATGGGATAACCAGTGCCAAAAAGCTTTTGAAAAGATCAAAACCTACCTTCAAAACCCGCCTGTCCTATCACCTCCTAAGCCCGGGAGACCTCTATTGCTATACCTATCCATAACCAAGAACTCAATGGGGTGTATGTTGGCCCAAGAAGAAGAAGAGGGGCGTGTGGAAAAAGCCATATACTACCTGAGTAAGAGGATGACTGGGTATGAGTTGAAATATTCACCGTTGGAGAAAGCTTGTTGGGCCCTAGTTTGGTGTACCCGTCGCCTTAGGCATTACATGCTAGCCTTTCCGATCACCCTGATATCCCGAATGGACCCACTCAAATACCTCTTTGAAAAACCTGCCCTGACCAGTAGGATATCCCGTTGGACCATGATGCTAGCTGAATTTGATATTAGATATGTCACTTCCAAATCTATCAAGGGGAGAGCTGTCGCCGAGTATTTAGCCGACCTCGCCATAGAATCCGAAGAAAGGGGAGAATTTAAGTTTCCAGATGAAGAAGTAATGGAAGTAAAAGAGAACCTTTGGAAGATGTACTTTGATGGAGCAGCTAATCAAATAGGATACGGGGTAGGGATTATCCTCGTGTCACCGAGCGGGGTCCCCACTCCTTTGGCCATTAAGCTCAAGTATAATTCGACTAATAACACGGCAGAGTATGAAGCCTGTATAATTGGGATGGAAGCAGCCTTGACTTTGGGAGTGGAGAAGATCGATGTTTTCGGAGACTCTAATCTAATAATATCACAAGTGAGGGGTGACTGGAGAATAAAGCATGAGAAGTTGAGACCTTACCATGAATACCTAGAGAGCCTGAAGGTGCAATTCGAAAGAATTTCGTTCTTTTACCTTCCCCGTGAGGAGAACCAATTGGCAGATTCCCTAGCAACCTTAGCCTCAATGATCCAAATTCCTGTAGGAGTCTCCATGATTCCTTTGTCTATAGAAGAAAGAACCCGACCTTCGTATGAAATAATCGCCGCCATTGGAGAAGAGGGAGAAGTTGAGATACCATGGTATATAGATGTTTGGAACTTTGTTGAGAAAGGAGAGTATCCCGGAGGAGCTTCGGAGAAGGATAAGAGAGCGATTCGTAGATTGTCAGCTCAATTTGTAATCTATGCGGGAAAGTTGTGGAAGAAGTCCTACACCGGTTATAATTTAGAATGTCTATATGGAAGGGAAGCAAGGAAAATGATGGAAGAAGTACATGAAGGAGTCTGTGGACCCCACATGAGCGGACATATGTTGGCCAAAAAGATAATTCGGCAAGGATACTATTGGACGACTTTAGATAAGGATTGCTGTGAGTATGTTAAGAGATGCCATAAATGTCAGGTTCACGCAAATTTAATGCATACCCCACCTTCCCAGCTCTATAGCATGACCACCCCTTGGCCATTTTCTGTGTGGGGTATTGATATCATCGGAGAAGTAATTTCGAAAGCTTCAAATGGGCACCGGTACATAATTGTGGCAATAGACTATTTTACCAAATGGGTGGAAGCGGCATCATACGCAACTTTGAAGGCAAAAGATGTGGTGAATTTTATCCAGAAGAATGTAATCTGCAGATTTGGGGTGCTAAATGAGCTTATTTCTGACCACGGGAGTCATTTTCAGGGAGAGGTTATTCCATTCCTAGAGAAGTATAAGATCACCCACCACCAATCCTCACCATACAAACCACAAACAAATAGAGCAGTAGAGCCCGCAAACAAAAATGTGAAAGCCATCCTGGGGAAAATGACGGATACATATAGAGATTGGCATGAAAAATTACCTTTCGCTTTGTGGGGATATCAAACTTCCGTGAGAACCTCAACCGGGGCTACACCATACTCATTGGTCTACGGGATGGAGGCTGTTTTACCGGTGGAAGTTGAAATACCATCTCTAAGAGTTTTGGCAGAATGTGAGGTAACTGAACTGGAATGGTTGCGGGGGAGATATGAGGAATTGATGTTATTCGATGAAAGGAGGTTGGATGCTGTGAACCATACTCGGGGATATCAGAAAAGGATAGCTCGTGCTTTCAACAAAAAGGTTCGCCCAAGGAAGCTTGCTGAGGGCGACCTGGTCCTCAAAGAACTTAAAGCGCCCGTTTATGACCAACGAGGAAAATTCAAACCCAACTGGGTCGGACCATATATCATCAAGACACTCCTCTCCGGGGGAGCTGCCTATCTCATGGACCTAGATGGAGTTGAGTTTAAACAACCAATCAACCTCGATCGCCTCAAAAAATACTTTGCTTGAAACCTTGCCTTTCAAAACCTCCAGAATTGATGAACTACGCTTGACCTGATTCCCGGTAGGGGATACGTAGGCAACCTGCTCGGTTCGGTCATAAAATAAAAGATGTCTGTGTGTTCTTTCTGGCCTTGGCTGAACTACTGCGGACCTGATACCCATTCGGGGATAAGTAGGCGGGCTCACAAGGCCCTCGGTCCAAAACCCAAACAAATTTAAGAGCCCCAAATTTTCACCATGTCAAACTAGGGGCAAACTTGCGTTTGCCCTAGAACCGCATCTAAATCCCAAAACCAGGGGCAAACTTCGTTTGCTAGAGCCGATGATCCCAGACAAAGCTTAAACCCATTTCTGGATATACTGGCTATCAAAATGTGCATCATGTGGAAACAAACAAGAATTCATTACATAGAGAGATTAAAACTAAGCAAGACTCATGAAGGAGTAATAAAAGCCGAAGGAGGCATTGAGGGGAAAACTGTTCATAACCCAGAGAAATTAAAGAAGTGCTAACTTTGATTCTTCATGATCGGGACATTTTCAAAAAAAAAAAAATGCATCACAGAAAATAAACCTAGCCAAAGTTAAGCAGAATTTGTCAAAACTTTTAAAATCTTGCTTTGTTCCTTTTTACTTTGTCTATCTGGAAGCTACCCCCTGACCAGAAACTGAATCTCAAGCAAATACTCTGCGGTCGGGACAATTGAAGCTGGAATCCTCCGAAAGGGAGCTGATACCCTATCATGCCAAGCCTCTGTGAATATCCTCACTGTCGAAGGACGTAGGGCAGAACTTCTCGAGAAATCAGCAGTAATAACATCGGGGACATCTTGGAGCAAGCCGAATTGGCGGGCTACCCGGCTGGGAATGTAAAAGGTGGTAACTCACAGACCAGTAAACCAAATCCCAGGACGCCCAGGAAGACGTACCGCGACAGAGCAATAAGACCAGCGAGGGCATATCCAACAGATGTCCTCATAACTCAAGCCTCGAAACCAAGTAAGCCAGCGGGTAATTGTGCGGGAGGGGTAATGGACGTCCATACGATCATAAGGGAGCAGTCTCCCGAGGGGTAGGTGAGCAAAGAAGCCCAAGCGCTCGAAGAGCCAAATCTGTAAAACGTGGGGTGACCCCGAAAGCAGCATCGATCCCGCGGTATGTGCATGATCCAGACCTAGAAAAGTCTCCCCCAGAACGAGCATAACAGCACTCTGCATCTCTCGGAGGCCACATACGATCGGAATCAGGATATCAGTGGAAGACTGAAATAAAAAGTGTGAAAGCATCGCCAGAGAAAGGGCGTTCCGCCTGATGACCTGATACCTCCTATCATCAGGATCGCCAATGGGTGCGTAAGTGGAGGAGAGGCGGTCGAAATCAATATGACGGTCATGAACAAGGGAGCTGGCAGCGCCCCGAGAAATGCCAAGAAGGACCGATAAATCCTGAATATATCCTGCCTGGATCTGTGGAATAATCAAATCGGCATACGGATCGGTGTGAAGGATGGCGCTAAACTCCTCAAAGAGGGGATAGACCTCCTCGCGACCAAACCGAAAGACGTGAAGAGAAGGGTCCCAGCACATGATAGCTGCTCGAAGCAAGTCCTCATCCAGAGCTGTATGGCGAAAAGCGAAAAGGTCCGTCAGTCTGTGGGATTCCAGGTTGAGTCGATCTATGCCAGAAAGGGAATCTATCCATGGGTATAGGATGTCGGAACTGATAGGGGCCATGAAGATAGGAGGGGGATATAAAAAGGAAAAAGTTTGAATGTAAAGAAGGCAAAATGGCTCTAGAAATCATGAACGAACCTAGGAATGGGTAAATGGCAGCTTATATAGAAAAAGGGGCCGGACCGGCACTCGATGTAAAGCGGCAACACTCACTGAGTGTCGGCCGGCAATTACTGAATGCCGCACGGCATTCACGGAGTGCCGCCCAGCCTCGCCGAGTGCCGGCCCAGGTTTAAAAGGCACATGGGTCATTTTATAACTTCAATCAGCCCAAACCTGCACAGAATTTGAATAAAAATGCTGCCAATCATCATTTTAAGCACCATTGCTTGCACCACTCATTAAAATAAAGCCAAGAGAGGGTATTCATGATCTAAATAAGCAAAGGGAATAAGATTCATGAACTAATACGGGGAAGCAATCAAGCATGAATATAAACAAATTCAAAATGGGCACGCAGGCCACCATGCATGAGTATTGCTAAGTTCGCCTAAATAAGAGAATTCGAAATTCTTTCGTCCTCACAGGGACATAACATAACATAAAGGAGATAAGCTATCCTCGTCTACGACGAGGATTCCTTCTGGGCATTTGCTGAGCTGCCTGACCTCTCCCAGCTCCACCATCGCCTCCATCTCCGCCATCGCCTCCATCTCCACCATCTCCCCCATCTCCATCACCTCCTTGGTAGCCGCCGCCTTGGCCACTACCGCCAGCACCTCCCTGATAGCCACCGCCCTGGCTCAATTGAAACTCCTGGAGTTGTCTCCTCAGAGCCGCCATCTCAGTTTCCTGTAAGAAAGAACAGGCGAAATAAGTAATGCAAAAAAAAAAAAAAAAGAAGAAAAAAAGAAAAAAAAAGAAAAGAGAGAGGAGAAAGGAAAAGAAGAGAGGGAGTGTAATACCATAGCTCTAGCCTGAAGATCGGCGTTGGTCCTTGCTCCATCAGCCTGAGAAAGAAAAAAGAGAAAAGGAAAGAAAAGAGAGAATTAGAATACAGTTATTAGAATAAAGGTGATCATTCGGATTCTTTTTGAAGATAAATAAGAAAATCTTTTGAGTTTTATGGATGTTTGAATTTTTTTTTTGAAAATAAAATAAGAGAATTTTGTTCCAAACAAAAAGGGATTTACCCTCCATTCACGTCCATGAATCCAGTGCTGGACGGTGTGCGCATATGACAGACCCTCTTCAGCATAATCCCGGGGGACTGAATCATATTGTAGAGGGATAGTCGGGACATTCTGAGTGTAAGGGGTTAGCTGATACATGGTCTCTTGACCCATGTCGACCATGGGAACGCTCCAATTCCACTGCTAAAGGGCTGGGGGTTCAGCGACCCCAGGAACAGGCTGCAAATAAGAGTTTTTTTGACTTAAAAGATTGAAAAGGAATGGAATGAAAGAAGTATACATATGTGAATGTGAATAATATTTGTTACCCGGACGACATCCATAAGGGGAAAATTATGCATAAGAGAATTCAATCTAAAGGCTGCATAACCATCAGGGCCGTCCAGAAGATTTGCAATGTTTTCCCCGTCTAGAGCAGCTACCAGGTCCTCGTGATCCAGGGTTTCTGTACTCCTCATAGTAGCTGGAGGGACCCACGGCACATAAAAGTTTGGGGCATCAAGAGACTGCCTAGTCACCCTCTCACCAAGGTACCATTCTCGGCACGCCTCACCCACCATCAGAACCCTCAATCTAGAATAGGCCACCGCTGCCTGAATTGCTTCACCTGCCTCTGGGAGGGCCACTACCCACGGGTTCCATATCACATGAATCTCACGCAAATTAATGAGGAGGTTCCGGTAGCCAACAAAATCATGAGCCCCAACTTTTCGGCCCGTTGCCTCCTTCCTCCACTTCAAGCCCTGAGGCATGATAGCCACCTCGTTGTCCCGAGTACTGGGAGCTCTCATCCGGAGGTATTCATGCGACCATATCTGCAAGGCAAAATAAAGAGGCAAATTCAGTTTTCAAAATTGGAAGAAATAAATGCAATAAAAATAAAAGGAATAAAGATGAAATGAATGAATGAATAAATAATAAAGTTGAAGCTTTACCTCCCAAGCTCTCCAGTTTCCGCCCGTGGAGGGGGAATTTCCCCTAGAAACCTCACTCACGTGATTGTAGAGAGTGGCCAAACCTGCCCCTCCCCAGTTGTATTGGGAGATGCGATCGACGTCTGTGAGAGAAGCCAAATACCCAAGACTGATTGTGTCACCCTTTGTACTCATCAGCGATCAACCCAGCACATACATGATGAAGGCCCGGGCCATTTGATCGTCAGTGAAGGCCTGATCCTTGAAGGTATCCAGGAACCATTTTGCGGGAACTATGAAATCCCCTGGATGAGCCCCAAGCAAGTCAATAATTTCTTCATGACGGTTCTGAAGATCGTCATAACGAGCAATAGGGAGGCCACCAAATGGGACGCCAGTGATCATGGCGAAGTCTAAGGGAGTCATCGTCATCTCCCCGAAAGGCATGTGGAAGGTGTTCGTCGTGTCCCACCACCTTTCCGCCAAGGCCTGAATGTGGGTCCGGTCGTTTGTACTCTTCTCCAGAAGAAAAGCAAAGAGCCCAAATCCAGCATTGTTGACCAAGGTTCTCACATCATCGGCGAGCTCCACATACCACCTTCGGCCATGGGCCATGCTCCCATGACCCTTGAGGACAAATTCTGGAGTCTGCAAAAAAAAAAAAAAAAAGAAGAGAGAGAAAAGAAAATAAGAAAAGGAGGGAATAATAATTACTTTCTTTCGGGATTCAAGCAATGCAATTTAGTGAATAAGGAAAATAATTCCCGAGTCTAAGCGACTCGTTGATTTGAAAAATAATGAAATTCTTTGGAGTCTGGGCGACTCGTTGATTTGAAAATAATGAAATTCTTTGGAGTCTGGGCGACTCGTTGATTTGAAAAATAATGAAATTCTTTGGAGTCTAGGCGACTCGTTGATTTGAAAATAATGAAATTCTTTGGAGTCTAGGCGACTCGTTGATTTGAAAAATAATGAAATTCTTTGGAGTCTAGGCGACTCGTTGATTTGAAAATAATGAAATTCTTTGGAGTCTAGGCGACTCGTTGATTTGAAAAATAATGAAATTCTTTGGAGTCTGGGCAACTCGTTGATTTGAAAATAATGAAATTCTTTGGAGTCTGGGCGACTCGTTGATTTGAAAAATAATGAAATTCTTTGGAGTCTAGGCGACTCGTTGATTTGAAAAATAATGAAATTCTTTGGAGTCTAGGCGACTCGTTAATTTGAAAAATAAGAATAAAATTCTTGAAGAGTCTAAGCGACTCGGCGATTTGAAATAAAAAGGGATCTCTTGTGAAGTCTAAGAACAAAAATGTTTGTGGGTTGTAAGCAATGATTGGATTTTAGGTTCATTCAAAATATTAAGCATATTCAAAATTCATCCAGATTAGCACAACCGCCCATTAGCAATGAATAAATGGAATAATTAAATCAATGTGTCCAACTAAGGACAATAATAAAAAGAGGGGGGGGGGGGGCACAATACCAAGCATCGAATCCTAATCATGAAAGAGGGGATTGGTGAATAGGGTGAATGATCAAATATGCATTCATACAAGCATTGATTGTCATATACTACATTGGCATAAAAAGGGGGGAAGGGCATTCATGCATGCATTGCTCATCATTCATAACACTACATTGCATTATCTCATCATAAGCATAAAGAGGAAAGTTTGGGAATGTACCATTCGATTGAAGGCCCGTGCCGAGAGATGTACCCCGGGATCGGCAAGTAAAACTGATGAACTGTGGACTGGATTGGGTTTCTACTTCTTCTTAAGGAGACCATAAGACCCTGAACCACTAGCCATTGGGGAATCTACAAACATGAAAAGGGGGAAGTCAATGTTCATATCAAAATTTTGAAGGAGAAAGATCAAATAACATGAGAAACATGATTGCAAGCACAATGATTAAAACAAAGATGTAATCTTTATGAAACATACCTTGATTGTGAGTGATTCTTAAAGAAAGAATCAAGAGAGGGTGGGATTGTAGAGAAGAAATCCGAGAGAGAAGGGAGGAGAGAATGGAAAAAGAGAAGAAGAAACCAAGTTTTAAAAAACAAACTGCTGCTCAAACCGGCACTCGGCGAAAAGGCGCCGGCACCCACTGAATGCCGCCCGGCATTTGGTAAAGTGCCGGCCGGCACAGTGAGTGCCGGTTTCCCTCACCGAGTGCCGCCGCGTGTGACAGGTGGCCCTTTTACCCCTGATTTTCACTATTTACAAAAGAACCCCCGAATTTTGCTCCCATGTCCTTATAAATTTTCCCTCGTTCCAAAAAGACCCCCGAGGTTTAAAAAATGAGTTTTAAAGCCCTCTTGTAAATGGGAATTAGCCCCTGCTTGTTGAAAATTTTGTCAAGGAACACCCGTTTACAATAAATAGGTTAATTAACTCCGGATTTCTATGAAATTGAATTTGATTAGGAGTCTAATTGACTCCAATTTTGGAAAATTAAATAATTTGGAGTCTGATTGACCCCGGAATTTTGAAAATTGATTTGATTAAGAGTCTAATTGACTCCGAACTTTGAAACCTGATTTGACTTAAGCCTGATTGGCTCCAATTCTTTTGAAAATTGATTCAAATTGAGCCTGACTGGCTTTGATTCTTTTGAAAATTGATTCGAATTGAGCCTGATTGGCTCTGATTCTTTGAAAATTGATTTGGTTTGAGCCCGATTGGCTCCGGAACTTTGAAGTTGATTTGACTTGAGCCTGATTGGCTCCGATTCTTTGAAAATAGATTTGAATTGAGCCTAATTGGTTTCAACTCTTTGGAATTTGATTTGATATGAGAGTCTTGTTTGATTCTGGAACTTTGAAAATTGATTTGGTTCGACTCCAGATTAGGAGAAAATTCAGCCGACTTTAATATGTTTGATCTTCGATTTCGGAAATTAAAAGCAAATATGAATCCAAGTGTTTCCAGGTTTAGGAAAGTTAATTCGAAATTTAATCAGCTCCTGAAAATTAGGAATTATGAATTGAACCAAGTCAACTTTGATTTTACTTGGTGAGGCAGTAAATTTGCATCTCATCTTTCCACAGCTACCTGATTCGACTTAGTGAATCAGATGATCTTTGGGAGATTATGGAGCGTAAGGCATGAAGCGGCTCAATCTTTCAGCGTGCTACCTGATTCGACTTAGTCGATCAGATGATTTTGGGAGATTATGGAGCGTAAGGCATGAAGCGGCTCAATCTTTCAGCGTGCTACCTGATTCGACTTAGTCGATCAGATGATTTTGGGAGATTATGGAGCGTAAGGCATGAAGCGGCTCAATCTTTCAGCGTGCTACCTGATTCGACTTAGTCGATCAGATGATTTTGGGAGATTATGGAGCGTAAGGCATGAAGCGGCTCAATCTTTCAGCGTGCTACCTGATTCGACTTAGTCGATCAGATGATTTTGGGAGATTATGGAGCATAAGGCATGAAGCGGCTCAATCTTTCAGCGTGCTACCTGATTTGGCTATAGAGTGTAAGGCGCAAGGCGCATCTCAGTCAATCAGACAATTCTCATACGCATGTGAAATGTATGTACATCAGTCATAATGTTCCTAGAGTAAGACGGTATCATAATAGGATGATTCGATGTATATGGTGCATTTCTGATAATAGGAAGAGTAACGTGACTCGGGATCATCACGTTCGGGAGCATAAGATATAAGATTGCATGAGCATGTGCATCACGATAAGATAGGTGCATTCATCTGTGTGACTACTTGCGTTGGTGTATTGTTGTCCTTTGCCCGAACTACGTCCTGGTCTGATTCCCATTGGGATACGTAGGCAGCTCACCTTTGAGCATGACCAGCATTTGGCTATCTGCACACCCGATTTTGCAACGCACTTTTGTTTTTACCTGGATTCGACTATTTGGTCAAAGGCTTGTCTTTCACACAGGCTTTGACATTCGCTTGTGATATGCGTTGCTTCACGAGCTCTGTCAAAGAGGGGCAAACTGTAGACACCCCAATTTTGACCAAACGTCAAATCCAGGGATTGGTTACCTCTCAAAGACCGATGATGATGATATCTGTGACATTCGAGGATCTTCCCAAGAAATCCAAAATCTTCAAGAAAAAAAATTTAGAAAATAATAAAAATGATAAAGGGAGAGGATTCAGGCATTCGGGAGGGAAACCCGAACGATGAAGAACGTGTGAGAAACCTAGTCTGGAAATCCATTTTATTTTAAAGAAAAAAGAAAAAAAGAGAGAATTTATAAACAAAAAACACAAAGAAAAAGGAAAGAGAGAAAGAGGGAGTTTTTCTTGAAAAAAAGGAAGAACAAAATAAATGAAAAGATTTTTGAAAAAGAGAAAATACAAAAAGAAATAGTATATTCAAAAATATACCATGCACATGGTTGATACCATGCACATGGGGGATCTTAATGCAAATATATACATACATAAAATAAAAAATTTTGTTTACACCAACATACTTTTGGAAAATCAAAAAGAGGGACAAAATTCAGTTAGCCCCGGCACGCGGAAAACACGGCGGCACTCACTGAGTGCCGCGCCGGCACTTAGTGTTTGCCGCCCGGCACTCAGTGAGTGCCGCCTGGCATTCAGTGAGTGCCGCCGGCACCCAGCGAGTGCCGCTGGCTGTAACAGACTGCATCTTCTCACATGTTCTAGAAGAAAACCTTGCACATGGGTTTCCACCCGAATTTACCCATCTATCCCTGGAATAAAGGCCTATATAAACAAAACCTCCTCTTCCATTTTGAGGACTTGAACTTGAAAATCAAGAGATACATACATACAAGAATCATATAGATTTTTAGAGAGAGAGAAGAAGAATTTCTTGAAGAGCTTGAAGAATTGGAAGAATCTTGAAGAGAATTTGGGAAATCTTGGAAGATCCTCACAAGAAGTTGAAGAAATACTTGAGGTCCTAGAGGTAACCTCTTAATCCTTGATAGAATTAGGACCATTCAATCACAAGTTCATAGTTCTAGGAACTTTTTCACATTTTCAAAACCTCTCTTCTTATCCCATTTCATCACACACCACCAAGAACTTGTGATTGAATCTCATGACATTTCATCAATTTGGATGTAATTAGCTTTGGGTTTAAGATAAATTCAACTTTGAAGAGTTTGTATCCTTAGTCTTCTAAGTATTCCTTGATTTTCCTTATTTCTATTTCATTAAAAAGGTGCATGAGATCTTCCATATCTCATTGAACCTCTTTGAGTTTGATTATTTAATTTCCTATGATCTTATGATCTATATGGAGATTAGAATGAATCATAGTCTTAATCTACATATAATTAGTGAGATTCAAGTCTTAATCCATGACTTGAACCTCTTCATTAAGAAATCTTATGGAATCCTTACTATATTCCAATGAGGTTTAAGTAGATTTTAACTTCATTTAGTCTCCAATGACCATCAAGTGGTAGGAGTAGTGATTTGAATCCAAACTTTTATCCATGGATTTAAGTTCATTGTTTTTTGGATCTTGTGAAATCCATGCTATACTTCATTAAAACCTATGAGCATATATGCCTCATAGTCTCCAATGACCATCAAGTGGTAGGAAAAAATGTGTTAATTCAAGTCCACTCCCATGGCTTGGACTAATCTTTCTCTTAGGTTTTAAGAAGTCTTTCATACTTCATCTAAAACCTACATATGAGTATGTCTCTAACTCCAATGACCATCAAATGGTAGGAGTGATAAGTTGAATTCAAACTTGGGTCCATAGGTTTGAGTTCTTTATTTGAGGATTTTGTGAAGTTCATTTCAATACTTCATCAAGATCCATAAGTTTGGTGTGCTTCATAGTCTTCAATGACCATCAAATGGTAGAAGAAGTAGTTTGGTTTGAGCCCCAACTTCATGTTTTAATAGTTGAGGCCAATCAACAAACTTGAACTAGCAAGACAAAAACAGTGGGTTCACAAACTGTTTTTGATCAAAGATTTTTAGTTTAAGATCTAACTGTTGAAATCAAGTGAAACCAACGGGAAAATATCAGTAACACATTGTTTTACCACTGTGATTTTTTTTTAGCAAGATTTTGTGATTAGAGAGGTTTGATCATGATTTTTGTGAGCTAATCACAATCTGTCCAGAGTTCTAAAATGCTTTCAGAATAATAAGTCTGTTTTGAAATTAATAAATCAGAACCCTAATAAAGTTTTCGGGTCTCAAATAATTTTTTATAAGTACCTTAATGTGTTAGGGAGGTACCCTAAAAAGATCTAAGTGTTTCTTATTTTTTTACTATTTGTAGAAAATCATACAAGATCTCTGGACAGAGAATTGCAGAATCCTGAGTGAGGTCTAGTATTTTTCATATTCCTGGAGATCTAACCGTTGAAACCTTGATTTTCCTTTTGGGATAGAAACTAGACTCACAGAAGCATAACATATCCAAAAATCAGTAAGATCCAACCATTGAAAGTATTTTATTTCCATTTTTGAACGTCGGGTCTGCTCTCTGTAAATCACAAAAAACTGCTACTGTTTTTGTCTAATCTTGTTTATTTCAAATCAAATAGTCTCCTAATGGCTTAGGACTCAAAATATGTTTTGAATAATGATAATTTAGATTAAACCCAGAGGCTTAGAGATCCAAATTAGTGAATAAATTCATGTCCCATTCTTGTTCATATTCATGCATTCATTCATACATGTTAATATCCATAAGTAGGACTTATCTCTTGTCTAAGATGTATCTAATTGAACATGACTTAGGATTTACTTATTTATGATATTATATCTTGTCTAAGGCATGTGTACTAACCTTTGTTTTGTAGCGCATTTGAGGTACAATTCCTCAACTCTTCTCTAGTTTAATTTCATTCTTCGATTTATATTGATTTTCGACTCCATGTGCGACACCTTAGCCTAGGTTTTGCCTTATGTGTATATATGTGTTAGAGACCTTTCTTAGGTTTATTTTGTTCTCGCATGCATTGCACGTTTGATATTCGCGGCTGGATCCCGGGTATGTTTTCTAGTTCTCTATTGCATATCATGTTGTTTGCTACTTGTATTACGTGGCTTATGAATGATATTTTATCGTTAGCAATTTTACACCCTTTTCAACATGCTTGTGTTATGTATACCTATATATATATGTATTAATTGAGGTCATGCTTAGATTATTAATTTGATTAAAAAGGATGTTGAGTAGACGCCTATCGCGAGATAGGATGAAAGGGGGTGTTTTAGTCCGTCGGGCTCCTTCCCCTTTCATTCCATAATCCCCGGACCCAGTTTATCTTTGGTTTCGCAAAAGATCAGTTTGCTTTTAAAATGGTTTCTTAATTTTTCCTTTTAAAAATTAAGTGGCGACTCTTTAAAAATTGAAAATATTTGTTTTAAAAGTGGGTAAAATTTGAAAACCTGCGATATCCACAATGTTTGGATAGTTATGATCTATCGTAGCTACAAGCCCAATAGTATCGTCAAGAGGATATTGTTAGTTTAATCTAAGCATAATCCATCTATGGTTCACATGAATTATCTACCTATAACTAGGGTGTAGCATAACTCATCTTTCCTAAGCATGAATTATAAAAGATGTAAACATCACAATCACATAAGCACTATTGTATGTAAATACTCCTATCAATCACAGAAATCAAGGACTATTGAGTTCAATAAGCATAAGGAAAAATCTAAGACAAGAATAGATCCAAAATACTCTTGATTATTAACATTAAAATTGATTATATATAAATAATCCACCAACATACAATTACTATCAATACATAAATTCCTAAATTAAAATAGAAAAGCATAGAATTCCCCCTTTACATAGCTAGGGTTTCATTGAAACCCTAGATTAGGAGTTTAGTTGCTCATGGTTTCGGAAACAGTGAGATGGAATTGGATGAAGCCATCAGAACCTTCAGACTAGATCTTCTTCTTCTCTTTGCCTCCAATTGATGAAAGTATGAATGTATGTAAACATGTATATATTGATCTCTAGGTGTGTGTAACCCTAAAAAATTATAAAAATTGATCGGGAGAGAACAGATCCTATTTATACGCCTTAACATACGTTTGTTAGTATTTTTTTATCCTGTTTTTGAATAGTTTTACTTCGTTTTCTATTTTCTGACTGGTTTTGGAAGAAAACAAGGAGATCTGGTTAAATAAGGTGAAAAAGCAGGAAGAAAGACGCAAGAAAAACCACATCGCGCGCGCGACCCGCTCGCACGAAAAATAAGAAATCGCTCACGCGGTCCGAGCGCGTAATTGGAAGGTCGCGCACGCGGATCACGCAAGCGATTTCTGGGATCTCGCACGAGCGGACCGCTCGCGTGAAAGGGTTTTTTCAGCTTCTTTCTTCTTGCTGTTTCTCCTTATTTAATCTAGAATCCATGTTTTCTTCTAAAACCTGAAAGAAAATAGAAAATAATGTAAAACTACACAAAAACAGGATAAAAACGACTAACAAATGTGAATTAAGGCGTATAATTAGGATTTGTTCTCTCCCGATCACACCCCCAAACCTACATTTTGCTAGTCCTCGAGAAAAAATAATAAAATAAACTAATAATAATAAAATTCCTACTCCATTTTCGTATGGATAACGATTGCACTTAGCTTGTGCAACAAGCCTTTTAAACCTCTAGGTGTTCCCAGTCGGACGAGTGAAGTCTCGTGAGGGTTCTCATCAACAAGTCACCCACAACAATCTTTATTAACTAGTGAAAATAAGAATTTTATTCAAAATTTAAAATACTTCAATGTCAACATCCTTCTTTGATAAAATCAACTTCGAATGAAACTTTTTAAATCATCAAGAGTAAAACAATCGTATGCCATCCTACATTATGAAAATAATCCAAGAACATATATCACCAGAATCAATAGAATATATCGAAGACTCGCATGTGTGTGAAATGGTAATCAGGCGGATACACGATAATTACGAACTTGGAATATAAATCGGATGACTATCTAGTGATGCTTCGACTACAAATCTCACGTTGTTAATTACACTCTAAAATAAAATCACTCCGAAACAGGTGCAAGCACTCATTTATATACGCGACACAGAAATCTTGTTCAAAATAAATAAACTCACATATGACTCCCAATAACGTATGACACGACAGAAATAAAATAGTCTCATGAATAGATATCAATCATCAAGTGAATATCATTACTACCATGCTTATACTCCCTTTTCCTATCGGTTCCATATTCAAATCATGTTTCCATAGAATCAACTAGGACTTTACAAGGATTGTAATGTTGGTCAAGGGTTAAAGCTCAGAAAAGAAAGGTAAAAAGAGATTCAAAGTGTCCTTGAGTACATAGGAATAGCCTTAATGTGTAAAGCACGGGCTTTACTATACGACTAGTTATTCACTTTTTTTTTTCTTTTCTTTATCTCTTTCAGAGATTCATATTTTTTTTTTATTTACTAAATCTTTTTTTTATTATTTTTTATACTCCTTTTCTTTTACTACTCAATACATCACTTTTTCCTTAGTCATTTATTAGCCCGATTTCTTTATGAAAAACTATTCTCTAACTACTCTTGGACATGGGTTAGGTAACATTTAATAGTGGCGAACTCCATATCGGAGTGGGTAGGATAATAGGTGAACAATGAAATGGCTTATTTAAAAAGGCTCAAATGGGTTAACAAAGGATATAAACACATTGTATTGGGTAGGTCGAAAGCCAAAAAGGGTTTATAGAGACGGATGGCTTAATATCATTTTCTAGAGATACATGATTTTTTTTAAGGCCACAATATAAAAGGAAATGGATTTTTGATTTAAACATGGTAATTATAATAATGACTCGACATTCAATCAAAATAAAGAATAGTGAGACTAATCAATGAAATAATGCGCTATGCTAATGAGATTCGAATAATGTAATAAAACCCTCAAAAAGAATGAAAGGCTCGAAAACTCACTAGGTTCTAGTCTCCACAATTTTACTATTTAGAAATCCAAGTTATATTATAGTTCAATGTTAATATGTATCCATATGACTACGTGCCGTGCAAAAAGATATGCAAGTATAAGATATAAAACAATGATTCTAAGGATATATAATTCTTAAGACATACCTTCATAGATTCGGTAGACATCGGATTACATACTCTCTTAATTTCAAAATTTTCAACAAAATCTAACTACAATAAGAAGTAATGCAACATTGAACAATATTAAGAAACTGTTTTCATTTATTTATAGAACTAATAAAATGTTTGTTTTTCTATTAGTATTTGACAAGCGGGTGTATTTGTAGAATATAACCGCGCTAAAAGAGAAAAATGCACTAGGAAAGTCTACAATTCCCCCGTTTATCTGCGATTTGAATTACAATACCAATTTTTGCACAAATTGATTAAACTATGATAAGTGGTATTGTTTTAGTGATTATTTGTGCAGATCACTGCTGCTGTGTACAGGATTGAAGAATATTGATAAAAGGAAGTGTTTGAACCTGATGAAGAAAACTCAAAGCTGAAATAGAGGTTTCGAGCGATCGAGAGTTTTCGAGCGATTGACGTTTCGATCGATCGACTGTAGTTCAAGCGATTGAAGTTTCTGGAAGTTAGATCGATCGAGCATTTTCGATCGATCGAACATGCATTTTATCAGGATTTACGCGCACGCAGCAGAAACGGGATTTAACCCTAGTTTTAGGTTGTAGCTATATATATTCAGTTCGTTTACGTCCCAAAGGGACGCCCCACTTGTTTTTCATCAGTTTTCATAGGGAAGAGAGAGTTTTTCATTGTTTCTTTTGTAGGTTTTTCAAGATTGAACGTTGTTAGATTGGATTGGTTGTAGTAATACAAGTTTTTCTCGTTCCAGGTTCTTCATTACTGTTCTATTTATATGCTGCATTGAGTTAATCACAGTTTAGTTCTTCAAGCTTTGAATATTCCATGATTAGATAGGTAAAAACCATAATTTTCATAGTTTTAATGAAAAACTTGCAACCAAACGTTACTTTAATGACTTTTTACGTTCAAAATAAATCTGACACTCCCCAGACCATGTCTGAGTAGTTCGGGGTTGGGAAATCGCGATGAAATCGTGATTTCAGACCTCTGCCATGCACTATATTTTTCTCTGTGTTCGATCGATCGGACCAGAGACACAGTCGAGCGATCGAAGTTATTTCGATCGATCGAGAGATGAAGTGTTTCGATCGATCGAATACGCGTCGATCGATCGAGGACTCTGATTCTTGAGGACATCTAATACAGTATTCCAAGACTTTCTGCTTTACTGATTCGTTATCAAACTGTCCCCATATGCTCAGTTTGTCAAAACAGTCTTTAAACGTTAAGCCTTAAGGCATTTTCTTTCAATAGATTTTGCAAACCACCCTCAATGATAATATCATTGTAGGTGAGAGTCTTAACTATTGGATTAAACCACCTTTGTGTATTTCAAACTTAATTGTGATAATATAGTCCCGGTCATGAAAGGACTATTGATTCTATATCCTGAGAGAAGTACGGGATACTGTAGAAGTTGCCCTCCGTTGAGCTTAATTGCATTTGCATGGTAGATGGTTGAGTCATGGTGGATTCGCGTGATCCCAACACTTTCTTTTATTAAGAAAAACCGTTTGCAAATCTTGTTTAGTTAAATTGTTAATCAGTAGTTTATTTAATTTAGTTGCTTTTAAGTTAGTAGTTGTTAATTGTAGAACTTTGTGTTCTGCACTTCTCTTTGAATTTTGAATTTTCTTTTCTTTCAGAGTCTAATCTAAGTTAGTTGATTCTTATCCTTCCCTGTGGGATCGACCTGGTCTTATCCAGTTACTACTTGCACGTCCACCTACACTTGGGTGTTGCACAAGAGCGCACAAGATTTTCGCCGTGTCAAGTTTTCGGCGCCGTTGCCGGGGAAGGCGACGATCAATTCCTTAGATTACCTCAGTCTTTCTTCATCTCTTTCCGTTTTTATTTTCTTTTCTTTTCAGTTCTTTTGGTAAACACTCACCTTAGGGACTCTCCTAGTTCATGTCCAATAATTCTATTGAAGGAATTTTTGGAAATCCTTTCTACCAATCTGACTCTGATAGTTCCGTTAATCCGATAGCCACTCCAACTGAATCAATGGATGACCATCAGAGTGAAAATGATGACAATGTTGTGGTACCAATTGATGAGGCACTACGTCCTCTTTGCGATCTCATGCAACCAGAACACGCACCTACGCCCTCTTGCATTCAAATCCCACCGCATAATGGCGAATTTCAGTTTTGCAATGGGATGATCCAACTGCTTCGCACCTTTCATGGGATGGAAAGTGAGAAGGCGTATTTACATGTCACTGATTTCGAGGATGTTGGCAAAACATTCTCGCAGAATTGTCCTAGGGAGGTAACGCATCTAATGTTATTCCCCTTCACTTTGAAAGATAAAGCGAAGGCGTGGCTCCACTCCCTAAAACCTAATTCAATTTTCACCTGGCATGCAATGAGCACCGCGTTTCTGAAGAAATTCTATCCTACTCGCATGACCACAGATCTTCAGCGTCAAATCAATTCCTATAAACAAAAGAGCAATGAAACCTTCACCCAAGCATGGGAGCGTTTCAATGATTTGCTTCTCTTATGCCCACACCATGGGTTTGAGAAATGGCAAACTATCAGCTTCTTTTATCAAGGATTGAATGGTGAAACGAAGAAATTGGTAGAAACTATGAGTTCCGGTCCATTTCTGCGTAAAAACACTGAAGAGGCTGAAGCCCATTTTGAATGGTTAGCTGAATATGCTCATGAATGGTCAAATTCTGACAATGTCTCACGCTCACAGATATCCTGTGTAGAGGAGAAAAGCCTATACCAACTAACCAGTGAAGATCACCTCATGACAAAATATTCAGAACTGGCAAAGAAAGTAGAGGAGTTAAGCATGAAAGGAGAGAGCTCTAGGCAAGTCATGCCTGAGGAACCATGCGGCACATGCAATATGTTGGGACATACAACTCAATATTGTCCCAATGTGCCGTATTTTCAAGAGCAAGCCCCTATGGACATGAATGCCATGCAAGGTTTTTGAGGGGCGGGGAATTCCAACAATAACTTTCAAAGTAATAATAGATGGAATCACCCCGGTTTTGATTGGAGAAATAATGGTGGGACCCAAAATCAATATCAACAGCAGCCCTATAACAACAATCAATATCAAGGGCAAAACAATAGGCCGTCCCATCAATACAATCAAAACAGAGTCAATAACTACAACCAAGCTCAACCCTCCAATGCACCACAAACCAATACCTATGTGCCACCGCACAAAAAGGTACAAGAAGAAGAGCCACTTGCTAATGCCAATCTAACGCAGCAACTCATACAGATGATGAGTAGAATGTCTGCCACGTTAGAAAGGATCGATGCACGGCAAGAGGGTTCAGGAGGAACATTCCCTGCCCAACCACTTCCGAACCCCAAAGGACATAACAATGGTCCTAACAATCAAGAACATGCTAAAGCTGTGACCACATTGAGAAGTGGAAGAATCATAGATAAAAGCATGCCTCTATCTACACCCAAAGTGTACAAAGAGGAGGAAGTGGTGGACAATGAGCTTGAGCAACCATCTACTCGAGAGGAGGAGCCGTCTACTAAGGACGAACAAATAAAGGCAAACATTGAAGCTCCTAGAGTAGAGGAAGAAGTTGAGCGAAGGCCTGGAAAGGAGTTTGTTAAGGAAGAACCACCAAAATGCCCTTTTCCTGCACCTTATCCTCAACGGTTGAAGAAACCCAAGAATGAGACAAAGAATCAGGAGTTTCTGGAATTGTTTAAACAAGTTAAAATTAACCTTCCACTCCTAGATGCTATCAAGCAAGTGCCGGCCTATGCTAAGTATCTCAAAGATCTATGCACGGTCAAGAGGAGGCAAAGCGTGAAGAAACATGCTTATGTTGCATGCCAAGCGAGTGCGATCATTCAAAACGAGTTGCCTCCAAAACTCAAAGATCCCGGTACACCTACTGTCTCATATAGAATTGGGAATCAAAGGATAGATAACGCACTCCTCGATTTAGGAGCAAGCGTGAACCTGCTGCCATATTCAGTCTATAAACAGCTAGGGTTGGGTGAACTCAAACCCACCCGAGTCGCTTTGCAATTGGCAGACAGATCTGTGAAGTACCCTAGAGGGGTGTTAGAGGACGTCCTTGTCCAAAAAGACTCTTTTGTCTTTCCGGTTGATTTCATGATATTGGACACCGAACCCGTGTCTAATCCTGGTGCACATATCCCGGTTATCTTTGGACGTCCATTCCTCAACACCATTGATGCCACGATCAAGGTTAGAAGTGGTATCATGACTATCGTATTCGGGAACATGACATTGAATGTAAAAATATTTTCTAATCCCCGACCTGAAGAATACGATGATGAGGAAGAAATTCATTATATAGACACGGTCATTGAAGATGAAGTTGATTTGGTTGACTACAAAGATCCTGTGGAAGTTGTGATGACTCAATTAGGCGATAGCTATCAGCCTGCGGAGTCAACTCCTTTGGATGCTGACCTGAACCAGACATGTCTTATGACGGATACGATAGAGGAGGATAGAGCAGAATGCATGTGGGTAATGCCATATGAACAATTGCCTCTGAAAACTAAGTTGGCAATGCCTTCTAGTTTCCAGTTTCCGGAGTTAGAGTCAAAGGAGCTACCCAAAGAACTAAAATACGCATTCTTGGGGACTGGAAAAACTTATCCTGTGATCATTTCATCTGCTTTAACTCATGAACAGGAAGGTAAGTTAGTGCAAATGCTGACCAAGCATAAGGATGCTATGGGATGGACGATTGCTGACCTCAAAGGCATAAGCCCATCTATATGCACGCATAAGATATATCTGGAGGAAGACGCTAAACCCTCAAGGCAAATGCAAAGGCGTCTGAATCCCAACATGCAAGAAGTAGTTAAAAAGGAAGTGCTTAAACTACTTGATGTTGGGATGATTTATCCGATATCTGACAGTCCTTGGGTTAGTCCTACCCAAGTAGTTCCAAAGAAAGCAGGCATAACGGTCATCCCGAACAAAGATGGTGAATTAGTACCAACACGTGTCCCCACTGGATGGAGGATGTGTATTGACTACAGGAAGTTGAATACTGTGACCCGAAAGGACCATTTTCCTTTGCCATTCATGGATCAAATGCTAGAACGTGTGGCGGGTCACAAGTATTACTGCTTTTTGGATGGATACAGTGGATATAATCAAATTGAAATTGCTCCTGAAGATCAGGAGAAAACCACATTCACTTGTCCATTTGGTACATTTGCCTACCGTAGAATGCCGTTTGGCTTATGTAATGCACCGGCTACCTTTCAGCGGTGCATGCTAAGCATATTTAGTGACATGGTCGAAAACATCCTTGAAGTCTTCATGGATGATTTTTCAGTGTTTGGCCATAGCTTTGAAGATTGTCTCAGCAATCTCGAGCAGGTTTTAATGAGGTGTGAGGACAAACACCTAGTTTTGAATTGGGAAAAGTGTCACTTTAGGGTGACCAAGGGAATAGTCCTCGGCCATATAATATCCGATGAAGGAATCCAAGTGGATAAGAATAAAATCAACATAATCTCAAATCTACATGTCCCCCGTACAGTAAGAGACATCCGTTCGTTCTTGGGGCATGCAGGATTTTATCGTCGGTTTATCCAGAACTTCAGTGCAATTTCTCGACCCCTTTGTCAACTTCTTGTCAAAGATGCACCATTCGAGTGGTCAGAAAGTTGCCAAAAGTCCTTTGAGGATCTAAAAGAGCTCCTCACCTCCGCACCTATAATACAGGCACCCGATTGGAGTTTGCCTTTCGAATTAATGTGCGATGCTAGTGATTACGCCATTGGCGCAGTCCTAGGCCAAAGAAAGGACAATAAGCCATATGTGATATACTATGCCAGCCGAACTTTGAATGAAGCTCAAATGAATTATACAACCACTGAAAAGGAGTTGCTGGCTGTAGTATTCGCCCTGGACAAGTTTAGGTCTTATCTGATAGGGTCACCAATCGTCTGTTTTACAGATCATTCGGCCCTTAAGTATCTGCTGTCAAAGAAAGACGCTAAACAACGGCTTATTCGCTGGATACTCTTACTCCAAGAGTTTGATCTAACATTTAAAGACAAGAAAGGAGTAGAGAATGTGGTTGCGGATCATTTGTCCCGGTTGACTTTTGTCGACAATACTGAATCCCAATCCATTAAGGATGAGTTCCCAGACGAATAGCTACTGGCAGTAAGTAGTCTGCCTTAGTATGCTGATATTGTGAACTACCTTGTCACGGGTGAAACACCGACTCATTGGTCAAACCAAGACAGAAAACGGTTCCTCTTGTTCGCACGTCATTTCTTCTTTGATGACCCATACCTTTTCAAGTACTGTGCTGATCAGGTTATCAGGCGCTGCGTCCCCAATGAGGATATAACCATAATTCTAGCATCATGCCATTCTGAGGCATGCGGTGGCCACTTCGCGTCACAGAAGACCGCACAAAAAGTTCTACAAAGCGGTTTTTACTGGCCCACAATTTTCAAAGATGCATATTCCTTTTGCAAGACATGCCAACGCTGTCAAAAGCTTGGAACTATTTCTAAAAGGAATTCTATGCCTTTAACCCCTATCATCACAATTGAGATATTTGATTATTGGGGCATAGATTTTATGGGCCCATTTCCCAAGTCTAATAACTGTGAATACATACTCCTTGCTGTCGAGTATGTGTCAAAATGGGTAGAAGCGATACCAACGAGACGAAATGACCACAGAACGGTTATGTCCTTTCTCAGAGAGCATATCTTGTCTCGTTTTGGAACTCCGAAAGCTTTACTAAGTGACCAAGGCAAAAATTTCTGCAATAGACCCTTGGAGTCACTTCTCAAGAAATACGGAGTCCACCATAAAATCGCTCTTGCCTATCATCCACAGTCAAATGGGCAAGCAGAATTGGCTAACCGAGAAATCAAGCATATTCTCGAAAAGACGGTTAGTTCCAACCGAAAAGACTAGGCATACAAGCTGACCGACGCTTTGTGGGCATACCGTACTGCTTACAAGACGAATCTAGGTATGTCCCCGTATAGACTGGTCTACGGGAAAGCTTGTCACCTCCCTGTTGAAATTGAACATAAAGCTTACTGGGCGACACGCTCATTGAACTTTGATATTCAAGAGGGGGGTCAGTTACGTAAGCTCCAACTTGCAGAACTAGAGGAAATACGACGAGATGCGTATGACTCTGCAAGGTTGCATAAGGAAAAGTTGAAGTCTCGCCACGATCGTACAATTTTTCGTAAATCATTTGAGCCAGGGCAGAAAGTTTTGCTGTATGACTCTCGCCTCCACCTTTTCCCAAGAAAGCTCCGCTCCCATTGGACAGGCCCGTTCATTGTAAAAACTGTTTTTCCACACGGGGCAGTTGAGCTCGTCAATCCAAAGAACGATGATTGTTTCAAGGTCAATGGCCAAAGATTGAAACCGTTCTTGGAGAACTTCCAAACTGAAGTTGAGCACATCCAGCTGGATGAGCCCAACTATTCTCCCACTTAAATTCTAAAGTGGAGTTCTATTTTGTTGTATTTCTTTTCTTTCCCTGCATGTTAGTTTCCTCTCTGTTGTTCTTTTAAGTCTTTATTCATTCTTTTTGCATTTGTGATTTAGTTCTAATCCATTATACCTTAAACCACTTTGTTGCAGGTGCAGAGATGCGAGGTGATGATGCTCATTCTATCGGTTCATGGGCTGATTCAGAATGTCGTTGTGGCACCTGGACTGAGGGTGAACTCACACCCTGCCCTTTGCTTCATCAAGATCCTGAAGCTCATTCTCTCATTGATGCTGATCAAGGGTACATTCCATACCCACCGACCCTCCTTGACATCAATCCATATGAAAATATGGGATTTCAGGATGACGAGGATGTGGAGGAGGAAGAAGATCTGTACATGGGAAGAATGGTGGATGATGCACTCATGGCACAATGGGAAAATGATGATATGTGGGAGCCATGGTAAGATCATGACCTCCAGGATGTCGTCCCAGAACGCCACAATGCCGTCTTTGTTTTTGTTGATGACTTCCTTGTTCCTGAGTTGGTCCCATACCGCTATGTGCACTTGAGCTTTCTGCTATTCAGGCTCCAATGCCCCTTACCAGCTAGTGCATTTTGGGAATCCATGCCAATAGTGAGGTTGGAACTGAGTCACATCTCATTGTTTCTATTCCTTGTTTTTTTTTCTTTTTTTTTTTTGTTATTTTCGTGTTGAATCCGTGTTTCTTGTGTTCGATTATCCTAATTTTGTTTTGTTTGTCTTGTGTTTTTCTTTCTTTGTCCAGGATTGTCACTATGCTTTTCAATGGTATTCTGGTATTCCTTCCACATCAACTTTTTCATGGCTTTGGACCATACATACGGTCCCCCGACACTCCACCGCAAGAGGAAAGTCCGTTGCACAATTTCACTCCGTTATCCGTGTCTCCAACGGGATCACCTCTTGCATGGGCTTTAAATTCCTTAGAGACTTCAGACTTGCTCGATGATGTCCTAGCGGCTTTCCGACTGTTCTGGGAAAGGGAATCATCCTGTTTGGATTCCACATGCGAAGATTTAGCGGGGGATGAAGCAATGGTGGAAGAAGGAATCTTCTTGTTAGATGATTAGTGTCCCACTTCAATTGTGCTTTGTCTTTTCATTAATATTTAGCAATTGAAGTGTAATCCTAGATAACAATATTTTCAGTTATAGTTTTATTTTTGTTTTCTTTAGTTCAATAAGGTCTTAAACATCATTGGGGGTACTGATGTTGCAATTTGGATGCTATTATAAAGTTTTACTTCTATATAAATTGCACTTTCCTAACATGAGGATGAGTTTTTGGCTTACATGTCCTGTACTGTGCTGTTTTATAATTTTACTGTATGTCCAGAATAATGTTGGCTAGTTGGGGGTACATTATGTCTAAATTCTGTGAAGTTTTGGAAAATCTAGGTTCGATCGATCGAAAGTTCTCAATCGATCGAACGTATCACTTTCTCGAGCGCTTGAAATATCTCAATCGATCGAATGTTCGATCGCTCGAACTCACCTCGATCGATCGAGAGTTGTATTTAAATGAGGCGTCCAGCGTACATTTCATCAGTATCTTCATCTTCCTCACTCTCTCAAGCGATCGGCGACAGCGAGGTTTTGGGGCGATTCTCCTCACTCCCAACTATCCATCCCCTTTTTGAAAGCTGCGGGTCCCACTTCTCACCCCCCTACATCATTATCTTCATCACCCGCACCCCCTTTGCACACATCTCCAGAGGTAAGGTTTCAAGCACCCCCTCTTGCAATTTTCATTTCGAATCATAATAGGGGTGCCCCCTATTGGTCGTTGGACCATTCTCTTATACTCTTGTCTTTGTTTTCTGTGTTGTGTTGTTTTTTCCATTCGTCTTCTTGTTGCTGCCGCTTCTCTGTTCTCGATCGCTCGGGAACATTCGAGCGATCGACAAATTGCATTGTTCAATCGATCTAGAGTTTTCGAGCGATCGAAGATTTGTTGTGTTCGATCGATCGATACAAGTTCGATCGCTCGAACTAGGGCAGTGGCAATTTCTTTCCTTCTTTTCATATTCCTGTTTTTAACTATCTTTTTCTTTTCTTTTCCATTTCAGGGTGTTCACAATGAACCCTGTTACAGGGTATCACAGGGAGAAGCCCCTCGACCTTACCATTCCTGACCCGGTCCCACATCATGGTTTCCGGAGCACTCCTGACCGTCAGTGGTTTACACGTTACTTCCAGTCCAGGAAGGTCATGATAGAGAGACCACTCGAAACAGCTTGGCTCGCGACTCCCTGGTATCTCGCCCGCATCCGAGCCATGCCACACTGGTACGATTTGCTCTCTCAGGCGAAGAGAGTGAATCTCTCGTGGATTCGCGCAGCCAGCGCGACGATGATTAGAGATCCCGATGCTGTATTCACACTGCGATCATTCTTTCGCGGCTGGGAGATCGTATTCAGTCCTGCTACTGTCTCAGCGACTCTTGGAGTCCCGGAGGTACCCGACTGTGTATGCCCGCACCGTGCTGGCACGCCAGTGCTCTCACCCACTGCTGTTATCCGAGAGCTTACCGGGGATGCTTTACCGAGCTGGGATGGTGCGGCCCTTATTGCTGATGTTTATTTGACAGATAATTATCATATGCTCCACCTTGCGTTGAGCAACTGTCTATTAGTCACCTCCTACCGGGAGAAGATTGCTGCCTGGTATGCTCATGTTTTATTTTCCATTGGGACGGGGTTGCCAGTCTGCTTGCCTCGCCTATATATTGACTTCATGAGGCACCCCACTTGCTACATCGCTGCTAAAAAGCACCTGAAAGGTGCTTGGGCCATTCATAGGGTGATTGCGCAGCTGGTCTCCTTCCTTTACCTGACGATGCGACTTCTCAGGCTCGCAGTCGATTTGGCGAGACAGCTTCTCGCCGCTCAGATGCTCAGAGGAGGAAAAGAAAGGGCAAGGGGAAAGCAAAAGTTGGAGAGAAGAGGAGGAGAGCCGATGGCACCGATAAAGAGGGTGCAGCTTCAGGGACGCCGACCAAGGCTGAGGAGCTTGATTCTGACGATGAGATTGATCCTCTGGTGGAGGTTCCGCAGTTTGAGCTGAGACAGCGATCTCAGACTCATACTTAGGCCCAGAGAGAGTCTTCGTCATCCGTGCCTCTCCCGACGGTTCATGAGCTATTATTGGAGGAGAAGGAGGCTCGGATTAGACTCGAGGGCCGAGTAGCCCACATGACGACATTACTTCAGGCTATCCTGGTTCAGTTGGGGGTTGATCAGTCCTTACATACACCTCCATCTCACGCCACTCCTGCTACTGCTCCGGTTACTACAGACCCACCCACCACTACGGCCCCTACTGCACATCCTACGGCTGATCCATCCACTTCTGAGACCCTACCACCACATACTGATCCTGTTCCACCACTGTCCTCTGTCGCACCACCTTCTGCAGAGCCCGCACTTCCGCCACCTTCAGTCATCAATGCGAGTGACCCGACGACAGCTAGTACTGTTGTTGAGGGTGGAGTTGCGGATACCTCCGATGTGCCGATCGAGATATTATCAGATGTTGCGGAGGATGTGTAGGTCGTGACTGTGTGCGTGTTTGGAGAGTTTTGATGTATTTTCTTTCTATTTGTCTATCTCTCTGCTCTCATTATGTACATGCTGTTTGGATTATGTGGGATTATCGGTGGTTATGTTTCACCTATTGGCTGTTTTGAGATTGTAGGACATTGATTATCACTGCCATGTCATTTTCAGTACTTACTTTTACAGTGATCCCTTTGTATTATTTATAGATCATACGCTTATTGTACCATTGTATATCTTTCGTTTGATCTTGGTTGCTTGGAGATTGTTGATGTCTTTACAGATTGTTACGCTTGCAGTCATTGCGTTGCTTTCACAGGTGATATCTTTTTATTTATTGTTGAAAATCAACTTCTGAGGTCATCGCGATTTTCAGTTGGGGGTGGGATGTAAATAGATTATCACCTGCGCATGTTTACGTTAGTAGCAATCTGTTTTACTTTTTTGCACATTGAACGATCGTGTTATTATGAACTTTATCAGTGGAATACCTCTAAATATTCTCTTCTACTTAACCACTATCAAGTGATGATACATTCATATTAATCTCATCTTTTTATGAATTACATTCACGTGTTTTCTTTTGTCACTAAGACAAATGCATATGTTGAACATTCTTGTATCCAACACCCATTTGCACGCGTTAATAGCTATGCTGAAAACTTAAATAGGAGTTAATACGACTGCTATGCTTTGAGGAATAAATAGTGGAAACTAACAACCCTTAGTGAGCTTTTGAGTCCAAACTTCAATTCTGAGGGACTTATCACAATAAATTCGAATTTTTTTTCTTGAATATATTTTAAATTCGTTGAATAGTCTCAAAATTCTTCATTTAGGCTATTTCTTAGAGGAGAACGTTCAGGATTTGCCAATTGAACTCAATGAACACTGAAGTGCTAAAACCAAGAAGTCAAGAAAAATGATTTAAGCCATCGTTATTCATTCCTTACCTTTTTCACAAACCTGTATCAACATCCAAGAATCTCTTAACCCCCTACCGAGTAAATATTGTCAATATGAAAGCCCAAAACCCTTCATTTGATACTTTAACCTCTATAAACTCAATTGCACATCTAATGTGATCAAAATTATTGAAGTATATGACAAGAAGGGAGTAGTGTGGGAAGGAGGTTATAAAAAGATTTTTTTTTTGCAAGGAGATGTTGAATATAAAAAAAAAAAAAAAAAAAGAAAAAAAGAGAGAAAAGGAAGGAAGGAGGAGTAAAAAGAAATAAAAGTATATGAGAAGAGAGGATGGTTGGAATAAAGAAGAAATAAACTAGTCATTATCACAAGCTAAGGATGTGCAATTCTCGCCTCTCTTATCTTCACTCCACTGAATAAAAGCCGAAGAGTCAAAGTCTTAATGATTTCTAACAACTTGGTTTGAACATGAACGTGTGTTTTGAGTATCCACGGTATTTCGCTCCTCTAGTAAGTAGTATTCCTTTCATGAGACTATATTACTCTAAATGTTCGTCCTTTATTGAGTTCGGTGTGAAACACTAGTAGCCAGAACATCACTCTTATTAAAGTTTCACACAATGAGCGATCATTATTAAACAAGTTTCTGTGAGATGTTCATTTTTGAGCGCAGACCCATGTGAGAATTGAGTTGAAACTACAAATTCCAAGAGCATGATAGTCTAAACAATTCTTAATAAAGTTGGATGCATAGTTGTTGACTTCACACACACACGGATACATGAATGTAACGCATATGTAGATTTGTCTTGGTCATATGAGGAACATGTGGATTTTTTTTCATGGTCTGTATGAGGTTGATATATTATGTGGAGCTAAATTGATAGCCGAATGGGAAAGAATGTTTAAAAGTTTTTCTATATCTTTTTGAGCTTAAAACCTAGAATTTTGTGGGTTGATTCATTGCAAACCCTCACGAGACAACACTCGTCCACTAGGGAAACCTAGGGGTTTAACGGATTGTTGCAATTGCTAAATGTAACCGCGATTCCTGCGAAAGTGAGTTAGGTAGTGTTTCTTTCCTAATTAGATTAGTTTGCATTAGTTTATTTTTGTTCTTCTAGTCGTTGTAATAATAGTTAGCTTGTTTTAGTTTCGCTTTATTGCTAGGGACTAGCAATTCGCTAGTTGGGGGTTGTGACAAGCGGGTGTATTTGTAGAATATAACCGCGCTAAAAGAGAAAAATGCACTAGAAAAGTCTACAATTCCCCCGTTTATCTGCGATTTGAATTACAATACCAGTTTTTGCACAAATTGATTAAACTATGATAAGTGGTATTGTTTTAGTGATTATTTGTGCAGATCACTGCTACTGTGTACAGGATTGAAGAATATTGATAAAAGGAAGTGTTTGAACCTGATGAAGAAAACTCAAAGCTGAAATAGAGGTTTCGAGCGATCGAGAGTTTTCGAGCGATTGACGTTTCGATCGATCGGCTGTAGTTCAAGCGATTGAAGTTTCTGGAAGTTAGATCGATCGAGCATTTTCGATCGATCGAACATGCATTTTATCAGGATTTACGCGCACGCAGCAGAAACGGGATTTAACCCTAGTTTTAGGTTGTAGCTATATATATTCAGTTCGTTTACGTCCCAAAGGGACGCCCCACTTGTTTTTCATCAGTTTTCATAGGGAAGAGAGAGTTTTTCATTGTTTCTTTTGTAGGTCTTTCAAGATTCAACGTTGTTAGATTGGATTGGTTGTAGTAATACAAGTTTTTCTCGTTCCAGGTTCTTCATTACTGTTCTATTTATATGCTGCATTGAGTTAATCACAGTTTAGTTCTTCAAGCTTTGAATATTCCATGATTAGATAGGTAAAAACCATAATTTTCATAGTTTTAATGAAAAACTTGCAACCAAACGTTACTTTAATGACTTTTTACGTTCAAAATAAATCTGACACTCCCCAGACCATGTCTGAGTAGTTCGGGGTCGGGAAATCGTGATGAAATCGTGATTTCAGACCTCTGCCATGCACTATATTTTTCTCTGTGTTCGATCGATCGAATGTAGTTAGATAAATCGGACCAGAGACACAGTCGAGCGATCGAAGTTATTTCGATCGATCGAGAGATGAAGTGTTTCGATCGATCGAATGCGCGTCGATCGATCGAGGACTCTGATTCTTGAGGACATCTAATACAGTATTCCAAGACTTTCTGCTTTACTGATTCGTTATCAAACTGTCCCCATATGCTCAGTTTGTCAAAACAGTCTTTAAACGTTAAGCCTTAAGGCATTTTCTTTCAATACATTTTGCAAACCACCCTCAATGATAATATCATTGTAGGTGAGAGTCTTAACTATTGGATTAAACCACCTTTGTGTATTTCAAACTTAATTGTGATAATATAGTCCCAGTCATGAAAGGACTATTGATTCTATATCCTGAGAGAAGTACGGGATACTGTAGAAGTTGCCCTCCGTTGAGCTTAATTGCATTTGCATGGTAGATGGTTGAGTCATGGTGGATTCGCGTGATCCCAACACTTTCTTTTATTAAGAAAAACCGTTTGCAAATCTTGTTTAGTTAAATTGTTAATCAGTAGTTTATTTAATTTAGTTGCTTTTAAGTTAGTAGTTGTTAATTGTAGAACTTTGTGTTCTGCACTTCTCTTTGAATTTTGAATTTTCTTTTCTTTCAGAGTCTAATCTAAGTTAGTTGATTCTTATCCTTCCCTGTGGGATCGACCTGGTCTTATCCAGTTACTACTTGCACGTCCACCTACACTTGGGTGTTGCACAAGAGCGCACAAGATTTTCGGCGTGTCAGTATTATTTCTCTTTTGTTCCTTTTTTGTTTTTGTTTTTAATGAATAAAAGAAATAACAATTGAAAGAAATAACGAAATAACGAACTAACAAAAAGAAAAATAATTCTGAATTACTAAAAATAAAAATAACTATACTAAAAATGAACGAATATCCATATACTCTCCCAAACCAAATCACCGCATGTCCCTATGCAGGTGGGAACATGAGAATGACATGAATGTAGTCCTGAAAGAAGATAACCAGAACGTCCACACCACGAAACATGTCTGAGGGAGGTAACACGCCAGCACAGAATTACCAATCGACTAGCTCCCACTCCGGATGTGTACATGGATTAAAAGGTGGTCCCATCTCATCAAAATCGTCCTCAACAGTCATCTCTGGAACCACATCTATCTCAGTCTCCTCAATAATACCCAGACCCAAATAAATCGCATCATCCTCAGGACCGGAATAAGGCACCAAGATCAAGGCAATATCCTCGGGTGACCAGTCAGGGTGACCCGGACATTGTCGAACAATGTCTGGCACATAATCAGGGAGGTCCCTATGAGGATAAGTAACCTCAGGTGTAGGTACATCGGTCGATAAAGGATCAGACAATGAAATAGTAGTTAGACCTAAAAGAATGTCCTCATCATCATCATCGGTCGAGGAATCCACCAAATCAGATGAAGAAGAGTCAGAAGACGTCGGTGGAGCGCCATAAGGGCCGTCTATAATGGTAGGGTCATCGCCGAAAAGTTCATCCTCGTCCGAAGAATCAGAACGGATATGAATGAATGAACAAGGATGTCGACGATTCCAACCGGGACGACCGACTAGACCGTAGAACTTGGCTACCCTAGGACTCGATATGGTATCAGAATCGAAAGAACTAGAGTCGGAATAATAACTCGACTCACACGAAGACCTATCAGGGGACGAAGGCGGGGACATAGGATGGTCCGTAATATGAGGATAAAAATGAGATATGAGGGTCGAAGTAACTATACGAATATCGGAAAACTAAAACCCTGAAACCAAAAATAAACCACCATTTAACTTTATTAGTCGGAGTTATTAGAAGTTATAAAATTAACATTACTATTTGCAAAATTGTGTAGCAGTAATGAATTTTAAATTTTAAACTTAGGCAATGTAGGTTTGAATGAAATAGAAATTCCGATATAATTACCCCCAAACCTGAACCTAAGAGTTTCCTGTTATAGTGCAATTGGAGTTGAAATTGCTGTGCAATATTAATTCAATGACAATCGCTCCAATGAATAAATGAAAACATTATATAGCCAATCACAAATGTGGAAGCAGAACTAATTAATAGTGACGTTACTGATGTGAATAACCAGAAGCAATAGGAATAAAACAACCACAAACGAAAAACAATAAGTGCAGAACAAAATAAATAATAAAGCAAAAGACAGAAAATAAACTAATCGGTCGAAGCCGGGTACATCATAATCCTAATAATAATAAAAAGATAAAACGAAAAGCAAAAGCATAAAATAATATACAGGCCCAAATATCTGGAAATATCCAACGATACCCATCCATATACAAGAAAATGAAAAAGAATGTCTGTCACCCCTCCCAAAATGAGTCTAACAATCCTCGCCTCCAGCAGCACCAGCTCCAAACTTGTACTCCCCCTGACCAGTAATCCCAGCGCCATCACCATCCCCATCACTCCCATCATCTCCATCACCGTCTACCATCTCCGCCTCCTCGGCCACCTGCTGCATCGGTCTCGCAACGGCGGACTGGTATGCAGCCTCGCCCTGGGCTAGAATATCATCCAATTGGTCTGGGTGGGCCAGCTGGAAATACGAACGCATATAGGACTGAAGTTGCAGGGTCTTTCCATGGAATGCATAGACGTCCCCATATGTCCAAGCGTACGGGGTATCCTCCGGGGGAGGCGGACGCTGTGCTACCTGCTCACGATGGGCCTAGGCCTGCTCTCGGGCCCTCCTAACCTCCAAATCTAAGCGATCCAAGCTCAACATCCTATCAGCAGAAGCAAATTCTGGGATATGTGCATCGATAGGCTCATCGGCTGGGATAGAAAAGGCCTTCGCCCGAAGAATAGCAGTGATAGTGCGAGGGTAGGGCAAAAGGAGCTTAGAATTGATATAGTGGTCAATGGCCTGGATAGCAAGACACATGCCATCCATAATAACAAGGCCAGGATGGAACCAGTCGCTGCGGTAAACAGCATGGAGGGCATGGTGGACTTCCTTGGTCTGTTCTTGTTCGTGGCCAAGGGGGTACAGGTTGCGTTTAAAGACATGGTCGATGAACCACATCTGGCGGGGCATGTGAGAGCGTCGTATAGATTGCCCCGATCCAGACCGGCCGCCATACATGTCCTAGATAATGTGTATAAAGGAGTGGGCTTTGTTGAGGATGTTCAGTTTGGGGACTTTATAGGAATGGGAGGGGAGTTGGAGGATATCAGAGATGTTGTGCGGGTTGAGGGTGATGTCATGGCCATCTATTGTTGTTGACAAAAAGGCATGCTGACTAAGGGATTTTTTATGGTATCGCATGTTCTGGTAGAATAGGCGAATGAGGCGGGGGTAGTTGATAATGTTGGGGTTTCTAAAATAAAGTTGTAGGGCCAGCTTACGGGCAACTAGGTTATTGTGGCCCCACTTTGTGTTTTTATCAGACGCAAAGTAGTCAGCGTCTATAGCGGCCTCGTGGTTCAGACCTCGGTTGGCGTATTTTGGTCCCAACTCGTTTGGGTTTGGATCGTCTAGAGGTGGTGGTGGAGGTGCGCCTGTTTGTTTTTCTTTACCCTTAGATTTCTTTTGGGGCGGTTGACCAGATGAGACGGATTTTACTGGTTATTTTGTCATCTTTTGGAGAAATGGGTTAAAGTTTTAGAAAAAATTTGGAAATGCGGGCTTTAAAATGGTCTATGCCCAGAAAAAGGAAAATGAAAAAGGGGGTAGGGGAATGGGTCACCTGTAAAGAAAAACGTCCCAGCAAGGGACACAGTCAATATAATTTCAACAGTATATAAAAAAAATAGGGGTTCACAAGGGAACACCCAGCAACTGTGAGAAGAGCCGATCCCTTCCCACCCACTGTCCCGACAAGGGCACACACTTTGCGGTAAGTCACGGGGTACTTGCCGCGTGTTCAGAAGACAATGTAAAGAAGTCTATAAGTATCACAAAGCTCTAATTTCATTAAATCTCAAGATGGAAGTGAATGCATACGGATATTCATGTTGGATTGTATACATATTTATAGGCGATTAAGAGTTTGAGAAATTCTGATTCAATTGCAAAATTACCATAAACATGAGTATTAATGAACCACTGAGTATAGACATGTAAGTGTGCAGGGATTTGACGTCAAAACTCGTTATGATTATACCTATAAAGTACCCTGAATCCACACATTGTGTATAGAATTTCCAAGTTTAAATTGTAAGAACACATTACAAGGTAGACCTGCAGTGTTCGTAAGTTGGAACGATGATCAACAATAGACTTACTAAGCTGATTTTGTATAGGGACGATTACTTATAATGCTATAGTGACGTAGTTTCTAAATTTGGTCATAAAATTGCAATGTTGTCATGAAATTCGTATGAACACAGTGTAAGGGATCCAGGGAATTTCTCGATTAAGGTTTAGGTATAACCCTAACTATGATTAGGGCCTCACTGAACAAGCAGGGTTGAATATGTGAGGGCTACTGTGTGTGAGGATTTGAAATCAGACATAGATATGTACATCCATATCACTATAATATTTGGATCTAACAAAGAATCTGTAAAGATTTATAGATGTTCAAACAGGTATACGAAGCCCTAGTTTCAAAACCCTAAATAGAATCAGTGGTATCTAAAATAGGGGGTTAGGGTTTGTGAAAACTGAAGGTGTACATATTTCTGTGTGCATATGAATTTTTGTGTGTGTATGGGTTTAAAACTCCTTATAACTGTTTTGGTGCATAGTTCTACATGTTCAAAGAACGCCAAAAGAATTCCAACCCACAAGCCCTTATCATCTAAGCAATTAGGATGTTGATATATATCGCACTGTTTGTAAAAAGCCCCCCCTCCCCCCCCCCCCCCAAATCTCAAATCTTAAACCCACATTGAATGCAGAGATATAAGTATAAATCTATAAATATTTGTTAGTGTGTACAGATATATATAAAGATATATATATGCATAATCTATCTTTGTAGTTCAGTGGTTCTATAAATGTTGATTAAATGTGTGATTAGACGTCAGGGTGTAAAGAGTTACACCCGGATGAAACCCTAACCCTTAAAGTCGGAAAGCCCCAAATTAGATGTGTGAGTAAATCCTAGGTTTTCGAAAAACCCCCAAATTACAAACCCTAATTCAAAAACGTACGTGTATATAAATGGGTATAGAGAGATCTATGTGTACATGGATATATGGATAGATATATGTGTCTATTTATATGTGTGGATGTTTACTTGTTAGTGAGAGGAAGCAAAGAAGACGCCGGCGTCGGCTTGTGGTTATGTGTGAGCGACGGCGGCGTGATGGTGGTTTGTGGTGGTATGGTGGTGTGAGGAGGCAGTCCGACAGTGGTTGACGGTGATGTGGTGGTTGTAGATGGTGGTATGAGGTTGGTGGAGAGAAGAGAGGGAGAGAGAATCGCGAGGGAGAGAGAGGAAGATGCAGGGAAAGAGAGAGAGAGGAAGTTCTGAAAAAAAAATTAGGGCTCAGACCTATATTTCAAGGAACGGGCACCTCGCGCGAGCGGACCGCACGAGCCAGCTTCACGCACGTGGATCCCTCCGCGAGGAGAAGCTGAGGCATGATTTTGTTTGTTTGAAAAAAATTCCTAAGTCTCAACTCCGCTCGAGTGAGCCGCTCCAGCGAGGGCTTCGCTCGCGCGATTTGAGGCACGAACAAATACTGAGGCTTCTTTGTTGAAAGTTTAAAATTTTTGAATAAGGGACAAATCCGCGAGAGCGGACCGCTCCATCGATCTCCTCGCACGCGGGATCTGAGGCGCGAACAAAAGTTGAGGCTTGGTTATAAAATTTTCAAACTTTTTGTCTAAGGGGATATCTCATGCGAGCGGACTGCGCGAGCGACATTTCGCGCGAGCAGGCCGCGCGCGCGTGATGTCCAATTCTCGATTTTCTCTTTTGTTTTCTTGTTTAAGTGTTGTAAAAGTTAAAATTTTATCTCTTGGGCATTCAAAAATCTCAGACATTGGCCAAAAACTCCTAAAATTGAACAAAACTAAAGAAATTTTTTAATAAAAGCTTGGGTTGCCTCTGAAGAAGCGCTAAGTTTTACGTCGTTAGCTCGACCAATGCAATGCTCAGTCTAAATAGATCGGATCCACTAGATCTATAGATTCGATTTCTCTTTCGTCTATTTCCTCGGTTTGATATGGCTTAAGCTGTTGGCCATTTACCTTAAAAGATGTTCCACCATTTGTATCTTGGATTTCAATTGCTCCATGCGGGAACACTTGTGTTATAAGGAACGGACCGTCCCATCGGGACCGTAGCATACCCAGAAATAACCTTAATTTTGAATTAAATAACCATACGCGTTGTCCAACTTCAAAATTCTTTCTTATGATTATTTTATCGTGGAACGCTTTCGAATGTTCTTTATAGATTTTCGAATTCTCATGCACCTCGTTTCTCAATTCTTCAAGTTCCTATAGTTGAAGTTTACAGTGGCATCCTGCCGCTTTTATATCTTGGTTAAGCATTTTTACTACCCAATAGGATCAATGTTCAAGGTCCACCGGTAGGTGGCACGCTTTTTCAAAAACTAGTCGGTAAGGAGACATTCCAATAGGAGTTTTATTAGTCGTTCGATATGCCCAGAGTGCATCAGTTAGTCGCAACGACCAATCTTTGCGATCTGGCCGCACCATTTTTTCTAGTATACTTTTTACCTCTCTATTAGACACTTCAACTTGACCTTGGGTTTGCGGATGGTACGCGGTTCCTACTTTATGGGTGACGGAATATTTCCGGACGTGTGCCTCAAAGTGACGATTACAGAAATGTTTACCCCCGTCGCTTATAATCGCTTATGGTGTGCCGAAACGACAAAATATGTTATCTTTTATAAATTGAACCACTACTTTATGGTCGTTCGTTTTAGTTGCAACTGCCTCCACCCACTTAGAAACATAGTCGACCGCGACTAGAATATATTCGTACCCAAAGGACAACGAAAACGGACCCATAAAGCCGATGCCCCACACATCAAATATTTCTATAATAAGGATTGGGGTCATGGGCATCGCATCACGACATGACATGTTACCTGTTTGTTGACAACATACGCAGTTCTGACAGAATTCATGTGCGTCTTTAAATAGTGTTGACCAACATAACCCGCTTTGGAGGACTTTAGCGGCCGTACGACGGCCTCCAAAGTGACCTCTGCATTCTAAGGAATGACAGAAGTTCAAAATTGAATGGAACTCACTCTCTGGAACACAACGTCGTATAATTTGATCAGAACAATGTTTAAATAACAGTGGGTTGTCCCAGTAATAGTGTTTAATTTGAGAAAAGAACCGATCTTTATCTAAATGAGACCACGTATGCGGTATATATCCCGTAGCTAAGAAATTGACGATGTCACTGAACCGTGGATTATTTATGGTAGATAAAGCAAATAATTGATCGTCCGGAAATGAATCCTTTAGAGGTGTAATATCGTTAGATTCTACAAAAATTCGTGATAAGTGATCAGCTACCACATTTTTAAAACCCTTTTTATCACGTATTTCGTAATTAAACTCCTGAAGGAGTAAAATCCATTGGATTAATCTCGGTTTCATTTCTTTCTTATTCAATAAATGACATAATGCGGCGTGATCGGTATACACAATAACCTTTGATCCCAATCAATATGAACGGAATTTGTCGAGGGCAAACACAACCGCAAGTAATTCTTTTTCAGTTGTTGTATAGTTCAATTGCGCGTCATTTAGTGTTTTACTTGCATAATAAATTACGTGAGGGACTTTATTAACTTTTTATCCCAGAATGGCTCCAACGGCATAATCGGAAGCATCACACATCAATTCGAATGGTAAAGACTAATCGGGGGATTGGATTACCAGAGCCGTGGATAGTAAGGTTCGTAACGTTTCAAAAGCCTTCAGGCATTCAAGGAACATCCTTGGCAATCAGGTTACACAAGGGGCGGGAAATTTTACTAAAGACTTTGATTAATCATCTATAGAAGCCGGCATAACCTAAGAAGGAACGGATCTGACGAATGGATGATGGCGGTGGAAGTTTATCTATTAACTCAATTTTTATTTTATCAACCTCTATACCTCGCTTGGAAACAACGTGACCCAAGACTATTCCCTCTTGAACCATGAAATGGCTCTTTTCCCAACTTAATACCCAATTTGCTTCCTCGCAATGGGCGAGGACTTTCGTAAGATTTTGAAGGCATTCATCAAATGTAGGTCCAAAAATTGAGAAATTGTCCATAAATACTTTGAGAAATTTCTCAACCATGTCCGAGAAAATTACCATCATACACTGTTGAAAGGTTGCCGGTGCATTACACAAACCAAATGGTATACGACGGTAGGCAAAGGTTCCAAAGGGACATGTGAACGTTGTCTTTTCTTGGTCATCAGGATAAACGGGCTCCTGGTTATAACCAGAGTATCCATCTAAGAAACAATTATAGCTCTGACCGAACAGACGTTCTAGGATTTGATCAATGAATGGGAGAGGGAAATGATCCTTACGAGTCATCGTATTAAGTTTTCTATAGTCAATGCATACTCGCCAACCAGTAGTTTGACGGGTGGGTATGAGGACTCCTTTTTCATTTGGTATAACCGTAATACCTGATTTCTTTGGGACAACCTGAGTTGGGCTGACCCAATTACTATCGTAGATCGGGTAGATAATACCTGCATGTAAGAGTTTTATAATTTCCTTCATAACCACATCTTTCATGTTAGGGTTGAGACGTCGTTGCATTTCCCTAGATGGTTTGGCATTTTCTTCTAAATTAATTCTATGCATGCAAACTGACGGGTCAATTCCTTTTAAATCGACGACCGTCCATCCAATTGCCTTCTTACGATTGCCTAGAACCTGTATTAGTTATACTTCTTGAATTTTAGTTATATTTGATGCAATTATAACTGGAAGGGTTACGTTAGATCCTAGGAAGGCATATTTCAGAGAATCCGGCAACGGTTTGAGTTCGAGCATCGGAGGACACTCAATGGATGGTAATGCCGGTTCATGTGCAAGAGGAGGTAAAGCCTCTATTTTAGGTTTCCATGGAAGCGCATAAGGCGTGTTTACCGATTCAAATAAAGTGTTCACATCTTCAATATTTGTGTCAATGTTGAACTCATTAAAATTGAAATGAGATAGGCATGCTTCCAAAGCTTCCTTAGTCAACATGAAAGGTGCTGCCTCTTCGACTAATTCGTCTATTAAGTCTATGGCATAGCAGTTTGCCTCTTCATCATCTCTATATGGTTGATTAGATGCATTAAACACGTTAAGACGCACAGTCATGTTACCAAAAGTTATATCCATCACTCCAGTCCTATAGTTAATAATAGAATTAGCCGTGGCTAGGAAAGGGCGTCCTAGAATGACTGGGACTTGTTTACTAGCATCTAAGACTGGTTCGGTGTCGAGCACGATAAAATCGACTGTATTATAGCATCTATCAACTTTAACCAATACATCTTCTACTACCCCTCGTGGAACTTTCATTGACCTATCAGCTAATTGTAAGGTGGCTGCAGTCGGTTTTAGTTCTCCTAAACCCAAATGTTCATATACTAAATAAGGTAGCAAATTCACACTCGCTCCTAAATCAAGAAGAGCCCGGTGAATGTATTTATCACCGATGTGACAAGCGATGGTTGGAGTACCTGGGTCCTTGTATTTTAGAGTGTTGTGATTAAACATGGAGCTAACCTTTTCCGTTGAAAGACTTTCTTAGATAGGTGGTTTCTAGATTTTCTCTTTTGAGTGCATAAGTCTTTTAAGAATTTAGCGTATGGAGGTATTTGCATAATAGCGTCAAGTAATGGAATGTTAATCTTTACCTCTTTAAATGTCTCAAGAATATCCTCCGGGTGTGTTCCCTTCTTCGAGAAGTGCGCTGGGCATCCACGCTTGGAGGGAACGGCAATCTAGGTACATAATTTATTGGATTTATCGCTTTAGACGTATTAGGTACCGAATGATCAGGGTCCTTTGTAACTTTATCGTTATCTCCATCGTGTTCCTTACTTATTCCCTTACCCTTATCTTTTTGAGATTCGGGAGGAGGTATAATCTCCTTCAGACGTTCAGTCGCTCTAGTCGACACCGCGTTAACTTGATCACTCGCCGAGCTCACCTTATATTATCCTTTAGGGTTTTGGACCGATTGACTTGGTAACTTTCCCTCATTACGACGATTTAAGGTATTAGCAAGTTGTCCCAATTGGGATTCTAATTTAGCTATCAATTGCGTGTGAGAGTTAATAAGTTGCGACTGTGATTGTGATTGGGCCTCTAAGATTTTTAATGACGCCAACACACTCTCTTCGAAAGTGTTATCCCTAGGAGGATTAGCGCGGAAGGGAGGCTGTTGGTATTGATTTTGTTGATTCGGAGGCTGCTTATACTGATTAGATTGTGGCCAATACGCATTAGGAAAATTTGTCGTATCGGGTTTCGATTACGGTTTCTCACTATTAGAGTTCCATGAAAGATTCGGGTGAGGTCCCCATGTCGAGTCCGGTTTATAACCCGCGGGGTTATAATTGGGTCGTTGGAACTGTTGGACAACATTTATATGTCTACAAATTCCAGAAACTAGGACGCGGACGGACATGCTAATGTCGAATGTGACGGATCTGAGCATAACTGGCATACTTCAGCAGGAGGAGGTGGGCCTTGCATGCGACCCATCATCATGAGTTGGTCCATTTTTCTATTTAGTTCTTGGATTTCATAAGAATGATTAGACTCAACTTTAGCCTATCTCTTTGGGTGTGGGGGAAGGTGTCCCTCAGGTCGTACAGATACAGCTTGGTGCATAGAGTTTTCACTTAATGTTTCACATATCTTCCAAGCTTCGTCGGCACTCTTGTGGAGGAATGTCCACGCACAAATAGCGTCGACGGTGTTAAGAACGGTGGGAATTAATCTATCGTAGAAGACTTGCACCAGCTACCATTTGGGTATCTGATGATGAGGGCAAGAACGTAAGAGTTCTTTAAACTATTCCCATGTATCATAAAGGGTTTCACCATTTTGCATTGTGAAGTTAGTTATCGGTTTCCTAATCTGATTCGTTCTAGTGATGGGGAAAAATTTCTGTAGGAACGCAGTGTGCAACTCCTCCCATGTTCTTATTGAATTTGGCTCCAAAGATTGGAGCCAGTACTTCGCTTTGTCTTTAAGTGAAAACGGGGAAAGACGCATTTTTAATTCATCATCTGTTAAGTTCTGAATTTTTAAAGTCGCACAGATACCCTGAAATTCGCCTAGATGATTATAAGGGTCTTTCCTAACAGGACCGTGAAATGACAGAAGGAGCGCAATAGTTGACGATTTGATTTCAAAGTGAGCTGCTGTCACTTTCGGTAATGCAATACATGACGGTGGTGTATATGCGGTAGGAGTAAAGTAATCCTTTAATAGAGGTGGTGGGGTATGTTAAGATTATCCCAATTATTCTGGTTATTTCCGTTATTCCTGCTACGTCCAAAATCAGCCATTGGAATAGGTTCGATTTTTATCGATTTAGTTTCTCTTAAACGGTTAAGAGTACTTCAGATTTCCGATTCAAACAAGGATGATAGTTCCGGTGTGGACTCGTCGTCTAACATCAACCGAGCTCTAGAAGCTCGTGTTGTCGACCTAAGGTCTCTAAGTGTGCGCTCAAGTTCAAGATTAAGCGGATTTAATTTAGGTTTACTTGAACGAGTACCAAACATAAACTAAGGACTGACTCAATTGAAGCAAAAATAAGCTACGTTAATAACCAAGCATACAAGCACACAAGACTAATATGATGCATGAAATTATCATGTAATGCAATGACCGCGTCAAGCCCAGCGCCCCGGGTTTCCTAGCTAATGCAATGCTCACTCCACACCTACCCTAATGCAAGTATTGCGTCTCAGCGCCCTGACTTACAGTGGTTTGATGCGGAATTTAAATAACGGATTTACTTAGTGAATTTAAATTGATTGCAATTTATTTATATTTCAGGTCCGCTTAAGCTCCGTTGACGTGCACAGTTGCTCCACTCGAACGTGCTAGAATTGATGATTTGAAAGTTGCAAACAAGGATAATTTTAGCGACTCGAAAATAAAATTAGAAACTAAGAAAATAAAATAGACACTAATATTTATTAACTAAGTAAATTACGATTCTAATAATTAACGGCAAAAAATTATTTCAATCCCCGGCAACGGCGCCAAAAATTTGATGTTTTCAGAATCAAGATACGAAAAGTGTACTTTACTTTTCCAATGATTTGCAGTGCGGAAGTAAAGGTCGAACCCACAGAGATTGTTAATTTTTATCCTTTAATTAATAAAATCTAATCTATTTAGTTATAAGAAAATTGGAAGTTTGATTGAGTTTTAGTTTGATTATTACTACTAATTAAACTATGAATTAAAATATGAAATTATGGAAATAAAGTCTAGAATTAAATATAAGTAAACTTGTATGCTAAATTGAAAATTGGTATAAATATGAATAGATGAGGTCTAGGAATACAAATCCACCACTAACTATGCGTCAGGGGTCTAAACTTTCTATTCTAAGTTCTATGTTTGGATAGTTATGATCTATCGTAGCTACAAGCCCAATAGTATCGTCAAGAGGATATTGTTAGTTGAATCTAAGCATGATCCATCTATGGTTCACATGAATTATCTACCTATAACTAGGGTGTAGCATAACTTATCTTTCCTAAGCATGAATTATAGAAGATGTAAACATCACAATCACATAAGCACTATTGTATGTAAATACTCCTATCAATCACAGAAATCAAGGACTATTGAGTTCAATAAGCATAAGGAAAAATCTAAGACAAGAATAGATCCAAAATACTCTTGATTATTAACATTAAAAATTGATTATATATAAATAATCCACCAACATACAATTACTATCCAATACATAAATTCCTAAAATAGACCTAGATTAGGAGTTTAGTTGCTCATGGTTTCGGAAACAGTGAGATGAAATTGGATGAAACCATCAGAACCTTCAGACTAGATCTTCTTCTTCTCTTTGCCTCCAATAGATGAAAGTATGAATGTATGTAAAGATGTATATATTGATCTCTAGGTGTGTGTAACCCTCAAAAATTATAAAAACTAAGTATATATAGAGTTTACAAGAAGTTTTTGGAAGCTTTCCGATCCCGAAACTAACTAAAACAGCTGTTATTTGCAATCTGAATGTCATTAAGCAGTTTCGTTCACACAGGGCTCTTCAGTATAGCAAAATACGCAACTTCAATTTTTGTACGGATCGCGCGAGCGGGCCACGCGAGCGCGTAATTGGAAGGTGGCGCGCGCGGATCAAGAGAGTAATTTCTGGGATCTCGTGCGAGCAGACCGCTCGCGCGAAGGGCTTTTTTTAGTTTCTTTCTTCTTGCTTTTTCTCCTTATTTAACCTGGAATCCATGTTTTCTTCTAAAACCTGACAGAAAATAGAAAATAAAGTAAAACTACACAAACACAGGATGAAAATGACTAATAAATGTGAATTAAGACGTATAATTGGGATTTGTTCTCTCCCAATCACTCTCTCTTACCAAAACCCCAAGCCAAGTTCTTTGGTTATGAAAAGTCCGTGCCCTTTATCCGTTTGGGTGAGTCGAATTAGGTTTCTTGGTTCCTTAAAGACCAAGTGGCGACTCTATATCTGTTTTCAACAGACTTTTTCCTTTCCTTTCAAAATAATTTCAAATCAATACAAAGAGGTGGAATTCCATGTGTCCACAATATGGCGACTCTGCTGGGAAAATTTATTTTCAAAACAAAATAATACAGAGGTTTGACTCATAAGAACCATCCTTAAAATCATCTTTTTACTATGTTTGGTTCACCACATTGCACTCTGTATTTTCCCCTTCTGACTGTGTCTGAAATGCGGCGCTGACATTGTTCAGGTCTTGCTGTGCCAGGGCATAAGTCACCGTTGATACTGTACCTTCCAAGGTATACCAGAAAGAGTAAAAACTGTCGTACTGTCTCTCTGACGGTATATTGGAACTCTCGTCAACGGACCCTCTTTGACTAAACCCAGCCTTTGCATAGAGATTCCTGTAGAACCTTTCATAGGACTGTTCATTTATTTTTTCAGATAGTACAATGTGATATAAGTGATGTATGCCCTGAAGGGATTACCTGCGCGGAGTAGACACTTATGTGGCATGAGGCAGAACCTCTTTCTTATGATTCCCAAGGCAATCACTCACATGTGATCACATTGAGTTGACCTACCTAGGCACCATGACAAGGATGTCTGCTCCATGCTCACAAAGATATACACCACAAACCTTGTTTGTCGGTCCTAAGACATTGTAGTATGAAAACTTGCTAGATAATATGATCACCATCATCACATGCTCCTGTCATATACACCTGTTTTCCCCAGAAACTCTATCCAGATATCTCAGATGTAACTTGTTTCCCCCCATAAACTATATCCAGAAATCCCAGATATAACCTGTTTCTCCTAGAAACTCTATCCAAATATCCCAGATATAACCTATTTTCTCCAGAAACTCTGTCTAGATATCCTAGATGTAACCTGTTTTTCCCAGAAACTCTGTCTAGATATCCCAAATGTAACCCGTTTCCCCCAGAAACTTTGTCCAGATATCCCAGATATAACCTGTTTCTTCGAGAAACTCTGTCTAGAAATACCCAGATATAACCTGTTTTTCCAAGAAACTTTGTCCAGAAATACCCAAATATAAACCAGTTTCTCACAGAAACTCTGTCCAGATATCCCAGAAATATCCTAAAAACCCCTGTTATCCCTCCATGATCATACTGGAAGGATAGGTTAGCACACTCTATATGGCTAAGACCTTACTTGCTTAGCTACTATATGCTAGAAGTAAGAGCATCATATAGATTAGGGCTTGCATCTGCAGCTTATCACATTTGCATGCATCATTCCTGTTAGTCCGCACGCACTTTCTCAGTCAGTTTGTACACTAGTTAATCCACGTTTGATAATGTTACTGTCATTGTCCGTTTATAGTCATCACTGTCAGAATCTGATACAAATCCTCTCAAATCTGTAGGGTCACCATAGATTCTTAGAGTCGATAGCTGGGATCTTCATCATGGGTCAAAAATTTAGGTAATCGTTTTGTCAGAATCAACCCAACAAGTTATCTCAACATGAATCAAGAAGAGTTAGAAAACAAGGGAGCAACCATAAGCCAACAGTCTGACAGCCTAGCCTAAGTCTTGAGGTTTATGGAAGAATTGAAATAGCAGCAGTCGCATTATCCACCTAGGTTCATGCCACCACCAGGTTTCGTGCCACCTCCACCGCCAAGGTCGTACCACCTCCTGAGAATAATAGAGAAGAAGATTGGTTTTAAGGGGCCCCACCGCCTACATATAAGAAGAGGTTCCAAGAGAAAATGGATAAGCTTGACAAGCTAGAAAGCGTACTAAGGAAAAGCAACGGGGTTGATGACTACATGCTAGAACTAGAAGGCCTATTTGAGCCTGTTAAGCTGAAACTGCCAGAAAACTTCAAGATGCCTGCCATTGATCATTTTGATGGAACTGGAAATCCAAAAAGTCATGTGAAGTTGTGCATGAGCATCTTCCAGTCAATGGGCTACACTTATGAGCACATTGTGATGTTGCTCCTGCAAACTCTTGCAAAGTCTGCACTATCATGGTACCTTACCTTGGAAGCTTCCAAAACTCAGACATAGGAAGACATCATTCATGGTTCCTTACCCTGGAAGCTTCCAAAACTCGGGCATGGGAAGACATCATTCGGGTATTCGTTGATCACTATTCCTACAATCAAGAGTTGGATGTCACAATCAGGGATTTGGAAACTACTCGACAAAACAATAATGAAACCTTCGTCGCTTTCATAGGCAGATGAAGAAATAAAGTGGCCCAGATGACCCACCGACTGGTTGAGAAGGAACAGGTGAGGATGTTAATCCAAAATTTACAGCCGCTCTATCATGAGAAACTGTTCTGTCAATCCATCTCCACCTTTGAAGAGTTATTTGAAGTCGGGTCTCGAATTGAATATGCTATCAAGGAAGGAAAGATTAAGAAAGAAGAGCCTCCAAGTCAGCCAAAAAGGCTCATCTATTCTCACAACCCCCTGGATGTCAATGCTCTTAGCAGTCAACCCATGGCATACCCTCCTAGGCCATACCAATCCTCCAACCAAGCTAACTCCTCCAATCGCCCTTTCTAGAAAAAGATCCCACACAATTTCGCCAAGCTAGAAATCTTGCTTTCCTCAGCCTTAGACCGCCTCCTCAAAATGGGCCACCTCTAACTCCTTCAGCCTCGAAACACCCGACTACCACCCAGTTGTGATATGTCTAAAACATGTACCTACCACCAAGCCCCTGACCACAACACCGATGATTGCAAGCACATTTGCCATGAAATCTAAGACCTCATTGACCAGAATATCATTGAGCCCCCTCCCAAGCAGCCTCATGTCACCCAAAATCCCATACCAAACCAGCAAAATATCAGCCTCATTGAATTCGACCCCACTACTTTCGACCCTCCTACCCTCATAATCCCCATAGGACTTCCCTTCGTCCGCTTTGACATCTAAGATTCTACAGAAATCCATCTAATTGAGGGGAAAGATGAGGAATGGCAGCAACAGTTAGATGATGAGCGAGATTTATTCTTCCTGGAAGAGCATGATCTAGGGGTAGTAGATCTCAAATGGTACGATCCTAACAAAGAAAGCGATGCCTCCATATGGGATGAGCTAGAAAAACCATTTGTGGGAACATACTATGAGTGGTTCAAAGAAGATAGGACTGTGGAAGGACCTACTCCTACTGAGATTGATCATCTGACTAGGTCGGGTCGTCATTATCAGCCTCCTCAATTGGCCACAAAAACCATAGAAAAAGGGCCAGCCAAGGACAAGGGGAAAGGAAAAATGGATGAGGTCATCGAAGAGGACAACGAATTGATAAAGCAGTTGAAGAAAACTCAGGCACATCTCTCAATGTAGGACATCATGGTAACATCTTACAGGCACAGACAAGCCGTGTTGACTGCCTTGGCTGGAATTGAGGTCCCCATTGACGTTGCACCGGAAGATATGGTGGCCTTCTTAAGTACACTTACCCCTGATCCAGTCATCACCTTCACCGATGATGATTTTCCATCGGAAGGATCTGTGCATAATAAAGCTGCATACTTCACTTTCGGATGTAAGGGGCAGCAGGTGCCATTCTGTCTGGTCGATAGAGGCTCTGCCTTAAATGTTTGTGCTCTAAGAATTGCCACTACCTTAGGGGTCAACATCCTTGACATCACACCATCTATGTAATTCGTGAGAGCCTACGATAACACCAAGATAAATGTGATGGGGACTGTTTCTCTCTAAATCCGAGTAGAATCTTTGGTTAGCACTGAAATATTTCAAGTTATGGACATACCTGCCTCGTTCAATTTGTTGATTGGGAGACCCTGGCTGCATGTCAACAAAGCTGTGTCATCCACAGTGCACCAACTAATCAAATACATTCATGAGAAAGAGGTAAAAATCATCCTCGGCAACAGTTGGGGAAATGAGGCCTTTCCAAGCTATGCTCCCGTCTTTGAAATCCAAATACCTGAACTAGAAGAAGGAGAAATTGGAGGATTCTTCATGGAAAAGATCCATATGCCTAGTGACGGAGACGGGTTCCCCGAGATCCACTCCGCGGTGGTCAATATCGTCTGTAAAATGAACTACTTCCCTGGAATGGGATTGGGACGATGCTAACAAGGGATTCGTGAGTTCCCTCAGATCAAAGGAAAAAAAGACACTTTTGGATTAGGGTACAAGCCCACTAAAGAGGACATCGAGCTCCAAATGCCATGGAAGAAGTGAGTGAGGAGTCCCCCACCGTACCACAAGACCTTGAATGGACAATTCATCAAAGAAGAGGATAACTTCCCCTACTTTGGCTTTCCTGAACCTTGGATCCATCAGACCACCAGAAAAAGGCACCCTGGGCTTGAAATCTTCGCTGACTGCGAAAGGCCCCCCTATCAAGATCTGTTCTGTCTGAAAGAAGTTGCAAAAACCCCTGAGGAAGACTGGTTAAAGTATCTGGACACTGAGGCCATCGAGAAGATGTGGAAAGAGCTAGCTGAAGAAAAAGAAAGGAAAGAGGGCCAAGAGCCAAGATGACCAAATCATGCCAACTGAGGAGGGTCTGAGCAACCAGGCTGTAGAGTCATTTGTCAGTATTTCCCTATCCCCTATTCCCCCAGAGTTTGTACCAAAATTAGCTATTGTGGGCCCATCACTATGTAATGTAATCATTCCACCTGTCATGAATGAATTGAAAAACAGTTCTGCTTACTCTTTTGTGTCTATTACTTGTGAATGCACAGATCCCTTCGAGGATCTCCCAATCGAACTTAAGCAACTAATTGAAAAACCACCTACTTATGAAATAATCGAAGATACTTTATCAATTAACCTAGTTGAAAAAGATAATTCACAAATTGTGCAAATTGGCTCAACGCTTAATAAAGAAGAAAAAGAAAAATTGACTCTCTTGCTAAAAGCATTCAAAGATGTTTTTGCTTGGTCTTACGAGGACATGCCTGGGGTTAACCCCAACATTGTCCAACATCGTATTCCCCTCCTCCCTAATTCTAAACCTGCCATGCAGAAACTGAGGCGCATAAGGATGGAATGGGCATTGAAGGTCAAAGAAGAGGTAGAAAAATAGTTCAAGGCAGGGTTCATCATTGTTACAGAGAATCCGGAATGGGTTGCCAACATCGTGCCAGTCCCCAAGAAGGACAAAAAGGTTCGTGTGTGTGTCGACTTCCGTGATCTAAACAAAGCCAGCACAAAGGATGACTTCCCACTTCCCCACATTGATGTTTTGGTAGATAACACTGCAGGACATGAGCTACTGTCATTCATTGATGGTTTTTTCAGGTACAATCAGATTCTAATGACACTAAAAGATCGGGAAAAGACGACATTTACCACACCTTGGGGGACCTACTATTAAAGGGTGATGTCTTTTAGACTCAAGAATATTGGAGCAACCTACCAAAGAGCCGCCACTACTTTGTTGCATGACATGATTCACAAGGAAGTAGAAGTGTACGTAGATGACATGATCGGAAAATCCAAGGATAGAGAAGGTCACTTGGTGGATCTGGAGAAGTTTTTCGAAAGATTGCGCAAGTACAAGATGAGATTAAATCCAAAGAAGTCAACTTTGGTGTGACCTCTGGAAAGCTCCTATGTTTTCTTATTACACAAAGAGGGATAGAGGTCGATCCCTCCAAAATCAAGGCAATTCTAGAAATGGCACCACCACAGAATGAGAAAGAAGTGAGAGGATTCCTCGGGAGGATCCAATTCATCAACCGCTTTATTTCCAAGCTCACAACTACATGTGATCCCTTGTTCTACTTACTAAGGAAAGGAGAAAAGTTCTAATGGGATGACCAATGCCAAGTCGCATTTGATAAAATAAAAGCCTACCTTCAAAATCCATGGGGTGCATGTTGGACCAATAAGGGGAAGAAAGTCACTCTAAAAAAGCCATATATCACCTCAGCAAGAGGATGACTGGGTATGAGCTCAATTACTCTACCCTTGAAAAAAATGTTGGGCCTTAGTCTGGTGCACCCGCCGATTAAGGCACTATATGCTGGCCTTTCCAATTGTGCTCATATCCCGCATGTATCCTTTAAATTACCTCCTCGAAAAACTCGCCCTAACTGATCGTATACCCCATTGGCTACTCATACTATCTGAATTCGATATCAAGTATATGACAAGCCAATCAGTAAAAGAGAGAACTATAGCTAAGCATCTTATGGAACATGCTGTTGATTTTGAAGAAAATGGAGACTTCCTATTCCTGGATGAGAATATCATGGAAATCAAAGAAGAACAGTGGAAGTTATACGTTGATGGGGCAGCCAACATAAAAGGATACAGAGTAGGTAGGATCCTGGTATTGCCAAATAGGGACCACACCCCACTGGTAGTTAAGCTCAATTATAACTCCACCAACAACACTACTGAATACGAGGCATACATTCTGGGGATGGAAGCAGCCATAGAATTGAGAGCTCAGAAGTTGGATGTCTTTGGAGATTCAAATCTCATTGTGTCACAAGCCAGAGGAGAATGGAAGGTGAAAGAAAAGAGGTTAAAGCCCTACCATGACTAGCATGACTAAAAGCTGTGTGTGCTTGTGTGCTATACCCAAGTGTAGACAGACGTGTAAGTAGTAATCTCGTAAGACTAGGTCAATCCCACAGGGAAGGTGTTGAACTAAAAACATAGATTAAACTCTAAAGGAAAAGGAAAATTCAAGATTTAAAGTAAAGTGTAGAACACGAAGTTCTACAGGCTATAACTACTAGAGCAATTAAAATAAACTATGAGTAACTAATTAACTAAAGCAATGATTTAAAAATGGTTTTCTGTGTAAAAAGGAAATGTTAAGATCACACGAATCTGCAGCGATCATGCAATCTACCATGCAATTACATTTAATCTCTAAGGAGTGTGTCTATCTATAGTATTCCGTATTTTCTAAAGATAGAGAATCAATAGTCCGTTCATGGCCAAGACTAAATTATCACATTTATTTCCAAAACACATGAAGGTGGTTTAAAACAATAGTTAAGTCTTTGCATTCTGAATGGTGCTAGCATTCAAAATGGTTCGCAAAAGTTATTGAAGAAAAATGCCTTAAGGCTTAAAGTAATGAAACTGTTTTGACAAACTGTGCATTTGGGGACAGTTTGATAACAAATCTCAAAAGCAGAAAGTCTTGGAATACTGCAGAAAGACTTCTTAAGAATCTGACAGTTTGATCGATTGACACGCTTTCGATCGATCGAATATCATCATCCCTCGAGTGATCGAAATAGTTTTGATCGCTTGACTATGTATCTACTTTGATCGATCGAACTACTTCAATAGATTGAGTGCAGGTTTTATACTGCTGCATAGCAGAGGCTGGAGATCACTGTTTCATCGTGATCTCCCAACCTGGGGACTAGTCAGACATGGTCTGGAGTGTCATAGATTCAATTTCAACGTAAATATTCATTAAAATCCTGTTTGGTTGTGATTTTAGTATGAAATCTATCAAATCTAACAATTTAATGCTAACTAACATGCAACTCTACGATCTAATAGATTACACTACAATAAATTGCAAAAAGAAAGTAAGTAGAACAATAAGATGTAACCTGGACTGAAGAACTTTAATTAAACTTAAGAGTATCTAAACCAAAACAATGATAATCCTTAAAAAAACATACAAAAATTAAGAATAAACTCTCCTCTCTCTATGTAGACTGAGAAAAACTAAAGTGGGCGTCCTTTGGGACGTAAATAAAACGCATATATATACTAAAACCTAAAGCTAGGGTTCAAAACTTCATTTCTACTGCGTGCGCGTAAGTTCTGATAAAAGCCATGTTCGATCAATCGAACATCACTCGATCGATCGAACTTCTGGAATCGTCAAGCGCTTTAACTCTCTTCGATCGATCGAACTCTCGATCGCTTGAGACTTGCTTTTTATGTTTGAGTTGTTTTCCTTAAAATCAAGCATCCCTTTTATCCTGCTTATTCATTTCTTCACACAGCAAGCAGTGATCTGCACAAATTATAGCTAAAATAATACAACTTATCATAGATTAATCATATTCTGTAATAACTAGCATTGTAATCCAAATTGCAAATTTGTAAGGGAGTTGTAGACTAAATTAGTGTATTTCTTTATTTTAGCGCAGTTGTATTTTACAAATACCCCCGCTTGTCACAACCCCCAACTAGCGAATTGCTAATCCCTAGTAACAAAGTGTCAGGCCCCGGAGTAAGCCAAAAATAGGGAAAATAAAAATTTTCCTTTATGGGTCCGTAGACACGTGACTAGTTTGTTAACCGTCCTGTCCTTCTTACTCCGCACTATGAAATCATAAGGGAAAAGCTAGGGCATAAGCATGATCTAAACTTATCAGAGAATAAATACAACAGCGAAAATTAAACAAGGGTTACAATAACTTCAATCTTAATACAAGAGGCCATACTAAATAATTTACATAATCTTAAAACTTGAGAAACTGTCTATCAGGTCTTGGGCAAGGCTTTATTCTCCTTGGCTCCATGGTACTGCATCCTGAACTCTTCTATCTATTCTCCCAACCTGTATCACTCTGGACATACGAATGCCCAGGGCGTAACATGCCGTCAGCCTTGGAACAAGGCTGAGTGAGAACCTCAACCGCACAATAATCAGTAATACAGAACATCTCTCGACTCACGTCATATTATAATACTTTAAGATATGGTTAATCTCTTATCAAAAGACGCACTCTCACCACGGGCATAGCAGAGGTCTCAACAAGACAGGTAAACAGATAGACATAACATCATAGAATACATTCTCCTTATTATAACCTTGTGCGTGCAAATGCATGACCAATGCAACTCACTCCCGACTCTTTTCATAGACACTTGCTTTTTAAAATGGATACTTTTCAAAACCATTTTATTTTAAAACCAAAACTTTCCAAACCAAATCATTTTGAACTAAATTATTTTTACTTATCAACCCAATCTCGTCATTCACTTTCTCTTTCTCATCCACTTGACAACACGCGGTATATCAAGGATGATAACATGCTATCGCAGCCAATTCATACTCATTCCCTTGATAGGCCACCGGACGTCTTCACGGCGCGCACTATCTGTAAACAATGAAACTGGCACATGGGACGTCTTTCAACCATGTGTATACTCTCACCGGTCGTCTACACGGCTGAGAAGTATATTAGAGCACTAGCCGGACGTCTTCAACGATACGTGGGACGTCTTCAACCACGTATGCGCATCACCGGACGTCTTCAACGGCGAGAGGCGCGCTAGGAACCCTAACCGTTCATGTCAACCCGGCTCGTCAGCCGTTGATCCATCGGATCCAATATTCACATTCACGTATCTCATCTCATTCACATTCTGATCAAAACACCTCTCTTTTTCATACAATGCATGCTAACACATGTCATGAAATGCAAGTGAGTCCACTACCGATACCCATATGCAAAACCACTTTCATTCTCTTTATTATTCGCATGGCATGTGTTATCTATTTCAATTAACAATATCGTAAAACGTGCATTTAACAATTAGCAGCAGAAACGTACATATAACAACATGGATCACATAACATGGATTGATACCAATAATCATATAGATAAAACCCTTGACATGCTCACGCATACGATAGCACTACCATAACATGCTTCACATAGCCTTACAATTATTGGAATACATGTAGCATCATAAATCAGCATATCACTTATACAAAATTACCATACAGGTAGCTTTTAAACATCTTATATTAGTCTTATTAGGATTAGAGTGAGGTTAGGAAACTCACCTCGAATCACCGATCCTCGAAAAGCGGATACCGTCAAGTTCTACAACAATAAACGAAATGAACAATAATAATGTATGAGTACAACTATAAGGGTAAAATGGTAATTTTACCAAATGAGGTCATAAACCTCAATGTAGTGATCTACGTGTCATTCTAAGTCCAACGCCATTGACTAGACTTAAATCGGAGTCCGTCGCGTTTTACGAGATAAAAGGTAGGGCTTACTATACTAATGCGGGCCCTAAAAGATAGGCTGTATTTTCGACCGAGTCGAAAAGTCCCCAAACTTTACGGAAATGTTCTAGACATTATTCTAAGACTCTGGGAACTGACCGCGTAATTTTCGGAGTCCTAGATTATTTATTATGAATTATTGAAGATAATACATACCAGAAAATACCCGAAACGGGGTTTAAATATGTAATTATAATTATACAAAGAAATCAGTGCTTATAAGTATTTTTATTAAATACTAGATATTAAAATACACCACCAGTATTTATTTCATAATTTTCGGAGCTCGTTTGGTATTTTTAATAACTAATATACTCATAAAATAGCTCCTTATTAATTATTAAAAATACTGGACTATAATATTATAGCTTTATAACTTACATTATGTAATAAAGTAGTCACAGGGTCATTACCCTAATTTTCTAGAATTTATAAATACACATAGGTATTTATTAACTATTTAAAACCATTTAAAACTAATATTTATTATTTATATTAACCATACAAATAATAATATATATAATGTAATAATGATATATAGAATATTAAAATAATATTCTATATTATTAAAACCTTAATGGTATAATTATAAGTTATTAATAATTATTAAAACCATTTAAAACCTTTTAAACTAATTAATACTAATAGTAATAATAATAATAATAATAATAATAATAATAATAATAATAATATTTTCACACCCGACAGGTCAACCCGAACCGACCCAACCTAAACGGGTAACACGTTTACTCACTCAAAGAAACCCAAAACGTGACCCGATGGGTCAGACGCGACCCGACCACATTCTAAATGGATTACCCATTTACACACACAAAAGAAACCATCTCTAACACCCATTCGGGTTGGACCTAACCCGACCCAAAAACCCAAACTCACTCACAAACCAACCCAACCTGAGACCCACTGGGGTTGGTCCTAAACCCGAACCCGAAACCCATCTCTACGCTCAAACTAACCCAAAACTATTGACCCAAACCTAACCTGACCCGATCCACACCCTGACCCAAACCTAGACACAAGACGACCCGAACCATACCCAAACCAAACCCACAACCCGACCCATGGCGTCAAAACGATGCCGTTCCAATAAAATGACCCGCGGGTTATTTAAACCCAACCCGGCCCGCTACCCAAACCCACTTACACACTCAGACCTACCCTACCCAGACCCGACTCGAACCCGCATGTTATAACCCGAAGATCAAAACGGATCTTCTTCTTCTCCGGCGAGCCCTGACGTCGCCGGCGATGGCGATTTTGCCGAAAAACTTCCAGGCCTCATATCTTTCTCATCTCTTCCCCAAAATCGATGAATCCAACGGCATTGTGATCGGAATCACTCCCTCCATCACATACTATAAACCTATCGTCTGGTTCATTCATTTAGTGCACCTACCAGTCGATTATTCTTTTGGTCAAACTCAAGGATAATGGCTTGCATGCCTAGCAAAACATCCCCGAAACTAAAAACTGTTCATAGGGGGTCTTCCTGGGACCATAAGGTCCGCTTGGTTTAATAAAACAAAAGCTTTGGTCATGTTTGAATTTGAGCTTCAAGGGAAGCTTTAATGGCTGCTGGAGGTTAACAGTGAGCCTTAGGCTCTGTTTGGGGCGTTGCATATAGGTCAAGGGTGTGTGTGTGTGGCATGCAAGTAACTAGAAATGAAGGGGTTATTGGGTTTACCTCAGGGGACTCGATCTCCTTTCCTCCTTCTCCGATCAACTTTTCTCTCTCCTCTACATGTGTGTGCTGTGTATCGAGAGGGAAAACAGTGAGAGGGAGACTGTGAGGGTAGGGTATGGTTGTGTGAATGCACAAGGGGGCAGGGGTGCTGTGTATGTGTGTTTACAAGTAGAGAGTGGGGAAGGGGTTTGAATGATCCCTTTCTCTCAATCTTTCTCTCTCTCTCGGGTTCTCTCTATACATATAATCTGTAATGGACAGATTAGGGGGGGCTGGGAATGTAAAGAGAATGAAGGGGTGATGGTGTTTATATAGAGGGGGGGGGGGGGGGGGGTGAGGGGGATTGTCAAGTGCACTGGGTGCACAAATGTGTGTGAGTATGTGTGTTTGCAAGGGTAGAGACTAATGGCGCAAGGGTGGTGGTGTGTGCATGTTTTCGAATGGTGAGGGGTGGGGTCCACTCTCGGGTTGTGTGCTCTTGAGTATACCAGTGTCTAGGTGTATGTGTTCAGCTGTGAAAATGACTGCGAATCCTGAAACATGTACGTACAGGGCTATGTACGAGTCTAAGTTTAAGCTGTCTAAGGATTCCACTATAGATGTTATAAACGTCGAGACTACGACTATCTATTCTTAGTACTAGATTAAGAATCCTACGGTCGTCGTTAAGTTGTTAATTGTAGGATCCTAATAAGGATTTCTAGCTAAGGCCGTCCTAATGGACCTTCTGTATCTGTACTATGGTGACATCATCACTTCTAATCCTACGTGGAATTTCTAGAGAAATTTAGGGTGCTACATAAAGCGAAAATAAAAACAAGCTAAACTAATACTACAATGAAAAAAATAAAATAAATCAACACGAACTATACTAGAAAGAAAGCGATAACTCCTAACTCACTTTCACAGGAATTGCGATTGCATTTAGCGTATGCAACAAGCCGTTAAATCCCTAGGTTCCCCCTAGTGAATGAGTGTTGTCTCGTGAGGATTTATAGTGAATATACCCACAAAATTCTCAATTTTAAGTTCAAAAAGATATAGAAAAACTTTTATAACATTCTCATTTATTCAACTGTTAACTTAGTTCTACAAAAAAGAATATATTAACCTCAAGCAAACCATGAAAGAGACCCACATACTCCTCATGTCACCAAGATAGATATAACATATGCATCACAATTATGTATCCATGTGTGTGTGTGAAGTTAGTAGCTATGCATCCAACCTTATTTAGAGTTGTTCCAGACCATCGTACTTCCAGAACTCGTAATTTCAACTCAATTCTCATATGGGTTTACACAAAAAAATAAACATCTCACAGAAACTGGCTTTATAATGATCACATGTGATATGAAAGCTTTGATACGAGTGAAATTCTGGATGCTAAATGCTTTCATATTCAACTCTACAAAAGACGGACATTTAAAGTCTATAGTCTCATGAATAGGATGCTACTTACTAGAGGAACGAACTATCGTGGATAACTCAACTCACACATTCATATTCAAACTAAGTCATTAAGAATCATTAAGGCTTGAGAATTTTGGGTTTTATGTAGAAAATACAGATGATGAATGGAAAGATTGCGCTACTTCGCATATGATATAGCTTATCATCTCATTTTATTCCTACTTTATTCTTTTCACATCTCCAACCAATTGTTATCCTTTCATCTTTTCCCTTTTTATTTCTTCTTTTCATTACTTTTCTTCTTCATTCATTATTTATTTATTTTTTTTAAGATGTATAGCAATCACTTCCCACAACTACCCTCCTCCACTCACATCCTTTGATAGTTTTCTATTATTGAATGTGCAATGAGGTCATTTAGAGTCAAGGTGAAGGATTAGGGGTTTGAATTCCATAATGGATCAAGTATTATTCAGTCAGTGTGGGTAAAGGGGTATGGATGGTTGTAGGAATTGGATAACGATGGCTTAAATCATTTTCTTAATTCCTTAGTTTTATCACTTCAATGTTTATTGAGTTTAGTTGGTAGATCCTGAACGTTCTCCTCTAATAAGCAGCCAAAATCAAAAATTTAACTGAGACTAGTGCAACGAATGTAATATACGTAGTCAAGAAAAACAATTCGAATTTATTTAAAAATTCCCTCAGAAATAAAGATTGGATCAAAGACTCACTAAGGGTTAAATAGTTTCTACTACTCGTTCTTTTAGCACCATAGTCGTATTAACTCATTTTTAGGTTTTCAACATAGCTACCAACTAGTGCACTTGGATGTTGGATACATGAAAGGTCAACGAATGCAATCATCCTAGTGGAACTAGACAAATGCGTGAACTCAATCCATAGAAAGATGAGATTAACATAAATGTATCATTGCTTGATAACAGCTAAATAGAAGTGAATATTCAAAGTTGTTCTACCAATTAAGTTCAAAAATTCCTTAATAACTTGAAATTTTCAAATTTTTAAAATTCTTCAAATTATTTTATAGATTTAATCCAATTCTAATCGAGATTGTATGATATGTGCAATAAATTTATCCAAATTGCTAAGTATAAACATGTGCAGGTGATTACCTATCTACATCCCACCCCCAACTGAAAATTTTGATGTCCTCAGAAGTTGATTTTCAAAATAAATAGAGAGATATCACCTAATAACGCAAATCAAACACCGCAAGCATAGCAATCTGTAAAGACATATAAACCCCAAGCAACCAAGATTAAATGAAATAATAGATACTGATAAAAGCAATGTCTATATGTAATACAAACACCCAATCACCGGAATGATAGAACAATGTAAGTACAGAACAGTGATAAAAATGTCCAAAAGATCTATCAGTCCCATCATAACCAAATAACCCAAAAGAAACTAAGAGAGAAGAGATAGAAATAGTAATAAATAAAGTACAATAAAACTCCCCCTCTCAAAGGACATAACCTACTCATCACTAATATCGGATAGAATCACGATTGGTGCAGAGGAGCATCCTCATCTCCCCCCTCAGCAACAATAGGAGGCGTCGCCAGGTCACTCACAATTGGGGCAGTTGATGTAGACAATGATGGGTCAACCACGACTGGAGGTGGTGTAGGTGATGATGATGGGGCATAGGGATCAGTAGACAGTGGAGGTGGAGTAACAGAAGTAGTAAGCGGAGCAGTTGATGAAGATGGAGCAGCTGGGTCAGAAGTAGATGGATCGGCGGTGGTTGGTGCAGAAGCAGCAGAGGGTGGGTGTGAAGCTTTGTGAACAGACTGATCTACCCCGATCTGTATCAAGATCGTCTCTAGTAAGGTCGTCATTTGATCCATCTTGCCCTCGAGTCGTATCCACGCCTCCCTCTCCTCAATAAGTAATGAGTGGAGAGTCTGGAGGGATACAGAAGACGACTCTCCTTAGGCCTGAGCCTAAGACCGCTATCTCAACTCGAACTACTACATTGCAGCGACGAGGTCCTCATCATTTGAATCTAGCTCCTTAGCCTCGGTAGGCATCCCAGAAGCTATACCCTCTGTGTTGGTGCCTCCCCCTCTCTTCAGCTTCGCTCCCACCTTTGCCTTTCCTTTCAGCTTTCTCTTTTTCTGCGCATTAGAACAGCGCACTACTGTCTCTCCAAACTGACTCGAAGCCTGTGAAATCGTGTCAATGGCTAATGGGAGCAATCCAGCCTGCTCAATCACCCGATGGATGGGCCAAGCGCCCTTAAGATGACGCTTGGTGGCAATATACCGCGTAGTCTGGATAAGGAAGTCAATATAGAGTCGGGGCAGGCAGACACGTCCCTCTGGCCGAATGGCATACAAAACTCGAGCATACCACGATGCCACCTTTTTGTGATATGACATCATCAAAATGCAATTGGCTAGTGCTAGGTGGAGGAGATGATACTGCTCGGTCATAAAATGATCCTCAATCAGGGAGATGCCGTTCTAGATCTGAATTGCACTGCCGGTAATTTCTTGGATAATGACAGAGGGCATAGTCTCTAGTGTACCAGGTATGTGCGGATAAAAGTGGTCGGAAGTCTCCGGTACACCCAAAGCAGCGGCCACAGAAGCTGGGTTGAAAATGATCTGGCGACCCCAGAAGAATGATGGGTAAGTGAACAGGGCCTTCTCTCAACTTCTTCTACTTCTTTAGTAGCATCATCATTTGATTGTAATGGTTCGTTATTAGTGGACGGCTCCTCTTCTTGAGTGGATGGTTTGCTTTTATTCATCACTTCATCCTCTTCATACTCTTCAGGGGTAGAAAGGGGTATATTGCACCCTATAATCTTGTCGCTTCTCAGAGTAGTCGCGGCTTTGGCATGCTCTTGACTATTGCGACCATTGTTCAATCCCTTAGGGTTTTGAAGTGGTTGGGCAGGAAACGTTCCACTCGACCCCTCTTATCGTGCATCCATTCTCTCTAATGTTGTGGACATTTTACTCATCATTTGAATTAACTGTTGCGTTAAATTCGCATTAGAGAGTGGATCTTCCTCTTGCACGTTTTTGTGAGGTGGCATGTAAACATTTGATTGCTAATTGTTAGAGGGCTGAGCTTGGTTGTAGTTTGATCTATTTTGATTGAATAGCTGGGGCTGTCTATTGTATTGCCCTTGATATTGATTATTATTATTGTAGGGCTGTTGTTGTTGGTGTTGATTTTGAGTCCCATCATCGTTTTTTCAATCAAAATCAGGGTGATTCCATCGATTATTGTTATTCTGCGAATTATGATTATTATAGGAATTCCACGCCCCCCTATACCCTTGCATAGCATTCATTTCCATGGGGGGTTATTCTTGAAAGTATGGCACATTGGGACAGTATTGATTGGTGTGTCCCAACATGTTGCATGTGCCGCAAGGTTCTTCAGGCAAAACCTGCCTAGAACTCTCTCCTTTCATTCCCAACTCTTCTACCTTCTTAACTAGTTCTTCATATTTGTTCATCAGTTGATCCTCACTTTTTAATTGGTACAGACTTTTCTCCCCTACATAGGATATCTGTGAGGGTGAGACATCTTCAGTATTTGACCATTCATGAGCATGTTCAGCTAGCCACTCGAAGTAAGCTTCAGCCTCTTCAGTGTTTTTGCAAAGAAATGGACCTGAGCTCATGGTCTCAACCAACTTTTTGGTTTCGCCATTTAACCCTTCATAAAAGTAGCATATGGTTCGCCATTTCTCATACCCGTGATGTGGGCATGAGAGAAGAAAATCCTTAAAACGCTCCCAAGTTTGGGTGAAGGTTTAATTGCTCTTTTGTTTATAAGAGTTTATTTGTCGTTTAAGCTCGGAGGTCATGCGAGGTGGAAAGAATTTCTTTAAGAATGCAGTGTTCATCGCATGCCAGGTGTAGATTGAATTCGGCTTTAGGGTGAGTAGCCACGCTTTTGCTTTATCCTTCAAGGTGAAGGAAAATAGCATTAGGAGTGTCACATCAACAGGACAATTTTGTGAGAATGTTTTACAAATATCCTCAAAATCTTTGACATGTATGTATGCCTTCTCGCTCTCCATTCCATGGAAGGTTGGAAGGAGTTGAATCATTCCGTTGCAAAATTGAAATTTGCCAGCAAGAGGTGGAATGAGAATACACGAAGGCGTGGGTACGTGTTCGGGTGTCATGAGAACGCACAAAGGATGAAGCGAATCATCAATTGGTATAACCACATTCTCACCATTTTTGCTTTGATTGTCAGCCATAGATTCGGTGGGTGTGGCCAAGTGATTAATAGAACTAGAAGAGTTGGATGAATAGAGTGAATTTTTGTAAATTCCTTCGATGGAATTATCGAACATGAAGAGAAAGGTCATAAGTAGTTTTAATCTAGAAAACCTAAAAGAAAAAGAAAACAGAAATAGATGAAGGTAGATTGAGGTAATCTAAGTATTAACTCGTCGCCTTCACCGGCAACGGCGCTAAAAACTTGGCACGACTAAAAAGTTGTGTGTGCTTGTGTGCTATACCCAAGTGTATATAGACGTGCAAGTAGTAATCTGGTAAGACTAGGTCGATCCCACAGTGAAGATGTTAAACTAAAAACTTAGATTAAACTCTAAAGGAAAAGGAAAATTCAAGATTTAAAGTAAAGTGTAGAACACAAAGTTCTACAGGCTATAACTACTAGAGCAATTAAAATAAACCAATGAGTAACTAATTAACTAAAGCAATGATTTAAAAACGGTTTTCTGTATAAAAAGGAAATGTTGGGATCAAACGAATCCGCAGCAATCATGCCATCTACCATGCAATTACATTTAAGCTCTAAGGAGTGTGTCTATCTACAGTATTCTGTATTTTCTAAAGATAGAGAATCCATAGTCCGTTCATGACCAGGACTACATCATCACATTTATTTCCAAAACACATGAAGGTGGTTTAAAACAATATTTAAGTCTCGCAATCTGAATGGTGTTAGCATTCAAAATGGTTCGCAAAAGTTATTGAAGAAAAATGCCTTAAGTCTTAAAGTAATGAAACTGTTTTGACAATCTGAGCATTTCGAGACAGTTTGATAACAAATCTCAAAAGCAGAAAGTCTTGGAATACTGCAGAAAGACTTCTCAAGAATCTGACAGTTCGATCGATCGACGCGCTTTCGATCAATCTAATATCATTATCCCTCGAGCGAACGAAATAGCTTCGATCGCTTGACTATGTGTCTGCTTCGATCGATCGAACTACTTCGATCGATCGATTGCAGGTTTTATACTGCTGCATGGCAGAGCCTAGAGATCACTGTTTCATCATGATCTCCCAATCTGAGGACTACTCAGACATGGTCTGGAGTGTCATAGATTCAATTTCAACTTAAGTATTCATTAAAGTCCTGTTTCGCTATGATTTTAGCATGAAATCTATGAAATCTAATGATTCAATGCGAACTAATATACAACTCTATGATATAACAGATTAAACTACAATAAACTACAAAAAGAACATAACTAGAGCAATAAGATGTAACCTGGACTGAAGAAATTTAATTAAACTTAAGAGAATCCAAACCAAAACAATGACAATCCTTGAAAAACCTACAAAAATTAAGAATAAACTCTCCTCTCTCTATATAAACTGATAAAAACTGAAGTGGGCATCCTCTGGGACGTAAATAAAATGCATAAATATTCTAAAACCTAAAGCTAGGGTTCAAAACTCCATTTCTGCTGCGTGCGCGTAAGTTCTGATAAAAGCCATGTTCGATCGATCGAACATCACTCGATCGATCAAACTTTTGGAATCGTCGAGCGCTTTAACTCTCTTCGATCAATCGAACTCTCGATCGCTTGAGAAATCTTCGATTGCTTGAGACTTGCTTTTCATGTTTGAGTTGTTTTCCTTAAAATCAAGCATCCCTTTTATCCTGCTTATTCATTTCTTCACACAACAAGCAGTGATCTGCACAAATTATAGCTAAAACAATATAACTTATCATAGATTAATCATATTCTGTAAAAGCTAGCATTGTAATCCAAATTGCAGATTTGTAAGGGAGTTGTAGACTAAATTAGTGTATTTCTTTATTTTAGCGCAGATGTATTTTACAAATACCCCCGTTTGTCAATGACCATCTCGATGGACTGAAGAAATAGTTCAAGAGCATAACATTCTTTTACCTACCCAGGGAAGAGAATCAGTTAGTAGATTCATTGGCTACCCTAGCCTCCATGCTCAAAATCCATGTAGGGGTAAAAATGATGCCTCTAGTAATCTAGCAAAGATACGAACCGTCATTTAGCATGATCGCTGCAATCAAAGAAGAAGATAATGAAATACCATGGTATCAGGATGTCTGGAACTTTATAAAAAAGGGAACATACCCCCAAGAGTCTACTGAGAAAGATAAAAGAGCAATTCGATGGTTCGCAGCACAGTTTATCATTTGCGGCAGAAAATTATTGAAAAAAGGGTACAATGGTCACAACCTGACTTGCTCATTCGGGAAGGGTGCCAGAAGGATGATGGAAGAAATACATGAAGGGGTATGCGGTCCACACATGAACGGTCGCATGCTGGCCAAAAAAATTGTAAGATAAGGGTACTATTGGACAACGTTGGAAAAATATTGTTGCGAATACGTGAGAAGGTGCCATAAGTGCCAGATCCATGCAAACATGATGCATGTACCGCCATCTCTGCTTTATAGTCTGACCTCCCCGTGGCCATTCTCAACTTGGGGAATCGATATCATTGACAAATCTATTCTAAAGGCCTCAAACGGGAACTGATACATTTTGGTGGCCATTGACTACTTCACAAAATGGGTAGAAGCCACATCCTACAGCAAGTTGGGGGCCAAGGAAGTGGCCAAGTTCATCAAGAGAAATCTCATATGCCATTATGGAGTCCCCCATGAGATCATTTTGGACAACGGAAGTCATTTCAAAGCAAAAGTCAGGGATCTATTTGAGGAATACAAAATCACTTATCACAAGTCGTCACCATACAGGCCGCAAACTAATGGGGCAGTCAAAGTTGCAAATAAGAATGTCAAGGCCATACTGCAGAAGTCAGCCGATAATTACAAAGACTGGCACGAGAAACTACCATTTACGCTTTGGGGATACAGAACATCGATAAGGACATCTACGGGAGCAACTTCTTATTCATTAGTGTATGGCATGGAAGCAGTACTTCCAATCGAAATAGAACTACCATCCCTATGTATGATGGCGGAATGCGAAATTTAAGAATCTAACTGGTTAAGGGAAAGGTACAATGAATTGGCTCTCATAGAAGAAAAGCACCTAACAGTGGTCGATCACGTCCGAATCTATCAAAGGAGGATAGCCCGTGCTTTTAACAAGAAAGTTTGTCCGAGGAGAATTGTTGAGGGTGACCTTGTCCTGAAGGAACTACGAGCTCCGATCTTTGACCCACGTGGGAAGTTCAAAATTAAATGGGTAGGCCCCTACATCGTCAAAAGTATCCTTTCTGGAGGAGCGACCTATCTCATGGACCTCGACGATGTCGAATTCAAAGAACCAATCAACATGGATCGCCTCAAAAAGTACTATGCTTGACCTTTTTACCAAATTCCTTTTAAGCCTCTCCCTGAACTACGCTTGACCTAATTCCCACTTGGGGATACGTAGGCAACCACATCAGTTCGGTCGCTTAACGCACAAAAATGGCCCATCTCCTTCAAACCTTGCCCTGAACTATGCTCGACCTGATTCCCACTCTGGGATACGTAGGCAATCGCATCGGTTTGGTCGACACCATAATAGTCAACCCCTTTTCTTTCAAGACTTTGGCCCAAACTACGTTGGACCTGATCCCCGCTCCGGGGTACGTAGGCAGACTTTTAGAAGAGAAATGAAGGATGGCTCACTAGGTCAAATATCTGAAAGGATTCCTAGGCAAAAATTAGAGTTAAATCTAAAGTGAGCAATAACAAAAGAGAGAAAAGAGCTCGCTAGGTCAGCTAACTGGTGCCTAGGCAAAATTATGAACGTATGAGAGAAATAAAGTCGCGGTCCTTACCATAACCCAGAAATCACCTTCACACTAGGGGCTAACTTCGGCCACCTGCCTCGTATGCCTGAACCTCTTCTAAACTAGGGGCAAACGTCGGTCATCTACCTCATTTTCCTCACAACCATACATATCCTAAACTAGGGGAAAATTTCAGCTACCCGCCTCATTTGCCTCTAAATCACCCCAGCATGCCCAAACAAGTACCAAAAAGCGGCATTGAATTGAGAATCATGTTACAAAATATTTTTAAAATCCAAAATGCATAAAAGAAGGTTCTCTAAGTAACTAGGTTTCACCAATAAACATGTTTCGAATATTACATAAGCAGGAACGGCAGAAAAATAAAAGTTCTTTCAGAAAGCAATCACAAATATCAAAGACACATGGAGGAAAGAAGCAGAATCAATCAAGTCTAGTTTTATTTTGTTTCTTTGATTTCTTCAAAGGTCTTTAGAAGTAGGCTTTTACACGGCAGGCCCATCCACTGATGAAAGCAGCAATAGTGACAGCTCTGACTTTGGAAGCAAAGACCCTCTCAGTACACCCCCGGGGGACCTCCGGAACTCGCCCGTACTGTTTGGCCAATCGATGAGGATGATAGAAAGAAGTCTCTCTCAGACCCATCAACCACACTCTCTGGTAATCCTTGAGGCTGGTGGTCACAGCATGGAGGCCCCAACGCCCCACAATCCAATAAATGTCGGCCTCAGATAAAGCACCCATCATGCTAACCCAATTGGCAGAAGTGTAATGAGAATGAAACACAGCCCTGCAGAAGTAAACTGGCTACACATTACCAGTCCATAACTGAAGGTGCTCGTAGAGCCAAGCCTGTAACACTAAAGGTGCCCCAGAAAGAAGGAGAGTTCCTTGATTAAAAGCACGATCAAAACCATTATGGGTTTCAGCCAGAACCATGGCCATGGGGTTCTTACTCGATTTCAGCCCAAGGTACACATGTACCAAGTCACTAGAAGTACTCGAGAACAGGAAGTGCGAAGTCATGCATAATATCAGAGCGGCCCCGCGGGTGGCATCATATATTCTGGGACTCCCAGGACTGGCGTACCGGGCAGTGACGAAAGCAATGTCAAGAACCTTACCATGAATTAGTCGGCGAGAAATAGTTGTGGAATAGTTCAAGTATTTAGCCAGGCCTCGCATAGGACTGGGGGTATTAGCAAAAGGAAGGATCAAGTCTGAATTCGAATCGAAACCAAGGATAGCACAGAACTCCTCAAATAGGGGGCATATCTCCAGGCCGTTAAAATTGAAGACATGATTTACCGGGTCCTAATGGGCAATGGCAGCACGTATGAACTAAGAATTCAAAGCCATCTAGCGAAGAGAGAATAGCTCGGTCAAGCCATAGCTAAAAAGATTGATCCGTTCCACACCATCTGTGATGCTCAGCCAAGCTGAAAGCTGTGCAAGATCATACAATGCCATGTTTTCTGTCGCGGCTTTAGCAAAATTTGAAATTTTGGCAGCACCTCCCCATTTCACGGACTATCCCACCTGCCAGGCAAACACACTCACTATCACAAAGCTGCTCATCGCAGTAACATCAACAATCACAAAATCACAGTGCATATATATCATCACACGCCTACCAACCAAAACAAGCACACAACTACGCCTTCAAACCGAAAACTATCCGGCTCAAAAGGAAAAACATCATAATACTCTGTCAAAGGTGACATGTCATCCTATACATCATCCTACACATTGTCCATTATTCACTAGTACAACCCAATCGAAACATGAAATGGAGACACAACAAAAGTCCCAACTTAGAAGGCCTCAGTCCTCCTCTTCATCCTCTGTCAGACCACCCGAAGTGTACGATAGCGATGGCCTCCTTCCGCCAACCCTGCACCTTAGTTTGGTTCTAGACGAGCCAGTATTATCTCCATAACACTGCACACACAAAATAAAGACAATCAGCCAAGAAGCAACAAAAGCACAAAAATAGAGTCGAGTCAGAAATTTACTAAGGACGCCATTTGACTGATGGCGAACTATCGCAGACAATCCATCTGGCAAGGGTAAAATATAAGGTTAGAACCTCGCAACCTCAAGGAGAGCAAAATTAGAGACATACCCGATGGTCTCGCGTAAGGACCAAAGACAGTAAGCTAGCTGCCAAGGCGTGACCCTCATTAGCATAACTCCAAGGGATGTTGAGGACGCCTGCTGGTTGAGTGGGATAACCGCACGTGACTTACGGCACCTCCATGACCTGCAGAGAGCCATCGACATCTAAAACATTAATGGTCCAATCCCAAGAAGGGATAGGATCAGAAGCTGGCGGAGCCTGCCTCCTATACATCTCGCGAAGCTGTAGGCACAAGACAAGTTAGGAAAAGATAAGTCCAAAAACATAAGTGATGAATAGAGGCAAAAACGTAAAAGAAACTTACATCCAGGAGTGGAAAGTTTGGCATCAAAAAGAGGCCACGGTAGGTCTCATATCCTGTCTCAGAGCAGAAACGATCCCAAGTATCTGTACCGGCCAAAGCTACCAACAAAGCAGCACCAGAGAGGTTATCAGTGTCCATTATAGGAGGGGCATGCGGAACGCGGTACCTCGGACCACCAACCACTTACCGAGACACCCGCTCACCAAGATACCACTGCCTATGCTTAGTATTCTCCATCAGAAGTCGGCAAGAAGCAAAAGGCCTCACCGCCTGTATCTCCTCTGGGGTAGCATAGAAAACATGCTCCCAATGTGTCCAATCAATGCTAGCGACCGTCAGCTCGGATAAGAAATTTCTCAGGAGGACGATTCGATGGGCCTCGCTCTTAACCCCAACCACATCCCTTCTCCACCTCAAGCCCCGAGGGAATAGGGGCATAGGAGCCATGCCATCCTCATCTTCACCCGACTCATCGGCGGGGGCAGGAGCTAACATTTACAAGTAGTCAAAGCTCCAGAGCTGCACGGAGAAGTGAAAGTAGTCAAAGCTCCAGGGCCACTAGACCGGTGAAAGGAAGCAATAATTTGCATTTCCTCATAACCGCTATGCTATAAATCAAGTACCTCCACCACAAGGACTCCCTGCTGCTACTAGAAACAATACTGGTGGATGCTTTAACTGTGGAAAGGTAGGCTATGTGGCAAAGGATTGCCGAGCTCCCAAGAACTATAACCAGTCATGCATTTAGTATTATAACTGTGGCAATCACGGCCACATCAGCAAGGGCTATTGAGCACCCCGTAGGGCATACAATAGACTAGCTACTCAGGGCCAAGGTTGATAGGCTCGAATGAATGCTATCCTCCCAGATAATGCGGGAGGCTGAATAGTAGAACATGGAAGGTACTATTATGTTATTCAACACTCGAATTAAAGTTCTATTTGATATTGGTGCTTCAAATTCATTCATTGCTATCAGAATCGCTAAACTATTTGGTTTAGTACCCCAGGCGCTTGATGTAGCCTTGAATGCGATATAACCTTTGGGGGTAACCGTAAGGTTAGGAAAAGTGTGCAAGGATTGTACCTTAACCCTTGAGGATAGAATTCTTCCCACAGATCTAATCATTTTGTCAAAGAAGGAATTTGATGTTATTTTAGGATTTGATTGGCTCATGAAGTATCATGCTAAGTTGGATTGTGTGTAGACACCATATTTTGGTTCATCTGTTCGACAGAAGGAACCTCGCCTCAAGAATGACCCGATAACTGAAATCAAGAGGTATTGATGATATGAACCAGAACTCCGTGAAGCACCGTGGTCTCTTTGATATGTTCAAATAACCTTTAGGAAGACCCAGGTATGTTAGAGACTCAATCTAGAGACAAAAATCCAAGTTAGGACAACATTTTCACATGAAATGACAAAAATTGCCTTTATCGAGCAAATCCCGGACCTCAGAATGGGATCCCGAGAGCTACCATTACAGAATATTCCTAAAGTAGCTTAAAATAATTCCATGTGCCCTCACACTGGCCAAAAACCGCTTAGGAGAATTTTCGTGCCAAAATAGCCCTTCTACGGATCTTCGGTTAGCTCCTTTCTGGAGTCAGCCTCACCTTTTACATCATAACTCAAAATCTACAAGTTATTTCTGAATGAGACCAAAATATTCTTAAACTATACTTTCATACTTTTCCAATGGTATATAATAAGGCCAAAAACAATAATCGAGGTGAGAGAACGATGCCTGGGAAGTTCAGGGTAAAAACATATCTTTTCGGGCTAAGTGCCATAGTGACACTAGGCTGAGAGCTACGTGGCTCTTAAGAGAGTCGTGCCCCTTTTCTTGAGGGCTACTATGGTACTCAGCCCAAGATCGATTTTTAGCCCTTTACTTGGTCCCAATCTGCGTGAACTAGCACAAATTCGACCAATCAAATGCAAGTACTTCCAAAACCTCCTAGGTACACCTCAAATAGCCTGGGTACAAGCCTTTAAAGCTTGTATTTCCGACCCATATCACTTAGACACAGAAAACATAGCCTAGAATTGAAACTATAAATAGGGGCCTTCACCTCTCCATCAAGCAGACCAAAGAAAATCCTAAGTTTTAGAGCTCAAGGAAAACCTATAGGAGGATTCTGAATATAGCTTACGAAGTTTACGTGCCTTACGCGTATAAGAATTACAGGTCCATTGCATCGTATACTAAAAAAACATGATCTGTATTAAACCAGTAGGCTCGAGAGCTCTCCTTCACAAATTCAGAAATCCTTTAGTTCTTTTATTACAAAAGTGATTATTTATACTAAAGATCTACTAACTCAGCACACAGTACAATCTTTAGAGCATAGAACCAACATGCAAATACATAGATGTCTAACATAAATCAATTACAGCTATTTAAGACTAAAGTACAACAAATCATAGCATAAAACTTCATAAATTCAACATGCATGTAATCTAATTTTACACACAGTAGTTCACTCAAGCACTCAGGCAGTGGAAGCTCTCTTGGGCTGACTAGTTAAACCAATCGAGCACTCTCGTGAGCCTGAGAGCTCGAGTTCTATGATTTTCAACAGTTTCATAGTTTTACAATAGATTTTCTTTTTGGATTCTTTTGCATGTTACATGCATGCACTTAAGTGAGCAAGAGTACTCACTATGATCTAGATAGTCTAGATGATGAAAATGATGAAGAATGCGTGTGATAATCTTCAAGAAGCTTCTAATGCATGCTCCAAAAATGGTTCTTCTTCTTGCTAGAGGCTTCTTCTTCCTTTGATTCTCCAAATCCCCAGCTCCAGAAATGCAAGTGGATGTGTGTGTTTATATGCATATGAGAGTGTGGATGATGGAATATGAGGCCATGCAAGTATATATATGTAATTTATGTGAAGAACCTTTAAGAACTCTCCTTCTCTACAAGCTCTCTTTTTTTAGGCTTTCAAAATGTATTAAATGCAAATAATGAACAAGTATTTATAGAATTAGAAGGTCCAAGGGCAAAATATTCATTTCGCACAAAATACAGCTCGAGCACTCTCAATGGCTCGAGTGCCTAGTAAATCTGGAGCGCTAAGAGCCCCTTCTTCACAAATCTTTCTAAAGGTTAAAGGGTCCAAAGGTCCAAGTAAATAAACATGCATAAGGTTAAAGATCGAAGTTCACAGCATATGGATATATGAATCAGAACTTACATATTCGTATCCGATTATAGATTACAATAGTTAATTGTAGCACCCATAATTATCCCTGGAAATTCCAAGTAGGTTTTAGAAAATGATGACATCACCCTAGTTAGAGTTATGTAAGGTCCATTAGGATGGCCTTAATTAGGAATCCCTAGAAGGACCCTCAGTTATCACTTGACAACATAGATGATGACCTAGTGCCTATTAGTATAATTGGAATCCTGACGTTATAATCTCAGTAGAATTCTTTGACAAAATTACACCTAGAGTCTTATGTAGCCCCTCACATTCGTATTATATGCATGTGCTCTTATTCACAGCAGTACACGTATCCAAGGCTCAGGCACACATTCCTAGAAACTTACCCGAGAGTGGGACACACACCACCACCTCATTTAGACCACACCTATATCTACCCTTGGACAAACATAAACCTCATATGAACACATGTTGTGCACCCATTTCATGGGATAACCTCCCTCATTCCCCATTCTATAAATACACCACTCTAAGCCCTCATTAACACTCTCATTTTTTCCAGCCCCAAGTTGTCCATGAGAGTTCTTATATAGAGAGAGAAATCGAGAGAGATTAGAGAGAAAACTTGAGAAGAACCCACACTCATTCCCTCACATTCCGGTCAATACACAAACTCACCCCCTACATTCTAAATAACCCTCTACACCCTCTCAATGCTCACACACCCACATTGTTGCCAAGACTAGAGGAGGAAGAAGGAGAATGCAGAGGAGAGAAAAAGAAGGTGATCAAAGAAGGAGAGGGTGATCTGAAACATCTCTGAGGTAAACCATGCCCCACATTGTATTTTTTTGACCCTCTGCATGTCTTTTGATCATGCCCAGGATGACATGCAAGGCCCTAAACAGAGCCTAAGGCTCTTGGCTAGTCCAGACTACCATTAGAGCACCTCACCAGAGCTCGATTTTTGAAACAATACATCAGCCACTAAAATACCATTGTGAACTCCTTGAACCCAAATAGATCCCCCTTGAGTACTTTTTATTTTGGTATACGTTGTAGAGCATTATTCTTGTTTTTGACCGGTTAGGATAATGGACTGGTAGGCATAGCAAACGAGATAACCAGGGGTTCAGCTTGAAGTATGCTATAGAGGAAGACGAGAAGAAGCTAATGGCATTGGTTTCATCGATTTCCATGGAGAAATTAAGAAGTTATGGCCATTAGAAGTTTTCCAGCAAAATCGCGGGTCAGGGGCGGCGTCGGGATCGCCGGAGAAGAAGGTAAAACCCGTTTGGGTTTCGGGTTATAAGACCCGGGCACGGGTCGGGTCTGGGTAGGGTTAGGATGTGTGTATAAATGGGTTAGGGTTTGGGCCGGGTTAAATTAACCCGTGGGCCAACTTTAAGTAGAACGACGTTGTTTTGACGTCGGGCTAACTTTGGCGCCGTAGGGTGCGGGTAAACGGGGCGGTTCAGTCTGTATGTATAAGTGGGTAAGGGTATGGGGCTTGGATCGGGTTTTAATAAACACTTGGGTCATTTAAATTGAACGGCGTTGTTTTGATTCCACGGGCCGGGTCACGAGTTCGGTTGGGTATGGTTCGGGTTGAATTGAGTCTGTTAGTGGATCTGGATTTGGGTTAGGTTCGATCCGGGTTCCGGTTAATGGGTAGGACTATTTTGTGAGCATGAGTGGGTTTGGGTTCGGGCATAGGTTCAACCCGAATGGGTTCTCGGGTTGGGTTTGCGTGAGTGTGTATCTGAGTAGTCCGTTTAGTTTTTTGTTGGGTCGGGTCTGACCCAACGGGTCGCGCCTTTGGGTTTCCTTGTGAGTAGATTTGGGTTACCCAGTTAAGATCGGGTCGGCTCGGTTTGACCCCAATGGATTTCTAGTTTGGGTTCCCTTGAGAGTGTATTCGGGTTACCCATTTGGTTAGGATCGGTTCGGGTTGACCCGCAGGTCTGAATATTATTATTATTATTATTATTATTATTATAAGTATTATTAGTTGTAATTAGTTTAAAAAATTTTAATTGTTATAAATGGTTTATAATTATGCCATAAATATTTTATATTATAGAATATTATTTTTAATATTCTATATATCATTATTGTATTATATATTTATTATTTATATGGTTAATATAAATAATAAATATCAGTTTTAAATAGTTTTTAAATAGTTAAAAAACACCTATATGTATTTATAAATTCTAAAAAATTAGGGTAATGACCTAGGGACTATTTTATTATATAATGTAAATTATAAAGCTATAACATTATAGTCTAGTATTTTTAATAATTATTACGAAGCTATTTTATGAGTATATTAATTATTAAAAATACCAAACGAGCTCCGAAAATTATGAGATAAATACTGGAAGTGTATTTTAATATCCAGTATTTAATAAAAATACTTCTAAGTACTGATTTCATAGTATAGGTATAGTTATGTATTTAAATCCCTTTTTGGGTATTTTCGGGTATATGTTATCTTCATTAATTCATAATAAATAATCTAGAACTCCGAAAATTACGCGGTCAGTTCCCAGAATCTTAGAATAATGTCTAGAACATTCTCTTAAAGTTTAGTGACTTTTTGACTCGGTCGAAAATACAGTCTGTCTTTTAGGGCCCGCATTAGTGTAATAAGCCCTACCTTTTTACCTCGTAAAACGCGACGGACTCCGATTTGAGTCTAGTCAATGGCGTTGGACTTAGAATGACATGTAGATAACCTTGAGGTTTATAACCTCATTTGGTAAAATTACCATTTTTGCCCCTGGAGTTGCACTCACTCTTCATTATTGTTTCTTTCGTTTATTATTGTAGAACCTGACGTTATCTGCTTTTCAAGGATCGGCGACTCGAGGTGAGTTTTCTAACCTCACTCTAATCCTAATAAGATTAATATAAGATGTTTAAAAGCTACCTGTATGATCTTTTGTATAAGTAATATGCTGATTTATGATGCCACATGTATTCCAATAATTGTAAGACTATGCAAAGCATGTTATGGTAGTGTTATCGCATACGTGAGAATGTCAAGGGTTTTATCTATATGATTATTGGTATCAAATCCATGTTATGTGATCCATGTTTTATATGTTATATATGTTTCTACTGCTAACTGTTAAATGCACATTTTACGATGGTTGTTAACCGGACTAGATAACCCATGCTATGTTAGTAATAAAGAGAAATAAAAGTGGTTTGCATATGAGTATCGGTAGTGGACTCACTTGCATTTCATGACATGTGTTAGCATGCATTGTATGAGAAAGAGAGGTGTTTGATGAAAATGTGAATAAGATGAGATATGTGAATGTGAAAGAGATGTGATTTCTAGATCCAATAGATCGACGGCTGACGAGGCTGGTGGACATGAACGGTTAGGGTTCCTAGCACGCCTCTCGCCGTTAAAGACGTCCGGTGATGCGCATATGTGGTTGAAGACATCCCATGTATCGTTGAAGACGTCCGGCTAGTGCTCTAATATACTTCTCAGCCGTGTAGACGACCAGTGAGAGTATACACATGGTTGAAGACGTCCTATGTGCCAGTTTCATTGTTTACAGATAGTGTGCGCCGTGAAGACATCCGGTGGCCTATCAAGGGATGAGTATGAATTGGCTGTGATAGCATGTTATCATCCATGATATACCGCGTGTTGTCAAGTGGATGAGAAAGATAAAGTGAATGATGAGATTTAATTGGTGAATAAAAGGGTTTGGTTCGAAATGATTTGGTTTTGGAAAGTCTTGGGTTTTAAAATAAAAATTATTTTTGAAATGTGTCTGTTTTAAAAGTAAGAGTTGGGAGTGAGTCGCATTGGTCATGCATTTGCATGCACGAAGAAATAATAAGGAGAATGTATTCTATAATGTTATGTTTATCTGTCTATATGTCTTGTTACGACCTCTGCTATGTCCGTGGTGAGAGTGCGTCTTTTGATAAGAGATTAACCATATCTTAAGATACTAAACTATGACGTGAGTCGAGAGATGTTTTGTATTTATTGATTATTGTGCGGTTGAGACTCTCACTCAGCCTTGTTCCAAGGATGACGACATGTTACGCCCTGACATTCATATGCCCAGAGTGTTGCAGGTTTGGAGATAGATAGAAGAGTTCAGGATGCAGTGCCGTGGAGCCAAGGAGAATAAAGCCTTGCCGAAGATCTGATAGACAGTTTCTCAAGTTTTTAAGCTTATATAAATTGTTTAGTATGGCCTCTTGTATTAGGATTGAAGTTATTGTAACTCTTGTTTAATTTCCGCTGCTGTATTTATACTCTGATAAGTTTAGGTCATGCTTATGCTCTAGCATTTCCCTTATGATTGCATGGTGCGGAGTTAGAAGGACAGGACGGATAACAAACTAGTCACATGTCTACCGACCTGTAGACACCCCAATTTTGACCGGCCGTCGAATTTAAGAGAGCGTCACCTCCACGTCCAATGATGACAATGACCGAAAAATCCGAAGTATTCCAAGCTCTTCAGAAAGTTCTCCAAAACGCGATAAAATTTCACAGAAAGAGGGAAATACCAGGTATTTAGGAGAATTCAGATATAAAACACAACTTTTGGAAAGGATCTTCAAAAATAATTTGTTTCAAAAAGAGAAAAGACCTAAAAGGGGAACCTTAGCCAAAAACGGCACACGGAAGACTGCCGCGGCACTCCCTGAGTGCCGCGCGGCAGTCAGAGAATGCCGTTCTGGCGTTCACCGAGTGACGCCACAGATTTTTGACTACCGTTCGCTTTTAAAGTCTGTATTTTGCAGAGCAATACGTATGCGTATGCGAATAAGAACAAAAAATTGATAAAGTAAGACTGACAAAAATGCGGCAATCCATTAATGGCCGCGGCATTTGATGAATGCCGCGCGGCAGTCATGAAGTGCCGCAACGGCATTTGATGAATGCCGCAGCGGCAGTCACGGAATGCCGCGGCAGTATCTGGACTTCCGCGCTGGACAGCAGTCTGCATAATTTCAGAAAGTACACATTGTACCAACAAATGAGAGAATTACACCTGTTTTTTTTGCTCCGAAATTCACCAAAAATACCTGGTAATTTTGCTTATAAAAGAGAAGGGATCTTCCTAAAAGAGGAGAGACCAAGAAGAACACCAAGAAACATATTGGGAGAGAGAGCATATGCAAAAATACTTCCATTACACCAACATTTTTAGAGAGAAAAGAGAGTGTTTAGAGAATTAGAGAGAAGAGCTTGGAAGATCTTCAAAGAAAAGAAAACTTTGAGGATAACTTGGAGGTGATCCTCTAACCATAGATTATTGGCTTTTTCCTTTCTTCTCTTAAAATCTCTAATCCTAAAATCTTTCACTATTTTCTTTGTTTATCAAGTAAACTTTGGAGTTTCTTTTTGTTTTCATAGTACTTTCTTCCACTTTCTTGTTTATATTCTTCTCTTGAAGGTCTTGGAGATCTTCAATATCTCTTTTGATCTCTTGAGCATGATCTTTTGAATCCCATGTAGGCTTGTGCTTCACATAGGAGTCAAAGTTTGATCAACACTTCATAAGAGGATCCAAGTCCATACTCATTCTAAACTTGATGTCTTGAGGAACCCCTTCTATATTCCTTTAGGACTCATGAGTCATAGTCATGTCTCCCTCTCCAATGACCATCAAATGGTAGGAGAATGTAGTTTTGAGTCTAAACCCATCTCCATGGTTTAGATTCCTTATCTTATAGATTTCATGAAGTCTATCCATATTTCATTTGAAATCTATGAAGAATAAAGGTTTGTAGTCTCCAATGGCCATCAAATGGTAGGAGAAGTGGTTTGGTTCAACTCAACTTCATGGTTCAATAGTTGGAGTTACCAAATAAAAGTTGAACTAGCAAAGTAAAAACAGTGAATCCACAAACTATTTTTGATCAAAGATTTTTAGTTTGAAATCTAACCGTTGAAATCAAGTGAAACCAACGGGAAAATGTCAATAACATGATATTCTACCACTGTAATTTTTGCTTTAAGGTGGTTTCATGTTTAGGATGGTTTGATCATGAGTTTTGTGACACAAATACAATCTGCCCAGAATTTCAGAATAGTTTCAGAACAGTGACACTCTTTTGAAACAATTAAATCAGAGTTCTAATAAAGTGTTTGTGACTCCAAATAATTTTTTCCATGAGGTTTAATGTGTTAGGAAGTCACCCTAAAAAGAACAAAGCAATTCGGATTTTTTTACTATTTTTAATAAATCGTGCAAGAATTCTAGACAGAATGTTGTAAAGTGCTGAGTGATGTCTAGTATTTTTCATATTCCTGGAGTTCCGACCGTTGGAACTTTGATTTTCTTTTTGATTTGAAAACTAGACTCACAGAGGCATATTGAGTCCAAAAATCGTCAAGATCAAACCATGGGAGATATGCTTTTTATTTCTTTTAAGTTCTGGTCTGCTCTCTGACATTTTCAGAGTCTTTATGACATATTTGACTTACTTTGTAAATAAGGGTCTAAATGACTTTTCTATGATCTAGGGCTTAAACCATGCTTTAATAATGATTAATTAGACTTAAATCCCAAAGCTAAATGATTCAAATCAATGCATAAATTCATAGTTAATGGCCTAGTCTTGTTCATATTCATGAACTCATGTACATTAATGCTTATAATTAGAACTAGTAATTGGATAAAGTTGGATTTCATTGCTTGCTAGGTATAAGTTAGAGATTTAGGATTGATTGTTTGATATCATATTATTATTATGTGAAGCATGTGGACTAACCCTTTGTTTTGTAGCGCTATTAAGGTATGATTTCTAGGACCCGTCTTTAGTTTATCTTAATTTCTTGATTTTATTGATTTTTCGACTTAATGCGCGACACCTTAGAATTAGGTTTTGCCTTATGTGTATATGTGATTAGAGACTCTTTTTAGGATTTTCTTTTGTTCGCATGCATTGCACGTTTACTATCGCTGCTGGATCCCGGGTAAGTTCACTTGTTCTCTATTGCATATCATATCGCTTGTTACCTGAATTATGTGGCTTTTTGAATGATATTTTGTCAATTGCAATTTTATACCCTTTGGACATGCTTTTGTGATGTATATGTATTAGATTAATAAATTTGATTAAAAGGATGTTGAGTAGAGGCCTATCGCAAGATAGGATGAGAGAGGGTGTTTTAGTCCGATGGGCTCCTTCCTCTCTCATTCCATAATCCCCGGACCTAGTTAATCTTTGGTTTCGTAAATGATCAGTTTCCTTTCAAAATGGTTTCTTAATTTTTCCTTTTAAAAATTAAGTGGCGACTCATTTGTTTTAGAAATTGATTTTGAAAAGCTGTGGGTAAGTCAACCTGCGATATCCACAATCTGGCGACTCCACTGGGGATCGAACCCAGAATCTCTGGTTTCGCAGACCAGAATTTCTGATTTTGGGTTCACTTGAGGATTAGACTTGAAAACATCCTGTTAATCGAATTAATCAATCTTTGTGTGCCTGTTGCATTTCACTTGCATGTCCAGCCAGTCGATTGCACGGAACTATGACCTTGGAGGCTCGGGGCAACCCGGTCGGTCAAGTCATCATGGGACTGTGTGATCACCCTTGATCTCGTACCATGATTTGGTATATTAAGCACCCTATCGGGTGTGTGTCAAGGGTCCCTTATTTGACCAAAACCCATCTTTTGCATAGTAGCTTCCATAGAACCTTTCAATATTAGGAAATTAATTCGTGATTAGGATTATGTGCTAGGAAGTTTTGTATGCCCGGAAGGGATTACTTGAGATGATGACGATACTTGCTTGATGAAAGACGTATAATCTTTTAATCACCTTTTTGCAATTTCTCCTCATGTTCCACGACATTTGGGGAACATGCCGAACCCTGATTATAAGATTATACTTCTTATATCATGTTTAGCTAAGCATCATTGACCTTGTATGTATCCAAATTCATGAAAAGTACGGTGATAATCCGATCATGTGATCCTTCTGCCCAAAGAATTTTAAATCCATCTTTAAAAGCAAACAGATTTTTGCCATCTTTATTCCAAAGTTTTCAATCGCTTTTTCAAAAAAATTGGCAGTTCATTTTTTTTTATTAAAACTTCAGAGCCAAACCAAGGTTATTCATCAGCTAAGACACTTTTCAAAACAAGAGTTTCAACCCAATCACTTTTTGAAAAGCGTGATCCAAAATTCTTGAAAATTGTTTTCTAAAGATTTCATCAGAAATGCTTTTCAAATGAATTTCGAAAACCCTAAAATTTCCAGACATCGAAGGGTAAAGAGGGTCACAATGAATGGAGAAATCATCGTACTTGACATGGGTAAGGGTTTTATATGCTTATGTGCTTATGTGTTAGGACTAGGATTTTCATTTTCTTTGGCATATAGAATAAGCACACACGCACACATGCATCCACATGACATATAAAAGGGAAGTTGTTTTTCAAATGCCTTTGTTTGATAAAATGAAAATAAAATTTTAAAAGAAAAAATTTCAAAATTTGCTGTAGGAGCAAAAATAGCAAATCAAGCGTGGTTTAGGGATCCTACGGTAAGGATAGTAAGGAGAGGATACACTGACATGGCCGAAGAAAGAAACAACGAAGAGATGACCGGGTTGAGGGTACTAGTCGAACAGCAAGCGGAACAAATGAGGAGACAGGCTGAGAACATGAACCGCATGATGGGAATGATAGAGGAGCTGAATCGCCGACCGCCGCCGCATGTAATTCCACCCATTATAGACCCGCCTTTGGGAGGAGGAGACGGAGATTGGTTTGACGATCAAGAGGCACATTGGAACGATGCACTAAGAGCCAATAGGGACAGAGAGAAAGATGAGAAGGAGAAACTGTTGACCGAGAAGATAGAAAAGTTGGAAAGGGTAATGCGCAAGGCTCAGGGAGTGGATACCTATCTGATGGAACTGGAAGGATTGTATGACGGAGTCCACGAAACGCTGCCAGCTGGTTTCAAAATGCCAGTTTTTGATAACTTTGATGGCACAGGCAATCCCCGCAGTCATGTCCGAATGTGAATAAGAGCTTTTCAGCCTAGTGGACTAAGCACTACCATGATGGCTGTTCTATTTCAACAAACCTTAACAGGAGCTGCTCTGTCGTGGTACGTTACACTTGAGCCAAGCAAAACCAGAGTATGGGAAGAAGTGATTAAGGCGTTTGTGGCACAATACGAGTACAATCAGGATTTGGATGTTACTGTCCGAGATTTGGAAACGACCAGGCAGGGGAACAAAGAATCATTCGCCGAATATTTGAGTCGATGGAGGGGAAAGGCAGCTAAAATGGTACAAAGGCCGCCTGAGAAAGACCAGATCCGAATGCTAATGAAAAATTTGCAACCAGTTTATCAAGAAAAGATGAGATTTCAGTCAATCAACACCTTTGTCGAGGTATTCGATGTAGGGACGAGAATCGAGGATGCAATTCAAGAAGGAACAGTCAAGAAGGAGGAGCCGCAGAACCGATATCGAAGGCCCAGTTATGGATCAAATGGAGGGCACTCGGGGGGTCACTCTGGCCCCACCGATGTCAATGCACTTAGCGAGCCGGAGAAAAAATTCGATATCACCAGAAACCATCCAAGAGGAGGGGAGGATAAGCCACTGAGGAAGTTTTCAGACTTGGGAGTATCATTATCAACCGCCCTCGACAGGCTATTGGCAAAAGGGCATCTCCGTCAGCTAGAACCTCGACCCCCGCCGAGTCCACTCCCACCACATTTCAAGGGAGATCTCTACTGCAAGTATCATCAACAAAAGGGCCACTCAACGGATCGGTGCATGAGATTATGGCACGAAATCCAAGACCTCATTGACAACAAAGTGATATCCGAACCACCTGTCAAAGCCCCCAATGTCACCAAGAATCCTCTGCCGAACCATCGTGCTGTACCACCGCCACGGGGTCTTTATTTCTTTGGGGTAGAAGAAGCGGCATTCGATCCATCCAAGCTAATCACAAAGGTCGGAGAACCGAAGAAGTTCTATCAGTTGCCAGAAAATTCGGGGATCTGCATGCTTGGAAGCCAGCCAGGGATATGGGAAAACGAAGTGACAAGGCCATTAGATTGGTGGGTCCAAGAAAGCAATGATCGGAACATAGGCCAGGTAGGGGAGGATGATCTATGGTATCAAAGCGACGAAGAGGCAAAAGAAGGCTCAAAGACCATTTCAGAAACCGACAACATTTGGGCAAAAGAAGAGATCGACCATTTGACTCGATCTGGTAGGCACTTCAAGCCGCATGAATTAGAGGAAGATCACCCGGGGAGAGAGCTGGAGAAAGGAAAAGGAAAAATGAACGAGGAAGAAGAAGAGGATCGGGTCCTAAAGCAAATGAAGAAGACTCAGGCTAACATCACTGTCTGGGGGTTGCTGATTGCCTCCACACGCCATAGACAGGCGGTCCTAGACGCTCTGAATCAGGCTGATGTGTCTATCGACACCACCTCGGAAGACCTCATAGGATTGATCAGCAGGATTCCGACTTCGGCTATCACCTTTTCATCAAATGACTTACCTCCGGGAGGACCCACGCTCAACAAGCCACTGTATATCACCGTTGAATGTTTGGGGAACACCGTGCCCTCTTGTCTCGTTGACAACGGGTCTGCTCTTAATGTATGTCCCTTCCGCACAGCCAAGCGAATGGGCCTAGATGAATCTTCCTTTGTGCCGTCTCAACAGAAAGTCCGGGCATATGACAACACCCAAAGAGCAGTCATGGGCATTATCTTTCTTAATCTCGCTATCGGGTTGATGGAAAAAGAAGCTGAGTTCCAAGTCATCGATATCCCCGCTTCTTTCAATCCGCTGCTGGGAAGGCCTTGGTTGGACAGTTTGGGCGCTATACCATCGACGATCCATCAAAAAGTTAAGTATGTCTGGGAAAACAAAGTCTGTGATATCCTCGGAGACAGTTGGGTTCGTTCGTCCGAAGCGTCGTCAAGTGCACCGGTCCTAGAATTACAGCTACAAGAAGAAGAAGCGAAAATGGGAGGATTCGAGTTCATCAGCGTGATAGAAGAAGGAAAGTCGGGAGAGTCCCTACCGCCCCATTTCGATCAGTATGCTAGTCCAGTGGTCGCCGGAATCATGAAGAAAATGGGCTTCTTTCCAGGATTAGGACTGGGAAAGAACCTTCAGGGCCTGCCGGAGCTTCCAAAAATTCCTACTCAGACTAACACTCACGGCTTGGGGTATCAGCCAATAAAGAAGGAACTAAGGGTAAAGAAGAAGGCTTTCGATGCACCACTAGACCCTTACTTGAAGACGCTCAATGGATACTTCGTGAAGGAAGGAGAGGATTTCCCCTTCTGTGGTTTCCCAAAACCATGGATGGACCAAAAAGACAAATGCATGAAGCCGGGGTTCGAGATCTTCTTCTCCCACGAATTTTCTGGGTACAAAGACCGATTTTTGCAAATGCCTGAAAAGTCTGTTGCTGCCAAGGACTGGATTGGTACGCTAAACGGTTCTTCCATGAAAGATCTGCTAGGCGAAGGGAACGCAGAGGTCATAAAGGAAGATCCCGGAAAGACCAAAGATGAATACGTCGAGGGCATAGTGGAGGAAGCTGTCGAGAGTGAAGAAAGTGAGGAAGAGAAGGCTGAGGAAGAAGAGATGGAGAAAATCACCAAGACAGGAGGTCCGAAAGAATGCTTTATTACTGGCCTGGGAGGGGAGCACAAGAAGGAGTGGGTTTTTGAGTCTAGTGATAGGTTCCCCCCACACCCAGAGTCTGTAATGGCCCAAATGAGGCGTCTTTCAATTTCTATGTCTGTTGTAATCACTCCAAAGAAAATCAATGAAAGTATGACTGATTCTGCCTACTCGAACGCGCTTAATGAATGTGATGAATGTGATGATCATGAAATACCTATTGAACTGCAAAAACTAATTGAAAAAGAAAAAGAATCTGCATGTAAAATCATTGAGGACACCCTGACAATTAATCTTGGAAATGAGAACAATCCTCAAAATGTCTTCATCGGCTCTACACTTAGCAATAAAGAAAGTACAGAACTAATCAGTCTATTAAATGAATTCAAAGATGTTTTTGCATGGTCTTACAATGATATGCCAGGTATCGATCCGAAAATAGTCCAACACCACATCCCTCTCTTTCCCAATTCAAAACCCATAAAACAAAAATTGAGGCGAATGAGGCCAGAATGGGCACTCAAGGTAAAAGAGGAGGTTGAAAAGCAATTAAGAGCTGGATTCTTGATGGTCACCGAGTATCCCGAGTGGATTGCCAACATTGTGCCTGTCCCAAAGAAGGATGGTCGTGTTAGGGTTTGCGTGGATTTTTGGGATTTGAACAAAGCAAGCCCTAAGGACGATTTCCCATTACCCCACATCGACGTGTTGGTTGATAACACTGCGGGACTTGAACTTCTATCTTTCATGGATGGGTTCTCCGGGTACAATCAAATCCTCATGGCTCCTGAGGATAGAGAGAAAACCACGTTCATCACTCTGTGGGGGACATATTGCTATAGGGTCATGCCATTCGGGCTCAAGAATGCAGGCGCAACCTATCAAAGGGCTGCCACCACTTCACTGCACGACATGATCCACAAAGAGGTAGAGGTGTATGTGGACGATATGATTGTGAAATCCAAGGAGAGGAGAAGGCACCTAGAGGCTTTGAGAAAGTTCTTTGGGAGATTGAGGGAGGCTGAAATGCACGTTCGGAGTCACTACTGGCAAGCTGCTAGGATTTCTCATTACCCAAAGGGGAATAGAAGTGGACCCTACCAAAATAAAGGCCTTAACCGAGATGAACCCACCAAGAAATGAGAAAGAACTGAGAGGGTTCCTGGGTAGAATACAATTTATAAGTCGTTTCATTTCAAAGCTCACCATGACCTGCAACCCGCTGTTCAAGCTACTCAGAAAGGGAGAGAGATTCAATTAGGACACCCCGTGTCAACAAGCCTTCGACAAAATCAAAACTTACCTCCAGAACCCACCTGTCTTGTCACCACCTTCACCCGGGAGACCTTTGTTACTTTATCTCTCTGTATCCGAAGATTCAGTGGGATGTATGCTAGCCCAAGAAGGAGAAGAGGGGCGCGTGGAGAAGGCCATTTACTACTTAAGCAAGAGAATGGTAGGATATGAGTTAAAGTATTCGCCCTTGGAGAAGGCCTGTTGGGCCTTGGTTTGGTGTACCCGTCGCCTCCGCCACTATATGCTAGCCTTCCCTGTAATCCTGATATCCCGAATGGACCCATTAAAATACATGTTCGAAAAACCCGTCTTGACCAGTAGGATTTCCCGTTGGACCATGATGCTAGCTGAGTTCGACAACAGATATGTTACCGCCAAGTCTGTAAAAGGAAGGGCTGTCGCCGAGTTTTTAGCTGACCTCGCTGTAGAATCTGAGGACAAGGGAGACTTCAAGTTCCCAGATGAAGGAATAATGGAAGTCAAGGAGGAGTTGTGGAGAATGTACTTTGATGGAGCAGCCAACCAGTTAGGTTACGGGGTCGGAAACATTATCATAGCACCAGACGGAGTCCCTACCCCATTAGCTGTCAAACTCAAATACGACTCAAACAACAATACTGCGGAGTACGAAGCCTGCATAATTGGGATGGAAGCGGCTTTGGCTTTGAAAGTCGGACGGATTGATGTCTTCGGAGATTCCAACTTGATCATATCCCAGGTTCGAGGAGATTGGAGGGTAAAGCATGAGAAATTGAGACCTTACCATGACTATCTAGAAAGCCTGAAAGCGCAATTCTGAAAGATTTCCTTTTACTATCTCCCTCGTGAAGAAAACCAACTAGCCGACTCTTTTGCTACCTTAGCCTTGATGATCCAAATCCCTTCCAAGATTGCCATGATCCCGCTGTCCATAGAAGTAAGGAATCAACCGTCATTCGAAATGATCGCAGCCATAGAGAGAGAAGATGAAGCGCCTTGGTATGTGGACGTGTGGAAGTTCATTAAAGAAGGAGAATACCCCGAAGGAGCCTCAAAAAAGGACAAGAAGGCGATACGACGATTTGCTGCTCAATTTGTGATCTACGCGGATAAACTATGGAAGAAGTCCTACACCGGGTATAATTTGGAGTGTTTATATAGAAGGGAAGCTAAGAGAATGATGGAGGAAATACATGAGGGAGTATGCGGGCCCCACATGAACGGGCACATGCTGGCGAAGAAGATCATCCGACAAGGGTACTATTGGACGACCTTGGACAAAGACTGTTGTGAATATGTTAGAAGGTGTCACAAGTGTCAGATTCATGCAAATCTGATGCACACCCCACCATCGCAGCTCTATAGCATGACCACCCCTTGGCCATTTTCCGTATGGGGGATTGATATCATCGGTGAAATAGTTCCAAAGGCTTCCAATGGGCACCGGTATATAATCGTGGCAATCGATTATTTTACAAAATGGGTAGAAGCGGCCTCATATGCGACTTTGAAAGCCAAAGATGTGGTGAGTTTCATCGAGAAGAACATAATCTGCAGATATGGAGTCCCGAACGAGTTTATCTCTGATCATGGCAGTCATTTCCAGGGGGAGGTCATTCCGCTCTTAGAAAAGTATAAGATCACTCGCCATCAGTCATCCCCGTATAGGCCCCAGACGAATGGAGCAGTAGAGGCAGCGAATAAGAATGTTAAAGCAATCTTGGGGAAGACGACAGATACGTATAAGGATTGGCATGAGAAGCTGCCATTTGCTTTATGGGGGTATCGGACGTCAGTAAGGACTTCAACGGGTGCTACGCCATACTCGCTGGTCTACGGAATGGAAGCAGTCCTTCCAGTCGAGGTGGAAATACCCTCTCTCAGAGTCTTAACAGAATGTGAAGTGGCAGAATCAGAATGGATACAGGGAAGGTATGAGGAATTGATGCTGCTCGATGAAAGGAGGCTGACCGCGATAAACCATACTCGGGGGTACCAGAAGAGAATAGCTCGTGCTTTCAACAAAAAGGTCCGCCCAAGGAAGCTTGCTGAGGGTGACCTGGTCCTCAAAGAACTGAAGGTGCCTGTTTATGACCCCAGAGGAAAGTTCAAACCCAACTGGGTCGGGCCGTACATCATTAAGACCCTCCTTTCGGGAGGGGCGGCCTATCTCATGGACCTGGACGGGATTGAATTCAAACAGCCAATTAACCTCGATCGCCTCAAGAAATACTTTGCTTGAAACCATTTCTTCCGAAGCCTCCTACCTTGATGAACTACGCTTGACCTGATTCCCGCTAGGGGATACGTAGGCAACCAACTTGGTTCGGTCATTTCAAAGAGAGAGAAAAAAAAAAACGGTGCTAAACTAGGGGCAAACTGGCGTTTGCCCAAAGCCGCTTCAAAGCCTTGAAACCAGGGGCAAACTTCGTTTGCTAAGCCAAAGAACCCAGAAGGGTAAGTACTATAAAAAAGCAAATGAGAATTCATAGAAGGATTAAAGTTAAAGCAAAGAAGCAAAGTAAAGAGCCAAGTTAAGACATCAAAAGGGTAATTCTTCATAAAAGATTAATCGAAAGGGTGGACACTTTAGATTTAGCATGAAAACACTTCTTGAAAAGGAAAAATAAGAAAAATCACATTCAAAAAGCGCAAACAAAGGGAAGGCAGGGTCTGTCAGAAGAGTTTCGTAAAATGTCAGGCATTTTCCCTGTTTTCGTCTACTTTATTATGCATGTGTCTGTCAAGCTCGCCTCGCAGCCCAGGTTTGGATCTCTAGAAGATACTCAGTAGTAGGCACAGTCAGAGCAGGAATCCTCGGGAACGGAGCAGCCATTCTATTGGGCAAAGCCTCCATGAAAGCCTTCACGATAAAAGGACGCAAAGGGAATCCCCTGGTGAAATCAGCGGTCACAGATTCAGTGACATCTTGCAAAAGTCCGAACTGACGGACGACTCGGTCAGGAATGTAGAAAGTCGTAACGTGCAAACGCGGCAGCCAGATGCCAGACCGCCCTGGGAGGCGTACAGCAACAGAGCGATGGATCCACGACGGACAAACCCAGCAGATGTCACTAGGAGAAAGACCCTGAAGCCAATCAAGCCACGCGTCGGCGGACTGAAACAAGCTGTGAATCTCCATGCGATCATAAGGAAGTGACCCACGGAGATGGGAAGCATGAATGAAGAGGTCCAAACGCTCCATGAGCCAAACCTGCAAGACAAAAGGTGCTCCAGCAGATAACATGACCCCGGTGGCATGAGCATGGCCCAATCCAATCAGAGTTTCACCAAGGACTAGCATAACAGCGCTCTTCATCTCCCGCAAACCGCAGGCGATGGGTTTGAGAGTGTCCGAAGATGACCGAAAGAGGAAGTAAGACAGCATAGCAATCGACAAGGCACTACGTCGAATAATCTGATACTCACCATCGTAAGGGTCCCCTATGGGAGCGTAAACAGAAGAAAGGCGCTCAAAGTCGATTTGCCTGTCATGAACAAAAGAGCCCGCCGCATTCCGAGACGTGTGGAGAAGGCTGGCTAAGTCCCGAACATACCCGGCCTGAATCTGAGGAACCATCAATTCAGCAGAAGGATCCGTGTGGAGAATGGCGCTAAACTCCTCAAATAGGGGACAAATCTCCTGAGAGCCAAAACGAAAGACATTGAGAGCGGGATCCCAACATTGGACGGCGGCGCGAAGTAGACCCTCATTTAGATTCATCTGTTGGAAAGAGAAGAGATCGTTTAGTCTGAAGCACTCAAAATTGAGCTTATCAATGCCGGAGAGAGTATCCATCCATGGGAAGAGGATTTGAGAACTAATGGGGGCCATTTGAAGGGGAAATGAGGAGAAATGAGAGGTGTTTTGCGGAACTTTGAGAATGAAGGGATATAAATAGAAGAATAAGGCTGTCTACCTACCCGCGGCACTCGATAAAGTGCAGCGGCACTCGATGAAGTGCCGCGCGGCAGTCAGCGAATGCCGTTGCGGCATTTACAGACTGCCGTAGCGGCTCTCACTGAGTGCCGCGGAGGCTTAACCGAGTGCCGTTCTGAGTTTTTCATTGGCCAAAATATGTTTGTAACACGATCAGCACACCTGCAAAAAGAAAACTAATTGAGAAGCAATAAAAAAACGTGCGCATCATGCAGCACGTAAAAATACATTCATTCATTCATTTCATTTATTTTCAAAAGATAAAAGAAGCAAGAGCATTCAAAATAAAGTCGGGACCAAACCATGGTCCCACATACGGCAAGAGTTGGACCAAGCTATGGTCACACATACGGTGAGTAAGCAAAGAAAACATAAATGTGCAAAGCATCTATCCTACCAACTATAAGGAAGCAACCATAAAAAATAAAGCATATGTGTATATATATACAGTCATCCACCAAAATAAAAAAATCCTCTCAAAAGAAAACAAAAAGCAGGATCAGCTCCAACCCCGACCCCGGCCGCGAGTCTGACGGGTCGTGCGCCTAAGAGGCTCCTCCTCTGACTCAGTCCCGGTGCCTCCACCACTCTCTCCACGCCCGCTGCCTCGGCCTCTGCCACCGCTAGTGCCCTCGCCGACGCCTCCGCCACGCCCAGCACTGCTACCTCCGGCCGCCACGCCCAACACTGCTACCTCCGGGGGCATCGCTGAGAGAGATGCCGAACTGCTGAAGCCGATGCTGGAGCTGTCCCACCTGCTGAGACAGGACTCTGTTCTCCTCCATTTGGAAGAGAGGGGATGAGTCCAGAAAAGTGTTGAAAGGACATTTGGAATACTAAGAATATGGAAAGGGTAGGAGATCATACCTGGGCCCTCAACTGAACCGCAGCAGTCGCCCGAGCTCCCTCAGCCTGAAAACAAGAGCCAGGAATAAAAATCAGTAAAAAGAGATACAATCCCGGTCAAAAGTGGGAATGGGGATAAATTTCTTACCATCCACTCCCGCCCGAGAACCCACTGTCGCACGCTATGGGCATACACTAGGCCCTCCTCCGCATAAGCACGCGGGACGACGTCATAATGTAGGGGTATGGTGGGAGCACCATGTGAAAGTCGAGGAATCGTCGTCGAGTGGGGCTCCTCGAATGAGACGGTCGACATAGTCCAGTCCCACTCGGGCAAGGCAGGAGCTCGAACCGCGGCAGGAACAAGCTGCAAGCAAAAGAAATAAAGCATGGGTAAAGAATAAAAAAAAAAAAGAAAATTCACAGAAATAATAAAGGAATCGTTTACTCACCCGAGTCACTTCCATCAGAGGAAAGTTCGGCATCAGCTTGGCGGCACGGAAAGCCGCATAACCTGACGGGTCGTCCAAAAAGCCGTGGATACCGAAGCTGGCTCGAGCAGCCGTAAGATCGCCGCCCTGAAGCGTGTCTGTGGCCCTCATAGAGACGGGGGGAGGGAATGGCACATAGAACCCGGGGGCCGCTATCGACTGCCGGGTCACTCTCTCTCCCAAATACCATGCCATACCCTCTGACCCACCATCAAGAAGTCGCCTCGTCGGGTCATACCCAGCCGACTCTCGCAACCCCACCCTAGCCTCAGGCAAGACCCTGAGCCACGGCTGCCAATGCACGTGCCCCTCCCTCAGGTTCGTCAGGAAGTTCCTGAACGAAACAAAATCATGAGCCCCGGTCTTCCTCCCAACTCTGTCCTTCGCCCATTTCAGCCCCTGGGGCATGATAAGGGCGTCGGCATCGCGTGTCTGAGGAGACATCATGCGAAGATACTCGTGGGACCAAATCTGTGATACAAAGAGAGAAGAAAGAAGATTAGTCCCATATTTAAAAAAAAGAGGAAGAAAGAAATATGATAATGAGCAATACAAAAAAAAAGTATACCTCCCACGCTCTCCAATACCCGCCAGTAGCAGCCGACCTGTCCCGGGAAATGACGCTCATATGCCTGTACAGGATGGCCAACCCTGTACCAACCCAGTCGTACTCGGCAACCTGGTCCAGGCGCTCCAACGACGCTACCAGGGAAGCGGAAATCCGGTCCCCCTTGGTGCTCAACAAGGAGCACCCCAGCACATACATCAAGAAACCTCGGGCCATCTGCTCGTCTGTAAAGCCGGGCTTCCCCCGAAAAGTATCCATGAACCACCGAGCAGTGACCAAGGCCTCCTCCGGGACCACCCCGAGCAAGGGCTCCATCTGATCCCACTCCTGGTCTGTAAGGTGCCGCAGGGGCTCTCCTCCGAATGGGATCCCCGTAATCATGCTGAAGTCTAGGGGGGTCATCGTCATCTCCCCAAAATCAAAGTGGAAGGTACTCGTAGTATCCCACCACCGCTCCGCCAGCGCATGTATCTGCTGAAGGTCGTTGGAGCTCTTCGTCAAAAGCTTGACGAAGTCTCCAAACCCTGCGGCATCCACCAAAGCCCTCACAGTCGGGCTCAGCTCTATGTACCACTCATGGCCGTGGGCGAGGCTGCCATGCCCCTTCAGCACCTTCGGCTGCAACTGCAAGAAAAGAATAGAAAGTTTTGTTGTTAGGAAATAGATAAGGAAGAGAGCAACAACAGTAAATAAATAACAAATAAAGGAATAGAAAACCCAAAAGTATTCACAAAGGATTTCACAAGCAAGGCACTTATTTGCGTTCAAAAAAAAAAAACATTCAATATTCTAGCAAGGTTTCGAAAAGAAAAGAAAAGAGGGAGGGTAGTTTGTCCGCATTTCTGAAAATACATGCATATATGAATCCAAGGGAAGTAATACATGATCACAAGCATTCAAGAGCCAAGTTTGAACAATAAAAGGGCGCTTAGCACACCCGAGAAAATTCACAAGTATAATAAGTAAAAGGGGAATGTTCGGGATTTCATTCAAATGACATCACATTCATAAACCCTAAGAGGAACAGAAAAGAATTGAGAAAAGCCGAAAATCTTTTAAAGTTGAAAAGGAAATAAAAGAACCAATACAGTTGGGACACCCGAAAACCCAATGTACAAGGGAGAATAATAAGTTCTGATTCGTTAAGCATGAAGTTCATAATAACAAAATAAATAAAACTTCTTTACAAGTAAAGCATCAGAGACGCACAAGGGCGCCACGAGCATGTCATGCAGAACAGGGTGTCTAAGAGTGGTGACAATTCTACGTTGCATTCACAAGGAGGAGGATATACGAGAAAGAAATACAAGAAATAAGAAAAGAGAAGCGTTTACCTCGCGCTTAAACGCGCGGGCCGACAGATGCTCATCAGGATCCCTCAGTAGAAGCGTGGCGTCTGGGTGATGCGTAGCAGTATACCTGGCCCTCTTCTTGCGTCCTGAACCACTCGCCATAATCTGTCAAAGAAAAGAGAGAATTCGAGCGTTGGATTCATGAAAATTTTAGAAAAATGAGGAAATAAATGAGATTAATCAAGTTTTGATCGAGTAGAACGAACCTGATAAGCCCCTGGTAGATCAATCCAAGCTAGGAAAGAAAAAGGAAATTTTTCTCCAGAGAGATTTCGAGATGAAGAGAGTGAGAGAATGAGAGAAAGGGAAGAGAACCCCGGCGGTTTAAGCCACTGCCCCTCAAACGCGGCACTAATTTTTCCGTGCGCGGCAGTCAGTCAACTGCCGCGCGGCACTCGCCGAGTGCCGCAACGGCACTCCGTGAGTGCCGCACGGCAGTCACGGACTGCCGCGAAAAACCGCGTGTGCCGCGATTAAGGCGGTTCAAAGATATTTACATTCCCCCCAAAAATTCAAATCAAGTCCCGAAAATTGAATTTGAGGCCCCAAAAATTGCCCTCATTGCGCTTTTGGCCCTCAGGGTCGTTTCTTAGGTACACATTGACTACAAATTTTGGAATTTTAAAAATGTTTGAGCCCGTGGGCCCCCAATTTTTTGAAAATTGGAGATGTTTGAGCCCGTGGGCTCCCGATTTATGAAAATAAAAATATTTGAGCCCGTGGGCTCCCAATTTTGAAAATCGCAGTACTTGAGCCCGCGGGCCCCGACTCTTGAAAAATTGAAAATATTTGAGCCCGTGGGCCCAGATTTATATTCTCGGTTTTTTCGCAACGGACTTGCGTCAACCCTCGTTTTTGAGAATATAACGGACTTATATTCCCGATTTTTGCAACGGACTTGCGTTGACCCTCGTTTTTGAGAATATAACGGACTTATATTCCCGGTTTTCGCAACGGACTTGCGTTGACCCTCGTTTTTGAGAATATAACTGACTTATATTCCCGGTTTTCGCAACGGACTTGCGTTGACCCTCGTTTTTGAGAATATAACGGACTTATATTCCCGATTTTTGCAACGGACTTGCGTTGACCCTCGTTTTTGAGAATATAACGGACTTATATTCCCGGTTTTCACAACGGACTTGCGTCAACCCTCGTTTTTGAGAATATAACGGACTTATATTCCCGGTTTTTGCAACGGACTTGCTTTGACCCTCGTTTTTGAGAATATAACGGACTTATATTCCCGGTTTTCGCAACGGACTTGCGTCAACCCTCGTTTTTGAGAGTGTAACGGACTTATATTCCCGGTTTTCGCAACGGACTTGCGTCAACCCTCGTTTTTGAGAATATAACGGACTTATATTCCCAGTTTTCGCAACGGACTTGCGTCAACCCTCGTTTTTGAGAGTGTAAGGGACTTATATTCCCGGTTTTCGCAACGGACTTGCGTTGACCCTCGTTTTTGAGAATATAACGGACTTATATTCCCGGTTTTCGCAACGGACTTGCGTCAACCCTCGTTTTTGAGAATATAACGGACTTATATTCCCGGTTTTCGCAACAGACTTGCGTCAACCCTCGTTTTTGAGAATATAACGGACTTATATTCCCGGTTTTCGCAACGGACTTGCGTCAACCCTCGTTTTTGAGAATATAACGGACTTATATTCCCAGTTTTCGCAACGGACTTGCGTCAACCCTTGTTTTTGAGAGTGTAACGGACTTATATTCCCGGTTTTCGCAACGGACTTGCGTTGACCCTCGTTTTTTAGAATATAACGGACTTATATTCCCGGTTTTCGCAACGGACTTACGTCAACCCTCGTTTTTGAGAATATAACGGACTTATATTCCCGATTTTTGCAACGGACTTGCGTTGACCTTCGTGATCAAATCAAAAGCACTTTCATGACTCCTGTGTCACATTTTGCATGAAAAATCTTGCCTGACTAACACGCCACGAAATGCGCGTCGTACGTAGGAAAACATGATAAGCATGACATTTACACAATTAGGTCAATTTAGAAAACGCCATTGCAATACACTTGCATCACGACAGGATAGGTGCATCCATCCGTGTGACTACTTGCGTCTGTGAATGGTCAACCCATGCCTGAACTACGCTTTGGTCTAATTCCTGACAGGGATACGTAGGCAGCTCGTCATGGAGCACGACCAATTAGAATTCCGCTGCACGCCCGTTTTTGCAACGCAATTTTGTTTTTGCCTAAATTCGACAGTCAGGTCAAAGGCTTGTCTTCACACAGGCTTTGACATTCACTTATGGGACGCGTTGCTCCACAAGCTCTGTCAAAGAGGGGCAAACTGTAGACACCCCAATTTTGACCGGCCGTCGAATTTAGGAGAGCGTCACCTCCACGTCCAATGATGACAATGACCGAAAAATCCGAAGTATTCCAAGCTCTTCAGAAAGTTCTCCAAAACGCGATAAAATTTCACAGAAAGAGGGAAATACCAGGTATTTAGGAGATTTCAGATATAAAACACAACTTTTGGAAAGGATCTTCAAAAAAAATTTGTTTCAAAAAGAGAAAAGACCTAAAAGGGGAACCTTAGCCAAAAACGGCACACGGAAGACTGCCGCGGCACTCCCTGAGTGCCGCGCGGCAGTCAGAGAATGCCGTTCTGGCGTTCACCGAGTGCCGCCACAGATTTCTGACTATCGTTCGCTTTTAAAGTCTGTATTTTGCAGAGCAATACGTATGCGTATGCGAATAAGAACAAAAAACTGATAAAGTAAGACTGACAAAAATGCGGCAATCCATTAATGGCCGCGGCATTTGATGAATGCCGCGCGGCAGTCATGAAGTGCCGTAACGGCATTTGATGAATGCCGCAGCGGCAGTCACGGAATGCCGCGGCAGTATCTGGACTGCCGCGCTGGACAGCAGTCTGCATAATTTCATAAAGTACACATTGTACCAACAAATGAGAGAATTACACCTGTTTTTTTTGCTCCAAAATTCACCAAAAATACCTGGTAATTTTGCTTATAAAAGAGAAGGGATCTTCCTAAAAGAGGAGAGACCAAGAAGAACACCAAGAAACATATTGGGAGAGAGAGCATATGCAAAAATACTTCCATTACACCAACATTTTTAGAGAGAAAAGAGAGTGTTTAGAGAATTAGAGAGAAGAGCTTGGAAGATCTTCAAAGAAAAGAAAACTTTGAGGATAATTTGGAGGTGATCCTCTAACCATAGATTATTGGCTTTTTCCTTTCTTCTCTTAAAATCTCTAATCCTAAAATCTTTCACAATTTTCTTTGTTTATCAAGTAAACTTAGGAGTTTCTTTTTGTTTTCATATTAATTTCTTCCACTTTCTTGTTTATATTCTTCTCTTGAAGGTCTTGGAGATCTTCAATATCTCTTTTGATCTCTTGAGCATGATCTTTTGAATCCCATGTAGGCTTGTGCTTCACATAGGAGTCAAAGTTTGATCAACACTTCATAAGAGGATCCAAGTCCATACTCATTCTAAACTTGATGTCTTGAGGAACCCCTTCTATATTCCTTTAGGACTCATGAGTCATAGTCATGTCTCCCTCTCCAATGACCATCAAATGGTAGGAGAATGTAGTTTTGAGTCTAAACCCATCTCCATGGTTTAGATTCCTTATCTTATAGATTTCATGAAGTCTATCCATATTTCATTTGAAATCTATGAAGAATAAAGGTTTGTAGTCTCCAATGGCCATCAAATGGTAGGAGAAGTGGTTTGGTTCAACTCAACTTCATGGTTCAATAGTTGGAGTTACCAAATAAAAGTTGAACTAGCAAAGTAAAAACAGTGAATCCACAAACTGTTTTTGATCAAAGATTTTTAGTTCCAAATCTAACCGTTGAAATCAAGTGAAACCAACGGGAAAATGTCAATAACATGATATTCTACCACTGCAATTTTTTCTTTAAGGTGGTTTCATGTTTAGGATGGTTTGATCATGAGTTGTGTGACACAAATACAATCTGCCCAGAATTTCAGAATAGTTTCAGAACAGTGACACTCTTTTGAAACAATTAAATCAGAGTTCTAATAAAGTGTTTGTGACTCCAAATAATTTTTTCCATGAGGTTTAATGTGTTAGGAAGTCACCCTAAAAAGAACAAAGCAATTCGGATTTTTTTACTATTTTTAATAAATCGTGCAAGAATTCTGGACAAAATGTTGTAAAGTGCTGAGTGATGTCTAGTATTTTTCATATTCCCGGCGATCCGACTGTGGGAACTTTGATTTTCTTTTTGATTTGAAAACTAGACTCACAGAGGCATATTGAGTCCAAAAATCGTCAAGATCAAACCATGGGAGATATGCTTTTTTTTTTCTTTTAAGTTCTGGTCTGCTTTCTGCAATTTTCAGAGTCTTTATGACATATTTGACTTACTTTGTAAATAAGGGTCTAAATGACTTTTCTATGATCTAGGGCTTAAACCATGCTTTAATAATGATTAATTAGACTTAAATCCCAAAGCTTAATGATTCAAATCAATGCATAAATTCATAGTTAATGGCCTAGTCTTGTTCATATTCATGAACTCATGTACATTAATGCTTATAATTAGAACTAGTAATTGGATAAAGTTGGATTTCATTGCTTGCTAGGTATAAGTTAGAGAATTAGGATTGATTGTTTGATATCATATTATTATTATGTGAAGCATGTGGACTAACCCTTTGTTTTGTAGCGCTATTAAGGTATGATTTCTAGGACCCCTCTTTAGTTTATCTTAATTTCTTGATTTTATTGATTTTTCGACTTAATGCGCGACACCTTAGAATTAGGTTTTGCCTTATGTGTATATGTGATTAGAGACTCTTTTAAGGATTTTCTTTTGTTCGCATGCATTGCACGTTTACTATCGCTGCTGGATCCCGGGTAAGTTCACTTGTTCTCTATTGCCTATCATATCGCTTGTTACCTGAATTATGTGGCTTTTTGAATGATATTTTGTCAATTGCAATTTTACACCCTTTGGACATGCTTTTGTGATGTATATGTATATATGTATTAGTTGAGGACATGCTTAGATTAATAAATTTGATTAAAAGGATGTTGAGTAGAGGCCTATCGCAAGATAGGATAAGAGAGGGTGTTTTAGTCCGATGGGCTCCTTCCTCTCTCATTCCATAATCCCCGGACCTAGTTAATCTTTGGTTTCGTAAATGATCAGTTTCCTTTCAAAATGGTTTCTTAATTTTTCCTTTTAAAAATTAAGTGGCGACTCATTTGTTTTAGAAATTGATTTTGAAAAGCTGTGGGTAAGTCAACCTGCGATATCCACAGGACCCATAAAGGAAAATTTTTATTTTCCCTATTTTTGGCTTACTCCAGGGCGTGACATTAATACATAAATACAAAAGGAAATGGGTCGGTGTTACACATTCTACTAATGAACAAGTAATAGCAGCAGAATTCTTATGAGAAGCTGAAACTAGGCCGCTGAGTGACTAGGTACAATACGCATCATTGAAAATATGCAGCTACCATATGTGCCCTAGATTATTATATACACCAAATTTGGATCTTTAATCCGATGTGATATGAGATTTACAAAACCATTAATTATCACTTTGTATCTTAGAATACATGAAGTTGTGAAAAATCTAAAACTTGTGTTGTGGAATAAGATTTATGGGTCGTGCTTAAACCATGTATTAGTGTGCTTCAACTTTTCCACTTAACACCGATATCTAGATGAATGGAAATCACTTCTTAGAAAGTATAGTGAGCTTAATTTGATCATTCACGTACAGTTTACAAGTTTTGTTGTTTTCAAACTTAAACAAATACATTGTATTTTGGACATTCCACGACAAAAGTGTAGAAAGGAAGTAGAAAAGTTTATTGCCAGTGATTACAGACTGAGTTAAAAGAATGAAACAAATGCATTATGTCAATTTTCAAATGAATACAAGCCACTTAGACAAATGCATTAAGTTTATTTTTAAATGATTACAAACCACTTAGATAGGTCAAATGTTAAAAATTACTAGAACTTGCTTACAGATAATAGTCATGCCCCCTGGATTAACCATCTATTAAATGAGAAAAAAGTTTAGCTTAAATAGGTTTTCAATCATGCATATGTAATTCAATACATAATCAAACAACAACAATAAATTGTACACATCCATATAGGTTAGCTCTCAGATGAGAGTGTAAAGTTCATAAGTCGAGAAAAATACAGTATATAAAATGAAACGCAGACATGGACACTGCTGCGTGCCACACACGTAGCCCTCCGTTAGTTTATATATATCACACACACATTATTAGTTTAAATCCTAGATTTGAGCATTGTTTGTTTTATTACGAAGTTTTCTTGTTACCTAATTTACAAAAATTGGTGCTAATCAGTTGGCGCAACCATAATTCCCCATTTTTCCCCTCAATTTTCTAACCCCTAAATCTCCACCTAATGTCACGCCCCGACGTAGCATAAATATGGAAAGTGTTTAATTTCCTTTATGGACCCGTAGGTCGCGACAGTTTGAAGGATCGATTCCGTCCCAAACGTCGAACAACATAAAACCAAAATCAGAGTAGAGCAATCAAAGCTTACAAATATTTTTTTTCTAACTTATTACATATTACAGCACGGGGTCTCTAAAGGCACAAACTGCCTTAAAACAAAACAATAACTTAATATCTATTACAGTCATCCTTAGTACAAAACAGTTCATAACTTAAAACATATAAAAGTAAACTGTCTTTCCAGCAAGGATTCTCAGTTTGCATAGTCATACGGTCCAGCATAGTCATAACCTGAAAAGCCTGAACACGAATGTCTAGGGCGCATGAACGCCGTCAGCTTCAAGAAGCTGGTGAGTATTAAAAACATAACTTTGAATGTAAAACATACTTATTTACCGTTTTCCAGTTCTCATTTAATACAACAAGTTTACATTAAAGCAAAGACTTCATTTTAGGAAACAAGCACAATATTATTTAAAAGATATAATTCACATAGATGTGACCGTGTATGAGAACAGTGCACCATCTCATCTTACCGACTCTTTTCTCTCGACAAAACCCAACAACCCACTATCACACACCAGTATCTTTGAAATACTCCGATAGCCACACTTTAGCACAGGGGTGCCAGGGAATGTCAAGTTTGCCTCACACTTTGGTCCGTGGTACCAGGGAGTGTCCAATGCCTCACACTTTGACTACCTAATCCGCCATGCAAATACCGGAGGAACCCTCACCCAGTATCCAGACTCGGGTATCAGGGAGTGTCCGTAGGCCACACTTTAGCACTACCATGGGTGCCAGAGAATGTCCAAGTTCGGCTTCACACACTTTGATGCTACCATGGTTGTCAGGGAGTGTCCAGTTTTGCCACCGTCGCATTTCAAAGACACTCTCACCGCAATCTCATTCACAACACACTTTGGTAATCACTTACCAGGGAGTGTCCACAACACAATCTCAACCGCACTCACTATGCCACACTGACCATTACTCTTTTCCATACTGACCACCATTCACACTCACCATGCATGTACAACTGACTCCACTTGTATGTCATGAAACTTTAAAACATGAGGCAATTCACTGAATTATATAAACGATGTACGTACGGGGATTAATAAGCCGTAATACAATGTTTTAATCGTCCAAACAAACCCAAATAGGATTATGATTTAGCAAATTTCCCAAACAGAGCTTTAACAGTTCATAAAATATCACCCAAATAGTTCCTTAACACAAGACAAGCAAAAACTAGAAACTGCCAGAAGTCGCGCGCGCGGGCTGCTCGCGCGATATGTCCATTTTTCATTTTATTTATAAAAACTTTTTTAACTGCCGGAATTCACACAGCTCGCGTGCGCGGGCTGCTCGCGCGAAGGGTCGCTCGCGCGGGCCGCTTTAGCGATCGCGCGCGCGAGTTTTTGCAGAGTCTTCATCTTCTTCGTCAGAACTGCTCTGTTTCAGTTTTAAGAGGTCCTTTTGACCCATTTTCAAATCCGGAAGCAAATAGGGCATGTAATATATAAAATTCTTTATTTTTCAACAAGGATTAAGAATATATAATCAATTTAACATAATTCAAACCATAATTCTCAAATTTTATGAAAAATTAAAAGTTGTCAAAACTTAATTTCTAATATACTTTCTCCTATGGATAAATTAAGCTCTAAAACTTTAAACATAGCAACTATGATGTATAATCTTTCATAATTATCCATAAAAATAGATTTTGATTAACTTTGGAAAACCCAAGCTTTTGAGCTATGGAGTTCTTGAAGAAAATTGATCATGGTGGCTTTACAATTACAAGTATATACACAGGAAAAAAACATGAATTACATTTGCAGTGATTTTAGAATACTCACTGATTGAAGGTAGACGAAGTGTGTATGTGTTGAGAAAGATGAGCAATTAATTAAAACCAATTGAAGGTATGGAGGTTGAGGTTCTTCTCTTAAATTTCAGCGACAAAGAACTTTCAAGCTCTCTCTTTTAACTCTCTGAATTCAGTTTGTGAAGATATCTCCAGAAGGTGAAGACGTATGTGTGTTTATATAGAAAGCTATCAACAACTTTGTGCCCAAGTAATTTGTTGATCACTCAACAAAATGAATTGTTTTTCAATTACTAAATGAACAGCAAAACACAGCTCCTAAATACTAATACACTCACGTATATGTGTATACAATCAGCTCCTAGGGGTCAATTAGTTGTTTGGGAATTTCAACTTATGGCACAACATAACACACACAAGTTAAACATTCCCAAACAATGCCTTATCCAATGATGAGTTACCATAAATGGAAAGTAAAGTGTATGTCGAATCTATCTTTACATCACTTCCAAAATCTGTGGAAGTTCCATGCGGCACTGACAGTTTTGGACATGAACTGGCATTTTCGGGGCGGGGTGTTCACCACAAAAATACAGAAAATTCATTTTAACGTAGGAAATGATTTTCCGTTTTTATAAAAATACAGTTTGAATCCACAGTAAATATTTTTCACCGTTTTGAAATACAGTTTTGAAATCTAACACAGGTGTTGCTGAACTTTATAAAATCGCAGTTTGGCCCCAATAAGAATTTCAAATATGAAGTAAGGCAAGTCACAAGATTTTAACACATGAGAATTGAAATAAAAATAAAAGTAAACAATACAATTGAATTTAAATATGAAATACAAGCACCGATAAATAAATGAAAATGCAGGTTATTACACCCTCCATCCCTTAAACAGGATTTCGTCCCCGAAATCAAGACTAACTAGTCCTGAAACAAGTCCGGGTACTTCTTCCTCATCTCAGCTTCAACTTCACACGAGGCTTCATTCTCGTCATGGTGATTCCACTGAACCTTCACCAACGGAATGTCCTTATTCCTCAACTTCTTGATACTCGAATCTAGAATCTTCGTAGGTCTCTCCTTGTAAGAAACATTATGACTTGTCTCAATATCGTCATAACTGACCACATGCGACGGGTCTCGTATGTACTTTCTCAACATACTCACGTGAAAAATGTTGTGAACCCCAGACATCTTTGGTGGTAGCGCCAGTCGATAGGCCACTTTCCCGACACGTTCTAAAATCTCGAACGGTCCGATGAAATGCGGGGCTAACTTCCCTCTCTTGAGACCGAAGCGTACTACTCCTCGGGTTGGTGAAACCTTAAGAAGTACGTGATCTCCAACACTAAATTCCAAATCTTTCCGGCGTCGATCGGCATAACTCTTATACCTGCTCTGAGCGGTTCTCATCCTTTCCTTGACCAAGGAAATCTTCTTGTTGGTTTCTCTAACCAAATCTGGTCCCAACAATTATGTGTCCCCAACTTTTGTCCAACCCAATGGAAAATGACATGGTCATCTGTACAATGCTTCGGACGGAGCTATCCTGATACTCGTGTGATAGCTGTTGTTATAGGCAAATTCAATCAACGACAAGTGTGTTTCCCAAGATTCTTCAAAATTAATAACACAAGCCCTAATCATATCCTCCATGATCTGATTAACACGTTCAGTTTGCCCATCTGTCTGAGGGTGAAAAGCAGTACTCATCTTGAGCGAGGTTCCCATAGCTTCTTGCAGACTTTCCCAAAATCCAGAAGCAAAACGTGCATCACGGTCTGACACAATTGACACAAGCGCACTATATGGTCGCATAACTTGTTGTATGTACATCCGGCTCATCTTTTCCACTGGGTATGTCATACTGTAAGCAATGAAATGAGCAGATTTTGTCAATTGATCCACGATTACCCAAATGGCGTCATGATTATGTTGAGATCGAGACAATCCTACTACAAAATCTATGGTTATGTGCTCCCACTTCAAACCAGGAACAGGTAGCGGTTTCAACAATCCTGACGGTCTCTGTTGTTCAGCCTTGACTTGCTGACACGTTAAACATTTGGATACAAATTCGGCCACGTCTTTCTTCATACCTTCCCACCAGAAATTTCTCTTCAAATCTTTGTACATCTTCGTTCCTCCTGGGTGAATTGTATACCTTCATTTATGTGCTTCTTCCAGAATATCCTTCCTAAGCTCCTCACCATCTAGCACACATAACCTATCTCAGCACCGATATCCTCCGTCGACTCCCACCTTCCATTCTGTCGGGTGTTTCTCTGACATCTTCGCAAACCATGCTTGAAACTTCTCATCTTCTTTCTGAGCTCCAATAATGCGGTCAATAAGAATAGGTTGAAGGATAAGACATCCGAAAAGTTGTCCTTCTCCTTCTTCAGCACTCTGTACATCGAACTCTGCCAACGTCTCCAATGCTCGCCATTCTCAAGCCATGAAGGAGGCGATCGTGTCATGAGTCTGCCGACTCAGAGCATCAGCGACCACATTAGCTTTATGTCACGCCCCGAAGTACCAAAAATAGGGAAAATTAAATTTCCTTTATGGGTTCGTAGACACATGACTGGTTGTGAGTGTCACCTGATTGTCCAAACATACTTATAACAATAATGTGATATGGGAAAGTGACTAATTTCAGTGGAAGCAGAAATTTAAAACATCCAAGTCTTACATCAGTAGTATATTACAGGCCAAAAAGATATCCAAAAGTTACATATTACAAGACCAGCTAAACTATTACATCACATACATAATAATAACAGAACTATAACAAAAGAAAAGCTGCAAAGTCTTCAGCTGGCGAAACCGTAGCCTTCCTCGTAGTAATCTTCACCAGCATAGTCTTCAGGAGTAAAGTCAGCATCTTGATAGTAGTCGGCTCCGTCTGGACCTGTAAAGGCTGGACGTGGAAGGTCCAGCGACATGAAAAGCCGTTAGCGGTTAAGCTAAGTGAGGGTCCCCTTAAGGTTACCACCACTTAAGGTAAGTTATTCTTCATCTCTTCTTATTTCTTGGAACCATATCTCGTTCATCATTTCTTATTCTCGATACTATGTCTTGTTTGTCTTTTCTTATTCTCAAAACCATGTCTTATTTAAACCCAATCATTCCCTTTGAAACTTAGCCCAGAACTGAACTGACCAATGATATTGACTGAAAGAAGACTTAACTCCAAACGCATTTACTGGTCAAGAAAGAACAACGCTCAACAATGAATAGTTAACTATCGCCCAACTGGCACTCAAACTATCGCCCAAATGGTATTCAAACTATCGCCCAACTGGCATTCAAACTATCGCCCAAATGGCATAAGTGTGCGGGACATTAACAATCTCTTGGTCGAACACGTCATGCCAATCCTCAGGTCGCCCGCACATTACCGAACACGTCATGCCGATCCTCAGACCAAGGGTACGGGAAATTAATAATCACTTGGACGAACACGTCATGCCGATCCTCAGGTCACCCGTACATAATCGAGCACGTCATGCCGATCCTCAGTCCAAGGGTTCGAAATACTAATCAACCACTTGATCAAACACGTCATGACGATCCTCAGGTCATCCGCACTTGACCGAACATGTCATGCTGATCCTCAGATTAAGAACGCAAAACATAAATCTCTGATCGACACCATGGAATTATCGAGAGACCAACTTTGCAAGAATTATCCAAACACGACACGAAAGTTCACGAATCAACTTTGACCCGTAGTCACACGACTAGAAACGAGACCCAATGTCCCTTATTCACATAAAATCCGTTATTGAAGGTTTATTCGTTATTTTTCACGTTCGTACGTTTTGTAGTTTAGTTCATTAATATCATCGATTTATAACCGTTAATATTTTGCTATACGACATTCCATTTTACCTATCAATATACTTACGATGGAAACTTTTCCGATCACTTATTAACGCAATAATCGTGTCATACAACATACTTATAGTTTGGGTATGAACTTTCAACGGTCATTAGACTATATTCATAACAATGGAAAACATAGCACATAGCTCATGGATTTATAACATGAATTTAATACCAATAAACATATAGATGAAACCCTTAACATACTCATCTACACGATAGCACTACCATAGCACGAGATTTTGATAATAACACAGGTACAGGAAACTAGCATCAACAATCAATACCATGCAAAAACAAAACATCATACAAAAAGCTACACAATCTGCCAGGATACATTTTCACTATGTTGACTAAAATAATATGATTTATTTGGGCATGATAAATTGCTTTGTGGATCAAACTCAAAAATAAAACACTGTAGATAATAGAATTATCTTCATGTACACAAAAATCTAGCTTCAATTACATTTTTGAGCTGCTCAAAATATTTATATTACCTAGACATTTCTATACTTTCGGACTGCTATGTCCCAGATTTATAGCACTGCGTTGTACGTGAATTTCACCTATGAAGGAGGGGGTTTTTAGACTGAGCTATATCAGAGTTATTTGTAGATAAAAGAGTTAGCTTTCTCCACAAAAAAACCTAGCCTAATTCAGATTTTTGAGCTACTCCAAACATTCATTTTACTAAACTATGTTCTGCTGAAAGTTTCAGTTTCTCATATTTATTACACTGCATTGTACATGCATTTCACCTATGAAGGATTGATTTATAAACTGAGCTATAGAAGAATTATTTGTAGATAAATGAGTTAGCTTTTACAATAAAAAAAACCTAGCTTAATTTCGATTTTTTGAGCTCCTCAAAACATTCATTTTACTAAACTACATTCTACTGGAAGTTTCTGTTTTTCCCAGGTTTATAACACTGCGTTGTATATGTATTTCACCCATGAAGGATTGATTTTCAGACCGAGCTATAAAAGAGTTATTTGTAGATATATGAGTTAGCTTTTACCACAAAAAACTAGCTTAATTCAGATTTTTGAGCTGCACAAAACATTCATTTTACTAAACTACATTCTGCTGGAAGTTCAGTTTCTCAGATTTAAAGCACTTGTCATACATGTCATGAAAACTTCAACACAACAACATCAAACTCCTACTAAACATTAATACATACTATACATGTTCTAAATTGAGTTAGATTACTCCCAATTACTCACCAAAGCTTGAAATTGAGCTTGGATGTTGTTTTTGAGCTTAATGGAGCTCGATCTTCAAACTTCAAGGATGAACTTCTTTTTCTTCTTAACTTTTCTTCTCTCTTTTTCTCATGAACTACCCAAGTCTCCTAATTTTCTCTCCAAAAATTCAGATTATGATCCAACTAAGAGAGTGTAGTGTATGCATGTGCATGTTTATATAAAAATTTTATGTGCTAGGTGTCCTTTGCATGTTGCATGCTTAGGACATATGTCCATTAAGTGGACATGTGCCCATTAAGTGGACATGTGTCCAAGAGGGTGGCATGTGGTTGCCACATGGCCGGCCATGTGGGCCCACCTCGGGTTGTGTGCCACTTCCTCAGTTTACGTGCATAAGTTCCTCGATATGCATGTCAGTCTCAAAGTACGTACAAACTGGTATTATTTCTAATGTCCGGGTCTAGGTACGGGACTAAGTTAAATCTTATTTTGGTCGAGTCGGTATGATTACTACAGCCCACATGTCCATACCGTCATGTAATTAAAATAATAATATAATAATATAGTCGATCCAATACAGAAATTAGAAAAAGCTGATATTATGATGACAGAAAATTACAGGTGTTACATCTTCCACCACCTATTAAAGGATTTCGTCCTCGAAATCAGAGCTTATCTATTTGCAAAACAGAAAAGAAATTTCTCTTGCATCTCTGACTCCATTTCCCACGAAGCTTCTCTTTCATCATGATGATTCCATTAAACTTTCACCAATGGGATCTCCTTGTTCCTCAGCTTCTTGGTTTCTCCACCCAAAATCTTGATGGGTCTCTCGGTATAAGACACGTTGTTATTCGCCTCAATGTCCTTGAAGTCGATTACATGTGGCGTCGTACCCTAATGATGCTCCTCCAACATACTAATGTGAAAAACATTGTGAATACCTGACAACCTTGGTGGCAACATCACTAATTTCTAATATCCTACGTGGAATTTCTGGAGAAATTCAGGTGCTACACTTTACCAGGGTGATACTCTAACGTGAAGTCGTAATCTTTTATCAGCTCCATCCATCTGCGTTGCCTTATGTTCAAATCTTTCTGTGTGAAAATATTTCAGGCTCTTGTGATCGGAGAGTAAATCAAACTTCTCACCGTAGAGATAGTGTCTCCAAATCTAGAGTGCGAAAACTACTGCTGCCAATTCCAAATCATGAATGGGGTAGTTTAACTCATTCGGCTTCAGCTGTCTAGATCCATAGGCGATAACTCTACCATCTTGCATAAGTACACACCCTAGTCCTTGATATGACGCGTCAGTTTAGATAGTGAACTTCTCATCAGGCTTAGGTATAGATAGTACCAGCGCGGTAGTGAGTCTCTCTTTCATCTCTAGAAAGGCATGCTCATGCTTCTCTGTCCACTCGAATTTCAAATTCTTCTTCGTCAACCCATTAATGGTGCAGCTATTTTTGAAAACCCTTCAACAAATCTTCTGTAACAGCCTGCGAGTCCAAGGAAACTCCAAACTTCTGTAGGGTTGCTCGGCCTAACCCAGTTTGACACAGCATCTGTCTTGGACAAATCCACAGAAATTCCTTGAGATGACACCTTGTGTCCCAAAAATTTTACCTCTTGCAACCAGAACTCACACTTACTAAACTTGGCATACAAGTGGTGGTCTTTGAGCGTCTGCATCGCAATCTGTAGGTGTTGCTCGTGTTCTTCTCCTGACATAGAATAGATCAAAATATCATCTATAAAGATGATGACAAACTGATCCAAATAAGGCTTGAACACTCTGTTCATCAGATCCATAAACACTGCCGGGGCATTCGTCATTCCATACGGCATCACCAAAAACTCAGAGTGACCATATCGGGTTCTGAAAGCAGTCTTAGGTATGTCTTCCTTCCGTACCCTCAACTGATGATATCCCGACCTTAGGTCTATCTTGGAAAATGTCGTAGCTCCTTGTAGTTGATCAAATAAGTCATCGATCCGAGGCAAGGGAACTTGTTCTTAATAGTCACGCGGTTCAGTTCTCTGTAATCGATACACAACCTGAGCGTCCCATCCTTCTTCTTCACAAATAATACTGGTGCTTCCCAAGGCGATGTACTTGGACGTATAAAACCTAGTTTCTCGAGCTCTTGAACTTGTTCTTTCAATTCCAACGATTCGGTGGGGGCCATTCTGTAGGGAACCTTGGTGATCGGTACGGTACCCGGTATAAGCTCAATACAGCACTCTATACTTCTCTTGGGCGGCAAACCAGAAATGTCTTGAAATACTTTTTCGAAGTCCTTGACTACAGGTTAGACGACACTATCGCTTCTATACTGACGACTTCGATATTCGCTAAGCATCTCATGAGGAACATATCTCCCGAAGGGTTACATTGAAAATCAAAGGGTTGATTCTCATTGTCGGGGAATATAATTCTCTTCCTCGCACAATCTAACTTCACTTGATTCTGAGAGAGCTAATCCATTCCTAGGATTATGTCAAACTCCTTCATTGATAGGACAATTAACCTTGTCGGGATTTCACGGTCTCCTAGCCGTAAAGGACAATCCTTGCACACGTGTCCTAATCTGACTGCAGCTCCTAATAGTGAGGTAGCCCTCAAAGCTTTCTCTAAACGATGAGGTAAGATACCCAATCTCTGAATTGTATTAATAGATATGAACGAAAGAGCAGCACACGTATCAAATAACACTTTAACATGAGAGTTAAACAGATTTAATGTACCTTCCACTGCTTGTTGATCAGATTGAGCTTTTCCATAACCTCCTTCTTCGTACACAGTCCCATCATATCTACCGTCGTCAGGAATAACAGCATTCACGCGAGGCTGACCATAAGTCACTTGCTTAGGGGCAGTACAAAACTTGTTGATGTGACCTGATTCACCACAGTTGTAGCAGACTATGCCTTGTTGAGCAGCATGCCTTGGTGCCTTGCAATCTCGAGCCAAATGACCGGGGTTGCCACAGTTGAAGTATTTTCCAGCATTAGTACCTTCTCCCACTCGGGCTTGAGTCGGATAGGTGATAGCTTGGGTCCTCTTGCTTTCGTCGAAACTCCTCTTCTGCCCTTGGGTAGGATTCATTGGTGGTCTATTCCCAAAATTACCCCTTTGAGGCGGTCGGAATTCAAATTGCTTACGGTTCACTCGAGCGTCTTCTTCTAGATCAGTAGCCAGGCCAACCAATCCCTCAAAAGACTTATCTAGGTGACCGAGAGTCAGGCGGTGAATCTGCGTGCCAACCCTTGATTGTACTTACGGATTCTCTTTCCCACAGTATCAACCATGTGAGGGGCGAACCGAGACAATCTCTCGAACTGTGTGGTGTACTCTTGCACCGAATTGGTTCCTTGTGTCAGATCCATGAATTCCTTTTCTCTTCTGTGCCTTTCTGTAGCCGAGAAATACTTCTCCAAAAATCTCCCCTTGAATGTAGTCCACGTTATTCCCATTGCAGCTCCATTCCCGATAGTAGCTATGACCGAATCCCACCAATCTGCAGCAGCATAGGTTAATTGAAAGGTAGCTAATCTCCTCTTGTCCATCTCATTGCACTGGACAACTTTGAAAATGCGGTCCATCTGTCTTAACCACTGTTCCGCTTTCCATGGTTCCACGGTACCCGCAAACTGCTCGGGTCTGAGCGCACGGAATCTGTCCAGCAGTTTATCTCCAGCCTGGCGGTCTCGTTGGTTTTCATTCTGATTGCTAACCCTTTTGAGACATCTGACGAAAGCTTCAAACATTCCCATGGGATCGGTAGCCTCAGGTGCTCACTCAATCAAATTCCTGTTCCTCCTTAGTCCTCCAGCCATTCTATGCATGATAGTGATAGCAGAATGAGAAACATGCATGAAACAATAATATGAAGCAATTTAAATGACGACAACATTCAAAAGAGTATATTTTATATATAACTTATTTTCAAGTTGATACAAAAAGCATGTATGATCAGATCAATGCCTACCCTATCTGTATGGGTTAGGACACACATTGTCCATGCAAGAGTTAATGCCAAAAATGGGGTCATTGTCCTATACTCTAATGCATGTAATTATAGTTTGAAAAAAGAGGTAGAGCTAATAGTCAAAAGTAGTTAATATGTAAAAAGTCATATCTAGAGATCAGTCGTCTTCGTAAGTAGCTATCAGGAGATCTAGCGAGTCGACAGTGCAAAATCGCTGAACAAGGAACGGGCTCACCAAATCAAAATCAGAGCTCTGAGATGAGGAAGCAGGCGCTGGGGCATCTGCCTCAACTGGCACCTTCTTAGGCAGAACTAACTCAACTGCTAGCTCCTCCTCGAGCTCAACGGCGAGGTCATCTAGGCCTATGCCATCCTCTACATCCTCTCCACCTACTAGAACCAAATGAACAGCTTCAGCATCGTCCTCGGTGATGGGAACCACTAGCGGAGGCATCTCTAGCTGTGCGAGATGGGCATGTACAACCTGGTTCTCAAAGGGAAAATAGAGGGCATCAATATCAACTAGCCTCAGAATCTCAACTAGCACTAAACGCTGAGCCTCCGTGAAGTGGCGTATCTCAAGGCGAATACGCGCCAAATCAACTATCCCTACCACGTGAACCTGGTGCCACAGATCTGATACTATAGTCGTCGTGGCTAGCTGCTCAATGGCGGTGTGATATAAATCGAGAAAAGCTGCGACTACTACCCCGGGAGTCAACAATGTCCTCCAAACCCATCTGGTACATAGAACGGCTGAGCTGAGTCCATACCTAATAAAAAGTACTTAAATCAAGAAAGAGATAATCTTAGGCATTTGGGTTCTGAGTCTATCCTCCCTGTCTCAACATCGGGTGTGTGAAGCTTGAGCTAACAGATCGTGGAATCGGGTTTAAACTGGTAAACCCCAACCTGGCTAAACTATCTTGAGATAAATAGTAACCTGGCTCTGATACCACTAAGTCCCGTCACGCCCCGACGTAGCATAAATATGGAAAGCGTTTAATTTCCTTTATGGACCCGTAGGTCGCGACAGTTTGAAGGATCGATTTCGTCCCAAATGTCGAACAACATAAAACCAAAATTAGAGTAGAGCAATCAAAGCTTACAAATATTTTTTTCTAACTTATTACATATTACAGCACGGGGTCTCTAAAGGCACAAACCGCCTTAAAACAAAACAATAACTTAATATCTATTACAGTCATCCTTAGTACAAAACAGTTCATAACTTAAAACATATAAAAGTAAACTCTCTTTCCAGCAGGGATTCTCAGTTTGCATAGTCATACGGTCCAGCATAGTCATAACTTGAAAAGCCTGAACACGAATGTCCAGGGCGCATCAATGCCGTCAGCTTCAAGAAGCTGGTGAGTATTAAAAAAATAACTTTGAATGTAAAACATAATTATTTACTGTTTTCCAGTTCTCATTTAATACAACAAGTTTACATTAAAGCAAGGAGTTCATTTTAGGAAACAAGCATGATATTATTTAAAAGATATAATTCACATATATGTGACCGTGTATAAGAACAATGCACCATCTCATCTTATCGACTCTTTTCTCTCGACAAAACCCAACAACCCACTATCACACACCAGTATCTTTTAAATACTCCGATAGCCACACTTTAGCACAGGGGTGCCAGGGAATGTCCAGTTTGCCTCACACTTTGGTCCGGGGTACCAGGGAGTGTCCAATGCCTCACACTTTGACTACCTAATTCGCCATGCAAATACCGGAGGAACCCTCACGCAGTATCCAGACTCGGGTATTAGGGAGTGTCCGTAGGCCACACTTTAGCACTAGCATGGGTGCCAGGGAATGTCCAAGTTCGACTTCGCACACTTTGACACTACCATGGTCGTCAGGGAGTGTCCAGTTTTGCCACCGTTGCATTTCAAAGACACTCTCACCGCAATCTCAATCACAACACACTTTGGTACTCACTTACCAGGGAGTGTCCACAACACAATCTCAACCGCACTCACTATGCCACACTGACCATTACTCTTTTTCGTACTGACCAAAATTCACACTAACCATGCATGTACAACTGACTCCACATATATGTCATGAAACTTTAAAACATGAGGCAATTCACTGAATTATATAAACGATGTGCGTACGGGGATTAATAAGTCGTAATACAATGTTTTAATCATCCAAACATACCCAAATAGGATTCTGATTTTGTAAATTTTCCAAACAGAGCTTTAACAGTTCATAAAATATCACCCAAATAGTTCCTTAACACAAGACAAGCAAAAACTAAAAACTGCCAGAAGTCGCGCGCGCGGGCCGCTTGCGCAAAGGTTGCTCGTGCGGGCCGCTCATGCGATATGCCAATTTTTCATTTTATTTATAAAAACTTTTCTAACTGCCGGAATTCACACAGCTCGCGCGCGCGGGCCGCTCGCACAAAGGATCGCTCGCGCAGGCCACTCGCGCGATCGCGCGCACAAGTTTTTGAAGAGTCTTCATCTTATTCGTCAGAACTGCTCTGTTTCAGTTTTAAGGGGTCCTTTTGACCCATTTTCAAATCCGGAAGCAAATAGGGCATGTAATATATGAAATTCTTTATTTTTCAACAAGGATTAAGAATCTATAATCAATTTAACATAATTCAAACCATAACTCTGAAATTTTATGAAAAATTAAAAGTTGTCAAAACTTAATTTCTAATATACTATCTCATATGGATAAATTAAGCTCTAAAACTTTAAACATAGCAACTATGATGTATAATCTTTCATAATTATCCATAAAAACAGATTTTGATTAACTTTGGAAAACCCAAGCTTTTGAGCTATGGAGTTCTTGAAGAAAATTGATCATAGTGGCTTTACAATTACAAGTACATACACAGGAAACAAACATGAATTACATTTGGAGTGAGTTTAGAATAATCACTGATTGAAGGTAGACGAAGTGTGTGAGTGTTGAGAAAGATGAGCAATTAATTAAAACCAATTGAAGCTATGGAGGTTGAGACTCTTCTCTTAAATTTCAGTGACAAAGAAATCTCAAGCTCTCTCTTTTAACTCTCTGAATTCAGTTTATGAAGATATCTCCAGGAGGTGAAGACGTATGTGTGTTTATATAGAAAGTTATCAACAACTTGGTGCCCAAGTACTTTGTTGATCACTCAACAAAATGCATTGTTTTTCAATTACTAAATTCACAGCAAAACACAGCTCATAAATACTAATACACTCACGTATATGTGTATACAATCAGCTCCTAGGGGTCAATTATATGTGTTCATAATTAGTTGTTTGGGAATTTCAGCTTATGGCACAACATAACACACACAAGTTAAACATTCCCAAACAATGCCTTATCCAATGATGAGTTACCATAAATGGAAAGTAAAGTGTATGTCAAATCTATCTTTACATCACTTCCAAAATCTGTGGAAGTTCCATGCGGCACTGACAGTTTTGGACATGAACTGGTATTTTTCGGGGCGCGGTGTTTACCACAAAAATACAGAAAATTCAGTTTAACATAGGAAATGATTTTTCGTTTTTATAAAAATACAGTTTGAGTCAACAGTAAATATTTTTCACCGTTTTGAAATACAGTTTTGAAATCTAACACAGATGTTGCTAAACTTTATAAAATCGCAGTTTGACCCCAATAAGAATTTCAAATATGAAGTAAGGCAAGTCACAAGATTTTAACACATGAGAATTGAAATAAAAATAAAAGTAAATAATACAATCGAATTTAAATATGAAATGCAAGTACCGATAAATAAATGAAAATGCAGGTTATTACACCTAATTCCTCAACAGAATGGGAGTGTGGTAGTGCTAGTAGAAATGGAGGTCGAGGGTAGAAGGAAGAAGATTGTTAGGATTTAGTTGAACAAGAGGATTGTTTGTTATCAAGGAAGATTGTGAACAAGGATAGTGTTGATGTAGCATCTCTGGCGAATTTGGAGGATCAATTACGGCTCCAAAATGAAAAGGAAGATAGGGGGTTTGGAGAAGAAATAAGGGTTGCTAGGGTTCTTTCAAGAGATTGATGGTGAAGGGAGTCGAATAAGATGAGATGACCTACTTACCCCTCATTAAATCTCATGTGTCATGCACATGGCAGAACTTCGTTTGAATTTTTCATGGAATGTGACACAAGGATAATATTTACACAGCTTAAGAAATTAAATGATGAATTTGACAAATTGAAAATTAAGGGACCTAATTAATTGACACAAACTGCAAACTATAGCAGTCTAAAATGTATTTAAGCCCAACCTCATTACTCATTACAAATGAGTTAACTGCTCCCCTAATGGTTTGTTAGGATCGCATTACTACCCATGTCTATACGTATATATACATATACATATATATATATGCATACATGCATATTGACAATATTGTACAAAAACAAATTCACAAATACCAAAGAGATGCCACTCAATTTGAATGATGTAGATAGATGAGCAACTAGGGGCACTAAGTCCAGGAAGGGACCTCTTCTTCATCATACCAAAGCCTCTTTCAGCAATCACACTTCTGTAAAATAAAATAGAAACTTGAAAAGATATATCCCACTTGACCTTTCATCATTTGGAACACAAAAAGCACTATTTGAGTATTTAGAGTCCACCTGAAACATGGGTCTAATTTTGTGGGTGTGAGGTGCTCTTTTTTCATATCATGATGAATTAAGAGTTGGGACTGGTGAGGGATTATTTATTGTTTGCATTTGTGCGTCTTTTTTTTGTTCTGTTGTCGCCTACTAACTCATGTACCATATGTTCTTATTGTTTATGTCGGTCGATTTCAATATATATGAATTTATTTATGTATATATATATAAATTCATATATCATAGATGTAATACAAAATAATTTAAAGACCTTCTCGCAAAAAAATAAAAATAAAAACAGAAACATTGCAGATCTATGACCAACAACATGACTCCCAATGCTATATGCAGTGACGTATTATTTATTAATAACAATGTCATGTGAAAATTTTGTCATAATCTAAATACAAGTTTGGAAAGAAAAAATAAAAAATAAAAATTGACCATTTTGGGCTCTGAAGTTTAAGTGAGTATCTAGACCAAACGGCCTTAAACTTAACTTGTCTATTAAACAAACGAAGCCGACTCACACCTTATTAAAAGAGACGGATTGTGTACATGTACGTTTATAAAAAAGAGGCATTTATCTAGACATCTGTATTAAAGAGGCCTTCCATCATCAAAAGAGTTATGGAAAAATTATTTTGTGTGACAGATTTTAGTGTGACGGATCATAGTGAATGGTTGAATCAACGTGGGACGCATAAGATCAACAGTCCATGATAATCCGTCACACCAAAATCCGCCACATGGGATAATTTCGCGTGAGGCATGCTTATTTAATTTGATATCTTGTATTTCAATACATTAATAGCCAACTAAATAATAATATAATCAACATTCGAGCAAAAAGCTCACAAGTACATATATGATACTACATCGTATCCATAGGCAGGGTAGTCTGAAGGGAGAGTAGGACTCCGCGATAATTTCTTTGCTTGGAATTTTTATTATCTTTTCTGGGCTGAATTTCGCTCGGTCGAAGGAGTCAACAAGCCAAAACTCATGGCACGGTACAAAGAAGTGACTAGAAGAAGTAATCAAGACAACGGTACAATTTCAATTGAGTAATGCTATTCTTTTTTAATTTTCATCTCAAAATTGTTTCTCAAATGATGTGATTGTGGGTCAGGTAAACGTCTTCTAATCAAAATTCAACTGGTCCCAAGGTATTAGATCTTGCCCCACTGTCACATCAGTTGAGAAACACTTGAAATGAAATATGAGCATAGCATTACTCATTTTCAATTGAGTAAGAGTAATGCCATACTTCCCAAATCCACTTTATAAATGATGTGGTAGTATGACTACTCTAGGGTCCCTTGAATATCTTCCAATTAAAATCTAGTGAGCCAACTACCACATCAATTCGAACGTTGATTTAGAATTTGAATTTAAAAGCTTATAGCATTACTCTTTTAAATTTGATGAAATGGAGAGCAGGAGCAGCATACGTGAATGGCCAAGATTTTAGATCTTTCCTTTTTAGTTGAGGGAAGTATGCCCGCCTTGTAGATATAATAAAGTAGAAGAACAATTAGTTCATTTGTGTTTCTTTCTATGCTTGATTAAATAATTTTTCCTATAAAAAAAATTTTAAGGTTAGAAAATGTTCTTCATAATTTTTAAGTAAAAACGGATTGTAGTGACTCCCACAATCTAATAGTGGCTTCTTCAAAATAAAAAAAATAAAAAAATTCTAATAGTAGCCAAGCAATAGACCTTTGGTAGTACTCCTTACAATCTAGGGTTCGACTTATGGGGGGCACTTACCCAAGGCATGATTACGCCTTGCTATTTACCTAGTCCACTAAGTTAGTAAGATATTCAGTAGCGGGCCTCCGAGATTTACCATTCGGCTAAGTGGATGGGTTCCCTAAGGTTGATCTCAAACAAACTAAAAAAACAATAATAATTTTTTTAGTTTCTTTCTCATTATATTTCCTTTTCGTTCCTTTCTCACTATTTTCCTTATCAACAAAACCAAGTAAAACATTCTCCTTATTGTTTATAATAATTAATCCTGGTTTAGTGATAATGAATTCTAATACTGCATAAATCATATATCATCAATATCTATGCATAATAGTGTAAAATTTTGCAATAATTTTCTTTAAAAACGGATCTCAAACGAATTCAGTGGGACCACATCAATGAAGGTTGAAATAAAATCATTTACCCCTTGTCACACTACTTAAAAAGCACTCTTTAAAAAAATTTATGAAACATAGTCATATTGTTGTGCATATGTAAATATATACGAACACATGTCTACATTTACCATAATATCAACATGTAATTCAGCCAATTTAGAACATTTATGACAGTAATGGAAACAAGATCAACAATTATCTTACTTTTATTTGGTGCTTGTGAAAATTTGCTATATTTTGGTTTATTAGAAACTAATTTTTTGGGGCACTTTTTAGGTAGACAAGGATTTGTATGCATCTAAAAAAACAGTTTTGCAAAATAAAGAATTACATCAAAGTATAGACCTCCTCTGAATAACAGACCCATTTGTTGTATTTATTACCTAAACAACCTCTAAAAATTCATGTGTACTTCCAAATGCCCCTAATCTAGATCATGTACTCGAGAAGAAGTTTATGTCAAAACTAGCAAACAGAAACAATTCGTCTAATCTCATTTGAAATGGAGAATATGTACACATATACATTACACAATTAAACTACAAAGTTACTAATGTGAACGGTTGTCCTTTTCTTCAGTGGTCCAGTACGTGGCTCTCACATGCGGTTTATGATACTCTTGCTCATACAGCCATAAACCATCACATGGATTACAGAAAGGATAATATGTTTTTATAAGCTTGTGGTAACACGCGGTCTACATATAAGACGAAACAGTGCAGGTCCTGCACTTGAAATTAAACTAGCCACTCATTTTGACACTTGTTCCTATTAAATATTCTTACACATAATTAAACTATATTATTCACGGGACATACATATACCATATAACATCATAACAAAAGAGTCAGAAAAAGAAAAAAAAAAAAAAAAGAGAAAGTAATACACGCTCCTAGGCCCAAAATTTAAACAGTTCTTATAATAAGACTAAACATGAACCACTTATCTAACGGTGCCGGCAGGACCAAGGTCCGATCACTTGCGCATGGGTCAAACCTGATAGACGGAGTTGAATGGATCACGTAGGCTTAAACCTTGGAAGATGAATGATTGACTCGGAAACAGCACAAGTCCTCTTACAAGAAGTGTACACACTAAAAAATCCAAATCGACAACTTATATTCCTAGTGAATTTTGAGCCCTTGTAAACATCCCCAAATGTGTCTTGATCATGATCCTTTGAACACTCAACCAAAGCTGCAAAAAATGGATCTTTTCTAAAGCCCTCGCCTGTGTAATTCCTCCGGGTAAAACCTGCTTCCTCGCGATTGGATTTTCTCGAGGGAATTGGAGTCCCTGCAGGGGGCAAAGGGAGGAGATTTGTTGAGGAAACCTTTTTCTTGGGACTTATTTTCTTGGGAATTCCCGGTAAATGTTCCCAAGAAAATGGGACTCCAGAGAAACGAAAGGGAGTGCTAAGACTAAATGGCGAATCATCTGGGAAAGACAGTGACCCTGAGGAATCAGAGGAGAGAGAAGGGGAGGAAGAAAGAGAAGTTGAGTGGCAAGATGATGGTCGGATTGGGGTTAAAAATGGAGTTTCTGTCTCATTTGGATCGATATGGGTACGTCCATTAAAGGCTGTTGTGGAGGACATTTCCTTTGAGGAAGTGAGAGTTTCTTTTTGTGGTGTGTTCCTCTCCATTTCTTGTTCTTAGTATCTCTTTGTTATATAGACTTTTATATTTCTCCTTTTCACTTCCTTGGTCAGTGAAAGTAAATTAAGGCATTGTCATCTAACTAAAAGACCCCAGCACATTATGAAGAGAGAGGGAAAGGAAGAGGGGACTGTATGGAAAATGTATATATATATAAATATATATATGGGTAATAGGGGTTGTGTGATGTGGCTAATTTACTTTGTAGTGCATCTCCAACCATTGAGCAAAAAAGGAAGCCATTCATTTTTTATTTTTTTTATTTTTTTAAATCTGTACTTTTGACTCGTATTTTAAAAAGGGAAAAATAATTTGTGACTCTAATCGTGAAGTCAAATGACTGACCGATATATAATTTCTACTGCTTTAATGACCTATGCTCTCAGTTGAGAGAGAGAGAAAGAGAGAGGGTAGTCAAATTTGAAAGAAATATTCAAATCCTTCGATTGCCGTTAAAACAACATTTTGAGAATATAACTATTGTTTAAGTGCATCAAAATACATAAAATGCTATAATAAGCACTCTTTTTTACTACCAATGTTCTAGCTCATAAATTATTTTTGTAGGTAAAAGTTAAAGCACTACTATGTAGGCAATACACTATATGACTACTTAAATTAGCTGCTAACCAAAGTAGATTCTCTAATATTTTGAAGAAAAACTATAAAGAGTGCTTGGAGACCATTATTTGAAGATGACCAGGTGTGGTAACCCACCCGGTTGGGTCACATATATTTTTAAGGGTTTGGTAGCTAAGCCTCAAATTAGGCAACATATAGAAATCCCCAATAAATATATGAAAAACTAAGAAGAAGAAAAAGCATATATGTCTAGGATGTACTTAATTAGATCACACACGAGTACGAAGGCACTCCGAATCATACATATTTATAGCGTACATATTTGCATGTAGAGATAGAAGCACCTATTAAGACGAGTAAAGATTGGGACATACTTAAAGACATAATTTTTGGGATACAATTTAAAAGGTCTCTATATCTCTCCTGTGATGTCACTGGATCCCACAGTGATATAGGAGAGAAACAGACACATCTCTTAGGTTATGTGCTAAAAGTTGTGTCTTTAGGTGTGTCCCATGAGGAAAAAATAGGTTTAAAATTTATTTAAACGCGCAGCGGAAAAATCAAGTTCAAAAACTTTGTTGGTATACCCGGATCTACTACTTATTAACTCTATAGATGGATACAAAATGGGACAAGAGTTATACCTTTTAGTCTTGAACCCAATTCTGAAATCTTCGACTTCCAGCAGTCTCCACTAGACGGTCTTCACTCATATGACTCCTACGGATGCCTGCCGAAAAAACCAGGGTCGGTGGGAACCTGTTTGCAATAAATAATTAAATATCTAGTGTTGTGTGTCGGGCGTGCCAGAGTCCGTGTGGACTCAAAGTGATGTTGATTACCTAATCTGACTTCTAAACTAAGCGATTTGTTATTTAACAATAAAATAACAGTGGGCTTTTCTCTACTCTGATGCAAGTAAAAAATTACAAATGGAAACTACAGAAAGGGAAACTAAATACAATGATTCAGAGTACCTCCATAGACAACTTCTTCTCCATTGATTGAAAGGTGATGATTACAAATATTCAACGAAAAGAATAAAAACTGAGCACTCAAGAACAAGAACTCACAGATCACTTAAGAACAAGAAAGAAATGTTATGAGGAGACACTAAAAGCCTGCTGAGAGCAGAAGTGGCGTGTGTGTTAGCCCCCTTTAAATGTTGCATCACATGCCATATTTATAGGCTTGTTTGCATAACCGCTCATGTTAGTGGGGATCATGGAGTAGTGGGGTACGTGGCCCCTAGTTTCTAGGCATATATCAACTTATGCTCCCACTATGTCCCATGATCAACTTCCATGATTTGTGTGATGATCCCACTTCTGCCGCATTCCTCTCTTCTCGTAACTGCTTTTTCCTCCACCTCAGCATGTTCTGAAAACTGAAGACCCACGTTCTCATTCCTACTTAACTATTTTCTAAGTAAATTTACGACCGATTGTGTTTCTCTGTGTAGCTTAATCTCTGCTGATGATATTACTCGGCCTTCTCTTCAGTAGGAAGCCTACTTGTGTCTCTCGGTCTTACCCCGATGTTGCCTTTTATCCTTACTAATCCCATGGACTGCTGTTATCATCCTCTGGACCTGTTACTGCAAGATCTACAGAAAAAGTCTTCGGCCTTATCCGTTAATGCCGAGGCATCACTGATCTTTTCGGATATCGGCCTTATTTGTTGAGATCGATATCTTTATTAGAGCCGTTTTGTCATTGCCGATATTAGGACTCAATGGTAATAAACCAGTTTGGCATCGGTCAAATTTTACCGATGTTAGGGCTGCAGTTGAGGCTACTCTACCACTAGCCATACTAGGGTACTTTTCTGAGAACTTCGTATCAATTGGTCCTCGGTCTTGATACCGATATTTTAATTTGGAACGTATCATCTTTACCAGTAGCTATATCAAATATCGGTTTTCCTGGGTCATCGGCCTTATCCTTGTTCATATGCCTACGTGGTCTAGTGATGACGTTCTGAGTTCACATGACTGTCACGTGCCCTGGGAAACCCTAATTTAGGGTGTAAACAATGCCCCCAAAACGTCTTGTCAAACGTAGCTTCGTCAGTTTGATGAGACGTTTTGAATTCAAATTTTAAATACCAACTGGAAATTGGCGGCGTACGGCTCCACGTGGCATCCCCTCAATAGTCCTTCCTGCCTCGTTTCTTGAATCGAGGCGTGCCTCTTGGGAACTCGTTCCCAAATCATAATGACCCCCTTCTGTCATCTATATAAGTCACTTACCCTTGTCTTTTTCCATTCCATGCTTACTTTCTTGCCTTAATATTTTCTCGAGAAAATATTTTCTTTCCTTTTCAAATTTCCATGGCGTCCTCCTCTGCTCCCAGTGTTTCTCAAACCGCCGGCGCCACCTCTTCCTCTCCTGCTGCCACTGAAACTGCTCCGGTGGTGAAAACTAATGCTACCGCCGTTAAGCAAGCCCTTGAGACTATTCCTGGGCTAATAAATCCTCAGGTATTGACCCCTTCATCTTCTGGTTCAACGGGACTTGGTCCCTCCTTCGATTCTTTCCCTCCATCTTCTTTGGACCCATACTTTCCCTTAGTTGTAGATGATAACAAATTACTTTATCGCTCTTCTTCCTTTGATTGGGGTTCTCAGTACACCCCTTCCAATCCTTTGAGGAATTGGCCTATTCCTTCTCCTGATTGGATTTCATGGGTAGACCGATTGGTGGAGGTGAAAAGGGACTTGTGGAAAGCCCTTGACATCTATGATGCCATTATGCTGAGCCGTGAGAAGTTCCTTCTTGACAAACCTCTCTTCTTTTCTTCTTTATTCTTCTGGTCGACTTCGGCCAATGCTTTCTTTTTTTGTTGCGGTCTCATGAGCCCGACAATTCAAGATGTTTGCTTCCTTACCGGTCTTTCCGCTCACGGTGAGGAAATCACTCCCAACCTTTCCTCCAATCTCTAATTCGAATACCCTAGGACCACATCGGGCAAGGGTTCCAGGGTTGTTACTGGCTTTGGTCCTTTTATAATGGCCTGTATGAGACAAGGGGATGTTTCTGACCAGGAACACGTTGCTTTCCTGGTCTACTGGCTGAGCCGCTTTGTGTTTTACTCAGCCTCATACGCTGTTACTCAAGAATATACCCATATCGCTCTTGCATTGGCCGAGGGTCGAAGACTTGCTCTTGCTCCTCTCGCCCTTTCTCATCTTTACCGGGGTATTCTTGAACTCATTTTTTCCGATTTTAAAACCTCGGGAGGAGCCCTCTGGCTCCTTCAATGTTGGCTCCAATCTTATTTTCCCGAGAAATGCTCAGTTGACCACTTCGATCCCACCATTCTACCCGAACATTCCTCGGCCTTTGCTTTTCATTTTGCCGGTATCAGCCCCATGGGCCTTTCTTTTGAGCACCTTTTTTCCTTCTTCTATGAACACATGGGTAACCGATCCCCCCAGCAGTTCCTTCCTTTTCATCCTCGACTTAGATGTCCGAGCTGGCTTCTCCACAGTCCTGGCCAGGCTCCTGAGGCCGAGACAAAAGAGCATGAATCAATCTGGGCCAGCTTCCTAGTTGGCCGAGATCTATTGTATAGTCCTGTTGTTCCCCCTCGTAATAACAAGTGTGGGGTGGAATATTATAATGCTCCCGCTTTAGCCCGCCAACTTGGGCTAAAACAACTTATTCCTATTCCCCCTTTCCGGACCCTCAACCGTTCCATGTCAGGGCGGTCTCTTCTTTCCGACCTCGCCAAGGTCGAGAAGTGCCAAACTTTTGGCCGAATGGCCTATGAAGGATTGGAATTCATCACCTTCCGAGAGCTTCCTTCAACATCCACCGAGTTTGAGACTTGGTGGTCCAAAATATTGTCGGGCTTACGTTCTGAGCCCCTTTTTTCTGTACTTAGACGTATTTCTCCTCCTGTTGCCGAAAAACCATCCCGTTCATCTAATCCTTCTGTGGTTCAGGTTGCAGGTCACAAAAGGAAAGCGACGACCTCCAAAGGTAAAACACCGTATCAAGCCGTACTTGCCTTCGAAAAATTCTTTAAATTCAAATTTGACCCCAGATATCCCGAGATCATGCGGTCCGATATGAAGTGGCATTTGAGGGCACTTGAGCAAGAACACAAGGATAAATCAACAAGGGCATACAAAAATTACCTCCAGACGGTTGACTATTCATCCGTCATGCCCTTTGAGCAGTTCTTTAAGCCCTTTGAATGTCGTCCACCTCCCTTGCCTGAAGCCGATTTTGCAATTGCCATTCCGATGGTGGATAAACACGCATCGTCAATGACTGAAGCATGGGAGAGGGTTACTTAAACAAGATGGCATGATCTCGGCATGGTTGATCATTCATCGGCCATACGGGTTGTAGACACTGGAGCACCAGTTTTAGGTATCCTTTTCACTTGTTTTAATCAGCCTTCTCTTTCTCTAACTGATTTCATCTCTATTCTTGTCCAGATGCTCTTCCTAGAGAGAACCCTTCTGGGGCGACCGATATCGAGTCGGATGAGGATATCCCTCTTTCAACTCGGCAACGTCGTAACGTTGCCGCGGCTACCGTTAAGTCGGCCAAGGTATCGAATTTTTCCTTGTGCTTTGCTTTCGCATATGTAAAATTTTGAGGCTGACCAATACTTGTTTTGATTTTAGGGGGCTGGTAGTGCTGCTACCAAGAAGACTGGCCAGGCGACGATGAAGCCTCCAACCTCTCGGGCAAAGATGCCTCTGCCTCAAAAATCTCCATTGAAACCACCAATTCCAACATCCTCCTCCCAACCTGCCCCTGTGGAGACAGCCCCTCAGATGACCTATGATCAGCTGATGGCCGAGCTCCAACGATTAAGAGGGCTGGATGAGGCCAGGCAGGCCATCCTGTGTGGTGGGGCCGATATATTATCACCCGCAACTGACAGCACCGGTGCTGGTGACACCGTGGAGACTACAGAGGATGAAAGACCCTCTAGATCGGATCGCAATGATCCCATCGATCTCAGCGATCCTGGGACTCCTCGGGATGTTGAGGCTATGGGTGAGCAATCTATTCCTGATCAGCCAGCTTCCACCGATGTTTCTCATACCGAGACATCGGCCTCGCCACCGGTACAAATGCAAGTACCCGTTGTACCACAACCCCCACCGGCGGCTTCCTCGACCAGCTCTCCCTCGGTCCAGGTAATTCATTGCCTCTATTCTTTTGTTTTTCCCTTTATTGTACTTTGGGTTTAACTGTGCCTCCTTTTCTAGGTTTCCAGTTCTCTTCCAATCCCAGACTTCAGCTCGGTCTCCTCGGTTGAAGCCTTCTTCGCTTTGCTCAATCCTGAGCAACTTTTACAAGCCGAACCTGTCGTTGCTCAGGCTACTGCCGGTCCCTCCGTTGCCGAGTACCAACGGGCTGAGGAGTGGTTTCGGACCACGGTCCAACGAAAACTTTCCCAGCTCCCAGATTTTAATGAATTTCACTCGGCTATGGGCCTCTTGCTTTCCTGGCTGGACATATCCGAAGAAATGAAGGCCGATCTCCGGGATTTGCAAGTGAGGCTACCAGACTATTTGCACCGACATCGGTCTGCTACCAAGCTTATCTCTGGAATCGAAGAGAAGTCCAGGGAACGCAAAGCCCGAGTCGAACATCTGGGTGCTTGCAAGAAGCAGTTTGAGGCGTCCAAAGCGATGAAGGAGCGCCTCCTTCAGGAGAAGGCTAGGATTGAGGCCGAGATAGCAAAACTCCAAACTGAATTGACCAATGCTGATGCCGGCCTGGCACTTTCTGAGAAGGCCATTCTCGATGTTGGGCGCGCCGCGCAAGAACATGTGGATGCTTTAACCGGCACTGCAGCGGCTGCAAGCAGGTGGGAGACCGATAAAGCCACCGCAGAAAAAGAATTGGAGTATCTGGACCGGGCTTGGGAGGAACTTAGATTAAGATTTGCCAGGAAATAATGTATACATTTTTTTTTTCTTTTTGTATGGCCGTTAAAGAATGTGCGGCTAATATCATGTAACAAGTTGTACATTAATGAAAAGGAGAATTTATATCATTCATTCTTCATTCATCTATTGTTACCGACTCCCAAAGGGATGGTACATATTGCTTTAAATATTTTCCATTTATCGGTCTTGCATGCATCTCGCCATCTAAGTCCATTAAACGATATGCACCCCCCGTGATGATCGATATCACCTGGAATGGTCCTTCCCATTTAGCTGACCATTTTCCATATCGGGCATTCTTTTCACCCAGTGGTAACACAGCTTTCCAAACAAGGTCTCCCTCGCCAAACGACTTATGTTTAACCCTTTTGTTGTATGCCCGAGTAACCCTATTCTTCTGTGCCTTGATACAATCCAATGCTTTAAGACGAACGTCATCAAGTTCTTCCAACTCGGCCAACATTGCTTCGGTGTATTCACCTGATTCAAGGCCGAGTTGGAATGCTCGTCTTGTTGACCGGACGGTTACTTCCATAGGCAGCATTGCGTCATGACCGTAGGTCAGCATGAAAGGAGTAATGTTTGTTGCCGATCTTTTAGATGTCCGATATGCCCACAAAGCCTCAGATAACAGCTCGTGCCATATCCTAGGATTGCCTTCCACCATTTTCTCGATTATTCCTTTGATTGTTTTATTGGATGATTCGGCCTGTCCATTTCCTTGAGCAAAATACGGCGTTGAATTAAGGATCTTGATACCTCGGCTTTCTGCAAATGCCTTAACTTCATCCCCCGTGAAGACCGATCCTTGATCTGCTGTAATTGTTTCGGGAAGTCCAAATCGGTGAATTATGTGTTCGCTAATGAATTTGATCACATATGCTTGATTTACCGACTTTGCTGGTACTGCCTCCACCCATTTGGTAAAGTAATCAGTAGCCACCACAATAAAACAGTGTTGGCCTGATGATGGTGGGTATATTTTACCAATCAGATCCATGGCCCAGCCCCGGAATGGCCATGGTCTAACGATTACCTGCATCTCGGTGGCTGGTACTCGTTGTATTGGCCCGTGCTTTTGGCATGATTGGCATCCTTTGGCGTAGTCAATGCAATCTTTTAGCATGCTTGGCCAATAGTAATTATACCTCCTAAGAAGCCATTTCATTTTCGTACCAGCCTGGTGTGCACCACAGATCCCTTCGTGTACTTCGGCCATCACTTTCATGGCCTCGAGTTTGTCTAAACATCTTAACAAATTTTCATCCTTTAAGCTCTTTTTAAACAACTCGACATCCAATAAGACATACTTGACCGACGACAGCTTGGTTTTTCTCTCGGCCACTCTGTTTGGGCATAAGAGGCACTTAATTATTGGATCTCTCCAATCTTGATCATCCGTGATCACCGAGAAAATTTCTGTTGCCATTTCTCGTTGTCTTACTGACGGCAAGATTCTCCTTTGCACTCTTATCAATTTTTCGCTATCGGTTACCTACAATTTTGTTCCCGATGCGACTTGTGCTAGATTATCGGCCTCGTCATTATAGGCACGAGCAACGTGTTGGACCCTAACGTCATCAAACTCTCGTAATAATTGCAAGGCGATTGAGTTGAAAGGCAGCAACTCCCAACTCTTACACCTAAACTCACCACTTAATTGGCCAATCACTAAGTTTGAATCGCCGATGATATGGATTACTGATATATCCATTTCGGCCATGATTTCAAGGCCGATAATCAGTGCTTCGTATTCCGCCTGGTTACTAGAACATTCAAACTCTGGTTTAAACGAGAAGACGGTTTTCCGTTTTCTTGGTGATATTACAATTATCCCTGCCCCTGCGCCGTCGGCATTTTTGGATCCGTCAAATATTAACGTCCAAGGGGTCAGAGAAATTGTTGATAATAGAGTGGAATCAATTGCCTCATTAAGTTCTGGGCCGACATCCAAACAAGGGTGATCGGCCAAAAAATCAGCGAGGGCTTGGCCTTTTACTGATCTTTGTGGGACGAATTGGAATGTGAACTCCATCATTGCTAGAGTCCATTTTCCTATACGTCCACGCATAATTGGTCTTGATAGCATGTATTTAATGACGTCTGTCTGACAAATCAAGTAAACCAACACAGGAAGCATATATACTCTTAATTTTTGTGAAGAAAAATACAAGGCTAGGCATAATTTTTCTATCGGCGTATATTTACGCTCGACAGGAGTTAACACTCTACTCAAATAATAAACAGCCTGTTCTTTTCCCCATTCATTATCCTGTGCCAACATGCATGCTATAGATTCTTCGGAGGCCGACAAGTATAACTTAAGTGGTCTTTTTCTTCTTGGAGGCATGATCACTGGTGGTTCAGACAAATATTGTTTGATAGCTTCAAAGGCCTTTTGATGCTGACTTTCCCATTTGAACTCTTCCTCGGCCTTAAGCTTGAGTAACGGGGACCAAACATGTGTTCGTCCCGCACAATTTGAAATGAACCTCCGCAAAAAGTTAATCTGACCGAGCAGCCTTTGTAATTCCTTCTTGTTCCTTGGCGGCTCGGCTGATTGAATGGATCGGACTTTGTTTTTATCGATTTCGATCCCTCTCTGGTGTACTAGGAAACCAAGGAAGATTCCTGCCGATACGCCAAAGGCACACTTTAGAGGATTCATCTTCAACCCATGAGCTCTCATCTTTTCAAATGATCTTCGTAAATCGGCCAAGTGTTTTTCCTGTGTAGCCGATTTTACAACTACATCATCGATGTAAACTTCCATTATCTTCCCTATCATTTCATGAAATATTGCATTCATGGCTCGCTGGTATGTAGCCCCAGCATTCTTCAATCCGAACGGCATTACTACCCATTCAAATGTCCCAATTGCTCCAGGACATCTGAATGCAGTCTTAGGAACGTCCTCTTCGGCAATGTATATTTGATTGTAACCCGAATGCCCGTCCATAAAAGACAAAATTTTATGTTTGGCCGCAACATCAATCAATTGATCGGCCATTGGCATCGGGTATTCATCCTTCGGCGTTGCCATATTCAAATTCCTAAAGTCTATACAGACCCTTATCTTGCCGTTCTTCTTGACTACCGGCACAATATTAGAAATCCACTCCACATACCTGGTTGTTCTTATGAAACCGGCCTTCAAAAGCCGTTCGATTTCCTCCTTTACTTCGAGAACGACCTCTGGAGACATTCTTCTCGGTAGTTGCTTGAACGGCCTGAAGCCTTCCTTAATTGGTAACCGATGTTCTACCAATTTCCTGGACAACCCTGGCATTTCATGGTAATTCCAAGCAAAACAATCTTTGAATTCCCTTAAGAGGGCGATCAAAGATGCTTGGAAATCTGGTTCGAGTAGTTGATTTATGAATGTTGGCTGATATTCTCCACTTGCCCCCAGATCAACCTCCAGGAGAGGATCCTGTACATCGGCTTTCAGATCATCAAGCTTCGCGGGGGCCGATGCTAACTCATCCAAATTGATGTAATCGTCAAGCATTTCTTCCTGACACTCGTCGATGACTTCGGCCATACTAGCCGATGATGCTAATGCCTGCTTGTCCGCCAAAAATGCCTGCATCCTAGCCACACTGGCCTGTACGGCCTGTGCCCTTCTATGCTTCAGTAATAATTGGTTCTGGTCCATTGAAGGTATGTTCCTCGTCGTTATCAACCGGCGTAATCACAATGGATGGCCGGTCAAGTTGTCTGTATACCTGTATTAACTGGTTCTTCTGTTCCCTCACCATGGTGGCCGATTTGGGCCTTCCATTTTTGTCCATCCCGATAAATTTCACGGGACCGATATCGTCCTCATATAGAACAGCTTCAGAGCAATGTACTCTTGCGACAAAAGGTTTGTGGTCAGCCCACACGACCTCGACCTCATCTCCATTCCAGAATATCAGAAACTGGTGCAAAGTGGAAGGGATACACCAACTTGTGTGAATCCAATCTCTTCCCAGCAGAGCGTTATATGATGCCCCCGAATCTACAACGAAGAAGGCCGTCATGGTGGTCTTTCTCCCCACCGTGAGCTCTACTGGAAGAATTCCCTTGGTTTTTGCAGGGGTGCCAGTGAATCCGCAAACCGTAAGCTCAGTTGGGATCAACTCGCTCTCATCACGTTGTAGCTTCAGCAGCATGATCGAGGGAAGGATGTTTACAGCTGCTCCATTGTTGATTAACACCCTTGAGTATGGCACACCATCGATATTTGCATTGATGTATAACGGCTTCAAGTGTTGAGACATCCCTTCTGCAGGTTTCTCAAAGACTACTTTGGCGGGCTTCTACCCTGCTTCATTCTCGGCCTTCGGCCTTATCACCGAAACCTTTGGTTTTTCGGCCTTTACTTCATGATTAACGAATACAGGTGTAGACGGACCCTTGTGATCCTCATGCCCGTCACCTTCCATTTGATTTTCCTGGTTGGATTTCGCTCTGAATGACATCGGTAAGGTGTAAACCATGTTTACCGAAAAATCTTTCGGGATGCTACCGAATTGGATACGTCGTCTTGACTCGTCTTCGTATCCTGAATCAAAATCGGTCATTTCTACGTCCGATTCGTTGACCTCAGGAACAGATGGCTCATCCAATCTTTGTAGTTTGTTGCTCTCCCCTTCAATCTGAGCTTTTCCTTTTTCTTTTTGGCTTGGGATCACCTTCGATCCCACATCTTCCTTCTTGCAAATTTCCTTGTCTGCTCGTTTTTTCTCCATGCGGTACTTGGCCTCCCATTCCCGAGCAGACTGCCTCAAACGTTGTACTCTTCTCTTTTGTGTTTTCGTAAAATAAGACTGCTCCGGGAATTTTGGATGTTCCACTCTTTTCCAGCGATTTACTTCTGGACGTGACGGAACAATCATTCGCGGAGATCGAGCTCTGTGCTGATGAGTTTCCTTTGGGTAATCCTTCCTCTTGACATCCCTACGTTCCTGCCTTGGCTCTTCTCGCCGATATTCCGTCCGTCCAAACTCGGGCTTTCTGTAGTATTGATTTGCATAGGTCAAACGGCTCTGAATCGGCCTCCTTGGGCTACAAGACCGATAAGCCGTTTTAGTCACTGGCTTGGGTTGATTAGTCACACTGGCTTTGCACTTAGGACATAGTCCTTTCTCAATTAGATCGATCATCCATTGGAATGGTGTTGGGACTGCTGAATCTGTTTTAGGAACCCCTGTCGTGACTTGGGAAGCCACCCTTGCATTTGGTTTCTGATTACTCGCTTTTGTGCTTGATTCAGCAACCTCAGCTCTCCGATTGTCAATTTTTTCCTCCGTCCTTCGCAGAAGGGTGAAATCTGGGGAAACCATGTTTGCTCCCAATGTTTCCGAAAACGGATTGCCATCCACTACCATTTCTTTTTCCTTTTCGGCGAACTTCAGGTTCCCCTTTTCGATCATATCCTGCAGAACATTACGAAACACCAAACAATTATTAGTAGCGTGGCGCCAGGAATTGTGCCACTTGCAATACTCCTTCCCTTTTAACTCGTTTGCCGATGGTAGCTTCACATCATGAGGCAACCGAATCTGTCTATCGGCCATCATGAAGTCGAAAATTTGGTCGGCCATAGCAATGTTAAATGAATATTGCTTGCCGGCCTCAAAGGGTTGTTTTTTAACCGACGACAATTGCGCCTCGGTCGGCTTTGGCAATGGCTGACACATATATGGCCGTTTTGACACAATCTCGGCCACATCTATCTCACTGTTTATCTCACACTCTGTATTATGTATGTCGTAGTTAGGATCTCTATAATACGTCCCCTTGGACGAGTTTTTCCTTTCTTGCTCTTCCTCGAGCATGCGTTCATATCGGGCGGCCCGTGTTGCGAGTTCGAAGAGATCTCGGAATCCCATTCCCTTGAACTTTTTCCTGAGTTCAAAGGTAAGTCTGCCTAACGCTATGTTGACGAATTCGTCCTCGGGCAACGTAATCTTACACCGATGTTTAGCCCGTTTAAACCTGGCTATGTATGCTTCTGCTGACTCATTCGGAAGTTGATACAACCGAGTTAAATCGGCCATGGAAACTTCGGGCTCAGTCCGATAAAACTGGGCATGGAATGCTTCCTCTATTTGATTCCAGGTGTAGAAGGAGTTAGGAGGCAGATTAATATACCAACTGAAGGCTAACCCCTGTTAAGGAATTAGGGAATAACTTCAGTAGCAAATCTCCTTGGTGGTTCACCTCTCCACTCTGGAGCAAGAAACGACCGATATGCTCTACGGTCGATTGCTCGCTCTCACCTGAAAACATAGTGAAGTTCGGCACCTTATATCCTCGAGGAAAAGGCACTCTCTCAACCGCATCGCAATGAGGCCTTCGATACACAGGCCTCTGGGTCCTACGTAATAAACCACCGAAGTCTTGGCGAATAACCTCGGCTATCTGCTCCCGATTAACCCTTACCGGCTGATCAGGGGTTATCAGATTTTCGCCTCTGTCATAGGCCAAGAGAGGCCTATCACAACCGAATATTTCTTGATCGGTTTCTTCGTGGTTTCCGTACAACGGGTTGACTCTTCCCCACTGTTGATCTTTTCCCAGCCCATTTTGGCCGAGCGGTTCTGTAAAAGGAATTCTTATCGGGATTGAGGTCTGTCTAGGATTCGAGGTCTCACCTAACACCTCTTTGCCACTTCTCTTGGGAGGAGTGACATATTTCTCGGCCTGGGAGCTTGGGGGAACCTCATGACTTGCCCCCACCCCAACCTGAGACAGCAAGGTTGGTGGTGCCGATGGTTGTGAGGAAGCCTTCGCCTGATGTTCTTTCATCTCCCTGACTTCACGCAGCACTTCACTCACGTGAGTAAATGTTTGGTCCTGTCTGCTAGACATTGCAGTGAACCGTTGATTGAAATGGTCTAACATGCTTGTTCTCAGATTACCCAAATCAGCCTGACTTGCTAATAAACTATCTGGGGATTCCACAGTAGGCTCACGTGAGCCCACTTCCTGGGATTGTCCCCTTGATTTCGTTCCTTTTCCAGCCATTTGACACTGTCCCACCGGGCGTGCCAAAATTGTTTGCAATAAATAATTAAATATCTAGTGTTGTGTGTCGGGCGTGCCAGAGTCCGTGTGGACTCAAAGTGATGTTGATTACCTAATTTGACTTCTAAACTAAGCGATTTGTTATTTAACAATAAAATAACAGTGGGCTTTTCTCTACTCTGATGCAAGTAAGAAATTACAAATGGAAACTACAGAAAGGGAAACTAAATACAATGATTCAGAGTACCTCCATAGACAACTTCTTCTCCATTGATTGAAAGGTGATGATTACAAATATTCAACGAAAAGAATAAAAACTGAGCACTCAAGAACAAGAACTCACAGATCACTCAAGAACAAGAAAGAAATGTTATGAGGAGACACTAAAAGCCTGCTGAGAGCAGAAGTGGCGTGTGTGTTAGCCCCCTTTAAATGTTGCATCACATGCCATATTTATAGGCTTATTTGCATAACCGCTCATGTTAGTGGGGATCATGGAGTAGTGGGGTACGTGGCCCCTAGTTTCTAGGCATATATCAACTTATGCTCCCACTATGTCCCATGATCAACTTCCATGATTTGTGTGATGATCCCACTTCTGCCGCATTCCTCTCTTCTCGTAACTGCTTTTTCCTCCACCTCAGCATGTTCTGAAAACTGAAGACCCACGTTCTCATTCCTACTTAACTATTTTCTAAGTAAATTTACGACCGATTGTGTTTCTCTGTGTAGCTTAATCTCTGCTGATGATATTACTCGGCCTTCTCTTCAGTAGGAAGCCTACTTGTGTCTCTCGGTCTTACCCCGATGTTGCCTTTTATCCTTACTAATCCCATGGACTGCTGTTATCATCCTCTGGACCTGTTACTGCAAGATCTACAGAAAAAGTCTTCGGCCTTATCCGTTAATGCCGAGGCGTCACTGATCTTTTCGGATATCGGCCTTATTTGTTGAGATCGATATCTTTATTAGAGCCGTTTTGTCATTGCCGATATTAGGACTCAATGGTAATAAACCAGTTTGGCATCGGTCAAATTTTACCGATGTTAGGGCTGCAGTTGAGGCTACTCTACCACTAGCCATACTAGGGTACTTTTCTGAGAACTTCGTATCAATTGGTCCTCGGTCTTGATACCGATATTTTAATTTGGAACGTATCATCTTTACCAGTAGCTATATCAAATATCGGTTTTCCTGGGTCATCGGCCTTATCCTCGTTCATATGCCTACGTGGTCTAGTGATGACGTTCTGAGTTCACATGACCGTCACGTGCCCTGGGAAACCCTAATTTAGGGTGTAAACAGAACCTTAATAGAGAGGATAGGAAAGGTTAGGGAAGCCGTAAACAGATTATGCAGCTTCTGATATAATAAAACGACGAAAATTCTTTTTTCTAGACGTAGCTGCCCTATTTATAGATTCACAGAACCGACCTTACTTTCAATCGATTGAAGTGACTTCGATTGATCGAACCTTCGATCGATTGAAACACTTTCGATCGATAAAACATGTCTAGACTTCAATCGATCGAAACAACTTCAATCAATCGAACCAGTCTTGACAGCATCCTCAAGTGCCTTTCCAAGCATCTTGGCAGAGCTAAGAGTGGAACCTCCTAGGCTCTTTATTGTTGGATCAGACCATTTATTAATTCCCATGATCAAACTCTTTGATCATCAAACTTTACCAACTGATCAGTTAACGTTTACTCTACTATAAAATGATAACTGAACTCCAACACAAAAGAACATATCCGAAGCGATAACTAGACTCATATGGTGTACTAATGTCTCTCTACCGTCAATATTCGTAATCATATTTAGGTGGTCAGATAACTGTTACTGTCAACCTGAATCATGATTACTTCTTGTACTCCTTGAGTCGCATTCACCTCTGATTATTACCAAACATGTTGATAACTACTTATCAACAAGACTGCAGTTCTCAGCAATCAATTTGGCGACATTCTCAAGGGAATGCTTACTCTTTATCAGAGGGTAGATTCTATCTTGACAATATATGTTCACAACTCTATGAATATGATATACCCAAGATACCCAAGTGTTGATCTTTTATAGAACTCACTGATTGGTAATTCAAAGTAGCCATATCCACAATCTTTGTTCATAATCGTCTCAAGATTAAGAACACGTACCTTATACAAGTTATGAGTTCCTATCGACTGTTAATAGTATTAAGTGTCAATAGAAAAGCTCAGGTCTATCAATGCATTACAAGAACTAGCATTTTAACTAAGAGTTACACTCTAGTGATTGAGATTCATCACTCCATCCAATGGTCGTTAATCATGCTACAGTGTAAACTTGAAGAGATATCCAGTCTCATCATCCACTATAACAAATTCTAAGTATGTATCTCATACAAACATGAATTATATACTATGATACTTACGGATTAACAATCATCTCATGAAAGAAAACATACATGATGAAATGTAAAGCTAATATCCATATATTAAAATGCTAATGTCTTATACATAAAGTAATGGTTTGAGGGTACAAACCCAATAAACTCCCACTTGTACTCTCAACCATAGAGGATTACATTTGAGACCTAGACTATCTAGATGACGATCAAAGAGATTCTATGGAAAGAACTTTTTAAACGGATCAGCTAGATTGTCAATGGTGGCAATCTTGGTGACAATCACATCTCCACCATACCCACTTGTACTCTCAACCATAGAGGATTACATTTGAGACCTAGACTATCTAGATGACGATCAAAGACATTCTATGGCAAGGCCTTTTTGAACGGATCAGCTAGATTGTCAACGGTGACAATCTTGGTGACAATCACATCTCCACGTTGAATAATATCGCGAATTAGATGATATTTCCGCTCTATGTGCTTTCCCTTTTTGTGGTTTCTTGCCTCCTTTGACTAAGCCACTACCCCACTATTATCACAGTATACCGTAATAGGTGACAGCGACGCTGGTACCACCTCAAGCTCCATAAGGAACTTCTTGAGCCAAACAACTTCCTTTGCGGCTTCACAAGCAGCCACATACTTAGCTTTCTATACTTGAGTCTGCAATATATTTATGCTGAATGCTCCTCCAACTAACAACACCACCTCCCAAGGTAAAGAGATGTTCAGACGTCGACCTCCTCGAATCTTTATCTGACATAAAATCTGAGTCAGTGCATCCCATTGGAATTAACTCATCACTGCCATACATAAGCACTTAATCTTTAGTCCTTCTCAAGTACTTAAGAATGTTCTTAACGATTGTTGAGTGCTCTGGACCTAGATTCGATTGATACCTGCTGACCATGCCAATGGCAAATCAGATATCTGGTCTAGTGCACAACATCACATACATGAGACTTCCCACTGCCAAAGCATAGGGAATTTCTGCCATGAGATTCCTCTCCTTTTGTGACTTTGGACACTGGTCCTTGGAGAATGCTGGACCATGCTTGAAAGGTAACAAACCTTTCTTCGAATTATCCATTAAAAACCTAGTTAGCACCTTCTCAATATAACCAGATTTAGATAATCCCATTATCTTTCGCTTACGATCCCGAAAGAGCTTTATCCCAAGAATATATCTCACCTCTCCTAGATCCTTCATATCGAAAGTACTAGCTAGCCAAACCGCAACCGTTTATAATGCCGCTATATCATTCCCAATAAGTAGAATGTCATCATCGTAAAGAACGAGAAAAGCCACCACTTTTCCTTCGTATTTCTTATATACACAAGGTTCATCCAAATTCTGTAAGAAACCAAACGACTTGACCGCTTGGTCAAATCAGATGTTCCAACTCCTGGATGCCTGTTTAAGCCCATAAATGGACTTTTGCAACTTGCACACCTAATTACTTTTCCCACCAGCTATAAACCCTTCTGGTTGCTGTATATAGATGTCCTCCTCAAGTTTGCCATTCAAGAATGCAGTCTTAAAGTTCATTTGCCAGGTCTCATATTCTAGGCATGCATCAATGGATAACAGTATTCTGATGGACTTGAGTATGGCTACCAGCGAGAAGGTTTCCTCATAGTCACAACCCTCCCTCTGAGTATAACCTTACGCTACAAGCCTTACCTTAAAAGTCTCAACCTTTCCATCAGATCCTCTTTTCCTTTTGTAAACCTACTTGCAGCCAATGGATTTATTACTGGCTGGAAGTTTAATATGATCCCAGACCTGATTGGAATTCATAGATTCTAATTCAGCCTATATAGCTTTAACCCAATTAGCTGAGTCTACATCAGCCATTGCCTCTTCGTATGTGGCAAGATCAGATTCAGATTCTATGGAGATTGTTTCAAAAACTTTTCCTAAGAATATGTATCTATCAGGCTGATTGATAATCCTCCCACTACGACGAGGTACCGGTGCAGAAATGGGTGAAGAAGTGGTATTTTCTTGTCTTACATCGTTGTCAACTGAGGCTAGGACTGAGGGCTCTCCTTCTATCTCTCTCAGGTCTATCCTTCCCTTAGGTTAATGGTTCATGATATAATCATCTTCCAAGAAAACAATATTTGTACTAATAAACACTTTCTGTTCTCTTGGATCATAAAAATACCATCCATAAGTCCCCTTTGGATACCCTACAAAGTAACATACTTCCGATCTAGAATCCAACTTGCTCATCTTTCCTTTCAGCATATGTGTCGGACACCCCCATATCTGGATATGTTGCAAAGAAGGCTTACACTGCCCAATCCACATCTCCTGTGGCGTCCTAGAAATAGACTTGCTTGGTACTAGATTCAATACGTGCGCAACGGTTTCCAAAGCATAACCCCAAAGGAATAATGGCACTCTGAATAACTCATCATCGACCTAGTTATGTCTAAAAGTGTCTGGTTCCTTCTCTTTGCTACACCATTCTGCTGAGGCATACTAGGTGCAGTCAACTGTGACAGAATCCTATTCTATATGAGGTGATCAATAAAATCATTAGAGAAGTACTTGCCACCTCGATCAGATTGAATGGCATTGATATGTGTGCCCAATTGCATCTCCACTTCAGCCCTAAACTCTTTGAACTTTTCAAAAGCTTCATACTTGTTCTGCATTAGGTACACATATCCATACCTGTAGTGGTCATCAGTAAATGTTATGAAATACTCCTAACCAACCCCTTGCTCTAATATTTATTGGTGTGGGCACATCAGTATGAACTAATTCCAACAATGCATTGTTCCTATTGCCCTTCGCAAGAAAGGGCATTCCATTGGTTCGAGAACCAAATCGCCTAAGACCCCTTCTTTGACTAGTATGCCAATCCTATTTAGATTGATATGGCCAAGCCTCTTATGCTAAAGCCTTGTTGGAATAGGGGAAGGTTCCTTTCTTTTAGATGGTACAATTACCACTGAGTTATTAAGTTCCATGTTAAAATCATTAGAAATATTAGGAGTAATCACATACAGGACAGTAGTCTTAACACCAGAGCATATAAAAGAACCAATTCTTTTAATGACAACTTCTCATTAAAGGGACGTAAAAGTACATTTGATAACTTTGAAACAGAAATTAAATTACGTCTCATTAAAGGTACGCAAAAGTACATTTGATAAAACTATTGTCTTATTGTCCAAAATTTCCAAAACTACTACTCCTATAGCAACCGCAGAAATGGTTACGCTAGACCCCAGAGTCAGCACGATCTCCCCATCACTACATTTCCTGATTGATCTGAACCTCTGCAATGAATTACAGATATGGTTAATCGCACCAAAATCAATGCACCAAGTATTTGAAGTATCCGTTATAAAACTTACTTCAATCACATGTGATTCAATCATATCTTGAACTCTTGTAGCTAAGAATTCTAGATAGTTCCTCTTCCAGTGGCCCTTTTCACCGCATTGGAAACACATTCCTTTTCCTTGGCCACCCACCATCCCTTTGCGCTTACCTTTTTCATTGGATTTTATAATCTTCGGGACTGGTCCAACACTTGTACCACCAGTGCCTGCCTTCTTCTTTCATTTCTTGCCTTTCGACGCAGATCGGGAAGAGGAAGAGCTTTTCTCAATGTTCAAAACGTTGTCCCCAGGTTAGATCACCCCTTTCGCTGCCAGTAAAGAACTCATTAATTCACTCATTGAAAAATTCATTTGATTCATATTATAGTTAAGTATGAATTGAGTGAATGACGGCGACAGCGAATTGAGAATTATATCAACTTGGGTCTGTGCAACGATGTTGGCTCCCAAGGTCTCCAGCTCATTTAAATAACCAATTATTTTTAAAGCATGTTCTTTGACTGGAGTCACTTCCAACATCGTGGCACTCATTATATTTTACATAGCAACCTGTCTAGCAGGCCTGCCATGCTCTCCAAATATTTCTTTTGGGGATTTGATAATGGCACTGGCAGAATCATTTGATTAGATTTGGTGTTGCAACACACCAGCCATAGAGGCCAGAATGTAGCAACGGGACATTCCATTTGATTTCTTCTATTTGCCGAACTCGCGTCTAGTAGCTGTTGAAGCTTTACAGTGGGGTCTTCGGGGTATGGGGTGATGAGGACATATATGTGATCCTCTGCAGTTAAAATGGTGTCAAGGTTTTGTTTCCAGTCAGTATAGTTATTTCCAGTTAACTTATTTTGTGTAAGTACAGTGCCTAGAGGACTAAATGCAGATCCAAATATATTGATTTATTGAAAAACAAAAGAAAAAATAAATATGGATATCAGAATTTGACAGTTTGAAATGAAAGAATCCTTAAATCTCTTATTTTAAAACAAAGTCGCTGGAATATCGAAACGAAAGAATAAAGCCTCCGTGTGGTGGTCAATGTTCGATCTTTCGATTAATCATGACTTGTCCACTATGTAACTCTTGCAAAACAAGTTATGACTCCTGAACCCTTTTGATCTCTAAGTTTCTAAATAATGCCCCGTGTGGGATCCCTTATCCGTAGCTTAGTTAGTGTATACCATTAACTAGGATTCAATCACAACCACCTCAAATAGTGCCTCCATGTGGTGGTCACCCTCTAACATGTCTGATTGATCCTATCCACATGAAGTTCACATCTAGTAACCAATGAGTAGTGTACCCTCTGTATGGAATGAACACCCCTGGTGAGGTGATACAGAATGCACTACTCATCTTATAGTGAACCGTTAATGGAAGATCATGGGTGTTATTAATAAGAACCTCTCCCATTAGTTTTAATAAAAAAAGATTTTGCTTTTTAGAAAAATGTTTATACTCATCGCCCATAGACATCCAATGTCTACTAATGACTTAAAACGCTTTTTAAATTTTGTTTTAAAAAACTTGTTTTAAGTGCATGCAAGTAGTAACAATGTATAAAACACAATCACAAACCAAGCAAATAAAACAAAAAATTAAAATAGAAATAAAGGCATTCGTGTGCTTCTATCTCCCATGGCCCTATCTCTATAAAACCTCTTCTTGGTTTGGTCTCCTCCAGCTCCATCTTCATGGATAATGGCTTGTTCTTCCATCTTCATGGATTTCCTATTCTATTACAAAAAATCTTATGCTTCTTTCGAAGCTTACAATTTTCTCGAAAGGAAATAGCAGTAATAAAATGAAAATGCTAGGGAAACCGGTGCGACTTTCCTGTTCATAGGATTGTAGTCGTAGCGCCCTTTACACATGCCTTAAAACCAAACCAAGAATTAAAACACAACATACACCAATCTCAAACATTTAAATACAAAATTTAAAAGGACTAGGTGTCATGGGAGATATTGGACTAATCTTGCTGCAAAAGGGTTAGTCGTCCGCACATCCATGCATATATAACAAATATATGTAACTATTGGAACTCCTAACTGATTCACACAGTACATAAACTCTTTATGTACCGATTTAGAACTTAAAACATCATCTCAGTTCTCTATCACACTTTGATCGATCGAAAAAGGTTCGATCGATCGACACTTCGATAGATTGAACATAGTACAATCGATTGAACTTTCAATTTCACATTATGATTTGGAAAAATTACAGAATAATATAAAATGAAATTATATAATTTTAAAAACTTTTAAAACTGTGAAAAGAACACCTGGACAGAGGACCAGTTTTGATCGATCGAACCAAGTTCAATTGATTGAACAAAATAACATTCGATCGATCGAAAATAGTCCGCTCGCTTGAGAACAGAGAGTTTCAATCGATCGAAACTACTTCGATCGATTTTTGATCAATCGAAACAACCATACATCTAATGCAATCATAGATTTGTATTCTTTTGCGAAACTGCTATAGAAATAGATAGTGACAATGCAGTTTCAAAACCAGTCCTAAAATCAACATGTAAAAATCAATACTAGTGTTCCAAAACGCATCTATAGATCCAAACAAGCAAGGCTCTGATACCAATTGAAAGAAAAATAGGTCTAAAATTTATTTAAATGTGCAATGGAAAAACCAAATTCAAAAAATTTGTTGGTATGCCCAAATCTAATACTTATTAACTCTATAGATGCGTACAAGAGGGGACAAGAGTTATACCTTTTAGCCTTGAACCCAATTCTGAAATCTTTGACTTCCAATATCCTCCACTAGACGGTCTTCACTCTTATGACTCCTATAGATATCTACCGAAAAGACTAGGGTTGGTGGGAACCCTAATAGAGAGGATAGGAAAGGTTTGGGAAGCCCTAAATAGATTCTGTAGCTTCTGATATAATAAAACGACAAAAGCTCTTTTTTCTTGACGTAGTTGCCCTATTTATATATTCTCAGAACCCAGAACTGACCTTACTTTTAATCAATTGAAGTGACTTCGATCGATCTCACCTTCGATCTATTGAAACACTTTCGATCGATCGAACCTGTCTAGACTTCAATTGATCGAAACAACTTCGATCGATCTAACCAGTCTTGACAGCATCCTAAAGTGCCTTTCCAAGCATCCTGGCAGAGCTAAGAGTACCACCTCCTAGGCTCTTTATTATTGGCTCGGACCTGTTGTTAATTCCCATGATCAAACTTTTTGATCAGCAAACTAACCAACTGATCAATTAATATTGACTCCAGTATAAAGTGATAACTAAACTCGAACACAAAAGAACATATCCGAAGTGATAACTAGACTCTAATTTCCCTCTACCGTCAGCATTAATAATCATATCCAAGAAGTCGGATAATTGTTATTGTCAACCTGAATCATGATTACTTCTTATATTACTTGAGTCCTATTCACCTCTCATGATTACCAAACATGTTGCTAACTGATCTTGTAAAAATCAAGATATAAAAGTATGCTTAACTTATGCTTTATTTTCAAAATATTTGCAGTGTAGAAGTAAAGGTCAAACCCACAGAGATTGAATACTACGCACTTTAATTTTTAAAACCTAAATTTAGTTAATTAAGAAAAACGGATTTTGGATTTAATTTGAATTAAACTAATAACAATAAAAGTGAATCTAAATTATGAAAGCAATTAAATATTTGTTTTTATAATAAGTTTAAGGAACCTAGGATTGTAAATCCACCACTAGCTTCATAATAAGGGTATTTACGAATTACTTTAGCTTATTAAGTTGGATGATAATGGGGAATTGTAGCTACAAGCCCAATTCCCCCGTCAAGAAAATAACTATGGTTCAAGCACCAACATAATCCATCTTCGGTTAGCATGAATTATCCCACACTAAACTAGGGTTGTGGTATAATCCGGTATGCCGCTGCTAAGAAATAAAATATAGAGGAATTCGATATGCCATTTTTGAGAGTAAACGAAGAATCTCGAAGGAAGGCGCGAATCCCTTCTGATTGGAAACTTGGACCTGATAGAATCAATCGATTGAGGATTAGTGGGCAAGATGCGAATTCATCTAATCTAGGCATGGACTATTCGGATACTTGATAGCACAATTCAATTTAAACACTACTACATGTAAATAATCTAAACAAGCACATCAAGCATAGATCATTGAGCACACTACCATCAAAATAGATCTATGACAAGAGTAAACTTTGAAAGTAACGATTTAATCAATAAAAGCATGATTTATTTATAAAAATCCTCGGAACATGTAACTGTCATCCATACATAATAAAACTAAAATAAAAACATAAAATGCACCCTATTACTTGGCTAGGGTTTCATTGAAACCCTAGATCTTGAGTTTAGTTGGCCATAGAATTGATGAACGGCAAGAGGTTGATGGAGGAGGCCATGGGAATCCTTGGTTTTCTTCTTCTTCTCCTTGCTATCCTCCCTTCAATGGCTGAAGTTTTTGTTGTATATAAGTGTATCAAATGTTGTGTAATGATGTGTAACCACAAAATTGATTTAGAATAGGATTTATATAGAGTTTGGAAGGATTTAGGAAGCTTTCCTAAGCCAAATCGTACTAAAACTGCTATATTTACGTTTCTGGACATCATATGCACAAATCACCTTCGCTGGGCACTTTAATTTAACAAAATACGCGTTTTTGGCTTTTTCACAGGTCGCTCGCGTGGCCCGCTCGCGCGAGGTACTTTTCGCTACACTGCGCGACTTTCGTAGAATTACGATAACCTTTTGCTCGGAACTCAGATTGACTCGACGTTAGTGGCCACGCATCCGTAACTCGAAGATCTACATTTTATATCTCTGGAGAAAGTTCTCAAATCTAAAGTATTCCTTACCCAAAATGCAATTTACCAAGGTTGCTACTGCATTCAGCTTTCACTGGAATCACCGTTTGAACCCAGAATGACTTCCAAAGCCACTAATCATTGGATTTTTGTAAAAGTGAGTACATCGAGCAAGAATGGAATTTTGTGAAATAAGAATGTCATCCCCTTTGAAGGCGGTCAGTGGTCTCTTCTATAGATACAAGAGACCTACTCGTACAAGGTAAGTAATTTGATTAGGCAATACAATCTGATTGGGATTGATTATATCACTACACCAAAACAGCCAATTTGTCACCCTTATTTTCGCTAACCTTGTCACTGTCTTTCGCAGTGACAAAATTGTCACTGTCTATAGCAGTGACAAATTGGTATTAGTGACAAATGTAACATATTATCACCGCCAATTGCAGTGACAATATTTATAGTACAATTGTCACGGTCAGTAACCGTGACAAAACTGACATAAATGAAATAGTTTAACACTCCAAAAAATGCGCTAAAACACCCCCCTTATATTTGGTTTCCCACCCTCCCCCCCTCCTTTATTTTCCCTTACTTTACCAAACCCATTTCTATTCCCTTTCTCTGTCTCTCGTTCTAAGCGATCACCTCACACCACCGGAGTCAGTAGATGCTAGAACTCTCTCTCTCTCTCTCTCTCTCTCTCTCTCTCTCTCTCTTTCACTCACATCGACGTTGGCCCGTCGCCCAAGTCCCTTACCCTCACGGTTGCCGCCTCAATCCCTTACCCTCACACCATCGCCCCTTTGCCTTGCCTTACCCTCAAAGCGTCGACTTCATGCCTCACCTGACTGGACCGACAACCTCACCTCACCTCATGACGATAATCTTACCTCACATCACCTGGACGATGACCTCACCTCTCCTCCTCACCTGAAGATGATTCACAACTCACTTGGCTTCATGAATAACTAACGATCGGAGCACCGTCGACAATCTAAACTCAGACTTCTCAGGGGTAATAATCTAAATAAATGAAAACTTTATGAATATTAAGATCAATATGTGTTTACCTTTGTTATCTCATTTATCAATTTTAGGTTTTCATTTACAGACTCTGTGTATTTGTTTACACTTCATTTTCTATGTAGTTATTATCTGATTTATCAACTTTAGGGTTTCATTTTCTGTGCTTTTGTTATCTAATTTGTGAATTTTAGGGTTTCATATGTTGGTTTTGGTTTTGAAATTTAGGATTTGGGGGGGTGGGGGGTTAATAGCAAAATAAAAGAGAAGGAAATCGAAAAAGCTCGAGATAATAAAGACTACCGGCTCTCTCGGCTATGATATCAAATCCCCAATTTTGGGGTCATCTCTCTTGGCTCCACTCCATCATCGTAGAAACACCACCGGCTCCGCCAGGAAGGTACTCCCCGTTCCCCTCTCTCTCTCTATATATATATATCTACTATCCACACAGTGGCACACGTACCCTCGCACACACATTAGTATGTTGATGTTTGAAACCCTAAATCATTTCTTTGATTTCCCCTCCCTTTTGTAGCTTCCAAGATATCAAAAGCTTGGTAAAACTATTCGGCATTTATTTTCCATGGCATTCCATGAGGTTTGATTTCTATTTTTTCTCTTTTTAATCAGTGTTCATCTTCCATTTTTTCCGCTTTTACAGTGCTAGGTGTTTATTATAATGATTTATGTTGTGGACCATTTTTTGATTATGTGGAAGTTGGCTTTAAACATTTAGACAATGTTTCATTCTTTCTATGAGAACCCATGTAGCTTAGATTTGGCAAAGAGAAGAGAGCCATGTGGGTATTGAGTTTCGAATTTCCATTTAGTATTGTTATTGATTAATGATTTTGGTTAATTTTTCTTTTCTTTGTTTGCAAACTCCGTTTTTATTAGGCTAGCTTTGGTGATAATCATATGGCAAGTCTCAATCAACAAATGATTCTAATGGCCACAAGGTAAGTCCCAAATTGAGAAATGATTTGCTCTTCATTACAAGTTAATAGGAAGTTGTTAACCAAAAAAAAAAAATCAAGAAACAAACTAATTTAGCCCAATTTAGCTACTAACAGTTACATACTTGAGCCCAATTCAGCTCATTTCTTGCTTTCCATTTGTGAAAACAATAATTTATTTGTCTGATTTGGTTGTTTTTTTTCTTTTTATTTTCTTAGTCTTCCTAAAAGCTATCGTTTGTCCCTTTTCATGTACAAGTCTTGAGGTGCTCCATGGCCCAAGGCTTTGAGGTAATTTTCGATCCCATTCCTATATTTTTATTCCTAATATTTTTATGTTGAAATCTCAAGAGTTAAATCTCAAATGACAATCTATCTCTTTGTTGGGTTTGTGCTTTTTAGCTGAATTTTCATATTTTGTTTCTTTAAGCAAGCCCTTTTTTTGCCCATTAATGCCTTATTTTTCACGATCTTTGAAGTTGTGGATGCAAGTCTTATTTTCTACCAAACCACATTCCTTGTGGTCGGGTGGTAAGCTTCTTGGGTGTACTACCCAAGAGGTTTAGCGTTCGAGTCATGGGGAGCGTGGCCACTGAAGAATTCACCCGGCGACTCCAGAGCCTCGGGGGATTAGCCGAGGTGCGCGTAAGTTGGTCCGGACACCCCCGATTACCAAAAAAAAAGTCTTATTTTCTACCTATAAAAGCTAACGTCCTTGTGTAATTGCTTGGAGTTCCTTTTTTTTTTTTTAACTACTTCTCTATGTTTGATTTTAGGTGTTCTACTTGAAAATGTGAGAACATAGAAGTGGCTGATAAGGTAATTTACCTCCTGCCTCCTTTTTCTATTCCTTCTTTTCCATGTATAAATATAAATATATATATTTTGCCTTTCTAAATTATTAAAATTAACAATTCAACTTATATGTTGACTTGTGAAAAGTTGTAAATGGTACTTAAAAACACTATTGACTGTTGCACACACGAGCACCATGTGGTTCCATTTGATTGTGCTAGTGAAATGCTATGGCCTTTGGTTGACTTTTTTTTTTGGTTTGATTTGTTAGGTTGACCTTTTTAGCTATAAGGATTTAACGCACACCAATTAAATTCCATCAGCTTGCCTTTAGTAGGAAACATATATGAGCAATCAAGTGGTAGTACATGCTTGATGTGATAAAGTAACATAATTGCAGTCCTTACAGGGTCCATTTTAGTGCTTTCTCAAGTAACTTAAAATAAATCCTTGGGCATTTTGGTAGTCTATGTCTAATATTGATGACATGATTTCCAGCAGTTTTAAAATTTAATCAGTTTATATGGGCTTTCCTTGAAATGTTTGTATCTTCTTTCTGGCTTAAGTATCTTCTTGGGTAATTCCACTTAAATGGACACCCATTATAATAATCGTCATAGTTGATGCTGATATGCTATATATATACATAACTTGCTAATAGTAATCGATAGACAAAGTTGATGTAAACATGTTCTTGATCTTTTTTCTATTGTATGGAAGTTGTGGAACGTGTACATTGGTATAAAGTTTTCAATTTGAATATACATAGCTATCTGAATTGGACTAGGAGGCTAGTTTCTATGTTTTTTTTTTACTTGAATGGTATTTTTGAGGGACATTTTACAATTTCACGTTGTTAGTACGGTTTCAAACTCTCCGGCAGAGGCGCGAATCCCATTGTCGAGATTACCAATTCAAAGTTTGATTGCTTTTAATGTTTAAAATTTGTATGTGTGTTGAATTTTAAGCTTTTCAAAGTGATAATGCCTTGCAGATTAATCTCTGGATTTGTGTTGAATCTAATTTTTCTTACGGTATATGAAGACAACATTGATGCAAGCGTGTAGATATGAGCACAAGGAAGTGAAAGAGAGCACAAGAAGGAAAGAGATTTTCCTTTACTTTTCCCTTTCTTTTATTTTCCCTCACTAAATCATAATGTTGAGCTCTCTGCCCTGGGAATTAGTTTGCATTCTTGAATGTTTTATATTATATAAATTTATGCCTTTAGTAGGATTTTTCACTTTTTTTATTTCTTTTTTGTTCATTATTACTTGTACGTGCAGGTTCTAAACTTGGAAGCCATGGATAAAAGTGGAAAATTGTGGGAGGTAAGCACATACGTCGGGTCAGGTAGCGCAAATCCTACTCAATTGATTGAAAATTGATGTTGTACTGATTATTTGGGGAAACAATTGATATAAGTTTTGGGTTGTTCTGAATGGAATCAGGTAAAATCAGAGGCATGGTGTGAAGTATCAAGAGGAGCTAGAAAATTTGACACTAACAAGTACTCAACCTTTCAAAACATTGAAGCTTTTTTGTTTTGGCTGTTATTCAATACCTTCAACGTTGAAATCTATAATGACAACTCCTCCACTTGCTCACTTTAATTTGTTTCTTTCTTTGGATTCTTCACCTTAAAATCAAACCCAAACAAGCCTAAGCTAATACCCAAATCAAGATAGTTGCTATTGAAGAGCACTAAAACAATGAATTCTCCAAAAGTCTAACATATTTTAGAGTGCTTTATCAAACTCTATATGAATTGGAAGAGTCTAAACAGCCCATTGACTTGTCACCATGGGACCTTACAATGAATTGTTTGAGTTGCTACTCTGCTCCTTTGAATCTGATGCCATTTGCTATGTTGTGTTAGCGTTTTAATTTAATAGCTTGATTTCTACATGTTTTTAGGTAATTTTTTTACATGTTAGTACAACTATTAATATTAGCAATTTAGAATTTCACTTTGCATTCCAGAATTTGCTTGTGATACACATTCATGCTAATTGGAAAGTACGTAGTACCATTGTTGATGCTAACTATGTTTGTGATACACATTTCAGAATTTGCTTGTGATACACATTCACCCCCAACATTCCAGAATTTGCTTGTGATACACATTTCACTTTTTCAGAATGTGATATGCGCTCATGCTTACACACTCTTCAGTTTCTCAACCAGAAGAAGGAAACCTCCATGTGGTACGATTTTTTGTTGGTCCCAAACTTGTGTACTCTTTCTTATTCAAATGATCCCTTAGTAGAAAGGGAATGTTGGGGGTGGTCCAATCATATCAGGTAACCATATGGATAAAATTATTCCTCCAGAGCCGGATAATATGAACTTTAACGAAAACAACTAGTTTTTCTGGTACTCGCCCCCTATTTTATGTTCTTATGAGTAGCACTATTTCTTTAGCAGTATAATGGCCTCTTGACAGAGTAAGATAGAATGCTAGTGATGGTGTCCTCAATACAAGAACAAAACACTCATTTTTTAGAAGTGTACTGTTCGGGATTTTTGAGAGATTTGAGTCTGTTTGGCAAAAATATTTTCACAGCTTTGTCAAAACTCTGCTCCACTTTAAAGCTGGAAAACGCTTAACTCAGAAGCAACAATTTCCTATTTCTTTGAAAACCAAGTAAAGAAAAAATTCTTCCTTATTCCCACAACAATACCAAACGGGCTCTAAGGGTTCAAGAAGATTAAACAATTTCATGATGAGTTTCTTTGAAAATTTCTTTGTACATTGATTTTCTTCAATCCTGCCAGTTAAAATTAAATGTTTTGCTTTCTATTAGTTGGATATCAGTTCTCAAGTGGTTGGCAGAAAGGACGCATCCAAAAGTGCTTTACACGTATGGAAAGAGGTATTATATTAGTGATAGAATCTGTTAACTATTTCTTATCTGCTTTATGCTCTATTTGTTACGACGTAAAATGTTTTACATGGAAAAAATCATTGCCTTTCTTATTTTTTTTTTTTATGTTTGTTTGACGCTTGAAAAATGTTATATAACAAGACATTACATTTTTACGCACTTTCATAAGGGCAATAGTAGTTTTCTAAAATTCACTTGTAGTTATATCAATATATGGAATACGTGCAAGCAATACTATACATGCGCAAGTATATAACATAGGTATATAAACTAACAACTGCATTTATAAAGGTTTGTATATACACATGTATAAGTGCATATATATGAGTGTGTGTATATAATTATATAGACATGCACATACATTAATATAAATATATGTTGAATGATTGGCATTTCACTACTAAATATTGTTCCAGAAAATGACTACCTTATGTACCCAAGGTGAGACTCATGTTTATAACATTTGCACTAGGATCACTGATGCTTTGATATTACAAGGGCTAATGGTCATTATTTGCTTGTATTGAATTATTGGTGCATTTCAAACATACTAGTTCTCATAAAAACCATAGAAAATGAGACTGGGATTGAGCCAAATCTTGTTTTGTGCATTCCAAACAACCCTTAATATTTGCCGAAAAGGTTCATCCTAAGGGTTGTGCTTGATGGTGATCCCCCTTACCCAGGATTCTGGGAGGATAGCCTGGAGATACACATTACGACATGTTTTCCTTTCATTTCCCCCCTCCTATGTTGTCCCTAATTGTAATCTCGTTGTTATTTCTCTACAGAAGGTATAGACATTCCAGGAGCTTTGGGGTATGACCTCAGAAGAGTGTGCTGAGCTGTTTCTCAGGCAATTGGTTTATTACCCGACGAAGTACAAAACGTCGAGACTGTACTTGAAATGATGCCTTCCATTACAATTGAAGTCACTTGCGAGACCGAAGGTGAAGAGGGTATACAATAGGGTGACATCATCACAGTTCAGACCGGAAATTTTTTTGTTTGCACCTTTGATTGGGATGCCTTTTTTTGAGACATTTGCTATCTTTCCATGTATTAATTGAAGAGATTTTGGAATTTATATATTTTGATTATTTGGAGAGTATTTGAATGGATAGAATGTTTGATATATCTTTGTTTAGGTGGCTGTTGCTTAAATTATTGAAATAGGTTTTTACATTTATTTTTTTTATAAATTCTTTTAAAATTTGTCACGGTTTTAAAGCCGAGACAACATTGAAAAAATGTCTCTAGTATTTGTTACGATTAAATGAGGTGACAAAATTATAAATTGTCGCACACATTTGTCATTGTTAAAAAAGGTGACAATTAAAACAATTGTCACCAACTTTGTCACGGTATATAGCAGTGACAATTTTGCATAAATTATCACCGCTAAGAGCAGTGACAAATTTAAAATTATTTGTCACGGTTTGTAGCGGTGACAAAGGAAAGGAAATTAACCCTTTAAGGGGTTCTCAAATGGGCAGTGACAAACAAAATTGTCACTGCATGGAGTAGTGACAAATATTTTTTGTCACCCCCGAAACTGTCACGGTCTGGAGTAGTGACAAAGGCACTTTGTCACTGCTCCGAGCAGTGACAAATCGGCCAATCTGGTGCAGTAATTAGCACAAATCGTGGGAGTTTCCTAATCGGATTAGGAAACTGTAGCACCCAGAAATTTCCCCCAGAAATTCCACGTAGGAATTTAGAATAGTGACGTCACCCCAGAATACGATTACAGAAGGTCCATTAGGAAACCCTAAGTAGGAACCTATGTACTGGAATCCTTTGGTTAACGTCTCAACGACGAAATAATTTCTAACCCAGTAACTGCTAGAATAGACGTATCCTTGACTTATAGTTCTATTAAGAACCTAACGAATGAGTTTTACGTAAGCACGAACACAGCCCCGTACCTACACAATTTATATTTGTGATTCATTTCACAGTAGTGCATACCTATTGGAACACTGGCTCGTGCCATAATGTATTTAACCTAGAGTGCTACCCACACTACCACTTGGCAGTCATGTGGACCCCACACTTATCTACCCTTGAATGCATACACATACATGTGCACCTTGTGCACGCATTGCACACAACCAAACCTCCCCACCATTTCCTCTATATAAGCACACCCCCTCACCACCATTACACCCTCATAATCTGCAATCACCCCCCCCCACACACACACAATCTATTCTATCCAAATTCTAGAGAGAAAGACCCGAGAGTGAGAGAGAGAGAGAGAGAGAGAGAGAGAGAGAGCTTGAGAAGAAAACCACACTCTTTTCCCTCACATTTCGGTCATATACAAACACACCCCCACATTGTACACTCAACCCCTTCCCTGCATTATCCCTCACTGTCTCACCCTCACCAGCACACACCCTGTTAGGGATATGTACTAAAAGCCATGCTTTATGTAGTTGATTTATTATTCATTTAATAAAATCAGTGAATCCATTTTTTTATGAGAATCTATGTGGGCAATATTTGTATTATATTATTTATTTAATATTATGCATGTGTGTCTCTCATTCTATATAGTAGGTGGTTTGGTGTGTAGAGTTCGGCTTACATACGGAAGATCAGGCCATCAGATATTATAGAATGTAAAATTTTGGTTTACAGTCTTAGATGGGATTGGACACACCATCAGTAGGACTGCAGCATGGTGTTGTAGTAGGTTTGTCTTGACTACGAAAAACGGTATAGTTTTAACTCACTATGCTGGTACACTTTGTCTATTAAACGGGACTGACTTGGGGTAATTATCTTTATACTAACTTATAAGATAATTAATACCTCATGGCTATTATGAGTGCTTATGCTCTAAATCCTAAGTTAATTTGTAGACACGTACATTTGATATTTACACTTTGATCTCCAAAAGGGTGAGATCCTTAAATGGGTCAATATCTCATTGGATTGGGTGGTAATATTAATTGTGTGGTGGATATTAATTAATGATGGAATCCATGTCTCAATTTTGGGATTGATGATATCCCCTTGAGAAAGCTTATAAGTTTTGATTATGTCAAACCCTGCAGGTGGATTTTGTATCTGACATATCAGATAAGTTAAGCAGAGGATCTCAAGGAATTTTAAGAAATTAATTAAATATGATTGTCAGTAATTATATTCAATTAATGGATATCTGTAATCTTAACATGGGGAGATAATAAGCATTTAATAACATGGAGCTCGAAATATATTTTTGAGATAAGGGTAGGAGTGCAATTATAATTCTTTAGTGGTATGAATTATAATTTATGAAAATAGGAATCTGATTCAGTTCGAATTAGGGTTTCCTAATTCCATAAGGAAGCCTATTCCTTATTGACTTCTTATGGTCCCTATCGTAGCCTATATATATGCTGCTTTGGCTCTCTCATCAGCTAGCATTTTTCTATATAGAGAATTATAACTCGGAATAGAAAAGAGAGTGAAAAAGAGGGAGAGCAAAAAACAGAAAGGATTTCGAAAGAGCCCACACTCAGTTCGATATTCTGGCAGCAAAGGAATACGGTAGAAGATCGTGATCTGTTATCGAGCCCGTGTTCTCGATTCGTCTACTACAGTAATCCATTTTTGCAGTTCAAGGTAACCCTAGTTCCATCCTTGTAGAGTTATTGTAGCGCTCACGTAAATTTTTTGCAGTACCAACTTATACGCACTATCAACGGATTCTGGGAACGCAGTTTCCTAACAGTGGTATCAGAGCAACATTGATTCTGCATATAGGTTGGGCGCAACCATGTTGTCCAGTAATACAGATCTTATGCATGCATTGATGGATGGATAGAACGTAGATCTGTACTAATCCTTGTTTTGCTGCGTTCTTATTCCACTATTATGGTCACTGGTTTTGTGTGATTGGATCCCACGATGGGTTTATTCGTGGTTAATATTGTTGTTTTGATAAGGCATAGGATTTGTATGTATTGGATCCCACGCTTGATTGATGCGTGGTTAATTTACTGCAAATATATAGCATGTGAACTCCTTCACGGAGGCATAGGTTTATGTAATATATCTCAAGTAAATCTGTGAAGATGGTTCGTGAGAGCAGTTTTCGACAACAATCTAGAAGCAGTTTCAGAAGGCAGTTTCAGAAGACTGTTTCAGAAAATAGTTCTGGAAGGGAGTTGCTGATGGTAAATCGAATTTAGCTTCCGGGCAGCTCGACCCCCGTTGCGTAGTGGCGACATAGAGCTAATCAAGTTCAATGAAGATTTCTTCACAAGAGTTGCAGCTTGACCATAATAGTGGGATTCCTATTTTATTGTGGTTTCCTTATTTATGTGTGATTGAATGATTATTATTGTTTCATGTTTAATGATTAGGACAACATGGATAATTATTAGTAGACCTATTTCAGATGTCTAGCTGCATGTTTAATTTATATTAATTTAAAATGATGGACAACTACATGTGTATTTAGAAATAAAACTAATTCCATAATTTGAAAACATAAGTACTTATTTTCTAAAATCATGAGAATAGAATAATTTTATTATCTACACATGTGGGTTTCACTAGTAAGGATGAATTAATCCTTGTCAAGTATTCCATTATTTTTTATTAATTAAATTAAAAGTTTTTCTAAAAAATTATAACCCTCAAATATTTTTTTAAAATTCTAAGTGGGAGAGGGAATTTATCAAGTATAAATCCCATGGTCTCCATCACTGGTTTGTAGATGATATGATTAATTTTGTGTGATGGCTCTAGTGTCATCCTCCATATCGGAAGTAGATGATCATGGAATTATCAGTACAAACTTCTTTAAAAGAATGTTTTGGGTGATTGTTGGTGTGGGTCACCTCTCCATCAGAGGTGTTCCTCATGGAACTCTTGACCTAGAATTAAGTGATGGTATACACTTAGCTATAAATAATAATATCCTCTCCATCTGAGTCACTGTTATTATTTATAGGACCAAAGCAAGTCAGCAGTTTAATCTTATTAGGCAAAGTATATTGCCTGGATAGTAAAATTAAAAGACAATTGTCTATCTGAACAAGTGATGGATAGTATATGGCTTCCCATCGAGTCATACTATTCGCGGTGTATCAGGTTGCTGGCGGATTCCTTTCAAATATGGTAGAGGGAACCAATATTTTCAACTCGAATCCATAGTAATTTTTGCCCAAACGTAATTATTTATGTTATGTGATTCTCAGGCTTTTAAATGGGTACTTTCAATCCACTTGCTGTTATACTTAAAGAAAATAAACTTACTGGACCAAACTATATAGACTGGAAAAGGAATTTGGATATTGTGTTAACTGCTGAAGAGTACAAGTTTGTGCTTATTGAAGAATGTCCTGAGCAACCTGGTGAGGGGCAACCGCTGAGGAAACCAAGGCTCACAAGAATGGGTCAAGGCTGATGAGATGGTGCGGTGTTACATTTTGGCATCCATGTCAAATGTGCTGCAACATCAGCATCAGTCAATGGCCAGCGCCTATGACATGATGGAGAGCCTCCGAGAGATGTTCGGGGATCAAAGTCGTGCTGCTAGGCAGGTTGCCGTGAAAGACTTGATGAACACAACCATGGCTGAGGGGACGCCTGTAAGGGATCATGTTCTTAAGATGATATCTCTTCTTAATGAATGAGAGATCCTTGGAGTTACAATCGACGGGGAAACCCAGGTCAATATCGTACTCCAGTCACTGCCAGAGTCTTTTAAGCAATTCCGCCTCAATTACAACATGAATAAATTTAAATATACTTTGGTGGAGCTGCTTAAAGAACTCCAAGCAGCTGAGGGTCTCAACAGAAAGTCAGGGAGTACTCTTGTGTTTGAGAAAGGTTCTGCTTCAAAGCCGAAAGGCAAGAAGAAAATGAAAAAGGCTCAAAAGAAGGCCGCGGGTCCTCCGCCAATCCAAAGGCCACGAGGACAACCGGGAAAGCCTAAAGGCAAATGTTTTGTTTGCAAGTAGCCAGGACACTGGAAGAAGCAATGTCCAGTTTATCTCGCCAGACAGAACAATCAAGGTAAATCTTATTTACTAGTTGTTGAATCGTGTTTAGCGGTCTGATCTACCGGTACCTGGTGTGTAGATACGGGAGCCACTGATCATGTATGCAATTCTTTATAGGGGTTCCAGCGAACCAGGCAGCTCAGTGATGGAGAGATTTATCTATATATGGGAAATGCTACGAGAGTAGCAACAGTTGCAGTAGGAGATCTACATCTTAGTTTTGGTAGAGATAGAATTTTAATATTAAGAAATTGTTTTTATGTACCTTCTATTAGAAGGAATTTAGTTTCAGTTTCTAGTTTAGTAGAGAATGGATATTCAGTTCATTTTAATAAAGTAGTAGTTATTAAAGAAAATAAATGTTTTATTTATTCTGGTCAATTGGTGGATGATCTTTATATTATAAATCCTATCTCTCCTATACTGCAACTTAGTGAATTGAATAACATAAATAGTTTGCCATTTAAGAGAAAAGAACCTTCGAGGATGAACCAAACGCATCTTTGGCACTTACGCCTTGGTCATATTAATTTGAAAAGGATTCAAAGACTGGTTCAAAATGGGCCATTAGGCTCATTGGAAGTGGAGGCACTTCCAGTTTGTGAATCCTGCTTGGAAGGTAAAATGACCAAGAGGCCATTCTCGGCCAAGGGCTATAGAGCAAAAGAGCCGTTGGAACTGGTTCACTCTGATTTGTGTGGTCCTATGACTGTCCAAGCAAGAGGGGGATTTGAGTACTTTGTCACTTTCATCGATGATTACTCAAGGTATGGGTACATTTATTTGATGCGGCGTAAGTCTGAATGCTTTGAGAAATTCAAAGACTTCAAGGCTGAAACGGAGAAGCGTCATGGTAAATGTATCAAGACACTACGATCTGATCGTGGTGGAGAGTACCTCTTGGGAGAGTTTAGGGAATACTTATTGGAGCAAGGGATTACATCCCAATTGTCTGCACCCCCGTATGCCTCAGCAGAACGGTGTAGCAGAAAGAAGGAACAGGACACTCATGGACATGGTAAGATCTATGATGAGTTACTCGGATTTACCAATTTTCTTTTGGGGACACGCATTAGAGACAGCTGCATACATTCTAAACTTGGTACCATCTAAGTCAGTACCTACTACGCCCACAGAATTGTGGACTGGGCGAAAGCCTAGTCTGCGGCATGTTCGGATCTGGGGTAGTCCAGCACATGTGCTGAAAGGGAACGCAGAAAAATTGGAATCAAGAATAGAAGTATGTTTCTTTGTTGGGTATCCAAGAGGAACTAAAGGTGGTCTGTTTTATAGTCCTAAGGATCAGAAGGTTATTGTTAGCACCAATGCCACATTCTTAGAAGAGGACTATGTTATGGACCACAAGCGTAGAAGTCGTATTGTTCTAGAGGAAATGGGAGGAGAGACACCGAGACATACTTCTTCGATACCAACGGTACGAGAAGAAACACCACAAGAAAGAGTTATCGATATTCCATTACTACGTCATAGTGGGAGGATTATCGAAACTCGTGTAGATCCTGAACCAACCATTAACACGCAGGTTCCTGAACCAGTACAACGTGTAGATAATGGTGTATTAAGTTCAGAATCTTAACAACGAAATATCAGTGATACACAGAAACGGGTTGTGCCTCGTCGTAGTGGGAGGGTTATTATTCAACCTGACCGGTATATGTTCTTGGGAGAGTCTTATGACCGGGTCCCTGATGAACAAGGTATCGATCCCCGTAACTATAATGAAGCACTCCAAGATAAAGATGCAGATCTTTGGCAAAAAGGCTATGAAGTCTGAAATGGAGTCCATGTACTCTAATCAAGTCTGGGATCTTATAAAATCAACCAATGAATAAAACCCATTGGATGTAAGTGGATCTATAAGAAGAAGAGAGGAGCAGACGGTAAGGTGGAAACCTTTAAAGCAAGGCTTGTTGCGAAATGGTTCACTCAAAAAGAGGGAATCGATTATGAGGAAACCTTTTCGTCGGTGGCCATGCTAAAGTCTATCCGGATTCTCATATCCATTGCTGCACATTTCGATTATAAAATTTGGCAAATGGATGTCAAGACAGCATTTCTAAATGGGAATCTTGACTAGTGAATCTATATGATGCAACTAGACGGGTTCATTGCGAAGGGCCAAGAACACATATTGTGCAAGCTTAAGAAGTTATGGACTTAAGCAGGCATCTAGGTCTTGGAATATCCTCTTTGATAAAGCAATCAAGTCTTTTGGTTTTGATCAATGTGCAGATGAATCTTGTGTGTACAAGAAACATGATGGAAGAGTGGTGGTGTTCTTAGTACTATATGTGGATGATATCTTGCTAATCGGAAACGATGTGGGGGTATTATCTTCTGTAAGGGTATGGTTGTCCAGTCAATTCGATATGAAGGACTTGGGAGAAGCCGGTCACATCCTAGGGATCAAGCTTATGCGAGATCGCAAGAATAGGATGTTGGGCTTGTCACAAGGCACTTATGTTGACAATATTCTTGCAAGGTTTAGCATGCAAGATTCCAAGAAGGGATTCCTTCCTTTCGGACACGGAATTACTCTATCTAAGGATCAGTGTCCTAAGACACCTGATGAGATAGAGAAGATGAAGGCAGTTCCTTATGCCTCGGCAGTAGGAAGCCTAATGTATGCTATGCTATGTACTAGACCTGACATCTGCTTTGCTGTTGGCATGGTTAGTAGATATCAATCTAATCCAGGGCAAGAACATTGGACTGCGGTGAAAAAAATTCTCAAGTACCTGAAAAGGACTCGAGACTATATGTTAGTTTACCAAGCAGACAGTCTTGTACCCATTGGGTACACAGATTCTGATTTCATGTCAGATAGGGATTCCAGAAAGTCTACCTCAGGATATATGTTTACCCTAGGAGGTAGAGCTATTAGTTGGAGTGAGGTGTGTCACTTCATGGCTTTGAGTGTAAGTGGGAGATTGTTAGGGATATATACTAAAAGCCATGCTTTATGTAGTTGATTTATTATTCATTTAATAAAATCAGTTAATCCATTTTTTTATGAGAATTTGTGTGGGCAATGTTTGTATTATATTATTTATTTAATATTATGCATGTGTGTCTCTCATTCTATATAGTAGGTGGTTTGGTGTGTAGAGTTTGGCTTACATACGGAAGATCAGGCCATCGGATATTATAGAATGTAAGATTTTGGTTTACAGTCTTAGATGGGATTGGACACACCATCGGTAGGACTGCAGCATGGTGTTGTAGTAGGTTTGTCTTGACTACGGAAAACGATATAGTTTTAACTCACTATGCTGGTACACTTTGTGTATTAAACGGGACTGACTTGGGGTAATTATCTTTATACTGACTTATAAGATAATTAATACCTCATGGCTATTATGAGTGCTTATGCTCTAAATCCTAAGTTAATTTGTAGACACGTACATTTGATATTTACACTTTGATCCCCAAAAGGGTGCACTACAAAAAAAGGCTTTTTATGTCACTTTTTAAATTGTATTTATGTCACTTTTATTTTGAGTGACATAATTGTTTCTCGTGTGAGCTTTTTATGTCACTTTTTAAGTATATGTCACTTTTTAAAAAAGTGACATAAATACTTTATTATTTATGTCATTTTTTTAAAAAAGTGACATAAATAGTAAAGTATTTATGTCACTTTTGTAAAAAGTGACATAAATAAAAACACGGTGGCAATTTTGTAAATAAAACACATTTAAGTTTTTATGTATTTATGTCACTTTTTTAAAAAGTGACATAAATAAAAGTGCGGTGGCAATTTTGTAAATAAAACACATATACATTTAACTTTCATTTCTCCCTCTCTGTCCTCCAAAAATGCTAGCATACCCGCCCACTCACAAACCCTAAATCTTATGCGCGCCATGAAACCCAAAAATTTCTCAAATCTGACCCTCAGACCCTCTGCCTTCGACGACGCCATGGCACCTTTCCACCGATGCCATTGAGCCTCGCCGATGAATCCCCTTCGAATCCTCACCCCAACTCTCTCTCGACCTGCTAGTTGTTATGGATGCCATTACTCCCACGTCTCATCTCTCTCTCTAGACCTTCAAGTTCATCTTTGCTTCTCTCTCTCTCTCTCTCTCAATATACATATATACATATATATATGGGATGTGTGTATGCTTTCACTGATAGTTTTTTTTCCCCCTTTTCTCTTCCTTTCCGTTGATGCTACATACAATCTATTGAAGCAAGCTTCGAACATGGAGGAGATCCTGACGATTGAGATTAGACATGGTTGGAAGAAGGGCACAAAGTGAGTGTATTAACACGAGTAGATAATATATATTCTAGTTCTTGCTGGTTGTATATATAGTACATGGATGCAAAATGTGCTGTTTGGTCTTTTAGCATCCAACATTTATTGTCATAGAATTTAATTTTACACTTTATCAATTTTCATGTTCCTTAGTTTATTTTCCAATTGATCAAAACAATCTTGAAAACCCATCAGCTTAGTTCAATTAACCTTATAAATAATTTCATGTAATTTACTTGTGTAGATATCTCCATGGAGATTTCATTTTTTTTTCCTCAAGCACCTTCACAACCCCCACACAATTTAGGTGAGATTCAAAGAAACTCTCTGAAATTGACCCCTATTTAAAATATATCTTATTGATTTCAGTCTTATTCTACACCAGTTCAGAGTTTCTCCTACTAATATCATATTGAATGTGTAGGTTAGAGGTGCTAGGCCGATGCTTTGCTCTGCTTTAATCCATTACTTTGATTTCCAGTTGAATCGGTCCCTCGAGAGATTTATGCAGTTAACGGAGCTTGGTTTTAAACCCTGCACTTTCCATTGATTGAGTTCAAGAACCAACAGATACCTCTCTCTCTCTCTCCCCCCTTTTTGCCTGAAACTTTTATGTGACTGATAGTGGTCAATGCCTGGAATGATTTACTTATGTTGGTATTGTTAGTCTTGTTTTAGCTAACGAGACTAAATTAAAGTCAACTCTCTTTGATCTGAGTTCATAGCTAGTAGTTAAAAAGTTAGAACATTATCAGATGTGAGCTAATGTATAGTTATTTCTTGTTATGTTTTACTTAAATGCAATTGGCCCTTTAATAAAAAATAATTGCAAACGATGTTAAATATTTAATTGGAGTAATGCTATGCTTCCCAAATTCTCATCCCAAATCCCCATCCCAAATGATTTGGCAGTGGGACCATAAGATTGATAAATGGTGTTAAATTTATGTCTATTCAATGACTCAAATTTTGATATGGGTTTGAGTAAGGATTGTAGAGGTCCTTTTTTATTTATTTATTTTTTTTAAGTTTTACCTCAAATTTGATTTGATATGAGTTTGAGTAATGATTGGAGATGTATTATTTATACTCAAATAAGAGAAAGTAATGATATTATAAAGAAAGTTGAGTATTACCATTGAAGAGCTCCACACCAAATGAGGCTTTTACTCAAATTTGAGTAAAATAATTTAGTAAGAGCTAGAGATGGCCTAGGCATGTGATTAAAATGGTTACAATAGCTTTTGATTGGAATGTGTGCTAGTTTTATATAAAGCATATTGATTTTCTACCCAACTTGGTTCCCATCATCAGATGGGTATCTAAGATATAGTTATGCCTTTTGTTTCATTGCGGATATGCTTGGCACTTTGGAGATGAGAGTTGATACTACAATTATATCTTAGTTATAATGTGATATACAACAAGTTTCTAAGTTTTTCTTACTCTATTATTTTAGTACAATAATGACATTCCAAAATTTTTATTCTGAAATGAGAAAGAGCATTTCATTCTTCGAAAAAAAAATGCAAAATTAGAGACTCACATGAAAAATAAAGACGCTTAGAATTTAAGTGAGTTTTTCTATTTATATTCATCCTTGCCTATATATACCAATCATGACCAATCATGATAAAACTTCCAATTTTTCCTCTCTATTTAAAGTAAACAGTGTAACTGAAAGTTGTCATTGTGACAGGGTAAGTTGTATATGTTGCTTCTTGGCGGAACAACTCTCAACCTGGTATGTAATTAAGGCATTTCAATTGTGCTGCACCTTGTATCTTCCCTTGTTATAAGTTCTTGTTTTTTCAATTTTATGGATATTCAGTTGAGTAATGCTATGCATGTCTATGTTGTGATTACCGGTCATGCCAAAGATAGTTTTGGGATGAGTTATTGCCCATCCATGAATATAGAAAATGGCTAAAAGATGAGTTGTATGGTATAATATAATGATATCTTCACTTGAAATGTATTACTATTGCCATTGGTGTAGAAAATGACCGAAAGATAAACGGTTATATTGTTTAATTCTTGTGACCGGCGTCGACTTTCAATGCAACCATAGTGGTTACAAAAATTAGGGGAGCTTCGGCCATATCCCCCTCAAATAAAACTCTTTTAAGCTAAAACACATGCTAGTTTTTTTTTTTTATCGCATTAGGCCCTTTTTACACTCAAATTGCTATAACTTTTGTTATACAAGTCCGTTTTTTGTAAAATTTGATGTTTTGAAATCAGCAAAATGAGATCCATCAAACAAGTTCAATATTGACTATGAAATACAGGGACAAAAAAAACTAAACATCAAACAAATATGAAAAATTGTATTTCTTCGCATACATATAATAAAAACATATTTCTTTCGTACAATTGGCACCATAGATGCATAGATCTTAAAAAAAATACATGAAATCATATAAAAAAAAATCACCCAAAAAACCCAAGAATTGAGAAAGTTATGGTAGTTTAAAGTTAAAAGATAATCTTATCTGTTAGACACACTGATATAGATAATATTATCTGTAAAACCTCAAAATCAGGCTAAAAAATTAGTGAGTTATGATGATTTAAAGTTCATAAATAATGTAATATTATCTGTGAATGGAGGGGTTGTTCACCGAATACGAAAAGTAGCGAGGGGCTTTTTACGAAACTGCAAAAAACGTGGGTTTTTGGCTAAAACACTGAATTTTAAGGGGCCTATGACCTAGTATCCCTAATTAGAACTAGAAGCAAGAAATTGAATTGTAAATATCGAGTACATCTTTTCAGCTTAATGTGATATGTTAACTCTTTCTTCCTTTTTCTTCTCAGGTTACTGATGGAGAAAGATTACCTTTGGCAGTTAAAGAGTTGGGGAGCTATGATCTTTACCCACAAGTAAGTTGCCCTCTTTTTAAGTAGCGCCTCTGATGTATATTTTACTTATTTGAATGCTATTCATGGCATTTTTACATGAAGTTATGTTTATGCGAATGATTTTAGTTGATGTCCTATGATCAATCAAAGAGCAGTCGCCTTTCGCTATTTCACCCATCCTCCTCTTATTATTGGAGTACTATTCTCTCAAATCTCACATTCTTGTCAGCTATTGCATCCAAATGACAGATTCCATTTTTGTTTATCTTGGCCTTTAGTTTTCTCATTTACTTTTTATGTCCCCTATTGTAGACACCCAATTTTGACCACACTGATAGGATTTAGGGTGGACAACGTCTTGGAGGATTCGATGATGAAAAGTACCCCGTGGAAGGTACTGGATTCCACACAATCAGAAGATCGGACTTCGGAAAGTGACTTCAAGCTCAGAAAAGCCCTTTTCCATGGATAAATCCCGGTTTTGTCAAAATCATCTCTCAGAATTCATATTCTCTCAGGGTTATATGAACATTAAGTGTTCTAAACGCAGTATTCTAGGTATCCAGAGATTCAATTTTAAAGAAAAGTTCGAAATCGACGCACATTTGAAAGCAATTTTGGAAAAGACGTCATTTGATTTCAAAAAGACGACGAAAGTTCCGGAGGACTTCCGGACTTCAATTGGACTTCAATTCTCATTATAAAACCTCTGGAAATATTTTTATACTGAAATTCAACCTGACAGCTTTCCAACGGTACGTAAACGGACGATTTCGGACACCAAAAAGCATTTTTACAAAAATCTGGAAAAGCAGTGCACGTGATTTTTGAAACAGAGCTTGTGGGTGACCAGAGGGACCCAAATAGTAAATGGCGGTTTTGGGTATAGGGGTGGCGGGTCCCACCATAACCACCACTTCCATTTGTGTCCTCCACGGAGCTTTTTGAGTTCCAGACCCTTCTAGAAGCTTCCCACTGCGAGGAAATTGCCTGGAAATTGTGTTTAGGCTCCGAAATGGCCATTTTAACCCTCTTTTAAGCTCTAAAAATCCTGTTTTAACCCTGAAACTTAAGAGCTAAGTCTTCAAAACTCTATATAAGATCTCATACATCTCATATGAGATCACATCTTAACACACTAGACACTTGGAAGAGATACACTTGAATATACTTGGAGATACAAACACACATAGAAGCACATACAAGAGAGATAAGTATACTTTGAATATACTTTCAATTTAGGTGAATTCTAGAGAGAGAAAATTATGAATTGAATTTAGATTAACTTAGGCTAATTAGACCACAATTTGAACATCAATTGCCTCCCTCAACTTCCATGGATGAGTGCTTGAAGAACACTTGAATAACACTTGAAGAAGAAGATCTTCAAATCAATTTTGGTCTTGTAATTGAGAATCCTCCAAGAGGTAAACACTATAGTTCATCTCTAATTCCTACTTTGTATATATAGATCTATAAGATTTGGATCTAACTTAGTTCTATTTCTACTTATTAGAACACTCATCTTCTTCCTCTCATGTTCTTCACACACTCACATAGTTAGATCCAAATCTCTTTGATTTTTATTGATAATTTGCAATTAGAGATTGTTTTTCACTTTGATTTTCAATTTTGGTTTCATTCTTCAATTTTAGTTTAGATTCATGCATACATGATTATATATATATACATATATCTATTTTGAATTCCATGATGGTTTGGAAATATGGTCTATGAGAAGGATGATTTCTATGTTCATACCTATCTCTTGATTATTCCTATTACCTAGGATTCCTATTGAATTTCATCTCCAACATGATATTTATAAGTCCCTTTGATCCTTGATCTAAAAGTTCTTCATAGAACTTGAGGGCTAAATTGATTGGGAATCATGATAATTAAGTTGATCTATGAGTTTGATCTCTCTAATAAGCTTCAACTATCACTAAAATGTTTTCCTCACACTTTAAAATGAACTAGATAAAAATTCAGCAAAGCAGATTGGTTTTGTCCATTAGATTTGGTCCATCAAAACCCATAGTTTGATGGATTTCAAATTTTCTGGGTAAACTTTGATGAATTAGCTTTCATCCGGTCCGTTTTGAGAGCTTTTAGGATTCATATACTATTTTTAGAAATTGTTGAGAAATCGGTTGACAGATTTGAACATCGTCTCTTTGTGCTTGAATTTCAGAAAATCTATAATAGTTATCGACGTTCCGCTTTTTGGGGATGATTCCTAACTCATATATCTATATGCCGATGTAAAATCGTGAGCATACGATCGAGTTAGGATCGTTTTCTAAGCATTTAAAGTTGATACAACTATTCTGGAATTTTCTAAGTTTAATTACAAATATGATTATGTATACAAAATGGTCATACCTTGATCACTCAACAACAATTGATGAATAAAACTTGGTTTAGAAATCACCTAGGATAAATGGATGAGAGATCAAAAGCTTAAATCAACTTGGTTAACATGATTCATGAACTTCTATTATACTTCTATTATGTTTTGCATTCATTTGTCAAATGATACCAAATTTCCAGAATAACAGAGTCTGTTTAAAACACTTTTTCAGAAACCTTGTGATTACAGAATGTCCATGGGTTTATTTTTATCATATACTACAATGAAATAGCTTTCTTTTGACACCAAATAGAGCTTCATATGATTTTTGTAGATTTAATTATGATTTTTACAAGAACAGTGGACAGTCCTGATCCACTATTCCCAAAACATTTATTTCTCAAACAATAAAATTGATATTGAGGTCCCACTTTTTGGAGAAGTTCCCTAAGACATGTATCTAACTTTCTGTAAAAGGGTTTTTATCCAGCTCATGTTTAAGACCACTTTTGATAGGATTCATTAGAGGTTGCTGAATCTGGAAATTTGATTGATGACATGTTTTCTTTGTTTATCATGCATATCATTTGTTTGCTTGTATTTTTGCAATGCTTGGGTATTCTTTGGTGTATTAGTGCAGAGAATTAAGTGCCTCGGACCCGGACTTCGATTTGTGGTTTGCCTCGTCTACATGTGGCTTAGTGCCCATGTATCGTGTACTATCTCTATCCTTTCTCTTAGAATTTTTCTAGGTTTACAACTTTGATTTCAACGACACAATTCCTTTAGGATAGTCTCCGTTTATATGATTATTTGTTAGAGACATCTTATCTAGGATTGTTGCATGATTGCATTGCACGTTTCCATTCTTTTTGCTTTCGCGACTCCGCTTGAGTCAACCAATGTAAGTCTTCTCGTTCCCTTTGCATATCATGACATGTTTACTTTATTTGCATCGGTCCCGGGCGGGACTAGCCACTGTGAGTATACTTCTCCCTTGTATTGCATGAGCATCCGCTTTCTACTTGATTTAGTCTCTTGAAATGATTTTCATTAGATGTTTCTTTTTGCCATGTATATATCTATCTAGTATGTTTGAGGAAACAACATCTATTATGAATTAATAACAAGGATATTTGAATCAAGGCCTACCATTCGGTAGGGCGAGGAGGGGGTGCTTTAGTCCTGCTTGGGCTCCTTCCCCTCTCGTACCAAGACCCCCGAACCTTGTTTCTGGTAATGAAGGGCGAGTAACCTTATTCAATTTTGGGCGAGTCAAACTTGGGTTTCCTAATTCCCGATAAAAATTAGGTGGCGACTCTTTATCTCTAGGATCGCGTGAGGAAGTCCTAGTTTTCCCTGAAGTGTGCTCCTTGGGATCCGTCCCGGGACACTATCGAGGGAGAGCGTCAGGACCTCCTCATTCGCAGTGGTCCACAATCTGGCGACTCCACTGGGGATTTGAACATGAAACCGATGGTTTCTTGTTCTTCGAGGGTTTGACTTGAACCAATGAATATCCTTGTTATTAATTCAATAATCATGTTGTTTCTGCCTGCATTTGCACTTGCATTGTTCTTTCACCGCGACTGCTTGAGATCATTGCCTTGAAGATAGAGGGTCCTCTTTCCTCTATTTGTCAAGAGTTTTGGTAGCATGTAGTCACCGTTAGCCTTGTACCGCGTGCGGTATATAGAGCCTATGTGTGAACGGCACGCCCTCGGGGAGGCGGTCAACCACACCGCTGAGCTTGCTAATGGACCCTTTATGAGACTAAAACCCGGCCTTAGCATATAGTTTCTATAGAACCCTTCAATTAGGATCTTGATTATCATCTTTGATTAGGACAATGTGATGAATTACTTGCGCTTGCCCGTAAGGGATTATGTGGATGATGAGGACGTGTATGCGAAGGCATCATCAAACCTTGTATGGTGGATTCCTCTAGGATAGTATGGTCTTTATCCGAACATCCAATCATTATTTGAGGACAATTTTGAAAATTTTTGAAACTATAAGCACTTCTTTGAAAAACCCCAAGTCTTTTGAAAATTCCAAGAATATCCCTTTTGAAAATTTGCTTTGAGATTCACTTTCACAAAATCTTTCCAAAATTCTCCTTAGATTTTAGAGAATTTCAAAATTCCTATTTCCAGAAATCATGATCACACTTTGATGATTCAATTTCAAATTCTCCTAGATTTTAGAGAATTTCAAAAAAAAATTTTACTTTGGTCTTCAAGAAATCATGATGATTCAATTTCAAAATCTTCCTCTCAGATCTTAGAATTTCAAAATTCCCACCTCAATTTTTAAGAATCATGATTTCTCACCACAAGCATTGATGGTTCAAAAATTCTCTTGAAAATTACAAATCTCCCCATCTCTTTCAAAGATTTTCATGAAAAATTTCAATTTTCAAACCTGAACCATCAAGAATTTCAAAACTCAAAATCCTTGGATAATGATTGGATTAGTAGGGTGATTAGCATACTCAAGGAATCTTATGTGCTTATGTGCTGATGTGCTAGGTCTAAGCTAGATTAAGGTGCATTGCATTTAGATTAGATTGCATTTCATCTGCATTTGCATGCACTACACGAGCATTGCATATACGACTCACGAGTGCGACGCCTCTAATATACTTTCAAAAGAAAAGATTTGTTTTCCTCAGAATTTTGAAAGCTTGAAAAGATTTCTTTGATTTTAAGAAAAATGTTTTTGAAAAAGGAAATGATTTTCCATTTATGATTTCCATCTTTGTAAATCCACCTTCTTATATCATTCTTTGAAAAATTCTTTTGCAATAAAGATACCTGATTATTTGAAAATCCCTAAATAAACCAGATAAGAAAAGATAGGACCGAAAAGTTGTACTCCTTTCTGGGTCAGAGCTCCGAACAGCCGTTTGATCAGATCAGGGTTAGAAGAAGGAACAGCCGAGTCGACTAGGGTTGAAGATATGACATACGAAGCGGATATGGAAGCCAGATTGGCCGCAATGCAAGCTGCCTTGGATCAGAGCAGGGAGCAGAATCGAGAACAACTTGCCACTATGATGAGAATGATTGAGCAGCTAACTAATCCACCACCACCACCTCCAGAGCATCATGAAGAAGAAGATTTTGGGGAGACAGTTCAACCAAAGGTTCAGCTAGATCAGGAAATTCAGGACAAGTTGGCCAAGATCGACAAACTAGAGAGTGTGATCAGAAAGAGCAAAGGGGTGGATGAGTATTTGTTCGATGTTGAAGGGTTGTGTGACGCTCCAAAAGCCAAACTCCCAGAGAAGTTTAAGATGCCGCATATTGAATTTTTCAATGGAACCGGAAATCCAAAGAGCTATCTGAGGCTTTATGTAGGAACTTTGCAGCCCATGGGCATTGGATCTGACCTCTTCGCTCTATTGTTTCCAAGAGTTTTGAGTGGAGCAGCACTTTCATGGTACTTGACGTTGGAACCAGCCATAACCAGAGATTGGGAGGCATTGGCCAAAGCTTTCGTGGCTCAATATTCATATAACCAGTTGTTTGATGTAACTGCAAGAGATCTAGAAACCACCCGACAAGAGTACAGGGAATCCTTCGCAGGTTTCCTTACTCGTTGGAGAGCTAAAGCTGCTCAAATGACTAGCAGGCCAGCGGAAAAAGATCAGGTCCGAATGATCATCAAGAATCTACAGCCCGAATACTTGGAAAGGCTAGAATTTCAGTCCATTGTGAGTTTCGAACAGCTGTTTGATGTGGGAACTTTGATAGAAGATGCCATTAGAGATGGAAAGATCAAGAAAGAAAGCACGAGCAATCGATACAGAAAGACAGAAAGGCCAGTCTATCATCAGTCTGCTGACGTCAACACACTATCTCCTCAGCCTTTTCAGAAAGAGCGTCGAAGTATGGCTAATGCAAGAGGAAGTCAAAATCAGAAACAGTCGAGAGAGAAAAGAGAATTTTCCGACTTGGGGATGCCACTAAGCACCGCACTTGAAAGAATGATAGAAAAAGGGTACTTGCAGAAATTGGAACCTAAACCAGAGCCAAATCCACTTCCACCGGGTTTCAAAACAGAGTTCTTTTGTGACTTTCATCAAGGCCGTGGACATAGCACAGATAGATGCTGGAGACTTCGCCATGAAATTGAAGACTTGATTGAAAAAGGGGTCATCTCCCCTCCTCCCTCTCAGCCAAATGTTCAGAAGAATCCTCTCCCTAATCATAAGGGGAACATGCCAAATGTTAACTTTGTAGAAGAAGGATCTCAGATTTATAACCCAAAGATCTACATCACATCCTCGAATCAACCAGCTATGGATGTTCAACTTCCGGAAGACGCTGCAATTTGCATCTTGAGGAATATGGAAGAGGAAGAATGGGTCGAAGATGCACTGGCTTTTGAAGAAGAAATAGCCAACGGAAATCTTACAATTGAATGGTGGGATCCCAATGCCATCACCGACGACTCGATCTGGTATGAGGAAGAAAAGCCCATAGAAGCAGTCACCGAGAAACAAAGCACTGAGCCGATAGAAGAATTGCTAAAGCCTGTCGAGAACCTTGAAATCAAAGATGACGATCTTATTGCAATGATGGAAGAAGAAGAAGATTGGTGGTATGATGATGAGGATGATTCCGTTAATAATACCATAATCCCCGATGATTCTGTTTGGAAAATCACTGTTGGCACCGAAAAGTTAGCCAAAGAACTTGAGTCTATCTGGATCACCAATGAAGCAAACCACTTGACCCGTTCCGGACGTCATTTCAAGCCTCATGAGTTAGAAAATCGTGGAAAAGAAACATGGAATGAGAAAGAAGTCGTCAAAGCAAAAGAGGCTGGTAAAGGAGCCGTGAGCGAAGAAGAAGATGAAATCCTAAAGCAATTGAAGAAAACACAAGCTTGGATCTCAGTATGGGGATTACTTATGACCTCTCACAAACACAGGCAGGCCATGCTCGATACTCTCAATCGTTTGGATGTTTCTGTCAATACTACTCCCGAAGATCTAGTAAACATGATCTCTTCAAAGCCTTGTAAGCCTGTAATCACATTCACAGATGAAGATTTACCGCCGGAAGGGGCACACCACAACAGAGCTCTCTACATCACTGTACATTGCCTGGGGAATAGAGTACCGGTCTGCTTGGTAGATAATGGGTCAGCCTTGAATGTATGTCCTCTCCAAACAGCTCTCAGAATGGGGTTGTCTATTTCAGAACTCTTGCCATCAACACAAACTGTGAGGGCCTATGATAACACCAAAAGGCCATTGTGGGAATGATTAAGTTGAAAATTGAAGTCGGGCCATTAAACAAAGAAGCTGATTTCCAAGTGATTGATATTCTGGCTAGCTTTAATCTGCTATTGGGACGTCCGTGGTTACATGTGAATGATGCAGTCGCCTCCACTCTCCACCAGAAAGTCAAGTTCATCTGGAAAGAGGATGTGGTAACAATCTTTGGGGATAGCTGGATCAAAGAAGAAGGGACAAGCCATGGTCCTGTGCTAGAAGTCCAAACACCGGAAGAAGAAAATGAATTAGGAGGATTCAACTTTGTGGGAATGATAAATGAAGGAGCTAAGAAAAAGAAATCCGTTTGGGATCGACTCAGCTATGAGAAGAAACTTCCTGATGCATCTGTCTGGGGCGAAGAAATCACTCCGATCAAGAAAAAGAAGCCGTTCATCACCGGACGCGAATATAGAAAGATGTTCGAGAAGGGAAACCCGGTTGCCAAAGATCTACAAGAAGAAGTGGGACAGAATTGGATCCCTGAAGTCATGCCATTGTACTTTGACCAGTATGCCAATCCTAAAGTGGCTCATATGGTGCGGAAGATGAACTATTTTCCTGGAATGGGACTAGGTCGTCGTCAACAAGGAATAACTGAACCACCGAACTTCCACGAACAGAAAGATAAATCTGGGCTTGGGTATCAATTGACTGAAGAAGATAAGAAGAAGATGACAAAAGGAAAAGGGCCGATGGTTGTTTCTGGGCCAAGAATCCTGAATGGATACTTCGTGAAAGAAGGCGATGACTTTCCCTTCTGTGGGTTCCCTGAACCATGGTATGATCCGGCTACCAAGAACATTAAGCCTGGATTTGAGATTTTCTTCAAACATGAGGATCCGTTCTTGTATACTCCGCCTATCAAGAAAGAAAGGAAGGACTGGGCTGAGCTGATGACAAGTGATGATTTGAACATGCTAATGGATGAAGAGCTGAACATGCTGATGGATGCCGAAGAAGCACTGGGAAATGTGAAAGAAATCAAGCCAATAGAGGGAGCTCTGAACAATTGGGTGATACAATCGGAAGTCAACAAATCCCCTCCCCCATTTCCCCGGAAGTCTGTAAAGGCCAATATGAGCCATGATGTTGAGTCTGCTTTTGCTTTTGATGTACCCAAAAATGTTAATGAAATGAACGAGGATTTTGCTTACTCTTCTGTGTCTGATGATCTTGATTTTGAAATTTCTGAGGATTTGCAAAGATTAATTGAAAATGAAAATGAATCTGCATGCAAGATTATTGAAGAAACTTTGCTAATAAACTTGGATAATGAAGATAATCCACAAAATGTTCATATTGGCACCACGCTCACTTCACAAGAAAGCAATGAACTAATCAACTTATTAAAAGAATTTAAAGATGTTTTCGCTTGGTCCTACCAAGATATGCCAGGCATCGATCCAGAGATTGTCCAACACCACATCCCTCTCTTTCCAAATTCAAAACCTGTTAAGCAAAAGTTGAGACGCATGAGACCCGAATGGACTTTGAAGATCAAAGAAGAAGTTGAGAAACAATTGAAAGCTGGATTCCTGATGGTAACCCAATATCCGGAATGGATAGCCAATATAGTTCCTGTGCCAAAGAAGGATGGAAGGATCCGTGTATGTGTTGACTTCAGAGATCTAAACAAGGCTAGTCCTAAGGATGATTTTCCGCTTCCACACATAGATGTTCTGGTAGATAGCACCGCGGGGCATGAGTTGTTATCATTCATGGATGGTTTCTCAGGGTACAATCAGATTTTAATGGCACCCGAAGACAGAGAAAAGACTACATTCACAACTCACTGGGGGACGTATTGCTACCGAGTGATGCCATTTGGGTTAAAGAATGCTGGCGCAACCTATCAGAGAGCTGCTACTACTTTGTTACATGACATGATCCATAAAGAGGTAGAAGTTTATGTGGATGATATGATTGTTAAGTCCAAAGAAAGAAGTGGGCATTTAACAGCACTCGCCAAGTTCTTTGAAAGATTAAGGAAATACAGAATGAGATTGAATCCACAGAAGTGTACTTTTGGAGTTACCACCGGAAAGCTGCTAGGATTTCTCATCACACAGAGAGGAATTGAGGTTGACCCCACAAAGATCAAGGCTATTATGGATATGCCGCCTCCGACAAATGAAAAGGAAGTAAGAGGATTTCTGGGAAGAATCCAATTCATCAGCCGCTTCATATCTAAGCTCACTGCTACTTGCGATCCGCTTTTCAGCTTGTTGAGAAAAGGGAAGAAATTCGAATGGGACAATCAATGTCAAGAAGCTTTTGACAAGATCAAGGCTTATTTATCAAACCCACCGGTTCTTTCACCCCCAAAGTCAGGGAAGCCTTTGCTGTTGTACTTATCCGTGTCAGAGAATGCTATGGGATGCATGTTAGCCCAAGAAGGAGATGAAGGGCGTACAGAGAAAGCCATTTACTACTTAAGTAAAAGGATGACTGGATACGAATTGAAGTATTCTCCGTTAGAAAAGACATGTTGGGCTTTGGTTTGGGCCACTCGTCGTCTGAGGCATTATATGTTGGCCTTCCCTGTTGTTTTAATCTCCCGAATGGATCCTTTGAAGTACCTATTTGAAAAACCAGCATTGACCGGAAGAATCTCCCGATGGACATTGATGCTATCTGAGTTTGACTTGATACATGCTACGAGTAAATCTGTTAAAGGAAGGGCTGTCGCAGAACATTTAGCAGAACATCCGATAAATCTGGAAAACGAAGGAGAGTTCATGTTCCCTGACGAAGGATTGATGGAATTAAAAGAAGATGTGTGGAAAATGTACTTTGATGGAGCTGCAAACCAAAAAGGATATGGAGTAGGAATCATCCTTGTATCCCCTGAAGGAGCACATACCCCATTCTCTATTAAGCTGAAGTACACCTCCACCAACAACACTGCTGAGTATGAAGCTTGTATCTTGGGGCTAGAAGCCGCATTGACTTTGGAGGTAAGGAAACTTGATGTATTCGGGGATTCCAATTTGATCATATCCCAAGTTCGAGGAGATTGGAAAGTCAAGGAAGAGAAGTTAAAACCCTATCATGAGTATCTTGATTCTTTACGAACTCGTTTCTTGCATATCACGTTCTTCTACCTGCCTCGAGAAGAAAATCAGCTAGCAGACTCTTTGGCTACTTTAGCGTCAATGATTGAGATTCCTGTGGGGATAAAGCTAACTCCTTTGATGATTGAACAAAGGGAAAAGCCGTCTTATGAGATGATTGGGGAAATAGAAGAAGCAGAAGAACTTCCGTGGTACACCGACGTGTGGAACTTCATTGAAAATGGGGAATATCCGGAAGGCGCCTCTGAGAAAGACAAGAGAGCCATAAGAAGATTCTCGGCTCAATTCATGATTTGTGGCGGAAATCTATTGAAGAGATCTCACAATGGATTCAACTTGACATGTCTGTATGGAAACAGTGCGAGAAAGATGATGGAGCAAATTCACGAAGGGGTGTGTGGTCCTCATATGAGTGGACACATGTTAGCTAAGAAGATCATCCGACAAGGATATTATTGGACTACTATGGACAAGGACTGCTATGAATATGTCAGAAAATGTAACAAATGTCAGATCCATGCCAATATGAAGCATGTGCCGCCGTCACTGCTATACAACATGACTACCCCTTGGCCATTCTCAGTTTGGGGAATAGATGTTATTGGAGAAGTAACCCCGAAGGCGTCTAATGGGCATCAATACATCCTGGTAGCAATTGATTATTTCACAAAATGGGTGGAAGCAGAGTCTTATGCGACATTGAAGGCTAAAGATGTGGCCAGATTTATCAGAAGAAATATAATCTGCCGATACGGGGTCCCTCATGAGTTGATATCCGATCATGGCAGTCACTTCCAGAAAGAGGTTTTGGATCTACTAGAAGAATACAAGATCATGCACCACATGTCAGCGCCGTATAGGCCACAAACAAATGGGGCAGTTGAAGCAGCTAATAAGAATTTGAAGACGATCCTAAGAAAGATGACTGATACATACCGAGATTGGCATGAGAAGTTACCGTATGCACTGTGGGGATACAGAACATCTATCCGAACATCTACAGGAGCCACTCCTTATTCATTGGCTTACGGAATGGAAGCAATACTCCCAGTTGAAATAGAACTACCATCTTTGAGAGTTGTGGCAGAATCCGAGATTCCAGAATTTGATTGGCTAAGAGATAGATATGAGGAGCTAATGTTACTTGATGAGAAAAGGTTGGCCGCAATTGATCATGTGCATGTGTATCAGAGAAGAATAGCTCGAGCATTCAACAAGAAGGTCCGTCCAAGAAAACTTGAGGAAGGCGACCTTGTGCTTAAAGCCTTAAAAGCACCCGTTTTCGATCCTAGAGGGAAATTCAAGCCAAATTGGGTTGGCCCATACGTCATCAAGAAGCTTCTCTCTGGAGGAGCGGCATACCTGATGGATCTAGATGGAGTTGAGTTCAATCAGCCAATCAACATTGACCGTCTCAAGAGATACTATGCTTAAAAGCCTTTTTCTTTCAAAACCTGTTCTTTCAAAACCTCCAGCATTCGAGGAACTACACTTGACCTGATTCCCACTTGGGGATATGTAGGCAACCTGCTCGGTTCGGTCACTGCTCCTGAAACCCTCAACCATACTTTCTTTCAAGACCTGGCCGAACTACTTTGGATCTGATTCCCACTTGGGGATAAGTAGGCGAGCTTTCCTGGCTCTCGATCCCTGAACCTTGCAAACTAGGGGCAAACTTTCAAGTTTGTCCAAAGCCTCAAGATATCACTGCCACACTAGGGGCAAACTGCGTTTGCCCAAACTTCCATTTATCTCTGTCAACTAGGGGCAAACTGTCGTTTGCCCATACCTCGCTACCTGTCCTCTCTGGATCACTTGGCTATCAGAATTAAAGCACCTAAGTGAAAAATCTGGTAATTCTTGATATTAAGTTGAAAAGTTTTTTTTAGCAATCTAAAGATGTGAATCTAATGTCAAGACTGAAACATTATGTGGAAAATTTTCAAAAGCTTCAAGATTACATGCAAAGCCAACACAATATCCTGCTACAAGATAAAATCTCATTTTCAAAAACATGCAAATCCTTAGAAAATTCAAATATCCAAGTCAAAAGACATTGTCGAGAAAGAGGAATCGTCAGAAATTTCCTTTCCCTGTAAAATCGAGTCCTGTGTGTCAGTGTGCAAAGTGTCAATCAAATCAGTCTCGTGACAAGGGATGCAAAGCGAAACAGAAGGATAGCATAAAACAGCATCAAGCAAAGTCAAGAGTACAAGCCCATCAAGTCTCAGACAGAATACATCAACATCAGTCTCAGCACAGAAAGCAAGAAAAACAGAAAGATAGTCATGGGTGCATATGATCATCATCAGCGACGACGAGTAGCCCATGGGTACCAAACAGGCATATCTGAGGCCGTAGAGCTATCATCATCTTCAATTTGGCGCCTTCGCCTAGACCCACCAGCCCCACCAGAAGGGCCTGCATTCATCCGCTCCAACTGTGATTGAAGATGCCTAACTTGAGCCACCTGTGGAAGAAAAGAATCAGTATAGGGGTTTGAAAAAGCAATGAGATAAGAAGAAAAGGTCAAGAAATTTACCAGGGCCGCATCACGGTCTATGTAAGTCTGGCACATGCCATCCCACTGCAAAGAGAAGAAAGATATGGTCAGAAAGATCAGAAGAATCAGAGGTAATGAGTTCAGAAATTACTTACATGTCCCTCACGAGCAAGGCTCCAAGCCCTCAGATTCTGTGCATAAGCTCGCTCTTCATTGAAAACGGCTCGGGGAACGGACTCATGTTGTTCTGAAACTAGCTGAGGCTCTACAAGATCACGGGGGATCTCTACAAAAGATATAACTCCGCGCAGCATGGTCGAGGCTCGCCAATCACAAGGAGGAATGAGAGGTAGAGGTCGACCAGGGCCATCCACAAAAGAACTCCCCTGCAAATGATGATAAGAAATAAGATAAAGCAAGCATTCGATCAGAAATGAAGAAGTCGTGAAATACCTGCGGGTCATCCGAGAGCGGGAAATTAGGCATCAGATGAGTAACCCTGAAGACGTCATAGTTCTCCTCAAACAGAGTAAAAGAGGCTGAAGGAATTCCGTTCAAAGCATTAATAAGATCTTCATCTTCCAAATTCTGCGCCGACCTCATACAAGAAGGCGGATCCTGTGGCACTAAGAGACGATCCTCCAAATCAGTCTGAGGAGCTACTCTCTCTCCAAGATACCACTCAAGAACAGAGGGACCCTCAAGAAGAATCCTCTCTCCAGTCATCTGTCTAGCTAAGCCAATCTCAGTCACATCTCCATTTGTCACCCAAGGATGCCAGTTAACTTGGGTGAATCTGAGACGGGTAAGAAAATCCCGGCAAGAAATAACATTATGAGCATCATTCTTGGTACCTACGGCTTGGCGACGCCACTTCAGAGCCCGTGGAAAAATATGAATCTCTTCCTCCCGGAATGATGGAGCCGTCATGGAGAAATACTCAAAGGCCCACACCTACAAGAGAAAATAAAGCGGTGGTCAAAACAGCAGAACATCAAATGATAAAAACTGGAAATGAAAATATTTTCAGTACCTCCCAAGCTCTCCAGAATCCGCCGAATCCAGGGGATTTGCCTCGAGAATGCTCCCCCATATGACTATACAGAATGGCTAAACCAGCAGAGCCCCAATCAAAATCTGCAATCTCCTCAAGATTTCGAAGACTATCAAGCATATTCAATGTAATCCGCTCAGCTCGAGTAGAAAGAAGAGAGCAACCAAGCAAATACAAGATGAAAGCACGGGTAAGCTGCATATCGGTAAATTGAGCCGCTCTTTCAGAAGGCCTGAAGTTGTTGATGAACCATGTGATGCCTACGCTCGATCCGTGAAGATCTCTCTGGGATGGGATGATGCCTAGGAGACGCTCAATGATAGTAGGATGTCTATGGATGTTCTTTGCAAAGGCAAGACGATGCCCGCCAAATGAGATGCCGGTTATCATTGCAAAATCAAGAGGGGTCATGGTTATCTCCCCAAAAGGCATGTGAAAAGTATTTGTGGAATCCCACCACCTTTCAGCAAGAGCTTGAATCATGGCCAAATCATTAGTCGATCTCTCCAATAAGGTTACAAACGACCCAAAGCCCGCTTGCTTGATATTGGCTACTACTTGGGGACGCGACTCCGACAATTCATTAAACCATTCAAGGCATTTTCCATGGCTACCATGACCTCTAAGATGACCAACCACATTCTAAAAAGAAAAAGGATGATTTCTAAGGAATCGCAAGAATAAAGAGACACGTATGAAGATGTGAAACAAAGGAGTAATTAAAGAATGGGTTACCTCTTGACGAAAGGCCCTCCTAGAGATATGATTTAGTGGATTTTTCATGGTTGCATACTCCATGGTTTGAGTTGATGAAGCTCCACTAGCTTGAAATTGGCTTCTACGTGTTCTAGAACTTTCACCTTGTCCATGGGAACTCATGGTTGTTGATGCTTGAAGCTTGAAGATAAGAGGTTGAAGATGATGAATAGTAAAAACCTTGGTACTTGAATCCCCTAGAATAGGGAGGAGTTGATGAAATCAACAAAGTTTTTGGAAGTTTTAATGCAAGAAATCACTCAAAACATCAAGAAATTGCAAGATTTGAGCACCTTAGAAGGTAGAGGTGATGCATTGAAGAAGAAATGAATGAAGAACAAAGAAGAAAATGGGTTTAAAACCCCAAAGTTGCGGCTGGCGGTTCCCAAGGGGGTGTGGGGAACCGCCATTTACTATTCACTTCCTGCCATTTCCCCATTTTGCTCTATATTCACGTTTTGACCCCCGGAACTCTTGATTTGATCCCGGATTGGTCCATTTTTGATATATAAGCCTTGAGAGTGCTTAAAACTTGTTGGAATTGGTCTAGAGGACCTCTGGAGATTTGTATCTTGGTAAAAATCCATTCAAGAATTGAAAAAAGTCCCCCAGATGAGAAGAATCAAAGGCACCGCAGCCTGAAAGTGGCCGAGAAACGGCAAACTCCCGTCGTTTTGGGATTGATTATGAGTTGTCTTAGAAAATGGACATTTGAGTCTACTGTCGCTTGAGAATTACATCCAGAAAGGACTTTCAGAAGATGGGTCAGAATGCGAGATGTTCAGAAAGGGTTAGAGTAAGCCTGACGTGTTGCAAGAATGATTGCGTTGGTCGAAGCACCAATATGAGTCTCAGAAAGAATCAGCAGGGCCTCCAGAATATGTGCTCGCGTCCCAGAAACCTCAGATATCTCCTCAAGCAGAGAATTTCCAGATATTGTCAAGGTATACAGAATTCGTGCATCTCTCAGAATCATAGGATCTCCCCAGTAGAGAACTTTCAGAATTAAGTTTCTCGCAAGCATCATGTATCCACGGGTTGCCTCCAGATAAAGGGTATCTCTCAGAATTTGAGCATCAAAATCGCCTCCAGAATACAAGGTTTATGCCAAGCATCATGTATCCAGGGTTGCCTCCAGAATGTAGGGTTTCTCTCAGAATCGTGGGTTGCCTCCAGAATGTAGGGTTTCTCTCTGAATCAGAATCGTGGGTCGCCTCCAGAATACAAGGTTTATGCCAAGAATCGTGTATCCGTGGGTTGCTCTCAGAATGTAGGGTTTCTCTCAGAATCGTGGGTTGCCTCCAGAATGTAGGGTTTCTCTCAGAATCAGAATCGTGTATCCAGGGTTGCCTCCAGAATGTAGGGTTTCTCTCAGAATCATGTATTTCTCAGCATCGCATATGAGGGTTGCCTCCAGAATGTAGGGTTTCTCTCAAAATCAGAATCGTGTATCCGTGGGTTGCTCTCAGAAGAAGGGTCATCTCTCAGAATTTGTGTATCTCTCAGAATCCGTGCATCAGAACAGAAGGTTTGTCCTCAGAAGAAGGGCCTGTTTCAGAAGAACAGAGGATTTGTCTCCGGCAGAGAGACCTGTTTCAGAAGATTTGTTTCTAGACCTGCCACAGAAGATTTGTCCCCAGAAGAAGGGCCTGTTTCAGAAGAACAGAGGATTTGTCTCCGGCAGAGAGACCTGTTTCAGAAGATTTGTTTCTAGACCTGCCACAGAAGATTTGTCCTCGGAAAAAGGGCCTGTTTCAGAAGAACAGAAGATTTGTCTCCAGCAGAGAGACCTGTTTCAGAAGACTTGTTTCCAGACCTGTTACAGAAGATTTGTCTAGAAGAAGGACCTGTTTCAGAAGAGCAGAAGATTTGTCTCCGGCAGAGAGACCTGTTTCAGAAGATTTGTCCCCAGCAAAAGGACTCTACATCAGCAATCGTCCCCAGCAAAAGGACTCTACATCAGCAATCGTCCCCAGCAGAAGGACTCTACATCAGCAATCGTCCCCAGCAAAAGGACTCTACATCAGCAATCGTCCACAGAAGAAGGACCTGTTTCAGCAATCGTCCCCGGCAGAAGGACTCTACATCAGCAATCGTCCCCAGCAGAAGGACTCTACACCAGCAATCATCCCCAGCAAAAGGACTCTACATCAGCAATCGTCCCCAGCAGAAGGACTCTACATCAGCAATCGTCCACAGAAGAAGGACCTATTTCAGCAATCGTCCCCAGCAGAAGGACTCTACATCAACAATCGTCCCCAGCAGAAGGACTCTACATCAGTAATCGTCCCCAGCAGAAGGACTCTACACCAGCAATCGTCCAGTTGTTTGACATGACTCAGAATTCATCCAAGATACTTCGCTATTTCAAGAGTCGTCCAGGATACAGATGACGCCTACGAGCCTTAAGATCAGAAGAATAACTTTGACAAAAACCTCGAGAATCATCCAAGATACCTTTAGCATATTCGACTGTGAGAGAGAGTCATTACATCCCTTGCATTAGATTTTGCATCCAGGGAACCCTTGAGGATGATTCCTCCAGCACTTGCACATTCACGTTTTCATACTGCACCAGCATCCTAGGATAGGAGCATTTCATCCGCATTGTTGTTGTTTGTTTTCCGTTTTCCCGCGCGCTTGAACTACGCCCTGGTCTGATTCCTGGAAAGGATACGTAGGCAGCTCCAGCGGAGCACGACCAGCATCAGCTTCAAATTAGCCGCCTCTACCCAGCATTGCATTGCATTCTTGCATTCGTAATTTCTTGATTTTCTCTGATTTTGAATTTCTTGATTTTGCGAATTTTTTGTTTTTCCTAAAACCTCTCAGTATGGTTATTTGGGTGCCTTCAAGGCTTTGGCACTCACTTGCAGTTCACGTTGTTCACAACAAGCTCTGCCAAAGAGGGGCAAACTGTAGACACCCAATTTTGACCACACTGATAGGATTTAGGGTGGACAACATCTTGGAGGATTCGATGATGAAAAGTACCCCGTGGAAGGTACTGGATTCCACACAATCAGAAGATCGGACTTCGGAAAGTGACTTCAAGCTCAGAAAAGCCCTTTTCCATGGATAAATCCCGGTTTTGTCAAAATCATCTCTCAGAATTCATATTCTCTCAGGGTTATATGAACATTAAGTGTTCTAAACGCAGTATTCTAGGTATCCAGAGATTCAATTTTAAAGAAAAGTTCGAAATCGACGCACATTTGAAAGCAATTTTGGAAAAGACGTCATTTGATTTCAAAAAGACGACGAAAGTTCCGGAGGACTTCCGGACTTCAATTGGACTTCAATTCTCATTATAAAACCTCTGGAAATATTTTTATACTGAAATTCAACCTGACAGCTTTCCAACGGTACGTAAACGGACGATTTCGGACACCAAAAAGCATTTTTACGAAAATCTGGAAAAGCAGTGCACGTGATTTTTGAAACAGAGCTTGTGGGTGACCAGAGGGACCCAAATAGTAAATGGCGGTTTTGGGTATAGGGGTGGCGGGTCCCACCATAACCGCCACTTCCATTTGTGTCCTCCACGGAGCTTTTTGAGTTCCAGACCCTTCTAGAAGCTTCCCACTGCGAGGAAATTGCCTGGAAATTGCGTTTAGGCTCCGAAATGGCCATTTTAACCCTCTTTTAAGCTCTAAAAATCCTGTTTTAACCCTGAAACTTAAGAGCTAAGTCTTCAAAACTCTATATAAGATCTCATACATCTCATATGAGATCACATCTTAACACACTAGACACTTGGAAGAGATACACTTGAATATACTTGGAGATACAAACACACATAGAAGCACATACAAGAGAGATAAGTATACTTTGAATATACTTTCAATTTAGGTGAATTCTAGAGAGAGAAAATTATGAATTGAATTTAGATTAACTTAGGCTAATTAGACCACAATTTGAACATCAATTGCCTCCCTCAACTTCCATGGATGAGTGCTTGAAGAACACTTGAATAACACTTGAAGAAGAAGATCTTCAAATCAATTTTGGTCTTGTAATTGAGAATCCTCCAAGAGGTAAACACTATAGTTCATCTCTAATTCCTACTTTGTATATATAGATCTATAAGATTTGGATCTAACTTAGTTCTATTTCTACTTATTAGAACACTCATCTTCTTCCTCTCATGTTCTTCACACACTCACATAGTTAGATCCAAATCTCTTTGATTTTTATTGATAATTTACAATTAGAGATTGTTTTTCACTTTGATTTTCAATTTTGGTTTCATTCTTCAATTTTAGTTTAGATTCATGCATACATGATTATATATATATACATATATCTATTTTGAATTCCATGATGGTTTGGAAATATGGTCTATGAGAAGGATGATTTCTATGTTCATACCTATCTCTTGATTATTCCTATTACCTAGGATTCCTATTGAATTTCATCTCCAACATGATATTTATAAGTCCCTTTGATCCTTGATCTAAAAGTTCTTCATAGAACTTGAGGGCTAAATTGATTGGGAATCATGATAATTAAGTTGATCTATGAGTTTGATCTCTCTAATAAGCTTCAACTATCACTAAAATGTTTTCCTCACACTTTAAAATGAACTAGATAAAAATTCAGCAAAGCAGATTGGTTTTGTCCATTAGATTTGGTCCATCAAAACCCATAGTTTGATGGATTTCAAATTTTCTGGGTAAACTTTGATGAATTAGCTTTCATCCGGTCCGTTTTGAGAGCTTTTAGGATTCATATACTATTTTTAGAAATTGTTGAGAAATCGGTTGACAGATTTGAACATCGTCTCTTTGTGCTTGAATTTCAGAAAATCTATAATAGTTATCGACGTTCCGCTTTTTGGGGATGATTCCTAACTCATATATCTATATGCCGATGTAAAATCGTGAGCATAAGATCGAGTTAGGATCGTTTTCTAAGCATTTAAAGTTGATACAACTATTCTGGAATTTTCTAAGTTTAATTACAAATATGATTATGTATACAAAATGGTCATACCTTGATCACTCAACAACAATTGATGAATAAAACTTGGTTTAGAAATCACCTAGGATAAATGGATGAGAGATCAAAAGCTTAAATCAACTTGGTTAACATGATTCATGAACTTCTATTATACTTCTATTATGTTTTGCATTCATTTGTCAAATGATACCAAATTTCCAGAATAACAGAGTCTGTTTAAAACACTTTTTCAGAAACCTTGTGATTACAGAATGTCCATGGGTTTATTTTTATCATATACTACAATGAAATAGCTTTCTTTTGACACCAAATAGAGCTTCATATGATTTTTGTAGATTTAATTATGATTTTTACAAGAACAGTGGACAGTCCTGATCCACTATTCCCAAAACATTTATTTCTCAAACAATAAAATTGATATTGAGGTCCCACTTTTTGGAGAAGTTCCCTAAGACATGTATCTAACTTTCTGTAAAAGGGTTTTTATCCAGCTCATGTTTAAGACCACTTTTGATAGGATTCATTAGAGGTTGCTGAATCTGGAAATTTGATTGATGACATGTTTTCTTTGTTTATCATGCATATCATTTGTTTGCTTGTATTTTTGCAATGCTTGGGTATTCTTTGGTGTATTAGTGCAGAGAATTAAGTGCCTCGGACCCGGACTTCGATTTGTGGTTTGCCTCGTCTACATGTGGCTTAGTGCCCATGTATCGTGTACTATCTCTATCCTTTCTCTTAGAATTTTTCTAGGTTTACAACTTTGATTTCAACGACACAATTCCTTTAGGATAGTCTCCGTTTATATGATTATTTGTTAGAGACATCTTATCTAGGATTGTTGCATGATTGCATTGCACGTTTCCATTCTTTTTGCTTTCGCGACTCCGCTTGAGTCAACCAATGTAAGTCTTCTCGTTCCCTTTGCATATCATGACATGTTTACTTTATTTGCATCGGTCCCGGGCGGGACTAGCCACTGTGAGTATACTTCTCCCTTGTATTGCATGAGCATCCGCTTTCTACTTGATTTAGTCTCTTGAAATGATTTTCATTAGATGTTTCTTTTTGCCATGTATATATCTATCTAGTATGTTTGAGGAAACAACATCTATTATGAATTAATAACAAGGATATTTGAATCAAGGCCTACCATTCGGTAGGGCGAGGAGGGGGTGCTTTAGTCCTGCTTGGGCTCCTTCCCCTCTCGTACCAAGACCCCCGAACCTTGTTTCTGGTAATGAAGGGCGAGTAACCTTATTCAATTTTGGGCGAGTCAAACTTGGGTTTCCTAATTCCCGATAAAAATTAGGTGGCGACTCTTTATCTCTAGGATCGCGTGAGGAAGTCCTAGTTTTCCCTGAAGTGTGCTCCTTGGGATCCGTCCCGGGACACTATCGAGGGAGAGCGTCAGGACCTCCTCATTCGCAGTGGTCCACACCTATTGCTAGTCGCTAAAGTAAAAAGCATATCCTCTTTTGAACAGAAGTGGAAACAACGAAATAAACATTTTACTTTATATCTTTAACAAGAAAAGTATAATAAGCACATCCGGATCTAGGCTGTTGGAAACATTAACTCTGTTCGTGCAATGGGGCCGCCAGACTTTTCCTGTGTATAATATGGAGTTTTAGTACTATCATTTCCATTTCTCATTTCCCATTTTCTCCCTTCATTTAAATTTGTTCTTGCTAAATCATTTCTCCCGTAATATTTCTCTTCTTACTAATAAGTGAGACCACAATGTCAGCTTTATACCAACAAGAATCGAATTGACTGCAAACTGTTCTTTAGTACCTGCAGCTTCTTTTCTTTTTTCTTTTTTTTGAATTTAGGAAGATTTAACTCATTTGTTAGTGTTGTGTTGCGGCTGTTGCCTATAACGCTGGCCGAGAGTCAGGTGTCAAGTATTTACTGTTTAACGTAGAAAATCTCAAAAATAAGATTGGTTGGCTGGCCTACATATATGTAATCTCATAACTATGTGTTGTTTGCTTACATGGTTTATATAAAAAAAACTCATTATAGGTATTTTTCTGGTATGTAAATATATAAAGTTCGGATCATAATGATTTGAAAAGACTTGTAGGGTGTATTACGAAATTCAACTGAATTTACTGGGAATAAAAAGCCAAAGGCCGTTTTTTAGTTTGCTAAGTTCCAGGTGGGGATTTAGGCTTGATGATGGTTTGGATGCAAAAGAGGCTTCGACATTGATTCCCACATGTTACTCGAGCAGTTGGGATTTTGATCCCACCTATTACTCAAAATCTTTCCTTCTTCTCTGCATGCTCTTCTTTTTGATGTTGAACAGATAAGGGGGTTTATCTTTCATTTTCATTCATGCTTGCTCAATGGACACTGAAAAAATTCATGATTATCTTTTGAATTGTATGTTGGTGATGGATTTCCTTCAGCACAATTTTTTTCTGCAAAACAAAGTCTCGGTTTCTTGATTTCCTTTTTTAATGTGTCTCTTCACTCCTCCCCCTTTTGGAAAAAACTATTGCCTTCTATAAAATACAAAATCTAATTAGAAACATGTTTTAATTCCTAGCGTGGCTCATTTCCTGGAATCACTAGGAATGATAAAGGATGCACTGGAAGTAGCTACAGACCCTGACTACATATTTAAGCTAGTCATACAGCTGGGTACACTAGATGTTGCAAAGGTGAGTTTAAGTTGTGTGAATGGTGAGATATAACTAATTAATTAGTGTGCTACCCATGTGATATATAGTGTACCACATCATTGTTACAAATGCATTTTCCTATTTCAAGAAATTACGACGGTAGCACATAGTGAGTCCAAATGGAAGCAGTTGGGTGAATTAGCAATGTCCACTGGAATGGTCTCTCTCTCTCTCTCTCTCTCTTAGAAATGTTTAGTAGGTTTCCTATTATTTCCTATTCCACATATGAATATCTCTTTATTGCAGAAGACTCCCACAATTTTCATGTTGGAAAGATGTATATACATAAGATGATGATGTGCTTATAAATGAACTTGTGATTTCTTTTGGGGGTTTTGTGCAAGTGCTGGAAACTTTTCTCTAGAGTTTAGGTTAAGACAACTCAATTGGTGTTTAACACCTTTTTGGTTTTGGCTTGAGAAACTGTACTTGTATGATTGAGTGAGTGTTTGTATCCTAATGAGATGTTTCAGTTAGAGTCTAAAATTGTGATTCTGTTTCTATTGCATGGGTAATTTTGCATCTGTACACTATCATCCTCTCGTTTTTATTCTTAGATGACACTAATATTGTGTCCCTAAAACTTCTATCTTCTGATGAACGCAGCTTGAGATGGCAGAGGATTGTTTAAAGCAGGCAATGGATATGAGTGGTTTGTTGCTACTCCATTCTTCCTTAGGAGATGCAGAAGGAATATCAAAACTTGCATCTCTTTGTGAAACATTAAATGTGAACAAAAGAAGTGTAGACCGGGATCTTGATGTGTACCGCAATATGCTTTCTAAGCTGGTTCAAGCCAAAGAGTTCTTAAAGGAATACGTGGACAGGTGATATTAATTACCTCCAACCACAAATTCGATTCTATTTCTCAAATGCATGGCTAAAATTTCCAAAACATATGTATATATTTTTAAATTTATAACAAGAGAAGTTGATTATTGCCTCAGACTGTCCGTTAGCTCTTTTACCAAAATGCAAGTTCATGAAAAAAAGAAGAAGAAATTCTTGCTGAAAAAGAAAGCAAGAATGTTAAGATTCTAATATGAACTTTCGACAATTCAAGAATACTAACCTGGCACTTGAGAGAGTCAAAGATGTATTATTATTGCACCATTGTTTCTCTCTTTTTTAAGGGAAAAAATAGCCCTTCGATGTTCACAAGACACTTGATCACAACTTCATTGGTCTATGAGCCCTCCCTGGCCTTATGATCTAGGCCCTAATAGGCACTACCAAATAATCTTGCTGCCTCTAGGATTTGTTTCGAAGCTCATGATCTTTTAGTAAGAAATGTGCCTTTTAGTGATATTTCTTTCTCGAATGTTTATGGCTTCAAGGAGAAGAACGGGTAGAAACTCAGAAAGCTAACGACCTTGCTGATTATACCGATCAAGCATCAATCTCTGACTACACGTATCTATTTTTAGCTAGAGTAGAGCTTTCGAAGTTATTGCAGCTTTTAGCAGTATTTGCTTTGCAGTATTATTGTGATGTGATGTCTGAGTATGAAAATACATCCTTTTTCTACCTTCCTTCTCCTGAAAAAAGAGAACCCCTTGATATTGTTTTCTTCCAAATGTAATTTTATTGTTCATATATGCAATTCCAAGTTATACTAAACCTTGTTCTTGATGTTTATCATGCCATGTATTTACCAGTATAAAGCACAGGACTTTGCAAATGAAAGGGTACGTTAATGACAAGAAACAGAAATAGCTATTCTCAGTTTTTTCTCCAGGTATTGGACACTGCAGAATCCTAATGGATTTGTTACTCCAACGCGAAAAAAAAATTATTATGTTTTGATTGTCCCACTTCCTTTCCTCTCTTTTGTGACTTTAGCCTTCTTTTTGTTAACAACCATCTACTCTAAAAGCTTAAGCTGTTAGAGAGGGTGCAACTTAAGTAGTACTCCAACACATCTGAACCTTCACATATGATTCCGAGCTACTTTTCCATTCAAGAAGGTAGTCTAAATGTAGTCAGAAGTAGGTTGATATCAGTGGAAGTATTCTGTGAATCTTATGCAGACTCAGCTAGTTAACTTCCCAATCTTGTGTTAGTTCAGATTTCATTTACCTTTTACTTGATTGGCGATTTATTCAAGAACTTATTTTTGCTTTATGCTAACTTTGGTATATGTGGATGGGCTGGATTAATACCCTTTTGTTTATATCCTAAGAGGGTAAAGGTCTGGATCTCATTTGCTAGCTTTATTAAGAGGCACATATTCTCCTTTTTTTGTAATGGAACGGTGATACTAGACCTGTGGACCATGCATTGAAATACATTTTGATCGAATTGGGAATCGTGATGCTGCATCATTGGTTAACAGTGATGATCCTACGTGCATTGAGATATGGATGACAATTTACCAACTGACTGCAGATTAATTCTTATTTACCATCTTCATAGTTTCATTGGTTAATTTTTCTCCCTTCATCTCGAATGTTAACTTTTTCTATCAGTTTGGTGAACTGCTCATTATTGGTCTTGATGTCTCTGTCACAGTTTAATAGGGAAGGTGATGGTTCGCTAAAATCTCTGCCTACAAAACATGTTGACACTGGAATGGGATTGGAAAGGTTAACTTCTATTCTCCAAAACAAGATGAGCAATTATGATACCGATGCGTTCTTACCAATTTTTGATGCGATTGAACAGGTAAGTTCACATGATTTTTTATGCATATGTTTCAGTAGTTCTTTATTGATAAAACCTAATCTTTTCAATCCAGAAAATTAGACGTTACTCTTATTTTTGTTGATGTTCATTTGTGCTATATATCTAAGTGTGATCATATTATGTGGCATTGGGTGATATCTGTATTATTAGGTCCTCTGCTCTTCCCCTTCTCCACTCCTCACACATCTTTCACCAGTGACAAATATGAATGTACATTTCATGATGATAGTTGTTTTTGCCCAAATACTAATTGCAGATGAACGTGTTATAGAATCAACTAGTTGGGCATCATTGCTAGAAATCAACGTTGAGTTTGAAACTGTTACCAATATTGCCTTCCGTTTGCAGCACTATATGAGCTAGTGCTTTAAATTGTTATAGTGGGCATTAATCCTAGTGGAGCACTACATATTAGATTTCTGTGATGACTTGTTGATTTCTCCATGAAAGTATTCTCACTCTTTAAAGATAGACTGAAGAGCCTTAACTTTTCAAACATAAATGATTAGACATGATGACATCAAAATCGTTACGATTATCAACTTTAAAATTTGGACTCCCAGACACAACTAACTAATACCAGAATGCCTTCAAGTCTTAGAGTAGGATTCTTTCTTAACGTCTCCGACATTTTCCAATTCTCTTTGACAAGTACATGGTTCAGCTTGGATTTTTTATTTAATTATTTTATTTTTATTTTATTTATTATTTATTATTGGACAGTAGTAATGGTTAGGAAATAGAGGGGCGGGGTGCTTTCCTCTTTGAATTCCCTCCAATTCAAGAGACAAGGAGACTCCTAAATGGTCAGACCATATCATAACTCTTTCGTTTGCCATAGCTTATGGTTCCTGTCCAGGTGGAGTGCCCTGAACTCTTGACATTAGTTCTTTCTTTCTCCTGCTTTAATCATTTTATTTTGCATAACAGACTTCTTTTTACCTATGAAGTTATTTTGTTTGAGGTATTGGTTAATTATCAGTTGAATTTATATTTGAGAACTCATTGTAGTTCTACTTGCTGAATAGGCAATGAGGGGCGTGAATATGTCCTAAGACGTATTCTTCGTCGAGATGTACATTATGGAACTGATGGCCTAAAAGCTCAGCAAGGATTCTTCAGTGGGTAGGAATAACAAATTTTGCATGTATCTTTTTCAATTATTCAATGCTATATTTTTGTTATTGTTACTTTGACTGTTATTGTTACTTTTACTTGCATTTTGTTGCAGAAACTTGGACACCGTTCCTATACTGAGTAAACATTAGTTATGCTCTCTGTCTGTATGTTGATTCTGGTTGTGTTTGCTAATAATCATGTGGAAGTAGGCTTGTAAGTGGTGGTGTTAAAGTGATGGGTGATGCTTTTACGGAGCTGAAACAACAAGAGACGCACATCAGGGACACAATTGCAGAGGAGGCAAGTTTTGGCAGGACATTGCTTAAGGTAACCTTGAACCTTATATACTACATTACAGATATGTGTACATTCTATCGCATACTTTTACATTATGATGTTACTCTAAAATGATATGATTCAGCAAAGCTCAATGCTAGAGTGAAGTTCTAAATATAGTTTGGTTCAAACTTCAGCAAATGGTGTATTTTTTATGCAAAAATTAGGAGACTCCACCTTTTCAAAATGTTGTACAATTCCTTTCCCTCCATATATACCACCATAATAAAGGATTCACTCTCCAATCTTTCGTTATTTTGCCTCTAGGTTTTACCCTACTCAAATTTCTTATGCACTTTCTGTCTACGGATGTTGAACGATGACTAAGCATGTAACAAAAATCCCTTCTACAGGATAGTGCCGCAACAAATGGTTTATAGTCTCCTTTTGAACTCCAATTCACAGTAAATATTTTTTCCTTCTTTTAAGATTGTCAATGGCGAAGTTCTTCCCAACATTGCCGATCAGTTAAAAAAGTACCTTAGTGGGAGCTCCAGTCTTCCCAAAGTTGATTAAAGTTAGAGCAGGAAGGGAGTGCTTATAGTTGCTGCAATAGGAACTTTCATTTTATGTATAGTCTATCAATAAGTTGTCAAATGCGGGCAAAGAAGCTTACTGAATGACGAGGCGTAGCAATCGATGAAGGAAAGTAGTCATCTGGTCTGGGTTAAAGAGATTAAAGACAGAGCTGACCATCATCGATCCGATGAGATAAAGAGGAGATGGATGACTAAATCTTAGAAGCACGAAGCGGGGACAGGAGCGGGAGCGCGGGGCGGGGCAGACATAGAAGAGATAAAGAGATGGATGACTAAATCTTGTTGCTTTCATAGTTTTGTTAGTATTTTTTGATGACTAGAACATGTATATGTTATTAGTTTAGCACTTGACGTGGATCGATTGTATATATTTTTTGTTCATTCCAATTAATTGGTTGATATTGAGATGAATCGATGAAATTTAGTGGTTGAAATAGATTATATATTCAGTTGGATTTAATTTTGTACAGCGTGCATGGTATTGTATATATGTACAGGGTGCTATATATTGTTTTTATAGGGTGGTATTTATGTCACTTTTACTGTATTTATGTCACTTTTAAGACTTTTATGTAATAATCTTGTTTGGTGTTTATGTCACTTTAGGTTAAAAGTGACATAAATAAAATGGTATTTATGTCACTTTTAAGTATTTATGTCACTTTTAAGACTTTGATGTTATAATTTTGTTTGGTATTTATGTCACTTTTTTACTTTTTTGTCACTTTATGTTAAAAGTGACATAAATAAAATGGTATTTATGTCACTTTTAAGCATTTTTGTCACTTTTAATACTTTGATGTAATAATTTTGTTTGGTATTTATGTCACTTTTCTACTTTTATGTCACTTTAGGTTAAAAATTACATAAATAAAATGGTATTTATGTCACTTTTAAGTATTTATGTCACTTTTTATTAACAAATGTGTTGGTTTTATGAAACATCTATGTCACTTTTTCGAAAACATTTATGTCACTTTTAAAACATTTATGTCGCCTCCATTTATGTCACTTTTTACTGGAAAAAAAAGTGACATAAATACCTATTTATGTCACTTTTTAAGTGACATAAAAGGCCTTTTTCCTTGTAGTGGTGAGATCCTTAAATGTGTCAATATCTCATTTGCAATTCAAGGTAACCCTAGTTCCGCCCTTGTAGAGTTATTGTAGCGCTCACGTAAATTTTTTGCAGTACCAACTTATACGCACTGTTAACGGATTCTGGGAACGCAGTTTCCTAACACACCCACGCAGCAAGGAAGAGGAAGAAGGGCGCAGAGGAGAAAGAGAGTGAGATCGGAGAAGATAGGAGTGATTTGAGATTACCTGAGGTAAACTCAACCACCCCCTTTCCATTTTGAGCCCCTACATGTCACATAGGAACCCTTGGACCTGCATGCAAGCTTCCAAACAGAGCCTAAAGCTCTCTGCAACTTCCGGTGGCCATTAGAGCACCTTGAGAAGCTTGATTTCTCATAACACAACCAAATGGCCTCTAAATTATACCATTGTGATCCCCTTGACCACAGATTGATTCCCCATGACCAGCTTTGGAAGTAGGGATCATTTGATGGGTCATGCAGACGATTATCCTCCAAAATAGCCAAAACGATAATCCATTGGTAGGTGGCCAAAAAGAATAAACCAATCCCCCAGCTCCTACTATGTTGTAGAGGACCAAATTCCGGTCAAATCCCCGTTGATTTCATCAATTTTTATTAAGAAACGAGGGAGATATAGAGAGAGAAAGATTTCCCGGTGAGCCCCGACTTTCCGGCGGCCATGCATCGCCGGAGAAGAAGGTGAAACCCGAATGGGTTTTGGGTTATAACACCCGAGTTAGGGTAGGGTTAGGGGCGGGTTAGGATGTGTGTTTAGATTGGTCAGGGTTTGGGTTTGGGCCGGGTTAAGTTAACCCGTGGGTCAACTTAAGTAGCACGACGTCGTTTTGACGTCGGGCTGACTTTGGTCGGGTTCGGGTAAATGGAGCGGGTTAGTGTGTGAGTAGGAATGGATTAGGGTAGCGGGCCGGGTTGGGCTTCTATAACCTGTGGGCCATTTTAAGTCTAACGGAGTCGTTTTGGCGCCGGGTTATGTCTGGGGTGGGTTCGGGTTTTTGGGTAGGAAGCGTTGAGTCTGTTAGTGGGTTATGGGTATGGTTCGGGTTTGGCTAGGGTTTGGGCTAGCGGGCTGGGTAGGTATGTGCGGAGAGTTGGGTTTCCGGTTCGGGTTTGGTCTAACCCGCATGGGTTTTCGAGTTGGGCCTTGTTGTATCTATATATGGTTTATCCATATTAGGTCGGGTCAGATCAGGGCTTGATCCAGTGGGTCACCCAGTTGGGTTCCTTTGAGAGTGTATTTGGATAATCCGTTTAGCTCGGGTCGGTTCGGATTGACCCGTCGAGTATGAGATTATTAATATTATGATTAGTATTATTAGTTTAATTAGTATAAAAGGTTTTTAATTGTTTTAATAATTATAAATAGTTTATAATTAATACCACTAAGGTTTTATATTATAGAATATTATTTTTTATATTCTAAATATCATTATTATATTATATATATATATTATATATTTATTATTTATATGGCTAATATAAATAATAAATATCAGTTTTAAATAGTTAATAAATACCTATATGTATTTATAAATTCTAGAAAATTAGGGTAATGATCCTGAGACTATTTTATTACACAATGAAAGTTATAAAGCTATAATATTATAGTCCAATATTTTTAATAATTAATAAGGAGCTATTTTATGAGTATATTAATTATTAAAAATACCAAACGAACCAAGTCCCTTGTGGCCGAGTGGTAAGCTTCTTGGGTGTACTACCCAAGAGGTTTAGTGTTCGAGTCATGGGGGGCGTGGTCACTGGAGTATTCATCCGGCCCCTCCAAGCCTCGGGGGATTAGTCGAGGTGCGCGCAAACTGGTCCGGACATCCCCGATTACAAAAAAAAAACAAAAAAAAAATACCAAACGAGCTCCGAAAATTATGAGATAAATACTGGTAGTGTATTTTAATATCTAGTATTTAATAAAAATAGTTTCAAGTACTGATTTCTTTGTAAAATTATAATTATGTATTTAAATCCCGTTTCGGGTATTTTCTGGTATATATAATCTTCAATAATTCATAATAAATAATCTAGGACTCCGAAAATTACGCGGTCAGTTCCCAGAGTCTTAGAAAAATGTTTAGAACATTTCCTTAAAGTTTGGTTACTTTTCGACTCGGTCAAAAATACAGCCTGTCTTTTAGGGCTCGCATTAGTATAGTAAGCCCTGCCTTTTACCTCGTAAAATGCGACGGACTTCGATTTGAGTCTAGTCAATGGCGTTGGATTTAGAATGACACGTAGATCACTACCTTGAGGTTTATGACTTCATTTGGTAAAATTATCATTTTGCCCCTATAGTTGTACTCATACATTATTACTGTTTATTCCGTTTATTGTTGTAGAACTTGACGGTTATCTACTTTCTGAGGATCGGTGACTCGAGGTGAGTTTCCTAACCTCACTCTAATCCTAATAAGATTAATATAAGATGTTTAAAAGCTACCTGTATGATATTTTGTATAAGTGATATGCTGATTTATGACGTCACGTGTATTTCCAATAATTGCAAGACTATGCAAAGCATGTTATGGTAGTGCTATCGCATACGTGAGCATGTCAAGGGTTTTATCTATATGATTATCGGTATCAAATCCATGTTATGTGATCCATGCTCTATATGTTACGTTTCTGCTGCTAACTGTTAAATGCACGTTTTACGATGTTGTTGACTGGAATAGATAATGCATGCCATGTTAATAATAAAGAGGAATAAAAGTAGATTTTCATGTGAGTATTGATAATGGACACACGTGCATTTCATGACATGTATCAGTATGCGATGTGTGAGAAAGAGAGGTGTTGATGAGTATGTGAATGAGATAAGATATGTGAATATGAAAGAGATGTGATTTCTAGATCCGATGGATCAACGGCTGACGAACCGGGTGGGCATGAATGGTTAGGGTTCCTAGCGCGCCTCTCTCCGTTGAAGACGTCTGATGCTGCGCATACGTGGTTGAAGATGTCCTATGTATCGTTGAAGACGTCCAGCTAGTGCTCTAATATATATCTCAGCCGTGTAGACGACCGGTGAGAGTATACACATGGTTGAAGACGTCCCATGTGCTAGTTTCATTGTTTACAGATAGTGTGCACTGTGAAGATGTCCGGTGGCCTATCAAGGGATGAGTATGAATTGGCTGTGATAGCATGTTGTCATCCTTGATATACCGTGTGTTGCCAAGTGGATGAGAAAGAGAAAGTGAATGATGAGATTGAATTGATGAGCAAAAAGGGTTTGGTTCAAATGATTTGGTTTTGGAAAGTTTTGATTTTAAAATGAAATGGTTTTGAACAGTATCTGTTTTGAAAAGCAAGTGTCTTTGAAAAGAGTTGGGAGTAAGTCACATAGGTCATGCATTTGAACGCACGAGGATATAATAAGGAGAATGTATACTATGATGTTATGCTTATCTGTTTACCTGTCTTGTTGAGACCTCTGCTATGCCTGTGGTGAGAATGCGTCTTTTGATAAGATATTAACCATACCTTAAAGTACTAAACTATCACGTGAGTTGAGATATGTTCTGTAATTATTGATTATTGTACGGTTGAGACTCTCACTCAGCCTTGTTCCAAGGCTGACGGCATGTTACACCCTGAGCATTTGTATGCCCAGAGTATTGCAGGTTTGGAGATAGATAAAAGAGTTTAGGATGCAGTACTGTGGGGCCAAGGAGAATAAAGCCTTGTCCAAGATTTGATAGACAGTTTCTCAAGTTTTAAGCTTTTGTAAATTGTTTAGTATGGCCTCTTGTATTAGGAATGAAGTCATTGTAACCCTTGTTTAATTTCCGCTGCTGTATTTATACTCTGATAAGTTTAGATTATGCTTATGCTCTAGCATTTCCCTTGTGATTGCACGGTGCAGAGTTAGAAGGACCAGAGGTTAACAAACTAGTCACGTGTCTACGGACCCATAAAGAAATTTTTTTTTTTCCCTATTTTTGGCTTACTCTGGGGCGTGACAGAAACAATCTCCTCTTTCCATAAGTCTTCTAGCTTGTGTAGGAAACTATCTGGATTATGCTAGAACACATCATGGGACGTGGCCAGGCTACGCTTGTGATGAACCGAGCCCGTATAGTGTTCCCGACTAATTGGTCAGGACCGAATAATATCGGGCAAACCGTTCGGGTTAGACGGGAGCAAAGACTTTCACTCACTGGATAATTTTGTACATATCAGATTGATAAAGTATTGTTCATACGTTATATCCCTAGCATGCAGTGTGGCAGTTATGTCCTTAAAAGTAAGGGGATGGACTGATGTGGTGTCCATAATACACAGTGTGGCAGTTATGTCCTTAAAGGCAGTGGACAAAATAATGTTGTATCTTCAAAGTTGAACTATCGATTCTGTTCTTCAATCAAGGTTACTATTGTCGGTCTTTGTATAACAAGACATGAGTAACCAATGAAATGGGTTGGAATAAAGAGAAAGATATTAGTAGTAGAACCATACTTATATCCCTCATAACTGGTAAAACTACATTGTGCTTATGATACTGTTTTAGTTTCTACTCACTCAGCTCTTAATAAGCTGATGGCGTGTTATGCCTGGACATTCCCTGTCCAGATTATCCTGTTGTTTGCAATGCAGGGGATGGGCCTTACCACGAGGACAGCTATTACCCAGGAGAAGGCCATAGTATTATGTTTTATACTTAGGGAATATGTTGACTTAGGACCTTTTATATTATGATGTCGACTCTGATGTAATAAGCTATAGAACACCTTATCATGTTTATACAAGATTCAGTTTATTATCTTTAGCATTTATTGTTTAGAACTTTATGGTATGGACAATTCAGTGACTTCACCAGTCATTCACTATGGACCCAAAAAAGAAATTTAGTTTTCTTTATTTTTGCTATTCCGGGGCATGGCTGACCGATCCTTTGAAAATCAAAAGTAGTATTTTTTCCATGATAGACTAATGTACCATAGGCTAATAGCATTTGTGTAGACCTGAAACTGTCACAAATAGTATTTATGACGGACTTGTGCATGACACATTTGATTTGAGGCACTTCATTTGGGTCGACCTGAAACCGTCACAAATACTACTTGGGACGGATTTGTGTGTGACACAAATTGTAGTGTCACATTTTATTTGATGCAATTTATTTGTGTAAACCCAAAATTGTCACAAATACTATTTGTGACAAAATTTTAAATATTGTGGCCACAAATATTATCAAAATCGTCACAAATAATATTTGTGACAAAAATATACATATTGTCACTAAAAATCATTATTTCACCATCACAATAAATCATGAACTCCTACATTTTAACGACAAGAACCACATAAAATTTAAAAGCATATTAATGAAAAATAAAACATCATATAGTAAGATGTGCATACATAATTGTTTCATAACTGATATTAGCAAAAATAAAAATGAAATAATGATAACCTAAATAAAGACTTTACGTTTATAATTGATTCCCACGATGATTTAAATCCTCTAATCTCTCGTCACAACCTAAACTAGAAATGAACGTTTAATTAAAAATATAATAATGCAGCCACCTAGCAACCCAAAGAACAAAACACAAAAATACAAATAAAAAACTATCCAAACAGGCAACACAAAAACAAAAAAAAAATGGCTAAGATTCCTAAAAATAAATCAACAGAGTTACCCCTATTTCTATAACATTCCAAAATTTTTACAAACCTGTGTAAGTAAATTTATCACAACCCAAAACCAACATGCAACTCGCCAATTTTATGATCCAGCATACTAAGTTTTAGCACAAATTTTTTTTTATCTCAAAGTACTACCAGCAATATGATGAGTCTAATTTTAGTTCATGCTATACAACAAACAATCGAAGATTACCAACCCTAATTGTGAATGCACCATAACTCACAATTCTGCTCATTAATATAAGATAATCAATCATGTTGTGTCACTACATAAAAACATACACTCACAATTATGCTCATCATCACAATTAATAATGAGTGGGTAACAAAATAGATATATATCTAACAATTCGGTAGTAAACTACATGTATAAAGAATTTACCTCATCATCTTAGTTTGCATCTCCACCAGCCTCAGAGTTTGGGGGTTGCACACTTGACGAAGTTGAAACCTACAAAAATAAAAATATTACATCAAAATTTTAAAAATATTCCAAATTTCTCTATTAGAAATATAAGTGCAATAATAATATCTGTTACCCGATTATCGACGCTAGATGGGCCAGCTCCAATCTGTCAACTCTCTCCCTTTATCCCAGATCGAAAAAATATTTATGACTTCAACATTATGCGAATCAATTAGTGACATGTACCCTGCACAGACCTTTTCAACTATTCTCTGCTCCATCTCCATATCCCTAGTTCTGGTTTGCATCCCTATTCCTGTGCCAAACATCAGAACCTTTGACATTCGTAAATAATTTCTCCTTGAATGATGGGGTACGCTCTGAGGCAAAGAGGCACAGAGATCAAATTGCAAGAGATCAAAGAGGAAAGAGTTGAGAGATCCAACTGTCCACATGATGCTAGCCACTTGAGTAATGAAAGATTTAATAATCCGCCGGAAGGAGAGACCTCTACAAGCTTAAGATATTGATCCCAAATGAGAGAAAACAAGGTCGTTGTTCATATAGATAAGCATAGATAAGCACAATATTGTATTGGGCACTTGAATTTTATAGAGACCGCCTCAAAAGAACTCTATTGAAGCTAGAATTTTGCTATATTGGCATGATTTAATTAGTGAAAATAGAGGGAGATTACTAATAGTAGGAGTTTAATCCAGGTCCTCTTATTTGTTGAACATGGATAAAATTATTTTGGGTCGCGATATTACATGCAACAACAACGTATATCCGTACACAAAGTCTACGCAGGTTGACCCTTGAGTGGAAAATGAGGAAGGGAAAGTGACAAGGAAGACTTAGAAAGAAAATGATAGATTGTATTATTTTTCTTTCTCTTGAAAAATATGCCTGATGATAGACTTTGTTTGAGCATTCATTGAATTTGAACACGTCCATCATCAATTTATATAGTATTTTAAGTATAAACTACTACTAATCACAATGAATGGAGCTTAAATCGATTAAAGATAAGAAGAACTTTTTGTATATATCAGCATTTTCAAAATGGGAAAGCTTCATAATCTCTATGTTTCTTTTACTATACCAAATCTAGTAGCCTATTTATGTCAAAGGATTTTAATCACCCTAATTTCATATGTATTTTAACCTCTATCTATATTTTTATGTCTATTCATATTTATAGACATACAAGAAATGGCATATGGTTGGAGAAGCATTAAAACATTAGTAGCAACAGAGTGAAAGATCGGTCTAAAGCCTAAAATGCATCAATTTTTTTTTGGATAGAAAAAATATAAAAAGAAAGTGCCCAAATCTTTTGATGCCAATCTTGTGCATCTTTTAAGTGTAATGATTTCACGCATGTACAAATCTTGGAATGCTCATTGATTTACTTGCATCAAAGATCAAACACATTTGCTGCCACGCCCCAGAACAGAAAAAATAGAAAAAAAATTTTCCTTTTTAGGTCCATAGGGAATGACTGGTGAAGTCACTGATTTGTCCACACCATGCAGTTCTAAACAATAAATCAAGAGAGAGTAATGACAATTAAACTCACTGGTCATAACAGAACTTACTAACTATTACATTAGAGTGCTTAGAGTCTGGAGGCAACACGTGCCTTACTACAAAACATAATAATAAATTCGATAACCAACTTAGGGCTAATGTCTATTCTAGTCTTCAACAAGTGTATACATAATTGCGAGCGTCATTGTCTTGCCCAGTATCTCCAACTTTAGTAGGTCCACCCCCGACATTGCAATCTCCGGGGGAAAAGCCATCCTCATAGTAAAGTTCACTCCTACATTGTAAGCAATAGGACAGTCTGGATGGGGAATGTCTAGGCATAAAAGCTATTATCTTATTGAAAGCTGAGTGAGTAGAAACTAAAACAATATCACAAGTATAATGTAATTACCTATTATTAGGGATATAAATAGAGTTCTACTAATAATATCTTTCTCTTTATTCCAACTCATTAATTGGTTACTCACGTCTTGTTATACGAAGATCGACAACAGGACCCTTGATTGAAGAACAGACTCAATAGTTCAACTCTATAGATACACCATCATTCCGTCCAGCACTTTTAAGGACCTTAACCGGCCACCACATGCCATGGACACCACATCAGTCCATCCCCCACTTTTATGGACTTAAAAGTACCCACTACATGTCAGGGATACAATGTTTCGAACAACAGTATATCATCTAACTGCCACGACTTAGCGACGTCTACAAGTGATCCCCGCCCACCGCTTTTAAGGACCTCATGGATTACCTAGTTATCTTAGGACTACTTGGTCCCGCCCACTGCTTTTAAGGATATAATTGCCCACTGCTTTTAAGGATCGATGACCAAGTGTCCGCCCACGTACGATTCCCATTACTTATCAAACCTATTTAGGCTTTGTACTAACATCGACACATGATAATTCCCATTATGGCCTAACAACTCTGATTGAAATGAGATGGATATCAAACTGGTTCCCGACTACCATGTTACATCATGCTACAAACGTTCTCACCTTACTCTTAATCATATCTCATTATCGTGTCACAGTAATCCTTATTTAACCAGTATTATATAATGAAGGTATGAAATGATAATTAAACAACTAAGCAACTCATATTATATATAAACAGAGATATCCCAAATCTATAAGTACTAATTGATTGAAGTCATTTTTAATCGATTGGGAAGAGTTGGTTTCAATCAATTGAGAAGAATGATTTGTGATCGATTGAAATATGTTCAATCGATTGGGTAAACAGTGATTTCAATCAATTAAAATCTCTTTTAATTATTGATCAAAGTTTCAATTCATTGAACCGTCTTATCCAAAAACTAGGCAGTGGTGCTCAAAATTACTAGGGTGCATTTGGGTCCTCTTCCCTTCTCTATCTTGTCTTCTCGTCTTCTTCCTTCCTTTCTTTCCTTCTTCTCCTCCTCCTTCTTCTTCCTCTCTATTTCTCTATCACATTGTATATATAGAGTGTATATGTGTGTATATCTATGAGTGTGTGTATAAAATTTGTAAATCTCTCCCTCTCTAACTCTCTTCCACTGTCAATATAGAGATTGAGGGTGCAAGGTGGCAGATTCCCCATAAAACTAGGAATAAAGATCTTAACATGTTCTATCGATTAAGAACAAGTAGATCAGGGTTCAATCGATTGGAAAAAAGGTACACGTCATGGATTCAGGTCGACAAGGTTTCAATCGATCAAATTGAGTTCAATTGATTGAACAGGGAATTATAAGTATTGTAAGGGAGTTATAAAGAATCTTATTTTTATACATACAAAAATATATGGAATTACATCATCCACCAATTATAAGAAGATTATTTCCTTAAAATTTAAAGTAGTGGGATTAAAATAAAAATAGAAACTTCTCGCACATCTATGATTCTAATTCCCACAAAGCTTCTCCTTCATCATGATGCTTCCACTAAACTTTTACCAACAGAATCTCTATATTCCTGAGCTTCTTGATTCCTCATCCAAGATTCTCACTGGTCCTGTATTGAATGTGACATTATCATTAACTTTTGCATCCATGAAGTTAATCTCGTGTGCTGGGTTATGGGCACACTTTCCCAACATACTGATATAGAAGACGTTGTGCATATTTGACATCTTTAGTGGTAATGCCAGTCTATAGGCAACTTTTCCAATGCATTCCAAGATCTCAAATAGTCTGATAAATCAAGGTGATAGGTTACCTCTCTTCTATCCAAATCTAACAATTACTCAGACTGGTGAAATCTTAAGTAGCATGTGATCGCCAACTACAAATTCTAAATCCTTGCTACATTTTTAGCATAACTCTTGTGTACAGATTGCGACGTTCTTATCTTCTCATGCACTATATGAATCTTCCTACTGGTTTCGCGTACCATCTGTGGTCCAAGAAGTTAAGTGTCTCCAACTTCAGCCCAACTTAACGATGATTGGTAAGGTCATTCATACAATACCTCAAATGGTGCCATCCCTATGCTCGTATAACAATTGTTGTTATATGCGAATTCTATCAATAGTAGGTATGTCTCCCAAGAACCCTCAAAATCTATGACACAAGCTCGTAACATGTCCTCTATCACTTGATAAACTCATTCAGTCTGCCCATCGGTCTGTGGATGGAAAGTTGAACTCAAGTTCAGTATTGTCCCCATTACTACCTAGAGACTCTTCTAAAACTCCGTAGTGAATCATGAATATTGATCTAACATGATCAAAACTGGTACGCCATGTAATTGAATGACCTGCTGAATATACATCCTGCCTAACCGTTCCATCAGATAGGTCATGCTATATGCGATAAAATGCATGATTTTTGTTAATCAATCCACTATTACCCAAATAGCGTCATGGTTTTGCTGAGACCTCAGCAACCCTACCATAAAATCCATGGTTATGTGTTCCTACATCCATTGGGGAATCAGTAGTACTTGTAGAAGTCTAGGTGGTTGCCAGTGTTCTGCCTTTACTTGCTTAAAAGTGACACTAAGATGCATACTCAGTGACTTCTCTCTTCATTCCTTCCCACCAGAAATTCCTTTTTAAGTCTTTGTACATCTTCGTACCTCCAGGATGAACAGTCATTCATGTCTTGTGTGCTTCATCCAATATGTCTTTTTGGAGATTATCTTCGTCAGGCACATAGAGTCTACCTTTGCATCTTAGGGCTCCATCTGTACCAATATTCCAAACATCCAGCTCCTTTGTTGACATCTTAGTGAATCATAGTCCCAAATCCTCAGTGGTTCCTTTATGATAGGACTAATTAGAGTCTTTATGACCAGACATCGTAGGTGATGTCCTTCTCTTGATTCTACTGGCCGAAGGTCAAACTCAACTAGCATCTCCAATGCTTGCCATTCTCGAACCAATATGGCAACGATTACCAGTCGAGGTTGGTTACTCAAAGTGTTGGCCACAACGTTCACTTTTTTTGGATGCTATTGCAATGAGAAATCATAGTCCTTAAGTAATTCTATCCATCTTCATTGTCACATATTCAACTCCTTTCAAGAGAACAGATACCTTCAACTTTTATGATTTGTGAATAGATCAGACATCTCTCTATATAATAGTGTCTTTATATCTTTAATGCAAACATTGTTGATGCCAACTCCAAGTCATACGTAGGATAATTCTTCTCATATGGTTTTAGTTGGCTTGATCCAATCGCAATAACATTCCCATCTTGTATAAGCATATATCCAAGTCCTTAGGACGATGTATCACTGTTGATTATAAACCGTTCACCGCTCCTAATTATAAGTACCGGTGCTGAGGTTACCCTTTCCTTTATATCTTGGAGTGCACCTTCATATTTATCCATCCATTCGTACTTCATCTACTTTATTATAAAATTTGCCAATGGTCCTTCAATCTTGGAGAATCCTTCCATGAATCTTCAGTAATATCCCTCTAGACCAAGAAAACTTCTAACTTCAATTGCATTGGTTGGTCTATTCCAACTCAAGAATGCATCAATCATAGATAAGTCTACCAAGATACTGTCCTAAGATGTCACATGTCCCAGAAATTTGACTTCATATACCTAAAATTCACACTTAATGAACTTCACATATAACTGATTGTCTCGTAGTGTCTATAGAGCAATCTATAGATGTCTTTAAGGCTCTTCCTCTGTCTTAGAGTAAATCAGGATATCATCGATGAATACTATAATGAATTGGTCCAAATAGGATCTGAATACTCATAATGCCCGTATCTTATTCTGAAAGTAGTCTTCGACACATCCTCTGCTTGAACCAATAATTAATGATATCCTAGCCATAGATCGATCTTTGAGAAGATCCTTGATCCTTGCAGTTTGTCAAATAAGTTATCTATTCTTGATTGTGACCTTCTTTAACTCTCTATAGTCGATACAAAGTCAAAGTGTTCCATCATTTTTCTTTACAAATAGTACCGGTGCTCCCCAAGGTGACGTACTTGGGAGAATAAATCCTAAATCTTCAAGTTCCTAAACTTGCTTCTTTAACTCTAACATCTCAGTTGGCGCCATCTAATAGATAGTTTAGGATATAGGTAGCATTCCAAGTAATAATTCCACACAAAAGTCTATTTGTGTGGAAGTCCAATAATATCCTGGAAAACATCTTTAAAATCTCGTACGGTAGAAATCTTGTCCATGGTAGGCTCTGTACTCGTACCTCTGATCGTAGCTACATAACTTGTAAGAAATATGTTACTCTGACATGATGGTCTTGGTAGGGTAATCAAAGTTGGCACCATACTTGGTAAGCTAATCCATTCCTTTGATGATGTCAAACTCTGACATTGAGAGGACTACCAAGTCTATTGGAAGATTTCTATCTTCCAGGGTCAAGTGACACTCTTTGCACACCTTGCCCAATATAACAGTCACTCCCAAGGGTGACACAACATTGAGTATGGGCTAGAGAGCTTGGGGTTCTAAACCCAATTGGCACACAATCTTAATGGAAATAAATGAACGTGCAACACTAGTATTGAATAAAGCTTTAACTTGACTATGGAAAAGTATAAGTGTACCTTCTAGGTTTTGCTACTCTTGAGCATCAAAGCCTACCTCTTTCGGGATGATGGATTCACCCGAGTTTGAACTGGGGTCCTTGAAGTCCTTGAAATGGTTCCTCAGAGTATCTTCCTCAGAGTGTACGGCAATCCTTTGCTCACATGGCCCGACTTGTTGCAGTTATGGTAAACGATATCTGACCACTGGCAAGTTCAGGGATTGTATAAAACTTTGTAACGTGCTTAGGCATTCCACAATTGAAACACCCCTTGGTACCTGACCGTGTGGCAATGAATGATGCCTAATGTGGAAGTTCCTGCTGCTGATACTATTGAGGTTGAGGGTAGGCAATCTGAGGTTTCCTAGTTCCATCCCAAGTGTGCTTATTGTTCTAGAAATTACCTTAAGGTCTCCAACCTTAGGTATTTCTTTGTGGTGGGGATTGGAAACTCCTTTGAAAATTTCTCGACGGTGGTGGTCGTGTCACTCCCCGACGTAGCAAAAATAAGGAATGTAAAATTCCATTTTTGGACCCATTGGCTATGATTGGTGAATATCACTCAATTGTCCACAACACAAATATCTAAAACATTAGAGACATAAAAGTAGTAACTGAAATGCTAAATTGAAATAAAAAACTTATACTTAAAAGATCTTATTACATAATCCAACCATAGTAGTAAATCAAAATCCACGTCTTAGAGGCACACTCGCTAACTATAAAGTAAACACTAATAAAGCATAATAGAAGGACAACTATAGTCTATCTCTAAGCTTCAACTGAAGTAGATGACACCAGAATTTTTCTGTGTGCGCTTGTGTGCTATACCCAAGTGTAGGTAATCGTGCAAGTAGTAGTCTGGTTAAGTCCAGGTCGATCCCACAGGGAAGGTGTTAAACTAATTACTTAGATTAATCTCAAACAAGAAAATAAAAATCAATATTTTAAAAATGCAGAACACAAAGTCCCTCAATTTATGAACTACAAAAAAGATTAAAACAACTAAACCAAATTAAACTAATTACCAACTAATTAATTACCAACTAATTAATTAAAGCGATAATTTAAAATGTGTTTTTCTTAATTAAAAAGGAATGCTGGGATTACACGAATCCACTGCAACCTAGCCATCTACCATGCAGTTGCATTGAAGCTCAATGGAGTACATCCTCTACAGTACTCCGTATTTCTCTTAGGATAAAGAATCCATAGCCCTTTCATGACCGGGACTATATCATCACAATGGAGTTTGAAATATACAAAAGCGGTTTAAAACAATAGTTAAGACTCTCACCTCCAATGGTATTAGCATTGAGGGTGGTTTGCAAAAGTTATTGAAGAAAAATGCCTCAAGGCTTAAAGTTCACAGACTGTTTCGACAAATTGAGCGTTTTGGGACAATTTGATAACAATCTAGTAAAACAGAAAGTCTAGGAATATTGCATAGAATGTCCTCAAGAATCAGAGGGTTCGATCGATCGACGCGCTTTCGATCGATCGAATATCTTCTTCACTCAATCGATCGAACTGTATTCAATCGATCGACTGTGTCTCTGGTCCAATCGATCGAACGACTTCGATCGATCGAACACAAGAATAGTTCTGCTGCATGGCAGAGGCTTCAGATCACGATTTCATCGTGATCTCCCAACCTGGAGACTACTCAGACATGGGCTGGAGCGTCACAGTTTTATTCTTAATGTAAGTACTCATTAAAGTTACGTTTGGTTGAGATTTAAACATGCAATCAATGAAAAACTATGGTTTAAACGCTACCAACAAGCAAAACTACGATCTACTCAGATTTAAACTATGTAATCTGCTAAAAGAATGCAAACAAAACTAATATAACAAAACTTGGAACGAACAAGCTATTAATAAACTTCAAACTTCAACTGAATTCAATATCCAATCACTGAAACCTATAAGAAATCAAAGTAAAACACTCTCTCTCTATGTAAAACTGATAAAAGTAAAGTGGGCATCCTTCTAGACGTTTTCATTATGAATATATATAGTAAAACCTAATGCTTAGGTTTAAACATGCATTCTGTTGCGTGTGCGTAAAAATATGATAAAAGGCATGTTCGATCGATCGAACAATTCTCGATCGATTGAACTTCCAGGACTTCGATCGCTTAAACTTTTCTCGATCGATCGAAACTTCGATCGATCTAATGGTCTTCAATCGCTCGAACTCTATATTTCAGATTTGATATGTCTTCTTTGAAACCAACCACTTCCTTTCATCATTATCTTTCAATTCTTCACACAACAACTGTAGTCTGCACAAATTACAGCTAAAACACACAACTTATCATAGTTTAATCAATATGTGCATAAACTAGCATTGTAATTCAAATTGCAGATAAGTGATGGAATTGTAAACTAAATCAATACATTTTCTTCTTTTAGCGCGATTGTATATTACAAATACCCCCGCTTGTCACAACCCCCAACTAGCGATTTGCTAGTCCCTAGCAATAGAGCGAATAATAAAAGAAAACAAGCTAAACTACACTATAAAAGAAAAAGTTGAATAACTAGATCCAGATTAAGTAAATTAAAATGACAAGAAAGAAAACTACCTAACTCACTTTCGCAGGAATCACGGTTGCATTTAGAAGCCGTTAAACCCCTAGGTTCCCCCTGGTAGACGAGTGTTGTCTCGTGAGGGTTTTTAGTGAATATACCCACAAAATTCTCTGATTTTAAGCTCAAAAAGATTTAGAATAACCTTTAAACATTCCCTTTTTCATTCAACTATTAATTTAGCTCTACACACATCTCATCCTCATTCAAACCATGAAAGAAATGCACATGTTCCTCATGTCACCAAGATAAAAATGACATAAGCGTCACATCCATGTATCCGTGTGTGCGTGAAATTAACAGCTATACATCGAACTTTATTTAGAGTTGTTTAAACTATGATACTCTCAGAACTGGTAGTTTCAACTCAATCCTCACATAGTTATTACACTAAAAAATGAACATCCCACAGAAACTTGGCTAATAATGATCGCACATGGTATGAAAGCTTTCATAGGAGTGATTTTTCGGATACTAATACTTTCATACTCGACTCTATAAAAGATGAACATTTAGAGTGTATAGGCTCATGAAAGGAATACTACTTACTAGAGGAGCGAAATACCGTGGATAACTCAACTTACACTTTCATGTTTAAACAAAGTTATTGAAAATCATTAAGACTTTGGATTGACAGTTTTTTTTTAGTAAGGTAGAAATTAGAGGGGTAAGAAATTGCACATCTTCAGCATGTGGCTGTATTCAGTAATTTGTTCACGTTATTCCAACCATCCTCTTCATACATATCATCTTTCATTTCATTTTTTTTTTCTTAAACTAATTCTCCTTTTCTCATTTTTTTTTCGACAAAATATATATATGCATCCCTTCTCGCCACTATTCCCTCTTCATACTTCAACAATCTAATCACATTGGGTGTGCAATGGGGTATATTTAGGTCAAGGTATAAAGTCAGGAATTTTGAATTTCATAATGGATTTGACAGTATTTACTAGGTGTGGGGTTAAGAACACACATATTCAGAGATGTCGATATAGGTAAATAGAAAAGGTAGGGAGCAAAAATGATGTCTTAAATCATTTTCTCAACTTCTTAATTTTTAACACTTAAATGTTCATTGAGTTTAATTGGTAAATCCTGAACGTTCTCCTCTACTAAGCAGCCAACATGAAGAAATAGAGACTAGACAACGAATTTAATCGGCATAGTCAAGAAAAACAATTCGAGTTTTAATGTGATAATTCCCTCAGAATTGAAGATTGGATTCAAAAGCTCACTAAGGGTAACTAGTTGTCACTACTTCATTCTTTAAAGTATAATAGCCGTATTAACTCTTATGTTAAGTTTTCTGCATAGCTATTAATACGTGCAATAGATTTGGATACAGAAATGATTAACATATGCATTCATCCTATAGAAACTAGAAAAACGCGTGAACTTAATTCATAAAAGGATGTGAATAAAATGGTTGTGTCATTGCTTGATAACAGCTAAACAGAAGTGAATATTCAAAATTATTCTACCCATTTAATTTCTAAAACTTGAAATTTAGGAAATTGAAATTTTAAGTTAATTCTAACTTCGAATGGAGATTGTATGACATTAGCAATAGATAGAGTGGTCCAGATTGTTAGGTAACTAATATGCACAGGTGATTATCTATCTACATCCCACCCCCAACTGAAAATTGCAATGTCCTCAGCAGACGATTTTCAAAAATAACTAGAGAGATATCACCTGTTATATATCAGCATAAGAATGGCAACTGTAACAACCAGTACAGAGAGCATACAAACTCCAAGCAGCAAAGAACAAAAGAATATAAAATATAGAACATGAGATCCATGCTTGGAATGAAGCTAATCACAAGAAATATAATAAAGTGAACGAACAGGACAGTGATAAAATACATCTGACAAACTAAAATCCAAAATATATACACCACCCACCAATAATACAGAATATCCAAAAATATATCCAATCAACCAAACAACACCTCCAAATCCAACCACAAGAACCAAAATACACAAACAATCAATAATACCCATCCCCCAGGACTAGGCATCATCGGAGATATCCGATAATATCTCAACAAAAATATCAGGAGCATCCCCACCGCCACCCTCAGCAACAGTCGGTGCTAGGGCACTAGTAGTCGTGGCAGCTGGAATAGATAAGGGTGTGTCGGCCACGACAAGAGGAGGGGGTAGTGGTATCTCCATAATAAGCGATGACATTGATGATGTAGAAGCAGCAGGATCAAGCGGGGAAGATGGATCGGTAGTGGATGGACCGGTGGTGGATGTTGGAACAGCAGATGTAGTCGGTGGGACGGTGGAAACGGCAGGAGCAACAGTAGGTGGATCGCTGGGTGATGGTGCAACAGCTGCATGAGCTGCCTGGTCGACGCCGATCTGTATCAAGATCACCTCCAGCAAAGTAGTCATCACATCCACCTTACCCTCAAGTCTAATCCTGACTTCCCTCTCCTCCAAAAACAACTCATGAATAGTCGGGAGAGGCGCAGAAGAAGACTTTCCCTGGGTACGAGCCTGAGACCTATGTCTCAACTCAAATCTCATCACCTCCTTAACAGGATCTATCTCCTCCTCAGAATCATGCTCCTTAGCCTCGGTGGGCATCCTAGAAGCGGCTCCCTCAGTATCTGTCCCTCCTCCTCTCCTCCTCTTCTCTCCAACTTTCGCCTTACCCTTACCTTTCCTCTTTCTCGTCTGTGCATCAGAGCGGCGGGAAGCATTCTCGCCAAAACGGCTACGAGACTCGGCAGTACTATCGGCCGCCAAAGGAAGTAACCCTGCATGCTCGATCACCCAATGAATAGCCCAAGCACCCTTCAGGTGCTTCTTGGCCTGAATATAGCGTGTAGGGTGTCGCATGAAATCGATGTAGAGGCGGGGTAAACAGACAGGCCGTCGTGTCCCAATCGCATATAATACCCGGGCATACCACGGTGCAATCTTCTCCCGATACGATGCCACTAGTATGCAATTGCTCATGGCGAGGTGGAGCATATGATAATTATCTGTAAGGTGGAGGTCGGGAATGAGAGCCTCGCCATCCCATGTTGGAAGAGCACCCCCGGTAATCTCTCTGATAATAATGGTTGGGGAGAGCAGCGGTGTATCAGGGTGATGCGGACAAATACAATCAGGCACCTCCGGTACCCCAAGAGCAGCAGCGACAATGGCCGGGCTGAAGATGATCTCCCGGCCATGGAAAAATGATCGAAGAGTAAATAGAGCAACCGGGTCCTGGATCATCGTCGCACACGCCTCCCGTATCCAAGATAGATTTACGAGCTTCGGTTGGGAGAATAGTGCGTACCACTGTGGCATAGCTCGTATCCGGGCAAGATACCACAGAGTAGAAAGTCAAGCAGTCTCAAGGGGTCGCTCGATCATGACCTTTCGCGACTGGAATTAATGAGTGAATCGAACACAGTCTTCCTCGTTTCTGAACCCGTGATCTGGAACTGGGTCGGGTATTGCGAGGTTGAATGGCTTTGATTTGTGGTAGCCAGTGATCGGGTTCATTGTGTAACCCTGAAACATAAGAGAGAGACAAAGAAATATTAAAAAAATAGGAAAACCAGAAAAAGAAAAGAAACTATCACACTTCGATCGATCAATCGATCGATCAAAGCCTGTTCGATCGATTGAGAATATTACAGGTTCGATCGCTCGAGAATTTTTGATCGATCGAGCACAGTGAAGTGGCAGTATCGACGATGGAGAATAGGAAAAGCCCGAAAACAACAAAAACAATAAGAAAACATACGAAAAGGAGTTAACTAACCAATGGGGGGCACCCCCATACAAAAATGAAAGGAAATGGAAAACAAGGGGTTTCTCGGGGCCTCACCTCGAGAAACGCACTGAGAGGGGGATGACAGTGATGAGGGTGATGATCAGGAGGAATGGTTGCTCCTCAATTGGTGCGGTTGGAAGTGGGGCCCCAAAAACCGCCGAGATATCCTCTGTGCTCAATCGCTCGAGTAAGGGAGGGAGAGAGAGAGAGGAAACTGACGAAGTGTCTCGGCGACTCTTCGTTTAAATATAGGGTTCGATCGCTCGAGATGTTTCGATCGATCGAACATTCAATCGATTGAGCCCTCCTCAAGCGCTCGAGATTCGGATATTTTCGATCGATCGAGATACGTTCGATCGATCGAACAAAGAAATTCTACAGTAACCCTGATTTGAGAAATTAAACACCCCCAACTAGCCAACACTTGTCTGGACATACAGAATAGTGATAAAACAGTGCATTAACTGAACATGTAAGCTAGAAACATCATCCTCATAGTAGAAAATTGCAAATTTATAACAATGAATCCTTATAATAGCATCCATTTGCAACAATATTGCCCCCAGCATGGTCTTTAAAACCTTATTGAAAAAGAAAAACTGAAATAAAACTGACAATAATAAAACTTCATCTAAGAATACACAATTGAAGTCAAGCACTATTCTTCAAGTAGAAATATTCCTTCCTCCACAACTTCCTTCTCTGCCGGAACTTCAAATGTGGAGTCTGAACTTAATGATTCCCTTTTCCAGAACAAGCGGAAAGCAGCAAGGACATCATTGAGCAAGTCTGAACTCTCTAAGGAGTTGATTCCACCGACAATAGGGGATCCGGATGGAGACAAGGATAACGGAGTGTAATCGCGCATCAGATGTTCCTCTTGCGACGGGGTTTCTGGGGACCTTATGTATGGTCCAAATCCGTGAAAGAGTTGATGGGGAAGGTACAACAGTGGAAACGGTGGATTCATAGTGATATTCCTAACAAAGGGAAAACAAAAGGAAATGAAGAAAATAAATTAACTAGATTGACAGAAAAATAAACAGGAAGAGATAAGTAAAGCAAAACGAAAAGAAAATAAAAGGAAAGTGACCCAAATTTAACATCACTATTGGCCAGATATCCCCAGGTGCACTAGCTGGTAGAGGGCACTGTAGCCTGAACAACAAATAGCTCAAATGGACATAAATATAGGGAACCACTTGGACGACCAGGAAGTCGTCGATATATGTGAAAATAGCATTCTGGCGTTCTGGCACCACATCTTGTAACTCCTCTTCTCCCCATGGCTCCCACATTGAGTCATTTTCCCATTGTTCCATCAAAGCGTCATCGACTTCCCACACAGCATATCCTTTCGGCTCTCCCTCCTCTTCAGGGAGTTCCATGTGCGCAAATGGGTTGATCTGAAGGAGCGCAGGATCATACGGGATGTATCCGTGGGTTAAGTCAATGATGTCATCGGCTCCTGGCCCTTGGTATGGGGATAAGCAAAATGCTATTTCATCAGCAGTCCACTGTGGGTTCTGATACTCTGAATCAGCCCATGACCCTATAGAGCGAATATCGTCATCTCTCATGGTGGACAGCCTGTACGAGATAAAATTGGAATAGCAGATTATGATCAAGATCACACTAAAAAAGAAATAGATAAACAAAATAACAAAACAAAATGAAAAACAGCAAAAGATAGTACAACAACATTGATAACACGCACTTGAGCGTTTTAGGTGGAAGCATAGTCAGGCTCATCCAGTTGGATGTGCTCGACCTCCGGTTGGAAATCTTCTAAGAACGGTTTCAACCTTTGACCGTTGACCTTGAAACTTCCATCGTTCTTAGGACTAAATAACTCCACAACCCTATGTGGAAAGACAAATTTGACTGTGAAAGGTCCTGTCCACCGAGATCGGAGTTTTCCTGGGAAGAGATGAAGGCGTGAATCGTATAGTAGAACTTTTTGTCCAGGCTCAAAAGATTTTCGAAAAATCGTTCTGTCATGGCGAGCCTTCAATCGTTCCTTGTGGAGTTTGGCATTGTCAAATGCATCTCCTCGATTTTCTTCTAGTTCCGCTAACTGCAGTTTCCGGAGATGTCGTCCCTCTTTACTGTCAAAGTTTAATGAGCGTATCGCCCAATATGCTTTGTGTTCTATTTCGATAGGAAGGTGACATGCCTTACCATACACTAGCCTATATGGAGACATTCCCAGATTTGTCTTAATGGTCATGCGGTATGCCCATAAAGCATCAGTCAGTTTGTATGCCCAGTCTTTTCTGTTGAAGTTAACCGTCTTTTCTAGTATATGCTTGATTTCACGGTTAGCCAATTCCACCTGCCCATTCGTTTGTGGGTGGTAGGCTAGAGCGATCTTGTGGTGTACCCCATATTTCTTGAGTAGTGCTTCCAAAGGCCTATTGCAGAAGTGTTTTCCTTGGTCACTTATTAGAGCTTTTGTGGTCCGGAAACACGATAAGATATTTTCCTTAAGAAAGGACATTACCGTTTTATGGTCATTGGGTCTAGTCGGTATCGCTTCTACCCATTTCTATATATACTCCACAGGAAGGAGTATATATTCACAATTATTCGATTTAGGAAATGGGCCCATGAACTCGATGCCCCAACAATCGAATATTTCAATTGTGTTGATGGGAGTTAAAGGCATCGAATTCTTTTTTGAAAGTGATCCAAGCTTTTGACATCGTTGGCACGACTTACAAAAAGCATAGGCATCTTTGAATACGGTGGGCAAATAAAAACCGCTGTGCAATACTTTGTGTACGGTCTTTTGGGAAGCAAAAATGGCCACCGCAGGCTTCAGAATGACAGGAGGCCAAAATTATAGTTATGTCCTCGTTCGGAACGCAACGCTTGATGACCTGATCAGCACAATACTTGAATAAGTAAGGGTCATCGAAGAAGAAATGGCGTGCGAATGAAAAGAACCTTTTCTTGTCTTGATTTGACCAATGGCTCGGGGTCTCTCCTATAACGAGGTAATTGATTATATCCGCGTACCAAGGGAAGTTGGAAATAGCCATCAGTTGCTCGTCTGGGAATTCATCTTTTATAGGTACCGGCTCAGTGTTGTCTGTGAATGTCAACCGAGATAAATGGTCGGCAACCACATTTTCTACTCCCTTTTTATCCTTGATAGTAATATCGAATTCCTGGAGTAGGAGTATTCAACGGATAAGCCTCTGTTTTGCGTCTTTCTTAGATAACAGGTACTTGAGGGCCGAATGGTCTGTAAAACAGACTATTGGAGACCCTATCAGATAAGACCTGAATTTATCCAGCGCGAATACTATTGCCAGTAGTTCTTTCTCAGTAGTCGTATAATTCATTTGAGCTTCGTTCAGTGTTCGGTTGGCATAGTAAATTACATATAGCTTGTTATCCTTCCTCTGTCCTAGAACTGCGCCAATGGCGTAGTCGATAGCATCGTACATTAACTCAAACGGCAAACCCCAGTCAGGTGCCTGTATTATCGGTACAGAGGTAAGGTGTTCTTTTAGTGAATCGAAAGATATTTAACAGTTTTCCGACCATTCAAAAGGTGCATCTTTGACGAGTAGTTGGCATAGTGGTCGAGAGATTGCACTAAATTCTGGATAAAGCGTCGATAGAATCCAGCATGTCCCAGAAAAGATCGGATGTCTCTAACTGTACGAGGGACAGGTAGATTTAAAATTATATCGATTTTCGCTTTATCGACTTGGATACCCTTATCAGAGATGATGTGGCCGAGGACAATTCCTTTGGTCACCATGAAGTGACACTTTTCCCAGTTTAGTACTAGGTGTTTGTCCTCGCATCTCGCCAACACATTCTCTATGTTTTCTAGACAGCTGTCAAAACTATGGCCAAACACTGAGAAGTCGTCCATAAAGATCTCGAGTGTCTGTTCAACCATATCACTGAATATGCTTAACATGCACCGCTGAAAGGTAGCAGGTGCATTGCATAAGCCAAAAGGCATACGGCGGTAGGCGAATGTACCGAATGGACAAGTGAAAGTTGTTTTCTCCTGATCTTCAGGAGCTATTTCAATTTGGTTATACCCACTATATCCGTCCAAAAAGCAATAAAATTTGTGACCCGCCACTCTTTCTAGCATTTGATCCATGAATGGCAATGGAAAGTGGTCTTTCCGTGTCACAATATTTAACTTTCGGTAATCAATACACATCCGCCATCCAGTGGGGACGCGTGTTGGTACTAGCTCGCCATCTTTGTTTGGTATAATCGTTATACCAGCCTTTTTGGGTACTACCTGAGTTGGACTAACCCAAGACCTGTCAGAGATAGGATATATTATCCCAATGTCAAGGAGATTTGAGACTTCCTTTTTCACGACTTCTTGCATATTGGGATTCAGACGCCTCTGCATTTGTCGCGAAGGTTTAGCGTCTTCCTCCAGATATATCTTATGAGTGCAGATAGATGGGCTTATGCCTTTTAGGTCAGCAATAGTCCATCCTAATGCTCCCTTGTGCAGTTTGAGCATTTGGATCAACTTATCCTCTTGTTCTGAATTTAACGTAGCTGAGATTATAATGGGATAAGTCTTTTCAGTCCCTAGAAAGGCGTATTTGAGCTCTTTTGGAAGCTCCTTTAATTCCAAATCGGGGAACTGAAAGTTCGAAGGCATGGTTAACTTCATTTTCGGAGGCAAGGGTTCATATGGGGTGACCCACATGCATTCAGCTCTATCCTCTTCTTTAGTTTCCATCATGAGGCAGGCATGATTTAGGGCTGCGTCCCATGGAGTAGAATCATTAGATTGATCAGTAGCGTCGAATTATGACACTACCACCTCCAAAGGATCTTTATAGTCAACAAAATCGGCCTCGTCTTCGATGATTGTTTCGATGAAGTTAACTTCTTCTTCATCCTCGTATTCTTCAGGTCGGGGATTTAAGAAAATCTTGACATTCAAAGTCATGTTCCCGAATACGATGGTCATGATTCCACTTCTTATCTTGATTGTGGCATCAATGATGTTGAGGAATGAACGTCCAAAAATCACCAGGATTTGTGAACATGGGTTAGACACAGGTTCAGTGTCCAATATCACGAAATCAACCGGGAAGAAAAAGGTGTCTATCTATACCAGAACATCTTCCAGTATTCCTCAAGGATATTTGACTGACCTGTCTACCAATTACAATGCAACTCGGGTAGGTTTGAGTTCACCCAACCCTAGTTGTTTATATACTGAATATGGCAGCAAGTTCACGCTCGCTCCTAGATCAAGGAGTACGTTATCTATCCTTTTATTCCCAATTCTACACGAGACAGTTGGGGTGCCAGGGTCTTTAAGCTTTCGAGGTAACTCATTTTGAATTATTGCGCTTGCTTGGCAAGCGACATAGGCATGTTTCTTTACACTTTGCCTTCTTTTGACCGTGCATAAGTCTTTCAAATACTTAGCGTAGGCTAGCACTTGTTTGATTGCATCAAGGAGTGGGAGATTGATTTTAACTTGTTTGAACAACTCCAATAACTCCTGATTCTTTGCCTCATTTTGGGGTTTCTTAAGCCTTTGAGGATAAGGTGCAGGGAAAGGGAACTTAGGTAATTCGTCAATGACTGGCTCCTTTCCAGGCCTTCCCTCAACTTCTTCTACTTCTTTAGGAGTGTCTTTACTTGATTCTACTGGTTTATCATTAGTAGACGACTCCTTTTCTTGAGTGGGTGGTTTGTTCCTGGTCACTACTTCCTCCTCGTCATACTCCTCGGGAGTAGAATGAGGCATGTTTTTCCCTATGACTTTGCCGCTTCTTAGTGTAGTCATGGCTTTTGCTTGTTCATGATTAGGGGGACCATTGTTGTACCCTTTTGGATTTGGAAGTGGTTGAGCGGGAAATGTGTCACTCGAACCCTCTTGTCGTGCATCCATTCTCTCTAATGTCGCGAACATTTTACTCATCATTTGAATTAACTGTTGTGTTAAACTCGTGTTAGAGAGTGGATCTTCCTCTTGCATCTTCTTGTGAGGTGGCACATAGACATTTGCGTGTTAATTATGTGAGGGTTGAGCGGTGTTGTAGTTATGGGCTCTATTTTGCTGGAATGGCTGGGACTGCCTGTTGTATTGTCCTTGATATTGATTATTGTTGTTATAGGGCTATTGTTGTTGAAATTAGTTTTGGGTCCCAGCATTGTTTTTCCAATCGAATCCGGGGTGATTCCATCTATTGGTATTATTTTGCAAGTTGTAATTATTGTAGGAATTCCCCGCCCCCCTATACCCTTGCATGGCATTCATTTCCATGGGGAGTTGTTCTTGAAAATATGGCACATTGGGACAATATTGAGTAGTGTGCCCCAACATGTTACATGTGCCACATGGTTTTTTAGGCAAGAACTGCCTAGAACTCTCTCCTTTCAACCCCAATTCTTCCACTTTCTTTACTAGTTCTTCATACTTGTTCATCAAATGATCCTCACTTTTTAATTGATATAGACTTTTCTCATCCATACTGGATATCTATGAGCGTGGGATATCATTTGAATTTGACCACTCATGGGCGTGTTCAGCTAGCCACTCAAAATGAGCTTCAGCTTCTTCCGTGTTTTTACGCAGAAATGGCCCTGAACTCATGGTCTCGACCAACTTTTTCGTTTCACCATTTAGCCCTTCATAAAAGTAGCTGATGGTTCGCCATTTCTCATATCCATGATGTGGGCATGAGAGTAGCAAATCCTTGAAACGCTCCCAAGTTTGGGTGAACGTTTCATTGCTCTTTTGTTTGTAAGAATTGATTTGTTGTTTAAGCTCGGTGGTTATGCAAGGTGGAAAGAATTTCTTTAAGAAAGCGGTGTTCATCGCATGCCAAGTATAGATGGAGTTTGGCTTCAAGGTGAGTAACCACGCTTTTGCTTTATCCTTCAGAGTGAAAGGAAATAGCATTAAATGTGTCACGTCTATAGGACAATTCTGTGAGAAAGTTTTACAAACATCCTCAAAGTCCTTGACATGTAGTTATGCCTTCTCGCTCTCCATTCCATGAAAGGTAGGAAGGAGTTGAATCATTCCATTGCGAAATTGAAATTCGCCTGCATGGGGTGGAATGAGAATACAAGAAGGTGTAGATGCATGTTCAGGTGTCATGAGATCACACAAAGGACGAAGTGAATCGTCGATTGGTACAACCACATTATCACCATTTTTGCTTTGATTGTCGGCCATTGAGTCGATCGTGGGGTTAATAGAACTAGATGAGTTGGATGAATAGAGTGGGTTTCCAAAAATTCATTCGATAGAATTATCGGACATAAAGGGAAAGACCCTAAGTAGTTTTTAATCTAAAGAACAGAAGAAAAAGAAAAACATTAAGAAGATAAGGAAAGATTTGAGGTAATCGAAGCGTTAGCTTGTCGCCTTCCCCGGCAATGGCGCCAAAAGCTTGACACTAGAATTTTTCTGTGTGCGCTTGTGTGCTATACCCAAGTGTAGGTAATCGTGCAAGTAGTAGTCTGGTTAAGTCCAGGTCAATCCCACAGGGAAGGTGTTAAACTAATTACTTAGATTAATCTCAAACAAGAAAATAAAAATTAATATTTTAATAATGCAGAACACAAAGTCCCACAATTTATCAACTACTAAAAAGATTAAAACAATTAAACTAAATAAACTAATTACCAACTAATTAATTAAAGCGATAATTTAAAATGTGTTTTTCTTAATTAAAAAGAAATGTTGGGATTACACGAATCCACCGCAACCTAGCCATGTACCATGCAGTTGCATTGAAGCTCAATGGAGTACATCCTCTAACGTATTCCGTATTTCTCTTAGGATAAAGAATCCATAGCCCTTTCATGACCAGGACTATATCATCACAATGGAGTTTGAAATATACAAAAGCGGTTTAAACCAATAGTTAAGACTCTCACCTCCAATGGTATTAGCATTGAGGGTGGTTTGCAAAAGTTATTGAAGAAAAATGCCTCAAGGCTTAAAGTTCATAGACTGTTTTGACAAATTGAGTGTTTTGGGACAATTTGATAACAATCCAGTAAAACAGAAAGTCTAGGAATACTGCATAGAATGTCCTCAAGAATCAGAGGGTTCGATCGATTGACGCGCTTTCGATCGATCGAATATCTTCTTCTCTCGATCGATCGAACTGTATTCGATTGATCGACTGTGTCTCTGGTCCGATCGATCGAACGACTTCGGTCGATCGAACACATGAATTATTCTTCTGCATGGCAGAGGCTTCAGATCACGATTTCATCGTGATCTCCCAACTTGGAGACTACTCAGACATGGTCTGGAGCATCACAGTTTTATTCTTAATGTAAGTACTCATTAAAGTTGCATTTGGTTGAGATTTAAACATGCAATCAATGAAAAACTATGGTTTAAACGCTACCAACAAGCAAAACTACGATCTACTCAGATTTAAACTATGTAATCTGCTAAAAGAATGCAAACAAAATTGATATAACAAAACCTGGAACGAACAAGCTATTAGTAAACTTCAAACTTCAACTGAATTCAATATCCAATCACCGAAACCTACAAGAAATCAAAGTAAAACACTCTCTCTCTATGTAAAACTGACAAAAGTAAAGTGGGCGTCCTTCTGGACATTTTCATTACGAATATATATAGTAAAACCTAATGCTTAGGCTTAAACATGCATTCTGCTGGGTGCGCGTAAAAATTTGATAAAAGGTATGTTGGATCGATCGAACAATTCTCGATCGATTGAACTTCTAGGACTTCGATCGCTTGAACTTTTCTCGATCGATCGAAACTTCGATCGATTGAATGGTCTTCAATCGCTCGAACTCTATATTTCAGCTTTGATATGTCTTCTTTGAAACCAACCACTTCCTGTCATCATTATCTTTCAATTCTTCACACAGCAACTGCAGTCTACACAAATTACAGCTAAAACACACAACTTATCATAGTTTAATCAATAAGTGCATAAACTAGCATTGTAATTCAAATTGCAGATAAGTGATGGAATTATAAACTAAATCAATACATTTTCTTCTTTTAGCGTGGTTGTATTTTACAAATACCCCCACTTCTTAATAGACATCATCGTTATGTTGCCAATGTACACATTCAGTCCTATCCTCGGTCTGACTATCACATGTATAGCCTTCCTCTAAGTAGTCCTAGTAGTAGCCCTCTTCAACCAGAGCATCGTAACCATATGTTTGAAAAGCTGGACGTGGGTATATCTAGCGGCATAAATGCCATCAGCTTAGGAAAGCCGAGTGAGAAATAAACTAACAAAGTACCATAATAAGAAGTCTTTAACAGCATTTGCATTAAGAAGTAGTTCTCTTAACGTCCTCGTTCTCACGCGTCCTGACCCACTATATCCACCACAATGACCTGGCTTACAATGTCATGGACTATGGGTCCATATTCTTGACTCATTTTCCTATGCATGTCCAACCATACGTTACGTGGACAGAAACTCCCTTGCTAAATATTTTATTGTACTTTCATATATTATAGTAATGTTCAGCTTGGTATGAAACCCTAGCTATCCCATTCTCGTGATGTAATGGTCAGCCTGGTATGAAACCACAGCTATTCCATTCTCTATGGCATTTCCTGGTATAGACTACTAGCTGTTACATATACCCAACGTGCCTTGGTATCATCATACTGACCGTTACACAATATGACGTGCCTTGGTATCATTATACTGGTCATTACACATGTCATTCATCAGTTCTGTTTCCACAATCATGGCTATCACTTGCCATAACAAATTCGAATTCACACAAGAAGACTCAACCCAACATAACTCGTAATCTCCACGATCACTTACACCCATACCATTATGAATAGTCAGACAGTCTCCGTGACTAACGTTTTACTATACTGTGCATATCAGTTTCTTGGTACGAACCTCCTTACATTAAAGATTTATATATTCAGCGATATGAGGTTCATTATTCAAACGTGCATCTTCGTAACATACTGAAGTCTCTGTCTAGCATATTAGAATAATATTAAAAAGCCTTGATAAACATATGATTCACATAATAGAATTCAACATAGATTCACGACATTCTGTTAAAGTGCAATCGATTGGAATATATCAATAATCAATTAAAGAAAATATGGTCGTAATCAATTCAGAAATTGGCAATCAGTTGGTAAAACCCCCAATTGATTGGGACAAAGTTCAATCAATTGGACAAGGAGCCAATCGATTGGTACTTTGTCTTCTTCCCAAGAATGTACTAGAAATGTCCAGAACTAGATTTATATGTTAACAATCCATTTTCTTGATAAAAAACTCATAAAACACCTTGTATAGCTACTAAGTGAGTTTGAGAACTCACAAGTGTGTGTATGTAGGGTGGTGTGTTTGAGAAGCTTGAAAGCTTGAGCTTTAGTGTTGATTCCTTCTTCTTTCTTCTCTGCCTCTCTCTTCTATCACTTTCTTCTTCACTTTTCCTCGTCTTTCTTCTGTGCTTTTCTTTCTTCTATGGTTGTGTGTGCTTGTGTAGTGTAAAAAGCATATATAATTGTGTACATATAAATACATGTGTATGTATAGGTGTAGGTCTCAAGAAACTTGACCAAACAGGTCTATGTACAAATTCTGATCAGTATTTGTAGGAAAAGATCGCATGCAAACAAGCAGGTGGTGTCCAGATCATAGAAATACTTGGAGACCAAGTTTAGGAAGTGACAATCAATTAGTCGCAGAGGGCAATTTGTAATACCCTATCTTTTGGAATGTATTAAATGAATAAGACCTTGTATTCTTCTTTTAAATAATTGTATGAGTTTTACTTTACATTTGGTGTATTCTGTATCGCAATCAATTGCCTTATTTTCGATGCCAATCGATTGCCACTTTTGTACCTACCACCTAGACCAAATCCAATGGACTTCATCACAATCGATTGGAGTCATTAATACCATCCACCAATCGATTAGACCCTTATCCTAGTCGATTGGAGCATTTACTACCTACCCCAATCGATTGCCACCTTTGCCAATTGATTGGCAGTAGCTGTTTTGATTCCTTTGCTTTGGCTGGGGTTTAGCCAGATGAACTCTTATTTCTTTATATATATGAGCCCATTTTGGGCATATTTCTTTTTTTAGAAATTAGAGAGAGAGCGAGGAAGTACTTGTGTGTATTTCATATACACTAATATATATACATACATATACATCCACACTCACACATACACATACTCATGAACTGAAAAGAAGAAGATCAAACAGGAAGAAAAGAAGAAGGATAGAAAGAAGAAAGAGAAGGCAAGAAAGAAAGAAAGAAGACAGAAGAAGAATAGAAAAAGAGAGAGGACCCACCATTGAAACTTCCAAAGCTTCAATCTCATTCCCAAACACCCCCTAATCACCTAAGGTGAGTTTTAAACTCACTTGGTAGCATGATACAGATGTTAGGACTAGTTTAGATAAAGAAAGAAGCATGAATCATGTTCCCTATTTGTATATTGTCGAGCTGTCTTCACTGTAAAAAAGACGAAGTCCCAATCAATAGGGACTTTTCCGAATCGATTTCCATCATTCACAACACAATCGATTGCTATTTTATGCAATCGATTGCCATTGCAGATACCCCAATCGATTGCCAAAGTTAGCAATCGATTGTTATGGATTATGACCCAATCGATAAGACTTTTTCCCAATCGATTGTTACTTCTTTTATACTAATCAATTGGTAGTTACATAATACAATTTTTCTTATTTAGTTTATGTTTTAATTGTTTAGTTATTTATATACAATTCTAAAACCGTCGTATGTAATATAGATGTGATAATGATATAATGCGACGTAGGATCGTAGTAATGTTAAGGATAATGGATAATGTTTATAACGTTTGATATGCCCGAAATTGGCTCTACTTATTACTGAGTAGTATTACTCAGTGACGCACCCCTATCCTGACCAGGTCATGAATAGCTACTTGGATAAGCACCATCCTGAGCGGTATATACACAAGGCCCAACCAACAGGTTGGAAAGACCGCACGCACGGTATGCCATTGGGACAGCTCATCCAGGCCCCGAGGCATGGTCCAGAACGTTCTAGCTAGATTCCTACTCAAGTTAGAAGATTAATGGAATGTGTAGAAAGTTTCCTAATATAATTAGGAAACTTACTTGATTTGTGTCAATCACATCCTAATTGGATTACATTACCTAATCTGAATAGCTTTCATGTACGAGTGAGTCTCTTACATCTATAAAAGAGACCATTCACCTCTTCTAAAAGGGGAGAACAATTTAAGTCTGCATAGTACCCCTATAGCAATCATAATCCTGCTCGGCCGATCTCTAGTAGCTCCAATCTATTGTTGGTACACCAAAGGTCACCGGGTTTTTAATCGCATAGTGAATGTGCTCAGACACAAACGTGGGCATCGGTTCCTTCATTAAGAAGGCCTAACCAAGTACAAATCGAGTCTCTCACTACTTCTCTCTCCTTGATCTGCTCAAATTATTCTTGCCCAAAAATTGCATCATTAGCTTGGCACCGTCTGTGGAAAACGACAGTTTTTAAAAACAAATCTCTTGATTGGCCATTATGTCACCCGTAAGGATAAGATGACTGCTTAATAGGATCACCAGGAGGATCCGTTGGCACTAACGCTGATAGCAGGTGTTATGATACCAAAGTAGATCGCCGCAACCCTTGCACAATATCTGGAGGTCCAAAGTCAGACTCAGCAGCAGATCGAAGCCCTGCTGGCCTAATGGATCAATTACCACCGACCGGGTATCAACCCGGGAGGACAACGCATGGTTGGGAGCCCATCCGAGCACGACAATTTGCTTGGGAGGGCCTAAGCTGTGTTGGAGATGCGAGAGACATCATTAACAATAGGAGTGCTACCAAAGGGGGGAGGCGACAACACATGACCTGGGAATCGGCCCATGATCACCTGGCCAGGCACCGAGATGATCTTAGGCACACAATAAACTGAGTCATAGCCAAGCCTCGTCCCAAAGGACAGTATGCCAAGAGGAGAAAGCCTCATCCACTGACCCGACCTATGTTCTGAATACCGGTCGGGAAGGTGTAGCGGCCCGTATCAAGAGCTTGGAGAAACAGATCGACAGAATGGCCAAGGAGCTGGGCCAAAACATTACTCAAGATCATGTTAAGACCAAGACCAAGTCGCCATTCTCTAGCCAGATCATGAGGTTTTCTATCCCGCACAAATTGAAACAACCTTATCTAGATTCTTAAAACGGCTTGGGAAGCCCAATTGACCACGTCCGGACCTATAAAGCTCAGATGACCCTAGCCACCAACGCCGATGAACTATACTATCTGGCCTTCCCGGGCACTTTAAAAGGCCTGACCGCATAATGGTTCCACTCTTTGAAACCCCGATCGGTAAAGGATTTCAAAGAGCTCAGCAAACATTTTATCAGCCAGTTCATAGGCATGCTCGATCGATCGCAACCTGACACCCAACGACTCACTATTAGGCACCGGAAGGGAGAGTCATTGAAGGATTACGTCAATCGGTTCAACCAATAGAAGCTTCAAGTCCATGACCTGAACAAGATAATCGCCATTACAACCTTCTGCTCAAGAGTTCAACACGTTTCACAAAAATTGACCAGCAGCCTTGGTTGAACTTATAGAGTGGGTCAAAAAATATGTGAACACTGAAGAATTTCTAAAGGCTAAAGAACCTGGGTATGTAAGAGGTGAGCCTTCAAGAACTAAGCGGAAGTGAGATCAGCTTGAGAAGCCCAGTGGTTCTGGCAGTTCCTTCAGTTTCCAATAGTCAGCATTTGAAAGCCCCGATCTAACCTCCAGTTCACTACAGTTAGGGTCTGACAACCCTGACCCGACCTCCAGTTCACAATAGTTAGGATCTGACAGCCCCGACCTGACCTCCAATTCACAGTGGTCAGGATCTAGTAATCCTGACCTGGCCTCCAAATGAAAGTGGCCAGGAGCCCAGTGATCCCGACCTGACCTTCAATCTTCAACAGTTCAGAAGAGCCCAACTATAGAGGTACTTTTGCCTGATCATGGTATGATACTCCATGGACTATATAAAGAGCTCCAGCAAAAGACCTCAGGATCACACTCGAGGCAGTAAAAGGCCTCAGGATTACACCTAAGGCAGAAAAGACCACAAGATCTCACCCGAGGCATCAAAAGACCCAAGAACTACCAACATTTTAGGTCATCTGCTTATAGTAATTGTTCCCGTAATACCTACCCCAATAAAATCTTGGGGGGCAAGAGTGAATAAAGATTATAGGAAATCACACCGAGCATTTACAGGCTTTGGGTTCAACTAAGTAAAACCCTTAGACAACCCGGGTGCCTACAATGCCCAGAGGCACTAACATGGTCAAACTCTAAAGCAACACGCTTTAGGCCGGCTCTACCAACAAGGTCAAACTCTTCTATCAATAGTATTGATGAAGAATTTTCGGTAGAAGATAACCATCCTTGGAGCTAACATAAAAGGGACCCTAAAGCGACACGCTTTAGGTCGGCTTTTTCAACATGGTTTAGTTCTTCTACCAACAACCTTGATGAAGGTTTACTGGGCATAAGACAACCATCCTGGGAGCTAACTTAAGCAAAGACTCCGAATTAGGCCAAGTCTCAACTCATAGCCAACTCTTGAGCACTCAGACAACTAAAAGCTGCATCAAACTGATTTCCAAACATGCCTCGATATTGCATCCCACCAACCTTGGAAATGGGAGGCAACTAATATGCCAAAAATTCTACTAAATTACCGATCGGTACTACTCAATGACCGACCCCTATCTCGACCAAGTCATGAACTATTACTTGGATAAGCACCATCCCAAGCGATACAGACTACCTAAGACTTCCTAAGTGGGATATGCACAAGGCCTGACCAATAGGTCAGGATGACCGCGTAGGCATGGTATGTCATAGGGACAGCTCAGCTAGGTCCGGAGGCATGGTCTAGAACGTTGAAGCTAGATTCCTACTCAAGTTAGAAGACTAATGGAATGTGTAGAAAGTTTCCTAATATAATTAGGAAACTCAATTGTTTTGTGTCAATCACATTACCTAATCTGAATAGCTTTCTTGTACGATTGAGTCTATTTCATCTATAAAAGAGGCCACTCACCTCCTCCAAAAGGGGAGAATACTTTTAGTCTGCATAGAACCACAATAGCAATCATAATCATGCCTGACTAATACCTAGTAGCTCCAAACTATTGTTGGTTTACCAAAGGTCACTAGCTTGTTAATAGTATAGTGAACGTACTTAGACACAAATGTGGATGTAGGATCCCGCATTAATAGGGCTGAAGCACATAAAAGTTGAGTCTCTCACTTCTTATCTCTCCTTGATTTGCTCAAATTATTCTTGCCTAAAAATTACATCAACAACGTTAGATAACGTATTAGTCGTGGACCATTTCAGTTCTCGTTCATTTCATTTTAATGTAGTCAGGCCATATGTGAACCTAGGATTGCAAATCCAGCACTGGCTTCGTAATAAAGATATCTATGAATTCAATTAGCTTATTATATTCGATGATAATGGGGAACTGTAGATACAAGCCCAAATCCTCCTTCAAAAAGATAACTACGATTCAAGCATCAACATAATTCATCTTTGGTTAACACGGAGTGTCTCAAACTGAACTTGGGTTGCGGTACACTCCATCTACCCTAGGCATGAACTATTCGACTACTTGATATCACAATTCAATTAAGTACTATTACATGTAAATAATCCATACAAGCACAACAAATATATATCATTGAGCACATCACATTCAAATTAGATCTAAGACAAGAATAAATTTTTAAAGTAACAATTTAATAAATAGAAGTTCGATTTTATTATTCAAATTCCTTGAAACATGTAATCATCATCCATACATAATAAAACTAAAAGAAAAACAAAAATAACACCCTATAACTTGGCTAGGGTTTCATTGAAAAATTAATCGTTGCCATGTTTTAATTCCCCTCTAATTGTTTTCATATTTAAACCATGTTTTCTAGGATCGAATAGGACTTTTCAAAGGTTGTAGTGTGGCTCAGGCAATGAAAAATGATAGAAAGGATTTGTTAGGTAGTTTTCAGAATGGGATTCTAAGGCATGTTCAATTTATGTCATTCATTCTTCTACTAACTTTCATCTTTTCATTCTCTTCTATTCATATTTCTTTCTATTCTTTCACCTATTATTCTTTTTTTTTTCTTTTCTTCTTCTTCCAACCCTTTTCTTTTCTTTTTTTAAACGAATATTCATTGAATACCAAGATAACTACCCCAAACATCATCTTGTTTTCTTCTTCTTCTTCTTAACCAACACATCGCCTTATCACCACTAAAAGGTGATCAATCTTTCAGTGGTAATCTCCAAGTTGGCCAAGTTGGAGCAAAAAAAAGAATTATGGTGATTGAAGAAAGAGAGGCACTTTGAAGGCTCAAAGGGGCGAATTAAGGAAATTTAATCATTTATTTGGATAGGTCAAAAGTCAAAAGGGTGGAAAACAAAGAAGGCCTAAAATCACGTCCTAGGATGGTACAATTCTTCAACGTTTATGACGGAAGATTATTTAGCATGGTAACAAATATTTTGACTTGACTATCAACCAAAACAAGAATAATGAGACTAAACAACAAGTTGATGCGCTATTTCAATAAAATTTGACAAAAGCAAAATGTATTTATAACCCTCTAAATAGAATAGATAGGCTCAAAAGTTCACTGGGTCTAGTCTCCACCTTGTGTTATCTAGAAATCCGAATAATATTATAGTTCACATCAAACATATATTCAAGTGACTACGTGCAGTGTATAAGTTTGTGTGCAAATCTATGATACAAAACTACGATTCGAACGATACATAACCTAAAACGTCGCATCATGACTTCAACAAATGTTTAATCACCTCTTCTCATGTTTACCATTCTATAACAATCCAAGTTACATAACAGGAAGTATCGACTCGAGATTGTAAAAACATTGGCAACATCGTTTATTTCAGCACAAGTATCGAAATTTTGTTTGAAAAATTGGTGCATAATAATATGCATGTGAGTACATACCCCCAAACCTTAATCTTTCATTGTCCCTAATGAAACAATAAAATGAGATAAAGGAGAGTACATAAGGAAGAAACGACATTACCTCGATCTTGGCAATCACAAACCAGGTAAACGTATATAAATATGGTGATAAACTAAAATTGTTCCAAATGGAGCAATTAATTCACCTGTTAATACCCGACAAAAGAAAATTAACAAACAAAATAACAACGATATATGAACTGCAGAACACGACGTGCTTGTTAAGAAACTAAACAAGCATAAACTGAACTAACAAAATAAAGAACGACTCGATCTAAAAGGGGCCTAAGAGAGCAAACATAAAAGAAAAAGGACTCACTAGGTGTGGGAGAAAGAAGGTAAGAGATTAGAGAGAAAAATGAATAAATACCCCACTTGCGTGAGTAGGCTGTGCTAGCGACCATCGCGCGCATGAATCCCTCCGCGAGGTAGATCTGAGGCCTGTTTTACAAAAATAAAAAAATTCTCTAAGTCCAAAAGTCGTGGGAGCGGGCCACTTGAGCGGTAGCCCCTCGCGTGCGGAAGAGAAGGAGCGAACAGAATTTGAGGGTAAATATAATAAAACTTCAAAAAATTTCCCAAGGCACAAACTCGCGCGACCGAACCGGGCCAGCGACCTGTCGCGCGAGCGGGCCGTGCGCATGATATGTTCTTTTTCTCTTTTCTCACTTATTTTATGTGAATAAGTTCAAAATAAATTTACTCTGACCCCCACACTTGCGGAGAACTAAAAAATTGACCAAAATGACCCAAAAATGTTCAAAAATAAGAGAAACGGACGAAATAAAGCTTGGGTTGCCTCCCAAGAAGCACTGTCTTTTACGTCTTTACCTGGACCATTCTAGCTCAAGACTTAAGGAGGCTGTAACTCAGACTTTGTACCCTGGAAGACAAGAGGGAGACTCCGGTGGAAAATAGAAGGAATGTAATTATTCTGTAACTCGATCAACGGTTCTCCCTGATCATGTTCAAATTGATTTCTCACCTTTTGAGTAAATTCTTCATTAGGATCCAGATTATTTGAATTCATCCACTCATTACTCACTAAATTATTCTTCTTAATCACTTTTAATTCTTTATTTGGTTCAATAGTTTGTCTAACCTCACTATCTAGCACATATAGATAATCATCGTCATTTGGAGGTTGATCAATAGCATTAAAAATATTTAATTTAAGATTCATATTCCCAAATGACACTTTCATTACCCCCATCGACAGTTGACAAGAGCGTTGGTCGTGGCTAAGAATGGACGACCAAGAATGACAAGAGTGTGTTTCCTAGCATCTAGCACCGGTTCAGTATCAAGGACAATAAAATTGATAGGATAATAACATTTATCAACTCCTCTAGGGATTTTAATGGAACGATCTGCTAATTGTATGGTAGTGGCCGTGGATTTAAGTTCACCTAGCCCTAGTTGTTTGGAAACCGTGTATGACAGGAGATTCACACTTGCTCCTAAGTCAAGGAGAGCCCAATGAATGATAGTATCACCTATGACACATAAAACTAAAGGTAGTAATTTGCAATCCCCGGCAACGGCGCCAAAAATTGATATTGTCAAAATCAAGATATAAAATATGCTTTACTTTCTAAGGATTTGTATTGTGGAAGTAAATGTCGAACCCACAGAGATGGAATTACTAAAGCAGTTTAATTTTAAAAACCCAAAGTCTAGTTAATTAAGAAAACAGAACTTGGATTTTGATTTTAATTAAACTAAGAACAGTGAAAATGAATCTAAACTATGGAAGCAATTAAAAGTTCTTTTAAAGATATTTAAAGTGAACCTAGGATTGCAAATCCACCACTAGCTTCGTAATAAGGATATCTATGCATTCCATTAGCTTATTACATTGGATGATAATGGGGAATTGTAGCTACAAGCTCAATTTCTCCTTCAAGAAGATAACTACGATTCAAGCATTAATATAATTCATCTTCGGTTAGCAAGGAGTGTCTCACGCTAAACTAGGGTTGCGGCACACTCCATCTTCCCTAGGCATGAACTATTCGACTACTTGATATCACAATTCAATTAAGCACTATTACATGTAAATAATCCATACAAGCATAGAAAATATAGATCATTGAGCACATCACATTCAAAATAGATCTAAGATAAGAATAAACTCTAAAAGTAACGATTTAATCAATAGAAGTTTGATTTTATTATTTAAAATCCTCTAAACATGTAATCATCATCCATATATAATAAAACTAAAAGAAAAAGATAAATAACACCCTAATACTTGGATAGGGATTCAATGAAACCCTAGATCTTGGTCTAATCGGCCATAGAAGCGATGAATGGCAAGAGGTTTATAGAGGAGGCCATGGGAATCCTTGGTCTTCTTCTTCTCCTCCTTGCTTTCCTCTCTTTAATGGCTGAAGATTTTAGTTCTATAAGGATGTGTATAATGTTGTGTAATGATGTGTAACCCTAAATTTGATTTAGAATATGATTTATATAGATTTTGGAAGGATTTAGGAAGCTTTCCTAAGCCTTGTCGCACTAAAACTGCTATTTTTACGTTTCTAGACGTATTCAGCCAATTCAGATCGCACAGGGGTCTTCAGTACCTCAAAGCATTTTTGAATTTTTCAACGGGTCACTCACGTGGGTCGCGCGACCAAGTCGTTCTAGTGAGATTCCACTTTTCCAACCTTTTCTCAGATTTTCTCAACTTCACGCACCGATCGTAGAATTATAATAACGATTGATTCAGACGTCGTATTGACTCACTGTTTGTGGCCACACGTCCGTAACTCGAAGATCTACATTTTATATCTTAGAAGAAATTTCTCAAATCCAAAGTATTCATAGTAAAAAGTGCCATTTTCCAAGACTGCTACTACATTCAAGTTTCACCGGAATCAACTTTTGAGCCCAGAATGATTTCCAAAGCCACTAATCATTGGATTTTTGTGCATTTTAAAGTTAAAGCTCCAAAACCTACAAAATATATAATACTTATTAAAAAATAACTAATAACTAAATGAAATGGGCTAACAAAGCATATCTTCAGGACTATAAACAGCAACTATTCATCACCGATCAGTCATGTATCGATGTTAGTGTTGAACTAATGTAGGTTTGTTCAAGATTCGAGAATCTTGCGTGAACTGGCCTTGGTCATGATATATCCTTAAAAGTAGTAAACTATGCATATGTTCTTAAAAGAGGTGAACTGGACCAAGTAGCCCTAGGATAGATTATTGATCCAATAACATGTTTTTAAAAGCAATGAACTATACATATATTCTTAAAAGCGGTGAATTCGGATCACTAGTAGATGACATTAAGTTATGGCATTAGAATGATGTACTATTGCTTCAAGTGTTATATCCCTGAAGTACGGTGGACTGGGCATATGTTCTTAAAAGTTGGAGATGGACTGACGTGGTGTCCATGACATGCGGTGGACTGCGCATATGTTCTTAAAATCGATGGACAGAGAAATGGTGTATCTATAGAGTTAAACTACTATTGAGTCTATTCTTCTATCAAGAATATGTTGTCGGTCTTGATTTTGTAAGATATTAGTAATCGGATAATCAATTTGATGAAACAAAAGTTACCCTTAATGGAATCTAATTGTTCATCATTCAGAACTTGTAAGAACTTCAATAGTTGATACCATGTTCGTATCTAATTCACTCAACTTTCATTAAGCTGACAACATTTATGCCATTAGACATTTTGGCATTCCACCGCACCCTGGTTATGTCTATACATGTGAAGGACCTGCAAGCGATGACTATTACGCTGGTGATGATGTTCCTGTGGAGGATTACTATGGGTGCCTGAACCAATCTTGGGGCCTAAAAGGATTAAACCTTCTTGATTGATCCCATTTCAAATGTCATGTTAACAACCACAAGTGAGGTTCACCACAGTTCATTAGCCTTTATCCGATCCAACCGATTTGGATTACTCGCATTTTGGATTCCATAGGGATTTTTATCCCACCCGAGGTAACAATTGATGCCCATGATCCATATCCGAGGTTACACGAGTGAGTAATCCATATATATATCCCACAAGGCTAAATCTAGAGAGATCCTCACTAATAGAGTCACCATTTGGTTTGATAAAAGAAACCAAGAAAAGTAAATCTATCAAGTCCAATGGACAGAGAGCTCCGTCTGTTGTCACCAGAGAACTCAGTTTGGGAGTTCAGGTATAAGAGATGAAGGAGCTAGATTGTGCTAAAACACCCCCTCTCGCCCCATATAAGATCGGCCTCTACTCAGCTTTTAAGGTGATTGACTAGACATTGTGATGACCATTTCATTTATACTAATCCATTCTTAAATTTAAATTACAAACAACTAATTAAAGAAAATCATGTAAGAAAGTAAGCAATTACTTACAATGCATATGCTAAAATAGTAATTCGGGGACTAAACGTATCACTACATTCTCCTCTGTATGCGAAAGGAAATAAAAGGAATTTTAACATGACAATCGCACTCAAAAACCCTAGGAAAGCATGATATCTAAGCATAAGTAATCATGTAGGAAATTAAAATCTATATTTTATCCACCTAAGCATGCTCATACGTGATCCTAAGAAAGCAATAATTAAGAAGGAATGTAGAAACTTACCGAGGATATCATAGCATTCCCAATTATCCTAATTAGCCATGGTTAGGTCAATAACAACATAATATTTTGGTTAATCTAAGTGAAAACCCTACTTATCTAGGCATGGATAGCATTTATGTATGTCCAAACATGACTACTATGTGTAGTAGTGTCCATGTGTAAGCCTAATTAAGTGTTATCCCTAGTATAGATAACCAACTATTCTATGTGAGGATAGTATGCATGTGTATGCATGTGCATGGATATGATTTAATTCATGAATTAAACTATTTGAATTAAATTAACTACTATGAATAATCTAATTCATGGATTAAACTACTATGCATGGATAAAATATGAATATGAATAAGAATAAAACATGGATACGCTACTATCCTAACTAATATGAATTACAATAAAATTCCTATGTGAATAACCTAAATCTAGACTCGTAGATCCAAACTAAGGTTTTATTATTCCTGGGGATCGGATATACATGGATTGGACACAAACCTCACGAGCTCTAGCTACCCCAACATAGAGGGATAGCTTCACCGACAATAACTCTACTTTAATAGGGATACTACAAACAAGGAAATAAAACTATCATAAGAACTTTAAAGATCAGATAGAGAATAAAAGCAAGAAAATAAAAAAAATTGCAAGAATAACTTACCCTAAGAACTCTCCTTAGAATACTCCTCCAGCAAAGCTTCGCTGGCACCGTTGACTCCAAGACTCAATCTTAACTCTAAAAAACTTACATTTTTCCTAAGGACTTTCTAGGAGTGCTAGATGAATCCTCTAATGTGGTTTCCTTTGGCTCTCTAGTCCTTTGGATTTTCAGGTGTGATGGATGGGGATAGGAGGACCACCCTTTTGTTGTTTGAGATTAGGGTGAAAAAGTATGTAGCTAAGCAATGTGGGATGAAAAAATATAAAATTTTTACATTTTTGGGCATTTCCACGCGGATTGGGGTAAAATCAAGGGTCCAGAATGAATTTAGGACATTTGAGACCCATACTGGTACTTGGAAGAGTGCCACACAACAATATTTATTGGCACATAGAAGAAGAGAGTGCCAAACGACACTCACATGAGTGCCCCTATGGCACTCAGCCCAGAATATTGCATTTTCTCTCTTTTCTTCCTGGACTTCGTTCTCTCAACTCGGTTCTCATTTTTAGAATTCTGATATACTATTGGAATGGTATGGGAGTTTAGTTTAAGATGTTTATTGTCTCAGTCAAAAGAAGTTTTTAGATTTTGATTATGGTCAAAAGAGTGAGGCGACTCCAAGAAGGAGCAAACCTGTTTGGTGCAAAAAGGGTGAAAATTTTCCTAAGTAGTTTTTCGGCTAATAAAAGGCTTGGGTAAATAATTTAGGCAATTATTAGAATATTTTGTAAAGGGATTTCTTTGGATCCCACCCTGAGGTTTGGATTTTTCTCGATAAAAGGTGATATTTTGTCATTTCATGTAGAAAAGCCATCCTAAATTGGGTTTTTTTGTCTCTAGATTGAGTTTCTGTCGTACCTAAGTTTTCCTAAAGGTTATCCCAATGTATCTGGGAGACAACATTGCTTCACGGAGTTATGCATCATAACCAACAAATCCTGATTTCGATCATTGGGTTGTTCTTGAGGCGGAGTCCCTTTTGTCGAATGGACGAACCAAAATGGAGTGTCTATAATTACCCTGAGGGCAATCAGGCCGAGAAAGAATACTATGTCGAGGACTACTCCTACGATAATTGAAGACTAGGCTAGATTATAGTTTAATTATCCTTACTGCTTTCCAGACCTCTTTGAAATCAGACATATGTTGCCTTGATAATTTGTTTTATTTGATTCGAGACTCTGATTGTAATAGCTAGTAACTTCCTTTTGACATTAAGTTATGTTTTAAGCAGAACCTAGATTATACTTTGTTATCTCATTATCCTTTATGTCGTTTAGTACTGTGTGGTGTGGAGAATCACGTGACTACACCAGTCGCTGCCTTTGTACTCAAAAAGGAAATTTATTTTTCTCTATTTTTGCCATTCCGGGGCATGATAGGATTTTTGGTATCAGAGCTCCAACTTATACCTTTTTGCTTACTGATTATCCCACACCATTTGGTGCTAGAACCTTTAGATCCCTATGGATGAGTATTAAGATTAGTTCTGACTTAAGGTAGTCTCTTTTCAGGTAGCATGACACCATTGTTTTTCATTCCAGACGAGTTTGGAGGACACTACGTGTATGAGGGTAGTATTGAGGTAGCAAATCCATAGTACTATGCCTGGAAGGTTAGGCAGAGAGCCATCGTAAAGACATCGAGATATATGGATTAAGCAACAGAGATTTGGGATGTAGGATCCAGAGGTGATATGTCAAGAGATGATATACTGCAAGGACACCTTCTGAATCATTGAGGAGGATTACCTACAGATGCTACGAGACTGTGGGTCATTTCAGGCTTTATTTGTAGAGGTTAGAGTAGTGCCCCCACCTCTCCTGACAGAACAACCACCATAGACACCTCCACCCCCTCTAGAGGAAGATATGGTAGATGCACCCTAGCAGATGAGGACGCAGAGGAGGAGGATCCAGATATGGATGAGGGTGACAATAATGATGAGCCGGTGGATGATGAGGAGGAGGCGGAGGATGAGGAAGACAAGGATGTCGATGATGAGGACCCAGAGTATGATCTGGAGGAGGATCTGAAGGAAGAGCCTGAAGACTTAGTTAGTATGGATGTGCCAGTTGGTATAGATATTGTACTAGCAGAGGGTTACCTGATGGAGGAGGAGATAGTAGTAGATGATGTAGGTGATGACAACGTGGTATCAGTCACACCAGGCGGAGTTATAGCACAATTGGCAGTAGAATGAGCTGTTGAGATGGTTGCACATCCCCATTGATTGGAGGTAGGAGCATCAGAGTTTCCACATGCTATGGCAGAGGCTGAGGCTGAGGCACTTATAGCTGTATTTGATGCAACCCTAGTTGATATGACCGATGTGGGAGATTTAGGAGTTGTTGTGGAGCATGATAGACCCGAGCTAGCTAAGGAGGATTTGATGGAGGATGATGATATGATGGATGATGATGACTTCGACAAGGATGATGACTTGTCTGAGATTATGTCAGAGGACTGATTCCCAATTGATTGCCTTATTTTGGATACCAATCAATTGGCATCTTATACCAATTGATTTCTACTTTTGTACCTACCACCTGGACCCAATCTATTAGACTTCATCGCAAATGATTGGAGTCATTAATACCAACCACCAATCGATTCAATTGGACACTTGTCCCAATCGATTGGAGCATTTACTACCTATCCCAATCGATTGCCACCTTCGCTAATTGATTGGAAGTAGCTGTTTTGATTCCTTTGCTTTGGCTAGGTTTTGGCCACGTGAACTCTTATTTCTCTATATATATTAGCCCATTTTAAGCATATTTATGTTTCTAAAAACAAGTGAGAGAGAGAGAGACAAAGGGAGTGTTCGTGTGTTATATATATACACATATATACTAGTTGTAAGAAATCTAGTGAGTTTAGTGTCAAGTCTGGTATTTAGTCTATTAAAGATTTCCCAGTTATTGATCATTTGATCTTCGATTTTTCTTACTTCGATGTATCAAATTTTGAATGCATAGATCTGAATGAAAATGTTGAAATTCCCAATGATTTGAGACGCTTAATTGAAAAGGATGAAATTGAACCAGCACAAAAAGTGGTGGAAGATAGTTTTTCAATAAATCTAGGTACTGAGGAGGATCCCCAAAAGGTCCAAATTGGTTCAAACTTAATCAATGTGAAAGCCAAGAATTGTCGTTTTTGCTTGGTCTTCACCCTTATGGTCTTCTAGATGGGAAAACCCTAATATAGAGGATATTGAAAGGTTTGGGAAACCCTAAATAGTTTTTACCACTTTGTATGAATAAAAATGATGATCAATCTATTCTGTACACAACCGCCCTATTTATAGATTTCCAAACCGATTTTAAGACTTCGATTGATTGAAACTCTTTCGATCGGACCTTTGATCGATAGGAATAAGTTTGATCGATCGAATCGAATCGAACTAGAGTTCAATCGATCAAAACAAGCTTGATCGATTAGCCTTCAATCTATTGAAACTCTTTCAATTGTTTGGCTCATCATCCTCATGGAACTTTTCAAGCATTCTGGCGGAGCTAAGAATGGGACCTCCTATCTATATTATTGGCTCAGACCAGTTGTTAATTCCCATGATCAAACTCTTTGATCAGTGAATTAACCAGCCAATCAATTAACGTTAACTCCGCTATAAAATGACAACTGCACTCAATGAAAAAGAACAAATCCAAAGTGATAGCTAGACTTGTATGGATATAGGATAAAGATGAGGCCCAAACTGAGAAGTGTACTAATGTCCCTCTACCATCAACATTCATATTCATATTCAGGTAGTTAGATAACTGTTGCTGTCGACCAGAATGTTGATTACATCTTCTATTCCTTGAGTACCATTCTCCTCTCTTGATTACCAAACATGTTGCATACTACTTATCAATAAGGCTGCAATTCTTAGTAATCAACTTGGTGACATTCTCAAGGGAATACTTACTCTTCCAAAGATGGTAGATTCTATCTTGACAATATGTGTTCACAGCCCTATGAATGTGACATATCCAAGATACCCATGCGTTGATTTTTAAGACTTCACTGATTAGTAAGTCAAAGCATGCACATCCATAGTCTATGTCCATAATCGTCTCAAGATTTAGAACATGTACCTTATACAAGTTACGAGTTCCTATCAACTATTGATAGCTTTATAAGTCAATAGGAATCTCATGGTCTGTCAATCCAGTGTAAGCACTGGCATATTAACTAAGAGTCATACTCCAGTGATTAAGATTCATCACTCCATCCAATGATAGTTAATCATGCAACAGTTTATACTTGATGAGACATCCAGTCTTATCATCTACTGTGATAATTTTAAATATCAAAGACTCATAATCCGTATCTCATGCGCATGTATCTCATACATACACAAATTACTTACTGTGATATTTAAGGATTTTAATTAATCAACTCATAACACACACATAACAAAATGTGTAAATGATATCCATGTATATAAAATGTCAAATGTCAAATACATAAAGACCAGGTTGAGGGTACAATTTCATATCAACTATTGATAGTTTTATAAGTCAATAGGAATCTCATGGTCTGTTAATCCAGTGTAAGCACTGGCATATTAACTAAGAGTCATACTCCAGTGATTGAGATTCATCACTCCATCCAATGATAGTTAATCATGTAACAGTTTATACATGATGAGACATCCAGTCTTATCATCTACTGTGATAATTTTAAATATCAAAGACTCATAATCCGTATCTCATGCGCATGTATCTCATACATACACAAATTACTTACTGTAATATTTAAGGATTATAATTAATCAACTCATAACACACATAACAAAATGTGTAAATGATATCCATGTATATAAAATGTCAAATGTCAAATACATAAAGACCAGGTTGAGGGTACAATCCCACAAACTCCTTCTTGCACTCATAAGCCATTGCATCTAAGACCTAGACTAGCTAGATGATTATTAAAGACTTTCTATGGCAAAGCCTTTGTAAACAGATTTGCTAGATTGTCAGTGGTGGAAATCTTGGTAACAGTCACATCTCCACGCTAAACTATATCTCGAATGAGATGATACTTCCTTTGTACATGCTTTCCCTTTCTGTGATTCCTTGGCTCCTTGGATTGTGCCACTACCCCACTATTATCACAATATAGCATAATAGGTGAAAATGACGCTGGTACAACCTCGAGTTCCATGAGGAACTTCTTGAGCCAAAAAGCTTCCTTTGCTGCTTCATAAGTAGCCATATACTTAGCTTCTATAGTTGAGTTTGTAATGCATTTCTACTTAATGCTCCACCAAATAATAGCACCAACCTGAGGGTAAAGAGATGTTCGGATGTCGACTTCATCGAATCTTTAGCTGATATAAAGTCCAAGTCAGTGTATCCCACTAAATCAACTTATCGTCCTCATACATAAGCTTGTAATCTTTAGTCCTTTTCAATTACTTAAGAATGTTTTTGACAATTGTCCAGTGCTCTGGACCTGGATTCGACTGATACCTACTGACAATGCCAACGATAAAGCAGATATCTACTCTAGTGCATAACATTGCCTGCATGAGACTTTCTACTACCGAGACATAGGGAATTCCTGCCATGCGATTCCTCTCCTGTTGTGTCTTAGGACACTAGTCCTTGGGGAAAGCTAAACCATGCCTGAAAGGTAACAAACCTTTTCTCGATATAACCAGCCTGAGATAGCCCCATTATCCTTTGCTTGCGATCTCAAAAGAGCTTTATCCTAAGAATATAGCTTGCCTTTCCTAGATCTTTCATATTGAAAGTATTAGCTAGCCAAATCTTGATTGATGATAATGCCCCTATTTCATTCCCAATGAGTAGAATGTCATCAATAGAAAGTATAAGAAAAGCTACCACCTTACCTTCATATTTCTTGTATACAGAAGGTTCATCTAGATTCTATATAAAACCAAACAACTTGATCTCTTGGTCAAATTGAATGTTCCAACTCCTAGATGCCTTCTTGAGCCCATAAATGGACTTTTTGCAACTTGCATACCAAGTTATCTTTTCGGCTAGCTATGAACTCTTTTGGTTGCTACATATAGATGTCCTCCTCAAGAATGCCATTTAAGAATGCAGTCTTGACATCCATATGCCAGATCTCATAATCTTGGCATACCGCAATGATAAGAGTATCCTGATGGATTTGAGCATGGCTACCGGCGAGAAGGTTTCCTCATATTCAATGCCCTCTATTTGAGTATAATCTTTCGCCACAAGCCTTTCCTTAAAGGTATCAATCTTTCCATCAGATCCCCTTTTCCTATTGTAGATCCACTTACAACAAATGAGTTTAATATTGGCAGGAAGTTCTACAAGATCCCAAACCTGATTAGAATCCATAGATTCCAATTCATCCTTCATAGCATTAACTCAATGAGCTAAATCAACATCAACCATTGCCTCTTCGTAGGTGGGAGGATCGAATTGAGATTCTATGGAAATAGCTTCAAAAACATCTCATAAGAACATAAATCTATCAAGCAGGCTGATAATCCTCCCACTACAACGTGGTACTGGGGCAGAAATGGGTGAAGATGTGATATTTTCTTGCATTATATCATTTTCAACTGTTAGAGGAATATAGGGCTCTCCATCTATTTCTCTCAGATCTATCCTTCATATAGGTTTATGGTTCATGATATAATCATCTTCTAAGAAAATAACATTTATACTAAAAAACACTTTCGATTCTATTGAATCATAGAAATAACATCCATAAGTACCCTTTGGATACTCTACAAAGTAACAGACTTCCAATCATGATCCCATGACACCCCCATAACCGGGGATGTTGCAAAGAAGGTTTGCATCCAATCGATATCTCCCGTGCTGTCTTAGGAACATATTTTCTTGGAACTAGATTTAGTATGTGAATAGCGGTTTCCAAAGCATAACCCCAAAGAAAAATGGCAAATCAGAATAACTCACCATTGGCCTAGTCATGTCTAAAAGAGTCAAATTCCTTCTCTGTGCTACACCGTTCTGCTGAAGCATACCAGGTTTAGTCAACTATAATAGAATCCCATTCTGTAATATGTGATCAATAAACTCATTAGAGAGGTACTCGCTACATTGATCAATTCAAATGGCCTTGATATGTGTGTCTAATTGGTTTTCCACTTCAACCCTAAACTCTTTGAACTTTTTAAAGGCTTCAGAGTTATGCTGCATCAGGTACACATATCCATACCTAGAGTGGTCATCAGTAACTGTAATAAAGTACTCTTAACTACCCCTAGCTCTAATGTTTATTGGTCCACACTCATCAGTATGAACTAATTCTAATAATGTATTGGTTCTATTGCCATTTGCAAGAAAGGGACTTGTGGTCATTTTACCCTCTAAACATAATTCACAGACTTCCATTGGTTCAAGAACCAAATCCCCCAAAATCCCTTCTTTAACTAATCTGCTAGCTTATCCTATTTAGATTGATATGACCTAGCTTCATATGCCAAAGCCTTGATAGATTGATTGAAGGTTCTTTTCTTTTAGATAGTACAATTACCACTGAGTTATTAAGTTTCATATTAGAATCTTTAGAAACTTTTGGAGTAATCACATACAAACCATTCGACTTAATACCAAAACACACAAAAGAACCATTTTTTTTTATCATAACTTCAATTCCAAAAGGGAGAATAATTTTTATTTGAAAGTTCTGAAACTAAATTTAATTACATCTCATCAGTATGAACTAAATTGTCTAGAAATTCTGAAACTACTACTCCTACAGCAACCGAAGAAACGGTTATGCTAGAACCTAGAGGAAGCATGATCTCCCCATCATTGCATCTCCTGGTTGATCTGAACCCTTGCAACGAATTACAATTGTGGTTATTCACTCCAAAATTAATGCACTGAGTGTTCGAAGTATCTATTATAAAACTTACTTCAATCACATATGATTCTATCATACCTTTAACTCTTGTAACTAAGAATTTTGGATAGTTCTTCTTCTAGTGGCCTTTGTCTCCGCATTGGAAACACTTTCCTTGGCCTTGGCCACCTCCTTTCCCCTTTCCTTTGCTTTTTTCCTTAGAATTTGCAATCTTTGGGAGTGGTCCAACACTTAAACCACTAGTGCTGTAGAACTGCTATTTTTCCTGTGTTTCCGTAGGTTCGAATACATAAATAAATATTAGAATCTCCCTGTATTGCATATTTTGCTGATATTGTTTATCTAGCGTATTGTGTGAATCTTTATATAGACATAAATACCGTCTCAAAATATTTATTTTAATTATCGACTGTCCTAACGAGTTTGTACCAAATGCGCCACAACAAAAGTGCATAGTAACTTGACCGCTAGTTTAGATTCGTACCAGTTTTACACACAGTCTGTAGAGTAGGCACGTGTTACAAGATGTTTACCGATAGATAAAGGTGGACCCCACGTACTAGACACATGGCAATATCTTAAACCTCATTTATCACATTTGGATACTTGTCCCACTATAAACCATCAACCCCCCTCCCCCAACATTGGATACTTGTCTTACTTACTCCCCACAATATATACATTATTTCTCTCCTTTTATGGGAGAAAACCACAAAACACAGATTTCTCCACTAACTTAGAGAGTGTTTAGGGAGAGAGAAGAAGAAGAAGATGTAGATGATGAAGGTTTAGCCAAAATCCTTCATTAGATGTGTCATTTTTGTGATCTATACCATCAAATACCACCATATACACCCCCATTTCACCAAAGGATGATATGGTACTATCAAAGGAAGCTAAAGAGTCCATAACCTAGCCCCAAATTGCAAGGAGTTAGAAGAGGAGAGGAGAAGACCACCATTGGATGCATTTCAAGTTTTTCTCCTTTTTTCCCATTTTCTCAACTCTCAAACAAGCCTTAACACCTAAGTGAGTTTAGATCTTAATAATATATGTATATATATATATGTTTAGAACATGTTTTGGGAAATGAAATGAAGATGAAAGATTAAAAAAGAAAAAAAAGAAAAATGTTAAAAGCATATAATCTGCCAGGATAAATTTTATTGTGTTGACTGGATTGGTATGATTTATTTGAGCATGATAAATTGATTTATGGATTAAATGCAAAAGTAGAACATTATTGGTATTTTGATTTTTGAGCTGCTAAAACCGTTCATTTTACTTGGACATTTCATGTAGTTTTATACTACTCTGTCATAGATTTATAGCAATGCGTTGTACATGCATTTCACCAATAAAGGATTGATTTTTAGACTACGGTATTTTGTAGATATATGAGTTGGCTTTCTTCACAAAAACAATTGAGAGGGTTTTGAGATTTGAGCTATTAGAAAAGCTATTTTTACTAAACCACATTCTGATGACAATTTCTATTGCCCATATTTTAAGATTTGTCTTGCATGTTGTATTTGGAATTGGTAAATTTATTTTTGGGCCAAATGTAAATAAGAAGTTATATATATGTGAGTTATCCTTCTATGCGAACAGGACCAATAGGTTTTGAAGTCTTGAGCTATGAGGAAACTTTCTTTTAACCAGTGGCTGTCCGAATGAATGATTTTAAATAAATGTTTACGCTAGTTATTATTATCTTTATGTCATATGCGTTTGACGAGATGCATTGGTTACTGTTTCTACTGTAATTAGTATGAATGATGTAGGTTGGGTTAGAAATATACCTTCAAGAATTAATATGTATTTGTGAAATTGTTAATAAGTTAAGACGATGGCTAATATGACGTATTTATCGTAACTTAATGTTGATCTTGATGTGGTTTGATAATAAGACGATTTGCTTGACTACATCTTCAGACTCAAAGAACAAGTAGTGGGTAGGCATGTAAGATAATGGAAAACCATTCAATAATGGATTCTATGCAAATAGGGGACGTTGTTCTTCATTCTGGTTGTTTGACTTCCGGTTAAAGTTGATTCGTGGACCTTGGTGTCGTGTTCGGGTATTTATTACGGAGGCAGCCTTTATCTTTGTGGGATCGATTGGTGAGGTATGATTCGTATCCTAGATCAGAGGATCATTACTAACGTGTTCGATCAAGTGATTGTTTATGTATGTTTTCACATCCTTAATATGTGGATCGTCCGTAACGTGTTCGGGTGAATGGTTTGCCTGAGGATCGTTAGGGACGTGTGCAATTAAGTAATAGTTGTGTGTTCATCTTCCTGATCTATGGATTGTCCATAACGTGTTCAGTAGGGCGATTGACCTAAGGATCATAACTGATATGTGCGATCAAGCGATTCATTGTTGAGTGTTGTTCTTTCCTGACCGTAGATCATCGTTGATGTTTGCAGTCGAGCTGTCATTGCTGTATGTCGAGACTGTGTTGAGTATATTGAGAGTTGGAGAGATATTTTTACTTTCCCTACATGCGTCGTACCCAGAATATTGGATACCTTTGGAGTTACGTCTTCTTTTAGTCAATATTGTTAGTCAGTTTAATTCTAGATTAAGTTTCGTAGGGTATGGTTTGGTTTGGATGAGACATGGTTTTGAAAATAAGAGATGATGAATAACTTACCTTAATGGTGGTCACCTTAAGGGTACCCTCACTTAGCTTAACCGCTGGCGACATTTTCATGCCACTGGACCATCCCTGTATAGCCTTTACAGGTTCCGACAGAGCAGGCTACTATCAAGATGCTGATTTTACTACTAAAGACTATGCTGGTGAGGATTACTACAAGGAAGGCTACATTTTTTCCAGCTAAAGACCCTGGATCTTTGCACTTGACGTAGTTATGTTGTTACTATGCTTGTTGATGTAATAGTCTAGTTGGACATGTACTATGTATCTTTTGGATAACCTTTGGGTCATTAATATATTGTCATGTAAGACTTGAATATTTTAGATTCATTCTTTCGTTGAACTTAGTCATTTTCAAGTATTATATTATTGTTGTAAGCATGTTTGGAGCAATCAGGTGATATTCAACTAGTCACGTGTCTGCAAACCCATAAAGGAAATTTATTTTCCCTATTTTTGGTACTTTTAGGCGTGACACGGATTTTTAGTATTAGAGCTTTAGACGCGCTCACTAATTTGCCAACACATTAAGTTATGAGCATAAGATTTAACTCGCACTAGTACTGACACTAACTTAGCTCCTCTTACAGGACCATGGAGCTAATTTTCATTCACGATGATTTCAGAGGTCATCATATTCTCAACAGTTGTATTCCGCCTACCGACCCTATACTATACTGACAGGGTATCCACTAGAGAGCTAGACATATTTTGGAGAAGGACATGTGGAGAGCTATACTTACTGATGCATTGTAGTATTCGGACCGGGTTCAGCTCGAGTCGATCTATGCTTTAGAGACTACTATGCTCATTCATCAAGAGCTTATCATTATGGTCCAGGACAAGGTGTTATGCAATGATGTAATTTTTTCAATTATCACGGCAACATCAGCACTGCCAATCTCTCATTCGCTTGTACCAATACCAGACTCTTTCGCGAGAGCCTCCCCAGAGCCAGGTATAGATTTATTCACATAGATACAGATAGCTACGATAACATATCGAGTGGAGATGAATCTACAGGTAGTGATGACATAGCTGGCGACACATCCGATGGTGATGACATAGATGATGATGATAGTAGAGCACCTACCGATGATGATCTGGTGATTGATACCAATTCGGCAAGTAGCGATGACGACCTGATCGAGGAGGTTAACCCAATGAACGATATTCAAGGAATAGGGGATGATGTACACGACCATCCAGCACTACCAGTTGATGGGGATGAGATGGTACCGACGTTTGAGTAGGACCATAGAGAAAATCGAATTGACATTGATGAGGGGGAATAAGCTGATATTAAGGAGAAGGTCCCCGAGGAGGAGTTCTTACATGACCCAGTATATGACCCAGATGTGGAATAGATCGAGGATGATATCGATGTACAACCTGACCTTTATGATGATGTGGATCTAGATGATGTTGATGAGCCCAACTAGTTTGTTATTATGTTGGGCGATGCACCACCTAAGATCGTAGAGCTAAACGTTAACGATGATGTCGACATAGATGGAGTTAGTGGAGACAACGTAGCACCAAGATGGGGGTTTGATGACTTTGACCCTTGGCTAGACTTATGCCAGTAGATGTGGTTACTGTCCCAGGAGATGAGATACAACCTACAGTTACTGATGATGAAGTAGACTTCTATGCCCCGACATGTTGATACGATCTATGTAGAGACATTGTTACTTCTATATAAATGATGTAAATATTAGTTTTGATTGGCGTAACTCATATTGTAGATCTTTCTGATGTATGTTACGTTGTATATGTATTTTTTAAGCACACACAATAGTTGCTTAAACCCTTATGTATATAGTATGTACTAACCATGGATGTAGTACTTTGGATGTAAATCTTTTTATTTTAATGAAATGGTTTCAGTTATTTATGTAAAGTGTGTGCATCGCTTTATTTCACTGATGACTGGTATTATATGCATGCTTGTTATATTTTAATTTTTGTGCACATCAAGACCCGCCTAAAGAGACTTGGTATGGAATCGAAGGATATTAATGTTAAAAAAACACTTATGCATTGATTTTAGATGGCAGGCAGATGTAGGGGTAATCGCAACAGACGTAACAAAGAAGAACCATAGATACCTAATGAGATAGACCCTACAGGACTGCGCACAACTTTGGTCAGGATGATTGAGAGAGCATCGAACAATGTAGGATACAACAACAATAATCGCCCAGTACCACCCCAAGGCAGAAGGGGATAAGATACTTGAACATATCCGTGCATTAAGACTGGAAAAAGTTTGAAGGGATGATGGAACTATAGAGAGCTAAGCAATGGTTAAGTGAAATTGATCTCATCTTCAGAGCCATGGATTGCAGTGAAGCTGAGAAGTGCCGTTTGACCGTGTTCTAATTGACGTATGCCGCCATAGAATGGTGGGAAGCAGAAGAGGCTACTTTGGGAGAAGGAGCCATAAGGGAAATGACATGGACCATGTTCAAGGAATGGTTTATAGCAATGTATTTCCTGCTAGTGGAAGGAAATCTGAAAAAGAAGGAATTCATAGAGTTGGTTCAAGGGAACAAATCTGTTCAGGAGTACACAACATAATTTGCGCCTATCCAATTTTGCATATCACATGGTGGACACACCCGCCAAGAAGAATGAGCAATATCACCAAGGGCTATCTCTGTCACTCCAAGAGATGACTGTAGTGTATATGAATCAATCCTATGAATCCCTAGTAGGTTGGCTACACAGATGGAGAATATACAGAAGCAGAAGTAGAAGAGGTTTACCCGTAGATTCCCATCACAAAATGTTCAAGGATCGAGGCCACCTGTGCATTATCAGAATAACAAGCGTACCTGGAATGGAGAAAGGAAGCCACAGCAAGCATGGACACAACTGCAACAAGCTAGAACTGCAGCAACACAAACACCAGTCCCTATTGGAATTGGTTTTGTAACACACAAGTCATAGAGTCCATAATGCAGCAACGAGCCATTCCATTCGACCACTTCCATTTGTTGAACTCGCGTATGGCAGCTGCCGAAGCAATTGTCGCGAGTTCATCACGGCATGGGATTGTGAGGACATATATGTGATCATCCACAATTAAAATTATATCTAGATTATGTTTCCATTCGATGCAATTGTTTCCAGTTAGTTTATTCTTTGTGAGTATGGCGGCAAGTGGACTAAATGCAGATCCAGACATGATTAATTCTGAAAAGAATAACAGACAAAATAAATATGGATATCAAAATTAGACAGCATGAAATAAAAGAATATTCCTCAAAACACTTATTAAATGACAAAGTTGCCGGAATATTAAAATGAAAGAACAAAGCCTCTGTGTGGTGGTCATTACTCAATCTTTTGATTAATCATGACTTGTCCACTATGCAACTCTTCCAAAACAGGCCATGATTCCCGAACCAATTTGATCTCTAAGTTTCTGATTCATGCCCTGTGTGGGATCCCTTATTTATAGCTTAGCTAGTATGTACCATTAACAAGGATCCAATCACAATCACCTCAAGTACTACCCATGTGTAGTGGTCACCCTCTAACACGTCTGATTGATCCTATTCTTAGGAAGTTCACATCTAGTAACCAATAAGTAATGTACCCTTCATATGGAATGATCACCCCTGGCGAGGTGACACATAATGCCTTACTCATCTTATAGTGAACCATTAATGGAAGTTTGTGGGAGTTATAATAATAAGTCCCTCTCCCACTAGATTTATTAATTAACGATTTTTGTTTTGGAAAAAAAAATTTGTTTCTACTCATTTCCTATAGACCTCCAATGTCTACTAATGAGTTAAAATGATTTTTGATTATTAATGTAGAAAACTCGTTTTTGCATGCATGTAGTAATAGTATTCAAAACACCAATCACAAGCAAGCGTATAAAAATGAAAAACTAAAATGAAATAATGACATTCACAAATGCCTCTATCTCCCATGGCTCTGTCTTCATAGATCTATCGCATTTGCATGGTCGCCTTTGGCTCCATCTTCATAAATTTCTGCTTGCTACTCCATCTTCATGGATTTCCTATTCTATTACATTGGTCCTATGCTTCTTTTGAAGCGTACAATTTATCTAGAAAAGAAAATAGCAATAAATAGGAAAAGGTTATGGAAACCGGTGCGACTATCCTATTCATAGGAATGGAGTCGCAGAGTCCTTTGCACATGCATTAAAACCAAACCAATATTAAGTTACACCAATCACAAACATAAATACAATATTCAAAATTGTTCTTGGTGCCATAGGAGATAACGGACTAATCCTTGCTGCAAAAGGTTAGACATACACACATCCATGCATATATATATGTAGCTATTGGAACTCCTAATTAACTTGCATATTCCATGAACTCTTAATTGAATTAATTAGAAGATAAAAATAGAATCTTAAGTTCTTTGTCACACTTTGATTGATTGAAGAAGCTTCAATCGATCGAACGTTCGATCGATCAAACATAGTTTAAGTAATTGAAATAGAAAATTCGCATATTTATTTAAAATTTTCTAGAATATTTTAAAACACAAAGTTAAATAACTTTAGAAAACTTTTAAAACTATGAAAATCAGCTGGATAGAGAAAACTTTCGATCGATCGCTTGAACACAGCATAGTTTCGATCGATCTAAACACTTTCAATTGATCAAACAAAGGCGGTTTATATCGATCGAAATAAGTACGATCGATCGAAACTGCCATGCATTCTATGCTATCATAGATTTGTTTTCTGCTGCAAAATTGCTGCAGAAACAGATCTGTGACGATGCAGTTTCTAAACAATTCCTAAAACCAATATGCAAATCAAAACTAGTCTTCCAAAACGCATCTATAGATCCAAACAAGTGTGACTGTGATACTAATTGATGGATTTAGGTTTCAAAAATCTTTAAATCATGTGCAGCGGAAAAAAAATAGTTTACAAAACATTATTGGTAGCCCAGATCTACTACTCATCAACTCTATTGATGCGTACACAAGAGGGACAAGAATGTTACCATGATGTCTTGATCCCAATTCTGATTTCTTTATCTTCCACTAGCCTCCTCTAGATGGTCTTCATCCTTATTTCTCTAGTGAATGATCTCGGAAAGACTAGGATTGGTAGAAACCCTAATAAAAAGTTTATAGAAGGTTTGGGAAACCCTAAACTATTTTTGCAGCTTCGTATGAATCAAAATGACGATCAAACTATTCTGTACGCATCTCCCTATTCATAGATTTCCAAATCAACTTTAATACTTCGGTTGATTGAAACTCTTTCGATCGATCGATCGACCCTAAAATCGATCGAAACAAGTTCGATCAATCGAACTAAACCAAACCAGAGTTCAATCGATCAAACCTTTAATCTATTGAAACTCTTTTAATTGATTGGTTCATCATCCTCTTGTGTTGTCTAAGCATTCTGGAGGAGCCTAGAAAAAAGAGCCAAAAAAAAGAGCTAGAAATATCTTAATTCCTTGATCTTCCCATTTCAAAATCTTGAGCCCAAAAAAAAGAGCCATTCAAACCTGTCTAAACTACAAGCCATGTACACTTTGTCCTTGATGGTAGCCAAACATTTCAAATGGACTAATTGTATTAAAAAAAAAGAAGCTCGCTAGGATGAAAACCCGAAAGGGCACCTAGGCAAAAGTTAGAGCACAAAAGAAAAAGAAGAAAAAAAAAGCTCTATAGGATGAAAACCCGAAAGGGCACCAAGGCAAAAGTTTGATCATGAAAAAAAATTAAGAAAATTTTGCGTGTTGTTTTCAAGAATCTAATCCTAGCCAGTCAAAATTTTAGAAAAAAAATAAAGAAGAGAAGAAGAGGAATGAGAATGAAGAAGATCGATAAATCGGGAATATGAATTATCCCAAATCTTTTATTTGTAATTTTAAAGTAAAACCAAAGATTTGAAGGGCTAACCTTGCTCTGAAAGCATGTATGATGTATGATGAGTGATGTAAAATTGGCAAGCTCGTGAAAAGGTGAAAAGAATCAACCGTCAAAGACCAGAAAAAAAAAAGAAGGAAAAGAAAAGAAAAAAGAGGGTTAGTTTAACTTCTTTATAGGTTACCATAAGTGACCTACTTCAGAAAATCTGTCTGATGACATGGCTTGAAAAGCCCCCCAATTCTTGAATCCTTGCTCTTTCAAAACCTTCAGCCATCGAGGAACTACGCTTGACCTGATTCCCACTTGGAGATACGTAGGCAACCTACTTTGTTCGGTCACTACTCTTGAAACACTTATCCACATCTCAAATACCTTCTTTCAAGACTTAGCCAAACTACTTTGGACCAGACTCCCACTTGGGGATAAGTAGGCGAGTTTTCCTGGCTCTCGGTCCCTAGCCCATGCAAACTAGGGGCAAACTTTAAGTTTGCCCGCAACCTCAAAGATATCATTGTCATACTAGGGACAAGCTGCGCTTGCCCAAGCTTTCATTTATCCTTGTCAACTAGATACAAACATCATTCACCTATACCCACTTCCACATTATAAGCAAATCCTGAGCAATCAAGTACATCTTTGAAAACATTCAAAATGAATTATCTCTTATTTTATAAGCTAAGGCAATAATTTGAAGCATATTTCAGAAAAAAAGCAAAGATTGATTGAGATCCATATGAAGTATTTTCAAAGCATTACTTTTTCAACTGAGTATTATCTCACTAAGATGAGAAGTGCACATGAAAAGCAAAGAGATACGCCAAACAAGACTAACACGAATTAAGTTAGGGAAATTGGGTTTTCTCCTCTAGCTTTCTATTTCAAGAGTGTCATCTTCCTATGTAATTGTCTGTCGACCTCTGTCGTGGTCTAGTCTATAATCGTCTAGTCTATCATGATCTTGAGTGTGTGGGTCCAGAGTGATCTACAATGAATTACAAAACTCTAAAGAGCATCCTAAGGTGGATACGAGTAGAAGTTCCAAACACTGTTATTACATCAATTATGATCAAGATGAAGTATTAAGTGGAAGATCATTAAGATCGGTGATTGATGGAAGTCACAATTGAATGAGCAGGGTTAAACAATGAATTAAGCCTTTTTTGATATTATCATTGAATCAAGATCAGCATGTAGCCCTGAAAAAGCCAAGAAGCTGTCAGAGTTTTTGCCAAAATTGTTATGCACTTACCTATCAGAACATTGATAAGAATTGGTGATTATTCTACCTTCGCGCCCGGATTGATCCGATCTTCATATATTAGCCTTGAGAGTGCTTGAAACTTGTTGGAATTGGTCTAAAGGACCCTTGGGAATTTGAATCTTGATAGAAAATCATTCAGGATAGAATGAAATTGTCACGCCCCAGAGTAGCAAAATAGGGAAAATTTTTCATTTCCATTTTGAACCCGTTGGTCATGATAGGTGATGGATCGCTTGTCCTATACTTAGCTTTACATGTACCAACAAAACAGAGTATAAAGTAGCATGGAAAAACACATAAATTATTACAACTTCAAATATAACATAGGTTTAAATTCAAATATCCTTAAGGGATAGACCGCCTTAATCAAATAAAACATCATCCATATCCTTATTACAACTTTATTATATTATAAAAGTAACATTGTAGGTTCCTCTAGTTGGCATAACCATATTGCCCTGCAAAACCATTTCTTGAACACTTTGGATGTCAAGGACAAAATAAAGTCATCAGCTAAGTTATGATTATTGCTCTGTACCTTGGAGTATAGTTAATTCATTATTCCAGTCATTGCATAATAACAATTAATAACAGTTTGAGTAATGAATGATTAAGACCGTGCATGAACAATGAAACCATCTCATCTCACTAACTCTTTTATCTTGATTACAATCTCTTGACTCATTCGATTTACTTAGAACCATCCGACAAAATGCCATTAGTTTAGAAGGTCTGTCGATATGTATGCCGTATTTAGGGTGTCCTGGATGTACCTAGACATTCAAGGTTACAATAACCTATGGAATACTTTAATTTATCTACCATATCTGAAGCGGCCTGGAATAATTTAAAGCTATCACAAGACTGACCTACCGTATCAAAAGTGGCCTAGGCTCAACCCTCTTAATTAATCTACCGTATCTGCAGCAGCCTGGAATAATTAAGGCTATCACAACTGATTGACCTACCGTATCAAAAGCGGATGGGGCTCAGTCCTTCTTAAATAACCTACCGTATCTCAAGTGGCATGGGATAATTAAGGTTACTCGTCCCAAGACATTCCCTCTTTACCCATTCTTACAACATAAACGCTAACCAATGATCCCTTTCCATACATGCCATCTCAACTATGCAAATGAGTAATTTATTCTCTTTCTTGCTTATATTAAGGTATCAGAGCGGGCGTTTGACTTGTTCTCTCTTTATATATTTTCTTATAAAGGTATCGGAGTGTTTTCTATTTTTCCTTAATATTGTTTTAGAGCTATTTATATTTTTATACTACAAATGATATTCAGAGCGATGGATTCCTATTCTCGTATAGAGGTAACATAGCTAATTAAAAATATGGTTATTACGAATTAAAACAACTTAGTCCAATAAAGTCAACCGTTGACCCAGAATGGCCAAAATGGCTAAGTATAGTCAAAAATAAGATTTTCGATTCAAGAGTTAAAAATTCCTGCGAATAGTTCATCTAGATCCCCATATATCAAATATGATTTTTAAGAATTTTCAAAAGGAAGGGAACCTGGTAAAAATAATTTCCCAATATCATGTACTGTGCAAAATTTGGAAATTTTGCCTTCGGAGGGAAAGTTTACTTTTTATCTATAAAGAATTGATTTTTAAAATTTTTTTATTGAATCCAAATGGGGAGTATTTCGTTAATTACATTAATAACTTAAGTAAAATAATAAAAGGAAGGGAGAATCATGAACGGAATTAGCATGCAGTGAAGGCACTATTTAGTGAACCTAGAAAAACTCCCTAGTGAAATAGATCATTCTATCATAGAGAGGCGGGACCGATCCTGGTATTTTAGCAGGACCGGTCCTGATACTTATGTGGGACCGGTCATGGTCGAGACCGGTCTTAGGTATGTTTTGCGACCAGTCCTGGGTATGTTAGAGCATATACTAGTTTTACAAATCTGAATAACACAGCAAGTATAATACACCATTCTCTTCATTTTTCCACATAGATTATGAATATATTAGTCTTGTATGCCAATTTCTAATGTATCTCTACTTATTGATGAAAATCCGAGAGTCACCGAAACTACGATTTGGCCGTACGTCGCAACCATTACAATTAAGTTCTAATATTTAAAATAGAGCACACTAGGGTTATAATCTTCCATTCCAAATTTACAGAAATCATTTTGGTTGAGTTTGGTGAGACCAACATTTTTAAGCTTTCATAACTATGTATATGTATATGTACGTATATCTCAAAAATTGATACCCCTGGCTTGTGCGTAATGATTGATATTACATTATAAGTGAGTTCGAGAGACTAATAGTGAGCTAGATTGAGTTGTGCTACTTACTGAAGACTAACAGTGAGCTAGATGTAGTTGGCCTCATTAAAGCTTGGAGAGCTCACTGTGAGACTTTGATATCTGTTTTTCTTTCCTATCGTCCAATTTCCAGAATATATAAGTGACTGGATGTGTGTGCTCTAGAGTGATTGAGAGAGCAATCACAAATGAGAGCTTGTGTGAAATATATATGCACAGTGTATTGCTTTGATTGTATGTGTGTGTGTAATTTCTGAGAGGAAGAGAGAGAGAGCAAATGGAGAAGAGAAAGAGAGCTTGGCAGTTTGCTTATACTTTGTGAAGCTCAAACATGTGTGTGTTTGAACTGCAATGTGCAACTTACATAGGCAAAAAAGCAATTGGTTCGTATTCGTAAAGTATGAACGTAACTAAGAGGTTTGCAAGTTGGTAAGCCAATGATCAACGAATATAACAGCTGTATGACTGATGGCATCAAATTAGCTCGTAAAATAATTCATCCAGTTTGGTTAAATCAGTTTGGTTAGTTAGTTCAGCTAGATAATCCAGTTGGTCCAGGTAGTCTAGGAAAATACCCAAATAATTATTAGGGACCAAAAATATAAGCAATGTGATAAAATATGTACAGGTCTCTCTCTGTAGGTAACATTCTTGGGGATCTCTATGTCGTTGAAATCAATAAAGTGTGAAGGGTCTCCCTTGTATTCCCTCAACATGCTGATATGAAAGCCATTATATACTCCATACATTTTTGGTGGCAACGCGAGTCAATAGGCTACTTTCCCAACACGTTCCAGAATCTCAAATTGTCCAATCCTCTCTTTTGACCAAATCGAACAACTCCACAAATCGGTGATACTTTCAAAAGTAAATGATCTCCGACAGTGAACTCCTTATCCTTTCTATGTTTATCTATGTAGCTCTCTTGTCTACTCTGTGCAGCATGCATCATCTCTTTCACAACTGCTATCTTCTCATTGGTCTCTCTAACCAAGTCTGGCCCTAATAGTTCTTTATCTCCAATCTCTGCCCAACAAAGTGGGGATCGACATGGTCGTCCATACAATACTTCGAATGGAGCCATTCCTATACTTGAATGGTAGCTGTTGTTCTAAGCAAATTTGACTAATGGAAGATGTGTTTCCCATGAACTTTCAAAGTCTATAACATATGCCCTGAGCATATCCTCCATAACCTAATTGGAGCGTTTAGTCTATCCATCAGTTTGTGGATAAAAGGCAGTACTTAAACTTAATGAAGTTCCCAAAGCTTCTTGAAGACTTTCCCTGAATCCTGAAGTAAATCATGAATCCTGATCTGATATGATAGACACTAGTACTCTATGTAGTCGTACAACTTGTTGAATGTACATCCTACTCATCTTCTCCACTAGATAAGTCATGCTACAAGCAATAAATTGAGCAGACTTTGTCAAATGATCCACAATCACCCAAATAGCATCGTGATGTTGTGTTCGGGGCAATCCAACTATAAAATCCATTATGATGTGTTCCTACTTCCAACCTAGAACAAGTAGGGGTTGCAGAAGTCTTAAGGGTCTTTGATGTTCGGCTTTCACTTATTGACAAGTCAGACACTTAGACACTAACTCGGCTACATCCCTTTTCATTCATTCCTACTTGAAATTTCTCTTTAGATCCTTATACATTTTAGTTCCTCCTAGATGAACTGTCAATCTCGACTTGTGTACTTCTTGGAGAATATCCTTCCTTACACCATCTGTGTTGGTCACACATAATATATTTCTACACCAGAGCCTCTGGGTCCTTTGCCGATATTTTCTGAAACCATAGTTTAAGATCGGCGTCTTTCTGTTGTGCTTCCAAAATTCGATTTATAAGTGTCAGTTGCACTACAAGACATCTAAAGTGTTGCCCCTTACCCTTTGTAGAAATCTAAACATTGAATTCAGATATAGTTTCCAAGGCTTTCCATTCCCTAACCATTAGAGATGTAGCTATACCTCGAGGTTTGTGACTTAAGGCATCTGTGACTACATTAGCTTTACTAGGGTGGTATTCTAATGTGAAGTCATAGTCTTTCTAAGTAAACAAATATTTCAGACTCTTGTGATCGGAGAATAAATAAAACTTCTCTCCAATAGATAATGTCTCCATATCTTGAGAGCAAATACTATACTGCCAATTCCAAATCATGAGTTGGGTAGCTCAGTTCATTTAGCTTCAACTGCCTTGAATAATATGCAATAACCTTGTCGTTTTGCATAAGTACACATCATAACCCTTGATACTATATGTGGACACGCGGAATCGCTCGTCCACTCTTTTTGTTTTGGTTTGAGATTATTTTGAAGAAAACAAGAAGGAAAGGAAGGTCTATTGAAAATAGATACAGAGTCGCCACTTGGTCTTTAGGGAACTAAGAAACCCAATTTGACTCACCCAAACGGATAAAGGGCATCGGCCTTTCATAACCAAAGAACTTGGCTCGGGGTTTTGGTACAAGAGAGGAAGGAGCCTTTGTCGCAACTAAAACACCCTCAACTCGCCCCGTCTCTCGACAGGCCTCAATTAACATCCAAATAATCATCTTTTATTGTGTTTGGTTCGACAATTAATACTATAATAGGTAGATTACATCACATAAGAATCTTGAAATAGAAGATCAAAAGATAAGATATCATTCATAAGATCTAAGACAAATATCACACAATGTAAAGTGAAAGATCACACAAACAAACCTAGGAAAAATCGTACAATCATATACCAAATAATCAAGACTCCCTAATCTAAAGGGGGACATGAAGTGTTCTTGAAACAAATAATCAAAGAAATCAAAATATGCTTAGCAAGCTAGTATGATGTATATTAATCTTTGAGAAAAGAAGACCTCTCAATCCCCGGGATGGATGAGAAAGGACGATTAGATCAAGGGGAATCATGAACATTTGATCAAGTTCATTCTTTATAATCTTCTTAGATTAGGAGTTACAAAAGCCCCAAATCTTTGCATGGACGCAATGTATGTATCTAGAATGTGTATGAATGAATGAATGAAATCATCATGGGATATGTACAAATATAGTATGAACTACTTCCTAAGACATGAGCTAATTTGGAGTACATGTAAGCACCAAATCAAAGGATGGATGTAAAAGTGTGTTTGCTGTGAATAGTGGACAGAATTGTAACATGATATTTTTGAAATTGAAAAGAGGGGTTAGAAATGTTTTCAATGCATGTTTTTTGCGGAGATCTTCCTTATTGTGTCTAGAACACAACCCAAAAATTCAATCTTTAATACCTATGACAGATTGAGAGAAATCATATAAACAATAGAGATTATTCGAAAACAGAGTATGTACTGTCGACTGAAATGTTAGAAAATCTTAAAAAATGAAAACACAAGATCTAGAGACCCATATTATACAAAAAGTTCCCTAAGACATTGAAGTTCAAGGGAAAAATGATTTGGGACAACTCCCATTGAAAAATGTTTCTGCAAAACAAGTTGAAAGTCAACCAAGCTACTGTGACATCAAAAACAGAATATCTGGAGAGAATGTTTGGGTCCAAATGGACCACTTTCAAGTATTTCCAAGTCAAACCAAAAATCAGGGATGTTCTCTATTGAGTTAGGAAGACTTTTCAAGTAGTCTTGAATCCATACATTGAGTATTGAGTTCTAGAGAAATCTTTGAGCTCAGATAATTCACTGTTTTGACTCACTGTTTTAAACTTGAGTTTTCTTTCTTTAGATCATAATGAGAGGATTTGAGAGGGGTTTCGAAATAGAGGTTTTGAAATTATATTTTCAACATCAAACTCATCATCAAGAACCCCCAATATTATTGGAGAGATTCATTTTTATTTTGAATATAACTTTGAGGATACCTCGGAGTGATTGAAGTTATAAGCATCATCTATTAAACATGTTTTTGAGATCAAGAGCTACTATCCATAAGGATTCACTCACCTCAAACTTCATGTCATTATTTAGATGATGATGAACTATAAGTAAAACAAAGAAAATCAAAAAGAAATGAGGTAAGAGGAGATGAACATTGTATATAAGCAAGAAAATAAACAATCAATAGATGATATTCAATGGTGAAACCACAAGCATTCAACCTCTCATATATGTGTGTATGTGGGTGTAGATTGCTCTCTAACTCATTGGAAACTCAAAGAAGATGAAGAAAATGAATTGAAATCTTGTAAATACTAGTTTAGTATTGAGAAAACTGAATAAAAACTCAGATTTGGCTTGGATTTGAAGAAAAATATCTTTATTTCTCTCTATTTCTTCCTAGCTCTCTATATATCTCTGTCTAATGGCTTCCAAGCACTTCCCCAAATGGAAGCAAATGGGTCTCCTTTATAGGCCAACTTGGGGAGGTATTTTGGGTTTTAAAAAGTCTCTAATTGGTCCAAAATCCCGCAATAATCAAAACTATGTCGTTTTATTTGTTGGAAATTTGAATTAAAACCCAAAAATTAACCAAAAATTACAAAAAAAATTGAAAAATCACTTAGAGTGCCACCGCGGCACTTGGCCACTACCGCCGCGGCAGTGGGCCTGTGCCGCCGCAGCAGTCAAAATTAAAATATTTGCATTTTGGCTCCCAGAACTCCCGGAATTCGCGAAATGGCCATTTTCGTCCAAAATTCACAGAAAATTCATACGAAATCCAAATTAAGATTGTGATATACCGTTGGAAAGATATTGAAGTCTACTTTCTATAAAAAATAATTTGGAGTTAGGTCACATTGGAAAGTTTTGCGGTATTCGCAATAAAAGCCGAATTGATCGCATTTTTTACCTTCAGAAATTCATAACAAATTTGTTTAAGATCCAGAAATTATGTTCAACATACCGTTGGAAAGTTATTGACCTCTAGCATTTGATAAAAATATTTTAATTTTGAAAAGGTGACTTTGACTTCATGTCAAACTTGCAGTCAAATCAGTCAAATAGTGCACTTCCAGAAAATTCCGGGAAGTTTTGGGAGCCTCCGGACTCTGACATTTCCGTTCGATTTTCTTTTAAAACATACTTTTAAACTTTTCACATGATCTAGGATGATCTCATAACTTTTTAACGAATTCGGATGATTTTGGTCAAACCTTGGTCAAACTTGGTCAAACATTGGTCAAATCGGTCAACAGGGACTTTCCGGGAACTTCTGGGACTTTCGGGGGTCTTTGGGAGCTGACAATATTCAAGTATTTCTCTTTTAAAATACTTTTATTTTTATTTTGAATGACATCGAATGATTTCTGACATTGTGTGCCAATCCGAAGAGTTTTGGGCTTTTAGGGGCACTTTGGTCATTTTTGCTAATTCTTTGACTTCTTGAGAGTTAGAGACAATCTTTGAAAATTCGATCTTTCTAATCATCAAGGTTTGACATGCTTGTGGCCTCCTAAATCTGTTAGGCGACAAAATGGGATGTCTACAGTTTGCCCCTCTTTGGCATGAACTTACGAGGCAACATGTGTCGCAAGCGAGTGCCAAAGCTTCGAAGAGATAGGTCTTTTGGAGGCTAAAAGATTTAGGATAAAAATAAGTGCGTTGTGAAAAATGAAAGAAAAGAAACCAATGCTGTGCCTAGTACTGGTCGTGCTCTGAGTGAGCTGCCTACGTATCCTTATAGGAATCAGACTAAGACGTAGTTCGGGGCACAAAGAAACAAACACATGCAAATGTACAACAGAACATGCTGATGTTATGCTATGAGATTGATATGAAATGTATGGATGAGCTAAAATGACACGTGTTGTGCCTGATGTTGAGTTCTAAAGTGCTTGTGGGCCTAGTACACAAGTTTTGTGTATTCGCCACTCTCAATGGGCTTGGTGACCTATGCTTTGCTACGACTAATCGACTTGTGAGGGATCTCAACCCTGAGGCCTTACCCATGGAAGATCGTGGTGCTCAAAGTGATATTGCGGTGCTCAAAAGAGTGCTTGTGTTGTGTTTGCCACTCCTAGTGGGCTTTATGATTTGTGTGTGCCACAAACGATGGGCTATGTGTCATGTTATGCCCAATTTGTTGTGTTGGGTGAAGTGACACCCTAGACTTGACTCGTGTTCCCCCTTAATCGTGATACTATGGACTCGGTGACTCTCAGAGTCTCAATAGTGATTCTTAAATTTCAATGATGAACCTTAATTTTCAACTCGCTTGTGTTGGGTGAAGTGCTTCTCAATGCTTCTTGATTCTCAACGGTGTTCTTCAAATTTCAACGATGCTCCTCAAATCATCATGATGCTCCTCAACTTTTCAATGATGCTTTTCAACTCTTCTGATGCTCCTCAACACATTTGATGTTCTTCTATTCTTCAATAATCCTCCTCAACACACCTGACGCTCCTCTTCAACAATACTCCTCAACACTTTCGATGTTCCTCAATGTTACTCCACTTTTCAACGATGCTTCTCAACTCTTCTGATGTTCTTCTATGCTCCAACAATGCTTCTAAGCTTTTTTGATGTTCCTCGATGCTCCTCTAATCTCTGGGTTCTAAAACATCCTCACAAAAACATCTCATCAGCAAACTTGGACTCTGAGCCTTAAGACAAGTCAACAATACATCTTATCAACACATCTAGACTCTGGGCCATTAAATACCTCAACAACACATCTCATCGACACACCTCATCAATACATCAGCAATAGTTTCTTGGTGTTGGTGATATTTCCTTCGATCAGCTATCTTGAGAAACAATTATCAATTTATAGATTGCAATCACTTACGAGTTTATGCCACTCGTATTTGGTACTTCTGCTTGTATCCAAAGTTTTTTTAATAATTGGGAATCACCTTTAAGCCACACATTTGAGACCATCAAGACAAATGGACTTAACAGGAATGACAAGGAAAGTTGGCTTAGTTTGTAGGAAACCTCGATCTCTGACACACTTTTGATCAGATTACTATTGACTCAAACAAAGAAGGGTTGACTTGGACATGAAATTCTCAAATTTCCACGATCTAATGTGCCTTCATCATGAATGATGTACCGCTCATATTTTACGTTCACTCCTCATCTTAATATGACAGCACTTTGCTGATAAATCTGGTTTTTAAAAATTCCTCCCTATTGATCTAATCAATTCTCTACTTCTCCCAATAGTGCTTTGGATTAGTGCTTTAGCTTTTGTTTGTACCTAAAAACCGCCAAAGGTTTTGAGCCCGAGTAGCATGAAAATTGGATAGAGGGGAGGCCGGCCTAGGGAATCTATGATTCATCAGACTCAAGTGGAGATTGTAAGCCCGATGGTAGGCACAAGGCTGTTGGGTGTAGTGGTATGAGCCCGATTGGAATGGATGGGCATGGGTCAGGATTATCATGCATGAGGATAACATAACCTAATACAACGTAAGCCCGATGGTGGATCAAAGCAGCAAGGAGGCCAATCAGACACCGTATAATGAAGGATGACTGTATGAGTCTCGGTTGGCCATAGGCATTCGTAAAAAGGTGATCGGTCATGAAAGAGAGTGTTGAAATTGGTTGACCCCGATTCAGCTGAAAGAAGTGGTTGACAAGACCGATGAATTGAAAGGGGAAGGCGGTGTTATTCACAGCTATCAGAACGACGTCATCCTAGATTTTTAGGAAGTAGCAGTCCATTTGGGAAAAGAATCTGATCACGTCCAGCTGGATTTAGAAGGTTAATCCCTAAATTAGTTGGATTGATTCAATCAGAATGTGGATAAGGTAGGAGTTAGAGATTAAGAAGGTTTCTTCCACCATCAGCCAATCAGCCATGCAACTTAGGGAGTAAGCTAAAGAGTCTTTTCCTGATCAGAATTCATCCATGGCCGCTATAAATATGGAGGTAGGCCAAGGATACAGGGGACTCCGCATTATCTCGAAAACAGTACACACACTGCATTCGAAGTATTCAAAGCCCTCAAACCTTTATTTTCAGCATTCATAGCAAATAGGTCTGCCCTTTTGATATTTCTTTTTATTCTTTTGGATAATCAAAGTCTATTCTGGTTCGTTCTTTAGATCTGTTTGATTTTCCAAACACTTAATAAAATCTACGTTTTATTAATATGTTTGTGATTGTTTACCTGGTAAACTCTTAACACTGTTTAGCTAGTGCGCTTCAGTACTGCTAAAGAATTTATGGTAAGGGTACTTTCCTACTCACTGCACATAATCACTGTTTAGAAGTCAGATTCATAAAGTCTTGTGTATCACTCACACAAGCATTTAGGAAATTAGTTTGCACACACACACACACCAAGCCCGCTTGGCTCTGGCACGCCCGTGCAAATTATATAGGAAACATTTTGGCACGCCCGGTGGGACCCATAGTGTTAAGCCATGCCTCCAAAGAAAGACAAATAGATAACTAGGAGTGGCCAAGACGATTCTCCCATGGACCCACCTATGGAGGAAAGTACTGGCCATTCCCCACAAGACAGCAGTGTCAGTCTTAAGGCAATTTTGGAGGCCATAAGAGCGAACGTGGAGCCCATGTGGCAGGAATACAACGTGCTAGTAGGATCAATGGGCAATCTCAAGGCGGTCATCAGCCAGACCGTCGATGTTCATAAGAGTCAACCTGACCTAGTCATGGAGACAAGGATCACCCACGTAAAACTGGATTGCCTGTCGGACATGATCGGCAGGCTGATAGAGACCTATAAGGCCGGAGGTAGCAAAGAGCAGGTCAATGGATCGGGCTCTGGCACATTGTTTGAGTCTAATAAGACGAAAGACCCACCCTACATCTATCCGAACCTTAGGGAGGGTAATGGTTCAGCCAAGCAATCTGAATCAACAGGCCATACTGAAAGCTTAGTCGGCCACACACAACCTCTAGGTAACGGTACTGGGGGGGGCAAAGAAATAATAGTGGGTTTTGGACCCATCAGACCAACAACAATCAACAGCAATTACCACCGCCGTTAGTACCCCCGGTGAGGAACGTTCAGCCCATAGCTCCACTACCCATCAATAGGGAGGAGTTGGTAGCGGCCATACATGAAGAGTATAGCCCGTTTATGAGAAGACTGGAGATGTCGACTTACAGACAGCCACATCCCCCCAAAATTGACCTGGTCATATTTCCCCAGGGGTACGATGTACCAAATTTCAGTCTATTTTTTGGAGAGAGTGAACAATCTTCGGTGGAGCATATTGGCCGTTTCATTGTTCAATACGGCCGTGTGGGTAGTAGTGACCCATTAAAGTTGAGGTTATTTCCAAATTCGCTAACCGGCATGGCATTTTTGTGGTATGTTAATCTCCCCGCCAATTTGGTGCAAACTTTGTAAGGGATGGAAGAGCTATTTCACAGCCAGTTCTATAGGACTGAGCCTGAAACATCGCTGATAGACCTGTCCAGGCTGATGCAATTAGTAGGAGAAACTATAGAAACCTACGTAGCCCGTTTCTGAAAGGCAAAGTACCGGTGCAAGACGGTTTTGCCTGAGAAAAAATATGCTAAAATGGCCATGGGGGGCATGTCCTTTGAACTTTACAAGAGGTTTGAAGGAACTGACTTCTGTGATTTATTCGAGCTGGCCACATGGGCCACTCATTATGAGCACATCCTTTTGGATGACCAGGAGAAGAAGAACTCATCCAAAGGGACATATTATAAAGACCCTAACTACGAGGTCCACCTAGTAGAGTGTGACCTCGAAACAAAGAGTGATATGGCCGAGTTAACTTGCAAACGGCCATTATATGTAACGCCTTGAATAAACCTATCAACAATAATGTCGCTGCAAAGAAGATGGCATTTGAGGCGGGAAAAAAATTATACTTTTGACATAACCATGGCTGATCAAATATTCGATGCCTCATTGGCCGATAAAGTGATCAAGCTGAGTGAAGGCCATCGGATCCCCAAGGCTGATGACCTAAAAAATAAAGAATACTTTAAGCGGCAAAATTCCTAGAAGCACTCCACTAATAATTGCGTTGTTTTTCGTAATGTTATAGAGGAAAACGTTGAGAAAGGAGTTTTCAAGTTCTCGGACAAGGCTACGGGGATTGACACAAATCCGTTTCCTCAAATCACCGGCACCAATATGTTTATGCCCGATTAACTAAGTTGACAAGGCCAAGGCCAAAGATAGACTTGACCGACCAAGAAGTTCTGTTAAGGTAGAGAGAACAAAAACAATTTGCCATTTTGGCCACGGATAGGCCGAAAGTGACGATACATGAGCTGAAAAGAAGTCATCAGGAATGTATAGAAAAGGGCCACAAGGCCGAGGAAAAAATGGCTAGGTCCAATACTGATAACTTGATAGCGGATATGCGACGACAACTGCCGTTCATCGGATAAGGCCTTGCCCAAGATGCAAGGCTGATATAAAAAAAGAGATCTCTAGCCCAAGTAAGCGGCTAAGAGGCAATGAACATTGGGAGCCAAACCCGAGAAGATCTGTATATGAGAGGTTGTCACTGCCTTGGCAGAGTTAGGCAAAGCCCGAGTGGCAGGCAAAACCCTCCTTGGTTTCGCAAACCAGCCTAAGTGAATTAGGCTGATTGGAGGCAAGAGGTACCCGAACAATTCCAAAGCCTAAGCTGCAAACAAAGTCATCAACCTCAAACAGGAGCACAAGGATAGTGCTGTTACCCTGGATGGAAGATGGGAGGTGGCATAGGGCTGAACATTCCAAATTCCCAACATGGCCACAGTACAGCAAGTCTCAAAAAATGAGGTATCAACGAAGGAGACAGGCCAAACGGGAACGCCAGTACTGAAAAAATCGGGCTAGAAACGCTCCTAAACCCACAGCGCATACATTTTCATTGCCCGACACCCAAGAACGCTCAGCTAAGGTGGAACCATTTTGTGACGAAGAGGCTGGGATGATGCGTACTTCTACTGGGCACCTGAAGGAAAGATTCAGACAGGAAAAATCACAGAAGGGATGTAGGCCCACATTGGACAAGATGAGTATGGAATCCGATGATGATCCGTCAAACTCCAGCAGCTCGCCAATTCAATTCGGAACTATTATGGTAAGCCTGTCATCTAACATGGTGTTTACTTTGCCCATGTCTTTCATGGCCAAGCCAGACCAGCCCGCGGCCATGGAAGGGGATGTAATGGAGGGCCTGACCAAAGACTCGACCATGATAGAAGATGTTTTCTGGAATAGGGGAGAGACCGTTAAACCTAATGTGTTGGAAGCCACAAGCAAGAATATGGATGCCACTGATGAACAGACTAATTGACCTAAGATCACTATTTTAAGGCCGAAGGGACATCAGACTGAAGAAGGGCTAAAGCCTAACGGACCAGTCAAAGTTGTTTTCAAAAAACCCACATATCAGATGTCCGAGCATTTGAAGCCATTGTACGTGAAAGGACATATTGAGGGCATCCCGATAAATAGAATCCTGGTTGATGGTAGGTCTACCATCAATATTATGCTTCAAATAATGTTGAGAATCCTTCAGAAATCCGAGTCAAGGCTAATTCCGACCGAAATAAATGTTCAAAGCTTCACGGGGGCACCCTCAAGAACCAAGGGTATCCTACCCCTTGAGCTGACCGTTAGCAGTAAAACGGTCATGACTGCCTTCTTCATCGTAGAAACCTTGGCGGCCTATAATGCATTACTTGGCCAAGATAAGATACACCCAAATTATTGCATTCCTTTCACACTCCATCAGCTACTGATTTTCTGGAGAGGCGACGAGGTAGAGGTGGTTGGAGCAGATACAAAGCCATTCGTAGCCCTTGTGCAAACAACTGATGCAGTCTTGTATGAAGATGACATCGGGCCGGTCAAGTTACTAGGTCGCAACAAAATGGGAAGACCGAATACAGCCACCTTCTTTAAAGGAAATCCATCGGACATGAAGACGTGTTAACATAACCTCAATCGGACAGAAGAATCAAGGCCGATTGAGATTATCGAATAAGAAGATGACAATGGAGACACCCATTATTGAAGAATGGAAACTGCTGGTCCTAAAGGCCATCATGTCCAGATGGTGTGCATACCTGGCCGATAGAAGATTGGAAATTAGCCCTGTTGACGGAATGATTAATCTGGCCGATTATATCTATGAAGAAGAAACGCCAAGGGAGGAAGAGATTCAAATAGATGAATTTGAAACTGCCACGGCAAAGCTTGATGATTTAAAGGCAGAAGTTCAAGACCCCCTCTTGGAGGTCAACCTAGGAAGAGAAGGAGAGCACAAGCCTACTTATGTAAGTCAGACGCTGGATCCGCAATGGCAGGACGAGTTAATTGCACTCTTGCACAAGTACAAAGATTTCTTTTCTTGGGATTATGATGAAATGCCAGGGTTATCTAGGGAACTGGTAGAACACCATTTACTAATTAAATCGGGGTTCAGGCCATTCAAGCAGTTACCTCGGCGGATGTCACCAGAAGTAACCCTGAAGGTGAAAGAAGAGATTGAGAGACTACTGGACGATGGTTTCATTCAGACAGTCGAGTATGTTGAGTGGGTCTTGAATGTGGTCCTAGTAGTAAAGAAGAATGGGAAGCTGGGGGTTTGCATTGACTTTAGAAACCTAGACCTAGCCACCCCAAAAGATGAGTATCCCATGCCCATGGCCGATCAGTTAATTGATTCGGCCGCCAATCATAAAATTTTATCCTTTATGGACGGGCACTTGGGGTACAACCAAATCTACATCGCTGAAGAAGATGTCTCGAAGACTTCTTTTTGGTGCCCAGGGGCAATTGGAATCTTTGAATGGGTTGTCATGCCCTTCGGTCTAAAGAATACTGGAGACACCTACCAACGGGAGATGAATTCAATCTTCCATGATATTATTGGATAATTCATGGAGGTTTATATCGATGACGTGGAGGTAAAGTCACGAGGTAACGACGATCATCTGAGAGACTTGGAAAAGGCATTTGAAAGAATGCGGGCTCACAAACTAAAGATGAATCCTCTCAACTGTGCTTTCGGCGTCACAGTAGGGAATTTCCTAGGTTTTTTAGTGCATCAAAGAGGGATAGAGGTTGACAAAAATAAGGCTCGGGTTATCCAGGCAACAAAGCCACCAACTAACAAGAAAGAACTTCAGAGATTGCTCGGGCAGAACAATTTCCTGAGAAGATTTTGTTTGCAATAAATTTCTGCTGTGGTTGTACGTTGGGCGTGCCAGAGTCCGTGTGGACTCAAAAGTGGTGGTGATTACCTAATCTGACTTCTAATTTAAGCGATTTGTTATTTAACAATAAAACAACAATGTGGGCTTTTTCTACTCTGATGCAAGTAAGAAATTACAAATGGAAACTGTAAAAAGGGAAACTAAATACAACGATTCAGAATACCTCCATAGACAATATCTTCTCCATTGATTGAAAAGTAGTGATTACAAATGTTCAAAGTAAAAGAATAAAAATGAGCACACAAGAACAAGAACTCACGGATCACTCAAAATCACTCAAGAACAAGAAGGAATTGTTATGAGGGGACACTAAAAGTCTGCTGAGAGCAGAAGTGGCGTGTGTGTTAGCCCCTTTCCAATGTTGCACCACATGCCCTATTTATAGACTTGTTTGCACAACCGCTCATTTTAGTGGGGATCATGGGGTAGTGGGGTACTTGGCCCCTGGTTTCTAGGCATGTATCAGTTTATGCTTCCACTATGTCCCATGATCAACTTCCATGACTTGTGTGATGATCCCACTTCTGCCATGTTCCTCTTTTCATGTAACTACCTTCCCTTCCAACTCAGCATATTCTGAAGACCACGTTCTCATTCCTACTTAACTGTCTACTTTCTGAGAAATTTATGACCGATTGTGTTTCTCTCAGTGTAGCTTAATCTCTGCTGGTGATACTAATCGGCCTTCTATTTAGTAGGAAGCCTACTCGCGTCTCTCCGTCTTTTCACATCAATATTGCCTTTGACCTTCACTGATCCCATGGACTGCTTTTTCCATCCTATGGACTTGCTACTGCAGGATCTGTACAGAAGATCATCGGCCTTATCTGTTAATGCCGAGGTGTGTCCCTGATCTTTTCTGATATCGGCCTTGTTTATTGAGACTGATATCTTTATTAGAGCCGTGTTGCTATCGCCGATATTAGGGCTCAATTGTTATAAATATTTTTGTGGTCGGTCAAATATGACCGATGTTAAGGCTATTGCTGATGCTACTCTGCCACTACTCACTTGTTAAACTGGGGTACTTGTCTTTTATCATCCTTTCCTCGGTATTGACACCGATGTCCATCGTATTCTCGGTCTGGATACCGATATCCTCATCTGAAAGATACCATCATTACTAGTAGCTAGATTATATACCGGTCTTTTCTGCATCATTATCCTTATTACCTATTCATCTGCCTATGTGGTCCAATGATGACGTCCTGAACCTACATGACCGTCACGTGCCTTGGGAAACCCTAATTTAGGGTGTAAACAATGCCCCCAAAACGTCTTGTCAAACGTGGCTCCATCAGTTTGATGAGATGTTTTGAATTCAAATTTAAATACTGATCGCATCAAAATCAAGATATTAAAGTATGCTGATTTATGCTTTACTTTCAAAAGATTTGTAGTGTGGAAAGTAAAGGTCGAACCCACAGAGATTGTTAATTTTTAATCCTTTAAAAATAAAATATAATCTATTTAGTTGTAAGAAAATCAGAAATTTGATTGATTTGGAATTTGATTATTACTACTACTTTAAACTATGAATTAAACTAAGAAATTATGGAAATAAAATCTAGAATTAAATCTAAGTAAACTTGTGTACGAAATTCAAAGTTGATTTAAATATGTGTGGAGATGGGATCTAGGATTACAAATCCACGACTAACTATGCATTGGGGATCTATACTTCTTATTCTAAGTTCTATGTTTGGATAGTTATGACCTATTGTAGCTACAAGCCCAATAGTATCGTCAAGAAGATATCGTTAGTTTAATCTAAACATAATCCATCTACGGTTCACATGAATTATCTACCTATAACTAGGGTGTAGCATAACTCATCTTTCCTAAGCATGGATTATAAAAGATATAAACATCACAATCACATAAGCACCATTGTATGTAAATACTCCTATCAATCACAGAAATCAAGGACTATTGAGTTCAATAAGCATAAGGAAAAATCTAAGACAAGAATAGATCCAAAATACTCTTGATTATTAACATTAAAAACTGATTATATAAAATCCACCAACATACAATCACTATCCCAAACCATAAAATCTTAAAATAGAAAAGCATAGAATCCCCCTTTACATAGCTAGGGTTTCATTGAAACCCTAGATTATGAGTTTAGTTGCTCATGATGGGTGAAAGCATGAAGATTGAGTTGATGGAAGCCATTAGAAACCTTCAAGCTTGCTCTTCTCCTTCCTCTTTTGCCTTCAATGAATGTATGTGAATAGATCTCTAGGTGTGTAACCCTTAAAAATCCTAAAAACTAGATATATATAGAGTTTTCAAGGGCTTTTTCAAGCTTTCCTCCCCCCGAAACGGATTAAAACAGGTGTTGTTTACAATCTAGACGTCTTCAAGCAGTTTCGTTCGCACAGGGCTCTTCAGAATATTGAAATACGTAACTTTGCTTTTTGTACGGATCGCTCGAGCGCGTCATTTGGGATGTCGCGCGCGCGGATCGCGCGAGCGGTTTCTGGATTTTCGCGCCCGCGGATCGCGCGCGCGATGTGTCTTTTTCTGCTTCTTTCTTCCTGTTTTTTTGCCTATTTTAACCTGATCTCCTAGTTTTCTTCTAAAACCTGATAGAAAATAGAAAATAAAGTAAAACTACATAAAAACAAGATAAAAATGACTAACAAATGTGAATTAAGGCGTGTAATTAGGATTTGTTCTCTCCCGATCACACCCCCAAACCTACATTTTGCTAGTCCTTGAGCAAAAAGAATAAAATAAAACTACTAATAATAAAATTCCTACTCCATTTTCGCATGGATAATGATTGCACTTAGCCTGTGCAACAAGCCTTTTAAACCTCTAGGTGTCCCTAGTCGGACGAGTGAAGTCTCGTGAGCGTTCTCGTCAACAAGTCACCCACAACCATCTTTATAACTTGTAAAAATTTTATTCAAAATTTTAAATATTTCACTGTCATAAGCTTTTTTCGATAAAATCAACCTCAAATGAAACTTTAGAATTATCAAGAGTAAAACAATCATATGCCCTCCTACATTATGAAAAATAATCCGAAAACATATATCACCAGAATCAATAAAATATATCGAAGACTCGCATGTGTGTGAAATAGTAGTCAAGTGGATACACGACAACTATGAACGTGAAATATAAATCAGATGACTATTTAGTGATGCTTTGACTACAAATCTCACGTTGTTAATTACACTCTAAAATAAAGTCACTTTGAAACAGGTGTAAACACTCATATGTACCCAGGTGCGAGAAAGAATTATTGTGCAAAACAAATAAACTCGCATATGACTCTCAACAACGTACGACACGACAGAAATAAAATAGTCTCATGAATAGATATCGATCGTCAAGTAAATATTATTACTACCATGTTTATACTTCTTTTTCCTTATCGGTCACATATCCAAATCATGTTTCCATAGAATCAACTAGGACTTTATAAGGGTTGTAATATTAGTCAATGGTTAAGGCTTAGAAAAGAACGGTACAAGGGATTCAAAAAGTCCGTAAGTACCTAGGAACAGCCTTAATGTGTAACGCAAGGGCTTTACTACAACGACTAGTTATATCACTTTTTTTTTTCTTTTCTTTATCTCTTTCAAGAGATTCATCTCTTTGTTAATTGTTTTTTTCAATAACAATTTTTTTCTTTTTTATATATATCTTTTTTTACTTCTTTTCTTTTGCTACTCAATACATCATATTTTTTCTAGTCGTTTACTAGCCCAATTTCTTTATGAAAACCATTCTCTAACTACTTTTGGACATAGGGTAGGTAATATTTAATAATGGCAAACTCCATATCGGAGAGGGTAGGATAATAGGTGAACAAAGAAATGGCTTATTTAAAAACGGTTCAAATGGGTTAACAAGGGAAAAATATTTATATTGGGTAGGCCAACGGTCGAAAAGGTTTAATAAAATAGACGGCCTAGTGTCATTTTCCAAAGTCACATGATTCTTCAATGCTATGATGTTAAGGGAAATATAATTTTTTCTTAAACATGGTAATTATAATACCGACTCGACTCTCAATCAAAATAAAAAATAATGAGACTACTCAACGAAATAGTGCGATATGTCAAAGAGATTCGATAAATTTACAACCCTCACAAAGAATGATAGGCTCAACAGCTCATCGGGTTTAGTCTCCACAATTTTACTATTTAGAAATTCAACGTACATTATAGTTCATTTGTTAATATGTATCCATATGACTACGTGCCGTGCAACAAGATATGCAAGTATAAGATATAAAACAATGATTCTACGGATATACAATCTGAAGACATACTTTCATAGATTCGGTAGACATTTGATTATACACTCTATTAATTCTCAAAATTTCAACGAAATCTACTTACAAAAAATAACGCAGCATTGAACAATATTAAGAAATTATTTAAGAAACTGTTTTCATTCATTTAAAGAACAATTACAATGTTTACTTTTCTATTGTCATTACTCCTATTTTATAAAAAAATATTTTATTCTTTTATTTTTATAGATCCTTGGCCGCGATTTGGTGTGGATCAGCTGCGGTCGCGGCGGTGATTGGTGGTCCGGTGGCGGCTGTGTGGCGGCGAGGTGAAGATGATGATGTCAGTAGTGGCCGGAGGTGGTGGTTTGTGGTAATGAAAGAGAGAGAGAAGAGAATCGCCGAGAGGGGGAGAGACGCAGAGAAAGAGAGAGAAAAGAAAATTCTGAGACATTAGGGCATAGCCCTATATTTAAAGGGAAGGGAACCCCGCGCGAGCGAGCTTCGCGCGCGCGGATCCCTCCGCGAGGAGAAGCTGAGGCTCTCCTTTTGACGTCTTGAAATATTTTCTAAGGCAGACCCTCGCGCGAGCGGGCTGCTCTAGCGAGGATCTCGCGGGCGCGATTTCTGGCGCGACCAGAAGCTGAGGCTCTTATTTTTGTTTGTTGAAGAAATTTACTAAGTCTCAACCTCGCGCGAGCGGGCCGTTCCAGTGAGGATCTCGCTCGCGCGATTTGAAGTGCGATCAAGAGCTGAGACTTATTATAAAAACTTTCAAAAATTTTGTCTAAGGGGTTATCGCGCGCGAGCGATCTGCGAGAGCGAAGTCTCGCGCGAGCAGGCCGCGTGCGCGAGATGCTGTTTTCTCGTTTTTCTTGTCTGTTTTCTTTTATACGTGTTGGAAAAGTTAAAATTTGTATCTTTTGGGTATTCAAACATCCAGACATTGGCCAAAAACTACTCACTAGTGTACAAAATTGAAGGAAATTCTAACTAAAACTTGGGTGCCTCCCAAGAAGCGCTAAGTTTTACGTCGCTAGCTCGACCGATGCGCGTGCTCAGTCGAGATAGACTGGATCTACTAGATCTATCGATTCAATTTCTCTTTCATTGGTTTCCTCAGTTCGATACGGCTTAAGCCGTTGTCTGTTTACCTTAAAAGGTGCCCCACCATTTGTATCTTGAATTTCAATTGCTCCATGAGGGAATACTTGTGTTATAACGAACGGACCGTCCCATCGGGACCGTAGCTTACCAGGGAATAATCTTAATTTTGAATTAAATAACCATACGCGTTGTCCAACTTTGAAATTCTTTCTTATGATCATCTTGTCATGGAAAGCTTTAGAACATTCCTTAGATTCTGGAATTTTCATATGCTTCATTTCTTAATTCCTCCAGTTCCTGTAATTGAAGTTTACGATGACATCCTGCCGCTTTTAAGTCTTGGTTGAGTGATTTGATGGCCCAGTATGATCTGTGTTTAAGTTCCACCGGTAGGTGGCACGCTTTTCCAAAGACTAGTCTATAAGGAGACATTCCGATAGGGGTTTTAAAAGCTGTACGATATGCCCATAGCGCATCGGTCAGTCGTTGTGACCAATCTTTATGGTCTGGACGCACCGTTTTTCTAATATACTTTTTATTTCTGGATTTGAAACTTCCACTTGTCCTTGGGTTTGCGAATGGTATGCGGTTCCTACCTTGTGGGTGACGGAGTACTTTCGGACGAGGGCTTCGAAATAACGATTACAGAAATGTTTCCGCCCGTCACTTATAATTGCTCGTGGCGTCCCAAATCGACAAAATATATTATCTTTAATAAAAGAAACCACGACTTTATGGTCATTGGTTCTCGTCGCCACTGCCTCCACCCACTTAGAAACATAGTCGACCGCGACTAAAATATATTCGAAACCACAAGACGATGGGTACAGACCCATAAAGTCGATGCCCCACACATCAAATATTTCAATAATAAGAATTGGGGTCATGGGCATCGCATCACGATGTGACATGTTCCCTGTTTGTTGACAACGTACGCAGTTCTGACATAATTCATGTGCGTCTTTAAACAATGTGGGCCAATATAACCCAGTTTTGAGAACTTTAGCGGCCGTTCGGCGGCCTCCAAACTGACCTCCGTATTCTAGAGAATGACAAAAATTTAATATGGATTTGAATTCACTTTCCGGAACACAACGTCGTATGATTTGATTAGAACAGTGTTTAAATAACAGTGGGTCGTTCGAGTAGTAATGTTTAATTTGAGAAAAGAACCGATCTTTGTCTAAACGAGACCACGTATGTGGGATATATCTCGTAGCTAAGAAATTAACAATGTCGCTGAACCATGGACGATTAATGGCAGATAATGCAAATAATTGCTCGTCTGGAAATGAATCCTTGAGAGGGGTTATATCGTTAGATTCAACAAGGATTCGCGACAAATGGTCAGCGACAACATTTTCGGAACCTTTCTTATCTCGTTAAGGCTAAGAAAGGTCATGTTTGTGGTCGGTCAAATATGACCGATGTTAAGGCTATTGCCGATGCTACTCTGCCACTAGTCACTTGTTAAACTGGGGTACTTGTCTTTTATCATCCTTTCCTCGGTATTGACACCAATGTCCATCGTGTTCTCGGTCTGGATACCGATATCCTCATCTGAAAGATACCATCATTACTAGTAGTTAGATTAGATACCGATCTTTTCTGCATCATTATCCTTATTACCTGTTCATCTGCCTATGTGGTCCAATGATGACGTCCTGAATCTACATGACCATCGCGTGCCTTGGGAAACCCTAATTTAGGGTGTAAACAGATTTATATCCAATTGTGCAGGGAAGACCCAAGTATGGACCCCACTGTTGAAGATCAAGACCAATGAAGACTTAAAATGGGAAGATAACCATCAACAAGCCTTCGAGGGAATTATATAATATTTGTCAATGTCTCCAGTATTAATGCCACCCAAGAAGGGTAGGTATCTCAAAATGTATATATTGTCCTCTGATTGCTCTATAAAAAGTATGTTAGCTCAAGACAATGAGCAAGGCAACGAGTAGGCCGTTTATTATTGATGTATAATTTTGACTCCAATCGAGTAGCGCTATGCGCCAATTGAGAAGTTATGCTTGGCATTGTATTTTTCCTCACAAAAGTTAAGAACATATAGGCTGCGTGTTTCCACTTACACAATATCTCAAACTGATGTGATAAAATAAATGTTGTCAAGACCAATCATGCGAGGCCGATTGGGAAATGGACCTTGGCCTTGATGGAATTCGCAATCCAGTACCGATCACAGCAATCGGTCAAAGGCCAGGCCATAGCCAATTTCTTTGCCGATCACCCCAGATCCTACTGATCTGGGAGAATTGCCTCTAACACCTAAAGTTCTAAACACATCCTTAGCCCCATCGACGTTAATCTTTGATGATTCCAAACACGCAGCAGGTGCTGGGGCAGGTATGGTTATTGTATCACCCAAGTACAAGAAGACAAAAATGTTATTTTGGCTCAATTTCAAGTGCACCAACAATTAGGCCAAATATGAAGCGCTTATCATCAGACTAGAAATACTCTTTGAAATGGGGGCATCATCCGTGCACATAAAGGGAGACTCAAGGCTGGTGATCGGACAGATAGCTGGAGAATTCCAGAAATGAAGTTGGAAACTCTGCCCATAGCACGCTGTGGCCACCCAGCTCATGGAGGCATTTGACGACGTTAGTGTGAGTTATATTCTGAGGACAACAAATACCGAGGCTGATAAGCTGACAAAAATATGATCAGCCTCGTCTTCTGGGAAGAACTTAGAAGACCAAGTTATCACTGTTCATGTCCGATCATTACTGTCAGTTGCAAGGAGAGGTTGGTATACCACAACTAATTCGATCTTGATGGAGGACGACGATTGGAGAATGCCCATCATTGAATACCTGAATCACCAGAATGTCAGGGTAGATCGAAAAGTTAGAATATTTGCAGTCCGATTCATGATGCTTGCTGGAGAATTGTTCAAAAATCCCATCGGTGATGACGTGATTTTAAGGTGTCTAGGTAAGAAACAGGCCATGAAGGTTATGGCCAAATTACATGAAGGGATCTGTGGGGCACATCAGGCCGGTACAAAGATGAAGTGGTTATTGAAAAGATACAATTATTATTGGCCCGGTATGCTAAAAGATTATATCAGCTATGCAAAAGGATGTCAAGCTTGCCATAAGAATGGCCCGATCCAGTATGTGCCAGCTAAGGACTTCCAACCAGTAATCAAACCATGGCCATTCCGAGGACGGGCTATGGATTTAATTTGCAAAATCCTAGCGCCGTCATCAGGCCAGCACTGTTTCATTATAGTGGCTACAGACTACTTTACTAAGTGGGCTGAGGCCAGACCCTGCAAAATGGTGACTCAGGCCACGGTAATAAAGTTTATTAAAGAGCACATTATCCACACGTTCGGCCTGCCAGAGACAATTATGGCCGACCAAAGGTATGTTTTGACAGGAACATAAATGTTGGCTTTTGCAGAAAGCAGGGGGATCAAAATTCTCAATTCTACGCCCTAGTATGCATAGGATAACGGGCAGGCCTAGTCTGCAAACAAGATCCTTAAGGGGATTATTGAGAAGATGATCGATGAAAATCCTAAGGAATGGGACAAGCTCCTGTCCGAAGCTCTATGGGCCTATCGGACATCTAAAAGGTCAAGTACTGGGGCCACACTGTTCATGTTGACCTATGGGCATGACGCTATGTTACCTATGGAAGATACAGTCCGATCGGCCAGAAGGGCTTTACAGAATCATTTTGAGCCTGCTGAGTACATAGAGGCTATGATAGCTGAGTTAGAAGGGCTTGACGAAATAAGGCTCACGGCCTTAGATTCATTAAAGGTGCAAAAGCAACGGGCAGCCCAAGCTTATAACAAAAGGGTGAAAGAGAAGTCTTTTTGCACATAGGATTTGGTATGGAAGGCCATTTTACCTATCGGGGACAAGGATAACCGTTATGGTAAATGGTCGATCAATTGGGAAGGTTCGTTCATCGTCCATCAAGTCAAGAGAGGTGGTGCATATAGGCTACGTGATATAGGTGGGACAGTTCATGTAAAACTAATCAATGGTCAATATTTAAAGTCCTATTAACCTACGTTGTGGGAGACCATCGATCTTGAATATAAACCAAATCCAGAGTTGGAATATGATCAACTTATCAATTATGAACCTGAGCCTGAATGATTAAAGAAAACATCATTTTGCATTAATAGAGTTAAGCACATCTTACTTACAAAATATGCTATAAAGAATAAAAACGTACATGGTACAAAAGATGGGAGTCGGCCTCTAGGCCGACCCTAAATTCCTGAGTTTGGCCCTTAAATCTTCCCAAGTCTTGATAGCTCCAGCCCGATCTCATTTTGCCTTGTCAAGTTTTTGGGCCTATGCTCGGGATATCGGGACACTGGCCTGTAGTTGATCACTGCACTTCTGGGCGTCACCACTAAGTTGGGCCAGTAGTTCATTAATTTTCACTAAGGCTGCATTGTTGGTGACAACTTTGGCCTCGCATTGTTCAAGATGACCCTTAAGTGCAGCAATACGACTATGCAACCAAGCATCCCTGGCCAGCACTTGAGCCCAAGAGGCCTTCTCTACTTCAAACTTAGCCTTGGCACCCTCAAGAAACTTCATTGCTTTTTGCCGAGAGCCCAAGCAAAGTTCTACATCATCTTGAACCTTCAAGGTCAATCGGTCAAGGAGACGGTAGCTTGGGAGTCTTTCCTGTGTCTCACAGAGTAGGGATTGCTGCTCGTCAGAAAGAGAGGGATCGACCATGAGTGTGTTCAAAGCTATTTCAACATCAGTAGCAGGAGGAAGATTAGAGAGGTCTTGATCAGCAAGCCCGAGGAGTAGGTCTTTTGATTGCTGAAGACGTGAAGGAGAGACCACCTCGGGCTCTAGAGGACCAAGTTCAAAAGCACCTAGGTCCAGGTCGGAGAAGAAATCGTCAAATGGGATGTACAGCTCTGGACATATGGGAACGGCCTGTTTAAAAGAGTAGGGGTCAAAAGATGTTTCTAAGAGTTCATGAATGAAATAAGGTAAGAGGCTATAATACCTGGGCATGAGGGCCAAGCGAGGTTGAGATCTCTTGACGAACATCGACCTCACTTGGCTGAGAGGTTGATGGTTGAGAGGACGGCTGACCAAGTCCGCAAGAGGGAGTAGTACTAGTTTCTACCCTTGGGCTAGTAGCGGTCTCTGAAAGTTGAAAGCCTAGGGCAGAGCCCTAGTCATTCGCTTCATCCTCAACCCTTGGAGATGTAGGATCTTCGGAAGTTTAGGAAGGATCAGCCTCAACAGGTTCCCTTGTTGGTTGAGAGGACGATCTTGTGGCAGCACTGGTGTCCTCTTGGCCGAAGGGTACTTCGACTACAATTGGGCCAGCCTGCTCGATTTCTTCTCTAGTGCCTCCATAGTAGTTCCGGCATCGGGCACATCCTCGCTGCTGGAGGAGAGAGTGACTTGTTCAGCAGGATCACCGTCATCATCGTCGCTCGAAGGGGTGAAAGGTGGCACAATGTGTAGTGGCATCACTCTCACGGTGACTTGTTCTAGGTAGGCCGCTGCGGATGTAGGAGATGTGGGAAGATCAGTGGGAAGAGTTTGAGGCTGGATTGGTGGTGGTTGGGGAACTGCTCCGGTCAATGATAAGTCTTCTCTGGAGTCCTCATCAACAAGCTGAAGTGGAAAGGAAAAAGATTAGAACTTAATGATGTAATCGAGCTTAACAGGTCAGAAATAAAGTAATTGTAACCTGAGTTGTTGAGGCCAGTGTTGTTTTCTTCTTCTTTTGGGCAGGGCCTTTGCCCGGAGCTGGCTTGCGAGCCGGTCTCTTTGCAACTTGTTTGCGTCGGGTTGGAGCTGCTGTTGGAGCAGGAGCATCGGCCTCAGCTGTTGATGATGCAGCAAATCGTACGAGGGCCTCAGTAGCGGTATCTTTGAATATGTGGCTTGCCCGATCATTCCACCACTTGGTGAATTCTTCTGATACCACAGGCCAGGAGGAGAAGGGGGTTAAGTTGAATGCGGCCTTGAGCTTGACTGATCGTTCTTTGATTTTCTTCGCCTGCCCTTCATTGACGATAAGGCCGCATTCTACCCAATCAACATTAACAGTGATGGCTGGGGGAATGGGCACAAGCCCGAATTGACGGGCATATAGGGGAACAAAGTAATACTCTGCTCCACATTTATTATTGGTTGAAGGAATACTTGGGCTAAAAATTATGTCCCTATCTACCAAGTACCTAGAGAAGATTTTGTTGTATGTATACTGGGTGCCCGATCCCCAGTTCGCAGGGTTGTGAGGAAGTTGAATAAATGAAGGAAAGTCAAGAGAAGAGAATGGATGGAAGAGAGGAACGGCCCGATTGGCACATCCCTCATAGAAAGGAAAAGCACTCTTTAAAGGAGTGAGAAGAAGGAGCAACGTCTATAAATTGGACAACAAAAATGGGAATGGTCGATAGTGGGCGGTCGACCGTCCTAAATTGTTGGAAATAAGAGTAGAGGTAGACCTGCAGAATCCAGATCGGGCTGCCTCCAGCACTATAGCCCGAGTGCACGAAGTCCGTTGTGCCTCGAACAAGGTGAGCCCAGACTAGGGTGGCCAGAGATAGTGGCTTCCCAGCAGCAAGGGCTAAGGCAAGAGTAGTGTACTTCTTGGAGCAGAAGAGGAATCTATTTAGCTTGTATTTGAGGAAGGCCGTATGTTCAGCATCGGACACTTCGGTCTTGTCAGCACCTATGCAAGCTGTTAAGAAGCTGCCGAAGGCTGTGATGGGTCGATAGGAAATGGCCTCGTCTCTTATGGATTCTTGTTGGGGGTAGGAAAAGCTGGCTGATCCAACATCCATAAAGCCCGGCATGACATCCTGCCCGTGTGGATGTAGCCCGAGCAGATAGCTGATGTCTTTAATAGTGGGGGCCATCGGACCACAACGGAAGAGGAACCCCGTTGTAAGAGAACAACCAGAAGAGGAGAGCAGCGAAGAAGAGGGGACTATCCATTTCAATCCTTGAGCGGTTGAGCATAATGGCGTCATAGATGCCCATTCGCTTCCAGATATCGGCCTTGGAGGCTGATACCCTAACTACCCATTGTCCCAGTCAGCTATAGGAGTAGGCCAGCCCCTAATGGGGTGTGAAGCAGTCCAAAATTTGCTCCAATGGGCAGGTACCTGGAGAAACGATTCGTTTCCCACTAGTGAAAAATAAGGATTGAATGCTACTGGTAAATCACTATGGAACACCGCACCGAGACCTGGTGCTATCGGGGAACCATCGGGGGAGTTATAGTGAGTCAGGTAATCCGTGGAGATGTCGGTGGCATGGGTTTTGGCCAGTGTCCTCACTTCTCTACATCTGTTCTGTGGTGGTGGTGGAGTGTCGACAAAAGGTTTCTTGCCTTTGGAAGTGATCGTCGGAGCTGTTTTAGGAGCCATTTTTGCAGAAGGGATGGAGGATTACTTCACCGGAAGGAATGGAGTTTGTAGAGAGAGAAGCTCTAGATGCTTGGGATTTTAGAAAGAGAGAGAATACGCAAATGAAGGAGGTAAAGAGATTTTTTGAAAATCTTACAGCTTTATACCATGCGCATTAAATGGGAAGTGACTGGTGGGATTCTCTAGATCTGACAAATCTTTGTATGGCTAACACGTGGCTATTTTAAAATTTAAAACGTCGCATCAATCAAGGCGGGACGTTTGATATGACCTTTTGGGGGGCAATTGTTTGCAGCCAAAAACCGCCAAAGGTTTTTGAGCCCGAGTAGCATGAAGTTTGGATAGAGGGGAGGCCGGCCTAGGGAATCTATGATTCATCGGACTCAGGTGGAGATTGTAAGCCTGATGGTAGGGACAAGGCTGTTGGGTGTTGTGGTATGAGCTCGATTGGAAAGGATGGGCATGGGTCAGGATTATCATGCATGAGGATAACATAAAAAAATGCAACGTAAGCCCGACGGTGGATCAAAGCAGCAAGGAGGCCAATCGGACACCGTGTAATGAAGGATGGCTATATGAGTCTCGGTCGGCCAAAGGCATTCTTAAAAAGGTGATCGAGCATGAAAGAGAGTGCTGAAATTGGTTGAGCCCGATTCAGCTGAAAGAAGTGGTTGACAAGACCGATGAAAAGTTCGATCGATCGAGTTTAGTTCGATCGATCGAAGGTTCGATCGATTGAACTCTCCTCAATTGCTTGAACTTCTCTGATTTTGATAGCTCTGTGCACCGATGGGAGAATGGCCATAACTTTTCACTCAGATCTCAGATTGACCTCCTGTTTGCGGCCACGCGACCGTAACTCAAAGATCTACATTTGATATGTCTGGGAAAAGATTCCAAATCTGAAGTCTTCATTATAAAAATTGGCATTTTCTCAGCTACTTCTGTTGTTCTCTTCACCAGAATCACTTTTCTTTAACTCCACTTCATTGCTTTACATCCTAATACCTATAAAACAATGCAAAAACATATATTTTAGCATTAACACAATAAAAAGAACATTGTTAATAGAATGCACCTAAATGTAGGGACTTTGGGGATAAAAGTATGCATAAAATACCACGTAATACACTATAAATATGCAATTTTCACCTCGAATCAGGTAGTATAGGCAGAGTCTCCAAGTAGAGGTGATTAGGGAAAATGCCAACTTCTGGATGCGGGAGTACCGGCTTTCTGCGCCTTGGAGGCCTCGGTTGGTATGGTAGAACGAGAATTGTACCCCGTGCTCTTCTCGGACAAGTGCTGAGCTCACTACTAAAGGAGACACCACCAAATACAAGAACAACTCCTCCTTTAGTACGGGTGTGGAGAATAGAGGGGGCAATGTAAGGTACTTCTTGAGTTCTTGGAATGTCTCCTCGCACTCCTTTGACCATTGAAAAGCCTTATGGAGAATCTTGAAAAATGGGAGGCACCGGTCGTTAGCTCTGGAAACGAATCTATTTAGTGTGGCCACCCGACTGGCCAAGCTCTATACATCTTTGGTTGACCGAAGTGGCTGCATGTTGATTCCTCCCCTGCTAACCAAGTGCCCTAAAAATTTCCCGGACGAGACTCTGAACGTGAATTAAGTTGGGTTCAACCTCATCCAAAATTTTCTTAGGATGCTGAAGGCCCCTGTCAGATGCTCAATGTGGTCGGTATTGTCTCAGCTTTTTACCATGAGATCGTCTACATATACCTCCATCAACTTACCGATCAAGTCCCTGAACATGTAATTGACCAGGCATTGGTATGTTTCCTCGTCATTTTTGAGGACGAAAGGCATCACCCTTGTAGCAATATGTGCCTTGGTCGGTGATGAAAAAAGTCTTCTCCTCGTCCCCGAGGTTCATGCTAATCCGGCTATACCCCGAGTAGGCGTCCATAAATGAAAGAAGTGAATGACTGGATGTGGCATCCACAAGGAGGTCTATCCTAGGCAGCGGATAGCAATCCTTGGGACAGGCTTTATTTAAGTCGATAAAATCCATACCACATTCTCCACTTCCCCATTGCTCTTCCTCACTAGAACCACATTGGCCAACTAGTCGGGATAGTGGACTTCTACGATAGATTTAGCTTTTACGAGCTTCTCCACTTCTTCATGCACCGCCACTTATTGCTAAGGGGCCATGCCCCTCCCCTTCTGCTTCACCGGTCAGGAATCGGGGTTAATACTGAGATGGTGAGACATGACCTATGGGACAATCCCTGGCATATCTTTTTGGCACCAAGCGAAGATATCCTGGTTCTCTCCCAGGAACTCGATCAACCTTTTCCTCAAACTCAGGTCTAGGAGAGTGCCAATACTCACGAACCGACTGGGGAATGCAGGGTCAAGCACCACCAGTTTTGATTTCTCCACCGGGACTACTTCATCCTTCATGTCCCTCAGGTCCATCTCCTTAACGTTTAACGTTTCAGTAATTGCTTGACAGTGCAGGGAGCTGACAAAGCAACTTCGTACGGCTGGCTGATCTCCACGTAAACTTCCCGGGCCTTAGGGGTCAGTAACTTGACCACTAGAGCATAGGTAAACTCATACTCTTTGGCTTTATTGAGCGCCAACCTCCCGAGGAAGACGTTGCATGCAGATGGAGCCTCCATAACCACATAGTTTGAGAGCACAGAGACCTACTGGGGATGGGTACCCATAAGTACCGGGAGCTCAATCATACTGAGTGGCTGCATGCTCGAGCCATTAAATCTGACCAAGGATTTGGTAACCGGCCGAAGTCTGTCCCTTGAGATCCCCAACTGGTCAAACGTTGAGGCAAAGAGAATGTCGGAGGAACTGCCGGTGTCCACCAATATTTTCTTGACCGTGTAGTTGGCTATGAAAATTGTTACTACCAGCGGGTCATCGTGGGGGCAGTGCAAGCCCTTCACATCATTGGATTAGAATGTTAAAACATCAGTTAGTCGGGAGTCAGTGGATTGGACGTGCCAAACATCCGCTCTTGATGCCCGAGCATGCCTCTACCTAGCCGACTGTGAGTCCCCTCTGCCCGAGGTTCCTCTAGAGATCACATTAATTTGCCCGAGTGGTTGAGGCTGATCGAGGATTCTAGTGTCTGGCCTAGATTGCCTATCTACCATGATAAACTTGGCTAGATGGCCCTATTCTATTAGCCTCTCGATGGCCATTTTGAGCTTAAAGCAATCTTCTATGTCGTGACCATTGTCCTTGTGATACCGGCAATATTTATCCTAATCTCTCTTCCCAGGAGGGCTTTTTAGCTTTGCCCGTTGTTGGAGGAGCCTCTTGGTTTCACCGACATCTATGACTTCATGAATAGGCCGAGAAAGGGGTGTAAAAGTAATTAAAGCCTACTCTCGACCATCTTTTTGTTGGTTCAGCTTTAGCTTCTTCCCCGAGCCCTTCTCAAAGCCATCACGCTTTCGTTTGGCCCTCGGGAACTTATCTCCTACAAGGCTAGCACACTTAGCTTTCAGGAATTCCTCTGGATCAATGTGTTTTCCCACCCTTTCTGAGAGCTCAACCAAAGTGTCCTGACCAAAAGGCCATAATCATGACTGTTGCATTCCTGAAAGTAGAAGGCCATAATCAAAACTTTGGTGTGTTGTACTCTCGACCAGCGGGCCATAATCGCGACCATTTCATTCAGGTTGTGAATCTGCAGCCTTTGCTAATTAAAACGGTCAATGTAATCTTTTAGGGACTCCCCCTTACGTTGCTTGACGGTCAGTAATTGAGTGTTTGACTGTGACCGGTCAAGCATTCCCACTAACTATCCGATGATGAGCTTACTGAGTGCTTTAAAGTTGATGATCATTTGGGGTTTGAGGATGTGGAATCACTACACTGTAACCCCCTTGAGGGTACCGAGAAAGGCAAGGCATAGTAGTTCATCAGTAGTGGTAACTAGTGCCATTTGGGCTTTATAATTCCGGACATGATCCAACGGGCTTCCCAAACCATCATAAGAATTGAGGTGCGATGAGTTGAACTTCTGCGAGATTGGGAATCCTGTGACCCGGGTGGTGAAAGGCGACTCCATTTCCATATTGGTGTGATCATGGCGTGACTTATGGCTTAGTTTCTCAATCTACTTCTGCAGGTCCTCGATCTGGGCCTTGACAACCGTCTGACAGGTTTTTCGTTCTTTGTCCGAATAGTACATCCGGTCAGACGATGAGGCCTCTTCCTCGAAGCACATTATCCTTGGGGATAGGGTCCGACTTTAGCTCAGGGTAATCATGTGCCTAAGATCCTCACGGCTCTTGGCCGGGGGGTCCTTGGTCGAATACCGAGTAGTTCGATCTTGCCCCTCTCCTCAGGCAGGGCAGGTATTGTTTATGATTTCTCTAGCATCCCCCACTCGACGTAGGTTGGCCTGGGGGCACCACCGGGTCTGCTCGGGAGCCTGGCTACACTCATCGCTCCCGAACCAACCCAGATCTTGCGTTGATATAGGCTCAGTGTGTGCGCGCCTTCGGACCTGTACACACTCCCGATCGTGCACGCCCTTCCTGGGGGCGGGCTAGTAATGCTTTGATCTGCTGTTGAGTTTTTCGCTGGCCCTCCTGGAGTTGTGCAAGGGCAGCGGTAACCTAGTTAGAGGTCATTGAAGCAGCCTGTTGCCTGGCTTGTGAATCTGTCTAACCTTCTAGAGCAGCGATTTTCTTACCCTTGTTCGACGGTATGTTTGTCAGTAAAAATTTGCTTTCGGGAAAAGTTGTTGTCGCTTTCCCACAGACGGCGCCAAGCTGATGATGCCAAAAATTCGTATGAGAGTTTAGTGAATAACTTAGAGAGAGAAAGAACAAGACATAAGGGATTATATGTGGTTCGGCCCTATTAATGACGTGACCTACGTCCACGTGTACGCCGGGGCTTGTTTTACTAACAGATCACCAGCGGTGTTTGGTGAGCAAACAAAGAAGGCGGCACTACCAGTAAACCGACCGGGTATATGCGTATATGTGTATTAATCTTTTTCTGTGAGATCCGAATCCCCCTTAATGGGGGCGAGTGGACCCTTTTGTAAGTGTAAAAAACCATCCCTATAAGGTAAGTTAATAGATTAAGAAACCCAATCTAACAACAATCAATCATGAGAGTTTCCTAAGTGGTTTAGGACACAACTTGCACCTTCTATAAGTCTTCTGGGTGAACTAGGAAATTGATCGGATGCTTATGGAGCAAGCTACGCGACAGGCTTAGGCCACAACTACTAAGAGATGGGCCTCCCTCGTAAGCCCAAGTTATGGGTCGAGGTCAGGCGGTCATGGGTCAAACAACCCAGGGTAGTTGTGCAACAGGTGTCCACTCCAGATGACCTGGCATTGCGTACTCAGGCGGCAACCAGACTTTGACCTGATACTTTTATATGTATCAAGAGGTTTCAAAAATATTCTATATATATCTCTTATAAGCAGTTACATATAGTATGCCAAGTAATGCTTCTATCTAGCCAAAAGATGAGATTTTGGAACTAACAGTCCGATGTACAAAATGTAGGAGTCATTGCCCCATATGCATTCTAATGCTAACGTATAATATCCAATAAGACCAAAAGTGGGACTACCTAGTCCAATATTTACAACATGCTCATAAGCATAAAGCTAAACATGCCTACCAGGGGCCACAGGACCAACGACGCTAAACTCTGGAATAGTGAATTAGGATATCGCTACTACTCTCAACATCAGACACTGGAGGTGGGGCACCCACCATGCCCATGAGCGCTATAGGTAGCTTTGGGAGTGGCTCGGGCATCTCGATGTCATGAAGATCAAGCTCCTGCTTATGAATACCTCAACGACTGCCAACATCGTAGGAGCAACCACAGCGACCTCAAGTGCAGCTACTACTGGAGCTATAGCTGGTAGCGGAGCAGCCTGAAGTGCCAAGTGCAACTATACCATCTACATCTCTATAGGTAGATAGAGGTCAGGGAAAAAAATCCTCCTAATCCTCTCCTCTACTATCAATCTGTCTATCTAGGCCTGATAGAAGGCCTCTAACTGAACTTGGTGAAGGTCCACCATCCCTCGGTGTGGACGGCCCTCCAGTTACTATTCTCTACGCTGATAGTAGCCTGGAACTATATCATAGTAAGATAGATCTCTAAGTCGTGTGGTGCTATCCCGTTGGGGCCAATCACATATCCGCTAATATCATCTGGTACGTGATATGGGTCCATGATGATAACCTAAGAAAAGCAAACTATCTTATATCAGGGCTAATCTTAATACATCTGGATGTCAGATCCTAAGTACGGAGGACACTCGACTACTCTGATCCTTTTGCTATCATAACCTATATCTAGGCTTAAGCCTAATTATACAACCAAGTCTCTGATACCAACAATCCTGTCACGCCCCAACATTGTAAAATAGGGAAAAATTTTCATTTTCATTTTGGACCCATAGGTCATGACAGATGATGAATCGCTTGTCCTGTACTTAACTTAATATATACCCAAAAAATAGAATAAAGTAGGAGGGAAGAAAGTATAAATTATTACAACTTCAAATATTACATAGGCTTAAATTCAAATATCCTAAAGGCACAGACCGCCTTAATCAAATCAAACACTATCCATATCCTTATCACAACTTTATTATATTACAAAATTAATGCTGCAGGCTCCTCTAGCTGGCATAATCATATTGCCTTGCATAACCATTTCCTAAACATTTTGGATGTCCAGGACAAAATGAAGTCATCAACTAATGAAAGCCGAGTGAGTATAACGAACACACAAGCAATGTATATAAAAGTGCATAAACAATTATGATTATTGTTTAGTACCTTAGAGTACAGTTAATTCATTATTCCATTCATCGCATACTTGCAATAAATAATAGTTTGAGTAATGAATGATTAAGGCCGTGCATGAACAATCAAACCATCTCATCTCACAGACTCTTTTATCTTGATCACAATCTATTGACTCATTCGGTTCACCTAGAACCATCCAGCATAGTGCTATTAGTTTAGAAGGTCTTTCGATATGTCTGTCGTATTTAGGGCAGCCTAGATGTACCTAGACATTCAAGGTTACAATAACTTATTGAATACATTAATTATTCTACCATATCTGAAGCGGCCTAGAATAATTTAAAGCTACCACAAGACTGACCTACCATATCAAAAGTGGCCTGGGCTCAAGCCTCTTAATTAATCTACCATATTTGTAGCGGTCTGGAATAATTAAGGCTATCACAAGACTCTGATTGACCTACCGTATCAAAAGCGGCCTTGGTTGAATCCTTCTTAATTAACCTACCGTATCTCAAGCGGCCTGGGATAATTAAGGTTACTCATCCCGAGACATTCCCTTTTTACCCATTTTTACAACATATATGCTAACCAATGACCCCTTTCCATACATACCATCTCGACTATGCAAATGAGTAATTTATTCTCTTTCTTGTTTATATAAAGGCATCAGAGCATTTTCTATTTTTCCTTAATATTGTATCAGAGCTATTTATATTTGTATACAACAAATGATATTCAGAGTGACTGATTTCTACTCTCGTATAGAGGTACCAAAGCTAATTAAAAATATGGTTATTATGAATTAAAACAACATAGACCAAAAAAGTCAACCGCTGTCCCAGATTGGCCAAAACGGCTAAATATAGTAAAAAAATAAGATTTTCGATTCAAGAGTTAAAAAGTCCGGCAAATTGTTCATCTTGATCCCCATCTATCAAAAATGATTTTTAAGAATTTTCAAAAGGAAGGGACCTAGTATAAATAATGTCCCAATATCATGTGCTGTGCAAAATTTGGAAATTTTGCCTTCGAAGAGAAAGTTGACTTTTATCTATAAGGAATTGATTTTTAAAAGTATTTTTATTGAATCCAAATGGGGGGTATTTCGTTATATACATTAATGACTTAAGTAAAATAATACATGCTTAAATGTTATGATTGGAATTAACATGCAGTGAAAGCATTATTTAGTAAAACTAGAAAAACTGTCTCGTGAAACAGATCTTTCTGTCACAGAGAGGCGGGACCGATCATGGTCGCTACCGGTCCTGATACTTATATGGGACTAGTCATGGTCGGGACCGGTCCTGGGTATGTTTTGCGACCGGTTCTGGGTCGTCTTCTTCCTCAGGACTATGCAGTTGCAGAGTATATACGAGTTTTACACGTCTTAACGATACAACAAGTATAATATACCATTCTCTTCATTTTTCTGCATAGATTATGAATATATAAATCTTGTTTTCCAATTTCTAATGTATCTCTACTCATTGATGAAAATCCAAGAGTCGTCAAAAGTACGATTTCGCCGTACGTCGCAACTTTCACAAATTAAGTTCTAATATTTGAAACAGAGCTCAATGGGATTATAATCTTCCATTCCCAATTTACAAAAATCATTTTGGTTGAGTTTGGTGAGACCTCCATTTTTAATCTTCCATAACTATATATGTGTGCATATATATATATATGTATATCTCTAAAATTGATAACTCTGGCTTGTGCGTAATGACTGATATTACATTATAAGTGAGTTCGAGACACTCACAGTGTGCTAGATTGAGTTGTGCTACTTGCCGAAGAAAGACGAAATTTCATGATATAGGCTATGGCCTCTTTGAAGCTTGGAGAGCTCACTGTGAGACTTTTATATTTGTTTATCTTTCTTTTCGTCCAATTTCCAGAACATATAAGTGACTGGATGTGTATGCTCTAGAGTGATTGAGAGAGCAAGGGCAAATGAGAGCTTGTGGATTTTGAAATATATATGCACAATGTATAGTTTTGCTTTTATGTTTGTGCATAATTTCTGAGAGGAAGAGAGAGAGAGAGACTAAGAGAGAGATAGAGAGAGAGAGAGAGAGAGAGAGAGAGAGAGCAAATGGAGAAGAGAAAGAGAGCTTCAGAGTTTGCTTATACTTTGTGAAGCTGAAATGTGTGTGTGTGTTTGAACTGCAATGTGCAACTTATATTGGCAAAAAAGGAATTGGATTGTATTTGTAAAGTCTGAATGTAACTAAGAGGTTTGGAAGTTGGTAAGCCAATGATCAATGAATATAACAGCTGTATGACTGATGGCTTCAAATCAGCTCGTAAAATAATTCATCCAGTTTGGTTAAATCAATTCGGTTAGTTAGTTCAGTTAGATAATCCAGTTGGTCTAGGTGGTCAAGGAAAATACCCAAATAATTATTAGGGACTAAAAATGTAAGCAATGTGATAAAATATTTATTAATGGATTTAATCCCAAATTATAGGGTAGCTTAGGGGCAGAATCTAAAGCATGATAATACTAATTAAAATTACTAAAGGGGTCACAAAATTAAAGCCATGTAATTTGAATTAATCAACACACTATTATTTATGGAAAATAATGTCACTATTAAAAATAATACTCAATAGTAAAATAAAATGGCGTTGTATTAACAATTAACAACACGAGCATTAATATTTATTTATCCAAATGATACCACAACTACAATTAACATATAGTAGTAAAATATATATTGACATTTTATTTATTATTAAAGGTGCGAAAATACAGGTTTCTATAGAAAGTCCCCAGATATGAAGAATTGAGGGCACTGCAGCTAGAAAATAGCCGAGAAATGATGATTTCCAGCGAACTCCCGTTGTTTGGGGTTGATTACGTGTTGTCTTAGAAGATGGACATTTGGGTCTACTATCGCTCAAGATATCTAGAAAGGGTTTGCAGAAGATGAATCAGAATACAGAATCATTGAAACCATGATCAAGAAGTTCAGAAAGGGTCAAAATAAGACCGATGTGTTGCAAGAATGATTTAGCTGGTCGAAGCACCGATATGAGTCTCAAATTGAACCTGCAGGGCCTCCAGAATATGAGCCTTTTACTCACATCTTAGAAATCTCAGAAATCTCAAATATCTCCAGCAAAGATTTCTCAGATATCGTCAGAATTACCTCCAAAAGCAAGGTATACTTCAGTAATCTGTGAAATCAAAACCCGTACATCTCTCAGAGTCCTAGAATCTCTCTAGCAGAGAAATTTGAGAAATCGTGTATCAGAATTACCTCCAGATGAAGGGTATCTCTCATAATCGCTTATCAGAATTACCTCTAGAGATAGGGTATATCTCAGCATCGTATATGAGAATTACCACTAGAGGAAGGGTATATCTCAGTATCATGTATCAGGGTTGCCACCAGAAGTAGGGTTTCTCTTAGAATCGTGTATCAGAGATATGGATGACACCTACAAGCCTCAAACTTAGAAGAAAGACTCTGACAAGACTCCGACAAGACTTCAGGAATCATCCAAGATACATACAACATACTTCTCTTTAGACATATTCGACTGTGAGAGTCAGCCGTTGCATCCCATGCATTAGATTCTGCATCTAGAACTTCTAAGGACAATTCCTCTAGCACTTGTACATTCACATTTTCATACTACATCAGCAACCTAGGATAGGAGCATTTCATCTGTATTGTTGCTTGTGTGTTCTCCATCTTCTCGCAAGCTTGAACTATGCCCTAGTCTGATTCCTAGAAAGGATACATAGGCAATTCCAACGAAGCACGACCAACAGCAACCTCAATTTAGCAGCGTCTACCCAGTATTGCATTGCATTATTGCATTCATAATTTCTTGATTTTCTCAGATTTTCAATTTCTTGATTTTTATGAACTTTTGTCTTTTTTTCTAAAACTTCTCAGTATAGTCATTGGGTGCCTTCTGGCTTTGGCACTCACTTGTTGTTCACATTGTTCACCACAAACTGTGCCAAATAGGGGCAAACTGTAGACACCCAATTTTGACCACACTGTTAGAATTTAGGGTGCACAACGTCTTGGAGGATTCAATGATGAAAAGTACCCCGTGGAAGGTATTGGATTCCATATAATTGAAAGATCGAACTTCAGAAAGTGACTTCAAGCTCAGAAAAGCCCTTTTCCATACATATATCCCAGTTTTGTCAAAATCGTCTCTCAAAATTCATATTCACTCAGGGTTATTTGAACATGAAGTGTTCTAAACGCAATATTCTAGGTATCCAGAGATTCAATTTCAAAGAAAAACTCGAAATCAATACACATTGAAAATTTTGGAGGACTTCAATACTTTAATTGTCCTTCAATTCTCATTGCAAATCCTCTGGGAATATTGTTACTGAAATTCAACTCAATAGCTTTCCAATGCTACGTAAACGAACGATTTCAGACACTAAAAATCTTTCTTCTAAAAATTTGGAAAAGCAGTGTATGTAATTTTTGAAATAGGGCATGAAGGCAACTAGGGGACCAAGAAAAACAGATGGCGGGTCCTACCAAGGGGGTGGTAGTTCACCCCTTAACCGCCACCTACATATGGCATTCTCATTACGAGAAACTTCCCAAAAACTATGTTGAGTTCCTGACCCTTCTAGGAAGTTTCCACTGCGAGAAAACTGCCCAAAATTTGCGTTTAGGCATTGAAATGGCCATTTTAACCATTTTCTAATCTCTAAAATCTCTATTTTAACCCTAAACCTTAAGAATTAAGTTTTTAAAATTCTATATATAGATGCCTTGAATCTCATATGAGGGGATCTTAGGCTTGAAGAAGGTTGAATACATCTTGGAATATCTTAAGCACACCTACAAGATATAGAAGAATATACTTAAAATTCAAGAGATTTCTAGAGAGAGAATAGTGAATTATGAATAGAATTCCCTTAAAACTAATCTCAAGATAATTAAATTAGAGAATTAAAGAATAAATTTGACATCAATTGCCTCCCTTAATTTCCACCATGGATGAGTGCTTAAAGAACATGAAGAACACTTGAAGAAAAAGATCCTTCAATTCAACTTTGAATACATAATTGAGAATCCTCCAAGAGGTAAATTTTATGTGCTTGGTTGTGATTAGCATATTACATATTGATACTACTTGCATTCACGTAAAATAAGTTTTCTAAAATAAAAATCTAAAACCATTTAGACACATTCGTAAACATTGGATGTTTATGGGTAATGTTTAAAAGCAATTTTTCAAAAAGCAAAATTCTTTACTACTAAAACTAGTGGAAGAGTGTCTTATTAATAATACCCAGACCTTCCATTAATGGTCCACTATAAGTTGAGTGGACTATTTTCTTTCACCCAGCCATGGGTGATCATTCTATACGGAGGATGCAATATTCATTGGTTACAAGATGTGAACTTCCTACGGATAGGATCAATTAGACATGTCAGAGGGGGACCACCACACAGAGGCACTACTTGAGGCAGTTGTGATAAGATCCTAGTTAATGGTACACTCTAGCTAAGCTATGGATAAGGGATCTCACACGGGGCATTATTCAAAAACTTAGAGATCAAAAGGGATCGGGAGTCATAACTTATTTTGAAAGAGTTGCATAGCGGACAAGTCATGATTAATCGAAAGATCGAATATTGACCACCACACAGAGGCTTTATTCATTCGTTTTGATATTTCAGTGACTTTGTTTTTGAAATAAGAGTTTTAAGGATTATTTTATTTCAAACTGTCAAATTCTGCTATCCATATTTATTTTGTATTTTGTTTTTTTTTTCAATAAATCATAATTTCGAAATCTACTTTTAGTCCACTTGCCACAATACTCACTTAGAACAAGTTAACTAGAAATAACTACATAGAATAGAAACGTAACCTTGACAATGTTTTAACTATAAAGGATCACATACATGCCTTCACCACCCCATGTCCTGAAGAACCAGCTACAAATGCTTCAGCAACTGCTAGACGCGAGTTTGATAAATGGAAGAAATCGAATGGAATGGACTGTTGCTACATTCTGGCCTCTATGGCTGGTGCGTTGCTACACCAATTTGAATTGAATGATTCTGCCAGTGCCATTATCAAGAGCCTGTGGAACATGGAAGACCTGCAAGACAGGTTATTATGCAAAAGATAATGAGTACAAAGATGTTGGAAGGGATTCCAGTCAAAAAACATGTTTTAAAAATGATTGGTTATTTAAATGAACTAGAGACCCTGGGTGCCAACATCGACGTACAGACCTAAGTTGATATGATCCTCAATTTGCTGTCACCGCCATTTGCTCAATTTAAACATAACTATAATATGAATCAAATGAATTTCTTTATGAGCGAATTAATGAGTTCTTTACAGGCAGCAAAAGGGGTGATTAAAACTGGGGGCAACGTATTGAATGTTGAGAAAAGCACTTCTTCTTTCCGATCTTTGCCAAAAGGTAAGAAAGGGAAAAAGAAGGCTGGCACAGGTAATCTAAGTGTTGGACCGGTTCTTAAGATTAATTAATTTAAGGAAAAAGGTAAGGGCAAGGGAAAGGTGGATCGCCAAGGCAAAGGAAAGTGTTTTCAATACGGTGAGAAGGGCAACTTGAAGAGGAACTATCTACAATTCTTAGCTACAAGAGTCGAAGGTATGATCAAATCACATGTGATTAAAGTAAGTTTTATAACGGATACTTTAAACACTTGGTGCATTGATTCTGGTGTGACTAACCATATCTATAATTCATTGCAGGGGTTTAGATCAACCAGGAAATGTAGTGATGGGGAGATCGTGCTGACTCTGGGATCTAGTGCGACCGTTTCTACAGTTGTTATATGACTGGTAGTTTTAGAATTTGAGGACAATAAGACTTTAGTTTTATCAGATGTAATTTATGTCCCTTTAATGAGACCTGATTTAATTTCAATTTTTGATTTATCAAATAAAAGTTATTCTTATTATTTTGGAACTGAAGTGGTCATTAAAAGGAATGGTTCTTTTTATATGTAATGGTGTTAAATCTATTGGCTTGTATGTGATCACTCCAAATATTTCTAATAATTCTAATATGGAACTTAATAACTCAATGGTAACTGTACCATCTAAAAGAAAGGAACCTTCCACTAAACCAACAAGGCTTTAGCACATGAGACTTGGCCATATCAATCAAAAAGGGATCGTAGGTGATTTGATTCTTGAACCAATGCAAGTAAGGGAGTCTTGTTTAGAGGGTAAGATAACCAAAAGGCACTTTCCTGCAAAGGGCAATAGGTCTAATGCATTATTGGAATTAGTTCAAACTGATGTATGTGGACCAATAAATATTAGAGCAAGGGGTGGTTATGAATATTTCATAACATTTACTGATGACCACTCAAGGTATGGATATGTTTACCTAATGCTGCATAACTCTGGAGCCTTTAAAAAGTTGAAAGAGTTTAGGCTGAAGTGGAGAAACAATTGGGCAGACATATTAAGGCCATTCGATCTAATTGAGGTGGCGAGTATCTCTCTAATGGGTTTATTGATCACCTTGTATAGAATGTGATTCTATCACAGTTGATTACACCCGGTAGACCTTAGTAGAATGGTGAAGCGAAGAGAAGGATCTGGACTCTTTTAGACATGACTAGTTCAATGATGAGTTATTTCGAGTTGCCATTATTTCTTTGGGGTTATGCTTTGAAAACTATGGCATACATTCTAAATATTGTTCCAAGCAAATCCGTTCCTAAGACACCACGGGAGATGTGAATTGGACACAAGCCCTCTTCGCAACATCTCTGGATATAGGGGTGTCCAACATATGTACTAAAAGGAAAGATGAGCAAATTGGAAACTATATCAGAAGTATGTTACTTTATAGGTTATCCAAAGGGTACTTATGAATGGTATTTTTATGATCCAAGAGAACAGAAAGTGTTTGTTAGTACAAATGCTGTTTTCTTGGAGGATGATTATATCAAGAACCATACGCCTAAGGGAAGGATAGATCTAAAAGTGATAGAAGGAGAACCCTCAATCCTACTCGTAATTGATAACGATGTAAGACAAGAAAATACCACTTCTTCACCCATTTTTGCATTGTTATATTGTCATAGCGGGAGAGATACATGTTCTTATGAAAAGTTTTTGAAGCTATCTCCATAGAATCTGAATCTGATCCTACCATATATGAAGAGGCAATGGCTGATGTTGATTTTACTCATTATGTTAAAGCTACAAAGGCTAAATTAGAATCTATGAATTCTAATCAGGTTTGGGATCTTGTAGAACTTCCTATCAATATTAAACCCATTGGCTATAAGTGGGTCTATAAGAGGAAAAGAGGATGTGATGGAAAGGTTGAGACCTTTAAGGCAAGGTTTGTAGCAAAAGGTTATACTTAAAGATAGGGCATTGACTTTGAGGAAACCTTCTTGCGGTAGCAATGCTCATGTCCATCAGAATACTCTTACCCATTACGGCATACCTAGATTATAAGATATAGCAGATGAACATCAAGACTGTATTCTTAAATGGCAATCTTGAGGACATCTATACGTAGCAACCAGAAGGGTTCATAGCTCGTGGGAAAGGTAACTTGGTATGCAAGTTGCAAAAGTCCATTTATGGGCTTAAGCAGGCATCCAGTAGTTAGAACATTCATTTTGACCAAGCGGTGAAATCGTTTAGTTTCATACAGACCTGGATGAACCTTGTGTATACAAAAAGTGTGAAGGCAAAGTGGTGGATTTTTTCTATTCATTTTCAATTTTGATTTCCTCTTTCTACTTTAGTTTAGATCCATGCAATCAAGACTATATCTATGTATCTATTTTGAATTCTATGACGGTTTGGAAGTATGATCTATGAGAAGGATGATTCTTATGTGCATACCAATCTCTTGATTATTCCTATTACCTAGAATTCCTATTGAATTTCATCTCCAATAGGATATTTGTTAGTCCATTTGATCCATGATCTAGAGTTCATCATAGAACTTGAGGGCTAAATTGATTGGAAATCATGATAATTAAGTTGATCTATGAATTTGATCACTCTAACAAGCTTCAACCATCACCTGAGATGTTTTCCTCTCACTTTAAAATGAATTAGATAAAATTCAGCAAAACAAATTGGTTTTGTCCATAAGATTTGGTCCACCAAAATCCATAGTTTGATGGATTTCAAATTTTTTGGGTAAACTTTGATTTCATTCGATCTGTTTTGAGAACCTCTAGGATCCATATGCTATTTCTAGAAATTGTTGAGAAATCGGTTGACAAATTTGAACATAGTCTTTTTGTGCTTGAATTTCAGAAAATCTATAATAGTTATCAATATTTTGGTTTTTGGCGATGATTCCTAACTCATGTATCTATATGCCGATGTAATATCGTGAGCATACGATTGAAGTTGATACAGCTATTTTGGAATTTTCTAAGTTTAACTACAATCATGATTATGTATACAAAATGGTCATACTTTGATCACTCAAAAAAAAATTGATGCATAAAAACTTTGTTTAGAAATCATCTAGAATAAATTGATGAGAGATCAAAAGCTTAAATTAACTTGATTAACATGATTCATGAACTTCTACGATGTTTTATATTCCCTTGTCAAATGATACCAAACTTCCAGAATAACAGAGTGTATTTGAAACAAATTTTTAGAAACCTTAAGATCATGATATGTCCATGTGATTATTTTTTTCATAAACTACACTGAAGTAGCTTTCTTTGGACACAAAATAGATCTTCACATGGTTTTTATAGAATTAATTATGATTTTTTACAAGAACAGTGGACATTCCTGGTCCACTTTTCCCAAAACTCTTATTTCTCGAACTTTAAAAATGGTAAAGATGTTATAATTTTTGGAGAAGTTCCATAAGACATGTATCTAGCTTTCTGTAAAAGGGTTTTAACTTATCTCATGTTTAAGACCACTTTTGATAGGATTCATTAGAGGTTGCTGAATCTGAAAATTTGATTGATGACATCTTTTACTCATCTTTCATGCATATCATTTGTTTGCTTGTGTTTTTGCAATGCTTGGGTATTCTTTGGAGTCTTAGTGCAGAGAGTTGGATGTCGTGGATCTGGATCCTGATTTATGTGTTTGCCTCGTTTACATGTGGCTTAGTGCCCATGTATCGTGTACTATCTCTATCCCTTCTCTTAGAATTTTTATAGGTTTACAACTTTGTTTTTGACGACACATTTCATTTAGGATAGTCTATGTTTATATGATTATATGTTAGAGACATCTTATCTAGGATTGTTAAATGATTGAATTGCATGTTTCCTTTATTTTTGCTTTTGCGACTCCGCTTGAGTCAACCTAATGTAAGTTCTCTTATTCCCTTTTGCATATCATGACATAATTCCTTTATTTGCATCGGTCCCGGACGGGACTAGCCACTGTGAGCATACCTCTCCCATGTATTGCATATGCATCCCATTTCTACTTGATTTAATCTCTTGACACAATTTTCCTTAGATGCTCCTTTTTGGCATGTAAATATTATCTAGTATGTTTGAGGAAACAACAATAATTATGAATTCAAAACAAGGACATTTGAATCAAGGCCTACCGTTCGGTAAGGCGAGGAGGGGGTGCTTTAGTCCTACTTGGGATCCTTCCCCTCTCGTACCAAGATCCCCTAATGAAGGGCGAGTAACCTTATTCAATTTTGGGCAAGTCAAACTTGGGTTTCCTAATTCCCGATAAAAATTAGGTGGCGACTCTTTATCTCTAGTACCGCGTGAGGAAGTTAAAGTTTCCTTGAAGTATGCTCCTTGGGATTCGTCTCGGGACACTATCGAAGGAAAATGCCAGGACCCCCCCGACCGCAATCGCGGTCCACAATCTGGAGACTCCACCGGGGATTTGAACATGAAATCGATGGTTTCTTGTTCTTCGAGAGTTTGACTTGATCCAATGAATATCTTTGTTATTAATTCGATAATCGTGTTGTTTCTGCCTGCAGTAGCACTTGCATTGTTCTTTCACTGTGACTGCGTGAGACCATTGCCTTATGGGTGGAGGGCCCTCTTTCCTCCATTTGTCAAGAGACTTTGGTAGCATGTAGTCAGCGTTTGTAGCGTCCCAAAAATTTAAAACACGAGGGCAAGGTCCAAGAGTCAAATGTAAGGCAAAGGTCTCACGCGGACCAGACCAACAAAGCGGAAGCAACAATAAATCCTACGTGGATTTCGAATAAGACAAAGGTGATCAACACAGCAAAGAGATCAAGTCGCAGAATGAGCAGTGCTCGCTCGAGCACGACAAATAGTTTTAAAAGGACGCAAGTATGATTTTCCAAGTGTTCAAATCAAAACCAAGTTATATCCATTTACATTAAAATGTCTCTTTACCAAAGTGGTAACTCGAGGCCGCAAAATAACAAGTTTTCAAAAAGGATCCCAAGTCCATTACACGAATTAAGAAAGGGCTAAACAAATGCTCGAAAGACTAATTAGTCAAATAAAACATTTAAATGTTTCTATCTATCTAAAGAAAGAAATATGAATGATTATAATTGATTGAAAGAAAGAACATATGTAAATTCTAGCTTTCGAAGTAGACCACCTCATGATCACGTTCTTTAGGCTCCGAAATCCGGTGACGGAACCTGCAAAGACTGTGTGGGGGTGAGCTAATACATATACATAGATCTCTATATACATATATTCTACAAATGTCCACTACTACAAATCTAGGACCCCGCTCAAGACATGCCAGTACACCTTTAACAGCGAGGTCTAATTGATAGCTACTAACCAAAGTACGTAGCACCAAAACCATAATATGATTTATAGCTATTAACCAAAGAGTAGCAATCACAAACCGTAATAAAATCCATTAGTATTCATGATGAGTAAGGAAATGTGGATATAAATACTAGTCTACCAATCGGACCAAAGCCGATAACAACGCATAACTTAACCATTGAAAGCAAGCTTAATCAATATCCCTTTTTCTACTCTTCAGTATATCGATCATAAATCCTGACTCATACATCCAAGAGATACACCGTTCCCGGATATGGAAAGAAGACCTAAAGGGCTATAGCTTTCTAGTTCAAACTATTTAAAGAGAACCAGTTATTCCAAGTCATAATTGTACCTCAAGTCTGACCATCAACACAGATCTATAACAGTTTTCAGGCAGATAATGACTTAACAAGAATAGACCCTTCTCTACACTCGGAACTTCAAACCATGCACCGTTTGTGGCTATAGTAAGATAACTCAAAGAGCTAAAGTATTGGAGTTCGGACCCTAATCTCAAACAGGTAGTATCTGGGTGGAAATAACCTGGAAGTCAGACCAAAGCCTAAATAACCGAGCATAGAATTATCCACTGATAATAAAGTTTAATCAATATCTTTGTTAATTAAATTCCCGGGCCACCTAGCATCGCTGCACCGTATAACCCCCTTCAGATTTCAAAACTCACTCTAACGGTTCAATACCTACCCTAGGGGATCCACACGATTTATAATTAGTCTTTTATTCCACATAGAGGCCTATGCCCAACTAAACTCTTAACTCAAATCCATAGCTCCAAGGCTATTCAACCCTAAGCAAGAAAAGATATATAGACACATTTATATATATACACACATATGCACGTACATATATGCACACGAATTAAATGAGTAGCACAACTATACTCAAGTAGCTTATGACATCATATAAGCAAACAACTAAGAAAAGATACTAAACTACTAAGTAATGTAAATTTACATTCAAATTACACTACAAAACGATCCTCTATAGAAATACTACACAAAAATTCCTAATCACAAGCCAACCAATTTAAGATCCAAATGAACTTAAATAGCTAAATCCTCCAAAAATCACACTTAGATCATATCACAAAAATAACCACTCATGGTATGCCATAACTAGCCTCATAAGCATAAATACACATATTTCTCATTTAGTTAACCATAAAGAAATCATCCACTTTAAACAAGTATATCATTGCATTCTTGATTTTATAGCATTTCTATAAATCAAAAATTTAGGCAATAATCCAAGCTAAGGGTACTAGAAAGGAAGTAAACCCCACCTTAGTGGATTTGAGGAAATCACACTATCCAAAAATAAGACTCCAAAAACGCCATTAGAGAGCCCCCACCGAGACCCATAAGCTTCCCTTGGTGTCCTTGCAAAAGAAGAACCCAAACAAGCCCCATGGAGATAGAAGAGAAATCCCGAGATGGTCATGGATGCCAAAATAAATTGCACCCAAGCGTAGCCCTTGTCGAGGTGATCACTTTTGCTCGTACGGGCTTGCTCCAAAAATGGCTCGGAGGTCCTCCAAATGAAGCTCAAAGTTGAAGCTTCCATGGGGATTTTATCTTCCATTAAGAGAGAGAGAGGGACAATAAGAGAAGAAGAAAAGAAGAAAAGAAAAATGAAAGAGAGAGAGAGAGAGAGATATAGGGAGAGGGGTGATGTTGGGTGATGGATTCGGTCCTACCCCAACTCATCTTTCTAGGATGTGTTTATGTATAAATGCACACAAACCGCACATATACACACATATGTGTATCCAATTGTTATTCTAAATGAAACTCTCTTAAATATACCTACAGGTATTTATTCCACGGGAAATTTTTGGAAAATAATTACTTTGAAAACAAGGTCTTAAAATATATGGAGGAGTACTCATTTAAAGCTTGATATCGCATAGGGGTCTTATGCTTTTAATCTATGCATTCGGATGAGAGTTGGATTAAGCAAAGAAAGTTCGCTTGAGCAAAATCTGGGCAGAGAGTTCACCCGACAGAAGTTGGATCAATCAGAGAAAAGTCCGCTTGAGCGAACTCTGGGCAGAGAGTTCACCCCACAGAAGTTGGATCAATTAGAGAAAAGTCTGCTTGAGCGAACTCTGGGCAGAGAGTTCACCCCACAGAAGATGGATCAATCAGAGAAAAGTTCGCTTGAGCGAACTTTGGGCAGAGAGTTCATCCCACAGAAGTTGGATCAAGCACAAAGAGTCCGATTGAGCGAACTCTGTACAAAATTCAAAAGGAATTTCTAACGAGAACAATATCGACGACAAGCCAACGGGGAGCAGTTTAATAAGGAGAATTTCAACAAATCCTGCAAGGATTGATAGGGTAGGTCCCACCCCTATATTATGAGCTATCATGTATAATAAATAAATCCAAAATTTATGGGTTACTACACCGTTAGACTTGTACTGTGTGGGGTATATAGAGCCCATGAGTGAACAACACGCCTTTAGGGAGGCGGTCACCCATACCGCTGAACTTGCTAATGGACCATTCACTACAAAGAAAAAGGCTTTTTATGTCACTTAAAAAGTGACATAAATAGGTATTTATGTCACTTTTTTTCCAGTAAAAAGTGACATAAATGGAGGCGACATAAATGTTTTAAAAGTGACATGAATGTTTTATAAAAGTGACATAAATGTTTTATAAAAGTGACATAAATGTTGATAGAAAGTGATATAAATACTTAAAAATGACATAAATACCATTTTATTTATGTCACTTTTAACCTAAAGTGACATGAAAGTAGAAAAGTGACATAAATGTTTCATAATACCAACACATATGTTGATAAAAAGTGACATAAATACTATTTTATTTATGTCACTTTTAACCGAAAGTGACATAAAAGTAAAAAAAAAAGTGACATAAATACCAAACAAAATTATTACAGCAAAGTCTTAAAAGTGACATAAATGTGCAATTAGTTATGTCACTTTTTTTAAAAACGACATAAATATTTTAAATATTACTGATTCAATACCACCCTGTAAAAACAATATATATCACCCTGTACGTATATACCACACCACCCTGTACGAAATTAAATCCAACTCAATGATCTATTTCAACTACTAAATTTCATCGACATATTCATCTCAATATCAACCAATTAATTGGAAAGAACAAAAAAAATATACAATCGATCTGAGTCAAGTGCTAAACTAATAACATATACATGTTATATATATTCATAAAAAGTACTGATAAAACTATGCATTGAAACAACAAAAAAAAAATTTGCCCAACAAAAAAAATGGTTTCGCTTGTTAGATTCAAATATTAATCAAATCTCAACTGCATACAGAAAAGTCAATCATATTGTTGAGTTCATTAGCGTGCAAGCTTGAATCATTCTTCAACATATCTGCAATAACGTTAACTCCCTGTAGAGTAAACAAGCAGATGGTTGAAGTTAATACAAATCATAACCAAGGAGTATTTGATTAAGCATAAAAACATTGGCTGTATAAGACAGCAGCATTCAGCAGGTTACAAGTTGTATGCTAATAGGAAAGCTAACCTCATCCCCTAAGCCAGTACTCTCCAGCTAGAGCTTTTGAATACCAGTATTATTCAAAAGTATATATGTCATATAGGCACTGAAGAGTAAAAAGAATAAAAGAAAATGTCATTTTCATTACTCTTATTAATTGTCATTGAGGGAAAAAAGACAAATACAAGCTCAGAAAAGAATTCATTCTAAAGTTGATGAATGGCCAGGATGAAAATGTAGTCAATTATGTTCACAAGTAGAGCGACGAAACATTCTGTGATAGTAGTGAATGAAAAAGATTAAATCCCCTTTCAAGAAATGTCAACATGTTCCCCAATATCTATGGAATTTTACATCTAAGAATGGAAACAACTTTCTAAAATTACATCCACAAACACAGGGAATTTAATGTGATAAAACTTTACTTAGATAAAACCACATGAACAATAGATCCTAAAAATAAGAAGAGCAATAACAACTTTCTAAAATCGATTCAAGCAATACAAGCCCCAATCTAAAAGGATTTCATCCTTTGCAAAACGAAAGAAGCAATTTTTCCTTCTTTTAACTTTTTTGCAGACTGTGTGGAATGGAGAAGACGGATCACGTAGCCAACCCCAAATTAATTTGGGACATAGGCTTAGTTGACTTGTGCTTGAGTCTATCTTCCCAAATTGCCAAAGTCAAAACAATGTTGAATAAAAAGACAAATGAATGTGCGTCAAAAGGCACAAGTTCTAGCATTGAATGAATTACTTTTGCATTTAAAAATCCAAAACATACCTTTATCACTGCTCGGGTAAAAGACAACTAAATGAATAGAAACAATAAAGGAAAACAAATAGCAATATTCTTAAGCTATCATTACCCGCACCACCATTTGAGTAGCTGGAGGCAGCAGCTACTCGGATATCATGAATGTTAAGTTGCCTAGTGAGCTTTTGAAAGAAGAGAGGATTGTATCTGATAACATTCCCTCCTTTGCTTTGCATTATGGTCTTCCTGGAACAATTCTTTGATTTTTGCTCTACTTTCGGCACTACCACATAAATGCATGAAAAGTTGTCAAAATACATAGAAGTGGGTGTTGGTTTCATTGTGTCATGTGTATATAAGCAAAATGTATCCACTTGGGCCACCCACCGATATTTAAACTCAATAAACAATCTTTTCTAGCTACTTTTTATTGTCAAACATAGATACAACTACTATTTTTTCCCAGAATGAAAAGTAAGTGCTGATCTGGAAAGAAAATAAAAGAAAAGAGGAAATGGAAATGGAAAGGAAAGTACTAAATAGATTCTGAAAAAAATAAAGAAAAAGGGAAAGAAAAAGCAAACTGAAACCAAAGTGTTAATAATAAGTATGCAGATTTAAAAAATAAAGAAATCTCACCAAAAGAATCAGATAAGCTGAAGAAATTCATGTACCCATTTCCCAATTTCTGCAGCATCTTCCCTCTAAGTAATCTTGCTTCTTCTTTCTTGATAAGAAGAGCATAAAATGGAGTGAAAAAACTATCTCAATACTATGAAAAACTCAATTTTTCTTAGACGGTTGGGATTTTGCAGCTGAACTTGGAAAACAAAGGGAGGAATTAACATTTTGTTCCTTTTTTCTAGTTTTTCCACAAAAAAATCAAGACAAGAAGATTTCTTCTTCGTCTTTTTCTTTTTTGATTTTTCTACCTTATATTTCTTAATTTTCATTGTTCAACTAACTTGGGAGCTGCTATCAAGGGCCGTCCGCTGTATTGCCTCTTGAATCTACAAAGTTGAGCCTAAGCTGGTTAAAAGTAAAGAGAAGGGGTGGTGACTAACAAAAGTTAAAAGTTTTTAATTAAATTCTACCCTATTTACTCGTCCTCTTTCTTTCCCTCCCAATTTTTCTTATTAAGCAAACAAAGAAAAGTGTTTTCCCAATATTTTCCTTTTCCTTTTCCTTTTCCTTTTCTCTCCTTAAATCCATGAACCAAAGCTTCATCCTTAGAAAAGATGGAGATTGTGCAGGACTATTCAGTCAAGTAAAATACCCGTACTAATCCTATTTAAGACACTGTAACTACACCATTATTCCACCTTAACTTCATGTATAATATGTCAACACCTCCAGGAAAAACATTAAAAAAAAACTCAATATTCCAACTTCTGAGAGTTTGGAGCACAAATTCTGATCTGCATACCAGGCTCTCGAAGCTAGCAACTTAAAAATTTTTTTTAATTTTCTTCTAATGGAACATAGAAAAAGAAACAATGTCTTCTCCTACCTTGCTATTGTCACTCACCACCTTTGTCTCATAACAATTCAGCAATCACACCTATTTCTAAACAAACAGAAAAGAAAAAGAGGAAGACCTACAGATTTATAGTACGTACTCGTATTGATTTTGATTAGACTTGAAGACCTGGAGCTCCATTTCGGGCTAATTTAGCGGCTGATTTTGGGCTGCTGATTGGAGGTAGAGTTGAGACCAAAAAAAAAAAAGAGGAAGAAGGGCTGGTTTTGGGCTGTTAGGGGATGATTTAGGGATGCTAAGGGCTGACTTTTATGTTGGTGTACCTCAACATATAGATTCAGGAGATGTCTTCTACTCATGCTTCGTTGTCCAAAATGCCATTCATTGGAATCTAACTGTTTTCAATACATTTTCCTCATTGATTTAGAAACTTATACTCTAGCATATGGTAGGAAATCCCAGTTGTCCAAAAAAGGCCCTAATTGCAACAAAAATTATGAAGTGGAATGTACATGTGATACCAACTCCACCATTGTGGATGCTATTACTAACAATTTGCCTAAACTATAGAATGATGATTGCATGTCAAATTGAGCTTTTCATCGACTTAGTGACACGACTTGAAATGTGTGATCTCTTAAGAGTACGTCCAAGCGTAGACGGTCGCGTCGAGTAATAACCGGAAAGACCGAGTCAGACTCCCAAGGGACGAAAATGGGGAAAGAATCCTAGATTCATTCCTAAAGAAACTAAAAGATGATTACTTAAAAAGTGGAGGTTCTAGCAGTCCTATTGAATTTGAGGTTAAAAATAATTAGAGAATTAGAATAAAACGACAATTTTTCCAAACAGAACGAAGCACAAGATTTAAAATTATAGATGAAAATATGTTGGGAACATGTGAGTCCACAAAGTACCAGCTACTACCATGGTTTAACAATAACGAACAATCGGGGTTTTATCCTTATAGTATTCCATATTTCAAAAATGATTAAGTTATGCATCCTAGACACTAAGTATGTGGGTTTCACATACTTAGTGGTTCAACTACTTCACTTATTTATGAAGGACTAAAATAATACCAATCAAATCTATGAATGATAATAAACAAGTCGAATATAGAATATTCGATATGTTTGTCAAAAACTTCATTGGACTAATTAGGGTAAAGAGCTTTTATTTCAATATTAATTTGCAATTCGAACTTGAAAGATCAATTTGGACTTAGTTTCTGAAATAAAAGTCACTGGAATACAAAAAGGATTCAACCCAAGTCATATACATACCAATCGATTGATATTATTGTCAATCGATTGGCATGAAGTGACTTCCAATCAATTGACAAAAGTTCCAATCGATTGGATTAGAATCCATTGCAATCGATTGGATTATGTCTCTAATCGATTGCCATTGATTCTGAAACAGAATCTTGGTAGTGACTGGGAACAATGTTTCTTCACATTATTCCCAACCAGAATTCTAAGCTAGCATACTTAAACAAACGGAAACTAAACTAAATTGAGACATGATATATATATTAAATCTAAACATGGATTTACACAAAGAATTTGAGATTGAAATAGAAATTCGCAAACAATACTATAACTAGATAGATTATAGAATAGCGAAACTTAAACAAACGAAACCTGAATGATTAGATAAACTAGCAAATGCTGAACTTTCAACTTGAATTCGTCTATACCCTAAATTTGGAATGAATGAATTCTTACAAAAAAAATTTAAAAAATAAGCCAACCCTTGACCCCTCTCACCCCCCTCTTTTTATACCATAACATCACGAGCTGAAGGCGTCCAGCTTCATAGTGTAACGGCTGGTCGTTGTCTTGACTGTTGAGATCTTGCGCCATTAAAGAAATTTGACTCCCAGTTTTCATCAATCGATTGACTATAATACCAATCGATTGGTGAAATACCAATTGATTTGTTCTGAATGTAATCTAATCGATTGATATGATGCCGATCGATTGGTACTCAAACTTCATCCTCTTGTCTCTTGATTCAACTTGTTATTCGTTGCAACTTCAGAACCTGCATTTAAATGACAAAAAACAACAATATACCAAGAGAACACATCATTGTGTAAAAAGATAAGTTACAACACAATTGCAGGTAAAATTGGAGATGTGAGGCTATGTTCATTCAATTTTCCTCTTTATTGGGCCAATATTCTACAAATGTCAACCCTCATCACGACCCCTAACTAGCGCATTGCTAGTCTCTAGCAAAGAAGCGAAATTAGAACAATCATGGATACACAACAACCAATGTTATAGTTTCCATTGAGCTAAAACAAAAAAGAAAAAGAAAAATCCTAACTAACTTTCGCAGGAATCGCAGTTGCATTTAGCATTTGCAACAAGCCTTTGAACCTTTAGGTTTACCCTAATGGACGAGTTGTGTATTGTGAGGGTTTATAGAGAATATACCCATAAAATTCAAATATCAAGCTTTCTAAACTCATCAAAGAATTCCAATCTCTCCTTTATGCTAAAAATTCTGCTTAACAAGGACATAGATTCATTTATCATGATATGGAAATAAACAACATGTTACAAAGTAATTATTCCAGTCGAAACTACATATATAGCTTTCACATATCCTTGTGTGAGTGTGGAGTTAACAACTACAATCGAAATCTTTATCTCATAATTATTTGGATTGAACATGTTCAAGATTTCGTAGTTTCAACTCGATTCTCACATGGTTTATGCTCAAAATATAATCACTCTGAAACTCGCGTAAAAGTTATGCACTCATAGTATGAAGCTCAAATGAGTAAATGTAGAGGCAATCAAAAAGAATGCTTTCATACTAGACACTGAAAAATGCTTATTTCGAGGTGTAGGAGTCTCATGAATAGAATACCAGTTATTGCAAGAGCGACCTACCGTGGAGGACTTATTTCATGCTCGAGATTCATTAAATTATCTAGAATCCTTAGGACTTGTGACAGAAATATGAAGAAAGGTTAAAGATAGTGAAAAGTGAAAATGGGTTCAAGCATGTGATATGGTATTATCAGACTTCACTTCACACCTTTCATTTATCTAATTCCCGAATTTCTTTTATTTCTTCATTTCCACTAATTCTAATTTTTTTTTTTAAAAATATATCTATTTTTCTTTTTTTTTTATTTTTTTTATATTTGAACTGGGCTTTCTTCTTTCCCCCTTGAGCCATTTACACCAAACCATCACGTGCTAAAACTATAACTAAATGACTTCAGATAGAGACATTGATTTGTGATAGGTAAGTGGGAGTTTAGACTTTCTTGGGTGACGAGGTGAGAAATCGATGGCCTAAATCATCTTCTAAATACTTTAACATATCTCGAGTATTTCCTGAGTTTTGAATTAGTAGATCCTGAATATTCTCGTGAAGCACTAGCCAAATGAAACAAGAAGGAGACTCTCAATGAGATTATAGTGTATTCAAGAAAAGACACAAGTTATTTGTGATTAACCCTCAGAATGAAAGAATGGCTCAAAACTCACTAGGGTTTGAAGTTTTCACTATTAATTCAATCACATGACAATCGTATTTTGCTCTAATTTAAAGATTCTATCGCGATTGTCAACTCGTGCTCAAATTTTCGGGATATGTTCATGCTATGGACATAAAACCAAATTAGTGACAGAGTAACATGTAATCGAAATCCATAACATGACAAGAAATGTATGAATGTGTCATTGCACAATGGAATTAGCTAGGAGAAACGAGATTTTGAAAGTTAGAAACTTAACAACAAATCTATTTATTTATTTATTTATTTATTTTAGTTTTTTTTATAAACAAAACAAACAAAGAAATTCTAAAATTAAACAGGTGTGCATTTTCAGATAAAAAATAACCAGATGTGAATATCTACCCCCTACCCCACAACTAAAATCGACATTGTCCGCAATGTAAGAATTTCAAGTAATAAAAAGTAGATATCACCTGATTTATGCTTTTCAGTATTCACATGTTAATTGACCTAATTAAATACAAAAATCTCCACAACCAACCAAGATCAATAATATCATGGACAACAGAGAGAGTACAGATAATAAAAACATAATCCATGATCAAAAATAAATATCTGTACAGTAATGTCCATTAATCAAGAAAGTCCATGTACAGATATACTATCCAAAAGTATCCAATCCAAAATATCCAACCAAACCAAAATAAAATATCCACAAAAACAAACAAAACGACACAAGAGAGATTAAAAGATATGAAATTACAAAACACTCTCTCGCTCTCCAAAACTCCATCCTAAGGCTCAATAGTCGGATCTCCTGGTAGCGTATGTGTACCGTTATGAGCTGGATCTGCAACCACACTGCCACCCTCAGCGGCTATCTCAGGCTGGACGATAGCCCCTGGGTCACTCACAACCGGTGTAGAAACAGCACCTGGAGGTGGTGGCAGGGGTGGTGTCTCAAGAAAATCACCCTCTGGTGGAAGTGACGTAGAAGCTGGAGCCATCGGTGGAGGTGGTACGGATGATCATAAAGACTGCTCAATCTGATTGCTTAGCTGATCGAGTCTCGAATGAACGAAATCCTGATCAGAGGCTATATGTGCAGACATCAACTCCTGTTGTGCAGTCATCTCCCGAACCTTCCCATGCAACTGCACTCTCGCTTCTCTCTCCTCTAAAAGAGTGCCGTAAATCATGTGGAGAGAGGCAGCAGTAGAAACAGGCTTTTTTGGCCTGAACTCAATTCCCACAGGATCTGCGGTTGTCCCTGGGATATCAATGGTGTGAGCGATAGTAGGGTTCGTAACAGGTGGTGCCTCAACATCCTCTTCCTCATCCTGACCCTCCGCTTCGGGCGTCCCTGGGTCATCGACTTCTTCCTCAGACGAAACTTCTCCTCTCTTTCTCTTCTTTTTCTTACTACTCTCTACTACTTTCCCCTTTCCTTTTTTTGATTTTTTAAATTGTACAGCTGATCTTCTAGCTGCCGACTCACCAAAAACTCCAATCTTCGACTTTTGGAATGCCTCACCAGCAGGAATCACCAATCCCGCCTCTTCACAAACTCTATGGATTACCCAAGCACCCTTGAGGTGCTGGGCCTTGCTGGGATGTCATGTCGACTCAACAAAAAACTCGATGAAGAGTCGAGCAAGGCATATAGTCCTACTTTAGGAAATAGGGATCATCAGTCCAGTCCCAACGGTAAATAAAACTCTCATATACCAACCAGTCCTATCAACTTATATGTCATGGTGAAGATGCAACTGCATAGAGCTAAATGGAGCAAGTGATAATCCATTGTTAGATTATGGTCGTCGAAAATCATAGTCCCCGTTTACTTTTTGATTTTGCCGCCTGAAATCTTTGTAGCAACAACATCAAAAGAAGGGAAAGAATGGTCGACATGGATAGGGTACAGGTGATCTGGTACCTTAGTAATACCCAAGGCTTTGGCCACTGTAGTAGGGCTAAACTCGATCTGGCAGCCCTGAACACAAGAAAAATATGTGTACAGAATATTCGGGGCTTTTACCATGCTTGCACACACTGATCGAATCTAAGAAGCATACACTTTCTTTTGAATGGTAAGGACGGGGAGCTAGCTTGGAAATGAGCGTAACCGAGTGAGGTAAAATGGCAGCTTGTCATCACTCTAAAGATTTTAAAATTGCCGCTGAACCATGACGTCCCTAGTTTTTGAAATATTTCACAAACCAGGTATTCTCCTTGTCATTCCTAAACCTGTGAGCCAATGGTGGGTCAGGAATGTCAAGAGAAGTGGATTTCTTTGGGTGGGCCTGCTCTCTTTGATCTTTGGAGCCATGAAAACTACAGAAGAAGGAGAACAACAAAACGAGATAAGGTAAGGAAGTAAACTGTTCTCTGAAAGTGTCAATCGATTCATAAAAATTGTCAATCGATTGACAAAAGAAACCAATCTATTGATTCCAAACGTCAAACGATTGAATGCAGATTTCAATCGACTAAAAAAAATGAATGAAGGGGGCTACCCACAAGGTCTCACATCCTCCTTTCAACAATTTAATGGTCTTAAGACCAGGAGGGGCCCCCTTACATGTTTTGACCAAGATAAAATACAAGAATGGGTATGGGTTTGGGAATTTGCCTTGATTAAAAATGCGGGAAAATCCGTTCCTACCGACGATTGTGGATAGGATTGATGATAATGTGATGATGATGATGCTGAAGGTGGTAGTAAAATGAGTGCCGAATTTGACAGTGATGTAACTCAAATCACTCCCTGTGGATACCGGGTTTCCACCGCTTTGTTTGCTTTTGAAATTCGTTTGATTTTGATCAAAGAAAGAGAAAAGGGTCTGTTGAAAACAGATACAGAGTCGCCACTTGGTCTTTAGGGAACCAAGAAACCCAAATTTGACTCACCCAAACGGATAAAGGGCACCGGCCCTTCATAACCAAAGAACTTGGCTCGGGGTTTTGGTACGAGAGAGGAAGGAGCCTTTGTCGCGACTAAAACACCCTCAACTCGCCCCGTCTCTCGACGGGCCTCAATTAGCATCCAAATAATCATCTTATACTATGTATGGTTCGGTAATTAATACTATGATAGTATATTACATCACATAAGAATCTTGAAATTGAAAATCAAAAGATAAGATATCATTCATAAGATCTAAGTCAAATATCATACAATGTAAAGTGAAAATCACACAAATAAACCTAGGAAAAATCGTCTAATCATGTATCAAATAATCAAGACTTCCTAATCTAAAGGGGGCATGAATTGTTCTTGAAACAAATAAATCAAAGAAAATAAAGATGCTTAGCAAGCTAAAATGATGCAAGTTATTCTTTGAGAAGAGAAGATCTCTTAATCCCCGGGATGGATGAGAAAGAATGATTAGATCGAGGGGAAGCATGAACGTGTGATCATGATCATTCCTTATAACCTTCATAGATTAGGAGTTACAAAACCCCAAATCTTGCATGGATGCAATGTATGTATCTAGAATGTGCCAAGGTTGTAGTGTGCTTTCAATGAATAGTGGACAGAACAGTAACATGATCCTGTAAAAATGGAAAAGAGGGGTTAGGAATGCTTTCAATGCATGATTTTTTATGGAGATGTTCCTTATTGTGTTTAGAACACTACCCAAAAAGCTAATCTTTAATAAATATCACAGATTGAGAGAAATCATATGAACAACAGATGTCACTCAGAAACAGAGTCCCTACTGTCGACTGAAATGTTGAAATATCTTAGAAAATGAAAACGAATGATCTAGAGGCCCATTTTATATAGAAGGTTCCCTAAGACATTGAAGTTTAAGGGAAAAATAAGTTGGGACCACTCCTTTTGGAAAATATTTCTGAAAAAGAAGTTGGAAGTTAGTCAAGCTGCTGTGACAGCAGAGGCAGAATGTTTGGAAGGAATGTTTGGGTCCAAATGGACCATTTTCAAGTACTTCCAAGTCAAACTAAAAATCTTGGGTGTTCTCCAATGAGTTAGGAAGACTTTCCAAGTGGCCTTGCATCTATATGTTGAGTATTGAGTTCTAGAGAAATCATTGAACTCAGCTCACTCACTGTTTTAACTCACTGTTTTGAAGATTTTGGGGAAAATAAGGTTTTCTTTCTTGAAATCAAAATGAGAGGGATTGAGGGGGATTTTGAAATAGAGGTCTTGAAAGTGTATTTTCAATACTCAATAAAGATTATAACCACTTAAAATGCCAACATTCAACTCATCATCAAGAACCTCCAAGATTGTTGGAGAGACTTATTTTTATTTGAGCACAACTTCAATACACTTCAAGGAGACCTTGGAGGTATTGAAGTTATGATCATCATCTATCAAACATGTTTTTGAGGTCAAGAGCTACTATCCATAAGGATTCACTCACCCCAAACTTCATGTCATCATTTAGATGATGATGAACTAGTAAGTAAAATGAAGAAAATCAAGAAGAAATGAGGTGAGAAGAGATAAACAATGAATAAACAAGCAAGTAGATAATGATCAATAGATGATATTCATGAAGTATTGAACTTGTAGATTGGTGTTTCACTCATATATAATGACATTGGACATGGAAGAAGCTTCCACTCTCTTAAATGCTCACTAAAATGGTGGTTGGGTGTATTGAATATTGAAGTAAAAACAAAGTTTAGAACTCACTTTTGTTTTGAAAATCAAAGAAGAAAGCTTCTTTTCTCTCTACTCTAACCTTATCTGTACAACTTTCTCTCCTAAACTTTCTCTAAACTTGCATTTGACCCCCCTAAAATGAAGAGCAATGGGGGGTTTAAATAGGCCAACTTGGGGTGGTTTTGGGATTTAGAAAGTATTCCCATTGGTTTCAAACATCTGAAATCATAAAACTATGTCGTTTTGGTTTTTAATTAATCAAAATGAATCCCCAAGAAAAATTACAAAAATACACCATTCTGGAGGGGAGTGCCGCGGCGGCACTGGGCCAGTGCCACGGCGGCAGCGGGCCAGTGCCGCGGCGGCACTGCTCCTCCTTCGTCCAGATAATGCTGTTTAGGCCCCCTGAGGTTCCGGTATTCGCGAAAAGGCCCTAGTTCGTCCGAAATTCACAGAAAATGCGTATGAACTCCAAATTGAGGTTGTGATATACCGTTGGAAAGGTAATGGAGTCTACTTTACATAAAAAATTGTTCGGAGATAGGTCACTTTGAAAAGTTTTACGGTATTCACGATAAAAGCCAATTTGATTGCCTTTTTCGGCTTTGGAAATTCATAATAAATTCGTTTTAAATCCAGGAATTATGTGCGATATACCATTGGAAAGCTATTGACCTGTAGTATCAATGAAAAATATTTGAAAATTGTTTCGGTGCCCCGATTCTAAAGTTCTGGGAACCTCCGGGAGCTCCCAGGAGCCGACGTTTTCGCTCGATTCTCTTTTAAAACTCATTTTAATACTTTTCTAATGATTCCGGAGAATTCGGACAATTTCGGTCAAACTTGGTCAAACCTGGTCAAATCTGGTCAAACCTTGGTCAAACCGGTCAACGGGGACTTTCGGGGAACTTCCGGGACTTCCGGGGGTCTTTGGGAGCTGACGATTTCTTCCGATTTTACTTAAAAACTCATTTTATCATATTTTTTACGACATAGCATGTTTGCAGAACTTTGGGACCAAATCTGGGAGTCTTCGGGCTTTCAGGGGCATTTTGGTCAATCTGAGCATTCTGAGAGATAGAGCTGATTTCCGAGAGACCTTTTGAGTCTTTTACGATCATTGTGAACCACCAAGCTATGGGTCTCCTAAATCTGATAGCTGACAAAATGGGGTGTTTACAGTTTGCCCCTCTTTGGCAGGAACTTGCGAGGCAACGCATGTCGTAAGCGAGTGCCAAAGTTTTGAGAGATAATACTTTTTGGAGGCTATAGATTTAGGATAAAAAGCGTTGCAGAAGATGCAATGATGCTGAGGCTAGTGCTGGTCGTGCTCTGCGTGAGCTGCCTACGTATCCCAAGGGGAATCAGACCAGGACGTAGTTCAGGGCACAAAAGGCAAATCACATATGTACAACGAGACAGGCGTATGCTATGTTATGAGGAGGATATGCGATGCATGGATGGATTGTGTCATGAGTCCAGATCGGAAGAGGACAAATCCTATTTATACGCCTTAACGAGCATCTGTTAGTTCATTTTTATCCTTTTTTTGTATATTTTTACTTTGTTTTCTAGTTTTTGACTGGTTTTGGAAGAAATCACCTAAACCAGGCTAAACAGGGTGAAAAAGCAGAAGAGAAGAAGCTGAAAAATCCACATCGCACGCGCGATCCGCTCGCGCGAAAACCCAGATATCGCTCGCGCGACCCGCTCGCGCGGAAGTCCAGAAATCACTCGCACGAGGTACCAAATGTCGCGCTCGCGCGGACCGCTCGCGCGATATGTGTAAAAACCAATTATGCATATTTCAGTACACTGAAGACTCCTGTGCAAACGAAACTAAGATTATTTAAAACAACTTTAATTGCTTTCATAGTTTAGATTTAGTTTTATTGTTATTAGTTTAATTAAAATCAAATCAAAATCCGTTTTCATAATTAACTAAAGTTAGGTTTTAAAATTAAGTCGCTGTAGTTAACCAATCCCTGTGGGTTCGACCTTTGCTTTCACACTACAAATCTTTTGAAAAGTAAAGAACACTTTTTATATCTTGATTCTGACAAGATCAATTTTTGGCGCCGTTGCCGGGGATTGCATTACTACCTTTAGTTTTATAATCTTAGTTTAGTTAATTTGTAAATATTAGGTTAGTTTTTATTATTTTTCTTATTTTCCGTTTTGTTTTTAGTTACTAACTTGTTCTTTTATTTTGTAGTCAACGTTTCCGAGTGGAGCAGCTAATTACATCACAGGAGCTTACGCAAATAAAAATATAAATAAAATAAAATAAATTGCTTCTTGTGAAACTTGCTTTAAACCACTGTAAGTCAGGGCGCTGTGACGCACTATTTGCATTAGTTTAGGGTTAATTGCACTTCATTAGCTAGGAAACCCGGGGCGCTGGGCTTGACGCGGTCATTGCATTACAGGATAATATTCATGCATCACAGTAGTTGAGTGCTTGTTATCTTAGTTGCGTGATTGCTATTTGTTTTTTTTAGTTGGGTCAATTTTTGTTTTTAGTTTACTTTCTTTTAGTTTATGTTAGGTACACGTTCAAATAAACCGGAATTAAAACCTTTTGACTCTGAACTTGAACGTACATTATGACTTAACAAGTCTTCAAACTTAACTTCTAGAACAAGGTTTTTAATAGACGACGATTTGACACCGAAACCAACGTCTTTATTTCAGTCCGAAATACGTAGTACTCTTACAAGACTAAAGAAACCACGCTGTAATAACATAGAACCAATTAAAATGGCAGACACTGGAAATAATAACGAAAACAACCAAAATAACAACGGAGCTAATATGAATAATCTTAATATACCGCCACCTCCTCCACTTATAAATTATTTTATTCCTACTACTTACACGCCACAAGCCGGTATCGAATTACCGGAGGCAATAGCATCTCACTTTGAGATAAAATCGTCTACGATCTTGCTACTTCCGTCTTTCCATGGCCGTCTAAATGAAGATCCATATCAACACTTAGGAGATTTTCAGGATATATGCTCTACTTTGAAAATCCAAAATCTAACTGATGATGAGTTAAAATTGCGGCTCTTCCCATTCTCCTTAAGAGACAAAGCGAAGTATTGGCTTCAATCATTTGAGCCAAACACAATTAAAACATGGGAAGCCTTACACACTGCCTTTTTACAAAAGTTTTTCCCTATTATGCGTACAAATCAGATAAGGAAATCCATAACCCATTTTGTAATGCAAGATGGGGAGACTCTTTATGACATGTGGGAAAAATTTAAAGAATTATTACGCTCGTGCCCACATCATCATGTTCCTAAGTGGTAACTTGTTCAGGTCTTCTACGAGGGGCTTATTCCCTCAGTCCGTAATACCGTCGATGCCGTTTGTGCGGGAACTTTCCTACACAAAAGCGCCGACTAGGCCTGGAAAATTTTTGAAACATTAAGCGAGAATTCGATGCACCAAGCGGTGTCTGTCCGTTCTGAGGAATACCCACAACCTAAGAGGGAGGTAAGTGACACGGCGAAAATCTTGTGCGCTCTTGTGCAACACCCAAGTGTAGGTGGACGTGCAAGTAGTAACTGGATAAGACCAGGTCGATCCCACAGGGAAGGATAAGAATCAACTAACTTAGATTAGACTCTGAAAGAAAAGAAAATTCTAAATTCAAAGAGAAGTGCAGAACACAAAGTTCTACAATTAACAACTACTAACTTAAAAGCAACTAAATTAAATAAACTACTGATTAACTATTTAACTAAACAAGATTTGCAAACGGTTTTTCTTAATAAAAGAAAGTGTTGGGATCACGCGAATCCACCATGACTCAACCATCTACCATGCAAATGCAATTAAGCTCAACGGAGGGCAACTTCTACAGTATCCCGTACTTCTCTCAGGATATAGAATCAATAGTCCTTTTATGACCGGGACTATATTATCACAATTAAGTTTGAAATACACAAAGGTGGTTTAATCCAATAGTTAAGACTCTCACCTACAATGATATTATCATTGAGGGTGGTTTGCAAAATGTATTGAAAGAAAATGCCTTAAGGCTTAACGTTTAAAGACTGTTTTGACAAACTGAGCATATGGGGACAGTTTGATAACGAATCAGTAAAGCAGAAAGTCTTGGAATACTGTATTAGATGTCCTCAAGAATCAGAGTCCTCGATCGATCGACGCGCATTCGATCGATCGAAACACTTCATCTCTCGATCGATCGAAATAACTTCGATCGCTCGACTGTGTCTCTGGTCTGAAATCACGATTTCATCGCGATTTCCCAACCCCGAACTACTCAGACATGGTCTGGGGAGTGTCAGATTTATTTTGAACGTAAAAAGTCATTAAAGTAACGTTTGGTTGCGAGTTTTTCATTAAAACTATGAAAATTATGGTTTTTACCTATCTAATCATGCAATATTCAAAGCTTGAAGAACTAAACTGTGATTAACTCAATGCAGCATATAAATAGAACAGTAATGAAGAACCTGGAATGAGAAAAACTTGTATTACTACAACCAATCCAATCTAACAACGTTGAATCTTGAAAAACCTACAAAAGAAACAATGAAAAACTCTCTCTTCCCTATGAAAACTGATGAAAAACAAGTGGGGCGTCCCTTTGGGACGTAAACGAACTGAATATATATAGCTACAACCTAAAACTAGGGTTAAATCCCGTTTCTGCTGCGTGCGCGTAAATCCTGATAAAATGCATGTTCGATCGATCGAAAATGCTCGATCGATCTAACTTCCAGAAACTTCAATCACTTGAACTACAGTCGATCGATCGATCGAAACGTCAATCGCTCGAAAACTCTCGATCGCTCGAAACCTCTATTTTAGCTTTGAGTTTTCTTCATCAGGTTCAAACACTTCCTTTTATCAATATTCTTCAATCCTGTACACAGCAGCAGTGATTTGCACAAATAATCACTAAAACAATACCACTTATCATAGTTTAATCAATTTGTGCAAAAACTGGTATTGTAATTCAAATCGCAGATAAACGGGGGAATTGTAGACTTTCCTAGTGCATTTTTCTCTTTTAGCGCGGTTATATTCTACAAATACACCCGCTTGTCACAACCCCCAACTAGCGAATTGCTAGTCCCTAGCAATAAAGCGAAACTAAAACAAGCTAACTATTATTACAACGACTAGAAGAACAAAAATAAACTAATGCAAACTAATCTAATTAGGAAAGAAACACTACCTAACTCACTTTCGCAGGAATCGCGATTGCATTTAGCAATTGCAACAAGCCGTTAAACCCCTAGGTTTTCCTAGTGGACGAGTGTTGTCTCGTGAGGGTTTGCAGTGAATCAACCCACAAAATTCTAGGTTTTAAGCTCAAAAAGATATAGAAAAACTTTTAAACATTCTTTCCCATTCGACTATCAATTTAGCTCCACATAATATATCAACCTCATACAGACCATGAAAAAAAATCCACATGTTCCTCATATGACCAAGACAAATCTACATATGCGTTACATTCATGTATCCGTGTGTGTGTGAAGTCAACAACTATGCATCCAACTTTATTAGGAATTGTTTAGACTATCATGCTCTTGGAATTTGTAGTTTCAACTCAATTCTCACATGGGTCTGCGCTCAAAAATGAACATCTCACAGAAACTTGTTTAATAATGATCGCTCATTGTGTGAAACTTTAATAAGAGTAATGTTCTGGCTACTAGTGTTTCACACCGAACTCAATAAAGGACGAACATTTAGAGTAATATAGTCTCATGAAAGGAATACTACTTACTAGAGGAGCGAAATACCGTGGATACTCAAAACACACGTTCATGTTCAAACCAAGTTGTTAGAAATCATTAAGACTTTGACTCTTCGGCTTTTATTCAGTGGAGTGAAGATAAGAGAGGCGAGAATTGCACATCCTTAGCTTGTGATAATGACTAGTTTATTTCTTCTTTATTCCAACCATCCTCTCTTCTCATATACTTTTATTTCTTTTTACTCCTCCTTCCTTCCTTTTCTCTCTTTTTTTCTTTTTTATTTTTTATTTTTTATTTTTTGTTGTTTTTTATTTTTATTTTTTTATAAATAACATCTCCTTGCAAAAAAAATCTTTTTATAACCTCCTTCCCACACTACTCCCTTCTTGTCACATACTTCAATAATTTTGATCACATTAGATGTGCAATTGAGTTTATAGAGGTTAAAGTATCAAATGAAGGGTTTTGGGCTTTCATATTGACAATATTTACTCGGTAGGGGGTTAAGAGATTCTTGGATGTTGATACAGGTATATGAAAAAGGTAAGGAATGAATAACGATGGCTTAAATCATTTTTCTTGACTTCTTGGTTTTAGCACTTCAGTGTTCATTGAGTTTAATTGGCAAATCCTGAACGTTCTCCTCTAAGAAATAGCCTAAATGAAGAATTTTGAGACTATTCAACGAATTTAAAATATATTCAAGAAAAACAACTCGAATTTATTGTGATAAGTCCCTCAGAATTGAAGTTTGGGCTCAAAAGCTCACTAAGGGTTGTTGGTTTCCACTATTTATTCCTCAAAGCATAACAGTCGTATTAACTCCTATTTAAGTTTTCAGCATAGCTTTTAACGCGTGCAAATGGGTGTTGGATACAAGAATGTTCAACATATGCATTTGTCTTAGTGACAAAAGAAAACACGTGAATGTAATTCATAAAAAGATGAGATTAATATGAATGTATCATCACTTGATAGTGGTTAAGTAGAAGAGAATATTTAGAGGTATTCCACTGATAAAGTTCATAATAACACGATCGTTCAATGTGCAAAAAAGTAAAATAGATTGCTACTAACGTAAACATGCGTAGGTGATAATCTATTTACATCCCACCCCCAACTGAAAATCGCGATGACCTCAGAAGTTGATTTTCAACAATAAATAAAAAGATATCACCTGTGAAAGCAACGCAATGACTGCAAGCGTAACAATCTGTAAAGACATCAACAATCTCCAAGCAACCAAGATCAAACGAAAGATATACAATGGTACAATAAGCGTATGATCTATAAATAATACAAAGGGATCACTGTAAAAGTAAGTACTAAAAATGACATGGCAGTGATAATCAATGTCCTACAATCTCAAAACAGCCAATAGGTGAAACATAACCACCGATAATCCCACATAATCCAAACAGCATGTACATAATGAGAGCAGAGAGATAGACAAATAGAAAGAAAATACATCAAAACTCTCCAAACACGCACACAGTCACGACCTACACATCCTCCGCAACATCTGATAATATCTCGATCGGCGCATCGGAGGTATCCGCAACTCCACCCTCAACAACAGTACTAGCTGTCGTCGGGTCACTCGCAGTGATGACTGAAGGTGGCGGAAGTGGGGGCTCCGCAGAAGGTGGTGCGACAGAGGACGGTGGTGGAACAGGATCAGTATGTGGTGGTAGGGTCTCAGAAGTGGATGGATCAGCCGTAGGATGTGCAGTAGGGGCCGTAGTGGTGGGTGGGTCTGTGGTAACCGGAGCAGTAGCAAGAGTGGCGTGAGATGGAGGTGTATGTAAGGACTGATCAACCCCCAACTGAACCAGGATAGCCTCAAGTAATGTCGTCATGTGTGCTACCCGGCCCTCGAGTCTGATCCGAGCCTCCCTCTCCTCCAATAATAGCTCATGAACCGCCGGGAGAGGCACGGATGACGAAGACTCTCCCTGGGCCTGAGTATGAGTCTGAGATCGCTGTCTCAGCTCAAACTGCGCAACCTCCACCAGAGGATCAATCTCATCGTCAGAATCAAGCTCCTCAGCCTCGGTTGGCATCCCTGAAGCTGCACCCTTTGCATCGGTGCCATCGGCTCTCCTCCTCTTCTCTCCAACTTTCGCTTTCCCCTTGCCCTTTCTTTTCCTCCTCTGAGCATCTGAGCGGCGAGAAGCTATCTCGCCAAATCGACTGCGAGCCTGAGAAGTTGCATCGTCAGGTGAAGGAAGGAGACCAGCCTGCGCAATCACCCTATGAATGGCCCAAGCACCTTTCAGGTGCTTTTTAGCAGCGATGTAGCGAGTGGGGTGCCTCATGAAGTCAATATATAGGCGAGGCAAGCAGACTGGCAACCCCGTCCCAATGGCAAATAAAACATGAGCATACCAGGCAGCAATCTTCTCCCGGTAGGAGGTGACTAATAGACAGTTGCTCAACGCAAGGTGGAGCATATGATAATTATCTGTCAAATAAACATCAGTAATAAGGGCCGCACCATCCCAGCTCGGTAAAGCACCCCCGGTAAGCTCTCAGATAACAGCAGTGGGTGAGAGCACTGGCGTGCCAGCACGGTACGGGCATACATAGTCGGGTACCTCCGGGACTCCAAGAGTCGCTGAGATAGTAGCAGGACTGAACACGATCTCCCGGCCGCGAAAGAATGATCGCAGTGTGAATGCGGCATCGGGATCTCTAATCATCGTCGCACTGGCTGCGCGAATCCACGAGAGATTCACTCTCTTCGCCTGAGAGAGCAAATCGTACCAGTGTGGCATGGCTCGGATGCGGGCGAGATACCAGGGAGTCGCGAGCCAAGCTATCTCGAGTGGTCGCTCTATCATGACCTTCCTGGACTGGAAGTAACGTGTAAACCACTGACGGTCAGGAGTGCTCCGGAAGCCATGATGTGGGACCGGGTTAGGAATGGTAAGGTCGAGGGGCTTCTCCCTGTGATACCCTGTAACAGGGTTCATTGTGAACACCCTGAAATGGAAAAGAAAAGAAAAAGATAGTTAAAAACAGGAATATAAAAAGAAGGAAAGAAATTGCCACTGCCCTAGTTCGAGCGATCGAACTTGTATCGATCGATTGAACACAACAAATCTTCGATCGCTCGAAAACTCTAGATCGATCGAACAATGCAATTTGTCGATCGCTCGAATGTTCCCGAGCGATCGAGAATAGAGAAGCGGCAGCAACGAGAAGACGAATGGAAAAAACAACACAACATAGAAAACAAAGACAAGAGTACAAGAGAATGGTCCAACGACCAATAGGGGGCACCCCTATTATGATTCGAAATGAAAATTGCAAGAGGGGGTGCTTGAAACCTTACCTCTGGAGATGTGTGCAAAGGGGGTGCAGGTGATGAAGATGATGATGTAGGGGGGTGAGAAGTGGGACCCGCAGCTTTCAAAAAGGGGATGGATAGTTGGGAGTGAGGAGAATCGTCCCAAAACCTCGCTGTCGCCGATCGCTCGAGAGAGTGAGGAAGATGATGATACTGATGAAGTGTACGCTGGACGCCTCATTTAAATACAACTCTCGATCGATCGAGGTGAGTTCGAGCGATCGAACATTCGATCGATTGAGATATTTCAAGCGCTCGAGAAAGTGATACGTTCGATCGATTGAGAACTTTCGATCGATCGAACCTAGATTTTCCAAAACTTCACAGAATTTAGACATAATGTACCCCCAACTAGCCAACATTATTCTGGACATACAGTAAAATTATAAAATAGCACAGTACAGGACATGTAAGCCAAAAACTCATCCTCATGTTAGGAAAGTGCAATTTATATAGAAGTAAAACTTTATAATAGCATCCAAATTGCAACATTAGTACCCCCAATGATGTTTAAGACCTTATTGAACTAAAGAAAATGAAAATAAAACTGTAACTGAAAATATTGTTGTCTAGGATTACACTTCAATTGCTAAATATTAATGAAAAGACAAAGCACAATTGAAGTGGGACACTAATCATCTAACAAGCAGATTCCTTCTTCCACCATTGCTTCCTCCCCCGCTAAATCTTCGCATGTGGAATCCAAACAGGATGATTCCCTTTCCCAGAATAGTCGGAAAGCCGCTAGGACATCATCGAGCAAGTCTGAAGTCTCTAAGGAATTTAAAGCCCATGCAAGAGGTGATCCCGTTGGAGACACGGATAACGGAGTGAAATTGTGCAACGGACTTTCCTCTTGCGGTGGAGTGTCGGGGGACCGTATGTATGGTCCAAAGCCATGAAAAAGTTGATGTGGAAGGAATACCGGAATACCATTGAAAAGCATAGTGACAATCCTGGACAAAGAAAGAAAAACACAAGACAAACAAAACAAAATTAGGATAATCGAACACACAAAACACGGATTCAACACGAAAATAACAAAAAAAAGAAAAAGAAAAAAAATAAGGAATAGAAACAATGAGATGTGACTCAGTTCCAACCTCACTATTGGCATGGATTCCCAAAATGCACTAGCTGGTAAGGGGCATTGGAGCCTGAATAGCAGAAAGCTCAAGTGCACATAGTGGTATGGGACCAACTCAGGAACAAGGAAGTCATCAACAAAAACAAAGACGGCATTGTGGCGTTCTGGGACGACATCCTGGAGGTCATGATCTTCCCATGGCCCCCACATATCATCATTTTCCCATTGTGCCATGAGTGCATCATCCACAATTCTTCCCATGTACAGATCTTCTTCCTCCTCCACATCCTCGTCATCCTGAAATCCCATATTTTCATATGGATTGATGTCAAGGAGGGCCGGTGGGTATGGAATGTACCCTTGATCAGCATCAATGAGGGAATGAGCTTCAGGATCTTGATGAAGCAAAGGGCAGGGTGTGAGTTCACCATCAGTCCAGGTGCCACAACAACATTCTGAATCAGCCCATGAATCGATAGAATGAGCATCATCACCTCGCATCTCTGCACCTGCAACAAAGTGGTTTAAGGTATAATGGATTAGAACTAAATCACAAATGCAAAAAGAATGAATAAAGACTTAAAAGAACAACAGAGAGGAAACTAACATGCAGGGAAAGAAAAGAAATACAACAACAAAATAGAACTCCACTTTAGAATTTAAGTGGGAGAATAGTTGGGCTCATCCAGCTGGATGTGCTCAACTTCAGTTTGGAAGTTCTCCAAGAACGGTTTCAATCTTTGGCCATTGACCTTGAAACAATCATCGTTCTTTGGATTGACGAGCTCAACCGCCCCGTGTGGAAAAACAGTTTTTACAATGAACGGGCCTGTCCAATGGGAGCGGAGCTTTCCTGGGCAAAGGTGGAGGCGAGAGTCATACAGCAAAACTTTCTGCCCCCGCTCAAATGATTTACGAAAAATCGTACGATCGTGGCGAGCCTTCAACTTTTCCTTATGCAACCTTGCAGAGTCATACGCATCTCGTCGTATTTCCTCTAGTTCTGCAAGTTGGAGCTTACGTAACTGACCCCCCTCTTGAATATCAAAGTTCAATGAGCGTGTCGCCCAGTAAGCTTTATGTTCAATTTCAACAGGGAGGTGACAAGTTTTCCCGTAGACCAGTCTATACGGGGACATACCTAGATTCGTCTTGTAAGCAGTACGGCATGCCTACAAAGCGTCGGTCAGCTTGTATGCCCAGTCTTTTTGGTTGGAACTAACCGTCTTTTCGAGAATATGCTTGATTTCTCGGTTAGCCAATTCTGCTTGCCCATTTGACTGTGGATGATAGGCAAGAGCGATTTTATGGTGGACTCCGTATTTCTTGAGAAGTGACTCCAAGGGTCTATTGCAGAAATGTTTGCCTTGGTCACTTAGTAAAGCTTTCGGAGTTCCAAAACGAGACAAGATATGCTCTCTGAGAAAGGACATAACCGTTCTGTGGTCATTTCGTCTCGTTGGTATCGCTTCGACCCATTTTGACACATACTCGACAGCAAGGAGTATGTATTCACAGTTATTAGACTTGGGAAATGGGCCCATAAAATCTATGCCCCAACAATCAAATATCTCAATTGTGATGATAGGGGTTAAAGGCATGGAATTCCTTTTAGAAATAGTTCCAAGCTTTTGACAGCGTTGGCATGTCTTGCAAAAGGAATATGCATCTTTGAAAACTGTGGGCCAGTAAAAACCGCTTTGTAGAACTTTTTGTGCGGTCTTCTGTGACGCGAAGTGCCCACCGCATGCCTCAGAATGGCATGATGCTAGAATTACGGTTATATCCTCATTGGGGACGCAGCGCCTGATAACTTGATCAGCACAGTACTTGAAAAGGGATGGGTCATCAAAGAAGAAATGACGCGCGAACGAGAGGAACCGTTTTCTTTCTTGGTTTGACCAATGAGTCGATGTTTCACCCGTGACAAGGTAGTTCACAATATTAGCATACCAAGGCAGACTACTTACTGCCAGTAGTTGTTCGTCTGGTAACTCATCCTTAATGGATTGGGATTCAGTATTGTCGACAAAAGTCAACCGGGACAAATGATCCGCAACCACATTCTCTACTCCTTTCTTGTCTTTGATTGTTAGATCAAACTCTTAGAGTAAGAGTATCCAGCGAATAAGCCGTTGTTTAGCATCTTTCTTTGATAGCAGATACTTAAGGGCCGAATGATCTGTAAAACAGACGATTGGTGACCCTATCAGATAAGACCTAAACTTGTCCAGGGCGAATACTACAGCCATCAACACCTTTTCAGTGGTTGTATAATTCATTTGAGCTTCATTCAAAGTTCGGCTGGCATAGTATATCACATATGGCTTATTGTCCTTTCTCTGGCCTAGGACTGCGCCAATGGCGTAATCACTAGCATCACACATTAATTCGAAAGGCAAACTCCAATCGGGTGCCTGTATTATAGGTGCGGAGGTGAGGAGCTCTTTTAGATCCTTAAAGGGCTTTTGGTAACTTTCTGACCACTCGAATGGTGCATCTTTGACAAGAAGTTGACAAAGGGGTCGAGAAATTGCACTGAAGTTCTGGATAAACCGGCGATAAAATCCTGCATGCCCCAAGAACGAACGGATGTCTCTTACTGTACGGGGGACAGGTAGATTTGCGATTATGTCGATTTTAGCCTTATCCACTTGGATTCCTTCATCGGATATTATATGGCCGAGGACTATTCCCTTGCTCACCATAAAGTGACACTTTTCCCAATTCAAAACTAGGTGTTTGTCCTCAAACCTCATTAAAACCTGCTCGAGATTGCTGAGACAATCTTCAAAGCTATGGCCAAACACTGAAAAATCATCCATGAAGACTTCAAGGATGTTTTCGACCATGTCACTAAATATGCTTAGCATGCACCGCTGAAAGGTAGCCGGTGCATTATATAAGCCAAACGGCATTCTACGGTAGGCAAATGTACCAAATGGACAAGTGAATGTGGTTTTCTCCTGATCTTCAGGAGCAATTTCAATTTGATTATATCCACTGTATCCATCTAAAAAGCAGTAATACTTGTGACCCGCCACACGTTCTAGCATTTGATCCATGAATGGCAAAGGAAAATAGTCCTTTCGGGTCACAGTATTCAACTTCCTGTAGTCAATACACATCCTCCATCCAGTGGGGACACGTGTTGGTACTAATTCACCATCTTTGTTCGGGATGACCGTTATGCCTGCTTTCTTTGGAACTACTTGGGTAGGACTAACCCAAGGACTGTCAGATATCAGATAAATCATCCCAACAGCAAGTAGTTTAAGCACTTCCCAAGGACACATGGTCGACTGCCGCTAGGCGCTTTTCATCTATGAGGGCCAATTCTTCATACCTTTCCCTCAACCAATCTGATTCCAAAATTTCACACTCTGCCATCACGCGTAGGGACGGTAATTCTATCTCGACCGGAAGTACCGCTTCCATCCCATACACTAGTGAGTAAGGAGTTGCTCCTGTGGACGTCCTTATCGAGGTTTTGTATCCCCAAAGTGTGAACGATAGCTTTTCATGCCAGTCTTTGTAAGTATCGGCTGATTTCTGCAGTATGGCCTTAACATTCTTGTTTGCAGCCTCGACCACCCCATTAGTTTGCGGTCTGTATGGTGATGACTTGTGATAAGTGATTTTGTATTCCTCGAATAGATCCCTAACTTCTGCTTTGAAATGACTTCCGTTATCCAAAATAATCTCATGGGGAACTCCATAACGGCAGATGAGATTTCTCTTGATGAATTTGGCCACTTCCTTGGCTCCTAACTTGGTGTAGGATGCAGCTTCTACCCATTTTGTGAAGTAGTCTATGGCCACCAGAATGTACCGATTTCCATTTGAAGCTTTTGGAATGATTTCACCGATAATATCGATTCCCCAGGTGGAGAATGGCCAAGGTGAGAGGTCATGCTGTATAGAGGGGATGGTGGTACATGTATCATGTTTGCATGGATTTGGCACTTGTGACATTTTCTCACGTATTCGCAAGAATCTTTCTCCAATGTTGTCCAGTAGTACCCTTGTCTTACGATTTTCTTGGCCAGCATGTGACCGTTCATGTGCGGGCCGCATACCCCCTCGTGTATTTCCTCCATCATTCTTCAGGAGCTTTTCCCAAACAAGCAAGTCAGGTTGTGACCGTTGTATCCTTTCTTTAGTAGTTTCCCACCGCAAATGATGAATTGCGCTGCGAATCTTTGAATGGCCCTTTTGTCTTTTTCGGCAGATTCTTGGGGGTACGTTCCATTTTCTATGAAGTTCCAGACATCCTGATACCAACGTGTTTCATTCTCTTCTGCTTCAATTGTGACGATCATGTTGAACGAAGGCTCGTACCTTTGCTCAATTACCAAAGGCATCATCCTGACTCCCACAGGAATTTTGATCATGGAGGCTAAGGTAGCCAACGAATCAGCTAGCTGGTTCTCTTCCCTAGGCAAGTAGAAGAACGTTATGCTCTTAAAGTGCTTCTTAAGTCCATCGAGATGGTCATGGTAGGGCTTCAACCTCTCTTCCTTCACCTTCCATTCCCCTCTGGCTTGTCACACGATGAGATTTGAATCTCCGAAGACATCTAGCTTTTGAATTCTCAATTCTATGGCCGCTTCCATCCCCAGAATGCACGCTTCATATTCAGCAGTGTTGTTGGTGGAGTTATAATTGAGCTTGACTGCCAATGTGGTGTGGTCCCCGTTTGGTGATACTAGGATTATTCCTACCCCGTAGCCTTTCATGTTGGCTGCTCCATCAAAGTACAACTTCCATTGTTCTTCCTTGATTTCCATGATATTTTCGTTCAGGAATGGGAAGTCTCCACTTTCTTCAGAGTCAATGGCGTGTTCCGCAAGATGCTCAGCCACGGTTCTCCCTTTTACCGATTTGCTTGTAACATACTTGATATCGAATTCGGATAGTAGAAGTAACCAACGGGATATACGACCGGTCAGGGCAGGTTTTTCGAGGAGGTATTTTTGAGGATCCATACGGGATATGAGCACAACCAGGAAGGCTAGCATGTAGTGCCTCAGTCGGCGGGTGCACCAAACCAAGGCCCAACACGTTTTTTCGAGGGCAGAGTAGTTGAGCTCATACCCAGTCATCCTCTTGCTGAGATAGTATATGGCTTTTTTGGAGTGGCTTTCTTCTCCTTCTTGGGCCAGCATGCAACCCATGGCATTTTCGGTGACGGATAGGTAAAGGAATAAGGGCTTATGAGGCGTTGGTGGTGAAAGGATAGGCGGATTTTGAAGGTAAGCTTTTATTTTGTCGAAAGCGGCTTGGCATTGGTCATCCCATTGGAACTTCTCCCCTTTTCTCAACAATCGGAACAGAGGATCGCATGTAGTTGTGAGCTTGGAAATGAAGCGGCTGATGAATTGGATTCTTCCGAGGAACCCCCTTACCTCTTTTTTATTCTGTGGTGGTGTCATTTCTTGGATTGTCTTGATCTTGGAGGGATCCACCTCTATCCCCCTTTGTGTGATGAGGAAACCCAAGAGTTTACCGGAGGTCACACCGAAAGTGCATTTCTTTGGAGTCAACCTCATCTTGTACTTACGCAACCTTTCAAAAACTTTTCCAGTGCCACTAGGTGTCCTTCTCTATCCTTGGACTTCAATATCATGTCATCTACGTACACCTCTACTTCCTTGTGAATCATGTCATGCAGCAGAGTGGTGGCAGCTCTTTGGTTGGTTGCCCCAGCATTCTTGAGTCCGAAAGGCATTACTCTATAGCAGTAGGTCCCCAAGGGGGTGGTGAATGTCGTCTTTTCCCGATCTTCTGGCGCCATAAGAATCTGATTATACCCTGAGAAACCATCCATGAATGATAGTAGCTCATGTCCTGCGGTGCTATCTACCAAAACGTCAATGTGTGGAAGCGGGAAGTCATCCTTGGGACTGGCCTTGTTTAGATCACGGAAGTCGACGCACACACGAACTTTTTCATCCTTCTTCGGGACTGGCACGATATTGGCAACCCATTTTGGATATTCGGTGACAATGATGAATCCTGCCTTGAATTGCTTCTCCACTTCTTCCTTAACCTTGAGTGCCCACTCCGGCCTCATGCGCCTCAGTTTTTGCTTGACAGGTTTAGAATTAGGGAGGAGGGTAATATGATGTTGGACAATGTCGGGATCAACCCCAGGCATGTCTTCGTAAGACCAAGCGAAAACATCTTTGAATTCTTTTAGCAAGAGGGTTAGTTTTTCTTTTTCTTCTTTCTTAAGAGTTGAGCCAATTTGCACAATTTGGGGATTATCTGTTTCACCTAGGTTAACTGATAAAGTATCTTCGATTATTTCATAAGCAGGTGGTTTTTCAATTAGTTGCTTAAGTTTAATTGGGAGATCCTCGGAGGGATCTGTGCATTCACAAGTATTAGACACAGGGAAGTAAGCAGAATCGTCTTTCATTTCATTCATGATAGGTGAAGTGACTACATTGGACAGTGGTGGGCTTACAGCAGCCGACTCTGGTATAGACTCTGGGGGAATAGGGGATAGGGAGATACGGACAGATGACTCTACAGCTTGGTTGCTCAGACCCTCCGTAGTTGGCTTGATCTGATCATCTTGGCTCTTGGCCCCCTTTTCTTCCTTCTTCTCAACGGATTCCTCCCATATTTTCTCGATGGCTTCAGTGTCCAGGTATTTCAACCAGTCTTCCTCCGGGGTTTTCTCAATTTCTTCGGGATAGAACGGAACTTGATATGGAGGCCTCTCGCAGTCGGCGAAGATTTCAAGTCCAGTGTGCCTTTTCCTAGTGGTTTGATGGATCCAGGGTTCGGGGAACCCGAAGTAAGGGAAGTCATCCCCCTCTTTGATGAATTGTCCATTCAAGGTCTTGCGGTATGGTGGGAGACCCCTTATCCTTTTCTTCCATGGCCTTTGTAGCTCGATGTCTTCTTCAGTGGGCTTGTATCCTAGCCCGAAAGTACCTTGCTGTCCTTTGATCTGAGGGAACTCTCGAATCCCTTGCTGGCGTCGGTCCAATACCATTCCAGGGAAGTAGTTCATTTTGCGGACGATGTTGACAACCACAGAGTGGATCTCGGGGAACCTGTCTTCATCATTGATCATGTGGACTTCTTCCATGAAGAATCCCCCAATTTCTCCTTCTTCTAACTCAGGTATTTGGATTTCAAAGACGGGAGCGTAGTTCGGGAAAGCTTCATTACCCCAACTATTACCTAGGATGATTTTCACTTCCTTCTCATGGATGTACTTGATCATTTGATGCACAGTGGACGATACGGCTTTGTTGACATGCAACCAGGGCCTTCCGATCAGCAAGTTGAAAGAGGCAGGTATGTCCATGACCTGAAAGACTTCGGTGCTCACCAAAGATCCTACCCGGATTTGGAGAGAAACGTTTCCCATCACATTTCTCCTGGTGTTGTCATAGGCCCTCACAGATTGCACAAATGGTGTGATGTCAAGGACATTGACCCCCAAGGCGGTGGCAGTCCTTAGGGCACAGACATTTAAGGCTGAGCCCGTGTCGACTAGACAAAATGGCACCTGTTGTCCCTTACATCCCACGGTGATTATGTGCGGATCCCTTTGGTGGCAGGTCCTCATCAGAAAATGTGATGATTGGGTCGGTGGTAAGTGCGCCCAAGAAAGCTACCATGTCCTCCGGCGCGGCGCGGCATTCAACACGGCTTGCCTATGCTTATAGGATGTTACCATGATGTCCCACATCGAGAGATGTGCTTGGGTTTTCTTCAGCTATTTTATCAATTCATTATCCTCTTCGATAATCTCATCCATCTTACCCTTCCCCTTGTCTTTAACTGGACCCTTCTCGATGGCTTCAGTAGTAGGCTGCAAAGGTAGGTAGTGACGGCCTGACCTGGTCAGGTGATCAATTTCAGCACGAGTAGGCCCTTCTACAGTCCCATCCTTTTTGAACCAATCATAATCCGTTCCCACAAATGGTTTCTCCGGCTCATCCCAAATAGAGGCATCACTTTCATCATTAGGATCATACCATTTGAGGTCTACCACCCCCAGATCGTGCTCTTCCAGAAAGAACAAGTCTTGCTCATCGTCTAGCTGTTACTGCCACTCGTCATTCTCCGCTTCAATCAGATGAATTCCCACAGAATCAGGGATGTCAATGAAAGGCAAGGGTTGTCCTAGGGGGGTGATATAAGTAGGAGGGTTGAAGGGTACGGGGTTGGACTCAACGAGGTTGACATTTTGGTGGTTTGGTAGAGGATTTTGGGTGACATGGGGCTGCTTTGGTGGCGGCTCGATGATGTTCTGGTCAATAAGGTCTTGAATGTCATGGCGAAGGCGCACGCAATCATCAGTGTTGTGGCCCGGGGCTTGGTGGTAGGTACACCGCTTGGACATATCGCAGTTTGGCGGGAGGGGGGTGTTTCGGGGTTGGAGTAGTTGGAGATGGCCTTTTTTGAGGAGGCGGTCTAATGCTGAGGAGAGAGAGATTTCTAACTTGGCGAAGTTGCGAGGGGGATTTTTCTGGAAGGGGCAATTGGAGGGGCTTGCCTGGCTAGAGGGTTGGTACGGCCTAAGAGGGTACGCCATGGGTTGGCTGCTAAGTGCATTGACATCCGGGGGATTCCGGGAGTAGTTAGGCCTTCTGGACTGACTCGGGGGCTCTTCCTTTTTTATCTTTCCTTCTCTGATAGCGTCTTCAATTCGGGTTCCGACTTCAAACAACTCCTCAAAGGTGGAGATGGACTGGTAGAATAATTTCTCATGGTAGAGGGGCTGCAGATTCCGGATGAGCATCCTTACCTGTTCTTTTTCAATCGGCCGGTGGGTCATTTGGGCTACCTTGTTCCTCCATCTACTCAGAAATGCAGCGAAGGATTCATTGTTGTTTTGCCGGGTTGTTTCCAAATCCCTGATGGTGACATCCAGCTCTTGATTGTAGGAGTAATGATCGACGAAGACTCGAACGATGTCTTCCCAGGCCCGGGTTTTGGAGGCTTCCAAGGTTAGGAACCACGGTAGTGCAGACTTTGCAAGGGTTTGTGGGAACAACATCGCAATGTGTTCGTGGGTACAACCCATGGACTGGAAGATACTCATACATAGCTTCACATAACTTTTCGGATTCCCAGTTTCGTCAAAACGGTCGATGGCAGGCATCTTGAAATTCTCTGGCAGTTTCAGCTTAACAGGCTCAAAGAGGCCTTCCAGGTCTAGCATGTAATCATCGACCCCCTTGCTTTTTCTCAGTACGCTTTCTAGCTTGTCGACCTTGTCCATTTTCTCTTAGAGCTTTTTCTCGTACGCGAACGGTGGGACTCCTTGAAACCAGTTTTCCTCCTTATTATTCTCATGCAGGGGAGGTTCAAATCCCGGTGGTGGAAACCCGGCCGGAGGTTGCGGCTGCTGCTGCTTCTGTTCTTCCATGAACTTCAGAACCTGGGCCAGGCTGTCGGACTGCTGGCTTATGGTCGCTCCCAATTCAGTAACCTTGTTTTCCAACTCTTCCCTATTCATGCTGAAGTAAGCTGTCGGACTGATTCTGATCAATCGATTATCCGAACTCCTGACCCACGAAGAGGACCCTGACTGCTAACCTTGGGAATCTATACTGACCCTGACAGATTTTGAGAGGACTAGATTAGATCTTGACAGTGGTGACTCTAGACAGACAAAGACAGTGATGTGACTCGAGACAGTGCGTGCAAATTGATAGGAAATGGTGCATGCAAATGGGACAAGCATGCGGATGTAAGCCCTAATCTATATGATGCTTCTATTTCTAACAAATAGCAGTTAAAAAAATAAGGTCCTAACCATACAGAGTGTGCTAACCTTACTTTCCAGGATGACCACCAAGGGATAACAGGGATTTCTGGGATACTTCGGGTAATTTTGGACAGAGTTTCTGGGAGAAACTGGTTAATATGGTTATATATGGGATATCTGGACAGAGTTTCTGGGAGAAACTGGTTAATATGGTTATATCTAGGATATCTGGACAGAGTTTCTGGGAAAAACTGGTTAATATGGTTATATCTGGGATATCTGGACAGAGTTTCTGGGAGAAACTGGTTAGTATGGTTATATCTGGGATATCTGGACAGAGTTTCAGGGAGAAACTGGTTAATATGCTTATATCTAGGATATCTAGACAGAGTTTCTGGGAAAAACTGGTTAATATGGTTATATCTGGGATATCTGGACAGAGTTTCAGGGAGAAACTGGTTAATATGGTTATATCTGGGATATCAGGATAGAGTTTCAGGGAGAAGCTGGTTAATATGGTTATATCTAGGATATCTGGACAGAGTTTCTGGGAGAAACGGGTTAATATGTGGTGATAGTGATCATACTGTCTAGCAGGTTTTCATATTTCTATGTCTTAGGACCAATAAGCAAGGTTTGCGGTGTATATCTTTGTGAGCATGGAGAAGACATCCTTGTCATGGTGCCTAGGCAGGTCAACTCAATGTAATCACATGTGAGTGATTGCCTTGGGAATCATAAGAAAGAGGTTCTGTTGTATGCCACATAAGCATCTACACTGCTCAGGTAATCCCATCAGGGCATACAGCAGTTATATCACATTGTCCTATCTGAAAAGATAAATGAATAGTCCTATGAAAGGTTCTACAGGAATCTATATGCAAAGGCTGGGTTTAGTCAAACAGGGTCCGTTGACGAGAGTTCCAAAATACCGTCAGAGAGACAGTACGGAGGTTTTTACTCTTTTTGATATACCTTGGAAGGTACAGTATCAACGGTGACTTGTGCCCTGGCACAGCAAGACCTGAACAATGTCAGCGCCGCGTTTCAGACACAGTCGGAGGGGAAAAATGCAAGAGTGCAATGCGCTGAACCAAGCACAGTAAAAAGATGATTTTAAGGATGCTTCTTATGAGTCAAACCTCTATATTATTTTGTTTTAAAATAAAAGTCCCCAGCAGAGTCGCTAGATTGTGGATACCGGGTTTACACCGCTTTGTTTGCTTTTGAAATTCGTTTGATTTTGATCAAAAAAAGAGAAAAAGGTCTGTTGAAAACAGATACAGAGTCACCACTTGGTCTTTAGGGAATCAAGAAACCCAAATTTGACTCACCCAAACGGATAAAGGGCACCGGCCCTTCATAACCAAAGAACTTGGCTCGGGGTTTTGGTACGAGAGAGGAAGGAGCCTTTGTCGCGACTCAAACACCCTCAACTCGCCCCGTCTCTCGACGGGCCTCAATTAGCATCCAAATAATCATCTTATACTATGTATGGTTCGGCAATTAATACTATTATAGTATATTACATCACATAAGAATCTTGAAATTGAAAATCAAAAGATAAGATATCATTCATAAGATCTAAGTCAAATATCATACAATGTAAAGTGAAAATCACACAAATAAACCTAGAAAAAATCGTCTAATCATGTATCAAATAATCAAGACTTCCTAATCTAAAGGGGCATGAATTGTTCTTGAAACAAATAAATCAAAGAAAACAAAGATGCTTAGCAAGCTAAAATGATGCATGTTATTCTTTGAGAAGAGAAGATCTCTCAATCCCCGGGATGGATGAGAAAGGATGATTAGATCGAGGGGAAGCATGAACGTGTGATCATGATCATTCCTTATAACCTTCATAGATTAGGAGTTACAAAACCCCAAATCTTGCATGGATGCAATGTATGTATCTAGAATGTGCCAAGGTTGTAGTGTGCTTTGTGTTCATGGATTCCTAGAATGACTTAGAAGTCTATAATGTGCATGAATGGATGGATGAAATCAATATGGGATATGTACAAATGTAGTATGAACTACTTCCTAAGATATGAACTAATTTGGAAGGTATATAAGCATCAAATCAAAGAATGAAAGTTAAAATGTGTTTGCTGTGAATAGTGGACAGAACAGTAACATGATCCTGTAAAAATGGAAAAGAGGGGTTAGGAATGCTTTCAATGAATGATTTTTTATGGAGATGTTCCTTATTGTGTCTAGAACACTACCCAAAAAGCCAATATTTAATAAATATCACAGATTGAGAGAAATCATATGAAAAACAGATGTCACTCAGAAACAGAGTCCGTACTGTCGACTGAAATGTTGAAAAATCTTAGAAAATGAAAACGTATGATATAGAGGCCCATTTATACAGAATGTTCCCTAAGACATTTAAGTTTAAGGGAAAAATAAGTTGGGACCACCCCTTTTGGAAAATATTTCTGAAAAAGAAGTTGGAAGTTAGTCAAGCTGCTGTGACAGCTGAGGCAGAATGTTTGGAAGGAATGTTTGGGTCCAAATGGACCATTTTCAAGTACTTCCAAGTCAAACCAAAAATCATGGGTGTTCTCCAATGAGTTAGGAAGACTTTCCAAGAGGCCTTACATCTATATGTTGAGTATTGAGTTCTAGAGAAATCTTTGAACTCAGCTCACTCACTGTTTTAACTCACTGTTTTGAAGATTTTGGGGAAAATAAGGTTTTCTTTCTTGAAATCAAAATGAGAGGGATTGAGGGGGGTTTTGAAATAGAGGTCTTGAAAGTGTATTTTCAATACTCAATAAAGATTATAACCACTTAAAATGCCAACATTCAACTCATCATGAAGAACCTCCAAGATTGTTGGAGAGACTTATTTTTATTTGAGCACAACTTCAATACACTTCAAGGAGACCTTGGAGGTATTGAAGTTATGATCATCATCTATCAAACATGTTTTTGAGGTCAAGAGCTACTATCCATAAGGATTCACTCACCCCAAACTTCATGTCATCATTTAGATGATGATGAACTAGTAAGTAAAATGAAGAAAATCAAGAAGAAATGAGGTGAGAAGAGATAAACAATGAATAAACAAGCAAGTAGATAATGATCAATAGATGATATTCATGAAGTATTGAACTTGTAGATTGGTGTTTCACTCATATGTAATGACATTGGACATGGAAGAAGCTTCCACTATGTTAAATGCTCACTAAAATGGTGGTTGGGTGTATTGAATGTTGAAGTAAATGGGAGTAATGAAGCAAAAACAAAGTTTAAAACTCACTTTTGTTTTGAAAATCAAAGAAGAAAGCTTCTTTTCTCTCTACTCTAACCTTATCTCTACAACTTTCTCTCCCAAACTTTCTCTAAACTTGCATTTGACCCCCCTAAAATGAAGAGCAATGGGGGGTTTAAATAGGCCAACTTGGGGTGGTTTTGGGATTTAGAAAGTATTCCCATTGGCTCCAAACATCTGAAATCATAAAACTATGTCGTTTTGGTTTTTAATTAATGAAAATGAATCCCCAAGAAAAATTACAAAAATACACCATTCTGGAGGGGAGTGCCGCGGCGGCACTGCTCCTCCTTCGTCCAGATAATGCTGTTTAGGCCCCCTGAGGTTCCGGTATTCGCGAAAAGGCCCTATTTCGTCCAAAATTCACAGAAAATGCGTACGAACTCCAAATTGAGGTTGTGATATACCATTGGAAAGGTAATGGAGTCTACTTTACATAACAAATAGTTTGGGGATAGGTCACTTTAAAAAGTTTTACGGTATTCGCTATAAAAGCCGATTTAATCGCCTTTTTCGGCTTTGGAAATTCATAATAAATTCGTTTTAAATCCAGGAATTATGTGCGATATACCGTTGGAAAGCTATTGACCTCTAGTATCCATGAAAAATATTTGAAAATTGTTTCGGTGCCCCGATTCCAAAGTCAAATCTTGGTCGAAATGGTCAAACCTGGGATTCCCGGGAAGTTCTGGGAACCTCCGGGAGCTCCCAGGAGCCGACGTTTTCGCTCAATTCTCTTTTAAAACTCATTTTAATACTTTTCTAATGATTCCGGTGAATTTGGACAATTTCGGTCAAACTTGGTCAAACTCTGGTCAAACCTTGGTCAAACTAGTCAACGGGGACTTTCGGGGAACTTTCGGGACTTCCGAGGGTCTCTGGGAGCTGACGATTTCTTCCGATTTTACTTAAAAACTCATTTTATCATTTTTTTTACGACATAGCATGTTTTCAGAACTTTGGGACCAAATCTGGGAGTCTTCGGGCTTTCAGGGGCATTTTGGTCAATCTGAGCATTCTGAGATAGAGCTGATTTCCGAGAGTCCTTTTGAGTCTTTTACGATCATTGTGAACCACCTAGCTATGGGTCTCCTAAATCTGATAGCCGAAAAAAATGGGTGTCTACACTCCCTGAAATATAAGGGAAAATCCCCTCCTCCTCTGTGTTTTCTGCGATAGTGATGGTGTTAATGGTGCTGATGATGAGAACGGTGATGGTGGTGGTTGATGATGATTGTGAGATGGCGATGGGGTGGATTGGATGAAGAGGTATGGTGGGAAAGCTCTCACACACCCAAAATCGCCACGTCCCCCTCTCTCTCGTTGATTTTGAAATGAAATGAAGGAGAGGGAGATGAACAGACTTTTATGTCTGTCAAAAAATTCAATCGATTGACAAGTTATGTCAATCGATTGAGAGAAGAAGTCAATCGATTGGTAATCAAGTCCAATCGATTGAGATAAAAAAATCATGGGCAATCAGAAATGCTACAAAGAGTCACCCCCAACTGGTAAAGATTGCACTTTCAAGTCAAAGAAATCATGAATTAAAGCATCCAAATTGAGAAAACACCCACTAAATGCACAATTTGGTAGAATTTATTTAGGAATTGACAATTTTATTGCTCAGAGATGGATTCACATCATCCAAAAATTTCAAGATCTCGAAAGAAAGCAAACAATAAACAAACAAAAAGAAAACAAAACCAAGTTCCATCTTATTCAGTGGTTATAGGAATTAGACACTCAATTGAGCTCAGATTCCGGAGAAAAAAAATCTTCCCCCTCAACATAATCTACGAAGTACTCCACCACTTCTCCATCCGAGTTCAACCAAAGATCTTCTAGAATTTCTCGAACAGAGCACAACATATCCCAGGTATCCAAATTAGCAATTTGCTTCATTAGGAGAATTTGGGCATGAGCTAGATAGTGGAGTAAAAGATGGCCTTTCATGTTCCATTTGTCTGGAGTTCCTGGTGAACGGACTCCATGGAAGAGCAAATGCGGAAGAAAATGCAGTGGATTCATCCTATAACCAATAAAAGACAAAATGAGGAACGAAAGAAAAACTAAAATAAAGAAACACACCAAGAGAAGAAGAAGAGAAAAACTATAATACAACAAACAAGATTCGCAAAATTTTTTATGAAGACGAATAATCAGGATCATCCAGTTGGATAATTTCTGACTCTGGTTCAAACCTCTCCAAAAGTAGCTTCAAACGTTGCCCATTAACTTTGAACGCATTCCCATTCATGGGATTCACAATTTCTACTGCCCCATGAGGAAACACTTCTTTGACAATAAAATGCCCTATCAACCTCGATCTCAACTTACCAGGAAAAAGATGAAGCTTCGAATCATAAAGTAACACTTTCTGCCCCAGTTCAAGCTTTTTTCTCAAGATCGAGCGATCATGCTTAACCTTTAATTTGGATTTATATGTGCAAGCACGATTGTAAGCATCATTACGGATCTCTTCTAGTTAATTAAGCTATAACTTCCTCAATGTACCACTCTCATGAATGTCAAAATTGAGCAGTCTGGTGGCCCATTATGCCTTATGCTCCAGTTCTACAGGTAAATGGCAAGCTTTTCCATAAATCAGCCTATAGGGAGACATTCCAAGGTTCGTCTTGTACGCCGTCCTATATGCCCACAAGGCATCAGTCAGACGTGATGACCAATCTTTTCTGTTAATGTTAAAAGTCTTTTCCAGGATGTGTTTGATTTCCCTATTAGCCAGCTCTGCTTGACCATTTGATTGTGGGTGATATGATAAGGACATTTTATGGTTAACCCTATATTTTTGCAATAGTGCCTCAAAAGGCTTATTGCAGAAATGGGTCCCACGATCGCTAATCATAGCCTTCGGTGTTCCGAATCTTGAAAGAATATTCTCTTTTAAGAATGAGATCACTGTTCTATGATCATTTTTCCTTGTCGGAATAGCCTCAACCCACTTGGACACATACTTGACTGCCAAAAGAATGTATTCATCATGAGAGGATAGTGGGAATGGTCCCATGAAGTCAATACCCTACAGTAATAAAATTTTTAATAGTGATGAATGGGTCATCGGCATTTCATTTCTTTTCGACAAACTCCCTAACATTTGGCATCTAGCACATGCTCTACAAAATGCATACGAGTCTTTAAAAACTGTCGGCCAGTAGAAACCACTGCTCAACACCTTTTCAGCAGTTTTTTGGGCTGAGAAATGACCGCCACAGGCTTCCGAGTGGCAGGAAGCTAAAATTTGAGAGATATCCTCCTCAGGGACGCATCGCCTAATCACTTGATCTGCACAGTACTTAAACAAGCACTGATCATCAAAGTAAAACCATTTCGCAATGCATAGAAACCTTTTCCTATCAGGAGACGACCAATGAGATGGGGTATCTCCTGTTGTCAAATAATTGACAATGTCTGCATACCAGGGCAAATTGGTTGCAGCGAAAAGTTGTTCATCTGGGAAAGATTCACAGATCGTAGTGGATTGTAAGGATTTATCTTCAAACATGAATCGAGAAAGGTGATCAGCCACAACATTCTCCGCCCCCTTTTTATCCTTGATAACCAAGTGAAATTCTTGGAGCAGGAGAATCCGGTGTATTAATCGCTGTTTGGTATCCTTCTTGGACAACAGATACTTCAACATGGCATGATCGGTGAAACAAATGATCTGCGAGCCAATAAGATATTACCTAAATTTTTCCAGTGCGAATACAATTGCAAGCAACTCCTTTTCGATGGTGGAATAATTTTGTTGAGCTCCACCAAGAGTTCTGCTAGCGTAGTAGATTACAATAGGCTTTTTGTCTTTCCTTTGTCCTAATATAGCTCCAATCGCTATGTCACTTGCATCACACATCAGCTTAAAAGGAAGACTCCAATTTGGAGATTGCATTATTGGAGCTATTGTGAGGTGATGTTTGAGTTTATCAAAGGATTCCTAGCATTCCCTGTTCCATTCAAATGGTTGATCCTTAACAAGGAGTTGACACAATAGCTTAGATATAGCGCTGAAATCCTTAATAAACCTCCGGTAAAAATCGGCGTGACCTAGAAACGATCGAATGTCTTTTACTGTAGTAGGAACAGGGAGATTAGAGATTATGTCAATCTTTACCTTATCTACCTATATTCCCTCGGCAGAAACTATATGCCCTAATACAATTCCTTTTGTCACCATGAAGTGACATTTTTTCCTAATTGAGGACCAAGTTTTTATCCTCACATCTTTTCAGAACTTTCTGGAGATTTCCTAAGCAATCATCAAAGCTACTTCCAAATACGGAGAAATCATCCATGAAAACTTCCATGGAGTTTTCAACCATATCGCTAACTATGCTCAGCATACACCTCTGAAATGTTGTAGGTGCATTGCATAAGCCAAATGGCATCCGATGATATGCAAATGTTCCAAATGGACAAGTGAATGTGGTTTTTTCCTGATCAGTAGGATCAATTTCAATTTGGTTGTAACCACTATAACCGTCTAGGAAGCAGTAGATTTGGTGACCCGCTACGCTTTCGAGCATTTGATCCATGAAAGGCAATGGGAAATGATCCTTTCGAGCCACTGCATTCAATCTTCTGTAATCAATACACATGCGCCAACTTGTGGTCACACATGTTGGTACAAGTTCACCTTCCTTGTTTTACACCACTGTAATGCCAGCTTTCTTTGGCACTACTTGAGTAGGACTTACCCAAGGACTATCCGAGATCGGATAAATTACCCCAACATCCAGCAATATTAACACTTCTTTCTTTACTACCTCTTGCATGTTTGGCTTAAGTCGCCTTTGCATTTGTCGACATGGTTTGGCATCTTCCTCAAGGTAAATCTTGTGTGTGTATATAGATGGACTTATTCTTCTTAAATCAGCGACAGTCCATCCTAAAGCACTTTTGTGTTGTTTGAGCAACTTTATTAGTTTGCCTTCCTGTTCTCGATTCAAAACAGATGAGATTATAATAGGAAAGGTCTTCTCTTCTCCCAAAAATACATATTTCAATTTTTTTGGGAGTTCTTTTAATTCCAACTCCAGAAATTACAGGTTTGACGGCACTGCCAATGTTGTCTTTGGCGGTAACTATTCATATTGGGCCGTCCACATTGCCCTTGTAACTTCCTCATCAATAACTTCCAATACGGCACACATTTGACTCATCTTCGCATTATGTGGAGTGTATATATCTAATTCACAACATGATTTAGCGATAATTAATCCACAGGATCTGACGGAGCAGTCGAATCAAAATAATCCTGAATGACTGCCTCTACCCAATTTACTTCCTCTTCATCATCATCAAAATCTTCAATCTTAGGGTTTTGAGAAGATCTTGATATTCAATGTCATATTCCCAAAAACTACGGTCATTACTCCACTCCTTACCTTGATTGTTGCATCGATCATTGCAAGGAAAGGACGTCCAAAGATCACCAGAATCTGTGATTTGGCATTGTATACGGGTTCGGTGTCTAAAACGACAAAGTCAACAGGAAAGACAAAAGTCTCAATCTGGACTAAAACATCTTCAAGAACTCCCCATGGATATTTGATCAATCGGTCTGTGAGTTGGAGAGTGATGCGAGTAGGTTTGAGCTCTCCCAACCCTAGCTGTTGGTAAACAGTATAAGGTAGAAGATTAACACTCGATCCTAAGTCGAGCAGAGCATTATTCACTTTCTACTGAACGATTACACAAGAAACCATTGGTGTACCTAGATCCTTATATTTGGGAGGCAAATCACGTTTGAGAATTGCACTTGCTTGACAAGCTAAGTAAGCGCTCTTCTTCACATTTTGGTTCCTCTTTACAGTGCACAAGTCTTTTAAGAACTTGGCATAAGTAGTTACTTGTTTGATTGCGTCAAGGAGTGGAAGGTTGATTTTCACTTGCTTAAATAACTCCAAGAACTCCTGACTTTTGGTTTCTTGATGAGGTTTCTTCAACGTCTGAGGATATGGTGCCGGAAAAGGGCATTTGGGTGCTTCCTCAAGGAGAGGTTCTTTTGCAAGTCTTCTCTTTATCTCAGTATCCTCGGGAGCTGTTATTTTGAGCTCAACTGTTTCACCCTCTTTCTCTTCTTCCACCAATTCTTCCTCTTTCTCTACCTCCTCATCATCGTCAACTACAGGGGGTAGGAAGGGTGAAGCTTTTTCGATCACTTTTCCACTTCTCAACAAGGTTACAACCTTTACCTCTTCATGTGATCCCAATGCTGAAGAGCCTGAACCTGAGTGTTGGCCTTTACGATTAGGCTCTGGTTGTGCTGGAAACATTATTCTCTCTCTATCTCCTTGTTGAGCAGCCAATCTTTCCACACTCATGTTGAGTTTACTCATTAGCTGCATCATTTATTGCATCATGAGTGTGTTAGGATCCTCTTGTGCCTTCTTATGAGGTGGCACATAAATGTTGGATGAAGATTGGTTGTTACTCCCCTGATTGTAGTTGGGTTGAGGTGAGTGATTTTGTTGATATTGCTTCAGGTGGTTCCCTTGATTTTGTTGATAAGTAGGAGGAGGTTGGTAACTCTGTTGGTACCCTTGGTTCTGGGGTTGGTATTGGGTTCCTTTAATCGGCTGCCACTGTTGTGATGGGTTTGCTGTGGCAGCATGGTTTCTTTAGTCGAAGCCAGGATGACTCCACCTATCATTGGGGTTGAAACGACCAGGGGCATTTACAGCATGTACCTCTACTGGACTCTGTTCTTGGTAAATAGGGTATATTTGGCAATGTTGAGAGGTATGCCCCATTTGTAAACAACTAGAACATGATTCTTCAGAAGCAAATTGTATTACTAGGTCTTTCTTCGTCTCTGATGCCTCTAGCTTACGAGCTAGTTGCTCATACTTCTCCATTAAGCCATCCTCTACTTTTAACTGATAAATACTCTTATTTCTTGAACTCGAATTAGTTTGAGTTCTCATCACTTGAGTTTCCCATTCTGGTGAGTTTTCAGCCAACCATTCAAAAGGAGCTTCGGCCTGATCTGCATTTTTGCTCCTAAACTCACCGTCACTCGTAGTTTCTACCAGTTTCTTTGACTTTGGACTGAGGCCATCATAGAAGAAGCTTATTGTTCGCCACATCTGAAAACCATGATGTGGACAGAGCAATAACAAATCCTTGAATCGCTCCCATGCTTCGGCGAATGTTTCTTCCTCTTTTTGATTGTACATCTTGATCTGTCTCAAGATGTCGGTCGTTAATCGATTGGGGAAGAAGTTTTTGAGAAATGCCTCATGTATTGCTGGCCAAGTCGAAATAGAGTTTGTCTTGAGCGATAATATCCATGATTTCATTTTGTCCTTCAAGGTGAATGGAAAAAGCTTTAATCAAATTATATCGCTCGGGCAAGTCTGATCGGTGAAAGTGCCACAAACAACTTCGAAGTCTCGAATATGTAAATACGCCTTCTCTTTCTCCATCCCATGAAATGTGGGCAAAAGTTGAATCATTCCATTACGGAAATGGAATGTACCCATGTGCGGAGGGATACAGATACAAGAAGTTGTAGCTGTTCGATCTGAAGCCAAGAGTTCTCGTAAAGGGCGTTGACCATCATCGATGAGGTCATGCTGTGGATATCGCAGTTTTCTTACCCACAGCTTTTCTTTTAAAGTTCTTTTAAATTTCAAATTCAAAATAAATGAGTTGCCACTTAATTTTTAAAAGGAAAAATTAAGAAACCATTTTAAAAGCAAATTGATCTTTTAGAAACCAGAGATTAACTAGGTCCGGGGATTATGGAATGAGAGAGGAAGGAGCCCGTCGGACTAAAACACCCCCTCTCATCCTATCTTGCGATAGGCCTCTACTCAATATCCTTCTAATTGAATTATTAATTTAAACATGCCCTCAACTAATATATATGTAAAGATATACGTTACAAAAACCATGTCAAAAGGGGTGTAAAATTGCAATTGATAAAATATCATTCAACAATCACATATTTCAAGTAGCAAGCAACATGATATGCACTAGGGAACAAGAGAACTTACCCGGGATCCAGCAGCGATATTAAACGTGCAATGCATACAAACAAAAGAATATCCTAAAAAAAAGAGTCTCTAATCACATCTACATATAAGGCAAGATCCTAATTCTAATGTGTCGCGCATGAGGTTGAAAATCAATAAAATCAACAAATAGAATAAACTAGAGAAGAGATGCGAAATTGTACCTCAAATGCGCTACAAAACAATGAGTTAGTCCACATGATGTACAAAATGTAAAGTTGGATCTAAAACAATAATCCTAGACTTCTAGCTTAAATCTATAGAATATAGTTTAAATCTAAAACAAATAAATCTTAACTACAAATGTCGATCCATACGGATGAATATGTCATGAGCAAGAATGGATTATGAAATACTCAATGGTTTGGTTCACATAAACTTTGAATTCAAGCTTAACTAATCGTTATTGAAATATGGTTTCAACCTTGACTCATGAAAATTTCATCTGAGCCATTATTCAAAACATTTGATGAAAACTAGGTCAGAATTCTGGAAATTGTTGAGAGCCGATCATAACTTTAAAAAATGTAAAAGCGTGGTTCCCGTGGTTTGATCTTGATGAATTTTGGACACAAGATGACTCTGTGTGTCTAGTTTTTAACCAAAAGAATAAATCAAAGTTTCAACGGTTGGATCTCCGGGAATTGGACAAAAACCAGACATCACTCAGCATTCTACCACCTTCTGTCCAGAGTTCTTGCACGATTTTCTAAAAATAGAAAAAAAAAATCAGAAATGATTTGTTCTTTTTAGGGTGACTTCCTAACACATTAATCTACTTAGAAAAAAGTATTTTGGGTCACAAACACTTTATTAAAGCATTGGTTTACTTATTTCAAAAGAGTGTTACTATGATGAAACTCTGGACAGATTGTAGTGACCTTACAAAACTCCTAACCAAACCACTTTAGACATGAAACCACCTTAAAACAAACATTATAGTGGTAGAATATTGTGTTATTGACACTTTCCTGTTGGTTTCACTCCATTCCGTCGGTTAGATTTCAAACTAAAAATTTTCGATCAAAAACAGTTTGTGAACTCACTATTTTCATTTGTCAAGTTTAAATCTTGTTTGTTAATTCCAACTACTGAACCATGAAGTTGGACTTAAACTAAGCCATCTTCTCCTACCATTTGATGGTCATTGGAGATGAAGACATGACTATACTCATGAGTCTCAAAGGAATATAGAAAGGATTCCATGAAACATCAAGTTTAGAGGGTCCAAGTCATGAGTGTAGACTTGGATCCACCTATTTGCCTATGAAATGGAGTGATGATCAAACTTTGATTCCCATGTGAAGCACAAGCTTACATGGGATTCAAAAGATCATGTTCAAGAGATTTCAAGAGAGATATTGAGAATCTCTAAGAGTCTCAAGAAGGAAATATGATCAACAAAAAAAATGGAGCAAAGAGAAATAAAAAGGTTTGAGGATTAAAGATTCAAGAAAAGGAAGAATGTAAATAGACAACTTATGGTTAGAGGATCATCTCCAAACTATCCTCAAAGTTTATCTCCTTTGAAGATCTTCCAAACTCTTCTTCAAGCTCTCCCAAACTCTCTCTTGTCTTTCAAAAATATGTTAGTATAGTGGTGGTTATCTCTCATGTATTGTGTTGTATGTGTCTCTCTTCCTCAAGGAAGATCCTCCCTCTTTTATAGACAAAAATTACCAAGTATTTTTAGTGAATTCGGAGTAAAAAACAGGTGTAAATGTCTCATTTGGTGGCACTCACTGAGTGCCGCGGAATACTGCCGTGTGCCGTTTTCTGTTGAACTTCTCTTTTTAGGTCTTTTCTCTTTTCCCTTTTTCTTAAAGAAACTTATTTTTGAAGATCATTTCCAAAAATTGTGTTTTATACCTGAATTCTCCCAAATACCTGGTATTTCCTTCATTCTGTGAAATTTTATCGCGTTTGGAGAACTTTTTGAAGAGCTTGGAATACTTTGAATCTTTTCGGTCCTTATCATCATTGGACGTGGAGGTCGCTCTCCTAAATTTGACGGTCGGTCAAAATTGGGGTGTCTACAGTTTGCCCCTCTTTGACAGAGCTCGTGGGGGCAACGCGTCCCATGAGTGAATGTCAAAGCCTGTGTGAAGACAAGCCTTTGACCAGACTGCCGAATTTAGGTAAAACAAAATGCGTTGCAAAAACGGCTTCACAAACGGTTCATCTTGGTCGTGCTCGATGGTGAGCTGCCTACGTATCCCATCAGGAATCAGACCAAAGCGTAGTTCGGGCAGGAACCAAACACACACAAGCATAAGTAACCATACGGATGAATGCACCTATCCTGCCGTGATGCGATGCAATGGTGTTTTCTGAATTGACCTGGTCTTGCAGGTGCCATGCTTAGCATGTCTTCTCTACATACAGCGCATTTTACGCGACGTGTTAGTCAGGGAAGATCACCTAATTCTTGACCGATGCAAAATCAGTTACGAGGGTCACGAAGATGCGTTTGATTTGATTTCGAGGGTTGTCGTAAATCTGTTATGTGGATCGATAATATAAATCTGTTATATTCCCACGATGAGGGTTAACGCAAATCTGTTACGTGGACCGAGAATATAAATCTGTTATATTCCCACAACAAGGGTTAACGCAAATCTATTGCGAGAATCGAGAATGTCAATCCGTTACACTCCCAAAACAAAGGATTGACGCAAATCTGTTACATGGATCGAGAATATAAATTTTTTATATTCTCAAAATGAGAGTAAACCCAAATCTGTTGCGAGAACTGAGAATATAAATCCGTTATATTCCCAAGATAAAGGATCGACGCAAATCTGCTGCGTGGATCGAGAATATAAATCTGTTATATTCCCACAACGAGGGTTAACGCAAATCTGTTGCGCGAACTGAGAATATAAATTCGTTATATTCCTGAAATCTTTTTTCAATTTTGAAAAAATCGGGAGCCCACGGGCTCAAATCTTTTCAATTTTCAAAAAATCGGGAGCCCACGGGCTCAATTCTTTTTCAGTTTTCAAAAAAATCGGCAGCCCACGGGCTCAAATCTTTTTCAATTTTCAAAAAATCGGGAGCCCACGGGCTCAAATCTTTTCAATTTTCAAAAAATCGGGAGCCAACGGGCTCAAATCTTTTTCAATTTTCAAAAAATCAGGAAATCTTTTCAATTTTCAAAAAATCAGGAGCCCACGGGCTCAAATCTTTTTCAATTTTAAAAAAATCGGGAGTCCACGGGCTCAAATCTTTTTTCAATTTTACAGGAATTGGGAGCCCACGGGCTCAAATTTCTTCGTAAATTTTGAAATTTGTAGTCAATTTGAACCTAAAAACGACCCCGAGGGCCAAAAGTGCAATGAGGGCAAATTTTGGGGCCTCAAATTCAATTTTCGGGACTTGATTTGAATTTTTGGGGGGGATGTGAAGGATCTTTGAACCGACTTAGCCGTGGCACACGCGAATTATTGAGGCAGTCCGTGACTGCCATACGGCACTCACGGAGTGCCGTTGCGGCACTTGGCGAGTGCCGCCCGGCAGTCAATCAACTGCCGCGCACGGAAAACTGAGTGCCGCGTTTGAGCGGCAGTGGCTAAAACTGGCAGTTTCAATTCATTTTTTCTCATTCTCTCAACCTTCTCTCTCTTGATTCCTCTCTGGAGAAAACTTTCCCTTTTTCTTTTCTCACTTGGATCGATCTACCGGGGTTTTTAGGTTAGTTCTACTTGATCAAAACTTGATTAATCTCTTTTATTTCTTTGTTTTTCTGAAATTTTTGTGAATCTAACTCGCGAACTCTCTCTTTTCCTTGACAGATTATGGCGAGCGGTTCGGGGAGAAAGAAGAAGGCCAAGTATACGGTCACGCACCATCCAGATGCCACACTCCTGCTCCGTGACCCGGATGAGCACTTATCTGTCCGCGCGTTCAAGCGCGAGGTAAACGCTCCCTTTTTCTTTTTAATTTTCTCCTTTTAGAACTTAATGGAACGTATTGTGAATCACGACTTTGAATGTCTCATTTCAAAATGTAAATGCCATGCTTGTAGCATTTTCACGCGTACTTTATTCAAGATCTCGCATTTCATTTTACTTCTCATGAGGGTATGAATATTATGCTTGATGAATCACAATTTATTATTCTCACTCGTGTTTACTGAACTCGTGAATTTTCTTGAGCGTTCCAAATGCCTTTTATTATTCGAAACTGATTCTTGACCGCTTGTGACTCAAATTACGCCTTTTAATATTCTCACAAACTTCTCTTTAAAACTGCGCTTCTTTTGGACTCAAATTTCTTTTGCGCCTTCGTATGTTTATATATGCTTGTATTTTTAAAAAATGTGAACAAACTACTCTTTTCTTTCCCCTTTCTTCGAAACCTTGCTAGAACATTGAGTGCTTTCCCTTATTTCTTCTTATTATTTTGTGAACATCTGCTGAACTGAACGCAAATGAGTGCCATGCTTGTGAAATTTCTGCGAGTATTTCCAAATTTTTTATTTCTTTCCTTTTCTCTCTCTTTTTTATGAAGCTTTTCCTCGTTTCTTTACTTACCATCTGTTTCATTTATTTATATATTTTTTACTTTTCTTTTTATCCAATTACTAATTTAAAAAACTTGTGATTCTTTCTTGCAGCTGCAGCCCAAGGTGCTGAAGGGGCATGGCAGCCTCGCCCACGGGTATGAGTGGTACACACAGCTGAGTGAGACGGTGAGGGCCTTGGTTGAAGCTGCCGGGTTTGGAGACTTCATCAAACTCTTGACGAAGAGCTCCAATGACTTGCGGCAGATTCATGCAGTGTCGGAGCGGTGGTGGGACACCACCAGCACTTTCCATTTCGACTTTGGGGAGATGACGATGACTCCTCTTGACTTCTCGATGATCACGGGGGTTGCCTTCCACGGAGAACGCTTACAGTATCTGACGGATCAGAAGTGGGACCAGGTAGAGCCATTGTTGGGAGTGGTCCCGGAGGAGTCTTTGGTCACAGCCCGATGGTTTATGGATACATTTAGGGGCCAGCCAGGTTTTACCGACGAGCAGATGGCCCGGGGCTTTCTCATGTATATGCTGGGGTGCTCTCTGCTGAGCACCAAGTGTGATCGGGTCGACATTTCCCTGGTAGCGTCCCTGGAGCACCTGGACCGGGTGGAGGAGTATGACTGGGCTGGTGCAGGATTAGCCATCTTGTACAGGCATATGGGTGATATTTCCCGGGACAGGCCGGCTTCCATCAGTGGCTATTGGAGAGCGTGGGAGGTATACCATTACTTATTTCATTTTCAGAAACTTATTTAAATTGTGAGACTAATCCGTTTTCTTCTTTTTGCATTACAGATTTGGTCCCCTGAGACACGTGATGCTAACGCCCTTATCATGCTGCAGGGGCTGAAATGGGTGAAGGATAGGGTCGGGCGGAAAATTGGGGCCCACGACTTCGTTTTGTTCAGGAATTTCCTGACGAACTTGAAGGAGCAGCACGTTCATTGGCAGCCCTGGCTTAGGGTGCTTCCTGAGGCTCGTGCGGAGATCCGAGAGTCAGCTGGATATGACCCGACGAGGCGACTCCTTGATGGGCCAGAGGGACAGGCGTGGTATTTAGGAGAGAGGGTGACTAGGCAGTCACTGGCGGCCCCGGGATTCGTGTCGTTCCCTCCTCCCGACTCTATGAGAGCCAAAGACACACTCCAGGGTAGCGAGCTGATGGTTGCTCTGATGGGCTTGAGTATTCATGACTTTGTGGATTCCCCCACCGGATACCCAGCGTTCCGCGCCGCTAAGATGATGCTGAACTTCCCTCTGATGGAAGTGACTCGGGTGAGCAAAATGATTCCTTTATTACTCTTTTTTAATGAATTTCCTTTCGTTTTTTATTTATGCTTTATTATTTTTGGTTTGCAGCCTGTTCGTGCCGTGTCTCGTCCTCCTGCCTTGCCCGTGTGGGATTGGACCATGTCGACCGTCTCGTTTGGCGAGCCCTTCTTGACAACGATCCCCCGGCTTTCACAGGGTGCCCCTACTATTCCACTTCACTATGACGTCGTCCCGCGTGCTTATGCGGAGGAGGGCTTGACATATGCCCATAGCGTGCGGCAGTGGGTTCTCGGGCGAGAGTGGATGGTAAGAAACTTATCCCTTTCTTTCACTTCAACTTTGATTGCCTCTCCTTTTGCTAATCTTTATTTTTGGTTCTTGATTTTAGGCTGAGGGAGCTCGGGCGACTACCGCGGCTCAGTTGAGGGCCCAGGTATGATTTTTATTCCTTTTATTCTCAGTATTTCATCTGTCATTTCAACACTTTCTGGACTTATCCTTTCTTATTTCAGACAGAGGAGATCAGAGTCCTGTCCCAGCAGGTAGGGCAGCTCCAGCAGCGACTTCAGCAGTTCGGAATTCCCCTCAGCGACACTCCTGGGGTGGCGGTGCTGGACGAGGCGTGGGGCGAGGCAGTGGTAGTGGCACTGGACGTGGCGGAGGCGACGGTTAGGGCACCAGTAGCGGCTGAGGCAGAGGCGGCGGTAGCGGCGGACGTGGAGGGAGCGGTGGAGGTAGAGGGATAGAGTCGGAGGAGGAGCCCCTCAGGCGTGCGATCCGTCAGACTCGCAGCCGGGGCCGAGGCTGATTCTACTTTTTCTTCTTCTTTTTTTTATTTCTTTTGAGTGTTTTCTTGGGAGGATGCATACTTTATTTGGTGGACTGTATATATATGTTCACTCTCATCTTGATGATGGCTCTACGATAGCCGGTAGGATAGGCACTCATGATACCTTTATTATTATATTTTTGCTCTTTCATTCACCGTACGTGTGACCATAGCTTGGTCCTTTTTCCGTATGTGGGACCATAGCTTGGTCCCTCCTTTATTTGATTTTTTTGGAATGCTTTTATCTCTTTTATTTATGAATGAAATGAATGAATGTTTGCGATCATTGCTTAAACTTTGTTGCACGTGCTGCATGAAAGCGCACGTTTTATTGTCCTTTATGTATTTTTCTGTTTGCAGGTGGGCTAAAGGTGTTACAAACAGATCCTGGCCAATAAGAAACCTAGAACGGCACTCGGTGAGGTCTCTGCGGCACTCAGTGAGAGCCACAGCGGCAGTCAGTGAATGCCGCAACGACATTCATAGACTGCCATGCGGCATTTCATTGAGTGCTGTTGAACTTTATCGAGTGCCGCGGGTAGGTAGGCAGCTTTTATTCCCCTATTTATACCCCTTCTTTCTTAAGGCTCCGCAAAACACTTCTCTTTTCTTCTTTACTTCCTTCCCAAATGGCCCCCATCAGCTCCCAAATCCTTTTCCCATGGATGGATACCCTTTCCGGCGTTGATAGGCTCAACTTTGAGTGGTTCAGGCTAAATGATCTTTTCTCTTTCCGACTGATGAATTTGAATGAGGACCTACTTCGAGCTGCCATCCAATGTTGGGATTCTTCTTTCAATGTCTTTCGTTTTGGCTCTCAGGAGATTTGCTCCTTGTTTGAGGAATTCAGTGCCATTCTTAACACCGATCCTTCTGCTGAATTAATGTTTCCTCCAGTTCAGGCTAGGTATGTCCAGGATTTAGCTACTCTTCTCCACACATCTCGGAATGCGGCGGGCTCCTTCATTTGTGCCAGGCAGATTGATTTTGAGCGCCTTTCTTCCGTTTATGCTCCCATAGGGGACCCTTATGATGGTGTGTATTAGATCATCCGACGTAGTGCCTTGTCAATTGCTATGTTTTCTTACTTTCTCTTTCAGTCATCCTCCAACATTCTCATACCCATTGCCTACGGTTTGAGGGAGATGAAGAGCACAGTTATGCTGGTTCTTGGCGAGACGTTGATAGGACTGGGTCATGCTCATGCTACCGGGGCCCTATTATCTGCCGGAGCACCTTTTATCCTACAGATTTGGCTCATGGAGCGTTTGGATCTCTTTATACACCCTTCCCATCTTCGCGGGTCATTCCCTATGATCGTGTGGAGATTCACAGCTTATTTCATTCCGTCGATGCATGGCTTGGTTGGCTCCAAGGCCTCTCTTCCAGTGATATCTGCTGGGTCTGTCCTTAGTGGTTTCATTGCTCTATTACCGTACGCCTTCCTGGGCGACCTGGCATATGGCTACCGGGTTTGCGTACTATTACCTTCTATATTCCTGATCGGGTTGTCCGTCAGTTTGGACTTTTGCAAGATACTACTGAATCTGTGACTACTGATTTCACCAGGGGGTCCACTTTGCGCCCTTCTATCGTGAAGGCTTTCATCGAGGCTCGACACAGTAGGATGGCTGCTCCATGCCTGAGGATTCCTGCTCCGACTATGCCCAATGTCCAGTACCTTCTAGAGATCTAGGCCTTGGTTACGAGACGAGTTTGACAGACACATAATAAAGTAGACGAAAATAGGGAAAAGCTTGCCATTTTACAAAACTTTCTGACCGACCCTGCCTACTCTTTTCACTCTTTTGAATGTGATTTTCCTTTCTTTTTTTTTTTGTCTCTTCAAGAAGTGTTGTTATCTTTTAGGAAAGTTCTAACATGCTTAATCAAAGTGCTCACTCCTTCGATTAGTCTTTTATAGAGAATTCTCCTTTCAATGTCTTTTCTTGGCTCTCTACTTTTTTCTTTGCTTAAAGCTTTACTCCTTCTATGTCATGAATTCTCATTTGTTTCTTTATAGTACTTATTTGATAGCCAGGTGATCCAAAAGGGAGTCCTGTATCTGGGTTCTTCGGCTAGCAAACAAAGTTTGCCCCTGGTTTTAGGGCTTCGAAGTGGTTCCGAGCAAATGCCAATTTGCCGTAGTTCAGCATAGTCTTTTTTGAGTGGACCGAGGGCTTTGGAGAGCCCGCCTACTTATCCCCAAGCGGGCGTTAGGTCCCAAGTTGTTCGGCTTAAGGTTGCAAAGAAAAGGCGCCAATCAGGCAATTATTTACTGACCGAACCGAGTAGGTTGCCTACGTATCCCCTAACGGGAATCAGGTCGAGCGTAGTTCATCAAGATAGGAGGCTTTGGAAAGAAAGGTTTCAAGCAAAGTTTTTCTTGAGGCGATCGAGGTTAATTGGTTGCTTAAATTCAATCCCGTCCAGGTCCATGAGATAGGCCACTCCTCCGGAAAAGAGAGTCTTAACGATGTATGGCCCGACCCAATTGGGTTTGAATTTTCCTCTGGGGTCATAAACAGGCACTTTCAGTTCTTTGAGGACCAGGTCACCCTTAGCAAGCTTCCTTGGGCGAACCTTTTTGTTGAAAGCACGAGCTATCCTCTTCTGGTATCCCCGAGTGTGGTTTACTGTGGCTAGCCTCTTCTCATCGAGTAACATCAACTCCTCCTACCTTCCTCGTACCCATTCTGATTCGGTGATTTCACACTCTGCCAAAACCCTTAGAGAGGGTATTTCTACCTCGACTGGAAGAACGGCTTCCATCCTGTAGACCAACGAATACGGCGTAGCGCCCGTTGAAGTTCTTACCGAGGTTCGGTATCCCCACAAAGCAAACGGCAGCTTCTTATGCCAATCCTTATATGTATCCGTCGTTTTTCCTAAGACTGCTTTAACATTCTTATTTGCTGCTTCTACTGCTCCATTCGTCTGAGGCCTATACGGGGATGATTAATGGCGTGTGATCTTATACTTTTCCAGGAGCAGGATAACCTCTCCCTAGAAATGACTGCCATGATCGGAGATAAACTCATTTGGGACTCCATACCTGCAGATTATGTTTTTTTCGATGAAACTCACTACGTCCTTGGCTTTCAAAGTTGCATACAAGGCTGCCTCTAACCACTTTGTAAAATAATCAATCGCCACGATTATGTATTGGTGCCCATTGGAAGCCTTCGGAACTATCTCACCAATGATATCGATCCCCCACACGGAAAATGGCCAAGGGGTGGTCATGCTATAGAGCTGTGACAGCGGGGTATGCATCAAATTTGCATGAATTTGACACTTGTGACACCTTCTAACGTATTCGCAACAGTCTTTGTCCAAAGTCGTCCAATAGTACCCCTGTCGGATGATCTTCTTTGCCAGCATGTGCCCGTTCATATGGAGCCCACACACTCCCTCATGTATTTCCTCCATCATTCTCTTAGCTTCTTTCCCATATAGGCACTCCAGATTGTACCCGGTGTAGGATTTCTTCCATAGCTTATCTGTATAATTCACAAATTGAGGCTCGAATCGTCGAATCGCTTTTCTGTCCTTTTCTGAGGCTCCTTCGAGGTATTCTCCTTCTTTATTGAATTTCCACACATCCACATACCACGGTATTTCCTCTTCGTCTTCCATGGCCACGATCATTTCAAATGACGGTTGGTTCCTCACTTTTATGGATAGTGGGATCATGGCAATTTTGGAGGGGATTTGGATAATCGAGGCTAAGGTAGCCAAAGAGTCGGCTAGTTGATTTTCTTCACGAGGGAGGTAGTAAAAAGAAATCTTTTGGAACTACGCTTTCAGACTTTCCAGATACTCAATGTAAGGTCTCAGTTTCTCATGCTTTACCTTCCAATCTCGTCGGACTTGGGATATGATCAAATTGGAATCTCCGAAGACATCAATCCGTTCGACTTTCAAAGCCAAGGCTGCTTCCATCCCAATTATGCATGCTTCGTACTCTGCGGTGTTGTTGGTTGAGTTATACTTGAGCTTGACGGCTAATGGGGTAGGGGCCCCATCGGGTGCTATGAGAATGATTCCAACTCCGTAACCTAATTGGTTGGCTGCTCCATTGAAGTACATTTTCCACAAATCCTCCTTTACCTCCATTATTCCCTCATCTAGGAACTTGAATTCTCCCTCGTCCTTGGATTCTATGGCGAGGTCGACTAAAAACTCAGTGACAGCCCTTCCTTTCACAGACTTGGCGGTGACATACTTGATGTCGAATTAGGCAAGCATCATGGTCCAACGGGAAATCCTACTGCTCAAGACGGGTTTTTCGAATAGGTATTTTAATGGGTCCATTCGGGATACCAGGATTACAGGGAAGGCTAGCATGTAATGGCGAAGGTGACGGGTACACCAAACCAAGGCCCAACAGGCCTTTTTCAAGGGCGAGTATTTTAACTCATATCCGACCATTCTTTTGCTCAAGTAATAAATGGCCTTCTCCATGTGCCCCTCTTCTCCTTCTTGGGCCAACATACACCCCATCGAATCTTCGGATACGGAGAGATAAAGTAGCAGGGGTCTCCCAAGTGAGGGTGGTGATAGGACAGGTGGGTTTTGGAGGTAGGTTTTGATTTTATCGAAGGCTTGTTGGCAAGGGGCGTCCCATTCAAATTTCTCTCCCTTTCTGAGCAGTTTGAAAAGTGGGTCGCAGGTTAAGGTGAGTTTGGAAATGAAGCGACTGATGAACTGTATTCTCCCCAAGAATCCTCTCAGTTATTTCTCACTTTTCAATGGGTTCATTTCTGTTATGGCATTTATTTTGGTGGGGTCTACCTCTATTCCCCTCTGAGTAATGAGAAACCCCAATAATTTCCCAGTAGTGACTCCGAATGTGCATTTTTGTAGGTTTAGCCTCATTTTGAACTCCCTCAATCTCTCAAAGAACTTTCTCAAAGCTTCTAGGTGCCCTCCCCTCTCTTTGGATTTCACAATCATATCATCCACGTATACCTCCACCTCTTTGTGGATCATGTGGTGGAGTAAAGTGGTGGCAGCCTTTGATAGGTCGCACCTATATTCTTGAGTCCGAACGGCATGACCCTATAGCAATATGTCCCCCACGGAGTGATGAACGTGGTTTTGTCTCTATCCTCGGGTGCCATGAGGATTTGATTATACCCATAGAATCCGTCCATGAAAGATAGAAGCTCATGTCCCGCAGTGTTATCGACCAACACGTCGATGTGGGGTAACAGGAAATCGTCTTTAGGGCTTGTCCTGTTTAAATCTCGAAATTCAACGCAAACCCTAACACGACCGTCCTTCTTTGGGACAGGTACAATGTTTGCAATCCACTCAGGATACTCGGTGACCATCAAGAATCCAGTCTTTAATTGCTTTTCAACCTCCTCTTTTACTTTAAGTGCCCATTCTGGCCTCATTCGCCTCAATTTTTGTTTTATGGATTTTGAATTGGGAAAGAGAGGGATGTGGTGCTGGACTATCTTTGGATCAATACCTGGCATATCATTATAAGACCATACAAAAACATCTTTGAATTCATTTAATAGATTGATTATTTCCTTGCTTTCTTTATTGCTAAGTGTGGAGCCAATAAAGACATTTTGAGGATTATTTTCATTTCCTAGGTTAACTGTTAGCGTGTCCTCAATGATCTTGCATGCAGATTCTTTTTCTTTTTCAATTAACTTTTGCAATTCATTAGGTATTTCATGATCATCACATTCATCACATTCATTAAGCGCGTTTGAGTAGGCAGAATCAGTCATACTTTCATTGATTTTCTTTGGAGTGATTACAACAGTCATAGAAATTGACAGACGCCTCATTTGGGCCATTACAGACTCTGGGTGTGGGGGAAACCTATCACTAGACTAAAAAACCCACTCTCTCTTGTTCTCTCCCCCCAGATCAGTGATGAAGCATTCTTCTAGATCCCCTGCCTTGGTAATCTCTTCCATTTTTTCTCTCTCGGCCTTTCCCTTATCGGTCTTTCCCTGATCTTCCTCATCTTCTCCACTCTCGGCTCCTTCCTCCACCAGACCTTCGGCGTATTCGCCTTTGGCTTTTCCAGGATTCGCTTTGATAACCTCCGTGCTTTCCTCATCTAGTAGATCTTTCATGACAGAGCCGTCTAGCGCACCAATCCAATCCTTGGCAGCAACGGACTTTTCAGGCATTTGTAAAAACGGGTCTTTGTACTTGGAAAATTCATGGGAGAAAAAGATCTCGAACCCTGGCTTTAGACTTTTGTCTTTCTGGTCCATCCATGGTTCTGGGAAGCCACAGAAGGGGAAATCTTCTCCTTCCTTCATAAAATATCCATTGAGCATCTTTTGGTAAGGGTCTAGTGGCGCATCGACGGCCTTCCTCTTTGCCCTCAATTCCTTCTTTGTCGGCTGGTACCCCAGGCCGTGAGTGTGAGTCTGGGTAGGGATTCTTGGAAACTCAGGCAGGCCCTGGAGGTTCTTCCCCAGTCCTAATCCTGGAAAGAAACCCATCTTCTTCATAATCCCTGCGACCACTAGACTGGCATACTGATCGAAATGGAGCGGTAGAAACTCTTTCGGCTTTTCCTCTTCCAACATGCTGATGAACTCGAACCCTCCCATTTTTGTTTCTTCTTCTTGCAGCTGTAATTCTAGAACCGGTGCGCTTGATGATGCTTCGGGCGAACGAACCCAGCTGTCCCCGAGGATATCACCAATTTTATTCTCCCAGACATACTTAACCTTCTGATGGATTGTTGACGGTATAGCACCCAAACTGTCCAACCAAGGGCTACCTAGTAGCAGGTTAAAAGAAGCGGGGATGTCGATGACCTGGAATTCTGCTTCTTTTCCAAAAGGGCTGATAATGAGACGAAAAAGGACTATCCCCATGACCGTTCTCTGGGTGTTGTCGTAGGCTCTTACCCTTTGCTCCGATGGTGTAAATGTCGACTCATCTAGGCCCATTCGCTTAGCCGTTCGGAAGGGACACACGTTGAGACCCGATCCATTGTCAACCAGGCAAGCATGCACGACGTCCCCAAGCATTCGACAGTGACATATAATGGTTTGTTGCAAACGGTCCCTCCCGGAGGCAAGTCATTTGACGAGAAGATAATAGCCGAGGTCGGAATTTTGCCGATCAGCCCTATGAGGTCCTCCGGGGTGGTGTCGATAGACACGTCAGATTGGTTCAGAGCATCTAGGACCGCCTGCCTATGGCGTTTGGAGGCAATCAACAACCCCCAAATGGTGATATTGGCCTGAGTTCTCTTCATCTGCTTTAGAACCCTGTCTTCTTCCTCTTCTTCATTTATCTTCCCTTTTCCTTTGTCCAATTCTCTCCCAGGATGATCCTCCTCTAGCTCATGTGGTTTAAAGTGTCTGCCTGACCGAATTAAATGACTGATTTCTTCTCTTGCCCACAGATTGTCAACTTCTGAATCAACTTTAAAAGTACCCTCCACTATCTCTGTTTCTTTATCGCTCTTGTACCAGAGGTCATCTTCCACCTGGCTCATGTCTTGATTGTCACTCCCTTGGGTCCACCAGTCTAACTGTCTCATTTCATTCTCCTTCGGCTGATCCTCCAAAGCACAGATTGTCAAATCCTCAGGTAGCTGGTATGGCTTTCGTGGTGTCCCACCCTTAGTGATTAGCCTAGACGGATCGAAGGTTGCTTCTTCTATCCCCAAGAGATAAAGGCCCTGAAGTGGTGGCACGGCTAGATGATTCGGAAGCGGATTTCTAGTAACATTCGGGGCTTTGGTGGGGGGTTCCAAAATTACCTTATTGTCAATGAGGTCCTGAATCTCGTGCCTTAATCTCATACACCTATCCGTTGAGTGACCCTTCTGCTGATGAAATTTGCAAAAGAGGTCCCCTTAAAAATTTGACAGAAGCGGACTTGGTGGAGGTAGGGGTTCCAACTGACGGAGATGCCCCTTGGCTAACAGCCTATCGAGGGCGGTTGACAGTGATACTCCCAAATCTGAGAACTTCCTTGGTGCTTTATCCCCTCCTCTTCTCGGTGCTATGTCAAATTTCCTTTCTGGTCCATTCAGTGCATTGACATCGGTGGGGCTAGAGTGACCCCCTATTTGTCCTCCGTTGGACCCATAGTTTGGCCTCCTGTACCGGTTTGGTTGCTCCTCCTCCTTGTCCCGACATCGAAAACCTCAGCAAAGGTGTTGATCGACTGGAATCTCATCTTTTCTTGATACACTGGTTGTAGATTCTTCATCAGCATTCGGATCTGGTTCTTCTCAGACGGCCTTTGTACCATTTTAGCTGCCTTTCCCCTCCATCTGCTCAGGTATTCGGCGAATGATTCTTTGTTCCCTTGCCTAGTGGTCTCCAAATCTCGGACAGTGACATCCAAATCTTGATTGTATTCGTACTGTGCCACAAATGCCTTAATCACTTCTTCCCACACCCTGGTTTTGCTTAGTTCGAGAGTAAGATACCAGGACAGAGTAGCTCCAGTCAAGGTTTGTTGGAATAGGACTGCCATCGTAGTTGTGCTCAAGCCGCTCGGTTGAAAAGCCCCAATACACATTCTTATATGACTGTGAGGATTTCCGCTGCCATCAAACTTATCAAAGACCGGCATTTTGAACCCGGCAGGCAGCGTCTCGTGGACCCCGTCATACAGGCCTTCTAACTCCATTAGATAGGTATCAACCCCCTGAGCCTTGCGCATCACCCTTTCCAACTTCTCTATTTTTTCAGTCTGTTGCTTCTCTTTCTCAACTTTCTCTCTGTCTCTGTTGGCCCGCAGTGCATCAGTCCATTGCGCTTCCTGATCGTCGAACCAATCTCCTTCTCCTCCTCCCAAAGGTGGGTCTATAACGAGCGGAACTACATGTGGTGGTCGACGATTCAGTTCTTCTATCATCCCCATCTACGGTTCATGTTTTCCACCTATCGCCTCATTTGCTCTGCTTGTTGTTCTACCAGTATTCTTAACCCGGCCATTTCTTCGTTGTTTCTCTCTTCGGCCATGTCAGCGTATTCTCTCCTTACTAGTCTCGCCGTGGGATCCCTAAACCACGTTTGATTTCCTATTTTTGTTCCTATAAATAAATTTGAAATGTCCTCTTTTAAAACCCTTTTTATCTTCATTTTATCACACAAAGTCAGTTAAACAAAAACTTTCCTTTTGTATGTCACACTGTACCTACTCTATATGCCAAAAAAAAAAGAGAAAATCCTAATCCTAACACATAAGCACATAAGCACATAAAATCCTCGCCCATGTCAAGGGCGCTGATTTCTCCTCTCATTGTGATCCTCACTACCTTCTCAGAGGTTGGTCATTTCAAAATTTTCAAAATTTATTTGAAAAGCATTTTTTAGGTAGTAAAAAGGCCTTTGAAAACAATCCTTGGGAGTGCTTTTTTGAGAACATTCTTCTACCAAAATAATTTTCAAGGATTTTCAAAATTTTCTTTTGAAGATGATCAAGTGAAATATGCCTTAACAAAGGTTAATTTGGGAATTTTTATTTGAAAAGAGGAAAATATTTTTTTGAAAAGGTAATCGAAAACCTTGAGAAAAACCTTTGGGTAGGGGGATCACATGACCGGATTATCACCGTACTTTCCATGAATTCGGATACATACAAGGTCAATGATGCTTAGCTAAACATGATATAAGAAGTATAATCTTAGAATCAAGGTTCGGCATGTTCTCCAAATGTCGTGGAACATGAGGAGAAATTGCTAAAAGGTGATTAAAAGATTATACATCTTTCATCAAGCAAGTATCGTCATCATCTCAAGCAATCCGTTCCGGGCATACAAAACTTCCTAGCACATAATCCTAATCAAGAGTTGATTTCCTAAGATTGAGAGGTTCTATAGAAACTACTGTGCAAAGGCTGGATTTTGGTCAAATAAGGGACCCTTGACACACACCTGATAGGATGCTTCATATACCAAATCATGGTACGAGATCGAGGGTGACCACACAGCCCCATGATGACTTGACCAACCGGGTTGCCCCGAGCCTCCAAGGTCATAGTTCCGTGCAATCGACTGCCTAGACATGCAAGTGAAATGCAACAGGCATACAAAGATTAATTAATTTGATTAAAAGGATATTTTTCAAGTCTAATCCTCGAGCGAACCCAAAATCAGAATTCCTGGTCTGCGAAACCAGAGATTCTGGGTTCGATCCCCAGCAGAGTCGCCAGATTGTGGATATCGCACTTTTCTTACCCACAGCTTTTCTTTTAAAGTTCTTTTAAATTTCAAATTCAAAACAAATGAGTCGCCACTTAATTTTTAAAAGGAAAAATTAAGAAACCATTTTAAAAGGAAACTGATCTTTTAGAAACCAGAGATTAACTAGGTCCGGGGATTATGGAATGAGAGAGGAAGGAGCCCGTCGGACTAAAACACCCTCTGTCATCCTATCTTGCGATAGGCCTCGACTTAATATCCTTCTAATCGAATTATTAATTTAAACATGCCCTCAACTAATATATATGTATAGATATACGTTACAAAAAGTATGTCCAAAGGGGTGTAAAATTGCAATTGATAAAATATCATTCAACAATCACATATTTCAAGTAGCAAGCAACATGATATGCACTAGGGAACAATAGAACTTACTCGGGATCCATCAGCGATATTAAACGTGCAATGCATACAAACAAAAGAAAATCCTAAAAAAAAGAGTCTCTAATCACATCTACATATAAGGCAAGATCCTACTTCTAATGTGTCGCGCATGAGGTTGAAAATCAATAAAATCAACAAATAGAATAAACTAGAGAAGAGATGCGAAATTGTACCTCAAATGCGCTACAAAACAATGAGTTAGTCCACATGATGTACAAAATGTAAAGTTGGATCTAAAACAATAATCCTAGACTTCTAGCTTAAATCTATAGAATATAGTTTAAATCTAAAACAAATAAATCTTAACTACAAATGTTGATCCATATGGATGAATATGTCATGAGCAAGAATGAATTATGAAATACTCAATGGTTTGGTTCACTTAAACTTTGAATTCAAGCTTAACTAATCATTATTGAAATATGGTTTCAACCTTGACTCATGAAAATTTCATCTAAGCCATTATTCAAAAAATTTGATGAAAACTAGTGCAGAATTCTGGAAATTGCTGAGAGCCGATCATAACTTTAAAAAATGAAAAAGTGTGGCTCCCGTGGTTTGATCTTGATGAATTTTGGACACAAGATGATTCTGTGTGTCTAGTTTTTAACCAAAAGAATAAATCAAAGTTTCAACGGTTGGATCTCCAGGAATTGGACAAAAACCAGACATCACTCAGCATTCTACCACCTTCTGTCCAGAGTTCTTGCACGATTTTCTAAAAATAGCAAAAAAATCAGAAATGATTTGTTCTTTTTAGTGGTAGAATATTGTGTTATTGACACTTTCCCTTTGGTTTCACTCGATTTCGACAGTTAGATTTCGAACTAAAAATCTTTGATCAAAAACAGTTTGTGAACTCACTGTTTTCATTTGTCAAGTTAAAATCTTGTTTGTTAATTCCAACTATTGAACCATGAAGTTGGACTTAAATTAAGCCATCTTCTCCTACCATTTGATGGTCATTGGAGATGAAGACATGACTATACTCATGAGTCTCAAAGGAATATAGAAAGGATTCCATGAAACATCAAGTTTAGAGGATCCAAGTCATGAGTGTGGACTTGGATCCACCTATTTGCCTATGAAATGGAGTGATGATCAAACTTTGATTCCCATGTGAAGCACAAGCTTACATGGGATTCAAAAGATCATGTTCAAGAGATTTCAAGAGAGATATTAAGAATCTCTAAGAGTCTCAAGAAGGAAGTATGATCAACAAAAGAAATGAGCAAAGAAAAATAAAAAGGTTTGAGGATTAAAGATTCAAGAAAAGGAAGAATGTAAATAGACAACTTATGGTTAGAGGATCACCTCCAAACTATCCTCAAAGTTTATCTCCTTTGAAGATCTTCCAAACTCTTCTTCAAGCTCTCCCAAACTCTCTCTTGTCTTTCAAAAATATGTTAGTATAGTGGTGGTTATCTCTCATGTATTGTGTTGTATGTGTCTCTCTTCCTCAAGGAAGATCCTCCCTCTTTTATAGACAAAAATTACCAAGTATTTTTAGTCAATTCGGAGTAAATAATAGGTGTAAATGTCTCATTTGGTGGTACAATACGTACTTCCTTAAATTAAACAGACTGCTGCCCAGGGCGGCATTCAAAAGTAATCTGCGGCAGTTCGTGGGTGCCACCGCGGCACTTCATGACTGCCGCTGCGGCATTCGATTACTGCCGCAGGGCACTCAGTAAGTGTCGCGCCAAATTATTGATTGCCGCGTTTTCGTCAGCCTTACTTTATCAGCTTTTTTTTGTTTTTACCCGTATACACATACGTATTGTACCACAAAATATGGACTATTAAAGCAAATGGCAGTCAGAAATTATCGGCGGCACTCAGTAAATGTCGGGCCGGCACTCACTGGATGCCGTTCGACACTCACTGAATGCCGCTCGGCACTCACTGAGTGCCGGGGAATACTGCCGTGTGCCGTTTTCTGTTGAACTTCTCTTTTTAGGTCTTTTCTTTCTTCCCTTTTTCTGATCTTTTCCAAAAATGGTGTTTTATACCTGAATTCTCCCAAATACCTGGTATTCCCTTCTTTCTGTGAAATTTTATCGCGTTTGGAGAACTTTCTGAAGAGCTTGGAATACTTCGAATCTTTTCGGTCCTTATCATCATTGGACGTGGAGGTGACGCTCTCCTAAATTCGACAGTCGATCAAAATTGGGGTGTCTACACATGCCTATTCTCTCCTTGTTGACTCTCCATGTCAGGCATTGGAAAAGATGGAGTAGAAATAGGAATATCAGTACTACTGATGAAATCTTCAAATAACTTTATAATGAAAACTTCAGTAGAGTTAAAGGACATAGAAGGATGCGAGCAATACGGCTTGTGTTCTGAAGAACGAAAAGAAAAAGAAAGAAAGAAATGGGGTAAGAAAGGATTGGATTAATCTGAAGATTCAAACTTTTGTTACCGTCACCGGCAACGGCGCCAAAACCATGACACGACTTGGAATGTGTGATCTCTTTAAAGTACATCCAAGGGTAGACAGTCGCGTCAAGTAATAACCGGAAAGACCGAGTCGTATTCCCAAGGGACAAAAATGGGGAAAGAATCCTAGATTCAATCCTAAAGAAACTAAAAGATGATTACTTAAAAAGTGGAGGTTCTAGCAGTCCTATTGAATTTGAGGTTAAACATAATTAGGGAATTAGAATAAAACGACAATTTTTCTAAACAGAATGAAGCACAAGATTTAAAATTATAGATGAAAAAATGTTGGGAACATGTGAGTCCACAAAGTACCAGCTACTACCATGGTTTAACAATAACGAACTATCGGGGTTTTATCATTAGAGTATTCCATATTTCAAAAATGCTTAAGTTAAGCATCCTAGACACTAAGTATGTGGGTTTCACATACTTAGTGGTTCAACTACTTCACTTATTTATGAAGGACTGAAATAATACCAATCAAATCTATGAATGATGATAAACAAGTCGAATATACAATATTCGACATGTTTGTCAAAAACTTCATTGGACTAATTAGTGTAAAGAGCTTTTATTTCAAAATTAATTTGCAATTCAAACTTAAAAGATCAATTTGGACTTAGTTTCTGAAATAAAAGCCACTGGAATACAAAAAGGATTCCACCCAAGTCATATACATACCAATCGATTGATATTATTGTCAATCGATTGGCATGAAGTGACTTCCAATCGATTGACAAAAGTTCTTGGAATCCATAGCAATCGATTGGATTCTGTCTCCAATCGATTGGATTCTATCTCCAATCGATTGCCATTGATTCTGAAACAGAATCTTGGTAGTGACTGGGAACAATGTTTCTTCACATTATTCCCAACCAGAATTCTAAGCTAGCATACTTAAACAAACAAAAACTAGACTAAATTGAGACATGATATATATATTAAATCTAAACATGGATTTACACAAAGAATTTGAGATTGAAATAGAAATTCCCAAACAATGCTATAACTAGATAGATTATAGAAGAGTGAAACTTAAACAAACAAAACCCGAATGATTAGATAAACTAGCAAATGCTGAACTTTCAACTTGAATTTGTCTATACCCCAAATTTAGAAAGAATGAATTCCTACAAAAAAAAATTAAAAAATAAGCCCACCCTTGACCCCTCTCACCCCCTCTTTTTATACCATAACATCACGAGCTGAAGGCGTCCAGATTCATAGTGTAACGGCTGGTCGTCGTCTTGGTTGCTGAAATATTATGCCATTAAAGAAATTTGACTCCCAGTTTTCATCAATTGATTGACTATAATACCAATCGATTGGTGAAAGACCAATCGATTGGTTAAATACCAATGGATTGGTTCTGAATGTAATCCAATCGATTGATATGATGCCAATCGATTGGTACTCAAACTTCATCCTATTTTCTCTTGATTCAATTTGTTATTCGTTCCAACTTCAGAACCTGTATTTAAATAACAAAAAACAGAATAAACTAGAGAAGAGAAGATAAGACCAACAAGTTTTACTCCTTTTTGGGTAAGATCAACCAAATCAGTCAAGGTTGTAAAGATAACATATGATGCTAATATGGAAGCTAGGTTGGCCGTAATAAAATCTGTGTTAGATCAGAGCAGGAAACAGAATCGGGAACAATTTGCCACTATGATGAGAATGATTGAGCAGCTGATTAATCCGCCACCACCACCGCCTCCGGTGCATCATGAGGAAGAAGACTTTGGGGAGACAATTCAACCAAAAGTTTAGCTAGATCAGGAAACTCAGGACAAGTTGGCTAAGATCGGCATGGTAGAGAGTGTGATCAGGAAAAGCAAAGGGGTGGATGAGTATTTGTTCAACATTGAAGGGTTGTGTGATGCTCCGAAAGCCAAACTCCCAGAAAAGTTCAAGATGCCTCATATCAAATTCATCGACGAAACTAGAAATCCAAAGAGCTATCTAAGGCTTTATGTGGGAATGTTACAGCCCATGGGCATTGGGTCTGACTATTTTGTCGTGCTGTTTCAAAGAACTCTGAGTGGGGCAGCACTGTCATGGTATTTAACCTTAGAATCAACTATGGTCAAAGATTGGGAAGCCTTGGCTAGAACATTTATGGCTCAATACTCATACAATCAGTCATTCGATGTTACTACAAGAGATTTGGAAACCACTAGGCAAGAGTGTAAGGAATCCTTCGCAGGATTCCTTACTCGTTGGAGGGCTAAGGCTGTTCAAATGACGAACATGCTTACTGAGAAAGAGCAAGTCCAAATGATCATCAAGAACTTGCAGCCCGAGTATCTTGAAAAACTCTAATTGCAGGCTATCATGACATTTGAACAACTGTTTGACATAGGTACAGCTGTCGAATATGCAATCAGGGATGGGACAATTAAGAAACAGAACACGAACAATCGAAGGCCAATCTATCATCAGTCCACTGACATCAATGCATTGGCTCCTCAGCCTTTTCAAAGAGAGCATCAGAATGTCACTATTGTAAGAAAAGTAAAAAGCAGGGACAGTTAAAAGAAAAGAGGGAGTTTTTTGAATTGGGAACATCACTAAGCACAACATTGGAAAGAATGTTGGAAAGGGGGTACTTGAAGAAGATATATCCGATGCCGACTCCAAACCCACTTCCACAAAACTTTAGGATGGGTTTATACTGCAACTTCCATCAAGGACATCGCCATGGTACCAACAAGTGTTGGAGGCTCAGACATAAAATTCAAGATCTAATTGATAATGGGATCATTACCCTTCCACCTACATATCCAGATGTCAACAAGAGTTTGAAGGTTCCACCACCACAATATATCAGCTTCACTGAAATAGGGCGTGAATCCTACTACCCTATGGTGTACATCACATCACTAGACCAACCAACTATATCTATTGAGCTTCTAAAAGATTCGATGATTTGCACAATAAAAGTTAGAGAAGAAGAGATGGGATTTAAAGAATATATGAATGCTAGGATGACCACCATAGAATTTGCTATCAACTAAATCAGTGAACTGCTTGTGAAAATGATGGGTGTGATAAAGTAATTAGATGACACAACGCCTCCGGCTCCACCTCTTACACCTTATGATGATAATGAGTGGTTTGAAAGATTGGCTAATCTAGGAATACAAACTCTGGATCAGGAAATCCTTGACAAGCTCACCAAGAGTGGTTTACTAGAGAATGTGACCCGCAAGAGAAAAAGAATTGGTGACCACAAGCTTGATAGGGAGGGATCATTTGATATGCCCAATGCAAGGCCTTCGAAAAAGTTAAAAGGGTCACTTCATTTGAACAAATATCCATTACCTGATATCGATGTATTGGCACCACAACTGCCAAAAAGACCAATTCAACAGCAATGGGGGAAGAATACCAGAGTTGCAAGGGGATACCAGAATCAAGGGCAAAACAAAGTGAAGAGAGAATTTTCTGAGCTAGGAATTTCCATGAGTAGTGCACTTGAAAAAATACTAGACGAAGGGTACTTGAAGAAGATGGAACCCAAGCCAGAACCTGATCCACTTCCATGAGGCTTCAAGACTGAGTACTACTGTGATTTCCATCAGAGCTGTGTGTGGACATGCATTGAGGGGTGGTCCTGGCATCTTCCCTCGATAGTGTCCCAGGACAGATCCCAAGGAGCACACTTCAGAGAAAACAAGAACTTCCTCACGCGGTCCTGGAGACAAAGAGTCGCCACCTAATTTTTATCGAGAATTTGGAAACCCAAGTTTAACTCGCTCAAAATTGAATAACGTTACTCGCCCTTCATTACCAGAAACTAGGTTTGGGGGTCTTGGTACGAGAGGGGAAGGAGCCCAAGATGGAATAAAGCACCCCCTCCTCGCCCTACCGAATGGTAGGCCTTGATTCAAATATCTTTTTCTTAATTCATAATTGATGTTGTTTTCTCAAACATACTAGATAATATATACATGTCAAAAGGGATCATCTAATGAAAATCATTTGAAGAGATTAAATCATATAGCAATCGGATGCACATGCAACACAAGAGACAGGTATACTCATAGTGGCTAGTCCTGCCCGGGACCAATGCAAATAAAGGAAACATGTCATGATATGCAAAAGGGAACAAGAAGACTTACATTGGGTTGACTCAAGCAGAGTCGAAAAAGAAAAAAGAATGAAAACGTGTAATGATCATGCAACAATCATATATAAGATGTCTCTAACATATAAACACAAAAAACGGAGACTATCCTAAAGGGATTGTGTCGTTGGAAAATAAAGTTGTAAACTTAGAAAAATTCTAAGAGAAGGGATAGAGAAGGTACATGTGTTGGGTTTGTGCCCTCAAACCATTACTTTATGTATGAGACATTAGCATTATAATATATGGATATCAGCTTTACATTTCATTGTGTATGTTTCTTTCATGAGATGATTGTTTTGTCCTTAAGTATCATAGTAAGCAATTCGTGTGTGTATGAGATACACACAAGTGAGATACGAATTACTATTCTTTGATACTTAGAGTATGTCATAGTGGATGATGAGACTGGATACCTCATCAGGTCTACACTGTAGCATAATTAACTACCATTGGATGGAGTGATTAATCTCAATCACTAGAGTGTAGCTCTTAGTTGATATGCTAGTGCTTATAGTGCATTGACGGACCTGAGCTTTCCTATTGACGCTTAAGGCTGTCAACAGTCAATAGGAACTCATAACTTGTATAAGGTACATGTTCTCAATCTTGAGATGATTATGAACACAGACTATAGATATGGCTGCTTTGACTTACCAATCAGTGAGGTCTATAGAAGATCAACACCTGGGTATCTTGGGTATGTCATGTCCATAGGGTTATGAACATATATTGGCAAGATAGAATCTACCCTCTGATTCAGAGTAAGCATTCCCTTGAGAATGTCACCAAGTTGATTACTGAGTACTGCAGTCTTGTTGATAAGAGTTATCAACATGTTTGGTAATCATGAGTAGTGAATGGGACTCAAGGAATACAAGAAGTAATCATGATTCAGGTTGACAGTAACAGTTATCCGACTACCTGAATATGATTACGAATGCTGACGGTAGAGGGACATTAGTATACCATACAAGTCTAGTTATCGTTTCGGATATGTTCTTTTGCGTTGGAGTTCAGTTATCGTTTTATAGTGGAATAAACGTTAACTGACCAGTTAGTTAGTTTGCTGATCAAAGAGTTTGGTCATGGTAATTAACAAACTGGTCTGAGCCAACAATAAAGAGCCTAGGAGGTCCCACTCTTAGCTCCGCTAGGATGCTTGGAAAGACACTTGAGGAAGCTGTTAAGACAGGTTCGATCGATCGAAGTATGTTCGATCGATTGAAGTCAGCAGGTTCGATCGATCGAGAATGGTTCGATCGATCGAAGTCACTTCGATCGATCGAAGTCTAGGTCGGTTCTGGAAATCTATAAATAGGGCAGCTGCGTTCTAGAAGTAAGTGATCGTCGTTTTTATACGCAGAAGCTGCAGAAACTATCATAGTCTTCCCAAAACCTTCCTATCCTCTCTATTAGGGTTCCCACCAACCCTAGTCTTTCCGGCAGGCATCCGCAGGAGTCATAAGCGTGAAGATCATCTAGTTGAGGCTGCTGGAAGTTAAAGTTTCAGAATTGGGTTCAAGACACTAAGGTATAATTCTTGCACCCCCTTGTACGCATCTATGGAATTGACGAGTAGTAGATCCTGGAATACCAAAAGTTTTATAACTTAACCTATTTCCGCTACGCGTTTAAACTCTAACTTTAAACCACTTTTCCTTCAATTGGTATAAGAGCCATGCTCGTTTGGATCTATAGATGCGTTTTTGGAACCCTAGTTTTGATTTGCATGTTGATTTTAGAACTGTTTTCGAAACTGCATCGTCACAGATCTGTTTCTGCAGTGTTATCGCAGCAGAATACAAAACTGTGATTGCATAGGATGCAAGGTGGGTTCGATCGATCGAACTTGTTTCGATCGATCGAACATTCTGTTCTCAATCGATCGAACTTGTTTCGATTGATCGAACATTCTGTTCTCAATCGATCGAACTAGTTTCGATCGATCGAAGCCTTCTGGTGTTCGATCGATCGAATAATGTTCGATCGATCGAGACAGATTCTCTGTCCAGGTGTTCTGTTCACAGTTGTAAAAAGTTTTTTTTAAATTATACTTTAATCTTAAATTATTTCTGTAAATTTATTAAATCATTCTGTGAAACAGAATGTTCAAGCGATTGAACAGTGTTCAATCGATCGAAGGTTCGAGCGATCGAACGGTCTTCGATCGATCGAACTGTGACAGAGAAGTACGATGCTGTTTTAAGTTCTAATTCAGTATGTAAAGTGTTTATATACTGTGTGAATCAATTAAGTGTTCCAATAGTTACATATATTTGTTATGTATGTGTGGATGCGTGTATGACTAACCCTTTTGCAGCAAAATTAGTCGCTATCTCCCATGGCACCAAGTCGTTTAAATATTTATATTTAAATTGTTTGAGATTGGTGCATGTTGTAATTTATTAATGTTTTGATTTTAAGGTGTATGTAAAGGGCGCTGCGGCTTCAATCCTACGAAAAGGAAAGTCGCACCGGTTTCCCTAGCCTTTTATTTCTTTTTTGCTGTTTTTTTTTTTCTAGATAAATTGTAAGCTTCAAAAGAAGCATAGGTCCAATGTAATAGAATTAGAAATTCCATGAAGATGGAGCAAGGAGCCGTTGTGCATAAAGATGGAGCCGGAGGCGACCAAACCAAGAAGGTGGATCTATGGAAATAGAGCCATGGGAGATAGAGGCATTGTTTGAATGCCTATATTTCATTTTAGTTTTTTGTTTTATGTGCTTGTTTTGTGATTGGCGTATAATACATTGTTGCATGCACTTAAAACAAGTTTTCTAAAATAAAATTCAAAAACCGTTTTCAACACATTAGTAAACATTGGATGTTTATGGGTAGTGTGTGGAAACATTTTTCAAAAGCAAAATCCTTAATTTACTAAATCTAGTGGGAGATGGTCTTATCAAATAACACCCACGATCTTCCATTAACGGTTCATTGTAAGATGAGTAGTGTATTCTGTGTCACCTCGCCAGGGGTGATCATTCCATACGGAGGGTACACTGCTCATTGGTTACTAGATGTGAACTTCCTATGGATAGGATCAATCAGACGTGTTAGAGGGTGACCACCACACGGAGGCGCTACTTGAGACGGTTGTGATTGGATCCTAGTTAATGGTACACACTAGCTAAGCTATGGATAAGGGATCCCACACGGGGCATTATTCAGAAACTTAGAGATCAAATAGGTTCGGGAGTCATGGCTATTTTGCAAGAATTGCATAGCGGATAAGTCATGATAAATCGAAAGATCGAACATTGATCACCACACGGAGGCTTTATTCTTTCGTTTCGATATTCCGGCAACTTTGTTTTTAAATAAGAGTTTTAAGGATTCTTTTATTTCAAACTGTCAATGCTGATATCCATATTTATTTTGTTTGTTTGATTTTCAGTAATCATAATGTCTGGATCTGCATTTAGTCCACTTGCTACCATACTCACTCAAAACAAGTTAACTGGAAATAACTACACTGAATGGAAACGTAACCTTGACATCGTTTTAACTGCGGAGGATCACATATATGTCCTCACCACCCCAAGCCCTGAAGAACCCGCGGCAAATGCTTCGGCAGCTGCCAGACGCGAGTTCGACAAATGGAAGAAGTCGAATGGAATGGCCCGTTGTTACATTCTGGCCTCAATGGCTGGTGTGTTACAACACCAATTCTAATCGAACGATTCTGCCAGTGACATTATCACATCCCTGAAAAAGATGTTTGGGGAGCATGGCAGGCCTGCCAGACAGGTAGCCATGCAGAAGATAATGAGTGCAAAGATGTCGGAAGGTACTCCAGTCAAAGAACATGTTTTAAAAATGATTGGTTATTTAAACGAACTGGAGACCTTGGGAGCCAACATCGATGCACAGACCCAAGTTGATATGATCCTCAATTCCCTGTCGCCTTCATTCGCTCAATTTAAACTTAACTATAATATGAATCAAATGAATTTTTCAATGAGCGAATTGATGAGTTCTCTTTTGGCAGCGGAAGGGGTGATCAAACCTGGGGTCAACGTTTTGAACGTTGAGAAAAGCGCTTCTTCTTCCCGATCTACACCGAAAGGTAAGAAAGGAAAGAAGAAGGCTGGCACTGGTGGTTCAAGTGTTGGACCAGTCCCTAAGATTGCAAAATCTAAGGGAAAAGGTAAGGGCAAAGGGAAGGTGGGTGGCCAAGGCAAAGGAAAGTGTTTCCAATGCGGTGAGAAGGGCCACTGGAAGAGGAACTGTCCAGAATTCTTAGCTACAAGAGTTCAAGGTATGATTGAATCACATGTGATTGAAGTAAGTTTTATTACGGATACTTCAAACACTTGATGCATTGATTCTGGTGCGACTAACCATATCTGTAATTCATTGCAGGGGTTCAGATCAACCAGGAAATGCAGTGATGGGGAGATCGTGCTTACTCTAGGTTCTAGCACAACCGTATCTGCAGTTGCTATAGGAGTCGTAGTTTTAGAATTTTCAGACAATAAAGTTTTGATTTTATCAGATGTACTTTACGTCCCTTTAATGAGACGTAATTTAATTTTAGTTTCTAATTTAACGAATAATGGTTATTCCTTTCATTTTGGAACTGAAGTTGTCATTAAAAGAAGCAGTTCTTTTATATGTTCTGGTGTTAAATCAAATGGTTTGTATGTGATTACTCCCAATATTTCAAAAGATTCTTGTTTGGAACTTAATAACTCAGTGGTAACTTTACCATCTAAAAGAAAGGAACCTTCCACTAATCCAACAAGGCTTCGGCATATGAGGCTTGGCCATATCAATCTGAATAGGATTGGCAGACTAGTCAAAGAAGGGGTCTTAGGCGATTTGGTTCTCGAACCAATGGAAGTCTGCGAGTCTTGTTTGGAGGGTAAGATGACCAAAAGGCCCTTTCCTACAAAGGGCAATAGGACCAATGCATTGTTGGAATTAGTTCATACTGATGTGTGTGGACCAATAAATATTAGAGCAAGGGGTGGTTATGAGTATTTCATAACATTTACCGATGACCACTCTAGGTATGGATATGTGTACCTAATGCAGCACAAGTCTGAAGCCTTTGAAAAATTCAAAGAGTTTAAGGCTGAAGTGGAGAAGCAATCGGGCACACATATCAAGGCCATTCGATCTGATCGAGGTGGCGAGTACCTCTCTAATGAGTTTATTAATCACCTCGTACAGAATGAGATTCTGTCACAGTTGACTGCACCTGGTACGCCTCAGCAGAACGGTGTAGCGGAGAGAAGGAATCGGACTCTTTTAGACATGACTAGGTCGATGATGAATTATTCAGAGTTGCCATTATTCCTTTGGGGTTATGCTTTGGACACCACGAGAGATGTGGATTGGGCACAAGCCTTCTTTGCAACATCTCCGGATATGGGGGTGTCCGGCACATGTGCTCAAAGGAAAGATGAGCAAGTTGGATTCTAGATCGGAAGTATGTTACTTTGTAGGGTATCCAAAGGGTACTTATGGATGGTATTTTTATGATCCAAGAGAACAGAAAGTGTTTGTTAGTACAAATGCTGTTTTCTTGGAGGATGATTATATCATGAACCATAAACCTAAGGGAAGGATAGATCTTAGAGAGATAGAAGGAGAGCCCTCAGTCCAACCCGCAGTTGATAACGATGAAAATCAAGAAAATACCACTTCTTCACCCATTTCCGCACCAGTACCTCGTCGTAGTGGGAGGATTATCAGCCAGCCTGATAGATACATGTTCTTAGGAGAAGTTTTTGAAGCTGTCTCCATAGAATCTGAATCTGATCCTACCACTTACGAAGAGGCAATGGCTGATGTTGATTCAGCTCATTGGATTAAAGCTATGAAGGCTGAATTGGAATCTATGGATTCCAATCAGGTCTGGGATCTTGTAGAACTTCCAGCCAATATAAAACCCATTGGCTGCAAGTGGGTCTATAAGAGGAAAAGAGGATCTGATGGAAAGGTTAAGACCTTTAAGGCAAGGCTTGTGGCGAAAGGCTATACTCAGAGGGAGGGCATTGACTATGAGGAAACCTTCTCGCCGGTAGCCATGCTCAAGTCCATCAGAATACTCTTATCCATTGCTGCATGCCTAGATTATGAAATCTGGCAGATGGACGTCAAGACTGCATTCTTGAATGGCAATCTTGAGGAGGACATCTATATGCAACAACCAGAAGGGTTCATAGCTGGTCGGAAAGGTAACTTGGTATGCAAGTTGCAAAAGTCCATTTATGGGCTTAAGCAGGCATCCAGAAGTTGGAACATCCGATTTGACCAAGTGGTCAAGTCGTTTGGTTTCATACAGAATCTGGATGAGCCTTGTGTATACAAGAAATGTGAAGGGAAAGTAGTGACTTTTCTTGTGCTTTACGTTGACGACATTCTACTCATTGGGAATGATGTAGCGGCGCTGTCAACGGTCAAGGTTTGGCTAGCTAATACTTTCGATATGAAGGATCTAGGAGAGGCGAGCTATATTCTTGGGATAATGCTCTTTCGGGATCGCAAGCGAAAGATAATGGGATTATCTCAAGCTGGTTATATCGAGAAAGTGCTAACTAGGTTTTCAATGGATAATTCGAAGAAAGGTTTGTTACCTTTCAGGCATGGTTTAGCGTTCTCCAAGGACCAGTGTCCAAAGACACAAGAGGAGAGGAATCGCATGGTAGGAATTCCCTATGCCTCGGCAGTGGGAAGTCTCATGTATGCGATGTTATGCACTAGACCAGATATCTGTTTTGCCGTTGGCATGGTTAGCAGGTATCAATCGAATCCTGGTCCAGAGCACTGGACAGCCGTTAAGCACATTCTTAAGTACTTGAGAAGAACTAAAGATTACATGCTTATGTACGGCGGTAGTGAGTTAATTCCAGTAGGATACACTGACTCGGACTTTATGTCAGATAAAGATTCGAGAAAGTCGACATCCGGACATCTCTTTACCTTGGGAGGTGGTGCTGTTAGTTGGAGGAGCATTAAGCAGAAATGCATTGCAGACTCAACTACAGAAGCTGAGTATGTGGCTGCTTGTGAAGCCGCAAAGGAAGCTGTTTGGCTCAAGAAGTTCCTTATGGAACTCGAGGTGGTACCAGCGTCGTTGTCACCTATTACGCTATACTGCGATAATAGTGGGGCAGTGGCTCAGTCCAAGGAGCCAAGGAACCACGGGAAGGGAAAGCACGTAGAGCGGAAATATCACCTAATCCGAGATATAGTTCAACGTGGAGATGTGACTGTCACCAAGATTGCCACCGCTGACAATCTTGCTGATCCGTTTACAAAGGCCTTACCACAGAAGGTCTTTGATCGTCATCTAGATAGTCTAGGTCTTAGATGTAGTTCTGAATGGTTGTGAGTGCAAGTGGGAGTTTGTTGGGTTTGTGCCCTCAAACCATTACTTTATATATGAGACATTAGCATTATAATATATGGATATCAGCTTTACATTTCATTGTGTATGTTTCTTTCATGAGATGATTGCTTTGTCCTTAAGTATCATAGTAAGCAATTCGTGTGTGTATGAGATACACACAAGTGAGATACGAATTACTATTCTTTGATACTTAGAGTATGTCATAGTGGATGATGAGACTGGATACCTCATCAGGTCTACACTATAGCATAATTAACTACCATTGGATGGAGTGATTAATCTCAATCACTAGAGTGTAGCTCTTAGTTGATATGCTAGTGCTTATAGTGCATTGACGGACCTGAGCTTTCCTATTGACGCTTAAGGCTGTCAACAGTCAATAGGAACTCATAACTTGTATAAGGTACGTGTTCTCAATCTTGAGATGATTATGAACACAGACTATAGATATGGTTGCTTTGACTTACCAATCAGTGAGGTCTATAGAAGATCAACACCTGGGTATCTTGGGTATGTCATGTCCATAGGGTTGTGAACATATATTGTCAAGATAGAATCTACCCTCTGATTCAGAGTAAGCATTCCCTTGAGAATGTCACCAAGTTGATTACTGAGTACTGCAGTCTTGTTGATAAGAGTTATCAACATGTTTGGTAATCATGAGTACTGAATGGGACTCAAGGAATACAAGAAGTAATCATGATTCAGGTTGACAGTAACAGTTATCCGACTACCTGAATATGATTACGAATGTTGACGGTAGAGGGACATTAGTACACCATACAAGTCTAGTTATCGCTTCGGATATGTTCTTTTGCGTTGGAGTTCAGTTATCGTTTTATAGTAGAATAAACGTTAACTGACCAGTTAGTTAGTTTGCTGATCAAAGAGTTTGGTCATGGTAATTAACAAACTGGTCTGAGCCAACAATAAAGAGCCTAGGAGGTCCCACTCTTAGCTCCGCTAGGATGCTTGGAAAGACACTTGAGGAAGCTTTTAAGACAGGTTCGATCGATCGAAGTATGTTCGATCGATTGAAGTCAGCAGGTTCGATCGATCGAGAATGGTTCGATCGATCGAAGGTTCGATCGATCGAAGTCACTTCGATCGATCGAAGTCTAGGTCGGTTCTGGAAATCTATAAATAGGGCAGCTGCGTTCTGGAAGTAAGTGATCGTCGTTTTTATACGCAGAAGCTGCAGAAACTATCATAGTCTTCCCAAAACCTTCCTATCCTCTCTATTAGGGTTCCCACCAACCCTAGTCTTTCCGGCAGGCATCCGCAGGAGTCATAAGGGTGAAGATCATCTAGTGGAGGCTGCTGGAAGTTAAAGTTTCAGAATTGGGTTCAAGACACTGAGGTATAATTCTTGCACCCTCTTGTACGTATCTATGGAATTGACGAGTAGTAGATCCTGGAATACCAAAAGTTTTATAACTTAACCTATTTCCGCTGCGCGTTTAAACTCTAACTTTAAACCACTTTTTCCTTTAACATGATACATGGGCACTAAGCCACATGTAGATGTGGCAAGCCAACAAATTGAAATCTAGATCCACGGCATTCAATTCTCTGCACTAAGATACTAAGGAGTACCCAAGCATTACAAAAACACAAACAAACAAATGATATTCATGAAAAACAAAGAAGACATGTCATCAATTAAATTTCCAGATTCAGCAACCTCTAATGAATCATATCAAAAGTGGTCTTAAACATGAACTGGGTTAAAACCCTTTTACAAAAAGTTAGATGCATGTCTTAGGGAACTTCTCCAAAATGTAGAACCTCTTTATCATTTTTTAAGCTTGAGAAATAAAGGTTTTGGGAACAGTGGATTAGGACTGTCCACTATTCTTGTAAAAATCATAATTAATTCTACAAAACTCATGTGAAGCTCTATTTGGTGTCAAAAGAAAGCTATTTCATTGTAGTTTGTGACACAAATAATCCCATAGACATGTCATGAACTTAGGGTTTCTCAAAAGTTGTTTTAAATAGACTCTTTTATTCTAAAAATTTGGTATCATTTGACAAATGAATGCAAAACACGATAGAAGTATAATAGAAGTTCATGAATCATGTTAATCAAGTTATTCAATGCTTTTAATCTCTCATCCCTTTATCTTAGATGATTTCTAAACTAAGTTTTATTCATCAGTTGTTATTGAGTGATCAAGGTATGGCCATTTTGTATACATAATCATAATTGTAGTTAAATCTAAAAACTTCCAGAATAGTTATATCAACTTCAAACGATTAGAAAATGATCTTAACTCGATCATATGCTCACGATTTTACATCGGCATATAGATACATGAGTCAGGAATCATCCCCAAAAAGTGGAACATTGATAACTATTATAGATTTTTTAAAATTCAAACATGAAGTGACTAGCTCAAATCTGCCAACCGATTTCTCAATAATTTCTAAAAATAGCATATGGATCCTAGAAGTTCTCAAAACTGACTGGATGAAAGCTAATGGACAAAATTTGATAGACAAAACCAATCCGTTTTTCTAAATTTCATCTAATTCATCTTAAAGTGTGAGGAAAACATCTTAGGTGTTGATTGAAGCTTATTAGAGACATCAAATTCATAGATCTACTTGACTATCAAGATTTGCAGGTGAATGTGCACGTGCTGGAGGAATCGTCCAAGATATAGATAGCATACTTCTCTGTAGACACATTCTTAGGTGAATGTGCACGTGCTGGAGGAATCATCCTCAAGGGTTCCCTAGATGCAAAATCTAATGCAAGGGATGCAACGTCTCATTCTCCAGTCGAATGTGTCTACAGAGAAGTATGCTATCTATATCTTGGATGATTCTTGGAGTCTTTCTTCTGATTTTGAGGCTTATAGGTGTCATCTATATCTCGAACCACTGCTGAAGTAGAGGAGTATCTCGGATGAATTTTGAAGATGTCTCCTTTAACCCGGAAGACTGATGTAGAGTACTTCTGCTGGGGACGTTTGCTGATTTAGAGTCCTAACCCTTGGATGTTTGCTAATGTAGAGTCCTTCAGCTAGGGACAATTGCTGATGTAGAGTCCTTGAAATAGGTCTCTCTGCCGGAGACAAATCTTCTGTTCTTCTGAAATAGGTCCTTCTTGGGGGGACAAATCTTCTGAAATAGGTTTGGAGGCAAATCCTCTGAAATAGGTCTCTCTGCCAAAGACATATCTTCTGTTATTTAGAAATAGGACCTCCTTTCAGGGACAAATCTTCTGAAACAGGTCTGGACGCAAATCCTCTAAAACAGGTTTCTCTGCCGGAGAAAAATCTTCTGTTCTTCTAAAACAGGTCCTTCTACTAGGGACAATTCTTCTGTTCTTCTAAAACAGGTCCTTCTTTTAGACAAATCTCCAGTTCTGATGCATGAATTCTGAAAGATACACGTATTCTAAAACATACCATACTTCTGGAGGCAACCCCGATACATGATTCTGAGAGATACCTATATCTTGAGGCAGCACGATTCTTAGAGATACCCTATATCTGGAGGCAACACGATGCTGAGAGAAACCCTATATCTAGAGACAAATTTTAATACACGATGCTGAATAAAACCCTATATTTGGGGGCAACCCATGGATACAAATTTTAAGAGATACCCTTTGTCACGCCCTGGAACATCATAAATAGAGAAAAATGAATTTCCTTTATGGGTCCATAGGGAATGACTGGTGAATGTCACTAATCTTCCATACCACACAATTCTAGATAATAGAAAGAACAACCCACAGTAATATAAAGGAAACCTATTATATTACAACATTAGAGTTATTACAACTAAAAAGCTACAGCGGAAGTACATAAGGTTAGAAAGCAACATATGCCAAAGTACCAAATATAACAAAACAGTCTAAGCGGAAATATAAACTATCAACAATCTCCAAGTCTTCAACTGGCATAAACGTCAGCGTAGTAGTCCTCCTAGGCATAGGTATCATCAGTGAGGCCACCCTCTGTGTATTCCTCTCCCGGATGGTAACCGTCATTGTATGATCCCTCACCTGCAGAATAAGGTACAGGATAGTCTGGACGGGGAAAAGTCCAGGCAATAAAAAGTCGTCAGCTTACTAAGAGCTGAGTGAGTATCAACTAACAAGGTACCAATTATCTGAAGTAAAACACAAGCCTATGAAAACATAAGTTAACATCTTATTATAATAATAACAATATCTTGTTCCTTCATTCAACACCAGCCCTTATCGTCTTGTTACTCAAACATCGATATTAACATATTCTGACTGAACGAACAAACTCAATCGTTTAACTCTAGGGATACAACCTCATTCAGTCCACTGCTTTTAATACATATGCACAGCTCACCACATGTAATGGAATCCACGTCAGTCCGTCCCCAACTTTTAAGAACAATGTATCCTGTTCACCGTATTTCAGGGACACAACATTTTGAACAAGGCATGTCATCTATTGCCACGACTAATCGTCATCTACCAGACCTCCCAGCTCACCACTTTTAAGAGCATATTTCACAGCTCACCACTTTTATGAGCATATCATAGATTATCTGGTCTAACTTAGGACTACTTGGTCCAGCTCACCGCTTTTAAGAGCACATCATGACCAAACGTCCGTCCACGTACCATTCCCAGAACTTACCAAACCTGCTTATACTCAGTACTGTTAAGGACACATGACAATTTCCCAATATAGCCTGACTACTCGGATTAAAAGAAAATGGATATCGAACTTATACAAGAATCAACAGATTACCCACGTTATTACTTCAATCCATTCTGTATAATTATACTTAACTTTGTTGTCATGTTATCCCTGTCTAACCCAAAATTGCATAACGGAAGTCCAAATAAAAAATCAAAAAACTGAACCCTAATATAATAAACAAGCAAAGGAATCCATGCTTTGCCCATACCGATCGATTGGTATAAGGTTCAATCGAATGGGATAAAAGTAATGTTAATCGATTACTAACAATGGCAATCGATTGGAAAATAAATAATGTCAATCGATTAGAATTCTGTCGAATCGGTTGGGATAAAAATAATGTCAATCTATTACTAACAATGGCAATCGATTGGGTTTGAAACGATGTCAATTGATTGGAATTCTATTCAATCGATTGGGTCCACACTGATGGCAATCGATTGGCACTTTGTCTTCACCAGTAGAATACAAAAATAGCATATATAAACGTACACTTCATGCATATAACATGTCTAAGCTTCATAATAACTTGTTTATACATCTACTGAAGGGACTGTGGACACGCGAAATTCTACTTTTTTTTGTTTTCGTTTGAAATTTGATTTGGATCAAAGAAAGAAAATGGTCTGCTGAAAACAGATGCAGAATTGCCACTTGGTCTTTAAGGAACCAAGAAACCTAATTTGACTCACCCAAATGGTAAAGGGCACCGACCCTTCATAACCAAAGAACTTGGTTTAGGGTTTTGGTACGAGAGAGGAAGGAGCCTTTATCGCGACTAAAACACCATCAACTCGCCCCGTCTTTCGACGGGCCTCAATTAGCATCCAAATAATCATATTATACTATGTTTGGTTCAAAAATTAATACTATGATAGTATATTACATCACATAAGAAAATTTAAAATGGAAGATCTAAAGATAAGATATCATTCATAAGATCTAAGCCAAGTATCACACAATGCAAAGTGAAAGATCACACAAAACAAACCTAGGAAAAATCGTTTAATCACATATCAAGTAATAAAGTTTTCCTAATCTAAGGGGACATGAATTGTTCTTGAAACAAATAAATCAAAGAAATAAAAAAATACTTAGCAAGCTAGTATGATGCATGTTAATCTTTGTGAAAAGAAGAACTCTCAATCTCCGGGACGGATGAGAAAGGAAGATTGGATCGAGGGGGAAGCATGAACATGTGATCAAATTCGTTCCTTATAATCTTCTTAGATTAGGAGCCATGAAAGCCCCAAATCTTGCATGGATGCAATGTATGTAGCTAGAATGTGCCAAGGTTGTAGTGTGTTTTATGTTCATGGATTCCTAGAATGACTTAGAAGTCTAGAATGTGTATGAATGAATGAATGAAATCATCATGGGATATGTACAAATGTAGTATGAACTACTTCCTAAGAGATGAGCTAATTTGGGGTAGATGTAAGCATCAAATCAAAAGGGGGAATTAAAAGTGTGCTTGCTGTGAATAGTGGACAGAATAGTAACATGATCTTGTGAAAAAGGAAAAGAGGGGTTAGGAATGTTTTCAATGCATGATTTCTTATGGAGATCTTTCTTATTGTGTCTAAAACACAACCCAAAAGGCCAATCTTTAATAACTATTACAGATTAGGAGAAATCATATGAACAATGGAGGTCACTCAAAAACAGAGTTCGTACTGTTGACTGAAATGTTAGAAAATATTAGAAAATGAGAACAAAAGATCTAGTGGCCCATATTATACAAAAGGTTCCTTAAAACATTTTAGTTCAAGAGAAAAATAAGTTAGGACCACTCGTTTTGGAAAAGTTTTCTGTGAAACAAGTTGAAAGTCAACTAGATGCTGTGACAGTAAAGGCAGAATATCTGGAAAGAATGTTTAGACCAAAATGGGGTCTTTCTATGCATCTCCAAGTCAAACCAAATATCATGGGTGTTCTCTAATGAGTTAGGAAGACTTTCCAAGTGGTCTTACATTCATACATTGAGTATTGAGTTCAAAATAATTCCTTGAAGTTAAATGACTCACTATTTTGAGTGTTTTGAGAAAAACAAGGTTTATTTCTTGAAAACAAAATGAGGGGTTTAAGAGGGGGGTTTTGAAATGGGGGGTTTGAAACTATACTTCCAGAACTTGGATGAATATTGTAACCACTTGGAATATCAATTCCTAACTCATTTCAAGAACTTCACAAGTATTTGCAAAAAGATGGTTTTATTTCAAGAATCTATGAGAATATGATACATGATATGATATAGCATGCTAAAAGTGGTAAATAACATATTCATGGGATATGGGTTCATCTAGATGCAAGAGAGTGTTGCATCAAAGTCTGAAAGTCAAAAAGTAACATTCTGTGAATAGTGGACAGACTGTATGCATTATTTTATAACATCATAATGGGAGGTCAAACATGCCTAGGAAAATGTGAGAAAAATTGGAGAGCCTCCATTGTGTGTCTAGAATGCACAGAAACAGACAAAAAATCAATACCTATCACAGATTAAAAGAAACAAATCAGAATGTACACATGACTCAGAAATAAAAGCTGCACTGTTGACTGATTTTATATGATTTTTTATAAATCAAAGAAATGGTTTATGATGACCCATTATATACCAAAGGTTTCCTAAGATACCCAAGTTTCATAAAAAAAAATAGAAACGATATATGTAAAGTGACGAAAACATCCAGAATAAATGCAAGAAGTCAGGTAAACATTCTGTGAGAATAGAGGCAGATTATGAATATGAACTTCTTAAATCCGAAAATAATACTTTCACATCTCTATAATTGATGGGAAAAATTGGAGACAAACTGTAATGTCTTAGGAAGATTTTCCAAGTTGTTTCATCATCATAACTCAAGTATTTAATTCAAAACAAATCTTTGAATCTGAACAGCTCACTGTTTTGGATCATTCTTGAAGAAAATGGATTTGGGTTTTGGAATAGAGTTTGAGTTCTTGATTAGGGGTTTCGAAATAGATTTTCAAAGCATGAACTTAAACACTTGGGATGACTATGTGACCACTTAGAATCTCATCCAACCTTGAATCATCAAAGAACTCCCAATATTACTTGCACAAACATGGTTTTGTTTGAGAATATTACTTCAAGAATACATATGAATGTATTGAAGGTAGAATCATCATCCATCAAACATGTCTTTAAGGTCAAGAGCTACTATCCATAAGGATTCACTCTCCTCAAACAACATGTCATCTAGATGATGATTAACAACTAAATAATCAAAGAAAAGTAAAAAAGAAATGAGGTTAAGAGAGAGATGAACATCAAAGTAAACAAGCATTCAAATAGCAATCAATAGTTGATAATCACTGAGATATTGGACTTGTAGCTTGGTGTTTCACTCATATATGGTGACATTTGGACATGGAACTAGCTTCCTATCTCATGGATACTCAAGAATGGTGGTGAAAGAAATATTTGAATGATTGAAGTTTTGATAGCAAACTCAAGTAAAAAGAAAACTCACTTTGATGGACAAAATAGAAGAAGAAGACTACTTCTTCTCTTTCTCTCTCTATTTTTCTCTAGATTTTCTTTCTAAGCTCTCTCTAAGCTTCCATGTCTCTCCTCTAAATGGAAGTAAATTGCTTCTTTTATAGGCAAATGAAGGGTGGTAAATGGGGTTGTAAAAAGTATAAAAAGGTCTCCCATTGGTCCAAAATAAGCTGGGAACCAAAACTACGTCGTTTTGGTTTCTAATTAATCAATTTGGACCCCCAATCAAAATTACAAAAATGCACTGTTCTGGAGAAAGTGCCGTGGTGGCACTGGGCCAGTGCCGCGGCGGCACTGCTCCTCCTTTGTCTAGATAATGTTGTTTAGGCCCCCAGAGGTTCCGGTATTCGCAAAAAGGCCCTATTTCGTCCGAAATTCACAGAAAATGCATACGAACTTCAAATTAAGGTTGTGATATACCGTTGGAAAGTTAATGTAGTCTACTTTACATAAAAATATTTCAGGGATAGGTCACTTTGAAAAGTTTTGCGGTATTTGCGATAAAAGCAAATTTTCTAGCCCTTTTCACCTTCGGAAATTCATAATAAACTCGTTTGAAATCCAGAAATTATTTGCGACATACCATTGGAAAGCTATTGACCTCTAGTATCTATGAAAAATATTTGAAAAATGATACGGCGCTCCGGTTTTAAAGTCAACTTTTGGTCAAACTGGTCAAACTTGGGATTCCTAGGAAGTTCTTGAAACCTCTGGGAGCCTCCAAGAGTTGACGCTTTCTTTTGATTTTCTTTTAAAATTAATTTTAATACTTTCCACATGATCTCGGCGAATTTAGATGATTCGGTCAAACTTGGTAAAACTTGGTCAAACCTGGGTCAAACATTGGTCAAACCGATAAACGGGGACTTTCCGGGAACTTTCGGGACTTCTGGGGGTCTCTGAGAGCTGACGATTTCATCTAATTTTACTTAAAAACTCATTTTCTTACTTTTCTTACGACATAGCATATTTCCAGAACTTTTGGTCCAAACCTGGGAGTTTTCGGGCTTGTAGGGGTATTTTGGTCATTCTGAGCATTTTGAGAAATAGAACTAACTTCTAGGAGTCCTTTTAAGACTTTTTCGATCATTGTGAACCACCAAGATATGGGTCTCCTAAATTTGATAGCTGACAAAATGGGGTGTCTACAGTTTGCCCCTCTTTGGCATGAACTTGCGAGGCAACGCATGTTGCAAGCGAGTGCCAAAGCTTTGAAGAGACAGCTCTTTTGGAGGCTATAGATTTAGGATAAAAAGAGTTGCAAAAGATGCAATGATGCTGAGGCTAGTGCTGGTCGTGCTCTGCATGAGCTGCCTACATATCCCAAAGAAAATCAGACCAGGACGTAGTTCAGGGCACAAAGGAGCAAATCACACATGCACAACGAGACAGGCAGATGCTATGCTATGAGGATGATATGCAATGCATGGGTGTGATATGAATTGTGTCATGAGTCCTATCATGCTTAGTGTTCTGATCCTAGTATGAGTTGGTGCTGTGGGGTGTGCCACTCCGAGTAGGTTTGAGTTGGGTAGTGCTTCGAACTACGATACAGTGGTTGGTCCTGATAAGAACATCAAGGTGTTGAAGACTCTAGGTCTCGGGGCGCTTCGCAAGTGATAAGGTGTTGAAGACTCTAGGTCTCGGGATAATAACATCAAGGTGTTGAAAACTTATTAAATTTTGGGAAGTGTGCTTCGCAAGTGAATGGGATAAGATGTGGGGCCCTTGAGGATGACAATTGAAGATGACCGATAGGTAAGGGACCTCATGATAATCGACATGTGAGTGGGCTCACGATATCTGATAGGTAGGTAAAGGGGTTCACGATAACCGACAAGTGAGAAAGCTTACGATGAGTGAGACATCTGACAAAAATTTAATGGGGGGGGGGAAGCCCACAATTTTGGACATAGGAGTGAGAAAGTTCATGGTAACTGAGTGGTGAGGAAGCTCATAATATTGGACAGAGGAGTAAGGAAGCTCACGATAGTAGAGTTGGTGAGGAAGCTCATGATATTTGCTTGGTGAAGAAACTCATGATTTTGGAAAGAGGAGTGAGGAAGCTCACGATAGCTGACCTAGAACTAAGATCAATCTGTAACTCTCTTGTGGTTGATCAAATTTTATACTGCACAATCCAAAAGAATCAGTTAGGGCCTTCGGGAGCTGAAGGACTCTCGGAGAATCTCTCTACAATGATTGATAGATGTGGAAGTTCTACCATAGCCTAAAGGGTTTACAATTAAAGATTTGCCTCAATCTAGAGGGCTAATTATGAATGACTTGCCTCAATCTAGAAGGCCAGCGATGAAGGATTTGCCTCAATCTAGAGGGCTGGCGATGAATGACTTGCCTCAATCTAGAGGGCTGACATTGAATGACTTGCCTCAATCTAGAGGGCTGACAATGAAGGATTTGCCTCAATCTAGAGGGCTAATGATGAATGACTTGCCTCAATCTAGAGGGCTGGTGATGAAGGATATGCCTCAATCTAGAGGGCTGGTGATGAAGGATTTGCCTCAATCTAGAGGGCTGGCGATGAATGACTTGCCTCAATCTAGAGGGCTGACAATGAATGACTTGCCTCAATCTAGAGGGCTGACAATGAAGGATTTGCCTCAATCTAGAGGGCTGGCGATGAATGACTTGCCTCAATCTAGAGGGCTGACAATGAAGGATTTGCCTCAATCTAGAGGGCTACTGATGAACGACTTGCCTCAATCTACAAGGCTGGAGATGAAGGATTTGCCTCAATCTAGAGGGCTGGCGATGAAGGATTTGCCTCAATCTAAAGGGCTGATGATGAAGGATTTGCCTCAATCTAGAGGGCTGGTGATGAAGGATTTGCCTCAATCTAGAGGGCTGGCGATGAAGGATTTGCCCCAATCTAGAGGTCTAATGATGAATGATTTGCCTCAATCTAGAGGGCTGACAATGAAGGATTTGCCTCAATCTAGAGAGCTGGCGATGAAGGATTTACCTCAATCTAGAGGGCTGATGATGAAGGATTTGCCTCAATCTAGAGGGCTGGTGATGAAGGATTTGCCTCAATCTAGAGGGCTGGCGATGAAGGATTTGCCCCAATCTAGAGGGCTAATGATGAATGACTTGCCTCAATCTAGAGGGCTGACAATGAAGGGTTTACCTCAATCTAGTGGGCTGGCAATGAAGGATTTGCCTCAATCTAGAGGGCTAATGATGAATGAATTGCCTCAATCTAGAGGGTTGATAATGAAGGATTCAAGATGACGAGTCGATAGTGAACTACTGTGACTGTCAGGATTGAACCAACGGTTGGACTAACTGTGATCAAAAGAACTAACATATTGATATGCCTGCTCGGGATAAAACCTTGTCAATCTTGACTGAAATGGGCCACTGGAATGGATAATGCACTCTGCTAGGAAGAAGGAAATACGCCCATTGAATGGGAGTCAAGGTATCATTCTATTTGTGATGATTTCTATTTTTGATATTGAAAGAGGAGGGTGATCAACAATCACTCATGGACTTATGTTGCTTTAGGATGAAAGAAGGTCATCAACAGCCACTCATGGACTTATGTTGCATAAAGAAAGATGATCAACAACTACTTATGGACTTATATTGCACAGATGAAAGAAGATCATCAGCAGCCACTCATGGACTTATGTTGCTAGGATGAAAGAAGATCATCAACAGCCACTCATGGACTTATGTTGCATGAACCAATATGAGCAACATCCACTTATGGACTTATGTTGCACAGATGAAAGAAGATAATCAACAACCACTCATGGACTTATATTGCTAGGATGAAAGAAGATCATCAACAACCACTCATGGACTTATGTCGCTAAGATGAAATAAGATCATCAACAGCCACTCATGGACTTATGTTGCATGAAGAAAGACGAAAGATCAACAGCTACCCATGGACTTATGTCGCTAGGAGGAAGGAAGATGATGAACAGCGAGTCATGGACTTATATTGCATGAATGAGGTCAACTTTCGATGGTTAGAAAAGTGATAAAATTTGCATTTGCCCTAAGTTTGGATACCTCTCAGGCTGACGCCTTGACTGGTACAGTAACGTTGTTCGAAACTTCTGCTTGTATCCACATATTTTATAATTGGGAGTCACCTTAAACCTACACATTTTAGACCGCCAGGACGAATGGACTTGATAGGAATAACGATGACAAGTTGAGTTGGTTTGTATGAACTTTGAGCTCTGATACACTTTTATCAGCTCAACCAAAAAGGATTGTCTTGTCAAAAGTAAAGGCACGAAGCGCCCAAATTGCCATTATTAAATGTTTCTCTGTCATAAATGGTGTACTGCTCATCTTTTATGTTCAATCCTCATCTTAATATGATAGTACTTTGCTGATAAATTTGGTTTTTAAAAACTCCTCCCTATTGATCTAGTCAATTCTCTACTTCTCCTAGGAAGTGCTTTGAATTAGTGCCTTAGCTTTTAGCATAAAAGATGCTTTTGTTTCAAAATTTTCAAAACAACTTGGTGACTTAAAAACTCACCCTTGGTGTGAAGGGATCGTGTTAGGCAAACGAAGTTTGCCCCTAGTTTAAGGTGTACGAAGTGGAATTCATAGGCAAACGAGGTGGGTGACCGAAGTTTGCCCCTAGTTTGGATGATGGTTTATTGGAGGTTTTGGATAAACGAGGTAGGTGACCAAAGTTTGCCCCTTGTATAAAGGGTAGATAGTAAAATTCAGGCAAACGAGGTGGGTAGCAAAAGTTTGCCCCTAGTGTGGAAGGTGATTTCTGGCTTGAGGCAAGGACCGTGACTTTAATCTCTCATATGCTCATAACTTTTGCCTAGGCACCGGTGAAGTGACTTAGCGAGCTATTTTCTCTCTTTTGTTATTGCTCACTATGGATTTAGCTCTAACTTTTGCCTGGGCGTCCTTTCGGATTTTCGACCTAGCGAGCCATCCTTCTTTTCTTTTTTGAAAGTCTGTCTACGTATACCCGAGCGGGGATCAAGTCCAACGTAGTTCGAGCTAGGACCCTAAAAGAAGGGGGGGTGATTTTAGGTAGGTGGGATGACCGAACCGATGCGGTTGCCTATGTATCCCTGAGCGGGAATCAGGTTGAGCGTAGTTCAAGGGAAGGCTTGAAGGAAATTGGTTTGATTAGGATTGTGTCGAGCGAACCGATGCGGTTACCTACGTATCCCCGAGTGGGAATCAGGTCGAACGTAGTTCATGGCAAGGTCTTGAAAGAAATTGGTTTGGGGTTTTTCAAACCAATCGTCAAAGAAGTTTAAACTTAGCTCACTTGTGGTAGCCTTGAATAAAAGGATTCAGTTTTGATATCCCTTTCTTTTCTTTTCTTTTCTTTTCTTTTTCTTTTTCTTTTTCTTTTTCTTTTGTTTTGAGGATTGATCCTTTTCACTTTCGTCTAGCCAGTTAATTTTCCTTTTCACATAGTTGATTCATGTGAGATCTTCCGATCATAATCTCGAAATTCCAGAATGAGCACGTCAGTTCTCAGGATTTATGCGTGGCCGTTCCAAGCCTTTGAAATGTGATCTAGGCACGTTTTTATGATGTACTTTGAATCGTACAATTCCCTCATTTGTAAAATCATTTTGGTAGGCTAGCGTCAGATCTTGGAAATCAATACCTTTTCAGCTCTAACTTTTGCCTAGGTGCCCTTTTGGGTTTTCAACCTAGCGAGCTTCTTTTTTTTTTCTTTTTTTTTCTGTTGTTAATTTTTTTTTGAAAGTGGAGATGAAACTCACTGAAATGTTGAGCTACCATCAATGACTAAGTGTGCACATGTTCGCATGGCTATCAATTGGGTTGGGCCCAAAGCTTTGAAATGGTAGAAATGGTGGAAATTGGGCAAGCCCCAAATCAGTCTCAAGTATGTCTTTTCAAAATTTAAGCAAAAGCATCTTTAAATTCTTAAAGTAAGATGATTCAATTCTCAGCTCTTCATCGGTGTCAGTGTGAAATCGACTTTGAACTTTTAGGATTCTTTTTTGTTTTGTTGCAAAAATGTATTAGCAGAGTAATGGTAATTTGAAAAGTGACATTTTCAGTTCAGCGATTCATGCACTTTTGACTATACACATCAAATTATGCAAAACAAGATTTCATTCCATTAGCAAGAGAAGGATTACATTACTCGATACAGACTCACAACAACTCGATGACAGACAGACTTGACCACAAGAGTAAACTTTAAATAGACTCAAAACATAGAACAGACTCGACCCGGTCTCAATTGGAGTGCTATGGTGACTCGCCTATTTTCTTTTTTTGAAAGAGCATCCTCATTTGTTTTGCTAGAAAAAGTTCCAAACACCACCACTTCACTTGCATAAGTTCAACACTCAAGGGCCTCAGCGAAGGGGATCATTTGAACAGATGAGCCAGGGGCTTTAGGTTCGATGAAGCCAGGGGCTTTAGGTTTGATAAAGTTAGGGGCTTTTTGGTTGACATAGGGTTGGATGGGTGATGGCTCGATGATTTTCTGATCAATGAGGTCTTGGATATCATGGAGAAGGCGCATGCAGCTGTCGGTGTCGTGGCCTGGGCCTTGGTGGTAGGCACAACATTTGGACAGGTCACAACTGGGTGAAGGGATATCAGCACGAGGCTGAAGGAGTTGGAGGTGCCCCTTTTTGATGAGGTTATCAAGGATTACGGACAACGACATACCCAGGTTGGCAAAGGTTCTTGGTTTGCGGGCTTTTTTAAACTGTGAGTTCAAGTGGGTCCTTGGAGAGGCTCTTGGGTTTGGATATGGACTAGGATTACCAAGGCTAGTGTATGGACTTGGATACAAGTAGGGATTTAGATGTGGAAATGGGCTTGGATGGACGGCATCGGACAACCCATACTTCCCTTTATTGATGGTCTGCACCATATTCTCAAATCGGCCTATCCTTAAACTTAGTTGTTCAATAGTTATTTGCAGTTTGTTCACTTTCTCTTCTGGAGCTTTGTAGGCCATTGGTAGGCTTATGATAGTCTAGGCTAGCTTGTGATCATGATAATGAATTCGGGAAAATACGATAGCGTCCTTACCTGGGGCTATGTTTTTTTGCAAATAGAAGTAAAAGCCCAAATTAACAGAGGCACGAAATACTTCTTATGGACTCCTAGTAAAGAGAGCTGATTAGAGTCTCAAAGAATTTATCGATGTGAACTGATGATTGTTACAGTATGTATACGACTTCTATAAAATGATTGAGATGGGTGAGGATGATGACATGTACGCGCATGATGTGTAGAGACTGACATATATGAGACTTACAAGATGTGCGTTCATGTAGACTGACACGAATCGTGTATGCATATGAGACAAGCATGCGGATGTAAGCCCTAATTGATATGATGCCCCCCTACTTCTAACAGATAGCAGTTAAACAAATAAGATCCTAGCCATACAGAGTGTGCTAACCTTACTTTCCAGCATGATCACCTAGGGATAATAGGGATTTCCGGGATACTTCGGGAATTTGGGACAGAGTTTCTGGGAGAAATAGGGATTTGGAAGATTCGGAGAAATTTCTAGAAGTCATTTCAGTTTCTAGGAGAAATAGGGATTTTTGGTTGATTTCGACTAAGCTTCTAGGAAAAACTGGTATTTGGGGTATTTATGAGAAATATGGATAGAGTTTCTAGGAGAAACAAGTATATCTGGGCATTTCTGGGTGATTTGGGCAGAGTTTTTGGGAGAAACAAGTACTATGGGTATTTCTAGGAAATTTGGATAGAGTTTCTAGGAGAAACTAGCATTTTTGAGAAAATAGGACAGAGTTTCTGGGAGAAACTGGTATATCTGGGAAATTAGGGAGATTTAGAGAGAGCTTATGAGAAAAACTGGTTAATATGGTTATATCTGGGATATCTGGACAGAGTTTCTGGGAAAAACTGGTTAATTTGGTTATATTTAGGATATCTGGACAGAGTTTCTGGGAGAAACTGGTTAATATGGTTATAGTGATCATACTGTCTAGCAGGTTTTCATACTCCTATGTCTTAGGACCGACAAACAAAGTTTGCGGTGTATATCTTTGTGAGCATGGAGCAGGCATCTTTGTCATGGTGCCTAGGCAGGTTAACTCAATGTGATCACATATGAGTGATTGCCTTGGGGATCATAAGAAAGAGGTTCTGCCTCATGTCACATAAGCGTCTACACGCGCAGGTAATCCCTTCAGGGCCTACAGCAGTTATATCACATTGTCCAATCTGAAAAGATAAATCACTAGTCCTATGAAAGGTTCTACAAGAATCTATGTGCAAAGGCTGGGTTTAGTCAAAGAAGGTCCATTGACGAGAGTTCCAATATACCGTCAGAGGGACAGTATGGAGGTTTTTACTCTTTTTGATATACCTTGGAAGATACAGTATCAACGGTGACTTGAGCATTGGCACAGCAAGACCTGAACAATGTCAGCGTCGAGGTTCAGACATAGTCGGAGGGGGAAATGCAGGAGTGCAATGCGGTGAACCAGACACAGTAAAAAGATGATTTTAAGGATGCTTCTTATGAGTCAAACCTCTGTATTATTTTATTTTGAAAATAAAAATCCCCAGCAGAGTCGCCAGATTGTGGACACGCGGAATTCCACTTATTTTTTGTTTTCGTTTGAAATTTGATTTAGATCAAAGAAAGAAAATGGTCTGTTGAAAACAGATACAAAGTCGCCACTTGGTCTTTAAGGAACCAAGAAACATAATTTGACTCACCCAAATGGATAAAGGTCACCAACCCTTCATAACCAAAGAACTTGGCTCGGGGTTTTGGTACGAGAGAGGAAGGAGCCTTTGTCGCGACTAAAACACCATCAACTCGCCCCGTCTTTCGACGGGCCTCAATTAGCATCCAAATAATCATATTATACTATGTTTGGTTCGACAATTAATACTATGATAGTATATTACATCACATAAGAAAATTTGAAATGGAAGATCTAAAGATAAGATATCATTCATAAGATCTAAGCAAAGTATCACACAATGCAAAGTGAAAGATCACACAAAACAAAGCTAGGAAAAATCGTCTAATCACATATCAAGTAATAATGTTTTCCTAATCTAAGGGGACATGAATTGTTCTTGAAACAAATAAATCAAAGAAATCAAAATATGCTTAGAAAACTAGTATGATGCATGTTAATCTTTGAGAAAAGAAGACCTCTCAATCCCTGGGACGGATGAGAAAGGAAGATTGGATCAAGGGGGAAGCATGAACGTGTGATCAAATTCGTTCCTTATAATCTTCTTAGATTAGGAGCCATGAAAGCCCCAAATCTTGCATGGATGCAATGTATGTAGCTAGAATGTGCCAAGGTTGTAGTGTGTTTTCTGTTCATGGATTCCTAGAATGACTTAGAAGTCTAGAATGTGTATGAATGAATGAATGAAATCATCATGAGATATGTACAAATGTAGTGTGAACTACTTCCTAAGACATGAGCTAATTTGGAGTAGATGTAAGCATCAAATCAAAAGGGGGAAGTAAAAGTGTGCTTGTTGTGAATAGTGGACAGAACAGTAACATGATCTTGTGAAAATGGAAACGAGGGGTTAGGAATGTTTCCAATGCATGATTTTTTTAGGGAGATCTTTCTTATTGTGTCTAGAACACAACCCAAAAAGCCAATCTTTAATAACTATTACAGATTGAGAGAAATCATATGAACAATGGAGGTCGCTCAAAAACAGAGTTTGTACTGTCGACTAAAATGTTAGAAAATCTTAGAAAATGAGAACAAAAGATCTAGAGGCCCATATTATACAGAAGGTTCCCTAAAACATTGAAGTTCAAGGTAAAAATAAGTTGGGACCACTCGTTTTGGAAAAGTTTTGTGTGAAACAAGTTGAAAGTCAGCCTAGATGCTATGACAGCAAAGGCAGAATATCTGGAGGATATGTTTGGACCAAAATGGGGTCTTTCTATGCATCTCCAAGTCAAACCAAAAATCATGGGTGTTCTCTAATGAGCTAGGAAGACTTTCCAAGAGGTCTTACATTCATCAATTGAGTATTGAACTCAAAATAATTCTTTGAAGTTAAATGACTCACTATTTTGAGGGTTTTGAGAAAAACAAGGTTTATTTCTTGAAATCAAAATGAGGGGTTTAAGAGGTGGGTTTTGAAATGGGGGTTTTGAAAGTATACTTCCAGAACTTGGATGAATATTCTAACCACTTGGAATATCAATTCCTAACTCATTTCAAGAACTTCCCAAGTATTTGCAAAACATGGTTTTATTTGGAAACCAAACTCAAGAATCTATGAGAGTATGATACATGAGAGGATAGATGATACATGATATGATATAGCATGTTAAAAGTGGTTAATAACATGTTCATGGGATATGGGTTTATCTAGATACAAGAGAGTGTTGCATCAAAGTGTGAAAGTCAAAAAGTGACATGCTGTGAATAGTGGACAGACTGTATGCATTACTTTATAACATCATAATGGGAGGTCAAACATGCCTAGAAAAATGTGAGAAATTTTAGAGATCCTCCACAGTGTGTTTAGAATGCACAAAAAAAGACCAAACCTCAATACCTATCACAGATTAAAAGAAACAAATCAGAATGTACACATGACTCAGAAATAAAAGCTGCACTGTTGACTGATTTTATATGATTTTTCAAAAATCAAAGAAATGGTCTATGATGACCCATTATATACCAAAGGTTTCCTAAGACACCCAAGGTTCATAAAAAAAAATAGAAAATATATATGTACAGTGACGAAAACATCCAGAATAAGTGCAAGAAGTCAGGTAAACATTCTGTGAGAACAGAGGAAGATTATGAATATGAACTTGTTAAATCCGAAAATAATACTTTCACATCTCTACAATTGATGGGAAAGATTAGAGACAAACTATGATGTCTTAGGAATATTTTCCAAGTAGTTTCATCACCATAACTCAAGTATTTAATTCAAAACAAATCTTTGAATCTGAACAGCTCACTGTTTTGTATCATTCTTGAAGAAAATGGATTTGGGTTTTGGAATAGAGTTTGAGTTCTTGATTAGGGGTTTTGAAATAGATTTTCAAAGCATGAACTTAAACACTTGAGATGACTATGTGACCACTTAGAATCTCATACAACCTTGAATCATCAAAGAGCTCACAATATTACTTGCACAAACATAGTTTTGTTTGAGAATATGACTTCAAGAATACATATGAATCTATTGAAGGTAGAATCATCATCCATCAAACATGTCTTTCAGGTCAAGAGCTATTATCCATAAGGATTCACTCTCCTCAAACAACATGTCATCTAGATGATGATGAACAACTAAACAATCAAAGAAAAGTCAAAAAGAAATGAGGTTAAGAGAGAGATGAATATCAAAGTAAACAAGCATTCAAATAGCAATCAATAGTTGATAATCATTGAGATATTGGACTTGTAGCTTGGTGTTTCACTCATATATGGTGACATTTGGATATGGAAGTAGCTTCCTATCTCATGAATACTCAAGAATGGTGGTGAAAGAAATGTTTGAATGATTGATGTTTTGATAGCAAACTCAAGTAAAAAGAAAGCTCACTTTGATGGACAAAATAGAAGAAGAAGACTACTTCTTCTCTTTCTCTCTCTATTTTTCTCTAGAGTTTCTTCCTAAGCTCTCTCTAAGCTTCCATGTCTCTCCTCTAAATGGAAGTAAATTGCTTCTTTTATAGGCAAATGAGGGGTGGTAAATGGGGTTGTAAAAAGTATAAAAAGGTCTCCCATTGGTCCAAAATAAGCTGGGAACCAAAACTACGTCGTTTTGGTTTCTAATTAATCAATTTGAACCCCCAATCAAAATTACAAAAATGGACTATTCTGGGGGAGAGTGTCGCGGCGGCAATGGGCCAGTACTGCGGCAGCACTGCTCCCCCTTTGTCCAGATAATGCTGTTTAGGCCCCCAGAGGTTCCGGTATTCGCGAAAACGCCATATTTCGTCCGAAATTAACAGAAAATGCATACGAACTCCAAATTGAAGTTGTGATATACCGTTGGAAAGGTAATGGAGTCTACTTTACATAAAAATAGTTCAGGGATAGGTCACTTTGAAATGTTTTACGATATTTGCGATAAGAGCCAATTTGCTCGCCCTTTTCATCTTCGGAAATTCATAATAAACCCGTTTTAAGTCCAGAAATTATGTGCGACATACCATTGGAAAGCTATTGACCTCTAGTATCTATGAAAAATGATACGGCATTCCGGTTTTAAAGTCAACTTTTGGGCAAACTGGTCAAACTTGGGATTCCTAGGAAGTTCTTGAAACCTCTGGGAGCTTCCAGGAGCTGACGTTTTCGTTCGATTTTCTTTTAAAACTCATTTGAATACTTTTTACATGATCCTGGTGAATTTAGATGATTTCGGTCAAACTTGGTCAAACCTGGGTCAGACCTTGGTCAAACCGATCAACGGGGACTTTCCGGGAACTTCCGGGACTTCCGAGGGTCTCTGAGAGCTGACGATTTCATCTGATTTTACTTAAAAACTCATTTTCTTACTTTTCTTATGACATAGCATCTTTCAAGAACTTTTGGTCCAAATCTGGGAGTTTTCGGGCTTTTAGGGGCATTTTGGTCATTCTGTACATTTTGAGAAATAGAACTAACTTCCAAGAGTCCTTTTAAGACTTTTTCGATCATTGTGAACCACCAAGCTAAGAGTCTCCTAAATCTGATAGCCGACAAAATGGGGTGTCTACAGGGATCAAGTGAGTTAGAAACTCACCTAGGGCGTGTTTGGCTATGTGAACTTGAAAAACCAAAGCTCTCTCTTTCTTCTCCTCTCTGCCCAACTCTCTACCTCTCCTTCTCTTTCTTTTTCCTTGTTGTTTTCTTCCTCTTCCTCTTCCTCTTCTTCTTCTCTGCCAAAGAGCAGTGTGTGTGTGTGTAGATATAGATATATATGTGTGGATGAGTATACATTTATTAACAATCTCTCTCTTAACCAAAAACTAATCAAACAGACCCAAGGCCTGAAAGGGATACATATATATAGAGTTGAGAGAATGCCACACGTTTAAAGCTAAAGAAAAGAAGAAAACTTGTCTCAAATTATGTCAATCGATTGGGAATCTAGTCAATCGATTGGCAATAAGTATTAGAAGGCAATCGATTAGGAAGAATGTCAATCGATTGGTATGTTGACACGTAATCAATTTTAGCCAGTAACATGGCAATCGATTGGGAACATTTCAATCGATTGGTATCAAAAAGTGTCAATCGATTGGGATAGATGGCAATCGATTGGTAACCAAGTTTCACCAAAAGGAAAGAAAAGTTTCTAGAATGAAGTTTTATTTGTTAATACTCTCCAGAAATTCAGGGTAATACATTCTCCACCACTCAAAAAAAGATTTCATCCTCGAAATCAAAGACAAACGAGGCCTAAAACAAAAATGGGAGCTTCTCTCGCATCTCTGACTCTAGCCCCCATGAAGCTTTTCCTTCACCATGATGTTTCCACTGGACCTTCACTAGCGGAATCTGCTTGTTTTTTAGCTTCTTGTTCCCTCGATCCAAAATACGAACTGGTCCTTCTTTGAATGTAATGTTGTCATTGACTTCAATGTCCTCAAAGTTGATCTCGTGTACTGGGTTGTGGGCACACTTCCTTAACATATTGATGTGGAAAACATTGTGCACTCCTGACATCTTCAGTGGTAATGCAAGGCGATAAGCAACTTTTCCAACACGCTCTAAAATCTTGAATGGTCTGATGAATTGTGGCGATAACTTGCCTCTATTTTGACCAAATCTGACGATGCTTCGAACAGGTGAAACCTTGAGTATCATGTGATCTCCAACGGCAAACTCCAAGTATTTACGTCGCTTATCAGCATAACTCTTGTGTCGGGTCTGAGCTATCTTCATCTTCTCACACACTATCCAGATCTTCTCACTGGTCTTTTGTACCATTTCTTGCCCAAGAAGTTGAGTATCTCCGACTTTGGTCCAACAAATCGGTGATCGGCAAGGTCTTCCGTATAAAGCTTCATACTCAAATGATAACTGTTGTTATAGGCAAACTCAATAAAAGGTAAGTGCGTCTCCAAAGAATTTTCAAAATCAATGACACAAGCACGTAACATATCCTCCATTACTTGATTAACTCGTTCAGTCTGACCATCGGTCTGCGGATGAAAAGCTGAAATCAAGTTGAACGTCGTTCCCATCGCTGTTTGGTGACTCTTCCAAAATTCTGTAGTAAAACACGAATCTTGATCTAACACAATAGAAATAGGTACTCTGTGTAACCGTACTATGTTTTGCAGATACATCCGGCTCAAACGTTCCACTGAATATGTCATATTGTAGGTGATAACATGTGCCGTCTTTGTAACTCAATCAACGACTGCCCAAATAGCATCATGGTTCTGTTGTGACTTCAACAATCCTACCACGAAATCCATGGTGATGTGTTCCCATTTCCATTGAGGAATCGATAATGGTTGTAGAAGTCCAGGTGGCTTCTGATATTCCGCCTTCACTTGCTTGCAAGTAAGACATTAAGATACATACTTAGCTATCTCTCTCTTCATTCCTTCCCACCAGAAAATTCTCTTCAAAAACTTATACATCTTTGTACCTCCTGGATGAATCGTCATCCGTGATTTATGAGCTTCATCCAATATTTCTTTCTGGAGATTTTCTTCATCAGGTACACAGATTCTACCTTTACATCGTAAGGCTCCGTCCGTACTGATACTCCAGATCTCTGCTCCTTAGCTGACAACTTCACAAACCATAACTTTAAATCTTCAGCTGTTTATTAAGCTTCTATGATATGACTGATCAAAGTTGGTTGTAGCATAAGACATCCAAAATATTGTCTTTCCATTTGTTTCACTGGTTGAAGCTCGAATTCAACTAACACTTCTAATGCTCTCCGTTCTTGAATTAGAAATGCAGCGATTACTAATCGAGGTTTACTACTCAATGCATATTCTACGACATTCGCTTTACCTGGATGGTACTATAACGAAAAGTTATAGTCCTTGAGTAGCTCCATCCACCTTTGTTGTCGCATGTTCAACTCCTTCTGAGAGAACAAATACTTCAAACTCTTATGATCGGATAATAGATCGAACTTTTCTCTATAGAGATAGTGTCTCAAAATCTTTAATGTAAACACTATTGCTGCTAGATCCAAATCATGAGTAGGATAATTCTTCTCATATACTTTCAACTATCTTGATCCATATGCAATAACATTCCCATCTTGCATCAGTACACACCCAAGTCCTTGGTGCGATGCATCACTATAAATCACATACCTTTCTCCACTCTTAGGTATCGCAAGCACTGGTACAGAAGTCAATCTTTCTTTTAACTCTTGAAATGCTGCCTCATGTTTGTCTGTCCATTTGTACTTTATTTTTTTCCTCGTTAAATTTGTCAAAGGGCTGGCTAACTTGGCGAATCCTTCTACAAATCTTCTGTAATATCCTTCTAAGCCGAGGAAACTTCTAATCTCTGTAGCATTGGTTGGTCTGTTCTAGCTTAAGACTGCATCGATCTTAGATGAGTCCACTGAAATACCATCCTGAGATATGACATGTCCTAAGAATTTGACTTCCCATAGATAAAATTCATATTTGCTGAACTTTGCATACAACTTATTATCTCGAAGTGTATAGAATGCAATCTGTATGTGCTCCTTGTGATCTTCTTCCGTCTTTGAGTAGATTAGTATGTCATCAATGAACACTATAATGAATTTATCCAAATATGGTCTGAATACTCTATTCATTAAGTCCATGAATATTGCTGGTGTGTTCGTCAATCCAAAAGGCATGACCAAAAACTCGTAATGCACGTACCTCGTCCTGAACGCAGGTTTTGTCACATCCTCTGGTCGAATCAATAGTTGATGTATCTGGATCGTAGAGTGATCTTAGAGAAAATCCTTGATCCTTGCAACTGGTCAAATAGGTTGTCTCTCCGAGGTAGTGGATATCTATTCTTGATTGTGACCTTGTTCAACTCCCTGTAGTCCATACAGAGTCAAAGTGTCCCTTCTTTCTTCTTTACAAATAGAACTGGTGCTCCCAAAGGTGATGTACTTCGATGAACAAATCCTAGAACTTCAAGTTCTTGGACTTGCTTTTTTAGTTCCAACATCTCAGTTGGTGCCATCCTATATGGAGTCTTAGATATCGGAAACGTTCCAGGTATTAGGTCCACACAAAAGTCGATTTCTCTTTTCGGTGGAAGTCCCTTAACATCCTGAAATACATCTTAAAAGTCTTGTATAGTAGGAATCTGATCCATCTTAAGTTCCATACTCGTACATCTAATTCTAGCTAACCCACTTGTTAAGAACATATCACTCGTCGGCTGACACTGAAATCTGATTGTCGGTCGTCCTTGTATCAAAAATATAATCGTCCTAGTAGGGTAATCCAAAATGGCATTATACTTAGTCAACCAATCCATCCCTAGAATAATGTCAAACTCCGACATCGATAGAACTACCAAGTCAGTTGGAAGATTCCTATCTCCCAAAGTTAATGGGCAATCCTTACATACTTTACCCAGCTTAAGAGTCACTCCCAAAGGTGACACAACATTCAGTGCTGACTTAAGTATCTGGGGTTCTAAACCCAATTGACGTACAATCCTAATAGCAATAAAAGAACGTGCAGCTCCAGTATCAAATAAAACTTTAACTGGACTATGAAAAAGTACAAGCGTACCTTCCAAATACTGGTGTTCATCGGCATTAAATCCTGCTTTTCTCAGGATTATCGCATTCATCCTCGTCTGATTTGGAGGTCCTTGCTTTCCTTGAACTGGTGCCCCGTAGTATCCTCCTCGTGGTGCACGACTATCCTTGCTCAAGTGCCCTAGTTATTGCAGTTGCAATAGACAATATCTGGCCTGCGATTAGATCTGTGGACAGTGCAATTCCTTGCAATATGTCCTGGCTTTCCACATTTAAAACATCCTCTACTATTGCTTGGCTTTCCATGGTTCCGTCAGTCCATCAAACTTCTCAGGACGTAATCCACGAAAATTTGCTAGTAAGTTGTCTCCTGTTTGCTCTGCTGGAACGGTGCAACTAGGGATTGGACAGGTCGTTGATTGGTAGCATTGTTGTAGGTGATTCGAGGTGAAAAGTGCATGTTTATAGTGTATTACACGGTCTTTTATGCATAATTTTATCCCCAAGTCCCTATATTTAGATGCATATCAATGATTAAGTGTTTTCTATAATGTTGAGACTCAAATATGTGTTTTTACACCATTTTGCAGGTTATAGGAAGCAACCATTGCATAGAAAGTGATTCTGGTGGATAGAACAACGGAAGCAGCTGAGAAAATGGCAATTTTGACAATGATGACTTCAGATTTGGAAGATTTTCCCAGAGACATGAAATGTAGATCTTTGAGTTACGGTCGCGTGGCCGCAAACGGGAGGTCAATCCGAGGTCCGAGTAAAAAGTTATGGCCATTCTACCATCGGGGTGCAGAGCTGTCAAAATCAGAGAGTTCAAGCGATTGAAGAAGGGTTCAATCGATCGAACCTTCGATCGATCGAACTGAGCTCGATCGATCGAACTCTATTTTCACCCAAAAGTTGCGTAAACTCTGTGGGAACCCTATATATACGTCGTTTTGACGCCAGACGAAGGGAGGACGCCCCAGAATACGAAAAACAGCAGTTTAGGGTAGTTTTAGGGTTAGATTAGGAGTAGTTTAGGTTAGATTCATGTTATTTTTCATCTTTTCCATTGATTCATTGAAGATTATTGATGATTCAACTGTATTACAAGTTATTTACGAGTTTATTTCAGATTATTTACAGGTTTTTGTTCTCCTTTCCCTCTATTTGATTGTTTATTAGTTTAGATGTTGATGATTGCTTTGTTTTACTATTTCTGCAATAGTTTATTCATGTTTCCGTAGTTTAGACGTTGGGAATATGTGATGAAACATTGATTCCCAACCTCTGCCATGCAATCTTTAGAAACCTTGGGCTCGATCGATCGAAGGTAGTTCGATCGATCGAACCAGAGCTAGTCAAGCGATCGAAGGCATTTCGATCGATTGAAGGATGATGCTGTTCGATCGATCGAGAGCGCTTCGATCGATCGAACATGTTAATTCTTGAGATGATTCTTTTAAGTATTCCATGACTTTCTGTTTTAGAAATCTGTCATCAAATTGTCCCAATAAGCTCAGTTTGTCACAACAGTTTTTAGAACTTAAAGCCTTAAGGCCTTTTCTTCAATGACTTTTGAAAACCACTTTGAATGCTAATACCATTTAGAGTGCAAGTAATTACCATTGTTTTAAACCGTCTTCTATGTATTTTAAATCATTTGTGATGATGTAGTCCCGGTCATGAAAGGGCTACTGAGTCTTTATCTTTAGAAAAATACGGAATGCTGAAGAGGAATGAACTCCATAGAACATTAATGAATATGCATGGTAGATGGTTAGGATCAATGTGAATTCATGTATTTCCAACACCTTTAATTTACTTGTTTAATTAATTATGTTTCTTTATACTTTAGTTTATTATTTAGTTTAATTTAATTCATTAGGATTTGTAGAACCTCCACTTTCATATTCTTATTTTCTTTTCTTTTGCTTTAGGTTATAACTTAGTATATATTCTTCCTTTTCCTTCCCTGTGGGATCGACCTGGACTTCCAGTACTATATTACTTGCACGATCACCTACACTTGGGTGTTGCACAAGAGCGCACAACTATTTAGTCGTGTCAAGTTTTTGGCAACTAGGTTAGGATTTTACTAAGTTTTTCCATTTTTCTTCTTTTACTTAAAAAAAAAAAAAAAAAAAAAATCATTGGACTTTTTCTCTCACAAGAAAAAAAAAAAAAGTTTCTTTTGTTTAAATATTTTGGATAAACATGTCTTATCCATATTACCCTCCATACAACACAAATACCACGAATGGGTACACATTAGGTAATGAGAACTATGCCCCGAGTTGGCAAGCACCCACATATGATGCACATTATCAACCTGAGTGCTACCAATCACCACAATGGGAAAACCATCGTGTTAGTCCCCCATGTTATCAAACGTATCAAGAACCTCCACCTGGAGAGTTCTATCAATCGCAATGGGGATATAACCAAAATGATAGTGTAGGATATAGTAGTTCCCATGATTACCAAATGCACCAAGACTTTCCTTCTGGGGAGTCTTGCACACAAACACAATGGGAAGGGGACTATTACCAACAACAATGGGGTGAAACTTCATATAGTTATAATGAGGAGAATAACCAAGTAGAGGATAATGGTATGTTAGAATTGCTGCTTAGTGAAATGAAAAGGCTAGAGAGTGCAATTGATAAATTAGGAGCTAGATATCAAAAAGCATTTGATAGCCAACCTTTAGAAGACTATACCAGTCCTTCAACGCTACAACCTGAATTTCAAGACACTAACAATGGAATGGAATTAGAGGACAATGACGGGTTTATACCGAATGAGGTTAACAACTCATTCGAGAAAGTCATAACCCAACATGAACTCCAAAACCAAACCGTTGAGCATGAAGTTGTAGAACCGTTTTCTCCTCAATATACAACCCCAGACATCAACTCCTTCACTGCCTGGATAAAGTTGCACAATTCCTTTGTCCAAAGCACCTCAATAGATGACACATATAGTGAGGAGAGTTGCGAGGATGAGAATGAGGTCTTAAAAGATGATGAGAGTTTAGGTGATTGCACGCAATTAGAAAAGGAAGAGTCCCCTGTTGATTCTACCCCTACCTTTGAAAGTGACCCTAGAGAGGACATAATTGAAAAATCTAAATCTGATTTAGATTCTTGTGATATTCATGAACCCTCACCTCTTTCGACCGAAGAGGTGGTGTCACCAAGTTGCCCATCACCTATCCTTGCTATCAATCAAAGTTCTCGTCCTGAGCTTGAATGTTGTGTGTACCCCATTCGTGAACAAACAGAATGTGTTGTGGAAGAGGATGGTAAGGATACTAGCACATGTTCTTCACAAAATTTTAGCTTTCAAAATTCTTTGAGAGAAGATTTGGAAAATATTGGGCCCACTTTAGATGATCTTAAAATTCAACAAGAAGCTAGCAATCTTCTAGACTGCTTGACCTTCTTGAGTGATTATGACATTGAGGCCCAAATAGATAGCTTTATCCAAGTCCAGTCCAAAACCATGTACATAGAACAGAAATCCAATTCATATGATCATATTTCTATAGATTCTGTTCTAATACAAGAGGAGGGTAAAGAAGATTCATTAGAACATCACTTAGACCCTGCCCCTTTTATTGAACCATGGCCTCCCCCTGTTTTTAGTATTAAAATAGAGGCTGTTATAGGAAATACCAACACCAAAGATCGTTTCTTGCATATAATTCCTAAAAAGTGTGGCATTCCTTTTATAACTGTCCTAAAAAAATTTGGAAGCCATAGGTTTTGCATCATCTCCTCTGACCTTGAGCCTGACATTAGTTGGGGGGAGTTGCAATTTTATGAGGATCCCTACATTCTTTTCACTGTTAAATTATTTCATTGGGAAGATCCTCAAAAATTTCGGTTATTACTTTATGATAAAAATCTTGTTAACCGAGGTTATTTACTGAGTGGTTGTATTATATTCTGTATTTTTCCTTGTTGCTACTAATGATCTTGCAGGTAGCTTGAAAAAAATGGATATTAACGCTTCGAGGTAAAATCCTTCCTTCCCTCGCTTTACTTTACATGTCCATGTGCATAGTTTAGAACATTGGGGACAATGTTTAGTTTTAGTTGGGGGGAGTGAGTCATTGCATGCCTCGTTTATTTCTTTTTATGGTTTCGTGTCAATATACCTGCTTAGCAACATGACTCAGTAAATCAAAATTGCAAAAATTTTGAAATTTTTAATGGTTCTTGTATTTCTCTCATAGTTAATGTAGTCAGTTATGATGCATTAGTGTTATTTTCTATATGTTATTAGTATGTGATATACTATGGTAGTTTCTTTACTATCTTAGTTATAGTATGTTCTATGCTTTTTAATCTTCAAATACTTTGAGCACGTTGTGACAACCTTGTACATAGCTAAAATGGATTAGTAAGCATAGTTTAAGTGTCTTGAGAGACTGTAGTGGAGACTAATAACCCAAGTGAGCTTTTGTGCCATTCTTTGTTTTTGAGGGTTTTATAAAATTACTCTTACTTTTTGAAAAGCGTATTAATTCGTTGAAAGTCTCATTTTTCTTCTTCATTTTGACTAATCACTAGAAGAGAACGTTCAGGATTTACCAACTTTAGAGCTCTTGAATTTACTGAAATGAATTATCCTATTAACTTAGAAGATGATTTAGGCCATTTTTTGACCATATATGGATAATATAGCCTTGGCCTACCTCTATGCTATTCCTTTACTTCACCTCTTGAGCTTATCATATTTTCCTTGTCCTCACAATCCTACAGTCTATACCTAACTCCAAATTAGGAGTTCAAGCCTCAGTTCTTTATTTAGGTGTGATTGGGATGTGTTGCATTGACAAGAAGTTTGGTTGTGTGAATAATAGAAAGTTGGCAAAGAAAAAAATGATGAAAAAAAAAGCATGAAAAGAAAAAAAAAGTGCCAGTGGTTGTTACAAAAGAAAAAAAAATAATAAAAAGAAGAGTGTGAAAAAGAAAAGAAAAGGAAAAAAAGAAGAGAAGAAGAAAAGAGAGAGACTGGAGATGTGGGGGAAGTTTCAAAAAAATGTAGTAGACATTCCAATCACATCCTTTGACCCAATTGAATATCACAAATCTCTTTCTTCTTAATCGAATACCTCTTTTTCAAAGTCCTAATGATGCTAGGTAAATTGGATTTGAAGTTAAGGTATTGAGAGAGTTCTCCACGGTATCTCGCTCTTCTAGTGAAAAGTATCCTTTCATGAGACTTTGTTCACTAAAATTTCCGTTTTTCTATTTAGATATGAGAAGCATTAGATTCCATTTACAATTACTCTTTATAGCTTCCATATCATGAGTGATAATTATTACACCTAATTCAGAGTGATTTTGTCTTGAGAGTGTAATCCCGGTGAGAGTTGAGTCAAAATGAACGTCTTGATAGTATCTTAGGTTATGCAAGCTTTGAAATTAAAGTTTTGTATTTTGATTGTCCATTCACACACACACTTGAATATTAATAAGTATGGAATATTCTAATGACTTTGATCGTAGATTAACTGTAATATGTGTGTTGCATTGCTATGGCTTATTAGAGAGTTTCATGAGATTGTTGAGCTTAACTATATTGTTAAATGAGAGGAAAATTTCTTGAAAACATTTAAATGAGAACCATTACCTTAAACATGAATTTTGTGGGTAGATTCACTACAAACCCTCACGAGACAACACTCGTCCACTAGGGGGAACCTAGGGGTTTAAAGGCTTGTTGCATATGCTAAATGCAATCGCGATTCCTGCGAAAGTGATTTAGGATTTTTATTTTTTTTTGTTTTCAATTTTTAGAGTTTAAATAAACATTGCTGTAGTTCGCTTCATTGCTAGGGACTAGCAACGAGCTAGTTGGGGGGTGTGATTCGAGGTGAAAAGTGCATGTTTATAGTGTATTACACGGTCTTTTATGCATAATTTTATCCCCAAGTCCCTATATTTAGATGCATATCAATGATTAAGTGTTTTCTATAATGTTGAGACTCAAATATGTGTTTTTACACCATTTTGCAGGTTATAGGAAGCAACCATTGCATAGAAAGTGATTCTGGTGGATAGAACAACGGAAGCAGCTGAGAAAATGGCAATTTTGACAATGATGACTTCAGATTTGGAAGATTTTCCCAGAGACATGAAATGTAGATCTTTGAGTTACGGTCGCGTGGCCGCAAACGGGAGGTCAATCCGAGGTCCGAGTAAAAAGTTATGGCCATTCTACCATCGGGGTGCAGAGCTGTCAAAATCAGAGAGTTCAAGCGATTGAAGAAGGGTTCAATCGATCGAACCTTCGATCGATCGAACTGAGCTCGATCGATCGAACTCTATTTTCACCCAAAAGTTGCGTAAACTCTGTGGGAACCCTATATATACGTCGTTTTGACGCCAGACGAAGGGAGGACGCCCCAGAATACGAAAAACAGCAGTTTAGGGTAGTTTTAGGGTTAGATTAGGAGTAGTTTAGGTTAGATTCATGTTATTTTTCATCTTTTCCATTGATTCATTGAAGATTATTGATGATTCAACTGTATTACAAGTTATTTACGAGTTTATTTCAGATTATTTACAGGTTTTTCTTCTCCTTTCCCTCTATTTGATTGTTTATTAGTTTAGATGTTGATGATTGCTTTGTTTTACTATTTCTGCAATAGTTTATTCATGTTTCCGTAGTTTAGACGTTGGGAATATGTGATGAAACATTGATTCCCAACCTCTGCCATGCAATCTTTAGAAACCTTGGGCTCGATCGATCGAAGGTAGTTCGATCGATCGAACCAGAGCTAGTCAAGCGATCGAAGGCATTTCGATCGATTGAAGGATGATGCTGTTCGATCGATCGAGAGCGCTTCGATCGATCGAACATGTTAATTCTTGAGATGATTCTTTTAAGTATTCCATGACTTTCTGTTTTAGAAATCTGTCATCAAATTGTCCCAATAAGCTCAGTTTGTCACAACAGTTTTTAGAACTTAAAGCCTTAAGGCCTTTTCTTCAATGACTTTTGAAAACCACTTTGAATGCTAATACCATTTAGAGTGCAAGTAATTACCATTGTTTTAAACCGTCTTCTATGTATTTTAAATCATTTGTGATGATGTAGTCCCGGTCATGAAAGGGCTACTGAGTCTTTATCTTTAGAAAAATACGGAATGCTGAAGAGGAATGAACTCCATAGAACATTAATGAATATGCATGGTAGATGGTTAGGATCAATGTGAATTCATGTATTTCCAACACCTTTAATTTACTTGTTTAATTAGTTATGTTTCTTTATACTTTAGTTTATTATTTAGTTTAATTTAATTCATTAGGATTTGTAGAACCTCCACTTTCATATTCTTATTTTCTTTTCTTTTGCTTTAGGTTATAACTTAGTATATATTCTTCCTTTTCCTTCCCTGTGGGATCGACCTGGACTTCCAGTACTATATTACTTGCACGATCACCTACACTTGGGTGTTGCACAAGAGCGCACAACTATTTAGTCGTGTCAGTAGGTATCGCCTATATGCTCCATTCTCTGCATGAATGCTTCAAAAACTCAGATGGGTCCATTCCTTTTGGAATAGATGCTACAATACGTGCTTGGTGATTTCTCAAGGGTCCTACCATAATGATAACGTGTATTGCCTACAAGAGACACAACTATTAGCTGACAGTCTTCTCGCAGAAACGAAACAAGATAGGGCGAGAAAACACAAGAATTAACAGTTCTACAAAACAACACACCAAAATAAACATACGATTAATAACAAAAGTACTGCTCGTACAACAAAAGATGTACCGCATAGTACACACTAGTCAAAATGTCTATAGGCTCTGGTGGAACGGCTAAAATGGCTCTCAGCTCAATCTCATCCATCTCTGGCTTACTCTAAACAAACTGTAATATCTCCTGACAAATATCTCTACCAACTCTCGTAGAATGGTAAACATCCATACGCATATGTGTCAGGTGAGTACTCCCAGTCACATAAAGCTCCCTCCACATGTCCTCCTCCAAGTTTCGACTAGCTATCTGGCACACTCGCTCACGATAAAACTCAGGGTCAGCTAGCTCCACGGTATCCCATGGATAACATGTTCTCCATAAGCATCGGTAACAAACTGATGAAACTCTAGATCCATGCTATCCTGCAAAGAGACTTTCTATCGTCAGACGGATAATTTTATCTCAACTCATATCTTATCTCAACGAAATCTTCACATACTAGGACCAGATGGTGTGGGATGGTTAGTGAACAAAAGTATCACAAACCTAGGGCTCTGATACCAAAAATCCTGTCATGCCCCGGAACAGCATAAATAGAGAAAAATGAATTTCCTTCATGGGTCCATAGGGAATGATTGGTGAAAGTCACTAATCTTCCACACCACACAGTTCTATATAACAGAAAGAAAGACCCACAGTAATATAAAGGAAATTTATTATATAACAACATCAGAGTTACTATAACTGAAAAGCTACAACGGAAGTACATAAGGTTTGAAAGCAACATATGCCTAAGTACAAAATATAACAAAATAGTGTAAACGGAAATATAAACTATCAACTATCTCCAAGTCTTAAACTGGCATAAACATCAGCAAAGTAGTCCTCCTTGGCATAGGTATCATCAGTGAGGCCACCCTCTGTGTATTCCTCTCCCGGATGGTAACCGTCATTGTAGGATCCGTCACCTGCAGAATAAGGTACAGGAGAGTCTGGACGGGGGAAAGTCCAGGCAAGAAAAGGCCATCAGCTCACTAAGAGCTGAGTGAGTATAACTAATAAGGTACCAATTATCTGAAGTAAAACACATGTCTATGAAAACACGAGTTAACATCTTATTATAATAATAACAATATCTTGTTCCTTCATTCAACCTCGTAAACCAACCCTTATCATCGTGTTAATTGAACATCGATATTAATATATTCTGAATGAACGAACAAACTCAATCTTTTAACTCTAGGGATACAACCTCATTCAGTACACCGCTTTTAAGAGCATATGCACAGCTCACCACATGTCATGGAATCCACGTCAGTTCGTCCCTAACTTTTAAGAACAATGTATCTTGTAAACAGCATTTCAGGGACACAACATTTCAAATAAGGCATATCATCTATTGCCACAACTCAACGTCATCTACCAGACATCCTAGCTCACCGCTTTTAAGAGCATATTACATAGCTCATCACTTTTAAGAGCATATCATAGATTATCCGATCTATCTTAGGACTACTTCGTCCAGCTCATCGCTTTTAAGAACACATCATGACCAAACGTCCGTCCACGTGCCATTCCTAGAACTTACCAAACTTGCTTATACTCAGTACTAATAAGGACACATGACAATTTCCCAATGTGGCTTGACTACTTGGATTAAAAGAAAATGGACATCGAACTCATACAAGAATTAATAGGTTACCCACGTTATTACTTCCATCCATTGTGTATTATACATAACTTTTTTGTCACATTATCCTTATCTAACCCAAAATTGCATAACGGAAGTCCAAATCGAAAATCGAACAATTGAACTCTAACATAATAAACAAGCAAAGGAATCCATGCTTTGCCCATACCGATCGATTGGTATAAGGTTCAATCGATTGGGATAAAAGTAATGTCGAACGATTACTAACAATGGCAATCGATTGGGAAATAAATAATGTCAATCGATTGGAATTTTGTCCAATCGTGTCACGCCCAGAAGTATCAAAAATAGGGAAAAATAAATTTCCTTTATGGGTTCGTAGACACGTGACTTGTTGTGAGTGTCACCTGATTGTCCAAACATGCTTATAACAATAATGTGATATGGGAAAGTGACTAAGTTCAGCGGAAGCAGAAATTTAAAACATCCAAGTCTTACATCAGTAGTATATTACAGGCCAAAAAGATATCCAAAAGATACATATTACAAGACCAGCTAAACTATTACATCACTAACATAATAGTAACAGAACTATGACAAAAGGAAAAACTCCAAAGTCTTCAGCTGGCGAAACCGTAGCCTTCCTCGTAGTAATCTTCACCAGCATAGTCTTCAGTAGTATAGTCAGCATCTTGATAGCAGTCGGCTCCGTGTAGACCTGCAAAGGCTGGACGTGGAAGGTCCAGCGGCATGAAAAGCCGTTAGCGGTTAAGCTAAGTGAGGGTCCCCTTAAGGTTACCACCACTTAAGGTAAGTTATTCTTCATCTCTTCTTATTTCTCGAAACCATATCTCGTTCATCATTTCTTATTCTCGATACTATGTCTTGTTCGTCTTTTCTTATTCTCAAAACCATATCTTATTTAAACCCAATCATTCCTTTTAAAACTTAACCCAGAACTGAACTGACCAATGACATTGACTGAAAGAAGACTTAACTCCGAACGCATTTACTGCTCAAGAAAGTATAACACTCAACAATGAATAGTTAACTGTCGCCCAACTGGCACTCGAACTGTTGCCCAAATGGAATAAGTGTGCGGGACATTAACAATCTCTTGGTCGAACACGTCATGCCGATCCTCAGGTCGCCCGCACGTTACCGAACACGTCATGCCAATCCTCAGACCAAGGGTACGGGAAATTATTAATCACTTGGACGAACACGTCATGCCGATCCTCAGGTCACCCATACATAACCGAACATGTCATGCCGATCCTCAGTCCAAGGGTGCGGAAAAATAATCAACCACTTGATCGAACACGTCACGACGATCCTCAGGTCATCCGCACTTGACCGAACTCGTCATGCCGATCCTCAGATCAAGGAACAAAACATAACTCACCAATCGACACCATGGAATTACTGAAAGACCAGTTTTGCAAGAAATATCCAAATACAACATGAAAGTTCACGAATCAACTTTGACCGGTAGTCACACGACTAGAAACGAGGCCCAATGTCCCTTATTCGCATTAAATCTATTATCGAAGGTTTTATCATTATTTTACGCGTTCGTACGTTTCGTAGTTTAGTTCATTAATATCATCCATTTATAACCGTTAATATTTTGCTATACGTCCGACATTCCGTTTTCCTCTCAATATACTTACGATGGAAACTTTCCCGATCACTTATCAACGCAATAATCATGCCATACAATATATTTATAGTTTGGGTATGAACTTTCAACGGTCATTAGACTATATTCATAATAATAGAAAACATAGCACGTAGCTCATGGATTTATAACGTGAATTTAATACCAATAAACACATAGACGAAACCCTTAACATACTCATCTACGCGATAGCACTACCATAGTACAAGATTTTCATAACAACACATGTACCGGAAAACTAGCATCAACAATCAACACCATGCATAAATAAAACATTATACAAAAAGCTGTACAATCTGCCAAGATACATTTTCACTGTGTTGACTGAATTAACATGATTTATTTTGCCATGATAAATTGCTTTTTAGATCAAACTCAAAACTAAAACATTATAGATAATAGGAATATCTTCATGTACAAAAAAAATCTAGCTTCAATTACATTTTTGAGCTACTCAAACTATTTATTTTACAATACATTTCTTATATCTCGGACTGTTCTGTCCCAGATTTATAACACTGCATTGTATGTGCATTTCACCTATGAAGGAATGGTTTTTAGACTAATCTATAGAAGAGTTATTTGTAGATAAATGAGTTAGCTTTCTTCACAAAAACACCTAGCTTAATTCTCATTTTGGAGCTGCACAAAACATTCATTTTACTAAACTATGTTCTGCTGAAAGTTTCAGTTTCTCAGATTTATAACATTGCGTTGTACATGCATTTCACCCATGAAGGAGTGATTTCTAGACTGAGCTAGAGGAGAGTTATTTGTAGATAAATGAGTTAGATGTTACCACAAAAAATCCTAGCTTAATTCCGATTTTTGAGCTCCTCAAAACATCCATTTTACTAAACTACATTCTGCTGGAAGTTTCTGTTTTCCCAGGTTTATAACACTGCGTTGTACATGCATTTCACCCATGAAGGCGTGATTTCTAGATTGAGCTATAGACGAGTTATTTGTAGATATATGAGTTAGCTATTACCACAAAAAAAACCTAGCTTAATTCGGAGTTTTGAGCTGCACAAAACATTCACTTTACTAAACTATGTTCTGCTGAGAGTTTTAGTTTCTCAGATTTATGGATTTGTCTTGCATGTCATGAAAACATCAACACAACAACATCAAACTTCTACTAAACATTAGTACAAATTATATGTGTTCTACATTGAGTTAGATTACTCACAATTATTCACAATTTACTCACCAAAGCTTGAAATTTAAGCTTGATATTGGTTGATGCTTAGTGGAGCTTGAATCTTCAAACTTCAAGGATGAACTTCTTCTTCTTCTATTCTTCCATGGAGCTATAACTCTAGCTCTCTCTCCCTCTCAATTATATGCAGATTGTAGAGACAAAAATGTCTCAATTGTGTGTATGTGCATGATATATAGGAGATTGGCATGGCTAGGTGTCATTTGCATGAGTTCATGCAAAGACACATGTCCAATATGTAGACAAATGTCATGGGAGGAGATGACAAGTGTAAGGTGACACGAGAATTTTTCTGTGCGCTCTTGTGCAATACCCAAGTGTAGGTAGACGTGCAAGTAGTAACTGGTAAGACCAGGTCGATCCCACAGGGAAGGTGTTGACCTATTGAATTAGACTAACCTCAAAAGAAAGTAAAATAAAATGAATAAGATTAAGCAATGGTGCGGAACACAAAGTTCCACAACTAAGATTACTAAGGAAAATGATTAACGATCTAACTAGCTACTTAAAACAGTACTCTAAATTAGGATGTTTAACTTTAAAAAGAAAGTGTTGGGATTACACGAATCCGCAGTAATCTAACTGTCTACCATGCAGTTGCCTTGAAGCACAACGGAGTACATTACCCACAGTTTTCCGTATTCCTCTAAAGATGGAGAATCCATGGCCCTTTCATGACCGGGACCATATCATCACAATTAAATTAAAATACGTAAAAGCGGTTTAATCCAATAGTTAAGACTCGCATCCTCAATGGTGTTAGCATTGAAGATGGTTTGCAAAATGTATTGAAAGAAAATGCCTTAGGGCCTTAGTTTTAAAAACTGTTTTGACAGACTGAGCATTTTTTGGGACAGAATGATAACAAATCTTAAAACAAAAAGGTCCTGGAATACTGCAGGGAACATCCTCAAGAATCAGGGAGTTCGATCGATCGACGCGCTTTCGATCGATCGAAGACCTTCATCCCTCAATCGATCGAACTGACTTCGATCGCTTGACTGTCTCTGGTTCGATCGATCAAACTAACTTCGATCGATCGAACACAGCGATTATTCTGCTGCATGGCAGAAGCTGGAGATCACTGTTTCATCGTGTTCTCCCAACCTGGGACTACTCAGACATCGTCTGGAGAGTCACTGATTGATATTTAACGTAAAAAAACATTAACACCTTGTTTGGTTGCGAGTTTTTCATGGAAAATCTAAAAACTATGGTTTTAGAAATAACTAGCATGTAATACTACAAGATGAGCAATTAGACTACGACTACCAAGTGCAGAATATAAATAGACAATATATAAATAACCTAGAATGACGAGTACTTGTATTAAACTTAGAGAAATCTGGTTCACAATGCAAAAACTCAATGAAAACCTACAAAAACACAAGCAAACTCTCTATCTCTCTCTCTAAAACTGTAAAAATGTAATGTGGGCGTCCCCTTGGACGTATCCAATACACATATATATAAGAAACCTAAGAAACTAGGGTTAAAAACCCGCATCTGCTGCGCACACGAATGTTACTGGAAATACCCCGTTCGATCGATCGAACTGCTCTCGATCGATCGAACCCTTAATCTTCAAGCGCTTCAACACTCTTTAAGCGATCGAACTCTCGATCGATCGAACCGTCTAAGATCGATCGAACTCCACATTTCAGCTTTGACTTCTCTTGTTTCCATTCCAGCATTCCATTTATCCTGATGTCCATCTGTTTGGTCCACACAGCAGTGATCTGCACAAACAACAGCTAAAACAGTACAAATTATCATAGATTAATCATATTGTATAAAAATTAGCCTTGTAATGCAAATTGCAGATAACACGGGAAGTTGTGATAAAAACTAATACAATTCTTCCTTTTAGCGCAGTTGAATTTTACAAATACCCCCGCTTTGCACAACCCCCAACTAGCTTATTGCTAGTCCCTAGTGATAAAGCGAAAATAAAATAAACTACAAACTCCTAAACTAAAACTACCATAACTAAGAAAACAAAGGAAAACTAAAAACAATCTAAACTAAGATAGAAAGAAAGATCCTAACTCACTTTCGAAGGAATCGCGGTTGCATTTAGCAAATGCAACAAGCCGTTAAACCCCTAGGTTCCCCCTAGTGGACGAGTGTTGTCTCGTGAGGGTTTGCAGTGAATATACCCACAAAATTCTCCAATTTTAAGCTCAAAAAGATTTAGAATAACTTGTAGAATTCCCCCTTCCATTCAATTGTTAATTAAGCTCCACAATAATATACTATCCTCTATCAACCCATGAAAGAGACCCACATGCTCCCCTATATCACCAAGTAAAATATAACAAATGTATTACCATCATGCACCCGTGTGTGTGTGAAATTAACAACCATGCGTCCAACCCTGTTAAGAGTTATCTAGACTATTGTACTTTGAAAACTTGCAGTTTTAGCTCAATTCTCACATTGGTCACACTAAAAAAGAACGTCTCTCAGAAACTTGCTTTACAATGATCGCACATCGTATGAAAGCTTTGATAAGGATGATATTATAAGTGCTAATGCTTTCATACTTGACTCTATGAAAAACGGACATTTAAGAGTGTATAGTCTCATGAATGGAACACTACTTACTAGAGGAGCGAAATACCGTGGATGACTCAACTCACACTTCCATGTTCAAATCAATTGTTGAGAATCTTCAAGACTTTGAATTGCGGCTTTTATTTAGTAGGTGGGAGTGTTGTAGAGAAGAGTATGCTTTTTAGTATGTGATGGAATTTCAAATTCTCTTTTTATTCTTTATCCTTTTCTCCACCCAATCTCCCATTCATTTCGTATGCTCTTTTTTCTCTTCTCCTTCATTCATCATTTTTTTTAATATTTTTTTTAATATATATTTTTTTTTTTTAAATATCCCACAACTACTTTCTTCCATTTCACATACTTTGATGACTCATTCTCAACAAATATATCAAACGGCTCGATGAGGTCAAGGTATAGATCAAGGGTATGGATTCTTGTGATTATATTGGAAATATTTAATTGGTGTGGGATCATGGATGAAACAATTCAATGAATGTAGGTGAAAGTTATATCAGGTAAAAGAATGGGTAAACGATGGCTTGAATCATTTTCTCAACTTTCAATTTTTAGCACTTAAGTGTTCATTGAGTGTAATTGGTAAATCCTGAACGTTCTCCTCTAACAAACAGTCAAAACTTTTAAAGAAAACTGAGACTTAACAACGAATTCACCAAGTATATGCAAGAAAGACCATTCGACAATATATGAGAATCCCCTCAGAAATGACGATTGGCTCAATAGCTCACAAAGGGTTATTAGCTTCCACTACTTGTTCTTTTCGCACAATATTCATATTAACTCAACTTTCAGGTTTTCTACATAGCTGCCAATTAGTGCGCAAAAGTATTGGGTACATAAATAGCTTTACAAATGCAATTCATTTCAGTGATACAGAAAACGCGTGGATTTAATCCATAAAAAGATGAGAATACTACAAATGTGTCATTGTCTAATCAACAAGCAGGAGAGATTATTCAGAGTTATTCTAACAATACGATTCAATAATAAAAAATTTCAAATGTTCAAAATTTTAACAGACTGTGTTCTTGTTAAATTTAAAACATATCCAAGTGCAAAACCTATCTATTACGGGTGTATACCTATCTATTATCTCTTACCCCCAACTGAAAACAGCAAAGTCCCCAGAAGTTGATTTTCAACAAATAAAATAGATGGGTATCACCTGTATGGAGCAAATTGATGATAGCAAGCAGAGCAACCTAGCATAGAAAAACAGAACACAATCTCCAAAACAAACAGGATCAATAAATAAAAGTAACACAATAAAAACATGATCCAAGCAATATAAACCACTGTAATATGAACAGAATAAAATACAAGCAGTGATACATAATGTCCATACAAAAACCAACCAACCAAATAAATCCAACCAAAACAACCAACATATCCAAAAATACATAAACACCACCTCCCCATCGAAAACTAATCGACACCGGACGGCGCATCATCAGCTATATCAGAAGGGATGTCAATGGGAGCAGGCGGCAACTGGGTAGTAGCAGGGGTAGCAGTAGATGGATCGGCAAGTGGTGGATCGGCTACAGCAGAAGAAGTGGATGGACCTGTAGGAGTAGGAGTAGCAACATATGATGGATCGGCAGCAGGCAGAGCAGACGGGGCCATCGATGGATGCTGAGTAGAGTGAACGGCCTGATCAACCCCAATCTGAATCAATATGGACTCCAGCAAGGTCTGCAGATGGTCCATCCGGCCCTCGAGTCTAATCCTGGCCTCTCTCTCCTCCAATAGTAGCTCGTGAACCGTCGGGAGAGGCACAGAGGAAGAAGACTCTCCTTGGGCTTGAGTCTGCGACCGCTGTCGCAGCTCAAACTGCCGAACCGCAGCAATCGGATCGTCCTCATCATCATCGGAATCAAGCTCCTCCACCTCAGTGGTTGTCCCTGAAGCTCCGGCCTCCGTGTCCGTCCCACCACGCCTCTTCTTCTTCCCCCTCACCTTCGCTTTCCCTTTCCCCTTTCGCTTTCTTTTCTGAGCGTCGGAGCGGCGAGCTGCCGCCTCGCTGAAACGGCGGGGAGAAGGGCGAACATCATCGTCAGCAAGCACGGGGAAACCGACATCAGCCATAACCCTCTGAATAGCCCAAGCACCCTTCAGGTGCTTCTTAGACGAGATATAACGGGTGGGGTGGACCATAAAGTCAATATAGAGGCGTGGGATGCAAACTGGCTGTCCCGTCCCCACTGCATATAAGACTCGCGCATACCAAGCCGCGATCTTCTCTCGATAGGAAGTCACTAGGAGGCAGTTGCTGAGGACCAGGTGGATCATGTGGTAGCCATCAGTGAGAAAGTGGTCCTCAATCAAAGCATCGCCATCCCAAGACGGAACAGCGCCTCCAGTGAGCTCATGGATAATAGTGGATGGTGGGGTCACTGGTGCATCAGGCCGGTGGGGGCAAACATAATCAGGTACCTCTGGTACCCCCAACGTGGCTAAAATAGTAGCTGGACTGATAATGAATGGGCGACTCCGGAAGAAGGCATGGTAGGTGAATGGTGCAACCGGGTCGCGGATCATAGTCACACATGCACCTCGAATCCAGGACAGATTGACACTCTTGGCCAATGAAAGGAGATGGAACCAGTGAGGCATAGAACAGATCCGTGTCAGGAACCATGGGCTCTCCGTCCAGACGTACTCAATAGGGCGCTCGACCATCACCATCCTCGTCTGAAAATGCCGCTCATACCATAGCCTGTCCTCGTCATTCCGGAACCCATGTGCGGGTACCGGATCTGGTATAATAAGGCTGAGGGGCTTGGACTTATGATAGCCCGTCACTGGATTCATCGCGGCAGCCCTGAAAATAAAACATAACATGACACAGATAAGAACAGGGAGAAAAAGAAACAAAACTGCCACTGCTTGAGTTCGATCGATTGAACTGGGTTCGATCGATTGAACTGGAGTAGGCTTCGATCGCTTGAACATTGTTCGATCGCTCGAACAGTTCCCCTTCGATCGCTCGAAACTAGTTCAAGCGATCGAGCACAGCGATGTGCAGCAATCGTAGAATCGAAAAGGAAACAACGAAAAGAACAGAACAAGGATCTAGAAGTGAAAAACTAAGACCAAGGGGACACCCCCTTGGGATTTCTAACAACAAGAGAGAGAAAACAAAAGTAAAAACAGTCGTGGGCCTACCTCGGTGTAGAAGCACACAGTGGAGGTGGAGGGGATGTTGAGATGACGATGAGGATGATTAGAGGGGTGATCTGAGCGTCTTATTGAGTGGAAGAACACGAAAATTGGCGAGTCGCCCCCTCCTCTGTGCTCGAGCGCTCGAGTGTGTATAAGTGAGGGAATTGAAGAGGTGTTCTGAAGACGCCTCGTTTAAATGCTGCATTCGATCGATCGAACTATTATCGATCGATCGAAAGCAAATCCCTCAATCGATTGAACAGAAAAATACAAGCGCTTGAACATCCAGCTTTCGATCGATCGGAAAGGGTTCGATAGATCGAACACAAAAATTTCAGAATCTAATGGGGGACATGAACCACATCACCCCCAACTATCAGAAACAAATCTGGACATGTAGAGAGACTGAAACGCAGTTGAATTACAGGCATGTAGAACAGAAATTCATCCTCAGAATAGAAAATTGCAATTTATATAAAAATAAAACTTTATAATTGCATCCAAATTGCAACATTATTATCCCCAACTGTGGTTAAAACCTTATTTAACTAAAGAAACCAGAAATAAAACTAAAACCAATAACATTCTGTCAAGGATTACACTCCAGTTGATAAACAAAAGATGAAATGAACAAAAACAACTGAAATGCAGCACTAAACTTCGAGTATAAAGATTTCCTCTTCCACAATCTCTTCATAACTCGCCAAATCTTCAGAAGTGAAGTCCAAACTCAATGATTCCCTTTCCCAGAACAACCGAAAAGCAGCAAGGACATCATCAAACAAGTCTGGCGTCTCCAAAGAATTGAAAGCCCATGCAAGAGGTGATCCGGCTGGAGACATGGATAAAGGGGTATAATTTTGCAACAGACTGTCCTCTCGCGACGGAGTGTGTGGGGGCCTTATGTAGGGCCCAAGACCATGAATCAGTTGATGTGGGAGGAATACCGGAATACCATTTAGGAACATAGTGACAATCTTGGACAAAAGACAACAAACCGAAATTAAAATAACAGAACACAAGAAACACGGATTAACACGAAAAGAAAAACAATGAACAGAAACAAAAAATAACAAAGAAATGTGACAAGTTCCAACCTCACTATTGGCATAGGTTCCCAAAATGCACTGGCTGGTAATGGGCATTGGAGCCTGAATAGCAGGAAGCTCAGGTGCACATAGCGGTATGGGACCAACTCAGGAACAAGGAAATCATCCACGAAAACAAAGACGGCATTGTGGCGGTCTGGGACGACATCCTGGAGGTCATGATCTTCCCATGGCTCCCACATATCATCATTTTCCCATTGGGCCATGAGTGCATCATCCACCATTCGTCCCATGTACAGGTCTTCTTCCTCCTCCACATCATCGTCATCCTGAAATCCCATATTTTCGTATGGATTGATGTCCAGGAGGGCTGGTGGGTATGGAATGTACCCTTGAGCAGCATCAATGAGAGAATGGGCTTCAGGGTCTTGATGAAGCAAGGGGCAGGGTGTGAGTTCACCCTCAGTCCAGGTACCACAACGACATTCTGAATCAGCCCAAGAGCCGACAGAATGAACATCATCACCTCGCATCTATGCACCTGCAACAGAGTGGTTTAAGGTATAATGGATTAGAACTAGATCACAAACACAAAAGACCAACCAAAAACTTAAAAACAAAAGAGAGAAACTAAAATACAGGGAAAGAAAAGAAATACAACAACAATTTGGAACTTCACTTTGGATTTTTAAGTATGAGAATAGCTGGGCTCATCCAGCTGGATGTGCTCAACTTCAGTGTGGAAGTTCTCCAAGAACGGTTTCAATCTTTGGCCATTGACCTTGAAACAATCATCGTTCTTTGGATTGACGATTTCAACCGCCCCATGTGGAAAAACAGTTTTTACGACGAACGGGCCTGTCCAACGGGAACGGAGCTTTCCTGGGAAAAGGTGGAGGCGAGAGTGATACAACAAAACTTTCTGCCCCGGCTCAAATGATTTACGAAAAATCGTACGATCGTGGAGAGCCTTCAACTTTTCCTAATGTAACTTTGCAGAGTCATACGCATCTCGTCGTATTTCCTCTAGCTCTGCAAGTGCAGAATATAAATAGACAATATATAAATAACCTGGAATGACGAGTACTTGTATTAAACTTAGAGAAATCCGGTTCACAATACAAAAACTCAATGAAAACCTACAAAAACACAAGCAAACTCTCTATCTCTCTCTCTAAAACTGTAAAAATGTAATGTGGGCGTCCCCTTGGACGTATCCAATACACATATATTTAAGAAACCTAAGAAACTAGGGTTAAAAACCTGCATCTGCTGCGCACACGAATGTTACTGGAAATACACCGTTCGATCGATCGAACTGCTCTCGATCGATCGAACCCTTAATCTTCAAGCGCTTCAACACTCTTTAAGCGATCGAACTCTCGATCGATCGAACCGTCTTAGATCGATCGAACTCCACATTTCAGCTTTGACTTCTCTTGTTTCCATTCCAGCATTCCATTTATCCTGATGTCCATCTGTTTGGTCCACACAGCAGTGATCTGCACAAACAACAGCTAAAACAATACAACTTATCATAGATTAATCATATTGTATAAAAATTAGCCTTGTAATGCAAATTGCAGATAACACGGGAAGTTATGATAAAAACTAATACAATTCTTCCTTTTAGCGCAGTTGTATTTTACAAATACCCCCGCTTTGCATAAGGAGTGGCACATGGGGCTACCATGTGGGGCCCACCTCGGGTTGTGTGCAACTTTCTCGGTTTATGTGCATAAGTTCCTCGGTATACATGTCGGTCTCGATTTACGTACAATCGGTGTTATTTCTAATGTCTGGGTCTGGGTACGGGACTAAGTTAAATCTTATTATGGTCGAGTCGGTATGGTTACTACAGTCTATATGGTAATACTACAACACGTCCGTACCGTCACGTAATTAAAATAATAATATAATAATATTGTGGGTCCAATACAGAAATTAGAAAAGCTGATATTATAATGACAAAAAATTACAGGTGTTACATCTTCCACCACCTATTAAAGGATTTCGTCCTCGAAATCCGAGCTTATCTAGGTACAAAACAGAAAAGGATATTTCTCTCGCATCTCTGACTCCATTTCCCACGAAGCTTTTCTTTCGTCATGATGATTCCACTGAACCTTCACCAATGGAATCTCCTTATTTCTCAGCTTCTTGGTCTCTCGACCCAAAATCTTGATGGGTCTCTCTGCGTAAGACACGCTGTCATTCACCTCAATGTCCTTAAAGTCGATTACATGTGGCGTCACACCCTGATGATACTCCTTCAACATCCTGATGTGAAAAACATTGTGAATACCTGACAACCTTGGTGGCAACGCGAGTCTATAAGAAACTCTTCCTACGCGTTCCAAGATCTCGAATGGTCCGATATAGTGTGGCGACAACTTTCCCCTTTTCTGTCCAAACCTTACTACTCCTCGGACTGGTGATACTTTGAGTAAAACATGTTCTCCTACCTTGAACTCTTTATCCGTGCGATGTTTGTCTGCATAGCTCTTATATCGATCTTGTGCTACTTTCATCTTCTCTCTGACAATAATTATTTTCTTATTAGTCTCTTGAACCATCTCCGGTCCTAGAAGCTTTCCATCTCCAACTTCAGCCCAACATAATGGCGAACGACATGGCCTTCCATACATTGCCTCGAATGGTGCCATGCCTATGCTTGAGTGATAACTATTGTTGTAGGCAAACTCAATCAATGGAAGATGTGTCTCCCATGAACTCTCAAAGTCAATCACGCAAGCTCTGAGCATGTCTTCCATTACTTGATTGGTCCTCTCAGTTTGCCCGTCGGTTTGAGGATGAAATGCTGAACTCACTTTCAGTGAAGTTCCTAAAGCTGTTTGGAAACTTTCCCAGAATTCTGCAGTAAATCGAGAATCGCGATCAGACACTATGCTGACGGGTACTCCAAGCAATCGTACGACATGTTGTATGTATAACTGACTCAACTTCTCCACAGAATATGTCATACTGTATGCTATGAAGTGAGCTGACTTGGTGAGTCAGTCTATAATCTCCCAAATAGAGTCATGGCTCTGCTGAGATAGGGGTAGACCTACCACAAAATCCATGGTAATGTGTTCCTACTTCCACTGCGGAATCGGTAATGGCTGTAATAATCCTGATGGCTTCTGATGTTCTGCTTTGACTTGTTGACAAGTAAGACACTTAGAAACATACTCTGCCACTTCTCGTTTCATGCCTTCCCACCAGAAATTCCGCTTCAAGTCTCTATACATCTTTGTACCTCCAGGATGAACGGTCAAACGGGACTTATGTGCTTCATCCAGAATGTCCTTCCTCAGAGTCTCCACATCAGAAACACACAGTCGATTCCTACATCGAAATCCTCCATCTGAGCCTACGCTCCATTCCTCGGGTTCCATTGCCGAAACTTTAGTAAACCACTTCTTCCACTCTTCGTCTTTCTGCTGGGCTTCCAAAATACGACTAAGAAGCGTCGGTTGTGCTACTAAACATCCAAAATGGTGTCCTCCTTCTGTCTCTGTGGGTTGGAGATCAAATTCTGCTATAGTTTCTAATGCTTTCCATTCTCGAATCATGAGATTAGCAACTATCTCGCGAGGTTTGCGACTCAAAGCATCTGCAACAACGTTTGCTTTTCCAGGATGGTACTATAGAGTGAAATCATAATCCTTGAGTAACTCCATCCATCGTCTCTGCCTCATATTTAGCTCCTTCTGAGAGAATAAGCACTTCAAGCTCTTGTAGTCTGAAAACAAATCAAACTGCTCCCCATAGAGGTAATGTCTCCATGTTTTCAGTGCAAACACAATTGCGGCTAACTCTAGATCATGCGTTGGATAACTCATCTCGTGTGGCTTCAACTGTCTCGATCCATACGCTATCACCTTCCCATTTTGCATAAGTACACACCCTAATCCTTGGTGTGAAGCGTCACTATAGATGGTATATCTTTTACCGCTCTTGGGTATTGCTAACACGGGTGCCAAAGTTAACCTCCCCTTTAGCTCTTGAAATGCACGTTCATGTCGATCCTTCCAATCAAACTTTGACTCCTTCTTTGTAAGACTAGTTAATGGGGCTGCGATTCTAGAGAATCCTTCTACAAATCTCCGATAGTAGCCAGCCAAACCCAGAAAACTTCTAATCTCTGAAACATTACTCGGTCTTTTCCAATCTAGTACTGCGTCTATCTTTGAAGAATCCACTGATATCCCAATCTGAGAGACGACATGTCCTAAGAATTTGACTTCATTAAGCCAAAACTCGCATTTGCTGAACTTTGCATATAGTTGGTTGTCCTTGAGTGTCTGTAAGGCAATCTGCAAATGTTTTTCGTGTTCCTCCTTGGTCTTGGAATATATCAGTATATCATCTATAAAGACGATAGTAAACTGATCTAGGTAAGGCCTAAATACCCTATTCATCAAGTCCATAAACACTGCTGGGGCATTGGTTAGCCTGAATGGCATCACAAGAAACTCGTAATGTCCATATCTAGTACTGAATGCTGTCTTTGACACGTCTTCTGGTCGAATTAACAGCTGGTGGTATCCTGATCTCAAATCGATCTTTGAAAATGTCGTGGCTCCTTGTAATTGATCGAACAAGTCATCAATACGTGGCAGCGGGTACTTATTCTTGATGGTTACCTTATTCAACTCCCTGTAGTCTATGCAGAGTCGAAGCGATCCATCTTTCTTCTGTACAAACAGTACCGGTGCACCCTACGGTGATGTGCCCGGACGCACGAATTCTAAATCTTCCAACTCCTGTACTTGCTTCTTCAATTCTTGCATTTCCGTCGGCGCCATCTTGTATGGGGTCTTGGAGTCAGGCATGGTTCCAGGTGTCAGTTCTATGCAGAAGTCTATCTCTCGCTTTGGCGGCAATCCTGAGAGATCTTTAAATACGTCCTCGAATTCTCGCACTATTGGAATCTCTGCGATCGTGGTCTCTGAGATTGTGCCCTTGATGCCAGCCAAGCGACTAGTGAGAAAACCATCACTCAACGGGTTACACTGAAAGAAAAAGGGTTGACTTCCAGGTATCGTAAAGGTAATCGACTTGCTAGTACAATCGAAGATAGCATGGTACTTGGTGAGCCAGTCAATTCCTAAGATGACGTCAAACTCCTTCATTGACATGATCACCAAATCCGCGAATAGGTCTCTATCTTCTATGTTAATTGGACAGTTCTGCATACCCTATTCAACTTAACAGATGTACCCATCGGAGATACAGCATTCAATGCTACAGTAAGGTTTTGAGGTACTAAACCCAAATCTTGTACGACTCTACTAGCAATAAACGAATTTGACGCTCCAGTATCAAATAACGTTTTAACACTGTTGCTGAAAAGAGTGAGCGTACCTTCTAGATTCTGATGCGCTTCTGCGTCAAAACCTGCTGCTTCCAGAATAATGGCATTCAGATGAGTCTTAGCAGCTTGCCCTTGAGCGTTGGGTCCATTGTATCCTCGGTGCGGTGCTTTGCACTCTCGGCTCCAGTGGCCTTTCTCTCCATAGTTAAAGCATATGACTTCACCACGATCATGGTTCTTGGAGGTTCTGCAATCTTTGGCATGGTGGCCAGGTATGCCACAGTTGAAGCAACTCCCTGGACCTTTTCCTTGGGCGATATAACCTCCTTGATGTCCAACAGGGACTGGTGCTTGTGGTGCTACAGTGTTAGCTTGCTATGGTTGCCTCTGTGCCTGCTGCGGCTTCCTTTCTCCATTCCAAGCGCGCTTGTTATTCTGATAACGCATGGGTGGCCTTGATCCTTGGATATTTCGTGATGGAAACCTACTGGTAAACCTCTTCTGCCTCTGTTTCTGTATATTCTCCATCTGTTTTCCCAGGTTTATAACACTGCGTTGTACATGCATTTCACCCATGAAGGAGTGCATTCTAGACTAAGCTAAAGAAGAGTTATTTGTAGATATATGAGTTACCTTTTTCCACAAAAAAACCTAGCTTAATTCAGAGTTTTGAACTGCACAAAACATTCACTTTACTAAACTATGTTCTGCTGAGAGTTTCAATTTCTCAGATTTATGGATTTGTCTTGCATGTCATGAAAACATCAACACAACAACATCAAACTTCTACTAAACATTAGTACAAATTATATGTGTTCTAAATTGAGTTAGATTACTCACAATTACTCACAATTTACTCACCAAAGCTTGAAATTTAAGCTTGATATTGGTTGATGCTTAGTGAAGCTTGAATCTTCAAACTTCAAGGATGAACTTCTTCTTCTTCTATTCTTCCATGGAGCTATAACTCTAGCTCTCTCTCCCTCTAAATTATATGCAGATTGTAGAGACAAAAATGTCTCAATTGTGTGTATGTGCATGATATATAGGAGATTGGCATGGCTAGGTGTCATTTGCATGAGTTCATGCAAAGACACATGTCCAATATGTGGACAAATGTCATGGGAGGAGATGACAAGTGTAAGGAGTGGCACATGGGGCTGCCATGTGGGGCCCACCTCGGGTTGTGTGCAACTTTCTCGGTTTACGTGCATAAGTTCCTCGGTATACATGTCGGTCTCGATTTACGTGCAACTGGTGTTATTTCTCCGGGTCTGGGTACGGGACTAAGTTAAATCTTATTCTGGTCGAGTCGGTATGGATACTACAGTCTATATGGTAATACTACAACACGTCCGTACCGTCACGTAACTAAAATAATAATATAATAATATTGTGGGTCCAATACAAAAATTAGAAAAAACTGATATTATAATGACAGAAAATTACAGGTGTTACAAATCGGTTGGAATAAATATAATGTCAATCGATTGCTAACAATGGCAAATCGATTGGGTCTGAAACGATGTCAATCGATTGCTAACTTTGGCAATCGATTGGAATTCTATTCAATCGATTGGGTCCAGACTGATGGCAATCGATTGGTAATTATGCCAATCGATTAGCACTTCATCTTCACCCGTAAAATACAAAAATAGCATATATAAACGTACACCTCATGCATATAACATGTCTAAGCATCATTATAACTTATGTATACATCCAATAAAGGGACCAAGTGAGTTAGAAACTCACCTTGGGTGTGTTTTGCTGTGTGAGGTTGAAAAACCAAAGCTCTCTCTTTCCTTTTTCTCTTTCTTCTCCTCTCTGCCCAACTGTCTGCCTCTCCTTCTCTTTCTTTTTCCTTGTTCTTCTCTGCCAAAGGGCAGTGTGTGTGTGTAGATATAGATACATATATATATATATATGCGAGAAGAGTATTTAAATCAACACTCTCCAACCAAATTGACCCAAGGCCTAAAAAGGATACATATATATAGAGTTGAGAGAGTGCCACACGTTCAAAGCTAAAGAAAAGAAGAAAACTTGTCTCAGCTTATGTCAATCGATTGGGACACTAGTCAATCGATTGGAAACAGATATTAAAAGGTAATTGATTGGTATGTTGACACGAAATCAATTTTAGTCAGTAAAATGGCAATCGATTGGGAACATGTCAATCGATTGGTATCAGAAGTGTCAATCGATTGGGATAAATGGAAATCGATTGGTAACCAAATTTCACCAAAAGGAAAGAAAAGTTTATAGGATGAAGTTTTATATAATAATACTCTCCAGAAATTCAAGGTATTACACCCTTCATATGGAGGCAACCCACGGATACAAATTCTGAGATATACCCTATATCAGGAGGCAACCCACGGATACAAAGTCTGAGAGAAAACCCTTCATCTGGACGCAACCCACGGATTCAAATTCTGAAATACACACAATTTTGAGAGAAACCCTATATCTGGAGGCACTTCTTATATCTAGCGATAATTCTGATAGTAGATGCTGATAGATACCCTTTATCTAGAGCCAATCTTGTTGCATGATTCTGAGATACACGATTCTGATGGATACCCTATATCTGCTGGGGGCAACACGAATTCTAAAAGTTCTCTGCTGGGGACATTCTATGATTTACGAGTATGCAGAAGTTTACCTTTCTTCTTGAGGTGATTCTGACGATATCTAAAAGTTCTCTGCTTGGGGAGATATTTGAGATTTCTGAGAGGTGAGCACATATTCTAGAGGCCCTGCTGATTCAATCTAAGACTCATATCGGTGCTCCAACTAGCTCACTCATTCTTGCAACATGTCGGGCTTATTCTGACCCTTTCTTGAATATCTTGCTTATGAAGATCTTGTATTCTGACCCATCTTTTGTAAACCCAATAAATCTGTTCTGGATGTAATTCTCGAGTGATAGTAGACCCGTATGTCTATTTCCTGAGTTGATAACACAATTAATCCCAAAATAATGGGAGTTTGCTGCAAATCATCAATTCTTGGCTATTTCAAGCTACGGTGTCCTCGATGCTTTGTGTTTGGGGATTTTTCTTCAATTCTCAACAATTTTCAACCAAGATTCAAAATCTCCAAAGGGTCCTTTAGACCAATTTCAACAAGTTTCAAGCACTTTTAAGGCTTATACATCAAGATTGGACCAATCCAGGGTTAAAATAAAGTTCTTGACATCATAATTCTGATCCATGATTGATAGGTATTCAAAAGACCTAATGATTTTGACGAGCTTCACAAATCTTCAATCAATTATAGCAGCTATTCATGGAAGGCACTCTGATCTGTTTCAACAATAGCTTAACTCAAAATCAAAGGCCAGTCTTCTAATTAACACTTTTCCATTAACCACTCAATACATTATCTTGACTAGGATTAATTGATGTAACAATAATGTTCAGAACTTCTGCTTGTATCCACCTTTGGATGCTTTTAAAGTTTCACAATTTTAGATGACTTTGGACCCACAAACTCGAGATCAAGATAGACTTGACGATGACAGATTAGGCCACGACAGAGATTGATAGACATTGACACCAGAAGTTGACATTCATGACACTGAAATAGATGTTTGGAGGAAAAACCCAATTTTCCTTAATCTTAATGCGCGTTTGTCATGTTTGGCGTCTCTCTTTGCTTTAATGTGCACTTTTCATCTTATTGTGGTAATACTCAGCTGATAAAGTAATGTCTTGAAAATACTCCATATGGATCTCAATCAATCCTTTGCTTTTTCTAAAATGTGCTTTGAATTAGTCCCTTAGCTTATAGAATAAGAGACAATTCATTTCAAATATTTTCAAAGATATACTTGATGGCTCAGGATTCACTTATAATGTGAAAGGGGGTACAGGAAAATGATATTTGCCCCTAGTTGACGGGGATAAATGGAAGTTTGTGCAAACACAGTTTGCCCCTAGTGTGGCAATGGTATCTTAAGGCTCTTGGGCAAACTTGAAAGTTTGCCCCTAGTGTGGCAATGATATCTTAAGGCTCTTGGGCAAACTTGAAAGTTTGCCCCTAGTTTGCAAGGTTCAGGGACCGAAAGCCAGGGAAGCTTGCCTACTTATCCAAGTGGGAATCCGGTCCAAAGTGGCTCGGCCAAGGTTTGAAGGAAGGCATTTTGAGATTTGGCTGAGTGTTTCAGGAGCACTGATCGAATCGAGTAGGTTTCTATGTATCCCCAAGTGGGAATCAGGTCAAGAGTAGTTCCTCGAAGGTTGGAGGTTTTGAAAGAGCAAGGTTTCAAAAATTGAGGGGCTTTTCAGGCCATATCATTAGACAGATTTTCTGAAGCAAGTCACTTGTGGTAGTGTTGAAAAAAATTAAACTACCTCTCCTTTTTCTTTTCTTTTCTTTCCTTTTTTTTTTTTTTGTTTTTGACTGTTGATTCATTTCACCTTTTCACTAGCCAACCAATTTCACATTCCTCATCATACATCATACATGTTTTCGGGACAAGATTAGCCCTTCAAATCTTTTGGGCTTACTTAAATCAAAGCTTTAGGATAATTCATATTCCCAACTTCTCGATCTTCTTCACTCTTCTTCCTCTTCTTTCGTTTATTTTGTTTTCTCTCTAAAGTTTTGGCTGGCTAGGATCAAGTTCTTGAAAACAACACGCAAAATATTTTTTTCTTTTCATGCTCTAACTTTTACCTAGGCGCCCTTCCGGGTTTTCATCCTAGCGAGCTCCTTTTATTTCTTTCTTTTATTTCTTTCTTTTTTTTCTTTTTGAGAGAAGTAGTTCATTCGGAATGTTTGGCTACCATCAAGGACAAAGTGCACATGGATTGCAGGTTAGACAGGTTTGAATGGCTCATTTTTCTGGGCTCAAGATTTTAAAATGGGAGGATTAGGAAATTAAGTCAGTCCCGAGTCACTATCAAGTATATATTTTCAAGATTTAAGCAAAAGTATCTCAAGATTCTTAAAGTAAGACTAATAAATTCTTAGCATTCTTCTTAGGCATTAGTGTAAAATTAACTTTGACCCTTTTAGGATTCTTTTCAATGCACAAAATTATCAGTAGTGTATTTTTCACAATAATCAGATAAATGACATTTTCAGCTTAGAGATTCATTCATTCATGATAAGGGGCATTGGATCAAGCAAATCAAGACTTTATTTCATTACTTTTAAAAGAGAAGGATTACAATACTTGACATAGGCTTAAACACAACTTGACGATAAACAGACTCGACAACAAGACATAAATTCTAAAACATAACATAGACTAGACTCGATTCAACTGGATCTCAAGTGGAGTGTCACTATGGTGGCTTATTTTTCTTGAGCATCCTTTTAGCTTCAACAAGCGCTGCGTTCAAACATCATCATTTAATCATTTACTTCAACCTCTCTATAATGCCCTTTCTAATGTCTCTCAATTACCTTTTGGATCTCCATAAAATACTCAACTAGTTACTAGATGGAGGCGTGAATCCATGGAAAAGATGCCATAATCCGCTCGTGCCATGTAGTGGTGAAATCAATAATCGATGAAGTTCGCAGAATTGAATCTCTCATAACCCCGATGGCGTCCTCAGAAGTGTCCTATCTACAGCCATACTGCCTGGCTACTCTGTATGGGATGTAAACCCTCACGAGACAGTACTCGTTAACTTAGGGGAACCTAGAAGTTTGAAGGCATGTTGCATATACTAAATGCAATTGCGATTCCTGCGAAAGTAAGTTAGGGATTATCTTATTTTGTGTTAAGGTTAATTTGTTTCCTTTTAGTCATTATAGTATTAGTTTTTCTTGCTTTAGTATCGCTTTATCGCTAGGGACTAGCAAGTTGGGGGTTGTGATAAGCGGGGATATTTGTAAAATATATCCACGCTAAAAGAAGAAAATGCACTGATTTAGTTTGCAACTCCCTATTTTATCTACAGTTTGTGTTATAATGCCAGTTAACTTACAACGTAACGAATCTGTGATAAGTTGTGTTATTTTAGCTATTATTGGTGCAGATTGAAGTTGTGCTGTATGTAGGAATAAATGACAGATAAAGGATAAGGCTGAATTACAAGTAAAACAAGTAAAAGATGAAATTTTGAGTTCGAACGATCGAGGATGACTCAAGCGATCGAACATTAGATCGATCGAAGATAGTTAAAGCGCTCGAGTATTCCAGAAGTTCAATCGATCGAGAAATGTTCAATCGATCGAACATGGCTTTTTATGCACACGCAGCGGGGACATCTTTTGTAACCCTAGGATAGGTTTTTCTATATATACCAGTTATATTCACATCCAAAAGGATGCCCAACATTGTTTTCATAAGTTTAGAGAGAGAGAAAATAGTTTATTTTGGTTTTGTAGATTAATCTTGATATTACACTGGTTTTGTGGAGATTTTGGATTTTCAATACAAGTTTATATTCATTCAGGTTCCGTGTTATTGTTTGTTTATATTCTATTAGTTGTTATCTACATTATCAATAGTAGTACCTATAGTTTTGCATGTTTGTTCATCGTATTCTATAGTTTTCTTAGTTTTTATGTTAAAATCACAAACAAACAAGACTTTAATGAATATTTACTATAAAAATTATTCTGTGACACTCCAGACCATGTCTGAGTAGTCCTAGGGTTGGGAGATTATGATGAAACAGTGATCTCCAGCCTTTGCCATACATAAGTAGAAAACTTGCGTTAGATCGATCAAAGTTAGTTCGATCGATCGACTCAGAGGTATAGTCAAGCGATCGAAGTAATATCGATCGATTGAGGGATGACGATTCTCGATTGATCGAGATTGCGTCAATAGATTGAGACCTCAGATTCTTGAGAATGTCCTTTGCAATATCCCTAGACTTTTTGCTTTTGAAATTTGTTATCAAACTGTCCCAATATTCTCAGTTTGTCATAGCACTTTCTTGAAATTTAAGCCTTAAGGCATTTTTTTTCATAAACTTTTGCAAACCACATTGAATGCTCACACCATTTATTGTGCGAGACTTAACTATTGTTTTAAACCTCCTTCACGTATTCTAAATTAACTATGATTGAATAGTCCCGGTCATGAAAGGACTGTTGAATCTATATCTATAGAGGAATATGGGATACTGTAAATGGATATACTCCACAGGGCTTTAGCGATTGTGCATGGTAGATGGTTAGGTCACTGTGGATTCGTGTAATCCCAACATTCCCCTTTCATAAAGATAAATTGTTTTAAATATTGTTTTAGTTAATTAGTTAATTATTAGCCTAATTTAGCTGCTTTAATTTTAGTAGTTGATTAATTATGGAACTCAGTGTTCTACACCTCTCCTTAAACATTGAATTTTTTTTATTTTTTTTTGAGTTTAATCTAAGTATTTAGTTTATCACCTTCCCTGTGGGATCGACCTGGTCTTAACCAGAGTACTACTTGCACGTCTACCTACGCTTGGGTATAGCACACAAAATATTTCCGTGTCAATAAGATTGATGTGAGTTTAAGAATCGGTCGAGTTTATGATCAGATCATGTCTAGGATTAAGTCAAGCCCTGTCTAGAATTAGACTTGTCTAGAACCCTCTTCATTAAAAACATGAATTAATAAGAGAAATTGTGTCAAAAGTTTTCGTATGTGGGAGAGAGTCGTCGCATCTCTTGCATTAGATTTTGCATGTCGGGAACCCTTGAGGACGATTCCTCCGGCATGTACACATTCACATTTTCATACTACATCAGCATCCTAGGATAGGAGCATTTCATCTGTATTGTTATTTGTGTGTTCTCTATCCTCTCACGCACTTGAACTATGCCCTGGTCTGAATCTTGGAAAGGATACGTAGACAGCTCCAGCGGAGCATGACCAGTAGCAGCTTAGACTTAGCAGCGTCTACCAAGCATTCCATTGCATTATTGCATTCATGATTTTTTGATTTTCTCAGATTTTAAATTTCTTGATTTTTACAAATTTTTGTGGATTTTTGTTTTTCCTAAAACCTCTTAGTATGGTTATTGGGTGCCTTCTAGCTTTGGCACTCACTTGTAGTTCATGTCGTTCACAACAAGCTCTGCCAAAGAGGGGCAACCTATAGACACCCAATTTTGACCACACTGATAGGATTTAGGGTGGACAATGTCTTGGAGGATTCAATGATGAAAATTACCCCATGGAAGGAACTGGATTCCACACAATCAAAAGATCGAACTTCGAAAAGTGACTTCAAGTTCAAAAAAGCCCTTTTCCATGAATCAAATCCCGATTTTGTCAAAATCATCTCTCAGAATTCATATTCACTTAGGGTGAAATGAACACAAAGTGTTCTAAATGCATAGTATTCTAGGTATCCAGAGATTTAATTTCAGAGAAAAGTTCAAAATCGTCGCACATTTAAAAGTAATTTTGGAAAAAAACGTCATATGATTTCGAAAAGACGACGAAGGTTCTTGAGGACTTCTGAATATCAATTGGACTTCAATTTTTATTTTAAAACCTCCTAGAATATATTTATACTGAAATTATACTCAACAGCTTTCCAACGGTACGTAAATGGGCAATTTTGGACACCAAAAAACATTTTATAAAAATCTAGAAAAGCAGTGCATCTAATATTTTAAACAACGTTTAAGGGCAACCAGAGGAGGAGGAAAAGCAGGTGGCGGGTCCCACCTAAGCCGCCACCCATATAGTGCCCCATCCATCGAGCTTTTTGAGTTCCAGACCCTTCCAGAAGCCTCCCAATGGGAGGAAATTTCCTAGAAACTGCGTTTAGGCACCGAAATGGCCATCTTAACCCTTTTCTGACCTCTGAAATCTCTGTTTTAACCTTGTAACTTAAGAGTTAAGTTTTCAAAACTCTATATATAGATCCATATGAGATCATCTTTTACACACAAGAGAATATAGACACAAGTACATACAAGCATACACAAGCGAATATACTGGACGATACAATCATATATACTTTGAATTTTGGAGAGAATTCTAGAGAGAGAATAGTGAATCATGAATTGATTTCTTATAAAATAAACTTTTAGATAATTAGAGAAGATAATTGAAGAGAGTTTTGACATCAATTGTCTCCATTAAACTTCCATCGATGAGTACTTGAAGAGCTTGAAAAACTCTTGAAGAAGAAGATCTTCAAATCAACTTTGATTACATAATTGTGGATCCTACAAGAGGTAGATATCTATGATTCATCTCTAATTCCTATTTTTTTTATATAGATCTATAAGACTTGGATCTAGTTTAGCTTTGTTTTATTTGCTAGAACACTCATCTTCTTCCTCTCTTATTCTTCACACACTCACATAGCTAGATCCAAGTCTCTTTCAATTTTGTTTATGATTCATGATTAGAGATTGATTTTTACTACTGATTTTCAATTTTGATTTCCTCTTTCTACTTTAGTTTAAATCCATGCATACATGATTATATATGTATCTATTTTGAATTCTATGATAGTTTGGAAGTATGATCTATGTGAAGGATGATTCCTATGTTCATATCTATCTCTTGATTATTCATATTACCTAGAATTCCTATTGAATTTTATCTCCAATAGGATATTTGTAAGTCCCTTTGATCCATGATCTAGAGTTCTTCATAGAACTTGAGGGCCAAATTGATTGGGAATCATGATAATTAAGTTGATCTATGAATTTGATCTCTCTAAAAAACTTCAACCATCACCTAAGATGTTTTCCTTGCACTTTAAAATGATTCAGATAAAATTCAGTAAAATAGATTGGTTTTGTCCATAAGATTTGGTCCACCAAAATCCATAATTTGATGGATTTCAAATTTTTAGGGTAAACTTTGATGAATTAGCTTTCATTCAATCCGTTGTATGTTTGTCTTGTCTACATGTGGCTTAGTGCCCATGCATCATGTATTATCTCTATCCCTTCTCTTAGATTTTTTTTAGGTTTACAACTTTGTTTTCGACGAAACATTTTCTTTAGGATAGTCTCTGTTTATATGATTATATGTTAGAGATATCTTATCTAGGATTGTTGCATGATTGCATTACACGATTCCTTTATTTTTGTTTTTACGACTCCGATTGAGTCAACCCAATGGAAGTTCTCTTGTTCCCTTTTGCATATCATGACATGTTTCCTTTATTTGCATCAGTCCCGGGTAGGACTAGCCACTGTCAGTGTACCTCTCCCTTGTATTGCATGTGCATCCAATTTCTACATAATTTAATCTCTTGACATGATTTTCCTTAGATGTTTCTTTTTGACATGTATATATTATCTAGTGTGCTTGGAGAAACAACTCTAATTATGAATTAAAAACAAGGATATTTGAATCAAGGCCCACCGTTCTGTAGGGCGAGGAGGGGGTGCTTTAGTTTCTGATAATGAAGGGCGAGTCAAACTTGGGTTTCCTAATTCCTGATAAAAATTAGGTGGCGACTCTTTATCTCTAGGATTGTGTGAAGAAGTTCTAGTTTTTCTGAAGTATGCTCCTTGGGATCCGTCCTGGGACACTATCGAGGGAAAATGCCAAGACCCCCCCACCGCGATCGCTGTCCACAATCTGGTAACTCCATTGGGGATTTGAACATGAAACCAATGGTTTATTATTCTTCGAGGGTTTGACTTGACCCAATGATTATCTTTATTATTAATTCGATATCATGTTGTTTCTGCCTGCATTTGCACTTGCATTATTCTTTCACCGTGACTGCTTGAGACCATTGCCTTGTGGGTGGAGGGCCCTCTTTCCTCCATTTGTCAAGAGACTCTGGTAGCATGTAATCACCGCTAGCCTTGTACCACGTGCAGTATATAGAGCCCATGTGTGAACAACATGCCCTTGGAGAGGCGATTACCCACACCGCTGAGCTTGCTAATGGACCCTTTATGAGATTAAAACTCGGCCTTTGCATATAGTTTCTATAGAAGCCTTCAATTACGATTTTGATTATTATCTTTCATTAGGACAATGTGATGAATTACTTGCATTTGCCCATAAGGGATTATGTGGATGATGAGGATGTGTATGCGAAGGCATCATCAAACCTTGTATGGTGGATTCCCCTAGAGTAGTATGGTCTTTATCCAAACATCCAATCATTAATCAAGGATAATTTTTGAAAATACAAGCGTTTCTTTGAAAAACCCGAGTCTTTTGAAAATTCCGGGAACATCCCTTTTTGAAAATTTGTTTTGAAATTCACTTTCATAAAATCCTTCCAAAAGCTCTCCCCAGATTTTAGAGAATTTCAAAATTCCTACTTTGATGATTCAATTTTAAAACCTCCTCTAAGATTTTAGAGGATTTCAAATTCCTACTTTGGTTTTTGAATTCCAAAAGAAATCATGATTCCATACTTTGATGATTCAATTCCAGATTTTAGAATTTCAGAATTTCCTATCTCGATTTTCAAGAATCATGATTTCACACCACAAGCATTGATGGTTCAAAAGTGTTTTTGAAAATTACAAAAATTCCCCCTCTTTAAAGATTTTCATGAAAAATTCAATTTTGTAAACATGAGCCATCAAGAATTTCAAAGCTAACAATCCTTGGATAATGATTAGATTAGTAAGGTGATTAGCATACTCAAGGAATCTTTTGTGTTTATGTGCTGATATGCTAGGTCTAAGCCAGATTAAGGTACATTTGCATTAGATTGCATTTCATCTGCATTGCATAAACTACACGAGCATTGCATATACGACTCACGAGTGCGATGCCTCTGATATATTTTTGAAAAGAAAAGATTTGCTTTCCTCCGAATTTTGAAAAAAGATTTCTTTGATTTTAGAAAATGTTTTTGGAAAGGAAAATATTTTCCATCTTTGATTTTTCATCTTTATAAATCTGCTTTTATAAATACCATTCTTTGAAAATTATTTTCCAATAAAGATACCTGATTAATTTGAAAATCCATAAATAAAACAGAGAAGAAAAGATAAGACCAAAAACTTGTACTCCTTTTTGAGTTAGAGCGCCGAACAGATGTTTGATCATATTAGAGTTTGGGGTAAGATCAATTGAATCAGTCAAGGTTGGAAAGATGATATACGAAGTTGATATGGAAGCTAGGTTGGCCGCAATGAAAAAACTGCGTTAGATCAGAGCAGGGAACAGAGTCAGGAACAACTTGCCACTATGATGAGAATGATTGAGCAACTGACTAATCTGCCACCACCACAGCCTCTGGTGCATCATGAGAAAGAAGACTTTGGGTAGACAGTTCAACCAAAGGTTCAGCTACATCAGGAAACTCAGGACAAGTTGGCTAATATCGACAAGCTAGAGAGTGTGATCAGGAAAAGCAAAGGGGTGGATGAGTATTTGTTTGACATTGAAGGGTTGTGTGATGCTCCGGAAGCCAAACTCCCAGAAAAGTTAAAGATGCCTCATATCAAATTTTTTGACGGAATTGGAAATCCAAAGAGCCATTTGAGGCATTATATGGGAATGTTACAGCCCATGGGCATTGGGTTCGACTATTTCGTCGTGCTGTTTCAAAGAACTCTGAGTGGGGCACCACTGTCATGGTATTTGACCTTAGAATCAGTTGTGGCCAAAGATTAGGAAGCCTTGGCTAGAGCATTTATGGCTCAATACTCGTATAATCAGTTATTCAATGTTACTACAAGAGATCTGGAAACCACTAGGCAAGAGTGCGAGGAATCCTTTGCAGGATTCCTTAGTTGTTGGAGGGCTAAGGCTGCTCAGATGACAAGCAGGCCTACTGAGAAAGGGCAAGGCTGAGTTATCATCAAGAACCTGTAGCCCGAGTGTCTTGAAAAACTCCAATTCTAAGCTATCATGACATTTGAACAACTATTTGACATAGGTACACTTGTCAAAGATGCAATCAGGGATGGGACAATTAAGAAAGACAACACGAACAATCGACGGCCAGTCTATCATCAGTCAGCTGAGGTCAATGCATTGGCTCCTCAGCCTTTTCAAAGAGAGAATCAGAATGTCACTATTGCAAGAAAAAGTCAAAAGTAGGGGGCAGTTAAAAGAAAATAGGGAGTTTTATGAATTGGGAATGTCTCTAAGAACATCATTGGAAAGAATGTTGGAAAGCAGGTACTTGAAGAAGTTAATCCGATGCCGACTCTAGACCTACTTCCACAAAACATTATGATGGGTTTATAGTGCAACTTCCATCAAGGACATGGCTATGGTACTAACAAGTGTTGGAGGCTCAGACATGAAATTCAAGATCTAATTGATAATGGGATCATTACCCCTTCACCCATACAGCAAGATGGCAACAAGAGTTTAAAGGTTCCACCACCACGAGATATCACCTTCACAGATATAGGGCGTGAATCCTATGACCCTACGGTGTACATGACATCACTGGACCAACCAGCCATGTCTATTGAGCTTCTAAAAGATTCGATGATTTCCACTTCCACGAGGCTTCAAGACTAAGTACTACTGCAATTTCCATCAGAGCCATGGGCATAGTAAAAATAGATGCTAAAGACTCAGGCATGAAATTCAGGACTTGATCGAAAAGGGTATCATCATTCCTCTACCATAAAAGGCTCGAGGAATTAGCCAAAGAATTCAAGCCTTTGTTGAAGAATGAAGAATTTGGGAGAGCCTACAAGGGGCAGTGTTGTGATGATGTTTGGAAAAGCTGCTTGTTGAAACCGAACTGATGTTTAAAAGGAATAAGCGAGTCACAATGACGCTCCACTTGAGATCAAGTCAAGTCCAGTCGAGTCAGTTTTAAGTCCCATTGTCGAGTCTGTCTATCATTAAGTTGTGGTTGAGTCTATGTTGAGTACTGTAATCCTTCTCTTATAAATTAATGAAATGAAATCTTGATTTGCTTGATTAAATGCGCCTAGTCATGAATGAATGAATCTCTAAGTTAAAAGTGTCATTTCTCTGATTATTGTGAAAAATACTCTGTTGATAACTTTTTTGCATTAAAAAGAATCCTGAAAGGATCAAAGTTGATTTTGCTCTGACGTCGACGAAAGCTAAGAATTGATTAGTCTTACTGTAAGAATCTTAAGATGCATTTGCTTAAATCTTGAAAAGATATGCTTGATAATAACTCGGAACTAGCGTAATTCCCTGACCTTCCCATTTCAAATCTTGAGCCTAGAAAAATGAGCCATTCAAACATGTCTAAACTGCAATGCATGTACACTTTGTTCTTGATGGTAGCCCAAACATTTCAAATAAACTACTTCTCTCAAAAAGAAAAAAAAGAAAAAAGAAGCTCGCTGGGATGAAAACCCGAAAAGGCACCTAGGCAAAAGTTAGAGCAAGGAAAAAAAAGGAAGAAAATTTTGTGTGTTGTTTTCAAAGAACTCGATCCTAGCCAGTCAAAACTTTAGAGAGACAAGAAAAAGAAAGGAGAGAAGAGGAAGAAGAATGAAGAAGTTTTGAGAAATCGGGAACATGAATTGTCCCAAAGCTTTGAATTTTAATCTCTTTCAGTAAACTAAAAAATTGGAGGGTTGATCCTGCTCTATATATGATGTGTGATGAGAGATTTAAAATTGACTGGCTTGTAAAAAGGTGAAAAGAATCAACCGTCGAAAACAAAAAAATTAAAAGAAACGAAAAGAAAAGAAAAGAAAAGAAAAAAAGAGAGGTAGTTCAATTTCTTTCTCGAAAAGCAAAAGTGACCTGCTTCAGAAAATCTGTCTGATAACATGGCTTGGAATGCCCCCTAATCTTGAATCCTTGTTCTTTTAAAACCTCCAGCCTTTGAGGAACTACTCTTGACCTGATTCCCACTTGGGGATACGTAGGCAACCTACTAGGTTTGGTCACTGCCCTTAAAATCTCAACCATACTTGAAATACTTTCCTTCAAGACTCGGTAGAACTACTTTGGTCCTGATTCCCACTAGGGGATAAGTAGGCGAACATTCCTGATTCTCAGTCCCTAAACCTTGCAAACTAGGGGCAAACTATCAAGTTTGCCCAGAGCCTCAAGATATCACTACCACACTAGGGGCAAACTGCATTTGCCCAAACTTCTATTTATCCCCATTAACTTGGGGTAAACATCGTTTCCCTGTACCCCCTTTCATATTATAAGCGAATCCTGAATTGTCAAGTATATCTTTTGAAAACATTTGAAATGAATTATCTTTTATTCTATAAGCTAAGCACTAATTCGAAGCACATTTCAGAGAAAGCAAAGGATTGATTGATATCCATATAGAGTATTTTTAAAGCGTTACTTTATCAGCTGTGTATTATCACACTAAGATGAGAAGTACACATGAAAAGCAAAGAGATACGACAAACATGATAAATGCGCATTATGTCATGGAAAATTGAGTAGTCTGCTCCAAACTTCTATTTTAGTGTCAAGAGTGTTATCTTCCTGTGTCAACGTCTATCTGTCGTCATCTAGTATGTCGTGATCTCAAGTGTGTGGGTCCAGAGTGATCTTTAATCAATTTTTAAACTCAAAGAGCATCCAAAAGTGGATACAAGCAGAAGTTCTGAATACCATCATTGCATCAATTAATCCTAGTCAAGATGAAGTATCGAGTGGTTGATGGAAAAATGCTAATTCAAAGACCGGACTTGGATGTTGAGTTGAGCCATTGTTGAAATAGATCAGAGTGCCTTGCATGAATATCTACTAGAATTGGTTGAAGACTTTTGAAGCTCGTCAAGGTCATTAGGTCTTTTGAGTACCTATCAATTGTGAATCAGAATTGTGATATTGGGAGCTCTTATTTTGACTCTAGATTGGTCCGATCATGATATATAAGCCTTAAGAGTGCGTGAAACTTGTTGGAATTGGTCTAAAGGACCCTTGAAGAATTTGAATCTTGGTTGAAAAGCATTCAGAGTTGAAGAAAAGTTCCCAAAATATGAAGAATCGAGGGCACCGCAGCTTAAAATAGTTGAGAATTATTGATTTGCAGCGAACTCTAGTAGATTTGGGTTGATTATGTGTTGGACATTTGGGTCTACTATTGCTCAAGAATTACATCCATAAAGGATTTAAAAAAGATGAATCAGAATTCAGAATAGCGTCAGAATAAACCAGATGGATTTTGCAAGAATATTCGAGCTTGTCAAAACATCGATATGAGTTTCAGATGGAATCAACAGAACCTCTAGAATCGAAGCCTTTCATATCTCTTAGAATTTCAACAATCTCCCCAACAGAGGACTTTCGTCAATCATCTAAGTGGTTAGGACTCTCAGAAATCATTTAAAGTTTACAAAGATTCTTCATCAAAAATCGTCCGAGTTGAAGATTAGATCGAGTTTAAGATCACGTCGAGTTTTAGATCGAGTTTAAGATTAGATCAAGTTTAAGATCGTGTCAAGTATTAGATTTAGTTTAAGACAGAATTGAGTTTAAGACATAATCAAGTTTAAGATTAGATTGAGTTTAAGATCATGTCAAGTTTTAGATCGAGTTTAAGATCAGGTCGAGTTTAAGATTAGGTCAAGTTTAAGACAGAATCGAGTTTAAGATTAGATCGAGTTTAAGATCATGTCGAGTTTAAGATTAGACTGAATTTAAGATCTTGTCGAGTTTTAGATCGAGTTTAAGATCGTGTCGAGTTTAAGATCATGTCGAGGCTAAGATTATGCCAAATTTAAGATTGTATCGAGTTTAAGATTTTACCAAAATTTAAGATTATGTCGAAGTATAAGATTGATATGAGTTTAAGAATCGGTCGAGGTTAAGATCAGATCATGTCTAGGATTAAGTCAAGCCTTGTTGAGAATAAGACTTATCTAGAACCCTCTTCATTAAAAACTTGAATCAACAAGAGAGATTGTGTCAAAAGTTTTCGTATGTGAGAGAGAGTCGTCGCATCCATTGCATTCGATTTTGCATGTCGGGAACCTTTGAGGGACGATTCCTCTAGCACATGCACGTTTATGTTTTCATACTACGTCAGCATCCTAGGATAGGAGCATTTCATCCGTATTGTTATTTGTGTGTTCTCTTTCCTCTCACGCGCTTGAACAATGCTCTGGTCTGATTCTTGGAAAGGATACGTAGGCAGCTCCAGCGGAGCATACGACCAGCAGTAGCTTAAACTTAGTAGCGTCTACACAGCATTACATTGCATTCTTGCATTCGTGATTTATTGATTTTCTTAGATTTTGAATTTCTTGATTTTTGTGGATTTTTGTTTTTCCTAAAACCTCTCAGTATGGTTATTGGGTGCCTTCTAGCTTTGGCACTCAGTTGCAGTTCATGTTGTTCACAACAAGCTCTGCCAAAGAGGGGCAAATTGTAGACACCCAATTTTGACCACACTGATAGGATTTAGGGTGGACAACATCTTGGAGGATTCGATGATGAAAAGTACCCCATGGAAGGTACTGGATTCAACACAATCAAAAGATATAACTTCGGAAAGTGACTTCAACCTCAAAAAGCCCTTTTCCATGAATAAAATCCCAATTTTATCAAAATCTTCTCTCAGAATTCATATTCACTGAGGGTTCTATGAACACAAAGTGTTATAAACACAGTATTCTAGGTATTCAGAGATTCAATTTCAGAGAAAAGTTCAAAATCGACGCACATTTAAAAGTAATTTTGGAAAAGACATCATTTGATTTCGAAAAGATGATGAAAGTTTTGGAGGACTTTCGGACATCAATTGGACTTCAATTTTCATTTTAAAACCTCTTGGAATATTTTTCTACTGAAATTCAACTTGATAGCTATCCAATAGTACGTAAATAGACGATTTCGGACACCAAAAAGAAGTTTACGAAAATCTAGAAAAGTTGTGCACCTAATAGTTTAAACAGAGCTTAAGGGCAACCAGAGGAGGTGGAAAAGTAGGTGGCAGGTCCCATGAGGGGGTGTTTGTTGGGAATATGCCCTCAAACCAATTAGTTGACAATGGAATATCATAATGCATTTATGTATGTTAGTTCATGAGATGAATATTAGACTGGAATCCTTAAACAACATTGTATGTGGTGCATTTGTGTATGTGATTACACATGTGAGATATGAATCACAAATCCTTGTTGTTTCAAATAAGTCACAGTGGATGATAAGTCTGGATAACTTATCAGGTATACACTGTAGCATGATTAACGTCTACGGGGTAGAATGATGAATCTCATTCATAAGAGTCTTTGACTCTTGGGTAATCTGCTAGTGCACTCGGTGCATTGACGGACCTGAGTTAAACCTATTGACACCTAAACGATGTCACCGTCAATAGGAACTCAAAACTTGTATAGGGATATATGTCCTCAATCCTGAGACAGTTATGGATGCAAGTTGTATGCTTGGTTGCTTTGACTTACCAATCAGTGAGGTCTTGCAAGATCAACACCTGGGTATCTTAGGTAAATCAGGTATACAATGTTGCGAACATATATTGTCAAGATGGAATTCTACCCTCTTCTATAAAACGAAGAGTAAGTATTCCCTCGAGAATGTCAATAGGAGTGATTACTGAGAGCTGGCCAACCTTGTCAACAAAGTGTTATTGTTTACATGTTTAGTAATCCAAGCGTAGTGAAAGATACTTGAGGAATATAAGATGTTCTATCTATTGGGTCGACAGTATCTTAAAACATACATCCCAATGATAGATACGAATACTGCCTGGTAGAGGGACATTCGTATCATATTATACAAGTCTAGCAATCACTTATGTATCTGTGATTATGTTCTTATGCACTGGAGTGCAATTATCATTTTATAGTGGCATTAATGATAATTGATTAATTATTGATTCCTTAGTCAAGAGTACTGACTAGATGGAATAATAATTAATTGGTGCCAGTAATTAAGAACCTAGGAGGTCCCACTCTTAGCTCCGCCAGAATGCTTGGAAAGGCAAATGAGGATGCTGTCAAGACTGGTTCGATCGATCGAAGTTTCTTCGATAGATTGAAGTTTAGACAGTCTCGATCGATCGAACGTGGTTCGATCGATCGAAGCTTCGATTGATCGAAGTCACTTCGATCGATTGAAAGTAAGCTCGGTTCTGGGAATCTATAAATAGGGCAGCTACGTCCCGAAAAGTGAGTTCGTCGTTTTTAACGTACCAGTTGCTGCAGAACCTATTTAGAGTTCCCAAACCTTCCCTATTCTCACTATTAGAGTTCCCACCAACTCTAGCCTCTGTGGGAAGCATTCGAGGAGACATGAGGGTGAAGATTTCCTAGAGGTTGCTGCTGCACACACAAAAGGAGAAGGACAAAAATCATAATTGGGTTCAAGACCTAAGGTATAGAATCTTCTCCATCTTGTTATGCGCATCTATAGAATTAACAAGTAGTAGATCCAGGCAACCAATAAAAGTTTTGAACTTTGTCTTTCCGCTACGCATTTAAAACTGTTTTAAACCTGTTTTTCCCTATAATTTGTATCAGAGCCACGCTTGTTTGGATCTATAGATGCGTTTTGGAACACTAGTTTTGATTTGCATGTTGATTTTGGGACTGTTTTCAAAACTGCATCGTCATAGATCTATTTCTGCAGTGTTTATACAGCAGAATGCAAATCTGTGATTCCATTGGATGCAAGGTGGGTTCGATCGATCGAAGTAGTCTCGATCGATCGAACATCATCTGTTCTCAAGCGATCGAACTATTTTCGATCGATCGAATTATGGTTTTGTTCGATCGATCGAATTGTGCTCGATCGATCGAGACTGCTCTTCTGTCCAGGTGTTCAGTTTACAGATTTAAAGGTTTGAAAATATTTACTTTAAATTTTTTTTTATTCTGTAAGTTTTTCAAGACATTCTGTGAACTGAAAGTTCGATCGATTGAACTATGTTCAATCGATCGAACCTTTGTCGATCGATCAAAGTGTGACAGAGAATTGTGATGTTGTTTTAAGTTCTACTTCAGTATGTAAAGAGTTTATATACTGTGTGAATCAATTAGGTGTTCCAATGGTACATATGTTTGTTATATATGCGTGGTTGTGCGTGTGACTAACCCTTATGTAGCAAGCTTAGTCCGCTATCTCCCATGGCACCAAGACTTTTAAATTTTGTATTTAATTGTTTGAGATTGGTGTTTATTATGTTTTAGTTGCTGGTTTGGTTTTAAGGCATATGTAAAGGGCGCTGCGACTTCAACCCTATGAAAAGGAAAGTCGCACCGGTTTCCCTAGCCTTTTATTTTATTATTGTTATTTCTATTTCTAGATAAATTGTAAGCTTCGAGAGAAGCATAGGACCAATGTAATAGAATTAGAAAATCCATGAAGATGGAGGAGCAAGCCGTTGTCCATGAAGATGGAGTCAGAGGCAATCAAACCAAGAAGGAGGTTCTATGGAGATAGAGCCATGGGAGATAGAGGCATTGTTGAATGCTTTTATTCCATTTTAGTTTTGGTTTTATGTGCTTAGTTGTGATTGGCATTTTATATATTGTTACTACTCGCATGCACGTAAAACAAGTTTTCTAAAATAAAATTCAAAAACTTTTCCAACACATTAGTAAACACTTGATGTTTATGGGCAATGTGTAGAAACAAATTTTATTTTTTCACATTAAAAAATTCCTATTAGTTCATTGTAAGTATGAGAAATACTCTGTGTCACTCATTTATGAGTGATCATTCCATACGGATGGTATTTCTTATTGATTACTAGATATGAACTTCTTATAAAAATCTAGTAGGAGAGGGACTTATTTTATAACTCCCATGGTCTTCCATAAACGGTTCATCGTAAGGTGGGTAGTATATTCTGTGTCACCCAGCCATGGGTGATCATTCCATACGGAGGATAGACTATTCATTGGTTACTAGATATCAAGTTCCTTTAGAAAGAATCAATGAGACGTGTTAGAGGGTGACCACTACACTGAGGCACTACTTGAGGCGGTTGTCATTGGATTCTAGTTAATGGTGAACACTAGCTAAGCTATAGGTAAGGGATTCCACACGGAGCATTATTCAGAAACTTAGAGACCCAAAGTTCAGGAGTAATGAATTGTTTTGTAAGAGTTACATGACAATCATGATGGGTTTCCTAATCGGGCTATGAGGTTATGATCGCCACACGGAGACTTAATTTCATAGGCTTGACATCCTGAAGACAATTAATGAGTTGGTTAATGGAATTCCAATGTATCATATAAATTGTCACATTCATGATTTCTATATTGTAATTCTGTTACATTATTTGTATTTCAGATTCATTATGTCTAGCCCACTTGCTATAACCATGATCCAGAATAAGCTAATTGGAAATAACTACGTTGAATGGAAACTGGAACTGGATGAATTATTAATTGCTAATGGATGTAAATACGTTCTTACCATTCCCTGTCCACCTATTCCATGCCATGACACCCCAACTGATCTTGCGGATCAATATTGGGAGTGGATAAGATTTGATGGTATAGCTCGCTCTAACATCTTAGACTCTTTGTCTGATGTGTTGAAGCAGCAACATCAACCTTAGAACACTGCCTGTGCTATAATATTGAACCTCGAGGAGATGTTTGGGGAACTGAGCTGTACTGCAAGGCTTAGAGCCTTGGAGTTAGTCATGGACACCAGAATGTTGGAAGGAACTTCTATAAGAGAGCATGTTTTTAAAATGATTACTTATTTCAAAGTAATGGAAGTTCTGGGTTCCGACATTGATGGTGAGACTCAAGTTGACATAATCTTGCATTCGTTGCCTTCATCATTCACTCAATTTAAAAAATTTTTAAAATGAGTAAAACATTTTTTTCACCGAGTGAATTGATGAGCTCTCTTGAGGCAACGATGGATATAGTCAAAGAGGGTTCAAATGTTCAGAACATTGGAATGGCTTCATCTTCTAGAACTAAGCCTGAGGGCATAAGTTCAGACAAGGAGAAGCAAGACTCAAGGATAGGTAAGCCTAAGCCAACTGTTGGGAAGAAGGCAAGACTTGGAAAGGGATAGGCTGGTGCCGTGCCAAAAGGAAAGTGTTTCCATTGTGGCGTGAGAGGGCATTGGAAAAGGAACTGTGTGGAATACTTGACTGCCAGAAGGCAAGGGGATTGGAAAATATGAATGTGCAGTGATTAGAAGATCTTGATTGCCTTTTGGGATCTGATGCTAGAGTTGCTATTAGATTAGTAGTTTTATATTGTAATAAAACTTATGGAGTTATTAGATGGATTTCAGTTTTGAATTAATGAATAATATTTATTCTTTTGATTTTGGTACTGAAATTCTTGATTAAAAGAAAGCGTTCTTTTATGTGATCTAAATAACTTGTCAAGCAAGTATCTCACCAATTTACTCTTGTTTTTCATATATTATCTAATGTAGTATTTAAATAACTCATGGGTATTTTACCATCTAAAAGGATAGCACCTTCAACTAATTCTATAACTTTTGGTTTAGAGGTTAGATCATATTTAATCTAAATAGGATAAATGGGGATTAAAGGATTGGATCCTATACTCTTTTGGTTGCTGAGACCATTGCCTATTTGTCAATCCTATTTAGAGAGTAAATGTGATCAGATCATATTAATCTAAACGGTATAAATAGGAGGTAAAGGATTGGAACCTAGACCTTTTTGGTCGCTAAGACCACTGCCCATTTGTCAATCCTATTTAGAGGGTAATGCGATCAGGTGATTTTTCTTTTTGAAAGATCACATGACCAAAGACTTATAAGAATTAGGCATACTCACGTATGTGGGCCAAAAAACATTAGAGTTGAATAGTAATTTCGGCTACTCTGGATACTGATATACATTTACTTATTCCACCTTCATCCTCAATTTTGAAGAAATTCAAAAGTTTTGGAATGAAGAGTAATTGGTAAAAGAATATCGTTGCTTTTTGATTTGATCAAAATGGTGATTATCTGTCTAATGCGTTTATTGTCTATCAGAGAAAAGAATGTAATTCTTTCTCGATAGTCTACACCAAGTGTTCCTCCACGGGATGGTATAGCAGGTAGAAGGAACTATCGTCTTTTAGATATGACTGGGTCATGGAATGAGTTATTTAGAGTTACTACTCTTCCTTGTTTTTCTCGACGGAACTACAATGTACATACTGGATCTTATTCAAAAGCAAATCTTTCGATAGACGTCCCCAAAGTTGTAAAAATAATGCGACTTCTTTCTCATAGTAACTTTGGATATGGATGTCTAGCACTTTAGTGTAAAGAAATGATGAGCCTTTTGAATCTAGATTAGAAGTATAATACTTTTGTAGTGTTTCCAGAGAAAACAAAGTTGGTTGGAGACCAAATTTTGCAAAGGAAAGATAATATAAAAGAGTAAAGTAATTTATATCTTAAAGCAATCTATAAATCATCTAGAACTAAAATCTACTACCTCTTCATCCGTTCCTACATCGGTACTTCACTCTAGTGGGAGAATTCTTAGCGTTACTAAAATCTCCTTTTGCATTGAAGTTTTGTGATAAGGAAGCTCTGGTATATGATTTGCATAAGTCTACGAACTTAAGCAATCATCCAGAAATAAGGACATCTGTTTTGACATGTTGGTCAAAATACTTTGGATTCGTCTAAAGTATGGATGTAGCTTAAGTGGATGTAAGGATCCTTGCGCAAAGGAAGTGTGGTGGTGATTATAGTTCCTCATATTGATGACATCTTTATCATTGCGAGATGTTAAAGTAGTGTCATCAATGATTGAGGTTAAGTTTCTATAGTATACTTGATATTTATGATCTCGGTGAGGCGAGCTATAATCTTTAGGTTTTTGCTCATTCAAGATCGGAAAGTTAAGATAATGAAATTATCTCAAACTTCTATATCAGAAAGTTGCTGGCTAGACTCAACGTAGAACATTTCGATAAAGGTTTTTCACCTTTGAACATAACCTATTGCTCTTTCAAGACTTGTATCATGGGACACAAGATGAAAGAGATTGCATGAAAGGTATATCATAAGCCTTCGCCATTGATAAATCTTGTATGTGATATTAGGTATGGATATCTATTATACCGTTTAGGTTGTTCACAGATATCAGTCCAAATGAATGTTCAGTTTTTTGAACTATCATAAAGTATATATTCTCTAGGGCTTGAGAAAGAACTAGCGGATATATGCAGGGTGATAGTGTTTTGGACAATGTTTGAATTAGCTTTACTAGATACATGTCTGGTGACGTCTTTTGTCTAGGGATATAGTATAACATGAAGATGTTCTACTATGGATTGTTTCAGTCGATGATCATCAGTCCCTTTACAAAACCTTACGGGTTAAGGATTTTGACATGTCACGTAGATAATGTTATTGTTGTTTTAACACTATATGGTTATGAGTGCAAGTGGGAGTTTGTTGGGAATATGCCCTCCAACCAGTTAGTTGGACAATGGAATATCATAATCCAATTATGTATGTTAGTTCATGAGATGAATATTAGACTGGAATCCTTAAATAACATTGTATGTGGTGCATTGGTGTATGTGATTACACATGTGAGATATGAATCACAAATCCTTGTTGTTTCAAATAAGTCACAGTGGATGATAAGTCTGGATAACTTATCAGGTATACACTATAGCATGATTAACGTCTACGGGGTAGAATGATGAATCTCATTCATAAGAGTCTTTGACTCTTGGGTAATCTGCTAGTGCACTCGGTGCATTGACGGACCTGAGTTAAACCTATTGACACCTAAACGCTATCACCGTCAATAGGAACTCAAAACTTGTATAGGGATATATGTCCTCAATCCTGAGACAGTTATGGACGCAAGTTGTATGCTTAGTTGCTTTGACTTACCAATTAGTGAGGTCTTGCAAGATCAACACCTGGGTATCTTAGGTAAATCAGGTATACAATGTTGCGAACATATATTGTCAAGATGGAATTCTATCCTCTTCTATAAAACGAAGAGTAAGTATTCCCTCGAGAATGTCACTAGGAGTGATTACTGAGAGCTGGCCAGCCTTGTCAACAAAGTGTTATTGTTGACATGTTTAGTAATCCAAGCGTAGTGAATGATACTTGAGGAATATAAGATATACTATCTATTGGGTCGACAGTATCTAAAAACATACATCCCAATGATAGATACGAATACTGTCTGGTAGAGGGACATCCGTATCATATTATGCAAGTCAAACAATCACTTATGTATGTGTGATTATGTTCTTATGCACTGGAGTGCAATTATCATTTTATAGTGGCATTAATGATAATTGATTAATTATTGATTCCTTAGTCAAGAGTACTGACTAGATGGAATAATAATTAATTGGAGCCAGTAATTAAGAACCTAGGAGGTCCCACTCTTAGCTCCGCCAGAATGCTTGGAAAGGCAAATGAGGATTCTGTCAAGACTGGTTTGATCGATCGAAGTTTCTTGGATCGATTGAAGTTTAGACAGACTCGATCGATCGAAGGTTAAATCGATCGATTGAAAGTAAGGTCGGTTCTGGGAATCTATAAATAGGGGAGCTATGTCCAGAAAAGTGAGTTCGTCATTTTTAACGTACCAGTTGCTGCAGAACCTGTTTAGAGTTCCCAAACCTCCCCTATTCTCACTATTAGAGTTCCCACCAACTCTAGCCTCTCTGGGAAGCATTCGAGGAGACATAAGGGTGAAGATTTCCTAGAGGTTGCTGCTGCACACACAAAAGGAGAAGGACAAAAATCAGAATTGGGTTTAAGACCTAAGGTTTTGAATCTTCTCCATTTTGTTATGCGCATCTATAGAATTAACAAGTAGTAGATCCAGGCAACCAATAAAAGTTTTGAACTTTGTTTTTCCGCTGCGCATTTAAAACTGTTTTAAACCTGTTTTTCCCTACAGTGTTGGGTCCCACATAAGCTACTACCCATAGAGTGCCCCCTCCATCGAGCATTTTGGGTTCCAAACCCTTCTAGAAGCCTCCCACTGGGAGGAAATTGCCTAGAAACTGTGTGTAGGCACCAAAATGGCCATTTAATATCTTTTCTGATCTCTTAAATCTTTGTTTTAACCTGGTAACTTAAGAGTTAAGTTTTCAAAACTCTATATATAGATCCATATGAGATCACTTTTCACACACAAGAGAATATAGACACACAAGTACATACAAGCATACACAAGTGAATATACTGGAAGATACAATCACTTATACTTTGAATTTTGGAGAGAATTCAAGAGAGAGAATAGTGAATCATGAATTGAGCTCTTCTAAAGGGAACTTTAAGATAATTAGAGAAGATAAATGAAGAGAGTTTTGACATCAATTGCCTCCATTAAACTTCCATGGATGAGTGCTTGAAGAGCTTGAAGAATCCTTGAAGAAGAAGATCTTCTATTCAACTTTGATTACATAATTGAGGATCCTGCAAGAGGTGGACATCAACATTTATCTGTAATTCCTACTTTTATATATAGATCTATATGACTTGGATCTAGTTTAGCTTTGTTTTATTTACTAGAACACTCATCTTCTTCTTCTCTCATTCTTCACACACTCACATAGCTAGATCTAAGTCTCTTTCGATTTTGTTGATGATTCATGATTAGAGATTGATTTTACTATTGATTTTCAATTTTGATTTCCTCTTTCTACTTTAGTTTAGATCCATGCATACATGATTATATATATATATGTATCTATTTTGAATTCTATGATGGTTTAGAAGTATGATCTATGAGAAGGATGATTCCTATATTCATACATATCTCTTGATTATTCATATTACCCAGAATTCCTATTGGATTTCATCTCCAATAGGATATTTGTTAGTCCCTTTGATCCATGATCTAGAGTTCTTCATAGAACTTGAGGGCTAAATCGATTGGGAATCATGATAATTAAGTTGATCTATGAATTTGATCTCTCTAATAAGCTTCAACCATCACCTAAGATGTTTTCCTCACACTTTAAAATGAATTAAATAAAATTTAGGAAAACATAATGGTTTTGTCCATATGATTTAGTCCACCAAAATCCATAGTTTGATGGATTTTAAATTTTTTGGGTAAAGTTTGACGAATTAGGTTTCATTTGATCCATTTTGAGAACCTATAGGATCCATATACTATTTTAGAAGTTGTTGAGAAATCGGTTGACAGATTTGAACATAGTCTCTTTGTGCTTGAATTTCATAAAATCTATAATAGTTATCGATATTCTGCTTTTTGGGGATAATTCCTAACTTATGTATCTATATGCCAACGTAAAATCGTGAGCATACGATCGAGTTAAGATCGTTTTATAATCATTTGAAGTTGATACACCTATTCTGGAATTTTCTAAGTTTAACTACAATCATGATTATGTATACGAAATGGTCCTACCTTGATCACTCAACAAACAATTGATAAATAAAAACTTGGTTTAGAAATCATCTAGAAAAGATTGATGAGAGATCAAAAGCTTAAATTAACTTGATTAACATGATTCATGAACTTCTACTATGTTTTATATTCCCTTATCAAATGATACCAAACTTCCAAAATAACAGAGTCTATTTGAAACAGCTTTTCAGAAACCTTAAGATCTTGACAAGTCCATAGGATTATCGTTTTCATAAACTACAATGAAATATCTTTCTTTTGATGCCAAATAGAGCTTCACATGATTTTTATAGAATGAATAATGATTTTTTACAAGAATAGTGGACAGTCCTGATCCACTGTTCCCAAAACTCTTATTTCTCGAACATCAAAAATGGTAAAGACGTTCTACTTTTTGGACAAGTTCTCTATGATATGTATTTAACTTTCTTAGAAGGGTTTTAATCTAGCTCATGTTTAAGACCACTTTTGATAGGATTCATTAGAGGTTGCTGAATCTAGAAATTTGATTGATGACATATTTTACTCGTCTTTTATGTATATCATTTGTTTGCTTGTGCTTTTGCAATGCTTGTGTATTATTTGGATTCTTAGTGCAGAGAGTTAGATGTCGTGGATCCGGATCTCAATTTGTGTGTTTGTCTTGTCTATATGTGGCTTAGTGCCCATGTATCGTGTACTATCTCTATCCCTTCTCTTAGAATTTTACTAGGTTTACAACTTTGTTTTCGACAACATATTTCCTTTAGGATAGTCTCCGTTTATATGATAATATGTTATAGGCATCTTATCTAGGATTGTTGCATGATTGCATTGCATGTTTCCTTTATTTCTGCTTTTGCGACTCCGCTTGAGTCAACCCCAATGTAAGTTCTCTTGTTCCCTTTTGCATATCATGACATGCTTCCTTCAATTGCATCAGTCCCGGGCGAGACTAGCCATTGTGAGTATTCTTCTCCCTTGTATTGCATGTGCATTCGATTTCTACTTGATTTAATCTCTTGACATGATTTTCCTTAGATGTTCCTTTTTGACATGTATATATTATCTAGTATGTTTGAGAAAAGAACACTAATTATGAATTAAAAACAAGGATATTTGAATCAAGGCCTACCGTTCGGTAGGGCGAGGAGAGGGTGCTTTAGTCCTGCTTGGGCTTCTTCCTCTCTCGTATCAACACCACCGAACCTAGTTTTTGGTAATGAAGGGCGACTAACTTTTTTTTAATTTTGGGCGCGTCAAACTTGGGTTTCCTAATTCCTGATAAAAATTAGGTGGAAACTCTTTGTCTCTAGGACCACGTGAGGAAGTTCTAGTTTCCCTAAAGTGTGCTCCTTGGGATCCATCCTGGGACACTATCGAGGGGAAATGCCAGGACCCCCCCGTCATCGTGATGGCGATCCACAAGTAGCCCCCCCCCCCTGTCACCGTGATCGCTATCCACAAGTAGCCAATCACATACCATGAATTTTAGTAGAGTCTTCTTACAACCATATTCATCTATTTGATTCGTTCCTAGACGAACAATTGTTCGAAGTATCACAAAGAAAACGGTTGTGATTTTCCGATATCGTAAATTTTCTAGCAACTGATAGAACACCATCCCATTGGTCTAAACAAGATAAAAGCCGTTTCCTTTCATAAGTTAAACATTTCTTTTGGGATGATCCACTATTATTTAAACACTGCCCTGACCAAATAATTCATTTTTGTGTTCCCGAGAGTGATTTCCATTCTATTTTAAATTTTTGTCATTCTCTAGAGTACGGCGGACAATTTGGTGGTCGAAGGACCACTGCAAAAGTCCTCCAATGCGGATTTTATTGGCCCACTCTGATTAAAGATGCCCAGTAATTCTATCGTAATTGTCTACATTGCCAACAATCAGGGAACATTTCACGCTGTAATGAAATGCCCATGACTCCGATCCTAATTATAGAGATCTTCAACGTTAGGGGAATAGATTTCACGGGTCCGTTCCCACCATCTTTCTGTTTTCAATAAATTCTAGTTACATTTGACTATGTGTCAAAATGGGTAGAAGCCATAGCAACAAAATCAAGTGACCACAAGGTGGTTATTCAATTCATTAAACAAACAATTTTTTGTCGGTTTGGCACAGCACAAGTGATCATTAGCGACGGTGGCTCACAGTTTTTGTAACTGACCATTTGAGGCCCTTGTACATAAGTACTCTGTCACACATAAAGTAGAAATGGTATACCACCCACAAACTAGTTGATACGAACCCCGCCAATACTGTGACGAAACCCGTAACACGATTAATGTCTCGGACCGTTCTACTGTCAGATTCAATGGAAACCGCGACCCAACACCTATAACAGATGCGAACCTTGGTATAAAGGATGGAAACGCCACAATCAAGGATGGAAAACTCGATTGATAAGTCAAGGTATGAACGCCACAGAGTAAATCTGATAAGTTCGAATAGTTCTTCAAAGAACCAAAGAGAAAACTCTCACAATATTATTAATGATCAAAAACTGAATATTACAAACCCTAAAACTGTTAAAATAGTTGAGCCTTAAAGTTGGGCCCTTTTAAACCTACGGAATATTATAGCCCAATATAATTCACTCCAAAACTAAAATAAAAAAACAAACTAACAAATATGAAAAAGTTCTTAAGTTGGCATGCAAGCCTATAATTTATTCTAGAGCTTGAATCATGGACACCCAGCCTTGTGGATCACTAGTATCCTCCTTTGGGCCACTCAAATTAGTCTCAACCCAAATTTGTTGAACCAGCCCATTGAGATTGTCCTTGAACCGCTTTGCTCGCGCCCTTGTAACCGGACCAATTGGCACGTGGTTCGGGTCCGCATTCCACCTTGTGCTAGCCGCCATGTTCTCATCATTCCCCTCCTCTTGAAAAGGATTTGTCCTCAAATCATCACCTACATCAAAAGGAGATAAATCAGCAACATTAAAAGTAGTACTAACATTATACTCACCAGGCAACTCTAGCTTGTAGGCATTATCATTGATGCGCTCAAGAACTTGAAAAGGACCATCGCCTCGGGGAAGCAATTTAGAACGCCTCTGTGCAGGAAATCTTTCTTTTCGCATGTGTACCCAAACCCAATCTCCGGGTTCAAAGATGATATTACGTCGCCCTTTGTTAGCTTGCGTCGCATATTGCTCCGTTCTTCGCTCAATATTGAGCCTTGATTTCTCATGAATCTGCTTAACAAAATCTGCTTTCTTTTTGCCATCTAAATTAACATGCTCAGTAACAGGTAAAGGAGATAAATCCAAAGGAGTTAAAGGATTAAAACCATACACAATTTCAAAGGGTGAAAATTTAGTAGCAGAATGGATAGTACGATTATAAGCAAACTCAACATGTGGTAAACATTCTTCCCATGTTTTGATGTTCTTTTTAATAATAGCCCTTAACAAAGTAGATAAAGTCCTATTTACTACTTCGGTTTGACCATCAGTTTGTGGATGACAAGTAGTAGAAAATAATAACTTAGTCCCCAACTAACACCACAAGGTCTTCCAAAAGTCACTCAAGAACTTAACATCTCTATCTGAAACAATGGTTCTAGGCATACCATGTAATCTCACAATCTCCTTAAAGAACAAATCGGCAACATGTGAAGCATCATCAGTTTTGTGACATAGAATAAAATGTGCCATCTTGGAAAATCTATCCACAACCACAAAAATTCAGTCTCGACCGTGTTTAGTCCTAGGTAAACCTAACACAAAATCCATTGAAATATCAATCCATGGTTCACTAGGAATTGGAAGCGGTGTGTATAAGCCATGGGGTTGTACTCTAGATTTCGCTCGCCTACATGTGGCACATCTACCACAAATCCTCTCAACATCTTGTTTCATGCGTGGCCAATAGAAGTGTTCTTGCAAAACGGCTAATGTTTTAACTACCCCAAAATGTCCCATTAACCCTCCCCCATGTGACTCCCTCACAAGCAACTCTCTCACAGAACAATTTGGAATGCACAATTTATTTTCTCGAAATAAAAACCCCTCATGCCTATAGAATTTATTATTGGCAATTTTTGCACAAGATTCAAACTCTTCCCTAAAATCTAGGTCTAAAGGATATAATTCTTTAATATGCTCAAAACCAAGAATCTTAGCATCAAGAGTGGAGATTAGAATGTACCTTCGAGAAAGTGCATTAGCAACGATGTTCTCCTTACCTTGTTTATATCGAATGACGTATGGAAACGTCTCAATGAATTCAACCCATCGTGCATGCCTCTTGTTCAACTTGTGTTGGACTTTAAGGTGCTTTAAAGACTCATGATCGGTGTGAATCACATCCTCTTTAGGCCACAAATAATGCTGCCATGTCTCCAAAGCTCGAACCAATGCATACATCTCTTTGTCATATGTGGGATAGTTCAAGGCAGCCCCACTTAACTTCTCACTAAATTATGCAATCGGTCTCCCTTCTTGCATAAGCACGGCGCCAATACCTAAACCTGAAGCATCACATTCAATTTCAAAAGTTTTTGTAAAGTTAGGTAAAGCAAGTAAAGGTGCATGAGTTAACTTCTCCTTGAGTAATTGAAATGCCTTCTCTTGCTCTTCCCCCCATTTGAACCCAATATTTTTCTTGATGACTTCGGTTATCGGTGCAGCTATATTACTGAAGTCTTTCACGAACCTCCTGTAAAAACTAGCAAGTCCATGAAAACTTCGCACATTACTTACACTAGATGGGCTTGGCCATTCTTGGATAGCACGAATCTTTTCTTCATCAACCTGTATTCCTTGTGCACACACAACAAAACCAAGAAACACAAGCTTATCGGTGCAAAAAGTGCACTTCTTTAGGTTAGCAAACAACTTTTCATTTCTAAGCACATCTAACACAAGTTTTAAATGCTTCAAATGCTCTTCCAAGTTTTTGCTATAAATCAGGATATCATCAAAATAAACAACTACAAATTTTCCAATGAAAGCACGCAAAACATGGTTCATCAATCTCATAAAAGTACTAGGAGCATTAGTTAATCCAAAAGGCATAACTAACCATTCATACAACCCATATTTTGTTTTAAATGCAGTTTTCCATTCATTACCTTCTTTCATTCTAATTTGATGATACCCACTTTTCAAATCAATCTTAGAAAATATACAAGAACCATGCAACTCATCTAACATATCATCTAAGCGAGGAATAGGGTGTCGATCCTTTACCGTTATGTTGTTGACGGCTCGGCAATCAACGCACATTCTCCACGTCCCATCCTTCTTAGGAACCAAAATCACCGGAACGACGCATGGACTCATACTTTCTCTTACGTACCCCTTTTCCATCAACTCACTAACCTGCTTTTGTAGCTCCTTTGTCTCCTCAGGATTGCTTCTATAGGCTGGTCGGTTTGGAATGGTAGCACCGGGCACGAAATCAATTTGATGTTCAATCCCTCGAATAGGGGGTAAACCATGTGGAACCTCCTCGGGAAAGATATCACCAAACTCCTGCAAAAGAGAAACAACAGAACTAGGCAAAGATGAGTCAATTTGGTTAGTGTTTAAAAATGCCTCTTTGTACAAAAGTACAATCATAGGCTGATTTGAAAACAACGCTCGTTTGATCTCACTCGCTTTTGCATAAAAATTCTTTTTTTGGTTTCCCTCTAATTTTCCCTCAATGGCTGCATTTTTCTTTTCTTTTTCCCTCTCATTTTTCTCACTCCTTTTCTTTTGTTCACTCTCTTTCTTTTGATCACTCTCCCTTTGCAACCTCACTTGATCTTCATAAACTTGCTTCGGTGTCAAAGGCACTAAGGTGATTGTCCTTTGATTAAGCACGAACGAGTATTTATTTGTGAAACCATCATGCTTAACACGTCGATCAAATTGCCATGGCCTCCCTTACAACAAGTGTCCAGCTTGCATCGGAACCACATCACTCAAAACTTCATCTTCATATCTCCCAATACGAAAAGGAACTATTACTTGTTTAGTCACCCTTACTTCTCCACTATCATTGAGCCATTGCAATTTATAAGGCCGTGGATGCTTGATTGTTGGCAGCCCTAATTTCTCCACCAAAGTTGTGCTAGCAACGTTAGTGCAACTCCCCCCATCGATGATCATACTACACACCTTATCTTTGACATGACATCTCGTATGAAAAATGTTCTCCCGTTGCACCTCATCATCTTCTTTAACTTGCATATTTAGAGCTCTCCTTGCCACTAACAAATCCTCTTGGGCAGCGTACTCTTCATCATCGGCATCCTCCAATGGTGGCACAGATTCATTGTCATCTTCATCTTCGGTTTCAATCTCACCATTGTCTCGCATCACCATAACCCGCTTATTTGGACATTGACTTGCTATATGTCCCCTGCCTTGGCATTTAAAACACTTAATGTCACGATTTCTAGAAGTAGAAGAATCAGATTTACCTTGATTTCCATGGCTGGTCACTTCTTGTTTTTGCTCAGTTTTTGGCTTCACCAAAGGCTGCTTCTCATCTCTTTTCCAATTATTTGGTTTCCAAGCGGATGTATTGGAATTTTGGCTTGGATTTTGGCTTGGACGTGTGCTGCTGCCCCTCCTCTTGAGTTGATTCTCAATTTTAATAGCCATGTGTACCATATCCTCCAACTCAACATAGTGTTGCAATTCCACCGCATTGGCAATTTCCCGATTCAACCCAACTAAGAATCTAGCCATTGTAGCCTCTCGATCTTCCTCTACATTCGCTCGAATCATAGCTACTTCCATCTCCTTATAATATTCTTCCACACTCCTATTACCTTGCCTCAAACTTTGCAACTTGTTGTACAACTCTCGGTAATAATAGCTTGGAACGAACCGCTTCCTCATCACAGTTTTCATATCCTCCCACGTCTCTATTGGACGCTCCCTATTTCTTCTCCTATTCAACACCAATTGATCCCACCAAATGATAGCATAATCAGAAAATTCAATGGCAGCAAGTTTTACCTTCTTAGCCTCAGAGTAATGGTGGCAATCAAATACTAATTCTACCTTCTTCTCCCATTCTAGATAGGCTTCCGGATCATTCTTCCCTTGAAACGAAGGAATCTTCATCTTAATACTACCCAAATTATCATCTTCCCGGTTCCTAGCTTCTCTAAACCTAACTTCTCTACCCCGACCACCATATCTCCTATGATTATCTATTGACTCCTGATCATTTTCTTCGTCAAAGTCTTCCCAAAAATACTCCTCTTCTTCAACTCTCACTCCCCTGGTTGAACTCTCTCTCTTCTACGTCCATGAGGAGCATTGTTTTGTGGCTGCTCCACACGTGCATTCTCTACTCTATCTAACCGTTCATGGACTTGATCCATCTCTGTCCTCAATACCCTCCTCATTTCACCCATTAATGCCTCCAATAGTAGTTTCTGATCAGTCTCTCCCGAAACCTCCCCGGCAATGTTTTTGTCTTTATGGGCCATATTTCGCTGCAAAACAAAGATTAGATAAAAACAATATATATAGGACCTCACAACTCTCGCTCACGTGTTTCACTCAACTAGGATGTATCACTCAAGTTCACTCGTGTTTAAACTGAAAATCAATTTGGCTTTTACCCTCTTATGTGCTCACCACTCTTGCCTTTTTCGACTCGTAGTAATTCTCACTCGGTTCTTATGAAACTGTTCAAACAATGACCAGAATTTCTCAGTAACAATCCACACCCAAACTAGACCAATCAAATTTGGAAGCTGAAAGCACGACGAAAAAAAAAACGAACGCGGATGGCTAGGTTTCCAAAAGCACAAAAAATGGAATTTTCGGAAATTTTTTTTCACACTATGGAGTAAGGTCAGATTCGGACCCCTTAGACCCCAAATATCGCAAAACAAAAATAAAATTTTAAGCCGAGTTTTTTTTTTTTTTTTTTTTTTTTTTTTTTCCTCCCCTACAGATCTTTTCTTTTCTTTTCTTTTCTTTTTTTTTTTTTTTTTTTTTCCCCTACAGATCTCTTCTTTTCTTTTCTTTTTTTTTTTTTTTTTTTTTTCTCTTTTTTTTTTCTTGAATAATCAGGCAGACTTCAAAGTTCACGTATCTGATTCAGAAACCCTAATTCCAAGAAGAAAAAAAAACCACAATAACAACGATCACGAGAATGAACAAACACGAAGTAACAAGAGCAAATCACAGATCAGATTCGCAAACCCTAAACACAAAATTCCAGATCGTAATCGAACACCCTTTTTTTTTTTTTTTTGATACGGTTCAAAAACGAGAACGAATAAGAAAACGAAGAGAAACAAAAACGAATACGAACAGAACCAGAAGAAACGAATAAGAACAAAAACGAAAAAGATATGATAAACCTGAGACTAGAACTGTGCTCTGATACCAACTGATACGAACCCCGCCAATACTGTGACGAAACCCGTAACACGATTAATGTCTCGGACCGTTCTACTGTCAGATTCAATGGAAACCGCGACCCAACACCTATAACAGATGCGAACCTTGGTATAAAGGATGGAAACGCCACAATCAAGGATGGAAAACTCGATTGATAAGTCAAGGTATGAACGCCACAGAGTAAATCTGATAAGTTCGAATAGTTCTTCAAAGAACCAAAGAGAAAACTCTTACAATATTATTAATGATCAAAAACTGAATATTACAAACCCTAAAACTGTTAAAATAGCTGAGCCTTAAAGTTGGGCCCTTTTAAACCTACGGAATATTATAGCCCAATATAATTCACTCCAAAACTAAAATAAAAAACAAACTAACAAATATGAAAAAGTTCTTAAGTTGGCATGCAAGCCTATAATTTATTCTAGAGCTTGAATCATGGACACCCAGCCTTGTGGATCACTAGTATCCTCCTTTGGGCCACTCAAATTAGTCTCAACCCAAATTTGTTGAACCAGCCCATTGAGATTGTCCTTGAACCGCTTTGCTCGCGCCCTTGTAACCGGACCAATTGGCACGTGGTTCGGGTCCGCATTCCACCTTGTGCTAGCCGCCATGTTCTCATCACTAGTGGACAAGTAGAAGTATAGAACCAAGAAATTAAGAGTATTCTAGAGAAGACAGTTAGACTGGACTGCAAGGACTGGTCATTACGATTATCTGATGCACTATGCACATGTCGTACTTCTTACAAATCACCGATTGGGATGTCGCCATACCGTCTCATTTTCAAAAAAGCATGTCACCTATCAGTGAACTCGAATACAGAGCTTTTTCGGCTATTAAAGCCTTTAACTAAGACATGAAATCGGCTAGTTGTCACCATAAACATCAAATTTAGGAACATGAAGAATTGAGAAATGAAGCATATGAAAATGTGAAACTTTATAATGAGAGATCTAAAGCATTTTATGATAAATTAATACATCGTAAGGAGTTCCAAGTGGGCCAACAGTTTGACTTTTCAATTCTAAACTATGACTACACCCTGGGAAATTGAAATCTCAATGGGGAGGACCATACACTATCACAAAAATATTTCCCCATAGGGCCATTGAAATTTGTAATGCTAGAGATGGGGGACCGTTCAAAGTAAATGGTCAAAGATTACAGCTGTACTTTAGTCGAGAAATCAGAGAAGAAATAGGAGCCATAGATTTAACTGATCCAATATATGTGAACTGATCAAAAATGGAATAGCCGTGCTAACGACAGTAAACATAGCACTTTTTGGGAGGCAACCCATGTGTCGTACCTTTGAATTTTTGTTCTTTGTGTCATTTTGGTCTTAGGACATGTTTAGGGGTGGTTCCATTTGTCAGCTATGTGCTTAACGTTGGAAAATAAAGAAAATTGTCACAAAAGGACTGAAACTCGCATGAGCGGTCCGCCCAGGCGAAAAAAATGGCTAGGTAAAATTTTAAATTATGAGTTTTGAGAGACGCAATTTATGAAAAGTCGCCCGCTGCGTAAGTCGCCCAGGCAGGTGCTGCCCTTGTAGTTCTCTTGTTGAAATTTAAAATTTGATTCGAGTTTTTTATTATTAAATTCTCTGAAATCTCGCCCGCTATGGGGCTGCCTAAGCCGTAAACGCCTGAGTGGTTCACCCAAGCGGAGCATTGGGTTCTACTCTAGTCACGCATTCTCTTTTGAGGTACTCACACTCTTTTCTTTTCTTGATTCTTCCTCTTCTTCTCTATCTCTCTGTTCTTACTTAGGCATGCACTTTCTTTTTATCAAAACCTTAACCCCACCACCATTTTGAACTTTGCCAAATTTAGGGTAGGTGTGTTGTTCTAGCATTGTACTATACATTGAGATTTATATAAAATTTTCCTGTCCTCGTGATTTCATTCTTTTAACTATCTCTAACATCTCTGTGTACCATCACCATTGGATTTCTTGCATAAAGTTATTTTATATCATCATGCGCAGTTCGTTTACTATGTAATTTGACATTTGCAAATTAAATAACTTTTGTAAATCATGTAAATGGAAGCATTAAACAATGTTAATTTTTGTTAAATGGATTTTTACATCTATTGTAAACATTACTAGTTCATAGACAATTAATTCACATTTGTTCATTGGATTGTTCATCATTGCAAGAACCCTTAATTGTGCACGGATAGTTGGGTATAGCCACTTGTAACGGGGAGTCTTGTTTATCTGTGTCTTTTCTTCTACCCTTTCTTTTCTTTCTTATCATTACCTTATATAGCTGCATGGCCTAGGCTAGGAGGGGCTCAGGTCAGCCATCCGTAGGGCTGACTTTCCTCGAGAGATGTGGTTCATGGACAATATCTATCAGAGGAATGTCTACCAGTTGGGGCATCACCAGGAGTGCACAAAAGCCATCCACAAGGTCCTCTATTCCTTGTGGATAGGCAATTGGTTCCACGTCGGATGAGTCATCATCGCATGTATGTGCCTCACCAAAAACCTCATCGTCCATGACCAGGATAACACTCAGCTTTTGCCTTTTGCCCATACTATCACTGCTATCCTTCGTTATCTATCTTCCCCATGCTTGATCATGGGGAGGTTGATATTGATGATAAAATTGGTTTAAAAGTTATTTTAAACGCGCAACGAAAATGTTTAGTTATAAAAACTTATTGGTATCCCAGATCTACTACTCGTCAATTCCATAGATGCGCATACAAGTAGGGAACATATTTTTTTATGATCCCCAAGACAATCACTCACATGTGATCACATTGAGTTGACCTGCCTAGGCACCATGATAAGGATGTCTGCTCTGTGCTTACAAAGATATACACCACAAACCTTGTTTATTGGTCCTAAGATATAGGAGCATGAAAACTTGCTAAACAATATGATCACCATCATCATCTGCCCCCGCCATTTTTTAGTTTCTCCCAGAAAGTATCTAAATCTTCCAAATTTTCCAAAAATCCCAATGACTCCATCCAACTTACCTAGAAATACATGTTTCTCCCAAAAACTCTGTCCAGATACCCCAGATATAACCTGTTTCTCCCAGAAACTCTGTCCAGATATAACTTGTTTCTCCCAGAAACTCTGTCCAGATATCCTAGATTTAACTTGTTTCTCCCAGAAACTCTATCCAGATATCCCAGATATAACTTGTTTCTCCTAGAAACTCTATCCAGATATCCCAGATATTACATGTTCCTCCGAGAAACTCTCTCCACATATCCTAGATTGACCAAAGATACCAGTTTTCCCTAGAAACTCTATCAAAATATCCTAGAAACCCCTATTATGCCTTGGTGATCATACTGGAAGGAAAGGTTAGCACATTTTGTATGGCTAGGACCTTACTTGCTTAACTGCTATATGCTAGAAGTAGGAGCATCATGTAGATTGGTGCTTGCATTCGCATACTTGTCTCATATGCATCCACCTTCCCTACCAATCCACACGCACTGTTTCAGTTAGTCTGTACACAAGTCAGTCCATGTCTGGTAACATCACTGTCATTGTCTGTCTAGAGTCATCACTGTCAGAATCTAATACAATTCTCTCAAATTTGTAGGCCACTATAGATTCCCAAAGTCAGCAGCTGGGATCCTCGTCTTGGGTCAAAAATTCAGATAACCGTTTGGTCAGGATCAGCCCGGCAAGCTATTTCAGCATGAACCAGAAAGAGTTAGAAAATAAGGTTACTGAGTTAGGAGCAACCATAAGCCAGTAGTCCGACAGCCTGGCCCAAGTTTTGAAGTTCATAGAAGAACAAAAACAGCAGTAGCCACACTATCCACTCGGGTTCTAACCACTGCCAGGTTTTATGCCACCATTATCGGGTGCCAACTCCCGTCAGCATACATGAGAATAATGGGGAAGAAGATTGGTTTCAATGGGTCCCACCACCTGCATATGAGAAAAATCTCCAAGAGAAAATGGATAAAGTCGACAAGCTAGAAAGTGTATTGAGAAAGAGCAAGGGGGTTAATGACTACATGCTAGACCTAGAGGGGCTTTCCGAGCCTGTTAAGCTGAAACTGCCAGAAATCTTCAAGATGCCCACCATTGATCATTTTGATAGAACCAGGAATCCAAAAAGCCATGTAAAGCTGTGTATGAGCATCTTTCAATCAATGGACTGCACTCATCAGCACATTGGAATGCTGTTCCCATAAACCCTTACAAAGTCTGCGCTACAATGGTTCCTTACCTCGGAAGCTTCAAAAACTCAAGCATGGGAAGATATCATTTCAGTATTAGTGAATCACTATTCTTACAATCAAGAGCTAGATGTCACAATCAATGAGTCATTTGCTGCTTTCTTGAGTAGATGGAGGAACAAAGTGACCCAAATGACCCACCGGCCAGTTGAGAAGGAACAAGTGAGAATGTTAATCCGAAATATGCAACCGCTCTACCATAAGAAACTATTCTATCAATCCATCTCCACCTTTGAGGAGTTATTTAAAGTTGGGACTCGAATTGAAGACGCTATCAGGGAAGAGAAGATTAAGAAAGAAGAGCCTCCAAGTTAGTCAAAAAGGCCCAGCTAGTCTCGCAACCCTCCGGATATTAATGCCCTTAGTAGTCAACCCATGGCATACCTTCCTAAGCCGTACCAACCCCAAGCCAAGCAAACTCACCCAATTGCACCTTCTAGAAAAAGCCTCCTCATAATTTCGCCAAGCTAGAGATCTCCCTGACCTTAGCCTTAGACCGTCTCCTCAAAAAAGGTCATCTCCAACTACTTCAACCTCAAAATACCCCACCACCGCAAAGTGGTGACATATTGAAACTGTGCACCTACCACCAAGCCCCTGGCCAGAATACCCATGATTGCATGCGCCTCCGCCATGACATCCAAGACCTCATTGACCAGAATATCATTGAGCCTCTACCAAAATAGCCCCATGTTACCCAAAACTCCCCACTAAACCACCAAAATATCAGTCTCGTCGAATTCGAGCCTGTATCCTTCAACCCCAATCGCCTATATCACCCCCTTAGGACACCCCTTACCCCACATTGACATCCCGAACTCTACGGGAATCCATCTGATCGAAGGAGAAGAAGAAGAAGAATGGTAGCACCAGCTAAATGATGAACAAGATTTGTTCTTTCTGGAAGAACATGATCTAGGTCCTATAGACCTCAAATTGTATAATCCTAACAAAGAAAGTGACGCTTCCATCTAGAACGAACCAGAGAAACCATTTATGGGAACGGATTGTGATTGATTCAAAGAAGATGGGACTATAGAAGGACCTACTCCTGCCGAGATTGATCATCTGACTAGGTTGGGCCGTCATTATCAGCCTCTACAGCCTATCACAATTGAGAAAGGACTAGTCAAAGACACGGGGAAGGGAATTTTGGATGAGGTGATCGAAGAGGACAATGACCTGATAAAGCAATTAAAGAAAACTCAAGCACACCTCTCAATGTGGGACATCATGGTGACATTTTATAAGCATAGACAGGTAGTATTAAATGCCTTAGCTAGAATTGAGGTCCCCATTGACGTCACACCAGAAGGTATGGTGGCTTTCTTGGGTACACTCACCATAGACCCAGTCATTACCTTTTTTGATAAGGATTTGACATCGGAAAGATCTACACATAACAAAGCTTTGTACATCACTGTTGGGTGCAAGGGGCAGCAAGTGCCATTCTGTCTAGTCCATACAGGCTCTGCCTTGAATGTTTCTGCTCTAACAACTGCTACTACCTTGGGGTTAACATCCTAGACATCACTCCGTCCGTGTAATCTATGAGGGCTTACGATAACACCAAGAGAACTGTGATGGGGACCATTTTTCTCCAAATCCGAGTAGGGTCTTTGGTTTGCATTCAACTCTTCTAAGTCATGGATATACCTGCCTCATTCAATTTATTGATTGGGAGGCCCCGGGTGCATGTCAACAAAGTGGTATCATCCACTGTGCACAAAATGATCAAGTACATTCACGAGAAAGAGGTGAAGATTATCCTCAGCAATAATTGGGGAAATGAGGCCTTCCCTAGTTACGAATGAAATGAAAGACAGTTCTACTTATTTCTATGTGTCTAATACTTGTGAATGCACAGAACCCTCCGAGGATCTCCTAATTGAACTTAAGCAATTAATTAAAAAGCCACCTGCTTGTGAAATAATCGAAGATACTTTATCGATTAACTTAGGTGAAAAAGATAATCCACAAATTGTGCAATTTGGCTCAACACTTAATAAAGAAGAAAAAGAATAATTAACTCTCTTGCTAAAAGAATTTAAAGATGTTTTTGCTTTGTCTTACGAGGACTTGCCTGGGGTCGATCCCGACATTATCCAACATCATATTCGTCTCCTCCCCAATTCTAAATCTGTCAAGTAGAAACTTAGGCACATGAGACCGGAATGGGCACTAAAGGTCAAAAAAGAAGTAAAAAAATAGTTCAAGGCAGGGTCATCATCATTACAGAGTATCCAGAATAGGTTGCCAACATCGTATCAGTCCCTAAGAAGGATGGAAAAGTTTGTGTGTGTGTTGACTTCCGTGATTTAAACGAAGCCAGTCTGAAGAATGACTTCCCGCTTCCCCACATTGATGTTTTGGTAGATAACACTACAGGGCATGAGCTACTGTCATTCATGGATGGTTTCTAAGGGTACAATCAGATTCTAATGGCAATGGAAGATTGAGAGAAGACAACATTCACCACTCCATGGGGGACCTACTATTATAGAGTAATGCCTTTCGGACTCAAGAATATCGGAGCAACCTACCAAAGGGCTGCCACGACTCTATTGCATGATATGATTCACAAGGAAGTAGAGGTGTACGTAGATGAGATGATCGTGAAATCCAAGGATAGAGAGGGACACTTGGTGGCATTGGAGATGTTTTTTAAAAGAATGCGCAAGTACAAGATGAGGCTGAATCCAAAGAAATGCACTTTTGGTGTGACTTCTGGGAAGCTCTTAGGTTTTCTCATCACACAAAGGGGGATAGAGGTCGACCCTCTAAAATTAGGGCAATTCTAGAAATGGCACCTCCGCAGAATGAAAAAGAAGTAAGAGGATTCCTTGGGAGGATTCAATTCATTAGCCGCTTTATCTTAAAGGTCACGACCACATGTGATCCTTTGTTTCAATTACTGAGGAAAGGAGAGGAGTTCCAATGGGATGACCAATCTCAAGCCGCATTTGGCAATATAAAGCCTACCTTCAAAATTTGCCTATTCTTTCACCACCCATTCCTCACAAGCCCTTATTTCTTTACCTATCTGTCTCTGAAAATGCCATGGGTTGCATGCTGGCCCAAGAAGGAGAAGAGAGCCACTCTAAAAAAGCCATATACTACCTTAGCAAGAGGATGACTGGGTATGAGCTCAATTACTCTACCCTAAAAAAAATGTGTCCGGCCTTAGTTTGGTGCACTCACCGATTAAGGCACTCTATGCTAGCTTTTCCGATTGTGCTCATATCATGCATGGATTATCTAAAGTACCTCCTCAAAAAACCCATCCTGACCGGTCACATATCCCATTGGCTACTTCTACTATCTGAATTCGATATCAATTATGTAACAAACAAATCGGTGAAAGGGAGAACTATAGTTGAGCATCTTATGGAACATGCTATTGATTTCGAAGAGAATGGAGATTTCATGTTCCCATATGAGAATATCATGGAAATCAAAGAAGAATAGTGGAAGTTGTACTTGAATGAGGCAGCCAACATAAAAGGTTACAGAGTAGGAATGATCTCGGTATCACCAAACACGGACCATACCCCACTGGTAATCAAGCTCAATTATAACTCCACCAATAATACTGCTGAATACAAGCCTTGCATTTTGGGGATAGAAGAAGCCATAGAATTAAAAGTTCAGAAATTGGATGTCTTCGGAGATTCAAACCTCATTGTATCACAAGCCAGAGGAGAATGGAAGGTGAAAGAAGAAAGGTTGAAGCCCTATTATGACCATCTCGATGGACTCAAGAAAGAGTTCATTGGCTACCCTAGCCTCCATGATCAAAATCCCCGTGGGAGTCAAGATGATGCCTCTGGTAATTGAGCAAAGATACGAACCTTCATTCAGTACGATCGCTGCAATCGAAGAAGAAAAGAATGAAACACCATGGTATCAAGATGTCTAGAACTTTATAGAAAAAGGATTGTATCCCCAAGAATCTTCTGAGAAGGACAAATGAGCGATTCGAAGGTTCACCGCACTGTTCATCCTCTATGGAGAAAAATTGTTAAAGAAAGGGTATTGTGGACAAGCGGAATCGCTCATCCACTCTTTTTAGTTTTTTTTTGTTTGGTTTTTGGTTTGATATTGTTTTGAAGAAAACAAGAAAAAAAAGGGGTCAATTGAAAACAGATACTGACTCGCCACTTGGTCTTTTGGGAACCAAGAAACCCAATTTGACTCACCCAAACGGACAAAGGGCACGTCTCTCAACGGGCCTCAATTAGCATCCAAATAATCATCTTATACTATGTTTGGTTCAAATATTAATACTATGATAGTATATTACATCTCATAAGAATCTTAAAATGGAAGTTCAAAATATTAGATATCATTCATAAGATCTAAGCCAAGTACCACATAATGCAAAAGTGAAAGATCACACGAATAAACCCAGGAAAAATCATCTAATCACATATCAAGAATCAAGTTTTTCTAATCTAAAGGGGACATGGATTGTTCTTGAAACAAATAATCAAATAAATCAAAATATGCTTAGCAAGCTAGAATGCTGCATGTTAATCTTTGAGAAAAGAAGACCTCTCCATCCCCGGGATGGATGAGAAAGAAAGAATTAATCGATGCGAAACATGAACGTGTGATCAAGTTCATTCCTTGTAATCTTCTTAGATTAGGAGTAACAAAAAGCCCCAAATCTTGCATGGATGCATTGTATGGTCCTAGAATGTGCAAAGGTTGTAGTGTGTTTGTGTACATGGACTTTCTAAAGTGACTAAGAAGTCTAAAATATGCATGAATGCATGGGGGAAATCATCATGGGATATGAACAAATGTAGTATGAAATACTTCCTATGAGATGAGTTAATTTGGAGTACATGTAAGCATCAAATCAAAGAATGAAAGTAAAAGAATGTTTGCTGTGAATAGTGGACAGATCAGTGACTTGATCTTGTAGAAAATGAAAAGTGGGGCTAGAAATGTTTTAAATACATGATTTTTTATTGAGATTATCCCTATTGTGTCTAGAACACATATCAAAAAGCCAACATGCAAAGCGGGGGTATTTCTAAAATACAACCGCGCTAAAAGGAAGAATTGCATTGGTTTTAATCACAACTTCCCGTTTTATCTGCAATTTGCATTACAAGGCTAGTTTTCATACAATGTGATTAATCTATGATAAGTTGTATTATTTTAGCTATTGTTTGTGCAGATCTCTGCTGTGTGGACTAGAGAGATGAACATCAGGACAACTGGAATGCTGTAGTGCAGATAAAAGAATTCAAAGCTAAAGTTTGAAGTTCGAGCGATCGACTATAGTTCGATCGATCGCTTAAAGAAGGTTGAAGCGCTTGAGTTCCAAATGTTCAATCGATCGAGAAATGTTCGATCGATCGAACATGGTATTTTCAGAAACTTTCGCTTACGCAGCAGTTGCGGAATTGTAACCATAGCCTTTAGGTTTTCTATATATATAAGCATTGAATACGTCCCAAAGGATGCCCACTTTTGTTTTTTTATCAGTTTTAGAGAGAGAGAGAGGACAATTTTTCTTGGTTTTTGTAGGTTTTCCATTGATTCTTGGTTTATATAGCTTGATTACTCTAAGGTTTGAAAAAGTTCTTCTTTCCAGGTTACTTCTCTACTGTTTATTTATATTCTGCACTTAGTTTAGAATAGTGTAACTCGTTAACTTAGTAGTATTGCATGTTAGACAAGTTTATATCATTAGTTCTCATAGTTTTCATGCAAAACTTACATCCAAACAAAGCCTTAATGTTTTCATATGATAAAAACCAACTTGTGACACTCCAGACGATGTCTGAGTAGTCCTAGGGTTGGGAGAACACAATGAAACAGTGATCTCCAGCCTCTGCCATGCAGCAGAATTAATCCTGTATTCGATCGATCGGAGGTAGTTCGATCGATTGACCCAGAGATAGTCAAGCGATCGAAGGACATTTCGATCGATTGCGGGATGAAGGTTTTCGATCGATCGAACGATCGTCGATCGATCGAACTCTCTGATTCTTGAGGATGTTCCCTGCAGTATTTCAGGACCTTTTGTTTTTGTGATTTGTTATCATACTGTCCCTAAATGCTCAGTTTGTCAAAACAGTTTCTAAAATCAAGGCCCTAAGGCAATTTCTTTCAATATATTTTGCAAACCACCTTCAATGCTAACACCATTGTAGGTGCGAGTCTTAACTATTGAATTAAACCGCTTTCACGTGTTTTAAGTTAACAGTGATGATATAGTCCCGGACATGAAAGGGCTATGGATTCTTTATTTTAAGAGAAATACAGCATACTGTAGGTAATGTACTCCTTAGTGCTTCAATGTAACTGCATGGTAGATGGCTGGGTCACAGTGGATTTGTGTGATCCCGACACTTCTTTTTATTAAGAAAAATCTGTTTTGAAATATTGTTTTAGTTAGCTATTTAGTTCTTTAGTTTAATTCAAATTGCTTTCGTTAGTAGTCTTAGTTTGTTGAACTTTGTGTTCTGCACCATTATTAAATCTTATTGAATTTTTTTTCCTTTTCCTTTGAGTTTAGTCTAAGTTAATAGTTCAACACCTCCCTTGTGGGATCGACCTGGTCTTACCAGTTACTACTTGCACGTCTACCTACACTTGGGTATTGCACAAGAGCACACAAGAATATTCGCGTGTCAAGTTTTTGGCGCCATTGCCGGGGAAGGCGACGATCAATTCCTTAGATTACCTCAATCTTTCCTGATCAATTTCTGTTTTCCTTTTTCTTTTGAGTTCTCTAGGTTTTCAATCTTCTTAGGTTCTCTCATTTATGTCCGATAGTTCCGTCCACGGAATTTACAGAAATCCTCTATATTCATCTAATTCTTCTAGTTCTAGTAACCCTGTCACAACTCCAACTGAATTAATGGACGATAATCAGAGTGAACATGGTGACAATGTTGTGGTACCAACTGATGATTCACTACGTCCGTTGTGCGATCTCATGCAACCAGAACACGCACCTACTCCTTCTTGCATTCTCATTCCCCCACATGCTGGTGAATTTCAATTTCGCAATGGGATGATTCAACTCCTCCCAACATTTCATGGGATGGAAAGCGATGTTTGTAAAACATTCTCCCAAACTTGTCCTGTAGATGTGACACGCTTAATATTATTTCCCTTCACCTTGAAGGATAAAGCGAAGGCGTGGTTACTCACCCTAAAATCGAATTCAATCTTCACATGGCATGCGATGAACACTGCGTTTTTGAAGAAATTCTTTCCACCTCACATGACCACAGAGTTAAAACGCCAAATAAGTTCATACAAGCAGAGGAGCAATGAAACCTTCACCCAAACTTGGGAGCGTTTCAAAGATTTGCTTCTCTCATGTCCCCACCACGGATATGAGAAATGGCGTACCATCAGTCACTTCTATGAAGGACTAAATGGTGAAACGAAAAAGTTGGTCGAAACTATGAGCTCTGGACCATTCCTTCGAAAGAACACCGAAGAGGCTGAAGCTCATTTTGAGTGGTTAGCTGAACATGCTCATGAATGGTCTAACTCTGAAGATACACCTCGAACTCAAATATCGAGTGTGGAAGATAAAAGTTTGTACTAATTGAAGAGTGAAGATCATCTGATGAACAAATACGAAGAACTGGCAAACAAGGTAGAAGAACTATGGATGCGAGGAGAGAGCTTTAGGCAGGTTATGCCGGAGGAACCATGCGGCACATGCAACATGTTGGGACATACAACTCAATACTGTCCTAATGTGCCGTATTTTCAAGAGCAGGCCCCTATGGAGATGAATGCCATGCACGGTTTCCGAGGGGCGGGGAATTCCAACAATAACTTTCAAAGTAACAATAGATGGAATCACCCCGGTTTTGATTGGAGAAATAATGCTGGGACCCAAAATCAATATCAACAGCAGCCCTACAACAATAATCAATATCAAGGGCAAAATAATAGGCCGTCCCAGTAATACAATCAAAACAGAACAAATAACTACAACCAAGCTCAACCCTCCAATGCACCACAGACCAATACCTATGTGCCACCACACAAGAAGGTACAAGAAGAAGAGCCACTTGCTAATGCCAATCTAACGCAGCAACTCATACAGAAGATGAGTAGAATGTCTGCCACGTTAGAAAGGATAGATGCACGACAAGAGGGTTCAGGAGGAACATTCCCTGCCCAACCACTTCCGAACCCCAAGGGACATAACAATGGTCCTAACAATCAAGAACATGCTAAAGCCATGACTACGCTGAGAAGCAGAAAAATCATAGAGAAAGGCATGCCTCTGTCTACACCCAAAGTGTACAAAGAAGAGGAAGTGGTGGATAATGAGCTTGAGCAACCATCTACTCAAGAGGAGGAGCCGTCTACTAATGACGAGGCAATAAAGGCAAACATTGAAGCTCCTAGAGTAGAGGAAGAAGTTGAGCAAAGGCCTGGAAAGGAGTCTGTTGAGGATGAACCACCAAAATGCCCTTTTCTTGCACCTTATCCTCAACGAATGAAGAAACCCAAGAATGAGACGAAGAATCAGGAGTTTTTGGAATTGTTTAAACAAGTCAAAATTAACCTTCCACTCCTAGATGCTATCAAGCAAGTGCCGGCCTATGCTAAGTATCTCAAAGATCTGTGCACGGTCAAGAGGAGGGAAAGTGTGAACAAACATGCTTATGTCGCATGCCAAGCAAGTGCGATCATTCAAAATGAGTTGCCTCCAAAACTCAAAGACCCCGGTACACCTACGGTCTCATGTAGAATTGGGAATCAAAGGATAGATAACGCACTCCTCGATCTAAGAGCAAGCGTGAACCTGTTGCCATATTCAGTCTATAAACAGCTAGGGTTGGGTGAACTCGAACCCACCTGAGTCGCTTTGCAATTGGCAGACAGATCTGTGAAGTACCCTAGAGGGGTGTTAGAGGACGTCCTTGTCCAAATAGACTCTTTTGTCTTTCCGGTTGATTTCGTGATATTGGACACAGAACCTGTGTCTAATCCTGGTGTACACATCCCGGTTATCTTTGGACGTCCATTCCTCAACACCATTGATGCCATAATCAAGATTAGAAGTGGTATCATGACTATCGTATTCGGGAACATGACATTGAATGTCAAAATTTTTTCTAATCCCCGACCTGAGGAATACGATGATGAGGAAGAAATTCATTACATTGACACAGTCATTGAAGATGAAGTTGACTTGGTCGACTAGAAAGATCCTTTGGAAGTTGTGATGACTCAATTTGGCGATATCTATCAGCCTGCCGAGTTAACTCCATTGGATGCTGACCTGAACCAGATGTGTCTTATGATGGATACGATAGAGGAGGATAGAGCAGAATGCATGTGGGTAATGCCATATGAACAATTGCCTCCTAAAACTAAGTTGGCAATGCCTTCTAGTTTTCAATTTTCGGAGTTAGAGTTAAAGGAGCTACCCAAAGAGCTAAAATATGCATTCCAAGGGACTGGAAAAACGTATCCTGTGATCATTTCATCTGCTTTAACTCATGAACAGGAAGGTAAGCTAGTGCAAATGCTGACCAAGCATAAGGATGCTATGGGATGGACGATTGCTGACCTCAAAGGCATCAGCCCATCCATTTGCACTCATAAGATATATCTGGAGGAAGACGCTAGACCTTCAAGACAAATGCAAAGGCGACTGAATCCCAACATGCAAGAAGTAGTTAAAAAGGAAGTGCTCAAACTACTTAATGTTGGGATGATTTATCCGATATCTGATAGTCCTTGGGTCAGTCCAACCCAAGTGGTTCCAAAGAAAGCAGGCATAACGGTCATCCCAAACAAAGATGGTGAATTGATACCAACACGTGTCCCCACTGGATGAAGGATGTGTATTGACTACAGAAAGTTGAATACTGTGACCCGAAAAGACCATTTTCCTTTGCCATTCATGGATCAAATGCTAGAACGTGTGGCAGGTCACAAGTATTACTGCTTTTTGGATGGATATAGTGGATATAACCAAATTGAAATTGCTCCTGAAGATCAGGAGAAAACCACATTCACTTGTCCATTTGGTACATTTGCCTACCGTCGAATGCCGTGTGGCTTATGTAATGCACCGGCTACCTTACAGCGGTGCATGCTAAGCATATTCAGTGACATGGTCGAACACATCCTTGAAGTCTTCATGGATGATTTTTCAGTGTTTGGCCATAGCTTTGAAGATTGCCTCAGCAATCTCGAGCATGTATTAATGCGATGTGAGGATAAACACCTAGTTTTGAATTGGGAAAACTGTCACTTTATGGTGACCAACGGAATAGTCCTCGGCCATATAATCTCTGATGAAGGAATCCAAGTGGATAAGGCCAAAATCGACATAATCTCAAATCTACCTGTCCCCCGTACAGTGAGAGACATCCGTTCGTTCTTGGGGCATGCGGGATTTTATCGTCAGTTTATCCAGAAGTTCAGTGCAATCTCTCGACCTCTTTGTCAACTTCTTGTCAAAGATGTACCATTCGAGTGGTCAGAAAGTTGCCAAAAGTCCTTCGAGGATCTAAAAGAGCTCCTCACCACCGCACCTATAATACAGGCACCCGACTAGAGTTTGCCTTTCGAATTAATGTGCGATGCTAGTGATTACGCCATTGGCGCGGTCCTAGGCTAGAGAAAGGACAGTAAGCCATATGTGATATACTATGCCAGCCGAACTTTGAATGAAGCTCAAATGAATTATACAACTACAGAAAAGGAGCTGCTGGCTGTAGTATTCGCCTTGGATAAGTTTAGGTCTTTTCTGATAGGGTCACAAATCGTCTGTTTTACAGATCACTCAGCCCTCAAGTATCTGCTGTCTAAGAAAGACGCTAAACAATGGCTCATTCGCTGGATACTCTTACTCCAAGAGTTTGATCTAACAATCAAAGATAAGAAAGGAGTAGAGAATGTGGTTGCGGACCATTTGTCACGATTGACTTTTGTCGACAATGCTGAATCCCAATCCATTACGGATGAGTTCCCGGACGAACAACTACTGGCAGTAAGTGGTCTACCTTGGTATGCTGATATCGTGAACTACCTTGTCACGGGAGAAACCCCGAATCATTGGTCAAACCAAGACAGAAAACGGTTCCTCTCGTTCGCGCGTCATTTCTTTTTTGATGACCCATATCTTTTCAAGTACTGTGCTGATCAGGTTATCAGGCGCTGCGTCCCCAATGAGGATATAACCGTAATTTTAGCATCATCCCATTCTGAGGCATGCGGTGGCCACTTCGCTTCACATAAGACCGTACAAAAAGTTCTACAAAGCAGTTTTTACTGGCCCACAATTTTTAAAGATGCGTATTCCTTTTGCAAGACATACCAATGCTGTCAGAAGCTTGGAACTATTTCTAAAAGGAATTCTATGCCTTTAACCCCTATCATCACAATTGAGATATTCGATTGTTGGGGCATAGATTTTATGGGCCCATTTCCTAAGTCTAATAACTGTGAATACATACTCCTTGCTGTAGAGTATGTGTCAAAATGGGTTGAAGCAATACCAATGAGACGCAATGACCACAGAACGGTCATGTCCTTTCTAAGAGAGCATATCTTGTCTCGTTTTGGAACTCTGAAAGCTTTACTAAGTGACCAAGGCAAGCATTTCTGCAATAGGCCTTTGGAGTCGCTTCTCAAGAAATACGGAGTCCACCATAAAATCGCTCTTGCCGATCATCCACAGTTGAATGGGCAAGCAGAATTGGCTAACCGAGAAATCAAGCATATTCTCGAAAAGACGGTTAGCTCCAACCGAAAGGACTGGGCATACAAGCTGACCGACCCTTTATGGGCATACCGTACTGCCTACAAAACGAATCTAGGTATGTCCCCGTATAGATTGGTTTACGGGAAAGCTTGCCACCTCCCTGTTGAAATTGAGCATAAAGCTTACTGGGCGACACGCTCATTGAACTTTGATATCCAAGAGGGAGGTCAGTTACGTAAGCTCCAACTTACAGAGCTAGAGGAAATACGACGAGATGCGTATGACTCTGCAAGGTTGCATAAGGAAAGGTTGAAGGCTTGCCACGATCGTACGATCTTTCGTAAATCATTTGAGCCGGGGTAGAAAGTTTTGTTGTATGACTCTCGCCTCCACCTTTTCCCAGGAAAGCTCTGTTCCCGTTGGACAGGCCCGTTCATTGTAAAAACTATTTTTCCACACGGGGCGGTTGAGCTCGTCAATCCAAAGAACGATGATAGTTTCAAGGTCAATGGCCAGAGGTTGAAACCGTTCTTGGAGAACTTCCAAACTGAAGTTGAGCACATTCAGCTGGATGAGCCCAACTATTCTCCCACTTAAAATCCAAAGTGGAGTTCCATATTGTTGTTGTATTCCTTATCTTTCCCTGCATTTTAGTTTCTCTATGTTGTTTTTTTTTTTTTTTTTTTTTTTTTATTCTTTGCTCGTTCTTTTAGTATTTGTGATCTCGTTCTAATCCGCTTTACCTTAAACCACTCAATTGCAGGTGCATAAATGCGAGGTAACGATGTTCATTCTATCGGTTCATGGGCTGATTCAGAATGTCGTTGTGGCACCTGGACTAAGGGTGAACTCACACCCTACCCCTTGCTTCATCAAGACCCTGAAGTTCACACTCTCATTGATGCTGCCCAAGGGTACCTTCCATACCCACCGGCCCTCCTTGACATCAATCCATATAAAAATATGGAATTTCATGATGACGATGATGTGGATGAGGAAGAAGACCTGTACATGGGGAGAATGGTGGATGATGCACTCATGGCACAATGGGAAAATGATGATATGTGGGAGCCATGGGAAGATCATAACCTCCAGGATGTCTTCCCGGAATGTCACAATGCAGTTTTTGTTTTTGTTGATGACTTCCTTGTTCCCGAGTTGGTCCCATACCGCTATGTGTACCTGAGCTTTCTGCTATTCAGGCTCCAATGCCCCTTACCAGCTAGTGCATTTTGGGAATCTATGCCAATAGTGAGGTTGGAAATTAGTCACATTTCTTTTTATTTTGTTCCTGTTCCTTGTTTTTCTTTTCGTGTTTAATCATTGTTTCTTGTGTTCCGTTATCTTAATCTCGGTTTGTTTGTCTTTTGTCGTTTCCTTGTCCAGGATTGTCACTATGTTTCTCAATGGTATTTTGGTGTTCCTTCCACATCAGCTGTTCCATGGGGCTCGCACGCAGTCTCCTGGCACCCCACCGCATGAGGAAGAACAATTGTGAATTTTCACACCATTATCTATGTCCCCACCGCAGTCTCCTCTCATGTGCACACCTCATTCCCTAGCGACTCCAGACATGCTGAATGACTCTCTTGTCGCTTTCAGATTATTTTGGGAACGGGAATTGTCAAGTTTGGCGTCCAATCTCGAAGATCTGGTGGTGTTCGAAGCAATGGAAGACGAAGAAGTTTTCGTGTTGGAAGTTTAGTGTTTCACTTCAGTTTTGTTTTGTCATTTTCATTTTTCTCAATTGAAGTGTAATTCTGGGCAAATGATTTTTAGTTTGGTTTTTTATTTTAGTTTTCTATGTAATAAGGTCTACGGATCACATGGGAAGTTAAAATTTTGCAAATTGACTGCATTTTGAATCTTTTATTACTAAATCTTTGCAATTTTATCTTTTGGTGATGTCCATTCTTGCCTACATGTCTGTGGTTGAACTGCTTTTAAGTATCTCTGCATGTCCAGATCTGTGTCTGATAGTTGGGGGTGTTTTGGTTCAATTCTCCAATAAGTTCTATAAATTTTTGAGTTCGATCGATCTAACCCCTTTCGATCGATCGAAACCCCTGCAAGCTCGAGCGTTTGAACTCATTCTTAAATCGATTGAGAGTTTTGCTGTCGATCGATCGAACTGAGTTCGATCGATCGAGCACTGTTTTAAACAAGGCGTCTGCAGAACATCTCTTTATTTCCCTCACTCTCACACACTCGATCGCTCAAGCACAGAGGAGGGGGCAACTCGGCAATTTCGTGACTTCCGACATCAATTGGCGGCCAAGGTCACCCCCACAATCGTCCTCTATGTCCTCTCACCCCGCGGGTCTCCTTTTACACCGAGGTAGGCTCCACTAGCCCTTTGTCTTTCATTTTATTAGAAAAATCCCAAGGGGGTGTCCCCTTGGTCGTAGGATTTCTCCCTTGTAGTAACGTTTTTCTTTCATTTTCGTTTTCCCATTCGTTTTCGCGATCGCAGCACATCGCTGTGTTCGATCGATCAAACTATTTTCGATCGATCAAAGCTGAAATGTTTGATCGATCGAACTATGCTCAAGCGATCGAATCCTACTCCAGTTCAAGCGATCGAACTAAGTTAGATCGATCGAACTAGAGCAGTAGCAGTTTTTTTCTTTTTTCTTCCCTGTTCTAATCTGTGTCGTGTTGCGTTCTATTTTCAGGGCTGCCACGATGAATCCAGTAACTGGCTACCACAAGTCCAAGCCCCTCAGCCTCACTATACCTGATCTGGTACCCGCACATGGGTTCCGGAATGCTGAGGATCGGGTATGGTACGAGCGTTATTTCCAGACGCGGAAGGTGATGATTGAGCGTCCTATCGAGTCTTATTGGTCGGAGCACCCGTGGTTCCTGACACGGATTCGCTCCATGCCCCACTGGTTCCATATACTCTCGCTGGCCAAGAGAGTAAATCTGTCATGGATACGAGGAGCGTGTGCGACGATGATACACGACCCGCACGCACCATTCACACATCGTGCTTTCTTCCGGGGTCGGGGGTTCGTCATCAGTCCCGCTACAGCTTCGGCCGCCTTGGGGGTACCAGAGGTACCAGATTATATTTGCCCCCATCGGCCTGACGCACCTGAGACCCCACCAACTACCATCATCCCTGAGCTCACCGGAGGCGCCGTTCCTTCTTGGAATGGCGAGGCTTTGATTGAGGACCACTTCCTTACCGACGACTACCACATGCTTCACCTGGTCCTCAGTAATTGTCTCTTGGTGACCTCTTATCGAGAGAAGATCGCAGCTTGGTATGCGTGAGTTTTATTTGCAGTAGGGACAGGACAGTCGGTCTGCTTACCACGGCTTTATATCGACTTCATGGTCCATCCCACCCGCTTCATCGCCTCCAAAAAGCACCTGAAAGGTGCTTGGGCGATTCACAGAGTTATGACTCAGGCCAGTTTTCCTGAGCTTGCTGGAGACGACCTTCGTGCTTCCCCCAGCCGATTCGGCGAGGCAGCGGCTCGCCGCCCAGACGCCCAGAAGAGGAAACGAAAAGGAAAAGGGAAAGCGAAGGTGGGGGCAAAGCAGAAGAGGCGTGGTGGGACAGACACAGAGGCTGGAGCTTCAGGGACGCCCATAGAGGCCGAGGAGCTTGATACAGATGATGACGAGGAGGATCCGGTTGCTGCTGCTCAGCAGTTCGAGTTGCGACAGCGGTCGCAGACTCAGGCCCAGGGAGAGTCTTCTTCCTCTGTGCCTCTCCTGATAGTTTATGAGCTGCTATTGAAGGAGAGAGAGGCCAGGATTAGACTTGAGGGCCGGATGGATCAGCTGCAGACCTTGCTTGAGTCTATATTGATTCAGATTGGGGTCGATCAGGCCGTTCACTCTGCTCACCATCCTACGACTACCCCGTCTGCACCGCCTGCTGCCGATCCATCACTTTCTGCTGCTCCTACTCCTACAGGTCTATCCACTTCTTCTCCTGCTGCCGATCCATCACTTTCTGCTCCACTTACTACTGATCTTCCATCCCCGTTTGCTGCTGTTGCACCTGCTACTGCACCACCACCATCTGAACCCATTGACATTCCTTCTGACGTGGCTGATGATGATCCGTCGGGAGCCGTGTAGCATTTTCTGGGAAGGGGGTGGTGTTATTGTACTTTTGATTATATGTTTATTTTTGTTGTACTATTTTTGGTGGGTGTGTTATGGTTGGACATGTGGGACTGTTCTTTATTTCGGTTAGTTTGGTTATGTATGAACATTATTTATCACTGCTTTTTATTTTATTCCTTTACCATTCCAGTGGTTTGTATTGTTTGGATCATGGTTTTATTGCTTTATCTTTATCTATTGATCCTTGTTGTTTTGGAGATTGTGTTCTATATTTCTATGCCAGGTTGCTATGCTTGTTGTCATTGCATTGCTCTATACAGGTGATACCCATCTATTTTAATTATTGAAAATCAACTTCTGGGGACTTTGTTGTTTTCAGTTGGGGGTAGGGGATACTAATAGATAGGTATACACCCGTAATGATCATATTTTGCACTTGGATATGTCTTAAATTTAATTAGAATGCGGTCTGGTAAAATTTTGAAAATTTTTAAATATTGAATCTTATTGATAGAATAACTCTGAATAATCTCTCCTGCTTGTTAATTAGGCGATGACACATTTGTAGTATTCTCATCTTTTTATGGATTAAGTTCACGCGTTTTCTGTTATCACTAAGATGGATTGCATGTGTGAAGCTATTGACACGAGAATTTTTCTGTGCGCTCTTGTGCAATACCCAAGTGTAGGTAGACGTGCAAGTAATATCTGGTAAGACCAGGTCGATCCCACAGGGAAGGTGTTGACCTATTGAATTAGACTAACCTCTAAAGAAAATAAAATAAAATGAATAAGATTAAGCAATGGTGCGGAACACAAAGTTCCACAGCTAAGATTACTAAAGGATATGACTAACGATCTAACTAGCTAATTAAAACAGTACTTGAAATTATGATGTTTAACTTTAAAAGAAAGTGTTGGGATTACACGAATCCGCAGTAATCTAGCCATCTACCATGCATTTACCTTGAAGCACAAAGGAGTATGTTACCCACAGTTTTTCGTATTCCTCTAAAGATAGAGAATCCATGGCCCTTTCATGACCGGGACCATATCATCACAGTTAAATTAAGATACGTAAAAGCGGTTTAATCCAATAGTTAAGACTCGCATCCTCAATGGTGTTAGCATTGAAGATGGTTTGCAAAATGTATTGAAAGAAAATGCCTTAGGGCCTTAGTTTTAAAACTGTTTTGACAAACTGAGCATTTATTTGGGACAGAATGATAACAAATCCTAAAACAAAAAGTCCTCGAATACTGCAGGGAACATCCTCAAGAATCCGAGAGTTCGATCGATCGACGCGCTTTCGATCGATCGAAGACCTTCATCCCTCAATCGATCGAACTGACTTCGATCGATTGACTGTCTCTGGTTCGATCGATCGAACTAACTTCGATCGATCGAACACAGCGATTATCCTGCTGCATGGCAGAGGCTGGAGATCACTATTTCATCGTGTTCTCCCAACCTGGGACTACTCAGACATCGTCTGGAGTGTCATAGATTGATATTTAACGTGAGAAAACATTAACACCTCGTTTGGTTGTGAGTTTTTCATGAAAACTACGAAATCTATGGTTTTGACAAAATATTGAGCATGTAGTGCAATAGGATGAGCAATTAAACTATGACTACCAAGTGCAGAATATAACTAACAATATATAAATAACCTGGAGTGAAGAATACTAGTATTAACTCAGAGAAATCCAATCCACAATGTAAAAATTCAATGAAAACCTACAAAAAAACAAGCAAACTCTCTATCTCTCTCTCTAAAACTGTTAAAACGTAAAGTGGGCGTCCTTATGGACGTGTACAATACACATATATATAAGAAAACCTAAGAAACTAGGGTTAAAACCCGCATCTGCTACGCACGCAAATGTTACTGGAAATACCCCGTTCGATCGATCGAACTGGTCTCGATCGATCGAACCATTAAGACTCAATCGCTTCAACTCTCTTTGAGCGATCGAACTCTCGATCGATCGAACCTTCTTAGATCGATCGAACTCCACATTTCAGCTTTGACTTCTTTTGTTCTCATTCCAGCATTCCAGTTATTCTGATGTTCATCTGTTTAGTCCACACAGCAGTAATCTGCACAAACAACAGCTAAAACAATACAACTTATCATAGATTAATCATAGTGTATAGAAATTAGCCTTGCAATGCAAATTGCAGATAACACGGGAAGTTGTGATAAAAACTAATACAATTCTTTCTTTTAGCGCGGTTGTATTTTACAAATACCCCCGCTTTGCACAACCCCCAACTAGCTTATTGCTAGTCCCTAGCGATAAAGCGAAAATCAAATAAAATAAAAACTCCTAAACTAATACTACCACAACTAAGAAACAAAGAAAAACTAAAAACAACCTAAACTAAGATAGAAAGAAAGATCCTAACTCACTTTCGCAAGAATCGCGGTTGCATTTAGCAAATGCAACAAGCCGTTAAACCCCTAGGTTCCCCCTAGTGGACGAGTGTTGTCTCGTGAGGGTTTGCAGTGAATATACCCACAAAATTCTCCAATTTTAAGCTCAAAAAGATTTAGAATAACTTGTAGAATTCACCCTTCCATTAAATTGTTAACTAAACTCCACAATAATATAATATCCTCTATCAACCCATGAAAGAGACCCACATGCTCCCCTATATCACCAAGTAAAATATAACAAATGTATTACCATCATGCACCCATGCGTGTGTGAAATTAACAACCATGCGTCCAACCTTATTAAGAGTTATATAGACTATTGTACTTTGGAAAACTTGAAGTTTTAGCTCAATTCTCACATTGGTCACACTCAAAAAGAACGTCTCTCAGAAACTTGCTTTACAATGATCACATATCGTATGAAAGCTTTGATAAGGATGATATTATAAGTGCTAATGCTTTCATACTCGACTCTATGAAAAACGGACATTTAAGAGTGTATAGTCTCAGGAATGGAACACTACTTTCTAGAGGAGCGAAATACCGTGGATAACTCAACTCACACTTCCATGTTCAAATCAATTATTGAGAATTTTCAAGACTTTGACTTGCGGCTTTTATTTAGTAGGTAGGAGGGTTGTAGAGAAGAGTGTGCTTTTTTAGTATGTGATGGAATTTCAACTTCTCTTTTTATTCTTAATTCTTTTCTCCACCCAATCTCCCATTCATTTCATATAATTTTTTTTTTTATATATATATATCCCACAACTACTTTCTTCCATTTCACATACTTTGATGACTCATTCCCAACAAATATATCAAACGGCTCGATGAGGTCAAGGTATAGATCAAGGGTATGAATTCTTATGATTATATTGGAAATATTTAATTAAGGTGTGGGATCAGGGATGAAATAATTCAATGAATGTAGGTGATAGTTATATCAGGTAAAAGAATGGGTAAACGATGGCTTAAATCATTTTCTCAACTTTCAATTTTTAGCACTTAAGTGTTCATTGAGTTTTAATTGGTAAATCCTGAACGTTCTCCTCTAACAAGCAGTCTAAACTTTTAAAGAAACTGAGACTTAACAACGAATTCACCAAGTATATGCAAGAAAAAACCATTCGACAATGTATGAGAATCCCCTCAGAAATGACGATTGGCTCAATAGCTCACAAAGGGTTATTAGCCTCCACTACTTATTCTTTTTCGCACAATAATCATATTAACTCAATTTTTAGGTTTTCTACAAGGCTGCCAATTAGTGCACAAAAGTATTGGGTACATAAATAGCTTTACAAATGCAATTTATTTCAGTGATAAAGAAAAACGCGTGGATTTAATCCATAAGAAGATGAGAATACTACAAATGTGCCATTGTCTAATCAACAAGCAGGAGAGATTATTCAGAGTTATTCTAACAATACGATTAAAAATTTTCAAAATTTTAACAGACTGTGTTCTCATTAAATTTAAAACATATCTAAGTGCAAAACCTGATTATTACGGGTGTATACCTATCTATTGTCTCCTACCCCCAACTGAAAACAACAAAGTCCCCAGAAGTTGATTTTCAAAAATAAAATAGATGGGTATCACCTGTATAGAGCAAATGGATGATCACAAGCAAAGCAACCTAGCATAGAAAAACAGAACACAATCTCCAAAACCAACAGGATCAATAGATAAGAGTATACGCTAAAAACCATGATCCAAGCAATCTAAACCATCGTAATATGAACAGAATAAAATAAAACAAAATAAAAACAGGGATAAAAACTGTCCATATAGATACAATCAACCAAATAGTCCAACCAAACAACAAACCAGGCCATCCAACCAAAACCATACCCAAAAATAGTACAATAACTAACCAAAAATACAGAAACACCACCTCCCCAACTAAAACTAATCGACACCATATGGCGTATCATCAGCTACATCGGAAGGGATGTCGATAGGAGCAGGCGGCAACGATGTAGTAGCAGGGGCTGCAGCAGATGGATCGGCAAGTGGTGGATCGGCTGCAGCAGAAGAAGTGGATGGACCTGTAGTAGCAGAATCTGGGGCAGCAGCAGATGATGGATCAGTAGTAGGTGGTGCAGACGGGGTCGTCGATGGATGCGGAGTAGAATGAACAGTCGCATCAACCCCAATCTGGATCAATATAGACTCCAGCAAAGTCTGGAGATGGTCTATCCTGCCCTCGAGTCTAATCCTGGCCTCTCTCTCCTCCAATAGTAGCTCGTGAACTGTCGGGAGAGCCATAGAGGAAGAAGACTCTCCCTGGGCCTGAGTTTGCGACCGCTGTCGCAGCTCAAACTGCCGAACCGCAGCAACCGGATCATCCTCGTCATCATCGGAATCAAGCTCCTCCACCTCAGTAGGTGTCCCTGAAGCTCCCGCCTCCGTGTCCGTCCCTCCACGCCTCTTCTTCCTCCCCCTCACCCTTGCTTTACCTTTCCCCGTTCGCTTCCTCTTTTGGGCGTTGGAGCGGCGAGCAGCCGCCTCGCTAAATCTGCGGGGAGAAGGGCGAACATCATCGCCAGCAAGCACGGGGAAACCCGCCTCAGCCATCACCCTCTGAATAGCCCAAGCACCCTTCAGGTGCTTCTTGGACGAGATATAACGGGTGGGGTGGACCATAAAGTCAATATATAGGCGTGGTATACAAACTGGCTGTCCCGTCCCCACTGCATATAAGACTCGCGCATACCAAGCCGCGATCTTCTCTCGATAGGAAGTCACTAGGAGGCAGTTGCTGAGGACCAAGTGGATCATATGGTAGCCATCAGTGAGAAAATGGTCCTCGATCAAAGCATCGCCATCCCAAGACGGAACGGCGCCTCCAGTGAGCTCACGGATAATAGTGGATGGTGTGGTCACTGGTGCATCAGGCCGGTGGGGGCAAACATAATCAGGTACCTCTGGTACCCCCAACGCGGTTGAAACAGTGGCGGGACTGATGATGAACGGGTGACTCCGGAAGAAGGCATGGTAGGTGAATGGTGTAACCGGGTCGCTGATCATAGTGGCACACGCACCTCGAATCCAGGACAGATTGACACTCTTGACCAATGAAAGGAGATGGAACCAGTGCGGCATAGAGCGGATCCGTGTAAGGAACCATGGGCTCTCCGTCCAAATGTGCTCAATAGGGCGCTCGACCATCACCATCCGTGTCTGAAAATATCGCTCGTACCATGGCCTGTCCTCGTCATTCCGAAACCCGTGTGCGATTACCGGATCTGGTATAATACGGCTGAGGGGCTTAGACTTATGGTAGCCCGTCACTGGATTCATCTGGCAGCCCTGAAAAATAGACCACACAAGACACAGATAAGGACAGGGAGAAGAAGAAACAAAACTGCCACTGCTGGAGTTCGATCGATTGAACTGGGTTCGATCGATTGAACTGGAGTGGACTTCGATTGCTTGAACATTGTTCGATCGATCGAACATCTCCCCTTCGATCGCTCGAATTCAGTTCGAGCGATCGAACACAGCGGTGTGCAGCGATCGCAAAAACGCAAAGGAAACAAAAAGGTGCATAAACAATGAAGTAACAAAAGAACTCCTAAGACCAGGGGGACACCCCCTTGGGATTTTCTAACACAAACGTTAAGGAAATGAAAGACACAAACAAGTAGGGCCTACCTCGGTGTAGAACACGTAGTGGCGGTGGAGGGAATGATGATACGATAATGAGGATGATGAGAGGGGTGATCAGGGCGTCTTATTGAGTGCGAGGAATTGAGAATTTCCGAGTCGCCCCCCCCTCTGTGTTCGAGCGATTGAGAGTGAGAGAAATGAAGAAGTGTTCTGAAGACGCTTCATTTAAAAGCGTTGTTGGATCGATCGAACTATGGTCGATCGATCGAAAACAAATCCCTCAATCGATTGAACACAAAATACAAGCGCTTGAACCTCCAGGTTTTGATCGATCGAAATGAGTTCGATCGATCGAACACAAAAAATTTCAGAATTCAAATGGGGGTATGAACCACATCACCCCCAACTATCAAAACAAATCTGGACATGCAGAGAGACTAAAAATCAGTTGAATTACAGGCATGTAGGACAGAAATTTATCCTCAGAATTGAAAATTGCACTTTTATATCAATCAAATATTTATAAAAACATCCACATTGCAACCAAATTCCTCCCACATGGTATTTAGAACCTTATTTGACTAAAGAAAACCAAACAAAATAAAACTAAAAACCAAAACCAATAACATTTTGTCAAGGATTACATTCCAGTTGATAAACAAAAGATGAAATTGAACAAAAACAACTGAAATGCAGCACTAATCTTCGAGTATAAAGATTTCCTCTTCCACAATCTCTTCATAACCCGCCGAATCGTCAGAAGTGAAGTCCAAACTCGATGATTCCCTTTCCCAGAACAATCGAAAAGCAGCAAGGACATCATCAACCAAGTCTGGCGTCTCCACAGAATTGAAAGCCCATGCAAGAGGTGACCCGGATGGAGACAAGGATAAAGGAGTGTGATTTCGCAATGGACTATCCTCTTGCGGCGGAGTGTGTGGGGGCCTTATGTAGGGCCCAAGACCATGAATCAGTTGATGTGGGAGAAATACCGGAATACCATTTAGGAACATAGTGACAATCCTGGACAAAAAACAACAACTGAAAAAAAAATAACAGAACACAAGAAACACGAATTAACACGAAAAGAAAAACAATGAATAGAAACAAAAATACAAAGAAATGTGACAAGTTCCAACCTCACTATTGGCATAGGTTCCCAAAATGCACTGGCTGGTAATGGGCATTGGAGCCTGAATAGCAGGTAGCTCAGGTGCACATAACGGTATGGGACCAACTCAGGAACAAGGAAATCATCCACGAACACGAAGATGGCATTATGGCGGTCTGGGACGACATCCTGGAGGTCATGATCTTCCCATGGCTCCCACATATCATCATTTTCCCATTGGGCCATGAGTGCATCATCCACCATACGTCCCATGTACAGGTCTTCATCCTCCTCCACATCATCGTCATCCTGAAATCCCATATTTTCGTATAGATTGATGTCCAGGAGGGTTGGTGGATATGGAATGTACCCTTGAGCAGCATCAATAAGAGAATGAGCTTCAGGGTCTTGATGAAGCAAGGGGCAGGGTGTGAGCTCACCCTCAGTCCAGGTACCACAACGACATTCTGAATCAGCCCAAGAACCGACAGAATGAACATCATCACCTCGCATCTATGCACCTGCAACAGAGTGGTTTAAGTATAATGGCTTAGAACTAGATCACAAACACAAAAGAACGAACAACAACGTAAAAACAAAAGAGAAAAAAAAACTAAAATGCAGGGAAAGAAGAGAAATACAACAACAATTTGGAACTCCTCTTTGGATTTAAGTGTGAGAATAGTTGGGCTCATCCAGCTGGATGTGCTCAACTTCAGTGTGGAAGTTCTCCAAGAACGGTTTCAATCTTTGGCCATTGACCTTGAAACACTCATCGTTCTTTGGATTGACAATCTCAACCGCCCCATGTGGAAAAATAGTTTTTACGATGAACGGGCCTGTCCAACGGGAACGGAGCTTTCCTGGGAAAAGGTGGAGGCGAGAGTCATACAGCAAGACTTTCTGCCCCGGCTCAAATGATTTACGAAAAATTGTACGATCATGGCGAGCCTTCAACTTTTCCTTATGTAACTTTGCAGAGTCATACGCATCTCGTCATATTTCCTCTAGCTCTGCAAGTTGGAGCTTCTGTAGCTGACCTCCCTCTTGAATATCAAAGTTGAATGAGTGCGTTGCCCAGTAAGCTTTATGTTCAATTTCAACAGGAAGATGGCAAGCTTTCCCGTAAACCAATCTGTACGGGGACATACCAAGATTCGTCTTATAGGCAGTACGGTATGGCCATAACGCGTCTGTCAATTTGTATGCCCAGTCTTTTTGATTAGAACTAACCGTCTTCTCGAGAATATGCTTGATTTCTCGGTTAGCCAATTCTGCTTGCCCATTAGACTGTGGATGATAGGCAAGAGAGATTTTATGATGGACTCCGTATTTCTTGAGAAGTGACTCCAAGGGCCTATTGCAGAAATGCTTGCCTTGGTCACTTAATAAAGCTTTCGGAGTTCCAAAACGGGACAAAATATGCTCTCTTAAAAATGACATGACCGTTCTATGGTCATTTCGTCTCGTTGGTATCGCTTCTACCCATTTTGATACATACTCCACAGCAAGGAGTATGTATTCACAGTTATTCGACTTGGGAAATGGGCCCATAAAATCTATGCCCCAACAATCAAATATCTCAATTGTGATGATAGGGGTTAAAGGCATAGAATTCCTTTTAGAAATGGTTCCAAGCTTTTGACAGCGTTGGCATGTCTTGCAAAAGGAATAAGCATCTTTGAAGACTGTGGGCCAGTAAAAACCGCTTTGTAAGACTTTTTGTGCGGTCTTTTGTGACGCGAAGTGGCCACCGCATGCCTCAGAATGGCATGACGCTAATATTATGGTTATATCCTCATTGGGGACGCAGCGCCTGATGACCTGATCGGCACAGTACTTGAAAAGGTATGGGTCATCAAAGAAGAAGTGACGCGCGAACGAGAGGAACCATTTCCTATCTTGGTTCGACCAGTGAGTTGGTGTTTCACCCGTGACGAGGTAGTTTACAATATCAGCATACCAAGGCAGACTACTTACTGCCAGTAGCTGTTCGTCTGGGAACTCATCTTTAATGGATTGGGATTCAGTATTGTCAACAAAAGTCAACCGGGACAAATGATCCGCAACCACATTCTCTACTCCTTTCTTGTCTTTGATTGTTAAATCAAACTCTTGGAGTAAGAGTATCCAGCGAATAAGCCGTTGTTTAGCGTCTTTCTTTGACAGCAGATATTTGAGGGCCGAATGATCTGTAAAATAGACGATTGGTGACCCTATCAGATAAGACCTAAACTTGTCCAGGGCGAATACTACAGCCAGCAGCTCCTTCTCAGTGGTAGTGTAATTCATTTGAGCTTTATTTAAGGTTCGGCTGGCATAGTATATCACATATGGCTTATTGTCCTTTCTTTGGCCTAGGACTGCGCCAATGGCGTAATCACTAGCATCGCACATTAATTCAAAAGGCAAACTCCAGTCGGGTGCCTGTATTATAGGTGCGGAGGTGAGGAGATCTTTTAGATCCTCAAAGGACTTTTGGCAACTCTCTGACCACTCGAAAGGTGCATCTTTGACAAGAAGTTGACAAAGGGGTCGAGAAATTGCGCTGAAATTTTGGATAAATCGACGATAAAAACCTGCATGCCCCAAGAATGAACGAATGTCTCTTACTGTACGGGGGACAGGTAGATTTGAGATTATGTCAATTTTAGCCTTATCCACTTGGATTCCTTCATCGGATATTATGTGGCCGAGGACTATTCCCTTGGTCACCATGAAGTGACACTTCTCCCAATTCAAGACTAGGTGTTTGTCCTCACACCTCATTAAAACCTGCTCGAGATTGCTGAGGCAATCTTCAAAGCTATGGCCAAATACCGAGAAGTCATCCATGAAAACTTCAAGGATGTTTTCGACCATGTCACTGTATATACTCAGCATGCACCGCTGAAAGGTAGCTGGTGCATTACATAGACCAAACGGCATTCGTCGGTAGGCAAATGTACCAAATGGACAAGTGAACGTGGTTTTCTCCTGATCTTCAGGAGCAATTTCAATTTGATTATATCCACTGTATCCATCCAAGAAGCAGTAATACTTGTGACCCGCCACACGTTCTAGCATTTGATCCATGAATGGCAAAGGAAAATGGTCCTTTCGGGTCACAGTATTTAACTTCCTGTAGTCAATACACATCCTCCATCCAGTGGGGACACGTGCTGGTACCAATTCACCCTCTTTGTTCGGGATGATCGTTATGCCTGCTTTCTTTGGAACGACTTGGGAAGGACTAACCCAAGGACTATCAGATATCGGATATATCATCCCAACGTCAAGTAGTTTAAGCACTTCCTTTTTAACTACTTCTTGCATGTTGGGATTCAGACGGCTTTGCATTTGCCTTGAGGGTTTAGCGTCTTCCTCCAGATATATCTTATGCGTACATATGGATGGGCTTATGCCTTTGAGGTCAGCAATTGTCCATCCCATAGCATCCTTATGCTTGGTAAGCATTTCCACTAGCTTACTTTCATGTTCATGAGTTAAAGCAGCTGAAATGATCACAGGATAAGTTTTTCCAGTCCCTAGGAATGCGTATTTTAGCTCTTTGGGAAGCTCCTTCAATTCTAACTCCGGAAACTGGAAACTAGAGGGCATTACCAACTTGGTTTTAGGAGGCAGTTGTTCATATGGCATTACCCACATGCAATCGGCTCTATCCTCCTCTATCGTATCCATCATCAGACACGTCTGGTTCAAGTCAGCATCCAATGGGGTGGACTCTGCAGGCTGATAGATATCGCCAAATTGAGTCATCACAACTTCTAAAGGATCTTTGTAGTCGACCAAATCAACTTCATCTTCAATGACTGTGTCTATGTAATGGATTTCTTCCTCATCATCGTATTCTTCAGGTCGGGGATTAGAAAAGATCTTGATATTCAACATCATGTTCCCGAATACGATAGTCATGATACCAGTTCTAATTTTGATTGTGGCATCAATGGTGTTGAGGAATGGACATCCAAAAATAACCGGGATATGTGCACCAGGATTAGACACAGGTTCTGTGTCCAATATCACGAAATCAACCGGAAAGACAAAAGAGTCTATTTGGACAAGGACATCCTCCAACACCCCTCTAGGGTACTTCACAGATCTGTCTGCCAATTGCAAAGCGACTCGGGTGGGTTTGAGTTCACCCAACCCTAGCTGTTTATAGACTGAATAAGGCAGCAGATTTACGCTTGCTCCTAGATCGAGGAGTGCGTTATCTATCTTTTGGTTCCCAATTCTGCATGAGACAGTGGGTGTACCGGGATCTTTGAGTTTTGGAGGCAACTCATTTTGAATGATCGCACTGGCTTGGCATGCGACATAAGCATGTTTCTTCACGCTTTGCCTCCTCTTGACCGTGCATAGATCTTTGAGATACTTAGCATAGGCCGGCACTTGCTTGATAGCATCTAGGAGTAGAAGGTTAATTTTAACTTGCTTAAACAATTCCAGAAACTCCTGATTCTTCATCTCATTCTTGGGTTTCTTCAACCGTTGAGGATAAGGTGCAGGAAAGGGGCATTTTGGTGGTTCCTCCTTAACAGACTCCTTCCCAGGCCTTCTCTCAACTTCTTCCTCTACTCTAGGAACTTCAATGTTTGCCTTGATTGGTTCGTCATTAGTAGACGGCTCCTCCTCTTGAGTAGATGGTAGCTCAACTTCTTCATCCACCACTTCCTCCTCTTTGTACACTTCGGGAGTGGACAGAGGCATGCTTTTCTCTATGATTTTTCCACTTCTCAGTGTAGTCACAGCTTTAGCATGTTCTTGATTGTTAGGACCATTGTTATGTCCCTTGGGGTTCTGAAGTGGTTGGGCAGGGAATGTTCCTCCTGAGACTTCTTGCCGTGCATCTATCCTCTCTAATGTAGCAGACATTCTACTCATCATTTGGATGAGTTGCTGAGTTAGATTGGCATTAGCAAGTGGCTCTTCTTCTTGTACCTTCTTGTGCGGTGGCACATAGGTATTGGTTTGTGGTGCATTGGAGGGTTGAGCTTGATGGTAATTATTGGTTCTGTTTTGATTGTAATGCTGGGCTGGCCTATTGTTTTGCCCTGGATATTGATTGTTGTTGTAGGGCTGCTGTTGATATTGATTTTGGGCCCCAGCATTATTTCTCCAATCAAAATCGGGGTGATTCCATTTATTGTTACTTTGAAAGTTATTGTTGGAATTCCCCGCCCCTCGAAAACCTTGCATGGCATTCATCTCTATAGGGGCTTGCTCTTGAAAATATGGCACATTAGGACAATATTGAGTTGTATGTCCCAACATGTTGCATGTGCCACATGGTTCTTCAGGCATGACTTGCCTAGAGCTCTCTCCTTTCATGCTTAACTCCTCTACCTTCTTTGCTAGCTCTGCATACTTAGTCATGAGGTGATCTTCATTGGTTAGCTGGTATAGGCTTTTCTCCTCTACACAGGATATCTGTGAGCGTGAGATATTGTCAGAATTTGACCATTCATGAGCGTATTCAGCTAACCATTCGAAATGGGCTTCGGCCTCTTCAGTGTTTTTACGCAGAAATGGTCCAGAGCTCATCGTTTCCACCAACTTCTTTGTTTCACCATTCAATCCCTGATAAAAGAAGCTGATAGTTTGCCATTTCTCAAACCCATGGTGTGGGCACGAGAGAAGCAAATCTTTGAAACGCTCCCACGCTTGTGTGAAGGTTTCATTGCTCTTTTGTTTATAGGAATTGATTTGACGCTGAAGGTCTGTGGTCATGCGAGTAGGATAGAATTTCTTCAGAAACGCGGTGCTCATCGCATGCCAGGTGAAAATTGAATTAGGTTTTAGGAAGTGGAGCCACGTCTTCGCTTTATCTTTCAAAGTGAAGGGGAATAGCATTAGATGCGTCACCTCCCTAGGACAAGTTTGCGAGAATGTTTTGCAAACATCCTCGAAATCGGTGACATGTAAATACGCCTTCTCACTTTCTATCCCATGAAAAGTGGGAAGCAGTTGAATCATCCCATTGCGAAACTGAAATTCGCCATTATGCGGTGGGATTTGAATGCAAGAGGGCGTAGGTGCATGTTCTGGTTGCATGAGATCGCAAAGAGGACGGAGTGCCTCATCAATTGGTACCACAACATTGTCACCATTTTCACTCTGATGATCATCCATTGATGCAGTTGGAGTGGCTATTGGGTTGATGGAACTATCAGAGTCAGACAAGTAGAAAGGATTTCCAAAAATTCCTTCAATAGAATTCTCGGACATGAACTAGGAGAGTCCCTAGGGTGAGAATTTACCCAAAAGAACTGAAAAGAAGAGAAAATAAAAATAGAAAGAGATGAAGAGAGACTGAGGTAATCTAAGGAATTGATCGTCGCCTTCCCCGGCAACGGCGCCAAAAACTTGACACGAGAATTTTTCTGTGCGCTCTTGTGCAATACCCAAGTGTAGGTAGACGTGCAAGTAATATCTGGTAAGACCAGGTCGATCCCACAGGGAAGGTGTTGACCTATTGAATTAGACTAACCTCTAAAGAAAATAAAATAAAATGAATAAGATTAAGCAATGGTGCGGAACACAAAGTTCCACAGCTAAGATTACTAAAGGATATGACTAACGATCTAACTAGCTAATTAAAACATTACTTGAAATTAGGATGTTTAACTTTAAAAGAAAGTGTTGGGATTACACGAATCCGCAGTAATCTAGCCATCTACCATGCATTTACCTTGAAGCCCAAAGGAGTATGTTACCCACAGTTTTCCGTATTCCTCTAAAGATAGAGAATCCATGGCCCTTTCATGACCGGGACCATATCATCACAGTTAAATTAAGATACGTAAAAGCGGTTTAATCCAATAGTTAAGACTCGCATCCTCAATGGTGTTAGCATTGAAGATGGTTTGCAAAATATATTGAAAGAAAATGCCTTAGGGCCTTAGTTTTAAAACTGTTTTGACAAACTGAGCATTTATTTGGGACAGAATGATAACAAATCCTAAAACAAAAAGTCCTGGAATACTGCAGGGAACATCCTCAAGAATCCGAGAGTTCGATCGATCGACGCGCTTTCGATCGATCGAAGACCTTCATCCCTCAATCGATCGAACGGACTTCGATCGATTGACTGTCTCTGGTTCGATCGATCGAACTAACTTCGATCGATCGAACACAGCGATTATCCTGCTGCATGGCAGAGGCTGGAGATCACTGTTGCATCGTGTTCTCCCAACCTGGGACTACTCAGACATCATCTGGAGTGTCATAGATTGATATTTAACGTGAGAAAACATTAACACCTCGTTTGGTTGTGAGTTTTTCATGAAAACTACGAAATCTATGGTTTTGACAAAATATTGAGCATGTAGTGCAATAGGATGAGCAATTAAACTATGACTACCAAGTGCAGAATATAACTAACAATATATAAATAACCTGGAGTGAAGAATACTAGTATTAACTCAGAGAAATCCAGTCCACAATGTAAAAATTCAATGAAAACCTACAAAAAAAACAAGCAAACTCTCTATCTCTCTCTCTAAAACTGTTAAAACGTAAAGTGGGCGTCCTTATGGACGTGTACAATACACATATATATAAGAAAACCTAAGAAACTAGGGTTAAAACCCGCATCTGCTGCGCACGCAAATGTTACTGGAAATACCCCGTTCGATCGATCGAACTGGTCTCGATCGATCGAACCCTTAAGACTCAATCGCTTCAACTCTCTTTGAGCGATTGAACTCTCGATCGATCGAACCTTCTTAGATCGATCGAACTCCACATTTTAGCTTTGACTTCTTTTGTTCTCATTCCAGCATTCCAGTTATTCTGATGTTCATCTGTTTAGTCCACACAGCAGTAATCTGCACAAACAACAGCTAAAACAATACAACTTATTATAGATTAATCATAGTGTATAGAAATTAGCCTTGCAATGCAAATTGCAGATAACACGGGAAGTTGTGATAAAAACTAATACAATTCTTTCTTTTAGCGCGGTTGTATTTTACAAATACCCCCGCTTTGCAGCTATTATGTACCCAATACTTTTATGCACTAATTGGCAGCTATGTAGAAAACCTGAAAACTGAGTTAATATGCCTATTATGCCAAAAGAACAAGTAGTGGAAGCTAATAACCCTTAGTGAGCTATTGAGCCAATCGTCATTTCTGAGGGAATTCTCATACAATTTCGAATGGTCTTTCTTGTTTATACTTAGTAAATGTCTCAGTTTTTCTTTAAAAGTTTTGACTGCTTGTTAGAGGAGAACGTTCAGGACTTACCAATTACACTTAATGAACACTTAAGTGCTAAAAATTGAAAGTTGAGAAAATGATTTAAGCCATCGTTTACCCATTCTTTAACCTGATATAGCTTTCACCTGCATTCATTGAAATGTTTCATCCCTGATCCCACACCAACTAAATATTTCCAATATGATTACAAAGAATCCAAGTCCTTGATCTATACCTTGACCTCAATGAGCCGTATTATACATTTATTAAGAATGAAGTCATCAAAGTAGGTGAAGTGGAATGAAGTAGTTGTGGGTCAGTTCATTGAAAAAAAAAAAAGATGAATGATGAATGAAGGAAAAGAAAAAGAGCATATGAAATAAATGGGAGATTGGGTTGAGAGATGAAAAGAATAAAAAGAGAAGTTGAAATTCCATCACATATGGAAGGGCACATTCTTCTCTACAACACCCTCACCTACTAACTAAAAGCAAAAATTCAAAGTCTTAAAGATTCTCAACAATTAATTTGAACATGGAAGTGTGAATTGAGTTATCCACGGTATTTCGCTCCTCTAGTAAGTAGTGTTCTATTCATGAGACTGTATACTCTTAAATGTCCATTTTTCATAGAGTCAAGTATGGAAGCATTAGCACCCAGAATATCAGCCTTATCAAAGCTTTCATACGGTGTGCGGTCATTGTAAAGCAAGTTTCTGAGAGACGTTCTTTTTTAGTGTGACCAATGTGAGAGTTGAGTTAAAACTGCGAGTTTTTCAAGGCGCAATAGTCTAAATAACTCTTAATAGGGTTGGACGTATGGTTATTAAACTCACACACACACGGGTGCATGATGGTGATACATATGTTATATTTTACTTGGTGATATAAGGGAACATGTGGATTTCTTTCATGGGTTGATTGAGGATAGTATATCTTTGTAGAGTCAAAGTAACAATTTTATGGAGGGGGAATTCTACAAGTTATTCTAAATCTTTTTGAGCTTAAAATTGGAGAATTTTGTGGGTATATTCACTACAAACCCTCACGAGACAACACTCGTCCACTAGGGGGAGCCTAGGGGTTTAACTGCCTGTTGCATTCGCTAAATGCAACCACGATTCCTGCGAAAGTGAGTTAGGAATTTTCTCTCTCTCTTAGTTTGGGTTGTTTTTAGTTTTCCTTTGTTTTTCTTAGTCATGGTAGTATTAGTTTAGTCGTTTTTATTTTCGCTTTATCGCTAGGGACTAGCAATAAGCTAGTTGGGGGTTGTGCAAAGCGGGGGTATTTGTAAAATACAACCGCGCTAAAAGGAAGAATTGCATTGGTTTTAATCACAACTTCCCGTTTTATCTGCAATTTGCATTACAATGCTAGTTTTCATACAATGTGATTAATCTATGATAAATTGTATTGTTTTAGCTATTGTTTGTGCAGATCTCTGCTGTGTGGACTAGAAAGATGAACGTCAGGACAACTGGAATGCTGTAGTGCAGACAAAAGAATTCAAAGCTAAAGTTTGAAGTTCGAGCGATCGACTATAGTTCGATCGATCGAAGGTTCGATCGCTTAAACAAGGTTTAAGCGATTGAGTTCCAAATGTTCAATCGATCGAGAAATGTTCGATCGATCGAACATGGTATTTTCAGAAACTTTCGCGTACGCAGCAGTTGCGGAATTGTAACCCTAGCCTTTAGGTTTTCTATATATATAAGCATTGTATACGTCCCAAAGGACGCCCACTTTTGTTTTTTTATCAGTTTTAGAGAGAGAAAAGAGAGTTTTTCTTGGTTTTTTGTAGGTTTTCCATTGATTCTTGGTTTATATAGCTTGATTACTCTAAGGTTTGAAAAAGTTCTTCGTTCCAGGTTACTTCTCTACTGTTTATTTATATTCTGCACTTAGTTTAGAATAGTGTAACTCGTTAACTTAGTAGTATTGCATGTTAGACAAGTTTATATCATTAGTTCTCATAGTTTTCATGCAAAACTCACATCCAAACAAAGCCTTAATGTTTTCATATGATAAAAACCAACTTGTGACACTCCAGACGATGTCTGAGTAGTCCTAGGGTTGGGAGAACATAATGAAACAATGATCTCCAGCCTCTGCCTTGCAGCAGAATTAATCCCACATTCGATCGATCGGAGGTAGTTCGATCGATCGAACCAGAGATAGTCAAGAGATCGAAGGACATTTCGATCGATTGAGGGATCAAGGTTTTCGATCGATCGAACGATCGTCGATCGATCGAACTCTCTGATTCTTGAGGATGTTCCTTGCAGTATTTCAGGACCTTTTGTTTTTGAGATTTGTTATCATACTGTCCCTAAATGCTCAGTTTGTCAAAACAGTTTCTAAAATCAAGGCCTTAAGGCAATTTCTTTCAATAAATTTTGCAAACCACCTTCAATGCTAACACCATTGTAGGTGCGAGTCTTAACTATTGAATTAAACCGCTTTCACGTGTTTTAAGTTAATTGTGATGATATAGTCCCGGACATGAAAGGGCTATGGATTCTTTATTTTAAGATAAATACGGCATACTGTAGGTAATGTACTCCTTAGTGCTTCAATGTAACTGTATGGTAGATGGTTGGGTCACAGTGGATTTGTGTGATCCCGACACTTCCTTTTATTAAGAAAAATCTGTTTTGAAATATTGTTCTAGTTAGCTATTTAGTTCTTTAGTTTAATTCAAATTGCTTTCGTTAGTAGTCTTAGTTTGTGGAACTTTGTGTTCTGCACCATTATTAAATCTTATTGAATTTTTTTTCCTTTTCTTTTGAGTTTAGTCTAAGTTAATAGGTCAACACCTTCCCTGTGGGATCAACCTGGTCTTACCAGTTACTACTTGCACATCTACCTACCCTTGGGTATTGCACAAGAGCACACAAGAATATTCGCGTGTCACAATCCTCAATGACTATTACAGATTGAGAGAAATCATATTAACAATAGAGGTTATTCAGAAACAGAGTCTGTACTATCGACTGAAATATTAAAAAATCTTATAAAATGAAAACTAAACATCTAGTGGTCCATGTTATACAGAACATTCCCTAAGCCATTGAAGTTCAGGGGAAAAATAAGTTGGGACCACTCTGTTTGTAAAAAGTTTTCTGTAAAACAAGTTGAAAGTCAACCTAGCTGCTGTGACAGTAGAGGCAGAATGTTTGGAAGGAATGTTTGGACAAAAATGGACACCTTTCAAGTGCTTTCAAGTCAAGCCAAAAATCATGGGTGTTCTATAATGAGTTAGGAAGACTTTAAAAGTGGTCTTGCATCCTTACCTTGAGTTTTGAACTCAGAATAATTCTTTGAAACTAAACAACTCACTGTTGTGAAGATTTTCTTGAGAGAAATAAGGTTTATTTCTTGGAATCCCAATATTGGGGGTTTTGAGGGGTTTTGAAATAGGGATTTTGAAAGTATATTCTTAGCACTTGAATGAAGAGTATGATCGCTTGAAATATCAACATTTGAACTCATAATAAGAGCCTCCAAGATTGTTGGAGACACTGTTTTATTTTGGAAATAACCTCAAGAATACATGGGGATGTATTGAGGTTGTAACCATCATCTATCAAACATGTTTTTGAGGTCAAGAGCTACTATCCATAAGGATTCACTCACCTCAAACTTCATCTCCTCATCTAGATGATGATGAACTAGTAAGTAAACAAGAAGAAAAAAAAAAGAAATGAGATAAGAGGAGATGAACATCAAAGTAATCAAGCAAATATATAAACAATCAATAGATGATATACAACGATGTATTGGACTTGTAGCTTGGTGTTTCACTCATATATTGTGACATTGGACATGGAAGTAGCTTTCTCTATCTTAAATGCTCACTAAAATGGTGGTTAGGTGTATTGAATATGAAGTAAATGGAAGTAATGAAGTAAAAACAAAGTTTAGAACTCACTCTCTTGTTTGGAAATCCAAGAAGGAAGCTTCTTTTCTCTCTACTCTAACCTTATCTCTACAACTTTCTCTCTAAGACTTTTCAAAGCTTGTATTTGACACCTCCAAAATGAGAAGTCAAGGGGGGTTTATATAGGCCATTTTGGGGTGGTTTTGGGATTTTAGAAGTACTCCTATTGGTCCCAAACATCTGTGAACATAGAACTACGTCGTTTTGGTTTCTAATTAATAAAAATGAACACCCAAAAGAAATTACAAAAAAGGACCATTTTGGGAGAGAGTGCCGCGGCGGCACTAGGCCTGTTCTGCAGTGGCAGTGGTCTAGTGCCGCGGAGGCACTACTCCTCATTCGTCCAGAGGTTCCGGTATTCGCGAAAGGCCCTATTTCGTCCGAAATTCGTAGAAAATGCATATGACCTCCAAACTGAGCTTGTGATATACCGTTGGAAAGGTAATGGAGTCAACTTTCTGTTAAAAATACTTTGGAGATAGGTTAATTTGAAAAGTTTTGCGGTATTTATGATAATATCCAATTTGATCGCATTTTTCACCTTTGGAAATTCATAATAAATTCGTTTTAAATCCAAATATTATGTGCGATATACCATTGGAAAGCTATTGACCTTTAGTTTCTGTGAAAAATATTTGAAAAATGATATGGTGCTCTGGTTTCAAAGTCAACTTTTGGTCAAACTGGTCAAACTTGGGATTCCCGAGAAGTTCTTGAAACCTCTGGGAGCTCCTAGGAGCTGACGTTTTCGTTCTATTTTCTTTTAAAACTCATTTTAGTATTTCCCACATGATCTAGAATGATCTTGGAACTTTTCGACGAATTTGGATGATTTCGGTCAAACTTGGTCAAACTGGTCAACGGGGACTTTCTGGGAACTTTCGGGACTTCCTGGGGTCTCTGGGAGCCGACGATTTCATCCGGTCATGCTTTTGAACTCATTTTATTGCTCTTCTTATGATGTATCGTGTTTCCAGAACATTTGGTCTGAATTCGGGAGCGTTCAGTCTTTCAGGGGTATTTTGGTCATTCTGAGCATTTTGAGAGATAAAACTAACTCCCAGGAGTCCTTTTTGAGTCTTTTCGATCATTGTGAACCACCAAGCTATGGATCATTGTGAGGCAACGCATGTCGCAAGCGAGTGCCAAAGCTTTGAAGAGACAAGTGTTTTTGGAGGCTATAGATTTTGGATAAAAGCATTACAAAGATGTAATGATAGAAACATGATGCTGGGGCTAGGGCTGGTCGTACTCTTTGTGAGCTGCCTCCCAAGGAGAATCAGACCAAGACATAGTTCGGGGCACAAAGGAATAGATCACATATGCACATACACAACAATCAGGCAGATGCTATGATATAAGAATGATATGCAATGCGTGGAAGTGACATGATTGCGTCCTAAGTCCTATTATGTTTAGTGTTCTGATCTTAGTATGAGCTGGTGTTGTGGGGTGTGTGCCACTTCGAGTGGACTTATGACATGCTAGTGTCTCCGACTGTGATGCAGTGGCTAACTTAGATAAAGACATAATGGTTTGGAAGACTCTAGGTCCCAGGGCAAACTTCTTTAATTCCGAGACACGTGCTTTGTAAGTGAAATGGATCAGACGCAAGGGTTTAGAGGATGACAACTAAAGGTGATCGAGGGATCTTGTGATAACCGATAAGTGTGAAAGCTATGATAATGGACAAATGAGAAAGCCCATGAGAATTAGGAGGTACAGAGTCGTGGAACGACGGTGCTCGTCTTTGAAATCTGAACACGGGTGATGTTCTGGTTGTTCCTGATGACTGATCTTCGGCAGTCGGTTATGCTTTTGCTGCTTTCTGCTAGGGATAGTGGGAACTAGTATCCTTCCGTATTTATCCTCGGGGGATGGCGTAGGACTCTCAGAGCATTTCTCTTTTCTTGAGCGGGAACTAGGACCCATCTCTGAATCTCTCACGGTTGATCAAACCTTCTGGTGATCAATCCAAGAAGGCCGATCGGAGCCTCCGAGAGCTAGTATCTCTCTTTTTGTCCTCAGGGGATGGTGTAGGACTCTCGAAGAATCTCTCTTAACTGTTTCTTAATCAGGAACCAATACCCATCTTTGAATCTCTCACGGTTGATCAGATCTTTGCAATGGTCGGTTCGTAAAGCAGATTCGGGCCTTCAGGAGCTGATATCTTTTTATTTCTATCTTCGGGGGATTAACTAAATCTAATGGGGTTAAAATGGATCTACTATGGATAAAACCTCAGAAATCTTGACTAAAATGGGCCACCGGGGCTAATTGGGAGCACAAACTGGCTAAAACGGGTCAGAATGGGCCGAAATGGGCTGAAATGGAGAGAAGCGGGGCCCGTAGGGGGTAGTAGTGCGATGGCACTGGACCACTGCTACGACGGTAATTGGCCAGTGCTGGCGGCACTGGGTGGCCAGACTCCATTGGTGTATATCTTGGGTTTTTGGGCATTTTAAGCTCATTTTTGGCCATTTTTGAGCGTTTTTGCAGCCAAAATCCGTCAAAACGCAGCTTGTGCACGCTCAAGTGAGTAATCTTTCCCCATAATTAGAATTTTTATTGGGGTTTTTACATTTTTCAAAATCTCAAGAAGAAAGTTGAGCTCCCATTATTATTTTTTTTTTACAAATCCATGGCTTTAAGTTCAACGAGGCCGTCCAAGAAGGCCAAGGAACGTACAAAGACCGAGAGTCAACCTTCGGAGTTGGTTTTATGCGATCCTCAACGTCACCTTTTGGCCGCGGCTCTAGTTCATCAGGTATGTGAAGCTTTCGGTAGTTCGGGACTATTCCCGTGCATTGTGCTATTTTGTGAGCAGTAGTGTGCATTTAGAGATCGTTAGAAGTTCGATTTGTGCTCAAATGTTGTTTTTGTGAAGTTTGGAATTTGGGCTGTGAATAGTGATTTTGTGCTTTGTTGTTGCCGTTTTTGATGTGTACAGGTGCCGGAAGTGACATTGAAGGGCCATGGTAGTCTTGCTCATGCTTTCCTGTGGTATACCCAACTGTCACCCACCGTTAAGTAGATGGTTGATGATTCAGGTTTTGGCAGCTTTGTCCGTCTGGTTTCGAAGAGTACCCTGGCCCATTTCTATGGTCTTGCTAAAAGGTGGTGGGACACGACTAAAACCTTCCATCTTCTATTCGGTGAGATGACTATGACACCTTTTGACTTCTCGATGATTACCGGCTTGAGGGTTGGCAGGAAGTACCTAGTCTTGGATTACTTCTATGAGATTGACCCTGAAGCTATAGAGATGCTGATTGGGGTTGTTTCCCCTAATTTGGAGAGGCACTGGTTCCCTTGTGGCTGGCTTTATCGGGCCTATGGAAGTGGGGAACACACTCTGAATGACTGGCAGTTGTTACGGGCCTTCCTTCTGTATGGTCTTGGCTATTCAATTTTTGCTACACGGAATGACCAGGTGAGCCTGCGGCTCCTTACTTGCTTGGCGACCATTAATGAGATTCCATCCTATGATTGGGGCGGTGCTACCTTGGCCCACCTTTGTAAGCACATGGACAAGGTCTCCCGTGGTGGCATAAAATCTACTTGAGGATTCTGGCAAGTTTGGGAGGTATGTTCTGTGAGTTTTTCTTATTGTTTGGCCGTTTCTTGTTTCTGCTTTCTAACTTTTTCTTTCTTCTTGTGTAGCTCTGTAGCTTTGAGTATTTGAAGATGCTGGCCCCTACCCCTGCTGACGAGTCAGGTGAGGATGAGGATGGCATGGCTCCTATGCTTTTATTTCCTCGGGGCCTGAGGCGGTGAAGAGACATTGTCGGAGTCAAAAGCGGGGCCCATCAAATTATCCTTTTGAGGAACTTTTTATCTGAGCTGACGATTGCCAGTGTTGACTGGATGCCTTTGGAGGATGTTTCTTATGCGGTTCCTGAGGAGATTAAAGCGGTTAGGCCTCTTGCTTCTTGTCGCCTCTTGATGGGGAGCACCGACGGCAGGCAATGGTACCTTGGCTAGCGAGTATCCTGGCAGGCGATCAGTAGCATGAGGTATTTTGATCCTCATATTCCTCCTATGATGGATGTTGGTGACCTTTCTAGTGCCGCTCTATTAGCAGCCTTAGCTGGCACGAATGTTTGGGGTTACATCCGCTCCGAGACTGGCTATGAGACATATTGTGGTCGCTTCCTGATGCCGAATTTCTGACTCCTGGATGTGAGTCTTTTTACGCTTTTGTCTCTATTCATCACTTATGTTTTTTACGCATCTTTTCCATAACTTGTTTTATGCCTACAACTTCACAAGATGTATAGGAGACAGGTTCTCCCAGCTTTTGATCGTATCCCTCCTTTGGATTGGACCGTCAATGTTCTAGGTGCCGATGGTTCTCCGCAGGTCATGGAGCTACCCTACCCAGCCAACGAGCATCCTCAATGTTCCCTAGAGTTACGCTAAGGAGGGTCACACCTTGGCAGCTAGCTTACAGTCCTTGGTCCTTATGCGAGACCACCAGGTACGCCTCTAATTATGTGTTCCTTAAGGTTATAAGGTTCTAACCCTAGATTTTACCCTTGGTAGATGGACGGTATGCGGCAGTTTGCCACCAGTCAAATGGCGTCCATGGTAAGTTTCTAACTCGACTCTTTTTTTTGTACTTTTGTTCTCTCTTAACTAATTGCTTTTATTTTGTGTGTGTAGTGTCGAGGAGGTAGTGCTGGCTCGTTGAGGACCAGGCCAAGGTGTAGGGGTGGCAGGAGGAGGCCATCGCCGACGTACACTCTGGGTAGTCCGACAGAGGATGAAGAAGAGGAGGACTAAAGCCTTCTAAGCGGGGACTTTGTTTTGTCTCCATTTCATGTCTTTGATTGGGTTGTACTAGTGAATAATGTGTAGGATAAAGGCGCAGTTGTGTGCATGCTTTGGTTGGTGGTTGTGTGACGATATATGTGAACTGTGATTCTGTGATTGTTAATGTTACTGCGATGAGCAGCTTTGTGATAGTCAGTGTGTTTGCCTTGCAGGTGGGATAGTTCGTGAAATGGGGAGGTGCTACCAAAATTTTGAATTTTGCTAGAGCCGCGACAGAAAATATGGCATTGTATGATCCTGCTCAACTCACGGCTTGGCTAAACATCACGATTGGTGTGGAGCGTATCAACCTTTTTAGCTACGGCTTGATCGAGCTATTCTCTCTTCATTACATGGCTCTGGACACTGAGTTCTTACGTTCTGCTATTGCCCACTGGGACACGATAAATCATGTCTTCAATTTTAACGACCTGAAGATGTGTCCAATGTTCGAGGAATTTTGTGCTATCATCGGCTTTGATCCGGGTTCAAACTTGATCCTTCCTCTTGACAATACTCCTAGTCCTACGCATGGCTTGGCTGAATTCCTAAACTATTCAAACACCGCCTCTCGCCGACTGATTCAAGGTGAAGTCCGCAACATTCACGGCTTGGATGAATTACTAAACTGTTCAAACACCGCCTCTCACCGACTGATTCAAGGTGAAGTCCTCAACATTGCTTCGGTTATTGCCTGTTACGCTGATCCAGGAGATCCCAGCATATATGACGCTACTCGTGGGGCCACTCTAATTTTGTGCATGACCTCGCACTTTTTGTTTTCGAGTTCTTCTAGCAACTTGGTGCATGTGTGCCTTGGACTGAAGGGGGTAGGAACCCCATGGCTATAGTTCTAGGTGTAACTTTGAATGGTTTGGATCGTGCTTCAACCAAGGAACTTTCCTTCTTTCCAGGGCGCCTTTGGTGTTACAGCCTTGTCTCTACGAGCGCCTTTAGTTATGGACTGGTGGTGTGCCGCCAGTTTACTTCCGCAAGGCTGTGCTTCATTCTCATTTCACTTCTGCAAATTGGGTTAGTATGATGGGTGCTTTATCTGAGGCCGACATTTGCTGGATTGTGGGGCGTTGGGGCCTCCATGCTGTGACCACCAGCCTTAGGGATTACCAGCGAGTGTGGTTGATGGCCCTGAGAGAGACTTCTTTCTATCATCCTCGCCGATTGGCCTGACAGTACGGGCGAGTTCAAGAGGTCCCCTAGGGGTTTATTGAAAGGGTCTTTGCTTCTAAAGTCAGAGCTGTTACTATTGCTGCTTTCATCAGTGGATGGGTTTGCCGAGTAAAAGCCTACCTTTAAAGATCTTTAAAGACACAAAATTAAAGTAGATTTTACTGATTCTGCTTCTTTCCTCCAAGTGTCTTTGATATTTGTGATTGCTTTCTGAAAGAACTTTTTGTGTTTTCATTTATCCCTGCTTATATAATATTCGAAGTTTGTTTATCGGTGAACCTTGGTTAGTTGGAGAACCTTATTTTATGCATTTGGCTTTCTGAAACATTTGTAGTACAATTTTGATCAGATATTTTCTTTTGGTACTTGTTTGGGCATGCTAGGACGATTTGAGGCAAACGAGGTGGGTGGCCGAAGTTTGCCCCTAGTTTGGGATATGTATGGTTGTGAGGCAAACCAGGTAGATGACCGAACGGGGAAATTGGTCGAGCGTAGTTCAGGGCGAGGCTTGAAGGAAATTGGTTTGGGGAATGGTCAAGCATAGTTCTTTTTTAGGCGATCCATGTTGATTGGTTCTTTGAATTCGATGCCATCGAGGTCCATCGGGTAGGTTGCTCCTCCGGAAAGGATAGCTTTGACGATATAATGGCCGACCCATTTGGGTTTGAACTTTCCGCGTGGATCAAAGGACAGGGCTCACAATTCCTTAAGGACAAGGTCACCCTTGACAATTTTCCTAGGACGAACCCTTTTGTTGAAAGCACGGGCTATCCTCTTTTGATAGATTCGGACATGGTCGGTCGTGGCTAGGCGCTTTTCATCTATGAGAGCCAACTCTTCGTATCTTTCTCTTAACCAGTCAGATTCTGAAATTTCACATTCTATCATCACGTGCAGGGACGGTAGTTCTATCTCGACTGCAAGTACTGCTTCCATTCCATATACCAGTGATTAAGGAGTTGTTCCTGTAAACGTCCTTATCGATGTTCTGTATCCCCAAAGTGCAAATGGTATCTTTTCGAGCCAGTCTTTGTAGGTATCGGCCGATTTTTGCATTATGGCCTTGACATTCTTGTTTGCAGCTTTGACTGCCCCATTAGTTTGCGGCCTGTTTGGTGACGATTTGTGATAAGTGATTTTGTATTCCTCAAACAGATCCCTGACTTCAGCTTTGAAATGACTACCATTATCTGAAATGATATCATGGGGGACTCCATAGCGACAGATGAGGTTCTTCTTGATGAACTTGGCCACTTCCTTGGCCCCCAACTTGCTGTAGGATGCGGCTTCTACCCATTTTGTGAATTAGTCATGGCCACCAAAATGTATCGGTTCCCATTTGCGACCTTTGGGACAATTTCGCCAATGTTATCGATTCCTCAAGTCGAGAATTGCCACGGGGAGGTCATACTATAGAGCAGAGATGGTGGTATATGCATCATGTTTGTGTGGATCTGGCACTTGTGGCCCCTTTCTCACGTATTCACTACAATCTTTCTCCAATGTCATCCAGTAGTACCCTTGTCTTACGTTATTTTTGGCTAGCATGTGACCATTCATGTGTGGACCGCACACCCCTTCGTGTATTTCTTCCATCAATCTTCTGGCACACTTTCCGAACAAGCAAGTTAGATTGTGATCAGTGTACCCTTTCTTCAATAATTTTCCCCCGCAAATGATGAACTGTGCTGTGAACCTTTGAATTGCTCTTTTGTCTTTCACGGAAGAATCTAGGGGATACACTCCCTTTTCTATGAAGTTCCAAATATCTTGGTACCATGGTGTTTCGTTCTCTTCTTCTTCGATCGTGACGACCATGTTGAATGAAGGCTCATATCTTTGCTCAATTACCAAAGGCATCATCTTGACTCCTACAGGAATTTTGATCATTGAGGCTAAGGTAGCCAACAAATTTGCTAGCTGGTTCTCTCCCCTAGGCAAGTAGAAGAATGTGATGTTCTTGAACTGTGTCTTGAGTCCATCGAGATGATCATGATAGGGCTTCAACCTTTCTTCTTTCACATTCCATTCTTCTCTAGCTTGTGATATAATGAGGTTTGAATCTCCAAAGACATCCAACTTCTGAACTTTCTATTCTATGGATGCTTCCATCCCTAGAATGCATGCCTCGTATTCAGTAGTGTTTTTGGTGGAGTTATAATTAAGCTTGACTGCCAGTGGGGTATGGTCCCAATTTGGTGACACTAGAATCATTCCTACTCCGTAGCCTTTCATGTTAGCTGCTCCATCAAAGTACAACTTCCACTGTTCTTCTTTAATTTTCATGATATTCTCGTCCGGGAACAGAAAATCTCCATTTTCTTCAGAGTCAATGGCGTGTTCAGCAAGATGTTCTGCTATAGTTCTCCCTTTTACCGATTTGCTTGTCATATACTTGGTATCGAATTTGGACAGTAGAAGTAACCAACGGGATACACGACCGGTCAGGGCGGGTTTTTCGAGGAGGTATTTTAGAGGATCCATGCAGGATATGAGCACAAGTAGGAAGGCCAGTATGTAGTGCTCAATCGGCGAGTGCACCAAACCAAGGCCCAACATGTTTTTTTGAGGGTAGAGTAGTTGAGCTCATACCAAGTCATCCTGTTGCTAAGGTAATATATGGCTTTTTCGGAGCGGCGTTCTTTTCCTTCTTGGGCTAGCATGCATCCCATGGCATTCTCGGAGACAGATAGGTCAAGAAGCAAAGGCTTATGAGGGGTTGGCTGTGAAAGGACGGGTGGTTTTTGGAGGTAGGTTTTTATTTTGTCAAAGGCGACTTGGCATTGGTCGTCTCATTGGAACTTTTCTCCTTTCTTTAGCAGTCAGAACAAAGGATCAAATGTGGTTGTGAGCTTGGAGATGAAACGGCTAATGAATTGGATTCTCCCGAGGAATCCTCTCATTGCTTTGATTTTGGAGGGACCCACTTCTATCCCCCTTTGTGTGATGAGGAAACTTAGGAGCTTTCCAGAGGTCACACCAAAAGTGTATTCCTTTGGATTCAACCTCATCTTGTACTTGCGCAATCTTTCAAAAAAATTCTCCAGTGCCACCAAGTGCCCTTCTCTGTCCCTGGATTTCACGATCATGTCATCTACGTGCACTTCTACTTCCTTATGAATCATGTCATGCAGCAGAGTGGTGGCAGCTCTTTGGTAGGTTGCTCCAACGTTCTTGAGTCCGAAAGGCATTACCCTATGACAATAGGTTCCCCAAGGTGTGGTGATTATCGTCTTTTCCTGATCTTCTGGCGCCATTAGAATCAGATTGTACCCTGAGAAGCCATCCATAAATGACAGTAGCTCATATCCTGTGGTGTTATCCACTAAGACATCGATGTGGGGAAGCAGGAAGTCATCCTTAGGACTGGCTTTGTTTAGATCACGTAAGTCGACGCACACACAAACTTTTTCATCTTTCTTGGGGACTGGCACGATGTTGGCGATCCATTCCGGATACTCAGTAACAATGATGAACCCTGCCTTGAACTGCTTTTCTACCTCTTCTTTGACCTTGAGTGCCCATTCTGGTCTCATGCACCTAAGTTTCTGCTTGACGGGTTTAGAATTGGGAAGGAGGGGAATGCCATGTTGGACGATGTCAAGATCGACCCCAGGCATATCCTCGTAAGACCAAACGAAAACATCTTAAAATTTTTTTAGCAAGAGAATCAATTTTTATTTTTCTTCTTTATTAAGTGTTGAGCCGATTTGCACAATTTGTGGATTATCTTTTTCACCTAGATTAATTGATAAAGTATCTTCGATTATTTCATAAGCAGGTGGTTTTTCAATTAGTTGCTTAAGTTCAATTGGGAGATCCTCGAAGGGATCTGTGCATTCACAAGTATTAGACACAGAGGACAAAGCATAATCGTCTTTCATTTCATTCATGACAAGTGGAGATATTACATTAGACAGTGGTGGGCTTACAGCAGTCGAATCTTATACAGACTAGATAATTGGGAGTACAGACTCTGGGGGAACAGGGGATAGGGAGACACAGACAGATGACTCTACAGCCTCGTTGCCCAGACCCTCCTCAATTATCATCTTGGCTCTTTTCCCTCTTTTCTTCATTCTCTTTAGCGAACTCTTCCCATATTTTCTCGATGGCTTCAGTGATCTGATACTTCATCCAGTCATCCTCCGGGGGTGTTTTCACAACTTCTTCGGGATCGAACGGATCTTGATAGGGGGGCCTTTTACAGTCAGCGAAGATTTCAAGCTCGAGGTGCCCTTTTTCCAGTGGCCTAATGGGTCCAAGGTTCTGGGAACCCAAAGTAGGGGAAATCATCCCCTTCTTTGATGAATTGCCCATTCAAGGTTTTGCGGTATGGTGGGAGACACTTCACTCTTTTCTTCCATGGCCTCTATAGCTCGACGTCTTCTTCAGTGGGCTTGTACCCCAACCCAAAAGTGCCTTATTGCCCTTTGACCCGAGGTAACCCACGAATCCCTTGCTGGCGTCGGCCCAATCCCATTCCAGGGAAGTAGTTTATTTTGCGGACGATGTTCACAATTGTAGAGTGGATCTCGGGGAACCTGTCTTCATCATTGATCATGTGGACTTCTTCCATGAAGAATCCCCTGATTTTTCCTTCTTCTAGATCAGGTATTTGGATTTCAAAGATGGGAGCATAGTTTGGAAAAGCTTCATTACCCCAACTATTGCCGAGGATGATTTTTACCTCCTTCTCATGAATGTACTTGATCATTCGATGTACAGTGGATGATACAGCTTTGTTGACATGCAGCTAGGGCATTCTGATCAACAAATTGAATGAGGCAGGTATGTCCATAACTTGAAAGATTTCAGTGCTAACCAAAGGTCCTACCCGGATTTGGAGAAAAACAGTCCCCATCACATTTCTCTTGGTGTTATCGTAGGCCATCATGGATTGCACAGATGGTGTGATGTCAAGGATGTTGACCCCCAAGGCGGTGGTAGTCCTTAGAGCACAAACAATTAAGGCGGAGCCTGTATTGACTAGACAGAATGACACTTGCTGTCCCTTATATCCAACAGCGATGTACAAAGCTTTGTTATGTGTAGACCCTTTCCGGCAGCAAGTCTTCATTAGAAAATTTAATGATTGGGTCAGGGGTGAGTGCGCCCAAGAAAGCCACCATGTCTTCCGGTGCAGTGTCGATGGGGACCTCAATTCCAGCCAAGGCATTCAACACAGCTTGCCAATGCTTGTAGGATGATACCATGATGTCCCACATTGAGAGATGTGCTTGAGTATTCTTCAACTGCTTTATTAACTCATTGTCTTCTTCGATGATCTCATCCATTTTTCCCTTCCCCTTGTCTTTGACTGGAATTTTTTTGTTTGCTTCAGTGGTAGGCTGCGGAGGCTAATAATGATGGCCTGACCTAGTCAGATGATCAATTTCGACAGGAGTGGGCCCTTCTACAGTCCCATCTTCTTTGAACTAGTCTTAATCTGTTCCCACAAATGGTTTCTCTGGTTCATTCCAGATAGAAGCATTGCTTTCATTATCAGGATCATACCATTTGAGGTCCACTACCCCTAGATCGTGTTCTTCCAAGAAGAATAGATCTTGCTCATCAGTCAGCTGTTGCTGCCAGTCATCATCCCCTCCACAAATTTTGGGATGTCAATGAGGGGTAAAGGTTGACCTAAGGGGGTGATATAGGTAGCATAGTTGCAGGATACATGGTTGGACTCAATGTGGCTGATATTTTGGTGGTTTGGTAGAGGATTTTAAGTGATATGGGGCTGCTTTGGAGGTGGCTCAATGATATTCTCGTCAATGAGGTCTTGGATATCATGGTGAGGCGCATGCAATCATTAGTGTTGTGGCCAGGGGCTTGGTGTTAGGTGCATCTTCTGGACATGTCGCAGTTCAGCGGGAGCGGGGTATTTCAAGGCTGAAGTAGTTGAAGGTGGCCCTTTTTATGGAGGCGATCTAAGGCTGAGGAGAGGGGGATTTCTAATTTGGCAAAGTTGCGAGAAGGCTTCCTCAGGAAAGGGAGATTGGAGGAGTTAGCTTGGTTGGGAGGTTGGTACGGCCTAGGAGGATAAGCCATAGGTTAACTGCTAAGGGCATTGACATCCGGAGGGTTCCGGGAGTAGTTGGGCCTTTTTGACTGACTCGTAGGCTCTTCTTTTTTAATCTTTCCTTCCCTTATGGCGTCTTCGATTCGAGTCCCAACTTTAAACAATTCCTCAAAGGTGGAGATGGACTGGTAAAATAATTTATCATGGTAGAGCGGCTGCAGATTCTGGATTAGCATCCTTACCTGTTCCTTTTTAATCGGCCGGTGGGTCATTTGGGCTACTTTATTCCTCCATCTGCTAAAAAATGTGGTGAGTGATTCAATGTTGTTCGGCCGAGTTGTTTCCAAATCTCTCATAGTGACATCAAGTTCTTGGTTGTAGGAATAGTGATCAACGAATACCCAAACTGTGTCTTCCCATGCCCGAGTTTTGGAAGCTTCCAAGGTAAGGAACCATGACAGTGCAGACTTTGCAAGAGTTTTTTGGGAACAATATTGCAATGTGCTCATGACTGTAGCCCATTGATTGAAAAATGTTCATACACAACTTTACATGGCTCTTCAGATTTCCGGTTCCATCAAAACGATCAATGGCAGACATCTTGAAGTTTTCCGGCAGCTTCAGCTTAACAGGCTCAAAAAGTCCTTCCAAGTCTAGCATGTAATCATCAACCCCTTTAGTCTTCCTCAATATGCTTTCCAGCTTATCGACTTTGTTCATTTTTTTTTTAAACTTTTTTTCATATGTGGGCAGCGGGGCCCCTTGAAATCAGTCTTCTTCTCCATTGTTCTTGGGATGCGGTACGAATCTGAATGGTGGTGGTGGGAACTCTGGGGGACACTACTGCTACTACTGTTTTAGTTCTTCCATAAACATCATGACCTGGACCAGGCTGTCGGATTGCTGGTTTATGGTGGCTCTCAATTCGGTGACCTTGTTTTCTAGCTCTTCATGATTCATGCTGAAATAACTTGTTGGGCTGATTCTGGCCAAACGATTATCTGAATTTCTGACCCAGGATGAAGATCCCAGTTTTCGGCTTTGGGAATCTATAGTGACCCTACAGATTCGAGAGAATTTGTATTAGATTCTAACAGTGATGACTTTAGATAGACAAATGATAGCGATGTTAATAGACGTGGACTGGATTGTGTACAGCTTGACTGAAATAGTGCGTGCAGACCGATAGGAATGGTGCATGCAAATGAGACAAGCACGCGGATGTCAGCCCTAATCTATATGATGCTCCTATTTTTAACAGATAGCAATTAAACAAATAATGTCCTAACCATATAGAGTGTGCCAACTTTACTTTCCAGTATGATCACCAAGGAATAACAGGGATTTCTAGGGTTTATAAAGGCTTCTAGGAGAGACTGGGCATTTCTGGTTGGTTTAGACAGAGTTTTGGAGAGAAACTGGCATATCTGGGCATTTCTAGTTGGTTTGGACAGAATTTCTTGGAGAAACTGGTTAATATCTGTGATATTTTGACAGAGTTTTTGGGAGAAATAGGTTACATCTGGGATATCTCGATAGAGTTTTTTTGGGAGAAATAGGTTATATCTGGGATATCTCGATAGAGTTTTTAGGAGAAATAGGTTATATCTGGGATATCTGGACATAGTTTCTGGGAGAAAAAGGTTACTACGGTTATATCTGGGATATCTGGACAGAGTTTCTGGGTGAAACAGGTTGATACGGTTATATCTGGGATATCTGGACTGTCCATGATGGAAAGAACAGGGAAAGCTCTTACATGTTCTTTCCACCATATCAAAAGATCCAAATTTATCATTTCCTCGGGAGTTAATCGGTTGTCCCACTCGGTTTCTCTATACTTATTTAATTCACCAAGGATGTTAGAACTACTTACAAATGATTGAGTAGGACCCTTTTGTTTCTTTCGACAATTCAGAAACCTACTCGCATATGAACTACCTGATGCTCCCGAGGTTAACTCAACAGTAGGAGTAGAAGAAGAAGTAGTACTTTCTTTATTTGCATATTTTTCATAGTAAATACGATGTAAAGTTTCCAAAGTATTTTCCATTTCAGAATTAGTTATTACTAAACCAGGCTCACATTCTGGCCCTTCCAACAATTCAGATATTTGTTTAACCACTTCACAAACACCATCAAAATTGAGTCTAGGATCCAAGATTGCATATAAGTAAAATATAGGTGGAAGGTCAGACCAATATTTTTTAAACTTTTTTTCCATATCCTTGCAAATCTCAATAAAAATAGAATTTTTTTTGTTTATAAAAATTAAATGCATGAGACATATTAAGTAATTCCATAGGAAATAAACAAGAAGTGGAATAGTAAACACCAGAAAGATTATTTGTAGCCTTGTAAAACATCTCTAAAAATCCATGAAATTCAAATGCCATATCCCAATCATGAGAAGTCAAGCCGAGTGATGGATAATTAACATTAATAAATTAAGTAATAATCCCACTATACTTTTTACAAGATTTTATCATAAGAAAAATAGAACTCCAACGAGTTTTAATATCCGTTTGCAATTTACAAGGATTAAGACGATTTTGTTTACAAAGATGAAGAAATGCTTGTACACGAGTAGGCGTTGCAGCACAATAGACCACTGCCTCTCTAACTTTAGATATCTGATTATTAATTTTTGATAATCCATCTTGGATTATCAAATTAATGATATGACATACACAATGACCATGGAATAATTTTCCATTCATGATTGGTTGTAGATGATCTATGAACATATTAATAGCACTTGTATTAGCACTAGTGTTGTCAAAAGTAATGCTCATAATTTTTTTCATAGTATCATACTCATGAAAAACGTTAATTATATAATTATTGATATTTTCACTAGTATGAGGATAGTCTAATGCGCGAAAAGCCGTCCATAAATCAGAAGTTCATGCAATTTGCATATTAAAAGTAGAAAAGTCATGAATTAAATTTTTTTTGGTTTGTTGAAAAACAGATTGTATATCACTTCTAAGGGTATTTCTAGTAATAGGTTGGTAGGCGGGTTGTAAAAAAGTTTGAATAAAAAGTGTAAAACACTCTTGTTCAACCAAAGTAAAAGGCATATCGGATGCACAGACAAATCTTGCCATGCCTTCCCTCATTTTTTTTTGGTTATAAAGAAAAGTTCCATAACTTGTGCCAATAGAAGCAGAAATTTGGGATTATATTGGGCCGCCCGCTTCGGCAGTACCGGCCTCCCATGCAAGACTATGTTTGCTAACGACGTGCCTTTTAAGTGTGTTATTTCCACCACCTTTATAAGAAAAATCTTGTTTACATATGTTACAAATTGCTTTAGATTTATCCTCAGTTTTTGTAAAAAATTCCCAAACTTTTAATTTTAATTTTCTTTTAGTGGTGGTGGGATTTGAAGAAGTTTGATTAGACCCCGTAATTTCGACTTCATCATCATCCTCATCCAATTCCAAATCATTAATCTCATTTCTTTCCCCATAATCTAAATTTTTAAAGTCATAAGTTGGCCCTTCTCTATTTTTTGAAGATCTTGAACGAGATGCCATTTTTTTTTTTTTGAAAAAGAAACAAAAAAGTAGGGGAAAGAAATATAAAAGATTTAAAATAACAACAATTAAATAAGAAATAAGTGAAACAATAAATAAATTTACCTCAAATTATTATAGAAGAAGAAGAAGTGAAGAACTATGAATAATAAATATACTTGATAGTTGTAGTCTTGTAGAAGTGGAAGTGCTAGAAGATTTTGAATCACCAACTTGAAGTTTGAACTTGAATCACCAATTTGTAGTCTTGTAGAGAAGTAACTAATTAAGTAGAGAGAAAATAGATAGATAATTGATTTTGCATTTGGTATGAGAAAATATGTTGTGGGAGTCTTGGTATTTATAGAAAATGGTTTAGGGGTTTCTAAAATAATTTTTACATTTTTACCCCCAAAACTAGGCGTTTTAGAGCCGTTAGAGGGTAAAAAGTGGAAAAAATTTTGGAAAAACCCCAAAGTAGCCATTGGGCACCGGGCGGGCCAACCGGGCCGGGCTTCGGGCCGGACCAGGCCACAACGGCTATAAATATCTTAGGTTTCGGGTCGGGCCGGACTTCGGGCTAGGTGCCGGGCCGGGCCGGGGACACTAAATAGAGTGTCCGCCCCGGACCGAATGTATAGGGCAGGGCTTAGCGGGCCGGGCCTCGCCTGGGGCCGGGCCGGGCTTTTGACCCGAAAAAAGCAGGCCGAGCCGGGCCAGGCTCGGGCCAACCCGACCCAATTGACACCTCTATCTGGCCAGTTTCTGGGAGAAAGAGGTTGATTTGGCGGGAGCATGTGATGATGGTGATCATATTGTCTAGCAGATTTTCATACTCCTATATCTTAGGACCGACAAACAAGGTTTGTGGTGTATATCTTTGAGAGCATGGAGCAGACATCCTTGTCATGGCGCCTAGGTAGGTCACTCAATGTGATCAAATGTGAGTGATTGCCTTGGGAATCATAAGAAAGAGGTTCTACCTCATGCCACATAAGCGTCTACATCGCGCAGGTAATCCCGTCAGGGCATACAGTAGTTATATCACATTGTCCCATCTGAAAAGATAAATGAACAGTCCTATGAAAGGTTCTGTAGGAATCTATATGGAAAAGCGGGGTTTAGTCAGAGAGGGTCCATTGACGAGAGTTCCAACATACCGTCAGAGAGACAGTGTAGTGGTTTTTACTCTTTTTGATATACCTTGGAAGGTACAGTATCAACAGTGACTTATGCCCTGGCACAGCAAGACTTGAACAATGTCAACGCCGCATTTCAGACACAGTCGGAGGGGGAAAATACAAGAGTGCAATCCGGTGAACCAGACATAGTAAAAAGATGATTTTAAGGATGCTTCTTATGAGTCAAACCTCTGTATTATTTTATTTTGAAAATATATGAATCCCCAGTGGAGTCACCAGATTGTGGACACGCGGAATCACTCATCTACTCATTTTAGTTTTTTTTTTGGTTTGAGATTGTTTTGAAGAAAACAAGGGAAAAAAAGGGGTCTGTTGAAAACATATACAGAGTCCCCACTTGGTCTTTTGGGAACCAAAGAAACCCAATTTGACTCACCCAAACAGATAAAGGGCATTGGCCTTTCATAACCAAAGAACTTGGCTCGGGGTTTTGGTATCAGAGAGGAAGGAGCCTTTGTCACGGATAAAACACCCTCAACTAGTCCCGTCTCTCGATGGGCCTCAATTAGCATCCAAATAATCATCTTATATTCTGGTTGGTTCGCGCGACAATTAATACTATGATAGTATATTACTTCTCATAAGAATCTTGAAATGGAAGATCAAAAGATAAGATATCATTCATAAGATCTAAGCCAAGTACTACACAATGCAAAAGCGAAAGATCACACGAATAAACCTAGGAAAAATCATCTAATCACATATCAAGTAATCAAGTTTTCCTAATCTAAAGGGGACATGGATTCTTGAAACAAATAATCAAATAAATCAAAATATGGTTAGCAAGCTAGAATGGTGCATGTTAATATTTGAGAAAAGAAGACCTCTCAATCCCCGGGATGGATGAGAAAGGAAGAATTAATCGATGGAAAACATGAACGTATGATCAAGTTCATTCCTTGTAATCTTCTTAGATTAGGAGTCACAAAAAGCCCTAAATCTTACATGGATGCAATTTATGGTCCTAGAATGTTCAAAGGTTGTAATGTATTTGTGTAAATGGACTTTCTAAAGTGACTTAGAAGTCTAAAATATGCATGAATGCATGGGGGAAATCATCATGAGATATGTACAAATGTAGTATGAACTACTTCCTAAGAGATGAGCTAATTTGGAGCACATGTAAGCATCAAATCAAAGAATGAAAGTAAAAGAATGTTTGCTGTGAATAGTGGACAGAACAGTGACTTGATCTTGTGGAAAATTAAAAGTGGGGTTAGAAATGTTTTAAATGCATGACTTTTTTATGGAGATCATCCCTATTGTGTCTAGAACACATATGAAAAAGCCAATCCTCAATGAGTATTACAGATTGACAGAAATCATATAAACAATAGATGTTATTCAGAAACAGAGTCCGTATTGTCGACTGAAATGTTTAAAATTCTTTGAAACTGAAAACTAAACATCTAGAGGCCCATATAATACAAACAGCTCCCTAAGACATTTAATTTCAGGGAAAAAATAAGTTGGGACCACTCTTTATGGAAAAGGTTTCTTGTAAACCAAGTTAAAAGTCAACCTAGCTGCTGTGACAGCAGAGGCAGAATGTTTGGAAGGAATGTTTGGACAAAAATAGACCCCTTTCAAATGGTTTCAAGTCAAGCCAAAATCCTGGGTGTTCTATAATGAGTTAGGAAGACTTTCCAAGTGGTCTTGCATCCTTACCTTGAGTTTTGAACTCAGAAATATTCTTTGAAACTAAACAAATCACTGTTTTGAAGATTTTTTTGAGTGAAATAAGGTTTATTTCTAGGAATCCCAATATTGGGGGTTTTGAGGGGTTTTGAAATAGGGGTTTTGAAAGTACATTTTTAGCACTTAAATGGAGATTATGACCACTTGAAATATCAAAATTTGACTTCATATTAAGAGCCTCCAAGATTGATGGAGACATTGTTTTATTTTGGAAATAACCTCAAGAATACATGGGGTTGTATTGAGGTTGTAACCATCATCAATCAAACATGTTTTTGAGGTCAAGAGCTACTATTCATAAGGATTCACTCACCTCAAACTTCTAGATGATGATGAACTAGTAAGTGAACAAGAAAAAGAAAAAGAAATGAGATAAGACGAGATGAACATCAAAGTAAGCAAACAAATATTTACACAATCAATAGATGATATTCAATGATGTATTGGACTTGTAGCTTGGTGTTTCACTCATATATGGTGACATTGGACATGGAAGTAGCTTCCTCTCTCTTAAATGCTCACTAAAATGGTGGTTGGGTGTATTGAATATGAAGTAAATGGAACTAATGAAGTAAAAACAAAGTTTAGAACTCACTCTCTTATTTGGAAATCAAAGAAGGAAGCTTCTTTTCTCTCTACTCTAACCTTATCTTTACAACTTTCTCTCTAAAACTTTTCAAAGCTTGCACTTGATACACCCAAAATGAGAAGTCAAGGGGGTTTATATAGGCCAATTTGGGTTGGTTTTGGGGTTTTAGAAGTACTCCCATTGATCCCAAACATCTGTGAACATAGAACTATGTCGTTTTGGTTTCTAATAAATCAAAATGAACCCCCAAAATAAATTACAAAAATGGACCATTCTGGGGAAGAGTGTCGTGGCAGCAATGGGCCTATGCTACAGTAGCAGTGGGCCAGTGCCGCGGCGGCACTGCTCCTCATTTGTCCAGATAATTCATTTTAGGCCCCCAGAGGTTCCAGTACTCGCGAAAAGGCCCTATTTCGTCCGAATTTCACAAAAAGTTCATATGAACTCCAAACTGAGCTTGTGATATACCGTTAGAAAGGTAATGGAGTTCACTTTTCATAACAAATACTTCGAAGATAGGTTACTTTGAAAATTTTTGCGGTATTCATGATAACAGCCGATTTGATCACCTTTTTCACCTTCAGAAATTCATAATAAATTCGTTTTAAATCCAAATATTATGTGTGACATACTGTTGGAAAGCTATTGACCTCTAGTATCTATGAAAAACATTTGAAAAATGATACAATGCTCTGGTTTCAAAGTCAGCTTTTGGTCAAACTGGTCAAACTTGGGATTCCCGGGAAGTTCTGGAAACCTCTGGGAGCTCCCAGAAGCTGACGTTTTCGTTCAATTTTCTTTAAAAACTCATGTTAGTATTTCTCGCATAATCTAGAATGATCCCGGAACTTTTCGGTGAATTTTGACAATTTCGGTCACACTTGGTCAAACTTTGTCAAACCTTGGTCAAACCGGTCAACGGGGACTTTCTAGGAACTTTCGGGATTTCCGGGGGTCTCTGGGAGCAGACGATTTCATCCGGTCTTGCTTTAGAACTCATTTTATTGCTTTTCTTATGTCTTAGCGTGTTTCCAGAACATTTGGTCCAAATTCTGGAGCGTTCGGGCTTTCAGGGGTATTTTGGTCATTTTGAGAATTTTGAGAGATAGAACTGACTTCCAGGAGTCTTTTTTATCATTTTTTTATCATTGTGAACCACCAAGCCATGGGTCTCCGAAATATGATAGCCGAAAAAATGGGGTGTCTACAGGTACAATGGTCACAACCTAACTTGCTTGTTCGGGAAGAGTGCCAGAAGAATGATGGAAGAAATACACGAAGGGGTATGCGGTCCACATATGAACGGTCACATGCTGGCCAAGAAGATCATAAGACAAGGGTACTATTGGACAACATTGGAAAAAGACTGTTGTGAATACATGAGAAGGTGCCACAAATGCCATATCCATGCGAACATGATGCATGTACCGCCATCTCTACTCTACAGTATGAACTCCCTATGGCCATTCTCAACTTGGGGAATCGATATCATTGGCAAAATTGTTCCAAAAGCCTTGAATGGGAATAGATACATTTTGGTGGCCATCGATTATTTCACAAAGTGGGTAGAGGTTGAATCCTACACCAAGTTAGGGGCCAAGGAAGTGGCCAAGTTCATCAAGAGAAATCTCATCTGCCGCTATGGAGTCCCCCATGAGATTATTTCAGACAACGGGAGTCATTTCAAAGCAGAAGTTAGGGATCTGTTCGAGGAATACAAAATCACTTATCATAAGTCATCACCATATAGGTCGCAGACCAATGCGGCTGTCGAAGCTGTAAACAAGAATGTCAAGGCCATATTGCAAAAGTCGACCTATACTTACAAAGACTGGCAGGAGATACTACCATTCACGCTTTGAGGATACAGAACCTCGATAAGGACCTCTACAAGAGCAACACCATATTCACAGGTATATGGTATGGAAGTAGTACTTCTGGTCAAAATAAAGTTACCATCCCTGCGAGTGACGACACAATGTGAAATTTTAGAGTCTGATTGGCTAAGGGAAAGATATGAGGAATTGGTTCTCCTAGATGAAAAGCGCCTAGAGGCAGTCGACCATGTCCGAATCTACCAAAAGAGGATAGCCCATGCTTTTAACAAGAAGGTTCGTCTGAGGAAAATTGTCAAGGGTGACCTTGTTCTTAAGGAACTGCGAGCCCCGATCTTTGATCCACGTGGAAAGTTCAAACCAAAATGGGTTGGCTTTTTTCCGGAGGAGCAACCTACCTCATGGATCTCGACGGTGTTGAATTCAAAGAATAGATCAACATGAATCACCTTAAAAAGTACTATGCTTGACCTTTTTACCAATTTCTTTCAATCCTTGCCCTGAACTACGCTCAACCTGATTCCCGCCCGGGGATACGTAGACAACCGCATCGGTTCGGTTGTCCCACCTACCTAAAAATCAATCCACTTCTTTCTGACCATGGCCTGAACTACGTTGAACCTGTTCCCTACTCGGGGGTACGTAGGCAGACTTTCAAAAGTGAAGCAGGATGGCTCGCTAGGTCGAAAATTTGAAAGGACACCTAGACAAAAATTTGAGATAAATCCAAAGTGAGCAATTGTTTGCACCTAAAAAGTACACCTTTTTAAGTCAAAATTAGTGGAGGCCGATTAGATCTTTTTAATCGGACTGAGAGACTGATGGAAAAATTAATGGCTAAGTAGTTAGTCTGATTACAGCTCGGGTTGACTTCATAATTGGGCTACTACCTCAAAATTGACTTTAACTCCGTTAGTCCAAGTACAAACAGGTGACTTGCAACTATTGGTGCAAGCACATGTCATTCACATGGTGGGGCCATCATGACTTATATTTGGGCTATTCCTCATTTTCGGACTACCTCACTATGGCCTTTCAATTTGGACTGACAAATTTGTAATTTATCATCTATATGTGGCTCGTTAATAATTTAGGACATGTGATAGTCATCTGGTCCACGTGGGAAAAGTGAAGACTTCACATGCTTCTTCACAATCGGGCTGCCACTCCTTGACAATTGTGGTAATATACTGATATATTTCACATAGTAGGGGCCACAGTAACTATTTGGCTTTAATCAATACAGTATGGTCCTTCCATATCAGTCCGACTTTGGCCCTATTTGGGCTTCTTTCCATCAGGCAGTATATGTTTGGCTGGCAAGCAATAGTTGGCTACTTTGAAAAAGATATGGTATCATCCCTACAATTTCTCTATAATTAAGTATGTGATATACATTATCACAATGTTGATTAGGGAAGGTTATATTCACAATATTGTCACAAATGGGAAACATTATTAGGACTTGGAGGGGATAATATTTCAAGATTGGGATGATATTATTTAATATTTATGGGAAGATAACATAAAATATTATCACTTTTCGAAAGCATATCTTTTACTTGGAGGGGAAGTAAAGCGTATCAAGCCAAGATATGGACCACATTCAAGATGTATATATAGACATATATATATATATTTTTGAAGATATGGCAGCTCTTATCAGATTGAGAGGAGAAATCTGGTATTTTATACCAGATAATTATGGGAGTAAAGATCAGATATGGAAATAAACTGGTTTTTTTTACCAGATAACTATTATTCATCAGATTTCCTACCTTATTTAGAAGACCTCAAAGGCCGCTATAAATACAGCAGGCAGGCCAAGCTGCAAAGGCACCCCGCGTCACTTCGACAAAAGCATCCTAATGCATTCTAAATAGCACTCCTAGCATATTTTTTTTTATTTTCTTAAGTTCTTTTAGCTTTCAATTACATCCTTGTAATTTCTCTTTTCATTAATTAAATAAAATCCGCTTTTATTAAATTTCTTTTGTGTCTTTTCATCACTTGTATGGCTTGTGTGCTTCAGTACTACCATAAGACTTTTGGTGAGGGTACTTTCCTACTCACCTGACATAGTCGTTTTGTTAGAAGTCAGATTCATTAAGCCTTGTGTATCACTCACACAAGCACTTAGGAAATTAGTTTGCACACACTTGAACCACTATTGGTTCTGGCATGCCCGCACAAATTACAAGCAAACAGCAACAACAAAAGAGAGAAAATAGCTCGCTAGGTCACTCCACCGATGCTCAGGAAAAAATTATGAGCATATGAGAAAATTAAGTTGCGGTCCCTACCATAACCCAGAAACCACACTTCACACTAGGGGCAAATTTCGGACACCTACCTCGTTTGGCCAAATCTCTTCTACACTAGGGGCAAACTTCGGTCATCTACCTCGTTTGCTTTACCACCACCCATGCCCCATATTAAGGGGCAACCTTTGGCTACCCACGTCATTTGCCTCTAAATGCCCCAGCATGCCCAAGCAAGTACCAAAAGCAAACATCTGATAAAAATCATACTACAAATGTTTTTAGAAAGCCAAATGCGTCCAATAGAGTTCTCAAAAGTAACCAAGGTTCAACAATAAACAAACTTCGAATATTACATAAGCAGGAATAAGTGAAAACATAAAAGTTCTTTTAGAGAGCAACATAAATATCAAAGACACTTGGAGGAAGAAGTAGAATCAGATGAGTCTAGTTTTACTTTGTGTCTTTTATATCTTCAAAGGTCTTTAGAAATAGGCTTTTACTCGGCAGGCCCAGCCACTGATAAAAACATCAATAGTGACAGCCCTGACTTTGGAAGCAAAGACCCTCTCAGTAAATCCCTGGGGGACCTCTTGAACTCGCCCGTACTGCCTGGCTAATCGACGAGGATGATAAAAGCAAGTCTCTCTCAGACCCATCAACCACACTCTCGGGTGATCCCCAAGGCTTGTGGTCATGGCGTGAAGGCCCCAATGCCCTACAATCTAGCGAATGTCTGCCTCAAAAAGAGTACCCATCCGGCTAACCCAATCGACAAAAGTATAGTAGGGATATAGCATGGCCCTACAGAAGTAAACTGGAGGCACACTACCTGTCCATAACTGAAGGTGCTCATAGAGCCAAGCTTGTAACACCAAAGGTGCCCCAAAAAGAAGAAGAGTTCCTTGGTTGAAAGCATTATCAAAACCATTTAGGGTTTCAGCTAGAACCATGGCCATGGGGTTCTTACTCAATTTCAGTCTAAGGCACACATGTACCAAGTCATAAGAAGTACTCGAGAATAAGAAGTGCGAAGTCATTCACAATATCATAGCAGCCCCACAGGTAGCGTCATATATGCTGGGATTTCCAGGACTAGCGTACCGGGCAATGATGGAAGCAATGTCGAGAACCTCACCATGAATTAGTCGGCGAGAGATAATAGCGGAATCGTTCAGGTATTCAACCAAGCCTCATGTGGGACTGGGGGTATCAACAGAAGGAAGGATCAAGTCTGAATCCGGATCAAAACCAAGGATAGCACAGAACTCCTCAAACATGGGGGCATATCTCCAAGCCGTTGAAATTGAAGACATGATTTACCGGGTTCCAGTGGGCAATAGAAGCACGCATGAACTCAGTATTCAAGGCCCTCTAGCGAAGGGAGAATAGTTTGCTTATGCCATAACTGAAAAGGTTAATCCGTTCCACGCCATCTGTGATGTTCAGCCAAGTTGTGAGTTGAGAAGGATCATGCAATGCCATATTTTCTATCGCGACTCTAGAAAAAATTCAAAGTTTTGGCAGCACCTCCCCGTTTCACAAACTATCCCACCTACAAAGCAAACACACTCACTATCACAAGACTGCTCATTACAGTAGCATCAATAATCATAGAATCACAGTGCACATATATCATCACACGATCACCAACTAAAAGAAGTGCACAATCGCGCCTTCAAACCGAAAGATGTCTGGCCTAAAAGGCAAAACATCATAATACTCTATCAAAGGTGACAAATCATCCTACACATCATCCTATACACATTGTCCATCATTCACTAGTACAACCCAATCAAAAACATGAAATGAAGATAAAACAAAAGTCCCCGCTTCAGAGGCCTCAGTCCTCCTCTTCTTCGTCCTCTGTCGGGCCACCCAAAGTGTACGTTGGCAATGGCCTCCTCCCGTCACCCCTACACGTTGGCTTGGTCCTTGACGAGCCAGCACCACCTCTGTGACACTACACACAGAATAAAGTCAATCAGTCTGGAAGCAACAAAAGTACCAAAAAATAGAGTCGAGTTAGAAACTTACGAAGGACTCTATCTAACTGGTGGTGAACTGCCTCATACCATCCATCTATTAAGGGTAAAACATAAGGTTAGAGCTTCATAACCTTAAGGAGTACAAAAATTAGAGACGTACCCGGTGGTCTCGCGTGAGAACCAAAGACCGTAGGCTAGCTGCCAAGGCATGACCCTCCTCAGTATAACTCCAAGGGACGTTAAGGACGCCTGTTGGCTAGGTGGAGTACCTGCATGTGACTCATGGCATCTCCATGACTTGCGGAGAGCCATCGGCACCCAAAACATTGATGCTCTAATCCCCAAGGAGGGATAGGATCTGAAGCTGGGGGACCCAGTCTCTTATACATCTCCCAAAGCTGTAGGCAAAAGACAAGTCAGGAAAGATAAGTCCAAAAACATAAGTGACAAATAATGACAAAAACGTAAAAGAAACTCACATCCAGAAGTGGGAAGTTGGGTATCAGGAATCAGCCATGGTAGGTCTCATAGCCAGTCTCAGAACAGAAATGGTCTCAAGCGTCAGTACCGGCCAAAGACGCCAGTAAAGTTGCACCAGAAAGGTCTTCAGCATCCATCACGAGAGGAGTATGAAGAACGCGATACCTTAGACCGCCAACTACTAGTCGAGACACCCGCTCGCCAAGATACCACTGTCTACATTCGGTACTCTCCATCAGGAGTCGGCAAGAAGCAAGAGGCTTGATCGCCTGTATCACCTCTGGGGCGAGACATCGGAAACATGCTCCCAAGGTGTCCAATCAACACTGGCGACTGTCAGCTCGGATAATAAATTTCTTAGGATGACAATCCAATGGGCCCCGCTTTTGACACCAACAACATCCCTCTTCCATCTCAAGCCCAGAAGAAAGAGAGGTATAGGAGCCATGCCATCCTCGTCTTCACCCGACTCGTTGGCAGGGGTAGGAACCAACATTTTCAGGCACTTAAATCTCCAAAGCAACACTAAAAAGGGAAAGTCAGAAAATATAAACAAGAAGGGGCAAAAAGAAAAGGAAAAGTGATTGAACATACCTCCCAAGCTCGCTAGAACCCTCCAGTGGATTTGATACCGCCACGAGAAACCTCACCCTTGTGATTATAAAGATGGGCCAAGGCAGCACCACCCCAGTCATAAGAAGGAATATCGTCAATAGTCGCCAAGTAGGTGAGAAGCCTCAGGCTCACCCAGTCATTTTGTGTCGCAAAAATTGATCAACTGAGAACATACAGAAGAAAGGCCTGTAACAGCTGTCGGTCATTGAGAGTGTGTCCTCCCTTACCATAAGCCCGATAAAGCCAGCCATAAGGGAACCGATGCCCCTCCAGATTAGGAGGAACAGCCCCAATCAACATCTTAATAGCTTTAGGATCGGTCTCATAAAAATAATCCAGGATCATGCACTTCCCGTCAACTCTGAAACCGGTAATCATGGAAAAGTTGAAGGGCATCATCGTCATTTCATCGAACGGCAGATGGAAAGTATTTATTGTGTCCCACCATCTCTCCGCTGGAGCATAGAAGTGAGCCAAGCATTGGTACTTTTTGAAACCAGGCAGATAAAGTCGCCAACCCGGCATCGTCTACCATCTACTGTACGACGGGTGAAAGCTGGGTATACCATAGGAAAGCATGGGCGAGACTACCGTGGCCGTTCAAGGTCACCTCAAGCACCTGCACACATCAAGACAACAAAACTAGGCACAAAATCGCTATTCAGGACCCGAAGTTTAACTTCACAAAATCAACAAATAAGCACAAAATGAACTTCCAACGACCACTAGGCGCACACCACAGTTCACAAAACTAGCATAATGCACATAATTAGTCCTGAACTACCGAAAGTTTTACATACTTGACTCCAAGGCCGCAGCCGAAAGGTGACATTGAGGGTCATGTAAAATCAACTCCGGGGGTTGGCTCTTGACCCTTAGCCATTCCTTGGCCTTCGTAGAGAGCCTCCCTGAGCTTGAAGCCATGGATCTATAAAGAAAATGGAAGTTAAAGCTAAACTTTCTGCTTAAAAATTAGAGAAAGCTAAAACACCAATCAAAATTCCAATCATGGGGAAAGATTACTCACCTGAGCATGTACAAGCTGCGTTTTGACAAATTTTAGCTCCAAAAACACCTCAAAATGGACAAAAATAAGATTTTACAACTCAAAAACCCAAGATATACAAACATGGAGTACGGCCGCCCAGTGCCGCTATGGCACTGGCTAACTGCAGCTGCTACAGTGGCCTAGTACCACCACGGCACCACTCCATGCGGGCCCTGCTTTGCTCTATTTTAGCCCATTTTGGCCCTTTTCAGCCCATCTATTGCCCCGATTAGCCCCGTTGGCCCTTTTTTGTCAAAATTTACAAGGTTTTATCCCTAGTAGATCCAACTTATCCCCAGAGGACAGTTACAGAGACAAAACAGCTCCCGAAGGCCCGAACAAGTTTTTTTTAGAATAATCATCGCAAAAATTGATCAACTGTGAGAGATTCGAATTTGGGCCCTAGTTCCCGATCAACACTCAAGAGAGATTCTCAGAGAATCCAACACCATCCCGTAAGGACAAATACAGAATGATATCGGCTCCCGAAGACCCTAACCGGCTCTTTTGGATTAAGCCTTAGAAGATTTGATCAACCATAAGGGATTCAGAGAAGGGTCCCCATTCCTGGTCAGGAAATAGTTAAAGAGAAATTCTCAGAGAATCCAACAACATCCCCCGAGGATAAATACAGAAAGATATTGGCTCCCGGAGGCCCTAACTAGTTTTCTTGGATTGGACACTGCTAAATTGATCAACCGTGAGTGATTCAGAGATGGGTCCTGGTTCTAAATTTGAAAGATTTGATTAACTGTGAGGGATTCAAAGATGGGACTTGGTTCTAGGCTGGAAACTAAGAAGGGTTCCCGAAGAATCTACTACCTTCCCTAGCAAAAGTTTGAACTAAATTTTTGGTTTGGTCATCATAAGAACCGACTAATGTTTGAAAAACACCACCCGCGGTCTGGAGATCCTGGCTCCCAGGGCAAGCACCGCCTAGTCATAGTTAAAACTCATGACATCCAAGAATCTATGACTATCGATTACCGTCATTGCCCGTCATTTATTGTACGTTCCCTCATCTATCAATCACCACGAGCTTTCTAACCGGTCGGTCATCGTGAGCTTCCTCACTTATCGTGAGCCCCCTCACTTTGGTTATGATAAATTTTTCCAAAACTGTCAGTTATCATGAGCTCCCTCACCTGTCGCTTATCCTAAGATCCCTCACCTATTGGTCATCCTCAAGGACCCTATATCCGATCCCGTTCACTTATTAAGCGCATTTCCCGAAGCTTAAAAAAGTTTGCCCCAAGGCCCAGAGTCATCAAACACTTTGATATCTTTATCAGAATCGGCCGCTACTTAAGAGTCAGATGAACTCTAGCATAACACCAGCCCACTCGGAGTGGCACAACTCACAACACCTACTCATACTAGGATCAGAACACTAGACATGATAGGACTCATGACACAACTCATATGACATCCATGCATGATATGTCCTAGCATAGCATCTGTTTGTCTTATTATGCATGTGTGATTTGTTCCCTTGTGTCTCGAACTACGTCCTGGTCTGATTACCCCAGGGATACGTAGGCAGCTCATGTAGAGCATGACCAACACCAGCCTCAGTGTTCTTGCTTCATCCTTGCTTCTTTTACAATGATTTTATCCTAAATCTATAGCCTCTAAAAGACCTGTCTCTTCAGAGCTTTGGCACTCACTTGCGACATGCGTTGCCTCGCAAGTTCATGCCAAAGAGGGGCAAACTATAGACATCCCATTTTTTTAGGTATCAGATTTAGGAGACCCATATCTTGGTGGATCACAATGATTGAAAAAGACTAAAAAATGACACTTAGAAGTTAGTTCTATCTCTCAAAATACTTAGACTGACCAAAATGCCCCTAAAAGCCCAAAAAGTCCTGGATTTGGACCGAATGTTCTGGAAACATGCTACGTCATAAGAAAAAGTAAGGGTAAATTACACTAACCTCCCCTGAGGTTTGACGTAATTACACGGACCTCCCCTCTAGTTTGCAAAATTACACAAACCTCCCTCGAGGTTTGTAATTCGGTAACAAAATGCCCCCTCCACTAACGTTCCGTTAGTTTTTTTTACATTTGCCTCCCCTGAAAATTATAATTAGCCCCCCTATACTATAAAATTGTCATACTAAGCCCCCTTTCTCTTATATTTTTGTTTTAATTATAAAATCCCTCCTCCCTCCTACGTTTTTGGGTTAATTTTTTTAGCATTAATTTATATCTACACAAAATATACACAAAATACATATAAATAGGTCCAAAATTTTTTTTTCCAAGAACAAACCTCTGTCAAGTCCCCCTGTATTAATTTTCTAGATCTGCCCCTGCCCTTATGCTTCAAAAGTGGACACTTAAAACCCCTGTGATTGTGGACTAAAATGGAACTGTTATGTTTTCACTCAAAACTGACGAAAATTCTAAAATTGGTTAAAAATATAAACACTTAACCCATTTATGATTTCACTCAAACAGCGTTAACCCCAAAATTAACATCACAAAATGGGTTAAGTGTTTATATTTTTAACCAATTTTAGAATGTTCGTCAGTTTTGAGTGAAATCATAACAGTTCCATTTTAGTCCACAATCACAGGGGGTTAAGTGTCCACTTTTGAAGCATAAGGGCAGGGGCGGATTTAGAAAATTAATACAGGAGGGTTTGATAGGAGGTTTGTTCTTGGAAAAAAAAAATTTGGACCTATTTATATATATTTTGTGTATATTTTGTGTAGATGATATAAATTAATGTTACCAATGACCTGTTGGCCAAGTGGTAAGGAGTTCGTTCTCCTCGCTATAAATTTCACTCAAAGAGAGTTAACCCCAAAATTAACATCACAAAATGGGTTAAGTGTTTATATTTTTAACCAATTTTAGAATTTTCGTCAATTTTGAGTGAAATCATAACAGTTCCATTTTAGTCCACAATCACAGGGGGTTAAGTGTCCACTTTTGAAGCATAAGGGCAGGGGCAGATCTAGAAAATTAATACAGGGGGACTTGACAGAGGTTTGTTCTTGGAAAAAAAATTTTTGGACTTATTTATATGTATTTTGTGTAGATATAAATTAATGCTAAAAAAATTAACCCAAAAACGTAGGAGGGAGGAGGGATTTTATAATTAAAACAAAAATATAAGAGAAAGGGGGCTTAGTATGACAATTTTATAGTATAGGGGGGCTAATTATAATTTTCAGGGGAGGCAAATGTAAAAAAAACTAACGGAACGTTAGTGGAGGGGGCATTTTGTTACCGAATTACAAACCTCGAGGGAGGTTTGTGTAATTTTGCAAACTAGAGGAGAGGTCCGTGTAATTACGTCAAACCTCAGGGGAGGTTAGTGTAATTTACCCAAAAAGTAATAAAATATGTTTTAAAGTAAAATCAGATGAAATCGTCAGCTGCTAGAGACTCCCGAAAGTCCCGGAAGTTCCCAGAAAGTCCCCGTTGACCGGTTTGACCTAGGTTTTACCAAGTTTGACCAGGGTTTGACCAAAACCATCCGAATTTGTTGAAAAGTTCTGAGATCATTCTAGGTCATGTGAAAAGTATTAAAATAAGTTTTTAAAGAAAATCGAACGAAAATGACAGCTCCTGGGAGCTCCCATATGTTCGTAGAACTTCCTGGAGGTCTTTGATTTGACCGATTTGACCAAAAGTTGACTTTGAGACCTGAGCACTGCATTAGTTTTCAAACATTTTTCATTCATACTAGAGGTTAGTATCTTTCCAACGATATATCGCACATAATTTCTGGATTCAAAATCAATTTATTATGAATTGTTTAAGGTAAAAAAGATGATAAAATTGGCTTCTATCACGAATACCGCAAAACTTTTCAAAGAAACCTATCTCCAAAATATTGTTTTTAGAAATTAGACTCCAATACCTTTCCAACGGTATATCACAAGCTCAGTTTGGAGTTCGTACGCATTTTCTGTGATATTTGGACGAAATAGGTTGTTTTCGCCAATACCGGAACCTGAGGGGGCCTAAACAACATTATCTGGATGAAAGAGGAGCAGTGCCACCATAGCACAGGCCTAGTGCCACTACGGCACTCTCCTCTAGAATATTCCATTTTTGCTATTTCTTTTGGGGCTCCAAATTGAATAATTAAAAATCAAAACGACATAGTTCTATGTTAACAGATGTTTGGGACCAATTGGAGCACTTTTAAAATCCCAAACTCCCCCCAAATTGGCCTATATAAACCCCCCTTGACTTCTCATTTAGGGGGTGGAAAATGAAAGCTTAGAAAAGTTTTAGAGAGAACAGGTTTAGAGATAAGGTTAGAATAGAGAGATAAGAAGCTTCATTCTTTGATTTTCAACTAAAAAGTGAGTTCTAAACTTTGTTTCCTACTTCATTATTCCCATTTACTTCACATTCAACACATCCATTCACCATTTTGTGAGCATTTATGAGATAGGAAGCTACTTCCATGTCCAAAGTCAACATATATGAGTGAAACACCAAGCTACAAGTTCAATACATCATTGAATATCATCTATTGATTGCTATCTACATGCTTGTTCATATGTTTGTTCATCTCCTCTTACCCCATTTCTTTTGATCTATCTTATTTACTTACTAGTTCATCATCGTCTAGATGATGACATGAAGTTTGAGGTGAGTGAATCCTAATGGATATTAGCTCTTGACCTCAAAAACATGTTTGATAGATGATGATTATAACCCCAATACATTCCTATGTATTCTTGAGGTTATTTCCAAAATAAAACAAACCTTTCCAATAATCTTGGAGGTTCTCTAAATGAATTAGGGGTTGATATTATAAGGGGGTTTAATCCTCTTTAAGTGTTTAAAATATACTTTCAAAACCCTTATTTCAAAGCCCTTCTAAAACCCCCAGTATTTGGATTCTTAGGAATAAACTTTGTTTTCTTAAAGAAATCTATAAACAGTAAGCTACTTAACTTCAAAGAATTATTTTGAGTTCAATACTCAATATATAAATACAAGACCACTTGTAAAGTCTTCCAAACTTGTTGGAGAACACCCATGATTTTTGGTTTGACTTGGAAACAATTGAAAGAGGTCCATTTGGACCCAAACATTCCTTTCAAACATTCTGCTTTTGCTGTCACAGCAGCTAGGTTGACTTTCAACTGGTTTTTCAGAAATCTTTTCCAAACGGAGTGACCCTAACTCATTTTTCCCTTGAACATTAGTGTCTTATGGAATGTTCTATAAAATATGGGCTTGTATATATTTTGTTTTCATTTTCTGAGATTTTTCAATATTTCAATCGACAATACGGACTCTGTTTCTAAGTAACCTCTATTGTTCCTATGTTTCTCTCAATTTGTAATAGTGATTGAAGATTGGCTTTTTGATATGTGTTCTAGACCGAATAAGAATGATCTCTATAAAAAATCATGCATTGAAAACATTTCTTATCCCACTTTTCAATTTCTACAATGTCAACTCACTGTTCTATCCACTATTCACAGCAAGTATACTTTTACTTTAATTCTTTGATTTGATGCTCACATGCACTCCAAATTAGTTCATATCTTAGGAAGTAGTCCATACTACATTTGTACATATCCTATGATGATTTCCTTCATGTATATTCTAGACTTCTAAGTCACTTTATAAAATCCATGACCACAAACACACTACTACCTTTGCACATTCTAGGGTCATATACTGCATCCATGCAAGAGTTGGAGTCTTTGTGACTCTTAATCTAAGAAGATCGTAATGAACGAAATCGATCACCCATTTATGCTCCCCCTCGATCTAATCTTCCTTTCCCATCCGTCCCGGGGATTGAGAGATCTTCTTTCCTCGAAGATTAACATGCATCATACTAGCTTGCTAAGCATATTTTGATTTCTTTGATTATTTTATTCAAGAACGAATCATGCCCCTCCCCCCTCCCCCCCCCCAAATGCCGCTATATCATTCCCAATGAGTAGAATATCATCAACATAGAGCACAACAAAAGCCACTACTTTTCCTTCACACTTCTTATATACACAAGGCTCATCCAGATTCTGTATGAAACCAAATGATTTGACCGCTTGGTCAAAACGTATGTTCCAACTCCTAGATTCTTGCTTAAGCCCATAAATGGACTTTTGCAACTTGCACACCAAGTTACCTTTCCCACCAGCTATGAACCCTTCTGGTTGTTGTATATAGATGTCCTCCTCAAAATTGCCATTCAAGAATACACTCTTGACGTCCATCTGTCAGATCTCATAATCTAGGCATGCAGCAATAGATAAGTGTATTATGATGGACTTGAGCACGGCTACTAGCGAGAAGGTTTCCTCATAGTCAATGCCTTCCCTTGGAGTCTAACCTTTCGCTACAAGCCTTACTTTAAAGGTCTCAACCTTTCTATCAAATCTTCTTTTCCTCTTGTAGACCTACTTACAACCAATGGGTTTGGTTGGACTAAGGGCTCTCCTTCTATCTCTCTCAGATCTATCCTTCCCTTAGGTTTATGGTTCATGATATAATCATCCTCCAAGAAAATAGTATTTGTACTAACAAACACTTTCTGTTCTCTTGGATCATAAAAATACCATCCATGAATAGCCTTTAGATATCCTATAAAGTTACATACTTTTGATCTAGAATCCAATTTGCTCATCTTTCCTTTCAGCACATATGCCAGACACACCCATATCCAGAGATGTTGCAAAGAAGGCTTGCGCCCAATCCTTATCTTTCGTGGTGTCCTAGGAATAGATTTACTTGGTACTAGATTTAGTACGTATGTAGCAGTTTCCAAAGCATAACCCCAAAGGAATAAAGGTAACTCCGAATAACTCATCATTGACTTAGTCATGTCTAAAAGAGTCCGATTCCTTCTTTCTTCTACACCGTTCAGTTGAGATGTACCAGGTACAATCAACTGTGACAGAATCCCATTCTATACGAGGTGATCAATAAACTCATTAGAGAGGTACTCGCCACATTGATCAGAATCCCATTCTGTAATTAGAGAAGTATGACTTCGACATTACGAGAGTTGATTTGATTTTTGACTGGCTAGTTAAAGGAAAAAAAGTCAAATTAACACATAACTTGCCATCAAATGAAGGAAGCAAGAGTAAAATATATTACAAATGGCATGATAAGTGGATCCATAGCTGTAATACCCTAGATTTTCAATATTTATTTATACAGAGAGATTCCTTATACTTTCCTTAACCTTCCTTGAAATCCAACCTTCGATCGCTCGAACTGCTTTCGAGTGATCGAGCATTTTTAAAGTTTAAGCGATCGAACCATTCTCGAGCGATCAAAACCCTACCGACATAAATTTATGACATGGTCCCCACTTCAATTGATCAAACCCATTTTAATCAATCTAACTTGACCGATCTGCTCACGAGCGATCGAATTACCTTCGATCGATCAAACTTGTAATCATCAAAATTCTAGGTTTTACGCAAAAACGGCCACCTGGACCCCTTCCCATCTATATATACTTTGTGTTTGTGGGTGTTGGTTTATTTTTAAAAACCAAAGAGTTTGGGAGAGTGTGTGTGTTCTTGTGTTTATATATACATACACTTATATATATACACACATATTATATATACTGTCAGAGAGAGAGAGAACCAGAAGAAGAAGAGAAGGAGAGAGACAAGATAAGGAGACAGAGAGAAAGAGAAGGCAGAGAAAGAAGAGGTCGCCATTAAAGCTCGAAAGCTTAAAGCTCAAGCCAAACGCGCCCTTAACACCCTGAGTGAGTTTTTACCCACTTGGTTTCTTTAAGATAATGTGTTATAAGTTTATGTAAGGTTTAGATGTATTAAACACATCCTTATGACGTTTATATATGATGTTTACGAATCTACTAGAGAAGATAAATTTCGAGCGATTGAACTGCGTTCAATCGATCGAAGCGACATCGATTGCATGAACTTTATTTTCCCTCAATTGATCAAAATGTTTTCAATAGATCGAGACATACAGAACGTGGTTTAGTCCTTTGGTTTATTATATATGAGGTTTGAATATTCAATCCGTGATTCAGACTTCTATTAATCGATTATGGGTTAATCAGGGATAATATGACAAAATAGATAAGTATGATTAAGAATAATGGATTAATGTGATGACATTAGAACTACGTGGTTCATGTATGAGTCGGGTATCCACTCATTTTAATTAAATTAGTCAAGCTACATAGGAAGTCATGTATCGATAGTAGTACTGAGCTTAAGTAGGTTTGATAAGTTCTTGAAATGGTATATGGGTGGACGCCTGGTCATGATATGCTTTCATATGCGGTGGATGGCTTATATCCTTAACGAGTAGTGGGAAGGACCATGTAGATGGTCCTAAGGTAGCCAGATGATCGATGTAATATAGTTAACGAGTAGTGGATGGAGATCACTTGTGTAATACAATGAGTCATGGCAATAGATTTGATGTACTATTGTTCAAAGCATTGTATCCCTGATATGCTGTCGATGGGTTATATTCTTAACGAGCGGGGGATGGATTGACGTGGTGTCCATGATATATAGTGGATGGTTTATATCCTTAATGAGCAATAGATAGAATGGTGGTATGTCTATATATGTTAAACGATTGAGTCTTCTCATTGCAGTCAGAGTATGTTGGTTATTGATCTTGGAATAATTAGACGATAAGGGTTATTTAGGACGTGGGGATAATAAAGACAAGGATACTATTGTAACACTATATCTTAGACACTTTCATAACTTGTTGTTATGTTTTGTCATTGATACCGTATGAGTTTCTATTCACTCAGCTCTCAGTAAGCGGACGGCCGTTATTGCCTGGACATTTCCCGTCTAGATTACCCTGTCTCTTTTATTGTAGATAAAAGACATGTGAACAGTGGAGGACTGTTCACATGTGTTTGATTTACCAGAGATACCCGTTGTGAACAGTAGAGGACTCTTTTATTACCAGAGATACCCATTGGGTTTGATTTACCAACAAGGCCAGTACTACATATAGTAGCTATTGCCAATATGGCAGCCGAATGGGTAGCAGTGATGGTTGCATAGCCAGTTAGAGTTCTGATATGACATGCTATATTAGGAGAGGCTATGACCCTAGTTGGGGATTTTGCTCGCCGATGTCGTCGAGCCAGCATTTGGCTTTGAGGATATGGATGTTGACGAGATGATCGTTGAGGATTGGGACACAGGAGTATTAGTTGGAGGACTTATTGCACCAGTGGAGGCCGATCCACATGTGGAGATGGACATTATACCAGAGGATGAGGCACCAACAGTAGGATCAGAGGATGACAATTTTTGAGTCAGGACCTACAGGATTTAGTTTTTGTTAGTTTTATTAGGACATATTGTCCACATAATTTTTGGGAGCTTGAGAGATAGCTGTTGACCATAGCCTTGTATAGATATTTCTAGTAGTAGTAATGTTGTAATAGCTGGCCTTAATACTGTTGTAGCATTTGTCCCACGTGGTACACAGTTTGATTGGTGTGTACTATGTGGTACATATTCTGATATATATATATTTGAGTAGTGCTTTTTCTATTTGTTGCATGTCGATTGTTCTGTGTTGTTTACTAGAACTTTCAATTCTCATGGTTGGTTGTTCTACCTTGATTTCATTTATGCAAGAAGACTTTTAGCTAATTAATAGGCCTCTTATAGGTGAGCAACTCACTTCATCATTATGGTCGAACCCTTGAGAAATCATCCAGCACGAATAGGAGCACCTATTTTAGAGGGAACATATAGGCGACATCTACAACCATGCCACCAATTAGCGACCAGTTCAACCTGCAGTTGCGCCATTCTAGCAGAGATATAGTGGGGACAAGTTATAGGCAAATTTTTATGGGTTATGACCCAAGAAGTTTGACGGACTTACAGAACCATGGAAAGCCGAACAGTGGATAAGGGAGATGGAGTTAATCTTTGAAGCATTGGAGTGTAGTGAATAAGAGAAATGCTGACTTGCTACGTTTCAGCTCACCTATGCTGCCGCAGACTGGTGGGAAGCTGAACGAGCCACTATCGGGGTAAACGCTACAAGAGCAATGCCTTAGGAAACATTCAAAGAAGATTTTCGGAGAAGTACTCCCCAGAAGACGAAAAGGATCAATAGGAGAAGAACTTTATGAGTCTAGTTCAAGGAAACTGAATGGTGATAGAATATACCTCTCAGTTTAAGCAATTTTCTCGATTTGCTCAGCATATTATTGATACATCGCCAAATATGATCAAGTGGTTTCATCAAGAACTGAACCCCCATCTTCGTCGTATGATGATTGGGCACCTAAACTAGAGATTTAAAGGTCTAGTTATACTTACTGTGAGTCTGTAGAAAGATGCCTATCCGGTACAACAACAAATGAATCAACCCCAGCCGACGAGAGGTTTTCAACAATAGAGAGGTTTCTAAAACCCTCCACCGAGAAATACCCAGTGTTAAAAACCACAAGGGAACTCTCAAGGTAACAAGAGAACCTGGGATGGAACTAAGAAGCCTCAGTTAAGTTATTCTTGATCCCAGTGGTATCAATAGAGAGGACCGCAACCGCAAGCATTACATACGGCCCCACTATCAAACACTGAAGGATGTTTTAATTTTTGGAAGCCAGGGCACATTTCCAAGGTTTGCACAGTTTCCAGAGTTAATCACCTAGTGGGTGCTAATGCCAAAATTGCAACAAGACAGGGCGCTTGAGTAGGGATTGTTGTACACAACAAAAAGGACACCATGGAGCACCAGTTCAAGGAATTCAAGGACCCCCAGATCAAACTAGGATGAACGCTATCATCCCAGTAGAAGCATGCTTTAATGCTAATGCGTAGCAACGTTTGGAAGGTACACTTGTACTCTTTTATAGTCCAGTTAAAGCTTTATTTGATACTAGAGCTGCATGTTCATTTATTGCTGTTAAGATTATGCGTGAATTGGGTTTAGAACCCCAGATACTCGAGCCAGCACTTAATGTTGTGTCATCATAGGGAGTGATTATTAATCTGGGTAAAGTGTGTAAAGGTTTCCCATTGACCTTAGGAGATACGAATCTCCCAACCAACTTGGTAATATTGTCAATGTCAGAATTGAACATCGTCCTAGGGATGGATTGGTTGACTAAGTATGATGCCAACTTGGATTGCCCTACTAGGAAAACTATATTTCCAATATCAGGATGACCAACAATCAGATTTCAGTGTCAGTCAACAAGCGATATGTTCTTGACAAGTAGTTTATCTACGATTAGTAGTAATAGTACATAACTCACGAGGGATCAGATTCCTACCATGCAAGATTTCAAGGATATTTTCCAAGATATTACAGGACTTCTACCAAAAAGAGAAATAGACTTCTGTTTGGAACTAGTACCTGGGACACTGCCGATTTCCAAGACTCCATATAGGATGGCACCAACGGAGATGTTGGAACTGAAGAAGCATGTTCAGGAACTTGAAGATCTGGGATTTGTTCGCCAGAGTACGTCACTGATCAGAGAGAACAAATCCCAATTATACACCTTAATTCACATTTGTTAGCCATTTTTATCCTGTTTTTGTATAATTTTGCTTTGTTTTCCACTTTCTGTTAGGTTTTAGGAGAAAACAATGATTTTTGGTTAAATGGGGTGAAAAGTAGGAAAAAAGAAGCTGAAAAAGCCATTTCGCGCGAGCGGCCCACTTGCGCCAGAATCCAGAACATCGCTCGCACAGCCCGCTCACGTGACCTCCCATTTTACGCACTCGAGTGGCCCGCTCATGCGATCCATACAAAAAAACATAAAACACTTATTTTGAAGAGCTGAAGACCCCTACGTGGACGAAATTGTCCAATGATGTCCAGAATGCAATTTTCAGCAGTTTTAGTGAGATTAGGTTTAGGAAAACTCTCCTAATCTCTCTATAACTATATATATCTCATTCTAAGTCAAGAAAGGGGGGACACATTCATTCATTGAAGACTTTTGAAGGGAAGAGGAAGGAGAAGAGCAAGCTTGAAGGTCTCTAATGGCTACCATCAACTCAATCATCATGCTTTCATTCACCATGTGCAACTAAACTCCTAATCTAGGGTTTCAATGATACCCTAGCTATGTAAAGGGGGAATTCTATGCTTTCTTATTTTAGGATTTTATGTACTGGATAGTGATTGTATTTTGGTGGATTATTTATATATAATCAATTTTTAATGATAATAATCAAGAGTAATTTGGATCTATTCTTGTCTTAGATATTTCCTCATGCTTATTGAACTCAATAGTCCTTGATTTCTGTTATTGTAGTATTTACATACAATGGCGCTTATGTGATTGTGATGTTTACATCTTTTATAATCCATGCTTAGGAAAGATGAGCTATGCTACACCCTAGTTATAGGTAGATAATTCATGTGAACCATAGATAAATTATGCTTAGGTTAAACTAACAACATCCTCTTGACGATACTATTGGGCTTGTAGCTACGATAGATCAGAACTTTCCAAACATAAAACATAGAATAGAAAGTCACCCCCGATGTATAGTTAGTGGTGGATTTGTAATCCTAGATCTCATCTATTCATATTTAAATCAATTTTGAATTTGGCATACTAGTTTACTTAGATTTAATTCTAGAATTTATTTTCATAATTTCATAGTTTAATTAGTAGTAATAATCAAATCATCAATCAATTTTCAAATTTTTCTTATAACTAAATAGATTAGATTTTAGTAATTAACAATCTCTGTGAGTTTGACCTTTACTTCCACACTACAAATCTTTTGAAAGTAAAGCATAAATTAAGCATACTTTTATATCTTGATTTTGACGAGATCAATTTTTAGCGCCCGTTGCCAGGGATTGAAATTTTTATGCCATTAATTTTTAGAATCGCAATTTACTTAGTTAGTAAATATTAGATTAGGTTTTATTTTCTTTGTTTCTAGTTTTATTTTTGAGTCGCTAAAATTATCCTTGTTTTTGCAGATTCCAAATAATCAATTCTAGCAAGATTGAGTGGAGCAGCTGTGCACGTCAACGGAGCATACGTGGACCTGAAAAATAAATAATTTGCAAGCAATTTAAAATTACAAAGTAAATCCATTGTTTAAATTTTGCATCAAACCACTGTAAGTCAGGCCGCTGAGACGCAGTACTTGCATTAGGGTAGATGTGGAGTGAGCACTGCATTGGTTAGGAAACCCGGGGCGCTGGGCTTGACGCGGTCATTGCATTACAGGATAATTTCATGCATCATATTAGTCTTATATGCTTGCATGCTGATTATTAGCATAGTTTATTTTTGTTTAATTGAGTCAGTCGTTAGTTTATGTTTGGTACTCGTTCAAGTAAACCTAAATTAAATCCACTTAATCCTGAACTTGAGCGCACACTTAGAGTCCTTAGGTCATCAGCAAAAGCTTCTAGAGTTCGGTTGATGCTAGACGAAGAGTCCACAACGGAACCGTCACCTTTGTTTGAATCGGAAATCCGAAGTACTCTTAACCGCTTAAGAAAAACTAAAACGATACAAATCGAACCTATTCCAATGGCTGATTTTGAACATAATAGGAATAATGGAAATAATCAGAATGATGGGGATAATCTTAAAATACCCCCACCACCACCTTTAAAGGATTACTTTACTCCTAGCGTCTATACACCACCGTCGTGTATTGCATTACCGGAAGCGACTGTAGCTCACTTTGAAATCAAATCGTCGACTATTGTACTCCTTCCGTCATTTCACGGTCATGTTAAGGAAGACCCTTAGAATCATCTAGGCAAATTTCAGGGTATTTGTGCTACGTTAAAAATTCAGAACTTAATACATGATGAGTTGAAAATGCGTCTTTTCCCGTTTTCACTTAAAGACAAAGCAAAGGATTGGCTCCAATCCTTGGAGCCAAATTCAATAAGAACATGGGACGAATTGCAGACTGCTTTCCTACAGAAATTTTTTCCCATCACTAGAACAAATCAGATTAGAAAATCTATAACTAATTTCACAATGCGAGATGGCGAAATCCTTTATGATACATGGGAACAGTTTGAAGAACTCTTACGTTCTTCCCCTGAACATTAGATACCCAAATGGCAACTGGTGCAAGTCTTCTATGAGGGACTAATTCCTGCCGTTCGTAACACCGTCGATGCTATTTGTGCGGGGACGTTCCTCCACAAGAGTGCCAATGAAGCTTGGAAGATATTTGAAATATTAAGCAAAAAACTCTATGCACCAAGTTGTATCTGTACGCCCTGAGGGACACCTCCCATAGCAAATAAAAACAGAAGCTAAAGTTGAGTCTAACCATTCATATGAAATTCAAGAATTGAATAGGAAAATGGACTAACTCATGATGATGGGTCACATGCAAGGCCCACCTCCTACTGTTGAAGTATGCCAGTTATGCTCAGATTCATCTCATTTGACATTAGCATGTCCGTCTGTGTCACAGTTTTGGAATTTGTAGAACAACATATAAATGCTGTGCAACAGTTCCAAAGACCCAATTATAACCCCGTGGGTTATAAACCATAATCAACCTGGGGACCTTACCCATATCTTTCATGGAAATCTAATAGTGAAGGTCTGTATTCAAAACCAACGACGACGAATTTCCCATATGAACCCAGTCCTCAACAAAATCACTACCAACAACCTCCCATTCGTGCTAATCCTCCTAGGGATAAAACTTTTGAAGAGAGTGTGTTAGCATCATTAAAAAACTAGAGGCCTAATTGTAATCCCAGTCGCACCTTGTTAACTCTCACACTCAATCGATAGCTAAATTATCCCAAATGGGACAACTTGCCAATACCTTAAACAGTCGTAATGAGGGAAAGTTACCAAGTCAACCAGTCCAAAACCCTAAAGGCCAACATGAGGTAAGCTTGGCGAGTGACCAAGTAAACACGGTGTCGACTAAAGCGACTGAACGTCCGGAGGAGATTATACTTCCTCCTGAATATCAAAAAGATAAGGGTAAAGGAATAAGTAAGGAGCAAGATGGAGATAACAATAAAGTTACGAAGGACCCTGTTCCTTCGATACCTAATATGTCTAAAGCGATAAATCCATCAAACTATGTACCTACAATGCCGTTCCCTCCAAGCATGGATGCCCCATCTCACTTCTCAAAGAAGGGAACAAGGCCAGAAGATATTCTTGAGATATTTAAAGTGGTAAAAATTAACATTTCATTACTCGAGGCTATTAAGCAAATACCTCCATAAGCTAAATTCTTAAAAGACTTATGTACCCAAAAGTGCAAATCTAGAAACCATTTATCTAAGAAAGTCTTTTTAACAGAAAAGGTTAGCTCTATGTTTAATCACAACACTCTAAAATATAAAGACCCGAGTACTCTAACCATCGCTTGTCACATTAGTGATAAATATATTCACCGAGCTCTTCTTGATTTAGGAGCGAGTGTGAATCTACTGCCTTATTCGGTATATGAACATTTGGGCTTAGTTGAACTAAAACCGACTGTGGCTACCTTATAATTAACCGATAGGTCAATTAAAGTTCCACGGGGAGTAGTAGAAGACGTGTTGGCAAAAGTTGATACATGCTACTATCCGGTCAATTTCATCGTGCTAGACACCGAACCATCTTAGATCCTAGTAAACACGTCCCAGTCATTCTAGAACGTCCTTTCCTAGCCATGGCTAACTCTATTTTTAACTGTAGGACTGGAGTAATGGATATAACTTTTGGTAACATGACCGTGCGTCTTAACATCTTTAATGCATCCCATCAACCATATAGAGATGATGACGAAGTAGACTGTTATGCCATAGACTTAATAGACGAACTAGTTGAGGAGGCAGCGCCTTTTATGTTGACTAAGGAAGCTTTGGAAGCATGCCTATCTCATTTCAACTTTAATGATTTCAACATTGACACAAATATTGAAGATGTGAATAATTTATTGGAATCACTAAATACGACTAGTGTGCTTCCATGGACACCTAAAATAGAGGCTTTACCGCCTCTTGCACATGAACTGGCATTACCGTCCACTGCATTTCCCCCGACACTTGAACTGAAACCGTTGTCGGATTCTCTGAAATATGCATTCCTCAGACCTAATACTACACTTCCAGTTATAATCGCATCAAACTTAACTATACTTCAAGAATTACAGTTGATAGAGGTCCTAAGTTATCATAAGAAAGCAATTGGATGGTCGGTCGCTGATTTCAAAGGAATTGATCAGTCGATTTGCATGCATAGAATAAATTTAGAAGAAAATGCTAAACAATTTAGAGAAATGCAACGACGTCTTAATCCGAATATGAAAGAGGTGGTTATGAAAGAAGTTATAAAACTCTTAGATGCATGTATTATCTATCCGATCTCCGATAGTAATTGGGTCAGCCCCACTTAGGTTGTCCCAAAGAAATCGGGTATTACGGTCGTACCAAACAAAAAAGGATTCCTTATACCCACCCGTGAAACCACTGGTTGGTGGGTCTGTATTGATTATAGAAAACTTAATATGATGACTCATTCGGATCCTTTCCCTTTCTCATTCATTGATCAAATCTTAGAACGTTTGTCCAGTCAGAGTTACTATTGTTTCTTAGATGGATACTCTGGGTATAAGCAGGTGCCCGTCTATGCCGATGACCAAGAAAAGACAACGGCCACATGTCCCTTTGGTACTTTTGCCTACCATCGTATGCCGTTTGGTTTGTGTAATGCACTGGCCACCTTTCAACGGTGTATGATGGCAATTTTCTCAAACATGGTTGAGAAATTCCTAGAAGTATTTATGGACGATTTCTCAATTTTTGAACCTACATTTAATGAATGCCTTCAAAACCTTACGAAAGTCCTCGCTCGATGCGAGGAAGCAAATTTGATTTTGAGTTGGGAGAAGAGCCATTTTATGGTTTAAGAGGGAATAGTCTTGGGTCACGTTGTATCCAATAGCGGTATAGAGGTTGATAAAGCAAAAATTGAGTTAATTGACAAACTTCCACCGCCATCGTCCATTCGTCAAATCCGTTCTTTCCTAGGTCATGACGGGTTCTACCAAAGGTTCATCAAAGATTTTAGTAAAATTTCATGACCCTTGTGCAACCTACTTGCCAAGGATGTTCCTTTTGTTTTTGACAACGAATGTTTGAAGGCTTTTGAAATGATGCAAACTTTACTATCCACGACTCTGGTAATCCACTCCCCCGATTGGTCACTATCGTTTGAATTGATGTGCGATGCTTCCGACTATGCCGTTGGAGCCGTGTTGGGTCAAAAAGTTAATAAAATCCCTCATGTCATCTATTATACGAGTAAAACACTAAATGACGCGTAATTAAATTACAGGACAACTGAAAAAGAAAGACTAGCAGTCGTGTTTGCCCTTGACAAATTTAGATCATATTTATTAGGGTCAAAGGTTATTGTGTATACCGACCACGCCACAGTACGTCATTTATTGAATAAGAAAGAAAAAAAATTGAGATTAATCCATTGGATTTTACTCCTTCAGGGGTTTAATTATAAAATACGAGATAAACAGGGTTCTGAAAATGTTGTAGCCGACCACTTGTAACGAATTCTTGTTGAATCCACCGATATCACACTTTTAAAGGATTTGTTTTTAGACGAGCAATTATTTGCTTTATCAGCCTTAAATCGTCTGTGGTTTAGTGACATCATAAATTTCTTAGCTATAGGATATATCCCGAATACGTGGTCTCGTTTAGACAAGGATCGGTTCTTTTCTCAAATTAAACATTATTACTGGGATGACCCACTGTTATTTAAACATTGTTCTGATCAAATAATACGACGGTGTGTTCCAGAGAATGAGTTCAATTCTATCTTGAACGTTTGTCACTCTTTAGAATGCGGAGGTCACTTTGGAGGCCGTCGTACGGCCGCTAAAGTCCTCCAAAGTGGATTATATTGGCCTACCCTGTTTAAAGACACACATGAATTCTGTCAGAACTGCGTCCGATGCCAACAAACAGGTAACATGTCACGTCGCGATGCGATGCCCATGACCCCAATCCTTATTATAGAAATATTTGATGTGTGGGACATCGACTTTATGGGTCCGTTTTTGTCATCCTTTGGGTACAAATATATTCTAGTCGCGGTCGACTATGTTTCTAATTGGGTGGAGGCAGTTGCAACAAAAACTAACGATCATAAAGTCATGGTTCAATTTATAAAAGATAACATATTTGTCGTTTTGGCACACCACGAGCGATTATAAGTGACACAGGTAAACATTTCTGTAATCGTCACTTTGAGGCACTCGTCCGAAAATATTCCGTCACGCATATAGTAGGAATGGCGTACCATCCACAAACCCAAGGATAATTTGAAGTTTTAAATAGGGAAATAAAAAGTATATTGGAAAAAATGGTACGTCCAGATTGTAAAGACTAGTCCTTACGACTTACCGATGAGCTTTGGGAATACCGAACAGCTTATAAAACACCTATAGGAATGTCTCCATACAGATTAGTCTTCGGAAAAGCGTGCCACTTACCGATGGAACTTGAACATAGATCGTTCTGGATTGTAAGATCACTTAACCAAGATTTAAAAGCAGCAGGATGCCATCGTAAGCTTCAAATACAAGAATTGGAGGAATTGAGAAAAGAGCACTATGAGAAAGCTAAAATTTACAAAGAACGATCGAAAGCGTTTCACGACAAGATAATCGTAAGAAAAAAATTTAAGTTCGGACAATGTGTCTGGTTGTCTAATTAAAAATTAAGGTTATTTCCAGGAAAGTTACGTTCCCGTTGGGACGGTCCATTCATAATAATGCAAGTGTTCCCACATGGAGCAATTCAAATTCAAGATCAGAATGGTGGATTTTCTTTTAAAGTAAACGGTCAGCGTCTCAAGCCTTACCGAGCTGATGCAACAGATGAAAGATAGATAGAATCAATAGATTTGGTAGATCCAATCTATTTCGATTGAGCATGAGCATCGGTCGAGCTAATGTCGCAAAACTTGGCGCTTCTTGGGAGGCAACCCAAGCTTTTATTAGAATTTTCTTTAATTTCGTTCATTTTTTTAGGAGTTTTGTTTTCCAATGTTTGAGATTTAATTACCCAAAAAGAGGAACATGGAATACTAAAACACTTAGACAAGAAAACAAAAGAGAAAATGAGAAAAATAGACCCTCGCGCGCGCAGCCCGCTAGCGCCAAAGGTCGCTGGCGTGGCCCGCTCGCGCGAAAAGGCCCCTTAGATAAATTTTTTTTCTCTTGAGAATTTTTAACAAGGTTCTGCTCAACCTCGTGCCTTAAATCGTGCCCGCGAGTCCCTCACTAGAGCGAACCGCGCGCACGATGTTTAGCCTTAGAATTTTTTTCACATTTTATTAAGATGAAGACGCTACTTCAACTCGCATCTAGATACTCTCGCGCGGATATGTCACTTGGAGAAAATTTTTTGAACTCAAAACAAAGCCTCAACTTCTCCTTGCGGAGGGATCCGCGGGCGCGAGGCTCGCTCGCGTGTGGAGGCCTTTTCTTTAAATACAGGGTTGTGCCCTAAAATTTTTTCAGGCTTTCTCTCTCTTGGTTTCTCTCTCTTACCCCCTCCCCACCTCCCTTCTCTCCACCAACACAACCACCACCGTTCCACCGTCTGCCGCCACCAACCACAACCCGCCACCGCCGAAGCAACAAAAAGACCGCCGCCGCCGTCGCCCCTGTCGATCGCGGCACAAATTTCTCTCCCCTTCTCTCGCTTCCTACAGGTAATATATATACATATATAGATATAGATTTATAGACAAATATACATATATAGTTACAAACATAGATCAAGATATCTATTTCCATATCTTCAATTAATTTGTCCTATTTCTATATCTATATCTATATCTATTCACTCATACACAGACACTCACTCATACACACTCAAGAACCCTAATCCCTGACATGAACAGTTATTTTTAGGGTTGTAATTTAGGGCTCCAAAGTTATATATAGGCACATACATATGTCGATATATTTATAGATGTGATTCTAGACACATGGATTTGCATATACACCCATAGCATAAACCCTAACAATATGTGGAGTTAGGGTTTGTGATTTGGGAGGATTTCCATATCTGCATATGCATATATATATATATTCCTACACTAAATTTCAAACATTCAAACCCCTAACCCCTGATCTAGACAAACCCTGATATCATTTAGGGCTTTTAAAGTGGGGGTACATATACTTATACATGTGTGCACATCAATAAATGATTACGTATATGTATGGATGTTCAAATTAAGCTCTGAAAGTTTAAGAAAATAATTGTCAAAATTCTGTTTTAGTATGATCAGTGGGGGTCCTTTTACACCTCTAAATTATAGACTAATGGGGATGTTTATATTCACCTACATGTACATATACATAAGCATTTCTGGCTTTTTTCTGCCAACACACCTTGAATGAGCACACACCTACAAATTTAATTCAAGATTTAACCTATGCTTACAAGCTCTCACACATGTTCGAATCGATCTGTGTACATTTTGACACACATATATTAACAGAAATTAGCCTCATTTGCATTCCATGTCAATCTTGAGTGAACAATGCGTTCACTGCCTATTTAGCTTAAGATTAATTACTGTCCTACTGGACACTTGATCAGGGAGATTCAGACTCTCTTGCAAGTTCGATTATCGACTTTAATTAGCAATTGAATAGTTAACTGCATGTCTGATTCATGGGCAATATAAATCACAAGTGGAGACCAGTACATTGGGTGTTCAAATTAGGAATTTCACGTAATAAAAATACGTATAACCTGAATTCAATAGTTACGCACTGTAACTATGCTTCTATTAAAACGAATATAAAACTTATGCTACGTTAGAACTTCGTCTTTCAGCTCAGTTTAATTGTAGCACTTACGTCCTTGTCTAAATTTTTTTATTTTTTTTTAAAGTTTCCCTGTCCAAAGAATTATATACAATGAACACGCGATAAGTACCCCGTGACTTGCCGCAATGTGTGTGCCCTAGCCGGGATAGTGGGTGGGAAGGGACCGGCTCTTCTCACAGTTGCTAGGTGTTCCCTCGTGAACCCCATTTTATTTTATTTATTTTTTTTCTTTTTTTTTAACTGTTGAATTACATATTGATTGTGTCCCTTGCCAGGATTTTGTTTTGCAGGTGACCCATTTCCCTACCCCTTTTCCCTTTTCCCTTTTCCTTTTCTATTTTCTGTGCATACCCCATTTTTAAAGGCCACATTTTCAAAATTTTTCTAAGAATTTCTTCCCCACTGTCTTAATCAATGACCAAACGACCAGCTAGGGCAGCCTCATCCTCCCAACCGTCCCAAAAAAAATCGAAAGGCAAGGAAAAACAAACACCACCGCCCCCTCCTCCAGACGACCTGAGCCCAAATGAATTAGGTCCAAAATATGCCAACCGCGGCATCAACTACGAGGCCGCTATCGACGCTAAATACTTCGCATCAGATAAAGATACAAAGTGGGGCGACAACAACCTCACCACCCGCAAATTGGCCCCACAACTCTATTTCAGAAACCCCCACCTCATTAGCTACCCATGCCTCGTCCGCCTGTTTTATCAAAATCTAAGATACCATAAACAATCTCTTAGCCAACATGCCTTTCTGTCCACCATAATAGATGACTGTGACATCACTCTTAACCCAGACAACATCTGTAACATTCTCCAAATTCCCTCCCATTCGTACCAAGTACCTAAATTAAACGTCCTCAACAGAGCCCACTCCTTTATCCATATTATCCAGGATATGTGTGGCGGCCGATCTGGTTTAGGGCAATCTATACGTCGATCCCATATGCCCCGCCAGATGTGGTTTGTCGACCATGTCTTTAAACAAAACCTGTACCCCTTTGGTCACGAACAAGAACAGACCAAGGAGATCCACCATGCTCTCCACGTTGTCTACCGCGGAGACTGGTTTAACCTAGGTCTCGTGATAATGGAGGGCATGCGTCTCGCCATCCAGGCTATTGACCATTCCATCAACTCCAAACTCATACTGCCTTATCCTCGTAGCATCACGACCATTCTATGGGCCAAATCATTCCCTATCCCAGCCGATGAGCCGATAGATGGACGTATCCCAGAGTTTGCTTCTGTCGATTGGAAGCTGAGTCTAGATCGTCTTGGTTTAGAGGTAAGGAGGGCCCGAGAGCAAGCCCAAGCAAGTCGACAGCAGGCAGCACAGCATTCCCCTCCCCCGGAGGATACCCTATACTCATGGACCTATAGGGACGTCTGTGCATTCCGTGGAAAGACCCTGCAGCTCCAGTCTTATATGCACTAATATTTCCAGTCGGCCCATCTGGACCAGTTGGATGATATATTAGCTCAGGGTGAGGCTGCTTACCATTTGGCTTTTTCGAGATTGATGCAACAGGTGGCCAAGGAGCAGGGTGAGGTACAGGGTGATGAGGAGGAGGCTAGTGATGAGAGCGGAGACGATGGAGGTGATGGGAGTGACGGAGATGGCGATGGTGCTGCGACTACTGGCCAGGGGAGTGCAGGTTTGGAGCTGCTTTTGGATGGGTGACAAACTTCATTATTTTTCATTTTTTTCTTGTATTTGGATGGGTGGGCAGATTCAGACATTTGCAGACCTTGGCTTGTATATTATTTATTTCTGTGCATTTGTACTTCATTTTCTTTTTTTGGTTATTATTAGGATTGTGATGTACCCAGTTTCGACCGGTTAGTTTATTTTCTATCTTTCTTTTCATTTTTGCTTATTTGGGTTTGTAATTAATTTTAGTTCTGCTTAGATTTTTCTTTTATGGATTGTTCTATTCCTATTGCTTCTGGTTAGTCACAACATTAATGTTGCTATTCATTAGATATGCTTCCACTTTCATGCTTGGTTATATAATGTTTTCATCTATTCATTTTAGCAATTCTAACTCCCATTGCACCATAAGAGGAATCTCTTAGGTTCAGGTTTGGGGGTATTTATGTCTCTAGTTAATTCCCAACTACATTGCCTAGGTTTTAAATTGAATTCATTAATGTTATACACTCAAGCAACTAGTGACGTTAATTCTATTTCTTCTAATAACTTATTCTAATAAAGTTCAATTGTGGCTGATTTATAGTTTCAGGTTTATAGTTTTCAGTTATCCATATAGTTACCTCGGCCCTCATATCTCATTTTTATCCTCATATTATGGATCATCCTATTTCCCCTCCTACTTCACCTGATTGGTCTTCGAGTGTGTCGAGTCATTATTCAGCCTCTAGTTCTTCCACTTCCGATACCATACCGAGTCCTAGGGTAGCCAGGTCTTACGGACCAGTCGATCGTCCTAGCTGGAGTCATCATCATCCTCACTTTCCCTTTTGTATCCGTTCTGATTCTTCGAACGAGGATGACCTTTTTGGTGATGACCCTACTGTTATAGACGGCCCTTATGGCGCTCCACCCACCACTTTTGAGTCATCTTCTTCATCCAATTTAATTGAGTCCTCGTCCGATGATGATGAGTCTGATGACGATGAGGGAGTTCTTTCAGGTCTCGTTGCCATTTCATTGACTGAACCTATATCGACCGATGTACCTACACCTGAGGTTACCTATCCCTATAGGGACCTCCCTAATTATGTGTCGGACATTGTTCGACAATGTTCGGGTCACCCTGATTGGTCACCAGTGGATATTGCCTCGATATTTGCACCTTATTTTGGTCTTGAGGATGATGCAATTGATTTGGGTCCGGGTATCATTGATGAGATTGAGGTGGATGTGGTTCCGGAGATTACTGATGAGGATGATTTTGATGAGATAGGACTGTCTTTTGATCCTGCTACACATCCGAAATGGGAGCTGGTTGATTGGTACTTCTGTTCTAGCGTGCTACCTCATTCAGACGTGTTTCATGGTGTAGACATCCTGGTTATCTTTTATGAGGACTACATCCATGTCATTGTCATGTTCCCACCTGCATATATAAGGACATGCAGTGAGTTGGTTTGGGGGAGTATATGGATATTCTTTTCATTTCATTTTAGTTGTAGTCGTTTATTTTGTTTCGTTTATTTTCAAATTCAATTTTATGTTTAGTCGTTATTTCCTTTACTTTCGTTTATTGATTCCTTTAAAAAAAATCAAAAACAAACATTTTATTCACGTAGCTCTATAAATAAATAATTCAATGTAGCATTAATTCTTGTTGTAAATAGATTTCATTGAAATTTTGAGAATATGAGAGTATGTAATCCAATGTCTACCGAAGCTATGAAGGTATGTTTTGAATCTATATATCCTTAGAATCATTGTTTTATATCTTATACTTGCATATCTTTTTGCACGACACGTAGTCATGTGGGTACATGTTAATGATGAATTATAATATAACTTCAATTTCTAGATAGTAATATTGTGGAGATTAGACCCGGTGAGCTTTCGAGCCTTTCGTCCTTTTTGAGGGTTTTTCAAATACTTTTATCAAATCTCATTGACATAGCGCATTATTTCATTGAATAGTCTCAATTTTATTTATTTTGATTGGAAGTCGAGTTCATATTGCAATTACCATGCTTAACATATAAAAAAAAATCTATTTCCTTTGATATCATAACATTGAAGAATTATATAACTAGAGAAAATGATATTAGGCCATCTATTTTAATAAACCCTTTTGACCTTTGGCCTACCCAATACGAATATTTTGTATCTCTTGCTAACCCTTTGAGCTTTTTATTAAGCCTTTCATTTGTTCACCTATTATCCTACCCACTCTGATATGGAGTTCGCCACTATTAAATATAATCTAACCAATGTGCAAAGAGTAGTTGAAGAATAGTTTTACATAAGGAAATTGGGCTAATACGACTCATGTAAAGTGGAGAATTTGAGTAAAAATAATTTATAAAAAAAAATTTGGATATATATATATAAAAAAAAAAAAAAAAAGAAAAGAAGTTGTTGAAATAAGGATCAAAGAAAAAAAACGATGAATCCCTTGAAAAAAAATATGAGAAATAATAATAAAGAGTCGTTGTAGTAAAGTTCATGCATTACAAATATTACAGCTATTTCTATTTGCTCAAGGACATTTTGAATTCCTTTTACCTTTCTTTTCTTAACTATAACCCTTGACCAACATTACAACACTTGTAAAGTCCTAGTTGATTCTTGGAAAACATGATTTGAATAGGGAATGGATAGAAAAAGGGAATAAAAGCATGGTGGTAGTAATATTTACTTGATGTTCAATATCTATTCATGAGATTGTATTCCTGTCATGTTATACGTTGCTCCGTGTCATATGCGAAATTTATTTGCTTTGTATAAAATTATCTTCCTTGCATATATTCGAGTAAGTACACCTGTTTCTGAAAGATTTCATTTTCGAGTGTAAGTAACAACATGAGATTTGTAGTTGAAGCATCAGTAGATAGGTATCCGATTTATATTCCAAGTTCATAGTTACCGTGTATCCACGTGATTGCTATTTCACACACATGCGAGTCTTCGATATATTTCATTGATTCTGTTGATATATGTTTTCATATTATTTTCATAATGTAGGAAGGCGTACGATTATTTTACTCTTGATAATTTAATGTTTTATTTGAATTTGATTTTATCAAGGAAGGATGTTGACATTGAAATATTTAAATTTTGAATAAATTTTTGTTTTACAAGTTAATAAAGATGGTTGTGGGTGACTTGTTGACGAGAACCCTCACGAGACTTCACTCATCTAACTAGGGACACCTAGAGGTTTAAAAGGCTTGTTGCACAAGTTAAGTGCAATCGGTATCCATACGAAAATGGATTATGAAATTTTAGTATTAGTATTTTTATTATTCTATTCTTGTTGCTCGAGGAATAGCAAAATGTAGGTTTGGGGGTGTGATCGGGAGAGAACAAATCCCAATTATACGCCTTAATTCACATTTGTTAACCATTTTTATCCTGTTTTTTGTATAATTTTGCTTTGTTTTCCACTTTCTGTCAAGTTTAAGGAGAAAGCAATGATTTTCGGTTAAATGGGGTGAAAAAGCAGGAAGAAAGAAGCAGAAAAAGCCATTTCGCGCGAGCAGGAAGAAAGAAGCAGGAGAGATTTCATATACTTTCCTTAATCCTCATTGAAATCCAACCTTCGACCGATCGAATTGCTTTCGAGCGATCGAGCATTTCTAATGCTTGATCGAACCTTTCTCGAGAGATCGAAACCATATTGACATAAATTTATGACATGGTCCCCACTTCTATCGATCAAACCTGTTTCAATTGATCTAACCTGATCGATCTACTCTCGAGCAATCGAACTACGTTCGATTGATCAAACTTGTAATCATCCGAGTTCCAGGTTTAATGCAAAAATGACCACCTGCACCCCTCCCCTCTGTATATACTTTGTGTTCGTGGGTGTTGGTGTGCTTTGGAGAACCAGAGAGTTTGAGAGAGTGTGTGTGTTCTTGTATTTACATATATACATACACTTATATATATACACACAGTATATATACTTCCAGAGAGAGAGAGAACCAGAAGTAGAAGAGAAGGAGACAGAGAGAAAGAGAAGGCAGAGAGAACAGAGAGAATGAAGAGACTACCATTAATGCTCGAAAGCTTAAAGCTCAAGCCAAACGCGCCCTTAACACCCTAAGTGAGTTTTTACTCACTTGGTTTCTTTAATATAATGTTTTACAAGTTTATCCGAGGTATAGACATATTAAACACATCCCTAAGACGTTTATATATGCTATTTACGAATCTACTGCAGAAGATGATTCTCGAGCGATTGAACTGCGTTCAATCGATCAAAGGTTCAATCGATCAAAGCACTTCGATCACTCGACCATTATTTTCCCTCAATCGATCAAGATGTTTTCAGTCGATCGAGACATGTAGAACATGGTTTAGTCCTTTGGTTTATTATTTATTAGGTTTGAATGTTCGATCCGTGATTTAGACTTTTATTAAGCGAATATGGGTTAATCAGGGATAATGTGACAACAAAGATAAGTATGATTAAGAATAATAGATTAACGTGATGAAACTAGATGTCATGCAGTTCATGTATGAATTCGGTATCCATTCATTTTAATCCGAAGAGTCAAGCCACATAGGAAGTCATGTATCGATAGTAGTACTGAGCTTAAGTAGGTTTGATAAGTTTTGGAAATGGTACGTGGGGAGACGCCTAGTCATGATATGCTTTCACATGCGGTGGATGGTTTATATCATTAATGAGCAGTGGGCAGGACCATATAGTCCTAAGGTAGCCAGATGATCTATGTTATATCCTTAACGAGTAATAGATGGTTTATATACTTAACGAGCGGTGGATGGGGATCACTGGTATAATACAATGAGTTGTGGCAATAGATTTGATGTACTGTTGTTCAAAGCATTGTATTCCTGATATACGGTGGATGGGTTATATCCTTAATGAGCAGGGGATGGACGGACGTGGTGTCCATGATATGCGGTGGATGGTTTTTATCCTTAACGAGCAATGGACAGAATGTTGGTCTGTCTATACATGTTAAACGATTGAGTCTATTCCTTGCAATTAGAGTATGTTGGTTATCAATCTTGGAATAATCAGACAATAAGGGTTAGTTACGACGTGGGGATAACAAAGATGAAGATGCTATTGTAACACTATATCTTAGACACTTTCATAACTTGTTATGTTATATCATTGATACCTTGTGAGTTTATATTCACTCAACTCTCAGTAAGCTGATGGCCATTATTGCCTGGACTTTCCCCGCCCAGATTACCCTGTCCCTTTTACTATAGATAATGGAGCTTATGATGATGGCTATTACCCTGAAGGGGAATACGCAGAGGATGGCCCCACTGATGCCGATTATGTCGGCGACGGCTATTATGCTGACAACTACCCTTACGCTAGTTGAAGATCTGAAGATAGTTTATCTAGTATATGTTTAAGTTTTATATTACTGTTGAACTCTGTTTTATATTTAACGGGTACTTGGGCATATGTTGTCTCCAGACCTGTTGTGATCCTGAGGACCACACTCTGATTATTGTATATGGTTTGGCTTTTATATTTCAGTTGTTTACTGTTACAATTTCTTATTTGGACTAGTACTTTGTGGTGTTGATATTTAGTGACTTTCACTTGTCATTCCCTATGGATCCAAAAAGGAAATTGATTTTTCTCTATTTTTGCTGCTCCGGGGCGTGACAATAGCACAAATAATATTACAACTTTTTGAGAGTCCATCCAAAAATGGATTAAAAATGGGACTATGAAATTCCTTGCAGATGAGCCTGCTCAATAGGTTGACAAGAATTAGTTCTTGGCTGAGGTGCATATCAATATGGTTTTAGTAAATTTTACCAACATGACATGCCCCGCCAGGTCAAAACCACATATTCAAGCTTCTTCCTCCAATGGTGGAAAAATGAAAAGTGTGGTTTCTAAGTCTAAGGATTTGAATTCGGAGGCACTACATTTTGAGACCATAGCAGGGGTTTATTACCATGCTATCAATCCTTATGATTTATATGTGATGTCAAGACGATCATTGCACGAATTGGTGGAAGCAAGTTGACAACTAGTGCTTTGCATTAGCTAACCAGAAGTCTTGGCAGTATCCCTCTGTAACCAAAATTGTGATTTTGAGGACGATGAGAAAATGTCTTGGGAATGAAGCAAGCAGGGTAAGATGGTTCATTGTCCTGGAGGATTTCAAGTCACATTGAATAACAGTCAGTCTAAAAAAGGGGAAAAAATGTCATACAATAAGCCAATCATACTAGGGGATAGTCAACCAGGGTCAGAAGAGAAGTTCAGAGCCAGCACTTTATCTAGATACCAAACCAAGAATGGTACTTCCTTCTATACCAAAAGATGGATAATGCGTGTACGTTCAGCATCCAAATTTTCCTCAATACCATAATCCACCTTTCTTGACTAGAACTCAAAAGAGGCGTATGCTACGTAAGAAGACTGCCCAGAAGAATAAATAACCACTCATGAGAAGGTTCGAAGGTAGGTCTAATTAGTGGGTACGGAAGGTTAAAGTAAATCATGGTAACGAGGAAGGAAAAGTAGCAATGTTAGAGATGGGTGATGATCTATCGGATTTTGATGAACAACCAGGGTAGGATAACTTAGAAATGGTGAATCATCAGTCTTCAGACTCAAAAAATTTGGATCTATCAAAATTCGGAGTAATGATGCAGGGTGATGAAGGCCTTACTGATAGCCCAGCCAAGATTGATGTTGAACATCCAATCAATTTAGTGGATTTAGAATGGTTAGAAGATGACAAAATAGGTCACCTCATAAATGATAAAATGTTCCGTTTAGGACAATCATTGCCTTTTTTGTATCACAACATAATGTAAATAATGCCATCTGCATTTGTTACACAAGGATGACAACCAGATGGTTTAGAAGTAGATGCTGAAGATGGGTCAGAACCCATGGTGCTCATCACTGAAGAAGTCAAATCACCTAAGCCAATGATGCAAAACATACTGATCCCATATTCAAAATAGAAGATGGCCATTATGTTTGATAGGCGCCAAATGCAGAAATGGCTAGACACTTATGGCCATTATATGTCAAGGCCAATATTAATGGTATTCCAGTATCTAAAGTTTTAGTGGATAGTGGGGCTGCCAATTTATTGCCTTCACACATGCTTAAAAAGTTACCAAGACTAACAATGACCTCATTGATGCTAATGTCACAATAGTGGGTTTTTTGAAGGAATCAGTACAACCAAAAGGATTACTCCCAATCACTATTTCTATTGGAAGTAGGACTACTCTAACGACATTCTTTGTGGTCAACACCACCTCTTATTACAATACGTTGTTAGGAAGGGATTGGATTCACATAGAATGGTGTGTGCCATCTACTCTACATCAATGCCTGATTTTTTTGGAAAGAAGAAGCAAACGAACTAAAAATTGTTGAGTCTGATACGAAGCCATGCCTAGTAGAATCCCATGTGGCTGAAGCAAGATTTTATGATATTGATATAACACTGTTGAGGTTCTAGGGGATTGACAAAAATAACCATCCTAAAGGGATCGCTCCTACAAAAGTGGAGGTAGCCATGAATGTGCTGAATCAGACAACATCGTTTAATGGAAGATAACCACTTCGAGGTATACCACAATATCCTGCATCATATCCAGAATGATGTACAGCTTAATGTTCATCTGACAGCTTGCCTGGTAGATTGCGTGATAGAAGAAATTTATCAGTCTGAAATAGATCAATTCCTTTTGTTTGAACTCCCACCAGCTCCTGCAAAGCTGGGTGATATCAAGGTTCAAGTTCAAGACCCGTTGGAAGAAGTAAACTTAGGGGGGGCAGATGGTCCCATGAGGATTATGTGCATAAGTCTAATTCTCCCAATGGATTTCAAAATACATTTGGTTAGTCTACTTCATCAATATCAAGATTGTTTCACTTGGGATTATCACAAGAAGCCTGGCTTGGATAGAAGTTTGGTGGAACATCAGTTCCCTATAAAGCTAGGATACAGACCGTACAAGCAGCCCCTAAGGCGAGTGGCAAATGAGATCATCCTAAAAATCAGGGATGAAGTAAAATGACTACTAAAGGCTGGTTTCATCTGCATAACCAGGTACATGGAATGGCTTTCAAATATTGTTCCTATTTTTAACAAAGAATGGAAAATTAAGAATACATTGACTTTACAAATCTTATTAAGGCAATGCCCAAAGACGAGTATCCCATGCCTATTGCTGATATGTTAATTGATTCACTATCTGGGCATGAGATACTTAGTTTATGGATGGTCATAATGGCTATAATAAAATCTTTATAGCCAAAGAGGATGTGACAAAAACAACTTTTCGATGTGCAAGGGTAATTGGGACGTTTGAATGGTTGGTAATGCCATTTGGGTTAAAAAAATGTTGGAGCCACTTATCAACGCGCTACGGATGCTATATTTCATGACATGATTGGAAAGTGTATGGCCACTCTGGCTATAATCAAATCTTTATAGCCAAAGAGGACATGGCAAAAATAGCTTTTCGATGTCCAGGGGCAATTGGGACGCTTGAATGGTTGGTAATGCCATTTGGGTTAAAAAATGCTGGAGCCACTTATCAACGAGCTATGAATGCAATATTTCATGACATGACTAGAAAGTGGATGGAAGTCAACATTGATGGCGTAGTAGTAAAATCAACCTTTGATGATCAATTAAATTTTTTTACCAAAAGTTTTGAAAGGATCAGGTGTCATCAGCTCAAAATGAACCCATTAAAATGTGCATTTGATGTATCGGCTAGAAATTTCCTTTGATTTCTAGTACATTAAAGAGGAATAGAGGTTTACAAAAATAAGGAAAAGGTCATTATGGAGGCTAAACCACCAGCTAATAAAAAGCTATTAGAAAGATTGCTCAACCAAATTATCTTTTTGTGTCGATTCATCTCCAATTATACAGGCAAAACTACATTTTTTGTCCACTATTGAAATTGAAGGATGAAGAAGAATTCGTGTGGAGGCAAGAACATCAGCTGGCTTTCGAAAAAATCAAGAGATATCTTGCCAAGCTGCTCATTTTAGTCTCTCCAAATCCAAACAAACCATTAAGATTGTATGTATTAGCCTTCGATGACTCTATTGGAACTCTGTTGGTGCAGAATAATGAAAAAAATGTTGAACAAATGGTTTATTATTTAAGCCATATACCGAATGATGTTGAACAAACATATACATCAATTGAAAAATTATGTTTGGCTTTATTCTTCTCTTGCACTAAACTAAAGTATTGCATGTTACCCGTAATAGTGCAAATTATGTGTAAAACTGATGTTATTAAATATATGTTGTCAAAAACAATTTATCACTGGAAAAGTGGCAAAGTGGTCTTTAACTTTATTAGAATTTAACCTGCAATATGTCCCACAGAAGGCCATGAAAAGACAAGTCCTTGCTAATTTCTTGGCTGACCATCCATGTTTAGATATAAGCCCTAAAATCCAGGAACAGGTTGAAAATTGTAATACCCTGTATTTTCAATAAATATTTAATGCAGAGAGGTTCTATATACTTTCCTTGACCATTCATGCAATTTCATCTTCGATCGATCGAAGCTCTTTCGAGCGATCGAGCATCCCATAAGTTCAAGCGATCGAACCTTGTTCAATCAATCGAAACCCTGCTGACATAAATTTAATACGTGGTCCCCATTTCAATCGATCAAACTTTCTTCAATCGATCAAACCTGACCGATCTGAGTTCGATCGATCGAGCATCCTTCGATCGATCGAGAATGTAATTATCAGAATTCCAGTTTCTGCGCAAATGCTGCCACCTACACTCCCAATTCCCCTATATATACATTGTATTTAGAAGAAGAAGAAAGAGAGAAAGAGAGAAGGAGGCAGGGAGAGATAGAGGCAGAGAGAGAGAAAGAGGAAGCCATTAGAAAAGCTTCGAAGCTTTCAACCGAGCCAAACGCGCCCTTAACGACTTTCGGTGAGTTCCAAACTCACTCAGTAACTTAGTTATGATGTTTTACATATTCTGGACGCATAAATTATAACCCAAACACCCCTAGCACATTCTGCACATTCACAGGCAGAATCTGTGGAAGACGAAGTTCGACCGATCGAACTGAGTTCAATCGATCGAACATCACTAAGTCTCAATCGATCGAAATAAGTTCAATCGATCGAGATCACCTTTCTTCGATCGATCGAGAAGACTTCAATCGATCGAACATCACCTTTCCTCAATCGATCGAGAGGACCTCAATCCCGAGCAGAGCATGAATGTATTTCTTTCAGTTTATAATGCATAATGCGTAGTTGTTTAATTGTTGTTTCATGTTCCTATTATGCGATATTATGGATTACGGAGGTAATAGGATACGATAACGAGATTGAGATAACATGGTGAGTAACGTAGTCGAGTTCGGAACGCTAGTAATAGTACGACGCAATAACGGAGTAACTTTGAGATGATAATACTGGGTAGTATTGGATAAGTGAGAAGTGAGTCAGTAAGAGGATTTGTATGTTCAAAGTTGTATAAGTCGAGCTGATGATTTGTTCAGATTGAATCCAATAAGTGTATGTCAAGGATTTGATCAGGACCGTGAGAATTATGGGTGCACAGTACTCGCAAGCGTTCTTAAAAGCGGTGAATAGTGAGAGTTCTTAAAAGCGGTGAACAAGAGTAGATGTGGCACGCCCATGATTTGAATTACCAGAGCTATGTATGTACAGTACTCCCAAGCGTTCTTAAAAGCGGTGAACAGTAAGAGTTCTTAAAAGCGGTGAACAAGAGTATGGGTACATCCATAGACTAGTCGTTATATGAGAACGATGTATGGGTGCTCGCAAGAGTTCTTAAAAGCGGTGAACAGTAAGAGTTCTTAAAAGCGGTGAACAAGAGCACTAGTATGTTGTGCTGATATAATCAGTTCGAGAGAGAGAGTCAATTGGGAATGGTGAGATCGGTCTTAGAATGGGAGTTGATAAGAATCGATTAATGATATGTCTGAATAACGAGTAAGAAATATATTTACTATCACTGTCATCTATTGTTCATAACTGTAAATATGTTATTTCTATGAGACTGCGTTAGTTAGTGCTCACTCAGCTTTCAACAAGCTGACGGCCTTTATTGCCTGGACATTCCCCGTCCAGACTATCCTGTCCTTTACAATGCAGATGACGAAACTTATGGCGATAACTATTACCCTGAAGGGAGTTACGTAGAGAATGGCCCCACTGATGCCAGTTATGCTGATGCCTATCCGTACGCCAGCTGAAGACCTGAAGATAAATAGTAGTTTATATTACTACTTTTCTTTTACTGTTGTACTTTGTAGTTAACGGGTACTTGGGCATATGTTGTCTCCAGACCTGTTGTGATCCTGTGGACCGTACTCTGATGTTTGTAATAGATAGAACTGTTTTTACTTCAGTTGTTTCTGTTCTTGTTGTTCTTGTGGACTAGTACTGTGTGGTGTGGATTATCAGTGACTTTCACTTGTCATTCCCTATGGACCCATAAAGGAAATTTATTTTTCTCTATTTATGCTGCTCTGGGGCGTGACAGGGTTTTTGGTATCAGAGCTTTAGGTTTAGATACTGTCGTTCACTAACGTTTCCACACCATCTGGTTCTAGTATGTTAAGATTTCCTGAGATGAGATATGAGTTTAAAATAAGTTCATCTGTCTGACCATAGATAGTTTTCCTTTGCAGGATAGCATGGATCCAGTGTTCCATCAGTTTGTTACCGATGCTTATGGAGGACATGTGATCCATGGGGATACGTGGAGCTAGCTGACCCAGAGTTTTATCGTGAGCGCGTGTGCCAGATAGTTAGTCAACATTTAGAGGAGGATATGTGGAGAGCGCTTTATGTGACAGAGAGGACTCACCCGACGCAGATGCGTATGGATGTTTACCATTCTGCGAGGATTGGTAGAGACATTTGTCAGGAGATGTTACGGTTGGTTCAGAGTAAGCCAGAGATGGATGAGATTGAGTTGAGAGCTATTGTAGCCGGTCCACCAGAGCCTGTAGTTGCACCAGTACCAGCAGTACCACCATCACCAGTGCTCGACATACCAGTTCCAGAGCCTGAGGATGAGCATGCCAATGAGGACATGGACAGGGACAGAAAGGAGGAGCCGATAGACGACGAGGACCCAGTAGAGGATGAGCATGCAGACGATGCAAATGATGATGAGCCTGAGGATGACCCCGAGGAGCTAGAGTTTGAGCCAGAGGATCCAGTACCAGACCCAGAGGCTATTGAGGCAGACATTGTAGTAGATGAGGATGCAGTCGATGAGGAGGTAGTTGTGCCAGAGGCACAGGTTATGCTTCAGATACCAGCTAGACCAATTATGCATATGGCAGTCATGGCCGATCTGGCAGTAGGATGGATAGCTCAGATGGTCGCTCAGCCAGCGGGTTTTGTTATAGGAGAGGCCGCGATAGCAGGAGCTCTTGATATAGCCGACGGATTCGCCGCAGTAGCAGTCAATGTCGCTAATCAGGCGATAGTGGACGTGATGGAGGACGATGATGTAGAGATGATAGAGGATTGGGATATAGGGGTAGTATTTGGAGATCTTGTTGCACCAGTTGAGAATGATCCACTCGAGGAGATGGATCTTGATTTAGAAGACCAGGCACCACCAGCAGGATCAGATGCTGATGACTTTTGAGTCAGGACTGGCAGGGCTTAGTTTTGTTAGTTTTACCAGGACATGTTGTCCACTAGATTTTTGGGAGCTTGAGAGATAGCTATTTGACCATAGCTTTGTATAGATGTTAGCAGTAGTATTAGTAGTTGACCTTAGTGCTGTGTTTGCTTATGTCCCACATGGTACATGGTATGGTTACTGTGTACTCCATGGTACATCTTTTGATATCTATATATACGAGCAATACTTTCAATATTGATTGTTGGTTGTTTGATGTGTTATTTTGTAGAACTGTTAGTTCTTGTTGCTTCTCGTTCTATCTCGGTTTCGTTTCTGCGAGAAGACTTTCAGCTAATCGATATGTCTCTTGTAGGCGATACTCGTTATTATCATGGTAGGACCCTTGAGAAATCACCAACCGCGTAATGGAGCACCTATTCCGGAAGGGATGGATCCGACGGGAATTTTCGAAGCCTTCATGCAGAGGATGGAGCATGTGGGAGATACTTATAATCATTCGACTCACCAGAGACCTCTTGCACCCCCGCCACCAAGACAGACTGGAGATAAGTTGTTAGCAAATTTTCGTGGGTTACGTCCTGAGAAGTTTGATGGACTAACAGAACCTTGGAAAGCAGAACAATGGATAAGAGAAATGGAGTTGATATTCGAAGCGTTAGAATGCAGCGAACAAGAGAAGTGTCGTCTTGCTACATTCCAGCTCACTTATGCCGCCGCAGATCGGTGGGAAGCCGAGCGAGCCACTATTGGGATCGATACTGCTAAAGCTATGCCATGGGAGACATTCAAAGGACGATTTTTGGAGAAGTATTTCCCAGAGGATGAGAGAGATCAACAGGAAAGGAACTTTCTCAATCTGGTACAAGGAGGATGGACTATACGAGAATACACAACACAGTTCGAGCGTCTATCCAGATTTGCTCAACATATGGTAGGCACGCCACAGAAGAAGGTGAAGAGATTTCACCAAGGATTGAATCCCCACCTCAGACATATGATGGTTGGTCATCTGAATCAATCATTTGAAGGGATTGTTAGATTTGCAGCAGGGTTGGAAAAGGATGCTTATCCAGCACAACCACCACAGATGAATCGACCTCAGTTATCTAGAAGTTTTCAACAGAAGAATTTCCATAACCTGCCACCAAGGAATACTCAAGATTGGAGACCTCAGAGTAATTCTCAAGGGAACAAGAGAACCTGGGAAGGAACCAGAAAGCCACAACAGGGCTATACTCGACCCCAGCAATATCACCAACAGGGATCACAACCGCAGGCACTGCTAACAGCCCCGCCAAGCAATAGCGGAGGATGTTTTAATTGCGGAAAGTCAGGGCACATTGCCAGATTCTATACAGCCCCTAGAGTTAACCGCAGAATGGATATTGTCTGTCAGAATTGCAACAAGCCAGGGCACTTGAGCAAAGATTGTCGTGCACCATAAGGAGGGTACTATGGAGCATCGATTCAAGGGATACAAGGACCTCCAGATTAGACAAGGATGAATGCTATTATCCCAGGAGAAGTAGGCTTTAACGCTGATGAGCAGCAACATTTGGAAGGTACGCTGGTACTCTTTCATAGTCCAGTTAAAGCTTTATTTGATACTGGAGCTGCACGCTCATTTACTGCTGTTAAGATTGTGCGTCACTTGGGTTTATAACCCCAGATAGTTGAGCCAACACTTAATGCTGTGTCACCATTAGGAGTGACTGTCAAGTTGGGTAAAGTATGTAAAGATTGCCCATTGACTTTGGGAGATAGGAATCTTCCAGCAGACTTGGTAGTTCTGTCAATGTCCGAGTTCGACATTATCCTAGGAATGGATTGGTTGACTAAGTATAGTGCCAATCTGGATTGCCCTACTAGGACAATTGTATTTCTGAGACAAGGACGGCCGACGATTAGATTTCAGTGTCAGCCGACGAGCGATATGTTTCTTACGAGTAGTTTGGCTACAATCGGGAGTACGAATATAGAGCTCACGATGGATCAGATTCCTATTGTACAAGATTTTCAGGATGTATTACAGGATATTAATGGACTCCCACCGAGAAGAGAAATAGACTTCTGTGTGGAACTAGTACCTGGTACATTGCTAATTTCTAAGACTCCATATAGGATGGCACCAACTGAGATGTTGGAACTGAAGAAGCAAGTTCAGGAACTTGAAGATTTAGGTTTCGTTCGCCCGAGTACGTCACCTTGGGGAGCACCAGTTCTGTTTGTGAAGAAGAAAGACGAAACACTTCGACTCTGTATAGACTACAGGGAGTTGAACAAGGTTACGATCAAGAATAGATATCAACTTCCTCGGATAGATGACCTATTCGATCAGTTACAAGGATACAGGATCTTTTCAAACATCGATCTTCCATCTGGATATCACCAATTATTAGTTCGACTGGAGGATGTTTCGAAGACTGCATTCAGGACAAGATACGGGCATTATGAGTTTTTAGTTATGCCTTTTGGATTGACGAATGCGCCAGCAGTATTTATGGACTTAATGAATAGAGTATTCAGACCATATCTGGATCAATTCATTATAGTGTTCATCGATGATATACTGATCTACTCAAAGACGGAGGAAGATCATAAGGAGCATTTATAGGTTGCCTTGCAGACACTTCGAGATAGCAAGTTGTATGCAAAGTTCAGCAAGTGTGAGTTTTGGCTACGGGGAGTCAAGTTCTTGGGACATGTTATATCTCAAAAAGGTATCTCTAAGGACTCATCTAAGATTGATGCAGTCTTAAGCTGGAATACACCGACCAATGCGACAGAGGTCAGAAGTTTTCTTGGATTAGCAGGATATTACAGAAGATTCTTAGAAGGATATTCCAAGATAGCAGGACCTCTAACAAATTTAACAAGGAAGGAGATGAAGTACGCATGGACAGACAAGCATGAGGGTGCATTTCAGGAGTTAAAAGAGAAATTGACTTCTGCGCCGGTACTTGCGATACCTAAGAATGGAGAAAGGTATGTGATCTACAGTGACGCATCGCACCAAAGACTTGGTTGTGTGCTTATGCAAAACGGGAATGTGATTCCATATGGATCAAGACAATTGAAGGTACACGAGAAGAATTATCCTACGCATGATTTGGAATTGGCAACAATAGTGTTTGCTTTGAAGATTTGGAGACATTATCTCTATGGAGAAAAGTTGGATCTATTTTCTGATCATAAGAGCTTGAAGTATTTGTTCTCTCAGAAGGAGTTGAACATGCGACAATGAAGATGGATGGAGTTACTCAAGGACTATGACTTTTCATTGCAATACCATCCGGGTAAAGCAAATATCGTAGCGGATGCTTTGAGTCGTAAACCTCGACTAGTGATCCCTGCATTATTAATTCGAGAATGGCAAGCATTGGAGGTGTTAACTGAATTCGAACTTCAGCCAGTGGAACCAATGGAAGGACAGCATTTTGGATGTCTGATGGTACAACCAACTTTGATCAGCCGTATCATAGAAGCTCAACAGACAGCAGAAGATTTCAAGTTATGGTTCGCCAAGATGTCAGCTAAAGAACCTGAGATCTGGAGTGTTAGTACAGATGGAGCCTTACGATGTAAAGGTAGACTCTGTGTACCTGACAACGAAAAACTTTGGAAAGACATATTGGATGAAGCTCATAAGTCACGGATGACGATTCATCCAGGAGGTACAAAGATGTACAAGGACTTGAAGAGAAATTTTTGGTGGGAAGGAATGAAACGAGAAGTGGCTGAGTATGTTTCTCAGTGTCTTACTTGTAAACAAGTAAAGGCAGAACATCAGAAACCACCTGGACTTCTACAGCCGTTACCAATTCCTCAATAGAAATGGGAACACATCACCATGGATTTTGTGGTAGGATTGTCGAAGTCACAGCAGAACCACGATGCTATTTGGGTAATCGTGGATCGACTTACAAAGACGGCATATTTTATTGCCTACAGTATGACGTATCCAGTGGAACGTTTGAGCCAAATGTATCTACAACACATAGTACGGTTACACGGGGTACCTGTTTCTATCGTGTCAGATCGAGATTCAAGCTTTACTGCAGAGTTTTGGAAGAGTCTCCAAACAGCGATGGGAACGACATTGAACTTGAGTTCAGCTTTTCATCCACAGACCGATGGGCAAACTGAACGAGTTAACCAAGTAATGGAAGATATGTTACGTGCTTGTGTTATTGATTTTGAGAATTCTTGGGAGACGCACTTACCTTTGATAGAGTTCGCTTACAACAACAGTTATCATTCGAGCATAGGAATGGCGCCGTTCGAAGCTTTGTACGGAAGACCTTGCCGATCACCGTTATGTTGGACTGAAGTCGGAGATACTCAACTTCTTGGGCCAAAAATGATACGAGAGACTAGTGAGAAGATTCAGATTGTACGTGAGAAGATGAAGACAGCTCACCCGACACAAAAGTTATGCTGACAAGCGACGCAAAGATTTAGAGTTTGCCGTTGGAGATCATGTGCTACTCAAGGTTTCGCTTGTTCGAGGCATCGTCAGATTTTGTCAGAAGAGAGGCAAATTATCGCTACGATTCATCGGACCGTTCGAGATTCTAGAGCGTGTTGGAAAAGTTGCTTATCGCCTTGCGTTGCCCCCGAAGATGTCAGGAGTGCACAACGTTTTCCACATCAGTATGCTGAGGAAGTGTGTTCACGACCCGGCGCACGAGATCAACTTCAAAGATATTGAAGTCAACAACAACGTTACGTTCAACGAAGGACCAGTTCGCATTCTAGATCTTGGAGTCAAGAAGCTCAGGAATAAGGAGATTCCATTAGTCAAGATTTAGTGGAAGCATCATGATGAAGGAGAAGCTTCATGGGAACTAGAGTCAGAGATGCGTGAGAAGTTTCCATTTTTGTTTTAGACCTTGTGTGTTTCCGATTTCGAGGACGAAATCTTTTGTTGAGTGGTGGATGATGTAATACCCCGTATTTTCAATAAATATTTAATGCAGAGAGGTTCTATATACCTTCCTTGACCATTCATGCAATTTCATCTTCGATCGATCGAAGCACTTTTGAGCGATCGAGCATCCCATAAGTTCAAGCGATCGAACCTTGTTAAATCGATCGAAACCCTACCGACATAAATTTAATACGTGGTCCTCGTTTCAATGGATCAAACTTTCTTAAATCGATCAAACCTGACCGATCTGAGTTCGATCGATCGAGCATCCTTCGATCGATCGAGAATGTAATTATCAGAATTCCAATTTCTGCGCAAATGCTGCCACCTACACTCCCAATTCCCCTATGTATACATTGCATTCCTGTGTAATGTGAGGTTGCTGAACCTTGTGCTTAAGAGAGGGTTGAGAGTGTGGATGATTGTGTTTATATATATACACATACCTCCATATATCTATATATATCCACACACATACATATATATATCCGGGAGACCGAGAGAAGAAGAAAGATCAGAAGAAGAAGAAGAACAAGAAGAAGGAGAGAAAGAGAGAAGGAGACAGGGAGAGACAGAGGCAGAGAGAGAGAAAGAGGAAGCCATTAGAAAAGCTTCGAAGCTTTCAACCGAGCCAAACGCGCCCTTGACAACTTTCGGTGAGTTTCAAACTCACTCGGTAACTTACTTATGATGTTTTACATATTCTGGACGTATAAATTATAAACCAAACACCCCTAGCACATTCTGCACGTTCACAGGCAGAATCTGTGGAAGACGAAGTTCGACCGATCGAACTGAGTTCAATCAGAAACCACCTGGACTTCTACAGCCGTTACCAATTCCTCAATGGAAATGGGAACACATCACCATGGATTTTGTGGTAGGATTGCCGAAGTCACAGCAGAACCACGATGGTATTTGGGTAATCGTGGATCGACTTACGAAGACGGCACATTTTATTGCCTACAGTATGACGTATCCAGTGGAACATTTGAGCTAAATGTAATTACAACACATAGTATGGTTACACGGGGTACCTGTTTCTATCGTGTCAGATCGAGATTCAAGCTTTACTGCAGAGTTTTGGAAGATTCTCCAAACAGCGATGGGAACGACATTGAACTTGAGTTCAGCTTTTCATCCACAGACCGATGGGCAAACTGAACGAGTTAACCAAGTAATGGAAGATATGTTACGTGCTTGTGTTATTGATTTTGAGAATTCTTGGGAGACGCACTTACCTTTGATAGAGTTCGCTTACAACAACAGTTATCATTCGAGCATAGGAATGGCACCGTTCGAAGCTTTGTACGGAAGACCTTGCCGATCACCGTTATGTTGGACTGAAGTCGGAGATACTCAACTTCTTGGGCCAGAAATGATACGAGAGACTAGTGAGAAGATTCAGATTATACGTGAGAAGATGAAGACAGCTCAGACCCGACACAAAAGTTATGCTGACAAGCGACGCAAAGATTTAGAGTTTGCCGTTGGAGATCATGTGCTACTCAAGGTTTCGCCTGTTCGAGGCATCGTCAGATTTTGTCAGAAGAGAGGCAAATTATCGCTACGATTCATCGGACCGTTCGAGATTCTAGAGCGTGTTGGAAAAGTTGCTTATCGCCTTGCGTTTCCCCCGAAGATGTCAGGAGTGCACAACGTTTTCCACATCAGTATGCTGAGGAAGTGTGTTCACAACCCGGCGCACGAGATCAACTTTAAAGATATTGAAGTCAACAACAACGTTACGTTCAACGAAGGACCAGTTCGCATTCTAGATCGTGGAGTCAAGAAGCTCAGGAATAAGGAGATTCCATTAGTCAAGATTTAGTGGAAGCATCATGATGAAGGAGAAGCTTCATGGGAACTAGAGTCAGAGATGCGTGAGAAGTTTCCATTTTTGTTTTAGACCTTGTGTGTTTCCGATTTCGAGGACGAAATCTTTTGTTGAGTGGTGGATGATGTAATACCCCGTATTTTCAATAAATATTTAATGCAGAGAGGTTCTATATACTTTCCTTGACCATTCATGCTATTTCATCTTCGATCGATCGAAGCTCTTTTGAGCGATCGAGCATCCCATAAGTTCAAGCGATCGAACCTTGTTCAATCGATCGAAACCCTACCGACATAAATTTAATACGTGGTCCTCATTTCAATCGATCAAACTTTCTTAAATCGATCAAACCTGACCGATCTGAGTTCGACCGATCGAGCATCCTTCGATCGATTGAGAATGTAATTATCAGAATTCCAATTTCTGCGCAAATGCTGCCACCTACACTCCCAATTCCCCTATGTATACATTGCATTCCTGTGTAATGTGAGGTTGCTGAACCTTGTGCTTAAGAGAGGGTTGAGAGTGTGGATGCATGTGTTTATATATATACACATACCTCCATATATCTATATATATCCACACACATACATATATATATCCGGGAGACCGAGAGAAGAAGAAAGATCAGAAGAAGAAGAAGAACAAGAAGAAGGAGAGAAAGAGAGAAGGAGACAGGGAGAGACAGAGGCAGAGAGAGAGAAAGAGGAAGCCATTAGAAAAGCTTCGAAGCTTTCAACCGAGCCAAACGCGCCCTTAACGACTTTCGGTGAGTTTCAAACTCACTCGGTAACGTACTTATGATGTTTTACATATTCTGGACGTATAAATTATAACCCAAACACCCCTAGCACATTCTGCAAGTTCACAGGCAGAATCTGTGGAAGACGAAGTTCGACCGATCGAACTGAGTTCAATTAGAAACCACCTGGACTTCTACAGCCGTTACCAATTCCTCAATGGAAATGGGAACACATCACCATGGATTTTGTGGTAGGATTGCCGAAGTCACAGCAGAACCACGATGGTATTTGGGTAATCGTGGATCGACTTACGAAGACGGCACATTTTATTGCCTATAGTATGACGTATCCAGTGGAACATTTGAGCCAAATGTATCTACAACACATAGTACGGTTACACGGGGTACCTGTTTCTATCGTGTCAGATCGAGATTCAAGCTTTACTGCAGAGTTTTGGAAGATTCTCCAAACAGCGATGGGAACGACATTGAAATTGAGTTCAGCTTTTCATCCACAGACCGATGGGCAAACTGAACGAGTTAACCAAGTAATGGAAGATATGTTACGTGCTTGTGTTATTGATTTTGAGAATTCTTGGGAGACGCACTTACCTTTGATAGAGTTTGCTTACAACAACAGTTATCATTCGAGCATAGGAATGGCGTCGTTCGAAACTTTGTACGGAAGACCTTGCCGATCACCGTTATGTTGGACTGAAGTCGGAGATACTCAACTTCTTGGGCCAGAAATGATACAAGAGACTAGTGAGAAGATTCAGATTGTACGTGAGAAGATGAAGACAGCTCAGACCCGACACAAAAGTTATGCTGACAATCGACGCAAAGATTTAGAGTTTGCCGTTGGAGATCATGTGCTACTCAAGGTTTCACCTGTTCGAGGCATCGTCAGATTTTGTCAGAAGAGAGGCAAATTATCGCTACGATTCATCGGACCGTTCGAGATTCTAGAGCGTGTTGCAAAAGTTGCTTATCGCCTTGCGTTTCCCCCGAAGATGTCAGGAGTGCACAACGTTTTCCACATCAGTATGCTGAGGAAGTGTGTTCACAACCCGGCGCACGAGATCAACTTCAAAGATATTGAAGTCAACAACAACGTTACGTTCAACGAAGGACCAGTTCGCATTCTAGATTGTGGAGTCAAGAAGCTCAGGAATAAGGATATTCCATTAGTCAAGATTTAGTGGAAGCATCATGATGAAGGAGAAGCTTCATGGGAACTAGAGTTAGAGATGCGTGAGAAGTTTCCATTTTTGTTTTAGACCTTGTGTGTTTCCGATTTCGAGGACGAAATCTTTTGTTGAGTGGTGGATGATGTAATACCCCGTATTTTCAATAAATATTTAATGCAGAGAGGTTCTATATACTTTCCTTGACCATTCATGCAATTTCATCTTCGATCGATCGAAGCTCTTTTGAGCGATCGAGCATCCCATAAGTTCAAGCGATCGAACCTTGTTCAATCGATCGAAACCCTACCGACATAAATTTAATACGTGGTCCTCATTTCAATCGATCAAACTTTCTTCAATCGATCAAACCTGACCGATCTGAGTTCGATCGATCGAGCATCCTTCGATCGATCGAGAATGTAATTATCAGAATTCCAGTTTCTGCGCAAATGCTGCCACCTACACTCCCAATTCCCCTATGTATACATTGCATTCCTGTGTAATGTGAGGTTGCTGAACCTTGTGCTTAAGAGAGGGTTGAGAGTATGGATGCTTGTGTTTATATATATACACATACCTCCATATATCTATATATATCCACACACATACATATATATATCCGGGAGATCGAGAGAAGAAGAAAGATCAGAAGAAGAAGAAGAACAAGAAGAAGGAGAGAAAGAGAGAAGCAGACAGGGAGAGACAGAGGCAGAGAGAGAAAGAGGAAGCCATTAGAAAAGCTTCGAAGCTTTCAACCGAGCCAAACGCGCCCTTAACGACTTTCGGTGAGTTCCAAACTCACTCGGTAACTTACTTATGATGTTTTACATATTCTGGATGTATAAATTATAACCCAAACACCCCTAGCACATTCTGCACGTTCACAGGCAGAGTCTGTGGAAGACGAAGTTCGACCGATCGAACTGAGTTCAATCGATCGAACATCACTAAGTCTCAATCGATCGAACATCACCTTTCCTTAATTGATCGAGAGGACCTCAATCGATCGAACCCGAGCAGAGCATGAATGTATTCCTTTCAGTTTATAATGCATAGTGCGTAGTTGTTTAATTGTTGTTTCATGTTCCTATTATGTGATATTATGGATTACGGAGGTAATGGGATACGATAACGAGATTGAGATAACATGGTGAGTAACGTAGTCGGGTTCGGAACTCTAGTAATAGTACGACGCAATAACGGAGTAAGTTTGAGATGATAATACTGGGTAGTATTGGATAAGTAAGAAGTGAGTCAGTAAGAGGATTTGTATGTTCAAAGTTGTGTAAGTCGAGCTGATGATTCGCTCAGATTGAATCCAATAATGTATGTCAAGGATTTGATCAGGACCGTGAGAATTATGGGTGCACAGTACTCGCAGCGTTCTTAAAAGCGGTGAACAGTAAGTGTTCTTAAAAGCGGTGAACAAGAGTAGATGTGGCACGCCCATGATTTGAATTACCAGAGCTATGTATGTACAGTACTCCCAAGCGTTCTTAAAAGCGATGAACAGTAAGAGTTCTTAAAAGCGGTGAACAAGAGTATGGGTACATCCATAGACTAGTCGTTATATGAGAACGATGTATGGGTGCTCGCAAGAGTTCTTAAAAGCGGTGAAAAGTAAGAGTTCTTAAAAGCGGTGAACAAGAGCACTGGTATGTTGTGCTGATATAATCAGTTCGAGAGAGAGAGTCAGTTGGGAATGGTGAGATCGGTCTTAGAATGGGAGTTGATAAGAATCGATTAATGATATGTCTGAATAACGAGTAAGAAATATATTTACTATCACTGTCATCTATTGTTCATAACTGTAAATATGTTATTTCTATGAGACTGCGTTAGTTAGTGCTCACTCAGCTTTCAACAAGCTGACGGCCTTTATTGCCTGGACATTCCCCGTCCAGACTATCCTATCCTTTACAATGTAGATGACGGAACTTATGGCGATAACGATTACCCTGAAGGGAGTTACGTAGAGAATGGCCCCACTGATGCCAGTTATGCTGACGCCTATCCGTACTCCAGCTGAAGACCTGAAGATAGATAGTAGTTTATATTACTACTTTTCTTTTACTGTTGTACTTTGTAGTTAACAGGTACTTGGGCATATGTTGTCTCCAGACCTGCTGTGATCCTGTGGACCGTACTCTGATGTTTGTTATAGATAGAACTGTTTTTACTTCAGTTGTTTCTGTTCCTATTGTTCTTGTGGACTAGTACTGTGTGGTGTGGATTATCAGTGACTTTCACTTGTCATTCCCTATGGACCCATAAAGGAAATTTTATTTTCTCTATTTATGCTGCTCCGGGGCGTGACAAAAATGGATGTGTATCTGTTACCCCGTGGGTACTTTGGCTTGATGGATCTAGTACAGAGTAACCAGCATGTACAGGAATCATCCTCACATCCCCATTTTGGAAGAAGACACAATTCTCTTTTAAACTTGATTTCAAATGTTCCAATAATTAGGCTAAGTATGAGGCTCTGATCATTGGCCTTAAGATTTTGTTAGAAATGAAGGCCATAACTATTAAACTGATTGGGGATTCACAATTAGTGATCAACTAATTAGGACAAAAAAAAAAAACAAAATGCATAATGATATTTTAGAAAAATATCACTCAATTTCTTTGAGGCTGATTAGTAACTTTTCTGAGTCAACGGTTAAATATGTGCCTAGAGAAGAAAATGAGGAGGCCAATGAGTTGGCTCAAATTGGTTCTAGACTTAGTATCCCCACTGATGTTTTTCAAAGGACGATCACAATGGAAAAAGTGCCCAAGTTTTTAGTTTTAGAGGAAGATGACATTGTTCATGCAATGCCTCTTCAGGTTGAGGAAGATGATTGGAGGGTAGGCAATGGATGTCATCGGTAAAATTAGCCCACTATCATCAAAGAATCATGCCTACATTCTGGCGGCCATTGATTATTTCACCAAGTGGGTAGCAGTCGCGCCACTGAAATCAGTCAATCAAGCTTAGGTGATCAAATGTGTTAAAGAACACATTATTTATAGATTTGGATTATCATAACCCATCATGGTTGACCAAGGCACACCCTTTACTGGGGATGATATGTTGAAATTCGCTTTTGAATAGTTTCACTATCTTAAACTCAACAAAGTATTATGCCTAGGCCAACGGACAAGCAGAGTCAACCAACAAAATCCTCAAGATAAATAATCAAAAGATGGTTGATAAAAGCCCGAGGGTTTGGCATGAACTATTGTCTGAGGAACTCTGGGCATACAGGACTTCATAGAAGTCAAGTACAGGAACTACTCCATTTACTTTGATTATGGGCATGATGCAGTTCTACCACTAGAGATAGTAGTAAAATTGTTAAGGGTGTTAGTCAAAATGATTTGGATGTTGATGATTATACCCAAGCTATGTTAACAGACTTAGAGGACTTGGATGAGATTAGGCTGATAGTCTTAGACCACTTCAGACTATTTTACTAGATGGTCAAATCTTTTTCCATGTGAGAATTACTCATGAAGGTCATTTTACCGCCTCAAAGACCATAGGCTAGGTAAATGGTCCCCTAATTAGGAAGAGCCCTTTGAAATTTATGAAGTGTTAAAAGGGTGGGCCTACCATTTGAGAAATCTAGATGGTCAAATTCACAATAGGATTATAAATGGTAAGTACTTAAAAAAGTATAAGCCTTGTATGTGGGAATCATACTTGCGTTAATTCGAACGAGATGAGGGAGATCCATCAGGGGTACGACTTGCTCCTAATCAGCCCAAAGACATGGACTTCGAGTTTGTCCAAAGCCAGACTGATGAAGAATAATAAACCATAGCATTATGATATGTTGGGAAGGAAAAACATGCATATGTAAAAACCTAGACACATAATTCAAAAAGCCAAAATATGGCTAGACAAAATAAAATCCATAGTTTTGGCCCCATAGCCAGCTTGTTAAAGATTTAAACCCAAAAAATATGAAGGAGTCTACCAAGTATTTAACTATGAAAAGAGATCAATGGAAGAAATGAGCAAGAAGCATCAAGGCATGAGTCCACTAATTCATTGATCTGAGCCAGAGTGTTCTCTGCAGCTTTCTGCACTGTCATCTATGACTCTTCTTGCACATCCAAAGTAGAAATTTCATCAGTCAGTTGATCTAGTAGCTCAGGGACTTTCTCCAAATCAACCTATTGGGAAGCATAGTTAGTTTCCATTTTTTCTTGGTCAACCTTCAGTTTTTTTATGTTTTCTAACAATAAGGCAGAAGGATGCATTCGTTGGCCACCTCCTCTCTTTTTTGAAAAACTCCTTTATATTAGTCATCTTCTAGGTGCCCTCAGCCATATCAGTGGCAATCTTCCTGAATTGGTCCAAACAAGATTCCAGGGATGATAATGAAGAGGAACCGGCGAAGTTTGTGGAAAGTTGGGAGACCACATTCTCTATAGCTTCTTGTTGGCCCATGGCATTCTAAAAAGTTGAAGACAACAAAGAAGCCAAAAGATTCTTGGCTTGTAGCTGGGCTTCAGTATATGTTGGAGTGGCCACAGTTAGAATTGGTTTCGGTGGTAGGGGACTTGAGCTTAATCTTTGAACAAGGATCAGTATGATGTTTTGTGTCTTGAGATGAAGATCTTTGACATTTTGAGAGCCTGAGGAGGTTAAAACAACAGAAGTTGACAAACCGAATCCCACAGCCAAAGAAGGGGGTTAAGGAAAGAGAATTTTTTAAGTTGAGGGACCTTTAGTGGTTGAAGTAAATCACCAGGATCCTTGAAGTACCAGTGTCACTCTGGCCAGTTTAAGGAGAGGGCTTGGCAAGAGGACTTTGGAGAGAAGAAGGACAAAGTCCAGGAGTTTTCACAGTGCTAGATTAATGAGCTAATTCAGAGGATGCTAGAGAAGCACTCAAGGCTGGCTCATCATGAGGTTGTATTTTTAGCACTAGCATTTTTTTCTGGCTTTCTTCGTCAGCTAGGGAGTTTCTTGTAGATGAGTGGGCTCAATTTCTACTTCCTCTTCCAACTGGATAGGATGATCTTTGGTGGTCTATTCCAAGGTGGGTTTCTTAGCCATCTCTTTATAATAAGGACATTTGCTGTCCCTAGAACTATGTCAAATTAGAGTTGAGGAGGAAACCTTTGCAGGAGCAACTGTGTTTTTAGCTTGAACAGTAACGGAAGGCTTGGAACGACTTGACCAAAAGAAAAGAAAAGAATTAAATAAGTTGAATCATAAAATGGAAAAAACAAGTCTATCAGTCCTAACATCAAGCTATCCATGGGTCTCGAGAATGACCACTAATCTGGGAGATGTCCAAGTAGTCTAATGACTAGATAGAGGAGCACCTCCAATTATGGGAGTCAGGGGGATGCCAGGCTAATAGCCGGCGATGGTGACTCCCACAGATGCATCAACCTGGATAACTAGTTATGTGATCCCAAATTCAACTAGGGGTGGGAAAGGGCATATCTCTTGGCCCAGTTTTCAGTATAAGCATAGAGTTGTTTCTAAATTGGGGCTTTTCCCTTCTTCTTCATGTATGCCTGGGCTTTCTTTTCCACCGTTTCTCTTTTTAGTTTAAATCAAATTCGATGCGCCTTCAAGATCGATTCAGAGGGTTTTTGAGGATTCCATTTTAATTTGTAAAACTCCTTAAATTTTACAATGGAGTCTTAGTCTGCTTTAAGGTCAGGATCCATACCTTGGCTCTTCTTCCATTTGCCTACAATCTAGACAACAAAGAGCTTAGTTGTTTGCAATGGTGGCAATGGAGACAAGACATTTAGTAGAGCGGTATAATCAGGGAAGCAATGATCAAAATGCTCGAGCCAAAGTGTATCAAAAGAGGGAGTGAAAGTAAGGCTAGGAAAAAAGGATGAAACTCCAAGCATCTAAGGAGAAGCTTGTTCAATTCATCCACTTGTTGGACTACCTCATAAGTCTTAAAAATAGTGTGGGCTTAAAGATATGGGTTGGCTAATGAAAAATTGGGGTAAGAAAGAGCTTGGGTTAAACCAAATTCATGAGCGTAATAATTTGGAAAGTAAGATTCCACGCCGCATTGGTTGTTACTTGAGCTTTCCTTGTCACACAGTGATGGAAGTCTCAAGAAGTGAGGTAGTATGCCCATATTTTAGGGTAACTATGCGATTCAAGGAAATTGACTTTAATCCAAACTGGCCCGTAGAGAGGAGGATGATAGGGGAAGAATGTAGAGGGAGGTGGAGTTCTAAGGGAGAAGAAGAAACTCAAATAGTTGGAGAACCCGAAGGGACTAGAAGAGAATGTGGCCAAATTTAGGGCATAAATAGAGGGGTCGGACACAGTAGTACAGGAAGGGCTAATCTCAAGGAATATAGGTGAAGCCATATATAATTACAAGATCCATAAAGGCCCACCCCAAGTATCCAAGTTACTATTTATTAGTCTGAAACAACCCCTGTACACTTGGGCAAGAAGGAAAAGGCCTAAGGCAAGAACGTGGCCAGAAGCCATGGATAAGGCCAAGGGTAGATAAGATTTGACAACCTTAAAAGAGGGTGGACAAGTCAGCTATTTGCTAACCAAAAAAGTAAGAAAAGCAAGATACCCATCATTAGTCAGATGCCCATCAGCCTTCTAATGCTCCAGAATGAAAGACTGATACCTGGTATTTTTCTTAAAGCTAGTAGTAATAGGAAAAATAGAGTAGGTCTACTGGGATAATAGTGCATTAATGGGATCACCATCTGGCCTCACCCCAATCAAGGCTGACAAATCAAGAAGGGTAGGAGACATCATCCCATAAGGGAAGTGAAAGGAATTGGTACACATGGACCAAAAAGCCAAAGCAAAGGACAGAAGAGGACGTTCATAGGCAAGAATTGTGTGGATAATTGAATTAGGTCATGGATGTTCTATTTTTTCATTCATTCAATTTGAAGGGATTAAATCTAGAAACCCAAGTTAGCCATTCTGGTAGAGGTTTGGAAGTCCAGAAGAGTATATCATTACTATTACTCCGTCTATGAAGTGGAGGACGAGGATGCTCAGATAGGAATGGACCATTCTTGGGAAAATGTTTGGAAACTCTGGGAAGGACAAACTCCTGAGCAACATTGGGACCAAGAATGGGAGAGGCAAAGTCAAAAGAAGGTTCTAATACCTAAAGAATTACGCCTTCAAAAGTGATACTCTGAAATTGCTTTAGGGTTTCTTGAGCACGTGACGCAGGATCAGTGGCCATTTCCTCTGTACTGGGGGATGAAGTTGATTCAAGTGAAATTTCAACCATTAAAGCTATGGTTTAAAGAGCTTGGAGATGCAGGAAAGGGTTAAGGGTTTGAAAGATGATGGTAAGAGTTGTGATGCCAAAAGGAGTGGGTGCAGAGTTAAATAGAAGAAGTACAAGGAGAAACGGAAGAGTTTTGAAGTTGGAATTTCATTCAAATTGAGTATTTCCTAGAATAGTGTTGGTTTTTAATTAGAATTCCCTAAGAATAAGGATGGAGGTAAGGTAACGGTGCAAATCAACATTAATAAGAAGTCAAGTCAGGATCTTTTTAAGAAAGAGTACCTTTACTCTTGTGCTGCCACCTCACCAATTCTGAAAATGGTAGCTATGAAGAAAGAAAGGAAGGATGACTCCTTTTAATGGGATCATTATTGTTTGGATTAGGTGGGCCAATGTCCTATTTGACAACGTCCCTTTAATTATTGATTATTTCAAACTTTTACTTGAAAGGGATGTAGAGGGCCATTGTTTGCACCATAAAATAAAAATTATTAATGGGCCCACTAAATCCAATTAAGTATTGCATATGGAGTGAATGAGAAAGTAGGCTGATGGAAAAGGTAGGCTAATGCAATGTAACGAATGCCATAATCTAGTGTGTCTGCCACGTTAATGGTGGAACGGTTATTGGTAGTTACTCTAATGCAAGCTAATGACACGTGTAAAATGAAGATCATTTTGGACGAGGACCCACTATGCCCAAATCATGGATATAGTTGACAGTTTCTCACAACTGCTGGGCAATGGTTGTCAATGCAATCTATATAATGACGAAGAATGGTAGAGAGAAAGGATCTTCGATCAAGCAAAAACACTTAGCATTTTATGTTTATCTAACAGTTATATCCTTTCCTTTGCCAATTTCAATTTCAATTTACTTACTTGTTTTAGGGATCCCTTTCTATTATTTCTTTGTTTATTCTCGGTATTTCTCGCATTTAAAGTCTTTAATCTTTGATTAAAGCAAGTAGAACTCATCTGGAGAGATTAGTAGAACTGTTCTGGAGAGATTTCATTCATCTCTCTCTCTAATCATTTGGTTTCATCAAATTGTTCATAACCTAAGAGGACATTTGTCTGGCACACCTGCATTCTTATAATTATAAATTTCCTACCACACAAGTTTATATTATAACTGCTTAGTTGTTTATATACTATTCTGAATCCCCAGCATGTAATACGGACGTGATAATGAGATAATGCAATTATGAATCGTAGAAACGTCAAGAATAACGGATAATGATTGCAACATTAGATAACATATTAGTTGTGAATTATTTGGAGTTTTCATTCGTCTCATTCAAGGTAGTCAAGCCACATGGGATTTGTCATGTATCGATGTTAGAGTTGAACTTAAATAGGTTTGTTAAGATTCGAGAATCTTGCATGGACGGGACTCGGTCATTCATATGTTCTTAAAAGAAGGAAGCTGTGCATATGTTCTTAAAAGCAGTGGACCAGACCAAGTAGCCCTAAGATAGACTAGTGATCTATTGATATGTTGTTAAAAGTGATGAACTATGTGTATGTTTTGAAAAGCAGTGGATTGGGATCACTAGTAGATGACATTAAGTCGTGGCATTAGAATGATGTACTATTTCTTAAAGCGTTATATCTCTGAAGTGCAGTGAACTGGGCATATGTTCTTAAAAAATGAGGATAGACTGACGTGCTGTCCATGGAATTGCCACGACATAGCGACGACTACTAGTGATCCCTACCACCGCTTTAACGACATATCATGGATCACCTGGCTATATCTCAGGACTACTTGGTCCCGCCCACCACTTTTATGGAAACTTTACCACCCACCGCATTTAAGGACATATCATGACCATGTGTTCGCCAATACACGATTCTAGAACTTATCAAACCTATCTATGTTCTGTGCTAATACCGTTACATGACATCCTATTGTGGCCTGACTACTTAAAATGAAATTAAACAGATATCAAACTGATTCACGACTACCACATTATTTAATGTTGCAAAATGTTCTGACGTTACCCTTACCATTATCTCCTCATCGTGTCTCATTATCTCTTATTCAATCAAATCTTACATTATAAAGTGTGAATCAATATTTAAATAACTAAGCAGTTCATAGCATAGATAAAGAGATAACAATGTTATATAAATTCCAATCGATTGAAGTCCATCACAATCGATTGAAGAACATATGGTCTTAATCTTGGGAAGAATTAAGTTCAATTGAATGAAATTCCTTTCATTTGATCGACAAATGGTTAAACTATTGAACCAAAGTTTAATCGATTAAAATGCATCTTCTCTAGAATACTAGGTAGTGATGCCCATAAATTTTTGGATGACTTGGCTTAGTTCCTTCACTTTGAAAACTTTCAAAACTTCTACCCTAAGCTATTGAGTGAGTTTGGAACTCACCTAAGTGATCAAGGGATGTGTTTGGGTAAGTTGTGGAGCTTGATCCCCAATGGTGTTCTTGTTCTTGTTCTTCTCTTTCTTCTTCTTCTTCTTATTCTATCTCTCTCTCTCTCTCTCTCTCTCTCTCTCTCTCTCTCTCTCTCTCTCTCTCCCTCCTTCCTCCTCCTCCTTTTTATTGTCCCTTATCCTCTCTTCTTCTCCATCTCTGTCCGAATATATATGTATAAAGAGTATATGTGTGTGTATATTGTATGCAAGAGTGTGTGTATAATATATATATATATCTCTTTTCTTTCTCAACTCTCTCACTGTCAACACCCTCCCCCACGAATTTAACCATAATAGGAAAAGAGGTGTGTAGGTGGCAGTCCCTACGCAAACCTGGGGATGAAGATCACATCTTTTTCAATCAATTGACATCATTTCAATCGATTGAGAAATGGTGACAATGGTTTAATCGATTGAAAGAGGGTCCACGTCAAGGGATTGAGGTTGAGAGGGTTTTAATCGATTGAAAACAACTTTACAGGTATTATCCAGGCAATTAGACAGAATCTCATTTGTTATTATACATACAATATATAGGGTATTACAGAAGAGGACTTCAAATATTTAACCAAGTGATGAAAATGAGAAATGAAAAGAAATTACAAGCTTTGAAAATGGAAATGAAAGTGATTGCCATTGAAATTAAAGGAATTATAGGGAAAGAGATATACTATAAGATACACACGAATTAATGTAAACTGAAATACATGACAAACAAAATAAAACAAAAGCAAATGCTGTAGAATGTTGTGGAATGCCTATTTCGAGATATTAAGATGTGTTATAGTCAAAGCTTGTTTAGCCGATTATCTTGCTTTATAGTTTCTTGTGCCATAACTTCCATTATTTTGATTACTTCCCACTCATAAATAACTTCCAGGTGACCATCCATATGTTGAAACCACTCCATTACTTCCTATTTTCTGCCATGTGTCCTTATCAAGTGGTCAAATTGGTCAGGACCTTAGCCATCAAAGTTAATGGTGTATCACATGTATATCGGTCATATTGTATTTCTATCAAAACTGTAAATATTGGGTGTAAACAGATACATAGAGAAATTGACTAAATGAGGATAGAGTTTCACACAGGATATCCCAATCATGTTATCAATTGCCATGGAATTGTTCCTCGGTATATATTATACCTAATTTCCAAATGGGTCATTGTTTTGAGATTACCCATTTTAGGTGGTATGTAACCTCTTAGAAAATTTGTTGCTAAGGGCTCGTTTGGTAACATTGTCGTTTCCTGTTTTCTGTTTTTGTTTTCGTTTTTTAGAAAACAAAAATTGAAAACACCGTTTGGTAACATTTTTGTTTTTTTTTTACAAAAATGTTTTTGAAATTGGGCTAAAAAATCGGAAACAGAAAAAAGCTGTTTTCTATTTTTTTAAAAACGGAAACGATCGGGATTTCTACCATAACCACGATTGTGCCCTAAACTCAAATGGCCTCTCACGATCGTGCCCTCAGCCACCCGATCTGGTAAGGTAAAGTTCTTTGATTCTTCGTTCTATCTGCGATCTTCATCTTCTTCTTCTTCGATCATCATCTTCGATTATCTTGTTCTTCGATCTTCTTCTTCTGCTTCGACTTCTTCGATCTGTTCTTTGAGCTTCTTCTTCTTCTTCTTCTTCTTCTTCTTCTACTACTACTACTACTACTACCATTCTGGGTAATAATTTTTTCTCTATTTTTCTCTTTTATCAGATCAAAGAACTCTGAGGATTTTGGACAAGAAGAAGAGGATTTCTTCGATCTGTTTTTCCAGGTGAAATATATATATTCGCTCTCTCTCTCTCTCTCACACACACACACATTATGGTGATTGTTATAGTGATACTATGGTAATGGTTCGAAAATTATGGTTTATCAGATTTTATATTGTTTTATTCGAAATTGGGTTCTCAAATTATGAGTTTTGGGTTCTAAAAATTGAAATCAGTTACTGAGTTTCATTCTCATCATCTTCAATCCTTTGCTTAGTTGTGATTAAAATTCATGTGTTAATTGACTCACTTTGCATGTCCTCATTTGTGCTCCATTTGGTCTGCGAGTAATTCATGTGTTAATCGACTCACTTTGCATCCACACACTGCTGAAACTACACCATTTACTGAATGCCCAAACAGCAACCCCAAACCCATCTCAACCTTATTGCAGGATAGAAACAGAAGTAAAAGAATTAGCAGAATTAAGATGTACTACTACTCAACCTTATTTTAGTAGTTGTACCTTCAAATGGGTATAACCACAATTGAACAGAAATTGAGTTGAACAGAAATTGTTGTATGTAAAAATTAAAATCTAGTTTGATAGGGACACACTGTTTGGAAATGTTAGTAATTATTCTGTGCATTCTTTGTATAAGGAATGCAATTTCATTACTTTATTTACTCTGGAAATGAGAATGGATGTTTGGGTTTTCAAACTTCCCTCTATTCTTGGACCAGTCACCTTGAAACTGATTGTTTTCATTTACTTGTTAGTTGTAAATGAAAACTAACAAGAAATTGATAGGGACACAATTGAACAGAAATTGAGTAGTTGTTTTCATCCACACACTGCTGAAACTTCCCTCTACTCTTGGACCAGTCACCTTGAAGTCTCTCTCTCTCTCTCTCTCTCTCTCTCTCTCTCTCTCTCTCTCTCATCAAAGCAAGCTATTTGCATGTTCAGTGTGTTGTGCAAATATTTAGCAAGATTTTAGTTGCATTTGAATACTACATTAAGTCAACTGCGTAAAGCCCAATTAACCGCTACGATTGTTAATAGAAATTGTTAGTGCCGTATTTGCAACATATACAAACTGGGTTATTAACCCAATTAACTGCTACGATAGTCACTTCCAATTTTAGGTTGAAGCATAAACTTCAATTTACAAAAATAGTTGTTGCTAGCTCATTCCCAATTTTAGGTTGAAGCGTAAACATCAATTTACAAAAATAGTATGGGTTGATCACTAATTATAACTTTGAAAAATAGTTGTTGCTAGCTCAATAGCTTTTGTGATCACGCTTGTATTTGAGACACCCAAACACCTTACTAACTATAATTGCTTGAGCAAAATGTATATTATGGGCCACCAAACGTGGTGCCCAAACAGGCACTTAGTTTCATACAAGTTGTTGGCTCTTGAGAATCAAATAAATTGAAAAAAAAAAGTTCTAAATTTTCAATCAAACAACACTAACAACTTTAATTTACTAATTAGTTACTGTTATATATAGATTAGAATTTGTAACTTTTGTCCGTGGTGCTAAATTACTTAATATTGTACTTTAGTTTAAAGAAGCTGAGAAATTGGACCTTATTTTTGCTTTACGGTAGGGTATTTAACTATCAATATGAGACCATCACCAGTTCCTCACTCTTCATTATATGTCTACTGAAGTTTGGTTTCGGAAACCTATAAGTGGTCACGTTGTCAATCAGTGAATATTTTTAATTTAGATCACAAAAACTTATATCCATTTCCAAAAAAAATGGAAGGAAAAGAAAAGCTTTGTGCAAATTATCACTTTTTATAGTATGGGTTGATCAGTAATTATTATTTGTAAAGCTTTATACTGAATCCCCTCATTTATGGATGTTTTATCTCTATTCTATCTCTACACAACTATCTTGTATAGATGAATTCTCATTTATTTTCTGTTTAACATAGTCAAACTGGAAGTCAAACCTGACGATTATCTCTTTCATTATTATTATTAAAAAAAAATTTATTATATATCTATTAGATGGTTAACATGTGAATATGCATATTTCCAAACATTAAAGCTTTGTTTGGTTTGACCAACGATCCAAGTGGTCAAGTGGTACTATCTGATCTCTCCAATGGATAGGTCAAGGGTTTGATTCCCCTTAGGGAAAGTTTTTGCCCCCCATATTTGTGCGTTCAGTCGGAATGAGTGGCCCTTGTTGGGCTTTGGGGTTGGGTTGGGTTTGTGTACGTGTGTGGGGTGAGTACGTTGTATCCAGCCGTGATCCAGGTAAGACTAAAAAAAAAAAAAAAACTTTGTAAACTTATTTTGCATCATATAGTCCATGTAGTTATTGGTTTCAATTGTACATGTCCAAAGGGTGTTACTTAGTTGTTTCTTAGTTGCTAGTACTTTCATTGTTGCATAATACGTGTGAACTACTCCTAATATTTTTAATTCTTAAAAGCAGATGTCAAACGTTAATGACGATGAAGTTGTTGAGATTGAGGGTGACGGCAAAAATGGGGCACCGTGGCCAGAGAAGAATCTTTCCATCTTTATTGGCCTTATGGAAGGAGAGGTTAAAAAGAATAATAGGCCTACTACCACATTCACAAAAAATTCGTGGGCCTATATGAAAGAACAAATGAAGAAGGAGACTGGATTTGAGTATACTCATGATCAGTTGAAGAACAAATTCAACCAACTTAGGGCAGTATATAGGGACTTCCAAAAGCTGATGGGTTCGACTGGAGCAGGCTGGGATCCAGTTTATAAGAATGTTGTGCTTTCTCCCAAATAATGGGAAAGCAAGATTAAGGTACAAAGCGAAAAAACACTTTGATATTTATTTCACAATAAATCTAACTATAATAACAACGACCTTTTATGTGATGTTTACATAATTTTATCATAGGTAATCAGGCATGCTAGAACTTTCAAAAAGAAAGGGTGTCCTTACTTTCCACAGTTATGCATCATTTACGGTGACACCACGGCAACGGGAGAAAATGCATATCCTTCATCCAAATTACCGTCCGATTCTGAAAATGAAGAAGAACCCATAGATGACATTAGAGATGAAGACCATGACACTTCTAAATCAACAGAGACTCGAAGTCGCTCTACTACTTCCAAGCGTGCTCGTCGTAGTAGAGACAATGTGAATACTACCATTGCAAGAGCCATGGCTGCATTTGTGGATGACTCAAAAAGGAGGACAGACATTTTGGAAAGGAAATTTGCGAGTGCTCAACCACTTGTTTATTCTCCGACTCATATGTCATCTGGTAGTGGTGCAACTTCTGGCCATTCCTCTGATCTAGTGCAAGAGTGTTTGGATGTTTTGAATGCAATGGAGGACATCGATGGATTAACTTACTCAAAAGTGCTGAGTAAGTTACATGATGATCATCTTTGGAGGAGGATATTCTTGGGCATACCTGCACAAAGGAGGAAGGAGTGGATCCTTACTTTGTGACTTGATTTTGGTTGTTAGACTACTTGAGTTACGATGTTGTTTGGTTGTTAGACTATTTGAGTTACGATGTTGTTTGGTTGTTACTACTTGAGTTACGATGTTGTTTGGTTGTTAGACTACTTTACTTTGTTGGTATTTCTTGATGCTATGACTTTTTATGTTTCTTGACTTGATAGTTCTAGACTTTTCTTTATTGATATTTGATATAGAGTTACTAGAAATTACTTGTCATATATTTGTTAATTTATTTCAGTAAGCAGGTTTATTCATGGAATCAATAGCAAGCGAGCAAGAAGGTGATATTGATGTGATTGATGAGATTATTGAGTATGATGAGCATGCAATGTGGATGATGTTTTTATGGACCCAGTATATCAAATATAGCACATCAAATCAACCGATTAAGAACTCTCAACTTACGGGACATGATTATGTGCTCGAAATATTGAATGGACATGAGAACAGGTGTTATGATAATTTTCGAATGAACAAAGATGTATTTGTTCTATTTTGCGAAGAGTTAAAGGAGAAGGGGAACTTGAAACCATCTAGGTACCTTACGGTTCAAGAGCAAGTGGCAATATTTTTATTAATTATTTCTCACAATTTTAGAAATCGTTTAGCTACCGAGCGATTCCAACATTCAGGACAAACCATTTCTTGATACTTTAACAAAGTCCTAAAGGCAGTTTGTAGGATTGGAGTTAACATTATCAAGCCTCATAGTTTTGATGTGGTTCCTCCTCAAATCCGGTTCAATCCAAAATATTATCCATTTTTTAAGGTAAAAGTTTCTTAGTCAATACATTATCTATTTGCTATTATTAGAACTGATATTTTCTTAAAGTAAGACTCCATTTGAAATTTATTAATGTTTCATGTTGTTTTTGTTAGAATTGTATTGGCGCGATTGATGGAACACACATTGATGCACGTGTACCGGTGGATTCACAAATTCCATATCAGGGTAAGAAAACTTAACCAACCCAAAATGTAATGTGCGCATGTTCTTTTGACATGCGCTTTACATTTGTAATGTCCGGTTGGGAAGGAACGGCAAATGATTCTAGGATATTTCTTGAACGTGTCAGTAATCCTGAAAACAATTTTCCAACTCCGCCAAGAGGTAGTTACTTTAATTCTTGCTTATATTTGATGCATTTATTTAGTGCAAAACATGTATGTATTTTTATATGTTATTTTGCCTTCTATAGAAAAGTATTATCTCGTTGATTCTGGATATACCAATATGCCGGGGTTTTTATCCCCATATCGTGGAGAAAGATATCATTTGCGTGATTTTAGAGGTAACGGCCGTCAACCAAGTGCACGTGAAGATCTATTCAATTATCGCCATTCTTCATTGCGGAATGTTATAGAGCGCTGCTTTGGAGTATTAAAGGCTCGTTTTCCCATTTTAAAACAAATGCCTCCTTATCTACTCCGCACACAAAAGTACATTCCAAATGTATGTTGCACTGTTCACAACTTTATACGAATGCATGCAACGGTTGATCGATTGTTTGAGGAATTTACAGCTGATCAAGTTATTGTTGATGACAATGGTGGAGATGGTGCAGGAAGTAGTGCAAATGTCCCTGTTGAGATTGATGTGAGTCAAAGTCAGTTGCGTCGAATGGCTCGTGTAAGGGACCAAATTGCTAATCAGCTTTGGGCGAGTGTTCAACGTGATTAACTTGTTTGTGGGGATTTATTTTGCTTATATCTAGATAAAATTTGTTTGTGAAACTATTTTTAATGGTTATGTTACTATGTTTATTTGAATGTAATGGCTTGGATATTATTCATTTGTATGGAAAATGTAATGGTTTAATTCATCACATGTTTGTCAACAGCTAATATTATTTGTTTGCACAGATAAAAACACAAAACGAGACTCCTCCAAAAAAAAAAAAAAACAACCTTGGGGAGGTTAGTGTAATTATGAAAACCACATGAGAGATATGTGTTATTAGACCTAAACTAGGGGGAGGTCATAGTAGTTATCTTAAATGTATTTTGGGAGGCATTTTTTGAAAGAGAGATTTGACATTGATATCGTTACCAAACGCGTTTCCTGTTTTTGTTTTCTTTTTTTAAAAAACATCAACAATGTTACCAAACAAGTTTTTGTTATTTTTTTCAAAAAAAAAAACCAAAACTGATTTTCGTTTTTAAAAAACTGAAAACTCAAAACAGGAAACGTTACCATGCGAGCCCTAAATGTATGAACTCAGGGCTTGAATGAATCATACTTTGATGAATTGGTCCATCAAAGTAACTCCACCTAAATTGAGCACTTTGAATGATTCTATGAAACATCAGTGGGAAATGGGCCAAAAGTGCTATTACTAAAGGCATCAAGAACAACTAGGTTTTGAATATTTGGAGCCAATATAGAAATTGGCCTGAAATGTTGTTTATGCTTATATCTTTTTTTTTGGTACAAAATATGATTCATTGAAGAGCCTTGAGTTCTACATTTAGCAAGAAATTTTCTAAGAGGTCACATACCAATTCCACCAATGGTTTTTTTTTTTTTGGGGGCCTAAAATTTGCCTAAAAATTTGTCAATTTTTGTTTTGTTTTGTTTTGTTTATGCTTATATCTAAGCTTCTTAGATTGGTGAGAATAATGATTCCAACTAGAAATTTCTCAAAAAAATGAATTAAACTGAGGTTAAGATTGACAAGGTTGGTGAATAGATTTAATTGCTTTCCTATGATGAGTTTTCTTTAGAAGGTGCAAACTAATCACTCAACACCTTTAGAATGATCAAAAAGCTCAGATTTAACGTTCAATGGGGCAGCAGAGAAGGATGCTATGAACACAGATGTTAAGAAAAGGGTGGAGAAAGAGCACCCAGAAATCTCCATGGAATTTATGGAAAGAGGGACAAAATGGAGAGATCGATGGCCAGTGGAAGATAACCTGTGTCAATTTCTCTCCACTGAGATCGAAGGGGAGAGTTTGATCAGACTAGTGTTATTGTTAAAAAGAGAGTAGAGAGAGAAGGAAATAGAAGATAACAAATATCTGTGTATATTCACAAGCATATGAATATCATAACTAGAAAGGAAGATAGTTGTATAAGGGTAGGGTAATATTGTCCTTTTGTGTTCATCTCTAACAGAGTTAATAATTTCACTTCAAACCAAACCACAAGGAGGTTAACTATTATTTACCATTTTTTTGAAAGAAAAAAGGGAGGTTAACTGTTACATTTTAAACTACAAGGGGATCATTTGAAAATAGCCCTAATGATGAGAACATGGCGGCTAGCACAAGGTGGAATGCGGACCCGAACCACGTGCCAATTGGGCCGGTTACAAGGGCGCGAGCAAAGCGATTCCAGGACAATCTCAATGGGCTGGTTCAACAAATTTGGGTTGAGACTAATCTGAGTGGCCCAAAGGAGGATACTAGTGATCCACAAGGCTGGGTGTCCATGATTCAAGCTCTAGAATAAATTATAGGCTTGCATGCCAACTTAGGGACTTTTTATATTCATTAGTTTCCTTTTATTTTAGTTTGGGGTGAATTATATTGGACCATAATATTTCGTAGGCTTAAAAGGGCCCAACTTTAAGCCTCAGCTATTTAAACAGTTTTAGGGTTTGTAATATTCATTTTTGATCATTAATAATATTGTGAGAGTTTTCTCTTTGGTTCTTTGAAGAACTATTCGAACTTATCAGACTTACTCTGTGGCGTTCATACCTGGACTTATCAATCGAGTTTTCCATCCTTGATTGTGGCGTCTTCATCCTTTATACCAAGGTTCGCATCTGTTATAGGTGTTGGGTCGCGGTTTCCATTGAATCTGACAGTAGAACGGTCCGAGACATTAATCGTGTTACGGGTTTCGTCACATTATTGGCGGGGTTCGTATCAGTTGGTATCAGAGCACAGTTCTAGTCTCAGGTTTATCATATCTTTTTCGTTTCTGTTCTTATTCGTTTCTTCTGGTTCTGTTCGTATTCGTTTTTGTTTCTCTTCGTTTTCTTATTCGTTCTCGTTTTTTGAACCATATCAAAAAAAAAAAAAGGGTGTTCGATTACGATCTGGAATTTCGTGTTTAGGGTTTGCGAATCTGATCTGTGATTTGCTCTTATTACTTCGTGTTTGTTCATTCTCGTGATCGTTGTTATTGTGGTTTTTTTCTTCTCGAGAATTAGGTTTTCTGAATCAGATACGTGAACTGTGAAGTCTGCCTGATTAAAAAAAAAAAAAAAAAAAAGAGAAAAAAAAAAAAGAGAAAAAAAAAAAGAGAAGAAAAGAAAAGAAGAGATCGGTAAGCCGCGATAAAAAAATAAAAAATAAAAAATAAAATAAAAAAATAAAAAAAAAAAAGAGTACAAAAAATCGGCTTAAAATTTTATTTTTGTTTTACAATATTGGGGGTCTAAGGAGTCCAAATTTGACCTTACTCCATAGTGTGAAAAAAAATTTCCGAAAATTCCATTTTTTTTGTGCTTTTGGAAACCTAGCCATCCGCGTTCGTTTTTAGTCGTGCTTTCAACTTCCAAATTTGATTGGTCTAGTTTGGGTGTGGATTGTTACTGAGAAATTCTGGTCATTGTTTGGTTAGTTTCATAAGAACCGAGTGAGAATTACTACGAGTGAAAAAAGGCAAGAGTGGTGAGCACATAATAGGGTAAAAGCCAAATTTATTTTCAGTTTAAACACGAGTGAACTTGAGTGATACATCCTAGTTGAGTGAAACACGTGAGCGAGAGTTGTGAGGTCCTGTATATTTTTTTTATCTAATCTTTGTTTTGCAGCGAAATATGGCCCATAAAGACGAAATTAATGCCGGGGAGGTTTCGGGAGAGACTGATCAGAAACTACTATTGGAGGCATTAATGGGTGAAATGAGGAGGGTATTGAGGACAGAGATGGAACAAGTTCATGAACGGTTAGATAGAGTAGAGAATGCCCGGGTGGAGCAGCCACAAAACAATGCTCCTCATGGACGTAGAAGAGAGAGAGTTCAACCGAGGGGAGTGAGAGTTGAAGAAGAGGAGTATTTTTGGGGAGACTTTGACGAAGAAAATGATCAGGAGTCAATAGATAATCATAGGAGATATGGTGGTCGGGGTAGAGAAGTTAGGTTTAGAGAAGCTAGGAACCAGGAAGATAATAATTTGGGTAGTATTAAGATGAAGATTCCTTCGTTTCAAGGGAAGAATGATCCGGAAGCCTATCTAGAATGGGAGAAGAAGGTAGAATTAGTATTTGATTGCCACCATTACTCTGAGGCTAAGAAGGTAAAACTTGCTGCCATTGAATTTTCTGATTATGCTATCATTTGGTGGGATCAATTGGTGTTGAATAGGAGAAGAAATAGGGAGCGTCCAATAGAGACATGGGAGGATGTGAAAACTGTGATGAGGAAGCGGTTCGTTCCAAGCTATTATTACCGAGAGTTATACAACGAAGTTGCAAAGTTTGAGGCAAGGTAATAGGAGTGTGGAAGAATATTATAAGGAGATGGAAGTTGCTATGATTCAAGCGAATGTAGAGGAAGATCGAGAGGCTACAATGGCTAGATTCTTAGTTGGGTTGAATCGGGAAATTGCCAATGCAGTGGAATTGCAACACTATGTTGAGTTGGAGGATATGGTACACATGGCTATTAAAATTGAGAATCAACTCAAGAGGAGGGGCAGCAGCACACGTCCAAGCCAAAATCCAAGCCAAAATTCCAATACATCCGCTTGGAAACCAAATAATTGGAAAAGAGATGAGAAGCAGCCTTTGGTGAAGCCAAAAACTGAGCAAAAACAAGAGGTGGCCAGCCATGGAAATCAAGGTAAATCCGATTCGTCTACTTCTCGGAACCGTGATATTAAGTGTTTTAAGTGCCAGGGTAGGGGACACATAGCTAGCCAATGTCCGAACAAGAGAGTTATGGTGTTACAAGATAATGGTGAGATTGAAACCGAAGATGAAGATGACAACGAATCTGTGCCACCATTGGAGGATGCCGATGATGAAGAGTACGCTGCCCAAGGGGATTTGTTAGTGGCAAGGAGAGCTCTAAATATGCAGGTTAAGGAAGATGATGAGGCACAACGGGAGAACATCTTTCATACGAGATGTCATGTCAAAGATAAGGTGTGTAGTGTGATCATAGATGGGGGGAGTTGCACTAACGTTGCTAGCACAACTTTGGTGGAGAAATTAGGGCTGCCAACAATCAAGCATCCACGACCTTATAAATTGCAATGGCTCAATGATAGTGGTGAAGTAAGGGTAACTAAACAGGTGTTAGTTTCTTTTCGTATTGGGAAATATGAAGATGAAGTTTTGAGTGATGTGGTTCCGATCCAAGCTGGACACTTGTTGTTAGGGAGGCCATGGCAATTTGATCGACGTGTTAAGCATGATGGTTTCACAAATAAATACTCGTTCTTGCTTAATCAAAGGACAATCACCTTAGTGCCTTTGACACCGAAGCAAGTTTATGAAGATCAAGTGAGGTTGCAAAGGGAGAGTGAACAAAAGAGAAAGAGTGAGAAAAATGAGAGAGAAAAAGAAAAGAAAAATGCAGCCATTGAGGGAAAATTAGAGGGAAACCAAAAAAAGAATTTTTATGCAAAAGCGAGTGAGATCAAACGAGCGTTGTTTTCAAATCAGCCTATGATTGTACTTTTGTACAAAGAGTCATTTTTAAACACTAACCAAATTGACTCATCTTTGCCTAGTTCTGTTATTTCTCTTTTGCAGGAGTTTGGTGATATCTTTCCCGAGGAGGTTCCACATGGTTTACCCCCTATTCGAGGGATTGAACATCAAATTGATTTCGTGCCCGGTGCTACCATTCCAAACCGACCAGCCTATAGAAGCAATCCTGAGGAGACAAAGGAGCTACAAAAGCAGATTAGTGAGTTGATGGAAAAGGGGTACGTAAGAGAAAGTATGAGTCCATGCGCCGTTCCGGTGATTTTGGTTCCTAAGAAGGATGGGACGTGGAGAATGTGCGTTGATTGCCGAGCCGTCAACAACATAACGGTAAAGTATCGACACCCTATTCCTCGCTTAGATGATATGTTAGATGAGTTGCATGGTTCTTGTATATTTTCTAAGATTGATTTGAAAAGTGGGTATCATCAAATTAGAATGAAAGAAGGTGATGAATGGAAAACTGCATTTAAAACAAAATATGGTTTGTATGAATGGTTAGTTATGCCTTTTGGATTAACTAATGCTCCTAGTACTTTTATGAGATTGATGAACCATGTTTTGCGTGCTTTCATTGGAAAATTTGTAGTTGTTTATTTTGATGATATCCTGATTTATAGCAAAAACTTGGAAGAGCATTTGAAGCATTTAAAACTTGTGTTAGATGTGCTTAGAAATGAAAAGTTGTTTGCTAACCTAAAGAAGTGCACTTTTTGCACCGATAAGCTTGTGTTTCTTGGTTTTGTTGTGTGTGCACAAGGAATACAGGTTGATGAAGAAAAGATTCGTGCTATCCAAGAATGGCCAAGCCCATCTAGTGTAAGTAATGTGCGAAGTTTTCATGGACTTGCTAGTTTTTACAGGAGGTTCGTGAAAGACTTCAGTAATATAGCTGCACCGATAACCGAAGTCATCAAGAAAAATATTGGGTTCAAATGGGGGGAAGAGCAAGAGAAGGCATTTCAATTACTCAAGGAGAAGTTAACTCATGCACCTTTACTTGCTTTACCTAACTTTACAAAAACTTTTGAAATTGAATGTGATGCTTCAGGTTTAGGTATTGGCGCCGTGCTTATGCAAGAAGGAAGACCGATTGCATACTTTAGTGAGAAGTTAAGTGGGGCTGCCTTAAACTATCCCACGTATGACAAAGAGATGTATGCATTGGTTCGAGCTTTGGAGACATGGCAGCATTACTTGTGGCCTAAAGAGTTCGTGATTCACACCGATCATGAGTCTTTAAAGCACCTTAAAGTCCAACACAAGCTGAACAAGAGGCATGCACGATGGGTTGAATTCATTGAGACGTTTCCATACGTCATTCGATATAAACAAGGTAAGGAGAACATCGTTGCCGATGCACTTTCTCGAAGGTACATTCTAATCTCTACTCTTGATGCTAAGATTCTTGGTTTTGAGCATATTAAGGAATTGTATCCTTTAGATCTCGATTTTAGTGAAGAATTTGAATCTTGTGAAAAAACAGCCCATAATAAATTCTATAGGCATGAGGGGTTTTTATTTCGAGAAAATAAATTGTGCCTTCCAACTTGTTCAGTGAGAGAGTTGCTTGTGCGAGAGTCACATGGGGGAGGGTTAATGGGACATTTTGGGGTAGTAAAAACATTAGCCGTTTTACAAGAACACTTCTATTGGCCACGCATGAAACAAGATGTTGAGAGAATTTGTGGTAGATGTGTCACATGTAGGCGAGCGAAATCTAGAGTACAACCCCATGGCTTATACACACCTCTTCCAATTCCTAGTGAACCATGGATTGATATTTCAATGGATTTTGTGTTAGGTTTACCTAGGACTAAACACGGTCGAGACTCAATTTTTGTGGTTGTGGATAGATTTTCCAAGATGGCACATTTTATTCCATGTCACAAAACTGATGATGCTTCACATGTTGCTAATTTGTTCTTTAAGGAGATTGTGAGGTTACATGGTATGCCTAGAACCATTGTTTCGGATAGAGATGCTAAATTCTTGAGTTACTTTTGGAAGTCCTTGTGGTGTAAGTTGGGGACTAAGTTATTATTTTCTACTACTTGTCATCCACAAACTGATGGTCAAACTGAAGTAGTAAATAGGACTTTATCTACTTTGTTAAGGGCTATTATTAAAAAGAACATCAAAACATGGGAAGAATGTTTACCACATGTTGAGTTTGCTTATAATCGTACTATCCATTCTGCTACTAAATTTTCACCCTTTGAAATTGTGTATGGTTTTAATCCTTTAACTCCTTTGGATTTATCTCCTTTACCTGTGACTGAGCGTGTTAATTTAGATGGAAAAAAGAAAGCAGATTTTGTTAAGCAGATTCATGAGAAAGCAAGGCTCAATATTGAGCGAAGAACGGAGCAATATGCAACGCAAGCTAACAAAGGGCGACGCAATATCATCTTTGAACCCGGAGATTGGGTTTGGGTACACATGCGAAAAGAAAGATTTCCAGCACAAAGGCGTTCTAAATTGCTTCCCCGAGGCGATGGTCCTTTTCAAGTTCTTGAGCGCATCAATGACAATGCCTACAAGCTAGAGTTGCCTGGTGAGTATAATGTTAGTACTACTTTTAATGTTGCTGATTTATCTCCTTTTGATGTAGGTGATGATTTGAGGGCAAATCCTTTTCAAGAGGAGGGGAATGATGAGAACATGGCGGCTAGCACAAGGTGGAATGCGGACCCGAACCACGTGCCAATTGGGCCGGTTACAAGGGCGCGAGCAAAGCGATTCAAGGACAATCTCAATGGGCTGGTTCAACAAATTTGGGTTGAGACTAATCTGAGTGGCCCAAAGGAGGATACTAGTGATCCACAAGGCTGGGTGTCCATGATTCAAGCTCTAGAATAAATTATAGGCTTGCATGCCAACTTAGGGACTTTTTATATTCATTAGTTTCCTTTTATTTTAGTTTGGGGTGAATTATATTGGACCATAATATTTCGTAGGCTTAAAAGGGCCCAACTTTAAGCCTCAGCTATTTAAACAGTTTTAGGGTTTGTAATATTCAGTTTTGATCATTAATAATATTGTGAGAGTTTTCTCTTTGGTTCTTTGAAGAACTATTCGAACTTATCAGATTTACTCTGTGGCGTTCATACCTGGACTTATCAATCGAGTTTTCCATCCTTGATTGTGGCGTCTTCATCCTTTATACCAAGGTTCGCATCTGTTATAGGTGTTGGGTCGCGGTTTCCATTGAATCTGACAGTAGAACGGTCCGAGACATTAATCGTGTTACGGGTTTCGTCACATTATTGGCGGGGTTCGTATCACCTAACCACGGGGAGGTAAAGTGTATTTATCAAAAAAAAGGTTAAATACACTTATAACCCCTGTGGTTTCGACGACATTGTTAGGGATGTATACTAAAAGCCATGCTTTGTGTAGTCACTTAATTATTCATTCAATAAAATAAGTTATTCCATTTTTATGAGATCTGTGTGGGCAATGTTTGCATTATATTATTTATTTAATATTGTGCATGTGCGTCTCTTATTCTAAATAGTAGGTGGCTTAATGTGTACAGTTTGGCTTACACACGAAAGATTAGACCACTAGATCTTGTAGAATATAAGATTTTGATTTACAGTCTTAGATGAGATTGGACACACCATCGGTAGGACTGTAGCATGGTGGTGTAATAGGTTTGTCTTGACTATGAAACAATATAGTTTCAACTCACCGTGCTGGTACACTTTGTGTATTAAATGAGACCGACTTTGGAGATTATGTTTGTACTGACTTAGCAGATAATTAATACCTCATGATTATTTTGAGTGCTTATGCTCGAAATCCTAAGTTAATTAATAGACATGTGCATTCGATATTTACACTTTGATCCCTAAAAGGGCGAGATCCTTAAATGGGTCAATATCTTATTAGATTGGGTGATGATATTAATTGTGTGGTGGATATTAATTAATGATGGAATCCATGTCTCAATTTTAGAATTGATGATATCCCCTTGAGGAAGCTAAGCTTTGATTATGTGAAACCCTGCAAGTAGATTTTGTATTTTACATATCCGATAAGCTAAGCAGAGGATCTTAAGGAAATATTTAGAGATTAGCAAAATATGATTGTTAGTAATTTTATTGAATTTATATGTAATCTTAACGTGGTTAGACAACAAGCATTTAATAACATGGAGCTCGAAATATATTTTTGAGATAAGGGTAGGAGTGCAATTATATTTCTTTAGTGGAAAGAATTGTAGTTTATGGAAATAGAAATATAATTTAGTTTGAATTAAGGTTTTCTAATTCCATAAGCAAGCCTATTCCTTATCGACTTCTTATGATCCCTATCATAGCCTATATATACACATATATATGTTGGTTTGGCTCTCCTCTCAGTTGGCATTTTTCCATCAAGAGAATTATAACTCGGAATAGAAAAGACAACGTAAAAAGGAGAGAGCATAGAATAAAAGGGTTTTGGAAGAGCCCACACTTAGTTCGAGATTCTGGCAGCAGAAGAATACAGTAGAAGATTGTGAGTTATTATTGAGCCAGTGTTCTTGATTCGTTTACTACAGCAATCCATTTTTCTAGTTCAAGGTAACCCTAGTTCCACCCTTATAGGGTTATTGTAGCTTTCACGTAGTTTTTTGCAGTACCAATTTTTACGCGCTATGAACGGATTTTGAGAATGCAGTTTTTTAACAGTGGTATCATAGCAACGTTGATTCTACGTATGGGTTGGACACTACTATGTTGTCTAGTAATCCAGATCTTATGTGTGCATTGATGAATGGATAGAACATAGAACTGTGCTTACCCATAAATTTTTTATTTTTTATTTTTTTTCAGATAATGGTTTATCAATAAAAGAAAAAAAGCCAAACGACACTATAAAAAAATACAAGGGGTATACCCCAGGATATACAATCAGCGCACGAAACATAGCATCTAGTCAATGCAACAAGGGATGGAGGTTTATCAAAGGCCATAGCCAAGATAAGGTTCCATCTCCAAAGAGTAGCAAAATCTAATAAGCCATAAAGAGAATAAAACTAGTAGGATCAAATAATTCATTAAGCAGTTTTAGAGTGGCATTGTAAGGCATGTTTGATTTCTTTCATCATCTCTTCTGCCAACTTTCATCTTTTCATTATCTTCTTTCATTTTTCTTTTATTTCTTTCCTCTTCTTTTTTTTTCTTTTCTTCTTTCAACCTTTTTCTTTTCATTTTGTTTACTTTTGAAACAAATATTCATTGAATACCAAAGCAACTACCCCAAACATAATCTTATTTTCTTCTTCTTCTTAATTAACACATCGCCTTATCACCACTAAAAACAAAGCAAAGAAGCCCTAAAATCACGTCCTAGAGTGATATGATTCTTCAACGTTTATGACAGAAGATTATTTAGAATGGTAGCAAATATTTTTACTTGACTATCAACTAAAACAAGAATAATGAGACTAAACAACGAGTTAATGTGCTATTTCAATGAGAATTGACAAACACAAAATGTATTTATAACCCTCTAAAAAGAAAAGATAGGCTCAAAAGCTCACTGGGTTTAGTCTCCACCATGTGTTATCTAGAAATCCGAATCATATTATAGTTCACATCAAACATGTATTCAAGCAACTACGTGCAGTGCATAGATTTGTGTGCAAATCTATGACATAAAACTACGATTCGAAAGATGCATGACCTAAAACATTACAACATGACATAAGAAAGTGTTTAACTACATCTCCTTATATTTACCATTCTATAACAATCATATTCAATAATAAGAAATATTGAACTTGCAATTGTCAAAATGTTGGTAAAATCGTTCATTTAAGCACAATTATAAAAAATATATATTTAATTTTTAAGGTGTAAAAAGTGCATATGAGTTACATGTGACTGCCTACCCCAAACCTAAACCTTCCATTGTCCCCAATGAAACAATAAAACAATAGAAAGGAGAGTATATAAGGAAAAACATTACCTCGATTCCGGCAATCACAAACAGGTGAACGTGGAAGAATATGAAATAAAAGTTCAAACATGCTCCAATTGGAGTTACTAATCACCTGCTATCACTCACAAAAATTTGACAAGAAAACAAACACACGCATCTACACTAATAAAAGGAAAACTAAACATGCAATAAAGGCAAAAACAAAAAGGTAAACAAAATGAATCGAAAGGACTCAAAAGTGAAACGGAAAGAAATGAACGAAAAAAATAGATAAACTAGCATATACTCGACCTAAAAGGGCCTAAGGAACAAATAGAAAAGATAAAAAACTAATTGACCAGGTTTGGGAGAAAGAAGGTAAGAGAATAGAGAGAAAAAATCCTGAAAAACACAATATTGCATGCGGATACGAATGTTGACTGACTTGTGTATCGATTGACTGAGATCGTGCAGACTGATAAGAATATTGCATGCATATGAGATAAGCATGCGGATACGGGCCCTAATCTATATGATGCTCCTACTTATAACGGATAATAGGTAAGCAAGTAAGGTCCTAGCCATGTAGAGTGTGCTAACTTTACTTTCTAGTATGATCACCATGGGAGAAAGAAGAATTTCTAGGATATTTGGGAGATTCTAGGGATTTTCTAGAATTTTTTAGAGTTTCTAGAAGAAACAGGCATTTCTAGGTGATTTAGACAAAAGTTTCTGGAAGAAACTTGTCATATTTGGGTAATATGGGAGATTTGGACAGAGGTTCTGGGAGAAACTAGTCATATCTGGGTAATCTAGGAGATTTGGACAGAGTTTCTAGGAGAAACTGGTCATATCTTGGTAATTTGGGAGATTTGGATAGAGTTTTTGGGAGAAGTTGGTCAATATGATGGTGTCATACTATCTAGCAAGTTTCATACTCCTATGTCTCAGGGCCAACAAACAAGGTTTGCAGTGTACATCTTTGTGAGCACGGAGCAAACATCCTTATCATGGTGCCTAGGCAGGTCAACTTAATGTGATCACATGTGAGTGATTGCCTTGGGAATCATAAGAAAGAGGTACTGTTCTATGCCACATAAGCATCTACACCGCGCAGGTAATCCCACCAGGGCATACAATAGTTATATCACATTGTCCTATCTGAAAAGATAAATCAACAGTCCTATGAAAGGTTCTACGGGAATGTATATGCAAAGGCTGGATTTAGTCAAAGAGGGTTCATTAACGAGGGTTCCAATATACCGTCAGAGAGACAATACGGAAGTTTTTACTCTTTTAAACATACCTTGGAAGGTACAGTATCAACGGTGACTTGTGCCCTAGTACAACAAGACCTGAACAATGTTAGTGTCGCGTTTCAGACAGAGTCGGAGGGGAAATGCAGGAGTGCAATGCAGTGAATCAAGACACAGTAAAAAAATGATTTTAAGGATGCTTCTTATGAGTCAAACCTCTGTATTATATTGTTTTTTTTTAAATAAAAATCCCCAGGAGAGTCGCCAGATTGTGGACACGCGAAATTGACTTTCCTTTTGTTTTGAAATTGATCTTGAAAAATGTAAGAAAGGTCTATTGAAAACATATACAGAGTTGCCACTTGGTCTTTAGGGAACTAAAACACCCAATTTGACTCACCCAAATGGATAAAGGGCACCGACCCTTCATAACCAAAGAACTTGGCTCGGGGTTTCGGTACGAGAGAGGAAGGAGCCTTTGTCACGACACTTTTCATTCCATGAAAGATTTGAAGAAGTTGAATTATTCCATTGCGAAATTAGAATTTGCCTGAATGTGGAGGAATGAGAATGCAAGAAGGTGTAACTGTGTGATGTGGTTGTATAAGCTCGCACAAAGGACGCAACAAGTCATCAATGGGTTGAACCCTATTCTCACCATGTTCACTTTCATTGTCAGACATTGTGATAGATAATGATGGGGTAGCAAAGGGATTAATAGAGCTAGAAGAGTTAGATGAATAAAGTGGATTTTCGATAATACCCTCAATAGAATTATCAGACATGAAAAGGAAAGTCCTAAGAAGATTTTAAACTAAAGAACTAACAGAAAAAAAAGGTAGAAATAGATGAAGACAGAATGAGGTAATCTCAGCATATAGCTAGTTTCCTTCCCCGGTTATGGTGCCAAAAACTTGACACAAAATATAAATGTGCGCTCTTGTACAACTCCCAAGTGTAGGTCATCATGCAAGTAGTAAACTGGTTAAGACCAGGTTGAACCCCCATAAAAAGTGAAAGTGTACTAACTTAGACTAATCTCGACAAGAAAAGTAAAATTCAATAATTTAAAGGAAAGTGTAGAACACAAAGTTCCACAGATTAACTACTAAAATAAAGTAATTAAATTAAACCATCAATTAACTAACTAAGCAGATTCTAAAATGGGTTTTACTTAATAAAAGGAAAACATTGGGATCACACGAATCTACATTGACCTAGCCATCTACCATTCACATTCATTAACGTTTTATGGAGTACATTCCGTTTTAGTATTCCGTATTTTTCTAAGAAATAAAGATTCAATAGCCCTTACATTGACCATGTTGTCGAACATGGCTAATGTAAAACTATTTCATCTACAAGTGATTTAAAATACATAAAAGATGTTTAAAACAATGCTTAAGACTCGCACCCTCAATAGTGTTAGCATTCAAGTTGGTTTGCAAAAGTCATTGAAAAAAAATAGCCATAAGGCTTTAAGTTCTAAAACTGTTTTGACAAACTGAACATACCTGAACTATTTGATAACAAATTTCAAAAACAGTAAGTCTTGGAATAGTTAAAAGAATCTTCTTAGGAATTTTCATTTTCGATCGATTGGTACATTTTCAATTGATCGAACTGCTTCATCCTTCAATCGATCAAAATGGCTTCGATCGCTTGATTGGGGCTCTGATTCAATCGATCGAAATAGCTTCGATCGAATGAACACAGGCTTTCTGCAATATGTATTGCAGAGGCTAGAGATCATTGTTTCATCGAGATCTCCCAACTACTAGACTAGTCAGACATTGTTTGGCTTGAGTTTAAACATAAAACTGTGAAAACTATTGATCGGGAGAGAACAAATCCTATTTATACTCTTTAACTTGCATTTGTTAGTTTTTTTTATCCTGTTTTTGTATATTTTTACTTCGTTTTCTATTTTCTGACAGGATTTGGAAAAAATCAAGTAAATCAAGTTAAATGAGATGAAAAAGCAGAGCAAAAGAAGCAAGAAAAAGCACCTCGCGCGCGCGACCCGCTCGCGCGAAAATCCAGAAATCGCTCGCGCGATCCGCTTGCGTGAGGTCCCAATATCGCGCTCGCGCAGCCCGCGCGCGCGACATGTGTAAAAATAGAACTTGCGTATTTTAGTATACTGATGATTCCTACGTGAACAAAACTGCCTAATTGCGTCTGGAAAGCTAAATATAGCAGTTTTAGTGCGTTTTGGGTTAGGAAAGCTTCCAAAACTTGTTGCAAATCTTACCCTATTTTACTTCAATTTAGGGGTTGGAAAATTATTATACAACCACACTTTCAGCCATTGAAGGGAGAAAAGCAAGGAGAAGAAGAAGAAGATCAAGGATTCCCATGGCCTCCTCCATCAACATCTTTCCAATCTTCAATTCTATGGCCAACTAAACTCTAGATCTACGGTTTCAATGAAACCCTAGCCAAGTAATAGGGTTTTATTTATGTTTTTATTTAAGTTTTATTATGTATGGATAACAGTTGCATGTTTAGAGGATTTTTATAAATAAATCGTACTTCTATTGATTAAATCATTACTTTCAAAGTTTATTCTTGTCTTAGATCTATTTTGACTGTGATGTGCTCAATGATCTATATTTGCTGTGCTTGTATAGATTGTTTACATGTAATGGTGCTTAAATTGAATTGTGCTATCAAGTATCCGAATAGTCCATGCCTAGATTAGACGGATTATACCACAACCCTAGTTTAGTGTGGGATAATTCGTGCTAATCGAAGATGGATTATGTTGGTGCTTGAACCATAGTTATTTTCTTGACGGAGGAATTGGGCTTGTAGCTACAATTCCCCATTATCATCCAACGTAATAAGCTAAAGTAATGCATAAATATTCCTATTATGAAGCTAGTGGTGGATTTGCAATCCTAGGTTCCTTTAAATATATTTACAAAAACACTTTTAAATTGCTTTCATAGTTTAGATTTATTTTCCTTGTTATTAGTTTAATTAAAAATCAAGTCAAAATCTGTTTTTCTTAAATTAGCTAAACTTAGGTTTTAAAGTTAAATCGCAGTAGTATTCAATCTCTGTGGGTTCGACCTTTACTTCCACACTGCAAATCTTTTGAAAGTAAAGCACAAATAAGCATACTTTTATATCTTGATATTGACAACATCAATTTTTGGCGCCGTTGCCGGGGATTGCAAATTACTACCTTTAGTTTTAGAATCTTAGTTTAGTTAATTCGTAAATATTAGATTAGGTTTTCTTTTCTTATTTTTTGTTTTATTTTGAGTTACTAACTTTTCTTTTTATTTTGTAGTTTCTCGAGTCGTCAAAATTCTAACGTTTTCGGGAGGAATAGCTTAGCGCATCAAAGGAGCTTACGCGAAAAAATAAAAAAAAATTAAATAAATTGCTTCTTTTGAAATTTTCTTTAAACCACTGTAAGTCAGGGCGCTGTGACGCACTATTTGCTTTAGTTTAGGGTTAATTGCACTGCATTAGCTAGGAAACCCGGGGCGCTGGGCTTGACGCGGTCATTGCATTATAGGATAATATTCATGCATCACTGTAGTTGAGTGCTTGTTATCTTAGTTGCGTGATTGCTATTTGTTTTTTTTTTATTTATTTGAGTCAGTGTTTGTTTTTAGTTTATTTTCTTTTTAGTTTATGTTTGGTACACGTTCAAATAAACCTAAATTAAAATCTTTTGATCTTGAACTTGAACGTACCCTTAGAATTAGTAAGTCTTCAACCCAAGCTCCGAAAGCTCAGTTGGAAATAGACGACGAATCCACGCCGATTCCATCGTCGTTGTTTGAGGCCGAAATTCAAAGTACCCTTAAACGGTTAAGGAGAACTCGAACTTTTAAAATAGAACCTATTCCAATGGCCGATATTAGAAACAACGTAAATAATATGAATAATCTTAATATACCGCCACCACCTCCGCTTAAAGACTACTTTATTCCTACGACTTATACGCCACAAACATGTATTGATTTACCGGAGGCGACGGCATCTCACTTTGAGATAAAGTCATCTACCATCTCGCTACTTCCTTCTTTTCATGGCCGTCTAAATGAAGATCCATATCAACACTTAGGAGATTTTCAGGATAGATGCTCTACTTTAAAAATTCAAAACTTAACTGATGATGAATTGAAATTGCGGCTCTTTCCATTCTCTTTAAAAGATAAAGCTAAATACTGGCTCCAATCTTTGGAGCCAAATACAATTAGAACATGGAAAGCCTTACACACCGCATTTTTACAAAAGTTTTTCCCTATTATGCTTACGAATCAGATAAGGAAATCTATAACAAATTTTGTGATGCAAGATGGGGAAACGCTTTATGATACATGGGAAAAATTTAAAGAATTATTACGCTCGTGTCCACATCATCAGGTTCCTAAGTGGCAGTTGGTATAGGTCTTTTATGAGGGACTTATTCCCTCAGTCCGTAATACCGTCGACGCTGTTTGTGCGGGTACCTTCCTGCACAAAAACGCCGACGAGGCCTGGAAATTTTTTGAAACGTTGAGTGAGAATTCGATGCATCAGGCGGTGTCGGTACGTTCTGAGGGATACCTTCAACCTAAGCGAGAGTTGCAAGTCGAGTCGAGTCAATCAATTGAAATACAAGAATTAAATAGAAAACTTGACCAACTTATGAGGATAGGAATTAGGTCCACTCCACCTTCTTCAGAAGTATGTGCATTATGCTCTGAACCATCTCATAATATCTTTGCATGTCCTTCTGCATCTTAATTTTCGGAATTCATGGAGCAACACATTAATTCTATTCAACAATACCCACGGAATAATTATAATTCGACTACTAATAATCCGGACGTGCCAGGGAGAAACCATCCTAATTTTCATGGAAAAATAATAATAATAATAATGAGATAAGTAATTTCCCTAATGCTTATAGACCTTAAAAATGTCAATACCAACAACCTCCTCCTCCACCTCCACGTAATAATGCATTTGAGGAAAAGGTGTTGACCTCACTTGAAAGTTTTGATCCGGTGATCCAGTTAGTACATTCCCACACCCAGTCGATTGCAAAACTGGAGTCCCAAGTGGGGCAAACAGTTAACACGCTAAATCGTTTAACCGAGAGGAAGTTGCTAAGCCAACCTATTCCGAACCCTAAGGGACAATACGAGGTGGGTGGTACGAGTGAGCAAGTGAACGTTGTGTCAACTAGGACAACTATTCGAGAGGAAGAAGTTGTTGAGATTCCGAGGGAGGTTATGAGGGATGCAAACGTTAACTCGAATAAAGAGAGGGGTGAGGATGTGAATCAAAGTAGAAAAGAAAAAGAATCGGTCCGAACTAATATTATTCCAAAACTACCTTTTCCACCTAATGTTGAGGGACCGTCACATTTGTCTAAGAAAGGGTCAAAAGCTGAAGATATACTCGAGGTGTTTAAACAAGTTAAAATTAATATTCCATTCCTCGATGCTATAAAACAAATTCCCGCTTACGCTAAATGTCTTAAAGACCTTTGTACTCAAAAACGCAAAATACGCAGTCAGACGCCGAAAAAGGTCTTCCTCACAGAAAAAGTAAGCTCATAATTCCAATACACTACTCCAAAGTATAAGGATCCTGGTACGCCAACTATTTCATGTGTCATAGGTGACACGGTCATTCATAGGGCTCTCCTTGACTTAGGAGCTAGTGTTAACCTCTTACCTTATCACGTCTACAAATAATTAGGACTAGGTGAACTAAAGCCTACGGCCGCTACTATTCAATTAGCGGATCGTTCTGTTAATATCCCTAGAGGAATCGTTGAGGACGTCTTAGTTAAAGTTGACAAATACTATTATCCTGTTGATTTCATGGTCCTTGATACTGAACCCGTACTAGATGCTAGGAAGCACACTCCTGTCATTCTAGGTCGTCCATTCTTAGCAACCGCTAACGCTCGTGTTAACTGTCGGACGGGTGTAATGAAAGTGTCATTTGGGAATATGAATTTGAAATTAAATGTTTTCAACGCTTTTGATCAACCTCCTAAAGACGACAATTACCTATGTGAGGCGGAGAGTGAGGTAAGACGGAATATTGAACCTAATATAGGAATAAATACGTGTGAGGAAAATAATATGGTTAGTGATGAGCGGAAGAATTTGAATAACCTGGACCCTAATGACGAATTTACTCAAAAGGTGAAGAATCGATTGGAAACCGAAAAGGATGAACCGTTGAATGAATTGATACATAGCAATATGGTTTTTGCTTACCACCGGGATCTTCTTGATATCCTAAGGGGTACAAACTCTGAGTTAAGGCCGCCTTGAATCTTGAGCTAGAACGGTCTAGCTGAAGACGTAAAAATTAGCGCTTCTTGGAAGGCAACCCAAGCTTGATTTCGTCCGTTTCTTTGATTTTTGCATGATTTTGGGTCGTTTTGGTCCGTTTTTGAGTTCTCTGGACAGGTTTGGGGGTGGAGTAAAGTGATTTTTAATTTATTTACATAAAATAAGTAAACCGAGAGAAAATACCATTCTCGCGCGCGCGGCCCGCTCGCGCGAGTCGTCGCTCGCGCGGCCCGCTGGCGCGAGAATGTGCCTTAGTGAAATTTTGGTTTACCTTTTTATGAGCTCTCAGGTTCTCCTCGCGCCTGGTTTCACGTGCGCGAGGTATCTCGCTCGAGCGAATCATTAAAAAAAATTAATTAATTAATTAAATTGTAATTCGCGCGCGCGACGGCCGCTCGCGCGATCTCCCATTATTTAGATTTTTTCCTTTGCTTCCTATATCCTTCTCCCCCACCTGTTTGAGTAGTTTTTACTTTTCCGTTTCTGTTTCTTAGGTACTTTTAGATCGAGTCTTTTGTTGTTTTCTTGATTATATTTATATTTTATTTTCTTTTCTCGTTATTATCTTTTTGATTTCATAATTTTGTCCGGTCTTATAGTTTATTTCGTTTCGTTTCGTTTAGCTTGGTTATAATTCTTTTAGCTGCTTTTATTATTTTGTTTGTTTGTTTTCTTTTATCAAGAAATAACAGGTAACATTGAACTTTATTGCCATATGCCTTTGTGTTCATCTGTTTGTGTTTGCCGAGATCGAGGTAATATCGTTCATTTCTTACCTACTCTCCGTTCTTTCGTTTTATTGTTTCATTGGGGACAGTGAAAGGTTTAGGTTTGGGGGTATGCACACACATGCACGTTATTATGCACTAATTTTTAAAAAAAAATTCAATTCTTGTGCTTAAAAAAAAACAATGTTACCGACGTTTTTGCAATCTTGATTTGATACTTGTTATGTAACTATGATTGTTATAGAATGGTAAACAAGAGAAGATGTAATTAAATATTTGCTGAAGTCATGATATGATGTCATGTTTAAGTTATGTATTGTTTGAATCGTAGTTTTATATCATAGATTTGCACATAAACCTATGCACTGCACATAGTCATTTGAATACATGTTGGATGTGAACTATAATATGATTCGGATTTCTAGATAACACAAGGTGGAGACTAGATCCGGTGAGGTTTTGAGCCTATCTTTTCTGTTTTGAGGGTTATAAATACACATTGTGTTTGTCGAATTTCATTGAAATAGCGCATCTACTTATTGTTTAGTCTCATTATTCTTGTTTTGGTTGATAAGTCAAGTTAAAATATTTGCTACCATGCTAAATAATCTTCCGTTGTAAACATTAAAGAACCATATGACCATAGGAGATGATTTTTAGGTCTTCGTTGTTTACTGACCGATAAATGATAAAAATTTCCTTAGTTCGCCCTTTGCGCCGTTAAAATGCCATTTCTTTCTTTAATTACCATTATCCTTGTTTTTGCTCCGACTTAACAAACTTGGAGTTCACCACTGAGAGATTTGTCACCTTTTAGTAGTGTTAAGGCAATGTGTGATTGGGAAGAAGAAGACAAGATGGTATTGGGGTAGTTGCTTAGAAATCAATGAATAATCATCCGACAAGCAAGAATTAAGAAAAGAAAAAGTTGAAAAAAAAAGAAAAAAAATTGAAAACAAAAATCAAAAGAAAAGAATGAAATGATGAAGTTGGTGAGAAATCGAACATGCCTTACAATGCCATTCTAAAACTACCTAATGAATCATTTCTATTGTTTTTCATTGTCTGAGCCACATTACAACCTTTGAAAAGTCCTATTTGATCCTAGAAAACATGGTTTGGATATGTAAACAATGGGAGGGGGATTAAAACATGGTAATGACTAATTTTTCTTGATTGATTGGCATCCTATCCATGAGACTACTTTTCTTTCGTGTCATGCGTCTTTTTCGAGTCATATGTGAGCATATTTCGTTTTGAAAACATATTTTCTTTACTCACATATTTTAGAAAATTACACCTGTTTCTGAGTGTTTCATTTGAGAGTGTAATTAACATTGTGAAATTTGTAGTCGAGACATAGTTAGATGGTCATCCGAGTTATATTCCAAGTTTATGACATGCGCGTGTTCATTTGATTACCATATCACACACGTGCAATTGTATGAGGAACTCTATTGATTTATACGATGCATATGCTTGGGATTGCTTTTCATGATGTAGGTAGATGTTTGATTCTGTTCTTTTGTTCGTTATTCTATTTCAAATCATTGTTTTATAATAAGGAGTATTAACTATTAGTTTTTTGTTCTTAATAAAAGTACTTTTTAAATTGATACGTTAATAAAGATGGTTGTGGGTGACTTGTTGATGAGAACCCTCACGAGACTTTACTCGTCCGACTAGGGACACCTAGAGGTTTAAAAGGCTTGTTGCATAAGCTAAATGCAATCGTGATCCATGCGAAAATGGAGTAGTATTATATATATTAGTAGCTTAGTTTTTATTTTTAGTTTTGCTCGAGGACTAGCAAAATGTAGGTTTGGGGGTGTGATCGGGAGAGAACAAATCCTATTTATACTCTTTAACTTGCGTTTGATAGTATTTTTTTATCCTGTTTTTGTATCTTTTTACTTCGTTTTCTATTTTCTGACAGGATTTGGAAGAAATCAAGTATATCAAGTTAAATGAGGTAAAAAAACAGAGCAAAAGAAGCAAGAAAAAGCACCTCGCGCGCGCGACCCGCTCGCGCGAAAACCCAGAAATCATTCGCGCAAGGTCCCAATATCGCGCTCGCGCGGCATGTGTAAAAATGGAACTTGCGTATTTCAGTATACTGATGATTCCTACGTGAACGAAACTGCCTAATTGCGTCTGGAAAGCTAAATACAGCAGTTTTAGTGCGTTTCGGGTTAGGAAAGCTTCCAAAACTTGTTGCAAATCTACATATACCCTATTTTACTTCAATTTAGGGGTTGGAAAATTATTATACAACCAATATACAACAACACTTTCAGCCATTGAAGGGAGGAAAGCAAGGAGAAGAAGAAGAAGTTCAAGGATTCCCATGGCCTCCTCCATCAACCTCTTGCCAATCTTTAATTCTATGGCCAACTAAACTCTACATCTAGGGTTTCAATGAAACCCTAGCCAAATAATAGGGTTTTATTTATGTTTTTATTTTAGTTTTATTATGTATGGATGACAGTTACATGTTTAGAGGATTTTTATAAATAAATCGTATTTCTATTTATTAAATCATTACTTTCAAAGTTTATTCTTGTCTTAGATCTATTTTTACTATGATGTGCTCAATGATCTATATTTGCTGTGCTTGTATAGATTGTTTACATGTAATGGTGCTTAAATTGAATTGTGCTATCAAGTATCCGAATAGTCCATGCCTAGATTAGACGGATTATACCACAACCCTAGTTTAGTGTGGGATAATTCGTGCTAACCGAAGATGGAATATGTTGGTGCTTGAACCATAGTTATTTTCTTGACGGAGGAATTGGGCTTGTAGCTACAATTCCCCATTATCATCCAACGTAATAAGCTAAAGTAATGCATAAATATTCCTATTATGAAGCTAGTGGTGGATTTGCAATCCTAGGTTCCTTTAAACATATTTACAAAAACACTTTTAAATTGCTTTCATAGTTTAGATTTATTTTCCTTGTTATTAGTTTAATTAAAAATCAAGTCAAAATCGGTTTTTCTTAAATTAGCTAAACTTAGGTTTTAAAGTTAAATCGCGGTAGTATTCAATCTCTGTGGGTTCGACCTTTACTTCCACACTGCAAATCTTTTGAAAGTAAAGCACAAATAAGCATACTTTTATATCTTGATATTGACAACATCAACTATGGATTACCAAAATTATCATGAAGAACCGACGTTGGGAACAAAAAAAAAACTATATAAACTACTTGCAGAATGTAAATAAAACAATAATAAGAAACCTGGAAACTGAAACTGATATTAAATTTCACTAAACAATCAACTTGTCTTGAATAATCCACCACAAAATCTACAAAAAGCAATGAAAACTCTCTATCTAAAACTGTTGAAAACAAAAGTGGGCCTCCAAAGGATGAGTTTACATCTTATTTATAGATACAACTTAAGTTATGGTTGGAAAAACATATTCTGCTATGCTGCCCGTAATATTTTGGTAAAGCCATGTTCGATCGATTAAACTTTGGTCAATCGATTGAACTTTTGAATCTTCAAGCGCATGAGAATCTTCGATCGATTGAGCTTCTTCGATCGCTTGGGACTTCTTCAATCGATTAAAACTGTTATTTCAACTTTGACATGTCCTTTCTATATCTTTGTTTTACCCTTTTCCTATAATCAATTCCCACTGATGGCAACATAGCATATCTCACAAAATATAGTCTAATACAACAGAAATCATCATGGAATTATCTCATCGTATCAAAATATGCATTGTAACACAACTACAGATAAAATAGAGAATTGTTAACATGTTTGTGGTGTTTTCGTGCTCCTACATGGATGTATTCTACAAATACTACCACTTACCACGTATATCCAGATTTTTTAAAATAAATTTTCGAGTTCGTGTGACTCCAGATTTTTTTCGAAATAAGAATGAATTTTCGAGTCCATATGACTCCGGATTTTTGAAAATAAATTTTAGAGTCCGCTTGACTCCAGATTTTTTGAAATGAAAATGATTTTTCGAGTCCTCGCAGCTCAAAATTGGAATCATCGTTTGGAGCGACTTTGAATTTTTTCTTGACTTTGATTTTTTTTTTGCGAAATTTGAAATCATCGTCTGGAGTGACTTTGATTTTTCTGCAAAATTTGGAATCATCATCTGCAGCGACTTCAATTGGAGTGACCTTGATTTTTATGCTAAATTTGGAATCATTGTCTGGAGCGACTTCCATTTTTCTGCTAAATATGGAATCAGAGTATGGAGTGACTTTGATTTTTCTATGAAATTTGGAATCATCATCTGGAGTAACTTTGATTTTTCTGCAAAATTTGGAATCATCATTTGGAATGACTTTGACTTTTCTACTAAATTTGGAATCATCATCTGGAGTGACTTTAATTTTCTGCAAAATTTAGAATCATCGTCTGGAGTGACTTTGATTTTTCTACGAAATTTGGAATCATCGCCTAGATTGATTTTGATTTTTCTGCAAAATTTGGAACCATCGTCTATAGCGACTTTTATTTTTCTGCTAAACTTGGAATCATCGTCTGGAGTGACTTCGATTTTTCTACGAAATTTGGTATCATCATCTCGAGTGACTTTGATTTTTTTGGGAAATTTGGACTCATCGTTTGGAATGATTTTGAATTTTCTTCTAAATTTGGAATCATCGTCTGGAGTGACTTCGATTTTTTTGTGAAATTTGAAATCATTGTCTGGAGTGACTTTAATTTTTTCTGTGAAAAATGAATCGTTAAATCTAGAGCAATTTTGATTCTTAGAAACATTGAGTTTGAGCGACTCCGAATTCCACAAAATCAATAAATATTGTACGGCATGAACGCATCTGTATAAATCATCTCATTAAATATACGACCTTCTGAAATGGGACAATATCATAAAAGAAGGATTTAACGCATGGAACGCATCCATGTTGTTCAAAATAACATCATTCCAAATCATGACATTCGCATAGCATCAAAGCATGAACCATGAAATTGTATTGGCAACCATCACTGCATGAGCACGTGCATCATGATAGGATAAGTGAATTCATCTATATGACTATTTGTGCTTGTATGTGATCTTTGGCCCGAACTACGCCCTGGTTTGATTAAGGATACGTAGGCAGCTCATCGTTGAGCACGACCAGCACCAGTCATTTGAGCAGCCATTTTTGCAACCTATTTTGTTTTACCTAAGTTCTTTAGCCCTGCCAAAGGCTTGTCCTCACATAGGCTTTGACATTTTTCTTGTGATACGCGTTCCATCATGAAAGCTCTGTCAAAGAGGGGCAAATTGTAAATACCCCTATTTTGACCGAACTATCGAACCTAGGGAGAATTACCTTTGGATACGATGATGATACTATCCGATGAACTTGGATGATCTTCAAAGAACTCTTAATGAACTTCAAAAAGCTTTTCAATCAATTAAATTATTTCAAAAAGGCAAAAAGAAATGAAAAAGGCTTTAAGGATAAAATTCCATGATTTATTGAATATCCAATACATGTGGTAAAGAAATTAGAGCATTAGGGATAGCAAAGATCCAAGGAAAGAGGTTCAAGAGCATGAAACTATTATTTTCTTATTTTCATTTTTGAAGGAAGAAAAAATGAGAAAATTGATGAAAAACTAAGAGAATGGGGCTTTTGAAATGAATTCTAATTGTCTTGGATTTTGAAACAATTCTAAGGATATTTTATGTGTAATATTTAAAGCTTGGATGAGTTAGATAAGGATTTTCAAGGCAAGTAGAATAAATTTTTTTTTGAAAAAAAAAAGAGAGAAAGAAAAAGAAAAAGAAATAGTAAGAACCGGCACTCGGGGCTTGAGCCGACACTTAGTGAGTGCTGTTGTAGCACTCACTGAGTGCCGCAGAGTTCATTTTAGGTGCCGCTCTGGACACAGTTTTCAGAATAATGGTGCTTCTAGAACCCTCTTTGGATCTCTAGAATATCCCAAATGACCTCATTTTTTAAGTACGTGTTTTATACTCTTAGGTCATATTTTACATGATATGATCATCTTAAAAGGACAAAAACACCCCTCACTTGGGGATTTCTATAAATACAGACCCCCTTCAAAGGGAAAAGAGATTGGAAAATTAAGAGAGAGAAGAATTTTGAGAGAATTCAAAGAGAATTATAGAAAAGAGAGATATAATATGAGTTTTTCTAGAAAAACTAAGTCCCTTGAAGATCTAAAATCAATCAATCAAATAGTTTTGAAAGATCAAGAGAAGAAAAAGCAAAGAAAGAAAGGTTTGAAGAAGAGAGCTTGAAGATTGATTCAATTCAATCAAAATTCTTGAGAATCTGAGTATTCCCAAAGTAAATCTTTCATTTGGTGTAATATATTTACATAATTCAATAACAATTCATAGACTCAACCAGGTTTTTGCACATTTTCAAAAAGTCTCTTCTCTATCATCTTCTTCACACACGACTTGAATTGTGATTGAATCTCTATTGAATAGTTATTGATTTGGATCTAGATGATCATTTGATATATATAACATGTTCTCAATCAAAATTTAGTCATGGATCATTCAAATTAGCATTGATTTCATCTCTTCTCTCTCATGCTCTTCTCGTAAATTCCATAGAATCTTCTATATTCTATTTAAATATCTTGAGATTAGATCCTTCAATTCTCTGTAATTTCATGATTATAAGAGGATTAGAGTGAATCTAAATTATGCCGGTGAATCAGTAATGGATCTAAGTCTACAATGGCTTAGGTTCTTTCACTTGGAATAAATGAAACTCTCCATGTTTCATTGATTTCCATTGAAATCAAGTATCAATCCTCGAGGATCACCAATTTGGGAGAGGAATTAGGTGTAGATTTTGGTTGTTTATGTGATTTGATTTATTAAATTCGAAAGAATTCAAGTGGATAAGTTCATTCTCATAGGATTGAGTAAGACCTTAGAGCCTATCTATGGAATCTCTCATGAGATCTATGTTAGAATTTCTTCAAGGCTAAATCCATGGAATCCTAATGATAAATGGGTATCTCTTGTGTTGATTATGGTTACACAAAGCCTAAATTCTCCATAGAATTCTAAGTTTATCTTGATTTTGGGTTTTGAACTCCAACTCCTTAATGGTGCAACAAAGTCAATGACAATGTATGGTCAAGGATTTTTAATTAAATCATAATCTGTTGAATTTGAATGGGACCAATTGGAATTTGTTCCTAACTCATAGATCTACCACTGTAATATTTATTTTATCTCAATTATATGATCTTGATGGTTTGATCATGGATCTTGTGAACTAATCACTCTCTATCCAGAAGTCCAGAACAGTGAGCCTATTTGGAAATGAGTAGATCAGAGTATTAATTGAATTATTTGGGCCTCAAAGTATGTTTTTTCAATGAACTTTGGTGAGATATGAGATCCTCCTAGAAATTTGAGTGGTTTAAAGTTAATTTACTATTTTTAATAAATCATAAAATATTGTTGGATAGAGAGTTGATAGAATCTGAGTGATCTCTGATATGAGGTCAATTCCCAGAGTTTAAGCTATGTGATCCTTGATTATTTTTTCCGATAGACCATGATGTTAGCCGAGTTTGATAAAAAATGTGCCACTTCCAAATCAAAGGGAGAGCCGTTACTGAGTATTTAGCTGACCTTGCTGTAGAATTCAAGGAAAAAGGATAATTTACGTTCCCGGACGAAGGAGTGATGGAGGTAAGTGAGGATTTATGACTAATTTATTTTGATGGAGCAGCCAATCAAATGGGATATGGGGTTATATCACTCTGTGGAGCCCCTGAAGGAAAAAGTGGTTTAAAGTTAGAGTTTAAACGCGCAGCGGAAATAGTTTAAGTTATAAAACTTTTGGTATTCCAGGATCTACTACTCGTCAATTCCATAGATGCGTACAAGGGGGTGCAAGAATTATACCTTAGTGTCTTGAACCCAATTCTGAAACTTTAACTTCCAGCAGCCTCCACTAGATGATCTTCACCCTTATGACTCTTGCGGATGCCTGCCGGAAAGACTAGGGTTGGTGGGAACCCTAATAGAGAGGATAGAAAGGTTTTGGGAAGACTATGATAGTTTCTGCAGCTTCTGCGTATAAAAACGACGATCACTTACTTCCAGAACGCGGCTGCCCTATTTATAGATTTCCAGAACCGACCTAGACTTCGATCGATCGAAGTGACTTCGATCGATCGAACCTTCGATCGATCGAACCATTCTCGATCGATCGAACCTGCTGACTTCAATCGATCGAACATACTTCGATCGATCGAACCTGTCTTAACAGCTTCCTCAAGTGTCTTTCCAAGCATCCTAGCGGAGCTAAGAGTGGGACCTCCTAGGCTCTTTATTGTTGGCTCAGACCAGTTTGTTAATTACCATGACCAAACTCTTTGATCAGCAAACTAACTAACTGGTCAGTTAACGTTTATTCCACTATAAAACGATAACTGAACTCCAACGCAAAAGAACATATCCGAAGCGATAACTAGACTTGTATGGTGTACTAATGTCCCTCTACCGTCAGCATTCGTAATCATATTCAGGTAGTCGGATAACTGTTACTGTCAACCTGAATCATGATTACTTCTTGTATTCCTTGAGTCCCATTCACTACTCATGATTACCAAACATGTTGATAACTCTTATCAACAAGACTGCAGTACTCAGTAATCAACTTAGTGACATTCTCAAGGGAATGCTTACTCTGAATCAGAGGGTAGATTCTATCTTGACAATATATGTTCACAACCCTATGGACATGACATACCCAAGATACCCAGGTGTTGATCTTCTATAGACCTCACTGATTGGTAAGTCAAAGCAGCCATATCCATAGTCTGTGTTCATAATCATCTCAAGATTTAGAACACGTACCTTATACAAGTTATGAGTTCCTATTGACTGTTGACAGCCTTAAGCGTCAATAGGAAAGCTCAGGTCCGTCAATGCACTATAAGCACTAGCATATCAATTAAGACTCGCAGACTTCCATTGGTTCGAGAACCAAATCGCCTAAGACCCCTTCTTTGACTAGTCTGCCAATCCTATTCAGATTGATATGGCCAAGCCTCATATGCCAAAGCCTTGTTGGATTAGTGGAAGGTTCCTTTCTTTTAGATGGTAAAGTTACCACTGAGTTATTAAGTTCCAAACAAGAATCTTTTGAAATATTGGGAGTAATCACATACAAACCATTTGATTTAACACCAGAACATATAAAAGAACTGCTTCTTTTAATGACAACTTCAGTTCCAAAATGAAAGGAATAACCATTATTCGTTAAATTAGAAACTGAAATTAAATTACATCTCATTAAAGGGACGTAAAGTACATCTGATAAAATCAAAACTTTATTGTCTGAAAATTCTAAAACTACGACTCCTATAGCAACCGCAGATACGGTTGCGCTAGAACCTAGAGTAAGCACGATCTCCCCATCACTGCATTTCCTGGTTGATCTGAACCCCTGTAATGAATTACAAATATGGTTAGTCGCACCAGAATCAATGCACCAAGTGTTTGAAGTATCCGTAATAAAACTTACTTCAATCACATGTGATTCAATCATACCTTGAACTCTTGTAGCTAAGAATTCTGGACAGTTCCTCTTCCAGTGGCCCTTCTCACCGCATTGGAAACACTTTCCTTTGCCTTGGCCACCCACCTTCCCTTTGCCCTTACCTTTTCCCTTAGATTTTGCAATCTTAGGGACTGGTCCAACACTTGAACCACCAGTGCCAGCCTTCTTCTTTCCTTTCTTACCTTTCGGTGTAGATCGGGAAGAAGAAGCGCTTTTCTCAACGTTCAAAACGTTGACCCCAGGTTTGATCACCCCTTCCGCTGCCAAAAGAGAACTCATCAATTCGCTCATTGAAAAATTCATTTGATTCATATTATAGTTAAGTTTAAATTGAGCGAATGAAGGTGACAGGGAATTGAGGATCATATCAACTTGGGTCTGTGCATCGATGTTGGCACCTAGGGTCTCCAGCTCGTTTAAATAACCAATCATTTTTAAAACATGTTCCTTGACTGGAGTCCCTTCCGACATCTTTGCACTCATTATCTTCTGCATGGCTACCTGTCTGGCAGGCCTGCCATGCTCCCCAAACATCTTTTTCAGGGATGTGATAATGTCACTGGCAGAATCGTTCGATTGGAATTGGTATTGTAACACACCAGCCATTGAGGCCAGAATGTAACAACGGGCCATTCCATTCGACTTCTTCCATTTGTCGAACTTGCGTCTGGCAGCTGCCGAAGCATTCGCCGCGGGTTCTTCAGGGCTTGGGGTGGTGAGGACATATATGTGATCCTCTGCAGTTAAAACGATGTCAAGGTTACGTTTCCATTCAATGTAGTTATTTCCAGTTAACTTGTTTTGAGTGAGTATGGTAGCAAGTGGACTAAATGCAGATCCAGACATTATGATTACTGAAAATCAAACAAACAAAATAAATATGGATATCAGAATTGATAGTTTGAAATAAAAGAATCCTTAAAACTCTTATTTAAAACAAAGTCGCCGGAATATCGAAACGAAAGAATAAAGCCTCCGTGTGGTGGTCAATGTTCGATTTTTCGATTTATCATGACTTATCCGCTATGCAACTCTTGCAAAATAGCCATGACTCCCGAACCTATTTGATCTCTAAGTTTCTGAATAATGCCCCGTGTGGGATCCCTTATCCATAGCTTAGCTAGTGTGTACCATTAACTAGGATCCAATCACAACCGTCTCAAGTAGCGCCTCCGTGTGGTGGTCACCCTCTAACACGTCTGATTGATCCTATCCATAGGAAGTTCACATCTCGTAACCAATGAGCAGTGTACCCTCCGTATGGAATGATCACCCCTGGCGAGGTGACATAGAATACACTACTCATCTTACAATGAACCGTTAATGGAAGATCGTGGGTGTTATTTGATAAGACCCTCTCCCACTAGATTTAGTAAATTAAGGATTTTGCTTTTGAAAAATGTTTTCACACACTACCCATAAACATCCAATGTTTACTAATGTGTTGAAAACGGTTTTTGAATTTTATTTTAGAAAACTTGTTTTAAGTGCATGCAACAATGTATTATACGCCAATTACAAAACAAACACATAAAACAAAAAACTAAAATGAAATATAGGCATTCAAACAATGCCTCTATCTCCCATGGCTCTATTTCCATAGATCCACCTTCTTGGTTTGGTCGCCTCCGGCTCCATCTTTATGGACAACGGCTCCTTGCTCCATCTTCATGGAATTTCTAATTCTATTACATTGGACCTATGCTTCTTTTGAAGCTTACAATTTATCTAGAAAAAGGAAATAGCAAAAAGAAATAAAAGGCTAGGGAAAACGGTGCGACTTTCCTTTTCGTAGGATTGAAGCCGCAGCGCCCTTTACATACGCCTTAAAACCAAACCATTAATAAACTACAACATGCACCAATCTCAAATAATTTAAATATAAATATTTAAACGACTTGGTGCCATGGGAGATAGCGACTAATTTTTCTGCAAAAGGGTTAGTCATACACGCATCCACACATACATAACAAATATATGTAACTATTGGAACACTTAATTGATTCACACAGTATGTAAACACTTTACATACTGAATTAGAACTTAAAACAGCATCTTACTTCTCTGTCACAGTTCAATCGCTTGAACATTCTGTTTCACAGAATGATTTAAAAATTTTATAGAAATAATTTAAGATTAAAGTATAATTTAAAAAAAAATTTACAACTGTGAACAGAACACCTGGACAGAGAATCTGTCTCGATCGATCGAACACTATTCGATCGATCGAACACCAGAAGGCTTCGATCGATCGAAACTAGTTCGATCGATTGAGAACAGAATGTTCGATCGATCGAAACAAGTTCGATCGATCGAACCCACCTTGCATCCTATGCAATCACAGTTTTGTATTCTGCTGCGATAACACTTCAGAAACAGATCTGTGACGATGCAGTTTCGAAAACAGTTCTAAAATCAACATGCAAATCAAAACTAGGGTTCCAAAAACGCATCTATAGATCCAAACGAGCGTGGCTCTGATACCAATTGAAGGAAAAAGTGGTTTAAAGTTAGAGTTTAAACGCGCAGCGGAAATAGGTTAAGTTATAAAACTTTTGGTATTCCAGGATCTACTACTCGTCAATTCCATAGATGCGTACAAGGGGGTGCAAGAATTATACCTTAGTGTCTTGAACCCAATTCTGAAACTTTAACTTCCAGCAGCCTCCACTAGATGATCTTCACCCTTATGACTCCTACGGATGCCTGCCGGAAAGACTAGGGTTGGTGGGAACCCTAATAGAGAGGATAGGAAGGTTTTGGGAAGACTATGATAGTTTCTGCAGCTTCTGCGTATAAAAACGACGATCACTTACTTCCAGAACGCAGCTGCCCTATTTATGGATTTCCAAAACCGACCTAGACTTCGATCGATCGAAGTGACTTCGATCGATCGAACCTTCGATCGATCGAACCATTCTCAATCGATCGAACCTGCTGACTTCAATCGATCGAACATACTTCGATCGATCGAACCTGTCTTAACAGCTTCCTCAAGTGTCTTTCCAAGCATCCTAGCGGAGCTAAGAGTGGGACCTCCTAGGCTCTTTATTGTTGGCTCAGACCAGTTTGTTAATTACCATGACCAAACTCTTTGATCAGCAAACTAACTAACTGGTCAGTTAACGTTTATTCCACTATAAAACGATAACTGAACTCCAACGCAAAAGAACATATCCGAAGCGATAACTAGACTTGTATGGTGTACTAATGTCCCTCTACTGTCAGCATTCGTAATCATATTCAGGTAGTCGGATAACTGTTACTGTCAACCTGAATCATGATTACTTCTTGTATTCCTTGAGTCTCATTCACTACTCATGATTACCAAACATGTTGATAACTCTTATCAACAAGACTGCAATACTCAGTAATCAACTTGGTGACATTCTCAAGGGAATGCTTACTCTGAATCAGAGGGTAGATTCTATCTTGACAATATATGTTCACAACCCTATGGACATGACATACCCAAGATACCCAGGTGTTGATCTTCTATAGACCTCACTGATTGATAAGTCAAAGCAGCCATATCCATAGTCTGTGTTCATAATCATCTCAAGATTGAGAACACGTACCTTATACAAGTTATGAGTTCCTATTGACTGTTGACAGCCTTAAGCGTCAATAGGAAAGCTTAGGTCCGTCAATGCACTATAAGCACTAGCATATGAACTAAGAGCTACACTCTAGTGATTGAGATTAATCACTCCATCCAATGGTAGTTAATTATGCTACAGTGTAGACCTGATGAGGTATCCAGTCTCATCATCCACTGCGAAATACTCTAAGTATCAAAGAATAGTAATTCGTATCTCACTTGTGTGTATCTTATACACACACGAATTGCTTACTATGATACTTAAGGACAAAACAATCATCTCATGAAAGAAACATACACAATGAAATGTAAAGCTGATATCCATATATTATAATGCTAATGTCTCATACATAAAGTAATGGTTTGAGGGCACAAACCCAACAGCCCCTACCCCACTAGCCGTGAAGTTGAAGTAAAATTCAACCAATAATACGGCAGAATACAAAGCATGTATAATCAGAATGGAGGTAGCCCTAGCCTTGAGTGTGGAAACGATTGATATTTTTAGAGATTCTAATTTCATTATACCCCCAGTAAGAGGGGATTGGGAGTGAAGTATGAGAAGTTGAGACCTTACCATGAATATCTAGAGAGTTTAAAAGTACAATTTAAGCAGATTTTGTTTTATTACCTTCCCCTTGAGTAGAACCAATTAGCCGATTCCTTAGTAACCCTGGCCCCAATGATTCAAATCCCCGTAGGAGCCACCATGATTCCGTTATCCATAGAAGAAATAAACTAACCTTCATTTGAAATAATTGCAGCCATTGAAAAAGGAGAATGAGGTGAGGTACCTTGGAACATGGACGTTTGGAACTTCATTGAGAAAGGAGAATATTCCAAGGGAGCTTCAGAGAAAGATAAAATTGCAATTTGGAGGTTTTCTACTCAATTTGTGATCTATGCGGATAAATTTTGGAAGAAGTCTTATACCGGGTATAATCTAGAGTACTTGTATGGGAGAGAAGCAAAGAGAATGATGGAAGAATTACATGAGGGAGTTTGTGGGCCGCATATGAAGGGACAATGTTGAAAAAGAAGATCATTCGTCAAGGGTACTATTGGACAACTTTAGATAGGGATTGCTGTGAGTATGTCAGGAGATGTTAAAAGTTTCAAATCCATGCGAATCTGATGCACACCTCACCTTCCCAACTCTATAGCATGGCCACCCCTTGCCCTTTCTCTATGTGGTTAAATAGTTCCAAGGGTCTCCAATGGGCACCGATACATAATTGAGGCGATAGATTCTTTTAATAAGTGGGTAGAAGTGGCGCCATATGCAATTTTGAAGGCTAAGGATGTGGTAAGTTTTATTGAGAAGAATATAGTTTGCAAATATGGGGTTCTGAATGAGTTCATTTCTGATCATGGGAGTCATTTTCAGGGGGATGTCATCCCGGTTTTGGAGAAATACAAGATTGCCCACCATCAATCTTCCCCCTATATGCCATAAATGAATGGGACGGTAGAAGTCGCAAATAAGAATGTTGAGGTGATCTTGGGAAAAATGGCAGATACGTATAAAGATTGGTGTGAGAAATTACCATTTGCATTATGGGGATATAGGACTTCTGTAAGAACCTCAATGGGTGCTATGCTATATTCTTTGGTTTATGGGATGGAAGTTGTCCTTCCGGTCGAAGTAGAAGTAACCCCTCTTAGAGTCTTGGCAGAATGTGAAGTGACTGAGCTTAAATGGATACGAGGAAGGTATGTGGAGTTAATTTTACTTGATGAGAAAAGGTTGACAGCAATAAACAATACTAAGGGATATCAAAAAAGGATAATGTAGCACCCCGTATTTTTTTGATATAAATATTCACATTTAAATATGTTAAGGAAGCAACCTGAATTTTTACGTGTTATTAATTGGCTGCGTGCATTTATATTTTTATGGTCATTTAGTTATTTATGGGTAGTGATTTTTTTATTGTTATTAATTACTGTATGAAGTTTTGTAAAGTTAAGTGGTGGGGTTAAAGTAGTAAAAGTTTAAATTGGCCAAGTCGTTGAAGAGTGATGTGTTAAATTTTTTAGTAGTATTTATAGGCTCATAAATGTATTAAAAATGTAATTAATATTTAGATTAAGTACCAGGGTCTTGGGTACCCATTGGGCTACTCATTTTAGTACTTTGTACTGCATTTTGGGCCGATATGATGCTTTTTGTGAGCCCATAAGATAAAAACAAAATGGGATTTTAAGTATTTGTGTGTTAATAATACACATGGGTGTGTTTATATTTTTCTATGTACATATATCTAGGTGCCCTAGGGTTAGAAGAGAAAAAAAAAGAAAAGGAAAAAAAATAGAGAATAGATGTGAGAGAGAGAGAGAGAGAGAGAAGAAGAAGAAGAAGAAGAAGAAGAAGAGAAGGGTTTTGGATCCATCATCGCATGTTAAATCGCGGAGCATGTTGTTCGTCGTTAGATTTGTACTCACATTTATTCAACGATTCAAACAAGGTGAGTTAAATGTGTGTATTCAGGTATATATATATACGTGAGTGAATGAATTTCTTACATGTCTAATTTAATTGCTGGTGTTTAATTTTTTTTTGCGTTAGAATGCACAGTATTATTGTTGAATTAATTTATGACCTTTCTGTGACTTCATGAATTTGATCCTTGGGTTAATGATCCTAGGGTATTTGTAAATGGTATGTGGATAGGTAGATGTATAAACACTTGTGTGAAATACTCATGATAATTAGAAAGTTTTGTGAAATTCATTTTTCTGTAATTCTAACGGTTTCTGAAACTTCAGAAAAATATTATAAAATCGTGGCTTAGAATTTTAGCATTTTGTTCACGTGTCCTTATGTATAACGCAATTCTGCACACTTTTTGTGTTTTACGTTTTTCCTAACTCTGCACCGTTTGGACAGAAATTTAAGATTATAGTGGCATTTTTCAGTATGCTTAAACGTGCGAAATTTGGAGAATATGATTTCTTTGTGGATTTTCTATTCGTTAATATGACTTAACAAAAAATTACTTAGAGATACATGAATTCTCATATTATGTTGAGCTATGAAAAATAGGTGATAGTCATTGACTTTGAGTAGGTTGAAACTTTGTAATTCTGAGCATGCATAAATGGTTTTAAGCTCCTTAGTGTTCACCACTCCCTGTTGTGTTAATTTTTTTGGTGGCTTGACTTGCTGAGTGTACCTTTATGCCAGTGGCTTCTTGATCAAGCTGGCCTAAGCCTTATGCTCGGCTTAATTTATAGCGTCTAGGCATCTTGACAGGCCTTCTGTTGTGTAGACCTAATTTGGTTGATACCCCAACCAAACTGGCACCAGAGTTGATATTGGTAGTATGTCTGGGCACACATGGGATATATGGGTAGGTGTACCATGGAGGGTGCCCAAGTGGTGAACCTAGGAAATTAAATAATGAATTATTCATAAAAGTAAGAGGGTTGTTGTAAATAAATTCCCTAAGAGTTAACCAGTAAAATAAATTACTTTTTTTATTGTTGTTAGTTTAACTTCAATTGTTTTTAATCTATAGCTTAGGACTGATATGGCCAAATTTTAATAAAAAGGTGTTCCGCACATCTTTTGTGGTATTTTTGTGGTTACTAACTCTTGTAATGATAGATGGTGGGCCGATTCACGTTTTACAGGTTTGGCTCACCATAAGTAGATTGGTAAGTATGAAATTCATAGTAGCTTTGAGTTTTGGGCAAGAAATGACTTGCCACCACATAAATGAAAACTCAATTGTCCAGATATGTGTATGGAACTACCTGTCTTGGCCCAAGAGTGTTGTAGTATAGTTTGTAGTATACGAGTTCAACTTGGATCCCTTAGACTTTTGTTTTGTTTAACTCATTATATACTAACCCGGGTGAGTAATGCATTCGGGTCATTTCTATATGAAACGTAGTCGAATGTATGTGCAGGTTTAGTAATGGGAGATTTTCTATGGAGCTTCTGTCTGTGTGAAGAGATTGGCGCTGTGCTATTTATTATTATTAATTTTTTTTTGAGTTTTAATTTCTTTTCTTGTTGTACTTGGTTTATTTCTGGCAATGTGGGTCATGTTTGTAAAATTGTTATAAGAATTGTATACTGGGTATTGGGAATGTTTAGTAGCTTTGACCAGGGGTTGTAATATAGATTATTCTTTCAAAGCTTTAATTGTAAATGAAAAGATTTTTATTATTAATGAAAATTTAGAAGTGTTTATTTAGTTTCCGCTTTTCAATTTAAGTGATTTAGTTGATTTAGCTTTAATCAAATGGATTTGAGAATTTTCGGAATTTTCGAAGCTCGCACGCGCGGCTGGCTCGCGCGATTGTGGCGCGAGATGAAGCAGAGGCTTCATCTTCTTCGTGGAGAATGCCCTATTTTCAGTTTCAGGGTCCAAATTGACCCATTTTCAATTCTGGAAGTTACTAGGCCTTATTATATATGAATCTCTTTGTTTTTCAACGAGGGTTAAGAATCCATAACAAATTTAACATGAATCAATCTATAACTCAAGAATTTTATGAAAAACTAAAAGATCACAAAACTAATTTTGTTATATACTTTCTCATGTGAATGAATTAGGCTCTAAAACTTCAAACATAGTATATATGATATATAATCTTTCATAATCATCTCTAAAAATGGATTTTGGTTAAGTTTTGGAAATCCATGTTTTTCAAGCTATGAACTTTAAACGTGAAATCATCAATGGTGTTCCTTTAAGCAACTACACAGTTCAGTAATTAAAGAATGGATTACATTCTGAGTGAGTTAGTAATACTCACTGAGGTTTAGAGAAGTAGAGATTGTTGAGAAAGACAATCAAACAATAAATTCTCCAAGCTTTGGCTATGGAGATAAGCTTCTCTCTCTTAAAATTCTGAAACTAAGAACTCTCAAGCTCTCTCTTTTCTCTCTGAACTTGAAGTGCAGAATGTGTAGTGTAAAAATCTGTAAGTTGTGTGTGTATATATAGAGCTACAAGAACTTGGAGACCAAGCAAAATTAAGAACTCACTTAGCAAGCTTAATTGAGTTAACAAATCCTTAATCCCTCTAAATTAACAGCACATATACATACGTATAAGCATATATACTGATGCACAACTAAACTCTCCAGATTGTGAAAGGTCATGTAGGCTAATAGGGGTCAATGTAGATGTGTTTGGGAATTCAAGCTTATGGCATTAGGAATACACACACACTACAAGCATTGCCAAACAAGGATTAAGGAAATCATTAGCAACATTAATTAGATATAAAGCAATTGTCCAATCAGTCACTTCCAAAATTTGTAGAAGTTTAGCACCGCGCGGACAGTTTTAGACCTAAACTGGTATTTTCGTGACACGGCGTTCATCACAAAAATACAGAAAAATTCATTTTATTGAAAGAAACAATTTTTCGGTTTTAGAAAAATACAGTTTGAGTTTAAAGAATTTTATTTCACCGTTTTGGAAATACAGTTTTGAAATTCAACACAGGTATTGCCAAATTTTATAAAAATTGCATTTTGACCCCAAAAGTAATTTCAATTATGAGATCAGTCAAGAAATAAATTTTACACATAGGAATTGCAATTAAAATAAAAGCAGACAATGTATATTTAATTTTAAATATGACAAGACAAATGAATGAAAATGCAGGTTATTACACCCTTCCTCCCTTAAACCGGATTTCGCCCCTGAAATCAAGACTAACTAGTCCTGAAACAACTCCGGGTACTTCTTCCTCATATCAGCTTCAACTTTCCATGAGGCTTCATTCTCGTCATGGTGGTTCCACTGAACCTTCACCAACGGAATGTCCTTATTCCTAAACTTCTTGATACTCTGATCTAGGATCTTCACAGGTCTCTTCTTGTAAGAAATGTTATGACTCGTCTCAATATCGTCATAACTAACCACGTGCGAGGGGTCTCGTATGTACTTCCTTAGCATACTCACATGAAATACATTGTGAACCCCAGACATCTTCGGTGGTAGCGCCAGTCGATATGCTACTTTTCCGACACGCTCCAAAATCTCGAACGGTCCGATGAATCTCAGAGCTAGTTTCCCTCTCTTGAGACCAAAACGTACCACTCCTCGGGTTGGTGAAACCTTAAGGAGTACGTGATCTCCAATACTAAATTCTAAATCTTTCCGGCGTCGATCATCATAACTCTTATACCGGCTCTGAGCGGTCTTCATTCTTTCATTGACCAAAGAAATCTTCTCGTTGGTTTCTCTAACCAAATCTGGTCCCAACAACTCTGTGTCACCAACCTCTGCCCAACACAAAGGAGAACGACATGGTCGTCCGTACAATGCATCGAACGGAGCCATCCCGATACTCGTGTGATAACTGTTGTTATAGAAAAATTCAACCAACGACAAGTGTGTCTCCCAAGATTCTTCAAAATCGATCACACAAGCCCTAAGCATATCTTCCATTATCTGATTAACACGCTCGATTTTTCCATCTGTCTGAGGGTGAAAAGCAGTACTCATCTTGAGCGAAGTTCCCATAGCTTCTTGCAGACTTTCCCAAAATCCAGAGGTAAAATGCGCGTAACGGTCTGATACAATCGACACAGGTGCACCGTGAAGTCGCACAACTTGTTGTATGTACATTTGGCTCATCTTTTCCACCGGGTATGTCATACTGTAAGCGATAAAATGAGCAGACTTCATCAATCGATCCACAATTACCCAAATAGCGTCATGATTCTGTTGTGATTGAGGCAATCCCACCACAAAATCCATGGTTATATGCTCCCACTTCCAACTAGGAATAGGTAGCGGTTGCAACAATCCTAACGGTCTCTGATATTCGGCCTTGACTTGCTGACACGTCAAACATTTGGATACAAATTCAGCCACATCCTTCTTCATACCTTCCCACCAGAAATTTCTCTTCAAATCTTTATACATCTTCGTCCCTCCCGGGTGAACTGTATATCTTAACTTATGTGCTTCTTCCAGGATATCCTTTCTAAGCTCTCCAACATCCGGCACACAAAATCTATTCCTGCAACGATACCCTCCATCGATTCCCACCTTCCATTCTGTCGGGTCTTTCTCTGACATCTTCGCAGCCCATGTTTGAAACTTCTCATCTTCTTCCTGAGCTCCAATAATGCGGTCAATGAGAACAGGCTGTAGGATAAGGCATCCGAATAATTATCCTTCTCCTTCTTTAGCACTCTGTACATCGAACTCCGCCAAGGTCTCCAATGCTCGCCATTCTCTAACCATTAAGGAGGCAATCGTCTCACGAGTCTATTGACTCAAAGCATCAGTGACCACATTAGCTTTACCGGGGTGGTATTCTAACGTGAAGTCATAATCTTTGATCAGCTCCATCCATCTGCGCTACCTCATGTTCAACTCTTTCTGTGTCAACAAATATTTTAGACTCTTGTGGTCGGAGAATAAATCAAACTTCTCACTGTAGAGATAATGTCTCCAAATCTTGAGTGCGAATACTACTGCTACCAACTCTAGATCATGAATAGGATAGTTCAACTCATTCAGCTTCAGCTGTCTGGATCCGTAAGCGATAACTCTACCATCTTGCATAAGTACACACCCTAACCCTTGATATGACGCATCACTAAAGATAGTGAACTTCTCATCAGGCTTGGGTATAGCCAGTACTGGTGCGGTAGTGAGTCTCTCTTTCAACTCTAGAAAGGCTCGCTCATGCTTCTCTGTCCACTCAAACTTCAAATTCTTTTTCGTCAACTCAGTCAAAGGTGCTGCTATCTTGGAGAATCCTTTAACAAATCTCCGATAATAGCCTTCGAGTCCAAGAAAACTCCGAACTTCTGTAGGGTTGCTTGGCCTAACCCAGTTGGACACAGCATCGGTCTTGGACAAATCCACAGAAATTCCTTGAGATGACACCTTGTGTCGCAAAAATTTCACTTCTTTTAACCAGAACTCACATTTACTGAATTTGGCGTACAACTGGTGGTCCTTAAGCGTCTGTATCGCAATACGTAGATGTTGCTCGTGTTCTTCTCCTGACTTAGAATAGATCAAAATATCATCAATAAAGGTGATGACAAACTGATCTAAATAAGGCTTGAACACTCTGTTCATCAGATCCATAAATACTGCCGGGGCGTTCGTCATTCCAAACGGCATCACCAGAAATTCATAATGACCATATCGGGTTCTGAAAGCAGTCTTAGGTATGTCTTCCTTCCGTACCGTCAACTGATGATATCCTGACCTAAGGTCTATCTTGGAAAATGCCGTAGCTCCTTGTAGTTGATCAAACAAATAATCGATCCGAGGCAAGGGATACTTGTTCTTGATAGTCACGCGGTTTAATTCTCTGTAGTCGAGACACAGCCTGAGCGTCCCGTCCTTCTTCTTCATGAATAACACTGGTGCTCCCCAAGGTGCTTGGATGTACAAAACCTAGGTTCTCGAGCTCTTGAATTTGTTCCTTCAATTCTGATAGTTCAGTGGGGGCCATTATGTAGGGAACCTTGGTGATCGGTACGATACCCGGTATAAGATCAATACAGAAATCTATACTTCTCTCGGGCGGCAAACCAGAAATGTCTTGAAATACTTCTTCGAAGTCCTTGACTATAGGTATAGACGACACTGTCGCTTCTGTACTGACGACTTCGATGTTTGCCAAACATCTAGTGAGGACCATATCTCCTGAAGGGTTACATTGAAAATTAAAGGGTTGATTCTCGTTGTTGGAGAATGTAATTCTCTTCCTCGCACAATCCAACTTCACTTGATTCTGAGAGAGCCAATCCATTCCTAGGATTATGTCGAACTCCTTCATCGATAGGACGATCAACCTTGCAGGGATTTCACGGTCTCCTATATGTAGAGGACAATCCTTGCACACGTGTCCTAATCTGACTGCAGCTCCTAATGGTGATGTAGCCTTCAAAGCTCTCTCTAAACGATGAGGTAAGATACCCAATCTCCGAATTATATTAACAGATATGAATGATAGAGCAGCACCCGTATCAAATAACACTTTAACATGGGAGTTAAACAGAGTTAATGTACCTTCCATTGCTTGCTGATCAGGTTAAGCTTCACCATAATCTCCTTCTTCGTACACAGTTCCATCATATCCTGCTGCATCAGGGATAACAGCATTCAAGCGAGTCTGACCCTGTTGACCATAAGTCACCTGCTTAGGAGCAGTGCAGAACCTGCTGATGTGACCTGGTTCACCATAGTTGAAGCAGACTATTCCTTGCAAAGCAGCAGGCCTTGGTTCCTTGCAATCTCGAGCCAGATGACCAGGGTTGCCATAGTTGAAACATTTTCCACCACTACTTCCTTCTCCTACTCGGGGTTGAGACGGATAGGTAATAGCCTGGGTCTTCTTACTTTCGTCAAGATTTCTCTTCTGCCCTTGGTTACGATTCATTGATGGTCTATTCCCAAAATTACCCCTCTGAGGCGGTCGGAAATCAAATTGCTTTCGGTTCACTCGAGCATCCTCTTCCAGATCGGTAGCCAAACCAACAAGTCCTTTAAACGATTTATCTAGGTGGCCGAGAGTCAGGCGACGAATCTGCAGTGTCAGCCCTTGGTTTTATTTTCGTATCTTCTTATCTTCAGTATCAACCAGGTGTGGAGCGAACCGAGACAGTCTTTCGAACTGTGTGGTGTACTCTTGCACCGACTTGGTTCCTTGCGTCAGATCCATGAATTCCTTCTCTCTTCTGTACCTCTCCGTAGCCGAGAAGTACTTTTCCAGGAATCTTCCTTTGAATGCAGTCCACGTCATCCCTATAGCGACTCCATTTCCGATAGTAGCTATGACCGAATCCCACCAATCTGCGGCAGCATCGGTCAATTGAAATGTAGCGAACCTCCTCTTGTCCATCTCGTTGCACTGGACAGCTTCGAACATGCGGTCCATCTGTCTTAACCACTATTCCGCTTTCCAGGGTTCCGCAATACCCACAAACTGCTTGGGCCTCAATGCACAGAATCTCTCCAGCAGCTTATCCCCAGTTTGGCAGTCTCGTCGGTTGTCATTCGCATTACTGATTCCCTCCAAACGTCTGACAAATGCCTCGAACATCCCCGTAGGATTGTCAGCCGCGGGTGCTCCCTCAATCAAATTCTGATTCCTCCTCGGTCTCCCAGCCATTCTATGCATGATAGTGATAGTAGAATGAGAAGCATGTATGCAATAGTGCTATGAAGTAATTTAAATGACGACAATATTCAAAAGAGTATATCTTATATATAACTTCTTGTCAAGTTGATACAAAAAGCATGTATGATCAGGTCAATGCCTACTCTATCTATATGGGTTAGGACTCATGCAAGAGTTAATGTTACAAAAAAATGGGTCATTGCCCTACACTCCAATGCATGTAATTACAGTTTGAAAAAAGAGATAGAGATAATAGTCAAAAGTAGTTAATATATACAAGGCGATATCTAAACGGTCAGTCATCGCCATAAGTAGCCATCAACAGGTCAACCGAGTCGACCTGATGAAGTCGCTGAACATGGGAGGGGCCTGCCCCAAAATTACAGCTATAAGAGGTGAATAATGAAGCCGCTCCAGGGGCATCTGCCTCAGGCAAGGCTGGCTCGTGTGTAAGTGCCTCCTCAAGGTCGACTGCGAAGTCGTCCCAACCCAAACCATCCTCATCAGCGTCCTCGATAATAGGAGCAAGCACAACGTCATCGTCATCATCATCCTCAACAGCGGGGACGACTAGTGGAGGCATCTCTAGCTGTGCAAGGTGAGCCTGCACAACCTGAACCTCAAGTGGTAGATAGAAGGCATCGCTGTTAACCAAGCGAACCATCTCTACAAACACTAAGCCCGGGATCTCGATAAAGTACAGAATCTCAAGGCGGACACGAGGCAAGTCGACCAGTCCTAATACATGAATATGGTGCCAGAGGTCTAACTCGACGGTAGCAGCTGCACGCTGCCCAATGGTGGTGAAATAAAGTATCGCAAAAGCTTGCACTATCGCTCCTACCGTAACCCAATGCCCTCCAAAAGCATCAGGTACAAAAAGGGGCTGAGCTGGATCCATACCTGAAAAAGGTACTAACTTAAATCAGGAAAGAGATAATCTTAGGCGTTTGGGTTCCGAGTCTATCCTCCCTGTCGTAACATCGGGTCTGTAATACTTAATGGAATGTGGAATCGGGTCTATACTGGTAAACCCTAACCTGGCTAAACTATCTTGAGATAAATATGACAGTTTGGTATCAGAGTTTTAGGTTAACCTAGACTGTGTGTCACACCCCGACGTAGCATAAATAAGGAAAGCGTTTAATTTCCTTTATGGACCCGTAGGTCGTGACAGTTTGAAGGATCGATTCCGTCCCAAACGTCGAACAACATAAAACCATAAATCAGAGTAGAGCAATCAAGGCTTATAAAATTATTCTAACTTATTACATCTTAGGGTACGGGGTCAACTAAGGCACAGACCGCCTTGAAACAAAATAATAGCTAAAGGTCTATTATAGACATCCTTATAAACATACAGTTTAAAACTTAAAACATATAACTTAAAATATGCAATGATGATAACAGTTTCTCTCCCAAAAGCAGCCGTTCTCAATTAGCATAGTCATAAGATTCCTCCTGATTATAACCTGTAAAGCCTGAACACGAATGTCCAGGATGCATCAACGTCGTCAGCTTCAAGAAGCTGGTGAGTATTAAAAACATAACTTTAAATATAACACATACCCACTTACCTTTTTCCATTTTTCCAGTTTTGTTAAAACAATAGTGTAACCATAGGAAGATTTAGATTATAAAAGTTACAGGGAATATATTTAAAAGTCGTTCATTCATTTAAAACAAATGATCGTGTATGAGATAATGTACCACACTCATCTTACCGACTCTTTTCTCTCGACAAAACACAACAACCCCCTATCTCACTCCAGTATCTTTGAAACACTAAGGTAGCCACACTTTAGCAACGGGGTGCCAGGGAATGTCCAGTTTGCCTCACACTTTGGTCCGGGGTACCAGGGAGTGTCCAATGCCTCACACTTTGAATACCTAAACCGCCACGCAAATACCGGAAGAACCCTCACGCAGTATCCAGACTCGGGTATCAGGGAGTGTCCATAGGCCACACTTTAGCACTACCATGGGTGCCAGGGAATGTTCGAGTTCGGCGTCACACACTTTAACGCTACCATGGGCACAAGGGAGTGTCCAATTTTGCCACCGTCGTATTACAAAGATACTCTCGCCGCAATCTCAACACGTCACACTTTGGTACACCATAACCAGGGAATGTCCAGCACACAATCTCAATCTCAATCTCATACTCATACTCTTCCCGTACTGACCATTACTCTTTTCCACACTGACTGACACCCACATGCATGTACCACTGACTCCACATGTATGTCATGAATTTAAACATAAAGGAACTCGCCAAATTAAAGGAACAACGTACGCAGGGGTATTGATAAGTCATAATACATTGTTTTAATCTTTCCAACATAACCAATGGTATTCTGTTTTAATAAAATTCCCAAACAGAACCTTAACAGTGCTTTAAATTTAATCCAAACAGTCCCTTATACGAAAACACACAAAAACTAGAAACTGCCAAAAGTCGCGCTCGCGGGCCGCTCGCGCGACCTGTCCAAATTTTATTTCTCTTTATTAAAACTTTTCTTTCTGCCAGAGTGCAGGAAGATCGCGCGCGCAGGTCGCTCGCGCGATAGGTCCTCGCGCGACCTGGCTATTTTTCATTTTCTATATAAAGCTTTTCTGTCTGCCTGAAAACATGAAGCTCGCTCGCACGGGCTGCTAGCGCGATCGTGGCTCGAGATGAAGCAGAGGCTTCATCTTTTTCGTGGAGAATGCCCTGTTTTCAGTTTCAGGGTCCAAATTGACCCATTTTCAATTCTGGAAGTTACTAGGCCTTATTATATGTGAATCTCTTTGTTTTTCAATGAGGATTAAGAATCCACAACAAATTTAACATAAATCAATCTATAACTCAAGAATTTTATAAAAAACTAAAAGATCACAAAACTAATTTTCTTATATACTTTCTCATGTGAATGAATTAGGCTCTAAAACTTCAAACATAGTATATATGATATATAATCTTTCATAATCATCTCTAAAAATGGATTTTGGTTAAGTTTTGGAAATCCATGTTTTTCAAGCTATGAACTTTAAACGTGAAATCATCAATGGTGTTCCTTTAAGCAACTACACAGTTCAGTAATTAAAGTATGGATTACATTCTGAGTGAGTTAGTAATACTCACTGAGGTTTAGAGAAGTATAGATTGTTGAGAAAGACAATCAAACAAGAAATTCTCCAAGCTTTGGCTATGGAGATAAGCTTCCCTCTCTTAAAATTCTGAAACTAAGAACTCTCAAGCTCTCTCTTTTCTCTCTGAACTAGAAGTGCAGAATGTGTAGCGTAAACATCTGTGAGTTGTGTGTGTATATATAGAGCTACAAGAACTTGGAGACCAAGCAAAATTAAGAACTCACTTAGCAAGCTTAATTGAGTTAACAAATCCTTAATCCCTCTAAATTAACAGCACATATACATACGTATAAGCATATATACTGATGCATATCTAAACTCTCCAGATTGTGAGAGGTCATGTAGGCTAATAGGGGTCAATATAGATGTGTTTGGGAATTCAAGCTTATGGCATTAGGAATACACACACACTACAAGCATTGCCAAACAAGGCTTAAGGAAATCATTAGCAACATTAATTAGATATAAAGCAATTGTCCAATCAGTCACTTCCAAAATTTGTGGAAGTTTAGCACCGCGCGGACAGTTTTAAACCTAAACTGGTATTTTCGTGACATGGCGTTCATCACAAAAATACAGAAAAATTCATTTTATTGAAACAAACAATTTTCCGGTTTTATAAAAATACAGTTTGAGTTAAAAGAATTTACTTTCACCGTTTTGGAAATACAGTTTTGAAATTCAACACAGGTATTGCCAAATTTTATAAAAATCGCATTTTGACCCCAAAAGTAATTTCAATTATGAGATCAGTCAAGAAATAAATTTTACACATAAGAATTGAAATTAAAATAAAAGCAGACAATGTATATTTAATTTTAAATATGACAAGACAAATGAATGAAAATGCATGTTATTACACTGTGTATGACTACGTGATTCTCGGATCGTGGTTAGGGGTTTGTCAGAGCTTTAGGTTTATGAATTTCTTTGGGGTTGAGGCTACGTGGTACTTATATGTTTTCTTTGTGTCACATATGTATTGTTTATGTGGTATTTATGCGTTACTTATGTGACATGTATGTGCTTTTAATTTAGTAGTTCATTTGTATAGCTCTAAATGCATGTCATTGCATGATAACTGAGGATAACTGCATTATATTACAGGATAATCAATATGTTACTATAAATTCTTGCATAATAGTGCATACATTTATTGTTGAAAATGGGGGAGTAGTTGAGGGGAGTTGGAGTTTGATCAGACGGTGGAGTTCTTGTGTAATATCAGACCATTTTTCTTCGGGATGTTATTTCCTGCCATGTGTCAGTTTAATATTCAGTAGGGTTTTTATTTTATTGGAGTATCAAAATTTCTCATATTCTCATAAGACTTATTGCATGACTAGCGAAGTTGTGCTTCTCTCTTACCATCGTCGGATATTATGAGGCGGATTTATTACTTCAGGCATTATGGGTTTCTTCTTATTATGATATTAATTATTATCACTGAGTATTCTACTGCTACAACTAGCTCTTATTTATTTATGTGAAGACCTAATTAATTTCAATGTTCTAGATTTCTTATTATGAAGACCATGTTATCTTCGAGCATTATGTCCATTCAGTTGTTCTTTATATTCATATGTGGGAGTTCTATTCTTTCTGAGATGTATATCGAGCCGACGAACTTCTTGTATCTACAACATTTGCTATAAATAAGGTGGAGTGTTGATTTATTTTCAACAAGAAGTGTTGTTCTTTCAGACTAACAGTATTCTGTATTCTTGAAGGCATCTGCATAAATAGTAAATAAAGGTATTTATGAGGAGGTGTAGTGCGGGACACAGTAAGAGGTGAACATGGACATGCATATAGTTTTAGTTGCGTGAATTGTAGCATTGGGTATTCTAATTATTGGATATCTAAGTGTTTATGTGAAGCTACATGTTTAATCAGATTTGTATTTATATTTGTGTATGTGATATCTATAGTGTGATCTGAATATAACGGCTAAAACAATTACTTTCGCGTGTTTTGTTCATCACATCATTGTTGGAGGCTTTACTGTGTTGTGTTTGAGTGCCTGCTAGAATTTAACTATCGACTATAGATATATATATGTGAGAGTTTTCTTGTTTAGATTATTCGCTCGATGTACTAGGCCATGTATGATTGAGGGTTAAATATAAATCATGTGTATTGTATTAATTGTGCATTTAACATTATTTATGAATACTATTTATGTTTACGGTCACTTCAAATTTCGGGATAAAAATTCTTTAAGGAGGGTAGAATGTAACACCCCGTATTTTTTCTGATATAAATATTTACTTCTAAATACATTAAGGAAGCAACTTGAATTTTTACGTGTTATTAATTGGTTGTGTGCATTTATTTTTTTATAGTCATTTATTTATTTGTGGGTAATTATTATTTTATATTGTTATTAATTACTGTATAAAGTTTTGTAAAGTTAAGTGGTAGGGTTAAAGTAGTAAAACTTTTAAATTGGCCAAGTTATTGAAGTGTGATGTGTTAAATTTTTTAACAATATTTATAGGCACGTACATGTGTTAAATAATGTAATTAATATTCAGAGTAAGTACCGGGGTCTTGGGTACCCATTGGGCTACTCATTATAGTAATTTGTACTGCATTTTGGGTCCATCTGATGTCTTTTTGTGAGCTCATCAGATTAAAAAAAAATGGGATTTTTCATATTTGTGCATTTGTGTGTGAATAGTATACATCGGTGTGTTTACATCTTTTTACCTACTTATATCTAGGTGTCCCAGGGTTAGAAGAGAAGAAAAAAAAAAGGAAAAATAAAATAGAGAATAGACGTGTGTGTGTGTGTGTGTGAGAGAGAGAGAGAGAGAGAGAGAGAGAGAGAGAGAGAGAAAAGAATAAGAAGAAGAAGAAGATGAAGAAGAAGGGTTTTGGATCCGTCATCGCGTGTGAAATCACTGAGCGTGTTGTTCGTCATTAGATTTGTACTCGCATCTATTCAATGATTCAAACAAGGTGAGTTAAATGTGTGTATTCAGGTATATATACATGTATGTATATATGTATACGTGAGTGAATGAATTTCTTACATGTCTAATTTAATTGTTAGTGTTTAATTTTTTTTGCATTAGAATGCACAATATTATTGTTGAATTAATTTATGACGTTTGTGTGACTTCATGAATTTGATCATTGGGTAATGATCCTAGGGTATTCGTAAATGGTATGTGGATAGTTAGATGTATAAATATTTGTGTGAAATATTCGTGATAATTAGAAAGTTTTGTGAAATTCATTTTTTCTGTAATTCTAACAGTTTTTGTAACTTCAGAAAACTATTAGAAAATCGTGGCTTAGAATTTTAGTATTCTGTCCGCGCAACCTATGTAAAATGTAATTCTGCACACTTTTCGTGTTTTAAATGTTTTCTGATTCAGCACCGTTTGGGAATAAATTTAAGATTACTGTAGCAGTTTTTAGTATGGCTAAACATGAAATTTGGGGAATATGATTTCTTTGTGGATTTTCTATTCATTAATATGACTTAATGAAAAATTACTTGACGATACAAGAATTCTCATATAATGTTGAGCTATGAAAAATAGGTGATAGTCATTGACTTTGAGTCGGATGAAATTTTGTAATTCGGATAATGCAAAAGTGGTTTCAAGTTCCTTAGTATTTACCGCTTCTATGTGTTAATTTTTTTTGGTAGATCGACTTGCTGAGTGTACCTTTATGCTGGTGGCTTCGTAATCAAGCTGGCCTAAGCCTTATGCTCGGCTTAATTTATAGACGTCTAGGCATATTGACCGACTTTCTGTTATGTATACCTGGTTTGGTTGATACCCCAACCAAACTGGCACCAGAGTGGATGTTGGTAGTATGTCGGGGCACATATGGGATATATGTGTAGGTGTACCATGGAGGTTGGCCAAGTGGTGGACCTAGGAAATTGAATAATGAACCATTCATAAAAGTAAGAGCATGGTTGTAAATAAATTGCCGAAGAGTTAACCGTTTAAATAAATTACTTCTATGATTGCTGTTCGTTTAACTTCAATTGTTTTAAAAAGATTTCTATTCTGGTGATATTTTAATAAAAAAGTGTTCCGCACATCTTCGTGGTATTTTTGTGTTTAATAACTTTTGTATTGCAGGATGGTGGGCCAATTAACGTTTTACAGGTTTGGCTCACCATATGTAGATTGGTAAGTATGAAATTCGTAGCAGCTTTGAGTTTCGGGCAAGATACTAATTGCCACGACATAAATGAAAACTACTCTATTGTCCAGATATGTGTATGGAACTACCTGTCTTGGCCTAAGAGAGTTGAAGTATGGTTTGTAGTATATGGGTTCAAGTTAGATCCCTAGGACTTGTTGTTTTGTTTAACTCATACCAGTATTTTATATACTGACCCGGGTGCATAATGCATTCGTGGCATGAATGTATGTGCATGCTTTGTAATGGGAGATTTTCTGTGGATCTTCTATCTATGTGAAGAGATTGACGCTATGCTATTTTTTTTTTGTTTGAGTTTGAATTTATTTTCTTGTTGTACTTGGCTTATTTCTGGCAATATGAGCCATGTTTGTATAATTGCTATGAGGATTGTATATTGGGCATTGGGAATTTTTAGTAGCTCTGACCAGAAGTTGTAATAGAGGTTATTATTTTAAAGCTTTAATTGTAAATGAAAAAAGATTTTTATTATTAATGAAAAATTAGAAATGTTTATTCAGTTTCCGCTTTTCAATTTAAGTGATTTAGTTGATTTAGCTTTAATCAAATGAATTTGAGAATTTTTGGAACCATGTGAGTTGTTTTTTTTTAAGATGGAAATGTGGTGGTTTTATTTTAAAAAGAAATAGAGATTTTATTACAAATGTTTTAATCAGATTTTTAATAACGGATCTATTTTCATTGAAAAGTTTTAATAGGGCGGGCTTCATGGTGTTAACTCCAATAGTTGGGTAGTCAAAGAGTAGTCTAGATTTATTTCTAGGCAGATTATTTAGCTTTCAAAAAATTGCGGTGTGACAGATAAATCATGCTTTCAATAATAAGGTTCGCCACAGGAAGCTTGTTGAGGGTGAGCTGGTCCTCAAAGAACTTAAAGCGCCCGTTTATGATCCTAGAGGAAATTTCAAACCTAACTGGGTCGTACTATACATCATTAAGACTTTTCACTTCGGAGGGGCTGCCTATCTTATAGACCTAGACGGGGTTGAATTTAAATAGCCAATCAACATCGCTTGCCTCAAAAAATACTTTGCTTGAGACCTTTCCTTTTAAAACCTCCTTCATCGATGAACTACGCTTAATCTTATTCCCACTAGGGGATACGTAGGCAACGTACTCGATTTCGGTCAATAATAATTGCCTTAATGGCACCTTTCGTTCAGGCCTCGACCGAACTATTTTGGACTTGATGCCCACTCAGGGATAAGTAGGCAGGCTCCCGAAGCCTTCAGTTAATGAAAACCTAAACTTTTGACAAAATCCTTGTGTTTTGAGTTTTTCCATGATAAACAAGGGGCAAACTTGCGTTTGCCCAGAACCACATCAAAGCCCCATTGCCACGGGCATGACCGTCATTAACCCACCAAGGCCCAGGCCATGACACCGATAACTACATGCGTCTTCGCCATGATATCCAAGACCTTATTGATCGGAAAATCATCAAGCCATCACCCAACCAACCCTATGTCAACCAAAACGTCAGCTTCATCGAACTTAAAGCCCCTGGCTTATCTGCTCAAATGATCCCCTTTACTGAGACCCATGAATGTTGAACCTTTGCAAGTGAAGTGATGGTGTTTGAGACTTTTGCTAGCAAAACAAATGAGGATGCTCTTTTGAAAAATAAAAAAGAATAAGCTACTCACCGTGACACTCCATTTGAGACAAGGTCAAGTCAAGTCGAGTCTGTTCTATATTTAAAGTCTATTTCAAGTTTAGTCTTATGGTCGAGTTTGTCTATTTTCAAGTTTAGTTGAGTCTATGTCAAGTAATGTAATCATTCTCTTTGGTAATGGAATGAAATCTCATTTTAAGTTAACCTGATGTGTATGGTCATAAATGCATGAATTACTGAACTGAAATGTCACTTTCAAACGACCATGGATATTACTCTACTAATATATTTTTGTATCAAAAAGAATCCTAAAAAGGTCAAAATCAATTTCGCGCTAACACCAAAGAAGAGCCGCGATTGAATAGTCTAATTTTAAGAATTTAAAAGATGCTTTTGCTCAAATCTCGGAAAGACATACTAGGAACTAACTTGGGTCTTGCCCAACACCATTTTCCACCATTTCAAAGCCTTAGGCCCTAACAATGCATTAGTCCTGTTGCCCTTTGTAAAAAAGGGCCTTTAGGTCATTTTACCCTCTAAACATGACCCGCAGACGTGATGATCCGAATGATTTTTCTATAACCCAAGACCTAAACTATGTTTTGAACAAGGTTAATTAAGCTTAAATCCAGAGGCTAAATGATCCAAATCAATGAATGATTTTAGCTTGTTCATGTTTATTCAATCATTATCATCACATATAAATTAATTCTTGTAACTTAGGACATTGTGTGGATATTGTAGGCAAACCACATTTTTTTGAACTTTTTCAAATTCAAATACAAGTCGCACTTAATATTTTTTAAGAAAAATTAAAAAGGCATTTTAAAAGCAAACTAATATTTCGGAAACCAGAGATTTCTAGATCCGGGGATTATGGAATGAAAGGGGAAGGAGCCCGACGGACTAAAACACCCCTCTCATCCTATCTCGTGATATCCTCTACTAAACATCCTTTTTAATCCAATTATTAATCTAAGCATACCCTCAACTAATACATAAATATAAATATATATTTCAAAAACATGTTGAATGAGTGTAAAATTGCTAACGGTAAAATGGCGTAAAAGACCATATCATTCAAATAGCAAGCAAATGATATACAAAATAGAGAGCGAGAGAACTTACTCGGAATCCAGCTGCGAATGGGAAACGTGTAATGCATACACAAAATAGAAAGTCTAAGAAAAAGGTCTCTAACACATATATACACATAGGGCAAGACCTTGTCTAAGGTGTCGCGCATGGAGTCAAAAATCAAAAAAATAAAAAAATAAATAAACTAGAGAAGAGTCGGGAAATCATACCTCAATAACGCAACAAAACAAAGGGTTAGTTCACAAGCTTTGAACAACATATAGTCTCAACTCCTAAACATCATGTCCAATTCCTAACTTACATCTATCAAGTAGTGAAGAATTGACATAATCATGAATTACTTCTAACTAGTTGAAATTACAACACCTCTATAGATATACAAGTCTCAACTAGACGCCAATGTAATGCCCATATAGAGATCATGTAATCCCAACATGATTACAAGGAACCCATGACTAGGTTCAACCAATTATGACTCATTATAATTCAAAGCAATGTCCTAACTTTAAGAATCAATATGCACATAAAGATAGTGAATGTATGAATATGAACAAGCTAAGAATCATATGTTGATTTGGATCATTTAGCCTCTGGACTTAGGTTCAACTAATCATATTTAAAACATGGCTTAAGTCATAGGTCATATAAAAGACATTTGGATTGTCATTTATAAAGTTTATCAAAATTGTAACAGAGTTTCAGAATTTACAAAGAGCAAGTCAGAATTTCAAAAATAGGAAAGCCATACTTCCCATGGTTTGATCTTAATGATTTTTTGATATTATGTGCCTCTGTGAGTATAGTTTCTATCCCAAAGAGAAAAGTAAAGATCAAATGGTCCAGTCTCTGGGAATTGGTCCGAGACTATACACCACTAAGGATATATCAACTCCTTGTCCAGAGATTTTATATGATTTTCTAAAAATAGTAAACGAATCTGAATCACTCCAATCCTTTTAGGGGATCTCATTGACTAATTAAACTTCATATAAAAAATTATTTGAAGTCAAAAATGTTTGATTAAGGCTCTAATCTATTCAAATCAATACTGACGTATTGTTCTGAAATTTTGGACAAAGAATAACTAGTCCACCAATCTTAAGATCAAACCATGTTAACTATTAAATTCCACCAAAACAAAAAGTACAGTGTCACACCCCGGCGTAGCCAAAATAGGAAAAATTTTAAAATTTCCATCTTGGACCCTGAGACACATGAGTGGTTGCATTACCGAATAGTCCACGAACAAATACTAATAATAAACATCATTACAAAAATGATAAGACCAACATCTGCTTACAAAGTTATATTAAAATAGAAGGCCAACTTACTTGATAACTATTACATCATCGTAAATACATCAAAGTCTTATGGCTCTAGCACCTTACAAAAGCTATTACAAAAGATATTATAAGTCTTCTGATAGAGATTACAACAAAAAACACTTACAAAAGACATCCACTAGTCTTCCGTCTAACTAGCATATTTATCGCCAACTTTGGTGTACTATTCCTCCACGTTCTCCACTTGCGAAGCATCTTAACCCGTGTACTCGTCACTTGGATAAGCTGGATATGGGAGTGTCTAGTGGCATAAACGTCGTCAGCTTATGAAAGCCGAGTGAGAAACTAAATCACATGGAATTTATATAGTCACACACAATAAGAAATAAATTTATTGCTTCTATTATGTCTTTTAAAGTTCTCCCACATTCTCAGCACCGAAATATAACTACTAACGTGCCTATACATGAATTCAAAAAGAAAACCATCAATGCGACTAATCTCAATATCCTGACTACACTACCACTTTCTACCATCAGAGCCTGACAAAGAATCCCAACTCTAGCCAATCAACACCAGAGAGTCTTACCACATTACACTAACCTTCACTTCGTCATGGAGAATCAAAGTGATTCAACTCAATCTTCACTTCATCACGAAGACTCAAAGTGATTGTGGATATCGTAGGTTTTTTTTCTTTTACCCACAGCTTTCTTTTTAAATACTTTCTCAAAATCAATTTCGAAAACAAATGAGTCGCCACTTAATTTTTAAAAGGAAAAATTAAGAAACCATTTTGAAAGGAAACTGATCGTTTGCGAAACCAAAGATTAACTAGGTCCGGGGATTATGGAATGAGAGAGGAAGGAGTACGTCAGACTAAAACACCCTCTCTCATCCTATCTTGTGATAGACCTCTACTCAACATCCTTTTAATCAAATTTATTAATCTAAGCATGCCCTCAACTAATACATATATACATATACATCACAAAAGCATGTCCAAAGGGTGTAAAATTGCTAATGACAAAATATCATTCATAAACCACATATTTCAAGTAGCAAGCAATATGATATGCAATAAGGAACAAGAGAACTTACCCGGGATCCAGCAGCGATATTTAAACGTGCAATGCATACAAACAAAAGAAAATCCTAAGAAAGAGTCTCTAATCATAGATACATATAAGGCAAGCTCCTAATTCTAAGGTGTCGCGCATGAGGTTAAAAAATCAATAAAATCAAGGAATGAAATAAACTAGAAAGGAGACGAGAAATTGTACCTCAAATGCGCTACAAAACAAAGATTAGTCCACATGTTTCATATAATAATATGGTATCAAACAATCAATCCTAATTTTCTAACTTAAGTCTATCTAGCATGAAATCCAACTTTATTCAATAGCTAATTCTAATCTTGAGCAAATAAATGTACATGGATGGATGAATGTGAACAAAAATAAAACATGGATTTATTTCACTAATTTGGGCCATTTAACTTCTGGATTTAAGGTAAGTTAGCATTATTCTAAGTATGATTTAGGTCCTAAGACATTAGGAGCCCATTTGAGTTGAAATAAACAAGATTAGACAAAACAATAGCAGTTTTTCGTGATTTACAGAGAACAGACCAGATCTTAAAAAATAGAAAAACCATGCTTCCAACGGTTGAATCTTAATGATTGTTGGATACGATATACCTCTATGAGTCTAGTTTATAACCCAAAAAGAAAATCAAGGTTTGAATGGTTAGATCTCCGAGAATATGGAAAACACTAAGCATCACTCAGGAATCTGCAACTCTCTGTCCAGAGATCTTGTACGATTTTTTAAAAATAGGAAAACGATGAGAAACACTTAGATCTTTTTAGGGGATCTCCCTAACACATTAAGGTACCCAGAAAAAATTATTAGAGACCTCGAAAACTCCATTAAAACTCTGATTTATTAGTTTCAAAATAGATTTACTGTTCTGAAATGTTGGACAGAGAGTTGCATGTACTGAAATCACAAGACCAAACCGTCTTAGGCATGAATTCACCTTAAACCAAAAATCACAGTGGTAGAATATTGTGTTATTGACATTTTCCCGTTGGTTTCACTCGATTTTGACGGTTAGATCTCGAACTAAAAATCTTTGATCAAAATTAGTGTATGAACTCGCTGTTTTCATTTATCAATTTCAACTTTATTTGTTAACCCCAACTATTAAACCTTGTAGTTGGACTTAAACTAAGCCATTTTCTCCTACCATTTGATGGTCATTGGACACTAAAGACCTTCATATTTGTAGATTTCAAAGGAAGTATGAATAGACTTCATGAAATCTCAAGATGAGGACTCTAAACCATGGAGATGGGATTAGACTCAAAACCATTTTCTCCTACCATTTGATGGTCATTGGAGATGAAGACATGGCTAATACTCATAAGTTTCAAAGAGGATATGGAAATGATTTCATGAAATACCAAGTTTAGAGGATCCAAGTCATGAGTATGGACTTGGATTCATCTATTTGCTTGTGAAATGAAGTGATGATCGAATTTTGACTATCATGTAAAGTATAAGCTTACATGGGATTCAAATGATCATACTCAAGAGATTTCAAGGGAGATATTGAAGATCTCCAAGAATCTCAAGAGAGGAACATAAACCAAAAGAAATATAAGAAAGACTAAAGAATTAGAAACAAGAACTCCTACGCTTACTAATCAAACTCTAAGATTTAATCAAGAAAAAAATTAAAAATGACGTGAAGATTTAGAAGCTCAAAAAGAAAGAGAACACAACCAAAGATTAGAGGGTCACCTCCAAACTATCCTCAAAAATCTTTCTTTGAAGATCTTCCAAGCTCTTCTCTCTAGTTCTCTAAACTCTCTCTTTTCTCTCAAAATATGTTAATGTAATGGTAGTGATTTTCTTGTATTTTTTGGTGTATCTCTTGTGTATATTCCTTGCATATGTTCCAAGGAAGATCCTTGCTCTTTTTATAGACAAAAAATACCAATTATTTTTAGTGAATTCGGAGTAAAAGACAGGTGTAAATCTCTTATTTGGTGGTACAATACGTACTTCCTGAAATTAGACAGACTGCTGCCCTGGGCGGCAGTCAGAATTCGTTTACAATAGTCCGTAGGTGCCGCTGCGGCACTTTGTGACTGCTGCACCGGCATTCCGTGACTACCGCACGGCTCTCCGTGAGTGCCTCGGCAGATTGTTGATTGCCGGGTTTCTGTCAACCTTACTTTATCAGATTTTTGTTTTTATCCGCCTATACATACGTATTGTACCACAAAATACGGACTTAAAAAGCAAACGGCAGTCAGAAAATGTCGGCGGTACTCAGTGAGTGCCGGTCCGGCATTCACGGAATGCCGTTCGGCACCCAGTGAGTGCCGCGCGGCATTCACTTAATGTCGCGACAATCTGCCGTTTGCCGTTTTTTGTTGAACTTCCTCTTTTAGGTATTTTCTTTTCTCCTTTTTCTTCCAAAAAGTTTTTTTCAAAGATTTTCTCCAAAAATGGTGTTTTTTATACCTGAATTCTCCTAAACACCTGGTATTTTCTTCTTTCTATGAAATTTTATCGCGTTTGGAGAATTTTATGAAGAGCTTGGAATACTTCGATTCTTTCGGTCTTTATCATCATCGGACGTGGAGGTGACGCTCTCCTAAATTTGACGGTCGGTCAAAATTGGGGGTGTCTACAGTTTGCCCCTCTTTGACAGAGCTGGTGGGGCAACGCACCCCATAAGTTAATGTCAAAGCCTGTGTGAAGACAAGCCTTTGACCAGACTGTTGAATTTAGGTAAAAAAAAACGCATTGCAAAAAAAAAAACGGCTTCACGAACGGTTCATGTTGGTCATGCTCAATGGTGAGCTGCCTATGTATCCCATCAGGAATCAGACCAAAGCGTAGTTCGGGCAGGAACCAAACACACACAAACACAAGTAATCATACGGATGAATGCACCTATCCTGTCGTGATGCGAGTGCTATGCAATGGTATTTTCCGAATTGACCTGGTCATACAAGCGACATGCTCATCATGTTTTTCCCACGCATTTTATGTGACGTGTTAGTCAGGGAAGATCACCTAATTCCGTAACTGATGCGAAGATCTCTTACAGGGGTCATGATGCTTTTGATTTGAATTCGAGGGTAAACGCAAATATGTTGCGAGAACTGAGAATATAAATCTGTCATATTCCAAAACGAGGGTAATCGCAAATCTGTTGCGAGAATCAGGAATATAAATCTGTTATACTCAAAAACGAGGATAAACGCAAATCTGTTGCGAGAACCGAGAATATAAATCTGTTATATTCCAAAATGAGGGTAAACGCAAATCTGTTGCGAGAACCAAGAATATAAATCTGTTATATTCCAAAACGAGGATAAACGCAAATCTGTTGCGAGAACCGGGAATATAAATCTGTTATATTCCAAAAACGAGGGTAAACGCAAATCTGTTGCGAGAACCGAGAATATAAATCTATTATATTCCAAAACGAGGATAAACACAAATCTGTTGTGAGAACCGGGAATATAAATATGTTATATTCCAAAAATGAGGGTAAACGCAAATCTGTTGCGAGAATCAGGAATAAAAATCGGTTATATTCCAAAACGAGGGTTAACACAAATCTATTGCAAGAACCGAGAGTGCAAATAAGTAACATTCTCGAACAAAGGATCAACGCAAATATGATACGAGGATCAGGAATTTAAATCTGTCATGTTCCCAAAACGAGGGTTAACGCAAATATGTTGTGAGAACCAGGAATATAAATCTGTTATATTCCCAAAACGAGGGTAAACGCAAATCTGTTGCGAGAACCGAGAATGTAAATCTGTTATATTCCAAAAACGAGGGTAAACGCAAATCTGTTGCGAGAACCGAGAATATAAATCCGTTATATTCCCAAAACAAGGGTTAATGCAAATCCGTTGTGAGAACCGGGAATATAAATCCGTTACATTCCAAAAATCTTTTTTAATTTTCAAAAATTGGGAGCCCACGGGCTCAAATATTTTCACTTTTCAAAAATCGGGAGCCCACGGGCTCAAATCTTTTTTCAATTTTCAAAATCGGGGGCCCACGGGCTCATATATACTCTTAAATTCTAAAATTTGTAGCCATTTTAAACCTAAAAATGACTCCGAGGGCCAAAAGTGTAATGAGGGCAAATTTTGGGGGCCTCAAATTCAATTTTCGGGACTCGATTTGAATTTTGGGGGGGAAATGAAGGATCTTTGAACCGACTTAAACGCGGCACACGCGGATGTCTGCGGCAGTCCGTGAGTGCCGCGCGGCACTCACGGAATGCCGTTGCGGCAGTCCATCAACTGCCGCGCACGAAAAACTGAGTGCCGCGTTTGAGCGACAGTGGCTAAAACCGCCGGGTTCAATACATTTCTTTCATTCTTTCAACTCTCTCCATCTCGAAATCTCTTTGGAGAAATTTTCTCCCATCCTCTCTTTGCTTCTATATTGATCTACGACACTCATAGGTTAGTCCTGCTTGATCAACACTTGATCAATCTCTTTTATTTTTTTGTTTTTCTAAAATTTCTACGAATCTAAGGCTCGAATTTTCATTTTTCTTTACAGATCATGGCGAGCTGTTCGGAGAGGAAGAGGAAGGCCAAGTACACGGCCACTCATCATCCTGATGCTACACTCCTTCTCTGGGATCCGGACGAGCATTTATCCGCCCGCGCATTCAAGCGCGAGGTAAACGCTCCTCTCTTTGCTTCTCTTTTAATTTTGGAAGCCGTAAGAACTTTTGTGGATGCAATATATATATTTGATACAACTTCAAATGTTTATTTCTTATTACAAATGCTATGCTTGTAGTGCTCTCTAGTGTCTTGAACGTTTTATTTCATGCCCCTTCTTCTTTTTAGGAAACTTTTGTACATATTTCTTTCTCCAAAAGACACTTTACAAAAATGAGTGATATGCCTGAATTTTCCGAGCATTTTATCCCTTATTATTATTTTTCGACTTTTCCAAGGGCTTTTGGAAGCCGCTTGTATTGATCAGAATTTCAAAAGACCTCTTGTGAATAAAGTGAGTTTTTCATTTTTGAGTTTCACGAACACGACACGTTTTAATTGAAAGCGTTACTTATGAATGTTCCAAGCGTCCTCTTATTGTTCCAACCCATTTTTGAATGTCCGTGAACCCGTACTTGAAACTAATGCCTCCTTGGAACCTGAATTTGAACAAATTTATGTACATATACTTTTGAAAATGTGAACAAACTCCTTTCTCTCTCTTCTTTCTCTTTTGAAATCTCGTAGAACATCGAATGTTCTTTCTTATTTCTTCTTATTTTTTGGTGAACGTCTACTGAACTGAACGCAAACTAGTGCCATGCTGGTGAAATTTCTGCGAATACTTGTAGATTTTCTATTTCTTTCTTCTTTTTCTTTTTTTTTTTTTAACTGCCATCTGTTTATTTACTTCTCTTTTATCCAACTAATATCCAAATTTTGTGATTCTTTCTTGCAGCTACAGCCTAAGGTGCTGAAGGGGCACGGCAGCCTCGTACACGGGTTTGAGTGGTACGGGGAGCTTAGTGAGACCGTGCAGGGATTTATTGAGGCTGCCGGCTTTGGAGACTTCGTCAAACTCTTGACGAAGAGCTCCAACGACTTGCGGCAGATACACGCATTGGCCGAGCGGTGGTGGGATATGATGAGCACTATTCATTTTGACTTTGGGGAGATGACGCTGACTCCCTTGGATTTTTCGATGATCACCGGGATCCCGTTCGGTGGAGAGCCTCTGCGATATCTGACGGATCGAACGTGGGACCAGGTGGAGCCTTCACTAGGAGTGGTCCCGGAGGAGTCTCTGGTCACAGCCCGATGGTTTATGGACACATTTAGGGGCCAGCCGGGTTTTATGGACGAGCAGATGGCCAGAGGTTTTCTTATGCACATGCTGGGGTGCTCTTTGTTGAGCACCAAGGGAGATCGGGTCTCTGTGTCCCTGGTAGCATCGCTGGAGCGCCTGGACCAGGTCGACGAGTATGACTGGGCTGGTACAGGGTTATCTATCCTGTACAGGCATATGGGTGATATCTCCCGGGACAGGCCGGCCTCCACCAGCGGTTATTGGAGAGCGTGGGAGGTATACATTTTCATTGCTTTTTTGCATTTTTAGAAATTTATTTAAATTGTGAGACTAACCCTTCCTTTTTATTATTGCAGATTTGGTCCCACGAGTATCTTCGCATGATGTCTCCTAAGACGCGTGAGGCAGACGCCCTTATCATGCCCCAGGGGCTGAAATGGGCGAAGGATAGGGTTGAGCGGAAGACCGGGGCCTACAATTTTGTTTCGTTCAGGAACTTCCTGATGAATCTGAGGGAGTAGCACGTTCATTGGCAGCCCTGGCTTAGGGTGCTTCCTGAGGCTCGTGCGGAGATTCGAGAGTCGATCGGATATGACCCGACGAGGCGACTCCTTAGTGGGCCAGAGGGCCAGGCGTGGTACTTAGGAGAGAGGGTGACTAGGCAGTCACTGGCGGCCCCTGGATTCTTTGTGCCATTCCCTCCTCCTGACTCTATGAGGGCCACGGACACTCTTCATGGTAGCGAGCTGACAATTGCCCTGATGGGCTTGGGTATTCACGGCTTCTTGGATCAACCTTCAGGATATGCGGCGTTCCGTGCCGCTAAGCTGATGCCGAACTTCCCTTTGATGGAAGTGACTTGGGTGAGTATATGATTCCTCTATTACTACTTTATGAATTTCCTTTTATTCTCTATTCATGCTTTATTATTTTTCATTCACAGCATGTTCCTGCTGCCACCCGTCCTCCTGCCTTGCCTGAGTGGGATTGGACTATGTCGGCCGTCTCATTCGGCGAGCCCTACTCGACGACGATTCCCCGACTCACACAGGGCGCCACCACTATTCCTCTTCATTACGATGTCGTCCCGCGTGCTTACGCAGAGGAGGGCTTGGCGTACGCCCACAGCATGCGGCAGTGGGTTCTCGGGCGAGAGTGGATGGTAAAAAGACTTACCCCCGCCTTTCACTTTGACTTTGATTGCCTCTTTTTTTACGAACCTTTATTCCCCTTTTTGTTTTTCAGGCTGAGGGAGCTCGAGCGACTGCTGCGACTCAGTTGAGGACCCAGGTATGATCTTTATCCTTTTATTCTCAGTATTTTGTTTGTCTTTTCAATGATATCTGGATTCATCCTTTCTTATTTCAGGCGGAGGAGATCAGAATCCTGTCCCAGCAGGTGGGGCAGCTTCAGCAGCAACTCAAGTAGTTCGGCATCCCTCTCAGCGATGCCCCTGGAGGTAGAGTCGTTGGGCGCGGCGGAGGCGGCGGTGAGGGCACCAGTAGTGGTAGAGGTAGAGGCGACGGTAGCGGCGGACGTGGAGGGAGCGGTGGAGGCAGCGGGACGGAGTCGGAGGAGGAGCCTCTCAGGCGCACGACCCGTCAGAATCGCAGCCGGGGCCGAGGCTGATCCTGCTTTTCTTTTTATTATTTTTTTTATTTCTTTTTGAGTGTTTTCTTGGGAGAATACATACTTTATTTGATGGATTGTATATATATGTTCGCTCTTTTGGTGAAGACGGCTGCATGGTAGCCAGTACGATAGGCACTCTTTATTATGACATTATTGCATTTTCCATTGATATTCACCGTACGTGGGACCATAGCTTGGTCTCTTTTGCAGTATGTGGGATCATGGCTTGGTCCCGTCTTTATTTTAATTTTGAATGCCTAGATGAAAATGAATGAATGCATGAATGAATGAATATATTGGTCTTTGTTGTACATGCTGCATGATGCGCACGTTTTATTTCCTTCTATCTAGTTTTCTGTTTGCAGGTGGGGCTGACGTGTTACAACCAAACCCTGGCCAATGAAAAACCTGGAACGACATTCGGTGAGGTCTCTGCGGCACTCAGTGACTGCCGCGGCGGCAGTCAGTGAATGCCGTAACGACTTTCATGGAGTGCCGCACGACATTTCTTTGAGTGCCGCAGCACTTTATCGAGTGCCGCGGGTAGGTAGGCAGCTTTATTCCCCTATTTATACCCTTCTTTCTCAAGGCTCCGAAAAACACTTCTCTTTTCTTCTTTACTTTCTTCCAAAATGGCCCCCATTAGCTCTCAAATCCTTTTTCCGTGTATGGATACCCTTTCTGGTATTGACAAGCTCAATTTTGAGTGCTTCAGGCTGAATGATCTTTTCTCTTTGTGACGGATGAATTTGAATGAGAGCCTACTTCGAGCTGCCATCCAACGTTGGGATCCTTCTTTCAACGTCTTCCGTTTCGGCTCTCAGGAGATTTTCCCCTTGTTTGAGGAATTCAGCGCCATTCTTCATACCGATCCTTCTGCTGAGTTGACGGTTCCCCTAGTTCAGGCTGGGTATGTCCGTGATTTAGCCACCCTTCGCCACATATCTTGGAATGCGGCGGGCTCTTTTGTTCATAACAGGCAAATCAACTTTGAGCGCCTTTCTTCTATTTATGCTCTCATAGGGGACCCTTACAATGGTGAGTATCAGATCATCCGACGTAGTGCCCTGTCAATTGCTATGCTCTCTTACTTCCTCTTTCAATCATCTTCTGACACTCTTATACCCATTGTCTGTGGTTTGCGGGAGATGAAAAGTGCTGTTATGCTGGTCCTTGGTGAAACTCTGATTGGATTGGGCCATGCTCATGCTACTGGGGCCACATTACCTGCCGGGGCACCTTTTGTTCTGCAGATTTGGCTCATGGAGCATTTGGACCTCTTTATACACCCCTCCCATCTTAGTGGGTCATTTTCTTATGATCGTATAGAAATTCACAACTTATTTTAATCTGTCGATGCATGGCTTGGTTGGCTCCAAGGCCTCTCTTCTAGTGATATTTGCTGGGTTTGCCCGCAGTGGGCTTGCAGTTCTGTCGCTGTACGCCTTCCTGGACGTCCCGGCATCTGGTTGCTTGGCTTGGATGCTACTACTTTCTACATTCCCGGCCGGGTGGTCCGTCAGTTCGGACTTTTACAAGATACTATTGAATCTGTGACTGCTGATTTCACCAGGGGTCCTCTTTGCGCCCTTCTATGGCGAAGGCTTTCATCGAGGCTTGGCATAGTCGGATGGCTGCTCCGTGCCCGGGGATTCCAGCTCTGACTATTCCTACTGCTAGGTATCTTCTAGAGATTCAGACCTTGGTTGCGAGACGAGCTTGACAGACGCATGCTTAATAAAGTAGACGAACACAGGGAAAAGCTCGCCATCTCACAAAACTTTCTGACAGACCCTGCCTACTCTTTTACGCTTTTGAATGTGATTTTCCTTTTTTTTTTTTTTTTTTTTAAGTGCTGTTATCTTTAGGAAAAGTTCTAACATGCTTAATCAAAGTGCTCACTCCTTCAATTAATCTTTTATGAAGAATTCTCCTTTCAATGTCTTTACTTGGCTCTTTACTTTTCATTTTGCTTGAAGCTTTACTCCTTCTATGTCATGAATTCTCATTTGTTTCTTTATAGTACTTATTTGATAGCCAAGTGATCCAAAAGAGGGTCTCGTATCTGGGTTCTTTGGCTTGCAAATGAAGTTTGCCCCTGGTTTTAGGGCTTCGAAGTGGTTCCGGGTAAATGCCAATTTGCCTCTAGTTTTGCACAGTCTTTTCGAATGGACCAAGGGCTTTGGAGAGCCCGCCTACTTATCCCTGAGTGGGCGTCAGGTCCCAAGTAGTTCGGCTTAAGGCTACAAAGAAGAGTGCTAATCAGGCAATTATTTACTGACCGAACCGAGTAGGTTGCCTACGTATCCCCTAGTGGGAACCAGGTCAAGCGTAGTTCATCAAGGTGGGAGGCTTTGAAAGAAGTGGTTTCAAGCAAAGTATTTCTTGAGGCGATCGAGATTAATTGGTTGCTTAAATTCAACCCCGTCCAGGTCCATGAGATAGGTCGCTCTTCCAGAAAGGAGGGTCTTAATGATGTATGGCCCGACCCAGTTGGGTTTGAATTTTCCTCTGGGGTCATAAACAGGCACTTTCAGTTCTTTGAGGACCAGGTCACCCTCAGCAAGCTTCCTCGGGCGGACCTTTTTGTTGAAAGCACAAGCTATCCTCTTCTGGTACCCCCGAGTATGGTTTACCGCAGCCATCCTCTTCTCATTGAGTAACATCAACTCCTCATACCTTCCTCGTACCCATTCTGATTCGGGGATCTCACACTCCGCCAAATCCCTAAGAGAGGGTATTTCTACCTCGACTGGAAGAACGGCTTCCATCCTGTAGACCAATGAGTACGGCGTAGCACCCGTTGAAGTTCTGACCGAGGTTCGGTATCCCCATAAAGCAAATGGCAGCTTTTCATGCCAATCCGTATATGTATCCATCGTTTTTCCCAGGATTGCCTTAACATTTTTATTTGCTGCTTCTACTGCTCCATTCGTCTGAGGCCCATACGGGGATGATTGGTGGCGAGTGATCTTATACTTTTCCAAGAGCGGGATAACTTCTCCCTCAAAATGACTGCCATGATGGGAGATATACTCATTCGGGACCCCATACCAGCAGATTATGTTTTTCTCGATGAAACTCACCACGTCTTTGGCTTTCAAAGTTGCATACGAGGCTGCCTCTACCCATTTTGTAAAATAATCAATTGCCACGATTATGTATCTGTGCCCATTGGAAGCCTTCGAAACTATCTCACCAATGATGTCGATCCCCCATACGGAAAATGGCCAAGGGGTGGTCATGCTATAGAGCTGTGACGGCGGGGTATGCATCAAATTTGCATGTATCTGACACTTGTGACACCTTCTAACATATTCGCAACTGTCTTTGTCCAAGGTCGTCCAATAGTACCCCTGTCGGATGATCTTCTTTGCCAGCATGTGCCCGTTCATATGGGGCCCACACACTCCCTCATGTATTTGCTCCATCATTCTCTTAGCTTCTTTTCCATATAAGCACTCCAGATTATACCCAGTGTAAGATTTCTTCCATAGCTTATTTGCGTAAATGACAAATTGAGCGGCGAATCGTCGAATCACTTTTCTGTCCTTTTCCGAGGCTCCTTCGGGGTATTCTCCTTCTTTAATGAACTTCCACACATCCACATACCACGGTATTTCCTCTTCATCTTCCATGGCCGCGACCATTTGAAATGATGGTTGATTCCTCACTTCTATGGATAGCGGGATCATGGCAGTTTTGGAGGGGATTTGGATCATCGAGGCTAAGGTGGCCAAGGAGTCGGCTAGTTGGTTTTCTTCACGAGGAAGGTGGTAAAAAGAAATCTTCTTGAAACGGGCTTTCAGACTTTCCAGGTAGTCGTGATAAGGTCTCAACTTCTCATGCTTTACCCTCCAATCTCCTCGGACTTGGGATATGATCAAATTGGAATCTCTGAAGACATCAATCCGTCCGATTTTTAAAGCCAAGACTACTTCCATCCCAATTATGCATGCTTTGTACTCCCTAATGTTGTTGGCTGAGTTATACTTGAGCTTGACGGCTAATGGGGTAGGGTCCCCATCGGGTGCTATGAGAATGATTCCAACTCCGTAACCTAATTGGTTGGCTGCTCCATCAAAGTACATTTTTCACAAATCCTCATTTACCTCCATTATTCCCTCATCTGGGAACTTGAATTCTCCTTCGTCCTCGGATTCTATGGCGAGGTCGGCTAAAAACTCAGCGACGGCCCTTCCTTTCACAGACTTGGCAGTGACATACTTGATGTCAAATTCGGCTAGCATCATGGTCCAACGAGAAATCCTACTGGTCAAGACGGGTTTTTCGAATAGGTATTTTAGTGGGTCCATTTGGTATATCAGGATTACAGGGAAGGCTAGCATGTATTGGCGAAGGCGACGGGTACACCAAACCAAGGCCCAACAGGCCTTTTCCAAGGGTAAGTACTTTAACTCATATCCGACCATTCTTTTGCTCAAGTAATAAATGGCCTTTTCCACGTGCCCCTATTCTCCTTCTTGGGCTAGCATACACCCCATCGAATCTTCGGATATGGAGAGATAAAGCAGCAGGGGCCTCCCAGGTGAGGGTGGTGATAGGTCAGGTGGGTTTTGGAGGTAGGTTTTGATCTTGTCAAAGGATTGTTGGCAAGGGGCGTCCCATTTGAATTTCTCTCATTTTCTAAGCAGTTTGAACAGTGGGTCGCAGTTTAAGGTGAGTTTGGAAATGAAACGGCTAATGAACTGTATTCTTCCCAGGAAACCTCTCTATTCTTTTTCCTTTTTTGGTGGGTTCATTTCGGTTATGGATTTTATTTTGGTTCGGTCTACTTCGATCCCCCTTTGGGTAATAAGGAACCCTAACAACTTTCCTGTGGTAACTCCGAAGGTACATTTCTGTGGGTTTAGCCTCATTTTGAACTCCCTCAATCTTTCAAAGAACTTTCTCAAAGCCTCTAGGTGCCCTCCCCTCTCTTTGGATTTCACAATCATATCATCCACATACACCTCCACCTCTTTGTGGATCATGTCGTGTAGTAAAGTGGTGGCAGCCCTTTAATAGGTCGTACCTGTATTCTTAAGTCCGAACGGCATAACCCTATAGCAATATGTCCCCCATGGAGTGATGAACATGGTTTTCTCCCTATCCTCGGGTGCCATGAGGATTTGATTGTACCTAGAGAATCCATCCATGAAATATAGAAGCTCATGTCCCGCAGTGTTATCGACCAGCACGTCGATGTGGGGTAACGAGAAATTGCCTTCAGGGCTTGCCCTGTTTAAATCTCGAAAGTCAACGCAAACCCTAGCGCGACCATCCTTCTTTGGGATAGGTACAATGTTGGCAATCCACTTAGGATACTCGGTGACCATAAAAAATCCAGCCTTTAATTTCTTTTCAACCTCCTCTTTTACTCTAAGTGCCGATTCTGGCCTCATTCGCCTCAATTTTTGTTTTATGGGTTTTGAATTGGGAAAGAGAGGGACGTGGTGTTGGACTATCTTTGGATCAATGCCTGGCATATCATTATAAGACCATGGAAAAACATCTTTGGATTCATTTAATAGATTGATTAGTTCTTTGCTTTCTTTATTGCTAAATGTGGAGCCGATAAAGACATTTTGAGGATTATTTTCATTTCCTAGATTAATCGTTTAAGTGTCCTCAATGATTTTGCATGCAGATTCTTTTTCTTTTTCAATTAACTTTTGCAATTCATTAGATATTTCATGATCATCACATTCATCACATTCATTAAGCGTGTTCGAGTAGGCAGAATCAGTCATGTTTTCATTGATTTTGTTAGGAGTGATTACAACAGACATAGCAATAGTAAGACGCCTCATTTGGGCCATTACAGACTCTGGGTGAGGGGGATACTTATCACTAGACTCAAAGACCCACTCCTTGTTGACTCCCTATTTGAGCTCCATAGTATTATAACCTGGCAGTCCCCCGGATTCCGTCTTTTCTTCCTTTTCTGGCTTCGGCTTTTCTTCCGGCGCATCCTCATCATTCCCCTCTTCGACCTTGACTTCCAGGCCCTCGTATTCTTTCCCCTTTTCTTCGGCTTTTGCCCCTTCTTCGCTCAACAGGTTCTGCATGACCGGTCCATCTAGTACACCAATCCAATCGTGGACGGCAGCAGACTTTTCAGGCATTTGCAAAAACGGGTCTTTGTACTCGGAAAATTCATGGGAAAAAAAAATCTTGAACCCCGGCTTTAGACTTTTGTTCTTCTGGTCCATCCAGGGCTCTGGGAAGCCACAGAAGCGGAAATCTTCTCCTTCCTTTATGAAGTACCCGTTGAGCGTCTTTAGGTAAGGGTCTAGTGGCGCATCGACAGCCTTATTCTTTGCCCTTAGTTCCTTCTTCGTCGACTGGTACCCCAAACCATGAGTGTGAGTCTGAGTTAGAATGAGCGGGAATTCAGGCATGCCTTGATGATTCTTTCCTAATCCTATGCCTGGGAAGAAACCCATCTTTTTCATTATCCCTGCGACCACTGGACTGGCATACTGATCAAAATGGAGCGGTAGAAACTCTCTAGGTTTTTCTCCTTCCAACATGCTGATGAACTCGAACCCTCCCATTTTTGTTTCTTCTTCTTGCATCTATAATTCTAGAACCGGTGTGCTTAATGATGCTTCAGACAAACGAACCCAGCTGTCCTTGAGAATGTCGCAGACTTGGGCCTTCCAAACGCATTTGACCTTTTGATGTATGGTGGATGGTATGGCACCTAAGCTATCCAACCACGGCCTCCCTAGCAGTAGATTGAAAGAGGCAGGGATATCGATGATTTGGAACTCAGCTTCTTTGTCTACCGGCCCAATAGCAAGACTAAGAAAGATAATGCCCATGACTGCTCTCTGAGTGTTGTCATATGCCCTGACCTTTTGTTGGGATGGCACGAAGGATGACTCATCTAAACCCTTTCGCTTGGCGGTTCGGAGGGGACATACATTTAAAGCAGACCTATTGTCAACAAGACAAGCGGGCACGGTGTTCCCCAAACATTCGACGGTGACGTACAATGGTTTGTTGAGCATGGGTCCTCCCGGAGACAAATCATTTGACGAGAAGGTAATAGTCAGAGTCGGAATTTTGCCGATCGGCCCTATGAGGTCCTCCGGGGTGGTGTCGATAGACACGTCAGATCGGTTCAGAGCATCCAGGACCGCCTGCCTATGGCTTTTGGAGGCAATCAACAACCCCCAAATGGTGATATATGCCTGAGTCTTCTTCATCTATTTCAGAACCCTGTCTTCTTCCTCTTCTTCATTTATCTTCCCTTTCCCTTTGTCCAATTCTCTCCCAGGATGATCCTCTTCTAACTCATGTGGCTTAAAGTGTCTGCCTGACCGTGTTAAATGACTGACTTCTTCCCTTGCCCATAAGTTGTCAACTTCTGAATTGACTTTCAAAGTACTCTTTACCATCTCCATTTCTTTGTCGCTCTCGTACCAAAGATCATCTTCTACCTGTCTTTCATCTCGATCATCACTCCCTTTAACCCACCAGTCTAACTGTCTCATTTCATTCTCCTTCGACTGATCCCCCAAAGCACAGATTGTCAAATCCTCAGGTAGTTGGTATGGCTTTCTTGGTGTACCGGCCTTAGTGATTAGCCTAGACGGATCGAAGGTTGCTTCTTCTATCCCTAAGAGGTAAAGGCCTTGTGGTGGTGGCATAGCTCTATGATTCGGAAGCGGATTTCTAGTGACATTTGGAGCTTTGGTGGGGGGCTCCGAAATTACCTTATTGTCAATAAGGTCCTAAATCTGGTGCCTTAATCTCATACACCTATCCGTCGAGTGACCCTTCTGTTGATGAAATTTGCAGAAGAGGTCCCCTTGGAAATTTGGCGGAAGAGGACTCGGTAGAGGTTGTGGTTCCAGCTGACGGAGATGTCCCTTGGCTAACAAACTATCGAGGGCGGTTGACAGTGACACTCCCAAATCTGAATATTTCCTCAGTGGCTTATCCCCTCCTCCTCTTGGATGGTTTCTGGTGATATCGAATTTTCTCTCTGGTTCGCTAAGTGCATTGACATCGGTGGGGCCAGAGTGACCCCCCGAATGCCCCCCATTTGATCCATAACTAGGCCTCCGATATCGGTTTGGTGGTTCTTCCTTCTTGATTATTCCTTCTTGAATTGCATCTTTGATCCTTGTCCCCACATCGAATACCTCAGAAAAAGTGTTGATTGACTGAGACCTCATCTTCTCCTGATAAACTGGCTGCAGGTTCTTCATTAACATCTGGATCTGTTCTTTCTCAGACGGCCTCTGTACCATTTTTGCAGCCTTTTCCCTCCATCGACTCAGATATTCAGTGAATGACTCTTTGCTTCCTTGCCTGGTTGTTTCTAGATCTCGGACAGTGACGCCCAGGTCTTGATTGTACTCATACTGGGCCACAAATGACTTCACGACTTCCTCCCAAATTCTGGTTTTGCTTGGCTCGAGAGTAAGATACCAGGATAGAGCAGCCTGTTAAGGTTTGCTGAAACAGGACAGCCATCATGGTAGTGCTCAGTCCACTAGGTTGAAAAGCTCTTATGCACATTCGGACGTGACTGCGGGGTTTCCCAGTCCCGTCAAACTTGTCGAAGATTGGCATCTGATCGGGAGAGAACTAATCCTAATTATACGCTTTAACGTGCATTTGTTAGTACCTTTTTACCCTATTTTTGTATATTTTTACTCTGTTTTCTAGTTTCTGACAGGTTTTGGAAGAAATCAACTAAACCAGGTTAAACAGGGTGAAAAAGCATCAAGAAAGAAGCTAAAAAAACCAAGTCGCGCGCGCGGTCCGCGGGCGCGAGAATCCAGAAGTCGCGCGCGCGATCCGCTCGCGCGAGACCCCCAATAACTCGCTCGCGCGATCCGCGCGCGCGAAGGACCAAAAGTCGCGCTCGCGCGACCCGCTCGCGCGATATGCCTAAAAATCAAAGTTGCGTATTTCAATATACTGAAGACTCCTGTGCAAACGAGACTGCTAAACGACGTCCAGACTGTAAATTACATCAGTTTCAGTCCGTTTCGAGTTGTAAAGGCTTCCAAAACATGTTGTAAATCTATATAAACCCTATTTTACTTCAATTAGAGGGTTGGCAACTATTATACACATTCATAGACAGCCATATACACACACTTCCAGCCCTTGAAGAGGGAGAAGCAAGGAGAAGAAGAAGACGACCAAGGATTTCCATGGCCTCCTCCATCAACTACTTGCTGATTTCTACTCCTATGGCAGCTTAGATCATCGATCTAGGGTTTCAATGAAGCCCTAGATGAGTAATAGGGTTTTATTTATGCTTTTATTTTAGTTTTATTATGTATGGATGACAGTCACATGTTTAGAGGATTTTTATAAATAAATCGTACTTCTAGTGATTAAATCATTGCTTTCAGAATTTATTCTAGTCTTAGATCTGTTTTGACTGTGATGTGCTCAACGATCTATTCTCGCTGTGCTTGTTTAGATTGTTTACATGTGATGGTGCTTTATTGATTCGTGCTATCAAGTATCCGAATAGTCCATGCCTAGGTTAGACGGATTAGATCACAACCCTAGTTTAGTGTGAGATAATTCGTGCTATCCGCAGATGGATTATGTTGGTGCTTGAACCATGATTATCTTCTTGTCGGAGGAATTGGGCTTGTAGCTACAATTCCCCATATTCATCCAACGTAATAAGCTAAAGTGATTCATAAATATTCCTATTATGAATCTAGTGGTGGATTTGTAATCCTAGGTTTCCTTTAAATATTATTTAAAAACACTTTTAATTGCTTTCATAAGTTAGATTTACTTTTATTGTTATTAGTTAAATTAAATTCAAAATCAAATCCGTTTTCCCTAATTAACTAGACTTAGGTTTTAAAATTAAATCGCTGTAGTAATCAATCTCTGTGGGTTCGACATTTACTTCCACACTGCAAATCCTTTGAAAAGTAAAGAATACTTTTATATCTTGATTCTGACAACATCAATTTTTGGCGCCGTTGCCGGGGATTGCATTACTACTCTTAGTTTTATAATCGTAGTTTAGTTAATTCGTAAATATTAGATTAGTTTTTATTCTTCTTATTTTCTGTTTTTGTTTTTAGTTACTAACTTTTTCTTTTATTTTGTAGTCAACGTTTCCGAGTGGAGCAGCTAATTACATCAAAGGAGCTTACGCAAATAAAAAAAAGAGATAAAATTAAATAAATTGCTTCCTTTGGAATTCGCTTTAAACCGCTGTAAGTCAGGGCGCTGTGACGCACTATTTGCATTAGTTTAAGGTTAATTGCACTGCATTAGCTAGGAAACCCGGGGCGCTGGGCTTGACGCGGTCATTGCATTACAGGATAATTTGCATGCATCATAGTAGTTGAGTGCTTGTTGACCTAGTTGCGTGATTGCTTGCTATTTGTTTTTTTAGTTGAGTCAGTCTTTGTTTTTAGTTTTTTTTTCTTTCGTTTTAGTTTATGTTGGGTACACGTTCAAATAAACCAGATTTAAAATCTTTCGATCTTGAACTTGAACGTACGTTAAAAACTAGGAAGTCCACAACCCAAGCTTCTAGAGCTAGGTTGCAAGACGACGAATCAACTCCGATTCTGTCGTCGTTGTTTGAGGCCGAAATTCAGAGTACCCGTGAACGGATAAGGAAAACTCGAACTTTTCAAATTGAACCGATTAAAATGGCTGACGGTGGAAATAACAATAACAATCAAAACGACGGTGCGAATATGAACGATCTTAATATACCGCCACCACCTCCACTTATAAATTATTTTATTCCCACTACTTACACGCCACAAGCCGGTATCGAATTACCGGAGGCGACGGCATCTCACTTTGAGATAAAGTCGTTTACGATCTCGCTACTACCTTCTTTCCATGGCCGTCTAAATGAAGACCCTTACCAACACTTAGGAGATTTTCAGGGTATCTGTTCTACTTTGAAATTACAAAACCTAGATAATGATGAATTAAAATTGCGGCTCTTCCCATTCTCCTTAAGAGACAAAGCGAAGTATTGGCTTCAATCTTTGGAGCCAAACACAATAAAAACATGGGAAGCCTTACACACCGCCTTTTTACAAAAGTTTTTCCCTATTATGCGTACAAATAAGATAAGAAAAGATATAACTAATTTTGTGATGCAAGATGGGGAATCACTTTATGACACGTGGGAAAAATTTAAAGAATTATTACGTTCGTGTCCACATCATCAGGTTCCCAAGTGGCAATTGGTTCAAGTCTTCTACGAAGGACTTATTCCCTCGGTCCGTAATACCGTCGATGCCGTTTGTGCGGGAACTTTCCTACACAAAAGCGCCGACGAGGCCTGGAAAATATTTGAAACGTTAAGCGAGAATTCGATGCATCAGGCTGTGTCGGTACGTTCTGAGGGGTACCTTCAACCTAAGCGAGAGGTGACAGCTGAGTCAAGTCAGTCAATTCAAATTCAAGAATTAAATAGAAAACTTGACCGACTTATGCAAATGAACAAACCGTCTAATCCATCCTCTTTAGAAGTATGTGCATTATGTTCTGAACCGTCCCATAATATCTTTGCATGTCCTTCTGCATCTCAATATCCGGAATTTGTTGAACGACACGTTAATTCTATGCAACAATTCTCACAAAATAATTACAATCCTAGGTCGACTAATTTTCCAAATACGTACCGACCCCAATACCAACAAGGTCAATACCAACCACCTCCTCCACCTCCACGCAATAATGCATTTGAGGAGAAGGTGTTGGCCTCACTTGAAAACTTTGGTTCGGTGGTTCAGTTAGTACACTCTCACACACAATCCATCGCAAAACTGGAGTCCCAAGTAGGGCAAATTGTTAATACATTAAACCGGTTAACTGAGAATAAGTTGCCAAGTCAACCTACTCAGCAACCTAAAGGGCAATACGCAGTGGGTAGTACGAGTGAGAGCGTGAACGCTGTTTCGACTAGGATGACTATCCGAGATGAGGAAGTTGTTGTAATTCCGGATGAGAGTGAGAAAGATGGGAAAATTAACTTAAATGTGAATAAGGAGGGTGAGGGAACGAGTAGAATTCAAAATGATCAAGGACCGGCCCCAACAAACTATATTCCAAGAATGCCATATCCACCAAACGTTGAGGGACCGTCACATTCGCCTAAGAAAGGGTCTAAGGTTGAGGATATACTCGAGGTGTTCAAACAAGTTAAAATAAATATTCCTTTCCTCGATGCTATAAAGCAAATTCCCGCTTATGCTAAATGTTTAAAAGACCTATGTACTCAAAAGCGTAAAATACGCAGTCATACTCCTAAAAAGGTCTTCCTCACGGAAAAAGTAAGCTCTGTATTCCAACACGCTCCTCCAAAATATAAAGATCCAGGTACGCCTACGATTTCATGTGTCATAGGTGACACTATCATTCATAGGGCTCTCCTTGACTTAGGAGCGAGTGTTAATCTCATACCTTATCACGTCTATCAACAACTAGGATTAGGTGAACTGAAACCTACGGCCGCTACAATACAATTAGCGGATCGTTCTATTAAAATTCCTAGAGGAATCGTCGAGGACGTCTTGGTTAAAGTTGATAAATGCTATTATCCTGTCGACTTCATGGTCCTTGACACTGAACCCGTGTTAGATGCTAGGAAACATACTCCTGTCATCTTAGGCCGTCCATTCTTAGCAACCGCTAACGCACGTGTTAACTGTCGGACGGGGGTAATGAAAGTGTCATTTGGGAACATGAATTTAAAATTAAACGTTTTTAATGCTATGGATCAACCTCCTAAAAACGACGATTTCCTATGTGAGGTGGAAGGTGAGATAACACGGAATAGTGAGCCTACTAAAGAAATAAAGGTGAGCGAAGAAAACAATAATGTGGACGATGATGAGTGGATGAATCCTAATCCTGTGGACCCTAATGAAGAATCTACTCGGAAGGTAAGAAATAGATTCGAACATAATGACAAACCGTTAATCGATTTAATTCAAAGCGATGTTATTTCTGCGTACCACCGAGCTCTACCTGACATTCTTAGGGGTACACAGTCCGATATACGGCCTCCATGAGTCTTGAGCTAGAAAGGTCTAGCTAAAGACGTAAAAGTTAGCGCTTCTTGGGAGGCAACCCAAGCTTTGTTCCATTCGTTTTTCTTATTTTTGGTTGTTTTTGGGTCTGTTTGTGTCTGTTTTGGACATTCTGGATAGGTTTGGGGGTTGGAATTAATTTATTTTAATAGTATATACATAATTTTAGTTAAAAAATGGAAAACACCAAAATCGCGCGCGCGGCCCGCTCGCGTGAGACGTCGCTCGCGCGGCCCGCTGGCGCGAGATTGCCCCTTAGTATTTTTCTTTCCTTTTCTTTTATTATGAGCCTCAGCAGTTACTCGCGCCTGATCTCGCGGGCGCGAGGAAGCTCGCTCGCGCGAGGTTTCAAAAAAAAAAAAAAAAAAAAAAAAAAAAAATCAGAATTCGCGCGCGCGACGGCCGCTCGCGCGGACCGCGCGCGCGAGTTCCCCATTATCTTGTTTTTCTCTTTTGTTTTCTGTATCTTTCTCCCATACTTGTTCTGAGAATGTTTTTGTTTCTATTTTTTATTTATTAAGCCATTTTAGATCGAGTTAGTTATTGTTTTCCTTATTACATTTATACTTTTTCGTTTTATTTCTTTTCCTTTTGCTAGTTTAGTTTAGTTTAACTCAGTTTTTAGATTTTTATTTTGTATTTTGTTTCATTTACTTTTAATATTCTTTTGTTAGTTTCTTTTTCGTTTATCTAGTATTAACAGGTGACATTGAACTCTATTGTCATATTCCTTTGTGTTCACCTGTTTGTCATTGTCGACATCGAGGTACTATCGTTCCTTCATTTTGTACTCTCCGTTCTTTCGTTTTATTGTTTCATTGGGGACAATGAAAGGTTTAGGTTTGGGGGTATGCACACACATGCACGTTATTATGCACTAACTAAAATTTTTGCAAATTCTAATCCGATACTTCTTAGTATGTAATGTGATTTGTTATAGAATGGTAAACATGAAAATATGTGATTAAACATTTACTGAAGTCATGTTGAAATGTTTTAAGTTATGTATCGTTTGAATCGTAGTTTTATATCATAGATTTGCACATAAACTTATGCACTGCACGTAGTCGCTTGAATACATGTTGGTTGTGAACTATAATATGATTCGGATTTCTAGATAACACATGGTGGAGACTAAACCCAGTGAGCTATTGAGCCTATCTTTTCTGTTTTGAGGGTTATAAATACATTGTGTTTGTCGAATTTCATTGAAATAGCGCATTAACTTGTTGTTTAGTCTCATTATTCTTGTTTTGGTTGATAGTCAAGTTAAAATATTTGTTACCATGCTAAATAATCTTCCGTCGTAAACATTGAAGAACCGTATTACCCTAGGAAATGATTTTAGGCCTTCTTTGTTTAGTGCCGACCGATAAATTATAAATTTCCTTAGTTCGCCCCTTGAGCCATTACAATGCCTCTTTTTCTTTGTTCACCATTATCCTCTTTAAAAGCTCCAACTTGATCAACTTGGAGTATACCACTGGAAGAGTGATCAACTTTTAGTAGTATTAAGGCGATGTGTTGATTGAGAAGAAGAAAATAAGATGCTATTGGGGTAGTTGCTTGGTATTCGATGAATAATCATTTGAACAAGGAGGAAAAGAATAAAGAAAAGATAACAAAATAAAGAAGAGAAGGTTGAAAAAAAAAAAGAAAGAAAAGAAGAAAAGTGAATGAAAAGGAAGAAGAGAAAGAAAAGATGAAAAGTTTGTAGAAGAAGAATGAGAGAGATCGAACATGCCTTACAATGCCATTCTGAAACTACCTGATATATCTGTCCTATACTTTTTCATTACCGGAGCCACATTACAACCTTTGAAAAGTCCTAGTTGATCCTAGGAAACATGGTTCGGATATGTAAATGATGGGAGGGGATTAAAACATGGTAATGATTAATTTCTTTTGATTATTGGCATCCTATCCATGAGACTACTGTTCTTTCGTGTCATGCGTCTTTTTCATGTCATATGTGAGCACTTATCGTTTTGAAAACATATTTCTTTTACTCACATATTTTAGAAAAATTACACCTGTTTCTGAGTGTTTCATGTTAGAGTGTAATTGACATTGTGAGATTCGTAGTCGAAAGCATAGTTAGATGGTTATCCGAGTTATATTCCAAGTGTATGACAAGCGCGTGTTCATTTGACTACCACATCACACACGTGCGATTTTATGAGAAACTCTATTGATTTATATGATGCATGTGCTTGAGATTGTTCTTCATGATGTATGTAGACGTTTGATTCTATTTCTTTATGTTCGTTATTCTATTTTGAATCTTTGTTGTATAATAAGGAGTATTGAATATTATGTTCTTTGTTTGAATAAAACTTTTTAAATTTATAAGTTAATAAAGATGGTTGTGGGTAACTTGTTGACGAGAACCCTCACGAGACTTCACTCGTCCGACTAGGGACACCTAGGGATTTAAAAGGCTTGTTGCATACGCTAAATGCAATCGTGATCCATACGAAAATGGAATAGATTTTTATTAGTAGTTTTTATTTTAGTTTTGCTCGAGGACTAGCAAAATGTAGGTTTGGGGGTGTGATCGGGAGAGAACTAATCCTAATTATACGCTTTAACGTGCATTTGTTAGTACCTTTTTATCCTGTTTTTGTATATTTTTACTCTGTTTTCTAGTTTCTGACAGGTTTTGGAAGAAATCAACTAAACCAGGTTAAACAGGGTGAAAAAGCATCAAGAAAGAAGCTGAAAAAACCAAGTCGCGCGCGCGGTCCGCGGGCGCGAGAATCCAGAAGTCGCGCGCGCGAGACCTCCAATAACTCGCTCGCGCGATCCGCGCGCGCGAAGGACCAAAAGTCGCGCTCGCGCGACCCGCTCGCGCGATATGCCTAAAAATCAAAGTTGCGTATTTCAATATACTGAAGACTCCTGTGCAAACGAGACTGCTAAACGACGTCCAGACTGTAAATTACATCAGTTTCAGTCCGTTTCGAGTTGTAAAGGCTTCCAAAACATGTTGTAAATCTATATAAACCCTATTTTACTTCAATTAGAGGGTTGGCAACTATTATACACATTCATAGACAGCCATATACACACACTTCCAGCCCTTGAAGAGGGAGAAGCAAGGAGAAGAAGAAGACGACCAAGGATTTCCATGGCCTCCTCCATCAACTACTTGCTGATTTCTACTCCTATGGCAGCTTAGATCATCGATCTAGGGTTTCAATGAAGCCCTAGATGAGTAATAGGGTTTTATTTATGCTTTTATTTTAGTTTTATTATGTATGGATGACAGTCACATGTTTAGAGGATTTTTATAAATAAATCGTACTTCTAGTGATTAAATCATTGCTTTCAGAATTTATTCTTGTCTTAGATCTGTTTTGACTGTGATGTGCTCAACGATCTATTCTCGCTGTGCTTGTTTAGATTGTTTACATGTGATGGTGCTTTATTGATTTGTGCTATCAAGTATCTGAATAGTCCATGCCTAGGTTAGACGGATTAGATCACAACCCTAGTTTAGTGTGAGATAATTCGTGCTATCCGCAGATGGATTATGTTGGTGCTTGAACCATGATTATCTTCTTGTCGGAGGAATTGGGCTTGTAGCTACAATTCCCCATATTCATCCAACGTAATAAGCTAAAGTGATTCATAAATATTCCTATTATGAATCTAGTGGTGGATTTGTAATCCTAGGTTTCCTTTAAATATTATTTAAAAACACTTTTAATTGCTTTCATAAGTTAGATTTACTTTTATTGTTATTAGTTAAATTAAATTCAAAATCAAATCCGTTTTCCCTAATTAACTAGACTTAGGTTTTAAAATTAAATCGCTGTAGTAATCAATCTCTGTGGGTTCGACCTTTACTTCCACACTGCAAATCCTTTGAAAAGTAAAAAATACTTTTATATCTTGATTCTGACAACATCAGCATCTTGAACCCGGCAGGCAGGGTTTCGTGGACCCCGTCGTACAGACCTTCCAACTCCATCAAATAAGTGTCTACCCCTTGAGCCTTGCACACTACCCTTTCCAGCTTCTCTAATTTCTCGGTTAGTAACTTCTCTTTCTCAGCTTTCTCTCTTTCTCTATTGGCCCGCAGCTCATCAGTCCATTGTGCCTCCTGATCATCAAACCAATCGCCCTCTCCTCCTCCCAAAAGTGGGTCCATGATAGGTGGAACTTCGGGTGGTGGTCGGCAGTTCGTCTCTTTTATCATTCCCATCATGCGGTTCATGTTTTCGGCCTGTCACCTCATTTACTCCGCTTGTTGTTCTACCAGTATCCTTAATCCGGCTACTTCCCCGTTGTTTCTTTCTTCCGTCATTTCAATGTTTTCTCTTCTTCTCAGCCTTGCCGCGGGTCCCCTAAACCAGGTTGATGCTATCTTAGCCCCTACAAAAAGGTTTAATTTCGTTTTAAAACCTATGTATTTTTGTTTTAAAAGATTTTTGATAAAGTAAAAGCCCCCTTTTCTTATTTCAACGCATGTCATGCGGATGCAATGCATGTGTGCGTGTGTGCTTACTCTATATGCCAAAAGAAAAGAGAAAATCCTAATCCTAACATATAAACACATAAGCACATAAAATCCTCACCCATGTCAAGTGTGCTGATTTCTCGTTTCATTGTGATCCCCACTATCTTCTTAGAGGTTGGTCATTTCAAAATTTTTTGAAGTTTATTTGGAAAGCATTTTGGATGCTAAAAAGGTTATTGACAATGCTTTTGAGAGCGTTAAACGCTCTTTTATAAAAATGATTGGGCTTTTATTTGGAAACTCATTCTTCCCAAGATAATTTTTCAAGGTTTTTCGAATTTATTGTTGAAATTGAAAATATGCCTTAACAAAGGTTATTTTGGGAACTCTAATTTGAAAGAGGAAAGAAAGATTTTCTTTTTGGAATGGTAAATGAAAACCTTAGCTCCCAAGATGATCAAGTGAAAAGAAATTCTTCGGGTAGGGGGATTACATGACTGGATTATCACCGTACTTTCCATGAATTTGGATTCATACAAGGTCAATGATGCTTAGCTAGACATGATATAAGAAATGTAATCCCATAATCAAGGTTCGGCATGTTCTCTAAATGTCGCAGAACATGAGGAGAATTTGCTGAAAGGTGATTAAAAGATTATACATCTTTCATCAAGTAGGTATCGTCATCATCTTAAGTAATCCCTTCCGGGCATACAAAATTTCCTAGCACATAATCCAAATTAAGAATTGATTTCCTAAGATCGAAAGGTTCTATAGAAGCTATCATGCAAAAGCTGGGTTTTGGTCAAATAAGGGACCCTTTACACACATCCGATAGGATGCTTCATATACCAAATCATGGTACGAGATCAAGGGTGATCACACAGTCCCATGATGACTTGACCGACAGGGTTGCCCCGAGCCTCCAAGGTCATAGTTCCGTGCAATCGACTGGCTGGACGTGCAAGTGAAATGCAACAGGCACACAAAGATTAATTAATTTGATTAAAAGGATATTTTTCAAGTCTAATCCTCAAGCGAACCCAAAATCAAAATTCCTGGTCTGCGAAACCAGACATTCTGGGTTCGATCCCCTGCAGAGTCGCCAGATTGTGGATATCGCAGGTTTTCTTTCTTTTACCCACAGCTTTTCTTTTTAAATACTTTCTCAAAATCAATTTCGAAAACAAATGAGTCGCCACTTAATTTTTAAAAGGAAAAATTAAGAAACCATTTTGAAAGGAAACTGATCGTTTGCGAAACCAAAGATTAACTAGGTCCGGGGATTATGGAATGAGAGAGTGTTAGGAATATGCCCTCAAACCAGTTAGTTGGACAATGGAATATCATAATGCATTTATGCATGTTAGTTCATGAGATGAATATTAGACTGGAATCCTTAAACAACATTGTATGTGGTTCATTTGTGTATGTGATTACACATGTGAGATATGAATCACAAATCCTTGTTGTTTCAAATAAGTCACAGTGGATGATAAGTCTGGATAACTTATCAGGTATACACTGTAGCATGATTAACGTCTACGGGGTAGAATGATGAATCTCATTCATAAGAGTCTTTGACTCTTGGTTAATATGCTAGTGCACTCGGTGCATTGACGGACCTGAGTTAAACCTATTGACACCTAAACGCTGTCACCGTCAATAGGAACTCAAAACTTGTATAGGGATACATGTCCTTAATCCTGAGACAGTTATGGACGCAAGTTGTATGCTTGGTTGCTTTGACTTACCAATCAGTGAGGTCTTGCAAGATCAACACCTGGGTATCTTGGGTAAATCAAGTATGCAACGTTGGGAACATATATTGTCAAGATGGAATTCTACCCTCTTCAATAAAACGAAGAGTAAGTATTCCCTCGAGAATGTCACTAGGAGTGATTACTGAGAGCTGGCCAGCCTTGTCAACAAAGTGTTGTTGTTGACATGTTTAGTAATCCAAGAGTAGTGAATGATACTTGAGGAATATAAGATGTACTATCTATTGGGTCGACAGTATTTTAAGACATACATCCCAATGATAGATACAAATACTGCCTGGTAGAGGGACATGCGTATCATATTATACAAGTCTAGCAATCACTTATGTATGTGTGATTATGTTCTTATGCACTGGAGTGCAATTATCATTTTATAGTGGCATTAATGATAATTGATTAATTATTGATTCCTTAGTCAAGAGTACTGACTAGATGGAATAATAATTAATCGGAGCCAGTAATTAAGAACCTAGGAGGTCCCACTCTTAGCTCCGCCAGAATGCTTGGAAAGGCAAATGAGAATGCTGTCAAGACTGGTTCGATCGATCGAAGTTGTTTCGATCGATTGAAGTCTAGACAGGTTCGATCGATCGAACGAGGTTCGATCGATCGACAGTTCGATCGATCGAAGTCACTTCGATCGATCGAAAGTTAGGTCGGTTCTGGGAATCTATAAATAGGGCAGCTACGTCCAGAAATTTGAAGTTCGTCGTTTTGATGTACCAGTTGCTGCAGTACCTGTTTAGAGTTCCCAAACCTTCCCTATTCTCACTATTAGGGTTCCCACCAACCCTAGCCACTCTGGGAGCATTCGAGGAGACATAAGGGTGAAGATTTCCTAGAGGTTGCTGCTGCACACACAAGGAGAAGGACAAAAATCAGAATTGGGTTCAAGACCTAAGGTATAGAATCTTCTCCATCTTGTTATGCGCATCTATAGAGTTAATAAGTAGTAGATCCAAGGCTACCAATAAAAGTTTTGAACTTTGTTTTCCGCTGCGCGTTTAGATTTAATTTTAAACCTGTTTTTCCTACAATTGGTATCAGAGCCTCGCTTATTTGGATCTATAGATGCGTTTTGGAACACTAGTTTTGATTTGCATGTTGATTTTAGGACTGTTTTCAAAACTGCATCGTCACAGATCCGTTTCTGCAGTGTTTATGCAGCAGAATACAAATCTGTGATTGCATTGGATGCAAGGTGGGTTCGATCGATCGAAGTAGTCTCGATCGATCGAACATCATCTGTTCTCAAGCGATCTAACTAGTTTCGATCGATCGAACGTTGGTTCTGTTCGATCGATCGAATGGTGTTCGATCGATCGAGACTGCTTTTCTGTCCAGGTTTTCAGTTTACAGATTTAAAGGTTTTAAAAATATTTACTTTAAAATTTTATTTATGTTGTAAGTTTTTCAAAACATTCTGTGAAACTGAAAGTTCAATCAATTGAACTATGTTCAATCGATCGAAGGTTCAATCGATCTAACTTTTTCGTTCGATCGAAGTGTGACAGAGCAGTGATGCTGTTTTAAGTTCTAATTCAGTATGTAAAGAGTTTATATACTGTGTGAATCAATTAGGGGTTCCAATGGTACATATATTTGTTATATATATGCGTGGTTGTGCGTGTGACTAACCCTTTTGCAGCAAGCTTAGTCCGCTATCTCCCATGGCACCAAGACTTTTAAATTTTGTATTTAATTGTTGGTTTGGATTTAAGGCTTATGTAAAGGGCGCTGCGACTTCAATCCTATGAAAAGGAAAGTCGCACCGGTTTCCCTAGCCTTTTATTTTATTGTTGTTATTTCTATTTCTAGATAAATTGTAAGCTTCGAGAGAAGTATAGGACCAATGTAATAGAATTAGAAAATCCATGAAGATGGAGGAGCAAGCCGTTGTCCATGAAGATGGAGTCGGAGGCAATCAAACCAAGAAGAAGGTTCTATGGAGATAGAGTCATGGGAGATAGAGGCATTGTTGAATGCTTTTATTTCATTTTAGTTTTTGTTTTATGTGCTTAGTTGTGATTGGAATTTTATATATTGTTACTACTTGCATGCACGTAAAACAGGTTTTCTAAAATGAAATTCAAAAACCTTTTTTCCAACACATTAGCAAACACTTGATGTTTATGGGCAATGTGAAGAAATTTTTTGATCAAATTGAAAAATTCCTATTAGTTCATTGTAAGTATGAGAATTACTCTGTGTCACCCAGCCATGGGTGATCATTCCATACGGAGGGTATTTCTTATTGATTACTAGATATGAACTTCTTATAAAAATCTAGTGGGAGAGGGACTTATTTTATAACTCCCACGGTCTTCCATAAACGGTTCGTTGTAAGGTGGGTAGTATATTCTGTGTCACCCAGCCATGGGTGATCATTCCATACGGAGGATAGACTATTCATTGGTTACTAGATATGAACTTCCTTTGGATAGAATCAATGAGACGCGTTAGAGGGTGACCACTACACTGAGGCACTACTTGAGGCGGTTGTCATTGGATTCTAGTTAATGGTAAACACTAGCTGAGCTATGGGTAAGGGATTCCACACGGAGCATTATCCAGAAACTTAGAGACCAAAAGTTCAGGAGTCATGAATTGTTTTGTAAGAGTTGCATGACATTCATGATGGGTTTCCCAATCAGGCTATGAGGTTATGATCGCCACACGGAGACTTAATTTCATAGGCTTGACATCCTGAAGACAATTAATGAGTTGGTTAAGGGAATTCCAATGTATCATATAAATTGTCATATTCATGATTTCCATATTGTAATTCTGTTACATTATTTGTATTTCAGATTCATAATGTCTAGCCCACTTGCTATAACCATGATCCAGAATAAGCTAATTGGAAATAACTACGTTGAATGGAAACTGGAACTGGATGAATTGTTAACTGCTAATGGATGTAAATACGTTCTTACCATTCCCTGTCCACCTATTCCATACCATGACACCCCAACTGATCTTGCGGATCAATATTGGCAGTGGATAAAATTTGATGGTATAGCTCGCTCTAGCATCTTAGACTCTTTGTCTGATGTGTTGAAGCAGCAACATCAACCTTTGAACACTGCCCGTGCTATAATATTGAACCTCGAGGAGATGTTTGGGGATCTGAGCCGTACTGCAAGGCTTAGAGCCTTGGAGTTAGTCATGGACACCAGAATGTTGGAAGGAACTTCAATAAGAGAGCATGTTTTTAAAATGATTACTTATTTCAAAGTAATGGAAGTTCTTGGTTCCGACATTGATGGTGAGACTCAAGTTGACATAATCTTGCATTCGTTGCCTTCATCATTCACTCAATTTAAAAAGGTTTTTAAAATGAGTAAAACAGTTTTTTCAACAAGTGAGTTGATGAGCTCTCTTGAGGCAACGATGGATATAGTCAAAGAGGAGTCAAATGTTCAGAACATTGGAATGGCTTCATCTTCTGGAACTAAGCCTAAGAGCATAAGTTCAGAGAAGGAGAAGCAAGACTCAAGGATAGGTGAGCCTAAGCCAACTGTTGGGAAGAAGGCAAGACTTGGAAAGGGAAAGGCTGGTGCCGTGCCAAAAGGAAAGTGTTTCCATTGTGGCATGAGAGGGCATTGGAAAAGGAACTGTATGGAATACTTGACTGCCAAAAGGCAAGGTACGATCCTTTCACTAGTTTTTGAAGTAAGTTGAAAAACTGATACTTCAACTACTATGGGCACTAATTCTATATTTTCTAAATTATATCTGTAATTGTTGCAGGGAATTGGAAAATAAGAATGTGCAGTGATTAGAAGATCTTGATTGCCTTTTGGGATCTGATGCAAGAGTTGCTATTAGATTAATAGTTTTATATTGTAATAAAACTTTGGAGTTATTAGATGGATTTCAGTTTTGAATTAATGAATAATATTTATTCTTTTGATTTTGGTACTGAAATTCTTGATTAAAAGAAAGCGTTCTTTTATGTGATCTAAATAACTTGTCAAGCAAGTATCTCACCAATTTACTCTTGTTTCTCATATATTATCTAATGTAGTATTTAAATGACTCATGGGTATTTTACCATCTAAAAGGATAGCACCCTCAACTAATTCTATGACTTTTTGGTTTTGAGGTTAGATCATATTTAATCTAAATAGGATAAATGGGGAGTAAAGGATAGGATCCTAAACTCTTTCGGTTGCTAAGACCATTGCCTATTTGTCAATCCTATTTAGAGAGTAAATGTGATCAGATCATATTAATCTAAATTAGGATAAATGGGGAGTAAAGGATTGGATCCTAAAACTTTTTTGGTTGTTGAAACCACTACCTGTTTGTCAATCCTATTTAGAGGTTAATATGATCAGGTGACTTTTCTTTTGAAAATCACACGACCAAGGACTTATTAGAATTAGGACATACTCATGTATGTAGGGCAATAAACATTAGAGTTGAAAAGTAGTTTCGACTACTTTGGATACTGATATACATTTACTTATTGCATCTTCATCCTCAATTTTGAAGAAATTCAAAAGTTTTGGAATGAAGAGTAATTGGTAAAAGAATATCATTGCCTTTTGATTTGTTCAAAATGGTGAGTATCTATCTAATGTATTTATTGTCCAAAGGAGATAAGAATGAGATTCTTTCTCGACAGTCTACACCTAGTGCGCCTCCACGGGATGGTGTAGCAGGTAGAAGGAACTATCTTCTTTTAGATATGACTGGGTCATGGGATGAGTTATTTAGAGTTACTACTATTCCTTGTTTTTCTCGATGGAACTACAATGTATATACTGGATCTTATTCAAAAGCAAATCTTTTCGATAGACATCCCCAAAGTTGTGAAAAGAATGCGACTTCTTTCTCATGGTAACTTTGGATAAGGATGTCTAGCACTTTGGTGTAAAGAAATGATGAGCCTTTTGAATCTAGATTAGAAGTATAATACTTTTGTAGTGTTTCCAGAGAAAACAAAAGTTGGTTGGAGACCAAATTTTGCAAAGGAACGATAATATAAAAGAGTAAAGTAATTTATATCTTAAAGCAATCTATAAATCATCTAGAACTAAAATCTACTACCTCTTCATCCATTCCTACATTGGTACTTCATTGCAGTGGGAGAATTCTCAACATTGTTGAAATTCCCTGGTGCATTGAAGTTTTGTGATAAGGAAGCTCTGGTATGTGATTTGCATAAGTCTATGGACTAAAGCAATCATCCAGAGATAAGGACATCTGTTTTGACATATTGGTCAAAATACTTTGGATTCATCTAAAGTGTGGATGTAGCTTAAGTGGATGAAAGGATCCTTGCGCAAAGGAAGTGTGGTGGTGATTATGGTTCCATATATTGATGACATCTTTATCATTGCGATATGTTAAAGTAGTATCATCAATGATTAAGGTTAAGTTTCTACAGTATACTTGATATTTATGATCTCGGTGAGGCGAGCTATAATCTTATGATTTTTGCTCATTCAAGATCAGAAAGTTAAGATAATGAGATTGTCTCAAACTTCTATATCATAAAGTTGCTGGCTAGATTCAACGTGGAACGTTTCGATAAAGATTTTTCACCTTTGAACATAACCTATTGCTCTTTCAAGATTTGTATCTAGGGATACAAGATGAAAGAGATCACATGAAAGGTATATCATAAGCCTTCGCTATTGATAAACTTTGTATGTGATGTTAGGTATGGATATCAGTTATACCGTTGAGGTTGTTCACAGATATCAGTCCAAATGAATGTTCAGTTTTTCTCAACTATCATAAAGTATATATTCTCTAGGGCTTGAGAAAGAACTAGCGGATATATGCAGGGTGATGGTGTTTTGGACAATGTTCAAATTAGCTTTACTGGATACATGTCATGTGACGTCTTTTGTCTAGGGATATAGTATAACATGAAGATGTTTTACTATGGATTGTTTCAGTCGATGATCATCAGTCCCTATGCAAAACCTTACGGGTTAAGGATTTTGACAAGTCACAGAGACTATGCTAGTGTTAGTACTAACGCTATATGGTTATGAGTGCAAGTGGGAGTTTGTTGGGAATATGCCCTCAAACCAGTTAGTTGGACAATGGAATATCATAATGCATTTATGCATGTTAGTTCATGAGATGAATATTAGACTGGAATCCTTAAACAACATTGTATGTGGTTCATTTGTGTATGTGATTACACATGTGAGATATGAATCACAAATCCTTGTTGTTTCAAATAAGTCACAGTGGATGATAAGTCTGGATAACTTATCAGGTATACGCTGTAGCATGATTAACGTCTACGGGGTAGAATGATGAATCTCATTCATAAGAGTCTTTGACTCTTGGTTAATATGCTAGTGCACTCGGTGCATTGACGGACCTGAGTTAAACCTATTGACACCTAAACGCTGTCACCGTCAATAGGAACTCAAAACTTGTATAGGGATACATGTCCTTAATCCTGAGACAGTTATGGACGCAAGTTGTATGCTTGGTTGCTTTGACTTACCAATCAGTGAGGTCTTGCAAGATCAACACCTGGGTATCTTTGGTAAATCAAGTATGCAACGTTGGGAACATATATTGTCAAGATGGAATTCTACCCTCTTCAATAAAACGAAGAGTAAGTATTCCCTCGAGAATGTCACTAGGAGTGATTACTGAGAGCTGGCCAGCCTTGTCAACAAAGTGTTGTTGTTGACATGTTTAGTAATCCAAGAGTAGTGAATGATACTTGAGGAATATAAGATGTACTATCTATTGGGTCGACAGTATCTTAAGACATACATCCCAATGATAGATACGAATACTGCCTGGTAGAGGGACATGCGTATCATATTATACAAGTCTAGCAATCACTTATGTATGTGTGATTATGTTCTTATGCACTGGAGTGCAATTATCATTTTATAGTGGCATTAATGATAATTGATTAATTATTGATTCCTTAGTCAAGAGTACTGACTAGATGGAATAATAATTAATCGGAGCCAGTAATTAAGAACCTAGGAGGTCCCACTCTTAGCTCCGCCAGAATGCTTGGAAAGGCAAATGAGAATGCTGTCAAGACTGGTTCGATCGATCGAAGTTGTTTCGATCGATTGAAGTCTAGACAGGTTCGATCGATCGAACGAGGTTCGATCGATCGACAGTTCGATCGATCGAAGTCACTTCGATCGATCGAAAGTTAGGTCGGTTCTGGGAATCTATAAATAGGGCAGCTACGTCCAGAAATTTGAAGTTCGTCGTTTTGACGTACCATTTGCTGCAGAACCTGTTTAGAGTTCCCAAACCTTCCCTATTCTCACTATTAGGGTTCCCACCAACCCTAGCCACTCTGGGAGCATTCGAGGAGACATAAGGGTGAAGATTTCCTAGAGGTTGCTGCTGCACACACAAGGAGAAGGACAAAAATCAGAATTGGGTTCAAGACCTAAGGTATAGAATCTTCTCCATCTTGTTATGCGCATCTATAGAGTTAATAAGTAGTAGATCCAAGGCTACCAATAAAAGTTTTGACCTTTGTTTTCCGCTGCGCGTTTAGATTTAATTTTAAACCTGTTTTTCCTACAGAGAGGAAGGAGTCCGTCAGACTAAAACACCCTCTCTCATCCTATCTTGTGATAGGCCTCTACTCAACATCCTTTTACTCAAATTTATTAATCTAAGCTTGCCCTCAACTAATACATATATACATATACATCACAAAAGCATGTCCAAAGGGTGTAAAATTGCTAATGACAAAATATCATTCATAAACCACATATTTCAAGTAGCAAGCAATATGATATGCAATAAGGAACAAGAGAACTTACCCGGGATCCAGCAGCGATATTTAAACGTGCAATGCATACAAACAAAAGAAAATCCTAAGAAAGAGTCTCTAATCATAGATACATATAAGGCAAGCTCCTAATTCTAAGGTGTCGCGCATGAGGTTAAAAAATCAATAAAATCAAGGAATGAAATAAACTAGAAAGGAGATGAGAAATTGTACCTCAAATGCGCTACAAAAATAAGATTAGTCCACATGTTTCATATAATAATATGGTATCAAACAATCAATCCTAATTTTCTAACTTAAGTCTATCTAGCATGAAATCCAACTTTATTCAATAGCTAATTCTAATCTTGAGCAAATAAATGTACATGGATGGATGAATGTGAAAAAAAAAAACATGGATTTATTTCACTAATTTGGGCCATTTAACTTATGGTTTTAAGGTAAGTTATCATTATTCTAAGTATGATTTAGGTCCTAAGACATTAGGAGCCCATTTGAGTTGAAATAAACAAGATTAGACAAAAACAGTAGCAGTTTTTCGTGAATTACAGAGAACAGACCAGATCTTAAAAAATAGAAAAACCATGCTTCCAACGGTTGGATTTTAATGATTTTTGGATACGATATGCCTCTATGAGTCTAGTTTATAACCAAAAAATAAAATCAAGGTTTGAACGGTTAGATCTCCGGGAATATGGAAAACACTAAGCATCACTCAGGAATCTGCAACTCTCTGTCCAGAGATCTTGTACGATTTTTTAAAAATAGGAAAAATATGGGAAACACTTAGATCTTTTTAGGGGATCTCCCTAACACATTAAGGTACCCAGAAAGAATTATTAGAGACCTCGAAAACTCCATTAAAACTCTTTTTAGGGGATCTCACTGTTCTGAAATGTTGGACAGAGAGTTGCATGTACTGAAATCACAAGACCAAACCATCTTAGGCATGAAATCACCTTAAACCAAAAATCACAGTGGTAGAATATTGTGTTATTGACATTTTCTCGTTGGTTTCACTCGATTTCAACGGTTAGATCTCGAACTAAAAATCTTTGATCAAAATCAGTTTATGAACTCGCTGTTTTCATTTATCAAGTTCAACTTTATTTCTTAACCCCAACTATTAAACCATGTAGTTGGACTTAAACTAAGCCATTTTCTCCTACCATTTGATGGTCATTGGAGACTAAAGACCTTCATATTTGTAGATTTCAAAGGAAGTATGAATAGACTTCATGAAATCTCAAGATGAGGACTCTAAACCATGGAGATGGGCTTAGACTCAATACCATTTTCTCCTACCATTTGATAGTCATTGGAGATGAAGACATGGCTAATACTCATAAGTTTCAAAGAGGATATGGAAATGATTTCATGAAATACCAAGTTTAGAGGATCCAAGTCATGAGTATGGACTTGGATTCATCTATTTGCTTGTGAAATGAAGTGATGATCGAATTTTGACTCTCATGTAAAGTATAAGCTTACATGGGATTCAAAGGATCATACTCAAGATATTTCAAGGGAGATATTGAAGATCTCCAAGAATCTCAAGAGAGGAACGTAAACCAAAAGAAATATAAGAAAGACTAAAGAATTAGAAACAAGAAGTCCTAAGCTTACTAGTCAAACTCTAAGATATAATCAAGAAAAAAATAAAAAATGACTTGAAGATTTAGGAGCTCAAAAAGAAAGAGAACACAACCAAAGATTAGAGGGTCACCTCCAAACTATCCTCAAAAATCTTTCTTTGAAGATCTTCCAAGCTCTTCTCTCTAGTTCTCCAAAACTCTCTCTTTTCTCTAAAAATATGTTAATGTAATGGTAGTGATTTCCTTGTATTTTTTGGTGTATCTCTTGTGTAAATTCCTTGCATATGTTCCAAGGAAGATCCTTCCTCTTTTTATAGACAAAAAACACCAAGTATTTTCAGTGAATTCGGAGTAAAAGACAGGTGTAAATCTCTCATTTGGTGGTACAATACGTACTTCCTGAAATTAGACAGACTGCTGCCCAGGGCGACAGTCAGAATTCATTTACAGTAGTCCGTGGGTGCCGCTGCGGCACTTTGTGACTGCTGCACCGGCATTCCGTGACTACCGCACGGCTCTCCATGAGTGCCTCGGCAGATTGTTGATTGCCGGGTTTCTGTCAACCTTACTTTATCAGATTTTTGTTATTATCCGCCTATACATACGTATTGTACCACAAAATACGGACTTGAAAAGAAAACGGCAGTCAGAAAATGTCGGCGGCACTCAGTGATTGCCGGCCCGAAATTCACTAAATGTCGTTCGGCACCCAGTGACTGCCGCGCGGCATTCACTGAATGCCGCGACAATCTGCTGTGTGCCATTTTTTGTTGAACTTCCTCTTTTAGGTCTTTTCTTTTCTCCTTTTTCTTCCAAAAAAATATTTTCGAAGATTTTCTCCAAAAATGGTGTTTTTTATACCTGAATTCTCCTAAACACCTAGTATTTTCTTCTTTCTGTGAAATTTTATCGCATTTGGAGAATTTTCTGAAGAGCTTGGAATACTTCGATTCTTTCGGTCTTTATCGTCATCGGACGTGGAGGTGACGCTCTCCTAAATTCGACGGTTGGTCAAAATTGGGGGTGTCTACAGTGATTCAACTCAATCTTCACTTCGTCATGAAGGATCGAAGTAATTCAACTCAATCTTCACTTCATCATGGAGACTGGAAGTGACTAAACTCAATCTTTACTTCGTCGCGGTAACTCGATGGAATTCAACTCAATCTTCACTTCGTCACAGAGGATCGAAGTGATTCAACTCAATCTTTACTTCATCACCGAGACTCAAAGTGAATCAACTCAATCTTCACTTCGTCACGGAGACTCGAAGAGATTCAACTCAATCTTCACTTCATCACAGAGATCGAAGTGATTCAACTCAATTTTTACTTCGTCACGGAGACTCAAAGTGATTGAACTCAATCATCACTTTGACAAGCGGGTGTATTTGTAGAATATAACCGCGCTAAAAGAGAAAAATACACTAGGAAAGTCTACAATTCCCCTATTTATCTGCAGTTTGAATTACAATACCAATTTTTGCACAAATTGATTAAACTATGATAAGTGGTATTGTTTTAGTGATTGTTTGTGCAGATTATTGCTGTTGTATATAAGATTGAAGAATGTTGATAAAAGGAAGTGCTTGGCCCTGATGAAGATAACTCAATGCTGAAATACAAGGTTCGAGCGATCGATAAGGTTTCGAGCGATCGACGTTTCGATCGATCGAATGGAGTTCAAGCGATCTAAGTTTCTGGAAGTTCAATCGATCGAGAGTTTTTCGATCGATCGAACATGCCTTTTATCAGACTATACGCGCACGCAGCAGAAACAGGTTTTAACCCTAGCATTAGGTCGAAGCTATATATATTCATTTTGTTTACGTCCCAAAGGGGACGCCCCACTTATTTTTCTTCAGTTTTCATAGAGAGAGGAGAGTTGTTCTTGTTTTGTAGGTTATTAACCAAGCTTTGACATTACTAGTTGGGATTTTTCTTGTGATTTAATACGAGTTCTTCATTTCAGGTTAAGTAGTTATCATTTTATTTACATATTGCACTCAGTTAATGGTAGTTAGCGTTTAATCTTACTGTTTGTTTATGCTATATACGTTTAAATCTCAAGTTTTTTATCGTTTGAATGAAAATCTCAAAACCAAACGTTACCTTAATGACTTTTTACGTTAAAAATAAATCTGAGACTCCTCAGATCATGTCTGAGTAGTCCGGGGTTGGGAAATCGCGATGAAACCGTGATTTCAGACCTCTGCCATGCACTATCTTTATTCCTGTGTTCGATCGATCGAATGTAGTTCGATCGATCGGACCAGAGACATAGTCGAGCGATCGAAGTTATTTCGATCGATCGAGAGATGAAGAAGTTCGATCGATCGAATGCGCGTCGATCGATCGAGGTCTCAGATTCTTGAGGACATCTAATACAGTATTTCAAGACTTTCTGTTTTACTGATTCGTTATCAAACTGTCCCCAAATGCTCAGTTTGTCAAAACAGTCTTTAAACTTTAAGCCTTAAGGCATTTTCTTTCAATATATTTTGCAAACCACCCTCAATGCTAATACCATTATAGGTGAGAGTCTTAACTAATGAATTAAACCACCTTTGTGTATTTCAAACTTAATTTTGATGATATAGTCCCGGTCATGGAAGGACTATTGATTCTATATCCTTAGAGAAGTACGGGATACTGTAGAGGTTGTTCTCCGTTGAGCTTAATTGCATTTGCATGGTAGATGGTTGAGTCATAGTGGATTCGCGTAATCCCAACACTTTCTTTTATTAAGTAAAACCATTTTCAAATCTTGCTTTAGTTAAATAGTTAATCATTAGTTAATTTAATTTAGTTGTTTTTGAGTTTAGTAGTTATTACTTGTAGAATTTCGTGTTCTACACTTCTCTTAAAATATTGAATTTTCTTTTCTTTTAGAGTCTAATCTAAGTCAGTTGATTTCTATCCTTCCCTGTGGGATCGACCTGGTCTTACCAGTTACTACTTGCACGTCCACCTACACTTGGGTGTTGCACAAGAGCACACAAGATTTTCGCCGTGTCAAGTTTTTGGCGCTGTTGCCGGGGAAGGCGACGATCAATTCCTTAGATTACCTCAGTCTCTCTTCATCTCTTTCTATTTTTTTTATTTTCTCTTCTTTTCAGTTCTTTTGGTAAACACTCACCTTAGGGACTCTCCTAGTTCATGTCCAATAATTCTATTGAAGGAATATTTGGAAATCCTTTCTACCGCTCTGACTCTGATAGTTCTGTTAATCCGATAGCCACTCCAACTGAATCAATGGATGATCATCAGAGTGAAAATGGAGACAATGTTGTGGTACCAATTGATGAGGCACTACGTCCTCTTTGCGATCTCATGCAACCAGAACACGCACCTACGCCCTCTTGCATTCAAATCCCACCACATAATGGCGAATTTCAGTTTCGCAATGGGATGATCCAACTACTTCACACCTTTCATGGGATGGAAAGTGAGAAGGCATACTTACATGTCACTGATTCCTAGGGAGGTGACGCATCTAATGTTATTCCCCTTCACTTTGAAAGATAAAGCGAAGGCGTGGCTCCACTCCCTCAAACCTGATTCAATTTTCACCTGGCATGCGATGAGCACCGCATTTCTGAAGAAATTCTATCCTACTCGCATGACCACAGATCTTTAGTGTCAAATCAATTCCTATTACCAAAAGAGCAATGAAACCTTCACACAAGCGTGGGAGCATTTCAAAGATTTGCTTCTCTCGTGCCCACACCATGGGTTTGAGAAATGGCGAACTATCAGCTTCTTTTATCAAGGATTGAATGGTGAAACGAAGAAGTTGGTAGAAACTATGAGTTCTGGACCATTTCTGCGTAAAAACACCGAGGAGGCTGAAGCCCATTTCGAATGGTTAGCCGAATACGCTCATGAATGGTCAAATTCTGACAATGTCTCACAGTCACAGATATCCTGTGTAGAGGAGAAAAGTCTATACCAACTAACCAGTGAAGATCACCTCATTACTAAATATGCAGAACTGGCAAAGAAGGTAGAGGAGTTAAGCATGAAAAGAGAGAGCTCTAGGCAAGTTATGCCTGAAGAACCATGCGGCACATGCAATATGTTGGGACATACAACTCAATATTGTCCTAATGTGCCGTATTTTCAAGAGCAGGCCCCTATGGAGATGAATGCTATGCAAGGTTTTCGAGGGGCAGGGAATTCCAACAATAACTTTCAAGGTAACAATAGATGGAATCACCCCGGTTTTGATTGGAGAAATAATGCTGGGACCCAAAATCAATATCAATAGCAGCCCTACAACAACAATCAATATCAAGGGCAAAACAATAGGCCGTCCCATCAATACAATCAAAACAGAACCAATACATACAACCAAGCTCAACCCTCCAATGCACCACAAACCAATACCTATGTGCCACCGCACAAGAAGGTACAAGAAGAAGAGCCACTTGCTAATGCCAATCTAACGCAGCAACTCATACAGATGATGAGTAGAATGTCTACCACGTTAGAAAGGATCGATGCACGGCAAGAGGGTTCAGGAGGAACATTCCCTGCCCAACCACTTCCGAACCCCAAAGGACATAACAATGGTCCTAACAATCAAGAACATGCTAAAGCCGTGACTACATTGAGAAGTGGAAGAATCATAGATAAAAGCATGCCTCTGTCTACACCCGAAGTGTACAAAGAGGAGGAAGTGGTGGATAATGAGCTTGAGCAACCATCTACTCGAGAGGAGGAGCCGTCTACTAATGACGAGGCAATAAAGGCAAACATTGAAGCTCCTAGAGTGGAGGAAGAAGTTGAGCGAAGGCCTGGAAAGGAGTCTGTGAAGGATGAACCACCAAAATGCCCTTTTCCTGCACCTTACCCTCAACGGTTGAAGAAACCCAAGAATGAGACAAAGAATCAGGAGTTTCTGGAATTGTTTAAACAAGTCAAAATTAATCTTCCACTCCTAGATGCTATCAAGCAAGTACCGGCCTATGCGAAGTATCTCAAAGATCTATGCACAGTCAAGAGGAGGCAAAGCGTGAAGAAACATGCTTATGTCGCATGCCAAGCAAGTGCGATTATTCAAAATGAGTTGCCCCCAAAACTCAAAGACCCCGGTACACCTACTGTCTCATGTAGAATTGGGAATCAAAGGATAGATAACGCACTCCTCGATTTAGGAGCAAGCGTGAACCTGCTACCATATTCAGTCTATAAACAGCTAGGGTTGGGTGAACTCAAACCCACCCGAGTCGCTTTGCAATTGGCAGACAGATCTGTGAAGTACCCTAGAGGGGTGTTAGAGGACGTCCTTGTCCAAATAGACTCTTTTGTCTTTCCGGTTGATTTCGTGATATTGGACATCGAACCTGTGTCTAATCCTGGTGCACATATCCCGGTTATCTTTGGACGTCCATTCCTCAACACTATTGATGCCACAATCAAGATTAGAAGTGGTATCATGACTATCGTATTCGGGAACATGACATTGAATGTCAAGATTTTTTCTAATCCCCGACCTGAAGAATACGATGATGAGGAAGAAATTCATTACATAGACACGGTCATTGAAGATGAAGTTGATTTGGTCGACTACAAGGATCCTTTGGAAGTTGTGATGACTCAATTTGGCGATATCTATCAGCCTGCGGAGTCAACTCCATTGGATGCTGATCTGAACCAGACGTGTCTTATGATGGATACAATACAGGAGGATAGAGCAGAATGCATATGGGTAATGCCATATGAACAATTGCCACCTAAAACTAAGTTGGCAATGCCCTCTAGTTTTCAGTTTCCGGAGTTAGAGTTAAAGGAGCTACCCAAAGAGCTAAAATATGCATTTCTAGGGACTGAAAAAACCTACCCTGTGATCATTTCATCTGCTCTAACTGATGAACAGGAAGGTAAGCTAGTGCAAATGCTGACCAAACATAAGGATGCTATGGGATGGACAATTGCTGACCTCAAAGGCATAAGCCCATCCATATGCACGCATAAGATATATCTGGAGGAAGACGCTAAACCCTCAAGGCAAATGCAAAGGCGTCTGAATCCCAACATGCAGGAAGTGGTTAAAAAGGAAGTTCTCAAACTACTTGATGTTGGGATGATTTATCCGATATCTGATAGTCCTTGGGTCAGTCCAACCCAAGTGGTTCCAAAGAAAGCAGGCATAACGGTCATCCCGAACAAAGATGGTGAATTAGTACCAACACGTGTCCCCACTGGATGGAGGATGTGTATTGACTACAGGAAGTTGAATACTGTGACCCGAAAGGACCAATTTCCTTTTCCATTCATGGATCAAATGTAAAACGTGTGGCAGGTCACAAGTATTACTGCTTTTTGGATGGATATAGTGGATACAACCAAATTGAAATTGTTCCTGAAGATCAGGAGAAAACCACATTCACTTGTCCATTTGGTACATTTGTCTACCGTCGAATGCCGTTTGGCTTATGTAATGCACCGGCTACCTTTCAGCGGTGCATGCTAAGCATATTTAGTGACATGGTCGAAAACATCCTTGAAGTCTTCATGGATGATTTTTCAGTGTTTGGCCATAGCTTTGAAGATTGCCTCAGCAATCTTGAGCAGGTATTAACGCGATGTGAGGTCAAACACCTAGTTTTGAATTGGGAAAAGTGTCACTTTATGGTGACGAAGGGAATAGTCCTCGGCCATGTAATCTCCGATGAAGGAATCCAAGTGGATAAGGCCAAAATCGACATAATCTCAAATCTACCTGTCCCCCGTACAGTGAGAGATATCCGTTCATTCTTGGGGCATGCGGGATTTTATCGTCAACTTATCCAGAATTTCAGTGCAATCTCTCAACCTCTTTGTCAACTTCTTGTCAAAGATGCACCATTCGAGTGGTCAGAGAGTTGCCAAAAGTCCTTCGAGGATCTAAAAGAGCTCCTCACCTCCGCACCTATAATACAGGCACCCGACTGGAGTTTGCCTTTCGAATTAATGTGCGATGCTAGTGATTACGCCATTGGTGCGGTCCTAGGCCAGAGAAAGGACAATAAGCCATATGTGATATACTATGCCAGCCGAACTCTAAATGAAGCTCAAATGAACTATACAACTACTGAAAATGAGCTGTTGGCTGTAGTATTCGCCTTTGATAAGTTTAGGTCTTATTTGATAGGGTCACTAATCGTCTGTTTTATAGATCATTCGGCCCTCAAGTATCTGCTGTCTAAGAAAGACGCTAAATAACGGCTCATTCGCTGGATACTCTTACTCCAAGAGTTTGATCTAACAATCAAAGATAAGAAAGGAGTAGAGAATGTGGTTGCAGACCATTTGTCACGGTTGACTTTTGTCGACAACACTGAATCCCAATCCATTAAGGATGAGTTCCCAGACGAACAGCTACTGGTAATAAGTAGTATGCCTTGGTATGCTGATATTGTGAACTACCTTGTCACGGGTGAAACACCGAATCATTGGTCAAACCAAGATAGAAAACGGTTCCTCTCATTCGCGCGCCATTTCTTCTTTGATGACCCATATCTTTTCAAGTACTGTGCTGATCAAGTTATCAGGCGCTGCGTTCCCAATGAGGATAAAACCGTAATTTTAGCATCATGCCATTCTGAGGCATGCGGTGGCCACTTCGCGTCACAGAAGACCGCACAAAAAGTTCTACAAAGCGGTTTTTACTGGCCCACAGTTTTCGAAGATGCATATTCCTTTTGCAAGACATGCCAACGATGTCAAAAGCTTGGAACTATTTCTAAAAGGAATTCTATGCCTTTAACCCCTATCATCACAATTGAGATATTTGATTGTTGGGGCATAGATTTTATGGGCCCATTTCCCAAGTCTAATAACTGTGAATACATACTCCTTGCTGTAGAGTATGTGTCAAAATGGGTTGAAGCGATACCAACGAGACGCAATGACCACAGAACGATCATGTCCTTTCTAAGAGAGCATATCTTGTCTCATTTTGGAACTCCGAAAGCTTTACTAAGTGACCAAGGCAAGCATTTCTGCAATAGGCCTTTGGAGTTACTTCTCAAGAAATACGGAGTCCACCATAAAATCGCTCTTCCCTATCATCCACAGTCAAACGGGCAAGCAGAATTGGCTAACCGAGAAATCAAGCATATTCTCGAAAAGACAGTTAGTTCCAACTGAAAAGACTGGGCATACAAGCTAACTGACGCTTTGTGGGCATATCGTACAGCTTATAAGACGAATCTCGGCATGTCCCCGTATAGGTTGGTTTACGGGAAAGCTTGCCACCTTCCAGTTGAAATTGAACATAAAGCTTACTGGGCGACACGCTCATTGAACTTTGATATTCAAGAGGGAGGTCGGTTACGCAAGCTGAAACTTGCAGAACTAGAGGAAATACGACGAGATGCGTATGACTCTGCAAGGTTGCATAAGGAAAGGTTGAAGGCTCGCCACGATCGTACGATTTTTTGTAAATCATTTGAGCCAGGGCAGAAAGTTTTACTGTATGACTCTCGCCTCCACCTTTTCCCAGGAAAGCTCCGTTCCCGTTGGACAGGCCCGTTCATTGTAAAAACTGTTTTTCCACATGGGGCGGTTGAGCTCGTCAATCCAAAGAACGATGATTGTTTCAAGGTCAATGGCCAAAGATTGAAACCGTTTTTGGAGAACTTCCAAACTGAAGTTGAGCACATCCAGCTGGATGAGCCCAACTATTCTCCCCCTTAAAAATCCAAAGTGGAATTCCATATTGTTGTTGTATTTATTTTCTTTCCCTGCATTTTAGTTTTCTTTTCTTTTGTTTTTTTTTTTAAGTCGTTGTTCGTTCTTTTGTGTGTGTGATCTAGTTCTAATCCGTTATATCTTAGCCACTCTATTGCAGGTGCATAAATGCGAGGTGATGATGTTCATTCTATCGGTTCATGGGTTGATTCAGAATGTCGTTGTGGCACCTGGACTGAGGGTGAACTCACACCCTGCCCTTTGCTTCATCAAGATCCTGAAGCTCATTCTCTCATTAATACTGCTCAAGGGTACATTCCATACCCACCGGACCTCCTTGACATCAATCTATATGAAAATATGGGATTTCAGGATGACGATGATGTGGATGAGGAAGAAGATCTATACATGGGGAGAATGGTGGATGATGCACTCATGGCACAATGGGAAAATGATGATATGTGGGAGCCATGGGAAGATCATGACCTCCAGGATGTCGTCCCAGAACGCCACAATGCCGTCTTTGTTTTTGTTGATGACTTCCTTGTTCCTGAGTTGGTCCCATACCGCTATGTGCACTTGAGCTTTCTGCTATTCAGGCTCCAATGCCCCTTACCAGCTAGTGCATTTTGGGAATCCATGCCAATAGTGAGGTTGGAACTGAGTCACATCTCTTTGTTTTTATTCCTTGTTTTTTTTTTTGTTATTTTCGTGTTTAATCCGTGTTTCTTGTGTTCGGTTATCCTAATTTTGTTTTGTTTGTCTTTTGTTTTTCTTTCTTTGTCCAGGATTGTCACTATGCTTTTCAATGGTATTCCGGTATTCCTTCCACATCAACTGATTCATGGTTTTGGGCCCTACATAAGGCCCCCACACACTCCACCGCAAGAGGACAGTCCGTTGCGCAATTACACTCCTTTATCTGTGTCTCCATCCAGATCACCTCTTGCATGGGCTTTCAATTCCTTAGAGACACCAGACTTGCTCGATGATGTCCTTGCTGCTTTCCGATTATTCTGGGAAACGGAATCATCCTGTTTGGACTCCACATGCAAAGATCTAACGGGGAATGAAGCAATGGTGGAAGAAGGAATCTTCTTGTTAGATGATTAGTGTCCCACTTCAATTGTGCTTTGTTTTTTCATTAGTATTTTAGCAATTGAAGTGTAATCCTAGACAACAATATTTTCAGTTCTAGTTTTATTTTCGTTTTCTTTAGTTCAATAAGGTATTGAACACCATTGGGGGTAATAATGTTGCAATATGGATGCTATTCTAAAGTTTTATTTCTATATAAATTGCAATTTTCTAATATGAGGATGAGTTTTTGGGCTTACATGTCCTGTACTGCACTGTTTTATCATTCTACTGTATGTCTAGAATAATGTTGGCTAGTTGGGGGTACATTGTGTCTAAATTCTGTGAAGTTTTGGAAAATCTAGGTTCGATCGATCGAAAGTTTCTCAATCGATCGAATGTATCACATTCTCGAGCGCTTGAAATATCTCAATCGGTCGAACGTTTGATCGCTCGAACACAGATCGATCGATCGAGAGTTGTATTTAAATGAGGCTTCCAGCGTACACTTCATCAGTCTCTTCATCTTCCTCACTCTCTCGAGCGATCGGCGACAGCGGGATTGGGCGATTCTCGAGCTTCAGGTCCCATTTTTGAAGGTTTTCGGTCCCACCCTGTACCCCCTGCATCACCCCCTGCATCATCCTCTTCATCACCCACACCCCCTCTGCACACATCCCGAGGTAAGGCCACGAGCTCCCCCTTTTTCCATTTTCGTTCAAATATTAATAGGGGTGCCCCCCATTGGTCGTTTGACCATTCTCTTGTAGTCTTGTTTTTGTTTTCTTTGTTTTGTTGTATTTTCCGTCCGTCTTCTTGATTGCTGCCGCATCTCTGTGCTCGATCGATCGAGAGTATTCGAGCGATCGACAAACCGTGTTTTTCGATCGATCGAGTGTATTCGAGCGATTGACGATTCGTATTGTTCGATCGATCGATAAACGTTCGATCGCTCGAACAAGGGCAGTGGCAGTTTCTTATTTTCTTTTCAATTTCCTATTTTTAATTGTCGTTTCTTATCCTTTTCCATTTCAGGATCCTCGCAATGAACCCCGTTACAGGGTATCACAGGGAGAAGCCCTTCGACCTTGCCATTCCTGACCCGGTCCCGCACCATGGCTTCCGGGGCACCCCTGACCGCCAGTGGTTCACACGCTACTTCCAGTCTAGGAAGGTCATGATAGAGCGACCACTTGAGACGGCATGGCTCGCTACTCCCTGGTATCTCGCCCGCCTCCGGGCTATGCCACACTGTTACGATTTGCTCTCTCAGGCGAAGAGAGTGAATCTCTCGTGGATTCCCGCAGCTTGTGCGACGATGATTAGAGATCCTGATGCCGCATTCACACTACGATCATTCTTCCGTGGCTGGGAGATCGTGTTCAGTCTGGCTACCGTCTCAGCTGCTCTAGGCATCCCGGAGGTACCCGACTGTGTATGCCCGCACCGTGCTGGCACGCTAGTGCTCTCACCCACTGCTGTTATCCGAGAGCTTACCGGGGGTGCATTACCGTGCTGGGATGGTACGGCCCTTATTGCTGATGTTTATTTGACAGATAATTATCATATGCTCCACCTTGTGTTGAGCAATTGTCTATTGGTCACCTCCTACCGGGAGAAGATTGCTGCCTGGTATGCTCATGTTTTATTTGCCGTCTGGACGGGGTTACTAGTCTGTTTGCCTCGCCTATATATTGACTTCATGAGGCACCCCACTCGCTACATTACTGCCATGAAGCACCTGAAAGGTGCTTGGGCCATTCATAGGGTGATCGAGCAGGCTGGCCTCCTTCCCTTACCTGATGATGCGACTTCTCAGGCTCGCAGTAGATTTGGCGAGACAGCTTCTCGCCGTTCAGATGCTCAGAGGAGGAAAAGAAAGGGCAAGGGGAAAGAGAAAGTTAGAGGGAAGAGGAGGAGAGCCGATGGCACCGATACAGAGGGTGCAGCTTTAGGGACGCCGACAGAGGCTAAGGAGCTTGATTTTGACGATGAGGTTGATCCTCTAGTGGAGATTGCACAGTTTGAGCTGAGACAGCGATCTCAGGCTCAAACTCAGGCCCAGGGAGAGTCTTCGTCATCCGTGCCTCTCCTGACGGTTCATGAACTATTGTTGGAGGAGAGGGAGGCTCGGATCAGACTCGAGGGCCGGGTGGCCCACATGACGACATTATTAGAGGCTATTCTGATTCTGTTGGGGGTTGATCAGTCCTTACATACACCTCCACCTACTGCTCCTGCTACCGCACCGGTTACCACTGACCCACCTACCACTACTTCCCCTCCTGTACATCCTACGGTTGATCCATCCACTTCTGAGACCCTATCACCACATCCTGATCCTGTTCCACCATCGTCCTCGGCAGCACCACCTTCTGCGGAGCCCCCACTTCCACCACCTCCAGTCATCACTGAGAGTGACCCGACGACGGCTAGTACTGTTGTTGAGGGTGGAGTTGCAGATACCTCCAGTGCGCCGATCGAGATATTATCCGATGTTGCGGAGGATGCGTAGGTGGTGACTGTGCGAGTGTTTGGAGAGTTTTGATGTATTTTCTTTCTATTTTTTCTATCTCTCTGCTCTCATTATGTACATGTTTTTTTTGGGATTATGTGGGACTGACGGTGGTTATGTTTCGACTGTTGGATGTTTTTGAAATTGTACGACCTCTATTATCACTGCTAGGTCATTTCCATTACTTTACTTTTACAGTGATTGTTTTGTTTTCATTTATAGATCATACGCTTATTGTACCTTTGTATATATTTCGTTTGATCTTGTTTGCTTGGAGATTGAATATGTCTTTACAGATTGTTAAGCTTGCAGTCATTGCGTTGCTTTAGCAGGTGATATCTTTTTATTTATTGTTGAAAATCAACTTCTGAGGTCATCGCGATTTTCAGTTGGGGGTGGGATGTAAATAGATTATCACCTGAGCATATTTACATTATTAGCAATCTGATTCATTACATTGAACGATCATGTTATTATGAACTTTATCAGTGGAATACTTTTAAATATTCTCTCTTACTTAACCGCTATCAAGCGATGATACATTCATGCTAATCTCATCCTTTTATGAATTACATTCACGCGTTTTTCTAGTGTCACTAAGACAAATGCATATGTTGAACATTCTAGTATCCAACACCCATTTGCACGCGTTAATAGCTATGCTGAAAACTTAAACAAGAGTTAATACGACTGTTATGCTTTAAGGAATAAATAGTGGAAACTAGTTACCCTTAGTGAGCCTTTGAGCCCAAACTTCAATTCTGAGGGACTTCTCACAATAAATTCGAATTGTTTTTCTTGAATATACTTTAAATTCGTTGAATAGTCTCAAAATTCTTCATTTAGGCTATTTCTTAGAGGAGAACGTTCAGGATTTACCAATTAAACTCAATGAACACTGAAGTGCTAAAACCAAGAAGTTAAGAAAAATGATTTAAGCCATCGTTATTCATTCCTTACCTTTTTCACATACCTGTATCAACATCCAAGAATGTCTTAACCCCACACTGATTAAATATTGCCAATATGAAAGCCCAAAACCCTTCATTTGATACTTTAACCTCTATAAACTCAATTGCACATTTAATGTGAGAAAAATTATTGAAGTATGTGACAAGAAGGGAGTAGTGTGGGAAGGATGTTATAAAAAGATTTTTTTTTGCAAGGAGATGTTGAATATAAAAAAAATAAAAAAATAAAAAAAGAAGAAGAAGAAAAAGAAGAAGAAAAAGAGAAAAGGAAGGAAGGAGGAGTAAAAAGAAATAAAAGTATATGAGAAGAGAGGATGGTTGGAATAAAGAAGAAATAAACTAGTCATTATCACAAGCTAAGGATGTGCAATTCTCGCCCCTCTTATCTTCACTCCACTGAATAAAAGCCGACAAGTCAAAGTCTTAATGATTTTTAACAACTTGGTTTGAATATGAACGTGTACTTCGAGTATCCACGGTATTTCGCTCCTCTAGTAAGTAGTATTCCTTTCATGAGACTATATTACTCTAAATGTTCGTCCTTTATTGAGTTCGGTGTGAAACACTAGTAGTCAGAACATCACTCTTATTAAAGTTTTCACACCATGAGCGATCATGACTAAACAAGTTTCTGTGAGATGTTCATTTTTGAGTGCAGACCCATGTGAGAATTGAGTTGAAACTACAAATTCCAAGAGCATGATAGTTAAACAATTCTTAATAAAGTTGGATGCATAGTTATTGACTTCACACACACACAGATACATGAATGTAATGCATATGTATATTTGTCTTGGTCACATGAGGAACATGTGGATTTCTTCATGGTTTGTATGAGGTTGATATGTTATGTGGAGCTAAATTGATAGTCGAATGGGAAAGAATGTTAATAAGTTTTCTATATCTTTTCGAGCTTAAAAATCTAGAATTTTGTGGGTAGATTCACTGCAAACCCTCACGAGACAACACTCGTCCACTAGGGAAACCTAGGGGTTTAAAGGCTTGTTGCAATTGCTAAATGCAACCGCGATTCCTGCGAAAGTGAGTTAGGTAGTGTCTCTCTCTAAATTAGATTAGTTTGCATTAGTTTATTTTTGTTTCTTCTAGTCGTTGTAGTAGTGGTTAGCTTGTTTTTTCTTTTTGCTTTATTGCTAGGGACTAGCAATTCGCTAGTTGGGGGTTGTGACAAGCGGGTGTATTTGTAGAATATAACCGCGCTAAAAGAAAAAAATACACTAGGAAAGTCTACAATTCCCCTATTTATCTGCAGTTTGAATTACAATACCAGTTTTTGCACAAATTGATTAAACTATGATAAGTGGTATTGTTTTAGTGATTATTTGTGCAGATTATTGCTGCTGTATATAAGATTGAAGAATGTTGATAAAAGTGCTTGGCCCTGATGAAGATAACTCAATGCTGAAATACAAGGTTCGAGCGATCGATAAGGTTTGGAGCGATCGACGTTTCGATCAATCGAATGGAGTTCAAGCGATCTAAGTTTTTGGAAGTTCAATCGATCGATCGAACATGCCTTTTATCAGACTATACGCGCACGCAGCAGAAACGGGTTTTAACCCTAGCATTAGGTCGAAGCTATATATATTCATTTTGTTTACGTCCCAAAGGGGACGCCCCACTTGTTTTTCTTCAGTTTTCATAGAGAGAGGAGAGTTCTTGTTTTGTAGGTTATTAACCAAGCTTTGACATTACTAGTTGGGATTTTTCTTGTGATTTAATACGAGTTCTTCATTTCAGGTTAAGTAGTTATCATTTTATTTACATATTGCACTCAGTTAATGGTAGTTAGCGTTTAATCTTACTGTTTGTTTATGCTATATACGTTTAAATCTCAAGTTTTTTATCGTTTGAATGAAAATCTCAAAACCAAACGTTACCTTAATGACTTTTTACGTTGAAAATAAATCTGAGACTCCTCAGATCATGTCTGAGTAGTCCGGGGTTGGGAAATCGCGATGAAACCGTGATTTCAGACCTCTGCCATGCACTATTTTTATTCCTGTGTTCGATCGATCGAATGATCGAATGTAGTTCGATCGATCGGACCAGAGACATAGTCGAGCGATCGAAGTTATTTCGATCGATCGAGAGATGAAGAAGTTCGATCGATCGAATGCGCGTCGATCGGTCGAGGTCTCAGATTCTTGAGGACATCTAATACAATATTTCAAGACTTTCTGTTTTACTGATTCGTTATCAAACTGTCCCCAAATGCTCAGTTTGTCAAAACAGTTTAAACTTTAAGCCTTAAGGCATTTTCTTTCAATATATTTTGCAAACCACCCTCAATGCTAATACCATTGTAGGTGAGAGTCTTAACTATTGAATTAAACCACCTTTGTGTATTTCAAACTTAATTTTGATGATATAGTCCCGGTCATAGAAGGACTATTGATTCTATATCCTTAGAGAAGTACGGGATACTGTAGAGGTTGTTCTCCGTTGAGCTTAATTGCATTTGCATGGTAGATGGTTGAGTCATAGTGGATTCGCGTAATCCCAACACTTTCTTTTATTAAGTAAAACCATTTTTAAATCTTGCTTTAGTTAAATAGTTAATCATTAGTTAATTTAATTTAGTTGTTTTTGAGTTTAGTAGTTATTACTTGTAGAACTTCGTGTTCTACACTTCTCTTAAAATATTGAATTTTCTTTTCTTTTAGAGTCTAATCTAAGTCAGTTGATTTCTATCCTTCCCTGTGGGATCGACCTGGTCTTACCAGTTACTACTTGCACGTCCACCTACACTTGGGTGTTGCACAAGAGCGCACAAGATTTTCGCCATGTCACACTTCATCAAGAAGAATTGAAATGATTTAACTCAATCTTCATTTCGTCACGGAGACTCGTAGTGATTCAACTCAATCTTCACTTCGTCACGGAGACTCGAAGTGATTCATCTCAATCTTTACTTTGTCATGAAGGATCGAAGTGATTCAACTCAATCTTTACTTCTTCACGAAGATTGGACGTGATTCAACTCAATCTTCACTTCGTCACGGAGACTTTAAGTGATTTAACTCAATCTTTATTTTGTCATAAAGACTCGAAGTGATTCAAATCAATCATCACTTCGTTACGGAGACTCGAAGTGATTCAACTCAGTCTTCACTTCGTCATGGAAACGTTAAGTAATTTAACTCAATCTTTAATTCGTTACGGAGACTTGAAGTGTTCATCTAATTCTCTACTTCGTCACGGAGACTCAAAGTGTTCAACTCAAGTTCAAAGACTTCTAGCTTATCTAGCCAAGTCTGAAGACTTCTAGCGTATCTCGCGAAGTTCAAAGACTTCTACATTCAACACTGTTGGGACAAATAAAGCTCGATAATAAGAAAACCCCGACTTATTAGCCGTTGATCACTACAGATCCGGTTGCCTCAATGGGCCTTAGACCATTCATATCTTTCTATGGAATCCAGGCTATGCAGTGCATATTGACACTATGTTTTGAATGCACGTGTTCGCAATAAATCAAACACAGAGTCCTAACTTCCCAACCAACCAAACATAAAGTCTCAACATGACCATACTAAGTTTGATGCGGAGTCTTACTCATAGTGCTAGTTTGACACGGAGTCCTGACTCACCACTCTAATACGTCATCATACGATAATCATAACAAGGGAAACCTAGCGTGTAGCTCATGGATCTATAATATAGATTTGATACCAACAAACATATAGATAAAACCCTTAACATGCTTATCTATGCGATAGCACTACCAAAGCACGAAATGTTCATAACAACCCAGGTACCGAAAAACAAGCATCATCAATCAAAACATCATACAAGTAGTACCATCTGTCAGGATTAATTTTCACTGTGTTGACTGAATTAATATGATCTATTTAGGCATAATAAATTGCTTTATAGATCAAACTCAAAACTAGAATATTATAGGTATTTGGATTATCTTTATGTACAAAAAAACTAGCTTCATTCGGATTTTTGAGCTGTTCAAAACATTCATTTACTTAGATATTTCTATATTTTTGGACTGTTCTATCCCAGATTTATAGCATTGCGTTGTATGTGAATTTCACCTATTAGTTTTTAGACTAGTCTATCGAAGTGTAATTTGTAGATAAATGAGTTAGCTTTCTCCACAAAAAAACCTAGCTTCTGTCAGATTCATGAGCTGCTCAAAACGTTCATTTTACTAACCTACGTTCTGCTGAAAGTTTCTATTTTCCCAGATTTATAAAACTGCATTGTACGTGAATTTCATCTATAAAGGAGTGATTTTTAGACTGGGGTACAGAAGAGTTACTTTTAGATAAATGAGTTAGATTTCTTCAAAAAAAATAACTAGCTTCATTCATATTTTTTGAGCTGCCCAAAATGTTCATTTTACTACATTCTACTGAAAGTTTCTGTTTTCCCAGATTTGAAGATTTGTCTTGCTTGCCATGGAAACCTCACAATAACAACATCAAGCACTTACTAAACATTACTACATACTATATATATATATATATCTTCTAAAGTGAGTTAGTAAAGTCACCTAAACTTGAAATTGAGCTTGGGCTTTGGATTTGAGCTTAAGGAAGCCTGAATTCAACATCAACGGTGGATGTTCCTTGTTCTCCTCCTTCTTCTTTACTTCTTGACTTATGGGATTCTTTGTAGGTCTTCTAAGACTTCTTATTATAGATTCTAAGTCCCCATGGTGGCATATATAAGTATATGGATGTGTATAGGTGTTTGCATGGAAGTGTACACAAGGGATGGAATTGAACACACTCTGGTTTTACTTCTAGTTCTTTATCTATCTCCATGAAACTCACCTTTTAGTCCTCTCTATTTCCATATATGTAGATTGTAATGTACTAAAAAGAACTAAAAATGCACATGCATGGAAGTTTATATAATGGAAGACTTAATGCTAAGTGTCATATGCATGTACATGCTAGGACAAGTGTCCTTATAGTGGATATGTGTCAAGGTAAGGGAGACATGTGTCACATGGGGTGGTGACAAGTGGAGGGGGTTTGTATGTGCCACCATGTGACCAGCCATGTGGGGCCCACCTTGGGTTCTATGCCACTTCCTTGGTTTATGTGCATGTCCTCATTATCCGTGTCAGTCTCGATTTACGTGCAAACAAGTATAGATTCTAATGTCTGGGTCCGAGTACGGGACTATGTTAAGTCTAACTGCGATCAAGTCAGTGCGGTGATTGTAGTCTAATTATTAATTACATTACACTGAAACAATCACACAAATAAAATAATAATATAATAACCAATCAAATAAAGAAATTCAGAAAAATGATTTTATTATTTGAAGAGAAAATTAAAGGTATTACATCTTCTATGTAATACTTGTAATTTTTCCTCTACTTATAATAATATTAGTTTTCTGGATTAATGCATTTGACCGGTTATTACTTTATTTTACTTATGTGACTATATCAATGTGATGACATTACTAATTAGACTGTAAGCACTGCACCGGCTCGATCGTAACAAGAATTACCTTAGTCGTGTACCCGTACCCAGACATTAGAAATAATACCCATTTGGACATAAATCGAGACTGACATACATAACGAGAACTTATGCTTGCAAAATATAAAAGTGGCACAAAACCCAAGGTAGGCCCTACATGGCCTGCTACTTGGTGGCATGTGCAAACCCCCTTGTAACACTTGTCCATCCATTTGACACTTGTCCACCCCAAGGACACTTGTCCATACAATGTACACTTGTTCATGCATGTTTACATAATCACATGCAAGGTGACACCTAGCACATGTAAGGCTTTATATAAACATGCATGTCTTCATGCATCACACTCTTTTTAACACTTACAATCTACATTTCATAGAGAGAACTAGGAGAATTAGAGTCCATGGAAAGTTAGAAGAAAAAGGAGATTCCATCATTGAAGTAGAATCTCAAGCTTCCTTAAGCTCAATTCCAACATTCAAGCTTAATTCCAATCTTTGGTGAGTTTACTAACTCACTTTAGAACATATATAGTATGTAGTAATGTTTAGTAAGTGCTTGATATTGTTATTTTGAGGTTTCCATGTCATGCAAGACAAATCTTCAAATCTAGGAAACAGAAACTTCCAGCAGAATGTAGTTTAGTAAAATGAACATTTTGTGCAGCTCAAAAATCTAGATGAGGCTAGGATTTTTGTGAAGAAATCTAACTCATTTATCTAAAAATGACTCTTCTATGGCTTAGTATAAAAATCACTCCTTTATAGGTGAAATGCATGTACAACGCAGTGTAATAAATCTGGGAAACAAAAACTTCCAGTAGAATATAGTTTAGTAAAATGAATGTTTTGCACAGCTAAAAAATCTGAATGAGGCAAGGTTATTTTGTGAAGAAAGCTAACTCATTTATCTACAAATACCTTTAATGTAGCTCAAAAATCTAATTGAAGCTAGAATGGTTTTTGTACATGAAGATAATCCAATTACCTTTAATGTTCTAGTTTTGTGTTTGATCTACAAAGCAATTTATCATGCCCAAATAAATCATATCAATTCAGTCAACACAATGAAATTAATTCCTGGCAGATTGTACAGCTACTTGTATGATGTGTTTATTGATGATGCTTCTTTTCTGGTACCTATGTTGTTATGAATATCTTATGCTATGGTATTGTTATTGCGTAGATGAGTATATTAAGTGTTTCATCTATATGTTTATTGGTATCAAATCCATGTTATAGATGCATGAGCTACATGCTATGTTTTCGTTGTTTTGAACTTAGTGTAATGACCATTGAAAGTTGATAACCAAGCTTTAAGTAAGTTTCGATCATAAGTATTGCTGGTTAGTCATGTCTTGGTTGTAATACTGCCGATATGAGCAAGTACGCGAGTTTGTGTAAGGGTGGAGCTTAGGAAAATGTACTATGAGATTAAAATAATTATAAGAGTAACGATGGTAATCATATACGAAAGTTTTGTAAGGAGCCTAAACTTGAAATAAGTGACGTGAGTATCAATTGTGTAATGTCAAGAGTAGCTTATGGTGAGATGCAGTGCTGGGTAGCTAAACTAGGCCACGGAGGGCGAAATGGTGTATGAAGGATATAGTTGTCGGTTTGGTGGCCACGTGAGGCCTAGTATGATGACGTACTAGTATGGTGGGTCGACACTCCGTGTCAGACTCAGCACTGTGAGTGGGACTTTATGTCAAACTCAATATAGTTATGTTAGGACTCTGTGTCAGGCTAGTAATTTGGTGAAGCTGGGACTCCGTGTCAGGCTAGTCATTAGGTAAAGCTAGGACTCCGTGTTAGGCTAGTTGTTGGATAAAGCTGGGACTCCATGTCAGGCTAGTCATTTGGTAAAGCTGGGACTCTGTGTCAGACTAGTTATTGGGTAAAGCTGGGACTTCATGTCAGGCTACTTATTAGGTAAAGCTGGGACTCCATGTCAGGATTAACACTTTGATTCTTCATGACGGGGTGAGTTGAACACTTCGGTTCTTTGTGACGAGGTGAGGGGAACACTTTGGTTCTTCATGACGGGGTGAGTTGAACACTTTAGTTCTTCATGACGAGGTAAGGTAAGTAGTTCAGTTCTTCGTGACAAGGTGAGTTGAACACTTCGGTTCTTCGTGATGAGGTGAGGTGAACACTTCGGTTCTTCGTGACGAGGTGTGTTGATCACTTCAGTTCTTCGTGATGAGGTGAGGTGAGCACTTCAGTTCTTCATAACGATGTGAGTTGAACACTTTGGTTCTTTGTGACGAGGTGAGTTAAACATTTCAGTTGTTCGTGACGAGGTGAGTTGAACACTTCGGTTCTTCGTAATGAAGTTAAGATAAGTTGAGCATTCCAGTTCTTCATGATGAAGTGAAGATTGAGTTGAACACTTCGGTTCTTCGTGATGAAGTGAAGATTCAATAGAACACTCCAATTCTCCATGATGAAGTGAAGATTGAGTTGAATACCTCGATTCTCCATAACTAAGTAAAGATTTGTGCAATGCAATTAGACTCTCTGGTATTGATCGGCTATAGTTGGGAATTCTGTATCAGGCTCACGTAGTAGTTTGTGGTAATGTTATTAGTCGCGTTGATTGTATAGTTCTCGAATACCTGTATAGGCACATTAGGGGTAATAGATCGATGGTGAGAATGAGGGAGAACTTTAAAAGACGTAATAAAAAAAGTAAACGTATCTTGTGAGTTTGTAGCTATATAATTTCTATTTGATTTAGTTCTCTCACTCAGCTTTAATAAGTGACGACGTTTATGTTGCTGGACATTCACATGTCTTGCTTATCCAGGTAATGAGTACACCAATTATGATGCTACTCAAGAGGAGGACGTGGAGGAAGAGTACACCGAAGATGGCTATGGATATGCTAGTTAAAGAGAAGACTAGTGGTTGTCTTACAATGTTTTTGGTTATAATCACTATCAGAAGACTTATCATATCTTTTGAAATAGTTTTGTAAGGCCGTAGAGCCATAAGACTCTGATGTATCTATAATAATGTAATAGTTAACTAATACTGTGACCTCTTACTGTAATATATCCATGTAAGTAGATGTTGGTTTTATCCTTTTAGTCATGTTGTTTATTATTAGTATTTGGTCATTGACAATTCGGGAATCCAACTAATCGCGTGCCTAAGGGTCCAAGATGGAAATTTTAAATTTTTACCTATTTTGGCAACACTGGGGCTTGATAGGGATTTTTGGTATCAAAGCTTTAGGTTAAGACATGTAAACTGATTGTCTTACACACTTAAGTTATGAACCGTTAGACCCTTTTTTTTCCACCTATGAAGATAATAATCCTCTGATGGATATGTAGGGCGGAGGGCCAGAATTGGACGACGACTTTGAGGACGCAGAGCTAGAGCCTTTGGATGAGGAAGACAATCAAATGGTTGATGAGTTTGACCGGTATATTGGACTAGGTTCCACTTGAGGAGATTCCTATCCAGGATGATGCTCTTCCATGTGAGTTAAACATGAAGTACTTTTGGGATTGGATTCCTAGGATCTAGAGCTTTACTTATATTAGGGCTAGTAGCCCATCTTTTGTGTATATAGTATGTACTCAGGCATGTAACACGTATTAGCAGTAATGTGTATGCCTTTTCTATGTATACATCCAGCGTGCATGCTTTATTATGTAAATGCTTTTGTAACTATGATGTAACTTGTAAATATTTAAAGTTATCAATGAAGACTTGTTTCCCTTATATGATGCTCTATATGATGATGTGAATTCTTGATGTATTATGTACTTCTATAAGAATTGCTATCTGTACATCTAGTCGTTTATATGTCTCGTATCCTTGATTAGGACTGGGGAATGACCAATAGATATTCATGTAGGTACGTAGGTACATAAGCATATGGCGGGCAGACCGAGAAGAAATCACAATGGAGGACCACTAGATCCTATTCCCAAAGGAATCGATCCTACTAGAATCTTTGGCGTATTTCTACAGCGTCTGGACCATATAGGCAACACCACAGCAATGGAAATGGCAACAACAATGACAATCGCCCAAGACCCCCACCTCAGACACGTGACAGACTAATGGAAGGATTTAGAGCTTTGCGCCCTGATAGGTTTGACGACACCAGTGAATATTGGCAAGCAGAGCAATGGCTGAGGGATATGGACCATATTTTTGAATCAATTAAATGTTCCGAGACAGAGAAGCGCCGCCTCGCTACCTTCTAACTCACTTATGTGGCGGCAGATGGTGGGAAGCCGAGAGGGCAACTATTAGAGTAGAAGCTTCTAGGAGGATGACATGGACAACCTTCCGGGAGAAGTGTTTGGAGAAGTATTTTCCCGACGATGAAAAGGACCAAAAAGAGAAGGAATTTATCGAGTTGACTCAGGAAAATAGGATTGTAAGAGACTACACAACACAATTTGAACGCTCGTCCCATTTTGCCCCTCACATGGTTAAGACCCCTCAAAAGAAGATCAAGAAATTTCACCGAGGACTCAATTCGCACCTTCGATACCTGACATTAGGACACCTAAATCAAACTTTCAAGGAACTGGTCAGGTTGGCAGTAGGGCTAGAAAGATATGGATGTCAAGGTCCGAAACAAATGACAAAAATCGACAACCCCTGTTTAGGAATGGACCAAGAGGAAGACCTTGGGCTTGTATCCAAGGAAACAAGCGTCCATGGAACGGTAGCAAGAAACCAGGACCCACCCTTCCCCGAGACAAGAACACAGCACCTCCTGCACCACAAGTGCCAACCACAGCCACCGGGAACAACAAGGATGGATGTTTCAATTATGGGATCCCCAGACATATGGCACGAGACTACACAGCCCCGAGGACCAACAACCGAGCTAGTGTTATATGCTATAACTGTGGCAAAAGAGGGCATATGAGCAAGGATTACAGGGAATTAAGAGGAAACTATCATGGGCCTACGACGCAATGTCATACTGGCAAAGCTCGACTCAATGTTATCATACCCGAGGTAGCCGGCTATGAAGAAAAGGAACAATAGAACATGGAAGGTATACTCTCATTATATGCTAGTCGAGTTAGAGTACTTTTTGATATTGGTGCTACAAATTCATTTATTGCCTCTAAGATTGTACGGCGATTGGGTTTAGAACCCCAAGCACTTGAGGTAGCTCTGAATGCACTATCACCACTGGGAGTGACCGTGAAGCTAGAAAAGGTGTACAAGGACTGCACTTTAACATTGGACGACAGGAACTTACCTGCAAACTTAATTGTTCTACCTATGAAGGAATTCGATGTGATCGTAGGATTTGATTGGCTCACTAAGTATTATGCAAAGTTAGATTGTGCTATTAAGTCAATCACGTTTTTAGTACCAGGGAGTCCATCCTTCAGTTTTCAATGCAACCCTACTAGTGATGCCTTTCTTACGAGTCGCTTAGCTGCTGTGGAAACCACAAGCTCAGAATCGACGATCGCTCAGATTTCGATCATTCAAGACTATGAAGATGTCTTTCAAAACATCTCCGGATTACCACCTAAGACTGAGATCGACATTTGTATTGAGTTAGTACCCAGAATGACACCATTATCCAAGACCCCTTACCGTTTGGCCCCAACAGAAATGCTAGAGCTGAAGAAATAGGTACAAGAGTTAGAAGATCTTGGATTCATTAGACCGAGCACATCACCTTGGGGAGCCCCGATTCTGTTTGTTAGAAAGAAGGATGGAAATCTTCAACTCGGTATCGACTACAGAGAATTGAATAAGGTCACTATCAAGAACAAGTACTCACTCCCCAGGATAGACAACTTATTCGACCAACTCTAAGGAGTGACAACCTTTTCAAAGATCAATTTACGATCCAGTTACAATCAGTTACTTGTTAGATCGGAGGATATACCAAAAATGGCTTTCAGAACTAGATATGGGCATTATAAGTTTTTAGTTATGCCTTTTGGGTTAGCTAATGCCCCAGTGGTATTCATGGATTTGATGAATCGGGTGTTTAGGCCCTTCTTGGATCGATTTATCGTCGTGTTTATCAACGATATCCTCATTTATACGAAGAATGAAGAAGAACAAAAGAAGCCCATATAGATTGCACTTCAGACACATAGGAAAAATCGCCTTTATGCTAAGTCTAGTAAGTTTGAGTTTTGGCTGAGAGAAGTTAAGTTCTTGGGGCATATAATTGTAGGGAGAAATAGGTTTAAAGTTAATTTTTAAACGCGCAATGGAAAGATTAAGTTACAAAATTAAATGGTAGCCTTGGATCTACTACTTATTAACTCTATAGATGCGTATAACAAGTTTGAGAAGATTCTATACCTTAGGTCTTGAACCCAATTCTGATTTTGTCCTTGTCCTTGAGTGTGCAGCAGCACCTCTAGGAAATCTTCACCCTTATGTCTCCTCGAATACTTCCCAGAGAGGCTAGAGATGGTGGGAGCTCTATTAGAGGGGAAAGAGAAGATTTGGGAGCTCTTAAAATAGTTTCTACTGCCTCTAGCATATTAAAATGGCAAACACTGATTTCTGGACGCAGTTGCCCTATTATAGATTCCCAAAACCGACATTACTTTCAATCGATGGAAGTGACTTCGATTGATCGAACCTTCGATCGATTGAGCCATGTTCGATCGATTGGACCTGTCTTGACTTTAATCGATCGAAACAACTTCAACCGATCGAACCAGTCTTGACAACATCCTCATTTTCCTTTCCAAGCATTTTGGCAGAGCTAAGAGTGGGACCTCCTAGGTTCTTAATTATTGGCTCCGATTAATTATTGTTCCATCCAGTCAATACTCTTCACTAAGGAATCAGTGATTAATCAATTATCATTAATGCCACTATAAAATGATAATTGCACTCCAGTGCATAAGAACATAATCACACATACATAAGCGATTGCTAGACTTGTTTAATATGGTACGAGTGTCCCTCTACCAGGCAGTATTTGTATCTATTATTGGGATGTATGTTTTAAGATACTGTCGACCCAATAAATAGTACATCTTATATTCCTTGACTATCATTCACTATGCTTGGATTACTAAACATATCAACAAAAACCTTTGTTGACAAGACTGGCCAGCCCTTAGTAATCACTCCTAAACACATTCTCTAGGGAATACTTACTCTTCATTTTATAGAAGATGGTAGAATTCCATCTTTGCAATATTTGTTTACAACATTGCATACCTGATTTACCCAAGATACCCAGGTGTTAATCTTGTAAGACCTCACTGATTGGTAAGTCAAAGCAACCAAGCATATAACTTGCATCCATAATTGTATCAAGATTAAGGACATGTATCCTTATACAAGTTTTGAGTTCCTATTGACAGTGATAACGTTTAGGTGTCAATAGGTATAACTCAGGTCCATCAATGCACCGTGTGCACTAGCATATTAACCAAGAGTCAAAGACTCTTATGAATGAGATTCATCATTCTACCTTATAGACGTTAATCATGCTACAGTGTACACCTGATCAGTTATCCAGACTTATCATCCATTGTGACTTATTTGAAACATCAAGGATTTGTGATTTATATCTCACATGTGTAATCTAATACACAAATGTATCATATACAATGATGTTTAAGGATTTCAGTCTAATATTCATCTCATAAACTAGCATGCATAAGTGCATTATGATATTCCATTATCCAACTAACTCGTTTGAGGGCATATTACCAACAAACTCCCACTTGCACTCGTAACCATATAGTGTTAAAAATACACCAGCATTGTCTACTGAAAACAAACTCCTTATAATGTGACTTGTTAAAATCCTTATCCCGTAAGGTCTTGTATAGCGACTAATAATCGTTGACTGAAAATAATCCTTAGTAGAACATCTTCATGTTATACTATATCCCTAGACAAAAAGACATCACTAGACATGTATCCAGTGCGGCTAATTAGAACATTGCCCAAAACACCATCACCTAGCATATATCTACTAGTTCTTTTTCAAGCCCTAGTGAATATATGCTTTACGATAGTTTAGTAAACGGAACTTTTGTTTGCACAGATATCTGTGAACAAGCCTAATGGTATAGCAGATATCCATACCTAACCTAATATATAAGGTCTATCAATAGCGAAGGCTTGATATACTTTAATGCGACCTCTTTCATCTTGCATCCTAATATACATGTCTTGAAAGAACAATAGGTTATGTTCAAAGGTGAAAAAACCTTTATCGAAATGTTCTACGTTGAATCTAGCTAGCAACCTTTCGATATAGAAGTTTGAGATAATCTCATTATCTTAACTTTCTGATCTTGAATGAGCATAATCCAAAGGTTATAGATCGCCTCACCGAGATCACAAATATCAATTATACTTGTAAGAACTTAACCTCAACCATTAATAACACTAATTTAACATCTCGCAATGATAAAGATATCATCAATATGAGGAACCATAATCACCACCATACTTCTTTTTGCGCAAGGATCCTTTCATTCACTTAAGCCACATCCTTACCTCAGACGAATCCAAAGTATTTTGACCAACATATCAAAACAGATGTCCTTCTCTCTGGATGATTGCTTAAGTCCGTAGAGTTATGCAAATAGCAGAGCTTCTTTATCATAAATCTTTGATGCATAAGGGGATTTCAACAACGTTGGGAATTCTCTAACTACAATGAAGTACCAATGTAGGAACGAATTAAGATGTAGTTGATTTTAGTTCTAGATGATTTATAGATCGCTTTAAGATATAATTAACTTTACTCTTTTATATTATCTTTCCTTTGCAAAAATCGGTTTCTAACCAACTTTTGTTTTTCTCTGGAAACACTACAAAAGCATTATACTTCCAATCTAGATTCCAAATGGCTCATCATTCCTTTACTCCAACATGCTAGACATCTTGATCCAAAATTACCATGAGAAAGAAGTCACATTCTTTTCACAACTTTGGGGATGTCTATCTAAAAGATTTGCTTTTGAATAAGATCCAGTACATACGTTGTAGTTCCATCGAGAAAAAATAACGAACAATAGTAACTCTAAATAACTCATCTCATGACCCAATCATACCTAAAAGAAGATAGTTTCTTCTACCTGCTACACCATCCCGTGGAGGCACACTAGGTGCAGACGATCGAAAAAGAATCTCATTCTTATCTCTTATAGACAATAAATGCATTCAAAAGATACTCACCATTTTGATTAAATCAAAAGGTAATGATATTCTTTTACTAATTACTCTTCATTCCAAACCTTTTCTGTAAAGGATTGAGAATGAAGGTGTAATAGGTAAAATCTACAATAGTATCTAGAGTGACCAAAAATTGCTTTACAACTCTAATGTATGTGGGCCAATAAACATTAGTTGTAGGGAAAAATAGGTTTAAAGTTAATTTTTAAAACACTCAGTGGAAAGATTAAGTTACAAAATTAGATGGTAGCCTTGGATCTACAACTTATTAACTCTATAGATGCGTATAACAAGTCGGAGAAGATTCTATACCTTAGGTCTTGAACCCAATTCTGAATTTGTCCTTTCTCCTTGAGTGTACAATAGCAACCTCTAGGAAATCTTCATACTTATGTCTCCTCGAATACTTCCCAAAGAGGCTAGAGATGGTGGGATCTCGATTAGAGGGGAAAGAGAAGGTTTGGGAGCTCTTAAAATAGTTTCTGCAGCCTCTGGCGTATTAAAATGACGAACACCGATTTTTGGACGCAGCTGCCTTATCTTTAGATTCCCAGAACTGACCTTACTTTTAATCAAACGAAGTGACTTCGATCGATTGAACCATGTTCGATCGATCGAACCTATCTTGACTTCAATCGATCGAAACAACTTAGATCGATCGAACCAGTCTTGACAACATCCTCATTTACCTTTCCAAGCATTCTGGCAGAGCTAGGAGTGCGGCCTCATATGTTCTTAATTATTGGCTCTGATTAATTATCATTCCATCGAGTCAATACTCTTAACTAAGGAATCAATAATTAATCAATTATCATTAATGTCACTATAAAATGATTGCTAGACTTGTATAATATGATACGAGTGTCCCTCTACCAAGCAGTATTCGTATCTATCATTGGGATGTATGTTTTAAAATACTATCGACCGAATAGATAGTACATCTTATATTCCTCGAGTATCATTCACTATGCTTGGAATACTAAACATGTCAACAAAAACCTTTGTTGACAAGGCTGGCCAGCTCTCAGTAATCACTCCTAGTGACATTGTCGAGGGAATACTTACTCTTTGTTTGATAGAAAAGGGTAGAATTCCATCTTGACAATATATGTTCGCAACATTGCATACTTGATTTACCCAAGATACCCAGGTGTTGATCTTGCAAGACCTCACTGATTGGTAAGTCCAAGCATACAACTTGCGTCCATAATTGTCTCAGGATTAAGGACTTATATCCCTATACAAGTTTTGAATTCCTATTGATGGTAACAACATTTAGGTGTCAATAGGTATAACTCAGGTCTGTCAATGCACCGTGTGCACTAGCATATTAACCAAGAGCCAAAGACTCCTATGAATGAGATTCATATTCTACCCTGTAGACGTTAATCATGCTATAGTGTACACCTAATAAGTTATCCAGACTTATCATCCACTATGATTTATTTGAAATATCAAGTATTTGTGATTCATATCTCACATATGTAATCACATACACAAATGAATCACATACAATGATGTTTAAGGATTTCAGTCTAATATTCATCTCATAAACTAACATGCATAAATGCATTATGATATTCCATTGTCTAACTAACTGGTTTGTGGGCATATTCCCAATAATAATTTCACAGAATGGAATTTCGGTAGAATCAACAAAGACGGAGGTAATTTCTAATTGGAATAGACCAACCAATGCATCAGAAGTACGAAGTTTCCTCGGATTGGCTAGATACTACAAGAGGTTCATAGAAGGAGTCTCAAGGATTGCATTTCCTCTAACCGGACTAACGATGAAGGATTCAAAGTTTATGTGGAATGAAAAGCATGAATTTGCCTTTCAGTAACTAAAGGAGAGGTTGACCTCAGTGCCAGTGCTAGCTATACCCAAGAGTGGTGAACAGTACACTATCTATAGTGATGCTTCGTATAAGGGATTAGGATGTGTACTTATGCAGAATGGTCAGGTGATCGCATATGAATCCTGACAATTAAAGCCATATAAGTTAAACTACCCTACACATGATCTGGAATTAGCTGCAATTGTCTTTGACCTGTTCTTAGACCACAAAAGCTTGAAATAGTTGTTCTATCAGAAGGAGCTAAACATGAGACAATAATGCTGGATGGAACTACTTAAGGACTACGAATTTAATTTACAATACCACCCCAGCAGGGCAAATGTAGTCACAGATGCTCTAAGTAGAAAACCCCAAAGGATAATTGCCTCACTTTTAATCAAGGAATGGAAAGCCTTAGAAGCTTTAACAGAATTTGATATTCAGACTGCAAGGTCAGGTAATGGATGACCTTTTGGATGTTTTATAGTGCAGCCAAACCTCATTAACCGAATACTCAAAGCTCAAAAGAAGGATAAATGATTAAGGAAATGGTTCGAGAAGGCTTAAGTAAAGGATCTGACCGAATGGAATATTGGATTAGTCAAAGGACTCAGATTTAGGAATAGGTTATATGTGCCCGACACGGATGGTTTGAGGAAAGACATTTTGGATGAAACACATAAGTCAAGGATGACTATAATCCCCAGTGGAACTAAGATATACAAAGACTTAAAGATGAACTTTTGGTGGGAAGGCATGAAGAGAGAGGTCGCCGAGTATGTAGCTAAGTGCCCTACTTGTCAGAAAGTCAAGGCCGAACACCAATGACCTCTAGGGTTAATACTGGCAAGCGGGGGTATTTGTAAAATACAACCACGCTAAAAGAAAAAAATATACTGATTTAGTCTACAATTCCTTTATATATTTGTAATTTGGATTACAATTCAAGCTTTTACATAAAATGATTAAACTATGATAAGTTGCTTTGTTTGAGCTGTTATTGGTGCAGATTATTGTTGTGTTGTGTACAGGAATCAATGACAGATAAAGGATAAAGCTGAATTACAAGCAAAACAAATAACAGATGAAATGTCGAGTTTGAGCGATCGAAGATCCTACAATCGATTGATAGTTCGATCAATCAAAGACAGTTAGAGCGCTCGAAGATTCCAGAAGTGCGATCGATCGAACATGGCTTTTGTCAGAAATAACACGCACGCAGTGAAGACACAGTTTTTAACACTAGCTTTAGGTTTTTATATATATATTAGTTATATTCACATCTAAGAGGATGCCCTACTTGTTTTTCAACAGTTTATAGAGAGTACAGAGTTTTGTTCTTGATTTTTGTAGGTTTTTTTTTCAAGGATTCTCGTTGTTTGGCTTGGGTTTTTCATAAGTTTCAGTAAAGTTCTTCATTCCAGGTTACAAATCATTGTTTTATTTACTGTTTACTTGCGGTTTATCATTGTTTAATCTGTTAGATCATAGTTTTGTACCTTAGTTAGTGTTAAATTATTAGTTTCCATAGATTTCATGCTAAAATCACAACCAAATGCAACTTTAATGAACTTTCACATTAAAAATGAATCTGTGACACTCCAGACCATGTCTGAGTAGCCCCCGTGTTGGAAGATCACGATGAAACATTGTTCTCCAGCCTCTTCCATGCAGTAGTATGAAACATGTACTCGATCGATCGAAGTAGTTCGATCGATCGAGGCAGATGCATAGTCAAGCGATCGAAGACATTTCAATCGCTCGAGAGAGGATGATTTTTGATCGACCGAAAGCGCGTCGATCGATCGAACTATCAGAACTATCAAATTCTTGAGTAGCCCTTTTGCAGTATTCCAAGACTTTTTGGTTTTGAGATTTGTTATCAAACTGTCCCCAAATGCTCAGTTTGTCAAAACAGTTTCATCACTTTAAGTCATAAGGCATTTTTCTTCAATAACTTTTGCAAACCATTTTGAATGCTAAAACCATTCAGAATGCGAGACTCAACTATTGATTTAAACTGCTTTCATGTGTTTCGATTTAACTGTGATGACATAGTCCCGGCCATGAAAGGACAATTGATTCTTATTTTTAGGGAAATACGGAATACTATAGAGAGATACACTCCTTAGAGCTTAAATGTAACTGCATATAAATGGCATGATCGCTGCGGATTCGTGTAATCCCAACATTCCCTTTATATAAAGAAAACTGTTTCTAAAATATTGCTTTCATTAATTAGTTAATCATTAGTTTACCTTAATTGCTCTAGTAGTTATAGTCTGTAGAACTTCGTGTTCTACACTTTACTTTAAATCTTGAATTTTCCTTTACCTTTAGAGTTTAATCTACGTTTTTAGTTTAACACATTTCCTGTGGGATCGACCTAGTCTTACCCAGATTACTACTTGCACGATTACCTACAATTGGGTATAGTACACAAGCGCACACAAGATTTTCAGTGTGTCAAGTTTTTGGCGCCGTTGCCGGGGAAGGCAATAAGCTAATGCTTAGATTACCTCAATTTGTCTTATCTATTTCTGTTTTTTTTCTTTAAGTTCTTTAGAATTAAAATCTCCTTAAGAATCTTTTCCTTTTCATGTCCGATAATTCCATTGAAGGAATTTTTGGAAATCCATTCTACTTAGCCGTTTCCTTAGATTTTATTAATCCCATAGCCATACCTACCAATTCAATGGGTGATAATCAAAGTGAAAATGGTGAGAATGTGGTTGTACCAATTGACGATTTGCTTCGTCCTTTATGCGATCTCATGACACTTGAACACGCACCTACACCTTCTTGTATTCTCATTCTACCACATACAGGTGAATTCCAATTTTGCAACGGAATGATTCAACTCCTTCCAACCTTCCATGGAATGGAGAGCAAGAAGGCATATCTACACGTCAAGGACTTCGAGGATGTTTGTAAAACATTCTCGTAGAATTGCCCTGTAGATGTGACGTGCCTAATGTTATTTCCTTTCACCTTGAAGGATAAAGCAAAAGCATGGCTGCTCACCCTAAAGCCAAATTCAATCTACACCTGGCATGCGATGAACACTGCATTCTTAAAGAAATTCTTTCCACCTCGCATGACCACCAAGTTAAAATGACAAATAAACTCTTATAAACAAAAGAACAATAAAACCTACACCCAAACGTGGGAGCATTTCAAGGATTCGCTTCTCTCATGTCCACATCACGGGTATGAAAAATGGCAAACCATAAGCTACTTTTACGAAGGGTTAAATGGTGAAACTAAAAAGTTGGTCAAAACCATGAGTTCAAGGCCATTTCTTTGCAAAAACACTGAAGAAGCTGAAGCTCACTTCGACTGGCTAGATGAACATGCTCATGAATGGTCCAATTCTGAAGATGTCCAATGCTCACAGATATCCTGGGTAGAAGAGAAAAGTCTGTATCAATTAAAAAGTGAGGATCATCTAATGAACAAATATAAGGAACTAGTTAAGAAAGTTGAAGAGTTAGGAATGAAAGGAGAGAGTTCTAGGCAGGTTTTACCTGAAGAATCATGCGGTACATGCAACATGTTGGGACACACTAGTCAATACTGTCCCAATGTACCGTATTTTCAAGAACAAGCCCCCATGGAAATGAATGCCATGCAAGGGTATAAGGGGGCAGGGAATTCCTATAATAATCATAATTCACAAAATAATAACAATCGATGGAATCACCCCATTTTTTATTAGAAAAACGATGCTGGGACCCAAAATCAATACCAACAACAATAGGCCTACAATAACAATAATCACTATCAAGGGCAATACAATAGGCAGCCCCAGCCATTCAATCAAAATAGATCACACAAATACAACCAAGCTCAACCCTCGAGAAATCAGCAATCAAATGTTTACGTGCCACCTCACAAAAGGGTGCAAGAGGACGATCCACTCTCTAATGTGAATTTAACGCAACAGTTAATTCAAATGATGAGTAAAATGTTCGCAACATTAGAGAGAATGGATGCACGACAAGAGGGGTCGAGTGGAATGTTTCTTGCCCAACCACTTCAAAACCCTAAGGGATTCAACAATGGTCCCAATAATCATGAACAGGCGAAAGCCGTGACTACTCTGAGAAGCGGCAAGATTATAAGGTGCAATAAACCTCTCTCTACTCCCAAGGAGTATGAAGAAGACGTAGTGGTAACTAAAAACAAATCGTCCACTCATGAGGAGGAGCAATTCAATAATAACAAACCATTAGAATTAAATGATGACGCTCGTAAAGAAGTGGAAGAAGTTGAGAGAAGGCCCGAGAAGGAGCCTATCATTGACAAATTACCTAAATGCCCTTTTCCCGCACCTTACCCTTGAAGGCTTAAGAAACCCAAAAATGAGGCAAAAAATCAGGAGTTCTTGGAATTGTTTAAGCAAGTTAAAATCAATCTTCCATTCCTTGATGCAATCAAATAAGTGTCGGCTTACACTAAGTACCTTAAAGACTTATACATAGTCAAGAGGAGGCAAAGTGTGAAGAAACATGCTTATGTTGCTTGCCAATCAAGTGCAATCATCCAAAATGAATTACCTCTGAAACTCAAAGACCCCGGTACCCCAATTATCTCATGTCAAATTGGGAATCAAAGAATAGACAACACCCTCCTTGATTTAGGAGCTAGCGTAAACCTATTGCCATACTCAGTTTATCAACAACTAGGGTTGGGTGAACACAAACCTACCCGAGTTGCGTTACAACTGGCAGACAGGTCAGTCAAAAACCCTAGAGGAATACTGGAGGACTTCTAGTGCAGATAGATTCATTTGTCTTCCCGGTAAATTTTGTGATCTTGGACACTGAACCTGTGTCTAATCTATGTTCACAAATCCTGGTAATATTTGGACGTCCATTCCTCAACACCATAGATGCCACAATCAAAATAAGAAGTGGTATTATGACCATCGTATTCAGGAACATGACTTTAAATGTCAAGATCTTTTCAAATCCCCGACTTGAAGAATACAAGGATGAGGAAGAAATCAACTATATCGAAACGGTCATTGAAGATGAGACCGACTTCGTTGATTATAAAGACCCTTTGGAGGTAGTAGTGTCACAATTCGACACTATCTACAAACCTAACGATTCTACTCCATTGGAAACTGCTTTAAATCAAACCTGCCTCATGAAGGAAATGAAAGAGGAGGATAGAGCTGAACACATGTGGGTAATCCCATATGAACCCGTACCTCCAAAAACAAAATTAGTTATGCCCTCCAATTTTCAATTTCCCGATTTATAATCAAAGGAACTTACAGAAGAGCTCAAATATGCTTTCCCAGGGACTGAAAAAACTTACCCTGTTATAATTTCATCCACTCAAAGTCTGGAACAAGAGGGAAAATTAATCCAAATGCTGGAACAACATAAAGGAGCATTGGGATGGACTATTGCCGATCTCAAAGGCATAAGCCCGTCCGTGTGCACTCATAAAATATATCTGGAGGAAGACGCTAAACCTTTGTGACAAATGCAAAGGCGTCTAAATCCCAATATGCAAGAAGTAGTCAAAAAGGAAGTCCTAAAACTTCTTGATGTTGGGATCATATATCATATTTCTGATAGCCCTTGGGTTAGTCCAACCCAAGTAGTGCCCAAAAAGGTCCGCATAACGGTTATTCGTAATAAAGATAGCGAATTGGTACCGACACGCATCCCCACTGGATGGCGGATGTGTATTGATTACTAAAAATTAAATACTGTAGCCCGGAAAGACCACTTTCCATTACCATTTATGGATCAAATGCTAGAACGAGTGGTGGGTCATAAATATTATTGCTTTATGGACAGATATAGTGACTATAATCAAATTGAAATTGCTCCTGAAGAACAGGAGAAAACAACTTTCATGTGTCCCTTCAGTACATTTTCCTATCGTCGTATGCCTTTTGGCTTATGCAATGCACCTACTATTTTTCAGCGATGCATGTTGAGCATATTCAGTGATATGGTCGAACAAATACTTGAGGTCTTTATGGACGTTTTTTCGGTGTTCGGCCATAGTTTTGAAAATTTCTTAGACAATCTGGAACATGTGCTAACACGATGCGAGGACAAACATCTAGTAGTAAACTGGGAAAAGTGTCACTTCATGCTGACTAAGGGAATTGTCCTTGACCACATAATTTCCAATAAAGGTATCCAAGTTTGTAAAGCGAAAATTTTAGTGTCAAAGACATTTGTTCCCCGTACAGTCAAAGACATTTGTTCTTTCCTGGGACACGCGGGATTCTATCATCGCTTTATCCAAAATTTTAGTGCAATTTCCCGACCACTGTGTCAATTCTTAGTCAAAGACATACCATTCGAGTGGTCAAAAAATTGTGAAACATCTTTTGACGCACTAAAGGAACACCTTACCTCCGCACCGATAATACAGGCACTCGACTGGAGTTTGCCTTTTGAACTAATGTGCAATGATAGTGACTATGCCATTGGTGTAGTCCTAGGATAAAGGAAGGATAATAAGCCCTATGTAATCTATTATTCTAGTCGAACACTTAACAAAGCTCAAATGAATTATACAACTACCAAAAAAGAGCTACTGGCAATAGTCTTCGCTCTAGATAAGTTTAGGTCATATCTCAAGTACCTGTTATCTAAGAAGGACGTGAAACAAAGGCTTATCCGTTGGATACTCCTATGCCAAGAATTCAATAACACAATCAAGGATAAAAAGGGAGTAGAGAATGTGGTCGCTGACCATTTGTCTCGGTTAACATTTACTAACAACACTGAACCCATACCAATTAAGGATGAATTCCCAGATGATCGAGCAACTGATGGCTGTTTCGAGTTTGCCTTGGTATGCGGATATAATAAATTATCTCGTCACGGGAGAAACCCCGATTCATTGGTCAAATCAAGATAGTAAACGGTTCCTCTCATTCGCACGTCATTTTTTTTTATGACCCGTACTTATTCAAGTATTGTGCTGATCAGGTCATCAGACATTGCATTCCAAATGAGGATATAACTGTGATTTTGGCATCTTGCCATTCTAAAGCCTGTGGAGGCCATTTTTCTTCGCAAAAGACCGCACAAAAAATCCTACATAGCGGTTTCTACTGGCCCACTGTGTTTAAGGATGCTCATTCTTTTTGTAAATCATGCCAATGCTGTCAAAAGCTAGGTACAATTTCAAAAAGGAACTCTATGCCCTTAACTCCTAATATCACAATTAAAATATTCGATTGTTGGGGCATAGACTTTATGGGGTAAACCATAGGATCGCTCTAGCCTACCACCCACAAACTAACGGGCATGCAGAGTTAGCTAACCGAGAAATCAAGCATATACTCGAAAAGACGGTTAGTTTCCACAGAAAAGATTGGGCTTACAAACTGACTGATGCTCTATGGGAGTACCATACTGCCTATAAGACAAACTTGGGGATGTTCCCATACAGGTTAGTGTACGGCAAGGCATGTCACCTTCCTATCGAGATCGAGTACAAAGCATATTCGGCGATATGCTCATTGAACTTCGACATTAAAGAGGGAGGTCATCTACAAAAACTCCAGTTAGCTGAACTGGAAGAAATACGTCGAGATGCATACAGTAATGCAAAATTACATATGAAAAGGCTGAAAGCTCGCAACGATAGAACAATTTTTCAAAAATCATTTGAGTCGGGGCAGAAAGTCTTGCTGTACGACTCTTGCCTTCACCTATTCCCTGGAAAACTCCGTTCTCGATGGATAGGACCATTCATAGTCAAATCTGTCCTTCCACATGGGACAGTGGAACTCATAAATCCCAAGAATGAAGATTGTTTCAAGGTTAATGGCCAAAGTTTAAAACCGTCCTTGGAGAACTTCCAACCAAAAGCAAAGCACATCGAGCTAGATGAGTTCAACTATTCCTCCACCTACACCCTAAATTGTGTTTACACGTTGTTGTTGTATACCTTTAATTTTACTGCACTTTATTTTGTTTCATTTATTTCTATCTCCTTTTGAGTGTGACTTCAATTTTAATATGATATTCCATTCTATCTCTCATCTACAGGCTATTAAAAATATGAGGGATGATGACGTCCATTCAATCGGGTCATGGGCTGATTCAGAATATCCTAATCCTCCATGGACAACTAAGGAGATTACATTTTCCTTGTCTCCTTATCAAGGGCCAGGAGCAGATGATGTCATTGACTTAACCCAAGGTACATCCCTTATGATCCTGCACTCCTCCACATTAATCCCTTCGCGCATATGGACTTCCCTGAAGAGGAAGGCAAACCAGAGGGGTATTTTGTTGGGGAAGTTGATAATGCCCTCTTGGAACAATGGGAGAACGATTTGATGTGGGAACCATGGGAGGAAGACAATTTACAGGATGTGGTGCCTGAATCCCTCAATGTTGTCTTCACTTTTGTTGATGACTTCCTTGTCATTGAATTCGTTCCGTACATTTATGTGCACATGAGTTACTTGTTGTTCCGACTGCAATGCCCTCTACCTGCTAGTGTACATGGCTATATCATGCCAGTAGTGAGGTAAATTCCTTGTCACATTTCATTTTCTTTTTGTCTTTTTGTGTTTATTCCTTTCTATTAGTTCTTTCGCTTGTTTTACTTAATTTCTTCCTTTTTGGTGTTCTTATTGTTTTTCCTTTGTCAGGATTTTTATTATGAATCAAATGTTACCGCCGTTTTTCCTTTTGTATCAACTATTCCATGGATTTGGACCTACATCAGGTCCCCGAGTACTCCGCCATAAGAGGAAAGTCCGTTGCGGTATTACATGCCATTATCTTTGTCTCTATCCGGATCACCTCTTGCCTGTGTAATCAATTCCATAGAGATTTCAGACTCACTCGATGATGTCCTTGCTGCTTTTCAACTGTTCTGGGAAAGGGAATCATCAAGTTTGGAATCCCCACTCGAAGATGTGGCGGAGAAAAAAGCAAATACGGAAGATGAAATATTCATGTTTGAAAATTAGTGTTCCACTTCAACTGCGATTTGTCATTTGGTCTTTCTTTTATCATTTGAAGTGTAATGTTGGACAAAGGATTGTCAATTTTGCTTTTAATTTTTTAGTTTTTCTTTATTAATAAAGTCTTAAGTACCATGGTTGCGAGCAACAATTTTACAAAAGTGGATGCTATTACAAAGTTAAATCTATAAATTTGCAATTTGATATTACCTTGTTGATGGTGATCTTTTTCTGGCTTGTATGTCCCGTAATTAAACAACTTTTATGCTATTATGTATGCCCAGATCAATTTTTGTTAGTTGGGGGTATACAGTTGTTCTATACAAAGATTTTTGGTATTTTTCTTGTTCGATCAATCAAAAAAACCTCGATCGATCGAACATGTCCAATCCTCAAGCGCTTGAATAATTTTCGATCGATCGATCGAACATTAGATCGATCGAGCCTGTTCGATCGAGCCTCGTCAGTTTCTCTCCCTCACTCTCAATCGCTTGAGCTCAAAGAAACTCGGGGCGATTTCCACCCCTAACTAATCACACACATAAGTTGGAGACGCCAAGCATCCCCAAGGACATCATCATCACCCTCATTTTTCTCCTGCGCTGATACCGAGGTAAGGTCCCCAGAATCCCCTCCTATTCATTTTCATTCAAATTCTTGTGGGGGTGCTCCCCATTGGTCCTAAGACCTAATTATAACCTTAGAATCCTTAGGTTTGTGTTTCTATTGTTTCCTTTTTTCTCTACAAAATCTCGCTGTGCTCGATCGATTGAGCTGGTTTCGAGCAATCGAAGGTAGCTATATTTTGATCGATCAAGCCAGTTTCGAACGATCAAAGGCAGCAAGTTTTCGAGCGATCGAGACTGTTCGATCGATCGATCGTCGTGATGCAGTGGTATTTTCTTCTTATCTCTTTAGTTTCCTATTATAATTAGTTCTTTTTCCATTTCAGGGTTTCAGCTATGAATCCTATCACGGGGTACCACAAGTGCAAGACCCTAGACCTCGCTATACCTTACTCAGTACTAGATAATGGGCTCAAAAACAAGGAGGAACGAGTTTGGTACACCTGATACTTCCAGGCATGGAAGGTGATGATGGAGCGCCCACTTGAGGCTGTGTGGCTTTCTACCCCATGGTTTCTTGCACGGATCTGTGCTATTCCTTGATGAATTGAGATGTTAACGCAGTTTAAGAGAGTCAACATCAATTGAGTGCGGGAGGCGTGTGAGACTATGATTAAGGATCCTGCGGCTCCGTTCACATATCGATCATTCTTCTGGGGTCGCGAGATCATTTTCATCCCAGCTACCGTGGCCACTGCTTGGGGTGTACCAGAGATGCCCGACCACTACTACCTGCACATACCTGGTAGACCCGAGACTCTACCCTCTGTCATTATCCAGGAGATTACTGGCAGTGCGATTCAGATCTGGAATGGCATTTCCCTGATTGAGGACCATTTTCTAACCGAGCAGTATCATCTCCTCCACCTGGCACTCGCCAATTGCATATTAATGACTTCTTACCACAAAAAGGTGGCGCCATGGTATGCTCAAGTTCTGTATGCCATTGGGACAGGGCGGCGTGTCTACCTTCCCTGACTCTATATCAACTTCGTTGTCCACCCCACGTTGTACATTATCGCCAAGCGCCATCTGAAGGGTGCTTGGCCCATCCATTGGGTGATTGAGTAGGCTGGATAGCTCCAATTGGCCACTGACATGATTTCTCAGGCCTCGAGTCAGTTTGGAGAGACAGTAGCACGCTGTTTAGATGCGCAGAAAAGAGAAAGCTAAAAGGAAAGGCAAAGGTAGGAGCAAAGAGGAAGAGAGGGGGAGGCACCGACATAGAGGGTGCAGCTTCTGGGACGCCTACCGAGGATGAGGAGCTAAATTCAGATGATGAGGAGCTCGTTGCTGCCGTGTAGCAGTTTAAGCTAAGACAACGGTCTCAAGCTCAAGCCCTGGGAGAGTCATCTTCCGTATTCCTCCAGACTCTCCACTCATTGCTTATTGAGGAGAGGAAGGCGTGGATCCGACTCGAGGGCAAGATGGATCAGATGACGACTTTACTCGTGGCGATTCTGATACAGATTGGGGTAGAACAGTCTGTTCATACAGCTTTACACCCACCTTCTGCCCCTTCTGCTCCACCTACCACTGATCCATCTACTTCTGCTCCAACTGCTCCATCTACATACACTGCTCCTCCTTCTACTTCTATTACTCCACCTCCACTGCCTACTAATCCCAATGGCCCATCATCATCAGCTACACCACCTCTAGTTGTGGCTGACCCATCATTGTCTACATCAGCTATCCTGACAGTGAGTAACCCGGTGACGGTTCCTACTGCTGCTGAGGGTGGAGGTGAGGATGATCCTGCCACACCAATCATGATTCTATCTGATATTGGGGATGAGTAGGTTATGTCTTTTGAGAGGGAGAGTTTTATTATATTTTGTTTATTACTGTTTCTCTCTCTTCTCTTTTATTTTCTTTTGGGTTATTTGGTTATGATGGGACTGATAGATCTTTTGAACATTTTTATCACTGTTCTGTACTTATATTGTTATATCTTTCCGGTGATTGGGTGTTTATCTTACATATGATTATTGCTTTATCAGTACCTATTATTTCATTTGATCTTGGCTGTTTGGAGTTTGTATGTCTTTACAGATTGCTATGCTTATGGTGTTTGCTTGGTGTTATTAGGTGACATCTCTCTGATTATTTTGAAAATCAACTTCTGAGAACATCGCAATTTTCAGTTGGCGGTGCGATATTGATATAGATAGATAATCACCTGCACATAATACCTGCCTGCACATGTTTTTACTTAGCAATCTGGATAACTTTATTACACATATCATACAATCTAGAAATTTTTTTTTAAAATAAATAAATTTCTTAACTTTATTGGTAGAACTTTGAATATTCACTTCTATTTAGCTGTTATCAAGCAATGATACATTCATGTTAATCTCATCCTTTTTGGATTAAGTGCACGCATTTCTCTAGTTCTACTAGGATGATTGCATTTGTTGACATTTCATGTATCCAATATACATTTGCACTAGTTGGTAGTTATGTTGAAAACCTAAAAATGAGTTAATATGACTATTGTGCTAAAAGAACAAGTAGTAGAAACTATTTAACCCTTAGTGAGTTTTTGATCTAATCTTTATTTCTGAGGGAATTTTCACATGAATTTGAATTGTTTTTCTTACATAAACATATTAAATTCATTGAATAGTCTGTAATTCTTCATTTTGACTACTTATTCGAGGAGAACATTTAGGATTTACCAAATAAACTCAATGAACACTGAAGTACTAAAATTAAAAAATTAAGAAAATGATTTAAGCCATCGTTATCCATTCTTTAACCTTTTCATCTACTTGTATCAACATTCCAGAATCTGCATTGTTCTCAACCCCACACCTAGTAAATACTGCCAAGTCTATTATGAAAATCTATATCCCTAATCTTATACTTGGACCTCAATAAAATTGCACATCTAACGTGATTAAGTTGTTGAAGTATGTGACGAGGAGGGAGTAAATGTGGGAGGGACCACATAAAGGAGAAAAGGAAAGAAGGAGTCCAAGTTAAAAAAAACATATATGAGAATAGAGGACGGTTGGAATGAAGTAAAAAAACCGAAAAGTCAAATTCTTAATGATTTTTAACTTAGTTTGAATATGAATGTGTAATTTGAGTTATCCACGGTATTTCGCTCTTCTAGTGAGTCGTATCCTTTTCATGAGACTATACACTCTAAATGTTTGTCCTTTATTGAGTTAGGTGTGAGAGCACTAGTAACCAAAAATTTAATTCTTAATAAAGCTTTCACATCATATGCGATCATTATTAAACCAGTTTCTGTGAGATGTTCATTTTTGAGCGTAAACCCATGTGAGAATTGAGTTGAAACTACAAGTTCTGAGAGAATAATAGTCTAAACAACTCTGAACAAGGTTGGATGCATAGATGTTAACTTCACACACACACAGATACATAATTGTGATGCATATGTTATGTCTATCTTGGTGGCATGAGGAGTATATGAGTTTCTTTCATGGTTTGCTTGAGGTTAATAAATTTTTGTGGAGCTAAGTTAACAGTTGAAGGGAAGTGAGTGTTTAAAAGTTTTTCTATGTCTTTTTTATTTTAAAATTGAGAATTTTGTGGGTATTTTCACTATAAACCCTCACGAGAGAACAATCGTGATTCTTGCAAAAGTGAGTTCGGTAGTTTCTCTTTCTATTTTAGCTTAGTTTGCTTTAGTTTAATGCATTTTATTTTAGTCGTTGTAGTATTAGTTTAGCATGTTTTATTTTCGCTATATTGCTAGGGACTAGCAATTCGCTAGTTGGGGGTTGTGACAAGTGGGGGTATTTGTAAAATACAACCACGCTAAAAGAAGAAAATACATTGATTTAGTCTACAACTCCTTTATATATTTGTAATTTGGATTACAATGCCAACTTTTACATAAAATGATTAAACTATGATAAGTTGCGTTGTTTGAGCTGTTATTGGTGCAGATTGCTGTTGTGCTGTGTGCAGTAATCAATGATAGATAAAGGATAAAGCTGAATTACAAGCAAAATAAATAAAAGATGAAATGTCGAGTTCGAGCGATCGAAGATCCTTCAATCGATCGAGAGTTCGATCGATTAAAGATAGTTAGAGCGCTCGAAGATTCCAGAAGTGCAATCGATCGAGATAGGTTCAATCGATCGAACATGGCTTTTATCAGAACTTACGCGCACGCAGTGGAGACATAGTTTTTAACCTTAGCTTTAGGTTTTTCTATATATATTAGTTATATTCATGTCCAAGAGAACAGCCCACTTATTTTTCAACAGTTTATAGAGAGTAGAGAGTTTTGTTCTTGATTTTTTGTAGGTTTTTTTTTCAAGGATTATTGTTGTATGGCTTGGGTTTTTCATAAGTTTCAGTAAAGTTCTTCATTCCAGGTTACATATCATTGTTTTATTTACTGTTTACTTGCGATTTATCGTTGTTTAATCTGTTAGATCATAGTTTTGTACGTTAGTTAGTGTTAAATTATTAGTTTCCATAGATTCCATGCTAAAATCACAATCAAACGCAACTTTAATGAACCTTCACATTAAAAATGAATCTGTGACACTCCAGACCATGTCTGAGTAGTCCCCAGGTTGGGAGATCATGATGAAACAGTGATCTCCAGCCTCTGCCATGCAGCAGTATAAAACCTGTACTCAATCGATCAAAGTAGTTCGATCGATTGAAGCAGACGCATAGTCAAGCGATCGAAGACATTTCGATCGCTCGAGAGAGGATGATTTTCGATCGATCGATCGAAAGCGCGTCGATTGATCTATCGAACTATCAGATTCTTGAGTAGTCCTTTTGCAGTATTCCAAGACTTTTTGCTTTTGAGAATTGTTATCAAACTGTCCCCAAATGCTCAGTTTGTCAAAACAGTTTCATCACTTTAAGCCTTAAGGCATTTTTCTTCTATAACTTTTGCAAACTATTTTGAATGCTAACACCATTCAGAATGAGAGACTCAACTATTGATTTAAATTGCTTTCATGTGTTTCGATTTAACTGTGATGACATAGTCTCGGCCATAAAAGGACTAATGATTCTTATTTTTAGGGAAATAAGGAATACTGTAGAGAGATACACTCCTTAGAGCTTAAATGTAACTGCATGGTAGATGACATGATCGCTGTGGATTCGTGTCATCCCAACATTCCCTTTATATAAAGAAAACCGTTTCTAAAATATTGCTTTCGTTAATTAGTTCATCATTAGTTTACCTTAATTGCTCTAGTAGTTATAGTCTGTAAAACTTCGTGTTCTACACTTTACTTTAAATCTTGAATTTTCCTTTACCTTTAGAGTTTAATCTAAGTTTTTAGTTTAACACCTTCCTTGTGGGATCGACCTGGTCTTAACCAGATTACTACTTGCACGATTACCTACACTTGGGTATAGCACACAAGCGCACACAAGATTTTCAGTGTGTCAACTACAACCGATACCGATCCTAGAATGGAAATGGGAGCATATCACCATGGATTTTATTGTGGGATTGTCGAGATCTCAGCAGAACCATGACGTTATTTGGGTAGTTATTGATCGACTAACCAAATTCGCCCATTTTATTAGTAACAATATGACCTCTCCTATCGAGCAGATGAGTCGACTATACTTTCAATAGGTTGTGTGATTACATGGAGTACTAGTGTCAATCGTATCAGACCGAGATTCGAGGTTCACCATAAACTGAAGTTAAGCATTAGGAACGTCTCTGAAGTTAAGTTCCACATTTCATCCATAAACTGACGGACAAATAGAAAGGACAAACCAAGTAATGGAGGACATGCTCCAGGCATGTGTAATATATTTTGAAAGTTCATGGGAAACTCATTTACCGTTGATAGAGTTTGCTTACAACAATAGTTATCACTCGAGCATAGGGATGGCACTGTTTGAAGCACTATACGAAAGATTGTGCCGATCACCTTTCTATTGGGCTGAAGTTGGGGATAGCAAACTATTGGGACTAGACTTATTTCAAGAAACCAATTAAGGAATCAATATAGTGAAGGAAAGGATGAAAGAAGCGCAAAGCATATATAAGAGCTATGCGGACCAACGGCATCGAGATCTAGAATATTAAGTTGCAGATCATGTGTATTTGAAAGTGTCCCCGATTCGTGGCATTATAAGGTTTGGATAGAAGAGGGGAAAGCTATCTCCGCGCTACATTGGATAATTTAAAATTTTGGAACGTGTGGGTAAAGTTGCCTACAAATTAGCATTATCGCCAAAGATGTTGGGAGTTCAAAATGTATTCCATGTGAGCATGCTAAGGAAATGTCTTCACAACCCAGCACACGGGATTGATTTCAAAGATATTGAGGTGAACGACAATGCTACATTTGTCGAATGACTTGTAAGGATTATGGATCATGGAATCAAGAGGCTAAGGAACAAAGCGATTTCGCTGGTAAAGGTTCAATTAAAGCATCATGATGAAGGAGAAGCTTCTTGGGAACTAGAATCGTAGATGTAAGGGAAATTTTCATTTCAGTTTAGTACTAGTTAGTTTTGATTTCGAGGATGAAATCTTGTAATATATGGTAGAAGATGTAATACCTTCAATTTTTCCTTTACTTATGATAATATTAGTTTTCGCGATTTTTGCATTTCACCAGTTTTTACATTATTTTACTTATGAGACTATATCAATATGATGATATTACTAATTAGATTGTAAGCACTGCACTGGCTCGACCGTAATAAGACTTAGCTTAGTCTCGTACCCGTACCCCAATGTTAGAAATAATACATGTTTGTACGTAAATCGAGACTAATATATATAACGGGGACTTATGCACACAAATCAATAAAGTGGCACAAAAACCCAAGAAGGGCCCCACATGGCCGGCTACTTGGTGGCACATGTAAATCCCCTTGTAACACTTGTCCACCCCAAGGACACTTGTCCATGCAATGCACACTTGTTCATGCATGTTTACATAAGCACATGTAAGGTGACACCTAGCACATATAAGGCTCTATATAAACATGCATGTCTTCATCCATTACACTCTTTTTAACACTTACAATCTACATTCATAGAGAGATCTAGGAGATTTAGAGTCCATGGAAAGTTAGAAGAAGAAGGAGATTCCATTATTGAAGTAGAATTTCAAGCTTCCATAAGCTCAATTCCAACATCCAAGCTTAATTCCAATCTTTGGTGAGTTTACTAACTCACTTTAGAACATATATAGTATGTAGTAATGTTTATTAAGTACTTGATATTGTTATTTTGAGGTTTCCATGCCATGCAAGGCAAATCATCAAATCTGGGAAGCAGAAACTTCCAGCATAATGTAGTTTAGTAAAATGAACATTTTGAGCATCTCAAATATCTGAATGAGGCCAAGTTTTTTGCGAAGAAAGATAACTCATTTATCCACAAATAACTCTTCTATAGCTTAGTGTAAAATTTACTCCTTCATAGATGAAACGCACGTACAACACAGTACTATAAATCTGGGAAACAGAAACTTCCAACAGAATGTAGTTTAGTAAAATGAATGTTTTTAGCAGTTCAAAAATTTGAATGAGGCTAGGTTTTTTATGATGAAAGCTAACTCATTTATCTACAAATAACTCTTCAATATCTTGGTCTAAAAATCAATCCTTCATAGGTGAAATGCATGTACAATGGAAACAGGAACTTCCAACAGAATGTAGTTTAGTAAAATAAACGTTTTGAGCAGCTCAAATATGTAATTGTAGCTAGATTTTTTTTGTACATGAAGATAATCCAATTACCTATAATGTTCTAGTTTTGATTTGATTTACAAAGCAATTTATCATGCCCAAATAAATCATCTCAATTCAGTTAACACAGTGAAATTAATTTCTGGTAGATTGTACAGCTACTTGTATGATGTGTTTATTGATGATGCTTATTTTTTAGTACCTATGTCATTATGAATATCTTGTGCTATGGTTGTGCTATTGCATAGGTTAGTATATTAAGGGTTTCATCTATAAGTTTATTGGTATCAAATCCATGTTATAGATACATGAGCTACATTCTATGTTTTCTGTTGTTATGAACTTAGTGTAATGACCATTGAAAGTTTATACCCAAGCTTTAAGTATGTTGTACGGCATGATTATCACGTAGATAGTGATTGGGTAAGTTTCCATCGTAAGTATTGCTGGTTAGTCGTGTCCTTTTGTACTACTACGGATATGAGCATGTACGCAAGTTTGTGTAAGGGTGGAGCTTAGGGAAATGTGCTATGAGATTAGAATGATTGTAAGAGTAACGATGGTGATCACATATGGAAGTTGTCTTAGGAGCCTAAACTTAAAATAAGTGACGTGAGTATCAACTTTGTAATGTCAGGAGCAGCTTATGTTGAGATTAAGTGTTGGGTAGCTAAACCAGGCCGCCGAGGCTGAAATGGTGTATGAAGGATATAGTTGTCAGTTTAGTGGCCACGTAAGGCCTAGTATAATGACGTACTAGTCTGGTGGGTCGACAGTCCGTGTCAGACTCAACACTATGAGTGGGACTTTGTGTCAAACCCAATATAGTTATGTTAGGACTCTGTGTCAGGCTAGTTATTAGGTAAAGCTGGGACTCCGTGTCAGGCTAGTCATTGGGTAAAGTTGGGACTCCGTGTCAGACTAGTTGTTGGGTAAAGCTTCGACTCCATGTTAGGCTTGTCATAGGGTAAAGTTGGGTCTTTGTGTTAGGCTAGTTATTGGGTAAAGCAGGGACTCTATGTCAGGCTAGTTATTAGGTAAAGCCGGGACTCCGTGTCAGGCTTAGCACTTTGGTTCTTCATGACGAGGTGAGTTGAACACTTTGGTTCTTCGTGATGAGGTGAGGTGAACACTTCGGTTCTTCGTGACGAGGTGAGTTGAACACTTCAGTTCTTCATGATGAGGTAAGGTGAACACTTTGGTTCTTCGTGACTAGGTGAGTTAAATACTTCGTTTCCTTGTGAGGAGAGGTGAACACTTCGGTTCTTCGTGACGAGGTGAGTTGAACACTTTTGTTCTTCATGACGAGGTGAGGTGAACACTTTGGTTCTTCGTAACGAGGTGAGTTGAACACTTCAGTTCTTTGTGACGAGGTGAGTTAAACACTTCAGTTCTTCATGACAAGGTAAGTTGAACACTTTGGTTCTTCGTGACGAAGTGAAGATTAAGTTGAACATTTTGATTCTTCATGACAAAGTGAAGATTGAGCTGAACACTTCGGTTCTTCGTGATAAAGTGAAGATTGAATGGAAAACTTTGATTCTCTGTGACAAAGTGAAGATTGAGTTGAATACCTCGATTCTCCGTGACGAAGTGAAGTTTTGTGCAATGCAAATAGACTCTTTGTTATTGATCAGCAAGTGTTAGGAATTCTATGTCATGCTCTCATAGTAGATTGTGGTAGTGTTATTAGTCACATTGATCGTATACTTCTCGAATACCTGTGTAGGCACGTTAGGGGTTATAGATCGATGGTGAGAACGACGGAGAACTTTAAAAGACGTAATGAAAGAAATAGACGCATCTTGTAAGTTTGTAGCTATATAAGTTCTATTTGATTTAGTCCTCTCACTCGGCTTTCATAAGCTGACGACGTTCATGTCGCTGGACATTCACATGTCCAGCTTATCCAGGTAATGAGTACACGGATAATGATGCTACGCAAGAGGAGGACGTGGATGAAGAGTACACCGAAGATGGTTATGAATATGCTAGTTAGAGAGAATACTAGTGGCTGTCTTTTGTAAATGTTTTTGGTTATAATCTCTATCAGAAGACTTATCATATCTTTTGTAATAGTTTTGTATAGCTCTAGAGCCATAAGACTCTAATGTATCTACAATGATGTAATAGTTAACTAATACTGTGACCTCTTACTATAATATATCCATCTAAGCACATATTGGTTTTATCCTTTTGGTCATGTTGTTTATTTTTAGTATTTGGTCATGTACAATTCGGGAGTGCAACCAGTCATGTGCCTCAGGGTCCAATATGGAAATTTTAAAATTTTCCCTATTTTGGCTACGCCGGGGCATGACATTCTACCACCTATTACAGAATTTCACCCTCGAAATCAGAACTAGCTAGTACTAAACAGAAATTCATATATCTGATTCTATCTCCCAAAAAGGATCTCCTTCGTCATGATGTTTCCAGTATACCTTTACCAGTGGAATCTCTTTGTTCATAACTTCTTGATTCCACGATCCATAATTCTTGAAGGTCCTTCGACGAATGTAGCATTGTCGTTTACTTCGATATCTTCGTAAACAATTTCGTGCGCTGGGTCGCAAAGACATTTCCTCAGCTTACTCACATGGAAAAGATTATGGACTCTCGACATCTTTGGTAGTAACGCCAATCTATAGGCGACTTCCCCACGCGTTCCAGAATTTCAAATAGTCCGATGTAGCACAGTGATAGCTTTTCCCTCTTTTGTCCAAACATTACAATGCCTCTTACTGGGGAAACTTTCTAATACACATGATCTCCAATTTCGAATTCCATATCTCGATGTTGTTTGTCCACATAACTTCTTGTATCTGCTTTGCACTACTTTTATCCGTCAGTCTGTGAATGAAATGCGAAACTCAACGTCACAGACGTTCCCATTGCTTTCTGAAGACTCTCCCAAAATCCAGCAGTGAATATCGAATTTTATTATGATACGACTGATATCAGTACCTCATGTAATCACATAACATGTTGCAAGTATAGTCGACTCATCTTCTTGACAGAATAGGTCATGTTGTATGCAATAAAATGGGTTGATTTGGTCAGTCGATCAACAACTACCCAAATAGCGTCATGGTTCTGATGAGATCTTGGCAATCCCACAACAAATTCCATGGTGATATGATCCCATTTCCATTTTGGGATCAGTAGCAGTTATAGTAATCCTGGAGGTCGTTGGTGTTCTTTCTTGACTTGCTGACAAGTAGGGCACTTGGCTACATATTCAACGACCTCCCTCTTCATGCCTTCCCACCAGAAGTTCCTCTTTATGTCTTTGTACATCTTAGTTCTAGTGTGGTGTATGGTCATCCTTGACCTATGTGCTTCATCCAGAATGTCTTTCCTCAAACCATCCGTGTCGAGTACACATAACCTGCCCCTACATCTAAGTCCTTCGTCTAATCCAATATTCCATTCGGTCGGATCCCTTGCTTTGGTCTTCTCAAACCATTTCCTTAATCCTTCATCCTTCATTTGAGCTTCGAGTATTTGGTTATTGAGGTTGGCTGCACTATAAGACATCAAAAAGTCATCCTTCACCTTGCCTTGTAGTCTGAATGTCAAATTTTGTTAAAGCTTTTAAACCTTTCCATTCCTTGATTAAAAGTGAGGCGATTAACCTTCGGGGTTTACTGCTTAGAGCATCTGCGACTACATTTACTTTAACAGGGTGGTACTACAAGTTAAAGTCGTAATACTTAAGTAGCTCCATCGAGCGTCGTTGTCTCATGTTTAGTTCCTTTTGAGAGAACAGGTATTTCAAGCTTTTGTGATCCGAAAACAAGTCGAACTTCTCTCTGTAGAGACAGTGCCTCCAAAATTTAGACGCAAAGACAATTGCAGCCAATTCTATATCGTGTAAAGGGTAGTTCAACTCATGTGGCTTGAATTGTCTGAATCCATATGCAATCACCTGACCATTCTGCATAAGTACACATCATCATCCTTGATACGAAGCATCACTATAGATAGTGTATTGTTCACCACTCTTGGGTATGGCTAGCACTGGTGCTGAGGTTAACCTCTCATTTAGTTCCTGAAAGGCGCGTTTGTGCTTGTCCTTCTATTCAAACTTTGAATCCTTCTTCGTTAGTCCGTATAGAGGAGATGCAATCCTTGAGAATCCTTCCATGAACCTCCTATAGTATCCAGCCAATCTGAGGAAATTTTGTACTCTGATGCGTTGGTCGTTCTATTCTAATTAGAAACTTCGTCTATCTTGGTTGATTCTACCGAAATCCCATTTTGTGAAAATACAAGCCGCAAAAACTTAACTTCTTTTAGCCAATACTCACACTTATTGAACTTGGGATAGAGACGATTTTCTCTAAGTGTCTAAAGTGGAATCTGTATATATTTCTCGTGTTCTTCTTCATTCTTTGAATATATGAGGATGTCGTCGATAAACACGATAATGAATTTATCTAAGAAGGGCCTGAACACGCGATTCATCAAATCCATGAATACAGTCGGGGCATCAGTTAATCCGAAAGGCATAACTATTGACTTATAGTGCCCATATCTGGTTCTGAAAGGCATTTTTGGTATATCCTCCAATCTAACAAGTAACTAGTGGTAACTGGATCGTAAATCGATCTTCGAAAAGGTTGTCGCTCCTTGGAGTTGGTAGAATAAGTCGTCTATCCTGGGAAGTGGGTACTTGTTCTTGATAGTAACCTTATTCAATTCTCTATAGTCGATATAGAGTCGAAGATTTCCATCTTTCTAAAAAATAGAACCAGGGCTCCCCAAGGTGACGTACTCGGTCAATTTTGAGTTTGTAGCTTCCATAGCGGCTAAGCGACTTATAAGAAAGGTGTCAATAATGGGGTTGCATTGGAAACTGAAGGGTGTACTCCTAGGTACAAAAAATGTGATCGACTTACTAGCACAGTCTAACTCTGCATAACACTTAGTGATCGAGCCAATCAATTCCTAGGTCCACATCAAACTCTTTCATAGTAAGAAAAATTAAGTCTACGGGTAGGTTCCTATCCTCTAATGTCAAAATGTAGTCCTTGCACACTTTTCCTAACTTTATGGTCACTCCCAAGGGTGATCCCACATTCGGAGCTACGTCGAGTGCTTGGGGCACTAAACCCAATCATCATACAATCTTGAAGGCAACAAATGAATTTGTAGCACCAGTATCAAAAGTACTTTAACTTGACTTGCATATAATGAGAGTTTAACTTCCAAGTTCTACTGTTCCTTTTCATCATAGCCGACCACCTTGATTATGATAACATTAAGTCGAGCTTTTCCAGTTTGACCTTGAGTAATAGGCCCATGATAGTTTCCTCTTGGTGCCTTGCAATCCTAGCTTATGTGCCCTCTTTTGCGCCAGTTGTAGCAAATAACATTAGCTCGATTTTTGGTCCTGGGGACTGTGTAGTCTCGTGCTATATGTCCGGGGATCCCACAATTGAACCATCTGTCCATGTTGTTCCTAGTGGTTATGGTTGATACTTGTGGTGCGGCTGGTACTGCATGCTTATCTTAGGAAAAGTGGGTCCTGGTTCTTACCATTTTTTTGTGGGCGTTTCTTTCCTTGGAAACGGGTCAGAGGTCTTCCCTTTGGTCCATTCCTGAGCTGGGGTGGCTGACTTATCATCTATGTAGACACCCCTTTTTGTCGGGCTATCAGATTTAGGAGACCCATAGCTTGGTGGTTCACAATGATCGAAAAAGGACTCAAAAGGACTCCTGGAAGTTGGTTAAATTTCTCAAAATGCTCAAAATGACCAAAATTCCCCTGTAAGCCCGAAAACTCTCAAATTTGGTCCAAAAGTTTTGGAAACATGCTATGTCGTAAGAAAAGTACAAAAAATGAGTTTTTAAGTAAAGTCAGATGAAATCGTCAGCACCCAGAGACACCCGGAAGACCCGAAAGTTCTCAGAAAGTCCCCGTTGACCAGTTTGACCAAGGTTTGACCAAGTTTGACCAAGTTTGACCGAAATCATCCAACTTCGCCAGAATCATTCTAGATCACATGGAAAGTATTAAAATGAGTTTTAAAAGAAAATCGAGCGAAAACATCAGCTCTTGGGAGCTCCCAGAGGTCTCCAGAACTTCCGAGGAATCCCAGATTTAACCAGTTTGACCAAAATTTGACTTTGAAAACGGAGCACCGTAACAATTTTCAAACATTTTTCATGGATACTAGAGGTCAATAGCTATCCAACGGTATATCACACATAATTTTTGGATTTAAAACGAGTTTATTATGAATTTCTGAAGGCGAAAAAGCCGATTAAATCGGCTTTTATCACAAATACCGCAAACCTTTTCAAAGTGACCTATCTCCGAACTATTTTTTATGTAAAATAGACTCCATTACCTTTCCAACGGTATATCACAACCTCAATTTGGAGTTCGTATGCATTTTCTGTGAATTTCGGACGAAATAGGGCCTTTTCGCGAATACCAGAACCTCTGTGGGCCTAAACGTAAATTTCTGGGCGTCTGAGGAGCAGTGCCGCCGCGGCACTGGCCCACTACCGCCGCGGCACAGGCCCAGTGCCGTCACGGCACTCAACCCTCGTAGAGTCTATTTTTGTAATTTTTTTGGGGGTCCAATTTGATTAATTGAAAACCAAAACGACATAGTTTTGTGTTCACAGTTGTTTGGGACCAATGGGAGTATTTCTAAAACCCCAAAACCACCCCAAATTGGCCTATTTAAACCCCCCATTGATCTTCATTTTGGGGGGGCCAAGTGCAAAAGCTTGAAAAGTTGTAGAGAAGAAGAGATATAGAGATAGGTTTAGAAGAGAGAAAAAGGAGCTTCCTCCTACTATTTTGCTATAGAAAGTGAGTTTTAATCTTGTTTTCTTCCATTACCTTTCTTATACTTCACATTCCAAACACCCCCAATCACCATTCTTGAGCATTCTTAAGTTAGGAAGCAACTTCCATGTCCAAATGTCAAAATCTATGAGTGAAACACCAAGCTACAAGTTCAATACATCATGAATATCATCTATTGATTGCTATCTTTTTGCTTGCTTGTTTATATAATATTCATCTCTTCTCACCTCATTTCTTTTTGATTTTCTTTATTTACTTACTAGTTTATCATCATCTAAGTGATGACATGAAGTTTGAGGTGAGTGAATCCTTATGGATAGTAGCTATTGACCTCAAAAACATGTTTGATAGATGATGATTATAACTTCAATACCTCCAAGGTATTCTTGAAGTTATGTTCAAATAAAAATAAATCTCTCCAACAATCTTGGGGGTTCTTGATGATGAGTTTGATGTTGATATTCCAAGAGGTCATAATCTCTTATTTGATGTTGAAAATATACTTTCAAAACATCTATTTCAAAACCCCTCTTAAAACCCCTCATTTTAATCTCAAGAAAGAAAACTCTAGTTTTTCCAAAAATCTTCAAAACAGTGAGTCAAAGCAGTGAGTGAACTGAGATCAAAGATTTTTCTAGAGCTCAATAGTCAATATATGGATGCAAGGCCACTTGGATAGTCTTCCTAACTCATTAGAGAACACCCATGATTTTTGGTTTGACTTGGAAATACTTGGAAATGGTCCATTTGGACCCAAACATTCCTTCCAGACATTGTGTTTTTGCTGTCACAGCAGCTAGGTCCACTTCTAACCTCTTTTTCAGAAAGCTTTCCAAAAGGAGGTGGTCCTAACTTATTTTTCCCTTACACTTCAATGTCTTAGGGAACCTTCGGTATAAAATAGGCCTCTAGATCATTTCGTTTCATTTTCTAAGATGTTTCAACATTTTAGTCGACAGTACGGACTCTGTTTCTGAGTGATCTCTATTGTTTATATGATTTCTCTCAATCTGTGCTATTTATTAAAGATTGGCCTTTTGGGTTGTGTTCTAAACACAATAATCAAGATCTTTGTAAAATATCATGCATTGAAAACATTCCTAACCCCTCCTTTCAATTTCTAAAAGATCATGTTACTGTTCTGTCCACTATTCACAGCAAGCACATTCTAACTTTCATTCTTTGATTTGATGCTTACATGCATTCCAAATTAGCTCATGTCTTAGGAAGTAGTTCATACTACATTTGTATATATCCCATGATGATTTCCTTCATACATTCATACATATTCTAGACTTCTAAGTCATTCTAGGAATTCATGTACACAAACACACTACAACCTTTGCACATTTTAAGATCATACATTGCATCCATGCAAGATTTGGGGCTTTCATGGTTCGTAATCTAAGAAGATCATAAGGAATGAACTTGATCATACGTTCATGTTTCCCTCGATCTAATCTTCCTTTCTCATCCGTCCCGGGGATTGAGAGGTCTTACTTTCCTCAAAGATTAACATGCATCATACTAGCTTGCTAAGCATATTTTGATTTCTTTGATTATTTTGTTTCAAGAACAATTCATGTCCCCTTTAGACTAGGGAAACTTTATTACTTGATACATGATTAGACGATTTTTCCTAGGTTTATTTGTGTGATTTTTTCACTTTTGCATTGTATGATATTTGGCTAAGATCTTATGAATGATATCTTATCTTTTGATCTTCCATTTCAAGATTCTTATGTAATGTAATATACTATCATAGTATTAATTGTCGAACCATACATAGTATAAGATGACTCTTTGGATGCTAATTGAGGCCCATCGAAAGACGGGGCGAGTTGAGGGTGTTTTAGTCGCGACAAAGGCTCCTTCCTCTCTCTTACCAAAACCCCGAACCAAGTTCTTTGGTTATGAAGGGCCGGTGCCCTTTATCCATTTGGGTGAGTCAAATTAGGTTTCTTGGTTCCTTAAAGACCAAGTTGCGACTCTGTATCTGTTTTCAACAGATCGTTTTCTTTCTTTGATCCAAATCAATTTCAAACAAACAAAGTAACAAAGCAAAAAGAGGTGGAATCCCGCGTGTCCACAATCTGCCGACTCTGCTGGGGATATTTATTTTCAAAACAAAATAATACAAAGGTTTGACTCATAAGAAGCATCCTTAAAATCATCTTTTTACTGTGTCTGGTTCACCGCATTGCACTTTGCATTTTCCCCCTCGACTGTGTCTGAAACGCGGCGCTGCCATTGTTCAGGTCTTACTGTGCCAAGGCACAAGTCACCGTTGATACTGTACCTTCCAAGGTATATCAAAAAGAGTAAAAACCTCCGTACTGTCTCCCTTACGGTATATTGGAACTCTCGTCAACGGACCCTCTTTGACTAAACCCAGCCTTTGCATATAGATTCTTGTAGAACCTTTCATAGGACTGTTGACTTATCTTTTCAGATAGGACAATGTGATACAACTGCTGTATGCCCTGACGTGATTACCTACTCGGTGTAGACGCTTATGTGGCATAGAACAGAACCTCTTTCTTATGATTCCCAAGGCGATCACTCACATGTGATCACATTGAGTTAACCTGCCTAGGTACCATGACAAGGATGTCTGCTCCATGCTCACAAAGATATACACCGCAAACCTTGTTTGTTGGTCCTAAAACATAGGAGTATGAAAACCTGCTAGACAGTATGATCACTATCACCACATATTAACCCGTTTCTCCCAGAAACTCTGTCCAGATACCCCAAATATAACCATATTAACCAGTTTTTCCCAGAAACTCTGTCTAAATATCCCAGATTTCCCAGATATACCAGTTTCTCCAAGAAACTCTGTCCTATCTTCCCATATATACTAGTTTCACCCAGAAACTCTATCCAAATTTCCTAAAAATACCCAAAGTCCCTGTTTCTCCCAGAAACACTGTCCAAAATTCCCGAAGTATCCCGGAAATCCCTGTTATCCCTTGGTGGTCATACTGGAAAGTAAGGTTAGCACACTCTGTATGGCTAGGACCTTATTTGTTTAACTGCTACCTATTAGAAATAGGAGCATCATATAGATTAGGGCTTACATTCGCGTGCTTGTTTCACATACATACACCATTCCTGTCAATCTACACGCACTGTCTCGAGTCAGTCCACATCATTGTCAAAATCTGATCTAGTCCTCTCAAAATCTGTAAGATCAGTATAGATTCCCGGAGTCAGCAGCTAGGATCCTCGTCTTGGGTCAGAAGTTCAGATAACCGTTTGGTCAGAATCAGTCCGACAGCTTACTTTAGCATGAATCGAGAAGAGTTGGAAAACAAGGTTACCGAATTGGGAGCAACCATAAGCCAGCAGTCCGACAGCCTAGCCCAAGTTTTGAAGTTGATGGAAGAATTGAAGCAGCGGCGGCCGCAACCTCCGCCCGGGTTTCCACCACCGGAGTTTGAACCACCCCCACCTGAGAATAATGGGGAAGAAGACTGGTTTCAAGGGGTCCCACCGTTTGCGTATGAGAAGAAGCTTCAAGAGAAATGGGATAAGGTTGATAAGTTGGAAAGCGTACTGAGGAAAAGCAAGGGGGTCAATGATTACATGCTAGACCTGGAAGGCCTCTTTGAGCCTGTTAAGCTGAAACTGCCAGAGAATTTCAAGATGCCTGCCATCGACTGTTTTGACGGAACTGGGAATCCGAAAAGTCATGTGAAGCTATGTATGAGTATCTTCCAGTCCATGGGTTGTACCCACGAGCACATTGCGATGCTATTCCCGCAAACCCTTAAGAATGCCGCACTATCCTGGTTCCTAACCCTTGAAACCTCCAAGACCCGAGTCTGGGAAGACGTTGCTAGAACTTTTATTGATCACTACTCTTACAACCAAGAGTTTGATATCACCATCCGGGATCTAGAGACTACCAGGCAGAACTTCAATGAGTCCTTCACTGCGTTCTTGAGCAGATGGAGGAATAAAGTGGCTCAAATGATCCACAGACCTGTTGAGAAAGAGCAAGTACGTATGCTGGTCAAGAACATGCAACCAGTATATCATGACAAGCTATTCTACCAATCCATCTCCACATTCGAAGAGCTATTTGAAATAGGCACCAGAATAGAGGATGCCATCAGAGAAGGAAAGTTCAAAAAGGATGAACCCCAACACTAGTCCAAGAGACCTAACTACTCCCTGGACTCCCCGGATATCAATGCACTTAGCAACCAATCAATGGCCTGCACCCTTCGTCCATGCCAGTCCATTCCGCCAAATCGCCCAAAAGGCCCTCGCGAATTCTCCAAACTTGATGTTCCCCTTTCCACAGCCTTGGATTACCTACTCAGAAACGGCCACCTACAGCTCCTCCCTCACAAGCCGCTACCGAATCCCATACCCTCCCACTACAACATAATGCATCCACCTCCGCCATGACATTTAGAACCTCATAGAAGATGTATCCCATCCTAATCCTATCCACTATCTTGGCTTGGATCAACTGCTCGAGTGATCCCTTTGATGATGCCAATGAGCGTTGAAGCTATGCAGTAAAGTGATGGTGTCTGGAACTTCTGCTAAAAAGAAAATAATATAATAAGAATAGTAAATGGGTCACAAAGACACTCCATTTGAGACCAAGTCGAGTCTGTTCTATATTTTGAGTCTATTTCAAGTTTGATCTCGTGGTCGAGTCTGTCTATCATCGAGTTGTTGTGAGTTTGTATCGAGTGATGTAATCATTCTCTTGTGATGGAATAAAGTCTCATTTTGCCTAATCTGATGTGTGTAATCATAAGTGCATGAATCGCTGAACTGAAAATGTCACTTTTCAAATTACCATGGATATTACTCTACTAATAAATTTTTGCATCAAACAAAAAAAGAACCCTGAAAAGGTCAAAGTCGATTTCACGCTGGCACCGATGAAGAGCAAAGAATTGAATAGTCTTACTTTAAGAATTCAAGGATGCTTTTGCTCAAATCTCGAAAAGACATACCTGGAACTGATTTGGGGCTTGCCCAACACCCTTTTCCACCATTTTAAAGCCTTGAGCCCAGTCCAATCAAGAGCCATACAAACCTGTCCAATGCAGACTTAGTCATTGTTGGTAGCCAAACATTCCAATGAGTTTCTTCCCCCTTCAAAAAAAAAAAAAAAAAAAAAAAAAGAAAAGCTCGCTAGGTTGAAAACCCGAAAGGGCACCTAGGCAAAAGTTAGAGCTGAAAAATGTGTTGATTTCCAAAATCTGACCCTAGCCAGTCGAAATGTTGGAGAAAATTTTGATGAAACAAATGAGAGAATCATACGCTTCAAGATACATCTTAAGAACGTGCCTAGATCACATTTCCAAAGGCATGGAACAACCACAAATAAATTCTGAGAGCTGACATGCACATTTCAGAATTCTAAGACTGCGATTGAAAGATCTTGCAAGAATCAACTACATGAAAAGCAAAATTGACTGGCTAGGCGAAAGTGAAAAGGATCAATCCTCAGAAAGAAAAGAAAAGAAAAGAAAGGGAGATTGAAACTGAATCCTTTTATTCAAAGCTACCACAAGTGGCTGAAGTTTGAACTTATTTGATGATTAGTTTGAAAAACCCTCATACCCAATTTCTTTCAGACCTTGCCTTGAACTACGCTCGACCTGATTTCCACTCGGTGATACGTAGGCAACCACATCGGTTCGGTCGACACCATCATAATCAATCCAATTTCTTTCGAGACCTTGCCTTGAACTACGCTCGACCTGATTCCCACTCGGGGATACGTAGGCAACCGCATCAGTTCGGTCGACACCCTCAATAATCACCCCTTTTTTTCAAGACTTTGCCCCGAACTACGTTGGACCTGATCCCCACTCAGGGTACGTAGGCAGACTTTCACAAAAAGAAAAGAAGGATGGCTCGCTAGGATGAAAATCCGAAAGGATGCCTAGGTAAAAATTAGAGCTAAATCCAAAGGGAGCAATAACAAAAGAGAGAATATAGCTCGCTAGGTCACTTCACAAGTGCCTATGCAAAAGTTATGAGAATTTGAGAGATTAAAGTCACAGTCCTTGCCTCAAGCCAGAAAACCACCTTCCACACTAGGGGCAAACTTCGGCCACTCACCTCGTTTGCCTGAATTCTACTATCTACCCTTCATACAAGGGGCAAACTTCGGTCACCTACCTCATTTGCCCAAAACCTCCAATAAACCATCAATCCAAACTAGGGGCAAACTTCGGTCACCCACCTCGTTTTCCTATAAATTCTATTCCGTACACCTCAAACTAGGGGCAAACTCCGTTTGCCTAACACGATCCCTTCACACCAAAGGGCGAGTTTTCAAGTTACCAAGTTGTTTTGAAAATTTTGAAATAGAGCATCTTTTATTCTAAAAGCTAAGGCACTAATTCAAAGCACTTCTTGTGAGAAGCAAAGAATTGATTAGATCAATAGGGAAGAATTTCCAAAAACCAGATTTATCAGCAAAGTGCAATCATATTAAGATGAGGAGTGAACATAAAAGATGAGCGGTACATCGCTTATGACAAAGACATATTGAATTATGCTAATTTGGGCACTTCGTGTCGTCACTTCTGTCAACTCAATCCTTGTTTGGTTGAGTCAGTAATTATCTAATCGAAACTGTATCAGTGTTCAAGTTTCATACAAACCAATCCAATTTTCCTTGTCATCGTTGTTGCTGTCAAGTTCATTTCTCCTAATGGTCTCAAATGTGTGGGTTTAAAGTGATTACCAATTATAAAACCTATGGATACAAGTAGATAATCCAAACACCATTACTGCCCTTATCGAGTCTACAACATGATATGAGTCCCAAGAACCTCCAGCATTGGTGACACCCCTCCAATCACATTCACTTGCCTTTACAAAATCAATTGACAAGATCCACTGGCAATCTTTTACCAGCTCCTCAGCCACCAACCCGAAATCATATCACAAATGTTCTTCATCTGCTGCTGAATTACTCAATTCGCAGTGCAACCATTCTTTTCCCAGTCGAATCTTCTCATCAAAGTCTTTTCCAACAGAGCCGGTTCATCTCCAGAAAAGTGTCCTGAATAAATATGGTGTATCTCAATCAAGACCACAGAAGAAACCACTTTCATCCCTAGCAGAGTCGCTTTACCCCCCAGCAGATTCAATTTAATCCCCAGTAGGCATATCAATTCATCAGTTCAATCCATGACAGTCACAGTAGTTCACTATCTACTCGTCATATCGATTCATACATCGTCAGTTCAATCATGACAGTCACAGTAGTTCACAATCGACTCGTCATGTCGATTAGTACATCGTCAGCTCAATCATGACAGTCACAGTAGTTCACTGTCGACTCGTCATCCCGATTAGTACGTCGTCAGTTCAATCATGATAGTCACATAGTTCACTGTCGACTCGTCATCTCGATTAGTACATCGTCAGTTCAATCATGATAGTTACAGTAGTTCACTATCGACTCGTCATCAAGATTAGTACATTGTCAGTTTAATCCATGACAGTCACAGTAGTTCACTGTCGACTCGTCATATCAATTTGTACATCATCAATTCAATCATGACAGTCACAGTAGTTCACTGTCAACTCGTCATCCTTATTAGTACATCGTCAGTGCAATCATGAAAGTCATAGAAGTTCACTATTGACTCATCATCTTGATTTGTACATCATCACTTCTTCTGGTCGCAGTTAGTCCAACTGTTGATCCAATCCATGATAGTCACAGTAGTTCACTGTTGACTCATCATCTCGATTCGTGCATCGTCACTTCTTCCGATCACGGTTAGCCCAACTATTGATCCAATCCATGATAGTCACAGTAGTTCATTGTCGACTCATCATCTCGATTCGTACATTGTCAGTTCATTAATCATCATTAGTTTACCATCACTCTCATTCAAAATATATTGTGTTCATCATTCTCGTTCAAAATCTTGGGATTCCATGTCCATTAACGGTGCTTCCGTGTCCGTCGCTTGACATCTCTGGTTTTCATCACTTGAATTCTTAGGATTTCTGTGTCCAGGATTTCCATGTCCATCGGTTATCTGTCAAACTTCATCATTGATTAACGTCCTCTGGCACCCCATGTTCGATTACATTCGCTTGCGAAGCACACTTTCCAAAATTCAGAAGTTTGCTCCAAGACCCAGGGTCTTCACACCTTGGTATCCCTATTCGGGTCAATAACTGCATCACAGTTAGAAACACTAGCACGACACAAATCCACTCAGAGTGGTACACCCCACAGCACCAGCTCATACTAATATCAGAACACCAGGCATGATAGGACTCATGACACAATTCATATCACATCCATGCATTGCATATCATCCTCATAGCATAGCATCTTCCTGTCTCGTTGTGCATGTGTGATTTGTAACTTTGTACCCTGAACTACGTCTTGGTCTGATTCCCCTTGGGATACGTAGGTAGCTCACGCAGAGCACGACCAGCACTGACCTCAGCATCTTTTTTTCATCATTGCACCTTTTGCAATGTTTTTATCTTAAATCTATAGCCTCCAAAAGACCTGTCTCTTCAAAGCTTTGGCAGTCACTTGCGACATGCGTTGCCTCGCAAGTTCATGCCAAAGAGGGGCAAACTGTAGACACCCTATTTTGTCGGGCTATCAGATTTAGGAGACCCATAGCTTGGTGGTTCACAATGATCGAAAAAGGACTCAAAAGGACTCCTGGAAGTTGGTTCTATTTCTCAAAATGCGCATAATGACCAAAATGCCCCTGAAAGCCCAAAAACTCCCAAATTTGGTCTAAAAATTCTGGAAACATGCTATGTCGTAAGAAAAGTAAAAAAATAAGTTTTTAAGTAAAGTCAGATGAAATCGTCAGCTCCCAGAGACACTCGGAAGACCCGAAAGTTCCCGAAAAGTCCCCGTTGTCCAGTTTGACCAAGGTTTGACCAAGTTTGATCGAAATTGTCCAAATTCGCCGGAATCATTCTAGATCACGTGGAAAGTATTAAAATGAGTTTTAAAAGAAAATCGAGCGAAAACATCAGCTCTTGGGAGCTCCCAGAGGTCTCCAGAACTTCCGAGGAATCCCAGATTTGACCAGTTTGACCAAAATTTGACTTTGAAAATGGAGCACCGTAACAATTTTCAAACATTTTTCATGGATACTAGAGGTCAATAGCTATCCAACGGTATATCACACATAATGTTTGGATTTAAAACGAGTTTATTATGAATTTCCGAAGGCGAAAAAGTCGATCAAATCGGCTTTTATCGCAAATACCGCAAAACTTTTCAAAGTGACCTATCTCCGGAACCTCTGGGGGCCTGAATGTAAATTTTTTGGTCATCTGAGGAGCAGTGCCGCCGCGGCACTCAACCCTCGCAGAGTCTATTTTTTGTAATTTTTTTGGGGGTCCAATTTGATTAATTGATAGCCAAAACGACATAGTTTTGTGTTCACAGTTGTTTGGGACCAATGGGAGTATTTCTAAAACAACAAAACCACCCCCAAATTGGCCTATTTAAACCCCCCATTGCTCTTAATTTTGGGGGGGCCAAGTGGAAAAGTTTGAAAAGTTGTAGAGAAGAAGAGAGATAGAGATATGTTTAGAAGAGAGAAAAGGAACTTCTTCCTACTATTTTGCTATAGAAAGTGAGTTTTAATATTGTTTTCTTTCATTACCTTTCTTATACTTCACATTCTAAACACCCCCAATCACCATTCTTGAGCATTCTAAAGTTAGGAAGCAACTTCCATGTCCAAATGCCAAAATCTATGAGTGAAACACCAAGCTACAAGTTCAATACATCGTGAATATCATCTATTGATTGCTATCTATTTGCTTGCTTGTTTATATAATATTCATCTCTTCTCACCTCATTTCTTTTTGATTTTCTTTATTTACTTACTAGTTCATCATCATCTAAGTGATGACATGAAGTTTGAGGTGAGTGAATCCTTATGGATAGTAGCTATTGACCTCAAAAACATGTTTGATAGATGATGATTATAACTTCAATACCTCCAAGGTATTCTTGAAGTTATGTTCAAATAAAAATAAATCTCTCCAACAATCTTGGGGTTCTTGATGATGAGTTTGATGTTGATATTCTAAGAGGTCATAATCTCTTATTTGATGTTGAAAATATACTTTCAAAACCTCTATTTCAAAACCCCTCTTAAAACCCCTCATTTTAATCTCAAGAAAGAAAACTTTAGTTTTTCCCAAAATCTTCAAAACAGTGAGTCAAAACAGTGAGTGATCTGAGATCAAAGATTTTTCTAGAGCTCAATACTCAATATATGGATGCAAGGCCACTTGGTTAGTCTTCCTAACTCATTAGAGAACACCCATGATTTTTGGTTTGACTTGGAAATACTTGGAAATGGTCCATTTGGACCCAAACATTCCTTCCAAACATTCTGTTTTTGCTGTCACAGCAGCTAGGTCCACTTCCAACCTCTTTTTCAGAACGTTTTTCCAAAGGGGGTTGTCTGAACTTATTTTTCCCTTAAACTTCAATGTCTTAGGGAACCGTCGGTATGAAATATGCCTCTAGATCATTTGTTTTCATTTTCTAAGAGTTTTCAACATTTCAGTCGACAGTACGGACTCTGTTTCTGAGTGATCTCTATTGTTTATATGATTTCTCTCAATCTGTGATAGTTATTAAAGATTGGGTTTTAGGGTTGTGTTGTAGACACAATAAGGAAGATGTCCATAAAAAATCATGCATTGAAAACATTCCTAACCCCTCTTTTCAATTTCTAAAAGATCATGTTACTGTTCTGTCCACTATTCACAGCAAGCACATTCTAACTTTCATTCTTTGATTTGATGCTTACATGCATTCCAAATTAGCTCATGTCTTAGGAAGTAGTTCATACTACATTTGTATATATCCCATGATGATTTCCTTCATACATTCATACATATTCTAGACTTCTAAGTCATTCTAGGAATTCATGTAGACAAACACACTACAACCTTTGCACATTTTAAGATCATACATTGCATCCATGCAAGATTTGGGGCTTTCATGGCTCCTAATCTAAGAAGATCATAAGGAATGAACTTGATCATACGTTCATGTTTCCCCTCGATCTAATCTTCCTTTCTCATCCATCCCGGGGATTGAGAGGTCTTCTTTTCCTCAAAGATTAACATGCATCATAATAGCTTGCTAAGCATATTTTGATTTCTTTGATTATTTTGTTTCAAGAACAATTCATGTCCCCTTTAAACTAGGGAAACTTTTTTACTTGATACATGATTAGACGATTTTTCCTAAGTTTATTTGTGTGATTTTTTCACTTTTGCATTGTATGATATTTGGCTGAGATTCTTATGCAATGTAATTTACTATCATAGTATTAATTGTCGAACCATACATAGTATTAGATGACTATTTGGATGCTAATTGAGGCCCGTCGTAAGACGGGACGAGTTGAGGGTGTTTTAGTCGCGACAAAGGCTCCTTCCTCTCTCGTACCAAAACCCCGAACCAAGTTCTTTGGTTATGAAGGGCCGGTGCCCTTTATCCATTTGGGTGAGTCAAATTAGGTTTCTTGGTTCCTTAAAGACCAAGTGGCGACCCTGTATCTGTTTTCAACTGACCGTTTTCTTTCTTTGATCCAAATCAATTTCAAACAAACAAAGTAACAAAAGCAAAAAGAGGTGGAATCCCGCGTATCCACAATCTGCTTGTACGCTTATGTACCTAAGTAGTTATATGTTGGTTACCCTCTAGTCCTAACCATGGTTACGAGACATATAAATGATATGAGGTATAGCTAATAATTCTAATATGAGTAAATATCTCAAGTATATATGTCATCAAGTAGAGGGAACAAGTGATCATAGATAACATCAAATCTTTAAATAGAAAGGCATACATGCTACTACTGGTTTGTGTTACATGCCTGCGTACATACTATATACACAAAGATGGGCTACTAGCCCTAATACAAGTAGAGCTCTAAATCCTGGAAATCCTATCCCAAAAGTCTTCTGTATCTGACTCATATGGTGGAGCATGATCCTGGATTAGAATCTCCCTAAGTGGAATCCAGTTAAATATGGGTCAAACTTACCAACCATCTCGAAGAATCGAAGTGATTCAACTCAATCTTCACTTCATCATGAAGACACGAAGAGATTCAACTCAATCATCACTTTGTCACAAAGACTCAAAGTGTTTCAACTCAATCTTCACTTCATCACGGAGGATCGAAGTGATCCAACTCAATCTTCACTTTGTCATGGAGGATCGAAGTGATCCAACTCAATCTTCACTTCGTCACAGAGACTCAAAGTTATTCAACTTAATCTTCGCTTCGTCACGAAGACACGAAGAGATTCAACTCAATCTTCACTATGTCACGGAGACTCAAAGTGTTTCAACTCAATCTCACTTCGTCATAGAGGATCGAAGTGATCCAACTCACAAAGACTCGAAGTGATTCAACTCAATCTTCACTTCGTCACGGAGACTTGAAGTTATTCAACTTAATCCTCACTTTGTCACGAAGACTCGAAGTGATTCAAATCAATCTTGACTTCGTCACAGAGACTCAAAGTGTTCAACTAATTCTCTACTTAGTCATGGAGACTTGAAGTGTTCAACTCAAGTCTGAATACTTGCAGCTTAAACAGCCAAGTCCGAAGACTTCCAGCATATCTCGCCAAGTTCAAAGACTTCCATGTTCAACATCATTGGGATAAATAAAGCTCGATAATAAGAAAACCCTGGCTCGTCAGTCGTTGATCACTACGGATCCAATTATCTCAATAGGTCTTACACCATTTATATCTTTCCATGGAATCCAGACTATGCAGTGCATACTGACACTATGTTATAAATGCACATGTTGACAATAAATCTAACACGGAGTCCTAACTTCTCAACTAACCCAACACAAAGTCTCAACATAACCATACTAAGTTTGACATGGAGTCTTACTCATAGTGCTAGTCTGACACGAAGTCCTGACTCACCACTCTAATACGTCATCATACGATATTCATAACAACGAAAACCTATCATGTAGCTCATGGATCTATAATATAGATTTGATACCATCAAACATATACATAAAACCCTTAACATGCTCATCTATGTGATAGCACTACCAAAGCACGAAATGTTCATAACAACTCAGGTACCGAAAAACAAGCATCATCAATCAACACATCATACAAATAGTTGTACAATCTGTCAGGATTAATTTTCACTGTGTTGACTAGAATTATATTATCTAGTTGGGCATAATAAATTGCTTTATAGATCAAACTTAAAACTAGGACATTGTAGGTATTTGGATTATCTTTATGTACAAAAAAATCTAGCTTCAGTAGGATTTTCGATCTAGTCAAAATGTTCATTTTACTTAGATATTTCTATATTTTTGGACTGCTGTGTCCCAGATTTATAGCAATGCGTTGTACATGAATTTCACCTATGAAGGATTGATTTTTAGACCAAGCTAAAGAAGAGTTATTTGTAGATAAATGAGTTAGCTTTCTCCACAAAAAAAAAAACCTAACTTCAGTCGGATTTTTAAGCTTCTCATAATGTTCATTTTACTAAACTACATTCTGCTGAAAGTTTCTGTTTTCCAAGATTTATAGCACTGCGTTATATGTGAATTTCACCTATGAAGGAGTGATTTTTAGACCAAGCTATAAAAGAGTTATTTTTAGATAAATGAGTTAGATTTCTTCACAAAAAAACCTAGCTTCATTCAGATTTTTGAGCTGCCTAAAATGTAAATTTTATTAAACTACATTCTGCTGAAAGTTTATGTTTTCTCAGATTTGAAGATTTGTCCTGCACGGCATGGAAATCTCAACATAACAACATCAAGCACTTACTAAACATTACTACATATTAAATATGTTCTAGAGTGATTTTGTAAACTCACCTAAACTTGAAATTGATCTTGGGTTTTGGATTTGAGCTTAAGGAAGCTTGATTTCAACTTCAATGGTGGATGTTCCTTGTTCTTCTCCTTCTTCTTTACTTCTTGACTTATGGGATTCTTTATAGGTCTTCTAAGACTTCTTATTACATATTCTATGTCCACATGGGGGCATATATAAGTATATGGATGTGTATAGGAGTTTGCAAGGAATTGTATACAAGGGAGGGAAATGAACACACTTTAGTTTTACTTCTAATTCTTCATCTATCTCCATGAAACTCATCTCTTCGTCCCCTCAAATTCCGTATATGCAGATTGTAACGTACTAAAACGAACTAAAAATGCACATGCATGGAACTTTATATTAAGCAAGACTAATGCTAGGCGTCAGATGTATGTATGCATGTTAGGACAAGTGTTCTTGTAGTGGACATGTATCCTTGTTCTGGACATGTGTCAAGGTAGGGGAGACGTGTCACATGGGGTGGTGACATGTGGAGGGGGTTTACATGTGCCACCATGTGGCCAGCCATATGGGGCCTCCTTGGGTTCTGTGCCACTTCCTTGGCTTACGTGCATATGTCCTCATTATGCGTGTCAATCTCAACTTACATGCAAACGGGTATTATTTCTAATGTTTGGGTCCAAGTATGGGACTAAGTTAAGTCTAATTACGGTTGAGTCAGTATGGGACTAAGTTAAGTCTAATTAGTAATTACATTACACTGATACAGCCACACAAATAAAATAATAATATATTAACTAGTCAAATACGAAAATTCAAAAAATTGATTTTATTATATGAAAAGAAAATTATAAGTATTACATATAGTGATAGATCTTTGTATTATGAACACATACCAATTGGTCTCATCCGATTCCAATGGACCACAATTTAATTAAAAATCCATAATCACATATTGTCATTAAAATCATTGCACCATAGATGAATTAATTTGCCTAATTCAAACCAAACTTGATCTATAATTCTAAGGAGAATTTAGATTCAGTATGACTATGGTCACCAAATTATCAAAAGGGAATTCATGTACTTAGCCATGGGTGAATCCCAACATAAATCACATGAGAGAATTTAGAAATGGATTTGAAGGACTTACTCAATCCTATGAACTCAAGACACTTGAATTCACTTGAATCCAACAAGCAACTTGTAAAATCAATTTCATCTAAATCTAATTCCCCTCTCAAATTAATGGTCCTTGAGGATTCATAACCTATTTCTTGGATTCCTCTCCTAAATTAATGATCCAATAGGACTAAGGATCTTAACTCCATGGATCTCAATGAAATGTGAAGATTTTCATGAGATTCAAAAGGACCAAACAAAATTATGAACATAGGGTAAGACCTATCAATATATATATATATGATCTAGATCTACTCAAATACATATATAAACATGGATTTATAGAAATTGAGAGATCAAATGGAATATGGAGGCTTCATGAACTCCAAGAGAAGAGCATAAGAGAGAGGAGATGAGATCTTTATGAATTTGAAGGATCTAGTGATAGATCCATGCTCAAAATCAACAAGAAGTTTAAGAGAATTCAATCACAATTCAAGGTGGTGTGTGAAAAAGGGGATGGAGAAGAGACTTTTTGAAAATGTTTGAAAATCCTATAGATCTATAAATTACTATTGAATTATACTAGAATATGATCAAATATGAGAGAACTACCTCTAAACTTCCTCAAATTTTGAGTTGATTTGGTTGAATTTTCGAAGATCTTCAATGCTTCTTCATAATCTTCTTCAAGCTTCTATGACTTCAAAGTAGGTTTGATTCAATTTGGGTTGAGTTTCCTTATGTTTTTGGATGATTTTCTGTCTCTAAAATTCTCTGGAAATCACTCTCTCAAACTCACCAACTCATTCTCTCTCTAAGCTAAAGATCCAATTCCAAACTAGGATTTTCTTCTCCCTTTTGAGAAAAAATGGGTTTCTATTTATAAACAGATTAAGTGAGGTTATAAAGGTAATTTTAGGAGTGTTAGAGATATAGAAGTATGACATATGAGTGCTGAACACACACAAAAAAATGATGACATTTGGAGTATCAAATTGATCAAAAAGGTAATTTTTGGAGTGTTATAGATATGGAAGTATGACATATGAGTGCTGAACACACACAAAAAAAATGGTGACATTTGGAGTATCCAATTGATCAAAATATGCTTTTACAGTCAAAAAACTATGATTTTCACCAGGGTGGTACTCGATGAAGCCAAAAAGGCACTCACTGAGTGCCGGCACTCGCTAAGTGACGCCTCGTCGCATCGAGTGCCTCAACTTCAATTTCTTCTATACTTCTTCTGAAACTTCAAAAATTCATATCTAAATCATTGTAAATCCAAAAATCACATATCTTATACCATTGGAAAGATATTGGAGTCTAGTATTTTATAAAAATGGTTTAGAAATCATTAAAATTATTTGTAACCATGTTACCCTTGAAGAACCATTTTGCATTGAATTTGCTTAAAATGCATATTTTGAACTTTTGACTTTTTTTAGTGCAATTGCTTTGATCAAAGGGATATTCCAAGGATGCTTTCATATTTTGGTACATGTTTTAACACGTTAGTTCAAAAAGTGTCACTCCCGGGGTATTTTGGCCATTTTGGTTTTGAAATTGGCAGGTTTTCGAGTTAAGAAGCTTTCTGAAGAGCATGATTTTATCATTAAGGATTTTGAATTCTTTCCAACATTGTCGTCATCGATTTTAGAGGTAACCATCCCCTGATTTCGATGGTCGGTCAAAATTGGGATGTCTAAAATTTGCCCCTCGTCAGCAAAGCTTATGAAGCAACGCGTATCACAAGTAAATGTCGATGCCTGTGTAAAGATAAGCCTTTGACCGAACTGGCAGATTTAGGTAAAAATAAAGTACGTTGCAAAAATACGATGCCTAGATGGTTGGTGCTGGTCGTGCTCAATGATGAGCTACCTATGTATCCCAATGGGAATCAGACTAGGACGTAGTTAGGGTAAGGGATCACACACAAGCACAAATAGTCACATGGATGAATGCACCTATCCTACCGTGATGCACGTGCCCATGGAATAACGACTACCAATGCAATTTCATGCTTCAAATTTTAAGACTATGCAAATGTGACGACTCGAGGTCATGCTGTGCTTGATTTTTATTACCCGTAACCACCTTGGTCCCCCGGATAAGTGCTTTTCATCGCTATCAGTAGCTACCTTAGCCCCCCCGGATGCATTTTTTTTCTATCAAGATGCAATTGACTGGACTATGCCTCGCTCATTATGCCCTGATAAATGCAATTGACTAGACTATGCTTCGCGCATTACGCCCCAGTGCCGACGTAGGTTTGCTCTAATTTCAAATACAATTGGCTGGACTATGCTTCGTGCCTTATGCCCCGGTGTCAACGCATGTTTGCCCTTTCAAAATGCAATCAACTAGATTGCGCTTTACGCCTTACGCCCTAGTGTCAATGCAGGTTTACTCCTCAGAATGCAATTAACTAGACTATGCTTCGCATATTATGCCCCAAAATTAATTGACAAGATGATTCAAGGATTGCTGCCTAGACGGTTCTGAGTGATTGATCAGGGATTGCCGTTGAGGACTAACAATGATTGCCTTTGAGGACTAACAGATGACCATTGAAGACTTAACAAGGATTGCTTTTGAGGAGTAATGAGGATTACCATTGAGGACTAATGAGGGCTGCCATAGAGGTCTTAACACTATGGCAAGATATTGGTCAATAGCCACTCAAGGACTTACATTATAAGAATGATGGTCAAAAAGCTACGCAGGGACTTATATTACTAGAGTGATGGTCAAAAGCCACTCAAGGACTTATATAGCAAGAATGATGGTCAACAGCTTTTTAAGGACTTAGAACAATGGTCAACAACCTTTCAAGGACTTATATTGAAAGAACGATAGTCGACAGGTTTTCAAGGACATAGAACAATGGTCAACAGCCTTTCAAGGACTTATGTTGCAATAATGATAATCAATAGCCCTTTGGAGGACTTATGTTGCAAAAATAGGGATCAACATCCTCGCAAGGACTTATATTGTGAAAGTGACAATCAACAGCCCTTTGGGGGATTTATATTGCAAAAATAGAGATCAATAGCCTCACAAAGGCTTATGTTGTGAAAGAGACAATCAATAGCCCTTTGGGGGACTTATGTAGCAAAAATAGACATCAATAGCCTCGCAAGGGCTCATATTGCAAAAGCGACAATCAATAGCCCTTTGGGGGACTTATGTTGCAAAAATAGATATCAATAGCCTCGCAAGGGCTCATATTGCAAAAGCGACAATCAATAGCCCTTTGAGGGACTTATGTTGCAAAAATAGAGATCAACAACCTCGTAAAGACTTATGTTGCAAAAGCTATAATCAACACCCCTTTAGGTTACTAATGTTGAAGAAATAGGGATTAACAGCCTCGCAAGGACTTATTTTGCGAAAGCAACAATCAACAGCCCTTTGGAGGACATATATTGCAAAAAGAGAGATCAAGAGCCTCGCAAGAACTTATGTTGTAAAAGCGATAATCAACAGCCCTTTAGGGGACTTATGTTGGAAAAATAGGGATCAACAACCTCGCAAAGACTTATGTTACGAAAGCGATATTCAATAGCCCTTTCAGGGACTTATGTTGCAAACATAGAGATCAATAGCCTCGCAAGCACTTATGTTGTGAAAGCAACAATAGCCCTTTAGGGGAATTATGTTGCAAAAATAGGGATCAGTAGCCTCGCAAGGACTTTTGCTGTGAAAGCGATAATCAATAGCCCTTTGGGGGACTTACGTTGCAAAAACAGGGATCGATAGCCTCGTAAGGGCTTCTGTTGCAAAAGCGACAGTCAATAGCCCTTTGGGGGACTTATGTTGCAAAAATAAAAATCAACAGCCTCGCAATGACTCATGTTGCAAAAGCGACAATCAATAGCCCTTTAGGGGACTTATGTAACAAAAATAGAGATCAACAGCCTTGTAAGGACTTATACTGTGCAAGCAACAATCAACAGCCTTTCGGGGGACTTATGTTGCAAAAAACAGAGATCAATAGACTCGCAAGGACTTATGTTGTGCAAGAATCCACAGCCCTTTAGGGGACTTATGTTGCAAAAATAGAAATCAGCAGCCTCTCAAGGACTTATGTTACCCAAGCAACAATCAACAGCCCTTTGGGGGATTTATGTTGCAAAAATAGAGATCAACAACCTCGCAAGGACTTATGTTGTAATACGACACAAAAACTGATTAACTGGTATCAGACTGATTCTCAAACGATTTCATGGATTCAATTTACTAATTTTTGACTTGTGAGGTTCAAGTTCATTCCTAAGCAACTTTGCTTGCTCAACTGATTCAGATTCAAATTCAAATTCTTTACTTTGCTACTATGACTGATACATTCTTGATTTGGCTCTCAACTGATACTCACACTACAAGAAAAAACACTTTTAATGTCACTTTTAAAATTGTTGTTATGCCACTAAAAATATGAGTGACATGTATATTTCTCACATGTGCTTTTTATGTCACTTTTTTAGCTGTTATGTCACTTTTTAAAAACTCTATTATTTATGTCAGTTATAAAGTATTTATGTCACTTTTTTTAAACCGACATAAATAAAAAGCGATGGCAATTTCGTAAATAAATCACATTCAACCCTCTCTATAAAAACAATTTAGGGCTTTTGTTTACTTGCTTGCTTTCCTCATTCCCGTTCTCCCTTCTCCGCTCGTTCCTCTCTCTTCTTGCTTGTTCCTCTATATCTACAGTCAATATCAAATCTTTCATTAAAACAAAAAGAGAAAGGAGATAGGATAACTGCTCGGAAGAACAGAGGGAAAAATAGATCAGAAGCCTGCGCCATCGTCCTCTTGTGGCCATCCACTAGCACCGCCATTCTCCTACTGAAGCCGCAACTAACATCACTTCTCTGACAGAGGTATTCACTCACTCACTCTCTCTCTCTCTCTCTCTCTCTCTCTCTCTCGCTAGCTCTGGCGACAAGGAAAATTTTCTGTCCATCATTGCTATGGATCGTGCTTTACACTTCTTAGTCGCCATCTCACTTGCCTTTCAATCATTTTAGGGTTTGATAATTGTTTTGTTTGATGATTCAGTATCTAATTAGTAGATCATAAAATCTCAATGTTACAATTATGTAAGTCTGTTGATCTGATAGTTTTGAATAGCTTCCTTGGTTTTTGGACTCAAATGACTGCGAATCTATATATAATTTTTGTTATCAAATTTTGGAACAAGTTCATGTTAGCAGATCTAGGCTCGAAAACTCTCTTACATAACTGATGGAAAAAAAAAACACACAATATGTACAAACGAACAACTATTTGAGTGATTGTAATGGTAGAATAACCTAATAGAATGAGTCAGTTAATAAATGAATGAATGGCATAAAAACACTAGGAAAATGATATTGTTGATTGAAAATTTAGTTAAAGCAACTTTATTTGTAAATTACTTTTAATACATTTGGTCAGTGTTTAATATCATATTATTGTCGGTAAAGCTTGCCCTGCTTCACTCCCATGTATGCACATAAGGGGTGAAAGAACATTATTGAGAAGGGAAGCAGAATTTGCTTTTTAAAAAAATGACCTTAACTTGAGGGGGAAAAAAACTTAGGGTAAATTACACAACCTCCCCTGAGGTTTGCCTTAATTACACAGACCTCCCTCGAGGTATGTAATTAGGTAACAAAACGCTCCCTCCCCTAACTGTCCGTTAGTTTTTTTTTTACATTAGCTAACAAGCGGAGGTATTTGTAAAATACAATAGCGCCAAAAGAAGAAAATGTGCTAAATTATTTCACAATTCCTCCATTTATCTGCAATTTGAATTACAATGCTAGTTTGTACACGATTTGATTAAACTATGATAAGTTGTTTGTTTTAGCTGTAGTTTGTGCAGATTACTGTTGTTGTGAGAAGAATTGGATGAGAAAGATAAAAGGGAGTGCTGAATTGTAATGAAGACAAGTAAAGGATGAAAAGTGAACCTCGATCGATTGAAGACCATTCGATCGATCGAAGGTTCGATCGATCGAGAGAAGCTCAAGGGCTCGAAGATCCCAGAAGTTCAATCGATCGAAAGATGTTCGATCGATCAAACATGGGTTTTATCAGATTTTACGCGCACGCAGCAGAAGCGGGATTTTAACCCAAGCATTAGGTTTTCAGTATTTATACTCATATTATATATGTCCATAAGGACGCCCACTTTCATTTTCATCAGTTCATAGAGAGTAGAGAGCTTTACTTTGTTTTTTTTTTTGAGGGTTTTAATCAAGGTTATACATTGTTTGGTTTGGATTCCTCCTTGTTCAATACAAGTTTTCATTTCCAGGTTACTTTGTTTACGTTCTGCGCTTAGCTTATAGTAGTATAACTTGTTATCCCGTAGTCTTGCATGTTAGTTAGAGTTAAACAATTAATTTTCATAGATTTTATGCAAAAATCACAATCAAACACACCTTTAATGGAACTTTACGTTAAAAACACATCTGAGACACTTTAGACCATGTCCGAGTAGTCCCCAGGTTGGGAGATCACGATGAAATCGTGATCTCAAGCCTCTGTCATGCAGTAGAATAATTCCTATGTTCGATCGATCGAATATGTTTGATCGATCGAAACAGAGATACAGTCGAGCGATCGAAGTCAGTTTGATTGATCTAAAGATGAAGATAGTCGATCGATCGAAAGCACGTCGATCAATCAAACTCTCTGATTCTTGAGAGCATTCTATGCAGTATTCCTAGACTTTCTGCTTTATTGATTTGTTATCAAATTGTCCCCAAATGCTTAGTTTGTCAAAACAGTCTGTAAACGTTAAGCCTTGAGGCATTCTTCTTCAATATATTTTGCAAACCACCCTCAATGCTAACACCATTGTAGATGCAAGTTGAAACTATTGTTTTAAACCGCTTTTTTGTATTTTAAACTTAATTGTGATGATATAGTCTCGGTCATGAAAGGACTATAGATTCTTTATCCTAAGAGAAATACGGAATACTGTATAGAATGTGCTCCATTGAGCTTCAACGTAACTGCATGGTAGATGGCTAGGTCACGGTGGATTCGTGTGAACCCAACATTCCCTTTTATTAATATAAACACATTTTAAATCATCGCTTAAATTAATTAGTTAGTTATTAGTTTAATCTAGTTTTGTTGCTTTATCTTTAGTAGTTGATAAATTGCGGGACTTTGTGTTCTGCATTCCGTTAAAATATTGATTTTTATTTTCTTGTTTGAGAATAATCTGAGTAATTAGTTTAACGCCTTCCCTATGGGATCGACCTAGACTTAACCAAATTACTACTTGCACGATTACCTACACTTGGGTATAGCACACAAGCGCACACATAAAATTCTTGTGTCAAGTTTTTGGCACCGTTGCCGGGGAAGGCGACAAGCTAACGCTTCGATTACCTTAATCTATCCTTATCTCTTTCTGTTTTTCTTTTTCTTTCGTTCTTTAGATTAAAAACTACTTTGGGTCTTTCCCTTTATGTCTGATAATTCCTTCGAAGGAATTTACGAAAACGTATTCTATTCATCCAATTCATCTAGTTCTATTAACCCCATAGTTACACCTATCGACTCAATGGCTGATAATCAAAGTGAAAACGGTGATAATGTGGTCGTACCAATCGACGATTCACTGCGTCCTTTGTGCGATCTCATGACACCTGAACACGCGCCTACACCTTCTTGTATTCTCATTCCACCTCATGCAAGCGAATTCCAATTTTGCAATGGAATGATTCAACTCCTAACTACCTTTCATGGAATGGAGAGCGAGAAGGCGTATTTACATGTCAAGGACTTTGAGGATGTTTGTAAAACTTTCTCACAGAATTGTCCTATAGACGTGACACGTCTAATGCTATTTTTTTTCACTCTAAAGGATAAAGCAAAAGCGTGGTTACTCACCTTGAAGCCAAACTCCATCTACACCTGGCATGCGATGAACACTGCTTTCTTGAAGAAATTCTTCCCACCTCGCATGACCACTGAGCTTAAACGACAAATAAATTCTTATAAGCAAAAGAGCAATGAAACATTCACCCAAACTTGGGAACGTTTCAAGGATTTGCTACTCTCATGCCCACATCATGGATACGAGAAATGGCAAACCATCAGCTACTTTTACGAAGGATTAAATGGTAAAACTAGGAAATTGGTCGAGACCATGAGTTCAGGGCCATTTCTTCGTAAAAACACGGAATAAGCTGAAGCTTATTTTGAGTGGTTAGCTGAACACGCCCATGAGTGGTCAAATTTAGACGATGTCCCACGCTCACAGATATCCTGTGTGGAAGATAAAAGTTTATACCAACTAAAAAGTGAGGATCATCTGATGAATAAGTATGAAGAACTAGCGAAGAAAGTGGAAGAATTGGGAATGAAAGGAGAGAGTTCTATGCAGTTTTTGCCTGAAGAACCATGTGGCACATGCAACATGCTGGGATACACTACTCAATACTGTCCGAATGTGCAGTATTTTCAAGAACAACCCCCCATGGAAATGAATGCCATGCAAGGGTATAGGTGGGTGGGGAATTCCTACAACAATTATAATTCACAAAATAATAACAATGCTGGGACCCAACACCAATATCAACAACAACAGCCCTACAATAACAATAATCAGTATCACCTCACAAATAGAGCAAATAACTACAATAACAACAGCCCTACAATAACAATAATCACTATCAGTCCCAGCCATTCCATCCAAATAGAGCAAATAACTACAACAACGCTCAACCGTCCAATAATCAACAGCCAAATGTTTATGTGTCACCTCACAAAAAGGTGCAAGAGAAAGATCCACTCTCTAACGCAAATTTAACACAACAGTTAATTCAAATGATGAGTAAAATGTCCGCGACATTAAAGAGGATGGATGCATGACAAGAGGGTTCGAGTAGTACATTTCCTGCTCAACCACTTCAAAACCCTAAGGGATACAATAATGGTCACCCTAATCATGAACAGGCAAAAGCCGTGACAACTTTGAGAAGCGGCAAAGTCATAAGGAAAAACACGCCTCTCTCTACCCCTGAAGAGTATGAAGAGGATGAAGTGGTGGATAAGAGTAAACCATCTACTCAAAAGGAGGAGCTTTCTACTAATAACAAAGCATTAGAATCAAGTGAGGACACTCCTAAAGTAGTAGAAGAAGTTGAGAGAAGGCCTGGAAAGGAGCCCATCAAAGACGAATTACCTGAATGCCCTTTCCCCGCGTCTTACCCTCAAAGGCTCAAGAAACCCCAAAACGAGATAAAGAATCAGGAGTTTTTGGAGTTGTTCAAACAAGTGAAAATTAATCTCCCACTCCTTAATGGAATCAAACAAGTGCCAGCCTACGCTAAGTACCTAAAGACTTTTGCACGGTTAAAAGGAGGCAAAGTGTGAAGAAACACGCTTATGTCGCTTGCCAAGCAAGCGCAATTATTCAAAATGAATTACCTCCAAAGCTTAAAGACCCTGGCATCCCAACTGTTTCGTGTAGAATTGGAAATCAAAGGATAGACAATGCACTCCTTGAGTTAGGAGCTAGCGTAAACTTGCTGCCATATTAGTATATAAACAACTAGGGTTGGGTGAACTCAAACCTACCCGAGTTGCATTGCAATTGGCGGACAGGTCAGTTAAATATCCTAGAGAAATACTGGAAGACGTTCAGTTATAGATTGATACATTTGTTTTTCCGGTCGATTTTGTGATTCTGGACACTGAACCTGTGTCTAATCCATGTTCACAAATCCCGGTGATTTTTGGACGTCCATTCCTGAACACTATTGATGCCACAATCAAAATAAGGAGTGGCATCATGACCATCGTATTTGGGAACATGACTTTAAATGTCAAGATATTTTTAAATCCCCGACCTGAAGAATACAAGGACGAAGAAGAAGTTAACTTCATCGAAACAGTCATCGAGGACGAGGTTGGCCGTGTAGAATACAAAGATCCTTTGGAGGTAGTTGTGTCACAATTCGACGCTACTTATCAACCTAACAATTCTACCCCATTGGATGCTGCTCTAAATCATGACTGCCTCGTGATGGAAACTAAAGAGGAAGATAGAGATGAATGCATGTGGGTCACACCATATGAACCCTTGCCTCCGAAACCGAAGTTAACCATGCCTTCGAACTTTTAGTTTCCTGATTTGGAATTAAAAGAGCTTTCAAAAGAGCTCAAATACGCTTTTTTAGGGACTGAAAAGACTTATCCTGTGATAATCTCATCTACATTGAATTCTGAAAAAGAGGAGAAGTTGATTCAAATGCTCAAACTGTACAAGGGAGCATTGGGATGGACCATTGCCGACCTAAAAGGCATAAGCCCTTCTATTTGCTCCCATAAGATATATTTGGAGGAAGACGCTAAACCTTCGCAACAAATGCAAAGGCAACTGAATCCTAATATGCAAGAAGTAGTGAAAAAGGAAGTCCTAAAACTTCTTGACATAGGGATAATATATCCTATCTCTGACAGCTCTTGGGTTAGTCCAACCCAGGTGGTGCCCAAAAAGGCGGGTATAACAGTTATCCCAAACAAAGATGGCGAGTTAGTACCAACACGCATCCCCACTGATGGCGGATGTGAATTGATTACCAAAAGTTAAATACTGTGACCCGGAAAGACCACTTTCCATTGCCATTCATGGATGAAATGCTAGAAAGAGTGGCGGGTCATAAATTTTATTGCTTCTTGGACGGATATAGCGGCTATAACCAAATCAAAATTGCTCCTGAAGATCAGGAGAAGACAACTTTCACTTGTCCGTTCGGTAAATTCGCCTACCGTCGTATGCCTTTCGGTTTATGCAATGCACCTTCCACTTTTCAGCGGTGCATTTTAAGCATATTCAGTGATATGGTTGAACAGACACTCGAGATCTTTATGGATGACTTCTCAGTGTTTGGCCATAGTTTTGATAACTGTCTAGAAAACCTTGAGAATGTGTTAGCGAGATGCGAGGACAAACACTTAGTACTAAACTTGGAAAAGTGTCACTTCATGGTGACCAAGGGAATTGTCCTCGGCCACATTATCTCTGATAAGGGTATCCAAGTCGATAAAGAAAAAATTGATATAATTTCAAATATGCCTGTCCCTCGTACAGTCCGAGACATTCGATCTTTTCTGGGACATGTTGGATTCTATCGACGCTTTATCCAAAATTTTAGTGCAATATCCCGACCACTGTGCCAACTCCTAGTCAAAGACGCACCTTTCGAATGGTCGGAAAACTGTCAAATATCTTTTGATGCACTAAAAGAACACCTTACCTCCGCACCGATAATACAGGCACCCGATTGGAATTTACCGTTTGAGTTAATGTGCGATGCTAGCGACTATGCCATTGGCGCATTTCTAGGACAGAGGAAGGACAACAAGCCTTATGTAATCTACTATGCCAGCCGAACACTTACTGAAACTCAAATGAATTATACGACTACTGAGAAAGACCTACTGGCAATAGTATTTGCTCTAGACAAATTCAGGTCTTATCTGATAGGTTCCCCAATCGTCTGTTTTACAGACCACTCGGCCCTCAAGTACCTGCTATCTAAGAAAGACGCGAAACAGAGGCTTATCCGCAGGATACTCCTACTCCAGGAATTTGATATCACTATCAAGGATAAAAAAGGAGTAGAAAATGTGGTCGTCAATCATTTATCTCGGTTGACATTCACTGACAACACTAAGCCTGTACCTATAAAAGATGAATTCCCAGACGAGCAACTGATGGCTGTCTCCAGCATGTATGTGCACGTGAGTTATTTGTTGTTCCGGCTTCAATGCCCTCTACCTGCTAGTGCACCTGGGGATATCAGGCGAATAGTGAGGTTAATTCTTGGTCACATTCCTTTATCTTTCTTTTCATGTTGCTTTGTTTAATTCTTCCTACTTAATCTTTCTTTTGTTTTAGTTAATTTATTTCTTCATTTCTTTTTTGTTTCCCTTTGTCAGGAATATCACTATGAATCCACCATTTCCACCGTTGTACCTTCCACATCAACTCTTTCATGGATTTGGACCATACATAAGGTCCTCGGGTACTCTGCCGCAAGTGGAACGTTTGATGCGCAATTACACTCTGTTATCCTTATCTCCATCCGGATCCCCTAATGTCAGTGAAATCAATTCCTTAGAGAGTTTGGACTTGTTCGATGATGTCCTCGCTGCTTTTCGCTTGTTTTGGGAAAGGGAATCATCAAGTTTAGACTCTACATTTGAAGTTCCGGCAGAGAAGGAGGTTGTGGAAGACGAAATATTCCTGCTTGACGAATAGTGTTTCACTTCAATTGTCTTATGTCATTTCATATTTCTTTCATCAATTGGAGTGTATTCTTAGACAAAGTTTTGTTAGTTTCTGCTTTATTTTAGTTTTTCTTTTCCAATAAGGTTTTAAAGACCATGTTGGGGGCAATAATATTGCAAGTGGATGCTATTATAAAGATTTATTTATATAAATTTGCAATTTTCTACTATGAGGATGTTGTTTTTGGCTTACATGTCTTGTCAATGAACTGTTTTATCACTATTCTATATGCCCAGAATAGTGTTGGGTAGTTGGGGGTGTATAATTTCTCAATGCATTCAAGTTGTAGAATTTTCAGGTTCGATCGATCGAACATACCAGAACCTCGAGCGCTTCAACAGGCCTCAATCGATCGAAGGTACGATTGATCAAGATTTCTCGATCAAGATTTCTCGATCGATCGAGACCTGTATTCAAACGAAGCGTCGTCGATACACTTTCTCAGTTTCTCACTCTCTCTCCCTTAAGTTCGAGCGATCGGAGACAGAGGAGAAGCTCGCTATTTTTGGACCACCCAAGCACCTCCACATCACCTGTAGAGAATCGGACCCCTCGGCTCAACATCTTCAACCTCCCCTTCACCTCTGTCGAGCATATCTTGAGGTGAGGTCTCAGTTCCCCCCCCCCCCCCCCCGGTGTCTTTCTTTTCATTTGAATAGTATTGGGGGGGGCCCCCTTGTGGTATTAATCTTCTTTTTATGTTTATTTTTGTAATTTTTGTGTTTACAGACAATTCCCGTAATCGTGGGTTGTCGCTGCACCTTCGCTGTGCTTGATCGATCGAGAGAGGTTCGAGTGATCGAGCTCAACCACAGCTCAATCGATCGAGAGAGGGTCAAGCGATCAAAACCAACCCTCTTCTCGATCGAACATGTCTCAATCGATCGAAGTGCAACAGTGTCCTTTTCTGGTTTCCTATTTTTAATGTTTGTTTCTTCTGTTTCAGGGCTTTACGATGAACCCTATCACTGGGTATCACAAATCTAAGCCATTTGACTTAACCATACCCGACCCTATACTCGATCACGGGTTCAGAAACGAAGAAGACCGGGTATGGTTCACTAGATATTTCCAGTCAGGAAAGGTTATGCTTGAGCGACCTCTTGAGACTGCCTGGCTTTCTACTCCGTGCTATCTTGCCCAGATACGCGCCATGCCACAGTGGTACACGCTCCTCTCCCAGCCTAAGCACATTAATCTATCCTGGATTAGGGAGGCATGTGCGACGATGATCAGGGACCTGACTGCTCCATTCACATTACGATCATTTTTCCGTGGTCGGAGATCATCTGTAGTCTTGCCACTGTCTCCGTTGCTCTTGGGGTACCTGAGGTACCTAATTGTGTTTGTCCACCGCTGCTCTCCCCCGACTATTATTATCAGAGAGATCACTGGGGGTGCTCTTTCGGGCAGGGATGGCGAGGCCCTTATTCTTGACTTCTACCTCACAGATAATTATCATATGCTGCACCTAGCCCTCAGCAATTGCCTCTTAGTGACATCTTATCGGGAGAAGATTGCAACATGGTACGCCCGTGTGTTATATGCGATCGGGAAACGGCAGCAGGTTAGTTTGCCTCGCCTTTACATTGATTTCATGAGGCACCCTACTCGATACATTCAGGCCAAGAAGCACCTGAAGGGTGCTTGGGCCATTCACCGGGTTATTGAGCAGGCCGGTCTACTTCCATTGGCGGGTGATGCGACTGCCCAGTCTCGCAGTCGTTTTGGAAAGACTGCTTTCTGCCGGTCTGATGCGTAGAAGAGAAAGAGGCGAGGTAAAGGCAAGGCGAAGGTTGGCGAGAAGAGGAGACGAGGAGGAGGCACTGATACAGAGGGTGTTGCTTCTGGGACACCCACAGAGGCTGAGGACCATGAGTCTGAGGAGGAGATGGATCCTATTAAGGAGGTTGAGAGATTTGAGCTGAGACAGAGATCTCAGTCTCGTGCCCAGGGAGAGTCTTCTTTTGCGCCTCACCTGACTATTCATGAGTTACTATTGAAGGAGAGAGAGGCCCAGATTAGACTTGAGGGCAAGGTTGATCAGATGACGACTCTGCTTGAGGGGATCTTGATCCAGATGAGAGTCGACCAGGCTGTTCATGCAGCTTCTGCACCACCCCCCAGCAATCCACCTGCCACTTTTGCTATTCCACCACCTACCACCTCAGATCCTGTAGCCCCACCACCCACCACTGGTCCATCATCTTCCGCTACACCTTCCCAGATTGATCCTACAACTTCATCATCGTCGGCGACACCGCCTGCTACAAAGATATCACTTCTACCTCCTCCTGTTGTGGCTGACACACCCTTATCTATTCCAGCTGCCACGATCACGATTGACCCGGCGGCACCAACTGTCGCTGAGGGTGGCAGTGGGGATGCTCCCGATGTTTTTATTGAGATATTATCGGACGTCGCCGATGATGTCTAGTTTCTGCTGGATCGATGTTGTTGGTTGTTTTTGGTTAATGGGTTGTTTAGACATTTTGGACATTGTGGTTGGATTTGGATGTGTTGGTTGGTTGTTGCATATTTTTTTGATACTGTTGGGATATTTTGTTTTGTTGGATGATTTGTATATTATGTATTTTAGTTTGTATGGCGCATATTATCACTGTTCTGTTCTTTCACTTTATTATATTTTCAGTGATTAGTTCTATTTTAAGTATGGATCCCATGCTCTATATTTCATATTGTTTTGATCTCTGCTGCTTGGAGTTTGTATGCTTTCTGTACAAGTTGTTACACTTGTGATTCTTATGATGATATATATCAGGTGATATCTCTCTATCTATTTTTTAAAATCGCCTGCTGAGGACATTACAATTTTCAGTTGGGGGTGGGATGTAGATAGATAATCACCTGTGCATATTAGTTTTTAGTAATCTGGACCACTCTATCTATTGCGTATGTCATACAATTTCCATTAGAAACTAAATTAAAATTTCACAATTCAACAAAATTGCAAAAAAGTTTCAAACAATTAATTTAGGTTTGAATTAAATTGGTAGAATAATTTTGAATATTCACTTCTATTTACCTGTTGTCGAGCAATGACACAAACGTTTTATTCTCATCCTTTTATGAATTAAGTTCACGCGTTTTTCTAATTTCGCTAGGATGAATGCATATGTTGACCATTCTTGTATCCAAATCATTTGCACGTGTTAATAGCTATGCAGAAAACTTAAAATAAGAGCTAATACGATTTTCGTACTTTAAGGAATAAAGTAGTGGAAACTAGTTACCCTTAGTGAGCTTTTGAATCCAATCTTCAATTCTGAGGGAATTATCACATTAAAACTCGAATTGTTTTTCTTGAATATGTCGATTAAATTCGTTGAATAGTCTCTAATTCTTTCATTTTTGGCTTCTTAGTAGAGGAGAACGTTCAGGATTTACCAACTAAACTCAATGAACATTAACGTGTAAAAATTAAGAAGTTAAGAAAATGAATTAAGCCTTCGTATTTGCTCCTTGCCTTCTCCATTTACCTATATCGACATCTCTGGATATGCATTGTTCTTAACCCCACACCTAATAAATAATGCCGAATCCATTATGAAATTCTAAATCCCTAATCATATACTTTGACCTCAATATACCCCATTGCACACCCAATGTGATTAAATTGTTGAAGTATGAGGAGGGAATAGTGGTGAGAAGGGCTGCATAAAAAAAATATGATAATATATATTCATATGTATGGAGAGGATGGTTAGAATAAAGTGAAGAAATTACTAAACACAGTCACATGCTGAAAATGTGCAAATTTCTTACCCCTCTAATTTCTCCCCTACTAAATAAAAAAAAAACCGAAAAGTCAAAGCCTTAATGATTCTCAACAACTTAGTTTAAACATGAACGTGTAATTTGAGTTATCCACGGTATTTCGCTCCTCTAGTAAGTAGTATTCCGTTCGTGAGATTATACACTCTAAAATGTTCGTCTTCTGTAGAGTCGAGTATGAAAGCATTAGTATCCGAAAAATCACTCCTATCAAAGCTTTCATACAATGTGCGTTCATTATTAGTCATGTTTCTGTGGAATGTTTATTTTTTAGTGTAATAACTATGTGAGGATTGAGTTGAAACTACAAGTTCTGAGAGTATGATAGTCTAAACAAATCTAAATAAAGTTCGATGTATAGTTGTTAACTTCATACACACACGGATACAGGGATGTGATGCGTATGTTGTTTTTATCTTGGTGACATGAGAAGTATGTGCATTTCTTTCATGGTTTGAATGAGGATGATATGTTTTGTAGAGCTAAATTAATGGTTGAATGGAAGAGAGAGTGTTTAAAAGTTATTCCATATCTTTTTGAGCTTAAAATCAGAGAAATGTGTGGGTACATTCACTGCAAACCCTCACGAGACAACACTCGTCCACTAGGGGAAACCTAGGGGTTTAACAGCTTGTTGCATTTGCTAAATGCAACCACGATTCCTGCGAAAGTGAGTTAGGTAGTTTCTTTCTTGTTATTTTTAGTTTAGTTAATCTGGGTCTAGTTTATTTTCATTTTTCTGTTATAGTTGTAGTTTAGCTTGTTTTTATTTTTGCTCTATTGCTAGGGACGAGCAAATCGCTAGTTGGGGGTTGTGACAAGCGGGGGTATTTGTAAAATACAACAGCGCTAAAAGAAGAAAATGTGCTAAATTATTTCACAATTCCTCCATTTATCTGCAATTTAATTTACAATGCTAGTTTGTACACGATTTGATTAAACTATGATAAGTTGTTTGTTTTAGCTGTAGTTTGTGCAGATTACTGTTGCTGTGTGAAGAATTGGATGAGAATGATGAAAGGGAGTGCTTAATTGTAATGAAGATAAGTAAAGGATGAAAAGTGAACCTCGATTGATTGAAGACCATTCGATCGATCGAAGGTTCGATCGATCGAGAGAAGCTCAAGCGCTCGAAGATCCCAGAAGTTCAATCGATCAAAAGATGTTCGATCGATCGAACATGGGTTTTATTCGATCGATCGAATGAAGACCATTCGATCGATCGATGGTTCGATCGATCGAGAGAATCTCAAGTGCTCGAAGATCCCAGAAGTTCAATCGATCGATTGAACATGGCTTTTATCAGATTTGATGCATGCATTGCACACATAGCACACGAATGAAATGCAAGTGTGTGTGTGCCTACTCTATATGCCAAAGCAAAGAAAAATTCTAATCCTAACAGATAAACACATAAGCACATAAAATCCTCACCCATGTCAAGTGCAATAATTTCTCCTCTCGTTGTGATCCCTACTACCCGTTCAAAGGTTGGGTATTTAAAAAATTTTCAAAATTCATTTGAAAAAACATTTCTTTAGAAAGATAAGATCTTTCAAAAACAATTCTCAAGAATTTTGAATCTCTTATTTAAGAATGAGGATGTGAAAATATTTCTCAATAAAGAGGATTAGATTGGAATTCTGCTTTGAAATTCATTTGAAGAGCATTTCTTTCAAAAATAATTCCCAGAATTTTGGATTTTTCCTTAAAAGATGATCATGTGAAAATATACCTTAATAGAGGTTACTTTGGGGCTTTAATCAAAAAGTGAACTCCAAAGATTTTTTTTGAAAAAGCGATTGAAAACTTTGAAATAAAGATGGCAAAAATCCATATGCTTTCAAAGATGGATTTAAAATTTTAGGTAGAATGATCACATGATCAGATTATCACCGTACTTTCCATGAATTCGGATACATACAAGGTCAATGATGCTTAGCTAAACATGATATAAGAGATGTAATCTTATAATCAAAATCTAACATTTTCCCAAATGTCATGGGACATGAAGAGGAATTGCTCGAAAGTGACTAAGAGATTACACATCTTTCATCAAGCAAGCATCGTCATCATGTCAAATAACTCCTTCCGGGCATACAACATTCCCTAGCACATAACCCTAGTCAAAATTAATTTCCTAAGACTGCAAGGTTCTACAGAAACTATCACGCAAAGGATGGGTTTTGGTCAAATAAGGGACCCTTGACACACATCCGATAGGATGCTTCATATACCAAATCATGGTACGAGATCAAGGGTGATCACACAGTCCAATGATAACTTGACCGACCGGGTTGCCCCGAGCCTCCAAGGTCATAGTTTCGTGCAATCGACTGGCTGGACATGCAAGTGAGATGCAACAGGCATACAAAGATTAATTAATTTGATTAAAAGGATGCTTTCAAGTCTAATCCTCAAGTGAACCCAAAATCAAAATCCTGGTCTGCGAAACCAGAGATTATGGGTTCGATCCCCAGCAGAGTCGCCAGATTGTGGATATCACAATTTTTCTTACCCGCAACTTTTCTTTTAAAAACTTTTTCGACTTAAAACACAAAACAATGAGTCGCCACTTAATTTTTAAAAGGAAAAATTAAGAAACCGTTTTTAAAGCAAACTGATCTTTTTAGAAACCAGAGATTAACTAGGTCCGACGATTATGGAATGAGAGAAGAAGGAGCCAGTCGGACTAAAACACCCTCTCTCATCCTATCTTGCGATAGGCCTGTACTCAACATCCTTCTAATCGAATTATTAATTTAAATGTGCCCTCAAATAATACATATGTATAAAATATACATTACAAAAGCATGTCTAAAGGGTGTAAGATTGCAAGTGATAAAATATCATTTAAAAGCCACGTAATTCAGGTAGCAAGCAATATGATATGCAAATAGGGGGAACTAGAGAACTTACCCGGGATTCGGCCATGAATATTTAAACGTGCAAATGCATGCAAATAGATAAAACCTAGGAAAAAATCTCTAATCCATATATACAAGTAAAGCAAAACCTAATTCTAAGGTGTCGCGCATTAAGTTAAAAAATCGATAAAATAAAAATAAACTAAAAAGGAGTTCAAGAAATCATACCTTACTAGCGCTACAAAACGAAGGGTTAGTCCACATGATATACAATATATAAAGTTGGATCTTAAATAACAATCCTAGACTTCTAGCTTAAATCTATCAAATGTAAATAAATCTAAAGCAAACAAGTCCTAATTACAAGCATCAAGCCACATGGATGAATATGTTCATGAACAAGAATAAATTATGAAATAATCAGTGATTTAGATCACTTAAACTTTGAATTCAAGCTTAACTAATCATTATTAAAACATGGTTTGAGCCCTAGGTCATAGAAAAGTCATTTGTACCATTATTTACAAAGTTGGTTAAATCTGTCATAAAATTCTGAAAATTGTAGAGAGCAGACTAGAACTTTAACAAAATAACAAGCATGCTTCCCATGGTTTGATATTGATGAATTTTGGACACAAGATGTCTCTGTGAGTCTAGTTTCCAAATCAAAAAGAAAATCAAAGTTTCAACGGTTAGATCTCTGGGAAAAGGACAAACACCAGACATCACTCAGAGATGTACAACTCTCTGTCCAGAGATTTTGTTTGATTTTTTAAAAATAGCAAAAAGATCAGAAATGCTTTGTTCTTTTTAGGGTGACTTCCTAACACATTAATGTACTTAGAAAAATTATTTTGGGTCACAAATACTTTATTAAGGTTCTGATTTACTTATTTCAAAAGAGTGTTACTGTTCTGAAACTCTAGAAAGATTGTAGTGACATTACAAAACTCATGACCAAACCACTTTAAACATGAAATCTCCTTAAAACAAAAATTACAGTGGTAAAACATTGTGTTATTCACACTTTCCAGTTGGTTTCATTCAGTTTCAACGGTCTGATTTCGAACTAAAAATCTTTAATCAAAATTGGTTTATGAACCCACTGTTTCATTGTCAAGTTTAACTTTTATTTGTTAACCCCAATTATTAAACTATGAAGTTGGACTTAAACTAAACCATTTTCTCCTACCATTTGATGGTCATTGGAGACTAAATACCTTTACATTTGTAGATTTCAAATGAAGTATGAATGGACTTCATGAAATCTCAAGGTAATTAATCTAAACCATGGAGATGGGCTTAGACTCAAACTACTTTCTCCTACCACTTGATGGTCATTGGAGATGAAGATATGACTAATACTCATGAGCCTTCCAGAGTCTCAAGAGAGAAGTACAAACAAACATAGCTAATACCCATAGGTTTTCAAGGAATATGGAAGGGGATTCCATGAAACCTTAAATTAAAGAATCCCAAACCATGGTGGGGGTTTAGACTCATTTACTTGCTCTTATGTAAAGGATGATCAACCTTGACTCTCATGGGGGAGCACAAGCTCACATGGAATCAAGGGATCCAACTCATGAGATTCAAGTGAAGTATGGAAGACTTCCAAGAATCTCAAGACAGAAGTATAAACAAGGAAGAAGAGAAGAAGGAACTAAAAGAAAAGGCAATTAAAGTTTTCAAGTTCCCTAATAAAACTTCTACAAAAAGGTTAATTAAAAGACCAAGTAGTTTTAAGATTAGAAGTTCAAAAGAATGAAGAAAAACAACTTGTGGTTAGAGGTTCACCTCAAAACTATCCTCAAAGCTTCTCTCCTTTGGAGATCTTCCAAGCTCTTCTCTCTAAAAAATGTGTTAGTGTAGTGGTAGTTATTTCTTGTGTTTTATTTTTGTGTCTCCTCCCCAAGCAAGATCCTTCTTCTTTTATAGACAAAAATACCAAGTTTTCTCAGTGAATTCGGAGTAAAAGACAGGTGTAAATATCTCATTTGGTGGTACCATACGTATTTCCTGAAAATAGACAGACTGCTACAGAAGGCGGCAGTCAAAAATCCTTTGTGGCAGTCAGTGGATGCCGCTGCGGCACTCCGTGAAAGCCGCGGCGACATTCCATGACTGCCGCGCGACTCTCAATAAGTGTCGCGCCAAATTATTGATTGCCGCATTTTTGTCAACATTACTTTATCAGTTTTTTGTTTTTATCCGCATACATATACGTATTGTACCACATATACGGACTGTTAAAGCAAACGACAGTCAAAAATTGTCGGCGGCATTCGGTAAATGCCGGTCTGGCTTTCTGTGACTGCCGTTCGGCACTCACTGAGTGCCGCAAACAACTGCCGTGTGCCGGCTTCTGTTGAACTTCCCCTTTTTAGGTCTTTTCTTTTCTCCTTTTTTTAAAAAAAGACTTTTTTTCGAAGATCTTTTCCAAAAGTGATGTTTTATACCTGAATTCTCCTAAACACCTGGTATTTCATTCTGTGAAAATTTTACCGTGTTTGGAGAACTTTCTGAAGAGCTTGGAACACTTCGAATCTTTCGGTCCTTGTCATCATCGGATATGGATGTGACACTCTCCTTAATTCGACGTTTGGTTAAAATCGGGGTGTCTACACACCTTCACTTCAATCTCCAGAAGTGGATTCAATCGATCATAACTTAGCTTTGCTCAATCGGTTGAACATTTCAAAACATGATTATTTCTTATTTGTTATAATACATATTGTTTAGTTGTTTCCATATCGATACATGCTTCCAACATGCGATACCGTGGAATCAAAGGGATAATGGGATGCGATAATGAGATAGTATGGTGAGCAACGTATCAGGTTTAGAATGCTAGTAATGGTTGCACTCTGACAAGTTGATATTTCACTCATGTTAAATCAAATAGGTGGGTAGCAGGGATTGGTCAGGATTATGGTTGTGAGAGCCATGTGTGTACCATACTTGCAAGTGTTCTTAAAAGTAGTGAATAGTAAGAGTTCTTAAAAGCAGTGAACAAGAGTAGTGTTACATTCATAGGCCAGTCATTATATTGGAACGATGTATAGTGTTCGCAAGAGTTCTTAAAAGTGGTGAATAGTAAGAGTTCTTAAAAGCCGTGAACAAGAACACTAGTATGTCGTGATGACATAATTAGTTCATAGTAGTCAGTCAAGGTCGATACATTTAATCTTAGGGTTTAAAGGAAATAGGAATTGGGTAATGTGACCGGAATAAAAGAGAAGGATATTATTAGTATCACTACTATATATCATTCATAACCAGTTATTATTCTATACCTATGAGACTATGTTAGTTACTTCTCACTCAGCTTTCATTAAGCTAGCAGCTTTTATTGCCTGAACATTCCCCGTCTAGCCTATCATGTCTATGTTATTGCGGGTAATGAACCAAACGAGGATGGCTACTGTCCAGAAGAGGAGTACGCAGAGGGTGGTCTGATCGATGACGGTTATGCTTGTATGTGTCAGAAAATCTATAATTATAATAGTTTAGGAGTGCCAGACAAATGTCCTCTTGAATTGTGAATAATTTGACAAAATCAGATGATTAGAGAGATAGAGGAACGAAATCTCTCCAAATAGGTTTCTACTTGCTTTAACAAAGATTAAAGACTTCAAATATAGGAAACACCGAGAATGATTAAATAAATAATAGAAATTGATTTCTATTAGATCTCATACAAAACAAGGTTCAACTAGAGGTGGAAATCCATCTTCTAACTGGAATTGAACTATTATTCTACTCCTAAAATAGGTAAGTAAATTGGAATTGAAATTGACAAATGAAAGGAAAATAACAGTGCATAATACATAAAATGCTAAGTATTTGATTGATCGGGAATCCTTCTTTCTACAACTCTCTGTCTTTATATAGATTGCAATGAAAATTGCAATCCAGTAATTTGAGAAACCGCCCACTATATCCATGATTCAGGCATAGTGGGTCTTCATCCATAACTGGATCAATCACGATCTTCACATTGTACATGTCATAGACTTGTGTAGAAACAGCTGTCAATAACCGTTCTACCATTGAAGTGGCAGACGCACTGGTTTATGGCATTTTTTATGTTGTATCACCCATCAATCTGCATTCACATCCTCCCCACGTGTAATGCCCAATTAGATTTAGTGGGCCCATTTTTATTTTTAGTTTATGGTGCAAACAATGCCCCCCAACATCCCTTACAAGTAAAAGTGTAAGAAACCAATACTTAAAGGGATGTTGCCAAATGGGAACACTAGCCCACCAAATACAAACAAAAATAACTTCATTTAAAGAAGTCATCCTCCCCTTTCCTCTTCAAAACCACCATTTTCGAAATCGGTGAGGTGGTAGCTCAAGAGTAAAGATTCTCTTCTTAAAAAGACGCTGACTTGACCTTTATTTATATTTATTTGCACTGTTGTCTCACTTCCATCCCCATTCTTAGGTAATTCCAATTTGAAACCAATGTTTTTTTTTGGAAGAATTCAATTTGAATCAAATTCCAACTCCAAAACCCTTCTTTCTCCATATACCTCTTCTATTTAAGTCTTTGCCAACTTCTTTTGGCATCACACTTCTTGTCAGCATCTTTTAAACCCTTAATCTCTTCCTACATCTTCAAGCTCTTAAGCTCTAGCTCTCATGGCTGAAATTCCACCACAATCCACTTCATCCCCCAGCCCAGAGGAGAGTGATACTGACCCTGTGTCACGGGCACAAGAGACCTTAAAACAATTCTAAAGCGCCGCTTTTAAGGGAGTAAGTCTGCAAGTATTGGAACCCTCTCCTGATTTTACTCTTCCTATTCTTGGCTCGAGTGTTGCCCAAGAATTTGTTCTTCCTAGGGTTTCCAAACTTTTCCCAACGAATGGCCTATTCCTATCTGAGCACCCCCATCCTCCACTTTATAGATGAAGCAATAGCAACAATATCCATTTCTGGCCCTCAAAGCCCTTGCCACAGTGGCTAGGGTTACCCCCACAAGCTGTATCAATGGAAGAAATAGAGCAGCCATGATCTGATTCAATTATCTATAATGCCCCTGCCCATAAACATTCCTCTCCTCTCTTCTGTTCTAGCTTTTTGATCCGTGTCCACCAATTCTTTTCACTTCCCTTGTGGGATGACGTCCCCCATTCTTCTTGACTTGGCTTTCCTAATTAAGGTGAGGCTAGATGGTGATCCAATTAATTCCCAATTGTCCCAGAGAACCTACTCCGTTTTTTCCATTACTATTGGCTTTGAAAATAACACAAGCTATCAGTCCTTCATCCTAGAACATAAGAAGGCTGATGGGCCTTTGACTGATGCTGAATATCTTGCTTTCCTTACTTTCTTAGTTAGCAAATACTTGACTAGTCCACCCTCTTTTAAGATTGTCAAATCTGATCTACACCTGGCCTTGGCCCTGCCTTCTGGCCAAGATTTCACCCCCTTTTCTTCTTGCTCAGATATATAAGGGTTGTTTTAGGCTGATAAATAGTAACTTGGATACCTTGGGTGACCCCTATAGATCTTGCAATTATGGTTTAACCTGTACATTCCTAAGATTAGCCCTTCTTGCACTACCGTATTTGACCCCTCTATTTATGACCTGAATTTGGCCACATTCTCTTCTAGTCCCTTCGGGTTCTCCAACTGCTTGAGCTTTTTCTTTTCTCTTAGGACTCCACCTCCTTTTAGGTTCTTGCCCTATCATCCTCGTCTTTATGGGCTAGTTTGGTTTAAGGCCTCTTTCATTGAGCCAAATAGTTACCTTAAAATATGGGCATAAATCTTTCTTCTCGAGACTTCCATCACCCAGTGATGAAAGAGAGATTAGGTAACAACCAATGGGATGTGGAATCCTATTTTCCAAAATTATTACACACGCCAATTTGGCTTGACCCAAGGTCTTCCTTATCCCAACTTTCATTAGCCAACTCGGATCTCCTGGCCTGCACTATTTTTAAAACTTATGAGGTAGACCAGCATGTGGACGAACTAAACAAGCTTCTCATTGGATGCTTTAAAATTCATCCTTTCTCTCCTAATCCTGCTTCTACTTCCTCCTTTGACACATTTTGGCTAAAGCATTTTGATCGTTGCTTTATTGATTATGCCACTCTACTAAATGCATTGTCTCCGTTGCCACCATCACCAATAAATAATCCTTCTATTGGTCAGATTGCAGGCAAACAAAAAAAGAGCCAAGGTATAGATCCTGACCTTAAAGTAGAATATGACTCCATCATAAAGTTTGAAGAGTTTTATAAACTAAAATGCAATCCTCAAAAGCCCTCTGAGTCGATCTCGGAGGTGCATCGAATCCGAATCAGATTGAAAAGGGAAAGGATTGAAAAGAAGGCTCAGAAATGTAGGAAGAGCCCCAAATTGGAAGCAACTCGGTGCTTTTACTAAAAATTAGGTTAGGAAGACATGCCCTTTTCCACCCCTAGCTGAATTTGGGAATGCAGAACCGGTTGCCCGAGCTATCGCGTCTGTGGGAGTTACTGTGGATGGTATGGACATGCAGCCTCCGGGAGTCCACTACCCCTTTTTCTTCTGGGGTTTTGGAATTGATTTTCCTTTGAAAGTGTTTGAAGAAAAGAAAGAAAGTCTGTAAAAATAGATACAGAGTCACCACTTGGTCTTTAAGGAACCAAGAAACCTAATTTTGACTCACCCAAATAGATAAAAGGGCACCAGCATCTCATAACCAAAGAACTTGGCTCTAGGTTTTGGTACGAGAGAGTAAGGAGCCTTTATCACATCTAAAACACCCTCAACTCGCTCCGTCTCTCGACGGGCCTCAACTAACATCCAAATAATCATCTTATACTATGTTTAGTCTGACAATTAATACTCTGATAGTATATTACATCTCATAAGATTCTTAAAATGGAAGATCAAAAGATAAAATATCATTCATAAGATCTAAGCCAAGTATCACACAATGCAAAAGTGAAAGATCACACAAACAAACCTAAGAAAAATTTTCTAATCACATATCAAGTAATCAGGTTTTCCTAGTCTAGAAGAGGGACATGAATTGTTATTAAAACAAATAATCAAAGAAATAAAAAGTATGGTTAGCAAGCTAGTATAATCCATGTTAATTCTTGAAAAAGAAGGTTTCTCAATCCACGGGACTGGTGAGAAAGGAAGATTTGATCGAGAGGAAGCATGAAAGTGTGGTCAAGTTCATTCCTTATAATCTTCTAAGATTAGGAGTCACAAAAACTCCAAAACTTGCATGGATGCAATGCATGATCCTAGAATGGGTAAAGATTGTAGTGTGTTTTATGTTCATGGATTTTCAAAAGTGACCTAGAAATCTAAAGTATGCATGAATGAATGAAGAATGTTATTATAGGATGTTTACAAATGTAGTATGAACTACTTCCTAAGACATGGGCTAATTTGGATTGCATGTAAACATCTAATCAACAATGAAGTAAAAGAAGCTTGCTGTGAATAGTGGATAGAACAGTGAGCTGATTTTGTAAAAATGGAAAAGTGAGGTTAGAAATGTTTTCAATTCATGATGTTTTATGGAGATTATCCGTACTATGTTTAGAACACATATCAAAAAGCCAAATTACTATTGAATTTATAGATTGACAGAAATCATATGAAAAAGAGAGGTTGCTCATAAACAATATCCGTTCTGTCGACTGAAATGTAGAAAAAACTTTGAAAATGAAAACAACACATGTAGAGACCCATATTATACAGAACGTTCCCTACGACATTAAAATTCAAGGGAAAATGAGTTCGGACTACTCGGTTTTGGAAACGTTTTTTAGAAAACAAGTTGAAAGTCAACTGAGCTGCTGTGACAAAGAAAATAGAATTCCAGGAAGGAATGTTTGGGTCAAAATGGAACCCTTCCAAGTGTTTTTAAATCAAACCAAAAATGCTGAGTGTTCTTTAATGAGTAAGGAAGACATTTCGAGTGGCCTTGGAATCACCTATTGAGTATTGGACTTAGAATAACATTTTGAAGTTGAACAACTCACTATTTTGAAGATTTTGAGAAAAACAAATATTTTATTTCTTGAAATCAAAATGAGGGGTTTAAGAGGGATTTTGAAATTGGGGTTTTGAGGGTGTATTTCCATCACAAAATAGAGATTATAACATCTTAGAATATCAATATCAAACTCATATCAAGAACATCCAAGATTGTTGGAGAGCAGTGTTTTCATTTTGTAAATAACTTCAAGAATATTAAGGAAGTATTGAAGTTAGAATCACAATCTATTAAACATGTTTTTTAGGTCAAGAGCAACTATCCATAAGGATTCACTTACCTCAAATACCATGTCATCGTCTAGATGATGATGAACTAATAAGTAATTGAAGAAAAATATAAAAGAAATGAGGTAAGAAGAGATGAACATATATAAACAAGCAAGCAAATAGCAATCAATAGATGATAATCAATGTGATTTTGGACTTGTAACTTGGTGTTTCACTCATATGTGATGACATTTGGACATGGAAGAAGCTTCCTATCTCATAAATACTCACACAAATGGTGGTTGGATGTATTCAATGTGAAGTAAGAGGAGTAATGGAGTAGAAATAAGGTTGGGAACTCACTTTTATATAGAAAATCAGTTAGAGAGAGCTCTCTTTCTCTTCTCTAACCTTATCACTACCTCTAAAACTTCCTAAGCTTTTTACTTGCCACCCCCAAATTGAAGAGCAAAGGGGGGTTTATATAGGCCAATTTGGGGTGGTTTTGGGATTTAAGAAGTGCTCCATTGGTCATAAAAATTTGTGAACATGAAACTACGCATTTGGGCTTTCAATTATTTAATTGGGCCCCCACACAAAATTACAAAATTGGACTGTTCTGGGGAAGAGTGTCACGGCAGTAATGGACCTGTGGCACGATGGCAGTGGGCCAATGCCACGATGGCACTGCTCCTCAGATGCCCAGATTATTCTGTTTAGGCCCCCAAAGGTTTTGGTATTCGCAAAAAGGCCCTATTTTGTCCAAATTTCACAGAAAATGCATACGAACTCCAAACTGAGCTTGTGATATACCATTGGAAAGGAAATGGAGTGTATTTTTCATAAAAAAAAATAGTTCGAAGATAGGACACTTTGAAAAGTTTTGCGGTATTCGCAATAAAAGCTGATTTGATCACCATTTTCACCTTAGAAAAATCACAATAAATCCATTTTAAATCCAAAAATTATATGTGATATACCATTGGAAAGCTATTGATCTCTAGTATCCATGAAAAATATTTGAAAAATGATACAGTTCTCTTGTTTTAACGTCAACAAATCGGTCAAAACGGGGATCTCTAGAAGTTCTAGGAACCTCTCGGACCTCCCAGGAGCTGACGTTTTTGTCCGATTTTCTTTTAAAACATTTTTTAGTACTTTTTTCATGACCTTGGATGATCTCAAAACTTTCTGGCAAATTCGGATAATTTTTGTCAAACCCTGGTCAAGCTTAGTCAAACCTTTGTCAAACCAGTCAACGGGGACTTTCCGGCAACTTTCGAGACTTCCGAAGGTCCCTGTGAGCTAAAGATTTCATTTGATTTTATTTTAAAACTTATTTTATCCTTTTCTTTTGACGTAGTGTGTTTCCAGAACTTTTGGTCTAAATCTGGGAGTGCTTCGGCTTTTAGGGGTATTTTGGTCATTTGTACCACTTTATGAGTATTTTGAGATATAGAATTAGTTCTAGGAGTCCTTTCGAGTCTTTTCGGTCATCATAAACCACTAGGCTATGGGTCTCCTAAATCTGATAGCCGACAAAATGGGGTGTCTACAGTTTGCCCCTCTTTGGCATGAACTTGTGAGGCAACTCATGTAGCTATCGAGTGCCAAAGCTTTGAAGAGACAACTCTTTTTGGATGCTATAGAATTAGGATAAAAGCGTTGCAAAGGATGCAAGAAACACTGGTGTTAAGACTAGTACTGATCACGCTCTGTGTCAGCTGCCTATGTATCCAAAGGGGAATCATACCAGGACGTAATTCGGGGCACAAAGGAACAAATCAGACATGCACAACAAGACAGGAGGATGCTATGCTATGAGGATGATATGCAATGCATGGATATAATATGATTGTTTCCTAAGTCCTATCATGTCAAGCGTTCTGATTCTAGTATGAGCTGGTGCTATGGGTGTGTGCCACTCCGAGTGGACTTATGTCATGCTAGTGTTATGTCTAATGGAATCATGTCAGATTGAGAGCAGAGTGATAAGCACAATGTGTTCAAGCAAAGGATGATTTGAGAGTGATGGGTCGAACAATATGACTAACAGGAAGACAACAAATAGATTATAATTTAAATGAGAACAATGAACACGACATATTTTGAATGAGAGTGACAATAAACTAATGATGATTAATGAACTGATGACGTACAAATCTAGATGATGAGTTGACAGTAAACTACTGTGGTTGTCATGGGTTGGACCAATAGTTAGACTAATCGTGATGATGTACTAATTGAGGTGACGAGTCAACAATGAACTACTATGACTGCTATGGATTGGACTGACGATGTACTAATCAAGATGATGAGTTGATAGGGAACTACTATGACTGTCATGGATTGGACTAACGATGTACTAATCGAGACGACGAGTCGATAGTGAACTACTATGACTATCATGGATTGGACTGACAATGTACTAATCGAGATGACGAGTCGATAGTGAACTACTATGACTATCATGGATTAGACCAGCAATTGGACTAACAGTGATCAAAAGAACTGATGATGTATGGATTGATAAACCTACTGGGGATAAATTGAATCTGCTAGGGATAAAATGACTCTTTTAGGGATAAGATGATTCTGCCAATGGAGTAATTGATTGCACTAAAGATAAATTGAACTTGTTGGAGGAAAAACACCTCTTCTAGGGACAATCCTTCTAGGAGTGAACTAATTATGTAGGGAGGGTAATGACCCTTTCTGGTATGAAAATGGTTTCTTCTAAGGATTTGGAAAGGATGTGGTTTTAATTGATATGCACCCCATTTGTTCAGGAAGCTTTTCTAGAGATGAACTAGCTATATTGGAAATGACTTTGCTTGGGATGAGAGGATTTGGCTAGGGAGAGAATTGTTGCACTGTGAATAGAGTAATTCAGCTAAGGATGAAGAGCATTTGTGATGTGAATTTGGTTTGTTTGCTACGGAGCTGGTAGAAGATAGCCAGTGGATCTTATTGATTGTTTTATGAAAACAAATGACTGTGATTGGGGGAGTGTCACCAATGCTCGAGGTACTTGAGACTCTTGTCATGTTGCAACCTTGACAAGTGTCGTGACAGTGTTCATAACTTTTGCTTGTATCCACACTTTTTTTTTTATAATTTGGAACCTCCTTAAACCCACACATTTGAGAACATCAGGACGAATGGACTTGACAGGAATAACAATGGCAAGTCGGGTTGGTTTGTATGAACTTTGAGTTCTGATACACTTTTATTACTGACTCAACCAAAGAAGAATTGACTCGTCAAAAGTAACGGCACGAAGCACCCAAATTGCCATGTGTCTTTATCAGAAACCATGTACTGCTTTTCTTATATGTGCACTTCTCGTCTTATTATGATAGCACTTTTCCATTAAATTTGATTTTTAAAAATTCCTCCCTACTGATCTAATCAATACTCTACTTCTCCTAGGAAGTGCTTTCAATTAGTGCCTTAGCTTATAGAATAAAAGATACTCTGTTTTAAATTTTTCAAAACAACTTGGTGACTTGAAAACTTGCCCTTAGTATGAAGGGATTGTTAGGCCAACGAAGTTTGCCCTTAGTTTGATGTTTAGGAAGTGGAATTCAGGCAAATAAGGGGGGTGACCAAAGTTTGCCCATAGTTTGGACAATGGTTCATTGAAGGTTTGGGGCAAACGAGGTAGGTGATCGAAGTTTACCCCTTGTATATAGGGTAGATAATAAAATTCAGGCAAACGAGGTGGGTAGCTGAAGTTTGCTCCTAGTGTGGAAGGTGATTTCTGATTTAAGGCAAGGACTGTGACTTTAATCTCTTAAATGCTCTTAACTTTTGCCTAGGCACCAGTGAGGTGACCTAGCAAGCTCTTTTATTTCTTTTATTATTGCTCACTATGGGTTTAGCTCTAATTTTTTGCCTAGGTGTCCTTTCGGATTTTTGACTTAGTGAGCCATCCTTTTTTTTTTAAAAGTCTACCTACGATCCGCCAAATGGGGATCAAGTGAAGACATTGGGGTTGATTATGATGTTGTCAACCAAACCAATCCGATTGCCTACGTATCCCTGAGCAGGAATCAGGTCGGGCATAGTTCAAGGCAAGGTCTTGAAAAAGGGGGGTTGATGATGCTGTTGACCGAAGTGATGCGGTTGCCTACGTATCCTTGAGTAGGAATCAGGTTAAGCGTAGTTCATGGCAAGGTCTTGAAAGAATGGGGAGTTGATTATGATGGTGTCGACCGAACCGATGCGGTTGCCTATGTATCCTCGAGTGGGAATCAGGTCGAGCATAGTTTAAGGCTAAGGGATTTGAAAAGGTCGAGGAATGGGGGTTTTTCAAACCAATATTCAATGAAGTTCAAACTTGGGTCACTTGTGGTAGCCTTGAATAACAAGATTCAGTTTCGATCCCCCCCCCCCCCCCCTCCCTCTTTTTTTTTTGGTTTGAGGATTGACCATTTTCACTTTCACATAGCCAGTCAATTTTGGTTTTTATGTAGTTGATTCATGTGAGATCTACTTATTAAAATCTCAAAATTTCACAATGTGCATGTCAGCTCTCAGAATTTGTTTGTGGTCATTCCAAGCCCTTTGAAACACGATCTAGGCACGATCTAATGTTGACAACCTACATGTTTGATAGTTGGCACCCAAGGAACTTTGTTCACTTGAGAAGTTACCTCCAAATCCCTAAGATTTATCCTTGTATGATCCAAGGTTGGTAGCATGACCCCTAGCCCTTTTTTTTCTCTTTAGTAAATCAAATCATTGTTCTAGCTTGCTTGTTATTGTTAATTCGTACCTGTCATTTAAGTAGTTAACTTAATTAGTTACCGTTTTACCTTAGTTTTACTCGCGTGATTAGTTTTAGGTTTAGAGTTAGATAGCCTCAAAACAACCACCTTTTCTTTCTTTTTGGATACGGTAGTAGTGTATTCGTGTCTTGGAACTATAATCTTCTGGTCTAGTCCCCGTGGAAATCGACCTCGTACCTACCCGAGTATTACTTGTTACGATTGATTTGCACTTGAATCATACATATCCCGAGAGCGAACAATCACCAGTAGGAGAGAATTGGAATTTTCTGGAAGAAACACAGAATTTCTGGGAAGAACAGGGATTTCAAGGTTTCTAGGAAAAATAAGGATTTGTGAGAAATCTGGGCGGATGGGATAGAGTTTCTGGGAGAAATAGGAATTTCAGAGTTTCTGGGTAAAACAGGGATATTTGGGTAACTTGGTCAGAGTTACTAAGGGAGGCAGGGATATCTAGATAGTTTGGGCTGTGTTTTTGTGACAAACAGGTATTTCCAAATGAGTTAGACAATATTTCTAGGAGAAACTGGGAAATAGGGACATCCGGATGAGTTGGGCAGAGTTTCTGGGAGAAACGGTTGTATATGATAGGACCATGTGATGATGGTGATCATACCGTCTAGCAGGTTTTCATACTCCTATGTCTTAGGACTAACAAACAAAGTTTGCAGTGCATATCTTTGTGAACATAGAGCCGACATCCTTATCATGCTGCCTAGGCAGGTCGACTCAATGTGATCACATGTGAGTGATTGTCCTAGGAATCATAAGAAGGAGGTTCTGTCCTAGGCCATATAAGCGTCTACACCGCGCAGGTAATCCCGTCAGGGCATGCAACAGTTATATCACATTGTCCTATCCGAAAAGATAAATCAACAGTCCTAGAAAAGGTTCTATAGGAATCTATGTGCAAAGGCTTGGTTTAGTCAAAGAGGGTCCGTTGACGAGAGTTCCAATATACCGTCAGAGAGACAGTATGGAAGTTTTTACTCTTTTTGATATACCTTGGAAGGTACAATATCAATTGTGATTTGTGCCCTGGTACAGCAATTAAGACTTGAACAAACTCAGTGCTGCATTTCAGATATAGTCGTGAGTGGGAAATGCAGGAGTGCAATGCGATGAATCAGACACAGCAAAAAGATGATTTTAAGATGCTTCTTATGAGTCAGACCTCTGCATTATTTCATTTTGAAAATAAAAGTCCCCAGTAGAGTCGCCATATTGTGGACACACGACCTCCGGGAGTCCCACCACCCCGCCTTTTCTTTCGGGGTTTCGAAATTGATTTTTCTTTGAAAGTGTTTGAAGAATAGAAGAAAGAAAGTCTGTGAAAATAGATACAGAGTCAGCACTTGGTCTTTAAGGAACCACGAAACCTAATTTTGACTCACCCAAATGGATAAAGGGCACCGGCCCTTCATAACCAAAGAACTTGGCTCGGGATTTTGGTACGAGAGAGGAAGGAGCCTTTATCATGACCAAAACACCCTCAACTCATCCTGTCTCTCGACGGGCCTCAATTAGCATCCAAAAAATTATCTTATACTATGTTTGGTTCGACAATTAATACTATGATAGTATATTACATCTCATAAGAATCTTGAAATGAAAGATCAAAAGATAAAATATCATTCATAAGATCTGAGCTACGTATCACACAATGCAAAAGTGAAAGATCACACAAACATACCTAGGAAAAATTGTCTAATCACATATCAAGTAATCATGTTTTCCTAGTCTTGAAGGAGGACATGGATTGTTCTTGAAACAAACAATCAAAGAAATCAAAAATATGCTTAGCAAGCTAGTATGATGCATGTTAATTCTTGAAAAAGAAGACCTCTCAATCCCTGGGACACATGAGAAAGGATGATTTGATCGAGAGGAAGCATGAAATTGTGATCAAGTTCATTCCTTATAATCTTCTTAGATTAGGAGTCACAAAAACTGCAAATCTTGCATGGATGCAATGTATGATCCTAGAATGTGCAAAGGATGTAGTGTGTTTTGTGTTCATGGATTTTCTAAAGTGACATAGAAATCTAAAGTATGCCTGAATGAATGAAGATTGTTATTATAGGATATGTAAAAATGTAGTATGAACTACTTCCTAAGATTTGGGCTAATTTGGATTGCATGTGAATATCTAATCAAAGAATAAAAGTAAAGCAAGCTTGCTGTGAATAGTGGACAGAATAGTGATGGATTTTGTAAAAATGGAAAGGTGAGGTAAGAAATATTTTTAATTCATGATTTTTTATGGAGATCATCCTTATTGTGTCTGAAACACATATCAAACAGCCAAATAACTATTGAAGGTACAGATTGAGAGAAATCATATGAAGAAGAGAGGTTGCTCAGAAAAAGAATTGTACTATCGACTAAAATGTTGAAACATCATTGAAACTGCAGACAAAACATTTAGATGGCCATATTATATAGAAGGTTCACTAAGACACTGAAGTTTAAGGGAAAAATGAGTTGGTACTACATGTTTTTGGAAAAGTTTTAAAAAAAAACAAGTTGCAAGTCAATTGAGCTGCTGTGATAGAGAAAACAGAATGTCTCGAAGGAATGTTTAGGTAAAAATGGAACCGTTCTAAGTGTTTTTAAATCAAACCAAAAATCGTGGGTGTTCTTTAATGAGTTAGGAAGACTTTTCAAGTGGCCTTGTAATCACCCATTGAGTATTGAACTCAGAATGATATTTTGAAGTTGAACAACTCACTGTTTTGAAGATTTTGAGAAAAACAAAAGTTTTATTTCTTGAAATCAAAATGAGGGGTTTAAGAGGGATTTTGAAATAGGGGTTTTAAGGGTGTATTTCCAGCACCAAATGGAGATTATACCTCTGAGAGTATCAACATCAAACTCATATCAAGAACATCCAAGATTGGTGGAGAGCATTATTTTCATTTTGGAAATAACTTCAAGAATATTCGAGAAGTATTAAAGTTAGAATCATCATCTATCAAACATGTTTTTGAGGTCAAGAGCTACTATCCATAAGGATTCACTCACCTCAAATACCATGTCGTCATCTAGATGATGATGAAAGAGTAAACAATCAAATAAAAATAAAAATAAATTAGGTAAGAAGAGATGAACATATATAAACAAGCAAGCAAATAGAAATCAATAGATGATATATAATCAATTTGATTTTGGACTTGTAGCTTGGTGTTTCACTCATATTTAGTGACATTTGGACATAGAAGTAGATTCCTATCTCATAAATACTCACAAAAATGGTGGTTAGATGTATTGAATGTGAAGTAAGAGGAGTACTGGAGTAGAAACAAGGTTGGGTACTCACTTTTATGCAGAAAATCAGTAGGAGGGAGCTCTCTTTCTCTTCTCTAACATTATCTCTACCTCTAAAACATCCTATGCTTTTCACTTGCCACCCCCAAAATGAAGAGCATAGGGGGATTTATTTAGGCCAATTTGGGATAGTTTTGGGATTTAAGAAGTGCTACCATTGGTCCCAAACATCTGTGAACAATAAACTATGTCGTTTTGGCTTTCAATTATTCAATTTGGGCCCCCAAACAAAATTACAAAAATGGACTGTTCTAGGGGAGAGTACTACGGTAGCATTAGGCCTGTGCTGCGGTGGCAGTGGGCTAGTGCCACAGTGGCACTACTCCTCAGATGCCCAAATTATTCTGTTTGGGCCCCTAGAGGTTCTGGTATTCACAAAAAGGCCCCATTTCATCCAAAATTCGGAGAAAATGCGTACGAACTCTAAATTGAGCATGTGATATACCATTGGAAAGGTAATGGAGTTTACTTTTCATAAAAATATAGTTTGAAGATAGGTCAATTTGAAATGTTTTGTGGTATTCGTGATAAAAACCAATTTGATCGTCTAATTCACCTTCGAAATTCATAACAAATCCGTTTTAAATCCAAAAATAATATGTGATATACCATTGGAAAGCTATTGACCTCTAATATCCATGAAAAATATTTGAAAGATGATGTAGTGCTCTTGTTTCAAAGTCAACTTTTAGGTCAAATCGGTTAAATGGGGGATCTCTAGAAGTTCTGGGAACCTCCTATAGAGCTCCCACAAGCTGATGTTTTCGTCCGATTTCTTTTAAAACTCGTTTTAGTACTTTTCACATAATCAAGGATGATCTCGAAACTTATGAGTGAATTCGGATAATTTTGGTCAAACCCTGGTCAAGCTTGGTCAAACCGGTTAACGGGGATTTTCCGGGAACTTTCGGGACTTCCGAAGGTCCCTGGGAGCTGACGATTTCATCCTATTTTGTTTAAAAACTCATTTTACTTCTTTTCTTACGACTTAGTGTGTTTCCAGAACTTTTGGTCCAAATCTAGGAGTGTTTGGGCTTTAGGGGCATTTTGGTCATTTGTACCACTTTTTGAGTATTTTAAGAGATAAAAGTAACTTCCTCTAATACCTGTATATTTTCTATTTGTACAATAATACCAGTTTTCTGAATTTTTCGTATTTGATCGATTATTATATTATTTTATTTGTGTGACGATATCGACGTGTTACTAATTAGACTGTAAGCACTGCACCGGAACGATCGTAATAAGACTTAACTTAGTCCCATACTCGGACCCGAACATTAGAAATAGTACCCATTTGCACGTAAAATGAGATTAACACGTATATCGAGGACTTATGCACACAAATTGAGAAAGTGGAACAAAACCCAAGGTGGGCCCCACATGGCCGGCCACATGGAAGCTCCATGCACAATCCCTACACATGTCCACCACACTTTAGATACTTGTCACCCTACCTTAGCCACTAGTCCACTTATTGGACACATGTCCTTGTATGCACACATGCAAACATGCATGAGGACACCTAGCCACCATCCTTCTCTATATAAGCATGCCCCATCCATGCATTTTACTCTCTTGGGTAGTTACAATCTACATGTAGGCTAGATAGAGAGCTCGGAGTTATGAGTGTTTGATGAAATAGAAGAGGTATTAGAAGGGGAACCCAAGAGTTCATCTCCTTCCTTTGCATACTACCATCAAAACATACACACCCATAAACTTATTTACACAACCATGGGGACTTAGAAGCTATTAGAATAGGTCACTAGAAGAAGAAGAAGTGCAGAATTAGAAGAAGAAGAAGAAGAAGAAGTTTCCACCATTAAAACTTGAGTTCAAGCATCCACAAGCTCAAATCCAAAGTCCAAGCTCAATTTTAAGTTTAAGTGAGTTTACTAACTCACATTAGAACATATATAGTATGTAGTAATATTTAGAATGTGCTTGATGTTGTTATTTTGAGGTTTCCATGCCATGCAAGACAACTATTCAAATATGAGAAACAGAAACTGCCAGCTGAATGTAGTTTAGTAAAATGAACATTTTGAGTAGTTAAAAAATCTGAATTAAGCTAGGCATTTTTTTTGGAGAAAGCTAACTCAATTATATATAAATAACTCTTCTATAACTCAGTCTAAAAATCAATTTTTCATAGGTGAAATGTATGTACAACGCAGTGCTATAAATTTGAGAAACAGAAACTTCTAATAGAATGTAGTTTAGTTAAATGAACATTTTGAGCAGTTCAAAAATTTGAATTAAGCTAGATTTTTTTATGGAGAAAGATAACTCACTTATCTACAAATAACTCTTCTATAACTCAGTCTAAAAATCATTCCTTCATGGGTGAAATGTACATACAACGCAGTGCTAAAAATCTGGACATAGCAGTCCAAAAATTGAAATGTCTAAGTAAAATAAATATTTTGAGCAGCTCAAAAATCTACATGAAGCTAGATTTTTTTGTACATGAAGATAATCCAATTACCTATAATTTTCTAGTTTTGAGTTTGATCTATAAAGCAATTTATCATGCCCAAATAAATCATATTAATTCTATCAACATAGTGGAAATATATCCTAGCAGATTATACAGCTTTTTGTATGATGTTTTGTTTATGCATGGTGTTGATTGATGATGCTAGTTTTCTGGTACCTGTGTTGTTATGAATATCTTATGCTATGGTAGCGCTATCACGTGGATGAGTAAGTTAAGGGTTTCATCTATATGTTTATTAGTATCAAATTCATATTATGGATCTATGAGCTACATGCTAGGTGTCCGTTGTTATAAATATAGTGTGATGACCATTGAGAGTTCATACCCAAGCTATAAGTATGTTGTATAGCACGATTATTGCGTCAATAGTTATTGGAAAGTTTCCAACGTAAGTATATTGAGGGGTAAAATGGAATGCCGAACGTATAGTAAAGTCTTGATGGTTACAATTGGAAGTCATTTCATGAACCAAACTCCTTAATGAGTGACGCATGTGTGGTCGGGTATACGTGAGTATTAGCTGTGTAATGTTGGAAGTAGCTTATGCTGAGGACAAATGGAAAATAGTTAAATTAGGCCGTGGAGTCTGGGAGAGTGAGAAAAGGATGTGGTTGTTGGGTTATAAAGTTGTGTATCCTTTCAGTTCTTCACGACGAAACAGATATGGTGAATACTTCGGTTCATCTGACAACGTGATGGTTATGAAATTGTATAGCCTTTCGGTTCTTCATGATGAAACGGATATGGTGAATACTTTGGTTCTTTGTGACGAAGTGATGGTTATGAAATTGTTTATCCTTTCGGTTCTACGTGACTAAAGAGATATGGTGGATACTTCGATTCTTCGTGACAAAGTGATGGTTATGAAATTGTGTATGCTTTCGATTCTTTATGACAAAATAGATATGGGAAAAACTTTGATTCTTTGCGACGAAGTGATGGTTATGAAATTGTGTATCCTTTCGGTTCTTCATGACGAAACGAATATGGTGAATACTTCAGTTCTTCGTGACAAAGTTATGGTTATGAAATTGTGCATCCTTTCGGTTCTTCGTGACGAAATGGATATGGTGAATACTTTGGTTCTTCATGACGAAGTGATGGTTGTAAAATTATGTATCCTTTCGATTCTTCGTGACGAAACGGATATGCTGGATACTTCGGTTCTTCATGACGAAGTGATGGCTATGAAATTGTGTATCCTTTCATTTCTTTGTGACAAAACGGATATGGTGAATACTTCGGTTCTTCAAGATGAAGTGATGGTTATGAAATTGTGTATCCCTATGGTTCTTCGTGATGAAACGGATATGGTCAATTCTTCGATTCTTCATGACGAAGTGATGGTTATGAAATAGTGTTTCCTTTCGATTCTTCGTGACGAAACGGATATGGTGAACACTTCGGTTCTTCGCAACGAATTAGCGGTTCATTGAGTTAAGACTCCTTTCGGATCTTCGTGACAAAATGGATGTCCTTGAACACCGCTGCACTTCGGTTCTTCGTGATGAGGTGGTTAGTGAAAGGTGTTTTGGGTTGGTGATAGAAATGGATGGTGGTCGTGGTTAGGATGTCGAGGCAATTCAAGTTGGTTGTTTGTATTCTTTTTGAATACTTAGTTGGGAAAGATAGTTATTATAGTTTGACGGTGAGAATGTGGGAGAATTTTAAAAGACGTAATAGAGGTAGTAAACATATCTTGTTTATGTGTGGCTATATAATCTCAATTCGATTTGGTTCTCTCACTCGGCTTTAATAAGCTGAAGACGTTCATGTTGCTGGACATTCCCATGTCCAGCTTATCCAGATAATGAGTGCACGGGTTATGATGCTACACAAGCAGAGAACGTGGAGGAAGAGTACACCGAATATGGCTATGGATATGCTAGTTAGAGAGAAGACTAGTGGTGCCTTTGTAAATGTTTTTGGTTGTAATCTCTATCAGAAGACTAATCATATCTTTTGTAATAGCTTTTATAAGGCCCTAGAGCCATAAGACTCTGTGTATTTACAATAATGTAATAGTTATGTAGTAAGGTGGTCGACTATTGTAATATAACCTTGTAAGCAGATGTTTGTCTTATCCTTTTTGTTATGATATTTATTATTAGCATTTGGTCGTGGTCAATTCGGTAATGTAACCAGTCACGTGCCTCAGGGTCCAAGATGGAAATTTTAATTTTTCCCTATTTTAATGTAACCAGTCACGTACGTCGGGGTGTAACAAGAGTTTTTGGTATCAAAGCTTTAGGTTAAGACATGTACACCGATTGTCCTACACACTTAAGTTATAAACTGTTAGACCCTTTTTCCACCTATGATGATATAAACCTTGTGATAGTTTTGTGATTAGCATGGCACCGTATTACGTCCTGGATGGATATAGAGGACGGGGTTGATGAGAAGATTGACCCAACAATGGGTATTGATCCAGTAGAGGATGTTGACCCAACAAAGGATGCTGGTGAAGAGGAAGCGATGGTAGTTATGGAGAATGGATAGCCAGAGGTTAAGGATGACTTTGAGGATGACTCTAAGGATGTAGAAAGAGAGAGAGCCTTTGGATAAGGACGAAGATGAGATGGTTGATAAGTTGACCTGCACTTGGATTGGGTTCCACCTGAGGAGATTCCAACCCAGGATGATGTTCTACCATATAAGTCAGACATGAAGGACTTTTGGGATAGCATTCCTAGGATCTAGAGCTTTACTTGTATTAGGGCTAGTAGCCCATGTTTTGTGTATATGGTAGGCACCCAGGCATATAACACGAACTAGTAGTAGCGTGTATGCCTTTCTATGTAGATATTAAAAGTTATCTATGAAGACTTGTTTCCTCTACTTGATGAAATGTATACTTGATGAGATATGTACTCATATTAGAATTGTTAGCTATACCTTATATTAGTTATATGTCTTGTAACCATAGTTAGGACTGGAAGGTAACTAATAGATATTCAGTTAGGAACATAAGCGTACAAGCAGATGAGAAGTCACCCACCCTAGCTCAGGGTTGGACTAAGGAGAAGACCTGCGTCCTGTTTCCAAGGAAACAAATGCCCATGGAATAGTGGTAAGAAACCAGGACCCATTTTTCCCCGGGATAAGCATGCAACACCACCCGTACAACTAGTACCAACCACAACCATCGGGAACAAAAAGGATGGATGTTTCAATTATGGGATCCCAGACATATGGCATGAGATTGCACCATCCCCAGGATCAAAAACCAAGCTAATTTTATATTCTACAACTGTCGCAAAAGAGGGCACATGAGCAAGGATTGCAAGGCACCAAGAGGAAACTATCATGTACATAAGGTCAAGCTGGTAAGGCCCGACTCAATACAATCATACCCGAGGCGGCCGACTATGGCTGAAAGGAACAGTAGATCTTGGAAGGTACACTCTCATTAGATGCTAGTCAAGTTAAAATACTTTTTTGATACTGGTGCTACAAATTCATTTATTGCCTTTGAGATTGTACGACGATTGGGTTTTGTACCCCAAACACCTGAGGTAGCTCTGAAGGTGGTATCACCCTTGGGAGTGACCGTAAAGCTAGGAAAAGTGTGCTAGGACTGCACTTTAACATTGGAGTATTGGAACATACCAGCAGACTTAATTGTTCTGTCATTGAATGAATTCGATGTGATCCTAGGATTTGATTGGCTTACCAAGTATCATGCGAAGTTGGATTGTGCTAATAAATCAATCACATTTTTTGTACCTAGAAGTACACCCTTCAGTTTTCAATACAGCCCTAATAGTGACGCTTTCTTACAAGTCGCTTAGCCGCTATGGAAACTACAGGCTCAGAATTGACGATCGCTCAGATTCAAATAGTTCGAGACTATGAAGATGTCTTCCAGAACATTTTTGAATTACCACCTAAGCGCGAGATCAACTTTTGCATTGAGTTAGTTGTGGACCACTGCGAATGAGGAGGTCCTGACGCTCTCCCTCGATAGTGTCCCGGGACGGATCCCAAGGAGCACACTTCAGGGAAAACTAGGACTTCCTCACGCGATCCTAGAGACAAAGAGTCGCCACCTAATTTTTATCGGGAATTAGGAAACCCAAGTTTGACTCGCCCAAAATTGAATAAGGTTACTCGCCCTTCATTACCAGAAACAAGGTTCGGGGGTCTTGGTACGAGAGGGGAAGGAGCCCAAGCAGGACTAAAGCACCCCCTCCTCGCCCTACCGAATGGTAGGCCTTGATTCAAATATCCTTGTTATTAATTCATAATAGATGTTGTTTCCTCAAACATACTAGATAGATATATACATGGCAAAAAGAAACATCTAATGAAAATCATTTCAAGAGACTAAATCAAGTAGAAAGCGGATGCTCATGCAATACAAGGGAAAAGTATACTCACAGTGGCTAGTCCCGCCCGGGACCGATGCAAATAAAGTAAACATGTCATGATATGCAAAGGGAACGAGAAGACTTACATTGGTTGACTCAAGCGGAGTCGCGAAAGCAAAAAGAATGGAAACGTGCAATGCAATCATGCAACAATCCTAGATAAGATGTCTCTAACAAATAATCATATAAACGGAGACTATCCTAAAGGAATTGTGTCGTTGAAATCAAAGTTGTAAACCTAGAAAAATTCTAAGAGAAAGGATAGAGATAGTACACGATACATGGGCACTAAGCCACATGTAGACGAGGCAAACCACAAATCGAAGTCCGGGTCCGAGGCACTTAATTCTCTGCACTAATACACCAAAGAATACCCAAGCATTGCAAAAATACAAGCAAACAAATGATATGCATGATAAACAAAGAAAACATGTCATCAATCAAATTTCCAGATTCAGCAACCTCTAATGAATCCTATCAAAAGTGGTCTTAAACATGAGCTGGATAAAAACCCTTTTACAGAAAGTTAGATACATGTCTTAGGGAACTTCTCCAAAAAGTGGGACCTCAATATCAATTTTATTGTTTGAGAAATAAATGTTTTGGGAATAGTGGATCAGGACTGTCCACTGTTCTTGTAAAAATTATAATTAAATCTACAAAAATCATATGAAGCTCTATTTGGTGTAAAAAGAAAGCTATTTCATTGTAGTATATGATAAAAATAAACCCATTGACATTCTGTAATCACAAGGTTTCTGAAAAAGTGTTTTAAACAGACTCTGTTATTCTGGAAATTTGGTATCATTTGACAAATGAATGCAAAACATAATAGAAGTATAATAGAAGTTCATGAATCATGTTAACCAAGTTGATTTAAGCTTTTGATCTCTCATCCATTTATCCTAGGTGATTTCTAAACCAAGTTTTATTCATCAATTGTTGTTGAGTGATCAAGGTATGACCATTTTGTATACATAATCATATTTGTAATTAAACTTAGAAAATTCCAGAATAGTTGTATCAACTTTAAACGCTTAGAAAACGATCCTAACTCGATCGTATGCTCACGATTTTACATCGGCATATAGATATATGAGTTAGGAATCATCCCCAAAAAGCGGAACGTCGATAACTATTATAGATTTTCTGAAATTCAAGCACAAAGAGACGATGTTCAAATCTGTCAACCGATTTCTCAACAATTTCTAAAAATAGTATATGAATCCTAAAAGCTCTCAAAACGGACCGGATGAAAGCTAATTCATTAAAGTTTACCCAGAAAATTTGAAATCCATCAAACTATGGGTTTTGATGGACCAAATCTAATGGACAAAACCAATCTGCTTTGCTGAATTTTTATCTAGTTCATTTTAAAGTGTGAGGAAAACATTTTAGTGATAGTTGAAGCTTATTAGAGAGATCAAACTCATAGATCAACTTAATTATCATGATTCCCAATCAATTTAGCCCTCAAGTTCTATGAAGAACTTTTAGATCAAGGATCAAAGGGACTTATAAATATCATGTTGGAGATGAAATTCAATAGGAATCCTAGGTAATAGGAATAATCAAGAGATAGGTATGAACATAGAAATCATCCTTCTCATAGACCATATTTCCAAACCATCATGGAATTCAAAATAGATATATGTATATATATATAATCATGTATGCATGAATCTAAACTAAAATTGAAGAATGAAACCAAAATTGAAAATCAAAGTGAAAAACAATCTCTAATTGTAAATTATCAATAAAAATCAAAGAGATTTGGATCTAACTATGTGAGTGTGTGAAGAACATGAGAGGAAGAAGATGAGTGTTCTAATAAGTAGAAATAGAACTAAGTTAGATCCAAATCTTATAGATCTATATATACAAAGTAGGAATTAGAGATGAACTATAGTGTTTACCTCTTGGAGGATTCTCAATTACAAGACCAAAATTGATTTGAAGATCTTCTTCTTCAAGTGTTATTCAAGTGTTCTTCAAGCACTCATCCATGGAAGTTGAGGGAGGCAATTGATGTTCAAATTGTGGTCTAATTAGCCTAAGTTAATCTAAATTCAATTCATAATTTTCTCTCTCTAGAATTCACCTAAATTGAAAGTATATTCAAAGTATACTTATCTCTCTTGTATGTGCTTCTATGTGTGTTTGTATCTCCAAGTATATTCAAGTGTATCTCTTCCAAGTGTCTAGTGTGTTAAGATGTGATCTCATATGAGATGTATGAGATCTTATATAGAGTTTTGAAGACTTAGCTCTTAAGTTTCAGGGTTAAAACAGGATTTTTAGAGCTTAAAAGAGGGTTAAAATGGCCATTTCGGAGCCTAAACGCAATTTCCAGGCAATTTCCTCGCAGTGGGAAGCTTCTAGAAGGGTCTGGAACTCAAAAAGCTCCGTGGAGGACAAAAATGGAAGTGGCGGTTATGGTGGGACCCGCCACCCCTATACCCAAAACCGCCATTTACTATTTGGGTCCCTCTGGTCACCCACAAGCTCTGTTTCAAAAATCACGTGCACTGCTTTTCCAGATTTTTGTAAAAATGCTTTTTGGTGTCCGAAATCGTCCGTTTACGTACCGTTGGAAAGCTGTCAGGTTGAATTTCAGTATAAAAATATTTCCAGAGGTTTTATAATGAGAATTGAAGTCCAATTGAAGTCCGGAAGTCCTCCGGAACTTTCGTCGTCTTTTTGAAATCAAATGACGTCTTTTCCAAAATTGCTTTCAAATGTGCGTCGATTTCAAACTTTTCTTTAAAATTGAATCTCTGGATACCTAGAATACTGCGTTTAGAACACTTAATGTTCATATAACCCTGAGAGAATATGAATTCTGAGAGATGATTTTGACAAAACCGGGATTTATCCATGGAAAAGGGCTTTTCTGAGCTTGAAGTCACTTTCCGAAGTCCGATCTTCTGATTGTGTGGAATCCAGTACCTTCCACGGGGTACTTTTCATCATCGAATCCTCCAAGACGTTGTCCACCCTAAATCCTATCAGTGTGGTCAAAATTGGGTGTCTACAGTTTGCCCCTCTTTGGCAGAGCTTGTTGTGAACAACGTGAACTGCAAGTGAGTGCCAAAGCCTTGAAGGCACCCAAATAACCATACTGAGAGGTTTTAGGAAAAACAAAAAATTCGCAAAATCAAGAAATTCAAAATCAGAGAAAATCAAGAAATTACGAATGCAAGAATGCAATGCAATGCTGGGTAGAGGCGGCTAAGTTGAAGCTGATGCTGGTCGTGCTCCGCTGGAGCTGCCTACGTATCCTTTCCAGGAATCAGACCAGGGCGTAGTTCAAGCGCGCGGGAAAACGGAAAACAAACAACAACAATGCGGATGAAATGCTCCTATCCTAGGATGCTGGTGCAGTATGAAAACGTGAATGTGCAAGTGCTGGAGGAATCATCCTCAAGGGTTCCCTGGATGCAAAATCTAATGCAAGGGATGTAATGACTCTCTCTCACAGTCGAATATGCTAAAGGTATCTTGGATGATTCTCGAGGTTTTTGTCAAAGTTATTCTTCTGATCTTAAGGCTCGTAGGCGTCATCTGTATCCTGGACGACTCTTGAAATAGCGAAGTATCTTGGATGAATTCTGAGTCATGTCAAACAACTGGACGATTGCTGGTGTAGAGTCCTTCTGCTGGGGACGATTACTGATGTAGAGTCCTTCTGCTGGGGACGATTGTTGATGTAGAGTCCTTCTGCTGGGGACGATTGCTGAAATAGGTCCTTCTTCTGTGGACGATTGCTGATGTAGAGTCCTTCTGTTGGGGACGATTGCTGATGTAGAGTCCTTTTGCTGGGGACGATTGCTGGTGTAGAGTCCTTCTGCTGGGGACGATTGCTGATGTAGAGTCCTTCTGCCGGGGACGATTGCTGAAACAGGTCTTTCTTCTGTGGACGATTGCTGATGTAGAGTCCTTTTGCTGGGGACGATTGCTGATGTAGAGTCCTTCTGCTGGGGACGATTGCTGATGTAGAGTCCTTTTGCTGGGGACGATTGCTGATGTAGAGTCATTTTGCTGGGGACAAATCTTCTGAAACAGGTCTCTCTGCCGGAGACAAATCTTCTGCTCTTCTGAAACAGGTCCTTCTTCTAGACAAATCTTCTGTAACAGGTCTGGAAACAAGTCTTCTGAAACAGGTCTCTCTGCCGGAGACAAATCCTCTGTTCTTCTGAAACAGGCCCTTCTTCTGGGGACAAATCTTCTGTGGCAGGTCTAGAAACAAATCTTCTGAAACAGGTCTCTCTGCCGGAGACAAATCCTCTGTTCTTCTGAAACAGGCCCTTCTTCTGAGGACAAACCTTCTGTTCTTGATGCACGGATTCTGAGAGATACACAAATTCTGAGAGATGACCCTTCTTCTGAGAGCAACCCACGGATACACGATTCTGATTTTGAGAGAAACCCTACATTCTGGAGGCAACCCTGATATGCGATGCTGAGAAATACATGATTCTGAGAGAAACCCTACATTCTGGAGGCAACCCTGGATACACGATTCTGATTCTGAGAGAAACCCTACATTCTGGAGGCAACCCACGATTCTGAGAGAAACCCTACATTCTGAGAGCAACCCACGGATACACGATTCTTGGCATAAACCTTGTATTCTGGAGGCGACCCACGATTCTGATTCAGAGAGAAACCCTACATTCTGGAGGCAACCCACGATTCTGAGAGAAACCCTACATTCTGGAGGCAACCCTGGATACATGATGCTTGGCATAAACCTTGTATTCTGGAGGCGATTTTGATGCTCAAATTCTGAGAGATACCCTTTATCTGGAGGCAACCCGTGGATACATGATGCTTGCGAGAAACTTAATTCTGAAAGTTCTCTACTGGGGAGATCCTATGATTCTGAGAGATGCACGAATTCTGTATACCTTGACAATATCTGGAAATTCTCTGCTTGAGGAGATATCTGAGGTTTCTGGGACGCGAGCACATATTCTGGAGGCCCTGCTGATTCTTTCTGAGACTCATATTGGTGCTTCGACCAACGCAATCATTCTTGCAACACGTCAGGCTTACTCTAACCCTTTCTGAACATCTCGCATTCTGACCCATCTTCTGAAAGTCCTTTCTGGATGTAATTCTCAAGCGACAGTAGACTCAAATGTCCATTTTCTAAGACAACTCATAATCAATCCCAAAACGACGGGAGTTTGCCGTTTCTCGGCCACTTTCAGGCTGCGGTGCCTTTGATTCTTCTCATCTGGGGGACTTTTTTTTCAATTCTTGAATGGATTTTTACCAAGATTCAAATCTCCAGAGGTCCTCTAGACCAATTCCAACAAGTTTTAAGCACTCTCAAGGCTTATATATCAAAAATGGACCAATCCGGGATCAAATCAAGAGTTCCGGGGGTCAAAACACGAATATAGAGCAAAATGGGGAAATGGCAGGAAGTGAATAGTAAATGGCGGTTCCCCACACCCCCTTGGGAACCGCCAGCCGCAACTTTGGGGTTTTAAACCCATTTTCTTCTTTGTTCTTTATTCATTTCTTCTTCAATGCATCACCTCTTCCTTCTAAGGTGCTCAAATCTTGCAATTTCTTGATGTTTTGAGTGATTTCTTGCATTAAAACCTCCAAAAATTTTGTTGATTTCATCAACTCCTCCCTATTCTAGGGGATTCAAGTACCAAGGTTTTTACTATTCATCATCTTCAACCTCTTATCTTCAAGCTTCAAGCATCAACAACCATGAGTTCCCATGGACAAGGTGAAAGTTCTAGAACACGTAGAAGCCAATTTCAAGCTAGTGGAGCTTCATCAACTCAAACCATGGAGTATGCAACCATGAAAAATCCACTAAATCATATCTCTAGGAGGGCCTTTCGTCAAGAGGTAACCCATTCTTTAATTACTCCTTTGTTTCACATCTTCATACGTGTCTCTTTATTCTTGCGATTCCTTAGAAATCATCCTTTTTCTTTTTAGAATGTGGTTGGTCATCTTAGAGGTCATGGTAGCCATGGAAAATGCCTTGAATGGTTTAATGAATTGTCGGAGTCGCGTCCCCAAGTAGTAGCCAATATCAAGCAAGCGGGCTTTGGGTCGTTTGTAACCTTATTGGAGAGATCGACTAATGATTTGGCCATGATTCAAGCTCTTGCTGAAAGGTGGTGGGATTCCACAAATACTTTTCACATGCCTTTTGGGGAGATAACCATGACCCCTCTTGATTTTGCAATGATAACCGGCATCTCATTTGGCGGGCATCGTCTTGCCTTTGCAAAGAACATCCATAGACATCCTACTATCATTGAGCGTCTCCTAGGCATCATCCCATCCCAGAGAGATCTTCACGGATCGAGCGTAGGCATCACATGGTTCATCAACAACTTCAGGCCTTCTGAAAGAGCGGCTCAATTTACCGATATGCAGCTTACCCGTGCTTTCATCTTGTATTTGCTTGGTTGCTCTCTTCTTTCTACTCGAGCTGAGCGGATTACATTGAATATGCTTGATAGTCTTCGAAATCTTGAGGAGATTGCAGATTTTGATTGGGGCTCTGCTGGTTTAGCCATTCTGTATAGTCATATGGGGGAGCATTCTCGAGGCAAATCCCCTGGATTCGGCGGATTCTGGAGAGCTTGGGAGGTACTGAAAATATTTTCATTTCCAGTTTTTATCATTTGATGTTCTGCTGTTTTGACCACTGCTTTATTTTCCCTTGTAGGTGTGGGCCTTTGAGTATTTCTCCATGACGGCTCCATCATTCCGGGAGGAAGAGATTCATATTTTTCCACGGGCTCTGAAGTGGCGTCGCCAAGCCGTAGGTACCAAGAATGATGCTCATAATGTTATTTCTTGCCGGGATTTTCTTACCCGTCTCAGATTCACCCAAGTTAACTGGCATCCTTGGGTGACAAATGGAGATGTGACTGAGATTGGCTTAGCTAGACAGATGACTGGAGAGAGGATTCTTCTTGAGGGTCCCTCTGTTCTTGAGTGGTATCTTGGAGAGAGAGTAGCTCCTCAGACTGATTTGGAGGATCGTCTCTTAGTGCCACAGGATCCGCCTTCTTGTATGAGGTCGGCGCAGAATTTGGAAGATGAAGATCTTATTAATGCTTTGAACGGAATTCCTTCAGCCTCTTTTACTCTGTTTGAGGAGAACTATGACGTCTTCAGGGTTACTCATCTGATGCCTAATTTCCCGCTCTCGGATGACCCGCAGGTATTTCACGACTTCTTCATTTCTGATCGAATGCTTGCTTTATCTTATTTCTTATCATCATTTGCAGGGGAGTTCTTTTGTGGATGGCCCTGGTCGACCTCTACCTCTCATTCCTCCTTGTGATTGGCGAGCCTCGACCATGCTGCGCGGAGTTATATCTTCTGTAGAGATCCCCCGTGATCTTGTAGAGCCTCAGCTAGTTTCAGAACAACATGAGTCCGTTCCCCGAGCCGTTATCAATGAAGAGCGAGCTTATGCACAGAATCTGAGGGCTTGGAGCCTTGCTCGTGAGGGACATGTAAGTAATTTCTGAACTCATTACCTCTGATTCTTCTGATCTTTCTGACCATATCTTTCTTCTCTTTGCAGTGGGATGGCATGTGCCAGACTTACATAGACCGTGATGCGGCCCTGGTAAATTTCTTGACCTTTTCTTCTTATCTCATTGCTTTTTCAAACCCCTATACTGATTCTTTTCTTCCACAGGTGGCTCAAGTTAGGCATCTTCAATCACAGTTGGAGCGGATGAATGCAGGCCCTTCTGGTGGGGCTGGTGGGTCTAGGCGAAGGCGCCAAATTGAAGATGATGATAGCTCTACGGCCTCAGATATGCCTGCTTGGTACCCATGGGCTACTCGTCGTCGCTGATGATGATCATATGCACCCATGACTATCTTTCTATTTTTCTTGCTTTCTGTGCTGAGACTGATGTTGATGTATTCTGTCTGAGACTTGATGGGCTTGTACTCTTGACTTTGCTTGATGCTGTTTTATGCTATCCTTCTGTTTCGCTTTGCATCCCTTGTCACGAGACTGATTTGATTGACACTTTGCACACTGACACACAGGACTCGATTTTACAGGGAAAGGAAATTTCTGACGATTCCTCTTTCTCGACAATGTCTTTTGACTTGGATATTTGAATTTTCTAAGGATTTGCATGTTTTTGAAAATGAGATTTTATCTTGTAGCAGGATATTGTGTTGGCTTTGCATGTAATCTTGAAGCTTTTGAAAATTTTCCACATAATGTTTCAGTCTTGACATTAGATTCACATCTTTAGATTGCTAAAAAAAACTTTTCAACTTAATATCAAGAATTACCAGATTTTTCACTTAGGTGCTTTAATTCTGATAGCCAAGTGATCCAGAGAGGACAGGTAGCGAGGTATGGGCAAACGACAGTTTGCCCCTAGTTGACAGAGATAAATGGAAGTTTGGGCAAACGCAGTTTGCCCCTAGTGTGGCAGTGATATCTTGAGGCTTTGGGCAAACTTGAAAGTTTGCCCCTAGTTTGCAAGGTTCAGGGATCGAGAGCCAGGAAAGCTCGCCTACTTATCCCCAAGTGGGAATCAGATCCAAAGTAGTTCGGCCAGGTCTTGAAAGAAAGTATGGTTGAGGGTTTCAGGAGCAGTGACCGAACCGAGCAGGTTGCCTACATATCCCCAAGTGGGAATCAGGTCAAGTGTAGTTCCTCGAATGCTGGAGGTTTTGAAAGAACAGGTTTTGAAAGAAAAAGGCATTTAAGCATAGTATCTCTTGAGACGGTCAATGTTGATTGGCTGATTGAACTCAACTCCATCTAGATCCATCAGGTATGCCGCTCCTCCAGAGAGAAGCTTCTTGATGACGTATGGGCCAACCCAATTTGGCTTGAATTTCCCTCTAGGATCGAAAACGGGTGCTTTTAAGGCTTTAAGCACAAGGTCGCCTTCCTCAAGTTTTCTTGGACGGACCTTCTTGTTGAATGCTCGAGCTATTCTTCTCTGATACACATGCACATGATCAATTGCGGCCAACCTTTTCTCATCAAGTAACATTAGCTCCTCATATCTATCTCTTAGCCAATCAAATTCTGGAATCTCGGATTCTGCCACAACTCTCAAAGATGGTAGTTCTATTTCAACTGGGAGTATTGCTTCGATTCCGTAAGCCAATGAATAAGGAGTGGCTCCTGTAGATGTTCGGATAGATGTTCTGTATCCCCACAGTGCATACGGTAACTTCTCATGCCAATCTCGGTATGTATCAGTCATCTTTCTTAGGATCGTCTTCAAATTCTTATTAGCTGCTTCAACTGCCCCATTTGTTTGTGGCCTATACGGCGCTGACATGTGGTGCATGATCTTGTATTCTTCTAGTAGATCCAAAACCTCTTTCTGGAAGTGACTGCCATGATCGGATATCAACTCATGAGGGACCCCGTATCGGCAGATTATATTTCTTCTGATAAATCTGGCCACATCTTTAGCCTTCAATGTCGCATAAGACTCTGCTTCCACCCATTTTGTGAAATAATCAATTGCTACCAGGATGTATTGATGCCCATTAGACGCCTTCGGGGTTACTTCTCCAATAACATCTATTCCCCAAACTGAGAATGGCCAAGGGGTAGTCATGTTGTATAGCAGTGACGGCGGCACATGCTTCATATTGGCATGGATCTGACATTTGTGACATTTTCTGACATATTCATAGCAGTCCTTGTCCATAGTAGTCCAATAATATCCTTGTCGGATGATCTTCTTAGCTAACATGTGTCCACTCATATGAGGACCACACACCCCTTCGTGAATTTGCTCCATCATCTTTCTCGCACTGTTTCCATACAGACATGTCAAGTTGAATCCATTGTGAGATCTCTTCAATAGATTTCCGCCACAAATCATGAATTGAGCCGAGAATCTTCTTATGGCTCTCTTGTCTTTCTCAGAGGCGCCTTCCGGATATTCCCCATTTTCAATGAAGTTCCACACGTCGGTGTACCACGGAAGTTCTTCTGCTTCTTCTATTTCCCCAATCATCTCATAAGACGGCTTTTCCCTTTGTTCAATCATCAAAGGAGTTAGCTTTATCCCCACAGGAATCTCAATCATTGACGCTAAAGTAGCCAAAGAGTCTGCTAGCTGATTTTCTTCTCGAGGCAGGTAGAAGAACGTGATATGCAAGAAACGAGTTCGTAAAGAATCAAGATACTCATGATAGGGTTTTAACTTCTCTTCCTTGACTTTCCAATCTCCTCGAACTTGGGATATGATCAAATTGGAATCCCCGAATACATCAAGTTTCCTTACCTCCAAAGTCAATGCGGCTTCTAGCCCCAAGATACAAGCTTCATACTCAGCAGTGTTGTTGGTGGAGGTGTACTTCAGCTTAATAGAGAATGGGGTATGTGCTCCTTCAGGGGATACAAGGATGATTCCTACTCCATATCCTTTTTGGTTTGCAGCTCCATCAAAGTACATTTTCCACACATCTTCTTTTAATTCCATCAATCCTTCGTCAGGGAACATGAACTCTCCTTCGTTTTCCAGATTTATCGGATGTTCTGCTAAATGTTCTGCGACAGCCCTTCCTTTAACAGATCAAGTCAAACTCAGATAGCATCAATGTCCATCGGGAGATTCTTCCGGTCAATGCTGGTTTTTCAAATAGGTACTTCAAAGGATCCATTCTGGAGATTAAAACAACAGGGAAGGCCAACATATAATGCCTCAGACGACGAGTGGCCCAAACCAAAGCCCAACATGTCTTTTCTAACGGAGAATACTTCAATTCGTATCCAGTCATCCTTTTACTTAAGTAGTAAATGGCTTTCTCTGTACGCCCTTCATCTCCTTCTTGGGATAACATGCATCCCATAACATTCTCTGACACGGATAAGTACAACAGCAAAGGCTTCCCTGACTTTGGGGGTGAAAGAACCGGTGGGTTTGATAAATAAGCCTTGATCTTGTCAAAAGCTTCTTGACATTGATTGTCCCATTCGAATTTCTTCCCTTTTCTCAACAAGCTGAAAAGCGGATCGCAAGTAGCAGTGAGCTTAGATATGAAGCGGCTGATGAATTGGATTCTTCCCAGAAATCCTCTTACTTCCTTTTCATTTGTCGGAGGCGGCATATCCATAATAGCCTTGATCTTTGTGGGGTCAACCTCAATTCCTCTCTGTGTGATGAGAAATCCTAGCAGCTTTCCGGTGGTAACTCCAAAAGTACACTTCTGTGGATTCAATCTCATTCTGTATTTCCTTAATCTTTCAAAGAACTTGGCGAGTGCTGTTAAATGCCCACTTCTTTCTTTGGACTTAACAATCATATCATCCACATAAACTTCTACCTCTTTATGGATCATATCATGTAACAAAGTAGTAGCAGCTCTCTGATAGGTTGCGCCAGCATTCTTTAACCCAAATGGCATCACTCGGTAGCAATACGTCCCCCAGTGAGTTGTGAATGTAGTCTTTTCTCTGTCTTCGGGTGCCATTAAAATCTGATTGTACCCTGAGAAACCATCCATGAATGATAACAACTCATGCCCCGCGGTGCTATCTACCAGAACATCTATGTGTGGAAGCGGAAAATCATCCTTAGGACTAGCCTTGTTTAGATCTCTGAAGTCAACACATACACGGATCCTTCCATCCTTCTTTGGCACAGGAACTATATTGGCTATCCATTCCGGATATTGGGTTGCCATCAGGAATCCAGCTTTCAATTGTTTCTCAACTTCTTCTTTGATCTTCAAAGTCCATTCGGGTCTCATGCGTCTCAACTTTTGCTTAACAGGTTTTGAATTTGGAAAGAGAGGGATGTGGTGTTGGACAATCTCTGGATCGATGCCTGGCATATCTTGGTAGGACCAAGCGAAAATATCTTTAAATTCTTTTAATAAGTTGATTAGTTCATTGCTTTCTTGTGAAGTGAGCGTGGTGCCAATATGAACATTTTGTGGATTATCTTCATTATCCAAGTTTATTAGCAAAGTTTCTTCAATAATCTTGCATGCAGATTCATTTTCATTTTCAATTAATCTTTGCAAATCCTCAGAAATTTCAAAATCAAGATCATCAGACACAGAAGAGTAAGCAAAATCCTCGTTCATTTCATTAACATTTTTGGGTACATCAAAAGCAAAAGCAGACTCAACATCATGGCTCATATTGGCCTTTACAGACTTCCGGGGAAATGGGGGAGGGGATTTGTTGACTTCCGATTCTATCACCCAATTGTTCAGAGCTCCCTCTATTGGCTTGATTTCTTTCACATTTCCCAGTGCTTCTTCGGCATCCATCAGCATGTTCAGCTCTTCATCCATTAGCATGTTCAAATCATCACTTGTCATCAGCTCAGCCCAGTCCTTCCTTTCTTTCTTGATAGGCGGAGTATACAAGAACGGATCCTCATAGTCGGAGAACTCATGTTTGAAGAAAATCTCAAATCCAGGCTTAATGTTCTTGGTAGCCGGATCATACCATGGTTCAGGGAACCCACAGAAGGGAAAGTCATCGCCTTCTTTCACGAAGTATCCATTCAGGATTCTTGGCCCAGAAACAACCATCGGCCCTTTTCCTTTTGTCATCTTCTTCTTATCTTCTTCAGTCAATTGATACCCAAGCCCAGATTTATCTTTCTGTTCGTGGAAGTTCGGTGGTTCAGTTATTCCTTGTTGACGACGACCTAGTCCCATTCCAGGAAAATAGTTCATCTTCCGCACCATATGAGCCACTTTAGGATTGGCATACTGGTCAAAGTACAATGGCATGACTTCAGGGATCCAATTCTGTCCCACTTCTTCTTGTAGATCTTTGGCAACCGGGTTTCCCTTCTCGAACATCTTTCTATATTCGCGTCCGGTGATGAACGGCTTCTTTTTCTTGATCGGAGTGATTTCTTCGCCCCAGACAGATGCATCAGGAAGTTTCTTCTCATAGCTGAGTCGATCCCAAACGGATTTCTTTTTCTTAGCTCCTTCATTTATCATTCCCACAAAGTTGAATCCTCCTAATTCATTTTCTTCTTCCGGTGTTTGGACTTCTAGCACAGGACCATGGCTTGTCCCTTCTTCTTTGATCCAGCTATCCCCAAAGATTGTTACCACATCCTCTTTCCAGATGAACTTGACTTTCTGGTGGAGAGTGGAGGCGACTGCATCATTCACATGTAACCACGGACGTCCCAATAGCAGATTAAAGCTAGCCGGAATATCAATCACTTGGAAATCAGCTTCTTTGTTTAATGGCCCGACTTCAATTTTCAACTTAATCATTCCCACAATGGCCCTTTTGGTGTTATCATAGGCCCTCACAGTTTGTGTTGATGGCAAGAGTTCTGAAATAGACAACCCCATTCTGAGAGCTGTTTGGAGAGGACATACATTCAAGGCTGACCCATTATCTACCAAGCAGACCGGTACTCTATTCCCCAGGCAATGTACAGTGATGTAGAGAGCTCTGTTGTGGTGTGCCCCTTCCGGCGGTAAATCTTCATCTGTGAATGTGATTACAGGCTTACAAGGCTTTGAAGAGATCATGTTTACTAGATCTTCGGGAGTAGTATTGACAGAAACATCCAAACGATTGAGAGTATCGAGCATGGCCTGCCTGTGTTTGTGAGAGGTCATAAGTAATCCCCATACTGAGATCCAAGCTTGTGTTTTCTTCAATTGCTTTAGGATTTCATCTTCTTCTTCGCTCACGGCTCCTTTACCAGCCTCTTTTGCTTTGACGACTTCTTTCTCATTCCATGTTTCTTTTCCACGATTTTCTAACTCATGAGGCTTGAAATGACGTCCGGAACGGGTCAAGTGGTTTGCTTCATTGGTGATCCAGATAGACTCAAGTTCTTTGGCTAACTTTTCGGTGCCAACAGTGATTTTCCAAACAGAATCATCGGGGATTATGGTATTATTAACGGAATCATCCTCATCATCATACCACCAATCTTCTTCTTCTTCCATCATTGCAATAAGATCGTCATCTTTGATTTCAAGGTTCTCGACAGGCTTTAGCAATTCTTCTATCGGCTCAGTGCTTTGTTTCTCGGTGACTGCTTCTATGGGCTTTTCTTCCTCATACCAGATCGAGTCGTCGGTGATGGCATTGGGATCCCACCATTCAATTGTAAGATTTCCGTTGGCTATTTCTTCTTCAAAAGCCAGTGCTTCTTCGACCCATTCTTCCTCTTCCATATTCCTCAAGATGCAAATTGCAGCGTCTTCCGGAAGTTGAACATCCATAGCTGGTTGATTCGAGGATGTGATGTAGATCTTTGGGTTATAAATCTGAGATCCTTCTTCTACAAAGTTAACATTTGGCGTGTTCCCCTTATGATTAGGGAGAGGATTCTTCTGAACATTTGGCTGAGAGGGAGGAGGGGAGATGACCCCTTTTTCAATCAAGTCTTCAATTTCATGGCGAAGTCTCCAGCATCTATCTGTGCTATGTCCACGGCCTTGATGAAAGTCACAAAAGAACTCTGTTTTGAAACCCGGTGGAAGTGGATTTGGCTCTGGTTTAGGTTCCAATTTCTGCAAGTACCCTTTTTCTATCATTCTTTCAAGTGCGGTGCTTAGTGGCATCCCCAAGTCGGAAAATTCTCTTTTCTCTCTCGACTGTTTCTGATTTTGACTTCCTCTTGCATTAGCCATACTTCGACGCTCTTTCTGAAAAGGCTGAGGAGATAGTGTGTTGACGTCAGCAGACTGATGATAGACTGGCCTTTCTGTCTTTCTGTATCGATTGCTCGTGCTTTCTTTCTTGATCTTTCCATCTCTAATGGCATCTTCTATCAAAGTTCCCACATCAAACAGCTGTTCGAAACTCACAATGGACTGAAATTCTAGCCTTTCCAAGTATTCGGGCTGTAGATTCTTGATGATCATTCGGACTTGATCTTTTTCCGCTGGCCTGCTAGTCATTTGAGCAGCTTTAGCTCTCCAACGAGTAAGGAAACCTGCGAAGGATTCCCTGTACTCTTGTCGGGTGGTTTCTAGATCTCTTGCAGTTACATCAAACAACTGGTTATATGAATATTGAGCCACGAAAGCTTTGGCCAATGCCTCCCAATCTCTGGTTATGGCTGGTTCCAACGTCAAGTACCATGAAAGTGTTGCTCCACTCAAAACTCTTGGAAACAATAGAGCGAAGAGGTCAGATCCAATGCCCATGGGCTGCAAAGTTCCTACATAAAGCCTCAGATAGCTCTTTGGATTTCCGGTTCCATTGAAAAATTCAATATGCGGCATCTTAAACTTCTCTGGGAGTTTGGCTTTTGGAGCGTCACACAACCCTTCAACATCGAACAAATACTCATCCACCCCTTTGCTCTTTCTGATCACACTCTCTAGTTTGTCGATCTTGGCCAACTTGTCCTGAATTTCCTGATCTAGCTGAACCTTTGGTTGAACTGTCTCCCCAAAATCTTCTTCTTCATGATGCTCTGGAGGTGGTGGTGGTGGTGGATTAGTTAGCTGCTCAATCATTCTCATCATAGTGGCAAGTTGTTCTCGATTCTGCTCCCTGCTCTGATCCAAGGCAGCTTGCATTACGGCCAATCTGGCTTCCATATCCGCTTCGTATGTCATATCTTCAACCCTAGTCGACTCGGCTGTTCCTTCTTCTAACCCTGATCTGATCAAACGGCTGTTCGGAGCTCTGACCCAGAAAGGAGTACAACTTTTCGGTCCTATCTTTTCTTATCTGGTTTATTTAGGGATTTTCAAATAATCAGGTATCTTTATTGCAAAAGAATTTTTCAAAGAATGATATAAGAAGGTGGATTTACAAAGATGGAAATCATAAATGGAAAATCATTTCCTTTTTCAAAAACATTTTTCTTAAAATCAAAGAAATCTTTTCAAGCTTTCAAAATTCTGAGGAAAACAAATCTTTTCTTTTGAAAGTATATTAGAGGCGTCGCACTCGTGAGTCGTATATGCAATGCTCGTGTAGTGCATGCAAATGCAGATGAAATGCAATCTAATCTAAATGCAATGCACCTTAATCTAGCTTAGACCTAGCACATCAGCACATAAGCACATAAGATTCCTTGAGTATGCTAATCACCCTACTAATCCAATCATTATCCAAGGATTTTGAGTTTTGAAATTCTTGATGGTTCAGGTTTGAAAATTGAAATTTTTCATGAAAATCTTTGAAAAAGATGGGGAGATTTGTAATTTTCAAAAGAATTTTTGAACCATCAATGCTTGTGGTGAGAAATCATGATTCTTAAAAATTGAGGTGGGAATTTTGAAATTCTAAGATCTGAGAGGAAGATTTTGAAATTGAATCATCATGATTTCTTGAAGACCAAAGTAAAATTTTTTTTTTTTTGAAATTCTCTAAAATCTAGGAGAATTTGAAATTGAATCATCAAAGTGTGATCATGATTTCTGGAAATAGGAATTTTGAAATTCTCTAAAATCTAAGGAGAATTTTGGAAAGATTTTGTGAAAGTGAATCTCAAAGCAAATTTTCAAAAGGGATATTCTTGGAATTTTCAAAAGACTTGGGGTTTTTCAAAGAAGTGCTTATAGTTTCAAAAATTTTCAAAATTGTCCTCAAATAATGATTGGATGTTCGGATAAAGACCATACTATCCTAGAGGAATCCACCATACAAGGTTTGATGATGCCTTCGCATACACGTCCTCATCATCCACATAATCCCTTACGGGCAAGCACAAGTAATTCATCACATTGTCCTAATCAAAGATGATAATCAAGATCCTAATTGAAGGGTTCTATAGAAACTATATGCAAAGGCCGGGTTTTAGTCTCATAAAGGGTCCATTAGCAAGCTCAGCGGTGTGGTTGACCGCCTCCCCGAGGGCGTGCCGTTCACACATAGGCTCTATATACCGCACGCGGTACAAGGCTAACGGTGACTACATGCTACCAAAACTCTTGACAAATAGAGGAAAGATGACTCTCTATCTTCAAGGCAATGATCTCAAGCAGTCGCGGTGAAAGAACAATGCAAGTGCAAATGCAGGCAGAATGAGGAGGTCCTGACGCTCTCCCTCGATAGTGTCCCGGGACGGATCCCAAGGAGCACACTTCAGGGAAAACTAGGACTTCCTCACGCGATCCTAGAGACAAAGAGTCGCCACCTAATTTTTATCGGGAATTAGGAAACCCAAGTTTGACTCGCCCAAAATTGAATAAGGTTACTCGCCCTTCATTACCAGAAACAAGGTTCGGGGGTCTTGGTACGAGAGGGGAAGGAGCCCAAGCAGGACTAAAGCACCCCCTCCTCGCCCTACCGAATGGTAGGCCTTGATTCAAATATCCTTGTTATTAATTCATAATAGATGTTGTTTCCTCAAACATACTAGATAGATATATACATGGCAAAAAGAAACATCTAATGAAAATCATTTCAAGAGACTAAATCAAGTAGAAAGCGGATGCTCATGCAATACAAGGGAGAAGTATACTCACAGTGGCTAGTCCCGCCCGGGACCGATGCAAATAAAGTAAACATGTCATGATATGCAAAGGGAACGAGAAGACTTACATTGGTTGACTCAAGCGGAGTCGCGAAAGCAAAAAGAATGGAAACGTGCAATGCAATCATGCAACAATCCTAGATAAGATGTCTCTAACAAATAATCATATAAACGGAGACTATCCTAAAGGAATTGTGTCGTTGAAATCAAAGTTGTAAACCTAGAAAAATTCTAAGAGAAAGGATAGAGATAGTACACGATACATGGGCACTAAGCCACATGTAGACGAGGCAAACCACAAATCGAAGTCCGGGTCCGAGGCACTTAATTCTCTGCACTAATACACCAAAGAATACCCAAGCATTGCAAAAATACAAGCAAACAAATGATATGCATGATAAACAAAGAAAACATGTCATCAATCAAATTTCCAGATTCAGCAACCTCTAATGAATCCTATCAAAAGTGGTCTTAAACATGAGCTGGATAAAAACCCTTTTACAGAAAGTTAGATACATGTCTTAGGGAACTTCTCCAAAAAGTGGGACCTCAATATCAATTTTATTGTTTGAGAAATAAATGTTTTGGGAATAGTGGATCAGGACTGTCCACTGTTCTTGTAAAAATTATAATTAAATCTACAAAAATCATATGAAGCTCTATTTGGTGTCAAAAGAAAGCTATTTCATTGTAGTATATGATAAAAATAAACCCATGGACATTCTGTAATCACAAGGTTTCTGAAAAAGTGTTTTAAACAGACTCTGTTATTCTGGAAATTTGGTATCATTTGACAAATGAATGCAAAACATAATAGAAGTATAATAGAAGTTCATGAATCATGTTAACCAAGTTGATTTAAGCTTTTGATCTCTCATCCATTTATCCTAGGTGATTTCTAAACCAAGTTTTATTCATCAATTGTTGTTGAGTGATCAAGGTATGACCATTTTGTATACATAATCATATTTGTAATTAAACTTAGAAAATTCCAGAATAGTTGTATCAACTTTAAACGCTTAGAAAACGATCCTAACTCGATCGTATGCTCACGATTTTACATCGGCATATAGATATATGAGTTAGGAATCATCCCCAAAAAGCGGAACGTCGATAACTATTATAGATTTTCTGAAATTCAAGCACAAAGAGACGATGTTCAAATCTGTCAACCGATTTCTCAACAATTTCTAAAAATAGTATATGAATCCTAAAAGCTCTCAAAACGGACCGGATGAAAGCTAATTCATCAAAGTTTACCCAGAAAATTTGAAATCCATCAAACTATGGGTTTTGATGGACCAAATCTAATGGACAAAACCAATCTGCTTTGCTGAATTTTTATCTAGTTCATTTTAAAGTGTGAGGAAAACATTTTAGTGATAGTTGAAGCTTATTAGAGAGATCAAACTCATAGATCAACTTAATTATCATGATTCCCAATCAATTTAGCCCTCAAGTTCTATGAAGAACTTTTAGATCAAGGATCAAAGGGACTTATAAATATCATGTTGGAGATGAAATTCAATAGGAATCCTAGGTAATAGGAATAATCAAGAGATAGGTATGAACATAGAAATCATCCTTCTCATAGACCATATTTCCAAACCATCATGGAATTCAAAATAGATATATGTATATATATATAATCATGTATGCATGAATCTAGACTAAAATTGAAGAATGAAACCAAAATTGAAAATCAAAGTGAAAAACAATCTCTAATTGTAAATTATCAATAAAAATCAAAGAGATTTGGATCTAACTATGTGAGTGTGTGAAGAACATGAGAGGAAGAAGATGAGTGTTCTAATAAGTAGAAATAGAACTAAGTTAGATCCAAATCTTATAGATCTATATATACAAAGTAGGAATTAGAGATGAACTATAGTGTTTACCTCTTGGAGGATTCTCAATTACAAGACCAAAATTGATTTGAAGATCTTCTTCTTCAAGTGTTATTCAAGTGTTCTTCAAGCACTCATCCATGGAAGTTGAGGGAGGCAATTGATGTTCAAATTGTGGTCTAATTAGCCTAAGTTAATCTAAATTCAATTCATAATTTTCTCTCTCTAGAATTCACCTAAATTGAAAGTATATTCAAAGTATACTTATCTCTCTTGTATGTGCTTCTATGTGTGTTTGTATCTCCAAGTATATTCAAGTGTATCTCTTCCAAGTGTCTAGTGTGTTAAGATGTGATCTCATATGAGATGTATGAGATCTTATATAGAGTTTTGAAGACTTAGCTCTTAAGTTTCAGGGTTAAAACAGGATTTTTAGAGCTTAAAAGAGGGTTAAAATGGCCATTTCGGAGCCTAAACGCAATTTCCAGGCAATTTCCTCGCAGTGGGAAGCTTCTAGAAGGGTCTGGAACTCAAAAAGCTCCGTGGAGGACACAAATGGAAGTGGCGGTTATGGTGGGACCCGCCACCCCTATACCCAAAACCGCCATTTACTATTTGGGTCCCTCTGGTCACCCACAAGCTCTGTTTCAAAAATCACGTGCACTGCTTTTCCAGATTTTTGTAAAAATGCTTTTTGGTGTCCGAAATCGTCCGTTTACGTACCGTTGGAAAGCTGTCAGGTTGAATTTCAGTATAAAAATATTTCCAGAGGTTTTATAATGAGAATTGAAGTCCAATTGAAGTCCGGAAGTCCTCCGGAACTTTCGTCGTCTTTTTGAAATCAAATGACGTCTTTTCCAAAATTGCTTTCAAATGTGCGTCGATTTCGAACTTTTCTTTAAAATTGAATCTCTGGATACCTAGAATACTGCGTTTAGAACACTTAATGTTCATATAACCCTGAGAGAATATGAATTCTGAGAGATGATTTTGACAAAACCGGGATTTATCCATGGAAAAGGGCTTTTCTGAGCTTGAAGTCACTTTCCGAAGTCCGATCTTCTGATTGTGTGGAATCCAGTACCTTCCACGGGGTACTTTTCATCATCGAATCCTCCAAGACGTTGTCCACCCTAAATCCTATCAGTGTGGTCAAAATTGGGTGTCTACATTAGTACCCGGAACGAATCCATTATCCAAGATCCCTTATCGTATGGCCCCAACGGAAATGCTAGAGCTAAAGAAGAAAGTACAAGAGTTAGAAGATCTTGGATTTATTAGACCAAGCACGTCACCTTAGGGAGCCCCGGTTCTATTTGTTAGAAAGAAGGATGGAAATCTTCGACTCTATATCGACTGCAGAGAGTTGAATAAGGTCACCATCAAGGACAAGTACCCCCTTCTGTCACACCCCGAAGTACAAAAAATAGGGAAAAACAAAATTTCCTTTATGGGTTCTTAGATACGTGACTGGTTTGTGAGTGTCACCTGATTGTCCAAACATGCTTATAACAATAATGTGATATGGGAAAGTGACGAAGTTCAGCGGAAGTAGAAATTTAAAATATCCAAGTCTTACATCAGTAGTATATTACAGGCCAAAAAGATATCCAAAAGATACATATTACAAGACCAGCTAAACTATTACATCACTAACATAATAATAACAGAACTATAACAAAAGAAAAGCTCCAAAGTCTTCAGCTGGCGAAACTGTAGACTTCCTCGTAGTAATCTTCACTAGCATAGTCTTCAGTAGTAAAGTCAACATCTTGATAGCAGTCGACTCCGTCTGGACCTACAAAGGCTGGACGTGGAAGGTCCAGCGGCATGAAAAGCCGTTAGCATTTAAGCTAAGTGAGGGTCCCCTTAAGGTTACCACCACTTAAGGTAAGTTATTCTTCATCTCTTCTTATTTCTCGAAACCATAACTCGTTCATCATTTCTTATTCTCGATACTATGTCTTGTTCGTCTTTTCTTATTCTCAAAATCATGTCATATTTAAACCCAATCATTCCTTTTGAAACTTATCCCAGAACTGAATTGACGAATGACATTAACTAAAAGAAGACTTAACTCCAAACGCATTTACTGGTCAAGAAAGAACAACACTCAACAACGAATAGTTAACTGTCGCCCAATTGGCACTCAAACTGTCGCCCAAATGGCATAAGTGTGCGGGACATTAACAATCTCTTGGTCGAACACGTCATGCCGATCCTCAGGTCGCCCGCATGTTACCGAACACGTCATGCCGATCCTCAGACCAAGGGTACGGGAAATTAATAATCACTTGGACAAACACGTCATGCCGATCCTCAGGTCAATCGTACATAACCGAGCACGTCATACCGATCCTCAGTCTAAGGGTGCGGAAAAATAATCAACCACTTGATCGAACACGTCACGACGATCCTCAGGTCATCCGCACTTGACCGAACACGTCATGTCGATCCTCAGATCAAGGAACAAAACATAACTCACCAATCGACACAATTTTTCCTTCACACTTGTATAAGGTACTTGTTCTCAATCTTGCGACGACTTGACGTAAAGCACAAGAAAAGCCACCACTTTCCCTTCACACTTCTTGTATACGCAAGGTTCATCCAGATTTTGTATGAAACCAAACGACTTGATGGCTCGGTCATATCGGATGTTCCAACTCTTGGATGCTTGCTTAAGCCCATAAATGGACTTTTGCAACTTGCATACCAAGTTACCTTTCCGACCAGCTATGAACCCTTCTGGTTGCTGCATATAGATGTCCTCCTCAAGATTGCCATTCAAGAATGCAGTCTTGACGTCCATCTACCAGATCTCATAATCTATACATACAGTAATGGATAAGACTATTCTGGTGGACTTGAGTATGGCTACCGGCGAGAAGGTTTCCTCATAGTCAATGCCTTCCCTCTAAGTATAACCTTTCGCTACAAGCCTAGCCTTAAAGGTCTCAACATTTCAACCAGATCCTATTTTCCTCTTGTAGACCCACTTGCAACAAATGGGTTTAATATTGGCTGGAAGTTCTACAAGATCCCACACCTGATTAGAATCCATAGATTCCTATTCAGCCTTCATAGCTTTAACCCAATGAACTGAATCAACATCAGCCATTACCTCTTTGTATGTGGCAGGATCAGATTCAGATTCAGATTCAGATTCTATGGAGACAGCTTCAAAAACTTCTCCTAAGAACATGTATCTATGAGGCTGACTGATAATCCTCCCACTACGACGAGGTACTGGTACAGAAATGGGTGAAGAAGTGGTGTTTTCTTGATTTACATCGTTATTAACTGCGAGTTGGACTGAGGGCTCTCCTTCTATCTCTCTAAGATCTATTCTTCCCTTAGGTTTATGGTTCATGATATAATTATCTTCCAATAAAACAACATTTGTACTAACAAACACTTTCTATTCTCTTGGATCATAAAAATACCATCCATAAGTACCCTTTGGATACCCAAAGAAGTAACATACTTGTGATCTAGAATCCAACTTGATCATCTTTCCTTTCAGCACATGTGCCGGACACCCCCATATCCGGATATGTTGCAAAGAAGGCTTGCGCCCAATCCATATCTCTCGTGGTGTCTTGGGAAAAGATTTGCTTGTTACTAGATTTAGTATGTATATAGTAGTTTCCAAAGCATAACCCTAAATGAATAATGGCAACTCAGAATAACTCATCATCAACCTAGTCATGTCTAAAAGAGTTCGATTCCTTCTCTCCGCTACACCGTTCTGCTGAGGCGTACCAGGTGTAGTCAACTGTGACAGAATCCCTTTCTGTACAAGGTGATCAATAAACTCATTTGAGAGGTACTCACCACCTCGATCAGATCGAATGGCCTTGATATTTGTGTCTAATTGCTTATCCACTTTAGCCCTAAACTCTTTGAACTTTTGAAAGGCTTCAGACTTATGCTGCATTAGGTACACATATCCATACCTAGAGTGGTCATCAGTAAATGTTATGAAATACTCATAACCACCCCTTGCTCTAATATTTATTAGTCCACACACATCAGTATGAACTAATTCCAACAATGCATTGGTTCTATTGCCCTTTGTCGGAAAGGGTCTTTTGGTCATCTTACCCGCTAAACAAGACTCGCAGACTTCCATTAGTTCGAGAACCAAATCGCTTAAGACCCCTTCTTTGACTACTCTGCCAATCCTATTTAGATTGATATGGCCAAGCCTCATATGCCAAAGCCTTGTTGGATTAGTGGAAGTTCCCTTTCTTTTAGATGGTACAGTTACCACTGAGTTATTAAGTTCCATGCAAGAGTCTTTAGAAATATTTGAGTAATCACATACAAATCATTTGATTTAACACCAGAACATATAAAAGAACTTTTTTTTTTAATCACAACTTCAGTTCCAAAATGAAAGGAATAACCATTATTCGATAAATTAGAAACTGAAATTAAATTACATCTCATTAAAGGGACATAAAGTACATCTGATAAAATCAAAACTTTATTGTCTAGAAATTCTAAAGCTACGACTCCTATAGCAACCGCAGAAATGGTTGCGCTAGAACCTAGAGTAAGTACGATTTTCCCATCATTGCACCTCTTGGTTGATTTGAACCCCTACAATGAATTACAGATATGGTTAGTCGCACCAAAGTCAATGCACCAAGTGTTTGAAGTATCCGTTATAAAACTTACTTCAATCACATGTGATTCAATCATACCTTGAACTCTTATAGCTAAGAATTCTAGACAGTTCCTCTACCAGTGGCCCTTGTTACCGCATTGGAAACACTTTCCTTTGCCTTGGACACCCACCTTCCCTTTGCCCTTACCTTTTCCCTTAGATTTTGCAATCTTAGGGACCAATCCAACACGTGAACCACTAGTGCCAGATTTTTCCTTCCCTTTCTTTACTTTTAGTGTAGATCGGGAAGAAGAAGCGCTTTTCTCAACGTTCAAAACATTGACCCCAGGATTGATCACCCCTTTCGCTGTAAGTAAAGAACTCATTAATTCGCTCATTGAGAAATTCATTTGATTCATATTATAATTAAGTTTGAATTGAGCGAATGAAGGCGACAGCGAATTGAGGATCATATCAACTTGGGTTTGTGCATCGATGTTGGCACCTAGGGTCTCCAGCTCGTTTAAATAATCAATCATTTTTAAAACATGTTCCTTGATTGGATTCCCTTCTGACATCTTTGCACTCATTATCTTCTGCATGGTTACCTGTCTGGCAGGCCTGCCATGCTCCCCAAACATCTTTTTTAGGGATGTGATAATGTCACTGACAGAATCGTTTGATTGGAATTGGTATTGCAACATGCCAGCCATTGAGGCCAGAATATAGCAACGAGCCATTCCATTCGACTTCTTCCATTTGTCGAACTCGCGTCTAGCAGCTACCAAAGCATTTGCCGCGGGTTCTTCAGGGCTTGGGGCGGTAAGGACATATATGTGATCCTCCGTAGTTAACACGATGTCAAGGTTACATTTTCATTCAGTGTAGTTGTTTCCAGTTAACTTGTTTTGAGTGAGTATGATGGCAAGTGAACTAAATGCAGATCCAGACATAATGATTACTGAACATCAAACAAACAAAATAAATATGGATATCAAAATTTGACAGTTTGAAATAAAAGAATCCTTAAAAAAACTCTTATTTTAAAACAAAGTCGTCAAAATATCGAAATGAAAGAATAAAGCTTCTATGTGGTGGTCAATGTTCGATCTTTCGATTAATCATGACTTGTTCGCTATGCAACTCTTGCAAAACAAGTTATGACTCCCGAACCTTTTTGATCTCTAAGTTTCTAAATAATGACCTATGTGGGATCCCTTATCCATAGTTTAGCTAGTGTGTACCATTAACTAAGATCCAATCACAACCGTCTCAAGTAGCGCCTCCGTGTGGTGATCATCCTCTAACACGTCTGATTGATCCTATCAAAGGAAGTTCACATCTAGTAACCAATGAGTAATGCACCCTCCATATGGAATGATCACCCCTGGTGAGGTGACACAGAATGCACCACTCATCTTACAGTGAGTCGTTAATGGAAGATCGTGGATGTTTATTAATAAGACCCTCTCCTACTAGATTTAGTAAATAAGGATTTTGCTTTTAAAAAAAATATTATTTCCACACATTATCCATAAACATCCAATGTTTACTAATACATTGAAATGGTTTTTGAATTTTATTTTAGAAAACTTGTTTTATGTGCATGCAAGTAGTAACAATGTAAAACGCCAATCACAAACCATGCATATAAAACAAAAAACTAAAATAAAACAAATGCATTCATATGCCTCTATCTCCCATGGCTCTATCTCCATAGAACCTCCTTCTTGGTTTGGTCGCCTCCAGCTCCATCTTAATGGACAACAGCTTGGTCCATCTACATGGAATTTCTAATTCTAATACATTGGTCCTATGCTTCTTTCAAAGGTTACAATTTATCTAGAAACAAGAAAAAATATATATATAAAAGGCTAGGGAAACCGATGCGACTTTCCTTTTTGTAGGATTGAAGTTGCAGCGCCCTTTACATATGCCTTAAACCAAACCAATAATAAAACATAATATACACCAATCTCAAACAATTACATAGAAAATTTAAAAGTCTTGGTGCCATGGGAGATAGCGACTAAGCTTGCTGCAAAAGGGTTAGTCGTACATACATCCACGCATATATAACAATTGGAACCGCTAATTAATTCACACAGTACATAAACTCTTTATATACTGAATTAGAACATAAAACAACATCTAACTTCACTATCACAATTCGATCGATCGAAGACCGTTCGATCGCTCAAACCTTCGATAGATTGAACATTGTTCAATCGCTTGAACTTTCTACTTCACAGAATGATTTGAAAAAATTTACAGAATAATTTAAAATTAAAGCACATAATTTTTAAAACATTTAAAACTGTGAAAAGAACAACCTGACAGAGAATCTGTCTCGATCGATCGAATTCTGTTCGATCACTTGAGCATAGAGCATCTTCGATCGATCGAACCAACTTCGATCGATATAATCTAACATGTATCCAATGCAATCAAAGAATTGTATTATGCTGCAATAATACTGCAGAAATAGATCTGTGATGATGCAGTTTTGAAAATAGTCCTAAAATCTACATGCAAATCAAAACTAGTGTTACAAAACGCATCTATAGATCCAAACGAGCATGGCTCTGATACCGGTTGATGGAAAAACTTATTCAAATTCAAAGTTTAAATGGCAGCGGAAAAGTCAAGTTATAAAAACTTATTGGTAGCACAGGATCTTCTACCATCAATTCTATAGATGCGTACTAACAAGAGGGAGAGGAAATATACCTCAAGTCTTGAACCCAATTCTAAAAACTTCTTTCTCCTAGATTGTGCAACAACTTCCACTAGGCTGTCTTCACTCTTATGACTATTGCAGATGCCTGCCGGAAGGAATAGGGTTGGTGGGAACCCTAATTGGGAGGATAGGGAAGGTTTAGGGAAATCTAAATAGTTTCTGCAGCTTCTACATATAAAAACGATGATTAAAAACATTCAGTACACACCTACCCTATTTATAGATTCCCAGAACCGACCTAACCTTTGAGCGATCGAAGTGTATTTGATCGATCGAACCTTAGATCGATCGAATAACCCTCGAGTGATCGAACCTGCCTAGACTTCAATCGATCAAAACTCCTTTGATTGATCAAACCTGTCTTGACATGATCCTCATGTGCCCTTCTAAGCTTCCAAGCAGAGCTAAGGAGGGACCTCCTAGGCTCTTTATTGTTGGCTCAGACCAGTTTGTTAATCACCGTGACCAAACTCTTTGATTAGCAAACTAACTAACTGGTCAGTTAACGATTACTCCACTATAAAACGATAACTGAACTCCAATGCAAAAGAACATATCTGAAGCGATAACTAGACTTGTATGTTGTACGAATGTCCCTCTACCTCAGCATTCATAATCATATTCAGATAGTCAGATAACTATTACTGTCAACCTGAATCATGATTACTTCTTGTATTCCTTGAGTCCCATTCACCTCTCATGATTACCAAACATGTTGATAACTTTTATCAACAAGACTACAATACTCAGTAATTGACTTGGTGACATTCTGAAGGGAATGCTTACTCTGAAATAGAGGGTAGATTCTGTCCTGATAATATATGTTCACAACCCTATGAACATGACATACCCAAGATACCCAGGTGTTGATCTTCTATAGACCTCACTAATTGGTAAGTCAAAGTAGCCATATCCATAGTCTGTGTTCATAATCGTCACAAGATTGAGAACACATACCTTATACAAGTTATGAGTTCCTATTGACTGTTTGACAGCATTAAGTGTCAATAGGAAAGCTCAGGTCCGTCAATGCACTATAAGCACTAGTATATTAACTAAGAGTGACACTCTAGTGATAGAGATTAATCACTCCATCCAACAGTAGTTAATTATGCTACAATGTATACCTGATGAGATATCTAGTCTCATCATCCACTGTGACAAGCTTTAAGTATCAAAGGATGGAACTTCATATCTCACTTGTATGTATCTCATACACACACGAATTACCTACTATGATACTTAAGGATTGAAAATCATCTCATGAAAGAAACATACATAATGAAATGTAAAACTGATACCCATATATTAAAATGCTAATGAAACGGATATGGTAAATACTTCGGTTCTTCCTGACGAGGTGATGGTTATGAAATTGTGTATCCTTTCGGTTCTTCGTAATGAAACGGATATGGTGAATACTTCGGTTCTTCATGACGAAGTGATGGTTATGAAATTGTGTATCCTTTCAGTTCTTCGTGATAAAACGGATATGATGAATACTGCGGTTCTTCGTGATGAAGTGATGGTTATGAAACTGTGTTATCCTTTCAGTTCTTCGTGACTAAATGGATATGGTGAATACTTTGGTTCTTTGTGATGAAGTGATGGTTATGAAATTGTGTATCCTTTCAGTTCTTCGTGGCGAAACGGATATGGTGAATACTTCGGTTCTTCGTGACGATGTGATGGTTATGAAATTGTCTGTCCTTGTTGTTCGTTGTGACAAAACGGATATGGTGAATACTTCGGTTCTTCGTAACGAAGTGATGGTTATGAAATAGTGTGTCCATTCGGTTCTTTGTGGCGAAACAGATATGGTGAACACTTCGGTTCTTCCAGACGAAGTGGTGGTTCATAGAGTTAAGACATCTTTTGGATCTTCGTGATGAAATGGATGTCCTTGAACTCTGCAACACTTCAGTTCTTCGTGATGAGGTGGTTAGTGAAAGGTGTTTTGGGTTGGTGAATGGTGTCAGATTATAGAAATGGATGGTAGTAGAGGTAAGGATGTCATGGCAAGTCAAGTTGGTTGTACGTATTCTTTTCGAATACTTAGTCGAGCACGTTAGTGGTTATAGTTTGACGGTGAGAACGTGGGAGAATTTTCAAATGCGTAATAGAGGCTGTAAACATATCTTGCTTATGTGTGTCTATATAAGTTCAATTTGATTTAGTTCTCTCACTCGGATTTCATAAGCTAACGACGTTCATGTTGCTGGACATTCCCATGTCCAGCTTATCTTGGGGACGAGTGCACGGGTTATGATGCTACGCAAGTGAAGAACATGGAGGAAGAGTACACTGAATATGGCTATGGATATGCTAGTTAGAGAGAAGACTAGTGGCTGCCTTTTTGTAAATGTTTTTGGTTAATCTCTATCAAAAGACTAATCATATCTTTTGTAACAGCTTTTGTAAGGCCCTAGTGCCACAAGACTCTGATGTATTTACGATGATTTAATAGTTATCTAGTAAGATTGCCTTCTATGGCAATATAACCTTGTAAGCATATGTTGGTCTTAACCTTTTTGTTATTATGTTTATTATTAGTATTCAGTCGTGGACAATTTGGTAATGAAACCAATCACGTGCCTCAGGGTCCAAGATGGAAATTTAAATTTTTTTCATATTTTGGCTACGCCGGGGGGTGACACTTCTAGGAGTCCTTTTCGAGTCTTTTCGATCATTGTGAACCACCAAGCTATGGGTCTTCTAAATTTGATAGCCGACAAAATGGGGTGTCTACAGATGGCTATCAGTTTGGCATTCCCCTAACTCCCTTATTTGGAGGCATTCCCCAGTGTAGTCATCAGACTGCTTGGGCAACCCCAGACGAGCTGGTCAGTCTCCATACTTAGTTTTGCGAGACTCATTGGATAGCTTGGTATTAGGACTAATTGACTTGTTTGCCTTTTATGATAAATTTATTTAATTCTTTTTCTTTTCTTTTGGTCAAATCCCTCCAAGCCTTCCAATGTTGTTCAAGCTGAAAAATGGTTGTTCTCGCAACAGTTTCCTCTTTAACTCTAATTCGGCGCAATTCCAAGGACGCCAAACGTCCTGATTATAAAGAGATGACCAAGAAATCCACCCTGGAATAGACTAACATAGATCATCCTATACAATTGGAAGAAGAAGAACAGACCAAACCCACTCTTTAACAAGAAATTGCCTAGGCAGCAAAGAAAGCCAGAAGAAAGGCCCGTGCTTAGAAACAAGTGCATGATGAGCAAGCTTTAAGTGCTTCTCCAGCATCTTCTGAATTAGCTCATAAATCTGGCATTGTGAAAATTCCTGGGCTTTCTCCTTTTTCTCTCCAAAGTCCTCTTGCTAAAGCTTCTCCATAAACTGGCCAAGGTGACACTAGTACTTCTAAGGATCCTGCTGATTTACTTCAACTATCCAAGGTCCCTCAGCCTTCAAAAATTCTCTTGCTTCAAACCCCTTCTTTGGTTGTGGGACCTAGTTCATCCAGTTTTGTTGCTTCAATCTCCTCGGACTCTTAGAATGTCAAATATCTTCGTCTCAGAGCACAAAACATCATACTGATACTTGGTTAGAGACCAAGCTCAGCTCTCCCACTCCCAAAACCAACACCCATTGTGGCCACTCGCACAATACTGAAGCCAAACTCCTAGCCAGGGATCTCTTGGCTTCTTTTTGTTCTTTAACTTTTCGGAATGCCATGCTGCAAGAGACTATAGAGAATACAGTCTCCCTGCTTTCCAAAAATTTCATATGCTCCTGTTCTTTATTATCCTCGGCTTCCTTTTTGTACCAATTCAAGATGATTGCCAATGACATGGCTAAAGCTACCCAGAAGATGACTACATAAAGGAATTTTTATTGAAAAGGGAGGAAGTATCCAACCAATGCATCCTTTTGGCTAATGCCGCTGAGGTTAGAGTAAAAAACTCTACCTTATTATTAGAAAACATCAAGAAATTGAGGGCTAACCAGGAAAAGATGGAAGCTGACTACACTTCTTAATAGGCTGATTTGGAAAAAGTCCCTGACCAACTAGACCAACTGACCGATGAGATTTCTGCTTTAGACATGCAGGATGAGTCATGGCTGACACTGCAGAAGACTGCAGAGAACACTCTAGTTCAGATTGATGATCAGTGATCTCAGACATTGATCCTTCTTGCTCCTTTCTTCCCTTGATTTTCTTTTATGTTTTCAGATACTTGGTAGTCTCTTTCGTATTTTTAGGTTTGATTTTTTGCAAGTTAGCCATGGGGCCGAAACGATGGATTTTTATTTTGTCTTGCCATATTTTGGCTTTTTAAATAATGTTCCTGGTTTTACATATATATATGCATGTTGCTACGAATTTCTATTTTTTATCCTTCATCAGTCTGGCTTTGGACAAATTCGAAGTCCAAGTCCTTAGACTGATTGGGAATAATCTATACTCGTATATTTCCCCCATCTTGTTCTAATTGCCACAAGTATGTTTCCCACATACAAGGCCTGTACCTTTTTATGTACTTACCATTTATAAGCCAATTGTGAGTTTGACCATCTAGATTTCTCAAATTGTAAGCTCCCCCTTTTAGTACTATATGAATTTCAAAGGGTCCTTCCCAATTAGGGGACCATTTGCCTAGTCTATGGTCTTTGAGCCCAAGTTGTAAAATTGCCTTCATGAATAATTCTCCCACAGAGAAAGATTTGGCTTTTACCTTTTTTTTTGGCATTTTCAGCTCTACATTTTTGCAGTCTAAGGTAGGGGTGGGCATTCAGTCAGTTTGGGTTTGACCTGAAAAGTTCAGGTCAGTTTATTCAGGTTCAGGTTGTAAATTACACTACCGATATCTGAACTGAAATAAGGTTCAAAAAAATATTTCGGGCTCCAAAAATTGAAGTTCGGGTCGGTTCAAAAGTTCAGGTTGATTGGTAGGATTAGTTCAAAATTGTTCCATACTTCATACTCCCATGTGACTCTCATGATTTTATTTAAATATTTTCAAGCATCTATAAAGTCAAAATTGTTTTGATTTTTGCTTCCCAAGAAGTTTCCTCTCTCTCATATGCTCTGTAGACTGTCCACTCAATAGTCACTCCTCTTAAAGTTTAAATTTTGATTTTAGAATTTAATACCCATTTCTCTCTCTCTCTCTCTCTCTCTCTCTCTCTCACTCTCTCTAAACCCCCAAAAAATTCATTCATTTTCTCTATCTTTACAGTCTACCCCAAGAGGCAAGAATCCAAGTCTCTAACCCCACCAAACTAGTCGAGAACACTAGTTACACCACCTTCGATTTCACCTTCATTGGTAATAGTTATCTCTCTCTCTCTCTCTCTCTCTCTCTCTCTCTCTCTCTCTCTCTCTCTCTATCTCTACAGCTTCATCAATTTCTTTTTTTCTTTCTTATTTAGAACTCTTTCTTCATTGAAAAAAAATAACACTGGAAAAGGGAAAAAAAAAAGTAAACAAAAGTTTCAAAACTAAGAGATAGAGAGAGAGTCTCATAGAGTATACTTTGCCCTTTGGACGTTAGTCTCACAGAGTCACAGTCTAAGAGCGACTGAGAGAGTGACTCGAAGAGAGAGAGAGAGAGAGCACGTTGTCAAGAGAATCAACCAGAGCCAGGCCACTGACCCGCCGTCGTGACGCTGAACCGCTGCGTGAGTTGAAGCCCCTTTGAGGGTTCAACCGCTGTTTAGACTTGAGAAAGAGAGATGAGAGTGTGATAATTTTATTTTGACTAGTTTCATCCCTAATTGACTACAACCCTAAAGATCTGTTTTTATATATATCTTAACACTTTGGATATTCGAGTTTCACCCGAACTTTTTTAACCTACGGAAAACTGAACCAAATTAAGGAATACAATTTGGTTTTGAACTGAAGTAATTTTGGTTCGGTTTTCATCCGACCTGAATTGTGAAAAAAGATTTGGGTTCATTTCAGTTCAATTATTCAGGTTGGCCCAAAGCATGCCTATAGCACCCTGAATTTCCTTGGAAATTCCACGTAGGAATATAGAGCAATGACGTCACTCTGATTAGGGTTATAGAAGGTCCATTAGGGATCCCTGAGTAGGAGCCCTAGAAGTTGTCATGACAACTACTTTATCTATAACCTATAACCTAATAGAATAGACGTAAGCTCCATAATTTAGCCCTATATAGAACTTATGATTGGATTCACAATTAGGGTCATACTTAGTCTCGTACGCACATAATTTTATGTCTAGGTTCACTATCACAGTTGGACACCTACACCTAGACAGTGGTATACTCTAGGGCACCCAACCGAGATGTGGGCCCCACATCACCACCTCATTTGGTCCCCGCATATCTACCCTTGAACACACAAACATAAACACACTCATACACTTTGGCATGCACCCAACACATAGTTTAACTCCCCTTACCCCATTCCTCTATAAATACACACTCCCTCACCCGCATTACACCCTCATCCACCCCTCCTAATCTGTCCATTGTAGATTACATATAAAGAGAGACCCGAGAGCTTAGGAGACAAACACCACACCACCCTCACACTCTCGATCTATACACACACACACCCATGGTTTGTTCATAAGTGCACCACAATCTCTTCACTCCCCCTCTCTACATCATCTTTGTGTTATCATCATCAACACAGACACGCAGAAAAGCTGAGAAAAGAAGACACACCGAAAAGAGGAAGATCGATGGAGAAGAGTGAGTGATCTAAGATCACCTGAGGTAAACCCAGCCTCCCCATTGCTCTTTGACCCTTTGCATGTCACCCTACACTCCCTGATCACACATGCACACCCTCTAGTAGAGCCTAAGGCTCTCTATGAATTCCGGTCAGCCATTAGAGCTGCACCGTGAAGCTTGGTTTTTGAAATTCAACCACATCACCTACAATCTACACCATTATGATCCTTATGAACCCCTTAACACCCTCTAGTAGCAGCTTTGTATATAGATCAAGTTTCATGGGACTTGCAAGCTATTATTCTCATTTTGGACCAAAAGGATAATTCATTAGTGGGTATCGCAAATGAGATAACCTAGTATCTATCTTTGAGTATGTTATAGAGGGGAGAAATCCGGTCCTTTTGGTGGCAGTTTGGGCGATTTTCATGGAGAGAAGAGAGAGTTATGGCCCTCGCAAGTTTTCCGACGAATCGCGGGTAACCGGCGGCGTCAGGATCGCCGAAGAAGAAGGAGACCCGTTTGGGTCTTCGGGTTATAGGCCGGGTCATGGGTGGGTTTAGTTGTGTGTAGAAGTGGGTAGGGTAGCGGGTAAGGGTCGGGTTTAAAAACCCGTGGGTCTTTTTAAGTTTGACAGCGTCGTTTTGACGTCTCGGGTTTAGTTCGGGGCGGGTTCGGGTATACGGATGGGTCGTGTTGAGTCTATTAGTTGGTCAGGGTTTGGTTCAGGTTAGGTCTAGTTTGGGTATTAGGTTCGGATTGTTCTGTGTCTAGGAATGGGTTAGGGTCTGGGTCAAGTTCGGTTCTGGTCTGGGTTAGCTTGCTGGTAGATTTGTGAGTATATTTGGGTTGGGTTTTAGGTTCGGGTTGATCCGAATGGGTTAATGGGTTGGACCATTCTGTGTGAATACGCAGATAGTCCATTTAGGTTTGGGTTCGGGCCAGGTTAACCCAATGGGTCACCCACTTGGGTTTTGTTGTGTGTGCATCCGGGTCACCCATTTGAGACCGGGTCGGTTCGGGTTGACCCGCGGGTCTGAGATTATTATGATTATTATTATTATTATTATTATTATTATTGTTATTGTTATTATTATTGTTATTATTATTATTATTATTAGTTTTAATTAGTTTAAAATGTTTTAATTTGTTTTACTAATTATAAATGGTTTATAATTATACCATTAATGTCTTATATTATAGAATATTATTCTTAATATTATGTATATCATTATTATATAATATGTATTATATATTTATTATTTATATGGTTAATATAAATAATAAATATCAGCTTTAAATAGTATTTAAATAGTAATTAAATACCTGTATATGTTTATAAATTATGAAAAACTTAGGGGAATATCCCCAATACCATTTTATAATATCCTTAAGGTTATAAAGCTATAATACTATATCTTAGTATTTTTAATAATTAATAAGGAGCTATTTTATGAGTATAATAAATACTATAAATACCAAACGAGCTCCGAAAATTATGAGAAATATACCTATAGTGTATTTTAACGTTTACTATTTATTAAAAATGTTTCAAAGTACTAATTTCACAGTATAGGTATATTTATGTATTTAAATCCCTTTTCGGGTATTTTCGGGTATATGTTATCTTCAATAATTCATAATAAATCATCTATGACTCCGACAATTACGCGGTCAGTTCCTAGAGTCTTAGAATAATGTCTAGATCGTTTTCCTTAAGTTTGGTGACCTTTCGACTTGGTCAAAAATATAGTTTGTCTTTAGGGCCTACATTAGTCTAGAAAGCCCTACATATTACCTCGTAAAACGCGATGGACTCCGATTTGAGTCTAGTCAATGGCGTTAGACTTAGAATGACACGTAGATCATTTCCTTGAGGTTTATAACCTCATTTGGTAAAATTACCATTTTGCCCCTGGAGTTGCACTCACTCTTTATTATTGTTTCTTCCGTTTATTATTGTAGAACTTGACGTTTATCTACTTTTTGAGGATCGACGACTCGAGGTGAGTTTCCTAACCTCACTCTAATCCTAAAAAGATTAATATAAGGTGATTTAAAGTTACCTGTATGATGTTTTGTATAAGTAATATGTTGATTTATGATGCTACTTGTACTCCAATAATTGTAAGACTATGCAAAGCATGTTATGGTAGTGCTATCGCATACGTGAGCATGTTAAGGGTATTATCTATTTGATTATTGGTATCAAATCCATGTTATGTGATCCATGTTTTATATGTTATGTTTCTGCTGCTAATTGTTAAATGCACATTTTACGATGGTTGTTAACTGGATTAGATAACGCATGCTATGTTAATAGTAAAGAGGAATAAAAAAGTAGATTTGCATGTGAGTACTGAAAGTGGATACACGTGCATTTCATGACATGTGTCAGTATGCGTTGTGTGAGAAAAATAAGTGTTTGATGAGAATGTGAATGAGATGAGGTATGTGGATGTAAAACAGATGTGATTGCTAGATCCGATGGATCAACGGTTGATGAGCCGGGTGGACATAGACGGTTAGGGTTCGTAGCGCGCCTCTCACCGTTGAAGACGTCCGGTGATGCGCATGCATGGATGAAGACGTCCCATGTATCGTTGAAGATGTTCAGATAGTGCTCTAATATACTTCTCAGTCGTGTAGACGACTGGTGAGAGTATACACATGGTTGAAGACGTCCCATGTGCCAGTTCCATTGTTTACAGATAGCATGCGCCATGAAGACGTCCGGTGGCCTATCAAGGGAATAAGTATGAATAGGTTGTTATAGCATGTTATCATCCTTGATATTCCATGTGTTGTCAAGTGGATGAGAAAGAGAAAATGAATGATGAGATTGAGTTGATGAGTAAAAGGGTTTGGTTTGAAATGATTTGGTTTTGGAAAGTTTTGGTTTTAAAATGAAATGGTTTTGAAAAGTATCTGTTTTCAAAAGTAAGTGTCTTTGAAAAAGAGTTGGGAGTAAGTCGCCTTGGTCATGGATTTGCACGCACGAGCATAAAACGAGAAGAATGTATTCTATGAGGCCATGTTTATCTATCTACCTGTCTTGTTCAGACTTGTACTATGCCTGTGGTGAGAATGCACCTTTTGATAAGAGATTAACCATATCTTAAGATACTAAACTATGACGTGAGTTGAGAGATGTTTTGTATTTATTGATTATTGTGCAGTTGAGACTCTCACTCAGCCTTGTTCCAAGGCTGACGGCATGTTACGCCCTGGGCATTCCTATGTCCAGAGTGTTGCAGGTTTGGAGATAATAGAAGAGTTCAAGATGCAGTGCCGTGTAGCTAAGGAGGGTAAAGCCTTGCCGAAGATCTGATAGATAGTTTCTCAAGTTTTTAAGCTTATGTTAATAGTTTAGTATGGTCTCTTGTATTAAGATTGATGTCATTGTAACTCTTGTTTAATTTCTGCCGTTGTAATTATACTCTGATAAGTTTAAGTCATGCTTATACTTTAGCATTTCCCTTATGATTGCATGGTGTGGAGTTAGAAGGACAGGACGGTTAACAAACTAGTCATGTGTCCACGGACCCATAAGGAAACTTTAATTTTCCTATTTTTGGCTTACTCCGGGGCGTGACAATGCCCAACCCTAGTCTGAGGTGGTCTAAAGGCATCCGCCTGACCTCATCCAAGTCCCCTAGTTTTGTTACCATGGCTTGGTTTTAATCATTAATTTCCATGTCATTTTGTCTAGCCACCTGTAATGATTTTTCTATTATCTCTAGTGCCAGAACTGAATCATGCCCGTTAGTCAACACCAATGGCGTGGTTCCTGTGCTTGACCTCTTTGAAGTCTTGTATACCCAAAGGACTTCATACAATAATTCATGTCAAACCTGGGTTATAATCAACCATCTTCTAAATATTTAACTTACGGATTTTGTTGGTTGATCAGCTTGTCCATTGGCCTGGGCATAGTATGGTGTTGAATTTAGGATAGTGAAACCATACTCGAAGGCGAATTCCAACATGTCATCCCAGTTAAGGGTGTGCCCTAGTCAGCCATGATGGTTTGTGGTAATCCAAATCTATGAATAATATTTTCCTTAACACAGTTAATTTCCTCAGCCTGGCTGACTAATTTTAGTGGCACAGCTTCTACCTGCTTGGTGAAATAGTTGGTGGCCACCAGAATGTAGGCATAATTCTTTGATGACGGTGGGTGTTTGCATAATAAAATAAATATTATTAATGGGCCCACTAAATCCAATTGAGTTTTGCACGTGGAGTGAATGAGAAAGCAAGCTGATGGAAAAGATAGGCTAATACAATGTAGCGAACGCTATAACCTACTGCATCTGCCACATCAATGGTAGAACAATTATTGGTAGTTACTCCGATGTAGGCTAATGACACGTGTAAAATGAAGATAATTTTTTACGAGGACCCACTATGCCCAAATCATGGATATAATGGATAGTTTCTCACAATTGCTGGTCAGCGGTTATCAATGTGTATAAAGACGAAGAATGGTAGAGAGAAAAGATCCTCGATCAAGCAAAAATACTTAGCATCTTTATGTATCTCGCACTGTAATTTTCTTTTATTTGTCAAATTCAATTTCTATTTACTTACTTATTTTAGGGGTAGATTAATAGCTCAATTCCAGTTAGAAAATGAATTCCCACTTCTAATTGAACCTTATTTGTAAGAGATTTAATTCCTTTCTGTTATTTCTTTGTTCATTCTCAGTATTTCTCACATTTAAAGACTTTAATCTTTGGTTAAAGCAAGTAGAACTCATCTGGAGAGATTTTCTTCCCCTTTCTCTCCAATCGTCTAATTTTGTCAAATTATTCATAATCTAAGAGGACATTTGTCTGGCACGCTCACATTCTTATAATTATAAATTTTCTACCACACAATTTTTGGCACTCCTAGTGGGACCTGTGTGAGAAATCTGGTAATTCACCATGCCACCGAAGAAGAATTTGGCCAAAGACAATAGAATAGTTGTGCAACCAGAGACGGATGCACCATCTATGGAAGCTAACATTAAAGAAGGAACTCATACCAGTGATCAATCTCGTACTGGTAGCCATGAATCACTTCAGCCTCAACCAGAAGAGGTCAAGGCCTCTGTTGTTGGTTCAGATCAACAGATTCTGAAGGATTATGCAGGTGCAATACGCTTTAGTCTGGATAGCACTCTATATGAAGCCAACTTGCAGCAAACATCCATGATAGTGAAACCATTTATGGATATGATGCAACATAGAGGAGACCAAATTACTAAGAGTACTGACCGTCAGATGTCATATATGATAGAGAAATTGTGCCCAGCATCATCCATGAAGACTAGTGCCCAGAGGGAGCCAATTGAATTATGGAAATGTTAAGCTTCTTAACTGCTCTGCAGTCTCGGGTTTCCTTAATCACCTTATGTCTGACATGTTTGAGCATGCATCAAGTTCTAGTAACCAGCTAGTTCCCACTAAAATTGGTTAGGGTTCAGTACCTCTTGAAGGTCACCAAGGGCTGACGGGTACTAATACAGGGCCTCATACCAGTTTCCAAGTGGGGCAAATGATGGTCCCGGTCGATTAGTCTGGATTCCATGAAAGAACTCAGCCTCAGATACCTTCGTTACCACCCTAGTAGCCATTTGCACAACTAGCAATGCCTAATATTGGATTGGTGACTCAGCCAGGTGCTCCTGTGGTAAGCTTACCCCAATCACAAATGTGTTAGATTGGGGGGTACTATTAGCTAGCAATACAGACGGGACGACACTATTAGCTAGTAGTGCAGGCTAGAGGGCACTATCAGCCAGCAATTCAGACTGGGGGCACCAGCAACCAATGATGCACAATAGGGGAGTGTTGCAGATGCCTATAGTAGGTTTGCTGGGTCATCAGCCTACCGAAAATTTGGTACTTATTCCCTATTAGCCTGATTTTAATGGTCTTATTCACATATGGATGAATAGTGATGAAATGGTAGAGGCCAGCAGAGAACAAGTCCATGGGTAGGTCATGGAGCAAGTCAATGACCAGTTGAGAGATTGGGGCAGTGTTTAGGGCCCCTATCCATCCTTAATACCAATAGCCATACCCAGATTTCATTGATATGATGTTCAGATTCCCAAGATATTATAGGATACCTAAATTTACTTTGTTCTCTGATGGGGATAGGCAAACTACACTAGAACACATTGCACACTTCAGTGCACAATATGGTGAAGTATCTCACAATGATATGTTAAAATTGAGATTATTTTTCAATTCATTTACTGAACCTGCCTTCACTTGGTACGTGAACATTCCCATAGGCTCAGTCCAAACCTACCAAATTTGGAAAGAATCTTTCATAGTCAGTTTTATTAGATTGATCCAAATGTGACTATTGCTGATTTGGCGAGACTGAAATAGAATCCAAGGGAAAATGTGGAAACGTATATTGCTACGTTTAAATTATCCCAAAATAGGTGTAGGGCTAGGTTACCAGAAAAGGAATATTTGCGTCTAGCTGTAGATAATTTAAAATTAACACTCAGAATGCAGTTTGTGGGTCAACAGATCACGGACTTGTGCCATGTGCTAGATATCGTGGCACGATATGAGAAGGTGGTAGATAAGGAAAACTAAAAGAAAAATATTACCAGAGGAGTATATTATAAATGACATCATTAGCCTATACATCTGGTCAAAATTGAGGATGATGAGCAGGCTAATGAAGACATTGAGAATGAATATGATTGTGTAAACCTCCCCAAGTTCAAGGAAAAATTCTATTAATAATGCTAACAAGCCTGGCAAGAAATATGACTTCAACATTACCAGAGCTGATTTGATTTTTGACTGGCTATTTAAAGTAAAGAAAATCAAATTGACACATACCTTGCCATCAAATGAAGAAAGCAAGGGTAAAATATATGGCAAATGGAATGATAAGTGGACCTATAGTACGAATAATTGTATAACTTTTTGAGAGTCCATCCAAAAATGGATTCCGAATGGGACTGTGAAATTCCCTGCTAATAAGCCTGCTCAACAGGTTCACAAGAATCCGTTCATGGCTAAGACGCATTTTAATATGGTTTCAGCAAACTTTACCAACAAAATAAGAGCAGAGGTTTATTACCATGCAAGGTCAGCCATGTCAATATGGTTTTTAATCCCAAGGTTTGAATCTGGAGGCACCACCTTTTGAGACCAGAGCAGAGGTTTATTACCATGCTGCCAATCCTTATAATACGATGGTCATTACAGGAATTTGCGGAAACAAGTGAACCAGTTCTCTGCATTACCTGCGTAGAAGTCTTGGCAGTACCACTCTGTAACTAAAACCATGATTTTGAGGAAGATGAGAGTATGTCTTGGGAAGGAAGCATGCAAGGTAAGATGGTCAACATCTTGGAGGATTTCAAGTCATGCTAAATAATGTTCAGTCTGAAAAAGGGACAAAAAAGTCATACAATAAGCCTGGTCGTATCAGGAAGTCCTATACACAGACCAAAGCCAAGGGGCCGGTTAACCAAAGTCAAAAGAGAATGTCAAAGCAGCACTTTATCTAAATACCAAACCAAGAATGGTACTTCATACTATACCACAAGATAGAAGATGGGTGTACATTCAGTATCCTAAATTTCCTCAATACCATGATCCACCTTTCTTGACCAGAACTCAAAAGAGGTGTATGTGTGTAAGAAGGCTACCCAGATGAAGAAATAACCACTCGTAAGAAGGTTCGAAGTCAGGTCTAATCAGTGGGTACAGAAGGTTGAAGTAAATCATAGTAACGAGGAAGGAAAAGTTGTAATAGTAGAGGTGGGTGATAATCTATCAAATTTTGATGAACAACCAGGACAAAAATAACTTAGAAATGGCGAATCATCAGTCCTCAGACTCAAAAAATTTGGATCTATCAGAATTTGAAGTAATGATACAGGGTGATGAAGGCCTTACTAACAGCCCAGTCAAGACTGATGTTGAGCATCCAACCAATTTAGTGGATTCAAAACAGTTAGAAGATGACAATATGGGTCACCTCACAAACGATGAAATGTTCCATTTAGGAAAATCGCTACCTTGTCTGTATGAGAACATGGTGTACACAATGCCATATGTATTTTTTATATAAGGATGGCAACCTGATGGCTTAGAGGGAGATATTGAAGATGATTCAGAACGCATGGTGCTCATCACTAAAGAAGTCCAATCACCTAAGCCAATGATGCAAATCATACTGATCTCAGATTCAAAATAGAAGATGGCCATTGTGTTTGATAAGCCAAATGCTAGAATAGCTGGACACTTACAGCCATTATACATCAAGGCTAATTTTAATGGTATTCAAATATCCAAAGTTTTAGTGCATAACGGGGCTTCTGTCAATTTATTGCCTTCACACATGCTTAAAAAGTTGTAAAAGACTAACGATGACCTCATCGACACTAATGTCGCAATAGTGGGTTTTTAGGGGGCATCACTATAACCAAAAGGAGTGGTCCTAATTACTATGTCTACTGGAAGTAGGACTACTCTAATGACATTCTTTGTGGTCAATACCACATCTCATATAATGCATTGTTAGGACGAGATTGGATTCACACAGCATAGTATGTGCCATTTACTCTAAATTAATGCCTGATTTTCTAGAAAGAAGAAGAAGATGAACAAGAAATTGTTGAGGCTAATACGAAGCCATTCCTGATGGAATCCCATGTGGCTAATGCAAGATTTTGTGATATAAATTTAGCCCTATTAATGTTCAAGGGGGGTGTCAAAAATGGTAGTCCTAAAGGGATCACTCCTGTAATAAGTGGAGGTAGCCATGATTATGTTGAATCCAGGATGATATCCTACATTGTATCCAGGATGATGTCCAGCTCAATGTTCATTAGACAACTTGCTTAGTAGATTGCGTGACAAAGGGAATTGATCAGTCTAAAATTGATCAAATTCTTTTGTCTAAACTCCCACTAGCTCCTGCAAAGCTGGATGATATCAAGGTTGAAGTTCAAGACCTATTGGAAGAAGTAAACTTAGGGGGGGGGGCAGATGGTTCTAGGAGGATTACGTACATGAGTCAACTACTCCCAATGGATTTCAAAACACGTTTGGTTAGACTACTTCACCAATATCAAGATTGTTTTGCTTGGTATTTATCATAAGATGCCTGGCTTAGACAGAAGCTTGGTAGAACATCAGCCATATAAAGCTAGGATACATACTGTACAAGAAACCCCCAAGACGAATGGCAAATGAGATCATCCTGAATGTCAAAGAGGAAGTCGAACAACTATTAAAGGCTAGATTCATCCGTACAACCAGGTATGTGGAGTGGCTTTCAAATATTTTTCCTATTTTAAAAAATAATGGAAAACTGAGAATATGCATTGACTTTAGAGATTTTAGTAAGGCAACACCCAAAGATGAATATCATATTCCTATTGCTGATATCTTAATTAATTCAGCATCTCGGCATGAGATACTTAGTTTTATGGATGGTCACTCAGACTATAATCAAATGTTTATAGACAAAGAGGATGTGGAAAAAATAGCTTTTCGATGTCCAGGGGCAATTGGGATATTTGAATGGTTGGTAATGCCATTTGGGTTAAAAAATGCTAGCGCTACTTATCAATGAGCTATGAACGCTATATTTCTTGACATGATTGGAAAGTGGATGGAAGTCTACATTGATGACGTGGTAGTAAAATCAAACTTTGATGATCATTTAATGTTTTTAACCAAAAGTTTTGAAAGGATGAGGTGTTATCAGCTCAAAATGAACCCATTAAAATGTGCATTTGGTGTATCGGCTGGAAATTTCCTTTGATTTCTAGTATATCAAAGAGGAATAGAGGTTGATAAAAATAAGGCAAAGGTCATCATGGAGGCCAAACTACGAGCTAATAAAAAACAGTGACAAAGATTGCTTGGCCAAATTAACTTTTTACGCTGATTCATCTCCAATTGTGCAGGCAAAACTAAAATTTTTTATCTACTATTGAAATTGAAGGATGAAGAAGAATTCATGTGGAGGCAAGAACATCAGCTGGATTTTGAGCAAATCAAGAGATATCTTGCCAAGTTGACCATTATAGTCTCTCGTAAGCCAAACAAACCATTAAGATTGCATGTATCAGCCTCCGATGACTCAATTGGAAGCCTGTTGGTGCAAAATAATGAGAAAATCGTAGAACACACAATTTACTATTGAAGCCGTGTACTGACTGATGTTGAACAAAGTTATACATCAATTAAAAAATTATGTTTGGCTTTATTCTTCTCTTGCATCAAACTAAGGTATTATATGCTACTCATAATAGTAGAAATTATGTGTAAAACTGATGTAATTAAAAAGATGTTGTAAAGATCAATTATCACTGGAAAAGTGGCAAAGTGGTCTTTAACTTTATTAGAATTCAACCTGCAATATGTCCCACAGAAGGCCACGAAAGGATAAGTCCTGGCTAATTTCTTGGCTGACCATCCATGTTTAGATATAAGCCCTAAAATCCTTAAATGGGTTGAAATCGAATATGTAAATGTTACCCTATGGGTACTTTGGTTTGATGGATCTAGTACAGAGGAGTCAGCAGGTGTAGGAATCATCCTCACATCCCCATTTGGAAAGAAGACAGTTCTCTTTTAAACTTGATTTCAAATGTTTAAATAATCAGGTTGAGTTTGAGGCTGTGATCATTGGCCTTAAGATTTTGTTGGAAATGAAGGCCTGATTAGGGATTCACAATTGGTTCTCAACCAATTAGGAAAAAAACACAAAGTGCATAATGACATTTTAGAAAAATATCACTCAATTGCTTTGAGCTTGATCGGTAACTTTTCTGAGTTAGCAGTAAAATATGTGCCTATAGAAAAAAAATGAGGAGGCAAATGAGTTGGCTCAAATTGCTTCTAGACTTAGGATCCCCACCGATGTTTTTCAGAGGATGATCATAGTTGAAAAAGTGTCCAAGTCTTCAGTTTTGGAAGAAGATGACTCCGTCCATGCAATGCCTCTTCAGGCTGAGGAAGATGATTGGAGGATCCCAATCATTAGGTTCCTAAAAAATCCCAACACCAACACAAACGTTATGATTAGCAGGAGGGCGATGCATTATTTCTTGGCTGACGGGGAATTGTTCAAGAAGGCGACAAATGAGTCAATCTTGCAATGTCCCAGTAAGATAAAAACCTTGAAATTGATGAAATAAGTGCACAACGGGTTGTGTGGGGCTCAGGGTGGGATAAAGATGAGATGGTTGATTACAAGGTATAATTATTATTGGCCAACTATTCTAAAAGATTGTATTAACTTTGCCAAAGGCTGTCAGGCTTGTCAAAAACATGGGCCAATTCAACATGTGCCCATAATTAGTCTCTAACCAAATATCAAACTATTGCCATTTAGAGGGTGGGCAATGGATATCATCAGTAAAAGTAGCCCACCATCATCATGGAATCATGCCTACATTCTGGTGGCCACTAATTATTTCACCAAGTGGGTAAAAGTCGTGCCACTGAAATCAGTCAGTCAGGCTGAGGTGATCAAATGTGTTAAGGAAAATATAATTCATAGATTTAGATTACAATAAACCATCACGGCTGACCAAGGAACATACTTTACTGGGGATGACATGCTGTAATTTGCTTTTGAGTATAGTTTCACTGTCTTAAACTCAACACCGTATTATGCTCAAGTTAATGGACAAGCAGAGTCAACCAACAAAATCCTCAAGTTAAATATTCATAACATGGTTTATAATAATCCGAGTGTTTGGCATGAACTATTTTCTGAGGTACTCTAGCCATACAGGACTTCAAAGAGGTCAAGTATGGGAACCATTCCATTCGCGTTGACTTATGGGCATGATGCAGTTCTGCCACTAGGCATAGCATTAAAATTGTTAAGGGTGGTTAGACAAAGTGATTTGGAGGTTGATGATTATAACCATGACATGTCAACAGAATTAGAGGACCTGGATGAGATTTGGCTGATAGCCTTAGACCACCTCAAACTACAGAAACGTAGAGCTTAAAAAGCCTATAATAAAAGGGTGAAGGCCAAATCTTTTTCCGTGGGAGAATTAGTCATGAAGGGCATTCGACCACTTAGGCTCAAAGACCATAGACTGGGTAATTGGTCCCCTAATTGGTAAGGGCCCTTTAAAATTCGTGAAGTGTTAAAAGGGGAGCCTACCATTTAAGAAATCTGGATGGTCAAATTCACAATAGGCTTATAAATAGTAAGTACTTAAAAAAGTATAAGCCTTGTGTGGGAGTCATACTTGTGTTAATTAGAGCGAGATAAGAGAGATCCATTAGAGGTACGGTTTAATCCTAATCAGCCTAAAGACTTGGACTTCAAGTTTGTCCAAAGCCAGACTGATGAAGAATAAACCATAACATTATGATGTGTTGGGAAAAAAATATGCATATGTAAAAAACCAGACACATCATTCAAAAAGCCAAAATATGGCTAGATAAAAAAAATCCATAATTTTGGCCCCTTGCCAGTTTGTAAATGATTCAAACCCAAAAAATACAAAGGAGTCTACCAAGTATTTAAATATAAAAAGAGATCAAGGGAAAAAAGGAGCAGGAAGTATAAGGCCTGAGTCCACTGATCATCGATTTGAGCCAAAGTGTTCTCTGCAGCTTTCTGAATTGTCAGCCATGACTCTTCTTGCACATCCAAAGCAGAAATTTCATCAATCAATTGATCTAGTTGCTCAAGGACTTTTCTTCAAATCAACCTATTGGGAAGCATAGTCAGTTTCCATTTTCTCTAGGTCAACCTTCAATTTTTTGATGTTTTCTAACAACAAGGCAGAGCTCTTCACTCTGCCTCAATAGCGTCGGCCCAAAGGATGAATTGGTTGGCCACCTCCTCTCTTTTCTGAAAAAACTCCTTCACATTAGTCATCTTCTGGGGTGGCCTCAGCCATATCAGTGGCAATCTTCCTAAATTGGTGCAAAAAGGATTCTAAGGATGACAAAGAAGAAGAATCGGTGAAGTTTGTAGAACGTAGGAAGACTGCATTCTCTATAGCTTCTTATTGGCCCATGGTATTCTGAAAAGTTGAAGACCGCAAAGAAGCCAAAAGATTCATGGCTTGTAGCTAGGCATCAGTATATATTGGAGTGGCCATAGTTGGAATTGGTTTCAGGGGTAGGGGACCTGAGCTTGATCTTTGAGCAAGGATCAGTCTGATGTTTTGTGCCCTGAGAAGAAGATCTTTGACATTTTGAGAGCCTGAGGATGTTAAAATAATAGAAGTTGACGAACCGGATCCTACAGTGAAAGAAGAGGGTTTGATTCATATTATAATTAAGTTTGAATTGAACGAATGAAGGCGACAGTGAATTGAGGATCATATCAACTGGGTTTGTGCATCGATGTTGGCACCTAGGGTCTCCAGCTCGTTTATATAATCAATCATTTTTAAAACATGTTCCTTGATTGGAGTCCCTTCTGACATCTTTGCACTCATTATCTTCTGTATGGCTACCTGTCTGGCAGGCCTCCCATGCTCCCCAGTCATCTTTTTCAGGGATGTGATAATGTCACTGGTAGAATTGTTCGATTGGAATTGGTGTTGCAACATGATAGCCATTGAGGCCAGAATATAGCAACGAGCCATTCCATTCGACTTCTTCCATTTGTCGAACTCGCGTCTGGCAACTACCGAAGCATTTGCCATGGGTTCTTAGGGGCTTGGGGTGGTAAGGACATATATGTGATCCTCCACAGTTAACACGATGTCAAGGTTACGTTTTCATTCAGTGTAGTTGTTTCCAGTTAACTTGTTTTGAGTGAGTATGGTGGCAAGTGGACTAAATGCAGATCCAGACATTATGATTACTGAACATCAAACAAACGAAATAAATTTGGATATCAGAATTTGACAGTTTGAAATAAAGGAATCCTTAAAAAAAACTCTTATTTTAAAACAAAGTCATCGAAATATCGTAATGAAAGAATAAAGCCTCTGTGTGGTGGTCAATGTTCGATCTTTCGATTAATCATGACTTGTCCGCTATGCAACTCTCGCAAAACAAGTTATGACTCCCGAACCTTTTTGATCTCTAAGTTTCTAAATAATGTCAAATGTGGGATCCCTTATCCATAGTGTAGCTAGTGTGTACCATTAACTAAGATCCTATCACAACCGTCTCAAGTGGCGCCTCCGTGTGGTGGTCACCCTCTAACACGTCTGATTGATCCTATCAAAGGAAGTTCACATCTAGTAACCAATGAGTAATGCACCCTCCATATGGAATGGTCACCCCTGGTGAGGTAACACATAATGCACCACTCATCTTACAGAGAATCGTTAATGGAAGATCGTGGGTGTTTATTAATAAGACCCTCTCCCACTAGATTTAGTAAATAAGGATTTTGCTTTTAAAAAAAAATTATTTCCACACATTATCTATAAACATCCAATGTTTACTAATGCGTTGAAATGGTTTTTGAATTTTATTTTTGAAAACTTGTTTTATGTGCATGCAAGTAGTAACAATGTAAAACGCCAATCACAAACCATGCATATAAAACAAAAAACTAAAATGAAACAAAGGCATTCATATGCCTCTATCTCGCATGGCTCTATCTCCATAGAACCTCCTTCTTGGTTTGGTCGCCTCCAGCTCCATCTTAATGGACAACGGCTTGCTCCATCTCCATGGAATTTATAATTCTAATGCATTGGTCCTATACTTTTTTCAAAGCTTACAATTTATCTAGAAACAAGAAAAAATATATATATAAAAGGCTAGGGAAACCAGTGCGACTTTCCTTTTCGTAGGATTGAAGTCGCAGCGCCCTTTACATATGCCTTAAACCAAACCAATAATAAAACATAATATCCACCAATCTCAAACAATTACATAGAAAATTTAAAAGTCTTGGTGCCATGGGAGATAGCGACTAAGCTTGCTGCAAAAGGGTTAGTCGTACATACATCCACGCATACATAACAATTGAAACCACTAATTGATTCACACAGTACATAAACTCTTTATATATTGAATTAGAACTTAAAACAACATCTAACTTCACTGTCACAGTTCGATCGATCGAAGACCATTCGATCGCTCGAACCTTTGATCAATTGAACATTGTTCAATCGCTTGAACTTTCTATTTCACATAATGATTTGAAAAAAATTACAGAATAATTTAAAACTAAAGCACATAATTTTTAAAACATTTAAAACTGTGAAAAGAACAACCTGACAGAGAAACTGTCTCGATCGATCGAATTCTGTTCGATTGCTTGAGCATAGAGCATCTTCGATCGATCAAACCAACTTCGATCGATAGAATCTAACATGCATCCAATGCAATCAAAGAATTGTATTATACTGCGATAATGCTGCAGAAATAGATTTGTGATGATGCAGTTTTGAAAATAGTCCTAAAATCTACATGCAAATCAAAACTAGTGTTCCAAAACGCATCTATAGATCCAAACGAGTATGGCTCCGATACCAGTTGATGGAAAAACTGATTCAAATTCAAAGTTTAAATGGTAGCAGAAAAGTCAAGTTATAAAAACTTATTGGTAGCACATGATCTACTACCATCAATTCCATAGATGCGTACTAACAAGAGGGAGAGGAAATATACCTCAAGTCTTGAAACCAATTCTAAAAACTTCTTTCTCCTTGATTGTGCAACAACTTCCACTAGGCTGTCTTCACTCTTATGACTCCTGCGGATGCCTGCCGGAAGGAATAGGGTTGGTGGGAACCCTAATAGGGAGGATAGGGAAGGTTTAGGGAAATCTAAATAGTTTCTATAGCTTCTACATATAAAAATGATGATTAAAAGCATTCAGTACACACCTACCCTATTTATAGATTCCCAGAACCGACCTAACCTTTGAGCGATCGAAGTGTATTCGATCGATCGAACCTTAGATCGATCGAACAACCCTCAAGTGATCGAACCTGCCTAGACTTCAATCGATCGAAACTCCTTTGATTGATCAAACCTGTCTTGACATGATCCTCATGTGCCCTTCCAAGCTTCCAAGCGAAGCTAAGGAGGGACCTTCTAGGCTCTTTATTGTTGGCTTAGACCAGTTTGTTAATCACCGTGACAAAACTCTTTGATCAGCAAACTAACTAACTGGTCAGTTAACGTTTACTCCACTATAAAACGATAACTGAACTCTAATGTAAAAAAACATATCTGAAGCGATAACTAGACTTGTATGTTGTATTAATGTCCCTCTACCTTCAACATTCATAATCATATTCAGGTAGTCGGACAACTGTTACTGTCAACCTGAATCATGATTACTTCTTGTATTCCTTGAGTCCCATTCACCTCTAATGATTACAAAACATCATGATAACTTTTATCAACAAGACTACAGTACTCAGTAATTGACTTGGTGACATTCTCAAGGGAATGCTTACTCTGAAACAGAGGGTAGACTCTGTCCTGACAATACATGTTCACAACCCTATGAACATGACATACCCAAGATACCCAGGTATTGATCTTCTATAGACCTCACTGATTGGTAAGTCAAAGTAGCCATATCCATAGTGTGTGTTCATAGTCATCGCAAGATTGAGAACACGTACCTTATACAAGTTATGAGTTCCTATTGACTGTTTGACAGCATTAAGTGTCAATAGGAAAGCTCAAGTCCGTCAATGCACTATAAGCACTAGCATATTAACTAAGAGTGACACTCTAGTAATAGAGATTAATCATTCCATCCAATGGTAGTTAATTATGCTACAGTGTATACCTGATGAGATATCCAGTCTCATCATCCACTGTGACAAGCTTTAAGTATCAAAGGATTATAATTCATATCTCACTTGTATGTATCTCATACACACACGAATTACATACTATGATACTTAAGGATTGAAAATCATCTCATGAAAGAAACATACATAATGAAATGTAAAACTGATACCCATATATTAAAATGCTAATGTCATACATAAATTAATGGTTTGAGGGCATAAACCCAACAAAATCTTGATGGTTACAATTGGAAGTCATTTCATAAACCAAACTCCTTAATGAGTGATCCGTACGTGGTCAGGTATACATGAGTATTAGCTGTGTAATGTTGGAAGCAGCTTATGATGAGGACAAGTGGCAAATAGGTAAACCAGGCAGTGGAGGCTGGGTTAGTAGGAAAAGGATGTGGTTGTTGGGTTTTAAAGTTGTGTATCCTTTCAGTTCTTCATGACGAAATGGATATGGTGAATACTTCAGTTCTTCATGACGAAGTGATGGTTATGAAATTGTATATTCTTTTAGTTCTTTGTAACGAAATGGATATGGTGAATACTTAAGTTCTTTGTAACGAAGTGATGGTAATGAAATTGTTTATCCTTTCGATTCTTCGTGACAAAACGGATATAGTTAATACTTCGGTTCTTCGTGACGAAGTGATGATTATGAAATTTTGTATCCTTTCGAATCTTCATGACAAAACGGATATAGGGAATACTTTGGTTCTTCGTTATGAAGTGGGGGTTATGAAATTGTGTATCCATTCAATTCTTCATGACAAAATGATTATGGTGAATACTTTGGTTCTGCATGACAAACTGATGGTTATGAAATTGTGTATCCTTTTGATTCTATGTGATGAAATGGATATGGTGAATACTTCGATTCTTCATAACGAGGTGATGGTTATAAAATTGTGTATCCTTTTGGTTCTTCATAATGGAACGGATATGGTGAATACATCGGTTCTTCGTGACGAAGTGATGGTTATGAAATTGTGTATCCTTTTGATTCTACGTGACGAAATGGATATGGTGAATACTTCAGTTCTTTGCAACGAAGTGATGGTTATAAAATAGTGAATCCTGTCGGTTCTTCATGACGAAACGGATATGGTGAATACTTCAGTTCTTCGTGATGAAGTGATGGTATTGAAATTGTGTATCCATGTGGTTCTTCTTGACGAAACAGATATGGTGAATACTTCGGTTCTTTGCAATGAAGTGATGGTTATAAAATAGTGTATCCTGTCGGTTCTTCATGATGAAACGGATATGGTGAACACTTTGGTTCTTCGTGATGAAGTGGTGGTTCGTAGAGTTAAGACTCCTTTTGGATCTTTGTGATGAAATTGATGTCCTAGAACTCCGAAACACTTTGGTTCTTCGTGACGAGGTGGTTAGTGAAAGGTGTTTTGGGTTGGTGAATGGTGTCGGATTATAGAAATGGATGGTAGTAGCGGTAAGAATGTTGAGGCAAGTCAAGTTGGTGGTTCGTATTCTTTTTGAATACTTAGTCGGGCATGTTAGTTATTATAGTTTGACGGTGAGAATGTGGGAGAATTTTAAAAGACGTAATAGAGGTAGTACACATATCTTGTTTATGTGTGGCTATATAATCTCAATTCAATTTGGTTCTCTCACTCGACTTTCATAAACTGAAGACGTTCATGTTGCTGGACATTCCCATGTCTAGCTTATCCAGATGATGAGTGCATGGGTTATGATGCTATGCAAGCAGAGAACGTGGAGGAAGAGTACACCGAAGATGGCTATGGATATGCTAGTTAGAGAGAAGATTAGTGGGTTCCTTTTTTTGTAAATATTTTTGGTTGTAATCTCTATTAGAAGACTAATCACATCTTTTGTAATAGCTTTTATAAGGCCCTAGGGCCATAAGACTCTGATGTATTTACGATGATGTAATAGTTATGTGGTAAGGTGGCCGTCTATTGTAATATAACCTTGTAAGCAGATGTTTGTCTTATCCTTTTTGTTATGATATTTATTATTAGTATTTGGTCATGGACAATTCGGTAATGCAACTAGTCACTTGCCTCAGGGTCCAAGATGGAAATTTTAATTTTTCCCTATTTTGGCTACGCCGGGGTATAACAGGGGTTTTTGGTATCAAAGCTTTAGGTAAAGACATGTACATCGATTGTCCTACGCACTTAAGTTATAAACCGTTAGACCCTTTTTCCACCTATGATGATATAAACCTTATGATTGTTTTGTGATTAGCATGGCACCGTATTACGTCCTGGATGGATATAGAGGACGGGGTTGATGAGAAGATTGACCCAATAATGGGTATTGACCCAGTAGAGGATGTTGACCCAACAAAGGATGCTGGTGAAGTGGAAGCAATGGTAGTCATGGAGGAAGGAGAGCCAGAGGTTGAGGATGACTTTCACGATGATCTAAGGATGCAGAAAGAGAGCCTTTGGATAAGGATGAAGATGAGATGGTTGATAAGTTGACCCATACTTGGATTGGGTTCTACTTGAGGAGATTCCAACCCAGGATGATGTTCCACAATATAACTCAGACATGAAGGATATTTGGGATAGGATTCCCAGAATCTAGAGCTTTATTTGTATTAGGGCTAGTAGCCCATGTTTTGTGCATATGGTAGGTACCTAGGCATATAACACGAACTAGTAGTAGCGTGTACACCTTTCTATGTAAATATTTAAAGTTATCTATGAAGACTTGATTCCTCTACTTGATGAAATGGATACTTGATGAGATATGTACTCATATTAGAATTATTAGCTATACATTATATCGTTTATATGTCTCGTAACCATAGTTAGGACTAGAGGGTAACCAATACATATTCAGTTAGGAATATAAGCGTATAAGCAGATGACAAGTCAGCCACCCCAGCTTAGGAATGGACCAAAGGGAAGACCTTCGATCTGTTTCCAAATAAACAAACGCCCGTAGAATAGTGATAAGAAACCAGGACCCACTTTTCCCCGGGATAAGCATGTAACACCACTCATACCACTAGTACCAACCACAACCATCGGGAACAACAAGGATGGATGTTTCAATTATGGGATCCCAGACATATGGCACGAGATTGCATAGTCCCCAAAACCAAAAACCAAGCTAATGTTATATGCTACAACTGTCACAAAAGAGGGCACATGAGTAAGGATCGCAAGGCACCAATAGGAAACTATTATGGGCCTACTACCCAAGGTCAAGCTGGTAAGTCCTGACTCAATGCAGTCATACCGAGACGGCCGGCTATGACTAAAAGGAACAGTAGAGCTTGGAAGGTACACTCTCATTAGATGCTAGTTGAGTTAAAATGCTTTTTGATACTAGTGCTACTAATTCATTTATTGCCTTTGAGATTGTACGACGTTTGGGTTTAGTACCCCAAACACCTGAGGTTGCTCTAAAGGCAGTATCACCCTTAGGAGTGACCGTAAAGCTAGGAAAATTATGCAAGGACTTCACTTTAACATTGGAGGATAGGAACATACCCAAAAACTTAATTGTTCAATCAATGAATGAATTTGATATGATCCTAGGATTTGATTTGCTTACCAAGTATCATGCGAAGTTGGATTGTACTAGTAAATCAATCACATTTTTTTTACCTGGAAGTACACCCTTCAGTGTTCAATGCAACCCTACTAGTGATGCTTTCTTACAAGTCGCTTAGCCACTATGGAAACTAAAGGCTCTGAATTGACGATCGCTCAGATTCCAATAATTCGAGACTACGAAGATGTCTTTCAAAACATTTTTGGATGACCACCTAAGCGCAAGATCAACTTTTGCATTGAGTTAGTACCTGGAATAACTCTATTATCCAAGACCCCTTATCGTATGGCCCCAACAGAAATGCTGGAGTTGAAGAAACAAGTACAAGAGTTAGAAGATCTTGGATTTATTAGACCAAGCACATCACGTTGGGGAGCCCCGGTTCTATTTGTTAGAAACAAAGATGGAAATCTTCGACTCTGTATTGACTGTAGAGAGTTGAATAAGGTCACCATCAAGAACAAGTACCCCCTTTCCAGGATAGATGACTTATTCGACCAACTTTAAGGAGCGATAACCTTTTCAAAAATCGATTTACAAACTGGTTGCCACCAGTTACTTGTTAGACCGGAGGACATACCGAAAATGGCTTTCAGAACAAGATATGGGCATTATAAATTCTTAGTTATGCCTTTTGGATTAACTAATGCTCCAGTAGCATTTATGGATTTGATGAATTGGGTGCTCTGGCTCTTCTTTGACCAATTCATAACCGTGTTTATCGACGATGTCCTCATTTATTCAAAGAGTGAAGAAGAGCACGAAAAGCATGTACAGATTGCACTTCAGACACTTAAAGTAAATTGGCTCGATCCCAAGTTTAGTAAGTGTGAATTTTGGCTACAAGAAGTTAAGTTCTTGGGGCATGTAGTTTCGCAGAATGGGATTTCTATTGACTCAATAAAGACAGACGCAGTTTCTAATTGGAATAGACCGACCAACGCATTAGAAGTATGAAGTTTCCTCGAATTGGTTGGATACTATAGGAGGTTCGTGGAAGGATTCTCAAGGATTACGTCTCCTCTAATCGGACTAATGAAGAAGGATTCAAAGTTTGAGTGGAAGGACAAGCACGAACTTGCCTTTCAAGAACTAAAGGAGAGATTAACCTCAGAGCCAGTGATAGCCATACCCAAGAGTGGTGAATGGTACACTATCTATAGTGATGCTTTGTATCAAGGATTAGGATGTGTACTTGTGCAGAATGGTCAAGTGATCGCATATGGATCCCGACAATTAAAGCCACATGAGTTGAACTACCCTATACATGATCTGGAATTGGCTACAATTGTCTTTGCACTTGTAATTGGGAGGCACTACCTCTACAGAGAAAAGCCCAACCTGTTCTCGGAACATATAAGCTTGAAATACATGTTCTCTCAGAAGGAGCTAAACATGAGATAACATGCTAGATGGAGCTACTTAAGGACTACAACTTTAATTTTTAGTACCACCCTGGTCAGGGAAATGTAGTCGTAGATGCTCTGAGCATAAAAAACCCCGAAGGTTAATCGCCTCACTTTTAGTCAAGGAAAGGAAAGCCTTGGAAGCTTTAATAGAATTCAACATTCAGACAGCAAGGTTAGGTGATGGACGACCTTTTTAGATGTCTTATAGTATACCCAACCCTCATTAATTGAATTCTCGAAGTTCAAAAGAAGGACGAAGGATTAAAGAAATGGTTTCAGAAGGCAAAAGCAAAGGATCCGACTGAATGGAATATTAGAACAAATGAATGACTTAGATGTAGGGACATGTTATGTCTACTCGACATGGATGGTTTGAGGAAGGACATTCTGGATGAAGCACATAAGTCAAGGATGACCATACACCCTGGTGGAACTAAGATGTACAAAGACTTAAAGAGGAACTTTTGGTGGGATGGCATGAAGAGAGAGGTCGCAGAATATATAGCCAAGTGCCCTACTTGTCAGCAAGTCAAGGCTGAACACCAACGACCTCCAAGATTACTACAACCGCTAATAATCCTATAATGGAAATGGGAGCATATCACCATGGTTTTTGTTATAGGATTGCCAAGATCTCAGTATAACCATGATGCTACTTGGGTAATTGTTGATCAACTGACCAAGTCAGCCTATTTTATTACCTAAAATATGACCTATTCTGTCGAGAAGATGAGTTGACTATAGTTGCAACAGGTTGTGCGATTACATGGGGTACCAGTATCAATCGTATTGGAACAAAATTCGAGATTCACTACCAGATTTTGGGAGAGTCTTCCAAAATAAATGGGAATGTCTCTGACGTTGAGTTTTGCATTTCATCCATAGACTCACGGATAAAAGGAAAGGGTGAAAGTAGTGCAATGTAGATACAAGAAGCTATGCGGACAAATGACGTCAAGATCTAGAATTTGAAGTTAGAGATCATGTGTATTTGAATTTTTCCCTGGTTCAAAGCATTACGAGATTTGGACAGATGAAAGGAAAGCTATTACCATGCTACATTGGACTATTTAAAATTTTGGAATACATGGGGCAGTCGCCTATAGATTGGCATTACCACCGTAGATGTCGAGAGTTCATAATCTTTTCCGTATGAGTAAGCTGAGAAAATGTCTTCACAACCCGGTGCATGAAATGGATTTCGAAGTAAACGATAATACTGCATTCGTCGAAGGATTTGTAAGAATAATGGATTGTGGAATCAAGAAGCTGAGGAACTAAGAGATTCCATAGGTAAAGGTTCAGTGGAAGCATCATGACGAAGGAGAAGTTTCTTGGGAGCTGGAATTGGAGATGAGATAAATTTCCATTTCTGTTTAGTACTAGTTAGTTTTCATTTCGAGGACGAAATCCTGTAATAGGTGGTAGAAGATGTAATACTTGTAAATTTTCTCTTCGTATAATAATACCATTTTTTTTAATTTTCCGCATTTGACCGGTTATTATATTATTTTATTTGTGTGACGGTATCAACCTGTTACTAATTAGACTGTAAGCACCGCACCACACCGGCTCGATCGTAATAAGACTTAACTTAGTCCTGTACTCGGACCTGGACATTAGAAACAATACCCATTTGCATGTAAAATGAGATTGAAATGTATATCGAGGACTTATGCACACAAACTGAGGAAGTGGCATGAAACCTGACGTGGGCCCCAGTAGCCGGCCACATGGAAGCTCTATGCACCACCCCTATACATGTTTACCATACTTTAGACACTTGTCACCCTACCTTAGCCACTTGTCCACTTATTGGACACATGTCCTTGCATGCACACATGCAAACATACATGAGGGCACCTAGCCACCATCCTTCTCTATAAAAGCAAGCCCCATCCATGCATTTTACTCTCTTGGGCATTTATAATCTGCATATAGGTTAGAAAGAGAGCTAGGAGTTATGAGTGTTTGATGAAATAGAAGAGGTATTAGAAGGGGAACCCAAGAGTTCATCTCCTTCCTTTGCATACAACCTTCAAAACACACACACCCATACACTTATATGCACAACCATGGGGACTTAGAAGCTATTAGAATAGGTCACTAGAAGAAGAAGAAGTGCAGAATTAGAAGAAGAATAAGAAAAAGAAGAAGTAGTTTCCACCATTAAAACTTGAGTTTAAGCTTCCACAAGCTCAAATCCAAAGCCCAAGCTCAATTATAAATTTAAGTGAGATTACTAACTCACTTTAGAACATATATAGTATGTAGTAATGTTTAGTAAGTTCTTGATGTTGTTATTTTGAGGTTTCCATGCCATGCAAGACAAATTTTCAAATCTGAGAAATAGAAGCTTCTGGCAGAATGTAGTTTAGTAAAATGAACGTTTTTAGTATTTCAAAAATATGAATTTAGCTAGGTTTTTTTTGTGGAGAATGCTAACTCAATTATCTACAAATAACTCCTGTATAACTCAATCTTAAAATCAATCCTTCATAGGTGAAATGTACGTACAACACAGTGCTCTAAATCTGAGAAACAGAAACTTCTAGCTGAATGTTGTTTAGTAAAATGAACATTTTGAGCAATTCAAAAATCTGAATTAAGCTAGGTTTTTTTGTGGAAAAAGCTTACTCATTTATCTATAGTAATGACCATTGAGAGTTCATACTCAAGCTATAAGTCTTTTGTATAGAACGATTATTGCGTTGACAGTGATTAGAAAGTTTCCATCGTAAGTACATTGAGGGGTTAAATGGAATGTCGAACATATAGTAAAATCCTGATGGTTACAATTGGAAGTCATTTCATGAACCAAACTCCTTAATGAGTGACGCATGCATGGTCGGGTATACGTGAGTATTAGCTATACAATGTTAAAAGCAACTTATGTTGAGGACAAGTGGTAAATAGGTAAACCAGGTCGTGGAGGCCGGGATAGTGAGAAAAGGATGTGGTTGTTGGGTTGTAAAGTTGTGTATCCTTTCAGTTCTTCATGATAAAATAGACATGGTGAATACTTCGATTCTTTGTGATGAAGTGATGGTTATGAAATTGTATATCCTTTTGGTTCTTCATGACAAAATGGATATCGTGAATACTTCGATTCTTCGTAACGAAGTGATGGTTATTAAATTATTTATCCTTTCAGTTCTTCGTGAAGAAAGAGATATGGTGAATACTTTGGTTCTTCGTGACGAAGTGATAGTTATGAAATTGTGTATCCTTTTGGATCTTTAGGACAAAACGGATATGGGGAATACTTCAGTTCTTCATGACGAAGTGATGATTTTGAAATTATGTATCCGTTCGGTTCTTCATGACGAAACAAATATGGTCAATACTTCAGTTCTTCGTGAAAAAGTGATGGTTATGAAATTGTGTATCCTTTTGGTTCTTTATGATGAAACGGATATGGTGAATACTTCCGTTCTTCCTGACGAGGTGATGGTTATGAAATTGTGTATCCTTTCGGTTCTTCGTAATGAAACGGATATGGTGAATACTTCGGTTCTTCATGACGAAGTGATGGTTATGAAATTGTGTATCCTTTCAGTTCTTCGTGATAAAACGGATATAGTGAATACTGTGGTTCTTCGTGACGAAGTGATGGTTATGAAACTGTGTTATCCTTTCAGTTCTTCGTGACTAAATGGATATGGTGAATACTTCGGTTCTTTGTGACGAAGTGATGGTTATTAAATTGTGTATCCTTTCAGTTCTTCATGGCAAAACGGATATGGTGAATACTTTGGTTCTTCTAGACAATGTGATGGTTATGAAATTGTGTATCCTTGCGGTTCTTCGTGAAAAAACGGATATGGTGAATACTTCGGTTCTTTGTGACGAAGTAATGGTTATGAAATATTGTATCCATTCGGTTCTTCGTGGCGAAACGGATATGGTGAACACTTCGGTTCTTCATGACGAAGTGGGGGTTCATAGAGTTAAGACATCTTTTGGATCTTCGGGATGAAATGGATGTCCTTGAACTCTGCAACACTTCGGTTCTTCGTGATGAGGTGGTTAGTGAAAGGTGTTTTGGGTTGGTGAATGGAGTCGGATTATAGAAATGGATGGTAGTAGCGGTAAGGATGTGAAGGCAAGTCAAGTTGGTTGTTCGTATTCTTTTTGAATACTTAGTCGGGCACGTTAGTGGTTATAGTTTGACAGTGAGAACGTGGGAGAATTTTCAAAGGCGTAATAGAGGCTGTAAACATATCTTGTTTATGTGTGGCTATATAAGTTCAATTTGATTTTGTTCTCTCACTCGGCTTTCATAAGCTAACGACGTTCATGTCGCTGGACATTCCCATGTCCAGCTTATCTAGGTGGCGAGTGCACGGGTTGTGATGCTACGCAAGCGAAGAACATGGAGGAAGAGTACACTGAATATGGCTATGGATATGCTAGTTAGAGAGAAGACTAGTGGCTGCCTTTTTCTAAATGTTTTTGGTTAATCTCTATCAGAAGACTAATCATATCTTTTGTAACAGATTTTGTAAGGCCCTAGAGCCACAAGACTCTGATGTATTTACGATGATGTAATAGTTATCGAGTAAGATTGCCTTCTATGGTAATATAACCTTGCAAGCAGATGTTGGTCTTAACCTTTTTGTTATTATGTTTATTATTAGTATTCATTCGTGGACAATTTGGTAATGCAACCAATCACGTGCCTCAGGGTCCAAGATGGAAATTTTAAATTTTTTCATATTTTGGCTACGCCGGGGGGTGACACTTCTAGGAGTCCTTTTCGAGTCTTTTCAATCACTGTGAACCACCAAGCTATGGGTCTCCTAAATTTGATAGCTGACAAAATGGGGTGTCTACAGATGGCTATCAGTTTGGCATTCCCCTAACTCCCTTATTTGGAGGCGTTCCCCGGTGTAGTCATCAGACTGCTTGGGCAACCCAGACCAGCTGGTTAGTCTCCATACTTAGTTTTGCGAGACTCATTGGATAGCTTGGTATTAGGACTAATTGACTTGTTTTCCTTTTACGATAAATTTATTTAATTCTTTTTCTTTTCTTTTGGTCAAATCCCTCCAAGCCTTCCAATGTTGTTCAAGCTAAAAAATGGTTGCTCTCACAACAGTTTCCTATTCAACTCCAATTCGGCGCAATTCCAAGGATGCCAAACGTTCTGATTATAAAGAGATGACCAAGAAATCCACCCTAGAATAGACTAACATAGATCATCCTATACAATTCGAAGAAGAAGAACAGACCGAACCCACTCCTTAACAAGAAACTCCCTTGGCAGCAAACAAAGCCAGAAGAAAGGCCCGTGCTCAGAAACAAGTGCATGATGAGCAAGCTTTAAGTGCTTCTCCAGCATCATCTGAATCAGCTCATCAATCTGGCATTGTAAAAATTCCTGGGCTTTCTCCTTCTTCTCTCAAAAGTCCTCTTGCTAAAGCTTCTCCATAAACTGGCCAAAGTGACACTAGTACATCTAAGGATCCTGCTGATTTACTTCAACTATCCAAGGTCCCTCAGCCTTCAAAAATTCTCTTTCTTCAAACACCTTCTTTGGTTGTGGGACCTAGTTCATCCAGTTTTGTTGCTTCAATCTCCTCGGACTCTTAGAATGTCAAATATCTTCGTCTCAGAGCACAAAACATCATACTGATACTTGCTCAGAGACCAAGCTCAGCTCTCCCACTCACAAAACCAACACCGATACTGGCCACTCGCACAATACCGGAGCCCAACTCCTAGGCAGGGATCTCTTGGCTTCTTTTTGTTCTTTAACTTTTCGGAATGCCATGCTGCAAGAGACTATAGAGAATGCAGTCTCCCTGCTTTCCACAAATTTCATATGCTCCTCTTCTTTATTATCCTCGGCTTCCTTTTTGCACCAATTCAAGAAGATTGCCTATGACATGGCTAAAGCTACCCAGAAGATGACTACGTAAAGGAATTTTTATAAAAAGGGGTGGAAGTATCCATCCAATGCATCCTTTGGCTAATGCCACTGAGGTTGGTGTAAAAAGCTCTACCTTATTATTAGAAAACATCAAGAAATTGAGGGCTAACCAGGAAAAGATGGAAGCTGACTACACTTCTTAATAGGCTGATTTGGAAAAAGTCCCTGACCAACTAGACAAACTGACCGATGAGATTTCTGCTCTGGACATGCAGGATGAGTCATGGGTGACACTGCAGAAGACTGCAGAGAACACTTTAGTTCAGATTGATGATCAGTGATCTCAGACATTGACCCTTCTTGCTCCTTTCTTCCCTTGATTTTCTTTTATGTTTTCAGATACTTGGTAGACTCTTTCGTATTTTTGGGTTTGATTTTTTGCAAGTTGGCCATGGGGCCGAAACGATGGATTTTTATTTTGTCTTTCCATATTTTGGCTTTTTAAATAATGTGACTGGTTTTTACATATACAAATATATATATATGCATGTTGCTACGAATTTCTATTTTTTATCCTTCATCAGTCTGGCTTTGGACAAATTCGAAGTCCAAGTCCTTTGACTAATTGGGAATAATCTATACTCCTTGTGTATTTCCCCCATCTTGTTCTAATTGGCACAAGTATGATTCCCACATACAAGGCCTGTACCTTTTTATGTACTTACCATTTATAAGCCAATTATGAGTTTGACCATCTAGATTTCTCAAATTGTAAGCTCCCCCTTTTAGTACTATATGAATTTTAAAGGGTCCTTCCCAAGTAGGGGACCATTTTCCTAGTCTATGGTCTTTGAGCCCAAGTTGTAAAATTGCCTTCATGAATAATTCTCCCACAGAGAAAGATTTGGCTTTTACCTTTCTCTTAGGCATTTTCAGCTCTACATTTTTGCAGTCTAAGGTAGGGGTGGGCATTCAGTCAGTTTGGGTTTGACCTGAAAAGTTCAGGTCAGTTTATTCAGGTTCAGGTTGTAAATTACACTACCGATATCTGAACTGAAATAAGGTTCAAAAAAATAATTCGGGCTCCAAAAATTGAAGTTCGGGTCGGTTCAAAAGTTCAGGTTGATTGGTAGGATTAGTTCAAAATTGTTCCATACTTCATACTCCCATGTGACTCTCATGATTTTATTTAAATATTTTCAAGCATCTATAAAGTCAAAATTGTTTTGAATTTTGCTTCCCAAGAAGTTTCCTCTCTCTCACACGCTCTATAGACTGTCCACTCAATAGTCACTCCTACCAAAGTTTGAATTTTGATTTTAGAATTTAATAACCATTTCTCTCTCTCTCTCTCTCTCTCTCTCTCTCTCTCTCTCTCACTCTCACTCTAAATCCCCAAAAAATTCGTTCATTTTCTCTATCTTTACAGTCTACCCCAAGAGGCAAGAGTCCAAGTCTCCAACCCCACCAAACTAGTTGAGAACACTAGTTACACCACCTTCGATTTCACCATCATTGGTAATAGTTATCTCTCTCTCTCTCTCTCTCTCTCTCTCTCTCTCTCTTTCTATCTCTACAGCTTCATCAATTTCTTTCTTTCTTTCTTATTTAGAACTCTTTCTTCATTGAAAAAAAAATAACACTAGAAAAGGGAAAAAAAAAAAGTAAACAAAAGTTTCAAAACTAAGAGAGAGAGAGAGTCTCACAGAGTATACTTTGCCCTTTGGACGTTAGTCTCACAGAGTCACAGTCTAAGAGTGACTGAGAGAGTGACTCGAAGAGAGAGAGAGAGAGAGAGAGAGAGAGAGCACATTGCCAAGAGAATCAACCAGAGCCAGGTCACTGACCCGCCGTCGTGGCGCTAAACCGCTGCATGAGTTCAAGCCCCTTTGAGGGTTGAACTGCTGTTGAGACTTGAGAGTGTGATAATTTTATTTTGACTAGTTTCATCCCTAATTGACTAAAACCCTAAAGATCTGTTTTTATATATATCTTAACACTTTGGATATTCGAGTTTGACCCGAACTTTTTTAACCTACTAAAAACTGAACCAAATTAAGGAATATAATTTGGTTTCGAACTGAAGTAATTTTGGTTCGGTTTTCATCCGACCCGAATTTTGAAAAAAGATTTGGGGTCATTTCAGTTCAATTATTCAGGTTGGCCCAAAGTCTGCCTGTACCACCCTGAATTTCCTTGGAAATTCCACGTAGGAATACAGAGCAATGACGTCACTCTGATTAGGGTTATAGAAGGTCCATTAGGGATCCCTGAGTAGGAGCCCTAGAAGTTGTCTTGACAACGACTTTATCTATAACATATAACCTAATAGAATAGACGTAAGCTCCATAATTTAGCCCTATATAGAACTTATGATTGGATTCACAATTAGGGTCATACTTAGTCTCGTACGCACATAATTTTATGTCTAGGTTCACTATCAAAGTTGGACACCTACACCTATACAGTGGTATACTCTAGGGCACCCAACCGAGATGTGGGCCCCACATCACCACCTCATTTGGTCCCTGCATATCTACCCTTGAACACACAAACATAAACACACTCATACACTTTGGCATGAACCCAACACATGGTATAACTCCCCTTACCCCATCCCTCTATAAATACACACTCCGTCACCCACATTACACCCTCATCCACACCTCCTAATTTGTCCATTGCAGATTACGTAGAGAGAGAGACCCGAGAGCTTAGGAGACAAACACCACACCACCCTCACACTCTCGATCTATACACACACACACCCATGGTTTGTACACAAGCACATCACAATCTCTTCACTCCCCCTCTCTACATCATCTTTGTGTTATCATCATCAACACAGACACGCAGAAAAGCTGAGAAAATAAGACACACCAAAAAGAGGAAGATCGGTGGAGAAGAGTGAGTGATCTAAGATCACCTGAGGTAAACCCAGCCTCCCTATTGCTCTCTGACCCTTTGCATGTCACCCTACACTCCCAGATCACACATGCACACCCTCTAGCAGAGCCTAAGGCTTTCTATGAGTTCCGGTCAGCCATTAGAGTTGCACCGTGAAGCTTGGTTTTTGAAATTCAACCATATCACCTATAATCTACACCATTATGATCCTTATGAACCCCTTAACACCCTCTAGTAGCAGCTTTGTATATAGATTAAGTTTCATGGGACATGCAAGCTATTATTCTCATTTTGGACCAAAAGGATAATTCATTAGTGGGTATAGCAAATGAGATAACACAGTATCCATCTTTGAGTATGTTATAGAGGGGAGAAATTCGGTCCTTTTAGTGGCGATTTGGGCGATTTTCATGGAGAGAAGAGAGAGTTATGGCCCTCGCAAGTTTTTTGACGAATTGCGGGTCACCGACGGCGTCGGGATCGCCGAAGAAGAAGGAGACCCATTTGGGTCTTCGGGTGATAGGCCGGGTCATGGGTGGGTTTAGTTGTGTGTAGAAGTGGGTAGGGTAGCGAGTAAGGTCGGGTTTAAAAACCCGTGGGTCCTTTTAAGTTAGACAGCGTCGTTTTGACATCTCGGGTCTAGTTCGGGGCGGGTTCAGGTATACGGATGGGTCGTGCTGAGTCTATTAGTTGGTCAGGGTTTGGTTCAGGTTAGGTCTAGTTTGGGTATTAGGTTCGGGTTGTTCTGTGTCTAGGAATGGGTTAGGGTCTGGGTCAAGTTCGGTTCTGGTCTGGGTTAGCTTGCTGGGTAGATTTGTGAGTATATTTGGGTTGGGTTTTAGGTTCGGGTTGACCCGAATGGGTCAATGGGTTGGACCATTCTATGTGAGTAGGCAGATAGTCCATTTAGGTTTGGGTTCGGGCCGAGTTAACCCAATCGGTCACCTACTTGGGTTTTCTTGTGTGTGCATCCGGGTAACCCATTTGAGACCGGGTCGGTTCGGGTTGACCCGCGAGTCTGAGATTATTATTATTATTATTATTGTTATTATTATTAGTTTTAATTAGTTTAAAATGTTTTAATTGGTTTTAATAATTATAAATGGTTTATAATTATACCATTAATGTCTTATATTATAGAATATTATTCTTAATATTATGTATATCATTATTATATAATATATAATATATATTTATTATTTATATGGTTAATATAAATAATAAATATCAGCTTTAAATAGTAATTAAATACATGTATATGTTTATAAATTATGAAAAAATTTGAGGAATATCCCCAATACCATTTTATAATATCCCTAAGGTTATAAAGCTATAATACTATATCTTAGTATTTTTATTAATTAATAAGGAGCTATTTTATGAGTGTAATAAATACTATAAATACTTAACGAGCTCCGAAAATTATGAGAAAAATACCTATAGTGTATTTTAATGTTTACTATTTATTAAAAATGTTTCAAAGTACTGATTTCACAGTATAGGTATATTTATGTATTTAAATCCCTTTTCGGGTATTTTCGGGTATATGTTATCTTCAATAATTCATAATAAATCATCTAGGACTCCGAAAATTACGCGGTCAGTTCCTAGAGTCTTAGAATAATATCTAGATCGTTTTCCTTAAGTTTGGTGACCTTTCGACTTGGTCAAAAATACAGTTTGTCTTTAGGACCTACATTAGTCTAGAAAGCCCTACATATTACCTCGTAAAACGTGACGGACTCCGATTTGAGTCTAGTCAATGGCGTTAGACTTAGAATGATACACAGATCACTACCTTGAGGTTTATAGCCTCATTTGGTATAATTACCATTTTGCCCCTCGAGTTGCACTCACTCTTTATTATTGTTTCTTCTGTTTATTATTGTAGAACTTGACGTCTATCTACTTTCTGAGGATCGACGACTCGAGGTGAGTTTCCTAACCTCACTCTAATCCTAAAAAGATTAATCTAAGATGATTTAAAGTTACCTGTATGATGTTTTGTATAGGTAATATGTTGATTTATACTTGTACTCCAATAATAGTAAGACTATGCAAAGCATGTTATGGTAGTGCTATCACATACGTGAGCATGTTAAGGGTTTTATCTATATGATTATTGGTATCAAATCCATGTTATGTGATCCATGTTTTGTATGTTATGTTTCTGCTGCTAATTGGTAAATGCACATTTTACGATGGTTGTTAACTGGATTAGATAACGCATGCTATGTTAATAATAAAGAGGAATAAAAAAGTATATTTGCATGTGAGTATTGAAAGTGGATACACGTACATTTCATGACATGTGTCAGTATGCGTTGTGTGAGGAAAACAAGTGTTTGATGAGAATGTGAATGAGATGAGGTATGTGGATGTGAAAGAGATATGATTGCTAGATCCGATGGATCAACGGCTGATGAGCCGGGTGGACATAGACGGTTAGGGTTTGTAGCGCGCCTCTCACCATTGAAGACATCCGGTGATGAGCATACGTGGATGAAGACGTCCCATGTATCATTGAAGACGTTCAGATAGTGCTCTAATATACTTCTCAGTCGTGTAGACGACCGGTGAGAGTATACACATGACGTCCCATGTGCCAGTTCCATTGTTTACAGATAGTATGCGCCATGAAGACGTCCGGTGGCCTATCAAGGGAATAAGTATGAATAGGTTGTTATAGCATGTCATCATCCTTGATATTCCGTGTGTTGTCAAGTGGATGAGAAAGAGAAAATGAATGATGAGATTAAGTTGATGAGTAAAAGGGTTTGGTTCAAAATGATTTGGTTTTGGAAAGTTTTGGTTTTAAAATGAAATGGTTTTGAAAAGTATCTGTTTTGAAAAGTAAGTGTCTTTGAAAAAGAGTTGGGAGTAAGTCGCATTGGTCATGCATTTTCACGCACGAGGATAAAACGAGAAGAATGTATTCTATGAGGCCATGTTTATCTATCTACCTGTCTTGTTGAGACTTGTACTATGCCCACGGTGAGAATGCATCTTTTGATAAGAGATTAACCATATCTTAAGATACTAAACTTTGACGTGAGTCGAGATATGTTTTGTATTTATTGATTATTGTGCGGTTGAGACTCTCACTCAGCCTTGTTCCAAGGCTGACGGCATGTTACGCCCTGGGCATTCCTATGCCCAGAGTGTTGCAGGTTTGGAGATAATAGAAGAGTTCAAGATGCAGTGCCATGTAGCTAAGGAGGGTAAAGCCTTGCCGAAGATCTGATAGATAGTTTCTCAAGTTTTTAAGCTTATGTAAATAGTTTAGTATGGTCTCTTGTATTAAGATTGCTGTCATTGTAACTCTTGTTTAATTTCCGCCACTGTAATTATACTCTGATAAGTTTAAGTCATGCTTATACTTTAGCATTTCCCTTATGATTGCATGGTGTGGAGTTAGAAGGACAGGACGGTTAACAAACTAGTCACGTGTCCACGGACCCATAAAGGAAATTTTAATTTTCCTATTTTTGGCTTACTCCGGGGCGTGACAATGCCCAACCCTAGTCTGAGGAGGTCTAAAGCCATCCGCCTGACCTCATCCAAGTCCCCTAGTTTTGTTACCACGGCTTGGTTTTAATCATCAATTTCCATGTCATTAAGGCGGTGGTCTAAAGCCATCTGCCTAAATGATTTTTCTGTTATCTCTAGTGGCAGAACTGAATCATGCCCGTAAGTCAACACAAATGGCATGGTTCCTGTGCTTGACCTCTTTGAAGTCTTGTATACCCAAAGGACTTCATACAATAATTTATGCCAAACCCCTGGGTTATAATCAACCATCTTCTAAATATCTAACTTGCGGATTTTGTTGGTTGATCAGCTTGTCCATTGGCCTGGGCATAGTATGGTTTTGAATTTAGGATAGTGAAACCATACTCGAAGGCGAATTCTAACATGTCATCCCAGTAAAGGGTGTGCCCTAGTCAGCCGTGATGGTTTGTTGTAATCCAAATCTATGAATAATATTTTCCTTAACACAGTTAATTTCCTCTGCCTGTCTGACTAATTTTAGCGGCACAGCTTCTACCTGCTTGGCAAAATAGTTGGTGGCCACTAGAATGTAGGCATAATTCTTTGATGACGATGGGTGTTTGCACAATAAAATATAAATTATTAATGGGCCCACTAAATCCAATTGAGTTTTGCACGTGGAGTGAATGAGAAAGCAAGCTGATGGAAAAGATAGGCTAATATAATGTAACGAACGCTATAACCTACTGCATCTGCCACGTCAATGGTAGAACAGTTATTGGTAATTACTCCGATGTAGGCTAATGATACGTGTAAAATGAAGATCATTTTTTACGAGGACCCACTATGCCCAAATCATGGATATAATGGATAGTTTCTCACAATTGCTGGTCAGCGGTTATCAATGTGTATAAAGACGAAGAATGGTAGAGAGAAAGGATCCTCGATCAAGCAAAAATACTTAGCATCTTTTTGTATCTCGCACTGTTATTTTCTTTTATTTGTCAAATTCAATTTCTATTTACTTACTTGTTTTAGGGGTAGATTAATAGCTCAATTCCAGTTAGAAAATGAATTCCCACTTCTAATTAAACCTTGTTTGTAAGAGATTCAATTCCTTTCTGTTATTTCTTTGTTCATTCTCAGTATTTCTCACATTTAAAGTCTTCAATCTTTGGTTAAAGCAAGTATAACTCATCTGGAGAGATTTTGTTCCCCTTTCTCTCCAATCGTCTAATTTTGTCAAATTATTCATAATCTAAGAGGACATTTGTCTGGCACGCTCGCATTCTTATAATTATAAATTTTCTACCACATAATTTTTGGCACTCCTAGTGGGACCTGTGTGAGAAATCTGGTAATTCACCATGCCGCCGAAGAAGAATTTGGCAAAAGACAACAGAATAGTTGTGCAACCAGAGACGGATGCACCATCTATGGAAGCTAACATTAAAAAAGGAACTCATGGCAATACCAGTTATCAATCTCGTACTGGTAGCCATGAATCACTTCAGCCTCAACCAGAAGAGGTCAAGGCCTCTGTTGTTGGTTCAGATTAACAGATTCTGAAGGATTATACAGGTGTAATACGCTTTAGTCTGGATTGCATTCTATATGAAGCCAACTTGTAGCAAACATCCATGATAGTGAAACCATTTATGGATATGATGCAACATAGAGGAGACCAAATTACTAAGAGTACTGACCGTCAGATGTCATATATGATAGAGAAATTGGGCCCAGCATCATCCATGAAGACTAGTGCCCAGAGGGAGCCAATTGAATTATGGAAATGTTAAGCTTCTTAACTGCTCTGCAGTCTTGGGTTTCCTTAATCACCTTGTGTCTGACATGCTTGACCGTGCATCAAGTTCTAGTAACCAGCTAGTTCCCACTAAAATTGGTCAGGGTTCAGTACCTCTTGAAGGCCACCGAGGGCTGATGGGTACTAATACAGGGCCTCATACCAGTTTCCAAGTGGGGCAAATGATGGTCTCGGTCCATCAGTCTGGATTCCATGAAAGAACTCAGCCTCAGATACCTTCGTTACCACCCTAGGAGCCATTTGCACAACTAGTAATGCCTAATATGGGATAGGCGACTCAGCCAGGTGCTCCTGTGGTAAGCTTACCCCAATCGAAAATGTGTTAGATTGGGGGGTACTATTAGCTAGCAATACAGACGGGAGGGCACTATCAGCTAGTAGTGCAGGCTAGAGGGCACTATCAGCTAGCAATTCACACTAGGGGCACCAGCAACCAATGATGCACAATAGGGGAGTGTTGCAGATGCCTATAGTAGGTTTGCTGGGTCATCAGCCTACCGACAATGAGGTACGTATTCCCTATTAGCCTGATTTTAATGGTCTTATTCACATATAGATGAATAGGGATGAAATGGTAGAGGCCATCAGAGAACAGGTCCATGGGTAGGTCATGGAGTAAGTTAATGACCAGTTGAGAGATTGGGGCAGTGTTTAGGGACCCTATCCATCCTTAATACCAAAAGCCATACCCAGATTTCATTGATAGGCTATTCAGATTCCCAAGATATTATAGGACACCTAAATTTACTTTGTTCTCTGATGGGGATAGGCAAACTACACTAGAACACATTGCACATTTCACTGCACAATATGGTGAAGTATCTCACAATGATATGTTAAAATTGAGATTATTTTTCAATTCACTTACTGGACCCGCCTTTACTTGGTATGTGAACATTCCGATAGGCTCAGTCCAAACCTACCAAATTTGGAAAGAATCTTTCATAGTCAGTTTTATTAGACTGATCCAAATGTGACTACTGCTGATTTTGCCAGACTGAAATAGAATCCAAGGGAAAATGTGGAACCGTATATTGCTACGTTTAAATTAGGCCCAAATAGGTGTAGGGCTAGGTTACCAGAAAAGGAATATTTGCGTCTAGCTGTAGATAATTTAAAATTAACACTCAGAATGCAGTTTGTGGGTCAACAGATCATGGACTTGTGCCATGTGATAGATGTCGTGGCATGATATGAAAAGGTGGTAGATGAGGAAAACTAAAAGAAAAATAATACCAGTGGAGTATATTATAAAGGACATCATTAGCCTATACATCTGGTCGAGATTGAGGATGATGAGCAGGCTGATGAAGACATTGAGAATGAATATGATTGTGTTGTAGCCAAAATAACGGCTCAAAAGCCATTTATATGTAATGTCTTGTGTAAACCTCCCCAAGTTGAAGGAAAAATTCTATTAAAAATACTAACATGCCTGGCAAGAAGTATGACTTCGACATTACCAGAGCTAATTTGATTTTTGACTGGCTATTTAAAGTAAAGAAAATCAAATTGACGCATACCTTGCCATCAAATGAAGAAAGCAAGGGTAAAATATATTGCAAATGACATGATAAGTGGACCTATAGTACAAATAATTGTATAACTTTTTGAGAGTCCATCCAAAAATGGATTATGAATGGGAATGTGAAATTACCTGTTAATAAGCTTGCTCAACAGGTTCACAAGAATCTGTTCATGGCCGAGACGCATTTTAATATGGTTTCAGCAAACTTTACTAACAAAATAAGAGCAGAGGTTTATTACCATGCAAGATCAGCCATGTCAATATGGTTTTTAAGCCCAAGGTTTGAATCTAGAGGCACCACCTTTTGAGACCAGAGCAGAGGTTTATTACCATGCTGCCAATCCTTATAATTCGTATATGATGTCAAGATGGTCATTACAGTATTTGGCGGAAACAAGTGAACCAGTTCTCTGCATTAGATGCATAGAAGTCTTGGCAGTACCACTCTGTAACTAAAACCATGATTTTGAGGAAGATGAGAATGTGTCTTGTGAAGGAAGTATGCAAGGTAAGATGGTTCAATGTCTTGGAGGATTTCAAGTCGTGTTAAGTAATGTTCAGTCTGAAAAAGGGACAAAAAAGTCATACAATATGCCTTGTCGTATTAGGAAGTCCTATACACAGACCAAAGCCAAGGGGTCGGTTAACCAAAGTCAAAAGAGAATATCAGAGCAGCACTTTATCTAAATACCAAACCAAGAATGGTACTTCCTACTATACCACAAGATAGAAGATGGGTGTACATTCAGTATCCTAAATTTCCTCAATACCATGATCAACCTTTCTTGACGAGAACTCAAAAGAGGTGTATGTGTGTAAGAAGGCTACCCAGATGAAGAAATAACCACTCGTGAGAAGGTTCAAAGTCAGGTCTGATCAGTGGGTACAGAAGGTTGAAGTAAATCATAGTAACGAGGAAGGAAAACTAGTAATAGTAGAGGTGGGTGATGATCTATCAAATTTTGATGAATAACCAGGACAAGATAACTTAGAAATGACGAATCATCAGTCCTCAGAATCAAAAAATTTGGATCTATCAGAATTTGAAGTAATGATGCAGGGTAATGAAGACCTTACTAATAACCCAGTCAAGACTGATGTTGAGCATCCAACCAATTTAGTGGATTCAAAATGGTTAGAAGATGATAATATGGGTCACCTCACAAACGATGAAATGTTTCATTTAGGAAAATCGCTACCTTGTCTGTATGAGAACATGGTGTACACAATGCCATCTGCATTTTTTATATAAGGATGGAAACCTGATGGCTTAGAGGGAGATGTTGAAGATGATTCAGAACCCATGGTGCTCATCACTAAAAAGTTCAATCACCTAAGCCAATGATGCAAATCATACCGATCTCAGATTCAAAATAGAAGATGGCCATTGTGTTTGATAAGCCAAATGCTAGAATAGCTAGACACTTACAACCATTATACATCAAGGCTAACGGGGCTTCCATCAATTTATTGCCTTCACACATGCTTAAAAAGTTGTAAAAGACTAACGATGACCTCATCGACACTAATGTCTCAATAGTGGGTTTTTCGGGGGCATCAGTATAACCAAAAGGAGTGCTCCTAATTACTACGTCCATTAGAAGTAGGACTACTCAAATGACATTCTTTGTGGTCAATACCACATCTCATATAATGCGTTGTTAGGATGAGATTGGATTCACACAGCATAGTGTGTGCCATCTACTCTAAATTAACGCCTGATTTTCTAGAAAGAAGAAGAAGATGAACAAGAAATTGTTGAGGCTAATACGAAGCCATTCCTAATTGAATCCCATGTGGCTAATGCAAGATTTTATGATATCAATGTAGCCCTATTAATGTTCTAGGGGGGTGTCAAAAATGGTAGTCCTAAATGGATCATACCTGTAATAAGTGGAGGTAGCCATGATTATGTTGAATCCAGGATGATATCCTACATTGTATCCAGGGTGATGTCCAGCTCAATGTTTATTAGACAACTTGCTTAGTAGATTGCGTGACAAAGGGAATTGATTAGTCTAAAATTGATCAAATTCTTTTGTCTGAACTCCCACTAGCTCCTGCAAAGCTGGATGATATCAAGGTTGAAGTTAAAGACCCATTGAAAGAAGTAAACTTGGGGGGGGGGGGCAGATGGTCCTAGGAGGATTACGTACATAAGTCAACTTCTCCCAATGGATTTCAAAACACGTTTGGTTAGACTACTTAACCAATATCAAGATTGTTTTGCTTGGTATTATCATAAGATGCCTGGCTTACACAGAAGCTTGGTGGAACATCAGCTCCCTATAAAGCTAGGATATAGACTGTAGCCCCCAAGACGAATGGCAAATGAGATCATCCTGAAAGTCAAAGAGGAAGTCGAACAAATGTTGAAGGCTAGATTCATCCGCACAACCAGGTATGTGGAATGGCTTTCAAACATTTTTCCTATTTTAAAAAAGAATGGAAAACTGAGAATATGCATTAACTTTAGAGATTTTAGTAAGGCAACACCCAAAGAAAAATATCATATGCCTATTGCTGATATCTTAATTAATTCAGCATCTGGGCATGAGACACTTAGTTTTATGGATGGTCACTCGGACTATAATCAAATGTTTATAGACAAAGAGGATGTGGAAAAAATAGCTTTTCGATGTCCAGGGGCAATTGGGATATTTGAATGATTGGTAATGCCATTTGGGTTAAAAAATGCTAGAGCCACTTATCAATGAGCTATGAACGCTATATTTCTTGACATGATTGGAAAGTGGATGGAAGTCTACATTGATGAGGTGTCATAAGCTCAAAGTGAACCCATTAAAATGTGCATTTGGTGTATCAGCTGGAAATTTCCTTCAATTTCTAGTACATCAAAGAGGAATAGAGGTTGATAAAAATAAGGCAAATGTCATCATGGAGGCCAAACTACCAGCTAATAAAAAACAATTACAAAGATTGCTTGGCCAAATTAACCTTTTACGCCGATTCATCTCTGATTGTGCAGGCAAAACTAAATTTTTTTGTCTACCATTGAAATTGAAGGATGAAGAAGAATTCATGTGGAGGCAAGAACATCAGCTAGACTTTGAGCAAATCAAGAGATATCTTGCCAAGTTGACCATTATAGTCTCTCCTAAGCCAAACAAACCATTAAGATTGCATGTATCAGCCTCCAATGACTCAATTGGAAGCTTGTTGGTGCAAAATAATGAGAAAATCGTAGAACACACAATTTACTATTGAAGCCGTGTACTGACTGATGTTGAACAAAGATATACATCAATTAAAAAATTATGTTTGGCTTTATTCTTCTCTTGCATCAAACTAAGGTATTATATGCTACTCATAATAGTGGAAATTATGTGTAAAACTGATGTTATTAAATAGATGTTGTAAAGACCAATTATCACTGGAAAAGTGGCAAAGTGGTCTTTAACTTTATTAGAATTCAACCTGCAATATGTCCCACAGAAGGCCACGAAAGGATAAGTCTTGACTAATTTCTTGGCTAACCATCTATGTTTAGATATAAGCCCTGAAATCCTTAAATGGGTTGAAATCGAATATATATCTGTTACCCTGTGGGGTACTTTGGTTTGATGGATCTAGTACAGAGGAGTCAGCAGGTGTAGGAATCATCCTCACATCCCCATTTGGAAAAAAAGACAGTTCTCTTTTAAACTTGATTTCAAATGTTTAAATAATCAGGCTGAGTTTGAGGCTCTGATCATTGGCCTTAAGATTTTGTTGCAAATGAAGGCCTGATTGGGGATTCACAATTGGAGCTCAACCAATTAGGAAAAAAAACACAAAGTGCATAATGACATTTTAGAAAAATATCACTCAATTGCTTTGAGCTTGATCGGTAACTTTTCTGAGTTAGCAGTAAAATATGTGCCTATAGAAAAAAAAATGAGTAGGCAAATGAGTTGGCTCAAATTGCTTCTAGACTTAGGATCCCCACCGATGTTTTTTAGAGGATGATCATAGTTGAAAAAGTGTACAAGTCTTCAGTTTTGGAGGAAGATGACTCCGTCCATGCAATGCCTCTTTAGGCTGAGGAAGATGATTGGAGGATCCCAATCATTAGGTTCCTAAAAAATCCCAACACCAACACGAACATTATGATTAGCAGGAGTACGATGTATTATTTCTTGGCTGACAGGGAATTGTTCAAGAAGGCGACAAATGAGTCAATCTTGCAATGTCCCAGTAAGATAAAAGCCTTGAAATTGATGAAACAAGTGCACAACGGGTTGTGTGGTGCTCAGGCTGGGATAAAGATGAGATGGTTGATTACAAGGTATAATTATTATTGGCCAACTATTCTAAAAGATTGTATTAACTTTGCCAAAGGCTGTCAGGCTTGTCAAAAAAATGGGCCAATCCAACATGTACCCACAATTAGTCTCTAATCAAATATCAAACCATGGGCATTTAGAGGGTGGCCAATGGATATCATCAGTAAAAGTAGCCCACCATCATCATAGAATCATGCCTACATTCTGGTGGCCACTAATTATTTCACCAAGTGGGTAAAAGTTGTGCCACTGAAATCAGTCAGTCAGGCTGAGGTGATCAAATGTGTTAAGGAAAATATAATTCATAGATTTAGATTACCATAAACCATCAGTGCTGACTAAGGCACACACTTTACTGGGGATGACATGCTGGAATTTGCTTTTGGGTATAGTTTTACTGTCTTAAACTCAACACCGTATTATGCTCAAGTTAATGGACAAGCAGAGTCAACCAACAAAATCCTCAAGTTAAATATTCATAACATGGTTTATAATAACCTGAGTGTTTGGCATGAACTATTTTCTGAGGTACTCTAGCCATACAAGACTTTAAAGAGGTCAAGTATGGGAACCATTCCATTCACGTTGACTTATGGGCATGATGCAGTTCTGCCACTAGGGATAGCATTAAAATTGTTAAGGGTGGTTAGATAAAGTGATTTGGAGGTTGATGATTATAACCAAGACATGTCAACAGAATTAGAGGACCTGGATGAGATTTGGCTAATAGCCTTAGACCACCTCAATCTACAGAAACTTAGAGCTTAAAAAGCCTATAATAAAAGGGTGAAGGTCAAATCTTTTTCTGTGGGAGAATTAGTCATGAAGGCCATTCGACCACTTAGGCTCAAAGACCATAGACTGGGTAATTGGTCCCCCTAATTGGGAAGGGCCCTTTAAAATTCATGAAGTGTTAAAAGGGGGGCCTACCATTTAAGAAATCTGGATGGTCAAATTCACAATAGGCTTATAAATAGTAAGTTCTTAAAAAAGTATAAGCCTTGTGTGGGAATCATACTTGTGTTAATTAGAGCGAGATAAGGGAGATCCATTAGAGGTACGGTTTAATCCTAATCAGCCTAAAGACTTGGACTTCGAGTTATTCCAAAGCCAGACTGATGAAGAATAAACCATAACAATATGATGTGATGGGAAAGAAAAATATGCATATGTAAAAAACCAGACACATCATTCAAAAAGCCAAAATATGGCTAGATAATATAAAATCCATAATTTTGTCCCCTTGGCCAGCTTGTAAAAGATTCAAACCCAAAAAATACAAAGGAGTCTACCAAGTATTTAAATCTAAAAAGAGATCAAGGGAAAAAAGGAGCAAGAAGTATAAGGCCTGAGTCCACTGATCATCTATTTGATGCCAAAGTGTTCTCTGCAGCTTTCTGCACTGTCAGCCATGACTCTTCTTGCACATTGTGGACACGCGGGGTTCCACCACTTGTTTGTTTTGGTTTTGAAATTTGATTTGTATTAAAGAAAGGAAATGGTCTATTGAAAATAGATACAGAGTCGCCACTTAGTCTTTAAGGAACCAAGAAACCTAATTTTGACTCACCCAAACGGATAAAGGGCACCGGCCCTTCATAACCAAAGAACTTGACTCGGGATTTTGGTACGAGAGAGGAAGGAGCCTTTCTCGTGACTAAAACACCCTCAACTCGCCCCGTCTTTCGATGGGCCTCAATTAGTATGAACTACTTCCTAAAATATGGACTAAATTGGAATGCATATAAGCATCAAATCAAAGAATGAAAGTTAAAATGTGCTTGCTGTGAATAGTGGACAGAACAGTAACTAGATCTTTTGAAAATTGATAACAGGGGTTAGGAATGTTTTCAATGCATGATTTTTTATGGAGATACTCCTTATTATGTTTCAAACACAACCCAAAAAGCCAATCTTTAATAACTATCACATATTGAGAGAAATCATATAGACAATGAAGGTCACTCAGAAACAGAGTCCGTACTGTCGACTGAAATGTTGAAAAATCTTAGAAAATGAAATAAAATGATATAGAGGCCCATATTATACAGAACGTTCCCTAAGACATACCATTTTCAAGTATTTTCAAGTCAAACCAAAAATCATGGGTGTTCTATAATGAGTTAGGAAGATTTTCCAAGTGGTCTTGCATCCATGCATTAAGTATTGAGTTCTAGAGAAATCTTTGAACTCAGATCACTCACTGTTTTGATGATTTTGGGAAAATTTGAGTTTTCTTTCTTGAAATCAAAATGAGAGGGATTGAGAGGGGTTTTGAAATAGAGATTTTGAAAGTATATTTTCAACATCAAATAGAGATTATAATCTCTTGGAATATCAACATCAAACTCATCATCAAGAACCCCTAATATTACTGGAGAGATTCATTTTTATTTGAACATAACTTCAAGGATACCTTGGAGGTATTGAAGTTATAATCATCATCTATCAAACATGTTTTTGAGGTCAAGAGCTACTATCCATAAGGATTCACTCACCTCAAACTTCATGTCATCATCTAGATTATGATGAACTAGTAAGTAAATAAATAAAATAAAAAAGAAATGAGGTAAGAAGAGATGAACATTGTATATAAGCAAGCAAATGAACAAATCAATTGATGATATTCAATGGTGGAACCACAAGCATTCAACCTCTCATATGTGTGTATATGGGTGAGTACATCACTCTCTAACTCATACGAAACTCAAAGAAGATGAAGAAGATGGATTGAATGCTTGAAAATAAAAGTTTAGTTTTTAGAAAACTAATTGAAACTCACATTTTGGATTGGATTTGGAAGAAGAAAATCTATACTTCTCTCTCTCTTTCTCCCTAACTCTCTATATCTCTCTCTAATGGCTTCCATGCTCTCCCCTAAATGGAAGTAAATGGGTCTCCTTTATAGGCCAACTTGGGGAGGTATTTTTGGTTTTAAAAAGTCTCTAATTGGTCCAAAATCCCGGAATTGTCAAAACTATGTCGTTTTATTTGTTGAAAATTCGAATTAAAACCCAAAAATTACAAAAAAAATGAAAAATCACTCAGAGTGCCGCCGCGGCACTTGGTCACTGCCACCGCGGCAGTGGGCCAGTGCCACCGTGGCAGTCAACTCCCCCATTGACAAAAAATTTCATTTTGGCCCCCAGAACTCCCGGAATTCGCGAAACGGCCCTATTTCGTCCGAAATTCACAGAACATTCATACGAAATCCAAATTGAGATTGTCATATACCGTTGGAAAGGTATTGAGGTCTAATTTCCATAAAAAATAGTTTGGAGTTGGGTCACTTTGGAAAGTTTTGCGGTATTCGCGATAAAAGCCGAATTGATCGCATTTTTCACCTTCAGAAATTCATAACAAATTCATTTTAGATCCAAAAATTATGTGCGATATACCATTGGAAAGCTATTGACCTCTAGTATTTGATAAAAAAAATTCAATATCAAAAAGAAGACTTTGATTTTTGGTCAAACTTGCAGTCAAATCAGTCAAACAGTGCACTTGCAGGAAATTCCGGGAAGTTCTGGGAGCCTCCAAAGACTGACGTTTCCGTCTGATTTTCTTTTAAAACATATTTTAAAACTTTTCACATGATCTAGAATGATCTCAAAACTTTTGGGTGAATTTGGATGATTTTGGTCAAACCTTGGTCAAACACGGTCAAACCGGTCAACGGAGACTTTCAGGGAACTTCCGGGACTTCCGGGGGTCTCTGGAGGCTTACGATTTCAAATATTCATCTTTTAAAATATCGTTTTTTTGTTTTGAACAACATCGAATGATTTTTGAGATTCTGGGCCAATCTGGAGAGTTTTGGGCTTTTAGGGGCATTTTGGTCATTTCTGCAAATTCTTTGACTTCTTGAGAGTTAGAGGCAATCTCTGAAAATCCGATCTTTCTAATCATTGAGGTTTGACATGCTTGTGGCCTCCTAAATCTGTTAGCCGACAAAATGGGGGTGTCTACACACATCCAAAGCAGAAATTTCATCAATCAATTGATCTAGTTGCTCAGGGACTTTTCTTCAAATCAACCTATGGGGAAGCATAGTTAGTTTCCATTTTCTCTAGGTCAACCTTCAATTTTTTGATGTTTTCTAACAACAAGGCAGAGCTCTTCACTCTGCCTCAATAGCGTCGGCCCAAAGGATGAATTGGTTGGCCACCTCCTCTCTTTTCTAAAAAAACTCTTTCACATTAGTCATCTTCTGGGTAGCCTCAGCCATATCAGTGGCAATCTTCCTAAATTGGTGCAAAAAGGATTCTAAGGATGACAAAGAAGAAGAATCGGTGAAGTTTATAGAACATAGGGAGACTGCATTCTCTATAGCTTCTTATTGGCCCATGGTATTCTGAAAAGTTGAAGACCGCAAAGAAGCCAAAAGATTCATGGCTTGTAGCTGGGCTTCAGTATATATTGGAGTGGCCATAGTTGGAATTGGTTTTGGGGGTAGGGGACCTGAGCTTGATCTTTGAACAAGGATCAGTCTGATGTTTTGTGCCCTAAGAAAAAGATCTTTGACATTTTGAGAGCCTGAGGATGTTAAAATAATAGAAGTTGACGAACCGGATCCCATAGTCAAAGAAGAGGGTTGAGGAAAAAGAATTTTTGGAAGCTGAGGGACCTTTGGTGGTTGAAGTAAATCAGCAGGATCCTTGGTAGTACCAGTGTCACTCTGGCTAGTTTAAGGAGAGGACTTGGCAAAAGGGATTTGGAGAAAGGAAGGAGAAAATCCAGGAATTTTTACAATGCCAAATTGTTGAGCTGATTCAGAGGATACTGGAGAAGCACTCAAGGCTGGTTCATCTTGCAGTTGTTTCTGAGAACGAGCCTTTTTCTAGCTTTCTTCACCACTTGGGGAGTTTTTTATAGAAGAGTGGACTCGGTTTCTTCTTCCCCTTCCAACTGGATAGGATGATCTTTGGTGGTCTATTTCAAGGTGGGTTTCTTGGCCATGTCTTTTAATCAGAGTGTTTGGTGTTCCTGGAACTACATCGAATTGGAGTTGAGGAGAAAACCTCTGTAGGAGCAACCATTTTTCAGCTTGAACAACAATGGAAGTCTTGGAAGGACCTGACCCAAAGAAAAGAAAAGAATTAAATAAGTTGGTCATAAAAAAGGAAAAAACAAGTTTATCAATCCTAACATCAAGCTATCCAATGGTTCTCGAGACTGAGCAGCTGGTCTGAGAGATGCCCAAGCAGTCTGATGACTAGATAGGGGAATCTAAATATGGGAATCATGGGGATGTTAGACAGATAGCTAGCCATGGTGACTCCCATAAACAAGTTAGCATAGACAACTAGTTCTGCGATACCAAATTTAGCCAAGGGTGGGAATGGGCATGTTCTCTTGACCTAGTTTTTGGTAGAAGAGCATAGAGTTGTTCTTATTTGGGGCTTTCCCATGATTCTTCCTATAGGCTTTGGCTTTCTTTTCCACCCTTTCCCTTTTCAGTATGATTCAGATTCAATGCACCTCCAAAATCGACTCAGAGGGTTTTTTGAGGATTCCATTTTAATTTGTAAAACTCCTCAAACTTTATAATGGAGTCATAGTCTACTTTAAGGTCAGGATCCATACCTTGGCTCTTCTTCCATTTACTTGGATTCTGAACAATATAGGGATTAATTGTTGGCGATGATGGTAATAGAGACAATGCATTTAGTAGAGTGGCATAATTAGGGAAGCAATGATCAAAATGCTCGAGCCAAAATGTATCAAAGGAGGGAGTGGAAGCAGGGATATGAGAGAAAGGATGAAACTCAAAGCATCCATGGAGAAGCTTGTTCAGTTCATCCACTTGTTGGACTCCTTCATAAGTCTTAAAAATAGTGCAGGCTAAAAGATATGTGTTAGCTGATGAAAAGTTGGGGTTAGGAAGAGCTTGGGTTAAACCAAATTAGCAAGGTTCCATGCCGCATTGGTTATTACCCGTGCTTTCCTTCGTCACACGATAATGGAAGTGTTAAGAAGTGAGGTAGTATGCCCATATTTCAGGGTAACTATTCAGTTCAAGGAAAGAGGCTTTAAACCAAGCTAGCCTATAGAGAGGAGGATGATAGGGCAAGAACATAGAGGGAGGTGGAATTCTAAGGGAAAAGAAGAAACTTAAACAGTTAGAGAACCCGAAGGGACTAGAAGAGAATGTGGCCAAATTCAGCCCATAAACAAAGGGGTCAGACACAGTGGTGTAGGAAGGGCTAATCTCAAGGAAGTATAGGTGAAGCCATAATTACAAGATCCATAAAGACCCAACCCAAGTATCCAAGTTACTATGTATCAATCTAAAATAACCCCTATACACCTGGTGTAACACCAGCCTTTTTACCTATATTTATCAATATATGGATGTATTTTAGCATTTGTGTATTCGTATATGTTAGTTACGATTGTGTATGGATTAACTTTGATAATTAGTTCTTATGGATGTTAATACTTGGGCTTTTGAACTCTTAAAACAAAGGAAGGATTGTTGAACCAGGAGATCCGAACGCTCAGAACTTGGGAGTGCTTGAGCTTAAAAGGGGTGAAATGACTATTTTGCCCTTGGGTCCCAAAACATCTATAAATACCAGCATTTCTTACATTTTTGGGTGTTAGAAACTCTGCATTTCAGAGAGCTCCGATGAGAGAGAGAGAGAGTTTGTGAGTTATACACAGTCCATACATAAACACACTCATATCTCATGCTTGCATGTGTTCCATTTCATGATCAACACACACATACACATGCATAGCTACTACTATGAAGTCTTGGAGTTGAAAGCTTGAGGATCAAAGAAGTTTAGAAGAGAATCATTGCCTTAAAGCTTGTACTTGGAAGTTCTTGAAGTTTAAGTACATAAACACACATTTTCATCATATTTGATCATCTAGATCATCTAAATCTTTGGTGAGTGCTCCTACACACATTTTTATAAGTTATATTAGTAATTTAAAGCCATGCATGTAGCATCCATGAAGATCTAATTTGAAATTTAAGTTACTAAAACTGTCACTATTTTGAACTGCTTAACCCGAGCACTCGAACCAAGCTCGAGCACTCGAGCCTAATGAACGAGCCAGGCGCGAGCACTCGGACTGGGCATTTCCTGTAAGGATAGTTTGTTATATGTGTATATAATTAGTTATGCTATGTTTTGTTGTACTATGAGCTATAATAGTTGTACCTTGAGTTGTACTTTATATATATACTTGTATATGCTTAATAGAAGTTGTACCTTATGTTATTTGAGTGGTATTTTAGTAATATACCACTGTATAGAGAAAAGAGGAAGATGTATTCTTAACACGATGATGCGATTAATCAGTAGAACTTATACGTTCGACCATACGTGAACTATGTGAACCTTAATGCAATGTACTTAAGTACACAACTCCGAGAATAATATACTTTAATGACTTATACCATGCGTGTTTGTTGTTAATGATGTAGAAGATGTAAAAACATTAATAACAAGGTGATTGTATCCTTTAGTCTATCCTTATGTTTCGTTCGTTTGCTTGGTCAGTTCAAGAAAGAGTAAAGAGTTTGGTTTCAGTTGTTGAGATGGTTAATAGTCGATGGGCTGACGTCAAGCAAGTGGCAATTTTAGGCAAGATGACAAACTAACCAAGGCTGAATATAATAAGATTGGGATTCCCAAGTAATGAGCCATAAGGCAGATGTCAATTAGCCATTGGGCATAATGATAAAAGAATAGATGTTAATTACCTATTTGGGATCGATGACAAGATGGTAACCCATGACCGAAAAGTGGCAATTTTTTAGGCCAATGGCATTCGTGCTGGATGTATACAAGAGTCGAGTTGGTAAGAGATTGGACTTGTGGTCTAAAGACTGGATCGGTGATCCAAAGAGTTGAGTTGAAAAGATTGAACCTGTTGTTTAAAGTAAAGTGTAGAGTTTGTAAAGATTGAACTGATAGTCCAAAGTGATCAATCAATCGATGTCAGTTGTGTTTCAAAGATCTGAGTGATATCACTAAACATTTCCTAAACGTACACACTACCTTACGATTAGAATAATCGAGACTTACAGATATGTTTTCATTAAAGAAGAGAAAATGGAGTGTTTTACTTCCTTAACTGATTAATAAGTTGTTTCTGAGCAAGTTCAGTTTAGTAGGTTTACTCACTCAACTTGCAATAAAGCTTATAACTTTCATGTTCTGGATAATTAAACGTCCAGATCTTGCAGAGGCTAGTTACTAGGATGAGGAGTATGCTGAGGAAGGATACGGGTTTATGAGCTAGCAAGCAGAAGTCAAGACTTTTGTTTACTTATCTTTTGTTGTAGCTGAGGCACTAGATGTTGATCTTATTATTATTACTTTATTGTAGGGATTCACGCCTAGGATAACATTATATTTCATTTTCTTTTCTGTGGGTTATAATAATGGATTTAAGACTCTAATGATGTTTAATATTATGTAAGCCTAGAACCACCATGCTTAATATTACTGCTTATGTCTATTGTTTATTGCTTTTATCTTGGTTCTTTCTTGTATGGACAAGCACACGATCCTTAAACTAGTAATGTATCCACAGGTCCAAAGGTGGAAATTTTAACTTTTCCCTACTTTGCTACACCAGAACGTGATAAGGATTTTTTGTATTAGAGCTCTAGGTTTATTCATGCTCGTTGATTTTCCTACATATTTTTGAGCCTGAAGATACCTTGCACTAGTACTGACCATAAGATAGTTTCATTTTCAGGTCAGCATGGAGCCAGTTTTCATAGAGGATGCGTTTGGAGGATATTTATTGTTTCCCGACGACCTCCAGCTCTCTAATCTGGAGCTACATATCTAGATGCTAAGACCATGTGCATAGTATCTGGTTGAGGATGACTTTTGGAGAGCTATACACATTGATGGTGTCCAAGAATCGGAGTGGATACTGCTGAGGCTCTATACCGAGTACTCACCCTCTTACGAGTCGATTAAGAGATGGAGACTATATTACAAGATATTCTGCTTTATCAGGAGATTTTGGCCCAGGTCACACATATGCCACCAGTTCATGTTGCTCAACTGCCACCACTAGTACAGCCAGTACCTCTAGCACTAGTCATACCTGAGCAGGACGATGATGACGCCGACTTGGAAGAGGACCCTATAGAGGAGGGTGACAGAGGTAATGATGAGCCTGAGGATGATTCTGATGGTGAGCTCAAGAATGAGGGGAATCACTATGATGATTAGGAGGACGAGACTGAGGGAGATGATGATGGATATGAGGATGAATATGAGGGAGGACATGATGATAAACAGGAGGGGAAGACAGAGGATGTTCCCAACGAGGATGAGGAAGAGGATGATGGTCATGAGGGAGAGGTCATGCTTGTGGATGATGTGGATGAGGAGGAGTTTGAGGTGATACAGGTACCCCAGGGTTTTTCCATAGGACCGGTTCTACCACATCATGTAGTTGATGGAGGTTGGTTACCCGTTGACGGATAGATACTAGACGATCAGCCTGAGGATGTTCCAATCTTTGAGATGTTTGACGAGTTTGATTTGTGGCTTAACTGGGTGCCACCAGAGGAGATTGATGTTCTAGCGGATGAGTTACCTCCATTCACGTTGGATGTGGAGAATTTTTGGGATCAAATCCCTAGGATCTAGATTCTCTTTATGTTTCGATTAATCAGGCCACGTAGCCCACTTACTTTTGTGTACATATTGTATATGATTTTGATGGTAGTGGTATGTGTAAATGTGATGTAAATACCCTTACCATACCATATTGTAAATGTTTTTGGCTGTATATATATCAACAGCATGCTTTTGCCTGTTATTATTTCTGAGTAATCATTTTTGCTAGATATTTATGTTTATTGCTTTGAGTGTTGATTATCTTACCTTTGTGATCATCATATCTTGCTTCGAGGAATGGTGAGTAATGTTGGGCCAATCATGTAGGTTGACTTATGGCCGACGGAATAAGGAAGGAAAGGAATCAACGAGGAAGGGCCCCTGTTCTCGAGAATATGAATCCTACTAGAGCTTTTGAAGCTTTTCTGCAATGCTTAGAGTATATCAGCGACGACCATCATCAAAACCATAACAACAATAACAATAACAACAATCGGGCAAACCATCAAGCTACACCTCCACCACTAATCACTAGAGACAATATGCTCAAAAGATTTAGAGCTCTATGACCTGATACATTCAATGGAATCAATAAAGCCTGGTAAGTTGAGAAGTGGCTGAGAAATATGAATTACATTTTTGAGAGGATGAGGTGCGACAAAGAAGAGAAACATCATTTAGCTACGTTCCAGCTCACCTGTGCTACTGACGATTGGTGGGAGCTCGAGAAAGCAACGATGGAAGCTGAAGCATCAGAGAGGATAATGTGGACTGTGTTTAGAGAGAAATTTTTAGAGAAGTGCTTCCCCGAAGAAGAGAGAGACAAATTACAAAGGGAGTTTATAAACTTGATCAGGGCAACATGACAGTGCGTTAGTACACTACGCAATTCGAGAGGTTGTCTTATTTTGCCCAAAAATTAGACAGATACTCTATAAAAGAACATCAAGAGATACCACAAAGAGCTGAATTCCCATCTGCCCCACATGACATTAGGACATCTGAATACGATGTTTGAGGCATTGGTGAGATTGGCGTCTGGGTTGGAGAAAGATGGATGTCAAGTACCCAAGCAACTGGTTACCCAACCTCCTTTGAGAGGAAAGTTTGCTCTAAGAACCTCGGGCTGCTTTTAAGGGACAAAGAGGACTTGGAATGAAGAGAAGAAGCCTTAGATGACCTTTCCTCATAATTAGACAGCTGCACCACATGGATAACCTACTGCTATCGAAGGAAATCTGGGGAATTGCTACAACTGTGGGACACTACGGCATCTTACCAAAGACTATCGGCGCCCAAAGAAGAATCTTCGCGCTAACATCGTCTGCTACAATTGCGATAAACCAGGACATGTTGCTAGAGATTATAAAGCACCTCTAGGTGGATGCTATGGAGCAACCACTCAATCAAGGCTCAACGTGATCATTCTTGAAGAAGCCGACTATGAAGAGGAGAAAGCACTACAGAATATGGAAGGTACTCTCCTGTAACATAATCATCAGATTAGAGTGTTATTTGATATAGGAGCTATGCATTTATTTATTGCCTTTAGACTTGTTCTGAAGTAAGGATTAGAACCCCAGATGCTTAAGGATTCTCTTCACACTATCTCGCCCCTAGGAGTGACGTTTAAGTTGAGTTAGGTATACAAGGACTGCACTCTAACCATAGAAAACTGAGTTCTTCTTGGAGATTTGATCGTGTTATCGATAAAGGAATTTGATATGATTATTGGAATTAATTGTCTTATAAAGCATTGTGCCAAGTTAGACTATACTAGTAAGTCGATTCTATTTTCCATACCAGGAGTGCGCCTTTTTGTTTTCAGTGCGACCCCTTAGGTGACGCATTTCTAACTAGACGTCTAGCCGCCTTGGAGAGTTCTAGCGCTCAGAATTTTGTGACCCAAATACCCGTGGTTAGAGACTTTCCATAAGTATTTCAAGATATCGCTAGATTACCACCGAAAATGGAGATTAATTTTTATATAGAATTAGCACCAGGGACATTGTCGATCTCTAAAACCCCGTACACGATGACCCCAATGGAGATGCAAGATTTGAACAAGCAAGTTCAAGAGTTGGTTGATTTTGGGTACATTCGGCCAAGTACATTGCCTTGGGGTGCACGAGTGTCACGCCCCGGAGCAGTATAAATAGGGAAAAATAAATTTCCTTTATGGGTCCATAGGGAATGACAGGTGAATAACCGCATTGTCATCTACTCAAACCAATAAACACCACGATAGGGAGGATGCTATTCATAGAACATATCTTATTAACATAATCAGAGGCTACAGCAGAAACTATAAAAGGTATGGAAGCAACAGATGCCCAAGTACCAATTATAAAAGTCTACTAAAACTATTACAATAGCTGACTTATAGTCTCAGGCCTATAACAATAATAACAAGAGATATACAAACTAACTATTACAAGCAGCACGTCTTCTTCTCCAAGCCTTTAGCTCCAAGACCGGCAGAACATCAGTCTCTCGTCCTCAAGTCCTGCGAAGCTCTAGACATTGGAATGTCCAGGGCACAAACGCCATCATCTTTGGATACAAAGCTGAGTGAGTACACTAAACAACACTCCTCACCGTTATTGTTCAGCATCTTAAAATGCGGTTAATCTCTTAACAATGGCATCACTCACGGACATAGCAAAGGTCTCAGTAAACTATACATTAATCAAAGGTAACAGGAATAACAGGAAGCATAGTAATGACAAAGACAAGGATCATGGTATAATATCTTATCACATATTCATCAAATCCATGCATGTAATCCATGCATGCATCCCATGCATATACCTTTACGTCGGGACGCTGGATCCACGACTGAACCATCTTCTTACTAGCCATTCTCATATTCATATCCATATCCATCTCTGTATCCATACCATAACACAAACTGGTATCCATTCGTCGATACCATAATGCCAATCGGAATCACCCGACTAGGCAGTAGGTCCTACAATCCCTTGATAGGGTTACCGGTCGTCTACACGGTACCACCTATCTGTAAACGATAGAACGGCACATCAGACGTCTTCAACGATGCGTATACCCTCACTGGTCGTCTACACAGCTGAGAATACATTAGAGCACTAGCCGGACGTCTTCAATAGTACACTGGACGTCTTCAACAGTGCATACGCATCACTGGACGTCTTCAACAGCGAGAGGCGTACTAGGAACTCTAACCATCCCACGTCCACCCGACTCGTCAGCCGTTGATCCCATGGATCCAAAGTACAAATATCTCATTATTCCACATTGAAGCACATATCCCATCTCTCATCATATTCTCTTACCTCTTCACATCACTATCCCATGCATGCTGACACATGCTCTGTATTCATCATATCTACTCATTTCTGATTATTAACATGCTGTCGTGTTCCATTCTACTATTCAGTTCAGCAATATTATTATGTAACAGTTAAACAGTTCATCTCACAACATCGTTGCACTATATCTTAAATTAACAATATCGCATCACGAAAGCATGGATAAACATTTAATCAACTAAACAGTTCATATTATAATCAACAAGAATTAATCATGTTCTGAAAGCTTCGATCGATTGAGGTCCTCTCGATCGATTGAAGTCAACTAAGTTCGATCGATCGAAGTCCCTTCGATCGATTGAAGAAACGGAGAGTTCGATCGATCGAAAGCCATTCGTTCGCTCGAACATCATCTTCTACCCAGAAACTGGGCAGAGACAAACAAAGGTTTCAGGTCACAATATATACATTCTAAACTGCATATAATCATCCTACAATCCTTCTTCGAGTGAGTTAATGAAACTCACCTCACTCCGGTGGTCCGGTGGCGGCGTTCCGAGCTCTGCGGCGGCGGCTATGGTGACGGCGAGCTTCCTGTCTATCCTCTCCTTCTCTGTCTCTCTCCTTGTCTCTGTCTTCTCTATCTCTCTCCTTGTCTCTGTCTTCTCTTCCCTTCTTCTTCTTGTTCTCCTTCTTCTCTCTTCTCTCTAAGTATATATATATAACACACATACACACACGGGGTTATATATATATGTATAGAACACACATACACACACAAGCTCTCTCTCTCAAACTCTAAACTGCCAAAACACCACAACACACAAAACATACATATATATAAGGAGGCAAGAGAGTCAGGTGGCAGAAAACGTATACTGAAATACAACGTTCGATCGATCGAAGTTAGTTCGATCGATTGAGAACAGGTCGGTTAAGGTTCGATCGATCGAGAATAGTTCGATCGCTCGGGAAAGGGTCCACATCACAGAATCAGGTCGGCAGAGCTTCGATCGCTTGAAGTAGGTTCGATCGATCGAGAATGATAGAAGTTCAATCGCTCGAGAAGAGTTCGATTGATCGAGAAAGGTTCTTCACCAAGGGTTCACACAAGCATACATGGTCTTATTTATATAACCATGCATCCGAAAATACAGGGTATTACATCATCCACCACTCATAAAAAGATTTCGTCCTCGAAATCTGAAGCAGCGGTTCCTATAACCAAAAAGAAATCCATCTCAGAAGATATAATCTAAAAATGCTCAAGTTCTCGTTTTACATAAACGATTACCTCAGCGGCCAACGGATTAAAGTTCTAATCACATGATATAGAGATATCAACGATCTACGGGTACGAGGGTGACAGCTACCAATCCTTGGGTTTAGACGTATGAAATTCGTATGTCGAACTTCGGGAAAAGGTTCTAGGTAGCACAATCAAATCATCTCACAACATCTGAAACGGCTAGTCTCTAAACACATGAGGTTCCTCCCTCAGGTCAAACTCTACGGTGTGAGGATTCTATCGATCAAATGTTCTAATCTCATCTAAGTTGTAGCGAAGCGTTGCTGTCTACTCCTATCTCCAAAGGTACTTCGAACTTTGCTAACGATGTCTCTACTGTATCAACAGTTGGCTGTCTCCCATCTCTGGGCTCCTGGTTATGTTTGTCAGCGTCCTTAGTCGGTCTCTTGTTGTACACAACGTTCTGTGACATCTTTGTTAACTTCAGTGTTGTCACCGTCATGCTTTAGTATGTTGGCTTGAGAGTATCGTGACTCTGGCATCGTAGTAAATGATTTAAACTTCCTCATGTGTCTCCAATTTCTCACATACTATTGATATAATCATCTCTCGAGTTTGTACTATCCGTTGAATACTTGTTCTACTTCCACGTACTAATTTAAACAAGTTAGACAATGTTGTATACTGATTCTGTGAGTCGATCTACTGTATAACATTTCAAAAGGATAAAATCAACAGGAACTCGGTGTCAAAAAGCGATCTTCCGTGGTACTCGTAATTCTGGTATTGTCTCTGCGTCACTAGTATCCTCTCTTATAGACTTGAAATCTTCTAGTTTGTCGTTTCTTGTCAAGGCTATATCTAACAAAAATTGAGATTCCTCATCTCTAATCTCTGTCCAACTTACCAACGGTTGGCGTAGTCTTTCGATAGGGAGGCAATTGACGTCATATAAGGATGCAATTGATGTCTTATGGGGATGCAATAGATGTTATACAGGGATGAAAATGATGTTATATCCATTCTCGGATAACTACTATCAGAGACGACTACTGATTTCTGCCAAATGAATTGTTTGTATATCTACAATTTATGGTGTAGGCTAATCCTCTTACAATCAATCAAACGGATGCCAAAGTTCTAGAAATGTCGGGATCATATGTAATACAAAATGTAGGTGCTGAGTATTGTACCTTCTGTCTATTGTCCTTGTCTAAGTTGAGACCAATTATTTGTATGGCGAGTTTGCCCTCGTGATACTTGTTGCGACGGAACATTGTGTTGCATCTCTAGTTCTGGACAAAACTTACTGACATGACCAACTTTACGGCAGTTAAAGCATCGTATTCCACATCCATTAGATTTCCTTGATACTCTGCATTCTTGGGAATGGTGTCCTGGTACTCCACAATTGTAGCAGATATCTCGTTCTCTGTGCTGCGTCGGAGTCGCCACTAGTTTTGATTCTTTCTTGTCGGTCTCAAATCTCTTGCGCTTCTGGCGGTTGCCTATGTAACTTCTCTCTGTATTTCCTTGTTGAACTTGGTTAGCAACCAACACAATCTGACTATCTTTTCCTCTCTGATCCGTTAGGAGAAACTGATCGTACTCTGGAAATATTTTATCAAAGTATGGTCCTTCACTAATCTGAGTATCGTCTTCTAGCTTCGTTGCCATTTCTACCAGAGCTTCGAAAGATTGATCTAAATGTCCTATAGTCATATGACGAATATGTGGAACTAGTCCCTGATGATATCTTTTGATCTTCCTTCTTGGAGTATCGATCACATGCGGCGCAAATCGTGATAGCCTCTCGAATTGAGTTGTATATTCTGGCACTGTAAAACTACCTTGGATTAATTGTATGAACTCCATTTCCCTTGTGTTCTTCTCAGACTCTGGAAAGTACTTCTCTAGAAATCGAGTCTTGAATGATTCCCAAGTCATCCTTCCTACAGCTTCTTCACCTATCGTAGCTTTCACTGCGTCCCACCAATCTGCTGCTGATAATGTCAGTTGAAATATAGCCAAATGTCTTTTCTCAGTGTCAGTACATTCAAGTATCTCAAATATCAATTCTATCTGGCGAATCCATTGCTCAGCTTGCCATGCTCCCGTTAATCCGGTAAAGGTCTCTGGTTGAAGAGCACAAAATTCCTTTAGCAGCTTGACTCTTGTCTGACGTACTGGTGCTTCATTGCCGATGACGTGATCCGCACGATTGATTACTTGTTCCATGCGACGGATGAAAACTCCAATCATTCCTGTTGGATCTATCTCAGGAGGTACTAATTCAGGTACTCCATTCAGCTGGCCCGGGTTTCCTCGAGTCGTCCTAACCATAAGGAGTACTGGTAGTGTTCGATGTTGCTACCTACAATGAAAATCTATTCGGTCAGACGCATTCTATCTTACATCTCAAGCAAGAACAAAACATGTGGTAACCAATATATAGTACCATTATATAATACGATCACATTAAGCAATACGGATACCTCACATAAATAATAATAACCACAAGGTCAGTCTATCTACCAAGTGTACTCCAATATATCTATGCTCAAAACACGGATTACGAAACTATAGGTTCTACGCGTAACGTCAAATCTAAACATTCTATTTCCATTCCCAGGTTCCAGACTATGAGTATTGTTCAACTAAAATGTGAGAACACTCAACTAACATGTGGCTCAAGGTAACAGGATAATCTTATCCTAAACCTCTTTCTATTTCTAGATCATACCGACTGCTCTGAGATTGCTTCGGAATTTGTCAGTGTCTAAAATCCAACGGTTCTATATTTATAGGATCTCCACAACCACAACTAATTCTTAACGCATTGTTCTCCGTGAACTCAGCTATCAATAGTTCTAACAATTCTTATCGGCTCTAGCAGTTACTACCTGTTAACGAAACATTCTCAGATGGATTCTTCTAACTTCTCATCTACATGACAAGATTCCTGTTCTATCTCATCTCAGGTAATCCTCGTGCTATTGACATTAACTTAGAACTCGGGTTCTAATCACAAAAGATAAGGGGTTAACAACTGAAACCTAGGCTCTGATACCAAAAATCCTGTCACGCCCCGGAGCAGCATAAATAGGGAAAAATAAATTTCCTTTATGGGTCCATAGGGAATGACGGGTGAATAACCGCATTGTCATCTACTCAAACCAATAAACACCACGATAGGGAGGATGCTATTCATAGAACATATCTTATTAACATAATCAGAGGCTATAGCGGAAACTATAAAAGGTATGGAAGCAACAGATGCCCAAGTACCAGTTATAAAAGTCTACTAAAACTATTACAACAGCTGGCTTATAGTCTCAGGCCTATAACAATAATAACAACAGATAGACAAACTAACTATTACAAGCAGCACGTCTTCTTCTCCAAGCCTTCAGCTCCAAGACCGGCAGAACATCAGTCTCTCGTCCTCAAGTCCTGCGAAACTCTAGACATTGGAATATCCAGGGCACAAACGCCATCAGCTTTGGATACAAAGCTGAGTGAGTACACTAAACAACACTCCTTACCGTTATTGTTCAGCATCTTAAAATGCGGTTAATCTCTTAACAATGGCGTCACTCACGGATATAGCAAAGGTCTCAGTAAACTATACATTAATCAAAGGTAACAGGAATAACAGGAAGCATAGTAATGACAAAGACAAGGATCATGGTATAATATCTTATCACATATTCATCAAATCCATGCATGTAACCCATGCATCCATCCCATGCATATACCTTTACGTCGGGACGCTGGATCCACGACTGAACCATCTTCTTACTAGCCATTCTCATATTCATATCCATATCCATCTCTGTATCCATGCCATAATACAAACCCGTATCCATTCGTCGATACCATAATGCCAATCGGAATCACCCGACTAGGCAGTAGGTCCTACAATCCCTTGATAGGGTTACCGGTCGTCTACACGGTACCACCTATCTGTAAACGATAGAACGGCACATCGGACGTCTTCAACGATGCGTATACTCTCACTGGTCGTCTACACAGCTGAGAATACATTAGAGCACTAGCCGGACGTCTTCAACAGTACACTGGACGTCTTCAACAGTGCATATGCATCACTGGACGTCTTCAACAGCGAGAGGCGCACTAGGAACTCTAACCATCCCACGTCCACCTGACTCGTCAGCCGTTAATCACATGGATCCAAAATACAAATATCTCATTATTCCACATTGAAGCACATATCCCATCTCTCATCATATTCTCTTACCTCTTCACATCACTATCCCATGCATGCTGACACATGTTGTGAAATGCTCATATACTAAGTACAGGAAATGCCACATGCTCTGTATTCATCATATCTACTCATTTCTGATTATTAACATGCTGTCGTGTTCCATTCTACTATTCAGTTCAGCAATATTATCATGTAACAGTTAAACAGTTCATCTCACAACATCGTTGCACTATCTCTTAAATTAACAATATCGCATCACGAAAGCATGGATAAACATTTAATCAACTAACCAGTTAATATTATAATCAACAAGAATTAATCATGTTCTGAAAGCTTCGATCGATTGAGGTCCTCTCGATCGATTGAAGTCAACTAAGTTCGATCGATCGAAGTCCCTTCGATCGATTGAAGAAATGGAGAGTTCGATCGATCGAAAACCATTCGATCGCTCGAACATCATCTTCTACCCAGAAACTGGGCAGAGATGAACAAAGGTTTCAGGTCACAATATATACATTCTAAACTGCATATAATCATCCTACAATCCTTCTTCGAGCGAGTTAATGAAACTCACCTCACTCCGGTGGTCCGGTGGCGGCGTTCCGCGATCCGCAGCGGCGGCTATGGTGACGGCGAGCTTCCTCTCTATCCTCTCCTTCTCTGTCTCTCTCCTTGTCTCTGTCTTCTCTGTCTCTCTCCTTGTCTCTGTCTTCTCTTCCCTTCTTCTTCTTGTTCTCCTTCGTCTCTCTTCTCTCTAAGTATATATATATAACACACATACACACACGGGGTTATATATATATATGTATAGAACACACATACACACTCAAGCTCTCTATCTCAAACTCTAAACTGCCAAAACACCACAACACACAAAACATACATATATATATATATAAGGAGGCAAGAGAGGCAGGTGGCAGAAAACGTATACTGAAATACAACGTTCGATCGATCGAAGTTAGTTCGATCGATTGAGAATATGTCGGTTAAGGTTCGATCGATCGAGAATAGTTCGATCGCTCGGGAAAGGGTCCACATCACAGAATCAGGTCGGCAGAGCTTCGATCGCTTGAAGTAGGTTCGATCGATCGAGAATGACAGAAGTTCAATCGCTCGAGAAGAGTTCGATTGATCGAGAAAGGTTCTTCACCAAGTGTTCACACAAGCATACAGGGTCTTATTTATATAACCATGCATCCGAAAATACAGGGTATTACAACCAGTGTTGCTTGTGAAGAAGTAGCACAAATTTGTATGGACTATCGAGAGTTAAACAAGGTCACGATCAAGAATAACTATCCCCTCCCTCAGACAGATGAATTGTTCGACCAGCTACAGGGAACGACGACATTCTCAAAGATAGACGTTCACTTAGGATATCATCAGCTACTCATTTGACCTGAGGATGTACTAAAGATAGCTTTCAGGACTAGATATGGTCATTGTGAGTTCTTGGTGATGTCGTTTGGACTTACTAATGCCTCTGCGGTGTTAATGGATCTGATGAATTGGGTATTCAGACCATACTTAGATCTGGTTGTGTTCCTGTTTATCGATGACATTGATTTACTCGGAGATGATAGAGGAACACGATGAGCATGTTTGGATTGCATTACAGTCCCTCAAGGATCACCAGTTGTACGCTAAGCTCAACAAGTGTGAATTCGTGAAAGAAAAAGTCAAATTCTTGGGTCATGTAGTCTCTTCGGAAGGTATTACAGTGGACTCATCCAAGATTGACGTGGTCTTAAGTTGGAGTAGGCCATCTAATGCCTCAAAAGTAAGGAGTTTCCTTAGATTAGTAGGTTACTACTAGAGGTTTGTAGAAGGTTTTTTGAAGATAGTCACGCCCTTGACTATCTTGACGAAGAAGGATTCGAAGTATGAATGGTTAGACAAGCATGAATGCGCTTTTCAGGAGTTAAAGGAGAGGTTTCTCACCATCTTAAAGAGTGGAGAAAGATTTACCACTTATAATGATGCTTCTTGCAAGGATATTCAAGGTGTAGTTAAAGCTTCTTCAAGATGATCTCTAGATATTCTAAGATCTTCCAAGATGATCTAATATGAGATGCGTGGGATCTACATATAGAATTTTGAAAACTGAACTCTTTAAGTTTCAGGGTTAAAATAGGATTTTCAAAGATCTAAAAAGGGTTAAATTTGCCATTTCGGTGCCTAAACGCAGTTTTCAGGCAATTTCCTGGTAATGGGAGGCTTCTAGAAGGGTCTGGAACTCAGAAAGCTTGATGGAGGAGGCAACTTGTAGCTAGTGGCTTAGGTAGGACCTGCCACCCCCTTTGTGGGACCCACTGATGTTGTCAATATCAAGATATAAAAGTATTCTTTACTTTTCAAAAGATTTGCAGTGTGGAAGTAAAGGTCGAACCCACAGAGATTGATTACTACAGCTCTTAATTTTAAAACCTAAGTCTAATTAATTAGGAAAAACGGATTTGAATTGGATTTAATTAAACTAATAACTACAAAAGTAAATCTAAACTATGAAAGCAATTAAAAGTGTTTTTAATGAATATGTAAAGGGAACCTAGGATTGCAAATCCACCACTAGTTTCATAATAGGAATATTTATGAATTACTTTAGCTTATTACGTTGGATGAATATGGGGAATTGTAACTACAAGCCCAATTCCTCCGACAAGAAGATAATCATGGTTCAAGCACCAACATAATCCATCTTCGGTTAGCACGAATTATCCCACACTAAACTAGGGTTGTGATCTAATCCGTCTAATCTAGGCATGGACTATTCGGATACTTGATAGCACGAATCAATAAAGCACCATCACATGTAAACAATCTAAACAAGCACAGCAAGAATAGATCGTTGAGCACATCACAGTCAAAATAGATCTAAGACAAGAATAAACTTTGAAAGCAATGATTTAATCAATAGAAGTACGATTTATTTATAAAAATCCTCGGAACATGTGACTGTCATCCATACATAATAAAACTAAAATAAAAACATAAAATACTCCCTATTACTCGACTAGGGCTTCATTGAAACCCTAGATCTATGATCTAGCCGTCCATGCAAGTAGTAGATAGCAAGAGGTTGATGGAGGAGGCCATGGGAATCCTTGGTCTTCTTCTTCTTCTCCTTGCTTCCCTCCCTTCAATGGCTGGAAGTATGGTTGTAGAATGTGTATGTATGGGTGTATAACAATGTCTAACCCCTAAAAATTATAAAAACTAAGTATATATAGAGTTTACACAAGCTTTGGAAGCCTTCCTAACCCGAAACGAACTGAAACTGATGTAATTTACAGTCTAGACGTTGTTCAGCAGTTTCGTTTGCACAGGAGTCTTCAGTACACTGAAATACGCAACTTTGATTTTTCCACATATCGCGCGAGGGGGTCGCGCGAGCGCGACATTTTGGCCTTCGCGCGCGCGGATCGTGAGAGCGATTCTGGGGACCTCGCGCGAGCGGATCGCGCGAGCGATTTCTTGTTTTCGCGGGCGCGGGTCGCGCGCGCGACTTATCTTTTTCAGCTTCTTTAACTCTGCTTTTTCACCCTGTTTAGCCTGGTTTAGTTGATTTCTTCCAAAACCTGTCAGAAACTAGAAAACGAAGTAAAAATATACAAAAACAGGATAAAAAGGTACTAACAAATGCTCATTAAGGCGTATAATTAGGATTAGTTCTCTCCCGATCACACCCCCAAACCTACATTTTGCTAGTCCTCGAGCAAAACTAAAATAAAAACTAACTACTAATAAACTACTACTCCATTTTCGTATGGATCACGATTGCATTTAGCATATGCAACAAGCCTTTTAAACCCCTAGGTGTCCCTAGTCGGACGAGTGAAGTCTTGTGAGGGTTCTCGTCAACAAGTCACCCACAGCCATCTTTATTAACTTATAAATTTAAAAAGTTTTATTCAAACAAAAAATAAAACAATCAATACTCCTTATTATAAAACAATGATTCGAAATAGAATAATGAACAAGAAGAAGCAGAATCAAACGTTCACCTATAGCATGAAAAACAATCTCAAGCACATGCATCATATAAATCAATAGAGTTCCTCATAAGATTGCACGTGTGTGATGTGGTAGTCAAATGAACACGCGTATGTCATAAACTTGGAATATCACTCGGATAGCCATCCAACTATGCTTCGACTACGAATCTCACAATGTCAATTACACTCTAAAATGAAACACTCAGAAACAGGTGTAATTTTTCTAATATATGTGAGTAAAGGAAATATATTTTCAAAACGAGAATACTCACATATGACTCGAAAAGGACGCATGGCACGAAAGAACAGTAGTCTCATGGATAGGACGCCAATAATCAAGAGAAATTAATCATTACCATGTTTTAATCCCCCTCCCATCGTTTTCATATCCGAACCATGTTTCCTAGGATCAGATAGGACTTTTCAAAGGTTGTAATGTGGCTCAGGCAATGAAAAATGATAGGATGGATATATCAGGTAGTTTTCAGAATGGCATTGTAAGGCATGTTCGATTTCTTTCATTCGTCTTCTGCAAACTTTCATCTTTTCTTTCTCTTCATTCCTTTTCATTCATTTTTCTTCTTTTCTTTCATTTTTTTTTCAACCTTCCTCTTCTTTATTTTTTTCTTTTCCTTTTTCTTTTCTCGCTTCTCAAATGACTATGCATTGAATACCAAGCAACTACCCCAATAGCATCTTATTTTCTTCTTCTCAATCAACACATCGCCTTAATACTACTAAAAGTTGATCACTCTTCCAGTGGTATACTCCAAGTTGATCAAGTTGGAGCTTTTATAGAGGATAATGGTGAACCAAGAAAAAGAGGCATTGTAACGGCTCAAAGGGTGAACTAAGGAAATTTTATAATTTATCGGTCGGCAGTAAACAAAGAGGGCCTAAAATCATTTCCTAGGGTAATACGGTTCTTCAATATTTACGACGGAAGATTATTTAGCATGGTAACAACTATTTTAACTTGACTATCAACCAGAACAAGAATAATGAGACTAAACAACAAGTAAATGCGCTATTTCAATGAAATTCGACAAACACAATGTATTTATAACCCTCTAAATCGAAAAAGACAGGCTCAAAAGCTCACCGGGTCTAGTCTCCACCTTATGTTATCTAGAAATCCGAATCATATTTTAGTTCACAACCAACATGCATTCAAGTGACTACGTGCAGTGCATAGGTTTGTGTGCAAATCTATGATATAAAACTACGATTCAAATGATACATAACTTAAAACATTTCAACATAACTTCAGCAAATGTTTAATCACATATTCTCTTGTTTACCATTCTATAACAATCAAAATTCTCTAACCAAGAGTATCAAATTGATATTGCAAAAACGTCGGTAATCATCGTTTATTTAAACACACTTATTGAAAAATTTTAAAATTTTGCATAACTAATGTGCATGTGTGATTGCATACCCCCAAACCGAAACCTTTCATTGTCCCCAATGAAACAATAAAACGAAAGAAAGGAGAGTAAGTAAGAAAGAACGATAGTACCTTGGTCTCGACAAGGAAAACAGGTGAACACAAAAGAATATGTCAATAAAGTTCAATGTACCTGTTAATACTAGATAAAAAGAAACTAAACAAAAGAATATTAAAAGGAAATGAAACCTAATCATAGAATATAAGTCTAAAAACTAAACTAAACTAGCAAATGGAAAGAAATAAAACGAAAAAGTAGAAATGTAACATGGAAAACAACGAACACAAACTAAACTGAACCAAATAAACAAAAACAGAAAAGGAACACAAATAAAATAGATAGGGGGAAGGATATAGAAAACAAAATAGAAAAAACAGGAAAAGGGAAAATCGCGCGAGCGGTCGTCGCGCGCGCGAATTCCAAAATTATTACTTTTTTTATTTTTTATTTTTTAAAATTTTCGCGCGAGCGAGGTACCTCGCGCCCGCGATATCAGGAGCGAAGAGAACCTGAGGGCTTAAAACAAGAAAACGAAAGAAAAACACTAAGGGACATTCTCGCGCCAGCGGGCCGCGCGAGCGATGTCTCGCGCGAGCGGGCCGCGCGCGCGAGAATGGTATTTTCCATTTTTTGGTTAAAATTTTGTATATACTATTAAAATAAATTAATTCCAACCCCCAAACCTATCCAGAATGTCCAAAACAGACTCAAATAGACTCAAAAACAAGAAAAACGAACGAAATAAAGCTTGGGTTGCCTCCCAAGAAGCGCTATCTTTTACGTCTTCAGCTAGACCGTTCTAGCTCAAGATTTATGGAGGTCGTAACTCAGATTTTGTACCCCTTAGGATATCAGGAAGAGCTCGGTGGTAAGCCGAAACAAGGTCGCTCTGAATTAATTCATTTGACGGCTCACCTTTATCGTTATTACATCGATTCCTTACCTTCCGAGTAGATTCAGTATTAGGGTCCGAAATATTAGGATTCATCCACTCATCATCCTCTATATTATTCCCCGCACTTATATTTATTACGTGCTTAGGCTCAATATTCCGGTTAACCTCTCTACCCGTCTCACATAGGTTATCGTCGTCTTTAGGAGGTTGATCACCCGCATTAAACACGTTTAATTTTAATTTCAAGTTCCCGAATGACACTTTCATTACCCCTGTTCGACAATTGACACGTGCGTTAGCCGTGGCTAAGAATGGACGACCAAGAATAACAGGAGTGTATTTTCTAGCATCTAGCACCGGTTCGGTGTCAAGGACCATAAAATCAACAGGATAGAAACATTGATCAACTTTTACTAGTACGTCTTCGATGATTCCTCTAGGTATTTTAACAGAACGATCCGCTAACTGAATAGTAGCGGCCGTAGGCTTAAGTTCCCCTAAACCTAATTGTTTATAGACGTGGTAAGGTAAGAGGTTAACACTGGCTCCTAAGTCAAGGAGAGCCCTATGAATGATAGTGTCACCTATGACACATGAAATCGTAGGCGTACCTGGATCCTTATATTTCGGAGGAGCGTGTTGGAAAATTGAACTTACTTTTTCCGTGAGGAAGACCTTTTTAGGAGTATGACTGCGTATTTTGCGCTTTTGAGTACAAAGGTCTTTTAAACATTTAGCATAAGCGGGAATTTGTTTAATAGCATCGAGGAAAGGAATATTAATTTTAACTTGTTTAAACACCTCGAGTATATCCTCAGTTTTCGATTTTTTCTTTGTAAGATTAGACGGTTCCTCAACATTAGGTGGAAAAGGTAACTTCGGAACATAATTCGTTGGGACCGGTTCTTTATCTTTCCTCACTCTATCCACGTCTTCACCTTTTTCTTTATTCAAATTTAAATTTTTATTTTTCTCACCCCCATCCGGAATTACAACTTCCTTATCTCGAGTAGTCGTCCTAGTCGAAACAGCGTTCACGCTCTCACTCGTACTACCCACTGCGTATTGCCCCTTAGGTTGCTGAGTAGGTTGACTGGGCAACTTACTCTCAGTTAAGCGGTTTAGCGTGTTAGCAATTTGCCCTACTTGGGACTCCAGTTTTGCGATGGATTGTGTGTGAGAGTGTACTAACTGGACCACCGAACCAAAGTTTTCAAGTGAGGCCAACACCTTCTCCTCAAATGCATTATTGCGTGGAGGTGGAGGAGGTAGTTGGTATTGACCTTGTTGATATTGGGGTCGGTACGTATTAGGAAAATTAGTCGACCTAGGATTATAATTATTTTGTGGGAATTGTTGCATAGAATTAACGTGTTGTTCAACAAATTCCGGATATTGAGATGCAGAAGGACATGCAAAGATATTATGTGACGGTTCGGAACATAATGCACATACTTCTGAAGAAGGTGGATTTGGCCTATTCCCCATCCTCATAAGTTGGTCAAGTTTTCTATTCAATTCTTGTATTTGCATTGACTGACTTGACTCAACTGTCACCTCTCGCTTAGGTTGAAGGTATCCCTCAGAACGGACAGACACCGCTTGGTGCATCGAATTCTCGCTCAAAGTTTTGAAAATTTTCCAGGCCTCGTCGGCGCTTTTGTGTAGGAAAGTTCCAGCACAAACGGCGTCGACGGTATTCCTAACAGAGGGTATAAGCCCCTCGTAGAAGACTTGAACCAATTGCCACTTAGGGACCTGATGATGTGGACATGAACGTAATAATTCTTTAAATTTTTCCCACGTGTCGTAAAGTGTTTCCCCATCTTGCATCACAAAATTTGTGATAGATTTTCTTATTTGATTTGTACGCATAATAGGAAAAAACTTCTGTAAAAATGCGGTGTGTAAGTCTTCCCATGTTCTAATTGTGTTTGGCTCCAAAGATTGAGGCCAATATTTAGCTTTATCTTTTAAAGAGAATGGAAAGAGCCGCAATTTTAATTCATCATCAGTTAAGTTTTGGATTTTCAAAGTAGAACATATATCTTGAAAATCTCCTAAGTGTTTATATGGATCTTCATTTAAACGGCCATGGAAAGATGGAAGTAGCGAGATGGTAGACGACTTTATCTCAAAGTGAGATGCCGTCGCCTCCGGTAAGTCGATACAAGTTTGGGGCGTGTAAGTCGTCGGAATAAAATAATCTCTAAGTGGAGGAGGTGGTGGTATATTAGGATTATTCAAATTATTTCCGTTGTTATTTTGGATGTTATTGTTATTATTTCCAATGTCTGTCATTTTAATTGGTTCTACGTTAAAAGTTCGAGTTCTCCTTAACCGTTTACGGGTACTTTGAATTTCGGCCTCAAACAACGACGACGGAATCGGCGTTGATTCGTCGTCTTGCAACCTAGCTCTAGAAGCTTGGGTTGTGGACTTATTAGTTCTTAAGGTACGTTCAAGTTCAAGATCGAAAGATTTTAATTCTGGTTTATTTGAACGTGTACCTAACATAAACTAAAATAAAGAAAAAGAAACTAAAAACAAAGACTGACTAAACAAAAGAAAAACAAACAAATAGCAATCACGCAACTAAGATAACAAGCACTCAACTACTATGATGCATGAATATTATCCTGTAATGCAATGACCGCGTCAAGCCCAGCGCCCCGGGTTTCCTAGCTAATGCAGTGCAATTAACCCTAAACTAATGCAAATAGTGCGTCACAGCGCCCTGACTTACAGTGGTTTAAAGCGAATTTCAAAAGAAGCAATTTACTTAATTTTATTTATATTTTTATTTGCGTAAGCTCCTTTGATGTAATTAGCTGCTCCACTCGGAAACGTTGACTACAAAATAAAAGAACAAGTTAGTAACTATAAACAAAAACAGAAAATAAGAAAAATAAAAACTAATCTAATATTTACGAATTAACTAAACTACGATTATAAAACTAAGAGTAGTAATACAATCCCCGGCAACGGCACCAAAAATTGATGTTGTCAATATCAAGATATAAAAGTATTCTTTACTTTTCAAAAGATTTGTAGTGTGGAAGTAAAGGTCGAACCCACAGAGATTGATTACTACAGCTCTTAATTTTAAAACCTAAGTCTAATTAATTAGGAAAAACGGATTTGAATTGGATTTAATTAAACTAATAACTACAAAAGTAAATCTAAACTATGAAAGCAATTAAAAGTGTTTTTAATGAATATGTAAAGGGAACCTAGGATTGCAAATCCACCACTAGTTTCATAATAGGAATATTTATGAATTACTTTAGCTTATTACGTTGGATGAATATGGGGAATTGTAACTACAAGCCCAATTCCTCCGACAAGAAGATAATCATGGTTCAAGCACCAACATAATCCATCTTCGGTTAGCACGAATTATCCCACACTAAACTAGGGTTGTGATCTAATCCGTCTAATCTAGGCATGGACTATTCGGATACTTGATAGCACGAATCAATAAAGCACCATCACATGTAAACAATCTAAACAAGCACAGCAAGAATAGATCGTTGAGCATATCACAGTCAAAATAGATCTAAGACAAGAATAAACTTTGAAAGCAATGATTTAATCAATAGAAGTACGATTTATTTATAAAAATCCTCGGAACATGTGACTGTCATCCATACATAATAAAACTAAAATAAAAACATAAAATACTCCCTATTACTCGACTAGGGCTTCATTGAAACCCTAGATCTATGATCTAGCCGTCCATGGAAGTAGTAGATAGCAAGAGGTTGATGGAGGAGGCCATGGGAATCCTTGATCTTCTTCTTCTTCTCCTTGCTTCCCTCCCTTCAATGGCTGGAAGTATGGTTGTAGAATGTGTATGTATGGGTGTGTAACAATGTCTAACCCCTAAAAATTATAAAAACTAAGTATATATAGAGTTTACACAAGCTTTGGAAGCCTTCCTAACCCGAAACGAACTGAAACTGATGTAATTTACAGTCTAGACGTCGTTCAGCAGTTTCGTTTGCACAGGAGTCTTCAGTACACTGAAATACGCAACTTTGATTTTTCCACATATCGCGCGAGCGGGTCGCGCTCGCGCGACATTTTGGCCTTCGCGCGCGCGGATCGCGCGAGTGATTCTGGGGACCTCGCGCGAGCGGATCGCGCGAGCGATTTCTGGTTTTCGCGGGCGCGGGTCGCACACGCGACTTGTCTTTTTCAGCTCCTTTAACTCTGTTTTTTCACCCTGTTTAGCCTGGTTTAGTTGATTTCTTCCAAAACCTATCAGAAACTATAAAACGGAGTAAAAATATACAAAAACAGGATAAAAAGGTACTAACAAATGCTCATTAAGGCGTATAATTAGGATTAGTTCTCTCCCGATCACCCACCACTTACTATTTATGATCCCCTGGTTTCCCTTATGCCCTATTTCAAATATTACGTTCACTGCTTTTCCAAATTTTCGTAAAAATGCTTTTTGGTGTTTAAAGCCGATTGTTAACATACCATTGGAAAGCTACCGAGTTGAATTTCAGTATAAAAATATTCTAGGAGGTTTTGAAATGAAAATTAAAGCTCAATTATTGTCCAAAAGATCCGCTTCGGAAAATCTGTCTGATGACATAGCTTGGAAAACCCCCCAATTCTTGAATCCTTGCTCTTTCAAAACCTCCAACCTTCAAGGAACTACGCTTGACCTGATTCCTACTTGGGGATACGTAGGCAACCTATGTGATTTGGTCACTACTCTTGAAACACTCAGCCACATCTCGAATACCTTCTTTCAAGACTTGGCCAAACTACTTTGGACCTGAATCCCACTTGAGGATACGTTGGCGAGCTTCCCAGTCTCTCGGTCCCTGAACCTTGCAAACTAGGGGCAAAGCTTTTAAGTTTTCCCAGAGCCTCAAGATATCACTACCACACTGGGGGTAAACAGTGTTTTCCCAAACATCCATTTATCCCCGTCAAGTAGGGGCAAACATCGTTTGCCTGTACCCCCTTGTACATTATAAGCTAATCCTGAGCCGTCAAGTATATCTTTGAAAACATTTGAAATAAATCATCTCTTATTCTATAATCTAAGGCACTAATTCAAAGCACATTTCAGAGAAAGCAAAGAATTGATTGAGATCCATATGAAATGTTCTTAAAGCATTACTTTATCAGCTGAGTATTATCATACTAAGATGACCAGTGCACATGAAATCAAAGAGATACGTCAAAAATGACAAATGTGCATTAAGATTAAGGAAAATTGGGTTTTTTTCTCCAAACATCGATTTCAGTGTCAAGAGTATTATCTTCCTACATCAATGTATGTCAACTTCTGTCATCATCTAGTCTATCATGACCTCGAGTGTGTGGGTCCAGAATGATCTATAATCAATTGTAAAACTCAAAGAGTATCCAAAGGTGGATATTAGTAGAAGCTCCAAACACTGTTATTACATCAACTATGTTCAGGAAGAAGCATCAAGTGGAAAATCATCAGAATTGAATGATTGATGAAGTGGCGAAGTGGGATATGGCTTCTTGGTTTACATGCTACCACTTTTTCCTTCCCATACAGAGTAGCCAAGCAATATGGCTATAGACAGGATATTTCTGAGGATGCCATTGGGGTTATGAGAGATTCAATTCAATGATCTTCATCGATTACTGCATTCATCAATGCATGGCATGACCAGATGACAACATCTTTGCCACGAATTCCCGCCTCCATCCAATTATTAGTTGAGTATTTTCTAGAGATTTAGAGGGTGATGAAAAGACAGCCAGGTTCAGTAGGAACATTAAAAAGGGCATTATGGAGAGCTTAAAGATAAATGATTGAATGATGATGTTTTGAAACAGCTGCTTGTTGAAGCCAAATGGATGCTTGAGAGGAATAAGCAAATAGCAGTGACACTCCACTTGAGATCAAGTCAAATTTAGTCCAGTCTGTTTTATGTTTTAAAGTCTTTTTTTCAAGACTGTCTATCGTCAAGTTGTTTTGAGTCTACAACGAGTACTGTAATCCTTCTCTTTCAAGGTAATGAAATGAAATCTTGATTTGCTTGATTAAATGCACCTTGTCATGAACGAATGAATCTCTAAGCTGAAAATGTCATTTCTTTGATTATTATGAAAAAAACACTATTGATAATTTTGTACATTAAAAAGAATCCTGAAAGGATCAAAGTTAATTTTGCGCTGACGCCGAAGAAAGCTAAGAATTGATCAGTCTTACTTTAAGAATCTTGAGATGCTTTTGCTTAAGTCTTGAAAAGATATGCTTGATAGTGACAAGAGACTAGCTTAATTCCCTGATATTCCCATTTCAAAATCTTGAGCCCAGAAAAATGAACCAGTCAAACCTATCTAAACTGCAAGCCATGTACACTTTGTCTTTGATGGTAGCCAAACATTTCAAATAAACTAATTCTCTCAAAAAACGAAAAAAAGAAGCTTGCTAGGATGAAAACCCGAAAGGGCACCAAGGCAAAAGCTAGAGCACAAGAAAAAAGGAAGAAGCTCGCCAAAAGGGCGCCTAGGCAAAAGTTAGAGCATGAAAAAAAGGAAATTTTTGCATGTTGTTTTCAAGAATCTGATCCTAGCCAGTCAAAACTTTAGAAAGAAAAGAAAAGAAAAGAAAGAAGAGAAGAAGGAGAATGAAAAAAATTGAGAAATCGGGAACATAAATTATCCCAAAGATTTGTAATTCCTTTAAGTAAGCCCAGAGATTTGAAGGGCTAATCTTGCTCCAAAAACTTGTATGATGTATTATGAGAAATAGAAAAAGGAGAGATAGTTCAGTTTCTTTCAACCCTACCACAAGTGACTGGCTAGTGAAAAGGTGAAAAAAATCAACCGTCAAGGGAAAAGAAAGAAAAGACAAGAAAAGAAAAGAAAAAGAAAAAGGAGAGATAGTTCAGTTTCTTTCAACCCTACCACAAGTGACCCGCTTCAGAAAACTTTTCTGATGATATGGCTGGTTAAAATGGCCATTTTAGTGCCTAAACGCAGTTTCTAAGTAATTTCCTCGCAGTGGGAGGCTTCTTGAAGGGTTCGGGACTCAAAAAGCTCGATGAAGAGGGCAACTTGTGGGTAGCGGATTAGGTAGGACCCGCCACCCCCTTTGTGGGATCCGCCACTTACTATTCATGATCCCTTAGTTCCCCTCATGCCCTGTTTCAAATATTACCTTCACTGCTTTTCCAAATTTTTGTAAAAATGCTTTTTGGTGTCCAAAATTGTCCGTTTACATACCGTTGGAAAGTTGTCGAGTTGAATTTCAGTATAAAAATATTCCAGGAGATTTTGAAATGAAAATTGAAGCTCAATTGAAGTCCAAAAGTCCTCCAGAACTTTCATCGTCTTTTTGAAATCGAACGACTTATTTTCCAAAATTACTTTTAAATGTGCATTGATTTCAAACTTTTCTTTGAAATTGAATCTCTGGATACCTAGGATACTGCGTTTCAAACACTTCATGTTCATATAACCCTGAGTGAATATGAATTCTGAGATAAAATTTTGACAAAACCAGGATTTATGCATGGAAAAGGGCTTTTCTAAACTTGAAGTCACTTTCCAAAGTTCGATCTTTCGATTGTGTTGAATCCAGTAACTTCCACGGGGTACTTTTCTTCATCAAATCCTCCAAGACGTTGTCCACCCTAAATCCTATCTGTGTGGTCAAAATTGGGTGTTTACAGTTTACCCTTCTTTGGCAGAACTTGTTGTGAACAACGTGAAGTGCAAGTGAGTGCCAAAGCTAGAAGGCATCCAATAACCATACTGAGAGGGTTTTAGAAAAAATGAAAAAATCTATAAAAATCAAGAAATTCAAAATCTGAGAAAATCAAAAAATTTCAAAAGCAAGAATATAATGCAATGCTGGGTAGTGGCTGCAAAATCTAAGCTGTTGCTGGTCGAGCTCCATTGGAGCTACCTACGTATCCTTTCCAGGAATCAGACCAGGGCATAGTTCAAGCATGCGAGGAGACAAAGAACACACAAACAACAACATAAATGAAATGCTCCTATTCTAGGATGCTGATGCAGTATGAAACGTGAATGTGCATGTGCTATAGGAATCGTCCTCAAGGGTTCCCTAGATGCAAAATCTAATGCAAGGGATGCAACATCTCATTCTCACAGTCGAATATGTTATAAAAAGAAGTATGCTATTTGTATCTTGGATGATTCTCGAAGTCTTGTCGGAGTCTTTCTTCTGAGTTTTGGGCTTGTAGGTGTCATCTATATCTCGGATGACTGTTGAGTATCTTGGATAAAATTCTGAATCTTGTCTAATAATTTCTGATAAAAAGTGTCTTTAAGCTTAGACGATCTCTGAAATAAAACCCGGATGACTGATGAAGTGTCCTAACCCCTGGACAATCGCTGATGTAGAGTCTTTCTGTTGGAGACGATATGCTGATGTAGAGTCCTAACCCCTGGATGATTACTGATGTAGAGTCCTTCTGCTAGGGATGACTACTGATGTAGAGTCCTTCTGCTGGGAAAGATTTTCTGATGTAGAGCCCTAACCCCTGGACGATTGTTGATGTAGAGTCTTAACCCCTGGGGACAAATCCTCTGCGCTTATGGAATAGGTCTTTCTGCTGGGGAAAAATCTTCTGTAACAAGTCTGGAGATAAATCTTCTAAAACAGGTCCTTCTTCTAGAGACAATTCTTCTGTTCTTCAAAAATAGGTCCTTCTGCTAGGGATAAATCTTCTATTCTGATGCATAAATTCTGAGAGATACACAGATTCTAAGAGATACCCTGCTTTAGGAGGCAACCCTGATACGCTATGCTGAGAGATACACGATTATGAGAGATACCCTATATCTGGAGGTGATTATGATATATGTATTCTGAGAGATGCCCTTCATCTGGAGGCAATTCTTATACTCAATGCTAAGAGATACCCTTCATTTGGAGGCAACCCTGACGCTGAGGGGTACAGAGTTCTTAGAGATACCCTATATCTGGAGGCAATTCTGAGAGATACCCTATATTTGGAGGTAATTCTAAAACACAAATTCTGAGAGATTCCCTTTATCTGGAGGTAGTTCTGGTACACGATTCTGAGAGAAATCCTATATCTGGAGGCAATTATGATACGCGGTGCTGAAAGATGCACGATTATGAGAAATTCCATTTCTTCTAGGGGTGATTCTGATACTCAATGTTGAAAGATGCACGATTCTGAGAAATTTCCTTTCTTCTGGGGGTAATTCTGATACTTGATGCTGAGAGATACCCTTCATCTGGGGGTAATTCTAAAAGTTCTCTGCTGTGGAGATTCTACATTCCTGAGAGATGCACGGGTTCTGATTTCACGAATCTGCTAAAGTATACCTTTCTTCTGGAGGTAATTCTGACGATATTTGAAAGTTCTCTGCTTGGGGAGATATCCAAGATTTCTGAGAGGTGAGTAAGAGGCTCCTATTCTGGAGGCCTTGTCGATTCAATCTAAGACTCATGTCGTTGCTTCGACTAGCTCAAATATTCTTACAACACGTCGAGCTTATTCTAACCCTTTTCTCAAATATCTTCCTCATATATTGAAGATCCAGTATTTTGATCCATCTTTTGTATACCCAACAAATCTATCCTGGATGGAATTCTTGAGCGATAGTAGACTCAAAATGTCCATTTTATAAGACAACATATAATCAATCCCAAAACAACGGGAGTTTGCTACAAATCATCATTTCTCTGCTATTTTCAAGCTGCGGTGCCCTCAATTTTTCTTGTCTAGGGACTTTTCTGCAGCTCTAAACGGTTTTTAATCAAGATTTGAAGTCTCCAAGGGTCTTTCAGACCAATTCTAATAAGTTTTAAGCACTCTTAAGGCTTATATATGAAGATCTAACCAATCCGGGGTCAAAACAAGAGTTCTGTCAATTTGCAGAGAGCAGAGCTAATTTTCAAAGACATAGATAGTATGTAGAGAATGCTACTGAAGTATGTTGCTGAAGCGTATGTCAAATGATAAGTAGGGTTCAACTTTCTTTGACGAGGTAGGCCATTTTTGGCAATTCATATATCTAGATCTCAATCTTTAAGTGTCCCAGGATGGATCCCAAGGAGCACACTTCAGGGAAAATTAAAACTTCCTTACGCGGTGCTAGAGAAAAAGAGTAGCCACCTAATTTTTATCGGAAATTAGGAAACCAAAGTTTGACTCGCCCAAAATTGAATAAGGTTACTCACCTTTCATTACCAGAAACAAGGTTTGGGGGTCTTGGTACGAGAGGGGAAGGAGCCCAAGCAGGACTAAAGCACCCCCTCCTTGCCCTACTGAATGCTAGGCCTTGATTCAAATATCCTTGTTCTTAATTCATAATTGCTGTTGTTTTCTCAAACAAACTAGATAATATGTACATATCAAAAGGGAACATCTAATGAAAATCATGTCAAGAGATTAAATCAAGTAGAAGATAGATGCACATGCAGTATAAGAGAGAGGTATACTTATAGTGGTTAGTCCCGCCCGGGACCGATGCAAGTCAAAGAAACATGCCATGATATGCAAAAGGGAATGACAAGACTTATATTGGGTTGACTCAAGCAGAGTTGCAAAAAGCAAAAAGGAAGGAAACGTATAATGAAATCATGCAATAATCCTAGATAAGATGTCTCTAACATATAAGCATATAAAAGGGAACTATCCTAAAGGAAATGTGTCATTGAAAATACAGTTGTAAACCTAGAAAATTTCTAACAGAAAGGAAAGAGATAGTACATGATACATGGGCACTAAGCCACATGTAGACGAGGCAAGCCAACGAATTGAAATCCAGATCTATGGCATTCAATTCTCTGCACTAAGATACCAAGGAATACCCAAGCATTGCAAAAACAAAAGCAAGCAAATGATATGCATGAAAAACAAATAAGACATGTCATCAATCAAATTTCCAGATTCAGCAACCTCTAATAAATCCTATCAAAAGTTGTCTTAAACATGAGCTGGGTTAAAACCCTTTTACAGAAAGTTAGATACATGTCTTAGGGAACTTCTCCAAAAAGTAGAACATCTTTATCATTTTTGATGCTTGAGAAATAAAGGTTTTGGGAACGGTGGATCAGGACTGTCCATTGTACTTGTAAAAATTATAATTAATTCTAGAAAATTCAGGTGAAGCTCAATTTGTGTGAAAAGATAGCTATTTCATTGTAGTTTGTGAACAAATAATCCTATGGACATGTCATCATTATAAGATTTATAAAAAGTTGTTTCAAACAGACTCTGTTATTCTGGAAATTTCATATCATTTGACAAAGAATTCAAATCATAATAGAAATTCATAAATCATGCTAATTAAGTTAATCGAAGCTTTTGATCTCTCATCCAATTATCCTAGATGATTTCTAAACCAAGTTTTATTCATCAATTCTTATTGAGTGATCAAGGTATGACCATTTTGTATACATAATCATAATTAGCTAAACTCAGAAAATTCCAGAATAGTTGTTTCAACTTTAAATGCTTTGAAAACGATCTTAACTCGATCGAATGCTCAGGATTTTACATTGGCATATAGGTACATGAGTTAGGAATCATTCCCAAAAAGCGGAACATCGATAACTATTATATATTTTCTAAAATTCAAGCACAAAGAGACTATGTTCAAATCTGTCAACCAATTTCTCAACAATTTCTAAAAATAGCATATGGATCGTAGAGGTTATCAAAACGGATCAAATGAAAGCTAATTCATCCAATTTTACCCAAAAAATTTGAATTCCATCAAACTATTGGCATTAATGGACCAAATCTTAAGGATAAAACCAATATGTTTTGCTGAATTTTATCAAGTTCATTTTAATGTGTGAGAAAAACCATCTTGGGTGATGATTGAAGTTTATTAGTGAGATCAAACTCATAGATCAACTTGATTATCATGATTCCTAATCAATTTAGCCCTCAAGTTCTATGAAGAACTTTAGATCATAGATCAAAGGGACTTACAAATATCCTATTGGAGATGAAATTCAATAAAAAATTCTAGGTAAAAGGAATAATCAAGAGATAGGTATGAACATAGGAATCATCCTTCTCATAGATCATACTTCAAAACCATCATAGAATTCAAAATAGATACATATATATAGTCATGCATGCATGGATTTAAATTAAAACATAAGTATTGATGATGCCAAAAATTGGCAAGAGAAATTCAGAGAGAGATATACGGGGAACACAAAAGTTTGTACGTGGTTCGGTCCCATTAACGAGGTGACCTACATCCATTGGTGCATCAGTATGCTTCACTAGCAGATCACCGGTGGGCCTAGTGAGCCTACAGTTGGGTGGCACTACCAGTAAAATCGGCCGGGTTTATGCATATCAGTGAGAACAATATGCTGTTCTTCTTTTACAGAATGCCACCCCGTAAAGGGGGTAGGCGGGCTCTTTTATAGATGCAAGAATCCTCCTATACATGGTAAGTAATCAGATTAGGAAGCCTAATCTGATTACAATTGATTTACATAAATTTAGGGGAGTTTCCTAAGTGGTTTAGGAAACTGCTCATTCTTCCTAATAGTCTTCTGGTCGGATTAGGAAACCGTGGAGTAGCTTGGTTGCCAGGCTACGCCTCGTGGAGAGCAGCTGCGCTGTACGCCCGAGCCATTAGAAGGTCCCAAACGGTCATAGTCCATGAGCTCGGGATTGATGGGCCACAAGCACCTATTCCAAATATTTTGGGGTCTTTAATGCCAATGTGGTGGTCTGACTTTGACTTAATATTTCTAGACATGTCAGCTACCCCCCATTTTCGAAGTTGATGTGATGTCCCATCAGATGAGGTTTGAAAATTAGGACTTCTTCGATAGTTCCGTTTTGTTACAAGGTCAGGACCTTCCCCGGGATGAGACTGATCATACCAGTCCACCCAGGTGTGGATCGAGTGATGACCCTGAGGCTAGCACTGGAGTAACTGAGCTGCTTATATGGTAACCAAATAGTCTCATCATAAATTCAATGTGCACACCTTTTGAGGTGATGCTCTATGTGCCCGAGGTGACAGTTGTCGGACGGTTTTGGCGGGAAAGTTTCCTGGCCGTTAGATCTGGCTTGATCTGGAACGTCTGTGCTTCCTTTATAAGGAACACTTGCTCATTTCACTAGTTCCTGCTACCAAGAAGCATATTTCCCGAGCAGTTTTGAGAGCAAAAAGTACCCAACACAGCTTCCCGAGCTCTTTTCTGCGTCTTTCCTTGTAACTCTCCATTCCTCAATTCCGATTTACTATTCTTTTCCATCTTCTTCTTTTCCTTTTTCTCTTCGAAGTAAGGCTGGAGGTAACGAACCCCTTGGGTGTAGAACAAGAGTGGAACTTCTTTTTCCTCAGATTCTGTTTCTTTATAAGGTTAGGAGGTATAACCGGGTGGTTTAACCGATCGGGTTATCCTGTATCAATTTTGCACGAGTGTTACTTAACCGTTAGGATCTTGCACACTTTACCCTTTAGGCTCGTAATCCTGCCCCCCTTATACCGTAGATTGGGGTTACAGACCCATACTCAGGCCGCCACTAGCTCCTTTATCTAGACACACAAAACTCAGAGATGTGTCACTCTCACTTTGACTCGTCTTCCCGATCGGAGGACGAGCAGTTGCGATCAGGAACGCCGGATACCAGTCTAGATCCACCTTCTGCGACCCCCTCTGACCAACACAATGAGGGGAATATTCCTGTCCAAATACTAGATGACGAAGTAGTTCAGAGTGCTCCCATTACCTCGGTGTCTGGGTGGTAAGATAGTGAGGGGTCGAGGCCGAACAGTCCCGACATAGTGTTTGCCTGCGAGCGGATCGTCAGCACCCTTCGTGTCCCAGACTTAGGTTAGATCAGGCAGAGATACGACATCCCTGGCCATTTCTCCCTGGCGGCGCATGACTGCAAGGCTCACATACGCGAGTCGGGCTTTGTCACCTTATACGAGGATGCCCTTATGGCGGGCCTTCGTCTTCCTCTTCACCCAACTACCTGGGATGCGCTTATTTATCTTGGGATCTCCCTGGGATAACTCGCCCCAAATGGTTGGAGATTCCTCATGGGGGGCATCTCCTTGTGGCCCCAACTCCTTGGGTATAAACTTATCCTACAGGAGTTCTTTTGGACCCACCGACCATTCAAAGTGCACGGAGAGGCCAGCTTCTTCTCGCTGGGGGCCCGGCAAGGGAGGAAGATTATCGTCAATTGCCCGAGCAACAATTGCGGGTAAAAGAAGAATTTTTTTCCAAGTTTCCGCCCTTGGATTTTGTGAAGAGGCGTCGGGCATACAGTTGAGGATATCTTGGGCGGGGCAACTGAGGAGTAAGCCCTTAACCATTTTACCATGGTCTTGCTTCATTGTTGTCATTGAATCTTATGTTCTTCTTTTGTTTCTTTTATAGTGGGAGCAGTGGATCTGCCCAGTATTCCTGACGAGTGCCAAGCGAGGATCCTCTCATTGATCGAGGACCCAACTGACGTAAACAAAGTCTTGACCCGGTCGGGGCACGGCTTCGAGGCTCCAATCGTCCTAACAATCATCCTTGGTCAATTATCCATATACATCCCAGACGAGCCTGCTCTCACCTTTTCCTGTTATGTAACGGACTTGTGTCTTTTTCGATTTTGTAGAGATGGCTCCCAAGAACCCGGCAGCCCTCAAGGAAAAGGAGGCGGCGCTGATGACCCGAATGGGTCTCAAAAGAAAGAAACAGGAACCTATTGAGGGTCAACCACTTAAAAGGATCACCAGGGGGATCATAATACAGGCGGAGGAGATTGCTATGACCTCGATACCCGGAGTCACCATTGTTGCACCACCAACTTTGCATCCCATCACCAAAATGACCAGGGTCTCATTCCCCAGCTTGGATGAGCCAAGCTGTGCAGGGCTGTCCTCAAGGCCGGCAGTGGAGACGGTGGATGAAGCCCGCTGGAGGGTCCGTCCCAGGCTGCTATAGAGTCAAATAGACAAATGCACTCTACTGAGTCCCGAGGCCATAATCGCCTGGCTTTATAGCATCAGCCACATGGTGAGTTACTTTGCATTCTTCATGCTGCCTACTTCTCCGTTCGAAATGCTAACAACTGTCCTCTTTTGCAGGTTGGCTGTATAGCTACGGGGGCTGAGGTAACCCTGCCCAGTCTGGCTGAGAGACTGACCACGGCTAAAGCTACCTTGTCTGCTAAGAAAGCTGCCCGAGAGTCCGCTGATTTTGCCCTCTTTGTGGAGGAAGAGAAGTCCAGGGCTTTGGGCTTGGAGCTAGTGGAGGCCCGGGATACCATCTCAATTGAGCGGCTCATTCAAAAGTCTGCCGAGGCCAATGTTGCAGCTGCAGAGGTTGGTCGGGTGGCCGCTTGGAAGGAAATCGAGGTCCTCATAGCCACTCTATCCGAAGGCACTGCGGCCCAGGAATCCAAGGCCAAGGACACCGAAGAGGAGTTTGAGGCTGGATTCCTCAAGGTTTACGCGGACCTCACCGCCTGGGTTGCTGAGGATCACCCAGACTGGGACATTTCTGGCTACTCCTAGGCTGAATCTGACTGCTGGAAGGAGGACCAGGCTACTGGAGGGGAGCTTGCTGCGGCTAAACCGACCGGGACTACTCCTACAGGAGTTGACATCGTGTTCGTCGCGAATGACTTGTAGAAACTCTCGTTCTCTTTCCTCTTCACTTTTTTTTGGGAGGCTATTACAACTGCCCCCTGGCTGTACAAAGTTTTAATGAAAAGGTCCTTGAGACCATCCTTTCCATTAACCATTTATTATCTTGTACTTGTATGATTGTTTTGTGATTTCCAACTTCCGACCAGTTTTTATTTTTTTGACCGTGACTGATCTCAATCCCTGCCTTTGCAAATGGTTTAGGGATCATAATCGGTAGAACAACTGGTCTTCTTGACCTGCCTAAAAGGTCCAGTCCAATCTCAATCCCTGCCTTAGCAAATGGTTAAGGGATCATAACCAGTAGAACAGCTGGTCTTCTTGACATGCCTGAAAGGTCCCGTCCGGTGTATCATGGGATTTTATCCTATTTTACTGCCCGGACAATTTTTCTCTGGCCTGTGTAGGTACTTAGGAATGTTAGGATTCCAAGTCCTATTAGTGACCGGTATGATTTCCTGTTTAGTTTGCCCTACCCCCCAACCTTTTGCTAAGGCAGGCATATAGGGGGGTGACCGTAGGAAACCAACCTGGAACATGGGTGGTTGTAGGGTCCTTTGGGACTTACCATCGTCAGCCACCTAGGGGGCATTGCCCCCATTGTAGGTTAGACCTAAGCCAGTCCTGTGCCTCGGGTTTTGGACCCAAGGTCTTTAAAGTGCCTAGGGTCTAACCCTGAGGTCTTTTAAGTGCCTGGGGTCTGACACTGAGGTCTTTTAAGTGACTGGGGTCTGACCCCGAGGTCTTTTAAGTGAGCAAACACGAAGAAGAGTTATTTGGTGAAAAAAGAAACTTTTATTACTATATGAATAGATATGCTTGGATCGAGCTACATGGTTCCTTACCAACATTATTGTCATTCCTCATTGGAAGTACTTACGGAGGTGTTTCATGTTCCAAGGATGAGAGTGGTCGTGCCCGTCTAGAGTTTGTAACCAATAGGTTCCTGGGCGGTTGACTCAGGTAACTAGGTATGGACCTTCCTAGTTTGGCCCCAACTTTCCATGCCTCGGAACTTTTGTGGACTGGTTTACTACCTTCAGGAACAGATCTCCTATCTATAAACTATGATGCTTCACCTTGCTGTTATAGTATCGGGAGACTCTCTGCTTGTAGGCTGCCACTTTCAGATACGCTCGGTCTCTTTTTCTTCTACCAAGTTAAGTTCCGCCCTTAGGGCATCTTCATTGTCTAGCTCGTAAAAATTTGCCACCCGGTAAGTTGTTAACCCAAGCTCCATGGGGACCACAGCCTCAAAGCCGTAGGTTAGAGAGAACGGCATTTCACTTATTGTCGCTCGGGGTGTAGTGCGGTAATCCTATAGGAGGGTCGGTAGTACCTCTGTCCATAGCCCTTTGGTGCTTTCAAGCCTCATTTTAATTAACTTAAGAATAGTCCGGTTGGTTACCTCGGCTTGGCCATTGGCCTGGGGGGGGATGAGTAGTGATCGATTATCCCTTAGCCTGAGCAGAACTGCCTGAATACCGGGGTGTCAAATTGCCTACCGTTGTCACTAACCAGGACCCAGGGGATGCCAAACCTGCTAAGGATGTTCCTCTCCACGAAGTTTTCCATTTTCTTCTCGGTGATTGTTGCTAAGGGCTCGGCCTCCGCCCACTTGGTGAAGTAATCCACGGCAATGACAGCGAACTTGACTTATTCCTTTCCCGTTGGTAGAGGACCGATAATGTTAATGCCCCATTGAGCGAACAGTCAGGGGCTAAAGATTGGCCTCCGAAGTTCTCCTGGACGGTTGATCATGGGAGAAAATCTTTGGTACATATCACACCTCTTGACGTACTCTTGAGAGTCTTTAGCCTTGGTCAGCCTATAGTAACCTTGCAGTAGGGCTTTGCGTGAGAGTGCCCGGCCTTCGATGTGGTTCCCGCACACCCCTTCATGGATTTCGTACAGTATTGTTTGGACCTACATAGGATGGACATAGCGGAGGTATGGTATAGAAAATCCCCTTTTGTAGAGGATGCCATCAATGATGTGGTACCTTGCCACTCGGTATTTAACCCGACGGGCTTCTTCCTTTCCTTCTGGTAATACGCCTGTTACCAGAAATGCCATGATTAGGTCCATCCAGCTAGGTTCTAGGGTGGCTGGTTCGACCTCCATGCATTCTGAGTTGATCACACTTGGCTCGGGTAGGTACTCTATCCTTATCCCGGGCAAGTCTGACTTAAAGGATGAAGCAAGGCGGGCTAACCGATCGGTCCTAGTGTTTTCCTCCGTAGGTATCTGCGTAACAGAGAACCCCTGAAGTTTCTTTGAAACTACTGGGACAAGGGATAGATAAGCTACCATGTTATGCTCTCGAGCCTCATACTCTTGATTGACGTGATTTACCAAGACCTAAGAGTTGATGTACCCTTGAATTTGCAATGCACCAATTGAGGTCGCCATTTCTAATCTGACCAACAAGGCTTCGTATTCAGCCTCGTTATTGGAGGCTTTGAATTCGAACCTGAGCGTATACTCGAACTGGATTCCATCAGGCGTGGTTAAGATGGTCCCTACTCTGCTACCCTGTTTGTTGGAAGAACCATCCATATAAAGTACCCAGGTCAGGATATCTGGCTATAGCCTGGGCGGTAAGATCAGTGGGGCAGTTTCTTCAACTGGGACTTCTTGGTATGTGAATTCAACAATGAAGTCTTCCATTGCATGTCCCTTGATTGCTGTGCGGGGTCTGTGGAACACTTCAAATTCTTCTAACTCCAAGGCCCATTTTACGAGCCTCCCGGACGTTTCAGGCTTACTCAAGATCTTATGGAGGGGCTGATCTGTAAGGACCACGATGACGTGGGCCTGGAAATACGAGCTGAAGTGATTAGGGTGAAGGTGAGCTTTTCAATCTGGGAGTATCTACTTTCTACGCCTTGAAGTGCTCGAACTGTGTAATATACCAGGAATTGTATCTCGTGCTCTTCTCGAATGAGTGCCGAGCTGACCGCCGAGGGTGACACCGCCAGGTACAAGAATAATTCCTCGCCTGGCGTCGGCATTGAGAGTAGAGGGGGCGATGCCAAGTACTTCTTGAGTTCTTGGAATGCTTCCTCACACTCTTCTGATCACTAAAAAGCTTTCAAAAGGATCTTGAAGAATGGCATACACCGATTGGTAGGTTGGGACACAAATCTATTTAATGCTGTGACTCACCCGGACAAACTCTGTACCTCTTTGGTTGACTTGGGTGACCGCATGTTTAAGATGGCTTGAATTTTTTTGGGGTTCGCCTCAATCCTCCGCCTGCTAACTAGGTGCCCAAGAAACTTCCCAGACGAAATGCCAAATGTGTACTTGGCCAGGTTCAACCTCATCCCAAACATTCTCAAAATGCTAAAGGCCCTGGCTAAGTGCTTAAGATGGTCAGACTCTTCCCACCTTTTAACCAGCAAATCGTTAACGTAAACCTCCATGGATTTTTTGATCAAGTCCTTAAACATGTGATTGACCAGGTGCTGATAGGTTGCCCAGCATTTTTGAGGCCGAACGGCATGACTTTGTAGCAGTAGGTCCCCCGATCCGTGATGAATGAGGATTTTTCTTCATCCCCGGGGAACATGCTAATCTGATTGTACCCGGAGTAGGCTTCCATAAACAAAAGGAGTGAATGACTGGCTATGGATTCCACAAGGAGATCTATCCTAGGCAGTGGGTAGCAGTCCTTGGGGCAGGTTTTGTTCAGATCGGCGAAGTCCACACACATCCTTCACTTCCTATTGCTTTTCTTAACCAGTACTACGTTAGCTAACCAGTCGGGATATTGGACCTCTCGAATAGATTTTTCTTTGAGGAGTTTATCGACCTCCTCCCGTACTGCCTCCTGTCTCTCGATGGCCATGCCCCGTCTCTTCTGCTTCACAGACCGAGAATCTGGCTTAACATTGAGTCGGTGAGACATTACCCGGGGGTCAATCCCGAGCATGTCTTTATGACACCAAGCAAACATATCTTGACTCGGTCGTAGGAACTGGATTAGCTTCTTCTTGAGGCCGGGCTCCAGCTGGGTGCCGATGGTGACTATTGGATCGGGGAGTTATGGGTCTAGCATAACCTATTTCAGATCCCCAATCGGTCCCACTCTATCTCTTTGATCCCTCGGGTCCATCTCCTGGACATTCAGTGTTTCAGCGATGGCCTCCTGGCGCAAAGAACTGACATAGCATTTTCGAGCGACGGCTTGGTCTCCGCGTAGGCTCCTGGGCCCCTGGGGGGTTGGGAATTTAACCACCAGGCTGTGCGTTGATACGATTGCACTAGCCTGGTTAAGGGTTATCCTCCCAAGGATGATGTTATACACAGATGGAGCTTGCACAACCACAAAGCTTGCCAGTACAGATGCCTGCTGAGGGTAGACTCCCATGAGGACCAGGAGCTCGATGGTACTGAGTGGTTGGGTTCTGGATCCGTTGAACCTTACCAGGGAGGTCGGAGCCAATCCTTGGATATCCCGAGCTGATCGAATGCTGAGACAAACATGATGTCGGAGGAGCTGCCTGTGTCTACCAACATCCTTTTAACCACGTAGTTTGCTACGGAGAGCGTCACCACCAGCAGATCATCATGGGGGTAGTGTAGGTCTAGCATGTCTTCAGATGAGAACGTCAATATGTCGGTTGGGAGAGAGCGGGTGGATTGGACATGCCAAACATCTGATCGAGATGCTCGGGCATGCCTCTTCCTGACCGACCGTGAATCCCCTTCGCCTAAAATGCTTCGGAGATTACATTGATCTGCCCAAGGAGTCGTGGTTGCTCGGGGTCCTGGGTTTCTTATCAGGGTCGTCTTTTTGCCGCCACGAATTCATCTAGGTGGCCCTGCTCGATCAGCTTCTTAATGGCAATCTTAAGCTTGAACCAATCCTTTGTGTCATGCCCATAGTATTTGTGGAAGCGGCAGAACTTGTCCCGGTTCCTCTTATCAGGCGGACTTTTCAACTTGGCAGGCTCCTGGAGTAACCTTTGGATCTTTGCGGTGGCCATAACTTTATGTATTGGCCAGGAAAGGGGGGTGAAGGTAATTGGGGCCTGATCCCGAATGCCTCTCTGTTGATCTTGTCTGGGCTTCTTTCCTAGGCCCTCCTCAGAGCCTTCCCATTTCTGTTTAGTTTTAGGGGACTTTTCTCTCGTAAAGCTGGCGCGATTAGACTTCAGAAACTCCTCTATGTCGATGTACTTTCCAACCCTCTCTGAGAGTTCCACCAAGGTTGCAGGTCGGTCATGGTGGAATGACGTAGCAACTTTGGTATGTTGAACCCCCAAGCAGAAAGCCATGATTGCGGCCTTTTTGCTCAGGTTGTAGATCTGGAGCCTCTGGTGATTGAAATGGACCACGTACTCCATCAGGGATTCTCCCTTTTGTTGCTTGATGATAAGCAATTTGGTATCCGTTTATGACCGATCGAGCATCCCCACAAACTAGCTAATGAAGAGCTTGATCAATGTCTTGAAGTCATCAACCGTTCGGGGTTTCAGAGCATGGAACCACTGTGCCGTTGGACCTTTTAGGGTACTAGGGAAGGCCAGACATAGTAGCTCGTCGACCGTGGTGACTAGCGCCATCTGGGCCTTGTAAGTGCGAATATGATCCACTTGGCTCCCTGAACTGTCATAAGAGCTGAGATGTGGAGGTTTGAATTTTCGCGGGATGGGGAATGAGGTGATCCGAGCAGTGAAAGGTGACTCGGTCTTCGTATTGGTGTGATCGTGGAGCTCCTTGCGGTTTAATTTTTCAATTTGCTGCTGCAACTCCTCGATTTGGGTCTTTACATCTCGCCCGGTACCCCTTTCTATATCCGAGCGGTATGTCAGGTCTGATGATGATGCTTTTTCCTCGAAGTGCATCATTCTTGGGGAAAGAACCCAGCTCCGACTACCGGCAATCGTATGCCTAAGATCTCCCCGGCTCCTGACCAGAGGGTCTTTGGCTGATTCTCGGGCCTTTTGTCCTGATTCCTCTCTTCTGGTGGCACATCGTCTATTGATGATATCTCTAGCATCTTCCACCTGGCGAGGATTGGTCCGAGCTTGCATCCTGGCATGCCTGGGCGCTCTGCTACGATCACCATCCCAGACGTGTTCCCAATTCGACGGGAATACCGGTGCAGAGTGGGTATGGTTCCGGACTCTTGCGGGCTCCCGGTCGGGGGCACTCTTCCCGATCTGGTTCTCGGATTGAGGATGCTTCTCCTACAAGGCCAACAACACTTCGATCTACTGTTGGGTTTACCGCTGGCCTTCCAAAAGTTACGCGAGAGCCGCTGTCATTTGCTCAGAGGTCATGGAGGAGGCATGTTGCTCGAGCTGCAAGTTCTCTTGACCGACCGGAGTAGTATTTTTCTTACCCGTCTTCGGTGGTATGTTGATCAGTCAAGGAATTTGTTGGTGAAAAACTTATCGTTTCCCACAGATAGCGCAAAACTGATGATGCCAAAAATTGGTAAGAGAAATTTAGAGAGAGAGAGATACGGGGAACACAAAAGTTTGTACGTGGTTCGGTCCCATTAAGGAGGTGACCTACATCCACTGGTATGTCAGTGTGCTTTACTAGTAGATCACCGGTGGGCCTGGTGAGCCTACAGTTGGGCGGCACTACCAGTAAAATCGATCGGGTTTATGCGTATCAGTGAGAACAATATGCTATTCCTCTTTTACAGAATGCCACCCCGTAAAGAGGGTAGGTGGGCTCTTTTATAGATGCAAGAATCCTCCTATACATGGTAAGTAATCAGATTAGGAAGCCTAATCTGATTGCAATTGATTTACATAAATTTAGGGGAGTTTCCTAAGTGGTTTAGGAAACTGCTCATTCTTCCCAACAATCTTCTGGTCGGATTAGGAAACCGTGGAGTAGCTTGGTTGCCAAGCTACACCTCGTGGAGAGTAGCAGCGTAGTACACCCGAGCTATTGGAACGCCCCGAACGATCATAGTCGATGACCTCGGGATTGATGGGCCACAAGTGCCTATTGTGGAAATTTCGGGCTCTTGAATGCCAATGTGGTGGTCTGTCTTTGACTGAATATTTCTGGACATATCAAGTATGAAATCAAAATTGAAAATCAAGGTGAAAATCAATCTCTAATCATGAATATTCAACAAAATCAGAAGAGATTTGGATCTAGCCATGTGAGTGTGTGAGAAACAAGGAAGGAAGAAGATGAGTATTCTAACAAATAAAATAAAACTAAGCTAGATCCAAATCTTATATATCTATAGATACAAAAATAGGAATTAGAGATGAATATTGATGTCTACCTCTTGGAGGATTCTCAATTATGCAATCAAAGTTGATTTGAAGATCTTCGTCTTCAAGTGTTCTTTAACCTCTTTAAGCATTCACCTATGGAAGTTAATGGAGGCAATTGATGACTAATTCTTCTAATCTAATTATCTTGAGATTAGTTTTGTAAAACTTTCATTCATAATTCACTTCCTATCTCTAGAAATCTCTTTAAAATTCTAAGCATATTCCCCTCTCTCTTCTAAGTATGTTCAATTGTGTACTTAAAGCTTCTTCAAGATATTCCAAGATCACTCAAGATGATCTCATATGAGATGAATGAGAACTATATATAGAGTTTTGAAAACTTAACTCTTAAGTTTCAGGGTTAAAATAGGGATTTTAGAGAGCAGAAAATAGCTAAAATGGCCATTTCGGTGCCTAAACATAGTTTTTAGGCAATTTTCTCACAGTTGGAGGCTTCTAGAAGGGTCTAGAATTCAAAAAGCTCGATGGAGGAGGCATATGTTGGGTGCCGGCTTAGGTGGGACCCGCCATCTATTTTTTGTGATCCCTTGGTTGCCCTTAAGCTCTGTTTAAAATATTACGTTCACTGCTTTTCCAATTTTTTGTAAAAATGCTTTTTGTGTCTGAAATTGTCCGTTTATGTACCATTGGAAAGCTACCAAGTTGAATTTCAATATAAAAATATTCCCGAAGGTTTTGAAATGAAAATTAAAGTCTGATTGAAGTCCGGAAGTCCTTCGAAACTTTCGTCATCTTTTTTAAATCAAATGACGTCTTTACCAAAATTGCTTTCAAATGTGCATCGATTTCAAACTTTTCTTCAAAATTGAATCTCTGGATACCTAGAATACTGCGTTTAGAATACTTCATGTTCATATAACCCTGAGTGAATATGAATTCTGAGAGATGATTTTGACAAAATCGGGATTTTATTCATGGAAAATGGCTTTTCTGAGCTTGAAGTCACTTTCCGAAGTTCGATCTTTTGATTGTGTGGAATCCAGTACCTTCCATGGGGTACTTTTCATCATTGAATACTCCAAGATGTTGTCCACCCTAAATCCTATCAGTGTGGTCAAAATTGGGTGTCTATAGTTTGCCCCTCTTTGGCAGAGCTTATTGTTAATAACGTGAACTGCAAGTGAGTGCCAAAGCCAGAAGGCACCCAATAACCATACTGAGAGGTTTTAGGAAAAACAAAAATCTGCAAAAATCAAGAAATTCAAAAATTAGGGAAAATCAAGAAATCACGAATGCTGGAGCTACCTACGAATCCTTTCCAGGAATCAGAGCAGGGCGTAGTTCAAGCGCGCAAGGTGATACAGAAAATAACACATAACAACAATACAGATGAAATGCTCCTATCCTAGGATGCTGATGTAGTACGCAAATGTGAATATGTAAGTGCTGGAGGAATCATCCTTATAGGTTCTAGATGCAGAATCTAATGCAAGGGATGCAACGTATCACTCTTACAGTCGAATATGAGAAGTATGCTATCTGTATGATGATTCTCGGAGTCTTGTCAGGGTCTTTCTTCTAATCTTAAGGCTTATAGGTGTCATCTATATCTCGGATGACTACTGAAGTAGCGGGGTATCTTGGATGAATTCTGAAAACAACTTAACGAAAGCTGAAAATAATGTCTCCTTAAACCCGGATGACTGGTGAGGAGTCCTTCTACTGGGGACAACTTGCTAATGAAGAGTCCTAACCCCTGGACAATCTCTAAAATAATGCCTCCTTAAACCTAGATGACCGATGTAGAGTCCTAATCCCTGGACAATTGCTGATGTAGAGTCCTTCTGCTGGGGATGATTGCTGATGTAGAGTCCTTCTGCTGGGGACAATTTGCTGATGTAGAGTCCTTCTGCTGGGGACAATTTGCTGATGTAGAGTCCTTCTGCTGGGGACGATTACTGATGTAGAGTCCTTGAAACAAGTCCTCTAAGACAGGTCTATCGGCCAAAGACCAATCTTTTGTTTTTTTAAAATAGGTCCTTCTTCAAGACAAATCTTTTGTTTTTCTAAAACAGGTCCTTCTTCTAGACAAACCTTATGTTCTGATGCACGAATTCTGAAAGATACAAAGATTCCAAGACATGCCCTACTTCTGGAGGCAACCCCAATGCATGATTCTGAGATGTACATGGTTTTGAGAGATACCCTATATCTGAAGGCGATTATGATACACAATGCTAAGACAAACCATTTATCTTAAGGTAACCCCGATACATGATTCATGAATTTTTGATAGATACCCTTTATTTGGAAGCAATACTGATGCTGAGAGAAACCCTAATTCTGGAGGCAACCCACGGATACAAATTCTGAGAGATACCCTTCATCTGGAGGGAACCCACAAATACAAATTCTGAAATACACACAGTTCTGAGAGAAACCCTATATTTGGAGGCAACCCACGGATACAAATTCTGAGAGATACCCTTCATCTGGAGGCAACACATGGATACAAATTCTGAAATACACACAGTTTTGAGAGAAACCCTATATCTGGAGGCAACCCATAGATACAAATTCTGAGAGAAACCCTTCATCTGGAGGCAAGCCACGGATACAAATTCTAAAATATCCACGATTTTGAGAAAAACCCTATATTTGGAGGTACTTTTGATGCATGATTCTAAGATACACTATTTTGATGGATACCCTATATCTGGAGGCAACACAATGCTGAGAAAAACCCTATATCTGGAGGCAATTCTGATGCATAATTCAAAGATACACGATTCTGATGGATACCCTATATCTGAAGGCGACACGATGCTGAGATATACCCTGCTTCTTGAGGTAATTTTGATACACGATTCATGCATTCTGAGAAATGCATGATTCTAAGAGAAACCCTATATTTAGAGGCAACCCATGGTTACGCGATGCTAAAAGATAACCTGCTTCTGGAGGTAATCCAAATTTTGAAAGTTCTCTGCTGGGGAAAAAGTTTTCATTAATTTGCTGAAGTATACCTTATCTCTGGAGGTAATCCTGATGATGTTTGAAAACTCTCTGCTTGGGAAAACATCTAAGGTAGAAGGCTCGTATTCTGGAGGCCCAGCAAATCCAATCTGAGACTCATACCGGTGCTTCGACCAGCTCAAATACGTAAAGCTCATTCTGACCCTTCCTTAGATATCTTATTCAAGGTTTGAAGATCCCATATTCTGATCCATCTTCTGCTAATCTATTCTGGATGTAATCCTCGAGCTACGGTAGACCCAAATGTCCATTTTCTGAGACAATACACAATTAATCCCAAAACAACAGCAGTTTGCTATAAATCGTTAATTCTTAGCTATTTTCAAGTTGTGATGCCTTCGATTCTTTATGTCTGGGGTCTTTTCTTCAATTCTGAATGGATTTCAACCAAAATTTAAATTCCCACAGGTCTTTCAGACCAATTCTAACAAGTTCCAAGCATTTTTCAAGGCTTGCCTATCAAGATCGGACCAATCCGGGGTCAAGACAAGAGTTCTGGGGGTCAAAACGCGAATATGGAGCAAAATGGGGAAATGACAGGGGATGAATAGTGAATGGTTGCTCTCCACACCATCCTGGGAGCCGCCAGCCACAACTATGGGGTTTTAAACCCATTTTTCATCTTGTTCTTCATTTGTTTCATCTTCAATGTATCATCTCTTTTTTCTAAGGTGCTCAGATCTTGTAATTTCTTGATGTTTTGAGTGATTTCATGCATCAAAACCTCCAAAAACCTTGTTCATCTAATCAACTCCTCTCTATTCTAGGACAAGTGCCAAGGATTTCACTATTCATCATCTTCAACCTCTTATCTTCAAGCTTCAAGCATTAACAACCATGAGTTCCCATGGACAAGGTGAGAGTTCTAGAACACGTAGAAGCCAATTTCAAGCTAGTTGAGCTTCATCAACTCAAACCATGGAGTATCCAACTATAAAGATGCCACAAAATCATATTTCTAAGAGGGCCTTTCATCAAGAGGTAACCCATTTTCAATTTTGCACTATTCCTTTGCTTCATGCATGTGTGCTTACCAAAATTCTTGCAAATACTTAGAATCATCCTTCAATTTTCTTCTAGAATATGCTCGGGCACCCCAAAGGTCATGGTAGCCACGGAAAATATCTTGAATTGTCAGAATCATGTTCCCAAGTAGTAGCCAACATAAAACAAGCGGGCTTTGGGCCTTTCGTAACTTTGTTGGAAAGAACGGCCAATGACTTGGCTATGATTCAAGCTCTTGCTGAAAGGTGGTGGGATTCCACAAACACTTTTCATATGCCTTTTGGGGAGATAACCATGACCCTACTTGATTTTGCAATGATAACTAGTATCTTATTTGGTGGGCATTATCTCGCCTTTATAAAGAATATACATAACATCCTGCTATTATTGAGCGACTTCTGGGCATTATTCCAACCCAGAGAGATCTTCATGGATTGAGTGTGGGCATCATATGGTTTATCAACAACTTCCAGCCTTCTAAAAAAGCAGCTTAATTTACTGGCATGCAACTTACCCGTGCTTTCATCTTGTATTTGCTTGGTTGCTTTCATCTCTCTACTCGATATGAGTAGATTACACTGAATATACTTGATAGCCTTCAAAATCTTGAGGAGATCATAGATTTTGACTAGGGCTCTGCTGGTTTAGCCATTCTTTTCAGTCACATGGGGAAGCATTCACGAGGCAAATCCCCCAAATTTGGTGGCTTCTAGAGAGCTTGGGAGGTTCTAAAATATTTCCATTTCAAGCTTTATCTTTGGGTATTCTGTATTTTGACCTCTGCTATATATTCTCTTACAGGTGTGGGCTTTTGAGTACTTTTCTATGACAGCTCCATCATTCCGAGAACAAGAGACTCATATTCTTCCATGGGCTTTACAGTGGCGTCGCCAAGTTGTAGGTGTCAAGATTGATGCTCATAACGTTATTTCTTGTTGGGATTTTCTGACCCGCCTCAGTTTTGATGAAGTGAACTGCATCCTTGGGCAATAAATGGCGATGTGACTGAGATCAGTTTAGCCAGGCAGATGACAGGAGAGAGGATTCTTCTGAGGGTCCTTCTGATCTTGAGTGGTATCTTAGAGAGAGAGTAGCTCCCCAGACCGATTTGGAGGATCGCGTCTTAGTGCCACAGGATCCTCCTTCTTGTATGAGGTCGGCGCGAGATCTAGAAGATGAAGATCTTATTGATGCTCTGAAAGGAATTCCTTCTGCCTCATTCACTCTATTTGAGGAGAACTATGATGTTTTCAAGGCTACTTATCTGATGCTCAATTTACCGCTCTCGGATGACCCGTAGGTATTTTCACAGCTTCTTCATTTTTTATTAAATGGTTTCTTTCTCTTACTTCTTATTTTTGTTTGCAGGGGAGCTCTTTCGTGGATGGCCCTAGCCGACCTTTACCTCCCATTCCTCCTTGTGATTGGCGGGCCTCGACTATGCTGCGTAGAGTCATATCTTCAGTGGAGATTCCCCGTGATCTTGTGGAGCCTCAGTTAGTTTCAGAGCAATATGAGTTGGTTCCTTGAGCTATTTTCAACAAAGAGCGAGCTTATGCACAAAATCTGAGGGCTTGGAGCCTTGCCCTTGAGGGACATGTGAGCGCTTCTAAACTCATTACTTCTGCTTTCCCTGATCTTTCGGATCTTGTCTTTCTCCTTTCACAGTGGGATGGCATGTGCCAGACTTACATAGATCGACATACGGCTCTAGTAAATTTCTTGACTTCTAGCGATGGTAGTTCTATTTCAACAGGGAGTACTCCTTCCATTCCATAAGCCAAGGAATAAGGAGTAGCTCTTGTAGATGTCCTGATAGATGTTCTGTATCCCCACAATGCATATGGTAGTTTCTCATGCCAATCTCAGTATGTATCATTCATCTTTCTTAGAATCGTTTTCAAATTCTTATTGGCTGCTTCAACTGCCCCATTTTTCTGTGGCCTATACGGTGCCAACATGTGATTCATGATCTTGTATTCTTCTAGTAAATCCAAAACTTCTTTTTTGAAGTGACTGCCATGATCGGATTTTAACTCATGAGGGACCCCATATCGATAGATTATATTCCTTCTAATAAATCTGGCCACATCCTTAGCCTTCAATGTCACATAGGATTTTGCTTCTACCCATTTTGTGAAATAATCAATTGCTACTAGGATGTATTGATGCCCATTAGATGCCTTCGGGGTTACTTCTCTAATAACATCTATTCCCCAAACTGAGAATGGCCAAGGGGTAGTCACGTTGTCTAACAATGATGGCGGCACATACTTCATATTGGTATGGATTTGAAACGTGTGGCATTTTCTGACATATTCGTAGCAGTCTTTGTCTATAGTAGTCCAATAATACCCCTGTCAGATGATCTTCTTGGCTAACATATGTCCGCTTATGTGAGGACCACACACTCCTTCATGAATTTGCTCCATCATTTTCTTCATACTATTCCTATACAAACATGTCAAGTTGAACCCATTGAGCTGAGAATCTTCTTATGGCTCACTTGTCTTTTTCAAACGCACCTTCTGGATATTCCCCATTTTCAATGAAGTTACACACGTCTGTGTACCACAGAATTTCTTCGACTTCTTCTATTTCCCCGATCATCTCATAAGATGGCTTTTCCCTCTATTCAATCATCAATAGAGTTAATTTTATCCCCACAGGAATCTCAATCATCGAGGCTAAACTAGCCAAAGAGTCTGCTAGCTGATTTTCTTCTCAAGGTAGGTAGAAGAACATGATATGCAAGAAACGAGTTCGTAGAGAATCGAGGTATTAATGATAAGGTTTCAACTTTTCTTCTTTGACTTTCCAATCTCCTCGAACATGGGATATGATCAAATTGGAATTCCCGTATACATCAAGTTTCCATACTTACAACGTTAATGCAGCTTCTAGCCCAAGATACAAGCTTCATACCCAGCAGTGTTATTGGTGGAGCTATACTTCAGCTTAATAGCGAATGGAGTATGTGTTCCTTCAGGGGATACAAGGATGATCCATACTCCATATCCTTTCTAGTTTATGACTCCGTCAATGTACATTTTCCATACATCTTCTCTCAATTCCATTAATCCTTTGTCAGGGAACATGAATTCATCGGTTCCAGATTTATTGGATGTTCAGCTAAATGCTCTGCGATAGCTCTTCCTTTAACAGATTTGCTCGTAGCATACGTTAAGTCAAACTCAGATAGCATCAAGGTCCATCAGGAAATTCTGCTTGGTAATGCTGGTTTTTCAAAGAGGTACTTCAAAGGGTCCATTCAGGAGATCAAAACTACAGGGAAGGCCAAAATATAATGCCTTAGACGACGAGTGGCCCAAACCAAAGCCCAACACATTTTCTCTAACGGAGAATACTTCAGCTCGTACCCATTCATTCTTTTGCTCAAGTAGTAAATGGCTTTCTCTGCTTGCCCTTTATCTCCTTCTTGGGCTAACATGCATCCCATAGCATTCTCTGACACGGATAAGTACAATAGTAAAGGCTTCCCTATCTTCAGGGGTGAAAGAACCGGTGGGTTCACTAGATAAGTCTTTGATCTTGTTAAAAGCCTCTTGGCACTGAGCATCCCATTCGAATTTCTTCCCTTTTCTCAATAAGCTGAAAAGTGGATCACAAGTTACAGTGAGCTTAGATATGAAGCGACTGATGAATTGGATTCGTCCCAGAAATCCCCTTACTTCTTTTTCATTCGTCGGAGGAGGCATATCCATAATAGCTTTGATCTTTATGGGTCAACCTCAATTTCTCGCTGTGTAATGAGAAATCCTAGTAGCTTCCCAGTGGTCACTCCAAAAGTACACTTTTGTGGGTTCAATCTTATCCTGTACCTTCTCAATCTTTTGAAGAACTTGGCGAGGGCTGCTAGATGCCCACTTCTTTCTTTAGATTTGACGATCATATCATCCACATAGACTTCTACCTCTTTATAAATCATGACATGTAACAAAGTAGTAGCTGCTCTCTGATAGGTTGCTCCAGCATTCTTTTATCCAAACAGCATCACTCGATAGTAGTACGTCCCCTAGTGAGTTCTGAATGCAGTCTTTCCTATATCTTCAGGTGCCATAAAATTTGATTGTACCCTGAGAAACCATCCATGAATGATAACAGCTCATCAACTGCTGTGTTATCTACCAAGACATCTATGTGTGGAAGCGAAAAATCATCTTTAGGACTGGCTTTGTTCAAATCCTTAAAGTCAACACATACTCAGATCCTTCCGTCCTTCTTTGGCACATGAACTATGTTGGCTATCCATTCCGGGAATTGGGTTACCATCAGGAATTCAGCTTTCAACTATTTCTCAACTTCTTCCTTAATTTTAAAAGTCCATTTAGGTCTCATGCGTCTCAATTTCTGCTTAATAGGTTTTGAATTAGGAAAGAAAGGGATATGGTGTTGGACAATCTCTGGATCAATGCCTGGCATATCTTCGTAAGACCAAGTGAAAACATCTTTCAATTCTTTTAATAAATTGATTAGTTTATTGCTTTCTTGCGAAGTAGCTGTGGTGCCAATATGAACATTTTGTGGATTATCTTCATTACCCAAGTTTATTAGCAAAGTTTCTTCAATAATCTTGCATGCAGTTTCATTTTCATTTTCAATTAATTTTTGCAAATCCTTAAAAATTTCAAAATCAAGATCATTAGACACAGAAGTGTAAGCAAAATTGTCGTTCACTTCATTAACATTTTTGGGTACATCAAAAGAAAAAGCAGACTCAACACCATGGCTCATATTGGCCTTTACAGATTTCTGGGGGAGTGGGGGAAGGGATTTGTTGACTCTTGATTCTATCATCGAATTATTCAGAGCTCCCTCTATTGGCTTAATTTCTTTCATAGTTCCCGGTGCTTCTTCGGCATTCATCAGTATGTTCAGGTCATCATTCACTAGTATGTTAAGATCATCATTTGTCATCAGATCAGCCCAATCTTTCCCTTCTTTCTTAAATGGTGGAGCACATACGAACGGATCCTCATAGTCGGAGAACTCATGTTTAAAGAAAATCTCAAATCCAGGCTTGATGCTTTTGCTATCTGGATCATACCACGGTTCAGGAAAAGCACAGAAGGGAAGGTCATCACCTTCTCTCATGAAGTATCAATTCAGGATTCTTGGCCAAGAAACAACCATTGGCTCTTTTCCTTTAATCATCTGCTTCTTATCTTCTTTAGTCAATCGATACCTGAGCCCAGATTTATCTTTCTACTCATAGAAATCAGGCAGTTTAGTTATTCCTTGTTGGCGATGACCCAGTCCTATTCCAGGGAAGTAATTCACCTTTCGCACCATGTGAGCCACTTTAGGATTAACATACTGGTCAAAATACAATGGCATTACTTCAAGGATCCAATTATGTCCCACCTCTTCTTATAGATCTTCAACAATTGGATTTTTTTTCTCAAACATTTTTCTATACTCGCGTCCGGTGATAAACGGCTTCTTTTCTTGAACATAGTGATTCCTTCACCCCAGAGAGATCTATCAGGAATTCTCTTCTCTTTGTCATGGCTAAGTCGATCCCAAACGGATTTCTTATACGGCTTCTTTTCTAGCATTCCCACAAAGTCGAATCCTCCCAGCTCATTTTCTTCTTCCGGTGTTTGGACTTTTAGTACAGGACTATGGCTTGTCCCTTCTTTCTTGATCTAGCTATCCCCAAAGATTGTCACCACCTCCTATTTCTAAATGAATTTGACTTTCTGGTGGACATGGAGTCGACTGCGTCATTTACATGTAACCATGGACGTCCCAATAGCAGATTGAAGCTGGCCAGAATATCAATCACTTGGAATTCAGCATCTTTGTTCAATGGTCCGACTTTAATTTTTAGCTTAATCATTCCCACAATAGCCCTTTAAGTATTAGGCCCTCACAGTCTGTGTTGATGGCAAGAGTTCTGAAACAGATAGTCCCATTCTCAGAGCTGTTTGGAGAGGACATACATTCAAAGACGATCCATTATCTGCCAAGCAAACTAGTACTCTATTTCCCAAGTAGTGTAAAGTGATGTAGAGAGCCCTGTTGTGGTGTGCCCCTTCCGACGGTAAATCTTTGTTTGTGAATGTGATTACAAGCTTGTGAGGTTTTGCAGAGATCATGTTCACCAAATCTTCGGGAGTAGTGTTGGCAGAAACATCCAATCGATTGAGAGTATCAAGCATAGCCTGCCTGTGTTTGTAAGAGGTCATAAGCAATCCCCATACCGAGATCCAGGCTTGTGTTTTCTTCAGCTGCTTTAGGATTTCATCTTCTTCTTCACTCACGATTCCTTTATCAGCTTCTTTTGGTTTGATGACTTATTTCTCTTTCCAAGTTTCCTGCTATGATTTTTTACTCATAAGGTTTGAAATGACATCCAGAATGTGTCAAGTGGTTGGCTTCATTAGTAATCCAAATAGACTCAAGTTCCTTGGCAAACTTTTCAGTGCCAAGAATGACTTTTGACACAGAATCATCAGGGATTATGGTGTTATTAATGAAATCATCCTCATCATCGTACCACCAATCTTCTTCTTCTCACATCATTGCAACGAGATCATCATCCTTGAATTCAAGGCTTTTGACAGAATCCGCTAATTCTTATATCGGCTTTTCTATGGGCGTTTCTTCTTTATACCAGATTGAATCATCAGTGATGGTATTAGAATCCCACCATTCGATGGTGAATTTTTTGCTGGTTATCTCTTCTTCAAAGGACAGTGCTTCTTCGACCCACTCTTTTTCTTCCACATTTCTCAAGATATAGATCGCGGCATTCTCTATGAGCTAAATATCCGAGGCTGGCTGGTCTAAGGATGTGATGTAGACCATCGAGTTATAAATCTGAGACCTTTCTTCCAAAAAGTTGACATTTGGCGTGTTCCCTTTACGATTGGGGAAAGGTTTCTTTTAAACATTTGGCTGACGGGAGGAGGGGAGATGATCCCTTTTTCAATCAAATCTTCAATCTCATGGCGAAGTCTCCAGCATATGTCTGTGCTATGTCCACGGCCTTGATGAAAGTCGCAATAGAATTCAATTTTAAAGCCTAGCAGAAGTGGATTAGGCTCTGGTTTGTGTTCCAACTTTTGTAAGTACCCTTTTTCTATCATTCTCTCAAGGGCAATGCTTAGTGACATTCCCAAATTGAAAAATTCTATTTTCTCTTTTGACTGCTTCTAGTGTTGATTTCCTCTTGCATTAGTCATGCCTCGACATTCTTTCTGAAAAGGCTGAGGAGAGAACATGTTCATGTCAGCAGATTTACGATAGATTGGCCTTTCTATCTTTCCATACCGGTTGGTCGAGCTCTCTTTCTTGATCTTCCCATCCCTGATGGCATCTTCTATTAAAGTCCCCACATTAAATAGCTGTTTAAAGCTTACAATAGACTGAAACTCTTGACTCTCCAAGTATTCGAGCTGTAGATTTTTGATGATCATTCAAACTTCATCCTTTCCTGTCAGCCTGCTAGTCATCTGAGCAGCTTTTTCCCTCCAACGAGTAAGGAAACCTACGAAGGATTCTCTATACTCCTGCCGGGTATTCTCTAGATCTCTTGCGGTCACATCAAACGACTGGTTGTAGGAATACTGAGCCATGAAAGCTTTGGCCAATGCCTCCCAATCTCTGGTTATGGTTGGTTCTAGTGTCAAGTACCATGAACTCTTGGAAACAATAGAGAAAAGAAGTCAGACCCAATGCCCATAGGTTGCAAAATTTCCCTCAGATGGCTCTTCAGATTTCCGGTCCCATTGAAGAATTTAATATACGGCATCTTAAACTTTTTTGGGAGTTTGGATTTCGGAGCGTCACACAATCCTTCGACGTCGAACAAATACTCATCCACCCCTTTGCTTTTTCTGATCATACTCTCTAGGTTGTCGATCTTGGCCAACTTGTCTTGAGTTTCCTGATCTAGTTGAACCTTTGGTTGAACTGTCTCCCCAGAGTCCTCTTCTTCATAATGCACTGGAGGCGGTGGTGGCAGTAGATTGGTCAACTGCTCAATCATTCTCAGCATAGTAGTAAGTTGTTCCTGATTCTGTTCTCTACTCTGATCCAACGCAGCCTGCATTGCGGCCAATCTGGCTTCCATATCATCTTTGTATATCATATTATCAACCCTAGTGGACATAGTTGTTACTTCTTCAAATCCTGATCTAATCAAGTGACTGTTCGGAGCTCTGACCCAGGAGGGAGTACAACTTTTTGGTCATATCTTCTCTTTTCTGGTTTATTGGGGATTTTCAAATAATCAGGTATCTTTATTTTACAAGATTTTTCAAAGAATGATATTTTACAAAAAGTGGATTGAAAATCATTTCCTTTTTCAAAAACATTTTTCAAAATTGAAGAAATCGAGTTCCAAAATTCTGAGGAAAACAATGTTTCTTATTTTTAAAAGTATATTAGAGGCATAGCACTCGTGAGTCGTATATGCAATGCTCGTGTAGTGTATGCAATGCAAATGAAATGCACTCTAATCTAAATGAAATGCACCTTAATCTAGCATAGACCTAGCATATCATCATATAAACACATAAGATCCTTGAGTATGCTAATTACCTTACTAATCCAATCACTATCTAAGGATTTTTAGCTTTGAAATTCTTGATGGCTCAGGTTTACAAATTGAATTTTTCATGAAAATCTTGAAAGAGAGGGGGAGATCTGTAAATTTCAAAAAAAATTTTGAGCCATCAATGCTTGTTGTTTGAAATCATGATTCTTGAAAATCGAGTTATGAAATTTAAAATTCTAAAATCTGGGAGAAGAATTTGAAATTGAATCATCAAAGTGCGGAATCATGATTTCTTTGGAATTTGAAAATCAAAGTAAAAATTTTAAATCCTCTAAAATCTAATAAGAGGTTTTAAAATTGAATCATCAAAGTAGCAATTTTGAAATTCTCTAAAATCTAGGGAGAATTTTTGGAGGATTTTGTGAAAATGAATTTCAAAGCAAATTTTCAAAAGGCTCGGGTTTGTCGAAGAAATGCTTGTATTTTCAAAATTTTCAAAAATTATCCTTGAATAATGATTGGATGTTTGATAAAGACCATACTACTCTAGAGGAATCTATCATACAAAGTTTGATGATGTCTTCGCATACACGTCCCCATCATCCACATAATCCCATATGGGCAAACACAAGTAATTCATCACATTGTCCTAATCAGAAGATGAAAATCAAGATCCTAATTGAAGGATTCTATAGAAACTATATGCAAAGGCCGGGTTTTAGTCTCATAAAGGGTCCATTAGCAAGCTCAATGGTGTGGATGACCGCCTCCCCGAGGGCGTGTCGTTCACACATGGGCTCTATATACTGTACGCGGTATAAGGTTAACAGTGACCATATGCTACCAAAACTCTTGACAAATGGAGGAGAGAGGGCCCTCCACCCACAAGCCAATGGTCTCAAGCAGTCGTGGTAAAAGAACAATGCAAGTGCAAATGCAGGCAGAAATAACACGACTATCGAATTAATAACAAGGATTCATTGGTCCAAGTCAAACCCTCGAAGAACAAGAAACTATCAGTTTTATGCTCATGTCCCTAGTAGAATCACCAGATTGTGGACATGCAAAAAAGAGGGGTAATACTGGCATCTTCCCTCGATAAAGTCCCAGGACGGATCCCAAGGAGCACACTTCAGGGAAAACTAGAACTTCATCACGCAGTCCTTGAGATAAAGAGTCGCCACCTAATTTTTATCGTGAAGAAGGAAACCCAAATTCAACTCACCCAAAATTGAATAAGGTTACTCGCCCTTCATTACCAAAAACTAGGTTCGGGGATCTTGGTACAAGAGAGGAAGAAGCCCAAGCAAGACTAAAGCACCCCCTCCTCGCCCTACCGAATGGTAGGCCTTGATTCAAATATCCTTGTTCTTAATTCATAATTGGTGTTGTTTTCTCAAACATACTAGATAATATATATACATGTCAAAAGGGAACATCGAATGAAAATCATGTCAAGAGATTAAATCAAGTCGAAGACGGATGCACATGCAGTACAAGAGAGAGGTATACTTACAGTGGTTAGTCCCGCCCGGGACCGATGCAAGTAAAAGAAACATATCATGATATGCAAAAGGGAACGAGAAGACTTACATTGGGTTGACTCAAGCGGAGTCGCAAAAAGCAAAAAGGAAGGAAACATGTAATGTAATCATGCAACAATCCGAGGTAAGATGTCTCTAACATATAAGCATATAAACGAGGACTATCCTAAAGGAAATGTGTCGTTGAAAATAAAGTTGTAAACCTAGAAAAATTCTAAGAGAAATGATAAAAATAGTACATGATACATGGGCACTAAGGCACATGTAGACGAGGCAAGCCAATAAATTGAAATTTGGATTCACGACATTAAATTCTCTGCACTAAGATACCAAGGAATACCCAAGCATTGAAAAAACAGAAGCAAACAAATTATATGCATGAAAAACAAAGAAGACATGTCATCAATCAAATTTCAAGATTCAGCAACCTCTAATGAATCCTATCAAAAGTGGTCTTAAACATAAGTTGGGTTAAATCCTTTTTATAGAAAGTTAGATACATGTCTTAGGGAACTTCTCCAAAAAGTAGAACCTCTTTATCATTTTTGAAGCTTGAGAAATAAATGTTTTGGGAACAATGGATCAGGACTGTCCACTATTCTTGTAAAAATCATAATTTATTCTACAAAAATCAGGTGAAGTTCTTTTTGGTGTCAAAAGAAATTTATTTCATTGAAGTTTGTGACAAAAATAATCCCATGTACATGTCATCATCTTAAGGTTTTGAAAAGTTGTTTCAAACAGACTCTGTTATTCTGGAAATTTGGTATCATATGACAAAAGAATTCAAATCATAATAGAAATTCATAAATCATGCTAATCAAGTTAATCTAAGCTTTTGATCTCTCATCTAATTATCCTAGATGATTTATTAACCTAGTTTTATTCATCGATTCTTATTGAGTGATCAAGGTATGACTATTTTGTAAACATAATCATAATTGTACTTAAACTCATAAAATTCCAGAATAGTTGTATCAACTTCAAACGCTTAGAAAATGATCTTAACTCGATTGTATGCTCACGATTTTACATCGGCATGTAGATACATGAGTTAGGAATCATTCCCAAAAAGCAAAACATCGATAACTATTATAGATTTTGTGAAATTCAAGCACAAAGAGACTATGTTCAAATCTGTTAACCGATTTCTGAACAATTTCTAAAAATAGCATATGGATCCTAGGGTAATCAAAACGGATCAAATGATAGCTATGTCATCAAAGTTTACCCAGAAAATTTGAAATCCATCAAACTATGGGTTTTAATGGACCAAATCTTATGGATGAAACCAATCTGTTTTGCTGAATTTTATCAAGTTCATTTTAAAGTGTCATTTTAAAGTGTTAGAAAAAACATCTTAGGTGATGATTGAAGTTTATTAGAGAGATCAAACTCATAGATCAACTTAATTATCATGATTCCCAATCAATTTAGCCCTCAAGTTCTATGAAGAACTTTAGATCATAGATCAAAGGGACTTACAAATATCCTATTGGAGATGAAATTCAATAAGAATTCTAGGTAATAAGAATAATCAAGAGATAGGTATAAACATAGGAATCATCCTTCTCATAGATCATACTTCAAAAATATCATAGAATTCAAAATAGATACATATATATAGTCATGGATTTAAATTAAAACATAAGTATGAAATCAAAGTTGAAAATCAAGGTGAAAATCAATCTCTAATCACGAATATTCAACAAAATCAAAAGAGACTTGGATTTAGCCATGTGAGTGTGTGAAGAACAAGGAAGGAAGAAGATGAGTGCTCTAACAAATAAAGTAAAACTAAGCTAGATCCAAATCTTATAGATGTATACATACAAAAATAAGAATTAGAGATGAATATTGATGTCTACCTCTTAGAGGATTTTCAATTATCCAATCAAAGTTGATTTGAAGATCTTCTTTTTCAAGGGTTCTTCAAGCTCTTCAAGCATTCACCCATGGAAGTTAATGGAGGCAATTGATGTCTAATTCTTCTAATCTAATTATCTTGAGATTAGTTTTGTAAAACTTTCATTCATAATTCACTTCCTATCTCTAGAAATCTCTTTAAAATTCTAAGCATATTCCCCTCTCTTTTCTAAGTATATTCAATTGTGTACTTAAAGCTTCTTCAAGATATTCCAAGATCACTCAAGATGATCTCATATGAGATGAATGAGAACTATATATAGAGTTTTGAAAACATAACTCTTAAGTTTCAGGGTTAAAACAGGGATTTTAGAGAGCAGAAAAGAGCTAAAATGGCCATTTCGGTGGCTAAACGCAGTTTTCAGGCAATTTCCTCGTAATTGGAGGCTTCTAGAAGGGTTCAGAACTAAAAAAGCTTGATGGAGGGGGCACATGGTTGGTGGCAGCTTAGGTGGGATCCTCCGTCCCCTAAGTGGGACCCGCCACCTATTTTTTGTGATCCCCTGGTTGCCCTTAAGCTCTATTTAAAATATTACGTTCACTACTTTTCTCGATTTTCGTAAAAATGATTTTTGGTGTCCAAAATCGTCCATTTACGTACCGTTGGAAAGCTGTCAAGTTGAATTTTAGTATAATAATATTCCAGGAGGTTTTGAAATAAAAATTAAAGTCCAATTGAAGTCCGAAAGTCCTTCAGAACTTTCATCATCTTTTTGAAATCAAATGACGTCATTTCCACAATTGCTTTCAATTGTGCGTCGATTTTGAACTTTTCTTCAAAATTGAATCCCTGTGTGTTTAGAACACTTCATGTTCATATAACCCTAAGTGAATATGAATTCTGAGAGATGATTTTGACAAAATCGAGATTTTATTCATGGAAAAAGGCTTTTCTGAGCTTGAAGTCACTTTTCGAAGTTCGATCTTTCGATTGTGTGGAATCCAGTACCTTCCACAGGGTACTTTTTGTCATTGAATCATCCAAGATGTTGTCCACCCTAAATCATATCAGTGTGGTCGAAACTGGGTATCTACAGGTGTTAGGTCCCCCCTAAGCCGCCACCTATATGTTGCCCCCGCCATTGAGCTTTGTGAGTTCCAGACCCTTCTAGAAGCCTCCCATTGCAAAAAAATTGCCTGGAAACAGTATTTAGGCACCGAAATGGCCATTTTAACCCTTTTCTGACCTCTAATATCTCTGTTTTCACCTTCTAACTTAAGAGTTAAGTTTTCAAAACTCTATAAATAGATCCATATGAGATCATCTTTCACACACAAGTACATATAGAGGAGAGTATATAGAAAAGAGAAGTACATACAAGTGAATAGACTTGCAAAACACTTTCAATTTAAGAGAGATTTCTAGAGAGATGAAGTGAATTATGAATTAAAACTTTCTAAGCTAATCTCAAGTTAATTAGATTAGAGATTTTGACATCAAATTGCTTCCCTTAACTTCCATGGATGAGTGCATGAAGAACTTGAGGAACACTTGAAGAAGAAGACTCTTCAATTCAACTTTGGTTGCATAATTGAGAATCCTCCAAGAGGTAGACATCATAATTCATCTCTAATTCCTTCTTTTATATATAGATCTATAAGACTTGGATCTAGTTTAGTTTTATTTTGTTTGTTAGAACACTCATCTTCTTCCTCTCTTGTTCTTCACACACTCACATAGCTAGATCCAATCTTTTTTTTTATTTTATTGGTAATTCTTAAATAGAGATGATTTTCACTTTTGTTTCTCATCTTTGATTTCATTCTTCTATTTTAGTTTAGATCCATGCATACATGACTATATATATGTATCTACTTTGAATTCTATGATGGTTTAGAAGGATGATCTATGAGAAGGATGATTCCTATGTTCATTTTTTTCTCTTGATTATTCCTATAACCTAGAATTCCTATTGAATTTCATCTCCAATAGGATATTTGTAAGTCCCTTTGATCCATGATCTAAAGTTCAAAGAACTTGAGGGCTAAATTGATTGGGAATCATGATAATTAAGTTCATCTATGAGTTTGATCTCTCTAACAAGCTTCAACCATCACCTAAGATGTTTTTTTTTCTCATACTTTAAAATGAACTAGATAAAATTCAGCAAAATAGATTGGTTTTGTCCATAAGATTTGGTCCATCAAAACCCATAGTTTGAGGGATTTCAAATTTTTTGGGTAAACTTTGATGAATTAGCTTTCATTCGATCCGTTTTGAGAGTCATTAGGATCTATATGCTATTTTTAGAAATTGTTGAGAAATCGGTGGACATATTTGAACATAGTCTCTTTGTACTTGAATTTTAGATAATCTATAATAGTTATCGATATTCTGCTTTTCGGGGATGATTCCTAACTCATGTATCTATATGCCGATGTAAAATTGTGAGCATACGATCGAATAAAGATCATTTTCTAAGCATTTAAAGTTGATAAAACTATTCTGGCATTTTCTAGATTTAACTACAAAGATGATTATGTATACAAAATGGTCATATCTTGATCACTCAACAATAATTAATGAATAAAACTTAACTTAGGAGTCATCTAGGATAATTTGATGAAGATCAAAAGCTTAGATTAACTTGATTAACATGATTCATGAATTTCTATTATGTTTTGCATTCCTTTGTCAAATGATACCAAACTTCCAGAATAATAGAGTTTGTTTAAAACAACTTTTCAGAAATCTTAAGTTCATGACATGTCCATGAGATTATTTGTTTCCTAAACTACAATCAAATAGCTTTCTTTTGACACCAAATAGAGCTTCACATGATTTTTGTAGAATTAATTATGATTTTTACAAAAACAGTGGACAGTCCTAATCCACTGTTCCCAAAACTCTTATTTCTCAAACTTTAAAAATGGTAAAGAGGTTCTACTTTTTGGAGACGTTCCCTAAACATGTATCTAACTTTTCTGTAAAAGGGTTTTAACCCAGCTCATGTTTAAGAACACTTTTGATAGGAGTCATTAGAGGTTGTTGAATTTGGAAATTTGATTGATGACATATTTTCCTTGTTTTTTATGCATATCATTTGTTTTCTTGTATTTTTGCAATGCTTGGGTATTTCTTGGTGTCTTAGTGCAAAGAATTGAATGCCGTTGATCCGGACTTCGACTTGTGGATTTGCCTCGTCTACATGTGCCTTAGTGTCCATGTATCATGTATTATCTCTATCTTTTCTCTTAGAATTTTTTTAGGTTTACAACTTTGTTTTCAATGACACATTTTCTTTAGGTTAGTCTCCATTTATATGATTATGTGTTAGAGACATCTTATCTAGGATTGTTGCATGATTACATTGCACGTTTCCCTTCTTTTTGCTTTTTACGACTCCGCTTGAGTCAAACCAATGTAAGTCTTCTCATTCCCTTTTGCATATCTTAACATGTTTCCGTTACTTGCATTGGTCCCGTGTGGGACTAGCCACTGTGAGTATACCTCTCCGTTGTATTGCATATGTAAGTCTTCTCATTCCCTTTTGACATGTGTATATTTATCTAGTATGTTTGAGGAAACAACACCAATTATGAATTAAGAACAAGGATATTTGAATCAAGGCCTACCGTTCGGTAGGGTTTGGAGGGGAGGCTTTAGTCCTACTTGGGCTCCTTCCCCTCTCGTACCAAGACCCCCGAACCTAGTTTCTGTAATGAAGGGCAAGTAACCTTATTCAATTTTGGGCCAGTCAAACTTGGGTTTCCTAATTCCCGATAAAAATTAGGTGGCAATTCTTTATCTCTAGGATCGCATGAGGAAGTCATAGTTTCCCTGAAGTGTGCTCCTTGGGGTATGTCCCGAGACACTATCGAGGGATAACGCCAAGACCCACCCCTCATCCACGCATTTAATGGTCCACAATCTGGCAAATCTGCTGGGATTTGAACATGAAACCGATGGTTTCTTGTTCTTCGAGGGTTTGACTTGAGCCAAAGAATATCCTTGTGAATTCGATAATCATGTTGTTTCTACTTGCATTTGCACTTGCATTGTTCTTTCACCACAACTGCTTGAGACCATTGCCTTGTGGGTAGAGGGCCCCCTTTACTCTATTTGTCAAGAGACTTTGGTAGCTTGTAGTCACAATTAGCCTTGTACCGCGTGCGGTATATAGAGCTCATGTGTGAACGACACACCCTCGGGGAGGCAATCACCCACACCACTGAGCTTGATAATGGACCCTTTATGAGACTAAAACTCAGCCTTTGCATATAGTTTCTATAGAACTCTTCAATTAGCATTTTTATTCTCATCTTTGATTAAGACAATGTGATGAATTATTTGTGTTTGCCCATAAGGGATTATGTGGATGATGAGGATGTGTATGCGAAGGCATCATCAAACCTTGTATGGTGGATTCCTTTAGCATAGTATGGTCTTTATCCGAACATTCAGTCATTATTCAAGGACAATTTTTGAAAATTTTGAAAATACAAACACTTCTTTGAAAAACCCGAGTCTTTTGAAAATTTTGGGAATATCCTTTTTGAAAATTCGCTTTGAAATTCACTTTCGCAAAATCCTTTCAAAAATCTCCCCTTAGATTTTAGAGAATTTAAAAAATTCCTACTTTGATGATTCAATTTTAAAAGATCTCGAATTTCTACTTTGGTTTTCAAGAAAAAGCATGATTCCCACACCTTGATGATTCAATTTCGAATTTTTCCTCTCAGATTTTAGATATTCCAATTTCATACCTCGATTTTCAAGAATCATAATTTTACACCACAAGCATTGATGGTTCAAGAATGTTTTTGAAAAATTACAAATCTCTTTTTTAAGAGTTTCATGAAATATTCAATTTTGTAAACATGAGCCATCAAGAATTTCAAAGCTAAAAATCCTTGGATAATGATTGGATTAGTAAGGTAATTAGCATACTCAAGGAATCTTATGTACTTATGTGTTGATATGCTAGGTCTAAGCTAGATTAAGGTGAATTGCATTTAGATTAGATTGCATTTCATCTACATTGCATACACTACACGAACATTGCATATACGACTCACGAGTGCAATGCCTCTAATATACTTTTGGAAAGAAAAGAGTTGTTTTCCTCAGAATTTTTGAAAATGATATCTTCAATTTTAAGAAATTTTTTTTGAAATGGAAAAACTTTTCCATCTTTGATTTTCCATATTTGTAAATCCACTTTTGTAAATATCATTCTTTGAAAATTCTTTTGCAATAAAGATACCTGATTATTTTTAAAATCCCTAATAAAATCATAAAAGAAGATAGGACCAAAAAGTTGTACTCCTTCCTGGGTCAGAGCTTCAAACACTCGTTTGATTAGATCAGGGTTTGAAGAAGGAATCTCCAAGTAGACTAGAGTTGAGGGCATGACATACGAAGCTGATATGGAAGCCAGATTGGCCGCAATACAATCTACGTTGGATCAGAATAGAGAATTGAACCGGGAACAACTCACTACTATGATAAGAATGATTGAGCAACTGAAAAATATGCCACACAATTGCCTCTGGTGCATCATGAGGAAGAGGGCTTTCGGGAGACAATTCAACCAAGGTTCAACTAGATCAGGAAACTCAAAACAAGTTGGCTAAAATCAACGAGCTAGAAAGTGTGATTAGGAAAAGCAAAGGGGTGGATGAGTATTTGTTCGACGTTAAGGGGTTATGTGATGCTCTGAAAGCCAAGCTCCCAGAGAAGTTTAAGATGTCGCATATTGAATTCTTCAATGGAACCGGAAATCCAAAGAGCCATATGAGGCTTTATGTGGGAACTTTGCAACCTATGGGTATTGAGTCTGACATCTTTGCTCTACTATTTCTAAGAGTTTTGAGTGGGCAGCACTTTCATGGTACCTGACACTAGAACCAGCCATAACCAGAGATTAGGAGGCATTGCCCAAAGCTTTCATGGCTCAGTATTCGTACAACCAGTCATTTGTTTTAACTACAAGAGATCTAGAGACCACTAGACAGGAGTGTAGGAAATCCTTCGCAGGTTTCCTTACTCGATGGAGGGAAAAAGCTGCTCAGATGACTAGTAGGCCGACAGAAAAAGATCAAGTCCAAATGATCATCAAAAACCTACAACCCGAGCACTTGGAGAGGCTAGAATTCCAGTCCATTGTGAGCTTTGAATAGCTATTCGATGTGGGGACTTTAATAGAAGATGCCATCAGGGACGGAAAAATCAAGAAAGAAAGCACAAGCAATCGGTACGGGAATATAGAAAGGCCAGTCTATCATCAGCTTATTGACATCAACATGTTATCTCCTCAGCCTTTTCACAAAGAGCGTAGAAGCATGGCTAACGCAAGATGGATCAAAGTCAAAAGCAGTCGAAAGAGAAAAGAGAATTTTTCGATTTGGGAATGTCGCTAAGCACTACACTTGAGAGAATGCCAAAAAAGGGGTATTTGCAGAAATTGGAACCTAAACCAGAGCCAAATCCGCTTCCACCGGGTTTCAAAAATGATTTCTATTACGATTTTCATCAAAGTCGTGGACATAGCACAGATAGATGCCAGAGACTTCGTCATGAGATTGGGGACTTGATTGAAAAAGGGGTCATCTCCCCTCATCCCGCTCAACCAAATGTTCAGAAAAATCCTCTCCCTAATCATAAGGGGAACTTGCCAAATGTCAATTTTGTGGAAAAAGGGTCATAGATTTATAACCCTATGATCTACATCACATCCCTGGATCATCCAGCCGTAGATGTTCATCTCCCAGAAAATGCTACAATTGTATCTTGAGGAATGAGGAAGAAGAAGAGTGGCTTGAAGAAACACTAGCCTTTAAAGAAGCAATAGCCAACAGAAATCTCACAATTGAATGGTGGGATCCCAATACCATCACCGATGACTCGATCTGGCATAAAGAAGAAAAGCCATAGAAGTAATCATCGAGAAAGAAAGCACTGAGCCAATAGAAGAATTGGTGAAATCTGTCAAAAGCCTTGAATCCAAAGATAATGATCTCATTACAATGATGGAAGAAGAAGAAGAAGATTGGTGGTACGAAGATGATTCCGTTAATAACACCATAATCCCCGATGATTCTTTTTAGAAAATCACTACTGGCAGTGAAAAGTTAGCCAAAGAACTTGAGTCTATTTAGATTGCCAATGAAGCCAACCACTTGACCCACTTTGGACATCATTTTAAACCTCATGAGATGGAAAATTGTGGAAAAGAAGCATGGAATAAAAAAGGAGTTATCAAAGCAAAAGAGGCTGATAAGGGAACCATGAGCGAAGAAGAAAATGAAATCCTAACACAGTTGAAGAAAACACAAGCTTGGATCTTAGTATGGGGATTGCTTATGACCTCTCATAAACACAGGCAGGCTATGCTCGATACAATCAACCGATTGGATATTTCTGTCGATACTACTCCCGAAGATTTGGTGAACATGATCTCTACAAAACCTTGTAAGCCTGTAATCACATTCATAGATGAAGATTTACCGCCACAAGGGGCACACCACAATAGGGCTCTATACATCACTATACACTGCTTGGGGAATAGAGTACGAATTTGCTTAGTAGACAACGAATCAGCTTTGAATGTATGTCTTCTCCAAACAGCTCTCAGAATGGGACTATCTATTTCAGAACTTTTGCCATCAACACAGACTGCGAGGCTTATGATAATACTAAAAGGGCTATTGTGGGAATGATTAAGCTGAAAATTGAAGTTGGGCCATTGAAAAAAGAAGCTGAATTCCAAGTGATTCATATTCCAGCTAGCTTCAATCTGCTATTGGGACGCCCGCGGTTACATATAAATGATGCAGTCGCTTCCACTCTCCACCAAAAAGTCAAGTTTATACGGAAGAGGATGTCGTGACAATCTTCGGAGATAGTTGGATCAAGGAAGAAGGGACAAGCCATAGCCCTGTACTAGAAGTCCAAACACCGGAAGATGAAAATGAGCTAGGAGGATTCAACTTTATGGGAATGCTAGATGAAGAAAAGAAGCTATATGGAGTTCAACAAAAATTCGTTTGGGATCGACTCAGCTATGACAAAGAAAAGAGATTTCCTGATGCATCTGTCTGGGGCGAAGAAATCACTCCGTTCAAGAAGAAGAAGCCATTCATAACCGAACACGAGTATAGAAAGATGTTTGAGAGAGGAAACCCAGTTGCCGAAGATCTACAAGAAGAAGTGGGACAGAATTGGATCCCTGAAGTCATGCAATTGTACTTTGACCAGTATGAAAATCCTAAAGTGGCTCACATGGTGTGAAAGATGAATTATTTTCCTGGAATGGGACTGGGTCATCATCGACAAGGGATAACCGAACCACCTAACTTCCATGAGCAGAAAGATAAATCTGGGCTTGGGTACCAATTGACTGAAGAAGATAAGAAGCACATGATAAAAGGAAAAGAACCAATGGTTGTTTCTGGGTCAAGAATCCTGAATGGGTACTTCGTGAAGGAAGGTGATGACTTCCCCTTTTGCGGATTCCCTGAACCGTGGTATGATCTAGCTACCATGAGCATCAAGCCTAAGTTTGAGATTTTCTTCAAGCATGAATTCTCTGACTATGAGAATCCATTCCTGTATGCTCCACCTGCCAAGAAAGAAGGGAAGGATTGGGTTGATCTGATGACAAGTGATGATTTGAACATGCTAATGCGTGAAGAACTAAATATGCTGGTGAATGTCGAAGAAGCACTAGGAAATGTGAAAGAAATCAAGCCAATAGAGGGAGCTATGAACAATTGGATGATAGAAACAAGAGTCAACAAATCCCCTCCCCCATTCCCCTGGAAGTCTGTAAAGGCGAATATGAGCCATGATGTTGAGTTTGCTTTTATTTTTGATGTACCCAAAAATGTAAATGAAATGAACAAAGATTTGCTTACTCTTCTGCGTCTGACGATCTTGATTTTCAAATTTTTGAGGATTTGCAAAAAATTAATTGAAAATGAAAATGAATCTGCATGCAAGATTACTGAAGAGCCACTCCTTATTCCTTGGCTTACAGAATGGAAGCAATACTCCCAGTCGAACTAGAACTACCATCGCTTAGAATTGTGGCAGAATATGAGATTCTAAAATTTGATTGGCTAATAAGTAGATATCAAGAGCTAATGTTACTTGATGAAAAGAGGTTAGCTACAATCGATCATGTGCATGTGTATCAGAGAAGAATAGCTCGAGCATTCCATAAGAAGGTCTGTCCAAGAAAACATAAGGAAGGGGACCTTGTGATTAAAGAATTAAAATCACTAGTTTTTGACCCTAGAGGGAAACTCTAGCCAAATTGGGTTGGTTCGTACATCATCAAGAAACTTCTCTTTAGAGGAGCAGCATACCTGATGGATCTAGATGGAGTCGAATTCAATCAGCCAATTAACATTGACGTCTCAACAAATACTATGCTTAAAACCATTCTTTCAAACCTGTTCTTTCAAAACCTCCAGACTTCGAGGAGCTACGCTTGACCTGATTTCCACTTGGGGATACATAAGCAACCTACTCGGTTCGGTCACTGCTCTTCAAACACTCAACCACATCTCAAATACCTTCTTTCAAGACTTGGTCGAACTACTTTGGACCTGATTCCCACTTAGGGATTAGTAGGCGAGCTTCCCTGGCTCTCGATCCCTAAACCCTACAAAGTAAGGGCAAACTCTCAAGTTTGCCCAGAACCTCCAGATATCACTGCCAGTTTGCCAAAACTTCAATTTATTCCTATCAACTACGGGCAAACTATTGTTTACCCATACCTTGCTACTTTTCTCTGGATCACTTGGCTATCAAGATTAAACACCTAAATGAAAAGTCTGGTAATTCTTGATATTAAACTGAAAAGTTTTTAAGCAATCTAAAGATGAGAGTCTAATGTCAAGATTGAAACATTATGTGGAAATTTTCAAAGCTTCAAGATTATATGCAAAGCCAATTCAATATCCCGCTACAAGATAAAATTTTCATTTCAAACATGCAAATCCTCAGAAATTTAAGCATCAAAATCTAAAGACATTGTTGAGTAAAGGAATCGTAGGAAATTTCCTTTCCTTGTAACTGAGTCCTGTGCCAGTGTGCAAAGTGTCAAGCAAATCAACCTCAAGATAAGGAATGCAATAAAAAAGTAGAGGATAGCATAAAATAACATCAAGAAAAGTCAAAGGTACAGGCCCATCAAGTTTTAAACAGAATACATCAACTTCAATCCCAATGCAGAAAGCAAGAAAGATAGTCATGGATACATATGAAAGGGGGAAATCATCAGAATCAGCGACGACAAGTAGCCCGTGGGTATCGAGCTGGCATATCTAAGGCCGTAGAACTATCATCTGAAGGAAAAACAGGTTTAAGAATTATTTTCAAACGCGCAGCGGAATGGTTTAAGTTACAAAAACTTATTGGTATGCCCCAATCTACTACCCGTCAATTCTATAGATGCACACTAACAAGAGGGAGAAGAATTATACCTCAGGTCTTGAACGCAATTCTAATATTCTTCTTCCTTGATGATGCAGCAGCCTCCACTAGATGGTTATGACTCCTATGGATGTTCGCAGGAAGGACTAGGGTTGGTAGGAACCCTAATGGAGAGGATAGGGAAGGTTTTGGGAAACCTAAATAGTTTCTGCAGCTTCTACGCATAAAAATGATGATTAAAAAACATTCAATATGCAGTTGCCCTATTTATAGATTCCCATAACCGACCTAACCTTCGAGTGATCGAAGTACTTTTGATCGATCGAACAATCTTAGATCGATCGAACTCGTCCAGACTTCAATCGATCAAGACTCCTTCGATCGATCAAACCTGTCTTGACATCATCCTCATGTGCCTTTCCAAGCATCCTAGCGATGCTAGGAATGGGACTTTCTAGGCTCTTTATTGTTGGCTCAGATCAATTCGTTAATTCCCATGACCAAACTCTTTGATCAGCAAATTAACGGACTGATCAGTTAACGTTAACTCCACTATAAAACGATAACTGAACTCCAACGCAAAAGAACATATCCGAAGTGATAACTAGACTTGTATGGTGTACTAATGTCCCTCTACCATCAGCATTAGCAATCATATGTAGGTGGTCGGATAACTCTTACTGTCAACCTGAATCATGATTACTTCTTGTATTCCTTGAGTCCCATTCACCTATCATGATTACTAAACATGTTGATAACTACTTATCAACAATACTGTAGTTCTTAGTGATCTATTTGGTGACATTCTCAAGGGAATGCTTACTCTGAATCAGAGGGTAGATTCTATCTTGTCAATATATGTTCACAACCCCATGAACATAACATACCCAAGATACCCAGGTGTTGATCTTTTATAGAGCTCACTGATTGGTAAGTCAAAGCAGTCATATCCATAGTCTGTGTTCATAATCGTCTCAAGAATGAGAACTCGTACCTTGTACAAGTTATGAGTTCCTATCGACTGTTGATAGCCTTAAGCGTCAATAGGAAAGCTCAGGTCCGTCAATGCACTATAAGCACTAGCATATTAACTAAGAGTTACACTCTAGTGATTAAGATTAATCACACCATCCAATGGTAGTTAATTATGCTACAGTGTAGACCTGATAAGGTATCCAGTCTCATCATCCACTATGACAAGTTCTAAGTATCATAGAATAGTAATTAGTATCTCACTTGTATGTATCTCATACACACACGAATTACTTACCATGATACTTAAGGATAAACAATCATCTTATAAAAGAAACATACATGATAAAATGTAAAGTTAATATCCATATATTAAAATGCTAATGTCTTATACATAAAGTAATGGTTTGAGGGCACAAACCCAACATCATCATCATCAACTTGGTGTCTTTGCCTAGACACACCAGCCTTACCAGAAGGGCCTCCATTCATCCACTTCAGCTATGATTGAAGCTACCTGACTTGAGCCACCTGTCAGAAGAAAGAATTAGTACAGGATTAAAAATGTAATGAAAAGAAGGAGAGGTCAAGAAAATTACAAGAGTCGCATATCGATCTATACAAGTCTGGCACATGTTGTACCACTACAAAAGAAGAAAGATAAAATTAGAAAGATCAGAAGAATCAGAAATAATGAGTTCAGAAGTACTCACATGTGCCCCTCGGCCAAGGCTCCAAGCTCTCCGATTCTGTGCATAAGCCTGCTCTTTATTGAAAATAACTCAGGGAACCGACTCATATTGTTCTGAAACTAGCTGAGGCTTCACAAGATCATAGGGAATCTCCACTGAAGATATAACTCCACGCAACATAGTCGAGGCTCACCAGTCACAAGAAGGAAGGGGAGGTAAAGGTCGGCCAGGGCCATCCACGAAAGAGCTCCCCTACAAATGACAATGAGAAATGAGAAAACAAGCATTTAATCAAAGATGAAGAATCCATGAAATACCTGTAGGTCATCCAAAAGCGGGAAATTGGTCATCAGATGAGTAACCCTAAAGATGTTATAGTTCTCCTCAAAAAGAGTAAATGAGGTAGAAGGAATTCTGTTCAAAGCATTAACAAGATCTTCATCTTCCAAATTCTGCGCTGACCTCATGCAAGAAGGCGGATCCTATGGCACTAAGAGATGATCCTCCAAATCAGTCTGAGGAGCCACTCACTCTCCAAGATACCACTCAAGAACAGAGGAACCCTCAAGAAGAATCCTCTCTCCTGTCATTTGTCTGGCAAAACTAATCTCAGTCACATCACCATTTGTCGCCCAAGGATGCCAGTTAACTTGATTGAATCTGAGATAGGTCAAAAAATCCAGGCAAGAAATGACATTATGAGCATCATTCTTGACACCTACCGCTTAGCGACGCCACTTTAGAGCTTGTGGAAAAATATGCCTCTCTTTTTCCTAGAATGATGGAGTTGTCATGGAAAAATACTCAAAGGCCCACACTTGTAAGAGAATACATAGCAGTGGTCAAAATACAGATTATCAAAGATAGAACTAAAAATGATAAATATATCAGTCGCTCCCAAGCTCTCCAAAAGCCACTAAATCTAGGGGATTTATCTCGCAAATGGTCCCCCACATGACTATAAAGAATGGCTAGGCCAGTAGAGCCCCAGTCAAAATCTACGATCTCCTAAAGATTTCGAAGGCTGTGAAGCATATTAAGTGTAATTCGCTCAGCTCGAGTAGAAAGAAGAGAACAACCAAGCAAATATAAGATGAAAGCACGGGTAAGCTGTATATCAGTAAGTTGAGTTACTTTTTCAGAAGGTCGGAAGTTGTTGACAAACCATGTAATGCTCACACTCAATACGTGAAGATCACTTTAGGTTGGAATAATGCCTAGAAGCCGCTTAATAATAGTGGGATGTCTGTGGTGTTCTTCGCAAAGGCAAGACTATGACCACCGAATAAGATACCAGTAATCATCGCAAAGTCAAGTGGGGTCATGGTTATCTCCCCAAAAGGCATGTGGAAAGTATTTATGGAATCCTACCACCTCTCAACAAGAACTTGGATCATGGCCAAATCATTTGCTGGTCTGTCCATCATGGTTACAAAAGACCTAAAGCCCGCTTGTTTTACATTGGCTACTACGTGGGGATGTGATTCCGATAATTCATTAAACCATTCAAGGTATTTTCCATGGCTACCATGACCTTTGGGGTGCCCTAGCACATTCTAGAAGAAAATTGATGGATGATTCCTAAGAATTTGCAAGAATTTGAAAGCACACATACATGAAGAAGAATTAATGCAAAAATTGAAGAATGGATTACCTCTTGAAAAAAGGCCCTCCTTGAGATGTGATTTAGTGGCTCCTTCATAGTTGGATACTCCATGGATTGAGTTGATGAAGCTCTAGTAGCTTGAAATTGGCCTCTATGTGTTCTAGAACTCTCACCTTGCCCATAGGAACTCATGGTTGTTAATGCTTGAAGCTTGAAGATAAGAGGTTGAAGATGATGAATAGTGAAACCCTTGGCACTTGAATCTCCTAGAATAGAGAGGAGTTGATGAGATCAACAAGGTTTTTGGAGGTTTTGATGCATGAAATCACTCAAAACATCAAGAAATTTCTAGACTTGAGCACTTTAGAAGAAAGAGGTGATGCATTGAAGATGAGATAAATGAAGAACAAGATGAAAAATGGGTTTAAACCCTAAACTTGTGCCTGGCGGCTCCCAAGATGGTGTGGGGAACTTCCATTTACTATTCATCTCCTGCCATTTCCCCATTTTGCTCTATATTTGCATTTTGACCCCCAGAACTTTTGTTTTGACCCCGGATTGGTCCGATCATGATATATAAGCCTTAAGAGTGCTTGGAGCTTGTTAGAATTTGTCTAAAGAACCCTTGGGAACTTGAATCTTGGTTGAAAACTATACAGAGTTGAAGAAAAGGTCCCCAGACATGAAGTATCAAGGGCACCGCAGCTTGAAATACCCAAGAATTGATGATTTATAGCGAACTCCCGCTGATTTGGGATTAATTGTGTATTATCTCAGAAATTGGACATTTGGGTCTACCATCACTCGAGAATTACATCCAGAATGGGTTTGCAAAAGATGATTCAGAATACAGAATCTTCAAAAGCCGAGAATCAAGATGTTAAGAAAGGGCTGGAATAAGCCCAATATATTGCAAGAATGATTGAGCTGGTCGAAGCACCGATATGAGTCTCAGATTGAATAAGTAGGGCCTCCAGAATATGTGCTCACATCTCAACAATCTCAGATATATCCCTAAGCATAAAACTTTCAAATATTGTCAAAATTACCTCCAAAAGAAAGGTATACTTCAGCGAACTCATGAATCATCGAATCTCCCTAGCAGAGAACTTTCAAAATTCGTGTTGCCCCCAGCAGAAAGGGTATTTCTCAACATCATATATCAGGGTTACCTCTAGAATTAGGGCTTCTCTCAACATCAGCATTACCTCTAGATGAAGGGTATCTATCAGAATTTGTGAATCGAGTATCAGAATTTCCTCCAAATGAAGGGTATCTTTTAGCATCATGTATCAGAACTACCTCTAGATGAAGGGTATCTATCAGCACTGACTATCAAAATTGCCTCTAGATATAAGGTATCTCTCAGCATCATGTATCAGAAGTGCCTTCAAATACAAGGTATCCATCAAAATCGTGTATCTCAGAATCATGCATCAGGATTGCCTCTAGATAAAGGGTATCTCTTAGTACTGTGTATCAGAATCGCCTCCAGATATAGGGTATCTATCAAAATTATTTTTCTCAGAATCGAGTATCAAAGTTGCCTCCAGATATAGGGTTTCTCTCAGCATCATGTTGCCTCTAGATATAGGGTATCTCTCATAATTGTGTGCATCTCAGAATCGTGTATCAAGGTTGCCTCCAGAAGTATGGTATGTCTTAGAATTAGTTTATTTCTCAGAATTCGTGCATTAGAATAAAAGATTTGTCTCTAGCAGAAGGACCTATTTTAGAAGAATAGAAGAATTGTCTCTAGAAGAAGGACCTATTTCAGAAGATTGGTCTCCAGACTTGCACAAGATTTGTCCCGAGTAGAAAGACCTATTTTGGAAGTATAGAAGATTTATCCCTAGACGAAGGACCTAATTCAGGAGTACAGAAGATTCGTTCCCAGTAGAAGGAATCTACATTAGCATATCGTCCCCAGCAGAAGGACACTACATCAAGCAATCATCCCCAGCAGAAGTATTCTTCATCATCAACCATCTAGGAGTTAGGACTCTTCATCAGCAATCATACATAGGTTAGTACATACATCAGTGATCGTCCAGGGGTTAGGACTCTACATCAACAATCATCCAAGGGTTAGGACTCTACATCAGCAATCGTCCAGGGGTTAGGACTCTACATTAGCAACTGTCCACGGGTTAGGACTCTACATCAGCAATCGTCCCTAGTAGAAGGACTCTTCATCAGTCATCCGAGTTTAAGGTGGCATTATTTCAGAGATCGACCAAGCTTAAAGACACTTTTATCAGAAGTTGTTGGACATGATTTAGAATTTTTCCAAGATATTCCGCTACTACAGTAGTCATCCAAGATATAGATGACACCTACAAGCCTCAAACTCAGAAGGAAGACTCCAACAAGATTTCTGAGAATCATCCAAAATACAGATAGCATACTTCTCTTTAGAAATATTCGACTATAAGAGTGGGACATTACATCCCTTGCATTATATTCTACATCTAGGGAACTCTTGAGGATGATTCCTCCAACACGTGCACATTCACGTTTTCATATTGCATCAGCATCCTAGGATAGGAGCATTTCATTTGTGTTATTGTTTGTGTGTTCTCTATCCTCTCGCGTGCTTGAACTATGCCCTGGTCTGATTCCTGGAAAGGATACACAGGCAGCTCTAGTGGAGCACGATCAGCATCAGCTTCAATTTAGTAGCCTCTATCTAGCATCGCATTGCATTCTTGCTTTTGTAATTTCTTGATTTTCTCAGATTTTGAATTTCTTGATTTTTGTAGATTTTTGTTTTTCCTGAAACCTCTCAGCATGTTTATTGGGTGCCGTCTAACTTTGGTACTCACTTGCAGTTCACGTAGTTCATAACAAGCTCTGCCAAAGAAAAGCAAACTATAGACACCCAATTTTGACCACACAAATAAGATTTAGGGTAGACAATGTCTTGGAGGATTCAATGATGAAAAGTACCCCATGGAAGGTACTAAATTCCACATAATCGAAAGATCAAACTTCAGAAAGTGACTTCAAGCTCAGAAAAGCTCTTTTCTATTAATAAATCTCGGTTTTGTCAAAAACATCTCTCAGAATTCATATTCACTCAGGGTTATATGAACACAAAGTGTTCTAAATGCAGTATTCTAGATGTCCAGAGATTCAATTTTAAAGAAAAGTTTGAAATTGACGCACACTGAAAAGTAATTTTGAAAAAGACGAAATTTGATTTCAAAAAAATGACGAAAGTTCCAGAGGACTTCCGGGCTTCAATTGGACTTCAATTTTTATTTCAAAACTTCCTAGAATATTTTTATACCAAAATTCAACTTGACATCTTTCCAAAGGTACATAAATGGATGATTTTGGACTCCAAAAAGCATTTTTACAAAAGTCTGGAAAAGCAGTGCACCTAATAATTTAAACAGAGATTAAGGGCAACCAGGGGACCCAAAAAGGAAGTGGCGGGTCCCATAAAGGGGGTGGTGGGTCTGCCTAAGATGCCAACTATATGTTGCCCCCTGTGAACACGCGGGATTGGACCATTTCTCTTGTTTGAGATTGTTTTTTTTTTTAAAAAGGAAAAGAAAAGGTTTGTTGAAAATAGATACAGAGTCAGCACTTGGTCTTTAAGGAACCAAGAAACCTAATTTTGCTCACCCAAATGGATAAAGGGCACCGACCCTTCATAACCAAAGAACTTGGTTCGGGATTTTGGTACGAGAGAGGAAAGAGCCTTTGTCGTGACTAAAACGCGCTCAACTCGCCCCGTCTTTTGACGGACCTCAATTAACATCCAAATAATCATCTCATACTATGTATGGTTCGGCAATTAATACTATGATAGTATATTACATTACATAAGAAAATTTGAAATGGAAGATCTAAAGATAAGATATCATTCATAAGATCTAAGCAAGATATCACACAATGTAAAGTGAAAAATCACACAAATAAACCTAGGAAGAATCGTCTAATCATGTATCAAGTAATTAAGTTTCCCTAATCTAAAGGGGACATGAATTGTTCTTGAAACAAAATAATCAAAGAAATCAAAATATGCTTGGCAAGCTAGTATGATGCATGTTAATCTTTGAGAAAAGAAGACCTCTCAATCCCCAGGACGGATGAGAAAGGATGATTAGATCGAGGGAAAGCATGGACGTGTGATCATGTTCATTCCTTATAATCTTCTTAAATTAGGAGTCACCAAAGCCCCAAATCTTTGCATGGATGCAATGTATGTATCTAGAATGTGCCAAGGTTGTAGCGTGCTTTGTGTTCATGGATTCCTAAAATGACTTAGAAGTCTATAATGTGTATGAATGAATGAATGAAATCATTATGAGATATGTACGAATGTAGTATGAACTACTTCCTAAAACATGAGCTAATTTGGAATGCATGTAAGCATCAAATCAAAGAATGAAAGTTAAAATGTGCTTGCTGTGAATAGTGGTCAGAACAGTAACATGATATTTTGGAAATTAAAAAGAGGGGTTAGGAATGTTTTCAATGCCTGATGTTTTATGGAGATCTTCCTTATTGTGTCTAGAACATAACCCAAAAAGTCAATCTTTAATAACTATCATAGATTGAGAGAAATCATATAAACAATAGAGCTCACGCAGAAACAGAGTCCGTATTGTCGACTGAAATGTTGAAACCTCTTAGAAAATGGAAACAAATGATCTAGAGGCCCATTTTATACAGACAGTTCCCTAAGACATTGAAGTTGAAGGGAAAAATAAGTTAGGACCACCCCTTTTGGAAACGTTTTCTGAAAAAGAAGTTGGAAGTCAACTAAGCTGCTGTGAAAGCAGAGGCAGAATGTCTGGAAGGAATGTTTGGGTCCAAATGGACCATTTTCAAGTATTTCCAAATCAAACCAAAAATCATGGGTGTTCTCTAATGAGTTAGGAAGACTTTCCAAGTGGCCTTGCATCCATACATTGAGTATTGAGTTCTAGAGAAATCTTTGAACTCAGATCACTCACTATTTTGACTCACTGCTTTGAAGATTTTGGGAAAAACAAGAGTTTTCTTTCTTGAGATCAAAATGAGGGGTTTTAAGAGGGGTTTTGAAATAGAGGTTTTGAAAGCATATTTTCAATACTCAATAAAGATTATAGCCACTTAAAATTTCAACATCAAACTCATCATCAAGAACCTCCAAGATTGTTGGAGAGATTTATTTTCATTTGAACATGACTTCAAGGATACCTCAGATGTATTGAAGTTATAATCATCATCTATCAAACATGTTTTTGAGGTCAAGAGCTACTATCCATATGGATTCACTCACCTCAAACTTCATGTCATCATTTAGATTATGATGAACTAGTAAGTAAATAACAAAAATCAAAAGGAAATGAGGTGAGAAGAGATGGACATCATATAAACAAGCAAGCAAATAGATAGCAATCAATAGATGATATTCATAATGTATTGAACTTGTAGTTTGGTGTTTCACTCATATGTGATGACATTGGATATGGAAGAAGCTTCCACTCTCTTAAATGCTCACTAAAATGGTGGTTAGGTGTATTGAATGTTGAAGTAAATAGGAGTAATGAAGTAAAAACAAAGTTTAGAACTCACTTTTGTTTTGAAAATCAAAGAAGAAAGCTTCTTTTCTCTCTATTCTAAGTTTATCTCTACAACTTTCTCTCCTAAACTTTTCAAAGCTTCTATTTGACATCCCTAAAATGCAGAGCAATGGGGGGTTTATATAGGCCAATTTGGGGTGGCTTTGGGGTTTTAGAAGTGTTCCCATTGGCTCCAAACATCTGTGAACATAGAACTACGTCATTTTGGTTTTCAATTAATCAAAATGAACCCCCAAGAAAAATTGCAAAAATACACTGTTCTGGAGGAGAGTGTCGCGGCGGCACTGGGCCTGTGCCGCGGCGGCACTGGGCCAGTGTCACGGCGGCACTGCTCCTCAATCGTCTGGATAATCCTGTTTAGGCCTCCCAGAGGTTCCGGTATTCGCGAAAAGGCCATATTTTGTCCGAAATTCACATAAAATGCATATGAACTCCAAATTGAAGTTGTGATATACCGTTGGAAAGGTAATGGAGTCTATTTTACATAAAAAATAAACCGAGGATAGGTCACTTTGAAAATATTTGCGGTATTTGCGATAAAAGCCAATTTGATCGCCTTTTCCGCCTTCAGAAATTCATAATAAACTCGTTTTAAATCCGGAAATTATGTGCGATATACTATTGAAAAGCTATTGACCTCTAGTATCCATGAAAAATATTTGAAAATTGTTATGGCGCTCTAGTTCTAAAGTCAAATTCTGGTCAAATTTGTCAAACCTAGGATTCCCGGGAAGTTCTGGAAACCTCCGGGAGTTCCCAGGAGCTGACATTTTCGCTTGATTTTCTTTTAAAACTCATTTTAATACTTTTCACATAATCTAGAATGATTCCAGCGAATTCGGACGATTTTGGTCAAAGTTGGTCAAACTTGGTCAAACCTTGGTCAAACCGGTCAACGGGGACTTTCCGGGAACTTCTGGGACTTCCGGGGGTCTCTGAGAGCTGACGATTTCATTCGATTTTACTTAAAAACTCATTTTATCACTTTTCTTACAATGTAGCATGTTTCCAGAACTTTTGGTCCAAATCTGGGAGCTTTTGCGCCTTCAGGGGCATTTTGGTCATTCTAAACATTGTGAGAGATAGAACTGGCTTCCAAGAGTCCTTTTGAGTCTTTTACAATCACTGTGAACCACCAAGCTATGGGTCTCCTAAATCTGACAGCCGACAAAAATGGGGTGTCTACAGTTTGCCCCTCTTTGGTATGAACTTACGAGGCAACGCATGTCGCAAGCGAGTGCCAAAGCTTCTGAAGAGACAGGACTTTTTGGAGGCTATAGATTTAGGAAAGAAAAGCGTTGCAAAAGATGCAATGATGCTGAGGCGTAGTGCTGGTCGTGCTCTGCGTGAGCTGTCTACGTATCCCAAGAGGAATCAGACCAGGACGTAGTTCAGGGCACAGAGGAATAAATCAGATATGCATACACACAATAATCAGGCGGATACTATGCTATGAGGATGCTATGCAATGCATGGATGTGATATGATTATGTACATGAGTCCTATCATGTCTAGTACTATGACCCTAGTATGAGCAGGTGCTGTGGGGTGTGTCACTCCGAGTGGGCTGGTGTTGCGCTAGTGTTTGCGACTGTGATGTGGTGGATGACTCGGATGGGGACATCAATGTTTAGAGGACTCTGGGTCTAGGTGCAAACTTCTGGAATTAACCGAGTGAAATAGATCAAATGCGCGTTGTCTAGTAGACGATAGCCAAAGGTGACTGAGGGACTCGTGATGAATGATAGGTAAGGAAGCTACGAAAATGGACAGATACGAAAGTTCATGATACTCGGGAGACACAGAGCTGTGCAAGGACGGTGCTTCTAGATGTGGGCAATGTTCTGATTGTTCCTGATGGCCGATTTTTGGGAGTCGGTTCCTCTTCTGCTACTTTCTGCTGGGGGTAGTGGGAACTGGTATCTCTCCGTATCGGTCCTCGGGGGATGATGTAGGGTTCTCGGGGAATCTCTTTTCTTGATCGGGAACCAGGACCCATCTCTGAATCTCTCACGGTTGATCAAATCTTTCGGTGCTCAATCCAAGAGGGCCGGTCGGGGCCCCCGGGAGCTGGTATCTGTCTGTATCTATCCTCGGGGGATGATGTAGGGTTCTTGGGGAATCTTTTTTCTTGATCGGGAACCAGGACCCATCTCTGAATCTCTCGCGGTTGATCAAATCTTTCGGCGCTCAATCCAAGAGGGCCGGTCGGGGCCTCCGGGAGCTGGTATCTGTCTGTATCTGTCCTCGGGGGATGATGTAGGGTTCTCGGGGAATCTTTTTTCTTGATCGGGAACCAGGCCCCATCTCTGAATCTCTCACAATTGATCAAATCTTTCGGTGCTCAATCCAAGGGGGCCGGTCGGGGCCTCCGGGAGCTGGTATCTGTCCGTATCTGTCCTCGGGGGATGATGTAGGGTTCTCGGGGAATCTCTTTTCTTTCTTTTTGGTAAATCAGCCAAAATCCAGGATTCGTTATCAGAACTCTCGTGCTTGATCAAAATTTGTGACGGTCGTCCCGAAGCAGCCGATTCGGATCTTCGGGAGTCGATTTTTCCCAGTTTCTGCCTAGTGGAGGTAGCCCTAACAACTTTTGGACTGTTCGGGGTAAAACCCCATAAATCTTGACCAAAATGGGCCACCGGGGATGATCGGGGCCAAAAATGGGCTGAAAAAGGCCAAAATGGGTCAAAATAGAGCAAAACGGAGCGATGCAGGGTCCGCGGGGAGCAGTGCCGCGGCGACATTGGGTGGCCAGACTCCATTTTTGTATATCTCGGGTTTTTGAGCTTTTCAAGCTTATTCTTGGCCATTTTGGGGTGGTTTTGGAGCCAAAATTCGTCAAAACGCAGCTTGTGCGCGCTCAGGTGAGTAATCTTTCCTCGTAGTTAGAATTTCGATTGGTGTTTTGGTTTGCTCAATTTTGCAAGAAGAAAGTTTAACTTTGACTTCCATTTTCTTTGTAGATCCATGGCTTCGAGCTCGAGGAGACCGTCTAAGAAGGCCAAGGAACGAATGAAAGCCGAGATACAAACCCCGGACTTGATTCTTTGGGACCCCCAATGTCATCTTTTGGACGCGGCTCTAGCGAGCTTGGTATGTGAAACTTTCAACATTTTAGGACTATTTTCATGCATTGTGCTAGTTTTGTGAGTCGTAGTGTGCACCTAGAGATCGTTAGAAGTCCATTTGTGCTCAAATGTTGATTTTTGTGAATTTGGACCTCAGGTCATGAATAGTGATTTTGTGCATCGTCTTTGTTGTCTCTGGTATGTGCAAGTGCCAGAAGTGACATTGAAGGGCCACGGTAGCCTTGCTCATGCTTTTCTGTGGTATACTCAACTCTCGCCTACCGTCAAGAGGATGGTAGATGATGCCGGGTTTGGCGCCTTTGTCCGTCTGGTTTCAAAGAGCAGCAATGATTTGGCACATTTTAATGCTCTGGCTGAGAGATGGTGGGACACCACCAATACTTTCCACCTGCCATTTGGTGAGATGACCATGACGCCCTTTGACTTTTCTATGATTACCGGCTTGAGGGTTGGCGGGAAACGCCTGATTCTGGACTACTTCTATGAGATCGACCCGGAAGCTGTAGAGATGTTGATTGGGGCTGTTCCCCCCAATCTTGAGAGGCACTGGTTTCCTTGTAGCTGGCTTTACCGGGCCTATGGCAGAGGGAATCATAATCTGAACAATTCCCAGCTTTTGAGGGTGTATCTTCTGTATGTCCTTGGTTGCTCGATCTTTGCGACACGGAATGACCGGGTGAGCTTGAGACTCCTTTCTTGCCTGGCGACCATTGATGAGATCCCCTCCTACGACTGGGGCAGTGTTACCTTGGCCCATCTTTACAAGCACATTGGTGAGGTTTCCTGGGGCGATATTAAATCGACAGGGGGATTTTGGCGAGCTTGGGAGGGATGTACTGCATCTTCCTTTATCTTTTGGCTTTTCGATTTCTGTACTCTTTTTTGATTTACTCCTTTGTCTATGCAGCTTTGGAGCTTTGAGTATCTGAAGATGTTAGCTCCTTCCCCTGCGGATGAATCAGGTGAAGACGAGGATGGCATGGCTCCTGTGCCTCTGTTCCCACGAGGCTTGAGATGGCGGAGGGATATTGCTGGGGTAAAGAGCGGGGCCCACCAGAACATTTTGCTCAGGAACTTCTTAACCAAGCTGACGGCTGCTAGTGTTGATTGGACGTCTTGGGAGTGTGTCGCCTATGCTGCCCTAGAGGAGATACAAGCGGTCAAACCTCTTTCCTCTTGCCAACTTCTGATGGAGAGTACCGAGTGCAGGCAATGGTTCCTTGGTGAGCGAGTATCTCGGCAGGTGGTTGGCGGTTCCAGGTATCGCGTCCCTCATAATCCCCCTACGATGGATGCTAGTGATCTTTCTGGTGATGCTTTGCTGGCGGCCTTAGCTGGCACCGACATTTGGGACCATTTTCTCTCTGAGACCGGCTATGAGGCTTACCGTGGCCGATTCCCGATGCCCAAATTCCCACTCCTGGAGGTGAGTTTTCTTTACGTTTTTGCTTTTATCCGTCGCCTATATTTTAGACTCATCTTTTTCCTAACTTATTTTGTGCCTATAGCTTCGCGAGATGTACAGGAGACAGGCCCCTCCGGCTTCTGACCCTTTCCCTCCTTAGGATTGGACCATCAATGTTCTAGGCGCTGATGGCACTCTCCAAGGGATAGAGGTGCCACGAGTCACATGCGGGTACCCTACTCAGCCAGCGGGCATCCTCAACGTTCCTTGGAGTTACGCTGAGGAGGGTCACGCCTTGGCGGCTACCTTACGGTCCTTGGTCCTCACGCGAGACCATCGGGTATGTCTCTAATTTTACGCTTTCTTAAGGTTATGAGGTTCTAACCCTGGATTTTTACCCTTTGACAGATGGATGGCATGCGGCAGTTCGCCACTAGCCAGATGGTGTCCTTGGTAGGTTTCTGACTCGACTCTATTTTTGTACTTTTTGTTGTTTTCCTACTGATTGCCTTCATTTTATTTCTGTGTGTAGTACCTTGGGGGCGGGGCTGATTCATCGAGGACTGGACCAAGGTGCAGAGGTGGTAGGAGGAGGCTGTCACCGACATACACTCCGGGAGGTCCAACAGAGGATGAAGAAGAGGAGGACTGAGGCTTCCTGAACGGGAATTTTGTTTTATCTCTTTTTTTTTCATGTTTTCGATTGGGTTGTACTGGTGATGTGACTATTTGGACAGTGTAGGATGATGTGTGGAACGGTTTGTGACTTTTGATAGAGTATTATGATGTTTCGCCTTTTGGGCCAGACAGCTTCCGGTTTGAAGGCGCAGTTGCGTGCTTATTTTAGTTGATGACGATATGCATATCTGTGCACTTGTGATTCTGTGATTGTTGATGTTACTGTGATGAGCAGTTTCGTGATAGTGAGTATGTTTGCCTTGCAGGTGGGATAGTCCGTGAAATGGGGAGGTGCTGCCAAAATTTTGAATTTTTCTAGAGCCACGACTGAAAATATGGCTTCGTATGATCCCTCTCAACTCACATCTTGGCTGAACATCACGGATGGTGTGGAACGGATCAACCTTTTTAGCTACGGCTTGACCGAGCTATTCTCACTTCGCCAGATGACCCTGAACATTGAGTTCTTGCGTGCTGCTATTGCCCACTAGGACCCGGTGAACCATGTCTTCAATTTCAACGACCTGGAGATATGCCCCCTATTCGAGGAGTTTTGTGCTATTCTTGGCTACGATCCTGATTCTCCTTTCTGCTGATACCCCCAGTCCTACGCGAGGCTTGGCTGAATATCTGGATTGTTCCACTACTATTTCCCGCCGGCTGATTCAAGGTGAGGTTCTTAACATTGCTTCCATCATTGCCCGGTATGCCAGTCCTGGGAATCACAGCGTGTATGATGCTACTCGTGGGGCTGCTCTGATTCTGTGCATGACTTCGCACTTCTTGTTCTCGAGTACTTCTAGCGGCTTAGTGCATGTATGTCTCAGACTTAGGGCAGGTAAGAACCCCATAGCTATGGTTCTAGCTGAAACCTTGAATGGCTTGGATAATGCCTTCAACCAAGGGACTCCTCTTCTTTCTAGGGCACCTTTGGTGTTACAGGCCTGGTTATACGAGCACCTCCAACTGTGGACGGGCTGCATACCACCGGTTTACTTTCCTCGAGCCGTGCTTCACCCTTACTACACTTTTGCTGATTGGGTTAACATGATGGGTGCTTTATCTGAAGTAGACATTTGCTGGATTATGGGGTTTTGGGACCTTCATGCTGTTATCACGAGCCTCAGGGGTCACCAGAGAGTGTGGTTGATGGTTCTGAGAGAGACTTCTTTCTATCATCCTCGCCGTTTGGCCAGACAGTATGGACAGGTTCAGGAGGTTCCCCGGGGGTTTACTGAGAGGGTCTTTACTTCCAGGATCAGGACTGCCACTATTGCCGCTTTCATTGATGGTTGGACTGACCGAGTAAAGGCCTACTTCTAAAGACCTTTGAAGAAATAAAAGATGCAAAGATAAAACTAGACCTGATTGATTCTGCTCATTCCTCCAAGTGTCTTTGAACTTGTGTGATTGCTTTTTGAAAGACTTTTATTTCTTTGATCATTCCCGCTTATGTAATATTCAAAGTTTGTTTATCGGTGAACCTTGGTTACTTTAGGAATCTCATTTTATGCATTTTAGCTTTCTAAAAACATTTTGTAACCAAGATTTCAATTAGATGTTGCTTTTGGTACTTGCTTGGGCATGTTGCTTTTGGTACTTGCTTGGGATATGTATGGTTGTGAGGTAAACGAGGTCGATGACAAATGTTTGCCCCTAGTTTAGAAGAGGTTCAGGCAAACGAGGCGAGTGGCCGAAGTTTGCCCCTAGTGTGGAGGGTGATTTCTGGTTATGGTAAGGACCGCGACTTTATTCTCTCAAATACTCGTAACTTTTGCCTAGGCACCACTGAGGTGACCTAGCGAGCTCTTTTCTCTCTTTTGTTATTGCTCACTTTGGATTTAACTCTAACTTTTTTCTAGGCGTCCTTTCGGATTTTCAACCTAGCGAGCCATCTTTTTTTTTTTTGAAAGTCTGCCTACGTACCCCCGAACGGGGATCAGGTCCAACGTAGTTCGGGCCAAAGCTTGAAAGAAATCGGGGCATTTTTGTGGGTGGAACGACCGAACCGATGTGGTTGCCTACGTATTCCTGAGTGGGAATCAGGTCGAGCGTAGTTCAGGCCATGGTTGGAAAGAAGCGGGTTGATTTTTAGGTAGGTGGGGTGACCGAACCGATGCGGTTGCCTACGTATCCCCGAGCAGGAATCAGGTCGAGCGTAGTTCAGGCCATGGTTGGAAAGAAGCGGGTTGATTTTTTGGTAGGTGGGGTGACCGAACCGATGCGGTTGCCTACGTAACCCCGAGCGGGAATCAGGTCGAGCGTAGTTCAGGCCAAAGCTTGAGAGAAAAGGGGTTTTGGGGAATCGTCAAGCATAATACTTTTTGAGGCAATCCATGTTGATTGGTTCTTTGAATTCAACGCCATCAAGGTCCATGAGGTAGGTTGCTCCCCGGAGAGGATAGTTTTGACGATATAAGGACCGACCCATTTGGGTTTGAATTTTTTGCGTGGATCAAAGATCGGGGCACGCAATTCCTTAAGGACAAGGTCACCCTTGACAATTTTCCTTGGACGAACCCTTTTGTTGAAAGCGCGGGCTATCCTCTTTTGATAGATTCGGACAAGGTCGACTGCCGCTAGGCGCTTTTCATCTATCAGAGCCAATTTCTCGTACCTTTCCCTCAACCAATCTGATTCTGAAATCTCACATTCTTCCATTACACGTAGGGATGGTAGTTCTATCTCGATTGGAAGTACTACTTCCATCCCATACACTAGTGAATAAGGAGTTGCTCCCGTGGACGTCCTTATCGATGTTCTGTATCCCCAAAGTGCGAATGGTAGCTTCTCATGCCAGTCTTTGTAGGTATCGGCTGATTTCTGCAGTATGGCCTTGACATTCTTGTTTGCAACTTCGACTGCCCCATTAGTTTGTGGTCAGTACAGCGATGACTTGTGATAAGTGATTTTGTATTCTTCGAGTAGATCCCTGACTTTCGCTTTGAAATGACTCCCATTGTTTGAAGTAATCTCATGGGGGACTCTACAACGGCAGATGAGATTTCTCTTGATGAATTTGGCCACTTCCCTGGCCCCCAACTTACTGTAAGATGCGGCTTCTACCCATTTTGTGAAGTAGTCGATAGCCACCAAAATGTACCGATTTCCGCTCGAGGATTTCGGAATGATTTCACCGATGATATCGATTCCTCAGGTTGAGAATGGCCAAGGTGAGGTCATGCTGTATAGAAGGGATGGTGGTGTATGCATCATGTTTGCATGGATCTGGCACTTGTGACACCTTCTTACGTATTCACAACAATCTTTCTCCAATGTTGTTTAGTAGTACCCTCATCTTACAATTTTCTTGGCTAGCATGTGATCGTTCATGTGCGGGCCGCATACCCCTTCGTGTATTTCCTCCATCATTCTTTTGGATCTTTTCGCAAATAAGCAAGTCAGGTTGTGACCGTTGTACCCCTTCTTCAACAGCTTCCCACAACAAATGATGAATTGCACTGCGAATCTTCGAATTGCCCTTTTGTCTTTCTCGGTCGACTCTTGGGGTTACATCCCCTTTTCTATGAAATCCCAGACATCCTGATACGATGGTGTTCTCTTCTTCTTCGATTGCGGCGATTATGTTGAACGAAGGCTCGTACCTTTGCTCAATTACCAAAGGAACCATCCTGACTCCCACAGAAATTTTGATCATGGAGGCTAAGGTAGCCAATGAATCTGCTAGCTGGTTCTTTTCCCTAGGCAAGTAGAGGAATGTGATGTTTTTTAACTGCCTCTTAAGTTGATCGAGATGATCATGATAGGGCTTCAACCTTTCTTCTTTTACTTTCCATTCTCCTCTAGCTTGTGATATAATGAGGTTTGAATCCCCGAAGACATCCAACTTTTGAACTTTCAGCTCTATGGCTGCCTCCATCCCCAGAATGCATGCTTCGTATTCAGCAGTGTTGTTGGTGGAGTTGTAATTGAGCATGACTGCCAATGGGGTGTGGTCCCCACTTGGTGATATTAGGATCATTCCTACTCCGTATCCTCTCATGTTGGCTGCTCCATCAAAGTACAACTTCCACTGTTCTTCTTTGATTTCCATGATATTTTCGTCTGGAAATGGAAAGTCCCTATTTTCTTCGGAGTCAACAGCGTGCTCTGCAAGATGCTCAGCTATGGTTTTCCCTTTTACCGACTTGCTTGTGACGTACTTGATATTGAATTCGGATAGTAGAAGTAACCAACGGGATATACGACCGGTCAGGGTGGGTTTTTCGAGGAGGTATTTTAGAGGATCCATACGAGATATGAGCACAACTTGGAAGGCCAACATGTAGGCCTCAGTCGGCAGGTGCACCAAACCAAGGCCCAACATATTTTTTCAAGGGTAGAGTAGTTGAGCTCATACCCAGTCATCCTCTTGCTGAGGTAATAAATGGCTTTTTCGGAGTGGCTTTCTTCTCCTTCTTGGGCTAGCATGCAACCCATGGCATTTTCGGAGATAGATAGGTAAAGGAATAAGGGCTTATGAGGAGTGGGTGGTGAAAGGACAGGCGGGTTTTGAAGGTAGGTCTTTATTTTGTCAAAAGCAGCATGGCATTGGTCATCCCATTGGAACTTTTCTCCTTTTCTCAGCAATCGGAACAAAGGATCACATGTAGTTGTGAGCTTGGAAATGAAGCGGCTGATAAACTGAACTCTTCTAAGAAACCCTCTCACTTCCTTTTCGCTCCGCAGTGGCGCCATTTCTAGGATTGCCTTGATCTTAGAGGGATCCACCTCTATCCCCCTTTGTGTGATGAGAAAACCCAGGAGTTTACCAGAGGTCACACAGAAAGTGTATTTCTTTGGATTCAACCTCATCTTCTATTTGTGCAACCTTTCAAAAAACTTTTCCAGCGCTACCAGGTGTCCTTCTCTGTCCCTGGACTTCACGATCATGTCATCTACGTACACTTCTACTTCCTTGTGAATCATGTCATGCAGCAGAGTGGTGGCGGCTCTTTGGTAGGTTGCCCCAGCATTCTTGAGTCCGAAAGGCATTACACTATAACAGTAGGTTCCCCAAGGTGTAGTGAATGTCGTCTTTTCTCGATCTTCTGGCTCCATTAGAATCTGATTGTACCTTGAAAAGCCATCCATGAATGACCGTAACTCATGTCCAGTGTGTTATCTACCAAGACATCAATATGGGGAAGTGGGAAATCATCCTTGGGACTGGCTTTGTTCAGATCATGGAAGTCGACGCACACACGAACTTTTCCGTCTTTCTTGGGGACAGGCACGATATTGGTAACCCATTCTGGATACTCGGTGACAATGATGAACCCTGCCTTGAATTGCTTCTCCACTTCCTCTTTAACCTTGAGTGCCCATTCTGGCCTTATGCGCCTCAGTTTCTGCTTGACACGTTTAGAATTGGGGAGGAGAGGAATATGATGTTGGACAATGTTGGGATCAACCCTCGGCATGTCCTCGTAAGACCAAGCAAAAACATTTTTGAATTCTTTTAGCAAGAGAGTCAATTTTTTTTTCTTTTTTATTAAGGGTTGAGCCAATTTGCACAATTTGCGGATTATTCGTTTCACCTAGGTTAACCGATAAAGTATCTTCGATTATTTCGTAAGCAGGTGGTTTTTCAATTAGTTGCTTAAGTTCGATTGGGAGATCCTCGGATGGATCTGCGCATTCACAAGCATTAGACACAGAGGAGTAAGAAGAATCGTCTTTCATTTCATTCATGACAGGTGAAGTGATTACATTGGACAGTGGTGGGCTTACAGCAGCCGACTCTGGTACAGACTCGATAATTGGAAGTACAAACTCTGGGGGAACAGGGGATAGGGAGACATAGACAGATGACTCTACACCCTGGTTGCTCAGACCCTCCTCAGTTGGCTTGATCTGATCATCTTGGCTCTTGGCCCTCTTTTCTTCCTTCTTCTCAGTAAATTCCTCCCACATTTTCTCGATGGCTTCAGTGTCCAGGTATTTCAACCAGTCTTCCTCCGGGGTTTTCACAACTTCTTCGGGATAGAATAGATCTTGATAGGGGGGCCTTTCACAGTCAGCGAAGATTTCCAACCCAGGGTGCCTTTTTCCAGTGGCCTGATGGACCCAGGGTTCCGGGAACACAAAGTAGGGGAAATCATCCCCTTCTTTGATGAACTGCCCATTCAAGGTTTTGCGGTACGGTGGGAGACCTTTTACTCTTTTCTTCCATGGCCTGTGCAGCTCGACGTCTTCTTCAGTGGGCTTGTACCCCAACCCAAAAGTGCCTTGTTATCCTTTGATCTGAGGGAACTCCCGAATTCCTTGCTGGCGTCGACCTAATCCCATTCCAGGAAAGTAGTTCATTTTGTGGACAATGTTGACAACTGCGGAGTGAACCTCTGGGAATCTGTCTTCATCATTGATCATGTGGACTTCTTCCATGGAGAATCCCCCGATTTCTCCTTCTTCCAGCTAAGGTATTTGGACTTCGAAGATGGGAGTGTAGTTCGGGAAAGCTTCATTACCCCAACTGTTACTGAGGATGATTTTTACCTCCTTCTCATGAATGTACTTGATCATTTGATGCACAGTGGATGATACGGCTTTGTTGACATGCAGTCAGGGCCTTCCGATCAACAAGTTGAACGAGGCAGGTATGTCCATGACTTGAAAGACTTCAGTGCTCACCAAAGATCCTACCCGGATTTGGAGAGAAACAGTTCCCATCACATTCCTCTTGGTGTTATCATAGGCCCTCACGGATTGCACAGATGGTATGATGTCAAGGACATTGACCCCCAAGGTGGTAGCAGTCCTTAGGGCACAGATATTTAAGGCAGAGCCTGTATCGACCAGACAAAATGGTACCTGCTGTCCCTTGCATCCAACAGTGATGTACAATGCTTTGTTATGTGCAGATCCTTCTGGTGGCAGGTCTTCATCAGAAAATGTAATGATCGGGTCAGGGGCAAGTACGCCCAAGAAAGGCACCATGTCCTCCAGCACGGCGTCGATGGGGACCTCTATTCCAGCTAAGGCATTCAACACAGCTTGCCTATACTTGTAGGATGTTACCATGATGTCCCACATCGAGAGGTGTGCTTGGGTTTTCTTCAACTGCTTTATCAACTCGTTGTCTTCCTCGATGACCTCGTCCATTTTTCCCTTTCCCTTGTGTTTGATCAGACTTTTTTCGATAACCTCGGTGGTAGGCTGCAGAGGCTGATAATGACGGCCGGACCTAGTCAGATGATCAATTTCGACAGGGGTAGGCCCTTCTACAGTCCCATCTTCTTTGAACCAGTTGCAGTCTATCCCTACAAATGGTTTTTCTGGCTCATCCCAGATAGAAACATCACTTTCATTATTGGGATCATACCATTTGAGGTCCACCACCCCTAGATCATGCTCTTCTAGAAAGAACAAGTCTTGCTCATCGTCTAGCTGTTGCTACCACTCGTCATTCTCCCCTTTAATTAGATGAATTCCCACAGAGTCCGGGATGTCAATGAGGGGTAAGGGTTGTCCTAGGGGGGTGATATAGGTAGCATGGTTGAAGGATACAGGGTTGGACTCGATGAGGCTGACATTTTGGTGGTTTGGTAGAGGATTTTGGGTGATCTGGGGCTGCTTCAGAGGCGGCTCAATGATATTCTGGTCAATGAGGTCTTGGATATCATGGCGGAGGCGCAAGCAATCATCGGTCTTGTGGCCAGGGGCTTGGTGGTAGGTACATCATTTGGACATATCGCAGTTAGGCGGGGGCGGGGTATTTCAAGGCTGGAGTAGTTGGAGATGGCCCTTTCTGAGGAGGCGGTCTAAAGCTAAGGAGAGAGAGATTTCTAACTTGGCGAAGTTGCGAGGAGGCTTTTTCTGGAAAGGGCGATTGGAGGAATTTGCCTGGTTGGAGGGTTGGTATGGCCTAGGAGGGTATGCCATGGGTTGGCTGCTAAGGGCATTGACATCCGGGGGATTCCGGGAGTAGTTAGGCCTTCTTGACTGGCTCGGAGGCTCTTCCTTTTTGATCTTTCCTTCTCTGATAGCGTCTTCAATTCGAGTTCCAACTTCAAACAACTCCTCAAAGGTGGAGATGGACTTGTAGAACAATTTCTCATGGTAGAGCGGCTGCAGATTCCGAATGAGCATCCTTACCTGTTCCTTTTCTATTGGCCGGTGGGTCATTTGGGCCACTTTATTCCTCCACCTGCTCAGAAACGGAGCGAAGGACTCATTGCTGTTCTGTCGAGTAGTTTCCAAATCCCTGATAGTGACATCAAGTTCTTGATTGTAGGAGTAATGATCGACGAAGACTCGAACAATGTCTTCCCATTCCCGGGTTTTGGAGGCTTCCAAGGTTAGGAACCATGATAGGGCAGACTTTGCAAGAGTTTGCGGGAACAACATCGCAATGTGCTCGTGGGTACAACCCATAGACTGGAAGATACTCATACATAGCTTCACATGACATTTTGGATTCCCAGTTCCGTCAAAACGGTCGATGGCAGGCATTTTTAAGTTTTCCGGCAGTTTCAGTTTAACAGGCTCAAAAAGGCCTTCCAAGTCTAGCATGTAATCATCGACCCCCTTGGTTTTCCTCAGTACACTTTCCAGCTTGTCAACCTTATCCATTTTTCTCTTAGAGTTTCTTCTCATATGCAAATGGTGGGACCCCTTGAAACCAGTCTTCTTCCCAGTTATACTTATGTGGGGGTGGTTCAAACCCCAGTGGTGGAAACCCAGGCGGAGGTTGCGGCCGCTGCTGCTTCAATTCATCCATGAACTTCATAACTTGGGCTAGGCTATCAGACTGTTGGCTTATGGTTCCTCCCAACTCGGTAACCTTGTTTTCTAACTCTTCTCGATTCATACTGAAGTAAGCTGTCAGACTGATTCTGATCAATCGATTATCCGAACTCCGGACCCACGACGAGGATCCCGGCTGCTGACCTTGGGAATCTATACTGACCTAACAGATTTCGAGAGGACTAGATCAGAACTTGACAGTGATGACTTTAGACAGACAAAGACAGTGATGTTAACAAACGTTGACTGACTCGAGACAATAAGTGCAGATTGATGGGAATGGTGTATGCATGTGAGCCAAGCACGCGGATGTAAGCCCTAATCTATATGATGCTTCTATTTCTAACAGATAGCAGTTAAACAAATAAGGTCCTAGCCATACAGAGTGTGCTAACCTTACTTTCCAGTATGAACACCAAGGGATAACATGGATTTCTGGGATACTTCGGGAAATTTAGACAGAGTTTCTGGGAGAAACTTGTTAATATGGTTATATCTGGACAGAGTTTCTGGGAAAAACTGGTTAATATGGTTATATCTGGGATATCTAGACAGAGTTTCTGGGAGAAATTGGTTAATGTGGTTATATCTGGGATATCTGGACAGAGTTTCTGGGAGAAACTAGTTAATATGGTGATAGTGATCATACTGTCTAGCAGGTTTTCATACTCCTATGTCTTAGGACCGACAAACAAGGTTTGCGGTGTATATCTTTGTGAGCGTGGAGCAGACATCCTTGTCATGGTGCTTAGGCAGGTCAGCTCAATGTGATCACATGTGAGTGATTGCCTTGGGGATCATAAGAAAGAGGTTCTGTTCTATGCCACGCAGGTAATCCCATCAGGGCATACAGCAGTTATATCACATTGTCCTATCTGAAAAGATAAATGAATAGTCCTATGAAAGGTTCTACATGAATCTATATGCAAAGGCTGGGTTTAGTCAAAGAGGGTCCATTGACGAGAGTTCCAATATACCGTCAGGGAGACCGTACGGAGGTTTTTTACTCTTTTTGATATACCTTGGAAGGTACAGTATCAACGGTGACTTGTGCCCTGGCACAGCAAGACCTGAACAATGTCAGCGTCGCGTTTCAGACACAGTCGAGGGGGAAAATACAAAGTGCAATGCGGTGAACCAGACACAGTAAAAAGATGATTTTAAGGATGCTTCTTATGAGTCAAACCTCTGTATTATTTTGTTTTAAAATAAAAATATCTCCAGCAGAGTCGCCAGATTGTGGACATGCGGGATTGGACCACTTCTCTTGTTTGAGATTTTTTTTTTTTAAAAGGAAAAGAAAAGGTCTGTTGAAAACAAATACAGAGTCGCCACTTGGTCTTTAAGGAACCAAGAAACCTTATTTTGACTCACCCAAATGGATAAAGGGCACCGGCCCTTCATAACCAAAGAACTTGGTTTGAGGCTTTGGTACGAGAGAGGAAGGAGCCTTTGTCGCGACTAAAACACCCTCAACTCACCCCGCCTTTCGTCGGGCCTCAATTAGCATCCAAATAATCATCTCATACTATGTATGGTTCGACAATTAATACTATGATAGTATATTACATTACATAAGAAAATTTGAAATGGAAGATCTAAAGATAAGATATCATTCATAAGATCTAAGCCAGATATCACACAATGTAAAATGAAAAATCACACAAATAAACCTAGGAAGAATCGTCTAATCATGTATCAAGTACTTAAGTTTCCCTAATCTAAAGGGGACATGAATTGTTTTTGAAACAAAATAATCAAAGAAATCAAAATATGCTTGGCAAGCTAGTATGATGCATGTTAATCTTTGAGAAAAGAAGACCTCTCAATCCCCGGGACGGATGAGAAAGGATGATTAGATCGAGGGAAAGCATGGACGTGTGATCATGTTCATTCCTTATAATCTTCTTAGATTAGGAGTCACCAAAGCTCCAAATCTTTGCATGGATGCAATGTATGTATCTAGAATGTGCCAAGGTTGTAGTGTGCTTTGTGTTCATGGATTCCTAAAATGACTTAGAAGTCTATAATGTGTATGAATGAATGAATGAAATCATTATGAGATATGTACAAATGTAGTATGAACTACTTCCTAAAACATGAGCTAATTTGGAATGCATGTAAGCATCAAATCAAAGAATGAAAGTTAAAATGTGCTTGCTGTGAATAATGGACAAAACAGTAACATGATCTTTTGGAAATTGAAAAGAGGGGTTAGGAATATTTACAATGCATGATGTTTTATGGAGATTTTCCTTATTGTGTCTAGAACACAACCCAAAAAGCAAATCTTTAATAACTATCACAGATTGAGAGAAGTCATATAAACAATAGAGCTCACTTACAAACAGAGTCCGTATCGTCGACTGAAATGTTGAAACATCTTATAAAACGGAAACTAATGATCTAGAGGCCCATTTTATACAGAAGGTTTCCTACGACACTGACGTTGAAGGAAAAAATAAGTAAGGACCACCTCTTTTGGAAACGTTTTCTGAAAAAGAAGTTGGAAGTCAACCAAGTTGCTGTGACAGCAGAGGTAGAATGTCTGGAAGGAATGTTTGGGTCCAAGTGGACCATTTTCAAGTATTTCCAAATCAAACCAAAAATCATGGGTGTTCTCTAATGAGTTAGGAAGACTTTCCAAGTGGCCTTGCATCCATACATTGAGTATTGAGTTCTAGAGAAATCTTTGAACTCAGATCACTCACTGTTTTGAAGATTTTGGGAAAAATTAGAGTTTTCTTTCTTAAGATCAAAATGAGGGGTTTTAAGAGGGGTTTTGAAATAGAGGTTTTGAAAGCATATTTTCAATACTCAATAAAGATTATAGCCACTTAAAATGTCAACATAAAACTCATCATCAAGAACCTCCAAGATTGTTGGAGAGATTTATTTTCATTTGAACATAACTTCAAGGATACCTTGGAGGTATTCAAGTTATAATCATCATCTATCAAACATGTTTTTGAGGTCAAGAGCTACTATCCATAAGGATTAACTCACCTCAAACTTTATGTCAACATTTAGATGATGATGAACTAGTAAGTAAATAAAGAAAATGAAAAGGAAATGAGGTGAGAAGAGATGGACATCATATAAACAAGCAAGCAAATAGATAGCAATCAATAGATGATATTCATGATGCATTGAACTTGTAGTTTGGTGTTTCACTCATATGTGATGACATTGGATATGGAAGAAGCTTCCACTCTCTTAAATGCTCACTAAAATGGTGGTTGGGTATATTGACTGTTGAAGTAAATAGGAGTAATGAAGTAAAAACAAAGTTTAGAACTCACTTTTGTTTTGAAAATCAAAGAAGAAAGCTTCTTTTCTCTCTATTCTAAGTTTATCTCTACAACTTTCTCTCCCAAACTTTTCAAAGCTTCTATTTGACACCCCTAAAATGAAGAGCAATGGGGGGGTTTATATAGGCCAATTTGGGGTGGTTTTGGGGTTTTAGAAGTGTTCCCATTGGCTCCAAACATCTGTGAACATAGAACTACATCGTTTTGGTTTTCAATTAATCAAAATGAACCCCCAAGAAAAATTACAAAAATACACTGTTCTGGAGGAGAGTGCCGCGGCGGCACTGGGCCTGTGCCGCGGCGACAGTGGGCCAGTGCCGCGGCGGCACTGCTCCTCAATTGTCTGGATAATCCTGTTTAGGCCCCCCCAGAGGTTCCAATATTCGCGAAAAGGTAATGGAGTCCGAAATTCATAGAAAATGCATACAAACTCAAAATTGAGGTTGTGATATACCGTTGGAAAGGTAATGGAGTCTATTTTACATAAAAAATAAACCAATGATAGGTCACTTTGAAAAGTTTTGCGGTATTTGCGATAAAATCGGATTTGATCGTCTTTTCCGCCTTCGGAAATTCATAATAAACTCGTTTTAAATTCGGAAATTATGTGCGATATACTGTTGGAAAGCTATTGACCTCTAGTATCCATGAAAAATATTTGAAAATTGTTATGACGATCCGATTCTAAAGTCAAATTCTGGTCAAACCTGGGATTCCCGGGAAGTTCTGGAAACCTCCGGGAGTTCCCAGGAGCTGACGTTTTCGCTTGATTTTCTTTTAAAACTCATTTTTATACTTTTCACATGATCTAGAATGATTCTGGCGAATTCGGACAATTTCGGTCAAACTTGGTCAAACCTGGTCAAACCTTGGTCAAACCGGTAAACGGGGACTTTCCGGGAACTTCCGGGACTTCCGGGGGTCTCTGGGAGCTAACGATTTCATCCGATTTTACTTAAAAACTCATTTTATCACTTTTCTTATGACGTAGCATGTTTTTAGAAATTTTGGTCCAAATCAGGGAGCTTTTGGGCCTTCAGGGGCATTTTGGTCATTCTGGGCATTGTGAGAGATAGAACTGGCTTCCAGGAGTCCTTTTGAGTGTTTTACGATCATTGTGAACCACCAAGCTATGGGTCTCCTAAATCTGACAGCCGACAAAAATGGGGTGTCTACACCCCCTCCATCGAGCTTTTTGAGTTCCAGACCCTTCTAGAAACCTCCCACTGCGAGGAAATTGCCTGGAAACTGCGTTTAGTCACCGAAATGGCCATTTTAACCCTTTTCTGACCTCTAAAATCTCTATTTTAACCCTATAACTTAAGAGTTAAGTTTTCAAAACTCTATATATAGATCCATATGAGATCATCTTTCACACACAAGTACATATAGAGGAGAGTATATAGAAAAGAGAAGTATATACAAGTGAATATACTTGCAAAATACTTTCAATTTAAGAGAGATTTCTAGAGAGATGAAGTGAATTATGAATTAAAACTTTCTAAACTAATCTCAAGATAATTAGATTAGAGATTTTGACATCAAATTGCCTCCCTTAACTTCCATGGATGACTGCTTGAAGAACTTGAGGAACAGTTGAAGAAGAAGAGTCTTCAATTCAACTTTGGTTGCATAATTTAGAATCCTCCAAGAGGTAGATACCACAATTCATCTCTAATTCCTACTTATGTTTGGATCTAGTCTAGTTTTATTTTTTTTGTTAGAACACTCATCTTCTTCCCCTCTTGTTCTTCACACACTTACATAGCTAGATCCAAGTCTCTTTCGATTTTGTTGATGATTAATGATTAGAGACTGATTTTTACTATTCATTTTTAATTTTGGTTTCCTCTTTCTACTTTAGTTTAGTTCCATGCATGTATGATTATATGTATGTATCTATTTTGAATTCTATGATGGTTTGGAAGTATGATCTATGAGAAGGATGATTCCTATGTTCATACTTTTCCCTTGATTATTCCTATAACCTAGAATTCCCATTCAATTTCATCTCCAATAGAATATTTGTAAGTCCCTTTGATCCATGATCTAAAGTTCTTCATAAAACATGACGACTAAATTGATTGGAAATCATGATAATTAAGTTGAACTATGTGTTTGATCTCTCTAACAAGCTTCAACCATCACCAAAGATGTTTTTTTTCCTCATACTTTAAAAGGAACTAGATAAAATTCAGCAAAATAGATTGGTTTTGTCTATAAGATTTGGTCCATCAAAACCCACAGTTTGAGGGATTTCAAATTTTCTGGGTAAACTTTGATGAATTAGCTTTCATTCGATCCGTTTTGAGAGTAACTAGGATCCATATGCTATATTTAGAAATTGTTGAGAAATCGGTGGACAGATTTAAACATAATCTCTTTGTACTTGAATCTCAAAAAATCTATAATAGTTATCGATATTCTGCTTTTTAGGGATGATTCCTTACTCATGTATCTACATGCTGATGTAAAATTGTGAGCATACGATCCTGTTAAGATTGTTTTCTAAGCATTTGAAGTTGATACAACTATTCTGGAATTTTCTAGATTTAACTACAAACATGATTATGTATACAAAATGGTCATATCTTGATCACTCAACAATAATTAATGAATAAAACTCGACCTAGAAGTCATGTAGGAAAAATTGATGAGAGATCAAAAGCTTAGATTAACTTGATTAACATGAATCATGAATTTCTATTATGTTTTGCATTCCTTTGTCTAATGATACCAAACTTCCAGAATAACAGAGTTTATTTAAAACAACTTTTCAGAAACCTTAAGATCATGACATGTCCATGGGATTATTTTTTTCCTAAACTACAATGAAATATCTTTCTTTTGACACCAAATAGAGCTTCACATGATTTGTTTAGAATTAATTATGATTTTTACAAGAACAGTGGAAAGTCCTATCCACTGTTCCCAAAACTCTTATTTCTCAAACTTTAAAAATGGCAAAGAGGTTCTACTTTTTGGAGAAGTTTCCTAAGACATGTATCAAACGTTCTGCAAAAGGGTTCAACCCAGCTCATGTTTAAGGCCACTTTTGATAGGATTCATAAAAGGTTACTGAATTTGGAAATTTGATTGATGACATCTTTTCCTTATTTTTTATGCATATCATTTGTTTTCTTGTATTTTTGCAATGCTTGGGTATTTCATGGTGTCGTAGTGCAGAGAATTGAATGTCTTGGATCCGAACTTTGACTTGTGGGTTTGTCTCGTCTAAATGTGGCTTAGTGCCCATATATCGGGTACTATCTCTATCTTTCTCTTAGAATTTTTCTAGGTTCACAACTTTATTTTCAATGACACATTTCCTTTAGGTTAGTCTCCATTTATATGATTATGTGTTAGAGACATCTTATCTAGGATTGTTGTATGATTACATTGCACGTTTCCCTTCTTTTTGCTTTTTGCGACTCCGCTTGAGTCAAACCAATGTAAGTCTTTTCATTCCCTTTTGCATATCATGACATATTTCCGTTACTTGCATCGGTCCTGGGCGGGACTAACCATTATGAGTATACCTCTATGTTGTATTGCATGTGCATCCGGCTTCTACTTGATTTAATCTCTTGACATGATTTTCCTACATGTTCCCTTTTGACACGAATATATTATCTAGTATGTTTGAGGAAACAACATCAATTATGAATTAAGAACAAGGATATTTGAATCAACGCCTACTGTTTGGTAGGGCGAGGAACGGGTGCTTTAGTCCTACTTGGGCTCCTTCCCCTCTCGTACCAAGTCCCCCGAACCTAGTTTCTGGTAATGAAGGACGAGTAACCTTATTCAATTTTAGGCAAGTCAAACTGAGGTTTCCTAATTCTCGATAAAAATTACCTGGCGACACTTTGTCTCTAGGATCGTGTGAGAAAGTCCCAGTTTTCCTAAAGTGTGCTCCTTGGGATCCGTCCTGGGGCACTATCAAGGAAAAATGCCAGGACCCATATACATTCCATGGTCCACAAAGTGGTGGCCTTTCTTGTTCTTTACGTTGACGACATTTTACTCATTAGGAATGATGTAGTGGCGTTGTCAACAATTAAGGTTTGGCTAACGAGTACTTTCGATATGAAGGATCTAGGAGAGGCAAGCTACATCCTCGGGATAAAGCTCTTTTGGGATTGTAAGCAAAAGATAATTGGATTATCTGAAGCTGGTTATATCGATAAGGTGCTAACTAGGTTTTCAATGGATAATTCGAAGAAATGTTTGTTACCTTTTAGGCATGGTTTAGCATTCTCCAAGGGCTAGTGTCCAAAGACACAAGAGGAGAGGAATCACATGGTAGGACTTCCCTACGCTTCGGCAGTGAAATGTCTCATGTATGCGATGTTATGCAGTAGACCAGATATTTGTTTTTTTCCATTGGCATGGTTAGCAGGTATCAGTCAAATCCAGGTCCAGAGCACTGGACAGCCATTAAGCACATTCTTAAGTACTTGAGAAGAACTAAAGATTAAATGCTTATGTATGGCAGTAGTGAGTTAATTCCAGTAGGATACACTGACTCGGACTTTATGTCAGATAAAGATTTGAGGAAGTCGACATTCAAACATCTCTTTACCTTAGGAGGTGGTGCTGTTAGTTGGAGGAGCATTAAGAAGAAATGCATTGCAGACTCAAATACAAAAGTTGAGTATGTGGCTGGATGTGAAGCCGTAAAGGAAGCTATTTGGCTAAAGAAGCTCCTTATGGAGCTTGGGGTGGTACTAGCGTCGTCGCCACCTATTACGCTATATTGTGATAATAGTGGGGTAGTGGCTCAGTCCAAGGAGCCAAGGAACCACGGAAAAGGAAAGCACGTAGAGTGAGACTTATCAACTTCAAGCTCAAACGCTAAGTGGGCCCAAAATAATGCAGAGATATCTTTGAAGGGCTGACATTACTTTGTGAATATGATAGAGTCTGAATAAAGTGTGATGAGAGTTGTAGAGATTAACTGGCTAGTGAAAAGGTTAATAAATCAACAGTGAAATGAAAAAGAAGAAAAGAAAAGAAAAGAAGAAAAAAAAAAGAAGAAAATAGAGAATAAAGGAAAAAGTAGTTCATCATGCTACACAAGGGCTACCACAAGTGATATGCACTCCCTAAACCTAAATGGCAACATGGCTCGAAAAGCCCACCAATTCTTGAAGCCTTATTCTTTCAAGACCTCCATAATCGATGAACTACGTTTTGACCTAATTCCCACTTGGGGATACGTAGGCAACCTACTTGGTTTGGTCATCACCCCATCATCTCATGCTATCTTTTATTCAGGCCTTGCCTGAACTACTTTGGACCTGATGGGGATAAGTAGGCGAACCTTCCAAGGTTCTCGGTCTATAACCATTCCTAAACCAAAAGCATCACCCTTTGCGCCTTTGGTTTCCTTCCTTTAGACTAGGGGCAAACTTGTGTTTGCCTGGAGCCATATATCTATTGCCAAACCAGGGGCAAACAAAGTTTGCTCATCAACATTGGGTTTCCTGCTTCAGATCACCGTATTCATGATGATTACCTCTAGGTTGGGAGTAAATGGACTACAGGCATCCTGTACCATCATGTTCTCAAAACCCTTGGATGAGTCTATTTGCCCTTAAAACTAGGGGCAAACTTTGTCTGCCAAAAACCCTCTATGTCAGAGGCAAGTTCTCAAGTAATTGAGTTTGTTTTAAAAGGATTGAAATAGAGTGCCTTTCATTCTATAAGCTAAAGCGCTAATTTGAAGCACATTCTAGATGGGCAAATAATTCGCTAAATCAAAAAGGAGAAGTTTTCATAGCTTAGATTTATCAGCAAAGCACTGCCATTGTTAGATGATGAATAATTGAAAGGTGAGATGATAAATTATTCACGATGAAAGCACATTCATTCATAATGAATGTAGAGTTTGAGTCAGTCATCTTGAGTAACTAGCTTTGTCAGGTCTGTCCTCCTTTGACGAGTCAATAAATGGTCTCAAATATGTGGGTTTAAGATGATGAATAAAGATTTGAAAAGTCTTCATGAGCATCCCAAGGGCAATCAAGCAGAAGTATCGAACACTATCACATCATGGTGCTAAAATGGCAATATAAGAGGAGTCCAAGACTAGGGGCAAAGGTGACTTCCCTCTTTTGACAGAACCGATATGTTTCTTCCAAAGGTCCGTAAATGCAGAAAATCATTCTTTCTATCAGCTCCGTTCAAAATTCTTTGAGTCTAAAAAACTCCCCAAAGATTTAAAAATTCAACTCTCTGAGTTTGTGGACTCCTAATATTTGGTGAAATCAATTCTTTAAGTCCGAAGTAACTCCGAATATCTAAATTTGGTTCTCTGAGCATAAGAAAACTCCAGAATAAGCATTAGTCCTCAAAGGCAGCTTCTCTTCATAAGCATTAGTCCTCAATGGCAGCTTCTCTTCATAAGCATTAGTCCTTAATGGCAGCTTCTCCTTGCATTAGTCCTCAATGGCAGCTTCTCTTCATAAGCGTTAGTCCTCAATGGCAACGTCTCCTTGCATTAGTCCTCCATGGCAGCATTATCGGTGTTAGTCCTCAACGGCAACTTTGTATTAGGTCTCAATGGTGATCCTCGTAACATATTTACGTTGATCCTTCGGGATGTAACAGATTTGCACTCTCGGTTCTCGCAACATATTTGCATTAACCCTCGTTTTGGGAATATAACGGATTTGTATTCTCGATCCTCGTAACATATTTGTGTTGATCCTTTGCACTCTCAGTTCTCGCAACATATTTACGTTAACCCCCATTTTGGGAATATAAAGGATTTGTATTCTCGATCCTCGTAACATATTTGCGTTGATCCTTTGTTTGAGAATGTAACAGATTTGCACTCTCGGTTCTCGCAACATATTTGCGTTAACCCTCATTTTGGGAATATAACGGATTTGTATTCTCGATCCTCGTAACATATTTGCATTGATCCTTTGCACTCTCGGTTCTCGCAACATATTTGCGTTAACCCTCATTTTGGGAATATAACGGATTTGTATTCTCGATCCTCGTAACATATTTGCGTTGATCCTTTGCACTCTCGGTTCTCGTAATATATTTGCGTTAACCCTCATTTTGGGAATATAACGGATTTGTATTCTCGATGCTCGTAATATATTTGCATTGCTCCTCTGTTTGAGAATGTAACAGATTTGCAGTCTCGGTTCTAGCAACATATTTGCATTAACCCTCATTTTGGGAATATAACGGATTTGTATTCTCGATCCTCGTAACATATTTGCGTTGATCCTTTGTTTGAGAATGTAACAGATTTGCACTCTCGATTCTCGCAACATATTTGCGTTAACCCTCGTTTTGGGAATATAACGGATTTGTATTCTCGATCCTCGTAACATATTTATGTTGATCCTTCGGAATGTAACATATTTGCACTCTCGGTTCTCGCAACATATTTGCATTAACCCTCATTTTGGGAATATAACAAATTTGTATTCCCGATCCTCGTAGCATATTTGCATTGATCCTTTGCACTCTCGGTTCTCGCAACATATTTGCGTTAACCCTCATTTTGGGAATATAACGGATTTGTATTCTCGATCCTCGTAACATATTTGCGTTGATCCTTTGCACTCTCGGTTCTCGTAATATATTTGCGTTAACCCTCATTTTGGGAATATAACGGATTTGTATTCTCAATCCTCGTAACATATTTACATTGATCCTTTGTTTGAGAATGTAACAGATTTGCACTCTCAGTTCTCGTAATATATTTGCGTTAACCCTCGTTCTGAGAATATAACAGATTTATATTCTCGATCAGCATAACAAATTTACGTCGATCCTTTATTTTGATAATGTAACGGATTTATATTCTCGGTCCTCGCAACGAATTTGCATTAACCCCCACAATCAAATCAAAAGCATCTTCATGACCCCCAAAACGGATTTTGAATCAGTCAAGAATTAGGTAATCTTCCCTGACTAACACGTCACGTAAAGTGCGTCATACACATGTGACCAGGTCAATTCAAAAGATACCATTGCATAGCACTTGCATCATGAAAAGATAGGTGCATTCATCCGTATGGCTACTTGTGCTTGTGTATGTTTGGCTCCTGCTCGAACTACGTCTTGGTCTGATTCCTGATGGGATACGTAGGCAGCACACCGTTGAGCAGAACCAACATGAACCGTTTATGAAACCGTTTTTGGCAACGCATTTTGTTTTACCTAAATTTGATAGACTGGTCAAAGGTTTGTCTTCACACAGGCTTTGACATTCACTCATGGGACGCGTTGCCCCCACGAGCTCTGTCAAAGAGGGGCAAACTGTAGACACCCCAATTTTGACCGGTCGTCAAATTTAGGAGAGCGTCACCTCCACGTCCAATGATGATAAGGACTGAAAAAATTCGAAGTATTCCAAGCTCTTCAGAAAGTTATCCAAATGCGATAAAATTTCACCAAAAGAAGAAAATACCAGGTATTTAGGAGAATTCAGGTATAAAACACAATTTTCGGAAAAGATCTTCAAAAATAAGTTTCTTGAAGAAAAAAAAGAAGAAGGAAAAGACCTAGAAAGGGAAGTTCAACAGAAAACGGCGCACGGCAGTATGCCGCGGCACTCAGTGAGTGTCGTGCGACACTCAATGAGTGCCGAACGGCGTTCAGTGAGTGCCGGCCCGGCATTTACTGAATACCGCCGACATTTTCTGACTGTCGTTTGCTTTTAGAGTCCGTATTTTATGGTATAATATGTATGTGTATGCGGATAAAAACAAAAAATCTGATAAAGTAAGGTTGACGAAAATACGGCAATCAATAATTTGGCCAGCACTCACTGAGAGCCATGCGGCAGTCACAGAATGCCGCGATGGCAGTCGCGGAGTGCCGCAGTGGCAGCCACGGACTGCCACGAATAACCTTTGAATGCCGCCCTGGGCAGCAGTCTGTCTAATTTCAGGAAGTACGTATTGTACCACCAAACGAGATGTTTACACCTGTCTTTTGCTCCGAATTCACTGAAAATACTTGGTAATTTTGTCTATAAAAGAGGAAGAGATATACAACACAATTCAAAAAGAGAGAGTTTAGAGAACTAGGAAGAAGTATTTGGAATATTTTCAACGGAAAAGAACTTTGAGGATAGCTTGGAGGTGACCCTCTAATCTTAGTTGTGTTTTCTTTCTTTTGAGCTTCTAATCTTCAAGTCATTTTTAGTTTTTCTTGATTAAGTTTTAGAGTTTGTTAAGTAAACTTGGAAGTCCTTGTTTCTAATTCCTTGATCTTTCTTCTATTTCTCTTTGTTTATGTTTTTTTTTTTTGGGATTCTTGGAGATCTTCAATATCTCTCTTGACATCTCTTGAGTATAATGCTTTGAATCCCATGTAAGCTTATGCTTTACATAGGAGTCAAAACTTGATCATCACTTCATAAGCAAATAGATGGATCCAAGTTCACACTCATGACTTGAGTCCTCTAAACTTGATGTTTCATGGAATCTTTTCTATATTCCTTTGAGACTCATGAGTATAGTCATGTCTTCATCTCCAATGACCATCAAATGGTAGGAGAAAATGGTTTTGAGTCTAAGCCCATCCCCATGGTTTGGATTCTTTATCTTAAGATTTCATGAAGTCCATTCATATTTCACTTGGAATCTATAAATATAAAGGTCTTTTAGTCTCCAATGACCATCAAATGGTAGGAGAATATGGCTTAGTTTAAGTCCAATTTCATGATTCAATAGTTGGAATTAGCAAATAAGAGTTGAACTTGACAAATGAAAACAGTGAGTTCACAAACTATTTTTGATCAAAGATTTTTAGTTCGAGATATAACCGTCGAAATCAAATGAAACCAACGAGAAAGTGTCAACAATATAATATTCTACCACTGTATTTTTTGTTTTAAGGTGGTTTCATGTCTAAAGTGGTTTGGTTGTGAGTTTTGTAAGGACACTACAATCTGTCCAGAGTTTTAGCATAGTAACACTCTTTTGAAATAAGTAAACCAAAGCTTTAATGAAGTGTTTGTGACCCAAAATATTTTTTTCTAAGTAGATTAATGTGTTCGGAAGTCACCCGAAAAAGAACAAAGCATTTTTGATTTTTTTGCTATTTTTAGAAAATCGTGCAAGAACTCTGGACAGAAGGTTGTAAAATGCTGAGTGATGTCTGGGTTTTGTCCAACTCTCGGAGATCCAACCGTTGAAACCTTGATTTCTTTTTTGGGTTAAAAACTAGACACACAGAGGCACCTTGTGTCCAAAATCCATCAAGATCAAACCACCGAAATAAATCTTGTTTTTGTCTAATCTTTTTTGGGTTAAAAAAAAATGCTATTGTTTTTGTCTAATCTTGTTTATTTCAACTCAAATGGCCTCCTAATGTCTTGAGACCCAAATCATACTTTGAATAATGATAATTTAGCTTAAATCCAGAGGCTAAGTGACCCAAATTAGTGAATAAATCCATGTCTTATTCTTGTTCACATTCATTCATTCATGTACATTTAATGCTCATGATTAGAACTAGCTATTGAATAAAGTTGGATTTCATGCTTGATAGGTTTAAGCTAGAAATTTAGGATTATTATTTCTAACTTCACATCTTGTATTTCATGTGGACTAATATTTTGTTTTGTAGCGCTATTAAGGTATGATCTCTAGGACCCCCTTTAATTTATTTTAATTTCTTGATTTTATTGATTTTTCAACCTCATGCGCGACACATTGGAATTAGGATCTTGCCTTATATGTATATGTGATTAGAGACTCTTTTTTAGGATTTTCTTTTGTTTGTATGCATTGCACGTTTAATATCGCTGTTGGATCCCGGGTAAGCCCTCTTGCATATCATATTGCTTGCTACTTGGAATATGTGGCTTATGAATGATATTTTGTCATTAGCAATTTTACACCCTTTTGGACATGCTTTTTGTGATGTATATGTATATATGTATTCGTTGAGGGCATGCTTAGATTAATAAATTTGATTAAAAGGATGTTGAGTAGAGGCCTATCGTAAGATAGGATGAGAGAGAGTGTTTTAGTCCGACAGGCTCCTTCCTCTCTCATTCCATAATCCCCGGACCTAGTTAATCTCTGGTTTCTGAAAGATCAGTTCTGAAAGATCAGTCTGCTTTAAAAACGGTTTCTTAATTTTCCTTTTAAAAATTAAGTGGCGACTCATTTATTTTTTATATTGATTTTGAAAAAGTTGTGGGTAAGAAACCTGCGATATACACAGCATCAACGGTATTACGGACAGAGGGAATAAGCCCCTCATAGAAAACCTATACCAAGTGCCACTTAGGAACCTGATGATGTAGGCAAGAGCGTAGTAATTCCTTAAACTTCTCCCAAGTGTCATAAAGTGTTTTCCCATCTTGCATCACAAAATTAGTTATAGATTTTCGTATCTAATTAGTCCCCGTGATTGGAAATTTTTTTGTAAAAATGCGTTGAGTAAGGCTTCCCATGTTTTAATTGTGTTGGGCTCAAGTGATTGAAGCCAATATTTCGGTTTATCTCTTAAAGAGAATGGAAAGAGACGCAGTTTTAACTCATCATCAGTGAAATTTTGAATTCTTAAAGTAGAGCAAATATTGTGAAAATCTCCTAAGTGTTGATATGGATCTTCATTTATACGGCCATAGAAAGAAGGAAGTAGCGAGATGGTAGACGACTTTATCTCAAAGTGCGATGTTGTCGCCTCCGGTAATTTGATACCTGCTTGAGGCGTGTAAGTTGTAGGAATGAAATAATTTCTAAGCAGAGGAGGTGGAGGTATATTAGGATTATTTACATTATCTTTGTTGTTTTCTAAGTTGGCCATTGGAATCGGTTCAATGGTATGAAAGCGTGGTTTCTTTAGTCTTTTAAGGGTACTTCATATTTCAGAATCAAATAAAGACGACGGTTGAGGTGTGGATTCGTCGTCTAACATCAACCGAGCTCAAGAAGCTTGGGTTGAAGACCTAAGGACTCTAAGGGTACGTTCAAGCTCGAGGTCAAGTGAATTTATTTTAGGTTTACTTGAACAGGTACCAAACATAAACTAAAAGAAAATAAACTAAAACAACGACTGACTCAACAAAAACAAAAAGCAATCACGCAAATAAGACAGCAAGCAAGCACACAGTACTACTATGATGCATGTAATTATCCTTATGCAGTGATTCGCCCCGGGTTTCCTAGCTATTGCAGTGCTCACTCCACACCTAACCTAATGCAAGCAATTGCGTCTCAGCGCCCTGACTTACAGTGATTTGATGCAAAATTTAAAGAAGCAATTTACTTGAAATTTATTTGTATTTTTATTTTATTTTTTTCACGTAAGCTCCTTTGATGTGCTAAGCTATTCCTCTCCAAAACGCTAGAATTTGATTACTTGAGAAACTACAAAACAAAAGAAAGAGTTAGTGACTCAAATAAAAATGAAAAATAAGAAAAATAAAACCTAATCTAATATTTACAAATTAACTAAACTAAGATTCTAAAACTAAAGGTAGTGAATTGCAATCCCCGGCAACGGCGCCAAAAAATTGATGTTGTCAGTATCAAGATATAAAAGAATACTTTACTTTTGTAAAGATTTGTAGTAGTAAAAGTATAGGTCGAACCCACAGAGATTGAATTACTAAAGCACTTTAATTTTAAAATCTAAATTTAGTTAATTAAGGAAAACAGATTTTAATTTTGATATTATAAAACTAAGAACAAGAAAAATGAATCTAAATTATGGAAGCAATTAAAAATTGTTTTTATAAATATGTTTAGGGAACCTAGGATTGTAAATCCACCACTAGCTTCATAATAAGGGTATTTATGAGTTCAATTAGCTTATTAAGTTGGATGATAGTGGGGAATTGTAGCTACAAACCCAATTCCTCTATCAAGAAGATAACTATGGTTCAAGCACCAACATAATCCATCTTCGGTTAGCACGAATTATTCCACACTAAACTAGGTTAGTGTCATAATCCGTCTAACCTAGGCATGGACTATTCGGATACTTGATAGCGCAATTCAATTAAGTACCATTACATGTAAATAATCTATACAAGCACAGCAAATATATACCATTGAGCACATCACAGCAAAATAGATCTAAGACAAGAATAGATTTTGAAAGTAATGATTTAATCAATAGAAGCACGATTTATTAAAAAAAAAATCCTCTAAACATGTAATCATCATTCATACATAATAAAACTAAAATAAAAACATAAATAACTCCCTATTACTTGGCTAGTGTTTCATTCAAATACTAGATCTAGGTTTAGTTGGCCATGGAACTGATGAACGGCAAGAGGTTGATGGAGGAGGCCATGGAAATCCTTGAACTTCTTCTTCTTCTTTTCCTTGCTTTTCTCTCTTCCATGGCTGAAAGTTTTGTTGTATATGAATGTATCTAATGTTGTGTAATGATGTGTAACCTTAAATTAGATTTAGAATAGGATTTATATAGAGTTTGGAAGGATTTAGGAAACTTTCCCAAGCCAAATCACACTAAAATTGCTATTTTTACGTTTCTGGACGTATTCAGCCAATTTGGATCGCACAAGGCTCTTCAGAACCATGAAATACGCGACTTTGACTTTTTTAAGGGGTCGCTCGCATGCGTCGCACTAGCGGGTTGCGCGCACGGGTCGCTCCAGCGACCAGGTCATTTTCTAAGTTTTCTCAGATTTTCTGTTGCTCAGCGCACCGATCGTAGAATTGTGATAACTTTTGACTCAGACCTCGTATTGACTCACCATTTATGGCCACGCGTCCGCAACTTGAATATCTACATTTTATCCGCAACTTGAATATCTACATTTTATATCTCTAGAGAAATTTCTCAAATCTGAAGTATTCCGTGTCAAAAATGCGATTTGCCGAGGCTGCTACTGCATTCAGCTTTCACCGAAATCATTGGAATTTTGCATATTTTCAAGTTAAAGCTCCAAATCCTACAAAATTTAGAATACTTATTAAAAAAATAACTAATAACTACATGAAATGGGCTAACAAAGCGTATTTTTAGGACTATAAACGGCAACTATTCATCGCTGATGAAAATCCATTAGGACAAGTTGACTTATAAATGTAATTCTCCTGGACCATCTACCCCCTCCCCAAGTTGACTTCTTCCAATGGGTCCTAGACTGCAACCTTAATATCATCCAACTTTACATGAGCTGGTGGGAGTTTAAACAAAAGAATTTGATCTATTTCAGACTGATCAATACCCTCCATCACGTAATTTGCTAAGGAAGTTGATGAGAACATAGCGGCTAGCACAAGGTGGATTGCGGACCCGAACCACGTGCCAATTGGTCCAGTTACAAGGGCGCGAGCAAAACGGTTCAAGGACAATCTCATTGGGCTGGTTCAACAAATTTGGGTTGAGACTAATCTTTGTGGCCCAAAGGAGGATACTAGTGATCCACAAGGCTGGGTGTCCATGATTCAAGCTCTAGAATAAATAGGCTTGTATGGCAAGTGTCCATGATTCAAGCTCTAGAATAAATAGGCTTGCATGCCAACTTAGGAACTTTTCATATTTGTTAGTTTGTTTTTATTTTAGTTTTAGGGTGAATTATATTGGGCCATAATATTTCGTAGGCTTATAGGGCCCAACCGTAAGCCTCAGCTATTTAAACAGTTTAGGGTCTGTAATATTCAGTTTTTGATCATTGATAATATTGTGAGAGTTTTCTCTTTGGTTCTTTGAGGAACTATTCGAACTTATCAGATTTACTCTGTGGCGTTCATACCTGGACTTATTAATTGAGTTTTCCATCCTTGATTGTGGCGTCTTCATCCTTTATACCAAGGTTCGCATCTATTATAGGTGTTGGGCCACGGTTTCTATTTGAATCTGACAGTAGAACGGTCCGAGGCATTAATCGTGTTACGGGTTTCGTCACATTGTTGGCGGGGTTCGTATCAGTTGGTATCAGAGCACAGTTCTAGTCTCAGGTTTATCCTATCTTTTTTGTTTTTGTTCTTATTCGTTTCTTCTGGTTCTGTTTTCATTCGTCTTTTTGTTTCTATTTTTTATTCTTTCTTGTTCGTATTCGTTCTCGTTTCTGAACTGTATAAAAAAAAGGTATCGGTTACGTTATGGAATTTCGTGTTTAGGGTTTGCGAATCTGATCTGTGCTTTTTTCTAGTTACTTCGTGTTTGTCCAACCTCGTGATCGTTGTTATTGTGGTCTTTTTCCTTCTCAGAAATTAGAGTTTCTGAATCAGATACGTGAACTATGAAGTCTCCCTGATTATTCAAAAACAAAAAAAAAAGAAAAGAAAAGAACAAGAAGAGAAGAGAAGAGAAGAGATCGGTAAGCCGTGATTAAAAAAAAGAGTACAAAAACTCGGCTTAAAATTTTATTTTTGTTTTAAAATATTGGGGGTAAAAGGAGTCCAAATCTGACCTTACTCCATAGTGTGAAAAAAATTTCCGAAAATTCCAATTTTTTTATGCTTTTAGAAACCTAGCCATCCGCGTTCATTTTTAGTCGTGCTTTCAACTTCCAAATTTGAATGGTCTAGTTTGGGTATGGATTGTTACTAAGAAATTCTGGTCATTGTTTGGTCAGTTTCATAAGAACCAAGTGAGAATTACTACGAGTGGAAAAAGGCAAGAGTGGTGAGCACATAAGAGGGTAAACACCAACTTGATTTTTGAGTGTAAACACGAGTGAATCATATTCTTGAGTGAAACACGTGAGGGAGTGTAGTGAGGATCTGTTCTATTTCTTATCCGTTCTTGCAGGGATTATGGCTCAAGATCAGGGAAAAGTCACAAATGAAGAGGCTCAATAGCCAGTTATTACAAATCTACAAATGCAAGCTTTAGTGGGGTAGATGAGGCCGATGATGATGGCAGAATTGGAACCGATACATGAGAGATTGGATAGAGTTGAAGAGGGTACACCACAGAGGCAACAACAAAATGTTCATAATGTACAAAGAGGGGAGAGAGTTCAACCAAGGGGAGTGAGAGTTGAAGATGAGGAGTATTTTGGGGAAGACTTTGATGAAGAAAATGATCGTGAGTCAATAGATAATCATAGGAGATATGGTGTTCGGGGTAGAGAAGTTAGGTTTAGAGAAGCTAGGAACCGGGAAGATAATAATTTGGGTAGTATTAAGATGAAGATTCCTTCGTTTCAAGGAAAGACTGATCCAGAAGCATATCTTGAATGGAAAAAGAAGGTGGAATTAGTATTCGATTGCCACAATTACTCTGAGATTAAGAAAGTAAAGCTTGCAGCCATTGAATTTTTCCGATTATGCTATTATTTGGTGGGATCAATTGGTACTAAATAGGAGGATAAATAGGGGGCATCCGATAGAGACATGGGAGGAGATGAAAACTGTGATGAGGAAGCGGTTCATTCCAAACTACTACTATCGGGAGTTGTATAACAGGTTGCAAAGTTTGAGACAAGGTAATAGGAGTGTAGAAAAATAGTATAAGGAGATGGAAGTTGCTATGATTCGAGCGAATGTAGAGGAAGATCGAGAGGCTACAATGACTAGATTCTTAGTTAGGTTGAATCGGGAAATTGCTAATGCAGTGGAATTACAACACTATGTTGAATTGGAGCATATGGTACACATGGATATTAAAATTAAGAATCAACTCAAGCGGAGGGGCAGCAGCACACGCCCAAGCCAAAATCCAAGCCAAAATTCCAATACATCCACTTGAAAACCAAATAATTGGAAAAGAGATGAGAAGCAGCCTTTGGTGAAGCCAAAAACTGAGCAAAAACATGAATTGACCAGCCATGGAAATCAAGGTAAATCCGATTCTTCTACTTCTAGAAATCGTGACATTAAGTGTTTTAAATGCCAAGGCAGGGGGCACATAGCAAGTCAATGTCCAAACAAGAGGGTTATGGTGATGCGAGACAATGGTGAGATTGAAATAGAGGATGACGATTCTGACACCAGTGATATGCCACCGTTGGAGGACATTCCTGAGGAGGGGTACGTTGTCCCAGATTCATTGACATTAGTGGCAAGGAGAGCATTGAGTGTACAAGCAAGAGAAGTCGAGGAAGTGCAGCGAGAAAACATCTTCCATACTAGGTGCTATGTTAAGGACAAGGTATGTAGTGTGATTATTGGTGGCGGTAGTTGTACTAATGTTACAAGCACAATAATGGTGGAGAAGTTAGGGCTGCCCACGCTGAAACACCCTAGGCCGTACAAGTTGTAATGGTTAAATGATAGTGGTGAGTTGAGGGTGAACAAATAGGTGTTAGTGGCATTTCGAATTGGTAAGTACGAAGATGAAGTGATGTGTGATGTAGTACCGATGCATGCTGGACACTTATTGTAAGGGCGCCCATGGCAGTTTGATAGGCGCGTGAAACATGATGGGTTTACGAACAAATATTCATTTGTACTTAATCAACGTTCGATCACTCTTGTACCTTTAACCCCGCAACACGTTTATGAGGATCAAGTGAGGTTACAAAAGGAGAGTGTTCAAAAAGGAGAAAGAGAAAAAGAAAGTGAGTGAAAACTCGAGTGAAGAAAAAAGAGAGGCCGAGAAAATTGAGAGAGAAAAAAAGCGAGAAGATTCGGCTAGAGAGATAAAAATAGAGAGAAAAACAAATTTCTATGCAAAAGCGAGTGAAATCAAAAGAGCGATGTTTCTAAATCAGCCAATGATTGTACTATTGTACCAAGAGGCAGTTTTGAACACTAACGAGATTGAGCCCATTTTGCCTAGTTCTGTTATTTCTCTTTTGCAGGAATTTGGTGACGTCATGCCCGAAGAGATTCCACGTGGTTTGCCACCTACTCGAGGGATCTAACACCAAATTGACTTCGTACCTAGCGCTTCCATTCCAAACCGACCTGCCTATCATGCTAATCCTGAGGAGACAAAGGAGTTGCAAAGGCAAGTAAGTGAATTGATGGAAAAGGGGTACGTGAGAGAAAGCATGAGCCCGTGTGCCGTTCCGGTGATTTTAGTTCCTAAGAAGGACGGGACATGGAGGATGTGCGTTGATTATCGAGCCATCAACAACATCGCGGTAAAGTATCGACACCCTATTCCTCGCTTGGATGATATGTTAGACGAACTGCATGGTGCTTGTGTATTTTCTAAGATTGATCTAAAAACTGGTTATCATCAAATAAGAATGAAAGACGGAGATGAATGGAAAACTGCTTTTTAAAACAAAACATGGTTTATATGAGTTGTTAGTGATGCCATTTGGATTAACTAATGCACCAAGTACATTTATGCAATTAATGAACCATGTCTTGCGTACTTTTATAGGCAGATTTATTGTTGTCAATTTTGATGATATACTCGTTTATAGCAAAAACTTTGATGACCATGTTCTACACTTGAAATCATTTTTGGAAGTCTTGAGAAAGGAAAAGTTATTTGCTAACTTTAAGAAGTGCACTTTTTGCACAGATAAGCTTGTGTTTCTTGGCTTTGTTGCTAGTGTCCAAGGAGTACAGGTTTATGAGGAAAAGGTTCGTACGATTCGCGAGTGGCCAACGCCCACGAGTGTCGACCAAGTTCGAAGTTTTCATGGGCTTGCTAGTTTTTACCGAAGGTTCGTGAAAGACTTTAGTAGCATAGCCGCCCTGCTTACCGAAGTCATCAAGAAGAACATTGGATTCAAATGGGAGGAAGAACAAGATAATGTTAGGGATATATACTAAAAGCCATGCTTTATGTAGTTGATTTATTATTCATTTAATAAAATAAGTTAATCCATTTTTTTTATTTTTTTGAGAATCTGTGTGGGCAATGTTTGTATTATATTATTTATTTAATATTATGCATGTGTGTCTCTCATTCTATATAGTAGGTGGTTGGGTGTGTAGAGTTCGGCTTACACACGGAAGATCAGGCCATCAGATATTATAGAATGTAAGATTTTGGTTTACAGTCTTAGATGGGATTGGACACACCATCGGTAGGACTGCAGCATGGTGTTGTAGTAGGTTTGTCTTGACTACGGAAAACGGTATAGTTTCAACTCACTATGCTGGTACACTTTTTGTGTATTAAACGGGACTGACTTGGGGTAATTATCTTTATACTGACTTATAAGATAATTAATACTTCATGGCTATTATGAGTGCTCATGCTCTAAATCCTAAGTTAATTTGTAGACACGTACATTTGATATTTACACTTTGATCCCTAAAAGGGTGAGATCCTTAAATGGGTCAATATCTCATTGGATTGGGTGCCAATATTAATTGTGTGGTGGATATTAATTAATGATGGAATCCATGTCTCAATTTTTGGGATTGATGATATCCCTTCAGAAAGCTTATAAGTTTTGATTATGTCAAACCCTGCAGGTGGATTTTGTATCCGACATATCAGATAAGTTAAGCAGAGGATCTCAAGGAATTTTAAGAAATTAATTATATATGATTGTCAGTAATTATATTTAATCAATGGATATCTGTAATCTTAACATAGGGAGATAATAAGCATTTAATAACATGGAGCTCAAAATATATTTTTGAGATAAGGGTAGGAGTGCAATTATAATTCTTTAGTGGTATGAATTATAATTTATGGAAATAGGAATCTGATTCAGTTCGAATTAGGGTTTTCTAATTCCATGAGGAAGCCTATTCCTTATTGACTTCTTATGGTCCCTATCGTAGCCTATATATATGCTGCTTTGGCTCTCTCATTAGTTAGCGTTTTTCCATCAAGAGTATTATAACTCGGAATAGAAAAGAGAGCGTAAAAGAGGGAGAGCAGAAAACAAAAAGGATTTCGAAAGAGCCCACACTCAGTTCGATATTCTGGCAGCGGAGGAATACGGTAGAAGATCGTGAGCTGTTATCGAGCCCGTGTTCTCGATTCGTCTACTAGAGCAATCTGTTTTGCAGTTCATGGTAACCCTAGTTCCGCCCTTGTAGGGTTATTATAGATTCCACGAAATTTTTTGCAATACCAACTTATACACACTGTCAACGGATTCTGGGAACGCAGTTTCCTAACAGATAAGGCGTTTCAATTACTTAAAGAAAAATTAACTCATGCTCCGTTACTTGTTCTACCAGATTTTACTAAAACATTTGAAATTGAATGTGATGCTTCAGGTATTGGCATAGGCGCAGTTATCATGCAAGGAGGACGACCAATTGCATTCTTTAGTGAGAAATTGAGTTGGGCAGCCTTAAACTACCCTACCTATGACAAGGAAATGTATGCGTTAGTCCGAGCATTGGAGACATGGCAACACTATCTTTGGCCTAAGGAGTTTGTGATTCACACCGATCATAAATCCTTGAAACATTTGAAGGGCCAACACAAGTTGAATAGGAGGCATGCACGATGGGTGGAATTCATTGAGACATTTCCATATGTCATTTGTTACAAGCAAGGTAAGGAAAACATCGTTATAGATGCTCTCTCTCGCATGTATGCATTGATTTCTACTCTTGATGCAAAATTGCTTGGTTTTGAACACATTAAAGAATTATATCCATTAGACCAAGATTTTCATGAAGAGTACAGGAATTGTGAGAAAAAAGCATTAGGTAAATTCTTTAGGCATAAAGATTTCTTATTTCGGGAGAATAAGTTGTGTGTTCCTAATTGTTCATTACACGATTTGTTAGTGAGGGAATCGCATGGTGGGGGTTTAATGGGACACTTTGGAGTTGCTAAGACACTAGCCATCCTACACGAGCATTTCTTTTGGCCACACATGAAAAGAGATGTTGAGAGAATTTGTGTAAGATGTGTAACTTGTAGGCAGGCAAAATCTCGAGTGCAACCCCATGGATTATACACATCACTGCCTATTCCTAGTGAGCCTTGGATTGATATCTCAATGGACTTTGTGTTAGGTTTGCCTAGGACCAAACGGGGTACGGATTCGATTTTTGTGGTGGTAGATCGCTTTTCTAAAATGGCACATTTTATTCCATGTCACAAAACTGATGATGCTTCAAATGTTGCTGATTTGTTCTTTAAGGAGATTGTGAGATTACATGGTATGCCTAGAACCATTGTTTCAGATAGAGATGTTAAGTTCTTGAGTTACTTTTGGAAGACCTTGTGGTGTAAGTTGTGGACTAAGTTATTATTTTCTACTACTTGTCATCCACAAACTGATGGTCAAACCGAAGTAGTAAATAGGACTTTATCTACTTTGTTAAGGGCTATTATTAAAAAGAATATCAAAACATGGGAAGAATGTTTACCACATGTTGAGTTTGCTTATAATCATACCATCCATTCTGCTACTAAATTTTCACCCTTTGAAATTCTGTATGGTTTTAATCCTTTTACTCCTTTGGATTTATCTCCTTTACCTGTTACTAAGCGTGTTAATTTAGATGGCAAAAAGAAAGCAGATTTTGTTAAGCAGATTCATGAGAAAGCAAGGCTCAATATTGAGCGAAGAAAGGAGCAATATGCAATTCAAGCTAACAAAGGGCGACGTAATATCATCTTTGAACCCGGAGATTGGGTTTGGGTACACATGCGAAAAGAAAGATTTCCTACACAAAGGCGTTCTAAATTGCATCCCCGAGGCGATGGTCATTTTCAAGTTCTTGAGCGCATCAATGATAATGCCTACAAGCTAGAGTTGCCTGGTGAGTATAATGTTAGTACTACTTTCAATGTTGCTGATTTATCTCCTTTTGATGTAGGTGACGATTTGAGGACAAATCCTTTTCAAGAAGAGGGGAATGATGAGAACATGGCGGCTAGCACAAGGTGGAATGCGGACCCAAACCATGTGCCAATTGGTCCAGTTACAAGGGCGCGAGCAAAATGGTTCAACGACAATCTCATTGGGCTGGTTCAACAAATTTGGGTTGAGACTAATCTTTGTGGCCCAAAGGAGGATACTAGTGATCCAAAAGGCTGGGTGTCCATGATTCAAGCTCTAGAATAAATAGGCTTGCATGCTAAGTGTCCATGATTCAAGCTCTAGAATAAATAGGCTTGCATGCCAACTTAGGAACTTTTCATATTTGTTAGTTTGTTTTTATTTTAGTTTTAGGGTGAATTATATTGGGCCATAATATTTCGTAGGCTTATAGGGCCCAACCGTAAGCCTCAGCTTTTTAAACAGTTTAGGGTTTGTAATATTCAATTTTTGATCATTAATAATATTGTGAGAGTTTTCTCTTTAGTTCTTTGAAGAACTATTCGAACTTATCAGATTTACTCTGTGGCGTTCATACCTGGACTTATCAATCGAGTTTTTCATCCTTGATTGTGGCGTCTTCATCCTTTATACCAAGGTTCGCATCTGTTATAGGTGTTGGGTCACGATTTCCATTTGAATCTGATAGTAGAATGGTCCGAGGCATTAATCGTGTTACGGTTTCGTCATATTGTTGGCGGGGTTCGTATTGTGTCTGATGAACACTGCACTAGACATCATCCTGGAAATGATGCAGGATATCGAGAAATACATTGAAATGGTTGTCTTCCATTAAACACTATTGTTTGATTCAGTATTTTCACGGCTACCCCCACTTATTACAGGAGCAATCCCCTTGGGATGGCCGTTTTTGTCAATCCCCCAGAATCTCAATGGGGCAACATCGATATCACAAAACCTTATTGTAACCACATGAGATTCCACCAGGAATGGCTTCTTATTAGCCTCAATGATTTCCCATTCGTCTTCTTCTTCCTTCTAGAAAATCAAGCAATGATGTGGAGTAGATGGCATACACTATGCTGTGTCAATTCAATCCCATCCCAACAAAGCAAAATAACGAGAAGTAGTATTGACTACAAAAAATGTTGTTAGAATAGCTTTTTCCAATAGACACAGTGATTGGGAGCACTCCTTTTGGTTGAACTGAGGCTCCTAAAAAGCCCACTATTGCCACATTAGTGTCAATGAGGTCAACATTAGTCTTTTGCAATTTTTTAGGCATGTGCGTACAAAAAGATAACAGGAGCTCCATTATCCACTAAGACTTTGGATACTGGAATACTGTTAAAATTAGCCTTGACATATAACGGCTGTAAGTGTCTAGCTAATCCAACATTTGGCTTAACAAACACAATGGCCATTTTCTTATTTGAATCTAAAATTGGTATGTTTTGGATCACTGGCTCAAGTGGTTGTGCCTCTTTGGTGACAAGCTCCATGGGTTTTGACTCATCTTTGACATCTCTTTCTAGGCCATCAGGCTGTCATTTTTGTGCAGGAAAAATAGATGGCATTGTGTTTACCATGTTATCATAAAGATAAAGCAATTATTTCCTAACCGGACCATTTCATCTTATGTGAGATAACTTGAATTGTCATCTTCTGACTGTTCTGTATCCACCACATTTATTGGGTGTTCAACATCAGTCTTAGCTGGGATGTCCATAATGTTGACATCATCCTGCACATCACTCTGAAATTTGACATATCCAGATTTTCTTAGTCTGAGGACTGGTGATTTGCTACTTCTAAGTTATCTTATCCTGACTGCTTAATAAAATCTAGTAAATCATCATCTACCTCTTCTGCTAGTACTTTTCCCTTTTCGTTACCCTGACTTCTAAGATTTACTTCAAGCTTCAGTACCCACTGATTAGACCTACTTTCAAATCTTCTAATGAGTGGTTGCTTCTTCTTCTGGGCAGCCTTCTTACGTAGCATACGCCTCTTTTGGATTCTGGTCAAAAAGAGGCAGGTCATGGTATTGAGAAAATTTAGGATGCTGAACGTACATCCACGTTCATCTTATGGTATAGGAGGAAGTACCATTCTCGATTTGGTATTTGGATAAGGTGCTGGTTCTGATCTTCTCTTCTAACCCTGGTTGACTGGACCCTTGGATTTGTTCTATTTGTTGAACTTCCTGGTATAATCAGGCCTATTGTATTTATCCTCGTGTGACATTTTTGTCCCTTTTTTAGACTGACTGTTATTCAATGTAACTTGAAATCCCCCAAGACGTCAAACCACGTTACCCTGCTTGTTCTCTTCCCTGGACATTCTTTCATTATTCTCAAAATCAAAGTTTTGGTTATTGAGTGGTACTGTTAAGATTTCTGCGTAGCTAATGTAGAGAATAGGTTGTTCACTTGCTTCTGCCAATTCATGTAATCACCGTCTTGATATCACATACGAATCATAAGGATCTGCAGCATGGTAGTAAATCCCTACTCTGGTCTCAAACGGTGGTGCTTCTTGATTTAAACCCTTGGGCTTGGAGACCACACTTTTCATTTTTACACCATTGGAGGAAGAAGCTTGAACATATAATTTTGACTTGGTTGGCCTTGTCATGTTGGTAAAATCTGATAAAACCATATTGACATGCACCTCAGCCACGAATAGATTCTTGTTAACCTATTGAGCAGGCTTATCAGCATGGAATTTCGCAGTCCCATTTTTAATCCATTTTTGGATGGACTCTTGAAAAGTTGTATAATTATTTGTATTATGGGTCCATTTATCATGCCATTTGCAATAGGTTTTACCCTTGCTTTCTTCATTTGATGGCAATGTATGTGTCAATTTAATTTTGTTTTCTTTAACTAACAATCAAAGATCAAATCAGCTCTAGTGATGTCGAAGTCATACTTCTTCCTAGGCTTATTAGTCTAGCTTGAACCTGGGGAGGTTTATGCAAGACATCGCATATAAGTGGCTTTTTTGAGCCGTTATTTTGGCCACAACACATCTATGTTCTTTCTTATTGTCCTTATCAGCCTACTTAGTAAGTTAGTATCCTCATTCTTGACCAGATGTATAGGCTGATGATGTCCTTTATAATATACTCCCCTAGTATTGTTTTTCTTTGATTTTCCTCATCTATAACCTTCTCATATTATGCCACAACATCTAATACATGGCATAAGTTCGTGAACTATTGGCCTATAAATTGCATTCTGAGTGTTGATTTTAAATTATGCACAGCTAGACGCACATATTCCTCTTCTAGTAACCTAGCCCTAAACCTATTCCGAGAAGATTTAAACCTAGTAATATACGCTTCTACATTTTTTTCCTGGATTCTGTTTAAGTCTGGCCAAATCAAAAATAGTCACATCTGGATCAGTATGATAAAACTGACTATGAAAGATTCTTTCCATATCTTACCAGGTTTGGACTGAGCCTATGGGAACGTTCACGTACCAAGTAAAGGTAGGCCTAGTGAGTGAATTGGTAAATAATCTCAATTTCAACATATCATTGTGAGACACTTCACCACATTGTGCAGTGAAACATGCAATGTGCTCTAGTGTAATCTGCATATCCCACCAGAGAATAAAGTAAACTCAAATATCCTATAATACCATGGGAATTCAAACATCCTATCAATGAAGTCTGGGTATGGCTTTTGGTATTGATGATGGATAAGGGCTCTAAACACTGCCCCAAACTGTTATCTCAGTTGGTCATTGACTTGCTCCCTGACCTACCAATGGACCTGTTCTCTAATGGCCTCTACCATTTTATCCCTATTCATCCCCATGGGAATAGGTCCATTAAAATTAGGCTGATAGGTGATACGTACATCATTGTTGGTAGGCTGATGACCTAGTAAACCTATTATAGGTGTCTATAATGGTCCTCCATTATGCATCAATGGTTGCTGGTGCCCTTCCATCTGCGTTGTTGTCTGATAGTGCCCTCTAGTCTAAATTGCTGGCTAATAGTGCCCTCTAATCTGAGCTACTAGCTGATGGTGCCCCCTAGTCTACATGGCTAACTGATGGTGCCCCCCAGTCTGCACTGTAGTCTGATGATATTCCCCCAATCTAATACATCTGCGATTGAGGTAATCTCACAATGGGAGCTCCTAATTGAGTCGTCTGTCCCATATTTAGCATCACTGGTTGTGCAGATGGCCCTTATGGTGGTAATGCAGGTATCTGAGGCTGAGTACCTTTATGATATCCAAACTGATGGACTGAGACCATCATTTACCCTACTTGGAAACTAGTATGAGACCCTGTATTAGAATCCGTTAGCCCTTGATGACTTTCAAGAAGTCCTAAACCCTGACCAACTTGATTTGGAATCAGTTGGTTATTAGAACTTGACGTATGGTCAAACATGCCAAACCTAGGGTGATTAAGGAAACCTAGGACTCCAAGGCGGTTAAGGAGCTTAATATTCCTGTAAATCAACTATAGAGCCTGATTGATAGGGACTTGCATAGGTTTCTTGTGGGCACAGGTCTTCAAGGATAACGCTGGACCCAATTTTTCTATCATGTATGACATCTGACGGTCGATACTCTTAGTAATTTGGTCTCCCATCGTTTGCATCATATTCGTGAGTAGTTTCACAATCATTGATGTTTATTGTAAGTTAGCTTAGAGCCAATCATGCAATGCGCTATCCAGACTGAAATGTATTGTGGCTACGTAATCCTTTAGAGCCTGTTTATCTAGACCAACGAAGGAGGTTCCGATCTCTTCTGGCTGAGGTTGGAGCGATTCATAACTACCAGTATGAGACTGATCACTAGTGTTGCCATGAACTCCTTCCTCGATGTTTCCTTCTATAGTGGGTACATCCATTTTTGGTTGCACTGTGATTCCCTTATCTTTTGTCAAATTCTTTCTCGATGGCATGATGAACTAAAAATCTCTCACATTGGTAGATTGGAGTTAAACTATTAACCTACTCCTAAAACAGGTAAGTAAATTGGAATTGAAATTGACAAACAAAAGGAAAAAAATAATGTGAAATACAGATAAATGCTAAGTGTTTGATTGATCGGGGATCCTTTTTTCTATATCCCTCTATCTTTATATAGATCACAGTGATAACCGTTGTCCAGCAGTTTGAGAAACCACCCACTATATCCATGATTTAGGCACAATGGGTCTTCGTCCATAACTGCATCAATCATAATTTCACATTGCATGTGTCATTGACCTATGTAGAAACAACTGCCAATAACTATTCTACCATTGATGTGGCAGACGTACTGGGTTATGGCATTTTTTATGTTGCATTAGCCTGGCTTTCCCATTAGTCTACTTTCACGTCCTCTCCATGTGTAATACCCAACTGGATTTAGTGGGCCCATTTTAATTGTTATTTTATGGTACAAATAGCTGGGAAGGACTTCTATGCTCACGATTATGTCTATGCTAGTTGAAGAGAAGATAGACATTTAGTTTTATATTTATGTTGAACTTTATTATATTTGGTACTTGGGCATATGTAGCTTCCAAACCTTCTATATTTCCTATTTCGGACTCTGATATTGTAATAGCTAGGATTTGTTTTATTGTAATATCCTATATTTTCAATAATTATTAATACAAAAATATTCCATATACTTCCCTTGACCATACTTGAAGTTTCACTTTCAATCCATCGAAGTGCTCTCAAGTGATCGAGAGTTTCAATGTTCAAGCGACCGAACCTTGTTCAATCGATCAAAACCCTACCGACTTGAATTTATGACATAGTCCCCACTTCAATCGATCGAATTGATCTCAATCGATCGAAGAAGCTTCGATCGATTGAACGTGACTGTAAATCTTACCTCAGTTTGTACGCTGGACATGCTACCTTGCTCTTCCCTTTCCCTATATATACTTATATTGTATGTGTGAGGGTTGGTTGCTAAACCAGAGAGTATAGGAAGAGTGCGTGTGGTTGTGTTTGATATATATTTACACACACATCCATATATACATACACAGTCCAGGAGAGAGAAGAATAAAAGAAGAGGAAGGAAAAGAAGAAGAACTGTCATGCCCCGAAGTACCAAAAATAGGGAAAAATAAATTTCCTTTATGGGTTCGTAGACACGTGACTGGTTGTGAGTGTCACCTGATTGTCCAAACATGCTTATAACAATAATGTGATATGGGAAAGTGACTAAGTTCAGCGGAAGCAGAAATTTAAAACATCCAAGTCTTACATCAGTAGTATATTGCAGGCCAAAAAGATGTCCAAAAGATACATATTACAAGACCAACTAAACTATTACATCACTAACATAATAATAACAGAACTATAACAAAAGAAAAAGCTCCGAAGTCTTCAGCTGGCGAAACCGTATCCTTCCTCGTAGTAATCTTCACCAGCATAGTCTTCAGTAGTAAAGTCAGCATTTTGATAGCAGTCGGCTCCGTCTGGACCTGCAAAGGCTGGGCGTGGAAGGTCCAGCGGCATGAAAAGTCATTAGCGGTTAAGCTAAGTGAGGGTCCCCTTAAGGTAAGTTATTCTTCATCCCTTCTTATTTCTCGAAACCATATCTCATTCATCATTTCTTATTCTCGATACTATGTCTTGTTCGCCTTTTCTTATTCTCAAAATCATGTCATATTTAAACCCAATCATTCTTTTTGAAACTTAACCCAGAACTGAACTGACCAATGACATTGACTGAAAGAAGACTTAACTCCAAACGCATTTGCTGGTCAAGAAAGTACAACACTCAACAATGAATGGTTAACTGTCGCCCAACTGGCACTCAAACTATCGCCAAAATGGCATAAGTGTGCGGGACATTAAAAATCTCTTGTTCGAACACGTCCTGCCGATCCTCAGGTCGCCCGCACGTTACCGAACACGTCATGTCGATTCTCATTCCAAGGGTACGGGAAATTAATAATCACTTGGACGAACACGTCATGCCGATCCTCAGGTCACCTGTACATAACCGAACACGCCATGCCGATCCTCAGTCCAAGGGTGTGGAAAAATAATCAACCACTTGATCGAACACGTCACGACGATCCTCAGGTCATCCGCACTTGACCGAACACGTCATGCCGATCCTCAGATCAAGGAACAAAACATAACTCACCAATCGACTCCATGGAATAATCGAGAGACCAACTTTGCAAGAATTATCCAAACACGACACAAAAGTTCACGAATCAACTTTGACCAGTAGACACACAACTAGAAACGAGGCCCAATGACCCTTATTCGCATTAAATCTGTTATTGAAGGTTTTATCATTATTTTACGTGTTCGCACGTTTCATAATTTAGTTCATTAATATCAACCATTTATAACCGTTAATATTTCGCTATACCTCTGACATTCCGTTTTCCTCTCAATATACTTACGATGGAAACTTTCCCGATCACTTATCATCGCAATAATCGTGCCATACAATATACTCATAGTATGGGTATGAACTTTCCAATGGTCATTAAACAATATTCACGTAGCTTATGGATTTATAATAATGGATTTAATACCAATAAACATATAGATGAAACCCTTAACATACTCATCTACGCAATAGCACTACCATAGCATGAGATTTTCATAACAACACATGTACCAGAAAACTAGCATCAACAATCAACACCATGCATAAACAAAACATTATACAAAAATCTGTACAATCTGCCAAGATACATTTTCACTATGTTGACTGAATTTACATGATTTATTTGGGCATGATAAATTGCTTTGTAGATCAAACTCAAAACTAAAACATTATAGATAATAGGAATATCTTCATGTACAAAAAAAATCTAACTTCAATTACATTTTTGAACTACTCAAACTATTTATTTTACAAGACATTTCTTATATCTCGGACTGTTCTGTCCCAGATTTATAGTACTGGATTGTACGTGAATTTTACCTATGAAGGAGGGGTTTTTAGACCGAGCTATATAAGAGTTATTTGTAGATAAATGAGTTAGCTTTCTTCACAAAAATACCTAGCTTAATTCTCATTTTTGACCTGCACAAAAGATTCATTTTACTAAACTATATTCTGCTGAATGTTTCAGTTTCTCAGATTTATAACACTGCGTTGTACATGCATTTCACCCATGAAGGAGTGATTTATAGACTGGTCTATAGAAGAGTTATTTGTAGATAAATGAGTTATATATAACTTCAAAAAAACCTAGCTTAATTCCGATTTTTGAGCTCCTCAAAACATCCATTTTACAAAACTACATTCTGCTGGAAGTTTCTGTTTTCCTAGGTTTATAACACTGCGTTGTACATGCATTTCACCCATGAAGGAGTGATTTCTAGACTGAGCTATAGAAGGGGAATTTGTAGATAAATGAGTTAGAATTTACCACAAAAACACCTAGCTTAATTAGGATTTTTGAGCTGCATAAAACATTCATTTTACTAAACTATGTTCTGCTGAGAGTTTCAGTTTCTCAGATGTATGGATTTGTCTTGCATGTCATGTAAACTTCAACACAACAACATCAAACTTCTACTAAACATTAGTACATATTATATGTGTTCTAAATTGAGTTAGATCACTCACAATAACTTGAAATTAAGCTTGGATTGTTGATTTGAGCTTGATGGAGCTTGAACTCAACTTCAATAGTGAACTTCCTCTCCTTCTAACTTTCTATTTCTTTCTTTATGACACTCATGAGCTTCTAAGTTTCCTCATCTCCTCTCTAGAGTGTAGATTATGGAGAGTCTAAGAGAGTAATGGATGCATATAGGTGTGGTTATATAGAAAACACTAGTGTTAGGTGTCCTATTGCATGTGTTAGGGTGTTGCATGCATAGACAAGTGTCCAACATGTAGACAAGTGGCAAGGATACAAGTGACATGTGTCTAGGGTGTTACATATGTCACCATGTGGACGCCCATGGTGGGGCCCACCTTGGGTTTTATGCCACTTTCTTGATTTATGTGAATAAGTTTCTTGATATACGTGTCGGTCCCGATTTACGTGCAATCGGGTGTTTTTTCTAATGTCCGGGTCTGGGTACGGGACTGAGTTAAATCTTATTATGGTCGAGTCAGTACGATTACTAAAGTCTAATCAGTAATCCTAAGATACGTCAAAACTGTCACCTAGCTAAAATAATAATATATTAATACAGCCAGTCCAATACAAAAATTCGAAAAGTTTATATTATTAATACAGCCAGTCCACCAACTATTAAAGGATTTCGTCCTCGAAATTAGAGCTTATCTAGGTACAAAACAGAAAAGGATATTTCTCTCGCATCTCTGACTCCATTTCCCACGAAGCTTCTCTTTCGTCATGATGATTCCACTGAACCTTCACCAATGGAATCTCCTTGTTTCTCAGCTTCTTGGTCTCTTGACCCAAAATCTTGATGGGTCTCTCTACGTAAGACACGCTGTTATTCACCTCAATGTCCTTAAAGTCAATTACATGTGGCGTCACGCCCTAATGATACTCCTTCAACATACTGATGTGAAAAACATTGTGAATACCTGACAACCTTGGTGGCAACGCGAGTCTATAAGAAACTCTTCCTACGCGTTTCAAGATCTCGAATGGTCCGATATAGCGTGGCGATAACTTTCCCCTTTTCTGTCCAAACCTTACTACTCCTCGGACTGGTGATACTTTAAGTAAAACATGTTCTCCTACCTTGAACTCTTTATCCGTGTGATGTTTGTCTGCATAGCTCTTATATCGATCTTGTGCTGCCTTCATCTTCTCTCTGACAATAATTATCTTCTTATTAGTCTCTCGAACCATCTCCGGTCCTAGAAGCTTGCCATCTCCAACTTCAGCCCAACATAATGGCGAACGACACGGCCTTCCATACAATACCTCGAATGGTGCCATGCCTATTGTTGAGTGATAACTATTGTTGTAGGCAAACTCAATCAATGGAAGATGTGTCTCCCATGAACTCTCAAAGTCAATCACGCAAGCTCTGAGCATGTCTTCCATTACTTGATTGGTCCTCTCGGATTGCCCGTCAGTTTGAGGATGAAATGCTGAACTCACTTTCAGTGAAGTTCCTAAAGCTGTCTGGAAACTTTCCCAGAATTCTGCAGTAAATCGAGAATCGCGATCAGACACTACGCTGACGGGTACTCCATGCAATCGTATGACCTGTTGTATGTATAACTGACTCAACTTCTCCATAGAATATGTCATACTGTATGCTATAAAGTGAGCTGACTTGGTGAGTCGGTCTATAATCACCCAAATAGAGTTATAGCTCTGCTGAGATCAGGGTAGACCTACCACAAAATCCATGGTAATGTGTTCCCACTTCCATTGCGGAATCGGTAATGGATGTAATAATCCTGATGGCTTCTGATGTTCGGCTTTGACTTGTTGACAAGTAAGACACTTAGAAACATACTCTGCCACTTCTCGTTCCATGCCTTCCCACCAGAAATTCCGCTTCAAGTCTCTATACATCTTTGTACCTCCAGGATGAACGGTCAAACGGGACTTGTGTGCTTCATCCAGAATGTCCTTCCTCAGAGTCTCCACATCAGGAACATACAGTCGATTCCTACATTGAAATCCTCCATCTGTGCCTACGCTCCATTCCTCGGGTTCCTTTGCCGAAACTTTAGCAAACCACTTCTTCCACTCTTCGTCTTTCTGCTGGGCTTCCAAAATACGACTAAGAAGCGTCGGTTGTGCTACTAAACATCCAAAATGGTGTCCTCCTTCTGTCTCTATGGGTTGGAGATCAAATTCTGCTATAGTTTCCAATGCTTTCCATTCTCAAATCATGAGATTAGCAACTATCTCGTGAGGTTTATGACTCAAAGCATCTGCAACAACGTTTGATTTTCCAGGATGGTACTGTAGAGTGAAATTATAATCCTTGAGTAACTCGATCCATCGACTCTGCCTCATATTTAGCTCCTTCTGAGAGAACAAGTACTTCAAGCTCTTGTGGTGTGAAAACAAATCAAACTGCTCCCCATAGAGGTAATGTCTCCATGTTTTCAGTGCAAACACAATTGCGGCTAACTCTAGATCATGCGTTGGATAACTCATCTCGTGTGGCTTCAACTGTCTCGATCCATACGCTATCACCTTCCCATCTTGCATAAGTACACACCCTAATCCTTGGTGTGAAGCGTCACTATAGATGGTATATCTTTTACCGCTCTTGGGTATTGCTAACACGGGTGCCAAAGTTAATCTCTCCTTTAGCTCTTGAAATGCACGTTCATGTCGATCCTTCCAATCGAACTTCGACTCCTTCTTTGTAAGACCAGTTAATGGGGCTGCGATTCTAGAGAATCCTTCTACAAATCTCCTATAGTAGCCAGCCAAACCCAGAAAACTCCTAATCTCTGAAGCATTACTCGGTCTTTTCCAATCTAGCACTGCGTCTATCTTTGAAGAATCCACTGATATCCCATTCTGAGAGATGACATGTCCTAAGAACTTGACTTCATTAAGCCAAAACTCATATTTGCTAAACTTTGCATATAGTTGGTTGTCCCTGAGTGTCTGTAAGGTAACCTGCAAATGTTTTTTGTCTTCCTCCTTGGTCTTGGAATATATCAGTATATCATCTATAAAGACGATAGTAAACTGATCTAGGTAAGGTCTAAATACCCTATTCATCAAGTCCATAAACACTGCTGGGGCATTGGTTAGCCCGAATGGCATCACAAGAAACTCGTAATGTCCATATCTAGTACGGAATGATGTCTTTGACACGTCTTCTGGTCGAATTAATAGCTGGTGGTATCCTGATCTCAAATCAATCTTTGAAAATGTTGTGGCTCCTTGTAATTGATCGAACAAGTCATCAATACGTGGTAGTGGGTACTTATTCTTGATGGTTACCTTATTCAACTCCCTGTAGTCTATGTAGAGTCGAAGCGATCTGTCTTTCTTCTTTACAAATAGTACCGGTGCTCCCCATGGTGATGTGCTTGGACGCACGAATCCTAAATCTTCCAACTCCTGTACTTGCTTCTTCAATTCTTGCATTTCCGTCGGTGCTATCCTGCATGGGGTCTTGGAGATAGGCATGGTTCCAGGTGTCAATTCTATGCAGAAGTCTATCTCTCGCTTTGGCGGCAATCTTGAGAGATCTTTAAATACATCCTTGAATTCTCGCACTATCGGAATCTCTGTGATCGTGATCTCTCAGCTTGTGCCCTTGATGGCAGCCAAGCGACTAGTGAGAAAACCATCACTCAACGGGTTACACTAAAAGAAAAAGGGTTGACTTCCAGGTATCGTAAAGGTAATAGACTTGGTAGTACAATCCAAGATAGCATGGTACTTGGTGAGCCAGTCAATTCCTAAGATGACGTCAAACTCCTTCATTGACAAGATCACCAAATACGCGAATAGGTCTCTATCTTCTATGTTAATGGGACAGTTTCTGCATACCCTATTCAACTTAACAGATGTACCCATCGGAGATATGGCATTCAATGCTATAGTAAGGTTTTGAGGTACTAAACCCAAATCTTGTACGACTCTACTAGTAATAAACGAATTTGACGCTCCAGTATCAAATAACGTTTTAACTCTGTTGCTGAAAAGAGTGAGCGTACCTACTAGATTCTGATGCGCTTCGGCATCAAAACCTGCTGCTTTCGGAATAACGGCATTTAGATGACTCTTAGCAGCTTGTCCTTGAGCGTTGGGTCCATTGTATCCTCGGAGTGGTGCCTTACACTCTCGGCTCCAGTGGCCTTTCTCTCCATAATTAAAGCATATGACTCCACCACGATCGTGGTTCTTGGAGGTTCTGAAATCTCTGGCATGGTGGCCAGGTATTCCACAGTTAAAGCAACTCCCTGGACCTTTTCCTTGGGCGATATAACCTCCTTGATGTCCAACAGGGACTGGTGCTTGTGGTGCTACAGTGTTGGCTTGCTGTGGTTGCCTCCGTGCCTGCTGCGGCTTCCTTTCTCCATTCCAAGCGTGCTTGTTATTCTGATAACGCATGGGTGGCCTTGATCCTTGGACATTTCATGATGGAAACTTACTAGTAAACCTCTTCTGCCTCTGTTTCTGTATATTCTCCATCTGTGTAGCCAACCCTACTAAAGATTCAAAGGATTGACTCACGTAAATTGCAGTCATCTCTTGTAGTGAAAGAGATAACCCTTGGTGATATTGTTCGTTCTTCTTTTCAAGTGTGTCCACCATGTGATGTGCAAAATGGGACAGGTGTTCGAATTGCGTTGTATACTCCTGAACAGACTTGTTCCCTTAAACCAATTCCATGAATTCTTTCTTCTTCAAATTTCGTTCTACTAATGGAAAATACTTTGCTACGAACCGTTCCTTGAACACGGTCCATGTTATTTCCCTTATGGCTCTGTCTCTCAAAGTAGCCTCTTTCGCTTCCCACCAGTCTGCTGCGGCATATGTCAACTGAAATACAACTAGGCAGCGTTTTTTGGCCTCACTGCAATCCATGGCTTTAAAGATGAGATCCATCTCTCGTAGCCATTGCTCCGATTTCCATGGTTCCATCATCCCATTGAACTTTTCTGGTCTTAATGCGCAAAAACGTTCAAGTAGCTTATCCCCTGTCTGCCTTAGGGGTGGTGCTGGGCGATTATTATTGTTTCCTACATTGTTTGAAGCCCTCTCAATCCTTCTGACCAAGGCTGAGAGTAGTCCTATAGGGTCTATCTCATTAGGTATCTCTGGTTCTTCCTCGTTATGCCTATTGCCGTTCCTCCTACGTCCTCCAGCCATCTGAAAATAACGCACAAGTTTTACTGCTAATATCCTTTGATTCCATACTGAGTCTTTATAGGTGGTCTTGATGTGTACCAAAGTTAAAATATAATAAGCATTCATATATTACTAAATGTCAATGGAATAAAGCGATATAACTGAAACCATTATATTAAACCAAAAAGATTTACATTAAAGTACTACGTCCAAGGCCAGTACATACTATACTCTAAGCATCTCCTAGGTGTGCTTATAAAAAGAACATGTACAAAGTACTTACAACTGAAATATCTATAATACGAGCGACACCAAACAAAACTAATATGTACATCACTATATAGAAGTAATAGCAGCTCTCTGAAGATCATATCAACGTGGTAGGGCATAGAAGTCTGCCTCATCGTCGGTAACCGTAGGTGGTATCTCGTCCCCTGGAATGGTAACTACCTCCACTGGCATAAAATCCAGCCACTGGTCAAACTCATCTAGTCGACCATCTGGTAATATCCATCCTAGTACTACGCCATCTTCGCTAACTCCATCCAAGTCGATGTCATCCTCGTCATCTAGCTCTACAACCTCTGGTGGCGCATCATCCAACTCGACAGCTAACTCGTCAGGCTCAACGACATCATCTGGATCCACATCGTCGTGTACGTCAGGTTGTGCATCGAGATCGTCCTGAATCAGCTCTATAACTGGATCGTCTGCAGGGTCCTCTAAGAATTCCTCATCCTCTGGGTCCTCCTCAACATCAGCTGGCTCTGCCCCGGGGTCCTGCTCGGGTATCGATACTATCACGTCCTCATCAGCTGGCAGTATTGGATGATCGTATACATCATCCTCTGGTCCTTGAGCATCCTCTACTGGATCGGCCTCCTCGATCTGCTCATCGTCGCTACTCGTCAGGTCGTCCTTAATCATCATGTCATCGTCATCGTCATCGTCATCATCTGTGTCGTCACCATCAGATGGGTCGTCTGCTGTGTGGCTACCGCCTACAAAATCCTCTCTACTCGCTCTGTCATCATCGCTATCTGTATCCATTGGGTCTGAATCGACATCTGGCTCTGGTATGGGCTCGGGTGAGAATGGTGGTGCTGCCATGATAATTGAGAAGAGTATATCGTCGTATAGTGCCTCGTCCTAAGCCGTGCTGATAAGCTCCTGGTGGATAAGTATGGTAGTCTCTGAAGCATGAATTGACTTAACCTGAACTCGGTCTGGATACTGCAATGCATCGGTATGCACGGCTCTCCGCATGTCCTCATCTAAAATGTGCCTCGCCCTCTGGCGGATCCGCTGTCGATATAGTACAGGGTCGGCAGGCTGGATACGACCGTCGAGAATATAGTGCCCTCCGAAATCATCATAAACAAAGATCGGCTCCATAGTCCTGCAAGAGGAACTAACTTAGTGTCAGTACTAATACGAGGTAAATCTTATGCTCATAACTTAAGGTGTAGGATAATCAGTGAGCGCGTCTAAACCTAAAGCTCTGATACCAAAAATCCCTGTCACGCCCCGAAGCACCAAAAATAGGGAAAAATAAATTTCTTTTATGGGTTCGTAGACACGTGACTGGTTGTGAGTGTCACCTAATTGTCCAAACATGCTTATAACAATAATGTGATATGGGAAAGTGACTATGTTCAGCGAAATAAGAAATTTAAAACATCCAAGTCTTACATCAGTAGTATATTACAGGCCAAAAAGATGTCCAAAGATACATATTACAAGACCAGCTAAACTATTACATCGCTAACATAATAATAACAAAACTATGGCAAAAGAAAAAGCTCCAAAGTCTTCAGCTGGCGAAACCGTAGCCTTCCTCATAGTAATCTTCCCCAGCATAGTCTTCAGTAGTAAAGTCAGCAACTTGATAGCAGTCGGCTCCGTCTGGACCTGCAAAGGCTGGACGTGGAAGGTCCAGCGGCATGAAAAGCCGTTAGCGGTTAAGCTAAGTGAGGGTCCCCGTAAGGTTACCACCACTTAAGGTAAGTTATTCTTCATCCCTTCTTATTTCTCGAAACCATATCTCATTCATCATTTCTTATTCTTGATACTATGTCTTGTTCGTCTTTTCTTATTCTCAAAATCATGTCATATTTAAACCCAATCATTCTTTTTGAAACTTAACCCAGAACTGAATTGACCAATGACATTGACTGAAAGAAGACTTAACTCCAAACGCATTTACTGGTCAAGAAAGTACAACACTCAACAATGAATAGTTAACTGTCGCCCAACTGGCACTCAAACTGTCGCCCAAATGGCATAAGTGTGCGGGACATTAACAATCTCTTCGTCGAACACGTCATGTTGATCCTCAGGTCGCCCGCACGTTACCAAACACGTCATGCCGATCCTCAGACAAAGGGTACTGGAAATTAATAATCACTTGGACGAGCACGTCATGCCGATCCTCAGGTCACCCGTACATAACTGAACATGTCATGCCAATCCTCAGTCCAAGGGTGCAAAAAAATAATCAACCACTTGATCGAACACGTCACGACGATCCTCAGGTCATCCGCACTTGACCGAACACGTCATGCCGATCCTCAGATCAAGGAACAAAACATAACTCACCAATCGACTCCATGGAATAATCGAGAGACCAACTTTGCAAGAATTATTCAAACACGACACAAAAGTTCCTGAATCAACTTTGACCAGTAGACACATGACTAAAAACGAGGCCCAATGACCCATATACGCATTAAATCTATTATTGAAGGTTTTATCGTTATTTTACGTGTTCGCACGTTTCGTAGTTTAGTTCATTAATATCAACCATTTATAACCGTTAATATTTCTCTATACGTCTGACATTCCGTTTTCCTCTCAATATACTTACGATGGAAACTTTCCCGATCACTTATCATCGCAATAATCGTTCCATACAATATACTTATAGTTTTGGGTATGAACTTTCCAACGGTCATTAAACTATATTCACGTAGCTTATGGATTTATAATCATGGATTTAATACCAATAAACATATAGATGAAACCCTTAACATACTCATCTACGCGATAGCACTACCATAGCACGAGATTTTCATAACAACACATGTACCGGAAAACTAGCATCAACAATCAACACCATGCATAAACAAAACATTATACATAAAGTTGTACAATCTGCCAAGATACATTTTCACTGTGTTGACTGAATTAACATGATTTATTTGGGCATGATAAATTGCTTTGTAGATCAAACTCAAAACTAAAACATTATAGATAATAGGAATATATTCATGTGTAAAAAAAATCTAGCTTCAATTACATTTTTGAGCTACTCAAACTATTTATTTTACAAGACATTTCTTATATCTCGGACTGTTCTGTCCCAGATTTATAGTACTGCATTGTACGTGAATTTCACCTATGAAGGAGGGGTTTGTAGACTGAGCTATAGAAGGGTTATTTGTAGATAAATGAGTTAGCTTTCTTCACAAAAAGACCTAGCTTAATTCTCATTTTTGAGCTGCACAAAACATTCATTTTACTAAACTATGTTCTGCTGAAAGTTTCAGTTTCTCAGATTTATAACACTGCGTTGTACATGCATTTCACCCATGAAGGATTGATTTATAGACTGATCTATAAAAGAGTTATTTGTAGATAAATGCGTTAGATATTACCACAAAAAAACCTGGCTTAGTTCGGATTTGTGAGCTCCTCAAAACATCCATTTTAATAAACTACATTCTGCTGGAAGTTTCTGTTTTCCCAGGTTTATAATACTGTGTTGTACATGCATTTCACCCATGAAGGAGTGATTTCTGGACTGAGCTATAGAAGGGGTATTTTTAGATAAGTGAGTTAGCATTTACCACAAAAAAACCTAGCTTAATTCGGATTTTTGAGCTGCACAAAACATTCATTTTACTAAACTAGGTTCTGCTGAGAGTTTCAGTTTCTCAGATGTAGGGATTTGTCTTGCATGTCATGAAAACTTCAACACAACAACATCAAACTTCTGCTAAACATTAGTACATATTATATGTGTTCTAAATTGAGTTAGATTACTCACAATAACTTGAAATTAAGCTTGGATTGTTGATTTGAGCTTGATGAAGCTTGAACTCAACTTCAATAGTGAACTTCCTCTCCTTCTAACTTTCTATTTCTTTCTTTATGACACTCATGAGCTTCTAAGTTTCCTCATCTCCTCTCTAGAGTGTAGATTATGGAGAGTCTAAGAGAGTAATGGATGCATATAGGTGTGGTTATGTAGAAAATACTAGTGTTAGGTGTCCTATTGCATGTGTTAGGGTGTTGCAAGCATAGACAAGTGTCCAACATGTAGACAAGTGGCAAGGATACAAGTGACATTCGTCTAGGGTGTTTCATGTGACACCATGTGGCCGGCCATGGTGGGGCTCACCTTGGGTTTTGTGCCACTTTCTTGATTTATGTGCATAAGTTCCTCGATATACGTGTCGATCTCGATTTACGTGCAACTGGGTGTTATTTCTAATGTCCGGGCCTTGGTACGGGACTAAGTTAAATCTTATTATGGTCGAGTCAGTACGGTTACTACAGTCTAATCAGTAATCCTAAGATACAGCTAAAATAATAATATATTAATACAGCCAGTCCAATAAAAAAATTCGAAATGTTTATATTATTGATGAAAGAAAAAAATTTACAGGTGTTACAAGAACAGATAGAGAGAAAGAAGATGAGATAGAGACAGAGAAGGAGAGAAAAAAGGTGGAGTCATTAAAGCTCAAAGCTCAAAAGCTTGTCAAACATGCCCTTACGGACTTCGGTGAGTTATCAGTGGCATGATGAACTAACAAATCTCTTACAAGTTTCGATCGAACTTTGTATAATATGCATTGTTTCTTCTGTTTATTATATAAGAGGTTTGATCATTCGATTTTCAATTTAGACTTTCATTATACGACTGTGGGGATAATCAGGGATAATGTGACATCAAAGATAAGTACAATTAAGAATAATGGATTAACGTCATGACATTAGATGCTATATGATTCATCTATAAGTTTGATATCCGTTCATTTCAATCAAAGTAGTCAGGCCACATGGGAATTGTCATGTGTCGGTATTGATATTGAACTTAAGTAGGTTTGATAAGTTCTGGGAACGGTATATGGTCTAATGCCTGGTCATGATATGCTTTCACATGCGATGGATGGTTTATATCCTTAACGAGTAGTGTGCATGACCATACAGTCCTAAGATAGCCAGATGATCCATAGTATATTCTTAACGAGCAGTGGATTTTATATCCTTAACGAGCGGTGGATGGGGATCAGTGGTAGACATCGATGAGTTGTGGTAATAAAATGAGATACTATTATTCAAAGCGTTGTATCCCTAACATGCGGTGGATAGTTTATATCCTTAACAAGCAGGGGATGGACTGACGTGGTGTCCATGACATGCGGTAGATGGGTTATATCTGTAACGAGCAGTACACAGAATGATGGTATATATATATATTAAATTATTGAGTTTGATATTTTAGTCAAAATATGTTCGGTTGTCAGTTTTGGAATAATCAGACACTAAGGGTTGGCTACGAAGCGTTGAATAAAGAGAAGACATTACTATTATAGACCTATATCATATACACTTCATAACTTGTATATATGTTATATATCTGGTACCTTGTTAGTTTCTATTCACGCAACTCTAAGTAAGCTGGAGGCCGTTATTGCCTGGACATTCCCTGAAGGGGAATATTCATAGAGTGCCCACTGATGCTGATTATGCCAGTAAAGGCTGATGCTGACGGCTACCCTTATGCCAGCTAGACTTGAAGATAGTTATCTAGTTTATATTTTTGTCATTTGTGTCAAACTTTATTAGTAAGCGGGTACTTGGGCATATGTTGTTCCAGACCTGTTATGATCTTAAGGAACACTCTGATATTATAATGGATAGAATTTTGTTATTATATATTCAGTTTATTTTTTGGTATTAGAGCTATAGGTTATAATACTTTTACTCACATGTTGACCAACACCATCTGGTCCTTGAATGTTAAGATTAAGATTCCCTAAGCTATAAGTTTAAGATAAGTTCATCCTTCTAACGATAGATAGTTTCCTTTACAAGTTAGCATCATGGATCAAGAGTTCCATATGTTTGTGACTAATGCATATGGAGGACACGTGATCCATGGGGATACCATGGAGCCAGCTGACCTAGAGTCCTACCATGAGAGCATACATCAGATAGCTAGTCAGTATCTGGAGGAGGATATGTGGAAGGCTCCCTATGTGACCGAGAAGACTCACCCTATAGAGATGCACATGGATGCTTATCATTCTATGATGATTGGTAGGGATATTTATCAGGAGATTATATGGTTGATCCAGAATAAGCTGGAGATGGATGTAATAGAGTTATGAGCTATTCTTGGAGGACCTATTGAGGTAGCACCGGTAGTAGCACCACTATCACCAATACCCGAGGTGCACATTCCAAAGCCACAGGGGTAGCCTGAGTAGCCAGAGTCACCAGAGGAGGATCACGCAGAGGACATTGAGCTCGTCGATGATGACGAGGAGCCAGAGGAGGACCAAAGCTGGTTGATGATTATTTTATGGTTGGAGAGCATGATATAGGGGTAGTAAGAGATGAGGGTATAGAGGATGTTACAGTTGAGCCTGAGGAAATTATGGTACCTGAAATACCTGTGGTACCAGCCTTACCAGTGGGGCCTATATTACACATGGCAGTCATTGCTAACATGGCATCCAAGTGGGTAGTAGGGATGGTTGCACTGTTAGATGGACTTCCGATAGGAGAGGCTGAGCTAGTAGAGGCTATGCCTATAGTTGTGGATTTTGCCGAGATGGTTGTCAATATTGCCGAGCCAGCATTCAGTATTAAGGATATGGACGTTGATGAGATGGTTATCGAGGACTGGGATATTGGAGGAGCAGCGGCACCTGTAGAGAATGATCCACCAATAGAGATGGATATTGTACCTAATGATGAGGCCCCACCTGCAGGATCGGACGCTGACGATTTTTGAGTTCCGTTTCACAGGGTCTAGATTTTTATGAGTTTTATCAAGACATGTTGTCCACCAGATTTTTGGGAGCTTGAGAGATAACTGTTGGACCATAGCTTTTGTATAGATATAGCATTATAAATAGCGACCTTAGTACTATTTTAGCCTATCCCATGTGGTACACAGTTTAACTAGTGTGTACTATACAATACATCTTTCAGTATATATATACGAGTAGTACTTTTGATATATTGGTTTTTTGAGCTGATACATGCTGATTAGTAGAACTGTTAGCTATTATTGATTCTCGCTCTATCTTGATTTCATTTCTCTGAGACGACTTTCAGCTAATCAATAGGTCTTTCGTAGATACACGACACACAATACCACTATGGTTAGACTGAGGAATCAAGCGTCATTGGTAACCACTATTTCAGAAGGCATGGATCCAACGGACGTTTTTGAAGCCTTTATGCAAAGGATGGAACATATGGGTGATATTTATAACCACTCTACCCACCAGAGAACTATTGCACTAGTTCCACAATGACACATGGGCGATGAATTGCTAAAACATTTCCATAATCTACGTCCAGAGAAGTTCAATGGATTCACAGAGCAGTGGAGAGCAGAATAATGGATATGAAAATTGGAGTTAATCTTCGAAGCAGTGGAAGGCAACGAATTGAAGAAATGTCATCTTGCTACATTCGAGTTGATTTACACTACTGCAGATTGGTGGGAGGCTGAAAGAACCATAATTGGGATGAAAGCTGCAAGAGTGATGCCGAGAAGGACCTTTAAGGGGAGAATTCTGGAGAAGTACTTTCCAAAAGATGATAGGGATCAACATGAAAAGAATTTCATGAGCTTGGTCCAAGCAGGATGGACTGTGAGAGAATATATGACCCAGTTTGAGCGATTATCAAGGTTCGCTCCACATATGATTGACACGCCTCATAAAAGGGTGAAGAGATTTCACTAAGGAATGAACCCCCATCTACGGCATATGATGATTGGTCATCTCAACTACAGTTTTGAAGGATTATTCTGACTTGCTGTGAGTGTAGAGAAAGATGCCTATCTGGATTAGTACCAATAGGTGAACTAACCCCAACCGTGGAGTGGTTCCAATATAAGAATTTCTAGAAATCGCCACCGAGGAATGCCCAAGGGTGGAGACCTTAGGGTAACTTTCAAGGAACAAGAGTACCTGGGACGAAGCTAGGAAGTCTCTATAATATTACTCTCGACCGTAACAATATCGCCAATAGGGACCACAGCCTCAAACACTACTTACCACCCCACTACCAAGTAACAAGGGATGTTTTAATTATAGGAAGCTAGGGCACATTGCCAAGTTCTATATAGTCCCCAGGGCTAACCACCTGATGGACGCTAACTACTGAAATCACAACAAGATAGGGCACTTGAGCAAGGATTACCGTGCACCACGCGGAAGGTACTATAGGGCACCAGTTCAGGGAATAGAAGGACCCCCAGATCAGACACGGATAAATGCTATCATTCCCACAAAAGCAGGCTTGAATGCTAATGAGTAGCAACATCTAGAAGGTACATTTGTACTCTTTCATAGTCAAGTTAAAGCATTATTCGATACTAGAGTTGCACGATCATATATTGATGTTAAGATTATGCGTTAGTTAGGTTTAGAACCCTATGCACTTGAGCCAACCCTTAATGCTATGTTACCATTAGGAGTAACTGTTAAGTTGGGTAATGTGTATAAAGACTGTCCATGACTCTAGGAGATTGGAACCTTTCAGCTGACTTGGTAGTTTTATCGATGTCAAAGTTCGACATTATCCTAGGGATGGATTGGTTGACTAAGTATGGTGCCAACTTAGATTGCTCTACTAGAACGATTGTATTTCCAATACCAGGATGTCTGAAGATCAAATTTTTGTGTCTACCAATGAGTGATATCTTCCTCATAAGTGGTCTAACTATAATAGGGAGTACGAGTATGGAACCTACTATGGATCAGATCCGTACCATACAAGATTTCAAAGATGCATTCCAGGATATTAAAGGACTTCCACCAAAGAGAAAAATAGACTTTTGTATGGAGCTAGTATCTGGAACGTTACCGATATCTATGATTCCATATCGGATGGCGCCAATGGAGATTTTAGAACTAAAGAAGCAAGTTTAGGAACTTGAAGATTTGGGATTTGTTTGCCCGAGTACGTCACCTTAGGAAGTACCAGTTCTATTTGTGAAGAAGGACGGAACACTTTGACTCTGCATAGACTACAAAGAGTTGAGCAAGGTTACAATCAAGAATCGATATCCACTAAGTCAGATAGATGATCTATTCGAGCAGTTACAAGGATTAAGGATCTTTTTAAAGATTGATCTGCATTTAGGATATCATCAACTATTGGTTCAATTAGAGAATGTGTCAAAGACTACATTTAGGACGAGATATGGGCATTATGAGTTTCTTGTTAAGCTTTTTGGATTGACTAATGCACCAGCAGTATTCATGTACTTGATGAATAGAGTATTCAGACCATATATGGAACGACTCATTATAATATTCATCCATGACATCTTGATATACTCAAAGACAGAGGAGGATCACAAGGAACACTTATAGATTACTTTACAAACGCTTCAAGATAAGAAGTTGTATGTAAAGTTCAGTAAGTGTGAATTTTGGCTACAGGAGGTCAAATTCTTAGGACATGTTATATCTCAGGATGGTATCTCTATGGACTCAGCTAATATCGATGTAATCTTAAGCTAGAACAGATCAACTAATGCGATAAAGGTCAAAAGTTTTTTTGGTTTAGCAGGATATTATCAGAGATTTGTCAAAGGATTCTCCAAGAGAATGGGACCTTTGACGAATTTGACTAGGAGATAAGTACAAATGGACAGATAAGCATGAAGATGTATTTTGGGAGTAAAAGGAAAGATTGATTTCTGCACCGGTACTTGCGATACTTAAGAGTGGAGAAAGGTATGTGATCTACAGTGATGCATCACACCACTGACTTGTCTGTATATTGATGTAAGATGGGAATGTTATCGGGTATGGATCTAGACAGTTGAAGGTACATAAGAAGAATTATCCTACGTATGACCTGGAGTTAGCAGCATAGTGTTCGCATTGAAGATTTAGAGACATTATCTCTATAGAGAAAAGTTCGATCTATTTTCTGATCACAAGAGCTTGAAGCATTTGTTCTCTCTAGAGGAATTGAATATACGACAACGAAGATGGATGGAGTTACTCAAAGACTATGACTTTTCATTGCAATACCATCTGGGTAAAGCAAATGTCGTAGTAGATGATTTGAGTCATCGTCCTCGACTAGTAATTGTTGTATTACAAATGTGAGAATGGAAAACATTAGAAGTTTTAGCTGAATTTCACCTTTAGCCAGTGGAATCAATAGAAGGACAACATCTCAAATGTCTTATGGTACATCCAACTTTGATTAGCCATATCATCGAAGTACAATAGATGACAGAGGACGTAAAGTTATGGTTCACCAAGATGTCAGCAAAAGAACTGAGGTCTGGAGTATTGGTTCAATGGAGCATTACAATGTAAAGGTAGACTCTGTGTACCTGACAAAGAAAATCATAGAAAAGAAATATTGGACGAAGCACATAAGTCACGAATGACTATCCATCCTGGAGGTACGAAGATGTATAAGGACTTGAAGAGAAAGTTTTAATGGGAAGGAATGAAGCAAGAAGTAGCTGAGTATGTAGCTCAGTGTCATACCTATAAACAAGGCAAAACACTAGAAATCACCGGGACTACTATAACCGTTACCAATTCCCTAATGAAAATAGGATTATATAACCATGGATTTTGTGGTAAGTTTGCTGAAGTCACAGCAGAACCATGACTCTATTCGGGTAATCATGGATCAACTTACAAAGGCTGTGCATTTTATCACCTATAGCATGATGTATCCAGTCAAACATTTGAGCCGGATGTATCTATAGCACGTTGTACGACTACACGGTGTACCCGTGTCAATTGTGTCTAATCGAGATTTGTGCTTTATTATAGAGTTTTGGAAGTGTCTTCAAATAGCGATGGGAACTGCACCAAACTTGAGTTCAGCTTTTCATCCGCAGACTGATAGGCTGACTGAATAAGTTAATCAAGTGATGGAGGATAGGCTACGAGCTTGCGTTATAAATTTTAAGAGCTCTTAGGAGACACACCTACCACTGATCAAGTTCACCTACCACAACAGCTAACATGTGCGTATATGGATGGCACCGTTTGAAGCTTTGTACTAAAGACCTTGCCAATTGCCGCTATATTGGGCCGAAGTTGGAGATACTCAACTTCTTGGGCCAGAAATGGTATGATAAACTAGTGAGAAGAATCATATCGTACGTGAAAGGATGAGGACAGCACAGACCCAACACAAGAGTTATGCTGATAAGCGATGCAAAGGCATAGAGCTCATCGTTAGAGATCAGGTGCTGCTTAAATTTTCACCTATTCAGGGGATTGTTTGCTTTGGGCAGAAGAGAGGCAAGTTATCACCACGATTCATTAGACCGTTCAAGATTCTAGAATGTGTTGTAAAGGTTGCATATCGACTCACATTGCCACCAAAGATATCAGGACTACACAATATATTCTACATTAGTATGCTGAGAAAGTGCGCCCATAACCCAATACACGAGATCTACTTCAAAGATATAGAAGTGAATGATAGTATTACGTTTAACGAAGGACTAGTGCGAATTCTAGATTGAGGGATCAAGAAACTCAGGAATAAGTGAAGGTTTAGTGGAAGCAGCATGATGAAGGAGAAGCTTTGTGGGAGCTGGAGGTAGAGATGAGAGAGAAGTTTCTATTTTTGTTTTAACTCTACTACTTTCAATTTCAAGGATGAAATCTTTTAATAAGTGGTGGATGATGTAATACCCTGTATTTTTATTAATTATCAATATATTAAGATTTCATATACTTCCCTTAACCATACTTGAAGTTTCACTTTCAGTCGATCGAAGTGCTCTCATGCGCTCGAGAGTTTCAATGTTCAAGCGATCAAAACTTGTTCAATTAATTGAAACCCTACCGACCTGAAGTTATGATGTGGTCCCTACTTCAATCGATCGAATCAATCTCAATCAATCAAACCTGGCCGATCTGCTCTCAAGTGATCGAAGAAGCTTTGATCGATAGAGCGTGACTGCAAATATTCTCTCAGTTTGTGTGCTGGACATTCCACCTTGCTCTTCCCTTTCCCTATATATACTTATATTATGTGTATGAGGGTTGGTTGCTAAACCAGAGATTATAGAGAGAGTGTGTGTGCTTGTGTTAGATATATATACATACACATCCATATATACATACACATACTATATATATAGACACAGTCCAGGAGAGAGAGGGAGAGAGAAGAATAGAAGAAGAGAAAGGAGAAGAAGAAGAATAGACAGAGAGACAAAGACAGAGAAGGAGAAAGAACAAGAGAAGCCATTAAAGTTCTAAGCTCAAAAGCTTGCCAAACACGCCCTTATGGACTTCGGTGAGTTCTAAACTCACTCAGTGTTATGGATATGATATTTTACAAGTTTTAGACGTAAATAAATAGACCCAAACACACCCTCACACTTCTTGATGCTCGCTATCCAGAGTCCAGAACTGTTACAGAAAAAGACTCTCGAGGAATTAAACTGGGTTCAATCGATCGAAAGGACTTCGATCGCTTGAATCTCATTTTCTCCAATCGATTGAAATAGTTTCAATCGATCAAACTTTGCAAAACATGGATTGTTCCTTCTGCTTATTATATAAGAGGTTTTATCATTCGATTTTCGATTCAAACTTTCATTAGATGACTGTGGGGATAATCAGGGATAATGTGATATCAAAGACAAGTACAATTAAGAATAATGGATTAACGTTATGACGTTAGATGCTATATGATTCATGTATGAGTTTGAAATCCTTTCATTTTTATCAGAGTAGTCAGGCCACATGGGAATTGTCATGTGTCGGTATTAGTACTAAACTTAAGTAGGTTTGATAAGTTCCGGGAGTGGTACGAGGTCGAACGCTTGGTCACGATATGCTTTTAAATACGATGGATGGTTTATATCCTTAACGAGCAGTGGGCAGGACCATGCAGTCCTAAGATAACCAGATGATCCATGTTATATCCTTAATGAGAGGTGAATGGTTTATATCCTTAACGAGTGGTAGATGGGGATCACTGGTAGACATTAATGAGTTATGGCAATAAAATGAGATATTGTTGTTTAAAGCATCATAGCCTTGGATGGTTTATATCCTTAACGAGTGGGGGATGGACTGATGTGGTGTCCATGACATGCGGTGAATGGGTTATATCCTTAACGAGCGGTAGTGGTATGTCTATATATGTTAATCGATTGAGTTTGATCTTTCAGTCAAGATATATTCGGTTGTCAGCTTTAGAATAATAAGATGCTAAGGGGGCTACGAAGCGTTGAATAAAGAGAAGACATTACTATTGTAGAACTATAGCATATTCACTTCATAATTTGTTTATATAATATATAACTAGTACATCGTTAGTTTTTATTCACTCAGCTCTCAGTAAGCTGACAGCCGTTATTGCCTGGACATTCCCCCGTCCAGATTTCCCTGTCCCTCTTAATGCAGATAATGGAGATTATGATGACAGCTACTACCCTGAAGGGGAATATGCAGAGGGTGTCCCCACTGATGCTGGTTATGCCGGAGTTGGCTGTTATGCTAATGACTACCCTTACACCAGCTAGAACTGAAGATAGTTATCTAGTTTATATTTCTATTATTTATGTCAAACTTTGTTAGTAAGCGGGTACTTGAGCATATGTTGTCTTTAGACCTATTATGATCTTGAGGACCACTCTGGTATTGTAATAGATAGAATTGTTATTATATATTCAGTTTGTTTACTATCCATGTTTATTAGTTGGACTAATACTGTGTGATGTGTACAATTTAGTGACATTCACTCATCATTCCCTATGGACCCAAAACGAAAATTTAATTTTTTTCTATTTTTGCTACTCCGGGGCGTGACATTTATATATTATGCTTGGTTCTATTACTTTTCTTGTTTATTAGCTGACTAGTACTATGTGGTGCCGACAGTTGAGTGACTTCACCCGTCATTCCCTATGAACCCAAAAAGGAAATTTATTTTTATCAATTTTTGCTATTTTGAGGTGTGACACCGTATCTCATTGATTAAAATGGAGTACCAAAATGTAACAATTAAAATGTAAAAGAAAGGTATAGAAATGACCTTCTCACCTCCACGAGTCCAAATACAGCTTTGGTTCACAAATTGGATGACGAGCGACGACAGAATGATGAATTTACGACATATGGAGCGTGTCCTTTCTCCTCTCTCTCGCCAGCTTTCTCTCTATTTTCAAAATTTGTCTAATGTGTGAGAGTTCTCACATTCAATACACCTATGCTAACACATGCATTGAGTTGTCATGGACTTTTCATTTCTTTTCATTTACACCCCCTGGATTCTTAAGTTCTTATTATAAGATCTCCAAACATTCCATTAACTACCCAATTGTCTAAATGGGTGTTTTGCTAAGTCCTGTATAGGTCCCACACGTGGTCCCATATATTATGTGAAGTTGCTATCGTACCTACTAATTATATACTTTTTGCAAAAAATGACCTTATATGAGTATCCAAACTGATATTCAAACCTAACATATTTAAACAATATGATATGAAATCTATCAAAACATATATCCAATTATTCACGTAAAATGCATCTATTCATTTAAAAGCAATCATTTTGTTCAGGGCCTTCAGGGTCCTAACTTAATACCTGTCCCAACTAACAAGAGACTTTTTTTAACTATGTCCCTGTAGCACCTGTATTTTCCTATCTATTATCCCAAATTCCTATATTTCTCTTTGTAATACTTTCTATTATACATGATAAAATCTATTTTTTCTTATTCTTTCTTATTTTAAATGATCTATATATGTTTATATGTATGTATTTGTCCTTGGTGGAGACTTTGCTGAAAAAGGAACCCCGAGCACTCGAGAAGCCGGAGCGCTCAAGCCCCGAACACTCGAGCTTAGTGGGAGCGTTCGAGCCTGACTGTATTTTGTCTATAAACATCCCTCATATCTCATTTCATTTCCTACGTTTTAAAAACTTATTTTTAAGAGAGAACTTAGAGAGAAAATAGTTTTTAAAGAAAAATCTCATACATTTCATCTTAGTCCTCACTCATAACCCTTTGCATGCTTGAATCCAAGATACACACACACACCCTCATATTTACACACACACACACACACCATTTCATTTCAACATGCATCCACATACTTATTGCTGAGATTTCATGAAGATCATGAAGAGGAAGTCCAGAAGTTGATTATTTACATTATCTAGTTCTAGAGAAGAAAAGTTGAAGCTTATTTCCACAATTTCAAGTTCTTTCTCAACAATTTTCATCATCCAAACACTCTTTAGTACTTTGTGAGTATAGATTCTCACTAAGATGCCCTTAGAAATAGTTTTACATGTTTATATGTCCATGCATGTGAATGATTTGAGGTTATAGCCCTCACATGTTAGGAAAATTCATGATCAAACTCTTTTTCATAAGTTTTGGCGATTTTAATCATCATCCAAACACACCATAAACTAAATTGGATGCAGATTTTCATATAGATGTCTTGAGACATAGCTTATACATGTTTTTGTGACTTGTATGTAGCCTTAGAATGAATTCTAGTCCTTGCATGTAACCCAAAACTAAGAATCTGTGTTCTGCTAAAACTAAGTACTCGCGCTCAGTGGGAGCGCTCGAGCTCCGAGAGCTCAAGCTCCCTGAGCGCTCGAGCCTTCCAGTTTTGTTATGTGTCTTGATTGTGGTTATATATATGGGATGACTTTGTCTTCAAACTCTGTATGTTCACTTGGACACACACGCACTTAAGATATTTGCTGAGTTGTTAATTATACATAAGTGTTGACTTGAGCATTGGTCTTGAACTTTGAATCGACGATGACTTTTGTAATGCAACGACCTCTGATAACTAGAATAATGTATGCTTAATAAGATCAGAAATTATAAATTAATTTACATTTTATTCATCGTGTCATGCATAACGTACCATTGTACTTAAGTCAACTTCCTTGAGTTAGTTGCGTATATTCGTTGAGAGTCTTCTGAAGATCCTTGAGTCATGGGAGTTTCTGTTGATTGCAATTGATGTAACTGGTGGCGATGATAAGAATGATGATTGATGATAATGATGGAATCTGGGAATGAATATCTCTTGGTTGAGTCGACTGTTAAAGCACTTCCACTATACTCTTCGGCCATTAAGGCACTGTAGTTTACTCACCAAACGGCCGTTAAGGCACTTTTATATTCATATGTAAATAGGTCATGGACCTTGGATCTCTTGGCTTAGTCTGTTGTTAAAGCACTTTTACTACGTTCTTCAGCCGTTAAGGCACTGTAGTTTTGTCACCATGTGGCTATTAAAGCACTTTCATCCTAAACCAACGGCTTATGCCAGATATGAGGAAGGAGTTATAGTAGATGAATTTGGGTTTTAGAGAAATGGTTTTCAATTGATCTTTTCACTTATAAGGCATGAAACGTTTCAAGTTTGGTTTTTCATATCATGGTCCAGCTTGTCATAATTCTTCGATAACTTATAAGACGTTGATAAGCCGATTAAGGATAATGAACCTAAGTGTTTTCATGTCTGTTGCTAACACTGCTTTGTTAGAATTTATGCTCACTTATCTTGTATTCAAGATGACAGTGTTTTATTCTGCTGGACCTTCCATGTCCAGTGATGCCAGGATTAGCAGGTGAGGCCCAGCCCGGAGGTACCAATGGAAATGACAGGAATACGAATGAGGGTCACTATGATGATGGGTATTCGGGAGAGGACTATTATGGGGATATCTATGGATTTACTAGCTGAAGATGGGATCTTTAATCTTCTGTTTATCCTTTATTATATTATAATAAATTAGTTTACTGTTGGATTTCATGACATTAAGTGTCACAAAACTATTTCTCTTTTATTATGTTCCTTTTTGGTTTTACTCAGGGTCTATAATATAATGTTTAATGTATGACATAGTAATGTTTAATATTAGTATGCCGTGTTTGAATTAGATACATTCCCAATATTATTATGCTTCTTGTAAATGTTTTTTGTTAAGGACAATCAGGAGCATCTCCAACTAGTCGCGCGTCCACGGGTCCAAAGGTAGGAAATTAATTTTTCCCTACTTTGCCACTCCAGGGCATGATAGGTTTCTTGTGGTATCAGAGCTCTAGGTTTAGGCAAGCTCGAGGATTGTCCTACACTTCTTGAACATAAGATACCTCGTTCTAGTACTGAGTCTAAGTTAGTCTTATTTACAGGACAATTGTGGTTATAGATAAGGCCATATTATATATGATTTCGATTGCTAGTATAATATTCTTTCTTATATTTTGCAGATCGGTTTATTTACCGATATTTTAAATTCGTAGTTATTTCTTATTAAATTTGTGAGGCATCCTCTTAAGTGTGTTATTATGCAATCCACCTACTGAAAGATTTTGTATCAACCGAAAGTGCTCATATTAATGCACTGGTATTCAAGTTATAATGGCACCAAATACTAGAGGAGCGAGGAACTGTAATGGAGCAGGCAGCCAACCCAATTCAACCAGAGATAGATCCAATAGGATTATTCGATGCTCTAGTCGGGAGAATTCAAATAGCTAATGCGACGGTGGAAAATATGGAGAAATGTGTGAACAATAATGGAAACAACAACAATCATTGTGCATACCATGGACAAGCTGGAGATCAGACGTTGGAAAGGTTCTGCACTCTCTGCCCCAGAGAAGTTTGATGGTCTAGGTGAGCCATCGAAGGTGGAGCAATGGGTACGTGAGATGGAAATCACCTTTGATACGTTAGGACGTAATGAAGTTGAGAAGCGCTGATTGGCCACTTTCTAACTTACCTACTCAGCAGCAGAATGGTGGGAGGCCGAGAAGGCAACTATTGGAGCTAATGCTGCTGGAAGAATGTCGTGGGCCAATTTCAAGGAGATCTTCCTAGAGAAGTATTTTCCTGAGAAAGAAAAAGATGAAAAGGAGAAGGAATTCATCAGTTTGGTCCAGGGCAACAGGTCGATTCACGAATATACCACCCAGTTCGAACGGCTATCCTGTTTTGCCCCGCACATTGTGGATACCTTATAGAAGAAGTTGAAAAAATTCACCGAGGACTGAATCCCCACCTCAGGCACATGACGATGACATAGAAGAACCAACCTTTTGAAGCAATGGCTTGTTTAGCTTCGAGATTGGAGAAGGATGGTTGTCAAGAACCAAGACAATCTACGTACCGACCATCGCAGAGGTTCAACCCAGGGTCAGGGAACCCAGCACCTTATCAAGGAAATAAGCATGCATGGAATGGAGAGAGAAAACCTCATAACGTTCACCAGCAAGCTTGAGCAGCAGCAACCTAACCCCAATCGCCTCAGAGCAAAGCACCTATCCCAACAGGAGGACCTGCAGCACCTCCATCAACCAGGGAGAATAACCAAGAAATTGTTTCAACTATGGTATACACGGTCATTGTAGCACCCAGATATTTTCCCCAGAAATTATACATAAGAATTATGAAATGATGACATCACCGTAGTGCAGTTACAGAAGGCCCATTAGGGTGACCCTAGTTAGGACCCTTATAAGATCCTATAATCAACGTCTTAACAATGACGACGATGACTCTAACCTAGAAGAAATTAGAACAGTTGTAACCTTGAAGTTATAAATTTCATCTAGGATTCATAGACAGACTCACACATAGGCTATACCTAGCCCGTATTCACGTATTACTGTATTTGCACTGAACTAGAACTTCAGCTCACATCTCAAGGTACTTAACCAGTGAGTGGGACCCACAATGTGTTTAGGAAATATTTGGACCCCATTCATTCTACCCTTGAACACATACACATACGTGTGCACCTTGTGCACACATTGCACCCAACCAAACCTCCCTCACCTTCCCTCTATAAATGCACCCCCTCACCCTCTCATGTATCACCCCCACCTCTCCACAATCTGCCTATACAGATTGTCTAGAATGAGAGAGCCCGAGAGTTGTTAGTGAGAGAAACCCCTCACCCACATTCTTGGTTCAAACACCACACACACATCCTCTCTTCACTCTCTGCACTATCTTTGCACACACACACACACTGTGATCTTAAGAGAGAAGACGGAAAGAGGAAGAAGAGGCGCAGAGGAGAGAGAAGAAGGAGATCGGAGGTTTGAGAGATGTTTTGAGGCAATCTGAGGTAAACCGACCCCCTGTTGCTTTCTACACATCTGCATGTCATTATAGATGTGCTAGGATCACATGCATGTTAGCTAAATAGAGCCTAAGGCTCACTGTGAACCTCCGGCAGCCATCAAAGCTTCCCTTGAAGCTCAAAATTCAAACATAACCAAAGCTTTTGTTTTATTACACCAAGCGGACCCTTATGGTCCCAGGAAGACCCCCTATGAACAGTTTTTAGTTTAGGGGATGTTTGGCTAGGCATGCAAGCCATTATCCTTGAGTTTGACCAAAAGAATAATCAACTGGTAGGTGCACTAAATGAATGAACCAGACGATAGGTTTATAGTATGTGATAGAGGGAGAGATTTTGGTCACAATGCCGTTGGATTCATCGATTTTGGTGAAGAAATGAGAGAGTTAGCAGGAGAGAGAGAGTCTCCGGCGAGGCCTGACCTTCCGGCGACGAGCAGCTCGCCGGAGAAGACAAAGGAGAAGCGGGTTATAAGAAGCGGGTCCGGGTCGAGTCTGGGTAGGGTAGGTCTGAGTGTGTAAGTGGGTTTGGGTAGCGGGCCGAGTTGGGTTTAAATAACCCGTGGGTCCTTTTATTGGAACGGCGTCATTTTGACTCCATGGGTCGGGTTGTGGGTTTGGTTTGGGTATGGTTCGGGTCGTCTTGTGTTTAGGTTTGGGTCAGGGTGTGGATCGGGTCAGGTTAGGTTTGGGTCAATTGTTTTTGGTTGGTTTGTGAGTGAGTTTGGGTTTCGGGTTCGGGTTTAGGTCTAACCCGAGTGGGTCTCAGGTTGGGTTGGTTTGTGAGTGAGTTTGGGTTTTTGGGTCGGGTTAGGTCCAACCTGAATGGGTGTTAGAGATGGTTTCTTTTGTGTGTGTAAATGGGTAATCCATTTAGAATGTGGTCGGGTCGGGTCTGACCCATCGGGTCACGTTTTGGGTTTCTTTGAGTGAGTAAACGGGTTACCCGTTTAGGTCGGGTCTGTTCGGGTTTGACCCGTCGGGTCTGAAGATATTATTATTATTATTATTATTATTATTATTATTACTATTAGTATTAATTAGTTTAAAAGGTTTTAAATGGTTTTAATAATTATTAATAACTTATAATTATACCATTAAGGTTTTAATAATATAGAATATTATTTTAATATTCTATATATCATTATTATATTATATATATTATATATATTATTTACATGGTTAATATAAATAATAAATATTAGTTTTAAATGGTTTTAAATAGTTAATAAATACCTATGTGTATTTATAAATTCTAGAAAATTAGGGTAATGACCCTGTGACTACTTTATTACATAATGTAAGTTATAAAGCTATAATATTATAGTCCATTATTTTTAATAATTAATAAGGAGCTATTTTATGAGTATATTAATTATTAAAAATACCAAACGAGCTCCGAAAATTATGAAATGAATACTGGTGGTGTATTTTAATATCTAGTATTTAATAAAAATACTTCTAAGCACTGATTTCTTTTTATAATTATAATTACACATTTAAACCCCGTTTCAAGTATTTTCTGGTATATATTATCTTTAAAAATTCATAATAAATAATCTAGAACTCTGAAAATTACGCGGTCAGTTCCCAGAGTCTTAGAATAATGTCTAGAACATTTCCGTAAAGTTTGGTGACTTTTTCGACTCGGTCGAAAATACAGCCTGTCTTTTAGGGCCTGCATTAGTGTAGTAAGCCCTGCATATTATCTCGTAAAATGCGACAGACTCCGATTTGAGTCTAGTCAATGGCGTTGGACTTAGAATGACACGTAGATCACTACCTTGAGGTTTATGACCTCATTTGGTAAAATTACCATTTTGCCCTTATAGTTGTACTCATACATTATTATTGTTTATTTCGTTTATTATTGTAGAACTTGACGGTTATCCACTTTTCGAGGATCGGTGACTCGAGGTGAGTTTCCTAACCTCACTCTAATCCTAATAAGATTAATCTAAGATGTTTAAAAGCTACATGTATGATATTTTGTATAAGTGATAAGATGAATTATGGTGTTACATGTATTCCAATAATTAAAAGACTATGCAAAGCAAGTTATGGTAGTGCTATCGCATACGTGAGCATGTCAAGGGTTTTATCTATATGATTATTGGTATCAATCCATGTTATGTGATCCATGTTGTTACATGTACGTTTCTGCTGCTAATTGTTAAATGCACGTTTTACGATATTGTTAATTGAAATAGATAACACATGCATGCGAATAATAAAGAGAATGAAAGTGGATTTGCATATGAGTATCGGGAATGGATTCACTTGCATTTCATGACATGTGTTAACATGCATTGTGTGAGAAAAGAGAGGCGTTTGATGAGAATGTGAATGAGATGTGATTTCGGGATCCTATGGACCAACGGCTGACGAGCCGGGTGGAGATGAACGGTTAGGGTTCCTAGCGCGCCTCTCGCCGTTGAAGACGTCCGGTGATGCGCTTACGTGGTTGAAGACGTCTCACGTATCGTTGAAGACGTCCGGCTAGTGCTCTAATATACTTCTCAGCCGTGACCGGTGAAAGTATACACATAGTTGAAGACGTCCCATGTGCCAATTTCATTGTTTACAGATAGTGCGCGCCGTGAAGACGTCCGGTGGCCTATCAAGGGAATGAGTATGAATTGGCTGTGATAGCATGTTATCATCCTTGATATACCGCGTATTGTCAAGTGGATGAGAAAGAAAAGGTGAATGATGAGATTGAGTTGATAAGTAAAAAAATTATTTGGTTCAAATGATTTGGTTTCGGAAAGTTTTGGTTTTAAAATGAAATGGTTTTGAAAAGTATCTGTTTTGAAAAGAGTTGGGAGTGAGTCACATTGGCCATGCATTTGCACGCACGTGGATAAAATTAGGAGAATGTATTCTATGATGTTATGATTATCTGTTTATCTGTTTTATTGAGACCTCTGCTATGCCCGTGGTGAGAATGCGTCTTTTCATAAGAGATTAACCATATTTTTAAAGTATAAAACTATAACGTGAGTCGAATGATGTGTTGTATTTATTGATTATGGTGCGGTTGAGACTCTCACTCAGCCTTGTTCCAAGGCTGACGACATGTTACGTCCTGGGCATTCCTATGCTCAGAGTGTTGCCGGTTGGAGATAGATAGAAGAGTTCAGGATGCAGTGTTGTGGAGCCAAGGAGAATAAAGCCTTGCCCAAAACCTGATAGACAGTTCCTCAAGTTTTAAGATTATGTAAATTGTTTAGTATGGCCTCTTGTATTAGAATTGAAGTTATTGTAATCCTTGTTTAATTTTCGTTGATGTATTTATACTCTGATAAGTATTAGATCATGTCTAAGCTCTAGCTTTTCCCTTATGATTGCACGTTGCGGAGTTAGAAGGACAGAACGGTTAACAAACTAGTCACGTGTCTACGGACCCATAAAGGAAAATTTTTATTTTCCTTATTTTTGGCTTACTCCGGGGCGTGACAGGGTTTTAGTGGTATCAGAGCCTAGGTTAGGCATTTACCGTTTGTCCTATACACTTTAAGTTATAAACCATTAGATCTTTTCCCCACTTATGAAGATACTAACCCTATGATAGTTTATATTGGACAGGTTAGCATGGAACCATTCTATGTCCAAGACGGGTTTGGAGGACATTGGGTTTATCCAGATCGTATAGAGCCTGCATACCCAGTGTTGTACCGACAAAGGATTCGACGGAGTGCTCAGCAGCATTTGGAGGAAAACATGTGGCATGATGTACATGTGTTGGGAATTGAGGACCCAGAGATCCTACAGAGAGAGGCACGTTACCGAGAAAACACCCTTAGACTTGTTCATCAGGAAGCAGCTGAGATAACTCACGACAGCTATACCCTCCGAGTCATGACTTTTCGAGTCAAGCTGACACCCCCACCAGGACCCGTAGGACCATCTTCTGCTATGCCACCCCCAGTACCAGAGGAGTCCATAGCTGATACACCCTTGACCGTTGAGCCAGTCTTGGGGACTGATATGGAGGAGGATGATGATGGAGAAGTTCCAGCAAAGGAGACCAATTCTGTGGAGGATGCTAATTCCGCAGTCAATGCTAACCCAACTAAGAATGTGGGCAAGAAACCACCCAAGAAAGACATAGCTGAGAAGGGAAAGTCAAAGGTCGAGGACCTGGATGATTGAAGGACTATGTAATAGGACTGTTAGTCTATCTTTTGTGTATATAGCTGTACTCAGGCATGTAACACGTAGTAGTAGTAACGTGTACGCCTTTCATGTATCTGTTGTTGGCACTATTCTCTACTATGTACTTACTTAGCGTACGCGCTCTTTGATGTAAATGTTTTTGTAACTATGTTGCACTATGTTTAAATCTATCTATGGAGTTTATCTTTAACCCGACTTATATATCTTCACGTGGATATACTGCTCGCTTATATTTAGTAATTGATTTAAGCTTGTATACTTTTAGTCTATAAGAATGACTAATAAATCCCCATAACGAGCGGAACCATAGAGATCACAAGTTCAATAAATATAGAATTAGGAACTAATGTAAGTTCAGGAAGTCAGACATGGAACAATTGACAGTAACTCAAGGTTTAGATAGAATTAAGAAAGATACCCCCTTCGTCACTATGAAACTTTAAGATATTTCATTCATTAGCATCAGTACTAAGTTAGTTTTCTGTGTTGGGCAGGCTAGCATGGAGCACTAGATAGAGTACGATGCTGCAGAGGGACAGTACAGAGTCACTTTGGAAAGACAGTTTGCCCCTCGAGGATTTGGTCATGTTAGCAACACCATCAGGCATAGAGTTTGCCAGAGTATAAGGAAGTGGACACGTTGTTTCTTCCGTGAGAGACCTGTTCCAGAGTTAGCATATCATAGAGTGATAGCACCGCGCTTGCTGTCTGCTGAGATGGAGGAGATTTCTCATGCCCTTGGAAACCTTGCAATCCATGACCAGGATGAGCCACAAGAAGACGTAGTACACTTTGTTACCCCTGCAGGCTCTGATGATGACTCAGATGAGGATCCAGATGAAGACCCACTAGCGGAGCCTGAGATGATAGAGGACCCTGATTGGCCCCTAGAGCCAGCCTGGGATGCATTTGTTGGTATCCCTCCGATTGACTTTCCACCATCCAGTGACTTAGGAGAGGTGACCTCGGATTCTGATGTTGAGTGAGATGGAGGATGGATCCTTAGCTAGTTCATCTTATGTTCTTATTCCACTTCTTTTGATGTACTCCAGATTGGTAGAACTAGTATTCGTACTTTTGATGTACTTTTTATTTTCTGATCAGTAGTAGTTGCTTGTGTCTAAACTTAACATAATTGTATGGATGAGACGTATTCTTATTAATTTGCTAATCTTACCCCTTATGCGTTTATTACTAATAAGAATATAGGCTTGACCATTAGTCGATAGATGTTTAGGCACTGACAAACTTCCTGAGATGTATCTCGGAACAGTCAGCTCAACCTAGAGTGTAGAAAGACCAAGGATAAGGATGCCTTACCCTTGATCCTAGTAATAGTTGTGACAATTGTTATATGATTAGGAATCTATGTTGACTCGATGAACCGTTGCAGTTACTTCTTATGATCAGACGAGATAAGATAAGGTATTGACCAAATAGGTGTTAACTCGTAGGTATAACCCTTTCTAGCGTACACCATGGTTAAGAGGAAACGGAATACTCAGAACTCACCCAACGGACCAACAAATGTGATACCTTCAGCAGTGGATCCAACAGGATTGATAGGAGCTCTTGTCCGACGCGTAGAACAAGCAAGTGATCACCTAGACCGCGTCATCAACAACAGAAATGCTTGTCAGACAGGAGATAAACTGCTTGAGAGATTCCGTGCACTTAAACCAGGAACTTTCACGGGAATGACAGAAGCATGGGAAGCTGAACAATGGCTTCGTGATATGGAACGAATGTTTCAAGCCCTCGAATGCAACGAGACAGAGAAAAGACGCTTGGCTGTTTTCCAATTGACGTATTCGGCAGCCGACTGGTGGGAATCTGTCGAAGCTACAGTGGACGAAGATGTTACAAGGAGAATGACATGGGAAGCATTCAAAACGAAATTCCTAGCAAAGTACTTCCCAAGAACAGAGAGAAACAAGAAGAAAAAAGAATTCATAGAGCTAGTTCAAGGCAACATGACAGTACAAGAATACACGGCAAAATTTGAGAGATTATCGCAATTTGCTCCCTACATGGTAGATACTCAGCGAAATAAGACACTGCAATATTACGAAGGACTTAATCCAAACCTTCAAAAGACAGCAGCAGTATACCTTGACCAACCATTCGAAGAAATGGTCGAATTAGCCACACAACTGGAGAACATAGCTCTGAACAGCAAGAAACTAGAAAGCCACCCACAAGGAGGAAAAGATAACTAGTTCCAGGCAACCAACCCAGGAGGAAATCGAAGAAGCAATCAAGTGTCACAAACAACCGCTCGAATACAGTCTGTAATCACCAGAGGAAACTCTGGACACCTCCAGAACCATCACAATAGACAGAGAAGCAATAACAGAAGAGTTAGTCAGAAAGGCGTTCAGACACACGCAAAGCAACGTGACATCTGCTACAACTGCGGAACACCTGGACACCACTCCAAAGAATGCACGGCACCGAAACAACTCACAGGGCAATAGGTGCGGTGTTTCAATTGTGGAAAGACTGGTCACATACGCAAAGTTTGTCCTGAACAAGAAGTTCAGAACAATACTCCACCACCACGGAGACCCAGAAAGAGAGCTCGCAGATCAGTAAATCAATCACGTCACTGAACAGAATGGAAGATTGAAGGTACCATACCCACTGCCAGAACTATGAATCTTATATGGAGATGATATTACAAGATGTTTGGGACATTCGAGAGGAATTATGAGAAGAAGCTGAGGTATTTCCAGGAAATCAGACCCCAGATCAGTTGACAACAACTTATGGTCCAATAGACCATTTAGATTGATAAGAGCGCCTGAGTTAGTATAGAACGACTAACCTAATGGATAAAGATTCGTATAATTTTAGACCTAGCAAACTCTAGATTTCGAGGACGAAATCCTCAAATAAGGTGGATAGAGATGTAGCACCCAGATATTTTCCCTAGAAATTACACGTAAGAATTATGAAATGATGACATCACCGTAGTGCAGTTACAGAAGGCCCATTAGGGTGACCCTAGTTAAGGACCCTTATAAGATCCTATAATCAACGTCTTAACAATGACGACGATGACTCTAACCTAGAACAAATTAGAACAGTTGTAACCTTGAAGTTATAAATTTCATCTAGGATTCATAGACAGACTCACACTTAGGCTATACCTAGCCCGTATTCACGTATTACTATATTTGCACTGAACTAGAACTTCAGCTCACATCTCAAGGTACTTAACCCGTGAGTGGGACCCACAATGTGTTTAGGAAATATTTGGACCCCATTCATTCTACCCTTGAACACATACACATACGTGTGCACCTTGTGCACACATTGCACCCAACCAAACCTCCCTCACCTTCCCTCTATAAATGCACCCCCTCACCCTCTCATGTATCACCCCCACCTCTCCACAATCTGCCTATACAGATTGTATAGAATGAGAGAGCCCGAGAGTTGTTAGTGAGAGAAACCCATCACCCACATTCTTGGTTCAAACACCACACACACATCCTCTCTTCACTCTCTGCACTATCTTTGCACACACACACACACACACACACACACACACACACTGTGATCTCAAGAGAGAAGACAGAAAGAGGAAGAAGAGGCGCAGAGGAGAGAGAAGAAGGAGATCGGAGGTTTGAGAGATGTTTTGAGGCAATCTGAGGTAAACCGACCCCCTATTGCTTTCTACACATCTGCATGTCACTATAGATGTGCTAGGATCACATGCATGTTAGCTAAATAGAGCCTAAGGCTCACTGTAAACCTCCGGCAGCCATTAAAGCTTCCCTTGAAGCTCAAAATTCAAACATGACCAAAGCTTTTGTTTTATTACACCAAACGGACCCTTATGGTCCCAGGAAGACCCCCTATGAACAGATTTTAGTTTAGGGGATGTTTGGCTAGGCATGCAAGCCATTATCCTTGAGTTTGACCAAAAGAATAATCGACTGGTAGGTGCACTAAATCAATGAACCAGACGATAGGTTTATAGTATGTGATAGAGGGAGAGATTCCGGTCGCAATGCCGTTGGATTCATCGATTTTGGTGAAGAAATGAGAGAGTTATGAGGAGAGAGAGAGTCTCCGGCAAGGCCCAACTTTCCGGCGACGAGCAGCTCGCCGGAGAAGACGAAGGAGAAGCAAGTTATAAGAAGCGGGTCCGGGTCGGGTCTGGGTAGGGTAGGTCTGAGTGTGTAAGTGGGTTTGGGTAGCGGGCCGGGTTGGGTTTAAATAACCCGTGGGTCCTTTTATTGGAACGACGTCGTTTTGACGCCATGGGTCGGGTTGTGGGTTTGGTTTGGGTATGGTTCGGGTCGTCTTGTGTCTAGGTTTGGGTCAGGGTGTGGATTGGGTCAGGTTAGGTTTGGGTCAATTGTTTTTGGTTGGTTTGTGAGTGAGTTTGGGTTTAGGGTTCGGGTTTAGGTCCAACCCGAGTGGGTCTCAGGTTGGGTTGGTTTGTGAGTGAGTTTGGGTTTTTGGGTCGGATTAGGTCCAACCCGAATGGGTGTTAGAGATGGTTTCTTTTGTGTGTGTAAATGGGTAATCCATTTAGAATGTGGTCGGGTCGGGTCTGACCCATCGGGTCACGTTTTGGGTTTCTTTGAGTGAGTAAACGGGTTACCCGTTTAGGTCGGGTTTGTTCGGGTTTGACCCGTCGGGTCTGAAGATATTATTATTATTATTATTATTATTATTATTATTATTATTACTATTAGTATTAATTAGTTTAAATGGTTTTAATAATTATTAATAACTGATAATTATACCATTAAGGTTTTAATAATATAGAATATTATTTTAATATTCTATATATCATTATTATATTATATATATTATATATATTATTTATATGGTTAATATAAATAATAAATATTAGTTTTAAATGGTTTTAAATAGTTAATAAATACCTATGTGTATTTATAAATTCTAGAAAATTAGGGTAATGACCCTGTGACTACTTTATTACATAATGTAAGTTATAAAGCTATAATATTATAGTCCAGTACTTTTAATAATTAAAAAGGAGCTATTTTATGAGTATATTAATTATTAAAAATACCAAACGAGCTCCGAATATTATGAAATGAATACTGGTTGTGTATTTTAATATCTAGTATTTAATAAAAATACTTCTAAGCACTGATTTCTTTGTATAATTATAATTACATATTTAAACTCCATTTCAAGTATTTTCTGGTATATATTATCTTTAAAAATTCATAATAAATAATCTAGAACTCCGAAAATTACGCGGTCAGTTCCCAGAGTCTTAGAATAATGTCTAAAATATTTCCGTAAAGTTTGGTGAGTTTTCGACTCGGTCGAAAATACAGCCTGTCTTTTAGGGCCTGCATTAGTATAGAAAGCCCTGCATATTACCTCGTAAAATGTGACGGACTCCGATTTGAGTCTAGTCAATGGCGTTGGACTTAGAACGACACGTAGATCACTACCTTGAGGTTTATGACCTCATTTGGTAAATTACCATTTTGCCCTTATAGTTGTACTCATACATTATTATTGTTTATTTCGTTTATTGTTGTAGAACTTGACGGTTATCCACTTTTCGAGGATCGGTGACTCGAGGTGAGTTTCCTAACCTCACTCTAATCCTAATAAGATTAACATAAGATGTTTAAAAGCTACATGTATGATATTTTGTACAAGTGATAAGCTGAATTATGGTGTTACATGTATTCCAATAATTAAAAGACTATGCAAATCAAGTTATGGTAGTGCTATCGCATACGTGAGCATGTCAAGGGTTTTATCTATATGATTATTGGTATCAATCCATGTTATGTGATCCATGTTGTTATATGTACGTTTCTGCTTCTAATTGTTAAATGCACGTTTTACGATGTTGTTAATTGAAATAGATAACACATGCCATGCGAATAATAAGAGAATGAAAGTGGATTTGCATATGAGTATCGGGAATGGATTCACTTGCATTTCATGACATGTGTTAGCATGCATTGTGTGAGAAAAGAGAGGCGTTTGATGAGAATGTGAATGAGATGTGATTTCTGGATCCTATGGATCAACGGCTGACGAGCCGGGTGGACATGAACGGTTAGGGTTCCTAGCGCGCCTCTCGCCATTGAAGACGTCCGGTGATGCGTATACGTGGTTGAAGACGTCCCACGTATCGTTGAAGACATCCGGCTAGTGCTCTAATATACTTCTCAGCCGTGTAGACGACCGGTGAAAGTATACACATGGTTGAAGACGTCCCATGTGCCAGTTTCATTGTTTACAGATAGTGCGCGCCGTGAAGACGTCCGGTGGCCTATCAAGGGAATGAGTATGAATTGGCTGTGATAGCATGTTATCATCCTTGATATACCGCGTGTTGTCAAGTGGATGAGAAAGAAAAGGTGAATGATGAGATTGAGTTGATAAGTAAAAAAATCATTTGGTTCAAATGATTTGGTTTCAGAAAGTTTTGGTTTTAAAATGAAATGATTTTGAAAAGTATCTGTTTTGAAAAGCAAGTGTCTTTGAAATGAGTTGGGAGTGAGTCACATTGGCCATGCATTTGCACGCACGTGGATAAAATAAGGAGAATGTATTCTATGATGTTATGATTATCTGTTTATCTGTTTTATTGAGACCTCTGCTATGCCCGTGGTGAGAATGCGTCTTTTGAAAAGAGATTAACCATATTTTTAAAGTATAAAACTATAATGTGAGTCGAGAGATGTGTTGTATTTATTGATTATGGTGCGGTTGAGACTCTCACTCAGCCTTGTTCCAAGGCTGACAGCATGTTACGCCCTGGGCATTCCTATGCTCAGAGTGTTGCAGGTTGGAGATAGATAGAAGAGTTCAGGATGCAGTGCTGTGGAGCCAAGGAGAATAAAGCCTTGCCCAAGACCTGATAGACAGTTCCTCAAGTTTTAAGATTATGTAAATTGTTTAGTATGGCCTCTTGTATTAGATCATGTCTAAGCTCTAGCTTTTTCCTTATGATTGCACGGTGCGGAGTTAGAAGGACAGAACGATTAACAAACTAGTCACGTGTCTACGGACCCGTAAAGGAAAATTTTTATTTTCCCTATTTTTGGCTTACTCCGGGGCGTGACAGTCATCATGCTAGAGATTACTGTGCTCCCAAGACTTATAGTAGGGACAAGACTACAAGGTATCTTTCCAAGCGTACTATGGACCTGCAGCTAAAGGACAGAATGCTCGAACCCATCTGAATGCAATCATTCCAGAGCTAGCGGGATTTGATGCAGAGGCCCAAAATCTGGAAGGTATGCCTATGCTCTTCAGTAATAGAGTAAAAGCCTTATTTGATACTGATGCATCAAATTCCTTTATTACCTTTAGAATTGTGTAAGATTTAGGTCTAGTACCTCAGAACCTTTCCATCGCTTTGAACGTTATATCCCCTTAGGGAGTATCTGTCAAGTTGGGTAAAGCATGTAAGGCTTGCCCCATCGGTCTAGAGGACAGAAACCTGCTAGTTGATTTGGTGGTATTGTCGATGAGAGAGTTTGACATTATCTTAGGAATCGACTGGCTAACTAAGTACCATGCCAACTTTGACTGTGTTAGTAAGTCGATCACCTTCTCAATACTTGGAAATCAACCTTTCCATTTTCAGTGCAACCCATCAAGCGACGCTTTTCTCACCAGCCACTTACCTGCTATTAAAGGCACAAGTTCAGAGATTTTAGCTGCAGAGATCCCAGTGGTGCAAGAATTCAGGGATATCTCAGGGTTACCAGTTACCACCCAAGCATGAAATAGACTTTATCATAGAATTAGTGCTTGGAACCACTCCAATATCCAAGACTCCGTACCGAATGGCACCGATAGAGATGCAAGAGTTGAAGAAGCAAGTATAAGAGCTAGAAGATTTGGGTTTTGTTCGACCAAGCACATTACCATGGGGAGCACCGGTGTTGTTCATGAAAAAGAAAGATAGAACATTTCGACTATGCATAGATTATAGAGAGTTTAACAAAGTTACCATCAAGAACAAGTATCATTGCCGTGGATCGATGATTTATTCTATCAACTTCACGGAGCGATAACATTTTCAAAGATCGATTAGAGATTGAGATACCACCAGCTTTTGGTTAGGCCAGAAGATGTGCTAAAGACTGATTCAGAACCAGATATGGTCATTATGAGTTCCTTGTGATGCCATTCGGAATAACCAATGTCCCAGCAGAGTTCATGGATTTGATGAATAGGGTATTCAGGCCCTACTTGGATTAGTTTAACATTATCTTTATTGATGATATTTTAATCTATTCCAAGACAAAAGAAGAACATGAGAAGCATGTATGGATCGCATTACAGAACCTCAGGGATAATCATTTATATGCAAAGTTCAGCAAGTTTGAGTTTTGGCTTGAGGAAGTTAAGTTTTTAGGACATGTTGTTTCTTAAGAAGGAATTTTTGTGGATACTTTGAAGATCGACGCAGTTCTAGATTAGAAAAGGCCAAGTAATGCCTTATAAATTAGGAGTTTTCTTAGTCTGGTTGGCCATTACCAAAGATTCGTAGAAGGTTTCTCCAAAATGGTAGCCCTATTGACTGGACTTGTAAAGAAGAATCTAAAGTTTGAATGGGGAGATAAGCACGAACAAGCATTCTAGGAGATAAAGAGAGATTGACTTGAGTGCTAGTGCTTGCTATACTAAAGGGCGGCAAGAGATACACCATCTATAGTGACGCTTCGCACCAAGGATTAGGGTGTGTTCTTATGCAAGATAGGAAGGCTATAGTGTATGGATCCAGACAGCTGAAGCCACATGAGATGAACTATCCTATACATGATCTTGAGTTAACCACAATCATTTATGCTCTGAAGATCTAGAGACACTACCTCTTTGGAGAACAGTTTGATTTATTTTCAGACCATAAGAGCTTGAGGTATTTGTTTTCATAGAATTGAACATGAGACAGAGAAGGTGGATGGAGTTATTGAAAGATCATGACTTTACTTTATAGTACCATCTTGGTAAGGTAAATGTAGTCGCAGATGTATTGAGTCAGAAGCTTCATGGGATTATTACTTCCCTTATGATTCGAGAATGGAGAGCATTGGAGACCGTAGCAGAATTTGATCTTCAACCCACACAGCCAAGAGAAGGACAACACTTTGGGTGTCTTGTAGTACAGCCAACACTCATAGGTCATGTTTTGAAGGCTCAGCAGTAGGATGAAGAGTTGAAGAAGTGGTTCGCCAAAGTTTTGGCAAAAGAACCAGAGGAATGGAGTATTAGATCGGATAGAGGATTCAAATGCAGAGGTCGACTTGTGGTACCCAATGTAGGAAAGCTAAGAATAGACATATTGGATGAGGCACCCAAGTCTAGACTGACCGTCAACCCAGGAGGAACGAAGATGTACAAAGATCTGCAGAGGAACTTCTGGTGAGAAGGCATGAAAAGGGAGGTTACTGAACATGTATCCAAGTGTTTCACGTGTCAGTAAGTCAAGACAGAGCATCAGAAACCGTCTAGACTCCTACAACCGTTACCGATCCTGGAACAGAAGTGAGCATATTACCATGAACTTCGTGGTTGGATTGCCAAGGTCAGAGCAAGGTCACGACACCTTTTGGGTGATAGCAGATTGGTTGACGAAGTATGCTCATTTTATTGCCTACAGCATGAATTATCCAGTAGAGAAGTTAAGTCATATGTATATTTAGCAAGTAGTTCGACTTCATGGTGTTCCAGTCTTGATAGTGTCCGATCGTGACTTGTGCTTCACCTCAAGATTTTGGGAGAGTCTGCAAACAGCCATGGGGACTTCTTTGAAGCTGAGTTTCACTTTACTTTCACAGACTGATGGACAGACTGAGCAGACAAATCAAAATTATGGAAGATATGCTCAAAGCTTGCGTCATTGACTTTGAGAGCTCATGGGAAACCCACTTATCCTTAATTGAATTTGCTTATAATAATTGCTATTACTCGAGCATAGGGATCCCACCGCTCGAAGCGTTGTATAGGAGACCACGCCCTTTACCACTATGTTGGGCCAAAGTCAGAGATGGCAAACTTCTTGGACCGAATATGGTTCAAAAAACTAGTGAGAAGACCAACATAGTCCGAGAAAAGATGAAAGCTACCCAGAGCAAGCAGAAGAGCTATACAGATAAATATCGGAAGGATTTTGAATTCAATGTGGGAGATCATGTGTTTCTCAGGGTATCCCAGTTCAAGGTGTGGTCAGATTTGGAAGGAGGAAGGGGAAGCTGTCATCTCGCTACATTGGACCTTTCGAGATTGTTGATTGCGTAGGCAAAGTTGTTTATCGACTTGCACTGCCGCCGAGAATGTCTTGAGTACACAACATCTTTCACATAAGTATGTTAAGGAAGTATATCCACAGTTCAATACCAGTGATCAACTTCAAGGATATCAAGGTAAACGACAATGTATCTTATCACTATAGGCCCATGCTTATCTTGGGGAGAGAGATCAATAAGATGAGAAAGGAGTTCCTTTTGGTGAAAGTACCGTGGAGCCATCATGACGTGAGAGAAGCGTCCCAGGAGATGGAATCATAAATATAAGAGAAGTGTGCAGAGTTATTCCAAGATTAGTTTACTCAGATTTCGGGACGAAATCTTTTGATAGGTGGTGGAGAGATATAGCGCCTCTATTAGGAAATTGCATTCCCATAATCCATTGTTAGCGCGTATAAGTTGGTACTACAAAAAATTTTTTTGTGAAAGCTACAATAACTCTACGAGAGCGGAACTAGGGTTACCTTGAACTGCAAAATTGGATTACTGTAGTAGACAAACCAAGAACACGGGCTCGATAATAGCTCACGATCTTCTACCGTATTCCTCTGCTGCCAGAATATCGAACTGAGTGTGGGCTCTTTCAAAATCCTTTGTATTTGTACTCTCCCTTTTTTATGCTCTCTTTTCTATTCCAAGTTATAATACTCTTGATGGAAAACTGCAAACTAAGAAGAGAGCCAAAGCAGCATATGTATAGGCTACAATAGGGATCATAAGAAGTCAATAAGGAATAGGCTTCCTTATGGAATCAGGAAACCCTAATTCAAACTAAATCAGATTCCTACTTTCATAAATTATAATTTATACCACTAAAGAATTATAATTGCACTCCTACCCTTATCTCAAAAATATATTTCGAGCTCCATATTATTAAATGCATATTATCTCCCACATTAAGATTACAGATATTCATTAATTATATATAATTACTAACAATCATATTTAATTAATCTCTTAAAATTTCTTAAGATCCTCTACTTAAATTATCTGATATGTCAGATGCATAATCCACATGCATGGTTTGACATAATCAAAATGTTTAAGCTTTCTCAAGGGGATATCATCAATCCAAAAATTGAGACATGGACTCCATCATTAATTAATAACCACCACACAATTAATATTCTCACCCAATCTAATGAGATATTGACCCATTTAAGGATCTCACCCTTTTAGGGATCAAAGCATAAATATCAAATGTACGTGTCTATAAATTAACTTAAGATTTAGAGCATAAGCGCTCATAATAGCCATGAGGTATTAATTATCCTATAAGTCAATACAAAGATAATTACCCCAAGTCGGTCCCGTTTAAAACACAAAGTGTACCAGTATACTGAGTTGAAACTATACCATTTCCCGCAGTCAAGACAAACCTACTATGATGAGGCACAATCCGTGTCTGTGTATCACTGGTATTATTTTGTGAACATTCTGAACCTAATACACTATTATCTGCACGCTGAACTGGTTTAGGAACCTGTGTGTTAATGGTTGGTTCGGGATCTACACAAGTTTCGGTAATCCTCCCACTATGACATGGTAATGGAATATCAACAACTCTTTCTTGTTATGTTTCTACTCATACCGATGGTATCAAAGAAGTATATGTCGATGTCTCACCTCTCATTTCCTCTGGAACAATACGGCTTCTGGACTTGTGGTCCATAACATAGTCCTCTTCTAAGAATATGGCATTGGTGCTAACAATAACCTTCTAATCCTTAGGACTATAAAATAGAACACCTTTAGTTCCTCTTGGATACCTAACAAAGAAATATACTTCTGTTCTCGATTCCAACTTTTCTGCGTTCCCTTTCTGCACGTGTGCTGGACTACCCAAGATCCGAACATGCCGCAAACTAAGCTTTCGCCCAGTCCACAATTCCATGGGAGTAGTAGGTATTAACTTAGATGGTACCAAGTTAGAACGTATGCAGCTGTACCTAATACAAGTCCCTAAAAGGAAATTGGTAATTCCGAATAACTCATCGTAGATCTTACCATGTCCAGAAGAGTCATGTTCCTTCTTTCTGCTATGTCATTCTGCTGAGGCATACGGGTTGTAGACAACTGGGATGTAATCCCTTACTCTAACAAGTATTCCCTAAACTCTCCCAAGAGGTACTCTCCACCATGATCAGATCATAGTGTCTAAATACATTTACCTAGATACTTCTCTATTTCAGCCTTGAAGTCTTTGAATTTCTCAAAGCATTCAGACTTACGCCGCATCAAACAAATGTACCCATACCTTGAGTAATCATCGATGAAAGTGACAAAGTACTCAAAACCCCCTCTTGCCTGGACAATCATAGGACGACACAAATTAAAGTGAACCAATTCCAATGGATCTTTTGCTCTATAAGCCTTGGGCGAGAACGGTCTCTTGGTCATTTTACCTTCAAAGCAGGATTCACAGACTCGAAGTGCCTCCACTTCCAATGTGCCTAATGACCCATTTTGAACCAGTCTTTGAATCCTTTTTTTAGATTAATATGACCACGGCATAAGTGCCAAAGATGCACTTGGTTCATCTTTAAAGGTTCTTTACTCTTAAATGGTAAACTATTTGTATTATTCAATTCATTAAGTTGCAGTATAGGAGAGACAAGATTTATAATATAAAGGTCTTCCACCGATTGACCAGAACAAATAAAATGTTCATTTTCTTTAATAACTACTACTTTATTAAAATGAACAGAATATCCATTCTTCACTAAACTAGAAATAGAAACTAAATTTCTTTTAATAAAAGGTATAAAAAGACAATTTCTTAATATTAAAATCCTATCTCTACCAAAACTACGATGTAGATCACCTACTACAACTGCTCCTACTCTCGTAGCATTTCTCATATATAGATAAGTCTCTCCAGCACTGAGCTACCTGGTTCCCTAGAACCCCTACAAAGAATTGCATACATGATCAGTAGCTCCCGTATTTACACACCAGGTACCGAAAGATCGAACCGCTAAACACGATTCAACAATTAGTAAATGAGATTTACCTTGATTGTTCTGTCTGGTGAGATAAATTGGACATTGATTCTTCCAGTGTCCTGGCTGCTTGCACACAAAACACTTTCCTTTAGGCTTTTCCAATTATCCTCGTAGCCTTTGGATTGGCAGAGGATCCGCGGCATATTTTTGAGCCTTTTTCATTTTCTTCTCACCTTTTGTCTTTGAAGCAGAATCTTTCTCAAACACAAGAGCCTCCCCGACTTTCTGTTGAGACCCTTAGCTGCCTGGAGTTCTTTAAGCAGTTCTGCCAAAGTAGATTTAAATTTTTTCATGTTATAATTGAGGTGGAATTGCTTAAAAGACTCTAGCAGTGATTGGAGTATGATATTGACCTGGGTTTACCCGTCGATTTCAGCTCCAAGGATCTCTAGTTCATTAAGAAGAGATATCATCTTAAGAACATGATCCCTTATAAGTGTCCCCTCAACCATGGTTATGTTCATTAAGTCTTTCATGGCAACCTGCCTAGCAGGATGACTTTGATCCCCGAACATCTCTCGGAGGCTCTCCATCATGTCATAAGCACTGGCAATTGACTAATGTTGATGTTGCAGAACATTCGACATGGATGCCAAAATGTATCACCGCGCCATCTCATCAGCCTTGACCCATTTCTTGTGAGCCTGGGTTTCCTCAGCAGTTGCCCCCTCACCTAGTTGCTCAGGACAAACTTGAGTAAGTACAAACTTGTACTCTTCAGCAATTAACACAATATCCAAATTCCTTTTCTAGTCTATATAGTTTGGTCCAGTAGGTTTGTCTTCTTTAAGTATAACAACGAGTGGATTGAAAGAACCTATTTAAAAGCATGAGAATCACATAATATAAATAATTACATTTGAGCAAAAACTACTATGGAATCGAGTTGAAAATATTGGTTCCCTCTACCATATTTGAAAGGAATCCGCCAGCAACCGGATACACCGCGAATAGTATGACTTGATGGGAAGCCATATACTATCCATCATTTGTTCAGATAGGCAATTGCCTTTCAATTTTACTATCCAGGCAATGTACCTTGCCTAGTAAAACTAAACTGTTGACTTACTTTGGTCCTATAAATAACAACAGTGACTCGGATGAAGAAGATATTATTATTTATAGCTTAGTGTATACCATCACATAATTCTAGGTCCAGAGTTCCGTGAGGAACACCTATGATGGAGAGGTAACCTACACTAATAATCACCCAAAATATTCTTTTAAAGAAGTTTGTATCGATGATTCCATGATCAAATTCATCCGTTGGGGGGATGACACTAGAGTCATCACACAAAATTAATTATATCATCTACAAACTAGTGATGGAGACCATGAGATTTATACTTGATAAATTCCCTCTCCCACTTAGAATTTAAAAAAAAAAATTTGAGGATTATAATTTAAAAAAAAAAACACTTAATTTAATTAATAAAAAAGAATGGAACACTTGACAAGGATTAATTCATCCTTACTTGTCAAACCCACATGTGTACATAATAAAATTATTCTACTCTCATAATTTTAGAAAATAAGTACTTATGTTTTCAAAATATGGAATTCATTTTATTTCTAAATGCACATGTAGTTGTCTATTATTTTAAATTAATATAAATTAAACATGCAACTAGACATCTGAAATAGGTTTAGGAATAATCATCCATGTTGTCCCATTCATTAAACATGAAACAATAATTATAATCATTCAATCACATATAAATAAGGAAACCACAGTAAAATAGAAATCCCACTATTATGGTCAAGGTGCAACTCCTGTGAAGAATTTTTCATTGAACCCGATTAGCTCTATGTTGCCACTACGCACGGGGGTCGAGCTAATCTACCATCAGCAACTGCCTTCCAAAACTAATTTCTAAAGCAGCCTTCTGAAACTACTTCCAGATTGCTTTCTGAAACTGCATGTAAACTGCTCTCACGGACTATCTTCATGGATTTACTTTAGATATATTACATAAACCCTATGCCTCCATGAAGGAGTTCACATGCTATTTATTTTGCAATAAGTTAACCACGTATCAATCAAGCGTGAGATTCAATACATACAAATCATATGCCTCCATAAAGAAGTTCACATGCTATATCAAAACAGTAATATTAACAATAAATAAACCCATCGTGGGATCCAATTACACAAAACCAGTGACCATAATAGTGGAATAAGAACGCTGCAAAACAAGAGTTAGCACAGATCTACATTATATCCACCCATCAATACATGCATAAAATCTATATTACAAGACAACATGGTTGTGTCCAACCTATATGCGGAATCAACGTTGCTCTGATATCACTGTTAGGAAACTACAAACCCAAAATTTGCTGACAACGCATATAAGTAGGTACTGCAAAAAAAAATTTACATGAAAGCTATAATAACCCTATGAGGGCGGAACTACGGTTATCTTGAAGTGCAAAATTGGATTGTTATAGTAGACGAATCAAGAACACGGGATCGATAACTGCTCACGATCTTCTACTGTATTACTCTACTACCAGAATATCGAACTAAGTGTGGACTCTTTCTAAATCCTTTCTATTTTCTGCTCTCCCTTTTTTACGCTCTCTTTTCTATTTCGATTTATAATACTCTTAATGGAAAAATGCAAACTGAGAAGAGAGCCAAAGTAGCATATATATATATAGGCTACAATAGGGACAATAAGAAGTCAGTAAGGAATAGGATTCCTTATGGAATTTGAAAACCCTAATTCGAACTGAATCAAATTCCTATCCATCAATTATAATGCATACCACGAAAGAATTAGAATTGCACTCCTACCCTTATCTCAAAAATACATTTCGAGCTCCATGTTATTAAGTGCTTATTATATCCCCATGTTAAGATTACTAATATCCATTAGTTATATATAATTAGTAACAATCATATTTAATTAATCTCTTAAAATTCCTTGAGATCCTCTGCTTAACTTATCTAATATGTCTGATACAAAATCTACCTGCAGGGTTTGACATAATCAAAACTTATATGCTTTCTCTAGAGAATATCATCAATCCCAAAATTGAGACATGGATTCCATCATTAATTAATATCCACCACTCAATTAATATTGTCACCAAATCCAATGAGATATTGACCCATTTAAGGACCTCACCCTTTTAGGGATCAAAGCGTAAATATCAAATGTATGTGTCTATAAATTAACTTAGGATTTAGAGCATAAGCACTCATAATAGCCATGAGGTATTAATTATCTTATAAGTCAGTACAAAGATAATTACCATAAGTCGGTCTGGTTTAATACACAAAGTGTACCAGCATAGTGAGTTGAAACTATACCATTTTCCATAGTCAAAACAAACCTACTACATCACCATGCTGCAGTCCTATTGATGGTGTGTCCAATCCCATCTAAGATTGTAAACCAAAATCTTACATTCTACAAGATTCGATGGTCTGATCTTCCGTGTGTAAGCCGAACTCTACACACCAAACCCCCTACTATATAGAATCAGAGAGACACATGCACAACATTAAATAAATAATATAATGCAAACATTGCCCACACAGATTCTCATAAAATGTAATAACTAATTTTATTTAATGAATAATAAGTTAACTACATAAAGCATGGCTTTTAGTATATATCCCTAACAATGTAGCACCTATATTTTCCTATCTATTATCCCAAATTTCTGTATTTCTCTTTGTAATACTTTCTATTATATATGATAAGATCTATTTTTCTTGTTCTTTCCTATTTTAAATGATCTATGTATGTTTGTATGTATGTATTTGCCCTCGGGGGAGACATTGCTAAAAAATGAACCCTGAGCGCTCGAGGAGCCGGAGTGCTCGAGCCTGACTATGTTTTGTCTATAAATATCCCTTATATCTTATTTCATTTTCTACATTTTAAAAACTTATTTTTGAGAGAGAGCTCAGAGAGAAAATAGTTTTGAGAGAAAACCCTAATACATTTCATCCTTGTGCTCACTCATAACGCCTTGTATGCTTGAATCCATACACACACATACACATACCCTTATATTTACACACACACCCCTTCATTTCAACATGCATCCACATACTTGTTGCTGAGATTTCATGAAGATCATGAAGAGGAAGTCCAGAAGATGATTATTTATATTATCTAGTTCTAGCGAAGAAGAGTTGAAGCTTATTTCCAAAATTTCAAGCTCTTTCTCAACAATTTTCATCATCCAAACACTCTCTAGTACTTTATGAGTATAGATTCTCACTAAGATGTCCTTAAAATAATTTTACATGTTTATATGTCCATACATGTGAATTATTTGAGGTTATAGCCCTTACATGTGAGGAAAATTCATGATCAAACTCTTTTTCATAAGTTTTGGTGATTTTAACCATCATCCAAACACACCATAAATTATATTGGATGCAGATTTTCATCTAGATGTCTTGAGACATAGCTTATACAAGTTTTTGTGACTTACATGTGTCCTTAGAACAAATTCTATTCCTTGCATGTAACTTTAAACTGAGAATCTGTGTTCTGCTAAACCCGAGCACTCACACTCACGCTCGCGCTTAGTGGGAGCGCTCGAGCTCCTTGAGTGCTCGAGCCTGCCAGTTTTGTTATTTTTCTTATTGTTATTATGTTTTTTGAGATTGTTGTTATATGTATATGGGATGACTTCGTCTTCAGACTCTATATGTTCACTTGGACTGACACGTACTTAAGATATTTGCTGAGCTATTAATTATGCATACATGTTGACTTGAGCATTGGTCTTAAACTTTGAACCAACGATGACTTTTGTAATGCGACGACTCTAATAACTAGAATAATGTACGAGTAATAAGATCGGAACTTATAAATTAATTTATGTTTTATTTGTCGTGCCACGCTTAATGTACCATTATACTTTAGTCAACTTCCATGAGTTGGATGCGTATATTCGTTGAAAGTCTTCTAAAGATACTTGAGTCATGGGAGTTTCATTTGATTTTAATTGATGGCATTGGTGGCAATGATAAGAATGATGATCGATGATAATGATGGAATCCGGGAATGAATATCTCTTGGTTTAGTCGGCTATTAAAGTAGCTCCACTACGCTCTTCGACCATTATGGCACTGTAGTTTACTCACCAAACGACCGTTAAGACACTTTCTTATTCATATGTAAATAGGTCGTGGACCTTGGATCTCTTGGTTGAGTCAGTTGTTAAAACACTTTCATTATGCTCTTCAGCCGTTAAGGCACTATAGTTTACTCACCGAGCGGCTGTTAAAGCACTTTCATCCTAAACCAACATTTTGAGTTTGGGTTTTGGAGATCGGCCTTTTCAATTGTAAGGCATGAAACGTTTAAATTTTGGGTTTTCATATCGTGGTCTAGTTTGTCACAATTCTTCGATAACTTATAAGATGTTGATAAGCCGATTAAGGATAATGAACCTAAGTGTTTCCATATTTGTTGCTAACAGTGCTTTGTTAGAATTTATGCTCACTCAGCTTGTATTCAAGTTGACAGTGTTTTATCCCACTGAACCTTCCACGTCCAGTGATGCCAAGATTAGTAGGTAAGGCCTAGCCCGGAGGCACTAATGGAAATGCCAGGAATACGAACGAGGGCCACTATGATGATGGGTATTCGGGAGAGGACTATTACGGGGATATCTATGGATTTGCTAGCTGAGGATGGGATCTTTAGTCTTCTATTTATCCATCATTATTTTGTAATAAATTAGTTTGCTATTGGATTTTGTGACACTTGGTGTCACAAGACTATTTCTCTTTTATTCTGTTCCTTTTTGGTTTTAGTCAGGGTCTGTAATATAATGTTTAATATATGACACAATAATGTTTAATATTAGTATGCCATGTTTAAATGAGATACATTCCCAATATTTTTATGCTTCTTGTTAATATTTTTGTTGAGGACAATCAGGAGCATCACCACGTGTCCACAAGTCCCAAAGCAGGGAATTTATTTTTCCCTACTTTGCCACTCCAGGGCGTGGCAGTCCCTCACTGAACACTTTCTCACTAGTGTGTCACACCCCAAATTTTCAGACAATTAAATATTAGTCAAGGGGGAATCCCTAAACCAATATCCAGTTGTCCAATTATTAGAGGTGATCGAAACGTAAAACATTACAAAATCTGCACAGGATAAAACTTAACTCACAAACGCAATATACCAGTAAAATATTCCAACAATAAGGCTGAAAACCTAAGGATCCAAAACCATAATTAATATCTCCCCATAAATGTCAAGCAAACAATATCTTAAAAGTCAAATGGCCCACAACGCCAATATCTAAAATATTAAAACTCTCAAATAAAAATTATAAAAGCTAATAAGGACTTCACATTTCTCCTACTACCAGATCCCACGAACTTGTCACTATCCCTGCACATTCTGATCGGCTACGCTCCAAAAAGAACGCACTCGCGAGAAAAACTCAACGGGTCAGTCACATGACTGGTATGAGTTAAATAACACTAATCACACACAGTCTTAGGGATCGCTCACAATCCTTTACACCAACACAACAATAATAAATAAAAGATCGGACAGGAAAGTAGTTCCGCTCACATAACGGGACAAAGGGGTAGTTTCCCTTTTATGTGGCGGCCATATAGTTCCTACCCGAACTAGACTTGAATAAATACTTACCCTTCTTAGCTATGGTAGGCCAATACCTGCAAACATATTAGTGTGCCTACCATCCTACATAAATAGATGTTAGTAAAAAAAATCAAAAATCATACTTTAAATGTTATTTAAAAAATTACATTTATCTCCAAGAAGGAGTTAAAATTGGACAAAACTTAAAACACAAAAGATGTTGAGAATTAAATTTCCAATGGAAGTCACGTGCCCCTGCTCATTAATTCTAACCACGTAAGTCAGAAATTAATTGTTAAGCTTCAGCTCATAAAACACGCGATATTCAACATATTCTGAAATTAAATCAAAACGCTGTCAAGATGACGTTTTTAGGAAAAGTGTAAAACATGAAAGTCGCTCGGATTGTCGTTTTACTTCAGTTACGCGAAACAAACGACCCTCAATTGTGAAGTTAAGTGACCAAATTATCTAATTTACTAATCTGATCCTATTTATTATTAGTTCACAATGTTCCCAAAGATTTTACAGTACACATATAAGACTATATTTAAACTAACAGATACCCACATAAGTTGGTTGATATGACAAGGAATCGACTACAACAAAATACAAGGAACTACATACAATGTACAGTCGCAATTTAAGCACCACATGTGTTTTAGTTAATTAAACCTTATGTTCACCACTTCGGCCACCCATCCATGGTTCAGCCTACACATATATCCTCTTTGTCTCCTAACGTAATACTAACTCCCACTCCGGTCCCAACTCCCATGGGGTATCACTGGGATTTGAGTCTACACCGAAAGGCTAGTACTTACGTTTTTGACGTCAATAAACAATGTCTAAATACAGATGAAATAGACCAACAAGCCGGGCATAAGGCTTAAGATGAAGAGACGGGTCATCCACGTAGTCGCCGTCTAATCACACAAGACGGGTCATCCACGACGTCACCGCCTAAACTCATAAGGAGCAGTGGTGAACATTAAAGGATTTCGTATTATTAACTTCTATAAAAAAAAAAAATCTTCACACAAATGGTCTCACATTTACAAGTTTATGAAACCCAACATTAGATGAGAATGCTTACATCTTAACGAAATTTCACATTATATCATAATAACGAACACGAGTTTATCCCGACACATAAATCAATTTAGACATCCAATACATTTTTAATCATAAAAAAAAAACAGTTACTGAAATTTAAATCCACAGCCCAAATGGTGCAGAATCAGGGAAAACTTAAAACATGAAAAGTGTGCAGAATTGTGTTTTACACAGGACACGTTGACAGAATGTTAAAATTCCAACCCACGAGTTTACCATAATTTTCTAAAGTTTCAGCAACTGTGTGAAATAAAAAAAAACGAATTTCACATATATTTCTTAATTACTATGAATATTTCACATATGGTTTTATCAAACTAACTATTCACCTAACCTTTTTCGAATACCCTAATATCGTAATCACAAAGTCACACGAAGGGGGAAAGAAAATATCTAGATTACTTCACAATAACGTGTAACCATTACAAAGATTTAACCCTAACAATTAAATTAAACATATACTAATTTAATTTACTCCCATATACACATATACATACGTGTATATATATACTCGGATACACAAAATTTAACTCACCTTGTGGATCAAAAAAATCGACAACCACGAATGCTCCGCGATTCCACACGTGCCCACGAAGCCAAGACCCTTTTCCATTTTCTTTTGTTTTTCTCCTTTTTCTTCTTCTTCTTTCTCTCTCTCTCTCTCTCTCTCTCTCGGCGGCTGTGCAGAGGGGGGTTTCCTATTTCTTAATTACCTACCCTAATTAATATAATATTATGTTATATGTATAAATATGATGCACACACAACATATGGTTGTATTACACACACACCCGTGCACTACTCACACACACACACACACACACACACACACACACACAAGACACACCAACACATGCACACGGCCCACACACCACACACCCATGGCCCACACACTACACACATTAAATATTAAACAAAGAAATAAATAAAACGAAAAAAAATCAATAATATCTTTTAAAAAAATTGTTACATTATACACACCTCAAAGAAAATCTCGTCCCGAGATTTGCAACACGCACGAATACTAATCAAACAGTTCAGGATGTGACTTTCGAATCTTCTCCTCGAGCTCCCACGTAACATCATTAATTCTCTCACTCCATTGCACCTTCACATGATTCACTACTTTCCTCTGCAAATACTTCATATCTCGATCGACGATAGTGATAGGTCGGGCAACATACGTGAGGTCATCGTTAATTTGAAGCTCTGTCGGACGGATAATTTGTGTAGGATCCTTCGCACACTTCCTCAACATCGATACATGGAACACATTATGAATTGCCACCAATGCCGGTGGCAACAATACTCTATAGGCCAACTCTCCAACCTTTCAAACAATCTCATAAGGTCCCACAAACCTCGGAGCAAGCTTCCTTTTTTTACCAAAATGCATCACACCTCTCATTGGGGATACCTTCAAGAACACAAAATCTCCAACTTCAAATTCTACACCCTTGCGCTTCCTATCAGCATAACTCTTTTGCCGACTCTGAGCAGTCTTAATCCTCTCTCGAATGACACTCACCTTCTTAGTAATCTCCCGAACCATCTCCGGACCCAAAATAGGTACATCACCAACTTCCGCCCAACACACTGGAGATCTACACGGCCTCCCATACAACGCTTCGAAAGGTGCCATTCCTATACTAGAATGGTAACTGCTATTGTAAGCAAACTCTACCAATGGCAAGTGCTCTTCCCAACTACCACCGAGATCGAGAACACAAGCCCTCAACATATCCTCGAGAATCTGATTAACCCTCTGAGTCTGTCCATCGGTCTAAGGATGATAAGCAGTACTAAGATCTAATTGGGTCCCCAAAGCTCATTGAAAACTCTCCCAAAACTCTGCCACAAACAACGGATCACGATCAGACACAATCGAGATCGGAGTCCCATGTAAACGTACTATCTCCCGAATGTACAACTGTGCCAACTTGTCTGCCGTACGATGTATACTAATAGGGATAAAATGTGCAGACTTAGTAAGTCGATCCACAATGACCCAAATCGACTCATTCCCCTTCTTAGACCTCGGTAACCCATCCACAAAATCCATGGAAATGCATTCCCACTTCCACATAGGTATTTCTAAGGGTTTCAACAAGCCAGACGGTTTTTGATGTTTCGCCTTCACTAGGTGACACACCACGCATATAGAAACAAACTCTCCCACATCTCTCTTCATACCTTCCCACCAAAAGGTACGCTTCAAGTCATGATACATCTTAGTCTCACCAGGGTGAATAGTGTACCGAGATCGATGTGCCTCACTTAGAACTTCCTTCTTTAACTCTGCAATATCAGGCATACAAAGCCTACCTCGAAAACATAGACTCCCCTCTGAATCCACAGTCCAATCAGTTGTACATTCATCAAGCAAATCCACAATCAAATCATTAAGACGATTGACCAAAACTTTATCTGAACACTGCATCTATCGAATCCTACTTACTAGGGTCGGCTGAACCAACAAACTTCCAATGTCGGACTTCTCACTCTCTCACACTGGTTGAATATCATGAGAGGTAAACACCTCAAGAGACTTCCACTCCCGAACCATCATAGAAGCCATCACGCTATGTTTCCGGCTAAGCGCATCAACCACTAAATTTCCCTTCCATGGATGATAAAGAATCTCAAAGTCGTAACTACTGATGAACTCGACCCATCTCTGTTGTCTTATGTTCAGTTCCTTCTGTGAGAACAAGTACTTGAGGCTCTTATGATCTGTATAAAGCTCAAATCCCTCTCTAAATAGGTAGTTCCTCCATACCTTCAATGCAAACACCACTGCTGCCAACTCCAAGTCATAAGTATGATACCTCCTCTCATGTGGCCTCAACTGTCTAGAAGCATACGAAACAACCTTCCCTTCCTGCATCAAAACACAACCCAAACCGGTCCCATTGGCATCCGTGAACACTACAACATTCCCAGCTTCAACCGGAATGGTTAAAATGGGTGCGGTGGTCAACCGCTGCTTCAACTCCTTGAATGCTTGCTCACACTCATTTGTCCACAAAAACTTCACATTCTTACGTGTCAACTTTGTTAACGGTGCTGCTATGACTGAGAATTTTTCAATGAACCTTCTGTAATACCCAGCTAACCCCAAGAAACTCCTCACCTCTGTAGGATTAGTAGGTTGCACCCACTCCTGAACCGCTGCTACTTTCTCAGGATCTACTGCTATTCCCTTAGCTGAAATAATATGTCCTAGACATCTCACCGACGACTCCCAAAAATGGCACTTACTAAACTTGGCATATAACTTATGCTCTCAAAGCGTCTGCAGTATAGTCTTCAAATGTTCTTTATGCTCCTCAAGAATCCGAGAATAAACTAATATGTCATCGATGAAAACAACAACAAATCGGTCTAAATACGGCCTGAACACCCGATTCATCAAATCCATAAAGAATGCCGGAGCATTGGTCAACCCAAACGGCATCACAGAAAACTCATATAATCCATAACGGGTACGAAAAGCTGTACGTGGAATACTCTCCTCCACAACTCCCATTTGATGATATCCCGTCCTCAAATCCAACTGAGAAAAGACTGTCGCCCCCTTCAACTGGTCAAGAAAGTCGTCAATCCTAGGCAACAGATATTTGTTCTTAACCGTCACCTTATTCAACTCTCTATAATCTATGCACATACGCAGAGAACCATCCTTCTTCGACACAAAGATAGCTGGAGCTCCCCATGGAGAATTACTGGGTCGTATGAACCTGAGTCATACACACCTCAAAAGGATTACTCTAATGGCTAAGAAAAAGAAAACAATAAAGAATAATAGAATAACCAGCAAAAGAAAGGAATTCAATGCACCCCTTCTAAAGCATCTCATCAAGTTGCTTCTTCATCTCTCCTAATTCCTTGGGTGCCATACGATATGCTGATTTAGAAATAGGTGAGGATCCAGGTGAAAGATCAATTCGAAACTCCACCTCTCTCTTAGGCGGTGGTCCAGGAATCTCCTGAAAAATATCTTCAAAGTCGCATACCACCTCCACATCACTAATATCCTTCTTCGGTATCTCCACCGAATAAAGAAAACTAGACATCACTAACTCTGCACTGTTAGGATAAGTATGAGAGAAACGAGGCAAACCCAGAGTATCTATATGAATAGTCCTTTTAGCACAGTCTAAGGTGACATGATTCTTCTTAAGCCAATCCATACCCAAAATAATGGAGAACTCCTCGAAACCCAACACAATCAAATCAACAAGAAATGTCCTATCCACAAAGTCTATCACAAAATCTTTACACTGTTCATATAAAGTAACAGACCCTCCTAGAGGTGTTTCTACGCATACAGGTACAAGTAAAGGAGTAACAGGAATACCCCCTCTCAAAACAAACTGACGAGAAATAAAAGAATGAGATGCACTCGTATCAAATAAAACACGAACATTGGAATGAAAAAGTTTGAGAATACCTTGCACATTCTCATTGCCTGGCATCATTACAAATGCTCTAGCGGGAGCTGCCTAATTATTCTTGGGCTTATTTGGAAAATACTTAGCAATATGCCCTGGTATCCCACAATTATAGCATAGCTTAGAAGCTACAACCATCTCATTTCCTGCTGGTGGTGCTCCAATCTGAGGCACTGGTGGACAGAAACCAATCTGCGGTTGCGGGGCCTGCTGACGATAGCCCTGGAAGCCCTGATTGTTTTGACGTCCTTGTCTATTCCACTGACAGTTCTGATTCCTAAAATTTCCTTGGTTCTGCGGGAAGTACTGAAATCTATTATCATGCCTCTGGTTGTGTCGGCCCTTCTGCCCTTGGTCATAAGGTTTGTATCAATTCCCACTTCTTCTCCCATCCTTCTGCTGAGACTGGGAACGGTTATCTCTCGATGACTCTGCTACCTTAGCTCTTGCAGATTTCTCTGTTTGGAACTTCTGCTCTTTCTTTTCAAATTTCAGGGCCAAATCTACTATCGTACTAAATGGCTCACCCTCTGCCGCTAACACTGACTTGGAGAGATAATGTCCCAATCCATCAATGAATTTCTCATTCTTCTTCTCCTCGGTATCAATGAGATATGGAGCATTGTAAGAAAGTTCATTAAATTTTCTCACATACTCCATCACAGACATGGTACCCTGAGTAAGATCTTGAAACTCTCTAGCCAATTGTGACTGCACTGCTCGAGTAACAAAGCTCTCTTCAAATTCAGTCTTAAACTGTTCCCATGTCATTTCTGCTACATCATACTGAGCCCGCACAGACTCCCACCATGACAAGGCTGCACCCTCCAGCTGCTGAGATGCCAACTCCTGCTTCGGCATCTCCGTCAGCTGCATCCCCTCGAATACAAATTCATACTTACGAACCCAAGCATGTGCTGCCAGCGGACCCTTATCCCCATTAAATGTTCGCCCGCCAATAGAAATAAAATCCTTGTTCCTTTTAGCGAACGGGTCACCCTGGTTTCCCTTCTGATTTTTTACACAGCTTAGAGAATCTGGTTCATCATAGCCCCCACGTCAACCTGAACTAAGTTGAGATTTCCTGCCCCAACTCCTCCAGAACTCTCACCACCTCCAGCCTGAGCTCCATGACGGGTATTGTAGCCTCCAGCCATAACCTTCATAAGATAACCACACATACATAAATATCTGACACAAACTCATTCATTGTAATTAACAACCCATTCACCACATTCCGAAGATCGCCTAGACACTCTCCAGTCTAGGGTAACCTCTGATACCAAACTGTCACACCCCAAATTTTTAGACAATTAAATATTAGTCAAGGGGGAATCCCTAAACCAATATCTAGTTATCCAATTATTAGAGGTGATCGAAACGTAAAACATTACACAATCTACACAGGATAAAACTTAACTCACAAACGCAATATACCAGTAAAATATTCCAACAATAAGGATGAAAACCTAAGGTTCCAAAATCATAACTAGTATCTCCCCATAAATGTCAAGCAAACAATATCTTAAAAGTCAAATGGCCCACAGCGCCAATATCTAAAATATTAAAACTCTCAAATAAAAATTATAAAAGCTAATAAGGACTTCACACTTCTCCTGCTACCAGATCCCACGAACTTGTCACTATCCCTGCACATTTCGATCGGCTACGCTCCAAAAAGAACGCACCCGCGAGAAAAACTCAACGGGTCAGTCACATGACTGGTATGAGTTAAATAACACTAAGAGCATGAGAAAGTGGAAGAACAAAGAGCTCAAATGAGGACGAATTTGATCGAAACTGTTAGAAAGAGAAGTGGGATTGAAATCAATGATTCAGATGATGATGATGATGCTATGACAAAGGAGGAGAGAGATGATTTAAAGTACGCCAAACAATAATCTATTCACGATATTCGTATGGCTGGTGAAATGTATAGAAGAGCAAGGGGGGAAACATCCACTCGAAAAGGAGGTGCAAATGCAATGCAGAAACTAATGCGATCTCGTAGTATGAAAGAAGCTTGGAATAAATTGTCTACCAAATCACAAAAAGATAAGAAGAAAGGACTTGACATTCATGAAATGTCTCCTTCATTGCATCGAAATAAGGAAGTCCAACAAACAAAGTTAACTCATTTGTGGAATCCAAAAAATTGGGCAATGTCGGCAAAACATGCAATAGCAAAGTTCTTCATATACGAAAATATCCCACCATCCAAGGCTCAAGGCCACTTTTATTAATTGATGATAGATGAAATTGCATTAGCTAGTGCAGGTGTCGTAGGCCGAACACCCTACGAGATTGGAGGGCCATTATTAGACGATGAAATAGAAGAGCTAAGAAGGGAATATATTGAGCTTTTTAAGAAGTTTGACACTTTTGGAGTCACAATCATGTGTGATGGGTGGACTTCAACTACCAGACTAGCAATTATCAACTTCTTGGTTTATTATGATGGAAAGGTTATTTTTCACTGATCTTTTAATGCTTCAAATAATGATAAGGATGCAACATTCATTTATGATCTGATGGATCAGACCATTCAACAAATTGGAGATAAACATGTGGTTCAGATCATCACAGACAATGGGAGTGCATACAAGCAGGCCGGTGAAATGTTGATGGAAGTGAATCCACACTTGTATTGGACTCCTTGTACAGCTCATTCCCTTGACTTCATCTTACATGATTTTGCTGGCATTGTGGCTGTGCGGAATGTCTTAGATAAGGCAAAGAGGGTCACAAACTTTATTTACAACCACAATAGAACATTGGCAATATACCGAACATACTGAAAGGGAGAATTGATTCGTCCAGGGCAAACACGATTTGGAACTAATTACATTGCTCTTCAAAGTATTTTAGAGCATAAAAGTGGTTTGCAAAGGATGTTCACATCAGATGATTGGGGTATGAGTGCTGGTAGCAAAAATGCAGTGGGGAAGTGAGTACAAGCTACTATACTCGATGCTAAATATTGGGAAAAAGCAAAGATTGTTGTCAACATTCATGCACCTATTGCAAATGTTCTAAAGATGGTGGATGAGGAGAGAAGAGCTACAATGCCATATGTATATGATGCAATGATACGAGCAAGACATGCCATTACAGAGATTGCCCCTAAATCTTGCAAGAAGTATATTGACATTGTTGATGCTCGATGGAAGAAGCAAATCATTCAGCCAATTCACATGGCAGGTATGGTAGTCAATAGTTACTATGCTATATTTAGTCATTGCATATGTAGTGACTAATTCACGATATTTAGGTGCTTCGTTGTAGCTTACTATTTGAATCCCGCATACCAATACGAAGAAGGTGTAGGTGTGAAAGAAAGTTTGTTGAAAGCGCTTAGAGCCGTAGTATCTCGATTGGAGCCTGATGGTAATCGTGCTTCTCAAGCACTTGCTGAGGTTAAAATGTTTCGTGAGGCAATGTATGGGTTTTCAGACCAAGCGGCAATCAAGGGGAGAACTAGGATAGATCCAGGTGAATTTTGTGCCATATTTACCAGTTTAAAACTGTTTATATTTTTAATTAACAGTTATCTATTAATTACAGCTGAATGGTGGCTTTTGTATGGTACGGACGCTCCTAACTTGAGGAAGATTGCTACAAGAATTTTATCACAAATAGCTTCATCTAGTGGTTGTGAAAGAAATTGGAGCACGTTTGCTCTTATTCATACTAAAGTGCGCAATCGAATCCATTATGACAAGTTAGAAAAGTTAGTTTTCACAATACAACATGCGGTTGAAGGTAAAACACATGTTTAAAGAACAAAGAAATCAAGAATTCCAACCAATTGACTTAAGTACTATATTTGACGAAGATGAAGAAAATATGGGACTTTCAGAATGGCTAGATGACCCCGGGGATGCACTTCTAGATGAGATTGATGGCAACGGTAATACGAATAGGTCAAATACATACGTAGCTACATGGGTAAATCACTCGAGACCGGGAGGTGATGGTATGGCTAAGGATAACAGTGAAAGAGGGTCAAAAGCACATGGTAAACAACCTATGGTTAGTAGCGATCATAACGATGATAGTGATAATGGAGATGGAAACAATGATGACGAAGACAATGATACTAGCCCTCCACAAGGTGGGAGTCCGGGTGGCAATGTTGGGTTTTCATCGCCAACAGGGAGGGGTAGCCAAAGTCCTCGAGGGCCTATATTCACGGAAGAGCAAGGATTCACTCATGCTACACAAGATGAAGATCATGGCTCCCGTCGTCTGCTTCAGTATGAACATGGTCAAGGTCGACATTGTAATCCACGCAATCAGAGAAATAATCCCGCACCAATTGATGCTATGGATATTATTATGATCAACACTGCCATGTCTAGTATGAGTATGAGCGGGGGTGATTTTTATTGGCAAGGATCATCATGTTCAAATGCTTATGGCTCAAGATACGATTCACATACAGCTGGTCAAGTTTATACATGTGGATATGACTCCCAAGTATCATCCTCACAAGGCTATGGACATGGCCATGGACTTCAATTTGGATGTAGTCAAGTTGATTATGAGAGGTTTAGGGCTCAATATGAGGCATGGTTTCGTGCTTACATGGGTTGGACTGAGTATTGCCGATATATCCAGAACACGTATAATGTTCCTCTTGGTGAATACCCGGAACCTGGACCTGTTTATGCGCCTGCTCGACACTCTGTAACAGCTGGTTGGATGAACAACTATAGATATTTTGGAGATGTCTCCAGGTTGGTCCTTATGTGCTTATATGTCACTTTTCTTTTCTATGAATGGTGTTTTCTGTATTCTATGAATTGCTTGACAGTAGATTGACGCCTAAATTATCGGGTATTTTCAATTTGAACTTTATACTATTGATGTAACTACATATATAGACCTCTCAAAGGTTTAATTAATCAATTATAAGCTTTATATGTAAATACAATTTAGTTTGAAGTTATGTTTCCACAAGTTTCTTTGTGTTTCCAGTTTTTTCGGTGTTTCCACATGATTCTGAAACGTTTCCGAAATGTTTCCGTTTCCGAGAACACTGAAACACTACACCGAAACGAAATTTTGATCCTTGGGTAGAACGTCTATCACTTTTCGAGCCCGCATAATCAGCATCAGTAAAACAGGAAAGATTTGGCTGTATTCCTGTTTTAAAGAACAACCAAGACCAGGAGAGGTCTTATGATACCGAAGAATATGGTACACAATTACTTGTCAATGAGAGCTGTAAGATAAAAGCAAATGAAAGAAAAAGAAGGGTAAAATTTTCTTACGTACCCTCTAATTACACCAAAGTTTTATCTTGGGTTCTGTATTACTAATTGAGATATTTATAGATACATGTCAGTTAAAGACAATCTTTGATACTATCTAGAAAAATGACAGAATGAGCCACGTAGAAGGTGTGTTCATGTAAAAAAAAATATGATGATAAACACATTTTAGTACCCCATTGACTAGACAAACTTTTCATTTGGGGCCATGAAATATTGAATGCATGTTCGTATTCTTAAGGCATATAGTCGATATTGCCATTTTCTTTGGACATTATTAGCCATTATATCCTTAAATAATACGCATTTATAAATTGACTAATTGAGGGGTTTAAGTGTTGCCTTTATAGTACAACCCCCAAAGTTTAACTTTAGTGTAATTAAAGGCTATAGTAAAAAAAAAAAAATCTTAGCAAAAAAAAAAAAAGGCTAGTAAAATTTTGTATAAAAAAAAAGGCTAGTATTCAACAATTGCAAAATTTTAATTTGAATAAATGCCTCGTGTACTTGATTGTGATGTAAGTAGTGGTGTCAAACGGGCCGGGCCGGGCTCGGTCAAAGCGGGCCAAACCGGGTTAGAGGGCCGGGCCGGGCCGGGCCTCACCTAAAATCGGACTGGGCCTGGCTGGGCTTGGGAAGGGAGGGGGGATGTTCGCCCCGGACCGATGGCCCGGTCTCACTCTTTGGGGGGGAAAAGTTTTAACTTTTAAAGTTTAATGTTTGGGAATTGGGGGGAGTTTTTACCTTTACTCTTTTTTTTTATATGTTTAGTTTATGCATTAATGATTAGTGATTACTAAAAAAAAGTTTGTTTAACAAAAAAAAAAGTTAATAATATTTATTATTCAATAAAAATTAATGAGATTACTATTATTTGATATTTAAAAATTATAGTCTAATAAAAAATAAAGATTACTTATCATAAATTGTACAATAAAAAGTAAAGATTTATTCATTAATGATTAGTGATTAGTAAGAAAAGTTCATTAAAAAAAAAGTAAAGAATATTTATTATTCAATAAAAATTAAAGAGATTACTAGTATTTGATATTTAAAAATTGTAGTCTAATAAAAAATAAAGATTATTATCATTAATTTCAATAATTTGTATAATAAAAAGTAAAGATTTATTCATTAATGATTAGTGATTACTAAAAGTCTAAAAAAAGTTCATTAAAAAAAAATAGTAAAGAATTTTTATTATTCAATAAAAATTAAAGAGATTACTAGTATTTGATATTTAAAATTATAGTCTAATAAAAAATAAAGATTACTTATCATTAATTTGTATAATAAAAAGTAAAGATTACATTTTACAGAATTGGATTTTTTTTTTTTAAAAGCCGTTCACAGTTTATACTCATGCGGGCGAGGAGTATTACAATTGATTTGTTAGGAACTAAATGATCTTCAACTCTCATATTCATTCTTCAATTCTTCATTCTTCAATTTTCTTCCGTAACTTCCAAATTTGCGAAGTCTTCAAGAATAGAATCTTGGCGGTTTTGAGTTCGATATTGTGCACGGTCCCAATCCTTCAAGCACATCAAGCAGTCAAGCATATCAAGAGATAATCTGCTCCTCCTTTCCTCTAGCACCCTTCCACCTACACTAAAAGCAGACTCCGATGCAACTGTGGAAGCCGGAGGAGTTAGTAGATCACGAGCCATGATGGAAAGAACAGGGAAAGCTCTTACATGTTCTTTCCACCATGTCAAAAGATTTAAATCGACCATTTCCTCGTTGGTTAATCGGCTTTCTAACTCGGTTTCTCGATACTTATTTAATTCACCAAGAATGTTAGAGCTACTTACAAATGATTGACTAACACCCTTTTGTTTCTTTCGACTGAGAAACTGGCTCGCCCAAGAAACACCTGACGCTCTCGAACTTAACTCAATATTAGAAGTAGAAGAAGAAGTAGCACTTTCTTTATTTGTATATTTTTCATAGTAAATACGAAATAAAGATTCCAAAGTATTTTCCATTTCAAAAGTAGTTATTTCTAGACCAGGCTCACCATCTAGTCCTTGCATCAATTCAGATATTTGTTTAACCATTTCACAAATACCATCAAAATTGATTCTAGGATCAAAGATTGCAGATAAGTAAAATATAGGTGGAATGTTAGACCAATATTTTTTAAACTTTTTTTCCATTTTCTCACAAATATCAATAAAAATGTCATTTTTTTTGTTTATAATTATGAAATGTATGAGCCATATTATATAATTCCATAAGAACTAAACAAGAAGTAGAATAGTGAACACCGGAAAGTTTATTTGTAGCATTGTAAAATACTTCTAAAAATCCATGAAAGTCAAATGCCATATCCCAATCATTTGAAGTCAAGTTTAGTGATGGATAATTAACATTAACAAATTGAGTAATAATATTACTATACTTTTTACAAGAATCTATCATAAGATAAGTAGAATTCCAATGAGTTTTAATATCAGTTTGCAATTTCTTTGGATTAAGACGATTTTGATTACAAACACCATAAAATGCTTGTAGACGGCTAGGCGTTGAACAACAAAAGACCACTGCATCTCTAATTTTAAGTATGTGATCATTAATTTTTGTTAATCCATCTTGGATAATCAAATTAATGATATGACATACACAACGACCATAAAATAATTTTCCATTCAACATTGGGCGCACAAGATCTTTAAACATATTAATAGCATTTGTATTAGCACTAGCATTGTCAAAAGTAATGTTTATAATTTTTTTCATAATATCATACTCATTAAAAACATTGATTATATAGTTATATATATTTTCACAAGTATGAGGATAGTCTAATGCACGAAAAGCAATGATATTTTTATTCATATTCCAATTTTCATCTACAAAATGAGCCGTTATACATATATATGCCGTTTTATTACAACCAGCCCACAAATCAGAAGTGCATGCAATTGTACAATTAAAAGTAGAAAAATCCTCAATTAATTTTTTTTGGGATTGTACTAGGCCGCCCGCTTGAGCGGTACCTGCTTCCCATGCACCTTTATGTTTGTTTATGGTGTGCCTTTTAAGTGTATTATTTCCTCCACCTTTGTAAGAAAATTTGAGTCCGCATATTTTCCAAATGGCTCCATTTTTTTCGTCATTTAATTTAAAAAATAACCAAACAGGTGACTTTAATTTTCTTTTAGTGGTGGGACTGGGATCATTAGGATTTGAAGGAGATGGTTCAGATGAATTAGACCCCATAATTTCAACGTCGTCGTCATCCTCCAATTCCAAATCATTAATCTCATTTCTTTCCCCATAATCTAAATTTTCAAAGTCATAAGTTGGGCCTTCCCTAGTTTTTGAAGATCTAGAGTGAGATGCCATTTTTTTTTAAATTAAAAAAAAGAGGGGAAAGAAATACAAAAGATTAAAAATAGTAACAATTAAATAAGCAACTAATAAAGCAAGAAGTGAAACAATAAATAAATTTACCTCAACTTATAGTAGTAGAAGAATAAGTGAAGAACTATAAATTATAATAAGACTTGAGACTTGAGAGCTTGTAAGTTCAACTGTTCAAGTTGTAGAAGACTAGAAGTGCCTTTACAAATTAGAGCTTTGATAATTAAATCACCAACTTGTAGAGTAGAAGTGCTTGTACACTTGTAGTTTATGGAGCAGTATAGAGAAAGTAGAGAATAGAGAGAGATAATTGATTTTTGTATGAGAAAATATGTTGTGGGAGGTTTGGTATTTATAGAAAATGGGCTAAGGGGCATTTTGGGAAGTCAAAAAGTACATTTACATTTTTACCCCCAAAACTAGCCGTTTTATAGCCGTTAGAGGGGTAAAAAGTGGAAAAATATTTGGAAAAGGGCCAAACTAGCCGTTATGGGCTTGGGCGGGCCTATCGGGCCTGGCCGGGCCACTTATCCGGGCTTTTGGGCCGGGCTAGCGGGTTAGCGGGCCGGGCCGGGCCGGGTTTCGGGCAAAGGAGCGGGTCAGGCCGGGCCGGGCCGTGGACGGGACTAAGGGTGTCCACCCCGGACCGGACAAAAGTGCTCGGGCCTATACCGGGCCGGGCCGGGCCAGGCTTTTAGCCCGGAAAAATTGGGCCGAGCTCTGGCCGGGGCGAGCCAACCCGACCCGATTGACACCTCTAGATGTAAGTAACTTCTTGCTAATAAGATTGTTACCATATCTTTTTTCTAGTGATACACAAAACCTTAATTTTTTTCCTTTGTCTTTTTTTTTGGTGGACAAGGGTGTGTTTGATAATCCAATTAAGTAGTAAAAATAAAAAATTTTAGCACTTAATTTCTTTCAGTGTGTTTGATTTCTTTCAATGCATTTGATAATGTACCACTTAATTAAAAAAGCAGCAAAAAACCCACTGAAAACTTTAAGTGAAAAATTCTACTGAAAATAATCTTTGAATGCAATCTATTTCAGCACTAGAAATTCTTTTTTCAGTATTGAAAATTCAATCACTTAAAATTTTCGATACCTAAAATTCAGCACTTGATTTTCAATACTTAATTTTTCAGTTTTATCAAACGCACCCTTAGAGGTTAGTTACAAAGGAGATGATTAGAATAAATATCCAAAATTAACAAGCCACTAAAGATATAGAGGCAGATGCATAGGTTGGTATAGCTCAAGTGGCAAAGAGGTTGGCATATATAAGTCCCCTCCAATGCATAGGTTCGGTGTTCGAACTTCGTTCCCCTCCCCATATCAAAAAAAAAAAAAAGATAAAAAAAAAAGATATAGAGGCGGTTTGTCATTGTGTTTGGGATGGGAAAAAAAGCAGATTTGGGCATGGAACTCCGTTCCAAGCGTTTGGCTTCATAAATTGCGATTGAAAAACCCAATTTTGGAGTGTCTTTACCTGCGTTCTGAGTAAGTAGTCAGCCACTTTTCATGATCCATGTTTTGGACAGTTCAAATGGATGACCAAAATCTCCATTCTACTCCCATCCTTCTGTGTTCTCTTTACCTGCGTTTTGAATAAGTAAGCAGGCAACAACTTTTCCTGATCCATATTTTGGACATTTCAAATGGATTATCAAAACCTCCATTCTACCCCCATCCTTTTGTGTTATATACCTACATGTCTTTCCCAAGAATGACATCCATGCCCTCAAACTTTTGAACAAATTCCTCCCATGTCCCACTAAAACACAAAAATTCTTGGAACCTGCATTTTATCTACAATTTTCTACACGGAAAAAACCATATAATACTTACACTTTTTTCTCACCCATAGCTCATCTTAGTCATTCACTAGCTAAGGAAGTGTAACTCACCAACTTATTCTATTAATTCATGGGCCACTCAGCCAAAGGTCCTTCATATAAACTCTTTGTTGCCTTAAGGACACTGGTGACTTTTCAACCCAATAAGTTCCTCAATATTCTTTGGACTAAAATACCCTCTCCAAGACTCCAACAAACCATGGAATCTGGTGAACACAGAGATGAGAAGACCACCACCGCCCCACTAACCCTCCCTGCTCTCCAATTGGCACTTGGACAGCCATAACCTTAGTCATTATTTGAGTAGTTAGGTCGGTCTAATTAGAAAGATTGGCAGAGCTTGTTAGTAATCATATTGGATGAGCATTCTCACGCCTACTAATGGCGATGTACAACCTTATGTGTGATGTGCTGACAATTAATGTTTTGAAAACCGGACCATTCATCGAGCCAGAAAAATGACCGGTTCACGGGTTACTGGTTCAACCGTGGGGTGAACAGCAATCAAACCGTGATGTCATAATTATGCAATAAATATAATTATTCATAAATATTAATAATAGTATGCAAATAAAAAATAAACAATTTTAAAACTTGTTTTCAGATCTTTTTATAACATGCAGTAGACAACCCTCAGATCTAAAGATTCACATTTCTAAACACAGCATTGAATGAAAAACTAATAAGAAGATGACAAGTGTCCAAACTAAAGAAGCATGTTGCATGAGATTATTTGACCAAAAGTTAAGACTTGACGTTTTAAAACCCTATTTGGCTGTTCAAAAGAATCAAAACAATGACATTTAAGGTAAATACAATAGGTGGGTGACAAGTGTCCAAAAATAAAGAAGAGGGTCACGTGCAAGCATTTGACCCTTAGTTAAAAGTTAAAACCTAGTTTGCATTTTATTTACTTACAGAAAAAGAAGAGAAGGAAATCAATGTTGCGGCACATGGAGGCGACTGAGATCATTGGTGAGATCCTTCATCAGTTCAATGGATGTTGAGATCCTTTATCAGTTCGATGGCCGGTGAACTCCTAATCAGATCTACGACCAGTGCTCCTTCGACACGATGTGTATGCAAAATATCAATTTGACTCCTTTCTAGTTTTTCTTTTTTTGGGTTTTTTCACGAACCGGTTTGATTCCAAGAACCGGTACCGATTTTCCGGTTTACCCTCCGGTTCTGGGCGGTTTTTGGCCTGATAGCGAATACCGAGTTGAACCGGACCGAAAAAGGGACTGGTTGACAGGTGAACCGATTGAACCGGTCAGTCCGGTCCGGGTTTTAAAACCATGCTGGCAATGCTCTATCATATCATTATTCCCTTGTGTTTGTCGTAGTGTTGTGTTGATGCTTACAAAAGAAGAAAAAAAAGACGAAATACAGTGGTGTACCTTGAATAAATGTGCTAAGTTATATTCTTTGTTAACAGATAATCAACATTTTTAAACAGATAATATTATTTGTTAACAAATAAACGATCTTTTCATAAAGAAAGCTATTATTTTTTGTATTAGATTTTGACCTATAAACTTCTGGAGAAAGTTGTGTGTATTAGATTTTGACCTATAAAATTCTTGAGAAAGTTGAAAACAATTTATTTATGAAGGCCAAAAAATGAGAAAGTTATGGTCGTTTAAATTTGTCCATTCCAAGCAGATAAAATATTATCTATTAACAAGTATTTGACCTTTTCAAACAGATATTATCATATGTGTGTAGAAAATTTTGAAATATAAAATTGCTGAACATAGAAGTTAGAATTGAGATCCCAAATGAGATATTTTTACAAAATTTGCAACTCCAATGCATTAATCTAGAAAAAAAAATACATGACACAAAATTTCTGTAGCACATGTATTTTCCAATGTATTTTCCTGAATTTCTGTACTTCTCCCTTGCAAAACATTCTCTATTATATATAATAAGATCATCTTTCCAGTTCTCCTTACAACTTTGTATAACTTATTTATGTTTGGGTATGAATGTGTGACCTTGGAGAAGCTTTCTTTGAAAAAGAAACTCCGAGCGCTCGAGCTATTAAATATGTGAAATGACAATTTTGCCCACGAGTCTTGAAAAACTATAAATACCAGACCAAACCTTCAGCATTTGTACACTTTCACTCTGTTTTAACAGAGAGCTTGCATAGAGAAAGAGATTTTGAGAAAATCTTCATACTTGTTCATATATACACTTGTATGGCCTCTAAATCCCATCATCCGATCATTCTTATGCACACAAACACACACATTACGTCCACAATGAAATTCTGGAGCTGAAGATTTAGAGGAATTAGAAGGGAAGGAGGAACTTGGAAGCCTTAACCACTCTTGAAGTTGTATTAGAGCTAGATCAAGCATATATACTCTCTTTCTCAACATTACCCTCATAATCTGATCATCCAAACACACTTTAAGTCATTGTGAGTATAGATTCTCACTTGGGATCCTTTAGACTAAATTTTACAAGTTTTTATAGCTACATATGTCTTTAGGACTAATTTACAAACTTGCATGTGAGTATACACCAAGAATCTGGTTTCTGCTAGGACCGAGCGCTTTGAGCCCTCGATTACAGCAGTTTTGCTAAACTGTTTAATTTTATGTGCTTTGATCAGGTTGATATCTACTATATTTACGAATCTGAGATGCTAAGACTCTGTTATAGTCTATGCATGTCCACTTAGCACACGAACACTTACGTCTATTTGCTAGCTGATGATCCTTGCTTGTATGTATAACTTATACGTCCATTTAGGTGCATTAGAACTAGCCCTAGAACTTGTATAACGGGACAATGACATCCGAGTTATGTCAACTTTGATAATGAGAATAATATACGCATAATAATATTGGAACTTCCTAATAATTACACGCTCTATTGAGTTGTCCTTCGTGCATTAGCACTTGTACTTCGGTCCATATTTTGATGAATAAGCATCATTGTCATATTGTTGAACGTCGTTGTTTTCGGTTGAGGTTGACATCATTTGGTGCAAGTTAGTATCAAGAATTATGTATGTTGTGACTAGATATTAGTGATATAGTCAGCCGTTAAGGCATGATATTATCTTGATGCACCGAGGGTGATTAAGAGGCTGTTAAGACATGTATAGTATACTAATCACTTGGTTGTTAAAGCATGTTAGGACATGTCTTTGACCTTGAATATCTTGATTAAGTCGGCTGTTAAGGCATGATACTATCTTGATGAACCGAGGGTGATCAAGTGAATGTTAAGGCATATATAGTATATTCATCAAGCGGTTGTTAGGGCATGTATGTTCTAAAACCAACGGCGTATGTCTAAAATGCGAGAAAGAAAAGATGATGATGTTAAGAACGTGAAAATAAGTCTCTTGGTGTACGTTTCCTTGTATTATTTGGTTGCGATGAAAGGTAGAGTTTGGTTTCTTATCATACTTAAATTAATCTAGATTCCTTAATACTTGATGAGGATGTAAATAAGCCGACTGACGAATAATGAACTTAATTGTCTATTTAATTGTTTCTAATGGAGCTTTGGGAGACTTTATACTCACTCAACTTGTATTCAAGCTGACGGTATTTCATACCGCTGGACCTTCCACATTCAGCAATGCCAGATTTAGAAGGTGGTGTACAGCCCAAAGGCAACTACGGCGATGATGGGTATGCTGCTGAGGGCTTTATTAATGAAGGTTACTATACGGAGGGCTATTTTGGAGAAGACTACTATGGGGACCATTACGACTTCGCCAGTTGAAGGCTGCCCTCCAAGTCTTCTTTTATCTTTAATGTTTTGATGTACTAACTTTGTTGATATTGGATATTAGTGACAAGTATTGTCACAAACTCATGATGGTTAATTAAGCTTCTTTTATTTGGGTCTGTAATATATATTGCTGACTTAAGACTTCTAATGTTTAATAGTATCGTTACGTTTGAATTAGCCATATGCCCATTTATTGTTATGTTCTTTGTCATTATTTCTATTAAGGATAATCAGGTGACTTCCTACTAGCCACGTGTCCATGGATCTAAAAAGGAAATTTTGAATTTTCCATATTTTTGTTCTACTTCGAGGCGTGATAGGGATTTTTGGTATCAGACCTCTAGGTTTAGATCAGCTCCCCGATTTTCCTACACTACTCAAACATTAAGATGCCTTGTGCTAGTACTGAATATAAGATAGTTTCATTTTTAGGTCAGTATGGAGCCAGTCTTCGTTGAGGATTCGTACGGGGGATACTTCATGTTTCCCGACCATCTGCAGGTCGCTAATCAGGAGCTATATGAGCAGAGAGTCTAGGTGCGCGCCCAACACATGTTAGAGGATGATATTTGGAGAACGGTTCACATTGATGGTATTCAAGATCTCGAGAGAGTGCGTATGAAGGTACTACATCAGATCGTTACAGTGATCCGGATGGAGAGAGAGATGGAGGCTATATTGCGAGCAGTATTCTAAAAAGCGGGCTAGGTGGCCGCCTAGGCGCTAGGCGGTGCCCGGCCACCGAGATTTTTGGCTAAACGTTTGGAAAATCGCACAATGTTCTAGGCGGGGGTCTAGACGGTTCTAGGCGGGCTAGGCGCTGCTAGGCGGCTAAGTGGACAACTAACCAAAAAAAAAATCTCATTAATTTTTTTTCTTTTTTGTTGCTTCATTATTTCTTTAGGTCTTTACTTCTTTACTTCTTTTCATACCCATTTGACATTACCCACCCACGAGAGAGAGAGAGAGAGAGAGAGAGAGAGAGAGAGGGAGAGACACTACGACCGTGAGAGATCAGAGATATCGACGTCGAGATCCGAGATCGACACTGCAAAGAAGAAGAAGAAGAAAAAGAAGAAGAAGAAGGAAGAAGAAGAAGAAGAAGGAGGAGGAGAGAACCAACTGACCGAGAGGTACATACCTGTATATGCAATTAGGGTTTTTAAAATATGAAATTAGGGTTTTAAATTGGGGGTTTTCATTGAATCTTCTGTCTTCTAATCTTCTCTCTCTCCAGAGTGTGCGATCGAGTGTGTGTATATGTGTGTGTGTGTGTGTGTGCGCGTGAGTATGTTTCAGTGGTTGTGTTTTTGCGTGATTCAGTGTATATGTGACACTGTGTGCGCTAGCTGTGTCTGTACGTGTGCGCGAGTGTGTCGTGAGTGTATGATGAGTGTGTATTTAATTGTTTATAATCATTGTTTAATAGAGGTGTGGACTGAGAAGTAAGAAGGCACTTTGACTTAGCTGAAAAAACAAAAAAAATTTCATTCTTTTTGCCGCAACTCAATCTTTGACTTAGCTGACATTGTGTTAGGAGTTAGGACTTAAGTAACCAGCCGCAACTCACATGTGGACATAACACTAAAGATATGGGCATCCACTACACCTGCACCCATTTGTCGCAAAATGATCTCCATTGTTTTTCTTTTTTTTTTTAATCGAAAAAAAAAGAAGAAAAAGGATCTCTATTCTACTTGCTCTCATTCCTGTCAAGGTGGTCATAGTCCATAGTTTTGTAAATTTGATTAAGTGACCATGTGTGATAATTAATAATTTGTAATTATTGAAAAAAATGAGTCAAAATTTTTTTTAAAATTTTTTATACAGTTTTTTAAAGATTAGATTTATATACATAAAAAATTGAACACAGATTTATTTAAAAAAAAAAAGCAAAAAATTAAAGTTTTTTTAAAAACTGAAAAATCTCTAATTCATAAAACAATTCAAATGCTAAGCAGCTTTTCAAAAAAAATAAAAATACAAAAAATATTTTAGATTCTTAAAGAAAACTTTTGTTCCCACCGAAATTCCAAACCTGCACTAGATATGGTGGGTTTTTCTGAGTGAGGAGTGACAAAAGGAAACACTATAAAATGTAGAATTTAGTCTTCAATCTCATGATGAAGTCTCCAACATCTATCTGTGCTATGTCCATGGCCTTGATGAAAGTCACAATAGAATTCAGTTTTGAAACCCGATGGAAGTGGATCAGGCTCTGGCTTGGGTTCCAATTTCTGTAAATATCCCTTTTCTAGCATTCTCTCAAGTGCGGTGCTTAGCGACATTCCCAAATCGGAAAATTCTCTTTTCTCTTTGACTGCTTCTGGTTTTGATTTCCTCTTGCATTAACCATGCTTCGACGCTCTTTCTGAAAAGGCTAAAGAGATAGTGTATTGATGTCAGCAAACTAATGATAGACTGGCCTTTCTGTCTTTCTGTGCCGATTATTTTTGCTCTCTTTCTTGATCTTTCCATCCTTGATGGCATCTTCTATTAAAGTCCCCACATCAAATGGCTATTTGAAGCTCACAATGGACTGAACTCTAGCCTCTCCAAGTACTCGGGCTGTAGATTTATGATGATCATTCGAACTTGATCCTTTTCTGTCGGCCTACTAGTCATCTGAGCAGCTTTAGCCCTCCAATGGTAAGGAAACCTGTTAAGGATTCCCTATACTCCTGTCTAGTGGTTTCTAGTTCTCTTGTAGTTACATCAAATGACTGGTTGTACGAATATTGAGCAGTGAAAGCTTCAGCCAATGCCTCCTAATCTCTAGTTATGGCTGGTTCTAGCGTCATGTACCATGAAAGTGCTGCCCCACTCAAAACTCTTGGAAACAATAGAGCGAAGAAGTTAGGCCCGATGCCCATGGGCTGTAAAGTTCCTACATAAAGCCTCAGATGGCTTTTCAAATTTTCGATTCCATTAAAGAATTCAATATACGACATCTTAAACTTCTCTAGTAGTTTGGCTTTCGGAGCATCACACAATCCTTCGATGTCAAACAAATACTCATCCACCCCTTTACTTTTCCTGATCACACTCCCTAGCTTGTCAAACTTAGCCAACTTGTCCTGAGTTTCTTGATCTAGCTGAACCTTTGGTTAAACTGTCCCCCCAAAGTCTTCTTCTTCGTGATGTACGAGAGGCAGTGGTGGTGGCAGATTAGTCAGCTGCTGAATCATTCTCATCATAGTGGAAAGTTGTTCTCAGTTTTGTTCTCTGTTCTGATCCAACGCAGCTTGCATTGCGGGCAACCTGGCATCCATATCAGCTTCGTACATCACACCCTTAACCCTAGTCGACTCGGCTGCTCCTTCTTCAAACCCTAATATGATCAATCGACTATTCGGAGCTCTGACCCAGGAAGGAATACAACTTTTTGGTCCTATCTTCTTTTCTGGTTTATTAGGGATTTTCAAAATAATCAGGTATCTTTATTGCAAAAGAATTTTCAAAGAATGATATTTACAAAATTGAATTTGCAAAGATGGAAAATCAAGGATGAAAAATCTTTTCCTTTTCAAAAACATTTTCTTAGAATCAAAGAAATCTTTTTCAAAATTATGAGGAAAACAATTCTTTTCTTTTTGAAAGTATATTAGAGGCGTCACACTCGTGAGTCGTATATGCAATGCTCGTGTAGTGTATGTAATGCAGATTAAATGCAATCTAATCTAAATACAATGCACCTTAATCTAGCTTAGACCTAGCATATCAGCACATAAACACATAAGATTCCTTGAGTATGCTAGTCACCCTACTAATCCTATCATTATCCAAGGATTTTTAGCTTTGAAAATCTTGATGACTTATGTTTACAAAATTGAATTTTTCATGAGAATCTTGAAAGAAAGGGGGAGATTTGCAAATTTCAAAAGCATCTTTAAACCATCAATGCTTGTGGTGCGAAATCATGATTCTTTAAAATCGAGGTATAAAATTGGAATTTCTAAAATCTGAGAGGAAAAATTGAATCATCAAAGTGTGAAATCATGAATTTTTCTTGAAAACCAAAGTAGGAAATTTTAAATCCTCTAAAATCTGAGAGAAGAATTTTGGAAGGATTTTGGGAAAGTGAATTTCAAAGCAAATTTTCAAAAGGGATATTCCTAGAATTTTCAAAAGACTTGGATTTTTCAAAGAAGTGCTAGTATTCTCAAAATTTTCAAAAATCGTCCTCGAATAATGATTGGATGTTTGGATAAAGACCATACTATCCTAGAGGAATCTACCATAAAAGTTTTGATGATGCCTGCGCATATACGTCCTCATCATCAACATAATCCCTTATGGGAAAATGCAAATAGTTCACGACATTATCCTACTCGAATATGATAATCAAGATCCTAATTGAAGGGTTCTATAGAAACTATATACAAAGGCTGGGTTTTAGTCTCATAAAGGGTCCATTAGCAAGCCAAGGGCTCTATATAACGCACGTGGTACAAGGCTAATGGTGACTACATGCTACCAAAGTCTCTTGATAAATAGAGGAAAGGGGGCCCTCTACCCACAAGGCAATGGTCTCAAGTAGTCGCAGTGTAAGAACAATGCAAGTGCAAATACAGGTGATAACAACACGATTATCGAATTAATAACAAAGATATTCATTGGCTCAATCCAAACCATCGAAGAACAAGAAACTATAAGTTTCATGTTCAAATCCCCAGAAAAGTCGCCAGACTGTGGACATTGATACAAAAAGGGGGGTCTTGGCGTTCCTTGACAGTGTCCTGGGATGGATCCAAGGAGCACACTTTAAGGAACTAGAACTTCCTCATGTGGTCCTAGAGACAAAGAGTCACCACCTAATTTTAATCGAGAATTAGGAAACCCAAGTTTAATTCGCCCAAAATTGAATAAGGTTACTCACCTTCATTACCAGAAACTAGGTTTAGGAATCTTGGTACGAGAGGGGAAGGAGCCCGAGCAGGACTAAAGCACCCCCTCCTCACCCTACCGAACGACAGGCCTTGATTCAAATATCCATGTTCTCAATTCATAATTTGTGTTGTTTCCTCAAACATACTAGATAATATATACATTTCAAAAGGAAACATCTAATGAAAATCATTTCAAGAGATTAAATCAAATAGCAATCGGATGCATGACACGGCTAAAAATATGTGTGCGCTTATGTGCTATACCCAAGTGTAGGTAATCGTGCAAGTAGAAATCTGGATAAGACCAGGTCGATCCAACAGGGAAGGTGATAAACTAAATACTTAGATTAAATTCTAAAAGGAAAATAAAAATCAACATATGAAAGGTTGTAGAACACAAAGTTCCACAAAAAGTCTACTAACAATAAAGTAACTAAATTAAACTAAACTACTACTAACAAATCAACTCAAACAAGATTTTAAAACGTGTTTCACTTAATAAAAGAAAATGTTGGGATTACACGAATCCAACACGACATAGCCATCTACCATGCAATTACATTGAAGCTCAATGGATCACATTTTCTACAGTACTCCGTATTTCTCTTAGAATAAAGAATCCATAGTCCTTTCATGATCAGGACTATATCATCATAGTTAATTCAAAACACATGAGAGCAATTTAAAACAATACTTAAGACTCGCACCTACAATGGTATTAGCATTGAAGGTGGTTTGCAAAAGATTTTGAAGAAAAATGCCTTAAGGCCTTAAGTTCAGAGACTGTTTTGACAAACTGAGCATTTGGGGACAGTTTGATAACAAATCTTTAAAGCAGACAGTCTAGGAATACTGCATAGAATGTTCTCAAGAATTAGAGGGATCGATCGATCGAAGCGCTTTCGATCGATAGAATATCTTCATCTTTTGATCAATCAAAATGTCTTCGATCGATTGACAGTGTCTCTGGTCCGATCGATCGAACAAACTTCGATCGATCGAACACAGGATTTATTCTGCTGCATGGCAGAGGCTTGAGATCACAATTTGGAGTGTCATTTCATCATGATCTCCTAACCTAGGGACTACTCAGACATGGTCTGGAGTGTCATAGACTCATTTTTACCGTAAAATTCCATTAAAGTGTTGTTTGGTTGTGTTTTTATCATGAAATCTATGGAAACTAATGGTGTAAACCTACCTAACATGCAAAGCTAAGATTCTAGCATATTAAACTACAATAAATAGCAAGTAGAACGTAAATAAAATAGTACGAAGTAACCTGGAATGACGAACTTGTATTAGAATTAAAGGAATCTAAGCCAAACAATGGAAATCCTTGATAAAACCTACAAAAAACAAGAAGAAAAAGCTCTCCACTCTCTATAAATTGATAAAAAGTAAAAGTAGGTGCCCTCAGAACGTATACAATACGACTATATACATAAACCTAATGCTAAGGTTAAAACCCCATTTTCTGCTGTATGCGCGTAATTTATGATAAAAGCCATGTTCGATCGATCGAACATCCCTCGATTGATTGAACTTCTGGGATCTTCGAGTGCTTGAACATAATTCGATCGATCGAAACCTCGATCGCTCGAGACCTCTTCGATCGCTCGAAACTTCCTTTTCATGTTTGAATTGTCTTCATTAAAACCAAGCACTTCCTTTTATCTTGCTCATTCAGTTCCTCACACAGCAACAGTAATCTGTACAAATAACCACTAAACAATACCACTTATGATAGATTAGTCATATTGTGTAAAAACTGGCATTGTAATTCAAATTGCAGATATACAAAGGAATCGTAGACTAAATCAGTGTATTTTCTTCTTTTAGCGCGGTTGTATTTTACAAATACGGACTTGTCACAACCCCCAACTAGCGATTCGCTAGTCCCTAGCAATAAAGCGAAAATAAAACAAGCCAAACTAATACTGCAACGACTGAAATAAAAAAATTAAACTCAGGTAAACTAATCTAAAATGAAAAGAATGAAACTATCTAACTCACATTCGCAGGAATCGCAGTTGCATTTAGCAAATGCAACAAGTTGTTAAACCCCTAGGTTCCCCCTAATGGACGAGTGTTGTCTCGTGAGGGTTTGCAGTGAATGTACCCACTAAATTCTCCGATTTTAAGCTCAAAAAGATATAGAATAACTTGTAAACACTCCCTCCCATACAACTGTAAACTTAGCTCCACAAAATATATCATCCTCATTCAAACCATGAAAGAAATTCACATGCTCCTCATATCACCAAGATAAAAATAACATATGCATCACATCCATGTATCTGTGTGTGTGTGAAGTTAACAGCTATGCATAGAACCTTATTTAGAGTTGTCTAGACTATCATACTCTCAGAACTTGTAGTTTCAACTCAATTCTCAGATGGGTTTACACTCAGGAATGAAGATCTCATAGAAACTTGTTTAATAATGATCGCAGATGGTGTGAAAAATTTGATAAAAATTGAAAGTTTAGTTACTAATGCTTTCACACCTGACTTAATAAAAGACGAACATTTAGAGTACATAGTCTCAAGAAAGGAATACTACTTACTAGAGGAGTGAAATACCCTGGATAACTCAAATTACACATTCATATTCAAACTAAGTTGTTAAAAATCATTAAGGCTTTGACTTTTTGGTTTTTATATAGTAGGGCAGAAATGAGAGGGGTAAGAAATTGCACATCTTCAGCATGTGATTGAGTTTAGTAATTTTATTTCACTCCATTCCAACCATCCTCTATTCTCATATGTGTTTATTTAACCATCCTCCTTTCCTTTTCTTTTATGCGGTCCTTCCCACAACTACTCCCTCCTCATCACACACTTCAATAATTTAATCACATTAGACGTGCAATGTGGTTCGTTGAGGTCGAAGTAAAAGATTAGGGATGTAGATTTTCATAATATACTTGGCAGTATTTACTAGGAGTGGGATTGGGAACAATGCACATTCTGGAATGTTGATACAGGTATATGGAAAGGTAAGGAGCGAATAACGATGGCTTAAATCATTTTGTCAACTTCTTAGTTTCAACACTTCAATGTTCATTGAGTTTAGTTGGTAAATCCTGAACGTTCTCCTCTAATACACAGCCAAAATGAAGAATTAGAGACTATTCAACGGATTTAAAATGCTTATTCAAGAAAAAACAATTTGAATTTAATGTGATAATTCCCTCAGAATTGAAGATTGGATTCAAAACTCACTAAGGGTGACTAGTTTCCACTACTTATTCCTTACAGCACAAAAGTCATATTAACTCTTATTTTAGGTTTTCTGCATAACTATTAACATGTGCATATGGATTTTGGATACACGAATGGTCAACATATGCATTTATCCTAGTGAAACTAGAAGAACGCGTGAACTTAATTCATAAAATGATGAGAATAAAATGGTTGTGTCATTGCTTGATAACAGCTAAATAGAAGTGAATATTCAAAGTTATTCTACCAATTCAATTCAACAATTTCTTAACAGTTTGAAATTTAAAATTTAAAAAAAAATTATTTTTTTTAAATTTTTTCTGTAATTTATTTGTTTTCAAACTGTGGATGTACTCCAATTCTAATCGAGATTGTATGAAATGTGCAATAAAGTGATCCAGATTGCTAAATATAAACATGTGCAGGTGATTATCTATCTACATTCCACCCCCAACTGAAAATTGCAATGTCCGCAGAAGTTGATTTTCAAATATAGATAGAGAGATATTACCTGATAAAGTATCGCAATAACTGCAAGCGTAACAATCTGTAACGAAGGCATACAAACTCCCAGCATCAAAGATTAAATAAAAAAAATGAAAAGATAGAGCATGACATCCATGCATAAAATAGAACTAATCACTGAAATGATAAAACTATGAACACAACAGAACAGTGATAATACAGTCCATAAAAACCAAAGTCCAAAATAGCCAAACCAACCAAATAGTCCAAAATATCCAACAACAACCACAAGAACAACTACTAAAGTGGAGAGAAACCAAAAACAACCCAAACGTCCAGAAACACTGAACTATCATAAGCTAAGCATCATCGGCGACATAGGATAAGATCTCGATCAGCACGTCTGGAGCATCCATATCTCCACCCTCAGCAATAGTAGTAGCCATCGCCGGATCACTCGCAATCGTGGCAGTTGGCGTAGATAATAACGGGTCAGCTACGATTGGAGGTGGTGGAAGTGGTGTCTCAGAAGAAGGCAGTGCCGCCGATGTAGATGGAGCAGCAGGATCAACCTATTGAGGTGGAGCTGAGGACGAAGGACCGGTAGTGGGTGGTGGAGGTGTATATAGAGACTGGTCAACCACTATCTGAATCAATATAGCCTCAAGTAGAGTCGTCATGCGGTCAATCTTGCCCTCGAGTCTAATCGGTGCCTCTCTCTCCTCTATAAGTAATTCATGAACAGTCGGGAGAGGCACAGAAGAAGAAGACTCTCCCTGGGCGGAAGCCTGAGACCACTGTCTCAGCTTGAATTGCGCAACATCAATACGAGGATCAACCTAGTCATCAAAATCTAGCTCCTCAACCTCTGTGGGTGTCCCAGAAGCCGCACTGTCAGTATCGGTGCCTCCTCCTCTCCTCCTCTTCGCCCTGACCTTAGCTTTTCCCTTCAGCTTACGCTTTTTTTGCGCATCAGAACGGTGACCTACTGTCTTGCCAAATCAACTGGAAGCCTGAGTAATCATGTCTGTGGACAACAGAAGTAGCCCAGTCAGCTCAATAACCTGATGAATAGGCTGCCCTTCAGATGGCGCTTGGCGACAATGTACTGCGTGGGTTGTATAAAGAAGTCGATATAGAGGCGAGATAGACAGACCCACTGTCCTATCCCAATAGAATACAAAGCTTGAGCATACCATGCTACCAACTTCTCATGGTAAGAAGTCATCAATATGCAGTTGACCAGCGCTAGATGGAGGAGATGATAGTCCTCAGTAAGAAATCTATCCTCGATGAGCGACTCGTCGTTCCAAAACTGGATAGCACCTCTTGTAAGCTCAAGGAGAATTATGGATGGAGGGATCTCTGGGGCTCCTGGTAACTGTGGATAAAAATAATCTAGCACCTCGAACACCCCCAGAGTAGTAGATACTGTGGCAGGGCTGAAAATGATATCGTGCCCGCGAAAGAAGGATCGGTTTGTGAACGGGGCCGCGGGATCCTTGATCATCGAAGAGCAGGCCTCACTAACCTAGTTGATGTTGACCTTTTTGGTCTGGATCAACATGTCATACCAGAGAGGCATGTCCCTAAGCCGTGCCAGGAACCACGGAGCTGATAGCCATACGGACTCTAGTGGTCGCTCCAACATAACCTTACGCGTATCAAAGTAGCGGTTGAACCATACGCGTTCTTCTTTCTTTCTGAGCCCGTGATCTGGTACAGGGTCGGGTACAGTGAAGTCGAGTGGCTTGGACTAGTTCGATTGATTGAAAAGGGACTGGGTTCAATCGCTCGAGCCCAGTTGGATCGATCGAACAGAGCGAAACAATAGCGACAAGAACCGGGAACAGGAATGGCCCGCAAACACAAACATAGAGAACAATAATGAACAGCAATTGAGTTAAGGACCAAAAAGGGGGGCTCCCCCACAAGAATTTGAAAAAACAATGAAACTACGCGGGTCTCAGGAGTATACCTCAGTTATACGCATAGAGGGAGGTGAGAGTGATGATGATGATTAGAGGGTCCAGGTGCTCCTCGAATGACGTGGTTGATGAGGGGAAAAAAGAAATCGCCCGAGTCTCTCTCTATCTCCAAGCGCTCGAGAGTAAGGGAGATGTAGAGAGAAACTGAGGAAGTGTGTAAATGACGCATCGCTTAAATACAGGTCTTGATCGATCGAGAAAGTTAGATTGATCGAACGTTCGATCGATTGAGACTGTAAAAGTGCTTGAGGATGGGACGCCTTCGATCGATCGAAATGAGTTCGATCGATCTTACCTGGAAATTCTAAAATACTTCTGAATTGAAAACTATACACCCCCAACTAACAAAAATTGATATAGACATACAGAATAGCATAAAAAATAGTTCACAAACAGGACATGTAGGCCAGACATCATCATCAATAAGGTAAAATGTTGCAAATTTTATAACTAAAATTATTTAATAGCATCCATGGTGCAACATTAAAATTCCCAAATTGGCTCTAAAGACCTTATTAATAAAGAAAACTAAAAGAAAAATTGAAATTAACAAAACTTTTGTCTAGGTTTACACTTCAATTGGAAACGAATGATCAAAAGACAAAGCACAATTGAAGTGAAGCACAATTGAAATGAAGCACTAATCGTCAAGCATGAATATTCTATCTTCCGCAATTGCTTCTTTCTCCGCCACATCTTCGAGTCTGGATTTCGAATCTGATGATGCCCTTTCCCAGAACATTCGAAAAGCAGCAAGGACATCATCGAGTGAGTCTGAGATCTCTGAGGACATGATTGCACAAGCAAGAGGTGATCCGGATGGAGATAGAGATAACAGAGTATAATTTTGCATCGGACATTCCTCTTGCGGCGGGGTACCTGGGGACCTTATATACGGTCTAAATCCATGGAACAGCCAATGCGGAAGGAACAATGGTGGTAACAATTGATTCATAGTGAAAATCCTGAGAAAGGAAAAAAAAAAACAAAAGATAACCATAAAGGAAGAAATTAAGTAACACAAAAGAAAGAACCAAAAGAAAGGGGTAAATGCAGAAAGATGAAGAGAAAATAAAATATGACAAAGGGTTAACCTCACTATAGGCATGATATAACCCTGTGCACTAGTAGGTAGGGGGCATTGATTCTGGAATAACAAATAGCTAAGGTATGCATAAATGTATGGGACCAAGTCAATGACAAGGAAGTCATCAACATAAGTGAAAATAGCATTATGGCGTTCAGGCACCACATCCTGTAAATCTTCTTCCTCCCATGGTTCCCACATCGAATCATTCTCCCATTGTTCCAAAAGAGCATCATTGACTTCCCCAACAAAATACCCCTTTGGTTTGCCTTTCTCTGCGGGGAAGTCCATATGCGCGAAGGGATTAATTTGCAGCAGTGCATGATCGTAAGGGATGTACCCTTGGGTTAAGTCAATGACATCGTCCGCTCTGGGTCCTTGATAAGGAGAGAGGCAGAAGGCAATCTCCTCTGTCGTCCATGGATGATTAGGATATTCTGAATCAGCCCATAACCCGATTGAATGGACGTCGTCATCCCTCATATTCTTAATAGCCTGTAGGTGTGACATAGAATGGAATAGCAGATTAGCATCGAGGTCACACTCAAAAAGAGACTGAAACAAATGAAATAAAAATAAAGTGCAGTAAAAGAAAGAACTACAACAACAATAAATGCAGATGCCTTAGTGTTTTAGGTAGTAGGATAGCTGGGCTCATCTAGCTCGATGTGCTCAGCTTTTGGTAGGAAGTTTTCCAAGAACGGTTTTAAGCTTTGGCCATTAACCTTGAAACACTCATCGTTCTTGGGATTTATGAGCTCGACGGCCCCATGTGGAAAAATAGATTTGACAAGGAATGGACCTGTCCACCGGGATCGGATCTTACCTGGAAAAAGGTGGAGGCGAGAGTCATACAACAAGACTTTCTACCCTGGCTCGAATGATTTATGAAAAATTGTTCTATTGTGACGAGCCTTCAACCTTTCCTTGTGTAGTTTAGCATTATTGTATGCATCTCGACGTATTTCTTCTAGTTCAGCTAACTGGAGTTTTCGGAGATGACCTCCTTCTTTAATGTCGAAGTTTAATGAGCGTGTCGCCCAATATGCTTTGTGCTCAATTTCGACAGAAAGGTGACATGCCTTGCCGTATACTAACCTGTATGGGGACATCCCCAAGTTTGTCTTATAAGCGGTGCAATACGATCATAGAGCATCTATCAGTTTATATGCCCAGTCTTTTCTTGTTGAAACTAACCGTCTTTTCTAGTATATGTTTGATTTCACGGTTAGCCAACTCTCCTTGCCCGTTAGTTTGAGGGTGGTAGGCTAGAGCGATCTTGTGGTTCACCCCATATTTCTTGAGAAGTGACTTCAAAGGCCCGTTGCAAAAATGCTTGCTTGGTCACTTACTAATGCTTTCGGGGATCCGAAACGTGTCAAAATATTTTCTTTAAGGAAGGACATTACTGTTTTGTGGTCATTGTGTCTCGTCGGTATCGCTTCCACCCATTTTGATACATACTCCACAGCTAGGAGTATGTATTCACAGTTAATTGATTTTGTAAACGGGCCCATGAAGTCTATGCCTCAATAATCGAATATTTCAATTGTGATGATGGGAGTCAAGGGCATAGAATTCCTTTTTAAAAATGTACCTAGCTTTTGACAGCGTTGGCACAATTTTCAAAAAGAGTAGGCATCCTTAAACACGGTGGGCCAATAGTATCCGCTGAGTAATACCTTTTGTGCGGTCTTTTGCAAAGCGAAATGGCCTCCGTAGGCTTCAGAATGGCAAGAGTCTAAAATTACAGTCATGTCCTCATTCGGGACGCAATGTCTAATGACCTGATCAGCACAATACTTGAATAAGTAAGGGTCATCGAAAAAGAAATGACGTGCGAATGAAAGGAACCGTTTCTTGTCTCGAATCGACCAATGACTTAGGGTTTCTCCCGTAACAAGATAATTTACTATATCCACATACCAAGGCAAACTGGAAATAGTCATTAGTTGCTTATTTGAGAATTTATCTTTAATTGGTATGGGTTCAGTGTTGTCAGTAAATGTCAACCGAGATAAATGGTCGGCGACTACATTCTCTACTCCTTTTTTATCCTTGATTGTGATATCGAATTCTTGGAGTAGGAGTATCCAACAGATAAGCCTTTGCTTCGCGTCTTTTTTAGACAACAGGTACTTGAGGGCCGAGTGGTCTGTAAAATAGACGATTGGGGACCCTATCAGATATGACCTGAATTTATCTAGAGCAAAGACTATTGCCAGTAGCTCTTTTTCGGTAATCTTATAGTTTATTTGAGCTTCGTTAAGTATTCGGCTAGCATAGTATATTATATAGGGCTTATTATCCTTCCTCTGTCCTAGGACTGCCCCAATGGCATAGTAACTAGCATCGCACATCAGTTCAAATGGAAGACTCCAATCGGGTGCCCGTATTATCAGTGCGGAGGTAAGGTGTTCTTTTAGTGCATCAAAAGATGTTTGATAGTTATCTGACCACTCAAACGGTGTATCTTTGACTAAGAGTTGATAAAGTGGTCGGGAAATTACACTAAAATTTTGGATAAAGCGACGATAAAATCCCGCGTGTCCCAGAAAAGAACGGATGTCTTTAACTATACGGGGGATAGGTAGGTTCGAGATAATATCAATTTTTGCTTTAGCAACTTGGATACCCTTATCAGAAATAATGTGGCCAAGGACAATTCCCTTAGTCACCATGAAGTGACACTTTTCCCAGTTTAATACTAGGTGTTTGTCCTCGCATCTTGCTAACACATTTTTGGAGGTTTTCTAGGCAGTTATCAAAACTATGGATCCATGAACACCTCGAGTATTTGTTTGACAATGTCACTGAATATACTAAACATGCATTACTGAAAGGTAGCCGGAGCGTTGCATAAGCTGAAGGGCATACGACGATAGGCGAATGTATCGAACGGATAAGTGAAGGTCATTTTCTCCTGATCTTCAAGAGCAATTTTGATTTGATTATAGCCACTATATCCATCCAAGAAGCAATAATATTTATGACCCACCACTTGCTCTAGCATTTGATCCATGAATGGTAATGGAAAGTGGTCTTTTCGGGTCACAGTATTTAATTTTCGGTAATCAATACACATAGGCCATCCGGTGGGGACGCGTGTTGGTACCAATTCGCCATCTTTGTTTGGGATTACTGTTATACCTGCCTTTTTGGGCACCACTTGGGTTGGACTAACCCAAGGGCTATTAGAAATAGGATATATAATCCCAACATCAAGTAGTTTTAACACTTCCTTTTTAACTACCTCTTGCATGTTGGGATTCAAACGCCTTTGCATTTGTCGTGAAGGCTTAATGTTTTCCTCCAAGTATATTTTATGAGTGCACACAGATGGGCTTATGCCTTTGAGGTCGGTAATCGCCCATCCTAATGCTCCCTTATGTTGTTTTAACAGTTGGATTAACTTACCCTCTTGTTCAGGATTTAATGTAGATGAAATTATGACAGGGTAAGTCTTTTCAGTCCCTAGGAAGGTGTATTTGAGCTCTATTGGAAGCTCCTTTAACTCTAGATCGGGAAATTGAAAATTGGAAGGCATGACTAGTTTTGTTTTTGGAGGTAGTGGTTCATATGGTGCTACCCACATGCATTCAGCTTTGTCCTCCTCTTTTGTCTCCATCATGAGGAAAGTGTGATTTAAAGCAGCATCCAATGGGGTAGAATCATTAGGTTGATAGATCGCATCAAATTGTGACACAACTACCTCCAAGGGATCTTTGTAATCTACAAAATCAGTCTCGTCATTGATGACCATTTCAATATAATTGATTTCTTCCTCATTCAGGTCGGGGATTCGAGAAAATCTTGACATTTAGAGTCATGGTCCCGAATACGATGGTCATAATACCACTTCTTATTTTGATTGTGGCATCTATGGTGTTGAGGAATGGACATCCAAATATCACCGAGATTTGTGAACATGGATTAGACACAGGTTCAGTGTCCAAAATCACAAAATCGACCGGGAAGACAAATGAATCTATCTGCACCAGAACATCCTCCAGTATTCCTCTAGGATATTTGACTAACCTGTCTGCCAGTTGTAACGCAACTTGGGTAGGTTTGAGTTCACCCAACCCTAATTGTTTATAAACTGAGTATGGCAGTAGGTTTATGCTTGCTCCTAAATCAAGGAGTGCGTTGTCTATCCTTTGATTCCCAATTCGGCAAGAGACAGTTGAGGTACAGGGTCTTTGAGTTTCGGAGGCAATTCATTTTGGATGATTGCGCTTGCTTAACAAGCGACATAGGCATGTTTCCTTACACTTTGCCTCCTTTTGACCGTGCATAAGTCTTTAAGGTACTTTGCCTCATTTAAACAACTCCAAAAACTTTTGATTCTTTGCCTCGTTTTTAGGTTGCTCGAGCTTTTGAGGGTAAGGCGCAGGGAAAGGGCATTTTGGTAATTCATCAATGACAGGCTCCTTTCCGGGCCTTCTCTCAACTTCTTCTACTTCTTTAGGAGTGTCATCATTTGATTCTAATGGTTTGTCATCAGTGGACGACTCCTCTTCTTGAGTGGATGGTTTGATTTTTTTTACCACTTCATCCTCTTTATACTCTTCAGGGGTAGAGAAGGGTAGATTGCACCCTATATTCTTGTCGCTTCTCAGAGTAGTTTTGACTTTTGCTTGTTCGTGATTAGTGGGACCATTGTTGTATCCCTTAGGGTTTTGAAGTGGTTGAGCAGGAAACGTTCCACTCGACCCCTCTTGTCGTGCATCCATTCTCTCTAATGTTGCGGACATTTTACTCATCATTTGAATTAACTGTTGTGTTAAATTCGCATTAGAGATTGGATCTTCCTCTTGCACCTTTTTGTGCGGTGTAGATATTTGATTGCGGATTATTAGAGGGTTGAGCATGGTTATAGTTGTTTGATCTATTTTGATTGAATGATTGGAACTGCCTATTGTATTGCCCTTGATAGTGATTATTGTTATTGTAGGGCTGTTGTTGTTGCTATTGGTTTTGGGTCCCAACATTATTTTTCCAATCAAACCCGGGGTGATTCCATCGATTGTTATTCTGAACGTTGTTATTATTGTAGGAATTCCCCGCCCCCCTATACCCTTGCATGGCATTCATTTCCATGGGGGTTTGTTCTTGAAAGTATGGTACATTGGGACAATATTGATTAGTGTGTCCCAACATGTTGCATGTGTCGTATGGTTTTTCAGGTAAAACCTGCCTAGAACTATCTCCTTTCATTGCCAACTCTTCTACCTTCTTAACTAGTTCTTCATATTTACTCATTAGATGATCCTCACTTTTTAATTGGTATAGACTCTTCTCCTCTACACAGGATATCTATGAGCATGGGACATCTTCTAAATTGGACCATTCGTGGGCATGTTCAGTTAGCCACTCAAAGTGAGCTTCTGCTTCTTTCGTGTTTTTGCGAAGAAATGGCCCTTAACTCATGGTTTTGACTAACATTTTAGTTTCACCATTTAACCCTTTATAAAAGTAGCTTATGGTTCGCCATTTCTCATACCCGTGATGTGGACATAAGAGAAGCAAATCCTTTAAACGCTCCCAAGTTTGAGTGAAGGTTTCATTGCTCTTTTGTTTATAAGAGTTAATTTGTCGTTTAAGCTTAGTGGTCATGCGCGGTGGAAAGAATTTCTTTAAGAACGCAGTGTTCATCGCATGCCAGGTATAAATAGAATTTGGCTTCAAGGTAAGTAGTCACACTTTTGCTTTCTCCTTCAAAGTAAAAGGAAATAGCATTAGACGTGTCACATCTATAGGGCAATTTTGTGAGTTAGTTTTATAAACATCCTCGAAGTCGTTGACGTGTAGATATGCCTTCTTGCTATCCATTCTATGGAAGGTTGGAAGGAGTTGAATCATTCCGTTGCGAAATTAAAATTCACCAGCATGAGGTGGAATGAGAATACAAGAAGGTGTAGGTGTGTGTTCGGGGTTTCATGAGATCGCATAAAGGACGAAGCGAATCATCAATTGGTACAACCACATTCTCACCATTTTCACTTTGATTGTCAGCCATTGAATCGGTAGGTGTGGCTACAGGATTAATAGAATCAGAGGAATCGGCTAAGTAGAATGGATTTCCGTAGATTCCTTCGATGGAATTATCGGACATAAAAGGAAAGATCCTAAGTAGTTTTAATCTAAAGAATAAGAGACAAAAGAAAAAAAAGTAGAAAGAGGTAAAGATAGATTGAGGTAATCTAAGCGTTAGATTGTCGCTTTCCCCGGCAACGGCGCCAAAAACTTGTCACAGCTAAAAATGTGTGTGCGCTTATGTGCTATACCCAAGTGTAGGTAATCGTGCAAGTGGAAATCTGGTTAAGACCAGGTAGATCCCACAGGGAAGGTGATAAACTAAATACTTAGATTAAATTCTAAAAGGAAAATAAAAATCAGTATATGAAAGGTTGTAGAACACGAAGTTCCACAAACTGTCTACTAACAATAAAGTAACTAAATTAAATTAAACTACTACTAACTAATCAACTCAAGTCAGATTTTAAAACGTGTTTCTCTTAATAAAAGAAAATGTTGGGATTACACCAATCCACCGCGACCTAGCCATCTACCATGCAATTACATTGAAGCTCAATGGAGCACATTTTCTACAGTATTCCGTATTTCTCTTAGAATAAAGAATCCATAGTCCTTTCATGACCGGGACATATCATCACAGTTAATTCAAAACACATGAAAGCAGTTTAAAACAATAGTTAAGACTCGCACATACAATGGTATTAGCATTGAAGGTGGTTTGCAAAAGATATTCAAGAAAAATGCCTTAAGGCCTTAAGTTCAGAGACTGTTTTGACAAACTAAGCATTTGGGGACTGTTTGATAACGAATCTCTAAAGCAGAAAGTCTAGGAATACTACATAGAATGTTCTCAAGAATCAGAGGGTTCGATCAATCGAAGCACTTTCGATCGATCGAAATGTCTTTGATCGATTGACAATGTCTCTGGTCTGATCGATCAAACACAGGAATTATTCTGCTGCATGGCAGAGGCTTGAGATCACAATTTGGAGTGTCATTTCATCATGATCTCCCAACTTGGGGACTACTCAGACATGGTCTGGAGTGTCATAGATTCGTTTTTACCGTAAAATTCCATTAAAGCGTTGTTTGGTTGTGTTTTTATCATGAAATCTATGGAAACTAATGGTGTAAACCTACCTAACATGCAAAGATATGATTCTAGCATATTAAACTACAATAAATAGCAAGTAGAATGTAAATAAAATAGCACAAAGTAACCTGGAATGACGAACTTGTATTAGAATTAAAGGAATCTAAGCCAAACAATGGAAATCCTTGATAAAACCTACAAAAAACAAGAAGAAAAAGCTCTCCACTCTCTATAAATTGATAAAAAGTAAAAGTAGGCACTCTTAGGACGTATACAATATGACTATATATACATAAACCTAATGCTAAGGTAAAAACCCCATTTCTGCTGCGTGTGCGTAATTTCTGATAAAAGCCATGTTCGATTGATCGAACATCCCTCGATCGATTGAACTTCTGGGATCTTCGAGCGCTTGAACATAATTCGATCGACCGAAACCTCGATCCCTCGAGACCTCTTCGATCGCTCAAAACTTTATTTTCATGTTTGAATTGTCTTCATTAAAACCAAGCACTTCCTTTTATCTTGCTCATTCAGTTCCTCACCCAGCAATAGTAATCTGCACAAATAACCACTAAACAATACCACTTATCATAGATTAATCATATTGTGTAAAAACTGGCATTGTAATTCAAATTGCAGATATATAAAAGAATTGTAGACTAAATCAGTGTATTTTCTTCTTTTAGCACGATGTATTTTACAAATACCCCCGCTTGTCAATGCACATGCAATACAAGAGACATGTATACTCAAGTGGAGTCACACAAAGCAAAAGAAAGGAAACGTGCAATGCGATCATGCAACAATCCTAGATAAGATGTCTCTAAATATAATGTAATACCCTAAATTTCTTGAGAGTACTAATAAATAAAACTTCATTTTATCAATTGCCATCATTACCAATCAATTGGCATAAGTTGAGACAAGTTTTCTTCTTTGCTTGAGCTTTAGGCGTGTGGCACTCTCAAACCTCTATATATATGTATTCATTTTGGCCTTGGGGCTAGTTTGGTAGCCTTGAGAGAGAGAGACAAATATCTTGTGAGTATATATATATATCTATATCTATATAGACACACACACACACACACATTGCCTTGGAAGAGAAAAGAAGAATAAGAGAAGAATAAGAAGAAGAAAGGAGCAAGAAGAGCAGGAGAGGTAGATTTGCGACAGAGAGAGAAAGAGAAGAAAAGAGAGAGAGCTTGGAGGATTTTCAAGCACACACACCCAAACACACCCTTGGTGAGTCCTAACTCACTTGGTCCCTTCATATAAAGTTTATACAAGTTATTGTGAGGTTTAGATGTGTAATATGCATGAGTATTACATTTATATATGCTATTTTTATAATCTACTGGTGAAGACAAAGTGCCAATCGATTGGCATAATTACCAATCGATTACCATCAGTCTGGACCCAATCGATTGGATATTCCAATCGATTGACATCCCAATCGATTGCCAATGTTAGCAATCGGTTGACATTATTTTAGACCCAATCGATTGCCAGTTTCCTCAATCAATTGTTATGATTTTTGTTCCAATCGATTGGATTTTTTCCTAATTGATTGGCATTGGCAGAACATGGATTGCTTAGCCTATTTTTTGCATTAAGGATTTGATTGTTCGTTTCTCGATTTGGACTTTCGTTATGCAATTTTTGGGTTAATTAGGGATAATGTAACAACAAAGTTAAGTATGATTAAGACTAATGAACTAAAAATGGTGTGAGATACTTTGTGGTTCATGTATGAGTTTAATTTCCCGTTCCTTTTAATTAGATTAGTCAGGCCATATTGGGAAGTCATGTATCAATGATAGTGCATAACCTAAGTAGGTTTGATAAGTTCTAGGAATGGTACGTGGGCAAACGCTTGGTCATGACATGCTTTCACATACGGTGGATGGGTTATATCCTTAACGAGCAGTGGGTAGGATCATGTAGCCCCAAGGTAGCCAGATGATTCATGTTATATCCTTAATGAGCGGTGGACGGGTTATGTCCTTATCGAGCGGTGGATGGGGGATCACTGGTATATATATCGAGAAGTCATGGCAATGGATTTGATGTGTTGTTTTTCAAAGCGTTGTATCCTATGAATGCGGTGTATGGTTTATATCCTTAACAAGCGGGGGATGGACTGACGTGGTGTCCATGAATGCAGTGGATGGTTTATATCCTTAAGCAGCAATGGACAGAATAATGGTATGTCTACATATGTGAAACGTTTGAGTCTGTTCTTTCTAGAGAGTATGTTGGTCATCGGTCTTCGAGTAACAAGACAATAAAGGTTGGTTAATGATGTTGAATAAGGAAGAAGATATTGTTATAATAAAATGATAACACATGTATTCATAAGCTTGTTTTTACTTCAGATAACTGGTACCTTGTTAGTTTATGCTCACTCAGCTCTCAGTAATCTGACGGCCTTTATTGCCTAGACTTTTTCCCGTCTAGACTATCTTGTACCTTATTCTGCATATGACGGAGCCTACAACGATGGTTATTATCCGGGAGGAAAATACACCGAGGGTGGCCCCATTGTTGATGTCTATGCTGGGGAGGAATACTATGCTGATGTTACGCTAGCTAATGACCCAGAGATAGTTTTTAGTTTATATTTCTATTTAGACAATTTTGTTATATTTGGTACTTGGTCATATGTTGCTTCCAAACCTTATGTATACTTCCGCTGTAGCTTTACTGTTGAAATAACTTTGATGTTTGTAATTGAAGCAACTGCTATTTATATCCAGTTTGTTTTTATTACTATTCTTGTTGTTGACTAGTACTGTATGGTGTGGATCATTAGTGACATTCACCTGTCATTCCCTATGGACCCCAAAAAGGAAATTTGTTTTTCTCTATTTTTGCTGCTCTGGGGCGTGACAGGATTTTTGGTATCAGAGTCCTAGGTTTGTGATACTTCGTTCACTAAACGATTCCACACCATCTGGTCCTAGTATCTTAGGATCGTTATGATAAGATTAAGATAAGTTCGTCCTCTTGATGATAGATAGTTTTCCTTTGCAGGTTAGCATTATGGATCTAGAGTTGAATAAGTTTATGACCAATGCCTATGAAGGACACATGATCCATGGGGATACCATGGAACTAGCTGATCTGGAGTTTTATCATGACCGCATACATCAGACAGCGAGCATATATCTAGAGGAGGATATGTGGAAGGCTCTTTATGTGATCGGGAAGAACCACCCCACAGAGATACATATGGATGCTTACCATTCAGCGACGATTGGTAGGGATATTTACCAGGAGATTCTACATTTGATCCAGAGCAAGTTGGAGATGGACGCTATCGAGCTATGACCTATTCTTGGAGGACCTATTGAGGCATCACCTGCAGTAGTGTCACCATCACCGGAGCCTGAGGTACCCATTCCAGAGTCACCAGAGGCCGAGCCGATCATAGATGTTGACCCAGAGGAGCCAGAAGAGGATCCCGTAGAGGACGTTGAGCCCGTTGAGGATGACGAGGACCCAGATGAAGATCCAAAGGAGGACCCAGAGGTTGTTGTTGAGGAGGACTTAGGAGTAGTGGGAGATGAGATTTTAGAGGACATTGTAGTTGAGCCTAAGGTAGAGGAGATTATCGTACCAGAGATACCTGTGGAATTTGAGTTACCAGCAGGACCTGTACTTCATATGGCAGCTATTTCCAACATGGTAGCTAAGTGGGTAGCAGCGATGGTTACACAGCCAGCTAGAGTTCCTATAGGATAGGTTGCATTAGCAGATGCTATGGCCCTAGTGGGAGATTTTGCTGCGTTAGGTGCCGATGTCGCCGAGCTAGCTTTCAGTATTAAGGAGATAGAGGTTGACGACATGATTGTCGACGATTAGGATATATGAGTGGTAGTTGGAGGAGCAACAACACCAGCAAAGGCCGATTCACCTGTGGAGATGGATATTACAGCAGAGGATGAGGCACCAGCAGGAGGATCAGATGCCGACGACTTTTGAGTCAGGATCTGTAAGGTGTAGATTTTTGTTAGTTTTATATCAGGACATGTTGTCCACCAGATTTTTGGGAGCTTGATAGATAGCTATTTGACCATACACTACAAGGAAAAAGGCTTTTTATGTCACTTAAAAAGTTACATAAATAGGTATTTATGTCACTTTTTTTTCCAGTAAAAAGTGACGTAAATGGAGGCGACATAAATGTTTTAAAAGTGACATAAATGTTTTCGAAAAAGTGACATAAATGTTTCATAAAAACAACACATTTGTTAATAAAAAGTGACATAAATACTTAAAAGTGACATACATACCATTTTATTTATGTCACTTTTAGCCTAAAGTGACATAAAAGTAGAAAAGTGACATAAATATCAAACAAAAAAATTACATCAAAGGCTTAAAAGTGACACAAATACTTAAAAGTGACATAAATACCATTTTATTTATGTCACTTTTAACCTAAAGTGACATAAAAGTAAAAAAATGACATAAATACCAAACAAAATTATTACATCAAAGTCTTAAAAGTGACATAAATACAGTTTTATTTATGTCACTTTTAACCTAAAGTGACATAAAAGTAAAAAAAGTGACATAAATACCAAACACTCAAAGTCTTAAAAGTGACATAAATACTTAAAAAAAGTGACATAAATACCACCCTGTTAAAACAATATATACCACCCTGTACATATATATATACAATACCACCCTGTACAAAATTAAATCCAACTCAATTAATGATCTATTGCAACTACTAAATTTCATCGATTAATCTAAATACCAACCAATTAATATATTGGAATGAACAAAAAACATATACAATCGATCCGAGTCAAAAGTGCTAAAATAATAACATATACATATTACATAATACATTCATCAAAAAGTACTAAGAAAACTATGAAACCAACAACAAAAAAAGTGGTTCACTACTTGTTAGCTTTCCATCAAATTGTGAAACTTTAATTTGTACCTACAAAAAAGAAAAAGTTTTCAATAATTAGTTGTATATATAAAATAATAAAAGAGCAAAACTATGTTTAGGGGTTTTGAGAAACCAAATTAAAATGTGTTCGGGGACTTGGAATGACGTAATACTCATTTTTTCGCATTATTTGTCAACCGTGAATATATCCGTTATCCATTCCGTTAGTTCCTGCAAGTTTATTTAGGCATGTTTGAGGTGCGTGCAAGGTTTCGTGACGTTTGGTTAAGCGGTTTAACGATTCACTACTCAAAACCTCACAAACTAGGCGTTTTCAAGCCTAAGTGATGAAATAGTCGCTTTTTTCGCATTTTTTGTGAACCATTAATCTGTTATCCATTCCGTTAGTTCCCGCAAGTTTATTTGGGCATGTTTGATGTGTGTGCAAGGTTTCGTGATGTTTGGTTAAGCGGTTTAACGATTCACTACTCAAAACCTCACAAACTAGGCGTTTTCAAGCCTAAGTAATGAAATAGTCGTTTTTTTCGCATTTTTTGTAAACCGTTAATCCGTTATCCATTCCGTTAGTTCCTGCAAGTTTATTTAGGCATGTTAGAGGTGCGTGCAAGGTTTCGCGATGTTTGGTTAAGCGGTTTAACGATTCACTACTCAAAACCTCACAAACAAGGCGTTTTCAAGCCTAAGTAATGAAATAGTCGCTTTTTTCGCATTTAGGCATTTTTACGATTAAAGTTTTGTGGCGTTTGGTTAAGCGGTTTACCGTTTCACTACTCAAAACCCCCAAAACTACGTTATTTCAAGCCTAAGTGACTAAAGAGTCATTTTTTCACATTTTTTGTGAACCGTGATTCTATTATGCATTCCGTTAGTTCCCACAAGTTTATTTAGGCATGTTTGAGGTGCGAGTAAGGTTTTGTGGCGTTTGGTTAAGCGGTTTACCGTTTCACTACTCAAAACCTCAAAAAATGGCTACCTAAGACAGTGTAGGTGTTTTTTGACTACCGTTACATAGGAACATGTTGTAAAGAGTTTGATGATTGTGTAGGTGTTTTTTGACTACCTAAAACTATATGCCGCGCCTAAAATATGGCAAGGTCTAATTCGGTATCAAACCAGCAGAATAAATTAGCCTAAGCTGCAGAATACCAGCCCTAAGAAGAAGCAAGACAGTCTTCCTTTTCTTAAAAAGCACAAATTGGTGTACAACAAAACCGAGCACATTGTATTTGAACTAGTAGGGAAGTAAGTCTAATTTCGCTCGGCAGCACATATTTGAGTGGAAGGCCTTATGAAGCAATCGGCAGGGAGAAGTAAAGGAGTGTCGTACCTTCAAGTTGAGCCGGGATATCCGAGGAAAAGTGCAGAGGAGCCAATCTCTGGAGGAAGACGCTTTCTCACTTGGAATCAAGCCTTTGCTAAATATGAACGCCTCAATCTATAACTACATTCAACAAGCACAACGATTAGCAAAGTTTGTACCGCCTACTTATAGTCGCAAATTAAAGACCTCATCACCATTAATATAGTACCATGGCATAACCATAAACCTGAAGTGACAAAAGTACATAGCAGAAGAAATGCAGAAAGAAATATTTAACATGCATTTCAGTCTACAAAAGGACATGAATTTACCTACATAAATTTAGTCCGACATGATTCAGTAGTTCGTTTCAGTTTGTAAAGCATCTTCTATGTACATTCCTAGTCAGTTCTAATTTGTAGTGAGTGATTGTGTAGACCAATTCTGAATTTGGTTGCTGCACTTTAATCAATTCTCTCTTTTGAGGTATTTTGCTTTAAATCAATCAGGAACAACATTGTCTTGCATCTACTTCATTTCACATCCATAAATTCACATGTCAATCTCTTCAATTATCAATTTTTTCTCTCATCAACAAGTCTATTTTTCTTTCCAGCACGTGCTGTGCTGCAGCTACTGTGCACGTGTGCTACCATGCACATGTGTTGTTGTGCACGTGTATTTCACTTGGGCTATTGTGCACGTGTCCACTTAGGCTGTTGTGCGCGTGCGCACTTAATTGGGCTATTGTGCACGTGTGCTATGCGCATGCTGCTGCTATGCGTGTGCTGTGCTTTACTGTACATGTAGGTTGTGCAAGTGTTGATGTGCACATGGGCTACTGTGCACGTGGTTGTGCTGCTGTACGTGCACAGCACAGCACCAGCCTATAATGCCCAGCACAGTCACAAGACCTGCCCACTCCAGCCCACACGCGTGCGCGCACGGCACTAGAAACAGCCAGCCTAGTGCACAGGCTCTGTGCGGGCGCATATGCCAGCCACAGCACTATCCTAGCGCACAGCCCTGCACGCACGCACATGCCAAATCAGGCCATTCCCAGCTTAATCAATGGTTCCATCAATACCCGGATGCCAAGATGAAGTAGATACGGAAACTGTGGATTGACCTTCCCTGACCTGTGTTTTTACATGTGGGTATATATATATAAACACTGAAGAACCTGGATATGAATGCAACAAATCGGAAACCATAGAACTCAGTTATTATAAGGAACTAGTCGATAACCCGTGCTACGCACGGGCTATTTCTAATGTAAGAACTTTGAACTCATTTAGGTTTCCATTTAAATGTAATTATATACAAAAGATTCAAAATGTCAGGGGTGAGAATAACATCAGAAGAAACCAAAAGAGAGAACAATGAATTAATCTTTCAGAAAATTGGGATGTTACAGTGTTTCCACTGCCACGTGTATTGAGAACCACATTTGGAATACAAATTTGAGAAGCGTAGCATTAATCTTAACAAAATTATTGAATTTTCTGTACTCGAGTAGTTACAATGTATATGGAGCCAAGTTAAACTTCAAAGATAATATATTAATCCACGCAAGAGTTTAATTAGTTCAATGAACATTGAATCTACATATGTTAAACATGATAGTAAATATGAACTAATCAAAAGTGGGTCTAATTGCGAAATAGAAAGATAAGGAAAAGAACCATTTCAAAGGTCCAGGCGGTGGGAAGGTGGCGAAACGTTTGCTGCCGATGAAATGTTTGCTGCCAAAGAAACTGTTTCTGAGTTTGTTTTCTTTATAAGACAGTGTAGCATTTAGGCTTCAAATATGATGAAATCATTAGATTTCCTTTCCTTTCATTAACTGCCATTATCATAGGGAAGGTAATTGATACAATCATACCACACTTCATTCTAAGGGAGGTCATAGAGATATAATGGATATTCAAGAAAAGAAGGGCAATTAGTCAAAAATTTCAAAACTTTATGTTACTTTTCACTATTTTCTTTTCCTTCCTGTTTGGTTCGTGGTTCGTGAGGGAAAAGAGAAGGGAAATGAAAACAGGAAGGAAAATTAGTTCCCTCGTGTTTTCCTTTGTGTTTTCCTTCATGCTTAAATAAAATAAAAAATAATATTTGTTTCTCAACTTATTCTCTATGCTTTCCTATTTTTCTCATCATTTTCCTTATTAACCAAACATGAGTGTTTTCCTTGGTGTTTTTTCTTTTCACCTCACTAATCCATAAGCCTAGAGGAATTGGGAGAGTGGCGCAAATTGCATGAGAAAATGTTGAGTGCTAATTAGAAACTCCATGAAAATATCATAGTTGATTGTTCATATTCATACCTCGCAAGCAGGACCAATCCATCATAGTAATGAGATTTGCCCCTTGAATCATCAGGCTCTTTCGACTCTGCAACTCTTTCTAGATGCACAATTCCTTCTGGATTTTTCCCCTGCCACACAAAAACGAAAGGTAAAGAAAATAAGATAGTAAGATATTGGCATTACAGAACTCAGTGAAGAGATGACGACATGGCAAGATGATAATGGTAAAGCCTAAATGGCTGAAACCCCTAGGTGCTGCAAACACCAAATATGTTCAAGCGTGACAAAAAGCTTCAAAAGAATGGGAGAATAAATTTATAATTTAGTGTATGTACTATAACAGAAATAAAGCTGCTCTTAAAACATATGTATTATTCACCACAGGAAAAATAATGCAAATTTGACCAATGTGCTCGACAATCAGGAAGAAGGAAATCCATGTGTTAAAGACATCTTGGCAGTTGTTGTCCACAGAATCCTTCACAACCATGCCTTCACATAATGCATGAAATTCTGGTTCCCAAATGGTTAAAACTAAAATAAAAATAAAAGTCCTTTGCAATTAATATACCAAATAGTGTTTTACTCTCCATGTAGTTTGCGGATTTGGAGAGGAAAAGAAACGGGAAGGAAAAGTGAATTCCCCACGAAATTTAAATTTTCCAACACAGAGTTGGAACTCGAGAAAATAGGAAGGAAATCGTCCCACAAAATAAGAAAACATTCATTTTGTTTTAAACATTCTAGTAAGAGGAGAAGCCTTGGTTGCCAGCAACAACATGATAACATCCATATGTTCACCTCTCGCAGCATGATGAAGAAGCTAAACAAGTTTAGAAAAAAAAAAGGGTCAAAATTATGATCAATGACTACTTTTTTTTTATTTCTTTATTTAATCAGCAGTAAATTGACTATGAAAGTAGAAGATGCTACATGATAGACACAACTCCATTTGATGAAGATGCTACATGCTAGACACAACTTCAAAATCCTGAACCAATCAGTTGAACTTTTTCTAGTACCAAGTAGGATAAGTTCATATACAATACATATATATAGCCATATATAGCCATTATGATTAGGGACTTCAGAGTTGGACCCAAGCCGAGAAAAAAAGGGGCTAGGAAAGTCCTAAAAGTCAGCTTCTATGCAACTTTAGCACATGGTAAGCCTAGTCCCCATGCTACCTAGGTGCTACTAAAATATTGAAGCCGGACCAAGTAAAAGGACAATCGCAAAATATTGGGAAGATAAAAGTATAGATCAAAGGAACAACACAATAACCTTACATTTCACACTTCATAGAGACAAAAGAGTAACTATAATCACTTCATATATAAGTTACAAGCTGGCCTAATTAACATGGCTGAAGACAAACCCTTTTATCTAATTTCTCACACAGGGCAACATTATTTTTTGTAAAAATCATATATCGATGAATTCGTTCATATCATAGCTAACCCTCTTTTCATTATTTTCAAACCAACCAGTCATTAACAAAGTCAAAAGATTTACCTAGACCTTCTGGGTTCTCACAGTAATGGTATAGCCGTGGATGATTTCTTCTTTGGCGGTGGATTTCCTCCAGATATCACCACATAAAAATAAAAGGACAGCATTGCAGCGCTGTGATAAATGTAGAGAACAGAACGTATTTACAGGATAGCTTAAGTAAAAATTAAAGAATCTTCATGAACCAGAGAATTGACAATCAGAAAGACACAGTACCTAATAAAGGCATTAACTCCTGTGGGAAATATTTTCTTCGTCTGCATCAAGTCACTATTTTAAAGTTAAAATCATAACATATGCTAAAAGAAGAAAAAAATTAAAATAAAATTGTGCGTTTTAGTATAACATATAATTGATGTGATCCACTACCAATGAATAACTCTGAAAGTTCTTCCACAGAAGCATCGCTGCTAGACCTGCAAGACCAAGAGTAGTCAAATCCAACATTTTTATCCTTGTATATATACCTTTTGTCTTAATATGAGAGCCAGATGTTCATTATTACCGAACTCTGGAGTAGTCGCAAACTCTGGATTAGTCGCACGCAATGATCATTTTTATACTTGTAGAAAATCCCTTATAGAATGTAGCTAATTCATATTGTTGCATTGCATGCGTCTACTTCATATTTTTCGCTTTTCCACTCCGGCACTCCCACTCCAACCAAGTGTGACTTAGGGAATTCCTATCTATGAAGCACGAACACGGGCACGCCGACACGGAAAATCTTTAAAAAAAATTGCATGTCGACACACGTGTTCGCGAAGTGTCGTGTATGTGTGTTGAACACGACGCGACACGTTACCTTCTTAGAAGTGACTTTGCTTCCTAGGTTCCTATAGATGGAATCTCAAACAAGTGTTGGTGGAGGTTTCTTTGGTAGCAATAGCAATAAGAGTTGTGGTATTGCGAATCCAGTGAACAATTTGCTTAGCTAGAGGATGGAAATGATTCTCTCCATGATGGGGGCAAAGAAGGGACAAGCTTGGACAGCTAAGAGCTAATGGTTCAAGTTGATTGTAACACTAAGATGTTGGAAGTCCATGGAGTGGTCTGTTTGGAAATGCACATTACACAAGACAGGACAAGGTTCACTCTCACTCTTATTTATATCTGGTTCTTATGGAAACCAACATCATGTTGGGTTGATACAGAACCAGTTTGGAGAGTTACTTTAGGTTGAGCACAGACTCACATGAAAAGGGCGTTTTCAATAATAAGGAGCTTTAAAGCTCCAACTTATACAAGGGGCTTTGATGGCCCTTCTTACGGTACCCATCACCTAGCCTGTATGTTAATCTCTACAACTCCATACTTGACCTTCCAAGACTAAACCCAAGTATATTGTCCAATGCTTTTACTTATTCTTCAATCACCCGGAATTTCAAAGATAGCATGACTCATCATGATAAATTTATATGACTTTGAATACATCTATTAGTTTTAACTTTTAACTTTCTAGGTACTAACCTACATTTTTGCCACTCATTGTTTCTAACTCTTTGTACAAATTTGGTAGCCAAGAAAAAGTTAGGATCTACGATAGAGCAACTTCGTAGTACATAAATTCTCTCCTTAATTGGTTATGACTTGTGGGTTTTCCATGAGCCAATGGCACGACAAGTAGCCACAACCCAGCCCTATCTGCCAATGTTTTATGGATTTATGGATTTTATGGTTGGGAACCAAGTTAAAATCAATCACCCAGTTATTACAATACACAAACTTGCAGGACTTTGTACCTACGTAATACAAAGGCTGCATCACTATATAAACGATACTTAGATAGTTGTATCTAACAAAAATTTCACATGGAGTAAGAGACAACTCAATGCAAACCATAAAAGTAAGCACAAAACATCTATGGTCAACAAAAAGAGTGATTTAATCTAAGTGTATCATTAATGTTGTCTACTCTAAGGTTCAACATGCTTAATGCAATTACAGTGATGTAACAACAGAAACTCCGTAAACTAGTTACAAACTCATCCATGCCAACTCTAAAAGCAATTCAAATTTGTTGTAGCCTAATTAGGAACAATATGGCCCAACCAACAACAAAGAACAAACAATTGATGAAATTGGGTACTCCACAGTCCATACTAGGAAGATTCCAATACCGAAATTGAAGGAATTCAATAGAAATCAGATTCAAACCACGAGGATTGTGCACCTAGAAGCCATACTAAACAAAGGGATGTCAATCCAAAGTTTACAAATTCCATCAGATTTGAAATATGACTTACAAATGGATATGTGGAAGCCTTGTCATTCTACACGGCAAGCAGTCTAAGAGCTGCGAAAAATTTCAAACCTCCAGACTGCCAAGCCAAAGCTTCATACTGAAAGGAAAATTTTAAACGATCAAACAAGAATAAAAAATCTTCAATGTCATTTTGAAAATCAAAGCTAACAAACCCTGCAAATTCCACTAATACTCAAAAAATGTAAACTTTTACCTTTCAAACAGTATCACCAGCGATACGATCTATACAGGGTTCTGGATATGCAGTTCCATTGCCCAAGTAAGTTCATCGTTCCCATCAAGCTAAGGCAAATAGCAATACACTAATAAACTGCTGCTAACAACTCATAGTCATAGCACACTGTGAATAAAGCATATCTGAACCAACAAAAGTTACAAAAATTAAAATTTTCATAAAGAAAAATATAAAGACGACACATATTGCAAGGAGGATGCTGATCTAGCACTCTTCGTGGAGGCTAGCAGTAACAGTAACTTTTCCCAAACCAAACAACCATCTTTCTCATTTGGGTAAATTAGCACATAATATAAAATACATATTGTTTTTATCTGTGCTCTGCCAAAATTAAAAGACCCCTAAAAACCAATCATTGCTTCATTTTTCGAAAGAGGCAAAATAACACAGAAGACACAAATGGGATTGAAAAGCCAGACATGTACCCTCTCTTTGCCACCTAAACCAAAGGCGCTCAAATCAAGTGGGACCCTCCTATCAAAGCAAAGCTCTGTCAAGAGTGATCACATTATGAAGCTTGTCAATTTTTACCAACCAAACAAAATCCACTACGCGGAAAGGCGAGGAAAAAAAATAGGGTATTAACTCCACAGATCGAAGGGAAGGAAACAGAATGTCTAACAAATTTTGGTTAAAACTCAGAGATATATATATATATATATAGAGAGAAGAAATCTACCACAGCATTTCAATTTTTCATTTTTAAGGCCCTTATCATATACTTTGGTATTTGGCTGATAAATGAGAGGATGTATAACAGCACGAGAGAGAGAGAGAGAGAGAGAGAGAGAGAGAGAGAGAGAGAGAGAGAGAGAGAGAGAGAGAGAGAGAGAGAGAATATAATGAAACTATAGGCTACAGGAAGTGGAAAAAATGGAAAAAGAGACTCCATATCAATGTTCTAGAGAAATCAACAATAAAAAGATAGAACTGAAGGCTAGAAAAATGTATTCAATTCAACAACGAGCACATGGTCAACTTCATATATTCTTCGACGTGCAAAAGCACACGAGTGGCGTGGAGTGCTTGATTATCACTAATAAGATGAACTTCAATCTCTTATTTCAAAATATTCATTTAAAGAGGCAAGAAGGCAATGCCCAAAGCAAGTGATCTCATTGAAACAAAAGCAAAATCTTTAGATAGTGTAATTCCAAGGAATGTGAAGTTCCTATAAAAATAAATAATTTTGTTCCCTAAAACCAAAGGTATTATTAAAAAGTTAAAACATTATTATTCAAATGCGTAAATAACATAATCAATTGTACCTTTTACATTCCACTCATTTTCATCTTCTTTTCGAAGTGTATGAATCAACAATTAACAGTACATTATATCTTCTCTCCTTTTCATGTACTTTGGCTTTTAGAATTGAACAACTATTGTTTTTTTGGTACTTTTCTTTTCCCTATTTGGTTGTGCAATGACTTTGAACCTGTTCTAAATTTTTTTCGATGTAAGAAACTTCCGTGCATTGCACGGGTTTAGGACTAGTATGAAAGAAAATGCAAAATACTATAAATTGCTATTTCAACACCATAGGTTTATCACTTTGCCCTTTTTTGAGTCCCCTATAATCACACGGCTACACTTGCTAACCCAAAGGAGTTAACTATTAAGACAAAACGTAAAGAGTAACTTACTATTTAATGAACAATAAATGCAGAAGGAAGTTTCTTCCGAGTATGCTTAGGGAATATTGCGTAATTTACTACAATGAATTACCAAGCCCAAGCAGCAAATAGTGGTGAAACTAGAACTTTTCAACAAATAATAAATGCAACTATAGATAATGTAGCAAATGACAGATTGAACTGTGCATTACAACGTTACCTTGAATTTCAGCAAGGGAGGGCCACTTTCTGACAATAAAGAAGCACATAGAAGATGGTGGAGACTACATGTGGTCACAAAGGCAATATCTAGATCCTTCTTATACCTGTTTAATAGCAAAAGCAGAAGGAAATCACAAAATTATCGCTATATAGAGTACACCCTATATAGAATGAGTGACAGAGACACTCAGAGACTCATTTCCATACTTCAAGGTCCATCTTGTCAATTTCTGAAACTAAAATCCCTAATAGATTCCATAGATTCCATTCCTGGCTGATAATGGGATTAAAAAAACCCTAAAATCCAACTGAAATAAAATCCCTAAAATCAATTCTACAACCCTAGATTGTAACACACATGAATACACGATACAAAAACACACACACAGAACATACACTTGGCACACACACACACGCAGACACACACGTACGAACGCACAACAGAGACAGAGAGAGAGAGAGAGGGAGAGAGGGAGAGATAGGGGGAGCGTACCTCAAAGAGAAACGTCGACGGCGAATAGCAACGGCGACACGGCAGAGATGGTGACGGCGACGGCAACTGATGAGAGAGAGGGTAGATAGGGAGACCCTTCGGTGGAGAGGACGCAGTGGCGCTGAGAGAAAGACGCGGCGGCGGCGGCGTGGTGGTTGCGACGGAGAGAGTGGAAAGGGTTTGGGTTTGGGTTTGAGTGAAGAGAGGGTTTGCGTGGAGACAGTGAAGGGAGCTCTAGCTTCCTGCACTTTTATTCCCCCAGCCCTTTCCCGCGCGCGCAATATTTCTTTTATGTCACTTTTTTTTAAAATGTTTGTCAATTTAAAAAAAAAAGTGACATAAAAAGTTAGGGCGTTTATAAGTAATGTGTATTATTTATGTCACTTTTTATAAAAACTGACATAAAAAAAATATTTAATTTACAAAATTGCCACCGCATTTTTATTTATGTCACTTTTTAAAAAGTGACATAAAAACATTATTATTTATGTCACTTTTTAAAAAAGTGACATAAATACGTTATTATTTATGTCACATTTTAAACAAATGACATAAATAATCAAGTTTTTATGTCACTTTTTTAAAAACCGACATAAATACTTAGAAAGTGACATAAAAAGACCCTACAAGAAACAATTATGTCACTCAAAATAAAAGTGACATAAATACAAGTTTTAAAGTGACATAAAAAGCCTTTTTTCTTGTAGTGATAGCTATGTATAGATGTTATCCTTAGTAGTAGCATTGTAATAGCTGACCTTAGTACTGCTTATCTTTGTCCCACGTGGTACACATTTTGACTAGTGTGTACTATGCAGTACATCTTTTGATTTATATGAGTAGTACTTTTGGTATTGATCGTATGGTTACTTTGATGTGTTGTTTAGTAGAACTATTAGTTCTTGTTGCTTCTCGTCCTATCTTGCTTTTATTTATGCAAGAAGACTTTTAGCTAATCGTTGTGTCTCTTGTAGGTAATACTCGTCATCATTATGGTAGGACCCTTGAGAAATCACCAAGCGTGTATTGGTGCACCTATTCCAGAAGGAATGCACCCATCTAGAGTTTTTGAAGCATTTATGCAAAGAATGGAGCACGTAGGCGATACCTACAACAATGCTACTAATCAACGACCTGTTCAACCCCCAGTTGCCCCATTCCAGCCAAGGCAAACAGGAGACATGTTTCTGGAAAATTTTCATTAGTTACCTTCTAAGAAGTTTGATGGACTAACAGAACCATGGAAAGCCGAACAATGGATAAGAGAAATGGAGTTGATCTTTGAAGCATTGGAATGCAGCGAACAAGAAAAGCGGCATCTTGTTACATTCCAGCTCACCTATGCCGCCATAGATTGGTGGGAAGCTGAGCGAGCCATTATTGGGATAAATGCTGCAAGAACAATGCCGTGGGAAACCTTCAAAGGAAGATCTAGAGAAACATTTCCCAGAAGATGAGAGAGATCAACAGGAGAAGAATTTCCTTAATCTGGTTCAAGGAGGATGGACTGTACGGGAATACACTACATAGTTCGAGCGTCTGTCTTGATTCGCGCAGTATATGATTGACACACCGCTGAAGAAGGTGAAGAGATTTCACCAAGGATTGAACCCTCACCTCAGACATATGATGGTTTGAAGGGATTGTCAGATTCGCTGCAGGGTTGGAAAAGGATTCTTATCTAGTACAGCGACCTTAGATGAATCGACCACATCCATTAAGGAACTTCTAATAGAGGAATTTCCAAACATAGCAACTAAGGAATACCGAAGGATGGAGACCCCAGGGAAATTTTCAAGGTAAGAAGAGAACTTGGGAAGGAACCAAGAAGCCCCATCATAGTTATCTTCGACCCCAACCATATCGATAGCGAGGACTGTAACCCCAGGCACTACTTACATCTCTACTATCAAATGAAGGAGGTTGTTTTAATTATGGAAAGCCAGGACATATTGCCAAGTTTTGCATAATTTCCAGGGTTAACCACCGGATGGGTGCTATCTGTCAAAATTGCAACAAGCTGGGACACTTGAGTAGGGATTACCATGCACCATATGGACGATACTATGGGGCACTGGTTCAAAGGAATTCATAGACCTCTGGATCAGACAAGGATGAATGCATTAATCCCAGGAGAGGCAGGTTTTAATGCCGATGAACAACAACATTTGGAAGGTACGTTTGTACTCTTTCATAGTCCAGTTAAAGTTTTATTTTATACTAGAGCTGCACGTTCATTTATTGCTGTTAAGATTGTGCGTCAATTGGGTTTAGAACCCCAGACACTTGAGCCAGCACTGAATGCTGTGTCACTATTGGGAGTGACTGTTAAGTTAGGTAAAGTATGTAAAGATTGCCCATTGACTTTGGGAGAGAGGAATCTTCCAGCAAATTTGGTAGTTTTGTCGATGTCAGAATTCGACATTATCCTAGGGATGGATTGGTTGACTAAGTACAATACCAATTTGGATTGCCCTACTAGAACGATTGTATTTTCGATATTAGGATGTCCGACGATTAGATTCTAGTGACAGTCGACGAGCGACATGCTTTTTGCGAGTAGTTTGGCTACAATTGGGAGTGCGGATACGGAACTCAAGATGGATCAGATTCCTATTATACAAGACTTTCAGGATGCATTCCAGGATAATGAAGGACTTCCACCGAGAAGAGAAATAGACTTCTGTGTGGAATTAGTACCTGGCACGTTGCCAATATCTAAGACTCCATATAGGATGGCACCAACTGAGATGTTAGAACTGAAGAAGCAAGTCCAAGAACTGGAAGATCTAGGATTTGTTCGCTCGAGTACGTCACCTTGAGGAGCACCAGTTCTATTTGTGAAGAAGAAAGACGAAAGACTTCGACTCTATATAGACTATAGAGAGTTGAACAAGGTTATGATTAAGAACATATATCCACTTCCTCGGATAGACGATCTATTCGACCAGTTACAAGGATCTAGGATCTTTTCAAAGATCGATCTACGTTCAGTATATCACCAGCTATTAGTTTGACCAGACGACGTATCGATGACTGTGTTCAGGATGAGATATGGACATTATAAGTTTCTAGTTATGCCTTTTGGATTGGTGAATGCTCCGGCCGTATTCATGGACTTAATAAATAGAGTATTCAGACTATATCTGGATAAATTCATTATAGTATTCATCGACGACATACTGATCTACTCGAAGTCGGAGGAAGACCACAAGGAGCACTTACAGATTGCCATGCAGACACTTCAAGATAATAAGTTGTATGCAAAGTTTAGTAAATATGAATTTTGGCTACGGTAAGTCAAATTCTTAGGACATGTTATATCCCAGGACAGTATTAGAGTGGACTCATCTAAGATTGATGCAGTCTTATATTGGAACAGACTAACCAGCGCGACTAAAGTCAGAAGTTATCTCGGCCTAGCAGGATATTACAGGAGATTTGTAGAAGGATTCGCCAAGATAGCGGGACCTTTGACGAATTTGACGCGAAAGGAGATGAAGTACGAGTGGACAGACAAGCATGAGAGTGCATTTTAGGAGTCAAAGGAAAGATTAACTTCAGCACTAGTACTCGCAATACCTAAGAATGGAGAAAGGTATGTGATCTACAGTGATGCATCACACCAAGGACTTGGATGTGTACTAATGCAAAATGGGAATGTGATTGCTTACGGATCAAGACAGTTGAAGATACATGAGAAGAATTATCCTACTCATGATTTGGAACTAGCAGAAATATTGTTTGCATTAAAGATTTGGAGACACTATCTCTATTGAGAGAAGTTTGATCTATTTTTCGATCATAAGAGTTTGAAGTATTTGTTCTCTCAGAAGGAGCTGAATGTATGACAACGAAGATGGATGGATTTGATCAAGGACTATGACTTTTTGTTACAATACCATCCAGGTAAACCGAATGTCGTAGCAGATGCTTTAAGTTGTAAACCTCGACTAGTGATCGCTGCATTACTTATTCGAGAATAGAGAGCATTAGAAGTGTTAGCTGAATTCGAGCTTCAGCCAGTAAAACCAATGGAAAGACAACATTTTGGATGTCTTATGGTAAAACAAACTTTGATCAGCCGCATTATAGAAGCTCAATAGATGACAGAAGATTTGAAGTTATGGTTCACCAAGATGTCAGCAAAAGAACCAGAGATCTGGAGTATTAGTACAGATGGAGCATTATGATGTAAAGGTAGACTCTATGTACCTGACGAAGAAAATCTCTGGAAAGAAATATTGGATGAGGCGCATAAGTCACGGATGACTATTCATCCAGGAGGTACGAAGATGTATAAGGATCTGAAGAGGAACTTCTGGTGGGAAGGAATGAAGAGAGAAATAGCTGAGTACGTACCTTTATGTCTTACTTGTAAACAGGTAAAGCCAGAACATCATAAGCCACCTGAACTTCTACAGCCGTTACCGATTCCTCAATGGAAATGGGAACATGTCACTATGGATTTCGTGGTAGGATTGCCGAAGTCACAGCAGAACCATGATGTTATTTGGGTAATCATGGATCGACTTACAAAGACAGCACATTTTATTGTATACAGTATGATGTATCTAGTAGAACGTTTGAGCCAAACGTATCTACAACACATAGTACGGTTTCACAGTGTACCTGTTTCTATCGTGTCAGATTGAGATTCGTGTTTTACTGCAGAGTTTTGGAAGAGTCTCCAAACAATGATGGGAACAACATTAAACTTGAGTTCAGCTTTTCATCCGCAGACTGATGGATAGACTGAACGAGTTAATCAAGTAATGGAAGACATGTTATGCACTTGTGTCATTGATTTTGAGAGTTCTTGGGAGACACACTTACCTTTGATTGAGTTCTCCTATAACAACAGTTATAATTTTAGCATCGGAATGGTGCTGTTCGAAGCTTTGTACAGAAGACCTTGCCGATTGTCGCTTTGTTGGACCGAAGTCATAGATACTCGCCTTCTTGGGCCAGAGATGGTACGAGAAACCAGTGAGAGGATTCAGATTGTACGTGAGAAGATAAAGACAGCTCAGACCCGACACAAGAGTTATGTTGATAAGTGACGCAAAGACTTAGAGTTTCCAGTTGGAGATCACATGCTACTCAAAGTTTTCACCTGTTCGAGGCATTGTTAGATTTGGTCAGAAGAGATGCAATCTATCGCCGTGATTCATCGGACCGTTCAAGATTTTAGAGTGTGTGGGAAAAGTTTCTTATTGCCTTGCATTGCCACCGAAGATGTCAAGAGTACACAATGTTTTCCACATCAGTATGCTGAGGAAGTGTGCTCACAACCCAACGCATGAGATCAACTTCGAAGGTATTGAAGTCAACGACAATGTTACAATCAACGAAGGACCGGCTCATATTTTGGATCAAGGAATCAAGAAGCTCAGGAATAAGAGGATTCCGCAAGTTAAGATTCAGTGGAAGAATCATGATGATGGAGAAGCTTCGTGGGAACTAGAGTCAGAGATGCGAGAGATGTTTCCATTTTTGTTTTAGACCTTGTTTGTTTTCGATTTCGAGGATGAAATCCTTAATGAATGGTGGATGATGTAATACCCTAAATTTCTGGAGAGTATTAATAAATAAAACTTCGTTCTATAAACTCATATAAACTTTTTATTTCTTTTGTTGAAAGTTGGTTACTATTCGATTGACAAGTTCCGAATCGATTGCCACTTTTCAGATACCAATCAATTGCAATTGTTCCGAATCATTGCCATTTTACCGACTAAAAGTTATGACATGGCAACATACCAATCGATTGCCATTCTTTCCAATCGGTTGCCTTCAAATATTTGTTACCAATCATTTGCCATCATTACCAATTGATTGGCATAAGCTGAGACAAGTTTTCTTCTTTGCTTGAGCTTTAGACGTGTGGCACTTTCAAACCTCTATATATATGCATTCATTTTGGCCTTGGGGCCAATTTGGTAGCCTTGAGAGAGAGAGAGAAAGACACATATCTTATAAGTATATATATCTATATAGACACACACACACACACACACACTACCTTGGCAGAGAAGAGATGAAGAAGAGAAGAACAAGAAGAAGAAAGGAGCAAGAAGGGCAGGAGAGGTAGAGCTAAGACAGAGAGAGAAAGAGAAAAAAAGAGAGAGCTTGGAGGATTTTCAAGCACACACACCCAGACACACCCTTGGTGAGTCCTAACTCACTTGGTCCCTTTATATGAAGTTTATACAAGTTATTGTGAGGTTTAGATGTGTAATATGCATGAGTATTATGTTTATATATGCTGTTTTTATAATCTGCTGGTAAAGTCAAAGTTCCAATCGATTGCAATAATTACCAATCGATTGCCATCAGTCTGGACATAATCGATTAGATAGAATTCCAATCGATTGACATCCCAATTGATTGACAATGTTAGCAATCAATTGACATGATTTTAGACCCAATCGATTGCCGATTTCCTCAATCATTTGTTATAATTTTTGTTCCAATCGATTGGACCTTTTCCCAATCGATTGGTATTGGCAGAACATGGATTCTTTTGCCTATTTATTATATTAAGGGTTCGATTGTTCGTTTCTTGATTCGGACTTCCGTTATGCGATTTTTGGGTTGCTCAGGGATAGTGTAACAACAAAGTTAAGTATGATTAAGACTAATGAATTAAAAATGTTGTGAGATACTTTGCGGCTCATGTATAAGTTTAATATCACATTCCTTTTAATCAAATTAGTCAGGCCACAGTGGGAAGTCATGTATCAATGATAGTGCATAACTTAAGTATGTTTGATAAGTTTTGGGAATGGTATGTGGGCAAATGCTTAGTCATGACATGCTTTCACATGCGGTGGATGGGTTATATCATGAACGAGCAGTGGACAGGACCATGTAGCCCTAAGGTAGCCAGATGATTCATGTTATATCCTTAACGTGCGGTGGATGGGGGATCACTGGTTTATATATCGAGAAGGCGTGGCAGTAGATTTGATGTGCTGTTGTTCAAAGTGTTGTATCCCATGAATGCAGTGGATGGTTTATATCCTTAACGAGCAATGGACAGAATAATGTTATGTCTACATATGTGAAACGCTTGAGTCTATTCTTTGTAGAGAGTATGTTGGTCATCGGACTTCGAGTAACAAGACGATAAGGGTTGGTTAACGATGTTGAATAAAGAAGAAGATATTGTTATAATAAAATGTTAACTCGTGTATTCATAAGCTTGTTTTTACTTCAGATAACTGGTACCTTGTTAGTTTTGTTAGGAAACTGTGCTCACAGAATCCGTTGACAGTGCGTATAAGTTGGTACTGCAAAAAATTTACGTGAGCGCTACAATAACTCTACAAGGGCGGAACTAGGGTTACCTTGAACTGCAAAAATGGATTGCTGTAGTAGACGAATTGAGAACACGGGCTCGATAACAGCTCACGATCTTCTACCATATTCCTTTGCTGCCAGAATATCGAACTGAGTGTGGGCACTTTCGAAATCCTTTATGTTTTCTGCTCTTCCCTCTTTACGTTCTATTTTCTATTCCCAGTTATAACACTCTCTTTGATTGCTGTGACGATTCAATCCAGATCACATTAATCCGACAAAGATGTGTTCGTCAGGAGGACTAAACAATCTCCGATTCACTTGAATTTTTTACAGCAGCTCCGTCTCGACGTCAGGAACGTCGTGTAAATAATTCAGCCACTTTCGATCATTATCGAGCAGTCCAAAGTTCTTTAAGTGAGCGTTGTCCGACGCTAGCGATCTTCACTCCTATGTCTCTTGAATGCTTATAGAGACTAGGGTTTGGTGGAAACCCTTCTAGAAGAAAGCTAGGAGGTCAAGGGAAGCTTAGAATGTGAAATCATGCAACGTGAGAGAAGAGCCAAGGCAGCATATATATAGGCTACGATAGGGACCATAAGAAGTCAATAAGGAATAGGCTTCCTTATGGAATTAGGAAACCCTAATTCGAACTGAATCAGATTCCTATTTTCATAAATTATAATTCATACCACTAAAGAATTATAATTGCACTCCTACCCTTATCTCAAAAATATATTTCGAGCTCCATGTTATTAAATGCTTGTTATCTCCCCATGTTAAGATTACAAATATCCATTAATTAAATATAATTACTGACAATCATATTAAATTAATCTCTTAAAATTCCTTGAGATCCTCTGCTTAACTTATCTGATATGTCGGATACAAAATCCACCTGCAGGGTTTGACATAATCAAAACTTATAAGCTTTCTCAAGAGGATATCATCAATCCCAAAATTGAGACATGGATTCCATCATTAATTAATATCCACCACACAATTAATATTGCCACCAATCCAATGAGAAATTGACCCATTTAAGGATCTCACCCTTTTGGGGATCAAAGTGTAAATATCAAATGTACGTGTCTATAAACTAACTTAGGATTTAGAGCATAAGCACTCGTAATAGCCATGAGGTATTAATTGTCTTATAAGTCAGTATAAAGATAATTACCCAAGTTGGTCCTGTTTAAAACACAAAGTGTACCAGCATAATGAGTTGAAACTGTACCGTTTCCCGCAGTCAAGACAAACCTACTACAACACCATGCTGCAGTCCTACCGTTGGTGTGTCCAATCCCATCCAAGACTGTAAACTAAAATCTTATATTCTACAATATCTGGTGGTCTGATCTTCCGTGTGTATGCCGAACTCTACACACCAAAACCACCTACTATGTAGAATGAGAGACACACATGCATAATATTAAATAAATAATATAATACAAATATTGCCCACACAGATTCTCATAAAAATGGAATAACTGATTTTATTAAAATAATAAATTAACTACATAAAGCATGGCTTTTAGTATACATCCCTAACAAGTTTTTGCTCCCTCAGCTCTCAGTAAGCTGACGACCTTTATTGCCTGGACTTTCCCCCATCCAAACAATTCTGTACCTTATTCTACAGATGACGGAGCCTACAACGATGGTTACTTTCCAGGAGGAAAATACACCGAGGGTGGCCCCACTGTTGACGTCTATTCCCGGGAGGACTACTATGCTGATGTTTACGGTAGCTAAAGACCCGGAGATAGTTTTTAGTTTATGTTTCTATTTAGACTATTTTGTTATAGTTGGTACTTAGTCATGTGTTGCTTCCAAACCTTATATATACTTCCGCTATGCTTTACTATTGTAATAACTCTGATGTTTGTAATAAAAGCAACTGCTATTTGTATCCAGCTTGTTTTTATTACTATTCTTGTTGTTGACTAGTACTGTTTGGTGTGGATCATTAGTGACATTCACCCATCATTCCCTATGGATCCAAAAAGGAAATTTATTTTTCTCTATTTTTGCTTCTCTAGGGCGTGACATATAAGCACATAAACGGGGACTCTCCTAAAGCAATTATGTCGTTGAAAACAAAGTTGTAAACCTTGAAAAATTCTAAGAGAAAGGATAGAGATAGTACATGATACATGGGCACTAAGCCACATGTAGATGACGCAAACCCACAAATCGAAGTCTGAATCCATGGTGTTCAATTCTCTTCACTAAGACACCAAGGAATACCCAAGCATTGCAAAAAAAAAGAAAACAAATGATATTATTGAAAAACAAGAGGAAGATGTCATCAATCAAATTTCCAGATTCAGCAACCTCTAATGAATCCTATCAAAAGTGGTCTTAAGCATGAGCTGGTTTAAAACCCTTTTGTAAAAAGTTAGATACTTGTCTTAGGGAATTTCTCCAAAAAGTAGGACCTTATTATCATTTTTGAAGTTTGAGAAATGAGAGTTTTAGTAACAGTGGATCAGGACTGTCCACTACTCTTGTAAAAATCATAATTAATTCTACAAAAATCATGTGAAGCTTTATTTGCTGTCAAAAGATAGCTATTGCATTTTAGTTTATGAAAAAAATAATGCCATGGACATTTCATGAACCTAAGGTCTCTGAAAATTTGTATTAAACAGACTCTGTTATTCTGGAAATTTGGTATCATTTGACAAAAGAATGCAAAACATAATAGAAATTCATGAATCATGTTAACAAGTTGATCTAAGTTTTTAATCTCTCTTCCATTTATCGTAGATGATTTCTAAATCAAGTTTTATTCATCAATTGTTGTTGAGTGATCAAGGTATGACCATTTTGTATACATAATCATGATTGTATTTAAACTTAGAAAATTCCAGAATAGTTGTATCAACTTCAAACGCTTAGAAATCATCGATCGTATGCTCACAATTTTACATCGGCATATAGATACATGAGTTAGGAATCATCCCCGAAAAGCGGATAATTGATAACTATTCAGAGTTTTCGAAATTCAAATACAAAGAGACTACGTTCAAATCTGTCAACCGATTTCTCAACAATTTTAAAAATAGCGTATGGATCCTAATGATTCTCAAAACGGATCGAATGAAAGCTAATTCATCAAAGTTTACCAAAAAAATTTAAAATCCATCAAACTATGGGTTTTGATGGACCAAATCTTATGGACAAAATCAATCAGTTTTACTGAATTTTGACTAGTTCATTTTAAATTGTGAGAAAAACATCTTAGGTGTTGGTTGAAGCTTATAAGAGAGATCAAACTCATAGATCAACTTTGATTATCATAATTCCCAATCAATTTAGCCCTCAAGTTCTACGAAGAACTATAGATCATGGATCAAAGGGGCTTACAAATATCCTATTGGAGATGAAATTCAATAGGAATTCTAGGTAATAGGAATAATCAAGAGAAAAGTATGAACATAGGAATCATCCTTCTTATAGATCATACTTCCAAATCATCATCGAATTTTAAATAGATACATATATTTAATCATGTACGCATGGGTCTAAATTACATGGAAAAAATGAAATCAAAATTGAAAATCAAAGTGAAAATCAATCTCTAATTATGAATTATCAACAAAATCAAAGAGGATTTGGATCTAGTTATATGAGTGTGTGAAGAACAAGAGAGGAAGAAGATGAGTGTTCTAACAAAGAAAACAAAACTAAACTAGATCCAAACCCTATAGATCTATATACAAAAGTAGGAATTAAAGATGAATTATGATGTCTACCTCTTGGAGGATTCTCAATTATGCTATCAAAGTTGATTTGAAGGGTCTTCTTCTTCAAGTGTTCTTCAAGTTCTTCAAGCACTCATCCATGGAAGTTGAGGGAGGCAATTGATGTCAATACTATGATCTAATTAGCCTAAGATTAGTTTAGAAAACTTCAATTCATAGTTCTCTCTCTAGAAATCTCTTAAATTGGAAGTATATGTCATTATATCTTTAATTATATTCAAGGTGTACTTACATCTTCTTCAAGATGATCTCTCCATTAGATTAGATCCTCTCATATGAGATGCATGGGATCTATATATAGAGTTTTAAAAACTTAACTCTTAAGTTTCATGGCTAAAACAGGGATTTTAGAGATCAGAAAAGGGTTAAAATGGCCATTTCAGTGTCTAAACGCAGTTTGTTGGCAATTTTCTCACAATGGGAACCTCTTGAGGGGTCTGGAACCAAAAAACAAGATGAAGAACATCGTATACAGGTGGCAGTTATGGTGGAACCCGCCACCCCCTTACCCAAAACTGGCACTTGCTAAAATGGGTCCCCTGGTTGACCACAAGCCCTGTTTCAAGTTTCGTGTGCACTGCTTTTCTAGATTTTTGTAAAAATGCTTTTTAGTGTCCGAAATCATCCATTCATGTACCGTTGGAAAGTTGTCGAGTTGAATTTTAGTATAAAAATATTCTAGGAGGTTTTAAAATGACAATTGAAGTCCAATTGAAGTCCGGAAGTCCTATGAAACTGTAGTCATCTTTTTGAAATCAAACAACTCCTTTTCCAAAATTGATTTTCAATGTGCATCTATTCCGAGCTTTTCTTTAAAATTCAATCTCTGGATACCTAGAATACTGTGTTTAGAATACTTCATGTTCATATAACCCTGAGTGAACATGAATCCTGAGAGTCGATTTTGACAAAATCGGGATTTATGCATGGAAAAAGGGCTTTTCTGAACTTGAAGTCACTTTCTGAAGTTTGATCCTTTGATTGTATGAAATCTAGTACCTTCCATGAGGTACAGTTCATCATCAAATCCTCCGAGATGTTTTCCACCCTAAATCCTATCAGTGTGGTCAAAATTGGGTGTCTACAAACTGATACATGGGCATATGTTGTCTCCAGACCTGTTTGATACTGAGGACCACACTCTGATGTTTGTAGTAGTGATACTATTTTAGATTTCTGTTATTTACTATTTTGGTTTATCTTGTGGACTAGTATTGTGTGTTGTGGATAATTAGTGACTTTCACTTATCATTCCCTACGAACCCAAAAAGGAAATGCATTTTTCTCTATTTTTGCTGCTCCAGGTTGTGAAATAGGATCACTTTCTAAATTCTAAAACTACCCCAAATTGGCCTATATAAATCCCCCTTTGCTCTTCATTTTAGGGGGGCCAAGTGCAAAGTTAGAAAAAGTTGTAGAGAAAAAGAGAGATAGAGTTAGAATTAAAAGTGAGAAAGGAGCTTCCTCATACTGTTTTTTCTATAAGAAAGTGAGTTATAATGTTGTTTTCTTCCATTACCTCTCTCATACTTCACATTCAAACCCTCTCCAATCATTATTTTGATCAATCTTGAGTTAGGAATCTACTTCCATGTCCAAATGTCACCACATATGAGTGAAACACCAAGCTACAAGTACAAAATCACATTGATTATCATCTATTGATTGCTATTACTTGCTTGTTTACATACTATGTTCATCTCTTCTTACCAAATTTCTTTTTTGATTATTTCTTTGTTTACTTACATGTTCATCATCATCTAGATGACATGTTGTTTAAGGAGAGTGAATCCTTATGGATAGCAGCTCTTGACCTCAAAGACATGTTTGATGGATGATGATTCTAACTTCAATACATTCATATTTATTCTTGAAGTCTTATTCTCAAACAAAACTATGTTTGTGCATGTAATATTGGGAGTTTTTGATGATGAGTTTTATGTTGATATTCTAAGTGGTTATAATCTCCATTTAGTACTGAAAATATGCCCTCAAAACCCCCATTTCAAAACCCCTCTTAAAGCCCCTCATTTTGATTTCAAGAAATAAAAGTTTGTTTTCTCAAAATCTTCAAAACAGTGAGTTGTTCAACTTTAAAATGTCATTCTGAGTTCAATGCTCAAAAGATGATTACAAGGCCACATAGAAAGTCTTCTTAACTCATTAGAGAACATCCGTGATTTTTGATTTGATCTATAAACACTTGGAAGGGGTCCATTTTGACGTAAACATTACTTCCAGACATTCTGTTTTTACTGTCACATTAGCTTAGTTGACTTATAACTTGTATTTCAGAAACATTTTCCAAAGAGAGTGGTCCTAACTCATTTTTCTCTTTAACTTCAGTGTCTTAGGGAACTTTAGGTGCAATATGGGCTTCCAAATGTTTTTTTTTATTTTCTAACATATTTCTACATTTCAGTCGACAGTACGAAACTCTGTTTCTGAGTAACCTCTCTTCTTTATATGATTTCTCTCAATCTGTAACTTCAATAGTGATTTGGCTTTTTGATATGTGTTCTAGACACAATGAGAATGATCTCCGTAAAAAAATTCTTGACTTAAAAACATTCCTAACCCCACGTTTTTATTTTCACAAGATCAGCTCACTGTTCTATCCACTATTCACAGCAAGCATGCTTTAATTTTCATTATTTGATTAGATGTTTACATGCATCCCAAATTAGCTCACCTCTTAGAAAGTAGTTCATACTACATTTTTATACATCCCATAACAATATTCTTCATGCATTCATGCATATTTTAGACTTCCAAGTCACTTTAGAAAGTCCATGTACACAAACACACTACAACCTTTGTACATTCTAAGATCATACATTCTATCCATGCAAGATTTGGGGTTTTTGTGATTCCTAATCTAAGAAGACTGTAAGGAATGAACTTGATCACACGTTCATGCTCCTTCGATCTAATCTTCCTTTCTCATCCGTCCCGGGGATTGAGAGATCTTCTTTCTCACAGATTAACATGCATCATTCTAGCTTGCTAGGCATATTTTGTTTTCTTTGATTATTTGTTTCAAGATCCATTCATGTCCCCCATTAGATTAGGAAAAGTTGATTACTTGATATGTGATTAGATGAGTTTTCCTAGATTTGTTTGTGTGATCTTTGACATTGCATTGTGTGGTATTTGGTTTAGATCTTATGAATGATATCTTATCTTTTGATCTTTCATTTCAAGATTCTTATGAAATGTAATATACTATCATAGTATTAATTGTCAAACCAAACATAGTATAAGATGATTATTTGGATGCTAATTGAGGCCTGTAAAGAGATAGGGCGAGTTGAGGGTGTTTTAGTCGTGAAAAATGCTCCTTCCTCTCTCATCCCGAGCCAAGTTCTTTGGTTATGAAGGGCCGGTGCCCTTTATCCATTTGGGTGAGTCAAATTGGGTTTCTTGGTTCCCTAAAGACCAAGTGACGACTCTGTATCTATTTTCAACAGACCTTTCTTTCCTCTTTCAAAATAATTTCAAAACAAAGAAAAATCAATTTTGAAACCCCGAGAAAGAACGAACGGGGGTGCGCTCCCGTAAGGCCGCGTGTCCACAATCTGGCGACTCTGCTGGGGATTTTGATTTTTAAAACAAAATAATACAGAGGTTTGACTCATAAGAAGTATCCTTAAAATTATCTTTTTACTGTGTCTGGTTCACTGTATTGCACTCCTGCATTTCCGCCTCCGACTGTGTTTGAAATGCGGCGCTGACATTGTTCAGGTCTTGCTGTCCCAGGGCATAAGTCACCGTTGATATTGTGCCTTTCAAGTTATATCAAAAAGAGTAAAAACTTCCGTATTGTCTCTCTAACGGTATATTGGAACTCTCGTCAACGGACCCTCTTTGACTAAACCCAGAGGGTCCGTTGAACCTTTCATAGGACTGTAGAACCTTTCATAGGACTGTCAATTTATCTTTTCAGATTGGACAATGTGATCTAACAGATGTATACCCTAACGAGATTACTTGTACGATGTAGACGCGTAGGTGGCATAGAACAAAACCTCCTTTTTATGATCCGCAAGGCAATCACTCACATGTAATCACATTGAGTTGACCCGCCTAGGCACCATGATAAGGATGTCTGCACCATGTTCACAAAGATATACATCACAAACCTTGTTTGTTGGTCCAAAGACATAGGAGTATGATCACCATCATCTCTTGATCTTGTCCTATATCCCTGTTTCTCCAGAAGCTCTGTCCAAATTTCCCAGGAATGCCCAATATCCCAGTGTCTCCTAGAAACTGTCCAAAATCACCCAAAAATGCCTAAAAAATACCTGTTTCTCCTCGAAACTCTGTCTAAATTTCACAGAAATGCCCAAAATCCCAGTGTCTCCCAAAAACTATGTCCAAATTTTTAAGAAATACCCAAAATACCAGTTTCTCCCAGAAGTTCAGTCCAAATCAACCAGAAATCCCTGTTTCTCCTATAAACTCTCATAACTTCTGGAAATTCCTCTGAATCTTCTGAATCCCCGTTTTTCCTAGAAACTCTGTCCAAACTTCCCTAAAATCCCTGTTATCCCTTGGTGATCATACTGGAAAGTAAGGTTAGCACACTCTATATGGCTAGGACCTTAATTGCTTAACTATTATCCATTAAAGGCAGGAGCATCATATAGATTAGGGCTCGCATCCGCATGCTTATCTCACCAGTCTGCATACACTATCTCAGTCAATCTGTACACTAGTAAGTCCACATTTGTTGCTGTCACTATCATTGTTTGTCCGATTGTCATTATCACAACCTGATACACTTCCTTTTCTCGAATCTATAAATCAGTATAGATTCTCAGGGTCAGCAACTAGGGACCTCTTCTTGGGTCAAAAGTTCCAGTAGTCGACCAGTCAGGGTCAGTCTACCAAAAGTCAACTTTATGGATGTAGAGAATTTGATGAAGTTGATCAACCAGCAGTCCGATCGGTTAAATTAGGTTTTGAATTTCACGGAAGAATTCTGACAGCAGCAACAACAGTACCCTCCAGGTTTTCCACGGCAGCCAGGGTTTGTACCACCACCAGTTGCCACAGCTCCAAATCTAGATGGGATTGAGGATTTTTTAATGGGGTCCCGCCTCCCTTAATAGATAAGAGAATTAAAGAGAAGCTAGACAAAGTTGACAAGTTGGAGAATGTGCTAAGAAAGAACAAGGGGGCTAATAATTACATGCTAGATCTGGAAGGCCTGTTCGAACCCATCAAAGTGAAACTGCGTGAGAACTTTGAAATGCCAAAAATTGATCGCATCAATGGGATCGGGAATCCAAAAAGTCACATCATGTTTTGCATGAACATCTTCCAATCTATGGGATGCACTTATGAGCACATAGTTATACTGTTCCCTCAAACCCTCAAGAATGCCGGACTATCCTGGTTCCTAACCCTTGCAGCATCCAAGACCTGAGTCTGGGAAGATGTTGGTAGAACTTTTATTTATCACTACTTTTACAACCAAGAGTTTGATGTCACCATCCGGGACTTAGAGACGACCAGGTCGAACATCAATGAGTCATTTGCTGCGTTCTTGAGCAGATGGAAGAATGAAGTGGCCCAAATGATCCACATACCTGTTGAGTAAGAGCAAGTACGTATGTTGGTCTAGAACATGCAACTAGTATACCACGACAAGTTATTCTACCAATCCATCTCCACATTTAAAGAGGTGTTTGAAATAGGCACCAGAATAGAGGATGCCATCAGAGAAGGAAAGTTCAAGAATAATGAATCCCATCACCAACTGCTCCCTGGACTCCCCAGATATCAATGCGCTTAGTAACAAACCAATGGCTTACCCTCTCCGTCTATACCAGTCCATTTTGCCAAATTGCCCCAAAGGCCCTCGCGAATTCTCTAAAATTGATATTCCCCTTTCCACAGCCTTGGACCACCTACTCAAAAAGGGCCACCTGCAGCTCCTCCCTCACAAACCACTACCGGATCCCATACCCTCCCACTAACATGAGCCTACGATGTGCTTACCACCAAAATTTAGGCCCTGCCACTTCAGTGCATCCGCCTCTACCATGACATCCAAAATCTCACAGAGGATGTACCCCATCCTAATCCCATCTACTATCTTGGCTTGGAGCAACCTCTCCAATGATCCCTCTTGCTGATGCCAATGAATATGGAAGCTACACAGTAAAGTGATTGTGTATGGAACTTCTGCTAAAAAAAAGGAATAACTAGGTCACTGTGACACTCCACTTGAGACCAAGTCAAGTCAAATCGAGTCTATTCTATGTTTTGAGTCTATTCCAAGTTCAGTCTTGTGGTCAAGTCTGTCTATTTTTAAGTTCGATTGAGTCTGTACCAAGAAATGCAATCCTTCTCTTTTGATGGAATGGAATCTCATTTTGCTTAATCTAATGTGTCTAGTCATAAATGCATGAATCACTAAACTGAAATATCACTTCTTACTCTGCTAATAAATTTTTGCGAAAAAAAAGAAGAGAATTTTTGAAAAGTCGAGGTCGATTTTGTGCTAACACTAAAGAAGAGCCAATAATTGAATAGTCTTACTTTAAGAATTTAAAAGATGCTCCTACCTCAATCTTGAAAAGACTTACTAGGAACTGATTTGGGGCTTGCCCAACACCTTTTTTTCACCATTTCGAAGCCTTGGGCCCAACCCAATTGATAACCATGCAAATCTATACAGACTTGGTTCTTGATGGTACCCAAACAATTTAGTAAGTTTCTTCTACCCTTAAAAAAAGGCTCACTAGGTTGAAAACTCGAAAGGGCACCTAGGCAAAAGTTAGAGCTGAAAAGGTATTGATTTCCAAGATCTAACCCTAACCAGTCAAAATGATGGAGAAAATGAAAGAAAGAAAATTTTGGTGATACATAGAATTGTACACTTCAAGGTACATCATGAGAATGTGTCTAGATCATATTTCAAAAAGCTCCGAACGACCACAAACAAATTCTGAGAGCTGATATGCACATTATGAAAATTTGAGAGTGTAATTGAAAGATCTCACATGAATCAACTACGTGAAAAAAAAATTGACTGGCTAGGTGAAATTAAAATGATCAATCCTCAAAACAAAACAAAAAGAAAAAAAGAAAAAGAAAAAGAAAAGAAAGGGAGATCGAAACTGAATCCTCTTATTCAAGGCTACAACAAGTGACCCTAGTTTGAACTTCTTTGACGATTGGTCTGAAAAACACTCATACCTCGACCCTTTCAAAGCCCTTAGCCTTGAACTACGCTCGACCTGATTCCCACTCGGGGATGCGTAGGCAACTACTTAGGTTCAGTCGTTCAACCCACCAAAATCAACCCCTCTTCTTTCAAAGCCTTGCCTTGAACTACGCTCGACCTGATTCCCACTCGGGGATATGTAGGCAACCTCATTGGTTCGATCGACACCATCATAATCAACCGCCTTTTCTTTCAAGACTTTGGCCCGAACTACATTAGACCTGATCCTTGCTTGGGGGTATGTAGGTAGACTTTCAAAAAGAAAAAGGATGGCTCTCTAGGTCAAAAATCTGAAAGGAGGCCTAGACAAAAATCAGAGCTAAATCCAAAGTGAGCAATAACAAAAGAGAGAAAAGAGCTCGCTAGGTCACCTCACTAGTGCTTAGGCAAAAGTTAAGAGCATCTGAGAGATTAAAGTCATGGTCCTTGCCTTAAGCCAAAAATCACCTTCCACACTATGGTCAAACATTGGCTGCCCGCCTCGTTTTCCTGTATTTTACTATCTACCCTTCATACAATGGGCAAACTTTGATCACCTACCTCGTCTGCCCAGAATCTCCAATGAACCATCATCCAAACTAGGGGTAAACTTTGGTCATCTACCTCGTTTGCATATGAATTCCACTTTCTACACTCTAAAGTAGGGGCAAACTTCGTTTGCCTAACAATCCCTTCATACCAAGGGCAAGTTTTCAAATCTCAAAGTTGTTTTGAAAAATTTAAAACAGTGTATCTTTTATTCTCAAAGTTAGGGCACTAATTTGAAGCACACTTTGGATAAGCAAATAATTGGCTAAACTTTGGGGTGCAACTTTCAAAGCTTAGAATTATCAATAGATTGCTATCACAATCAGATGAGAAGTAAACATATGAGTAAAGTGGTACATCAATCATGGCGAATGCACATTGGATCATGGCAATTTGAGATTTTCATGTCCAAGTCAATCCTTCTTTGGTTGAGTCAGTAATAATCTGATCAAAAGTGTATCAGGGCTCAAGGTCCATACAAACTAACCCAACTTGTCATCGGCATTCCTGTCAAGTCCATTCATCCCAATGGTCTCAAATACGTGGGTTTAAGGAGGAACCCAATTATAAAAAAAATGTGGATACAAGTAGAAGTTTTGAACACCGTTACCGAACTTATCAGGGCTATAACATGATAAGAGTCCCAAGATTCTCGAGCATTGCTGACACCCCAGTCATAGTCATCTGATACAAATTAGTCCGTACGATCCACTAGCTATCTTTCCCCAGTTTCTCAATAACCAAACAAAAATTATGTCACTAATTTCCTTCATCCCCAGCGAATTTGCTCTTTTCCCAATGCAACCATCCCCTTCCCAGCAAATTTAGTTTTGTCCCCAACATGCTTATCATTTAGTACAACATCAATTCTTTTGATTGCGGTTAGTCCGACCGTTGATCCAATCCATGACATTCATAGTAGTTCACTGTTGACTTGTTATCTCGATTAGTACATCATCAGTTCTTCTGATCATGGTTAGTCCAACCGTTGATTCAATCCATGACAGTCACAGTAGTTTATTGTCGACTTGTCATCTTGATTAGTGCATCTTCAGTACTTTTGATCATGGTTAGTCTAATCGCTGATCCAATCCATGACAGTCATAGCAGTTCGCAGTCGACTCGTAATCTTGACTAGTACATCGTCAGTTCTTCGGATCACGGTTAGTCCAACCGTTATCTAATCTATGATAGTCACAGTAGTTCACTATGCACTCATCATCTCGATTAGTACATAGTCAGTTCTTCTGATCGCGATTAGTCCAACCGTTGTTCCAATCCATGACAGTCACAGAATTCACTATCGACTCATCACCTAGATTAATACATCGTCAGTTCTTCTGGTCGCGGTTAGTCCAACCGATGATCCAATCCATGACAGTCATAGTAGTTCACTGTCAACTTGTCATCTCGATTAGTATATCATCAGTTCTTCTAGTCGCGGTTAGTCCAACCGTTGATCCAATCCTTGACACTTAGCGGTTAGTCTAACCGTTGATCCAATCCATGACAGTCATAGTAGTTCACTATCAACTCTTTATTTCGATTAGTACATCGTCAGTTCCTCTGATCACGGTTAGTCAAACCGTTTATCCAATCCATGACAGTCATAATAGCTCACTGTTGACTCGTCATCTCGATTTGTACATCGTCAACTCTTTAATCATCATTAGTTCACCGTCATTATATGTTTTGTTCATCGTTCTTGTTCAAAATATGTTCTATTCATCATTTTGTGCATCACTCTCATTCAAAATATGTCATGTTCATTATTCTTGTTCAAAAATCTCATTTGAACTATAATATATTCATTTACTTTGTCTTAGTTACATTGTGCGACCCATCACTCTCAAATCAACATTCGCTTGAACATAATATGGTTATCATCGCGCTCTAAATCAAACATGATTCCATTAGACACTACACTTGCATTTTACAAGCCCACTAGGAGTGGCACACCCACAACACTAGCTCATGCTAGGATCATCAGCAATATAAAAAGCATGCATAAAACCCATTAAGGATGGCAAATACACCATAGTCATAATAGGATCATAACAGGACTTAGTACACAATTCATATCACATCCATGCATTGGATATCATCCTCATAGCATAGCATTCGTCTATCTTGTTGTACATGTGCCCGAACTATATCCTAGTCTGATTCCTCTAAGAATACGTAGGCTGCTCATGCAGAGCTTGACCAGCACCAGCCTTAGCATCATGTTTTTCTATCACTACATCTTTTACAAAGCTTTTATCCTAAATCTATAGCCCCCAAAAAGACCTGTCTCTTCAAAGCTTTGGCACTCACTTACGATATGCATTGCCTCATAAGTTTATGCCAAAGAAGGGCAAACTGCAGACACTCCATTTTGTCGGCTATCAGATTTAGGAGACCCATAGCTTGGTGGTTCACAATGATTGAAAAAGACTAAAAAGGACTCTTGGAAGTTAGATCTATCTCTCAAAATACTTAGAAAGTGGTACAAATGACCAAAATGCCCTTAAAAGCCCAAACACTCCCACATTTGTACCAAATGCTATGAAAACATGCTACATTATAAGAAAATTAAGAAAATGAGTTTTGCAGCAAAATCAGATAAAATCATCAGCTCCTAGAGACCCCCGGAAGTCCCTGTTGACCGGTTTGACCCAAGTTTGATCAGGTTTGACCAGGGTTTGGTCAAAATTATCAAAATTCACTATAAAGTTTCAAAATCATATTAGATCATGCGAAAAGTACTAAAATGAGTTTTAAAAGAAAATCGAACAAAAACGTCAGCTTCTAGAAGCTCCTAGAGGTTCCCAAAACTTCCTGGAGGTCCTTAGTTTTAACAGTTTGACCTAAAAGTTGACTTTGAAAGCAGAGCGCCGTATCATTTTTCAAAAATTTTTTATGGATAATAGAGATCAATAGCTTTCCAATGGTATATCGCTGTGGATTCTGATGCGTGTTGAGAAGGGTCCTGGTGTTCTCCCTCGATAGTGTCCTAGGACGGATCCCAAGGAGCACACTTCAGGGAGAACTAGGACTTCCTCATGCGATCCTAGAGGCATAGAGTCACCAGCTAATTTTTATCGGGAATTAGGAAACCCAAGTTAGACTTGGCCGAAATTGAATAAGGTTACTAGCCCTTCATTACCAGAAACTAGGTTCGGAGGTCTTTGTACGAGAGGGGAAGGAGCCCGAGCAAGACTAAAGCACCCCCTCCTTGCCCTACCGAACGATAGGCCTTGATTCAAATATCCTTGTTATTAATTCAGAATTGGTGTTGTTTCCACATTCATAATAGATATATATATATATATATATACATGTCAAAAGGGAACATCTAAGAAAAATCATGTCAAGAGGTTAAATCAAGTAGAAGTCGGATATACATGCAATACAAGAGAGAGGTATACTTACAGTGGTTAGTCCCACCTGGGACCAATGCAAGTAATGGAAACATGTCATGATATGGAAGAGGGAACGAGAAGACTTACATTGGTTTGGCTCAAGCGGAGGAAACATGTAATGCAATCATGCACCAATCCTAGATAAGATGTCTCTAACACATAAGCACATAAACGGAGACTATCCTAAAGGAATTGTGTCGTTGAAAACAAAGTTGTAAACCTAGAAAAATTCTAAGAGAAAGGAGAGAGATAGTACATGATACATGGGCACTAAGCCACATGTAGACGAGGCAAGTCCACAAATCGATGTCCGAATCCATGGCATTCAATTCTCTGCACTAAGACACCAAGAAATACCCAAGCACTGCAAAAATACAAACAAGCAAATGACATATATAAAAAACAAGTAGAAAATGTCATCAATCAAATTTCAAGATTCAGCAACCTCTAATAAATCCTATCAAAAGTGGTCTTAAACATAAGTTGGGTTAAAACCCTATTACAAAAAGTTAGATACATGTCTTAGGGAACTTCTACAAAAAGTTGAACCTCTTTACCATTTTTGAAGTTTCAAAAATAAGAGTTTTGGGAACAGTGGACCAGGACTATCCACTGTTCTTGTAAAAATCGTAATTAATTCTACCAAAATCATGTGAAGCTCTATTTGGTGTCAAGCGAAAGCTAGTTCATTGTAGTTTACGAAAACAATAATCCTATGGACATGTCATGACCTTAAGGTTTCTATAAAGTTATTTTACACATACTCTATTATTCTGAAAGCTTGGTATCATTTGACAAAGGAATGCAAAACAAAATAGAAGTTCATGAATCATGTTAATCAAGTTAATCTAAGCTTTTGATCTCTCATCAATTTATCCTAGATGATTTCTAAATCAAATTTTATTCATCAATTGTTGTTGAGTGATCAAGGAATGACCATTTTGTATACATAATCATAATTATAGTTAAATCTAGAAAATTCCATAATTGTCGTATCAACTTCAAATGCTTACGATCTTAACTCAATCGTATGCTCACGATTTTATATCGGCATATAGATACATGAGTTAGGAATCATCCCAGAAATTCATAGAACTATTACAGATTTTTTAAAATTCAAGCACAAAGAGACTCTGTTAAAATCTGTCCACTGAATTTCAACAATTTCCAAAAATAGAATATAGATCCTAGAGGTTCTAAAAATGGATCGAATGAAAGCTAATTCATCAAAGTTTACCCAAAAAATTTGAAATCCACCAAACTATGGGTTTTGGTGGACCAAATCGTTTGGACAAACCAATCTAGTTTGTTGAATTTTATCTAGTTCATTTTAAAGTGTGAGAAAAACATCTTAGTCGATGATTGAAGTTTATTAGAGAGATCTAACTCATAGATCAACTTAATTATCATGATTCCTAATCAATTTAGCCATCGAGTTCTATGAAGAACTTTAGATCATGGACCAAGGGATTTACAAATATCCTATTGGAGATGAAATTCAATAAGAATTCTAGGTAATAGGAATAATCAAAGAGATAGGCATGAACATAGGAATCATCCTTCTCATAGATCCTACTTTCAAACCTTCATAGAATTCAAAACAGAAACATATTTATAATCATGTATACATGGATTCAAAATAGAACAATGAAATCAAAATTGAAAACCAAAGTGAAAATCAATCTCTAATTATAGATTATCAATAAAATCAAGAGGATTTGGATCTAGCTATGTGAGTGTGTGAAGAACAAGAGACGGAGAAGATGAGTGTTCTATAAAAAATGAAACTAAACTACATCTAAATTTTATAGATCTTCATATATAAAAAAGTTGGAATTAGAGATGAATCCATGACCTGAACAATGAACTCACAACACTTGTCCAGAACCAAACGTCTCACTCGTCAACCATTTCTCATCACTTCCTCTTTCTCATCCGTCTGTCGTCCGACTAACAATCTAACTGTCACCCAACTAGCATTCGCACTATCGCCCAATTGGCACTCAAACAATTGCCCAACTAGCAAGCTGACTGTCGCCCAATTGGCACATTAACTGTCGCCCAACTAGCACTCAAACTGTCGCTCAACTGGCACATTAACTATTGCCCAATTGGCACTCAAACTATCGCCCAACTGGCTCATTAACTGTCGCCCAACTAGCACATTAATAGTCGTCCAACTGGCACTCATACTATTTCCTAATTGGAACTCTACTCAAATTCACTTCTCTTTCTCGATCACATTTCTCATTCAATCACCTCTCGCTCTTCATGCAATGCATAATAGCTCATGTCATCATATGCAAGTGTCCATTATCATTTACTCGTATACATCTCTACTTGTTTTATTTATTTCGTTAACATTTCATGCGTTACCTACTCTGATTAGCCATCATCACAAAAACGTACGTCCATCATCTTAACAACAGAAACATCATTATATAAACATGGATTATATAACTAGAATTTGATACTAGTAATCATATAGATAAAACCTTTAACATGCTTGCATATACGATAATACTACCATGCCATGAATAATCATAGCGATACAGATTCTGGGAACACATAGCATCATAATCAACACATTACTAATACCTTACATCATATAGATAATTGATATTTATCTTATATTAATCTTACTAGGATTAGAGTGAGGTTAGGAAACTCACCTTGACAAGATAGCAAGCTCAGAACCTTGGTGCAAGCTAACCAGCAAGTTCTACAACATAAAAATAGAAGAACAGGATAAAGTATAAGTGCTAACTACAGGGGCATAATGATAATTTTACCATATGAGGATGTAAGCCTTAAGGTAGTGTTTTACGGGTTATTCTAAGTCTAACTCCATTGACTAGACTCAAATCGAAGTTCGTCGCATTTTATGAGGTAATATATAGGATTTATTACATAATGCGGGCCCTAAAAGACAGGTTTCATTTTTGACCGAGTCGAAAGGTCACAAAACTTAAGGAGAACGATCTAGACATTATTCCAAGACTCTTAAAACTGACCGCATAATTTTCGGAGTCCTAGATTAGTTATTATGAATTATTGAAGATAATGAATACTAGAAAATACCCGAAAAGGGATTAAATACATAAATATATCTGTACTGAGATATCCGTACATAGAAGTAATTTTAATAAATAATATACATTAAAATACACTACCAGTATTTTTCTCATAATTTTCGGAGCTCGTTTGGTATTTTTAATAATTAATATACTCATAAATTAGATCCTAATTAATTATTAAAAAAATTCTAAACTATAAGATTATTCCTCTATAATTTGTAATACAGTATAAAATACTCTTATTGCCCTAATTTTGTAGAATTTATAAATACATACAGACATTTAATATCTATTTAAATACCTTTAAAACTTATTATTTAAAACCTATAAAATTCTAAATAAATACTAATTAATACTAGTTATAATAATTAAAATCATTTCAAAATATATTAATACTAATAATATTTATAATAATAATACTCCAGATACGACGGGTCAAACCCGAACCAACCTGAACCTAAATGGATCACCCACATATACTAACAAAAGAAACCAACCTAAGATCCATCGGGTGAAACCCTGACCCGGCTCGAGCCTTATCGGACTACCCATATAGACTCACAACTAAACCCAACTCGTCAATCCAATCCGAACCCGAACCTGAACCCGAACCGAACCCAATTACACTAACAAACTAACCCAACCGGATAACCCAAACACTGACCCGAACCGAACCATACCCTAACCCATTCCCAGACACAACACGACTCGGCCGAACACTCAATCTCCAACCTGGCGTCAAATAGATCCTGACCAGAGGGTTATCAAGGCTGCCGGAAAACGGGAGCTCGCCAGAAAAGCTTGCGAGGGCCATAACTCTCTCGTCTCTCCTTAAAAATGGACGAGGCCAACGCCACTAAGACCAGTTTCTTCTCCTCTACAACATACTAACCCTCGATCTGGTTTATTCATTTAGACCTCCTACCAGAGGGTTATCCTTTTGACCAATTCAAAGGATAATGACCTGCATGGCCTGCCAAACATCACTATATTCAAAAACTGCTATTAGGGGGCCTATCTGGGTTCAATTCGGTCAGGTTGGTATAGGTCCTAGGGGTTTTGATCATACTTCAAAGATTCAAGCTCAAATTGGAGCTTTAATGGCTGACCGGAGCATGTTCAGAACTTAAGGCTCTGTTTGGATACGTGCATATGTGCGATTGTGGGTCTAGATGACATGCAGAGGGTAAAGATAGATGAAGTGGTATAGGTTACCTCAGATCAGTCTTGGTCCCTCTTTCCATCTTCGATCAACCTCTTTCTCCCTCCTCTGATCCTCTTTCGTCTTCTTCTTGTTTCTCCAGCTTCTCTGCGTGTGTGTGTATTTGTGAGGCTAAGATAGAGATGGTATAGAGGGGGTGTGAATAATGTATGTGTGTGGTAAAAAAAATTGAGAGTGGGAAGTGTGAGTGTGTTTTTCTCCTCACAAGCTCTCGGGTCCTCTCTCTCAATTACTATCTCAGTCCACTCTCCTCTCTTTATGATAATCTACGTATGCATGTGTGTTCTGAATATGTGTGCATGTGTTATATATATAGGGGAGGCAAGGGTATTGACAAGTGTCTTAGGGTGGATTGCCAAATGTTGTACATGGTGTGTGCATGGGTGACACATGGTGGGGACAATGTATGGCTGCCACGTGGGTGGGTAGTGGTTACATGGTTGCCACATGGCCATGCGTGGGGTCCACATCTCGGTATGCATGCTATACTACGAAGTGGGTGCAAGACTAAAAATATGAACATGTACGGGGTTATGCACGAGCCTCAGTACAAGTCTAACTTATGAATTCTAATACTGAACGTCGGGGTTATAACTATTCTAATAGGTTCTAGTCACTTAACAGTCATCAATAAGATGATTGCCAAAGTTTCTTAGAAAGATTTCCAATTAGGAGAAACCTAATGGACCTACTCTAACAGTACCATGGTGACGTCACTCATTCTAATATTTCTACGTGGAATTTCTTGGGAAATTCAGGGTGCTACATCTCTACCCACCTTATCAGAGGATTTCGTCATCGAAATCTAGAGTTGGCTAGGTTTTAGAATTTACACAGTTCTAACCTTATCTCAAATTCTAAGGTTGTGAGGTTCTCGCTAGCTAACTACTCAGTCCTTCTCCCAAGTTCTTTCGAACGTCCAAACTTTTTTGCTACATCAACACTACGTGAAATTCAAAGTTTTGACGTTCAATATGGCGCCTTCAGTCTTTCATCTTGTTTAATGATGAGATTGATTTGCTAATTTACGAGCTCTCTTTTGGGATCTTCCTAGTGGTGGGACATTATTCTGAATTCTTCATTTTGGAAAATCTTTGCACAGACGTCCATCTTTCCACAATTGAAGCATCGTGCCTCTCATCTTGTGATGATTCTTGATGTACCTAGAGTTTTCCTTAGTGATCATGGACTGCATTCGATTAGCTATTCGTGTCACTATTTTGTTTCTTCTGTGTCTTTAATCGGCAAGATCTTACCTCTCAGCATCTTGATGCGATGGTTGAGAAGTCTAGTTGGTCTCACGAGTGTCTTCTATAACCTGTAGGGGTCATGGCATCCACTTAAGCATGTTGTGATTGAGTTTCTTTGCGTGTCGATATGAGGTGTAGGCTATTACAGAAGCCGTTAAGCAATTTCCCCGTGCATTAATTAATACATAGCAGATAAGGTGTTACTGGTAATTGAAGTAGGTTTGAATTTTCTTGTAGGGTCACAAAATGAATACTCATTATGTGCTGAGTTAGAAAACGAAAAGGTAAGTGATCACTCACTCGTAGGATCACAATGTATAGAATGAGTATCTGAGAATAATTATCAGATGATTACTATAGAACAATCATAGTAATGCAATGACTAAAGGCATAAGGCCTCCACGGTAGGACATAAGAACTTCGTGTCTTATGAGCCAATAATTTAGGTGAAGTCTTAATGATAAAAGTTAAGAAGAATTCGTGTAATGAAAGGAAATGAAGATCAGTTTCAAAGGGTTGCAATATGCTTGAATTCCTTAGGTGAATAGATATAGAGAGCTCCTTTGCAATAGTGTCAAGGGATACGCTCTTGCAAAAGTTGGTCAAACGGTTGACAATCCAAACGATTTATAAAGATTAATTTAACTGATCATAAGTTTAAATGACTTACAATGATTGGTTTATAAATGAATTATTGGTATCGATTTTCATGATGATAAGTCCAAAGAGGTGAATTATTGCATTAAAAAGCAAATGAATTCACTATTGGATTTAACACTGATCAGAATGATCCAAAATCTTATTAAGAAAAATCAGAGGGGACAACGAATAACTGTCAATTAGTAGAACAATCAAGGACGTCCCATGTGCTTGATCTGGTCTATGGCTTGAAAGTGGAATGCAGTACTCATATTTACTAATGTTCCCATTGATTTCTATAGCCAGTGCGTGTCGTTCGGTGTGATTGAATGTTGTCGATGTCAGCAATCTATGAGGTCGTTCGATCTGTTGAAGGTACGTTTTACTCTTGCGTCTTCCATCGACTCGGGTATTTAATCAAGCCAATATCTCATGTGCTCCTTGTTGTAGAAAAGCATTGTCGTTCTGTACCCTTAGCATCCAACAGTCCTTGAGGAGATAACCCTTCTGCTGTCATACTAGCAATTGAAATCTGGTCGACGGTAGATCTTGGGAGTTTTGACAATCTTTGTGCATGTGTCCTGGCAGATTGCAAGTGTAGCAGACATTGCAAAGATTCGCTCGTTCTTATGTATGAGTTGGTGTCTATAAGGTTATCCCATCTTATCATATTTCGTACATTATATACTATCTAAGGAATAAAGAGCAATCCGAACATATAAGGTCTCTATCGATCCACAAGACCTATTTGTATTTCATGTATAATTAGGGAATTCCTATTCCTAAGTTTCGTGCTATAACGATATCCAACTTATAAGTGGAACAACACAAGTAACATGTGACTTAAGGTGATGATGTATCTTATCCTTAGTCTTTCAAGTCTCTAGGCTAAGCTGACTGTTCCGAGATCCATCTCAGGAAGTTTGTCACAGCCTAAACTTCTTGTTGATATAACAAGTCTTTCAAGTCTCTAGGCTAAGCTGACTGTTCCGAGATCCATCTCAGGAAGTTTGTCAGAGCCTAAACTTCTTGTTGATATAACAAGTCGTTCTAACAAAGTATCTAAGGAAGTTATCCATATATACCAAGCGTCTGTTGTTAACGGCTAACCTTATATCCTTCGAAGACGTCTGGTACTATATATGGCTCCATAGTTTACTTGCTTAACAAAACTATCTATGACCATTATTAGTATAAGAAATCCTATGGTTCATAGCTTATGTGTGTTGGACAGACGGTAAAAGCCTAAACCAGGGCTCTGATGCCACAAAACCTTGTCACACCCTAGAGTAAGCCAAAAATAGGGAAAATAAAAAAATCTTCTTTTATGGGTCCGTAGACATATGACTGGTTGATTTACCGTTCTGTCCTTCTAACTTCGAACAACATTCATAAGGGCAATGCAAAAGTATAACCATAACATAAACTTAACAGAATACAAATACAGCAGCGAAAATAAAGCAAGTTACAATGTCATCAATCTTTATACAAGAGCCCGATACTAAACATACTATATAAACATAGCATAAGAAACTACTGAGATAACTATCTTCAATCTCCATCTCGGATCTATCCTTCTTAGCTCCTCAGCACTGCATCCTGAGCTCCCTTATCTAATAACAAACCTGCATCACTCTGGACATAGGAATGCCCAGGGCATAACATGCCGTTAGCTTTGGAACAAAGCTGAGTGAGAGTCCAACCGCACAATAATCAATAAATACAAATATCACTCAACTCGAATTAATTCAATATCTTAGGTTATAGTTAATCTCTTATCAAAAGACGCATCTTTCACGGTCATACCAAAGGTCTCAACAAAACATGTAAACAATTAAGGATATAATCGCATTTCATCATAGAATACACTCTCCTTTCATCAGCATGCTCATGTTTGTCAAAGTACGACCAATACTACTATCTTCATGTTGGCATGTCGAATCCATGACTTGAACAATGAACTCACAACACTTGTCCAGAACCAAACGTCTCACTCGTCAACCCTTTGTCATCACTTCCTCTTTCTCATCCGTCTGTCGTTTGACTAATAATCTAACTGTCGCCCAACTGGCATTCACACTATCGGCCAATTGGTACTCAAACCGTTGCCCAACTGGCACGCTGACTGTCGCTCAACTAGCACATTAACTGTTGCCCAACTGGCACTCAAAATGTCGCCCAATTGGCACATTAATTGTCGCCTAACTGGCACTCAAACTGTCGTCCAACTGACACATTAACTGTCGCCAAACTGTGTAATACCTGTAATTTCTCTACGTGCAATAATACGAGTTTTATGAATTCTATATCTGGTCTATTATTATATTATTATTTTATTTATGTGACTGTGTCAGTGTAATGTAATAACTAATTAGATTATGATCACTGCACCGACTCGACCGTAATTAGAATTAACTTAGTCCCGAAACCGGACCCGGACATTAGAAACAACACCCGTTTGCCCGTAAATTAAGACCAACACGTATATCGAGGAACTTATGCACGTAAACCGAGGAAGTGGCACACAACCCAAGGTGGGCCCCACATGGTCGGCCACATGGCAGCCCATGCACCACATGGCACTACCTCCCTTGCCACTTGTCCACCTCTAGGACACTTGTCCATGCATGTACACTCTAGCACATGCATGGTGACACATATCCCATCACCATCTCTATATAAACATGCCTATACTCATGCATTACACTCTTGGCCATTTACAATCTGCATATAGAGTTAGAGAGAGCTAGGAGATGAACTCCATGGAGAGATAAGAGATACATGGAGATGGAGAAGAAGAACTAGGAAGAAGTCTCCACCATTGAAGTTGTGTTCAAACTTCCTAAGCTCAAGCTCAATTTCAAGTTTAAGTGAGTATTCTAACTCACTTTAGAACCTATATAGTATGTAGTAATGTTTAGCAAGAGTTTGATGTTGTACTTTGAGGTTCTATGCAACATGCAAGTCAAATTTTCAAATCTGGGAAGCTGAAACTTCCAGCAGAATGTTGTTTAATAAAATGAACGTTTTGAGCAGTTCAAAAATGGGAATGAGGCTAGGTTTTTTTGAGGATAAATCTAACTCATTTATCTACAAATAACTATTCTATAGCTCAGTCTAAATATCACTTCTTCATAGGTGAAATGTACATGCAACGAATTACTTTAAATCTGAGAAACAGAAACCTCTAGCAGAATGTAGTTTAGTAAAATGAGTGTTTCAAGCAGCTCTGAAATATGAATTAAGCTAGGTTTTTTTGTGGATAAATCTAACTCATTTATCTACAAATAACTCGTCTATAGACTATTCTAAAAATGATTCCTTGATAGGTGAAATGCACATGCAACGCAGTACTATAAATCTGGGACATAGCAGTCCGAAAATACAGAAATGTCTAAGTAAAATAAATATTTTGAGTAGCTCAAAAATGAAATTAAAGCTAGATTTTTTTTGTACATGAAGCTAATCCAATTATCTACAATGTTCTAGTTTTGAGTTTGATCTACAAATCAATTTATCATGCCCAAATAAATCATATAAATTCAGTCGATATAGTAAAATTAAGTTCTGGCAGATTGTATAACTACTTGTATGATGTGTTTATTAATGATGCTTGCTTTCCGGTAGCTATGTGGTTATGGATATCTTGTGCTATGGTAGTGCTATCGCGTATATGAGTATGTTAAGGGTTTCATCTATATGGTTATTGATATCAAATCCATGTTATAGATCCACGAGCTACACGCTAGGTTTCCATTGTTATGAATATAGTGTGATGACCATAGAGAGTTCATACCCAAGCTATAAGTATGTTGTGCGGCATGATTATTGCGTTGATAGTGATTGGATACGTTTCAAATGTAAGTATATTACGACATAAAACAGGATGACAGATGTATAAACGTAACTTCGAAAGTATATTCGGAAGTCCTTTAATGAACTAAATTCCGAAATGAGTGACGAATGCGCGGTCGGGAAAACATAAGGGTCAATTGTGCTATGTTAGAAGCAGACTATGGTAAGGATAATTGTCAGATAGGTAATCTGGGCAGTGGAGATCAGGATAGTAAGAAAAAGGGATGTGTTATTGAGTTGTGACGCGGTGATTCTTTGAGTAAAGACTCCTTTTGGTTCTTCATGACGAAATGGATGTTCTTGTACTCCGTAACGCTTTAGGTTCTTCGTGACGAAACAGTGATTCTTTGAGTAAAGACTCCTTTTGGTTCTTCGTGACGAAATGGATGTTCTTGTACTCCGTAACGCTTTCAGTTCTTCGTGACGAAGTGGTGATTCTTTAAGTAAAGACTCCTTTGGGTTCTTCGTGACAAAATGGATGTTCTTGTACTCCGTAACGCTTTCGGTTCTTCATGACGAAGCGGTGATTCTTTAAGTAAAGACTCCTTTCGGTTCTTCATGGCGAAATAGATGTTCTTGTACTCCGTAACGCTTTCGGTTCTTCGTGACGAAGCGGTGATTCTTTGAGTAAAGACTCCTTTCGGTTCTTCGTGACGAAATGGATGTTCTTGTACTCCATAACGCTTTCGGTTCTTCGTGACGAAGCAGTGATTCCTTGAGTGAAGACTCCTTTCGGTTCTTCGTGACGAAATGGATGTTCTTGCACTCCTTAACACTTCGGTTCTTCGTGACGAAGTGGTTGATGAAAGATGTTTTGGTTGATGAAAGATGCATTGGTTGATGAAAGATGTTTTGGTTGATGAAAGATGCATTGGTTGATGAAAGATGTTTTGGTTGATGAAAGATGCATTGGTTGATGAAAGATGTTTTAGTTGATGAAAGATAGTTTGGTTAGAAAGAGACACTTTGGGTTTGTAAATGATGTTGGATGTTAGAAATGAATGGTAGTGGCATTAAGAATGTCTAGACAGGTCTCTTGAATTGTTTGTATTCCTATCGAATACGTAGTCGGGTACGCTACTAGTTATAATTCGACGGTGAGAACGTAAAGATCCTAAAAGATATGTTGAAAGGTAGTAAATGTATTCCTATTGTGTTTTACTATATACGTTCCATTTGATTTAGCTTACTCACTCAGCTTTCATAAGCTGACGACGTTCATGTCGCTGGACATTCCCATGTCCAGCTTATCCAGGTAACGAGTACATGGGTTATGATGCTACGCAAGCGAAGAACGTGGAGGAAGAGTACACCGAAGATGGCTATGGTTATGCTAGTTAGAGAGAAGACTAGTAGTTATCCTCTATAAATGTTTTGATTATAACCAGAAGACTTAGCATATATTTTGTTATAGCTTTTGTAAGGCCCTAGAGCCATAATACTCTGATGTATCTACCCTGATGTAATGGTTAACTAGTACTGTGGCCTTTCTTTGTAATATATCAATGTGAGCAGATGCTGGTTTTATCCTTTTATTATATCGTTTAAATGTTATTATTTGGTCATGGACAATTCGGTACTGCAACCAGTCACGTGCCTCAGGGTCCAAGATGAAAATTTTAAATTTTTCCATATTTTGGCTACGCCGGGGCGTGACAGGGATTTTTGGTATCAAAGCTTTAGGTTAAGACGTGTACATCGATTGTCCTACACACTTAAGTTATAAAATGTTAGACCTTTTTCCATCCATAAATACATAAACCTTATGGTAGCTTTGTGATTAGCATGGCTCCTTATTACATCCCTGATGGATATGGAGGATGGGGTTGATGAGGAGATTGGCCCATCAGTGGGTATTGACCTAGCAGAGGATGTTGACCCAACAGAGGGTGCTGGTGAGGGGGAAGCAATGATAGTCATGGAGGCTGGAGAGCCAGAGGTTGAGGATGACTTTGAGGATGACTCTAAGGATGCAGATATAGAGCCTTTGGATAAGGATGAAGATGAGATGGTTGATAAGTTTGACCCGTACTTAGACTGGGTTCCACCTATGGAGATTCCAATCTTGGATGATGTTTTACCATATAAGTCAGATATGAAGGACTTTTGGGATAGGACTCCCAAGATCTAGAGCTTTACTTGTATTAGGACTAGTAGCCCATTTTTTGTGTATATAGTATGTACCTAGGCATATAACACAAACTAGTGGTAGCGTGTACGCCTTTCTATGTAAATATTTGAAGTTATCTATAAAGATTTGTTTCCTCTATTTGATGAAATGTATTGACGTGATATGTACTCATATTAGAATTATTAGCTATACCTTATATCGTTTATATATCTCGTAACCATAGTTAGGACTGGAGGGTAACCAGTAGTTATTCAGTTAGGTTCATAACACACAAATAGATGACAAGTCAGCCACCTCAGCTTAGGAATGGACCAAGGGGAAGACCTCTGACCCATTTCCAAGGAAACAAACACCCGTGGAATAGTGGTAAGAAACCAGGACACACCTTTCCCCTGAATAAGCATGCAAAACCAACTGCACCACAAGTACCAACCACTACTACAGGGAACAACAAGGATGGATGTTTCAATTGTGGGATCCCCGGACTACACAGCCCCCAGAACCAACAACCGAGCTAATGTTATATGCTACAACTGATGCAAAAGAGGACGCATGAGCATGGATTGCAATGCACCAAGAGAAAACTATCATGGGCCTACTACTCAAGGTCAAGCTAGCAAAGGTCGACTAAATCCTATCATACCCGAGGCAGCCAGCTATGATGATAAGGAACAGTAGAACTTGGAAGGTACACTGTTATTATATGCTAGTCGGGTTAAAGTACTTTTTGATTCAGGTGCTACAAATTCGTTTATTGCCTTTGAGATTGTATGACGATTGGGTTTAGTACCCCAAGCACTTGAGGTAGCCTTGAATGCGGTATCACCTTTGGGAGTGACCGTGAAGCTAGGAAAGGTGTGCAAGGACTGTACTTTGACATTGGAGGATAGGAACCTATATGCAGACTTAATTGTTCTGTCAACGAAGGAATTCGACGTAATCTTAGGATTTGACTGGCTTACTAAGTATCATGCAAAGTTACATTGTGCTAGTAGGTCGATCAAATTTTCAGTACCTGGAAGTGCACCCTTTAGTTTTCAATGCAACCCTACTAGTGACGCCTTTCTTACAAGTTGTATAGCCGCTATGGAAACTACAGGCTCAGATTTGACGATCGCTCGGATTCCGATAGTCCGAGACTATGAGGAATCTTTCAGGACGTTTCTGGATTACCACCAAAGCGCGAGATCGACTTTTGTATTGAGTTGATACCCGAAACGACACCGATATCCAAGGCTCCTTATCGTATGGCCCCAACGGAAATGCTGGAGTTGAAAAAGCAAGTACAAGAATTAGAAGATCTTGGATTTATTAGACCAAGCACGTCACCTTGGGGAGCCCCGGTTCTATTTGTTAGGAAGAAGGATGGAAATCTTCGACTCTGTATCGACTATAGAGAGTTGAATACGGTTACTATTAAGAACAAGTACCCGCTTCCCAGGATAGACGATTTGTTCGATCAACTACAAGGAGCGACGACCTTTTCGAAGATTGACTTGCGATCTGGGTACCATCAGTTACTTGTCAGGCCGGAAGATATACCAAAAACAGCTTTCAGAACAAGATATGGGCACTACGAGTTCTTAGTTATGCCTTTTGGATTAACTAATGCCCCGGCAGTATTCATGGATTTGATGAATCGGGTGTTCAGACCCTTCTTGGATCAATTCATCATCGTGTTTATCGATGACATCCTTATTTATTCGAAGAGTGATGAAGAACACGAGAAGCATGTAAAGATTGCACTTCAGACACTTAGAGAAAATCGTCTTTATGCTAAGTTCAGTAAGTGTGAGTTTTGGCTGAAAGTAGTCAAATTCTTGGGACATGTAGTCTCACAAAATGGAATTTCGGTGGACTCAACCAAGACAGACTCAGTTTCTAGTTGGAATAGACCAACCAACGCATCAGAAGTACGAAGTTTCCTTGGATTGGCTGGATACTATAGGAGATTCGTGGAAGGTTTCTCAAGGATCGCGTCTCCTTTAACCGGACTAACAAAGAAGGATTCAAAGTTTGAGTGGAAGGACAAGCACGAACGCACCTTTCAGGAATTAAAGGAGAGGTTGACCTCAGCGCCAGTGCTAGCCATACCCAAGAGTGGTGAACAGTACATTATCTACAGTGACGCTTCATATCAAGGACTAGGATGTGTACTCATGCAGAATGGTCAGGTGATCGCTTATGGATCTAAGCAATTAAAGCCACATGAATTAAACTACCCTACGCACGATCTGGAATTGGCTGCAATTGTCTTTGCACTCAAAATTTGGAGGCACTATCTCTACGGAGAGAAGTTCGACTTGTTTAGCGATCACAGAAGCTTGAAATACCTGTTCTCTCAAAAAGATTTAAACATGAGACAACGACGTTGGATGGAGCTACTTAAGGACTACGACTTTAATTTGCAATACCACTCCGGTAAGGCAAATGTAGTTGCAGATGCTCTAAGCAGGAAACCCCAAAGGTTAATCGCCTCATTTTTAATCAGGGAATGGAAAGCCTTAGAAGCTTTAACAGAATTTGACTTCCAGACTACAAGACCAGGTATTGGACGACCTTTTGGATGTCTTATGGTGCAGCCAACCCTCATTAATCGAATACTCGAAGCTCAAAAGAAGGACGAAGGATTGAGGAAGTGGTTTGAGAAGGCGAAAGGAAAGGATCAAACTGAATGGAATATTGGAACAGACAGGGCATTCAGATGTAAGGACAGGTTATGTGTACCCAACACGGATAATTTGAGGAAAGACATTCTAAATGAAGCCCATAAGTCAAGGATGACTATACACCCCGGCGGAACCAAGATGTACAAAGACTTGAAAAGGAACTTTTGGTGGGAAGGCATGAAGAGAGAAGTCGCAGAATATGTAGCAAAAATGCCCTACTTGCCAGCAAGTCAAGGCGGAACACCAACGACCTCCAGGATTACTACAACCTCTACCAGTCCCAGAATGGAAATGGGAGCATATCACTATGGATTTTGTTATGGGATTGCCAAGATCCCAGCAGAACCATGATGCCATTTGGGTAGTTGTTGATCGACTGACCAAATCAGCCCATTTTAGTGCATATAATATGACCTATCCTGTCGAGAAGATGAGTCGACTTTATCTACAACAGGTTGTGCGGTTACATGGGGTACCAGTGTCAATAGTATCAGATCGAGATTCGAGATTCACCGCTGGATTTTGGGAGAGTCTTCAGAAAGCGATGGGAATATCTCTGAAGTCAAGTTCTGCATTTCATCCACAAACTGACAGACAAACAGAAAGGACGAATCAAGTAATGGAGGACATGCTTCGAGCCTGTGTAATCGATTTCGAAAGCTCGTGGGAAACTCACTTACCGTTGGTTGAGTTTGCTTATAACAACAGTTTTCATTCGAGCATAGGGATGGCACCATTTGAAGCACTATACGGAAGGCCGTGCCGATCACCTTTGTGTTGGGCTGAAATTGGAGATGGCAAATTATTGGGACCAGACTTAGTCCAGGAGACCAATAAAGGAATCAATACAGTAAAGGAAAGAATGAAGGCAGCACAAAGTAGATACAAGAGTTACGCGGATAAACGACGTCGAGACCTAGAATTTGAAGTGGGAGATCATGTTTACCTGAAAGTTTCCCCGGTTCGAGGCGTGGTAAGGTTTGGACAGAAGAAGGGAAAACTATCGCCACGCTACATTGGACCATTTGAAATTCTGGATAGCGTAGGAAAAGTCGCCTATAGATTGGCGTTACCACCCAAGATGTCGGGAGTTCATAACGTATTCCATGTAAGCATGCTAAGAAAATGTCTTCATAACCCGGCAGAGGAGATCGACTTCAAAGATATCGAAGTAAATGACAATGCTACATTCATTGAAGGACCTGTAAAGATTCTGGATCATGGAATCAAGAAGTTGAGAAACAAAGAGATTCCGCTGGTAAAGATTCAGTGGAAATACCATGACGAAGGAGAAGCCTCTTGGGAGCTGGAATCGGAAATGCGAGAGAAATTTCCTTTTCTTTTTAGTACCTAGATAGCTCAGATTTCGAGGACGAAATCCTGTAATAGGTGGCAGAAGATGTAATACCTGTAATTTCTCTACGTGCAATAATACGAGTTTTATGAATTCTATATTTGGTCTATTATTATATTATTATTTTATTTGTGTGACTGTGTCAGTGTAATGTAATTACTAATTAGACTATAATCACTGCACCGACTCGACCGTAGTTAGAATTAACTTAGTCCCGTAACCGGACCCGGACATTAGAAACAACACCCGTTTGCATGTAAATTAAGATCGACACGTATATCGAGGAACTTATGCACGTAAACCGAGGAAGTGGCACACAACCCAAGGTGGGCCCCACATGGTCGGCCACATGGCAGCCCATGCACCACATGGCACTACCTCCCTTGCCACTTGTCTACCTCTAGGACACTTGTCCATGCATGTACACTCTAGCACATGCATGGTGACACATAACCCATCACCATCTCTATATAAACATGCCTATACTCATGCATTACACTCTTGGCCATTTACAATCTGCATATAGAGTTAGAGAGAGCTAGGAGATGAACTCCATTGAGAGATAACAGATACATGGAGATGGAGAAGAAGAACTAGGAAGAAGTCTCCACCATTGAAGTTGTGTTCAAACTTCCTAAGCTCAAATCCAAAGCCCAAGCTCAATTTCAAGTTTAAGTGAGTATTCTAACTCACTTTAGAACCTATATAGTATGTAGTAATGTTTAGCAAGAGTTTGATGTTGTACTTTGAGGTTCTATGCAACATGCAAGTCAAATTTTCAAATCTGGGAAGCTGAAACTTCCAGCAGAATGTTGTTTAGTAAAAGGAACGTTTTGAGCAGTTTAAAAATGGGAATGAGGCTAGGTTTTTTTGAGGATAAAGCTAACTCATTTATCTACAAATAACTCTTCCTTAGCTCAGTCTAAATATCACTTCTTCATAGGTGCAATGTACATGCAACGAAGTACTTTAAATCTGAGAAACAGAAACCTCCAGCAGAATGTAGTTTAGTAAAATGAGTGTTTCAAGCAGCTCCGAAATCTGAATTAAGCTAGGTGTTTTTGTGGATAAAGCTAACTCATTTATCTACAAATAACCCTCCTATAGCCTTGTCTAAAAATGACTCCTTGATCGGTGAAATGCACATGCAACGCAGTACTATAAATCTGGGACATAGCAGTCCGAAAATACAGAAATGTCTAAGTAAAATAAATATTTTGAGTAGCTAAAAAATGCAATTAAAGCTAGATTTTTTTTGTACATGAAGCTAATCAAATTATCTACAATGTTCTAGTTTTGAGTTTGATCTACAAATCAATTTATCATGCCCAAATAAATCATATCAATTCAGTCGATATAGTAAAATTAAGTTCTGGCAGATTGTATAACTACTTGTATGATGTGTTTATTAATGATGCTTGCTTTCCGGTACCTATGTGGTTATGGATATCTTGTGCTATGGTAGTCCTATCGCGTATATGAGTATGTTAAGGGTTTCATCTATATGGTTATTGATATCAAATCCATGTTATAGATCCACGAGCTACACGCTAGGTTTCCGTTGTTATGAATATAGTGTGATGACCATAGAGAGTTCATACCCAAGCTATAAGTATGTTGTGCGGCACGATTATTGCGCTGATAGTGATTGGATAGGTTTCAAATGTAAGTATATTACGACATAAAACAGGATGACGGATGTATAAACATAACTTCGAAAGTATGTTCAGAAGTCCTTTAATGAACTAAATTCCGAAATGAGTGACGAATGCGTGGTCGGGAAAACGTAAGGGTCAATTGTGCTATGTTAAAAGCAGATTATGGTAAGGATAATTGTCGGATAGGTAATCTGGGCAGTGGAGATCAGGATAGTAAGAAAAAGGGATGTGTTATTGAGTTGTGACGCGGTGATTCTTTGAGTAAAGACTCCTTTCGGTTCTTCGTGACGAAATGGATGTTCTTGTACTCTGTAACGCTTTCGGTTCTTCGTGACGAAGCGGTGATTCTTTGAGTAAAGACTCCTTTCGGTTCTTCGTGATGAAATGGATGTTCTTGTACTCCGTAACGCTTTCAGTTCTTCGTGACGAAGCGGTGATTCTTTAAGTAAAGACTCCTTTCGGTTCTTCGTGACAAAATGGATGTTCTTGTACTCCGTAACGCTTTCGGTTCTTCGTGACGAAGCGGTGATTCTTTGAGTAAAGACTCCTTTCGGTTCTTCGTGACGAAATGGATGTTCTTGTACTCCGTAACGCTTTCGGTTCTTCGTGACGAAGCGGTGATTCTTTGAGTAAAGACTCCTTTCGGTTCTTCGTGACAAAATGGTTGTTCTTGTACTCCGTAACGCTTTCGGTTCTTCATGACGAAGCGGTGATTCTTTAAGTAAAGACTCCTTTCGGTTCTTCGTGACGAAATGGATGTTCTTGTACTCCGTAACGCTTTCGGTTCTTCGTGACGAAGCGGTGATTCTTTGAGTAAAGACTCCTTTCGGTTCTTCGTGACGAAATGGATGTTCTTGTACTCCATAACGCTTTCGGTTCTTCGTGACGAAGCGGTGATTCCTTGAGTGAAGACTCCTTTCGGTTCTTCGTGACGAAATGGATGTTCTTGCACTCCTTAACACTTCGGTTCTTCGTGACGAAGTGGTTGATGAAAGATGTTTTGGTTGATGAAAGATGCATTGGTTGATGAAAGATGTTTTGGTTGATGAAAGATGCATTGGTTGATGAAAGATGATTTGGTTGATGAAAGATGCATTGGTTGATGAAAGATGTTTTGGTTGATGAAAGATGCATTGGTTGATGAAAGATGTTTTAGTTGATGAAAGATAGTTTGGTTAGAAAGAGACACTTTGGGTTTGTAAATGATGTCGGATGTTAGAAATGAATGGTAGTGGCATTAAGAATGTCTAGACAGGTCTCTTGAATTGTTTGTATTCCTATCGAATACGTAGTCGGGTACGCTACTAGTTATAATTCGACAGTGAGAACGTAAAGATCCTAAAAGATATGTTGAAAGGTAGTAAATGTATTCCTATTGTGTTTTACTATATACGTTCCATTTAATTTAGCTTACTCACTCAGCTTTCATAAGCTGACGACGTTCATGTCGCTGGACATTCCCATGTCCAGCTTATCGAGGTAACGAGTACTCGGGTTATGATGCTACGCAAGCGGAGAACGTGGAGGAAGAGTACACCGAAGATGGCTATGGTTATGCTAGTTAGAGAGAAGACTAGCAGTTATCCTCTGTACATGTTTTGATTATAACCAGAAGACTTAGCATATATTTTTTTATAGCTTTTGTAAGGCCCTAGAACCATAAGACTCTGATGTATCTACCCTGATGTAATAGTTAACTAGTACTGTGGCCTTTCTTTGTAATATATCAATGTGAGCAGATGATGGTTTTATCCTTTTATTATATTGTTTAAATGTTATTATTTGGTCATGGACAATTCTGTACTACAACCAGTCACGTGCCTCAGGGTCCAAGATGAAAATTTTAAATTTTTCCATATTTTGGCTACGCCGGGGCATGACAAACTGGCACTCAAATTGTCGCCCAACTGGCACTCAAACTATCGCCTAATTGGCACTCAAACTATCGCCCAATTGGCACTCTACTCAAATTCACTTCTCTTTCTCGATCACATTTCTCATTCAATCACCTCTCGCCATTCATGCAATGCATAGAAGCTCATGTCATCATATGCAAGTGTCCATTATCATTTACTCATATACGTCTCTACTTCTTTTATGTACTTCGTTAAAATTTCATGCGTTACTTAGTCTGATTAGCCATCAACACAAAAACGTGCTTCTATTATCTTAATAGCGGAAATATCATTATAAAAACATTGATCACATAACCAGGATTTGATACCAATAATCATATAGATAAAACCCTTAACATGCTTGCATATACGCTAATACTACCATGGCATGAATAATCATAGCGATATAGATTCCGGGAACACATAACATCATAATCAACACATTACTAATACCATACATCATATAGATAATTGATATTTATCTTATATTAATCTTACTAGGATTAGAGTGAGGTTAGGAAACTCACCTTGATAAGATAGCGAGCTCAAAACCTCGGTGTATGCTAATCGGCAAGTTCTACAACATAAAAACAGAAGAACAGGATGAAGTATAAGTGCTAACTACAGGGGCATAATGGTAATTTTACCATATAAGGATGTAAACCTCAAGGTAGTGTTCTATGAGTCATTCTAAGTCCAACGCCAATAACAAGACTCAAATCGGAGTCTGTCGCATTTTATGAGATAATATGTAGGGCTTACTATACACTAATGCGGGCCCTAAAAGACAGGTTGTATTTTCGACCGAGTTGAAAGGTCACAAAACTTAAGGAAAATAATCTAGACATTATTCTAAGACTCTGGGAATTGATCGCGTAATTTTCGGAGTTCTAGATTATTTATCATGAGTTATTGAAGATAATGAATATTAGAAAATACCCGAAAAGTGATTTTAATACATGAATATATCTATACTAAAATATCCGCACTTAGAAGTATTTTTATTAAATAATATACATTAAAATACACTACCAGTATTTTTTCTCATAATTTTCGGAGCTCATTTGGGCAGAAGAGCTGGGCAGATTTAATTTTGTGAGTAAGAGGGTTACAATTGTTGGTACGGATCGAGGTGTGAGATTGAAGGAGAATTAGAGCTGGGCAGATTTGGTGGAGTTGTAGGACGGAGGTAGAGAGAGAAGCCATTGTCAAAAGATTCTTAGAATTAGAGTGAATGTTGTGAAATCAAAACCCTTTACTAGGCTCATCTCTCTCCTCCTCTAGTTACTCATCCTCGTCCTTTTTCATGGCGGCGGCGGTGAATTTGTGGTGGTCTTTTGGGTTTGCAATCTGGCATATGGAGGATCGATTGGGAATGGATTATGCATTTGTTTGTGGAGGAAATTAATAGTGGAGAGAGATGAAATCAAATACACACATAAAAAACATGGAGAAGAGAATGAAGGAGAAGAGAAAATAGGATTTAAATTTGATTTTTTTTATTTGAACAAAGTGTACGGGAAAAATAGTAAAAAGATCACCTTTATTAACGGCGTCTATTGAGAGGGGAGGTAAGTGTTACCTTTGAAACGTGGAGGGAGGTAAGTGTTATTAGGCCGAACCTCGAGGGAGGTAAGTGATATTTACCCTTTTAATAATTAACATACTCATAAAATAGCTCCTAATTAATTCTTTAAAAAATTCTAAACAATAATGTTATACCCTTATAATTTATAATACATTATAAAATACTCTTAGAGTCATTGCCCTAATTTTCTAGAATTTATAAATACATATAGGCATTTAATATCTATTTAAATAGCTTTAAACCTTATTTATTTAATACATATAGAATACTAAATAAATACTAATTATAATATAATAATGTAATTTCTCTCAAAATATATAGAATATCATATAATGATTTTCCATAAATTAAAAGTACTAATAATACATTTTAATACTAGTTATAATAATTTAAATCATTTAAAAATATATTAATAATAATAATATTTATAGTAATAATACTCCAGATCCGAAGGGTCAAAACCGAACCAACCCGAACCTAAATGGATCACCCACTTATACTAACAAAAGAAACCAACCTAAGATCCATCGGGTCAAACCCTGACCCGGCCCGAACCTAATCAGACTACCCATATGGACTCACAACTAAACCCAACTCGTCAATCCAAACCGAACCCGAACCAAACCCAGTTACACTAACAAACTAACCCAACCCGATAACCTAAACACTGACCCGAACCGAACCATACCCTAACCCATTCCCAGACACAACACGACTTGCTCGAACACCGATCTCCAACCCAGCATCAAAACGACGCCGTTGGACTCAAAAGGTCCACCGGTCCTATTTGACCCAACCCGAGCGCATAACCCTAAACACTAACACTCACATCCTAACTCGACCCGTACCCGATCCGGACCCACTTGTTATAACCCTTTTCTTCGTTTCTTCTCCGGTGAGACCAAGGCCGTCGGAAAACGTGAGCTCGCCTGAAAAGCTTGCGAGGGCCATAACTCGCTCGTCTCTCCATAAAAATAGACGAGACCAACGCCACTAAGATTGGTTTCTCCTCCTCTACAACATACTATAAACCCTTGATCTAGTCTATTCATTTAGACCTCCTACCAGAGGAATATTGTTTTGACCAATTCAAAGGATAATGGCCTGCATGGCCTGCCAAACATCACTAAATTCAAAAACTGCTATTAGGAAGCCTATCTGGGTTCATTTCGGTCAGGTTGGTATAGGTCCTAGGGGTTTTGATCATACTTCAAAGATTCAAGCTCAAACTGGAGCTTTAATGGCTAACTAGAGCATGTCCAGAGCTTAAGGCTCTATTTTGCTGTGTGTATATGTGCGATTGTGTGTCTAGATGACATGCAGAGGGTAAAGATATGTGAAGGTGTGGGTTAGATCAGATCAGTCTTGGGTTCCTCTTTCCATCTCCGATCAACCTATTTCTCCCTCCTCTGAGCCTCCTCCGTCTTCTTCTTCTTTCTCCAGCTTCTCTGCGTGTGTTTGTATTAGTGAGGCTGAGATAGAGATGGTATAGAGGGGGTATGAACAATGTACGTGTGTGGTAAAACAAAACCGAGAGTGGGAAGTGTGAGTGTGTTTTGCTCCTCACAAGCTCTCGGGTCCTCTCTCTCAATTACTATCTCAATGCACTCTCCTCTCTCTATGACAATCTGCATGTGTGTGTGTGTACTGAATATGTGTGCATCTGTTATATATATATATATATAGGGGAGGCAAGGGTATTCACAAGTGTTTTAGGGTGGATCGCCAAGTGTTGTACATGGTGTGTGCATGGGTGACACATGGTGGGGGCAATGCATGGCTGCCACATGGGTGGGTACTAGTCACATGATTGCCACGTGGCCATGCTTGGGGTCCACATCTCGGTTTACGTGCTATACTACGAAATGGGTGCAAGACTAAAAATATGTACATGTACGCGGTTGTGCACAAGCCTCAGTACAAGTCTAACTTATGAATTCAAATACTGAATGTCGGGGTTATAACTACTCTAATAGGTTCTAGTCACTTAACAGTCATCAGTAAGACGATCGCTAAAGTTTCTTAGAAAGATTTCCAATTAGGAGAAACCTTTCATCTTGTGACCATTCTTGATGTACCTAGAGTTTCCCTTAGTGATCGTGGACTACATTCGAGTAGCTGCTGGTGTCACTATTTTGTTTCTTCTGCATCTTTAATTGAAAAGATTCTTACCTCTCAGCTTCTTGATGCGATGGTTGAGAAGTCTACTTGGTCTCACGATTGTCTTCTATAACCTATAGGGGCCGTGGCGTCCTCTTAAGCGTGTTGTGATTGAGTTTCTTTGCTTGTCGATATGAAATTATTGTGGAGTTTCGGCATCGTAGGCAATGATAGAAGCCGTTAAGCAATTTCCCCGTGCATTAATTAATACATAGCATATAAGGTATTACTGGTAATTGAAGTTGGTTTGAATTTTCTTGTAGGGAGTTGAATTCATAACAAAATGAATACTCATTATGTGCTGAGTTTGAAAACGAAGAGGTAAGTGATTACTCACTCATAGGATCACAATGTATATAATGAGTTTCTGAGAATAATTATCAGATGATTACTATAGGTCAATCATAGTAATGCAATGACCAAAGGCGTAAGGCCGCCATGGTAGGACATAAGAATTCCGTATCTCATGAGCCAATAATTTTGGTGAAGTCTTAATGATAAAAGTTAAGAAGAATTCGTGTAATGAAAGGAAATGAAGATAAGTTTACAAAGGGTTGCAATATGCTTGAGTTCCTTCGGTGAACAGATATAGAGAGCTCCTTCGCAATAGTGTCAAGGGATATGCTCTTGCAAAAGTTGGTCAAACGGTTGACAATCCAAACGATTTATAAAGATTAATTTAACCGATCATAAGTCCAAATGACTTACAATGATTGGTTTATAAATGAATTATTGGTATCGATTTTCATGATGATAAGTCCAAAGAGGTGACTTATAGCATTAGAAAGCAAATGAATTCACAATTGGATTTAACACTGATCAGAATGATCCAAAATCTTATTAAGTAAAATCAGAGGGGACAACGAATAACTATCAATTAGTGGAACAATCAAGGATGTCCAATGGTTCATCATAAGGATAATTGATCTAACGCAACCAATGATAGAAAATAGTTGGATTACTCAAAAGGAGTTAAATTAGAAAATCAATATAATCATTTAGCCTTATATGGTTTTAATTTATAACGTGCACAGGGTTAGAAATGCATTTTTTTAGCGTGTTGATGGCACGTCAATGTTGTAAATCCGAAACATGTCTTCTCTTTGTAGGCCATGTGCTTGATATGGTCTTTGGCTTAAAAGTGGAATGCAGCACTCATCTTTACTAATGTTCCTGTTGATTGCTATAGCTGGTGTGTGTTGCTCGGTGTGATTGAATGTTGTCGATATCAGCAATCTATGAGGTCGTTCGATCTGTTGAAGGTACGTTTTACTCTAGCGTCTTCCATCGACTCGGGTATTTAATCAAGCCAATATCTCATGTGCTCCTTGTTGTAGAAAGGCATTATCACTGTGTACCCTTAGCATTCAACAGTCCTTGAGAAGATGACCCCTCTGCTGTCGTACTAGCAATTGAAATCTGGTCGACGATAGATCTTGGGAGTTTTGACAATCTTTGTGCATGTGTCCTGGCAGATTGCAAATGTAGCAGACATTGCAAAGTTTCGCTCGTTCTTATGTATGAGTTGGTGTCTATAAGGTTATCCCATCTTATCATATTTCGTACATTATGTACTATCTAAGGAATAAAGAGCAATCCGAACATATAAGGTCTTTATCTATCCACAAGACCTATTTGTATTTCTATGTATAATTAGGGAATTCCTATTCCTAAGTTTCGTGCTATGTCGCTATCCAACTTATAAGTGGAACAACTCAACTAACATGTGACTTAAGGTGGTGATGTATCTTATCCTTAGTCTTTCTAGACTCTTGGCTAAGCTGACATTTACGAGATTCGTCTCAGGAAGTTTGTCAGAGCCTAAACTTCTTGTCGATATAACAAGTTGTTTTAACAAAATATCTAAGGAAGTTATCCATATATACTAAGCGTTGGTTGTTAATGGCTAACCTTATATCCTTCGAAGACATCTGATACTATATATGGCTCCATAGCTTACCTGCTTAACAAAACTATGACCAGTATTGGTATAAGAAATCCTATGGTTCATAGCTTAAGTGTGTTGGACAAACGATAAAAGCCTAAACCTAGGCTCTGATACCACAAAACCTTGTCACACCCCAGAGTAAGCCAAAAATAGGGAAAATAAAAAAATCTTCCTTTATGGGTCCGTAGACATATGACTGGTTGATTTACCGTTCTGTCCTTCTAACTTTGAACAACATTCATAAGGGCAATGCAAAAGTATAACCATAACATAAACTTAACAGAATACAAATGCAGCAGCGAAAATAGAACAAGTTACAATATCATCAATCTTTATACAAGAGCCCGATACTAAACATACTATATAAACATAGCATAAGAAACTACTGAGATAACTATCTTCAATCTCCATCTCGGATCTATCCTTCTTAGCTCCTCAGCAATGCATCCTGAGCTCCCTTATCTAATAACAAACCTGCATCACTCTGGACATAGGAATGCCCAGGGCATAACATGCCGTTAGCTTTGGAACAAAGCTGAGTGAGAGTCCAACCGCACAATAATCAATAAATACAAATATCACTCAACTCGAATTAATTCAATATCTTAGGTTATAGTTAATCTCTTATCAAAAGACGCATCCTTTCACGGGCATAGCAAAGGTCTCAACAAAACATGTAAACAATTAAGGATATAATCGCATTTCATCATAGAATACACTCTCCTTTCATCAACATGCTCATGTTTGTTAAAGTATGACCAATACTACTATCTTCATGTTGGGATGTCGAATCCCTGACTTGAACAATGAACTCACAACACTTGTCCAGAACCAAACGTCTCACTCGTCAACCCTTTGTCATCACTTCCTCTTTCTCATCCGTCTGTCGTTTGACTAATAATCTAACTGTCGCCCAACTGGCATTCACACTATCGGCCAATTGGTACTCAAACCGTTGCCCAACTGGCATGTTGACTGTCGCCCAACTGGCACATTAACTATTGCCCAACTGGCACTCAAAATGTCGCCCAATTGGCACATTAACTATCGCCCAACTAGCACATTAATAGTCGCTCAACTGGCACTAAAACTATCGCCCAATTGGCACTAAAACTATCGCCCAATTGGCACTCTACTCAAATTCACTTCTCTTCTCGATCACATTTCTCATTCAATCACCTCTCGCTCTTCATGCAATGCATACAAGCTCATGTCATCATATGCAAGTGTCCATTATCATTTACTTATATACGACTCTACTTCTTTTATTTACTTCGCTAACATTTCATGCGTTACCTACTCTGATTAGCCATCATCACAAAATGTGCATCCATCATCTTGACAGCGGAAACATCATTATATAAACATGGATCACATAACTAGGATTTGATACTAGTAATCATATAGATAAAATGCTTAACATGTTTACATATATGATAATACTACCATGGCTTGAATAATCATAGCGCTACAAATTCTGGGAACGCATAGCATTATAATCAACACATTACTAATACCATACATCATATAGATAATTAACATTTATCTTATATTAATCTTACTAGGATTAGATTGCACCTAGATAAGATAGCGAGCTCAGAACCTAGGTGCAAGCTAATCGTCAAGTTCTACAACATAAAAATAGAAGAACATGATAAAGTATAAGTGCTAACTACCGGGGCATAATGGTAATTTTACCATATCAGAATGTAAACTTCAAGGTATTGTTCTAGGGGTCATTCTAAGTCCAACATCATTGAATGGAGTCCGTCGCGTTTTATGAGGTAATATGTAGGGCTTACTACACTAATGCGGGCCTTAAAAGACAGGGTGTATTTTTTACCGAGTCGAAATGTCACAAAACTTATAGAGAACGATCTAGACATTATTTTAAGACTGGGGAAACTGACTGCGTAATTTTCGGAGTCCTAGATTGTTTATTATGAATTATTGAAGATAGTGAATAGTAGAAAATACCCGAAAAGGGATTTAAATACATGAATATATCTACTGAGATATCCGTACTTAGAAGTACTTTTAATAAATAATATACATTAAAATACACTACCAGTATTTTTCTCATAATTTTCGGAGCTCGTTTGGTATTTTTAATAATTAATATACTCATAGAATTGCTACTAATTAATTATTAAAAAAATTCTAAACTATAATGTTATACCTTTATGATTTCTAATACAGTATAAAATACTCTTAGGGTCATTGCCCTAATTTTCTAAAATTTATAAATACATTTAGGCATTTAATATCTATTTAAAAACCTTTAAAACTTATTTATTTAATACATATAAAATACTAAATAAATACTAATTATAATAATATAATAATATAATTACTCTCAGAATATATGGAATATTATATAATGATATTCCATAAATTAAAAGTACTAATCATACATTTTAATACTACTTTTAATACTAAAAATCATTTAAAAATATATTAATACTAATAATATTTATAATAATAATACTCCAGATCCGACAGGTCAAACCCGAACCTAAATGGATCACCCACATATACTAACAGAAGAAACAAACCTAAGATCCATCGAGTCAAACCCTGACCAGGCCCGAACCTATTCGGACTACCCATATAGACTCACAACTAAACCCAACTCCTCAATCCAAACCGAACCCGAACCGAACACAGTTACACTAACAAACTAACCTAACCCCATAACCCTAACACTGACCCGAATTGAACCATACCCTAACCCATTCCTAGACACAACACGACCCGCCCGAACACCCGATCTCCAACCCGGCGTCAAAACGACACCGTTGGACTTAAAAGGTCCACGGGTCCTATTTGACCCAACTCGAGTGCATAACCATAACCACTAACACTCACATCCTAACCCGACCTGAACCCGATCCCGACCCGCTTGTTATAACCCTTTTCTTCCTTTCTTCTCCAGCGAGACAAAGGCCACTGGAAAACGCGAGCTCGCCGGAAAAGATTGTGAGGGCCATAACTCTCTCGTCTCTCCATAAAAATGGACGAGACCAACGCCACTAGGACAGGTTTCTTCTCCTGTACAACATACTAGAAACCCTTGATCTGTTTTATTCATTTAGACCTCCTACCTGAGGATTATCGTTTTGACCAATTCAAAGGATAATGGCCTGCCAAACATCACTAAATTAAAAAACAGCTATTAGGGGGCCTATCTGGTTTAATTCGGTCAGGTTGGTATAGGTTCTAGGGGTTTTGACCATACTTCAAAGATTCAAGTTCAAATTGGAGCTTTAATGGCTGACCAGAGCATGTCTAGAGCTTAAGGCTCTGCTTGGTTACGTGCATATATTCGATTGTGGGTCTAGATGACATGCTGAGGGTAAAGATAAATGAAGTGGTGTGGGTTACCTCAGATCAGTCTTGGGTCCCTCTTTCCATCTCCGATCAACATCTTTCTCCCTCCTCTGAGGCTCTTCCGTCTTCTTCTTCTTTCTCCAGCTTCTCTGCATTTGTGTGTGTTAGTGAGGCTGAGATAGAGATGGTATAGAGGGGGTATGAACAATGTATGTGTGTGGTAAAATAAAACCAAGAGTGGGAATTTGAGTGTGTTTTTCTCCTCACAAGCTCTCGGGTCCTCTCTCTCAATTACTATCTTAGTCCACTCTCCTCTCTCTATGATAATCTACGTGTGCGTGTGTGTGCTGAATATGTGTGCATGTGTTATATATATAGGGGAGGTAAGGGTATTGACAAGTGCCTCAGGGTGGATTGCCAAGTGCTGTACAAGGTGTGTGCAAGGGTGACACATGGTGGGGGCAATGCATGGCTGCCATGTGGGTGGGGTAGTGGTCGCATGGTTGCCACGTGGCCATGCGTGGGGTCTGCGTCTCAGTTTGTGTGCTATACTGTGAAGTGGGTGCAAGAATGAAAATAAGTACATGTACGGGGTTGTGCACGAGCCTCAGTACAAGTCTAAGTTATGAATTCTAATACTGAACGTCGGGGTTATAACTATTCTAATAGGTTCTAGTCTCTTAACAGCCATCAGTAAGACGATTGCTAAAGTTTCTTAGAAAGATTTCCAATTAGGAGAAACCTAATGGACCTACTGTAACCATACCATGGTGACGTCACTCATTCTAATATTCCTACGTGGAATTTCTTGGGAAAATCAGAGTGCTACAGAAGGGCCGGTTCCCTTTATCCATTTGGGTGAGCTAAATTGGTTTTCTTGGTTCCCTAAAGACCAAGTGGCGACTCTGTATCTATTTAGACCTTTCTTTCCTTTTTTAAAACAATTTCAAAACAAAGGAAAATCAATTCTTAAACCATGGGAAAGAACGAACGGGGGTGGGCTCCCGGAAGGCGGTGTGTCCATAGGGACCTAGAGAAAGCATTCGATAGATTGCAAGCTCACAAGTTAAAGATGAAACCCTTCAAATGTGCATTCGACATTTCAGTAGGAACTTATTGGGTTTCCTGGTGCACCAGAGGGGTATAGAGGTCGATAAGAATAAGTCTCGGGCAATTCAAGGAGCAAAGCCCCCAGCCAACAAGAAGTTGTTGCAAAGGCTGCTCGAGTGGATCAATTTCCTTAAGAGATTTATCTCCAACTATACAGGGAAGACTGAAGTGTGGACCCCACTGCTAAAGATCAAGACTGATGAAAAATTCAAGTGGGAAGACAGCCACTAGCAGGCCTTTGAAGGGATAAAACAATACTTATCTACCCCTCCCATGTTAATGCCACCTAAGAAAGTTAGGTGTCTTAAATTGTATATATCGGCCTTAGAGTACTCTATAGGAAGTATGTTAGCTCAGGATAATGAGCAATGTAGTGAGCAGGTCATTTATTACTTAAGTAGATTTTTAGCTCTAATCGATCAGCGCTATGCGCCAATTGAGAAGTTATGCTTGGCATTATACTTTTCATCACAAAATTAAGAACATATATGCTCCTTATTTCTACTTATATTATATGTCAAACTGATGTGATTAAGTACATGCTATGAAGGCCTATAATGCGTGGCCGATTGGAAAATGGACCTTGGCCCTAATGGAGGTTGCCATCTAATACTGATCACAACAATAGGTCAAGGGCCAGGCCATAGCTAATTTTCTGGCCAATCACCCAGACCCTACCGATCTGGGAGATCTGTCACCAGTACCTAAAATATGAAGTACATCTGTAGTTCTATGGACATTAATTTTTTATGGGTCTAAGAATTCAGAAGGTGCTGGGGTAGGGGTGGTCATTATGTCACCCAAATATAAGAAGACAAAGATGTCATTTCGGCTTGATTTCAAATGTATGAACAATCAGGCCAAATACGAAACACTTATCATCGGACTAGAGATACTCCTTGAAATGGGGGCATCATTCGTAGACATAAATGGTGATTTGGGACTGGTAATCGGACAAATATCAGGGGAATTTGAAATAAAAAGTTGGGAGTTGTGTCCATTTCACTCAGTTGCCACTCAACTCATGGATTCATTTGATGATATATGCGTGAGTTATATAACCTAATCTACAAACACCGGGGCCGACAAGTTGGCCAAAGCAGGATCGGCCTTGCCTCCGCTGAAAGAAGTGGAAGGTTAGACCATCACGTGACAAGTCCGATCATTACTGATCGGGAGAGAACATATCCTAATTACATGCCTTAATTCACATTTGTTACCATATTTTGTCCTGTTTTTGTGTATTTTTATTTCCTTTTCTATTTTAGAGCAGGTTTTGAATAAAACACTAATCCAGGCTAAATAAGGAGAAAAAGCAGGAAGAAAGGATTTGAAACAGGCACCTCGCTCGCGCGGTCCGCTTGCGCGACCTCCCAGAATCGCGATCACGCGGCCCTCTCACGCGACCTGTGTAAAATAGTGAAAACGCGTATTTCAGTGTATTAAAGACTCCTATGTGAATGAAACTGCCTAATTACGTTTGGAAAGCTAAATACAACAGTTTTAATGCGAATTGGGTTAGGAAAGCTTCCAAAACTTGCTCTAAATCTATAAATACTCAATTATAATTTAATTCTTGGGTTGAAAATTATTATACACACAATATACAACAAAAACTCCAGCCATTGAAGAGAGGAAAGCAAGGAGAAGAAGAAGAAGACCAAGGATTCCCATGGCCTCCTCCACCAACCTCTTGCCATTCATCAATTCTATGGCCAACTAAACTCAAGATCTAGGGTTTCAATGAAACCCTAGCCAAGTAATAGGGTGTATTTAATGTTTTTATTTTAGTTTTATATATGGATGACAGTTACATGTTCCGAGGATTTTTATAAATAAATTGTGCTTTTATTGATTAAATCGTTACTTTCAAAATTTATTCTTGTCTTAGATCTATTTTGATGGTAGTGTGCTCAATGATATATGCTTGCTATGCTAGTTTAGATTATTTACATGTAATGGTGCTTAAATTGAATTGCGCTATCAAGTATCCGAATAGTCCATGCCTAGATTAGACAGATTATTCTACAACCCTAGTTTAGTGTGGGATAAGTCATGCTAACCGAAGATGGATTATGTCGATGCTTGAACCATAGTTATTTTCTTGACGGAGGAATTGGGCTTGCAGCTACAATTCCCCATTATTATCCAACTTAATAAGCTAAAGTAATTCATAAATACCCTTATTATGAAGCTAGTGGTGGATTTGCAATCCTAGGTTCCTTAAACTTATTATAAAAACAAATATTTAATTGCTTTCATAATTTTGATTTACTTTAATTGTTATTAGTTTAATTCAAATTAAATCCAAAATTCGTTTTTCTTAATTAACTAAATTTAGGTTTTAAAAATTAAAGTGCGTATTATTCAATCTCTGTGGGTTCGACCTTTACTTCCACATTGCAATTCTTTTGAAAGTAAAGCATAAGTTAAGCATACTTTTATATCTTGATTTTGACAAGATCAATTTTTGGCGCCGTTGCCGGGGATTCCATTACTACCTTTAGTTTTAGAATCTTAGTTTAGTTAATTCGTAAATATTAGATTAGGTTTTTCCTTTCCTTATTTTTTGTTTTTTTATTTTAAGTTACTAGCTTTTATTTTTTATTTTGTAATTTCTTAGGTACTCAAAATTCTAGCATTTTAGAGTGGAGCAGCTGTGCACATCAAAGGAGCTTACGTGAAAAAAAAAAAATTCAAGTAAATCGCTTTCTTTAAAACTTCGCATCAAATCACTGTATGTTAGGGCGTTGAGACGCAATTGCTTGCATTAGGTTAGTTGTGGAGTGAGCACTGCATTAGCTAGGAAACCCGGAACGCTGGGCTTTGACGCGAATCACTACATAAGGATAATTACATGCATCACAGTAGTACTGTGTGCTTGCCTGTTGTATGATTTGCGTGATTATTTTTGTATTTGCTGAGTCAGTCCTTATTTTAGTTTATTTTCTTTTTAGCTTATGTTTGGTATACGTTCAAATAAACCAGAATTAAAATATTTCGATCTTGAACTTGAATGTACCCTTAGAATTAGTAACTCTTCAACCCAAGCTCCGAGAGCTCAATTGAAAATAGACGACGAGTCGACTCCAAAACCATCGTCATTGTTTGAGGCTGAAATTCAAAGCACACGTAAATGTTTAAGAAAAAGTTGAACTTTGAACATAGAACCTATTCCAATGGCCAACATTGAAAACAACGGAGACAAAGGAAATAATCCTAATATACCGCCACCTCCTCCGCTTAAAGATTATTTTATTCCTACAACTTACACGCCTCAAGCAGGTATCGAATTACTGGAGGCGACAACATCTCACATTGAGATAAAGTCGTCTACCATCTCGCTACTTCCTTCTTTCCATGGCCATATGAATGAAGACCCTTACCAACACTTAGGGGATTTTCAAGATATCTGCTCTACTTTAAAAATTCAAAACTTAACTAATGATGAATTGAAACAGCGGCTCTTTCCATTCTCTTTAAAAGATAAAGCAAAGTATTGGCTCCAATCTTTGGAGTCGAATATAATTAAAACCTGGGAAGCCTTACACACCGCATTTTTACAAAAGTTTTTCCCTATTATGCGTACAAATCAGGTAAGGAAATCTATAACAAACTTTGTGATGCAAGATGGGGAAACGCTTTATGATACTTGGGAAAAAGTTTAAAGAATTATTACGCTCATGCCCACATCATCAGGTTCCTAAGTGGCAATTAGTTTAAGTCTTCTTCGAGGGGCTTGTTCCCTCTGTCCACAATACCGTCGATGCTGTTTGTGCGGTGACCTTCCTACACAAAAGCGCCGACGAGGCCTGGAAAATATTTGAAACATTAAGCGAGAACTCGTTGCATCAGGCCATGTCGGTACGTTCCGAGGGATATCCTCATCAACCTAAGAGAGAGGTAAAGTTCGAGTCAAGTCACTCAATTGAATTTCAAGAACTATCTAAAAAACTTGACCGACTTTTGACAATGATTCAAATGTCGGGTTCACCCTCTTATGAAAGTTGTGCATTATGTTCTGATCCTTCAGATTCTATACTTTCTTGCCCATCGACATCTCAATTTCCGAAATTTGTGGAGCAACACATAAACTCGATTCAACAATTCCCACGAAATAGTTACAATCCTATGCTGAATAATTTTTCTAATACTTATTGACCCCAGTTTCAACAAAACCAATACCAACACCCTCTTCCTAATCCTAACCCTCCAAGGGTGAATGCTTTTGAGGATAAGGTGTTGGCATCCCTTAAGAACATTGAAACACAAGTACAGGCAAAAGCACAAATAGTGCACTCTAACACACAATCCATTGCGAATCTTGAGTCCCAAATGGGACAAATAGCTAATACAATGAGCCGTAGAAACGAGGGTAAGCAGCCTAGTTAAACTATACAAAACCCTAACGGATAGTATAAGGGTGGGGGTACGAGTGAGCAAGTTAATGCCGTGTCGACTAGGATGACTATTCGTGGGGAAGAAATTGTTGAAATTTCGAATGCGAGAGAAAAAGAGGTACACATTAACTCGAATAAAGAAAAGGATGTGGATAGAGCTAGGAAAGAGAATGAACCGGTCCCAACGAATTATATTTCGAGAATGCCATATCCACCAAACGTTGAGGAACCGTCTATTTTATCAAAGAAAAATTCAAAAACAGAAGATATATTCGAGGTGTTTAAACAAGTTAAAATCAATATTCCATTCCTCGATGCGATAAAACAAATTCCCGCTTATGCTAAATGTCTGAAAGACCTATGTACTCAAAAAGCGTAAATTATGTAGTCACACTCCGAAAAAGGTCTTTCTCATAGAAAAAGTAAGCTCAATTTTTTAACACGCTCCTCCAAAGTATAAAGATCCCGGTACGCCTACTATTTTATGTGTCATAGGTGACACTATCATTCATCGGGCTCTCCTTGACTTAGGAGCTAATGTTAACATCTTACCTTATCACGTCTACAAACAACTAGGTTTAGGTGAACTTAAACCTACGACTGCTACTATTCAATTAGCAGATCATTCTGTGAAAGTACCTAGAGGAATCGTCGAGGATGTCTTAGTTAAAGTTGACAAATGCTATTATCTTATTGATTTTATGGTCCTTGATACTGAACCTGTTTTAGATGCTAGGAAATACACTCCTATCATTCTTCGTTGTCCATTCTTAGCCACTGCTAATGCGCGTGTCAACTGTCAAGCAGGTGTAATGAAAGTGTCATTCGGGAACATGAACCTTAAATTAAACGTGTTTAACGCGATTGATCAACCTCCTAAAGATGATGATTATCAATATATAGAGCATAGTGAGGTTAGAAGAACGGTTGAACTTAATCAGGACATGAACGTGAGTGAGAAGAATAATATAGTGGAAAATTAGTGGATGAATTTGAATAGTACGGACCCTAATGACAAATTTACTCGAAAGGTTAGGAATCGATTTGAACACGATAAAGGAGAGTCATCAAAGGAATTAACGAATAGCGACCTTGTTTTGGCTTTCCACCGAAATCTCCCTAACGCCCTAAAGGGTACAAACTCTGATTTACTACCTCCTTGAGTCTTGAGCTAGAATGGTCTAGCTAAAGACGTAAAAGATAGCACTTCTTGGGAGGCAACCCAAGCTTTATTTCGTCAATTTCTTTTAATTTTGAGTGTTTTTGGTCATTTTGGGTCAATTTTGAGTCCTTTTTGGGTCATTCTGGACAGGTTTGGGGGTTGGAGTAAACTTATTTTCAACTTATATACAAAAAATAAAGAAAAAGAGGAAAAAAGGCAACTCGCGTGCGCGGCCCGCTCGCACGAGCTTGCCCCTTAGTGAAATTTCCTTATGTGATATATAGCCTCAGTATCACTTCGCGTCGAAATTCGCGCGCGCGAGGAGGTCGCTCGAGGGGCCCGCTCGCGCGATCTGGGGGCATAGAAATCTTTCTTTTATATAATGCAAACCAAGCTTCTGCTTAAACTCGTGGAGGGATTCACGCGAGTGAGGGTCGCTCGCGCGGCCAGCTCGCGTAATGTAGGGAGTTTTTGAGTTTTCTCTTTTATCTTTTACCTTCTGTTTCCCACATGTAGTCAGTTGTTTTTATTTCTCTGTTTGTTCTTTTAGGTCTCTTTTTATATGTTGTCTTTCCTTGTTTACATAGTTCTGTTTGTTATTGGTTCTATTCGTTAATCTTTTAGTTTTAGTTTAGTTTATTACATATTTATATTTCTATTAACTTTTTATTTTCTTTTGTTAGTTTATTTTCTTATGTAAGTATTGACAGGTGAATTATTAGCTCCATTTGGTCCATTTGGAGCGTGCTTGAACTTTATAGCTATATTATTATACATTCACCTGTTTGTTATTGCCGAGATTGAGGTATTATCGTTCCTTTCTTACCTACTCTCCGTTCTTTCATTTTATTGTTTCATTGGGGACAATGAAATGTTTAGGTTTGGGGGTATGCACTCACATGCACATTATTACACTAAATTTTTAAAAAAATTCGATACTTGTGCTTAAATAAACAATGTTACCGATGTTTTTGTAATCTCTAGTCGATACATCTTGTTATGTAACTTGGATTGTTATAGAATGGTAGACATGAGAAGATGTGATTAAATATTTACTGAAGTCATGATATGATGTTTTAGGTCATGTATCGTTCGAATCGTTGTTTTATATCATAGATTTGTACACAAACCTATGCACTGCACGTAGTCGCTTGAATACTAGTTGGTTGTGAACTATAACATGATTCAAATTTCTAGATAACACAAGGTAGAGACTAAACCCGGTGACCTTTTGAGCCTATCTTTTCTTTTTAGAGGGTTATAAATACATTGTGTTTGTAGAATTTCACTTGAAATAGCGCATTAACTCGTTGTTTAGTCTCATTATTCTTGTTTTGGTTAAATAGTCGAGTTAAAATATTTGCTGCCATACTAAATAATCTTCTGTCATGAATGTTGCAGAACCATATAACCACAGGACATGATTTTAGGCCTTCTTTGTTTGCCACTCACCGATAAATGATAAATTTCCTTAGTTCATCCTTTGAGCTGTTAAAATGACCTTTTTCTTTAATCACCATTATCCTTGTTTTTGCTCCAACTTGACCAACTTGGAGTTTACCACGGAGAGATTCGTCAACTTTTAATGGTATTAAGGTGATATGTCGATTAAGAAGAAGAAGAGAACAAGATGATGTTTGGGGTGGTTGCCTTTTTATTTATTGATTGATTATTTAGAAAGCAATGAAAAGAAAGGGAAAAGAATTAAAAAAAAAAGGTTGAAAAAAAAAGAAGAGGAAAGAAATTAAAAAAGAAATATGAAAAGGAGGAGAATGAAAAGATGAAAGTTGGTGGAAGAGACGAATGAAAAAATCGAACATGCCTTACAATGCCATTCTAAAACTACCTAATGAATCATTTCTATCCTTTTTCATTACCTGAGCCACGTTATAGCCTTTGAAAAGTCCTATTTGATCCGAGGAAACATGGTTTGGATGTGAAAACGATGGGAGGGGGATTAAAACATGGTAATGATTAATTTTTCTTAACTGTTGGCGTCCTCTTCATGTGACTATTGTTCTTTTGTGTCATGCATCTTTTTCGAGTCATATGTGAGTAGTTTCTTGTTTTGAAAACATATTTTCTTTACTCACATATTTTAGAAAAATTATACCTATTTCTGAGTGTTTCATTTGAGAATGTAATTCATTGTGAGATTCGTAGTTGAAGAATAGTTAGATGGTCATCCGAGTTATACTCCAAGTTCATGACATGCGCGTGTTCATTTGACTACCATATCACACACGTGCAATTTTATGAGAAACTCTAATTGATTTATACGATGCATGTGCTAGGGATTATTTTTCATGATGTAGGTAGACGTTTGATTCCGTTTCTTCTTGTTCATTATTCTATTTCAAATCATCGTTTTATAATAAGGATTATTGAATGTTGTTTTTCGTTTTAATAAAAATTTTCTTTACAAGTTAATAAAGATGGTTGTGGGTGACTTGTTGACGAGAAGTCTCACGAGACTACACTCGTCCGACTGGGGACACCTAGGGGTTTAGAAGGCTTGTTGCATATGCTAAATGCAATCGCGATCCATGCAAAAATGGAGTAGTATTTTTATTAGTAGTTTTATTTTTATGTTCTTTTTGCTTGAGGACTAGCAAAATGTAGGTTTGGGGGTGTGATCGGGAGAGAACAGATCCTAATTACATGCCTTAATTCACATTTGTTAGCATATTTTGTCCTGTTTTTATGTATTTTTATTGCCTCTTGTGTTTTAGAGCAAGTTTTGGAAGAAAACACTAATCTAGGCTAAATAAGGAGAAAAAGCAGGAAGAAAGAAGCTGAAAAAGGCACCTCGCTCGCGTGGAAGTCCAGAAATCGCTCGCGCGACCTCCCAGAATTGCGCTCGCGTGGCCCGCTCGCGCGACCTAGGCAAAAAAGTGAAAATGCGTATTTCAGTGTATTGAAGACTCCTACGTGAACGAAACTACCTAATTACGTCTGGAAAGCTAAATACAGCAGTTTTAGTGCGAATTGGGTTAGGAAAGCTTCCAAAACTTGCTCTAAATCTATAAATACTCAATTATAATTTAATTCTTGGGTTGACAATTATTATACACACAATATACAACAAAAACTCCAGCCATTGAAGAGAGGAAAGCAAGGAGAAGAAGAAGAAGACCAACAGATTCCCATGGCCTCCTCCATCAACCTCTTGCCGTTCATCAATTCTATGGCCAACTAAACTCAAGATCTAGGGTTTCAATGAAACCCTAGCCAAGTAATAAGGTGTATTTTATGTTTTTATTTTAGTTTTATTATGTATGGATGACAGTTACATGTTTTGAGGATTTTTATAAATAAATCGTCCTTTTATTGATTAAATCGTTACTTTCAAAGTTAACTCTTGTCTTGGATCTATTTTGATGGTAATGTGCTCAATGAAATATGCTTGCTATGCTTGTTTAGATTATTTACATGTAATGGTGCTTAAATTGAATTGTGCTATCAAGTATCTGAATAGTCCATGCCTAGATTAGACGGATTATTCTACCACCCTAGTTTAGTGTGGGATAAGTCATGCTAACCGAAGATGGATTATGTCGATGCTTGAACCATAGTTTTTTTTTACGGAGGAATTGGGCTTGCAGCTACAATTCTCCATTATTATCCAACTTAATAAGCTAAAGTAATTCATAAATACCCTTATTATGAAGCTAGTGGTGGATTTGCAATCCTAGGTTCCTTAAACTTATTATAAAAACAAATATTTAATTGCTTTCATAATTTAGATTTACTTTTATTGTTATTAGTTTAATTCAAATTGAATCCAAAATCCGTTTTTCTTAATTAACTAAATTTAGGTTTTAAAAATTAAAGTGTGTAGTATTCAATCTCTGTGGGTTCGACCTTTACTTCCACATTGCAATTCTTTTGAAAGTAAAGCACAAGTTAAGCATACTTTTATATCTTGATTTTGACAAGATCAATTACCATCAGTGGCAAAGAGAGGCTGGTATACTATCACCAATTCAGTCTTAATGGATGACGATGATTGGAGAATTTATATCATCGAATACTTAAAACACCCAAATATGAGGGTTGACCAAAAGGTAAGACTGTTCGCAGTCCAATTTGTGGTACTTGATGGAGAACTATTCAAGAAGCCCATTGGTGATGACGTGATCCTGAAATGTCTAGGCAAGAAGCAGGCCATACAAGTTATGGCAGAAGTACATGAAGGGATATATGGAACTCATCAAGTCGATACCAAGATGAAATAGCTTTTACGAAGGTACATCTATTACTGGCTAGACATGCTGAAGGACTGCATCAGTTATTCTAAAGGGTGCCAAGCTTGTCAAAAGCATGGCCTGATTCAACGAGTGCCAGCTAAGGAGCTCCAATCTATAATAAAGTCATGGCCGTTCAGAGGATGGGCCATGGATTCGATTGGAAAGGTTCTCCCACCATCATCGGGCCAACATTGTTTCATTATAGTGGCTACGGATTACTTCACAAAGTGGGCCGAAGCTATACCCTATAGGGCTGTAACTCAGGCAATTGTCATTAAGTTCATTGAAGAGCACATAATACACTGGTTTGGCCTGCTAGAGACCATAACGGCCGATCAGGGGTCTGTGTCTACAAGAACAGAGACTGCAACCTTCGCAGAAAGTAGACGAATTACCAATCTCAATTCTACTCCATATTATGCTCAAGCCAATGGGCAGGCTGAGTCAACTAACAAGACCATCAAAGGGATCATAGAGAAGTTGATAAATGAGAACCTAAGGGAGTGGAACAAGCTATTGTCCGAAGAACTTTGGGCCTATCGGACATCTAAGAGGTCCAGCACTAGGGTTACACCATTTATGCTAACCTATTGACATGATGCGATGCTACCTATGGAAGTCACAGTCTAATAAGTTATGAGGGCATTGTAAAATCAGCTTAAGCCTGCTGAGTACACTGAGTCTATGATAGTTGAGTTGGAAGGACATGATGAAGTAAGGCTAATGGCCTTGGACTCATTAAAATTGCAGAAGCTATGTGTTGCCCGAGCATATAACAAAAGGGTCAAAGAGAGATCGTTCTGCACAGAGAATTTGGTTTGGAAGGTCATTTTGCCTATTGGGGACAAAGACAACCGTTATGGAAAATGGTCAGTCAATTAGGAAGGTCCTTTCATCATCCATCAAAAGAAGAAGGGTAGAGCATACAAGCTATGCTATATGGATGGAATAGTTCATTCTAGGCTAATAAACGGTCAGTATTTAATGTCTTATTATCATACTTTGTGGGAAACCATTGACTTAAAGTATATGCCGAATCCAGGGTTAGAATACGAACCATTCAATTATTAGCCTGAACTTGAATGGTCAAAAGCTTCTTTGTATTAAATAAAAGATGAGAATAACTTACTTACAAAATGAATAAAAAAAAAATACAAATGCAAAAGTCGGAAATCGATCTCTAGGCCGATTCAAAATTCCTAAGTTTGGCTCGTAGGTCTTCCCAAGTCTTCTTAGCCCCAACCCGATCTTGCTTAGCTTTGTTGAGATTTTCAGACTAACCACAGGATATTGGAATGCTAGCCTGTAGTTGATCGTTACATTTTTAAGCATCTTAACTATTTACCAATGCTACATCATTAGCAGCCACATTGGCCTCAGATTGCTCTAGTTTGGCCCTGAGTATAGCAATACGGGCTTGCAACCAAGCATCTTGGGTAATTATTTGAGCCTGAGATACCATCCCAATCTCATATTTTGCTTTGGCAGATTGAAGAAATTGGATCACCCTCTGCCGAGCATTAAGGTGAATTTCAGCCTCAGTTTCGATGGAAGAGGCCAATCGGTCCAAGAGTTCTTGGATTTCATGTATTAGAGAAACCTGCCCGTCCGACAATGAACGATCAGCTAGAAGAGCACTCAAGGCAACATAAACATCAGCAACAGACGGAAGGTTGGTTAAGTCCTAGTTAAGCAGCCCAAGGAAAAGGTCCTTCAAATGTTGAATGCTCGAGGGAGAGGCTGCTTCAGGTTCAAATGGACCCAGGCCAAATGCCCTAAGGTCTAGGCCAGTAAAGAAGTTGTTAAAAGGTATGAACAGCTTTGGACCCAAAGGGATGGCCTATTTAGAATTCAAAGTTAAAGGGTTAGTGTTAGCAAAAGATAGAAGAAATATGCCCGAACATAAAAGCAAAGTACCTTGGCGGGCAATGATGTGGTGGTCGATGCATCCTGTGGCACAACAGTTTCACAGCTTAGTCGAGAGATGGGAGTTTAGGTCGATTGTTGAACGGGTTCAGAAGGGGGGGGGGGGGTCAAAGTAGTGTTCCCCCATCAAAGGTTCTACCACTTACGCCTGCATTGGACTAAACCTCTATGTAAATAGCTAGAGCGGCAGCCGCAGTTCGGTCTTCATCACTTGGGGCTGGGGCCTCCGGAAGATCAGAGGCGACTGGATCGGCTATAAATATTTCTTTTATAATCTCATTGGTCGATCCTATTGCTGCCGCCGCAGTGGATCAGCCCAATCTGTCATAACATATCCGGCCTACTCTACTACTAGCCGGTCCATTTGTTCCACTTTCCCTCTAACAGTCTATTGGGTGATGCTGTCATCTGGCAGGTCCTCACTGCTGGAGGAAAGAACTACTTTGTTCTAGGGCAAAATCCACAGCAGGACCAACATCATCATCTCCATCCGATGGAGAGAGAGGAGGTACAACTAGGGAGGGGGACCACCCTCTGTGCGATTTGTTTAAAAAAGGCCACTACCCGTTCAGGAGAAGTTGGGATGGGAATTGGAGGCGGCATGATTTGTTGACGGGAAGCTAAGGGATTGGTTGGTTCTGCTTGAGCGATTGGCCCAGCAGGCAATGTCACTTCTTTCGAGTCCTCATCCATAAGTTAAAATAGAACAAAAATGGTTTAAGAGGAAATTAAATGAAATCAGACAACTCAGAAGAGACGTAAAGAGTGGAAACCTGAGTGGATGGGGCTATAGTCTTGGTTTTCTTCTTAGACGGCTCTTGGCTTAGTGGCTTCTTGGGAGCTACCCTCTTAGCTACTTGCTTTTTGTGAGTTACCATAGGGGTAATAGTAGGTGCATCAGCCTCAACGGCTGATGACACGGTAAATTGAAGAAGTGCCTCGGAAGCGGTACTCCTGAATATTTGGGCAGCCCGATATGACCACCATTTTTCAAATTCTTTGAATACGACCGATCGGGCCGAGAATGGCTTGAAGACGAAGGCTGCCTTTAGCCTATCTGACCATTCCTTGATCTTCTTTACTTGTCTATTATTTACAATCAGACCCGTTTAACCCAGTCCACATTTACAGTAGTGACTGACAGAACTAGAATCAACTGTGACAGCCAAATTGACGGGATATATGGGAGCAAAGTAATATTCATTATTGCTGGAGGGTATGCTCAGGCTGAATAAAATGTCCCTAGCCACTAAGTAGCTGGAGAAGACCTCATTGTAAGTAGCCTGGGTGCCCGGACCCCAATTAGCAAGATTGTGGGGAAGTTGAAAGAATGTAGGGAATTGAAGGGAAGAAAAGGGCCTAAAGAGAGGGATGCCCAATTCGAACATCTTTCGTAAAAGAATGTAAAACATTCCTCAAAGGAATGCGAGGAGGGAGCAACGTCCATAAACTGGACGAAGAAAATGGGGATGTTAGTAAGCAAATGGGCAGCTGGTCAAAATTCTAGAAAGTACAAATGCAACCAGAGTTGGAGAATCCAGATTGGGCTGCCTCGAGAGCCGAAACCCGAAAGAACAAAGTCTTATACACCTCGGACTAAATGGGCCCAGACGAGAGTGGCCAGGGCCAAGGGTTTCCCACAAGCTAGGGCCAAGGCTAGAGAGGTATAATCCTTTTTTATGGCCTGGCTGGCTGAACAGAAGAAATACCTATTCAACCAATAGATGAGGAACGCCGTATGCTCAGCGTCAGATGCGTCTGTTCCTTCCTCACCCATAGAAGTAGTTAGAAAACCTCCAAAGGTTATAATCGATCTATAGGACACAACCCCATCTCTAATAGATTCTTGTTAGGGGTAGGAAAAGATGGCCATTCCAACATTGAGGCCTAGTATGATCTCTTGCCCATGGAGGTGAAGATCTAGAATATAGCTGATGTCCTTGACCGTTGGTACCATCGCAGTGAAAAAGGAATCAATTGCATGAAGAGGACCAAAAGAGAAGGGGAGAGAAGAAAAGTGAACAGTCTATTTCTAATTTAGACCGACTGAGCATAATGGCATCATAGATGCTTGTCTATTTCAAAAGTTTAGCCTTGGAGGCTGAAACCCTCATTACCCATTTATCCCAGTCGGCGGCGGGTATAGGCCAACCCCTGACTGGATGGGTGGCAGTCCAGATCTTGCTTCAATTGGCAGGGGTTTGGAGGAAGGATTCATTGCAAACTAGAGGGAAATAGGGATCGAAGGTCACGGGAGGAGCACCGCGGAACAACGTGCGTGACCAAGCACTACTGGCATCCCATCGGAAGAAGTATAGGGGGTAAACCAGTCAGTGGAAATGGCTGAACCATGGGCCTTTGCTAGTTGCCAGAGCTCCCTGTACCTATTTTATCGGGGGGGGGGGGGGGGGCGAGCGTCGAGAAATGATTTTTTCCCTTTAAAGGTGGCTGTTGGAGCAGTTTTGGGGGCCATTTTAGTGTATAAAAGGAGGGTGCTCGCCGGAGAAGATGAAGTTCTAGAGAGAGAGAAGAAGACGCAAATGATTTGAAAAGTGGGAAGGCTTTTGAAATCCTATCAATTTATTCGCTTTAGCATTTAATGTAGAGTGACTAGTTGGATTTTTGAGATCTGACAACCTCTGCATGATGGACACGTGGAAGTTTCAAATTCAAAACGTCACATCAATCAAGGGCGGAATGATTGACATGGCCTTTTGGGGGGCAATTATTTGTACCCAAAAATAGTGAAAGGATTTTTGGCCTAAATGAGGTAGAATCAGACTGGCCCAAAGTTGAGAATGGTGTGGTCGGGTTCAAAAGGGATGTGATTTATAAGGACAAAGCACAAGTAATAAGGAGCCCGATATGCGATATGGGTCAGATGCTGACCAGTCGAGCACCGCCCTTAAAGTAAGTGAGGAAGGGTAGGTGTCGGAGCCCGATTGGTAGAGTAAGTATGGATAACGGCCATCAGGCATCTAAGGGACAGAAGCTGGCATTTGGAGAAGCCCGACGAATGAGCCCGAGTAGTAGGCGATTCTGTTTCCAGGTGTCATCATGACATCATCGTAAATGAAAATAAGGAAGTAGAGTCTTTTTTGGAATGTGATTTGAGCGCATACAGTTGGAAATGAGGGGATTATCCCTAGAATATTGAGACTGACTCAATCAGTATGAGGCTAAGTTAAGAGTTTGGAATAAGGAAGGATTCTGCGATCAGTATCTTGCTTGGGGTACAATGCAAGGAGTCTTTGCAATATTATAACTATCCAAAGCCGCTACAAATATTAAGGCAGGCCAACCAAGAAAAGCAATCCGCGTCACCTCAAAAATAACACTCAAAAGCATCTTTCACAGCACACAACATTCAACCCTGCATTCTTCCTATTCTTCTGCATCCATAACATCCACAACAAATAGGTTAGCCCTCTTTGTTATTTTTACTATTTCATTCTTTTGAACAATCAAAACCTATTCTGATTATGTTCTTTGGTTTTGTTATTATTTTCCAAACATTCAATAAAATATCTTCATATTTTATTAATCATTTATGATTGATTACTTGGTAAACTCTTGCACTAATTGGCTTGTGCGCTTTAATATTGCCATAGAACTTTTGGTGAGGGTACATCCCTACTCACCTCATATATCGTTTCATTAGAAGTCAAATCTATAAGTCTTGAGTATCACTCACTTAAGCAATTTAGGAAATTAGTTTGCATGATTTGAACCACTTTTGGTTCTTGCATGCCTGCACAAACTACATAGCAAACACTACTATATGCATCAAGGTGGATAAAGTCAACAAGGGACCCCAGCGAGTGTCCTATATACCCCCCATTATAAGGTTTGGTATGGTACGTGGACAACTTTTTATACCTTTAGGTATGTGCTAGGGAAGGGAAGTCCTCTTCGGGGGGGATTTGACAGGATGTAGGCCCCCAGCTTTGGCCCTTCCAAGCTTCTTAAAACTAATGCACGTGTGATCCTTATAATATAAAGTCAAAGAACCTTAAAGTTTTGGAGTCTAACCCTCTTAGTCTGTTTCCCCAGCAGAGCCGCCAATTATGGGTACCCGAACCAAGTGTGGGGCCTAGAAGATTAAGCCCACTTGATTGATCCTAATACAATCCTCATGTTCACAACCACGAGTGAGGTTCACCACCCTTCATTAGCCTTTATCCAATCTGACCAATTTGGATTACTCATATTTTGGATTTCATGGGGCCTTTTATCCAACCCGAGTCAGTAATCGATGCCCATGATCCATGTCCGAGGCTACACGAGTGAGTAATCCATGTTTTATCCCACAAGGCTAAATCTGGAGAGATCCTCACTAATAGAGTCGCCACTTGGTTTGATAAAGGAAATGAAGAAAACTAAATCTATCAATTCCAATGGATAAAGAGCACCGCCTCGCCGTCCCCAAAAAACTCGATTCGGGGGCTAAGGTATGAGAGAGGAAGGAGCTAGATTGTGCTAAAACACCCCCTCTCGCTCATCGTGAATGGGCCTCTACTCCAGCTTTCAAGGTGTTTGACTAGACATTATGTGGACCGTTTCATTTATTTCTAATGCAATCCTAATTCAAGTTATAAACAACTAACAAAAGAAAATCATGCAAGAAACTATACATTAACATGCAATGCACGTGCTAAAATAGTAACTCGGGGACTGAATGTATTACTACGCTCCCCTATACATGCAAAAGTAAATAAAATTAAATTAAACGTGAAAATCACAGTCAAAAACCCTAGAAAACATGATATCTAAGCACAAGTAATGATGTAGGGAATTTAAATTCTATATTTTATCCACCTAAGCATGCTTCTATGTGATCCTAATAAAGTAGTAACTAAGAGGGATGCTAGAGAACTTACCCAGGATAGCATAACATTCCCAATTATCCTAATTAACCATGGTTAGGACAATATAACATAATATATAGAGAACAATCTAAGAATATCCTACTATTCTAGGCATGGATATGATGTATGTATGTCCAAAACATGCCTACTATGTGTAGTAGTGTACATGTGCAATCCTAATTAAGTGTTATCCCTAGTATGGATAATATCGTCTTTTCCCGATCTTCTGGCGCCATAAGAATCTGATTATATCCTGAGAAACCATCCATGAATGATAGTAGCTCATGTCCCGCGGTATTATCTACCAAAACGTCAATGTGGGGAAGTGGGAAGTCATCCTTGGGACTGGCTTTGTTTAGATCACGGAAGTCGACGCACACACAAACTTTTCCATCTTTCTTTGGGACTGGCACGATGTTGGCGACCCATTCCGGATATTCAGTGACAATGATGAACCCTGCTTTGAACTGCTTTTCCACTTCTTCTTTAACCTTGAGTGCCCACTCCGGCCTCATGCGCCTCAGTTTCTACTTGACAGGTTTAGAATTAGGGAGGAGGGGAATATGATGTTGGACAATGTCGGGATCGACCCCAGGCATGTCCTCATAAGACCAAGCAAAAACATCTTTGAATTCTTTTAGCAAGAGAGTCAGTTTTTCTTTTTCTTCTTTATTAAGGGCTGAGCCAATTTGCACAATTTGTGGATTATCTAGTTCACCTAGGTTAACCGATAAAGTATCTTCGATTATTTAACAAGCAGGTGGTTTTTCAATTAGTTGCTTAAGTTCAATTCGGAGATCCTCGAAGGGATCTGTGCATTCAAAGGTATTAGACACAGAGGAGTAAGCAGAATCGTCTTTCATTTCATTCATGACAGGTGGAGTGATTACATTAGACAGTGGTGGGCTTATAGTAGCCGACTTTGATACAGACTCGATAATTGGAAGTACAGACTCTGGGTAAACAGGGGATTGGGAGACACAGATAGATGACTCTACAGCCTGGTTGCTCAGACCCTCCTCAGTTGACTTGATCTGATCATCTTGGCTCCCGACCATCTTTCCTTCTTTCTCTTCAACGAACTCTTCCCACATTTTCCCGATGGCTTCAGTATCTAGGTATTTCAACCAATCCTCCTCTGGGATTTTGACAGCTTCTTCTGGATAGAACGGATCTTGACAGGGGGTTTTTTCACAGTCAGTAAAAATTTCCAGCTCGGGGTGCCTTTTTCCAGTGGCTTGATGGATCCAAGGATTAGGGAACCCAAAATAGGGGAAATCATCCCCTTCTTTGATGAATTGTCCATTCAAAGTTTTGCGGTATGGCGGGAGACTCCTCTCTCTTTTCTTCCATGGCCTTTGTATCTCGATGTCTTCTTCAGTGGGCTTATACCCCAGCCCAAAAGTGCCTTGCTGTCCTTTGATCTGAGGGAACTCTCGAATCCCTTGCTGGCGTCGACCCAATCCAAATTCAGGGAAGTAGTTCATTTTGCGGATGATGTTGACAACAGCAGAGCGGATCTCGGGGAACCTGTCTTCATCATTGATCATGTGGACTTCTTCCATGAAGAATCCCCCAATTTCTCCTTCTTCTAGCTCAGGTATTTGGATTTCGAAGATGGGAGCGTAGTTCGGGAAAGCTTCATTACCCCAACTATTACCGAGAATGATTTTCACTTCCTTCTCATGGATGTACTTGATCATTTGATGCACAGTGGACGATATGGCTTTGTTGACATGCAACCAGGGCCTTCCGATCAACAAGTTGAATGAGGTAGGTATGTCCATGACCTGAAAGACTTCGGTGCTCACCAAAGATCCTACCCAGATTTGGAGAGAAACGGTTCCCATCACATTTCTCCTGGTGTTATCATAGGTCCTCACAGATTGTACAGATGGTGTGATGTCAAGGAAATTGACCCCCAAGGCGGTGGCAGTCCTTAGGGCACAGACATTTAAGGCAGAGCCCGTATCGACTAGACAAAATGGCACCTGTCGTCCCTTACATCAAACGGTGATATACAATGCTTTGTTATGTGCAGACCCTTCTGGTGGCAAGTCTTCATTAGAAAATGTAATGATTGTGTCGAGGGTAAGTGCGCCCAAGAAAGCCACCATGTCCTCCGGTGCGGCATCAATGGGGACCTCTATTCCAGCCAGGGCGTTCAACACAGCTTGCCTATGCTTGTAGGACGTCACCATAATGTCCAACATTGAGAGATGTGCTTGGGTTTTCTTCAACTGTTTTATCAGTTCATTATCTTCTTCGATGATCTCATCCATCTTACCCTTCCCCTTGTCTTTAACTGGACCCTTCTCGACGGCTTCAGTAGTAGGCTGCAGAGGCTAGTAGTGACGGCCTGACCTAGTCAGATGATTAATTTCAGCAGGAGTAGGCCCTTCTACAGTCCCATCCTTTTTGAACCAGTCGCAGTCTATCCCTACAAAAGGTTTTTCTGGCTCATCCCAAATGGAAGCATCACTTTCATTATTGGCGTCATACCATTTGAGGTCCACCACCCCTAGATCAAGCTCTTCTAGAAAGAACAAGTCTTGCTCATCGTCTAGTTGTTGCTGCCACTCGTCATTCTCCCCTTTAATTAGATGAATTCCCACAGAGTCCGGGATGTCAATGAGGGGTAAGGGTTGTCCTAGGGGGGTGATATAAGTAGCAGGGTTGAAGGATACAGGGTTGGACTCAATGAGGTTGACATTTTGGTGGTTTGGTAGAGGAATTTGGGTGATATGGGGCTGCTTTGGTGGTAGCTCGATGATGTTCTGGTCAATGAGGTCTTGAATATCATGGCGGAGGCACACGTAATCATCAGTGTTGTGGCCCGGGGCTTGGTAGTAGGTACATCGTTTGGACATATCGCAGTTCGGAGGGAGCGGGGTGTTTCAGGGCTGGAGTAGTTGGAGGTGGCCCTTCTTGAGGAGACGATCTAAGGCTGAGGAGAGGGAGATCTCTAGCTTGACGATGTTATGAGGGGGTTTTTTCTGGAAAGGGCGACTGGAAGTGTTGGCTTGGTTAAGAGGTTGGTATGGCCTAGGAGGATAAGCCATAGGTTGACTACTAAGGGCACTGAGATCCGGGGGACTCCGGGAATAGTTGGGCCTTCTTGACTGGCTCGGAGGCTCTTCCTTTTTGATCTTTCCTTCTCTAATAGCGTCTTTAATTTGAGTTCCAACTTCAAGCAATTCCTCAAAGGTGGAGATGGACTGGTAAAACAGCTTTTCATGGTAGAGCGGTTGCAGATTTTGGATTAGAATCCTCACTTGTTCCTTCTCAATCGGTCGGTGGGTCATTTGGGCTACCTTGTTCCTCCATCTGCTCAGAAATGCAGCGAAGAATTCATTGTTGTTCTGCCGGGTTGTTTCCAAATCCCTGATGGTGACATCCAGGTCTTAATTGTAGGAGTAATGATCGACGAAGACTCGAACAATGTCTTCCCATGCCCGGGTTTTGGAGGCTTCCAAGGTTAGGAACCATGATAGTGCAGACTTTGCAAGAGTTTGCGGGAACAACATCGCAATGTGCTCGTGGGTACAACCCATGGACTGGAAGATACTCATACATAGCTTCACATGACTTTTCGGATTCCCAGTTCCGTCAAAACGGTCGATGGCAGGCATCTTGAAATTCTCTGGCAATTTCAGTTTAACAGGCTTAAACAAGCCTTCCAGGTCTAGCATGTAATCATCGACCCCCTTACTTTTCCTCAGTACGCTTTCCAACTTGTCAACCTTATCCATTTTCTCTTGAAGCTTCTTCTCATACGCAAATGGTGGGACCCCTTGAAACCAGTCTTCTTCTGCATTATTCTCAGGTGGGGGTGGTTCAAACTCCGGTGGTAGAAACCCGGGCGGAGGTTGCGGCCGCCGCTGCTTCAATTCTTCTATGAACTTCAGAACTTGGGCTAGGCTGTCGGACTGCTGGCTTATGGTTGCTCCCAACTCGGTAACCTTATTTTCCAACTCTTCTCGATTCATGCTGAAGTAAGCTGTCTGACTGATTCTGACCAAACGGTTATCTGAACTTCAGACCCAAGACAAGGATCTTAGCTGCTGACTCCGGGAATCTATACTGACCTGACAGATTTCGAAAGTAGGGGTGTATCAGATCCTGATAGCGACGACTTTATATAGACAAATACAGTGATGTGGACTGACTCGAGACAGTGCGTGTAGATTGATGGGAATGGTGTATGCATGTGAGACAAGCACGCGGATGTAAGCCCTAATCTATATGATGCTCTTACTTCTAACAGATAGTAGTTAAACAAATAAGGTCCTAGCCATATAGATTATGCTAACTTTACTTTCCAGTATGATCACTAAGGGATAACAGGGATTTCCGAGATACTTCGGGAATTTTGGACAGAGTTTCTGGGAGAAACAGGGACTTTGGGTATTTTTAGGAAATTTGGATGAAGTTTCTGGGAGAAACTGGTATATCTTGGAAATCTGGGAGATTTAGACAGAGTTTCTGGGAAAAACTGGTTAATATAGTTATATCTGGGATATCTGAACAGAGTTTCTGGAAGAAACTGGTTAATATGGTTATATCTGGGATATCTGGACAGAGTTTCTGGAAGAAACTGGTTAATATAGTTATATCTGGGATATTTGGACAGAGTTTCTGGGCGAAACTGGTTAATATGGTTATAATGATCATACTGTCTAGCAGGTTTTCATACTCTTATGTCTTAGGACCGACAAACAAGGTTTGCGGTGTATATCTTTGTGAGCATGGAGCAGACATCCTTGTCATGGTGCCTACGCAGGTTAACTCAATGTGATCACATGTGAGTGATTGCCTTGGGAATCATAAGAAAGAGGTTCTATTCTATGCCACATAAGCGTCTACACTGCGCAAGTAATCCCATCAGGACATACAGCAGTCATACCACAATGTCCTATCTGGAAAGATTAATGAACAGTCCTATGAAAGGTTCTACAGGAATCTATATGCATAGGCTGGGTTAGTCAAAGAGGGTCCGTTGACGAGAGTTCTAATATACCGTCAGAGAGACAGTACGGAGGTTTTTACTCTTTTTGATATACCTTGGAAGGTACAATATCAACGGTGACTTGTGCCCTAGCACAGCAAGACCTGAACAATGTCAGCGCCGCGTTTCAGACACAGTCAAAGGGGAGATGCAGAAGTGCAATGCGGTGAACCATACACAGTAAAAAGATGATTTTAAGGATGCGTCTTATGAGTCAAACCACAGTATTATTTTTTAAAATAAAAAAAATCCCCAACAGAGTCGCCAGATTGTGGACACGCGGAATCCGTCGTCCACTCCCAGTTTTTCCTGTTTATTTCCGGGGTTTCGGAATTGATTTTCCTTTGTTTTGAAACTGATTTGAAAGAAAACAAGAGGTTGATTTCGAAGAAAAGAAGGTCTTTCGAAAATAGATACAGAGTCGCCACTTGGTCTTTAAGGAACCAAGAAACCTAATTTTGACTCACCCAAATGGATAAAGGGCACTGGCCCTTCATAACCAAAGAACTTGGCTCGGGGTTTTGATATGAGAGAGGAAGGAGCCTTTGTCGCGACTAAAACACCCTCAACTCACCCCGTCTTTCGACGAGCCTCAATTAGCATCCAAATAATCATCTTATATAATGTATGGTTCGACAATTAATACTATGATAGTATATTATATCACATAAGAAAATTTGAAGTGGAAGATCTAAAGATAAAATATCATTCATAAGATCTAAGCCAAATATCATACAATGTAAAGTGAAAAAATCACACAAATAAACCTAGGAAAAATCGTCTAATCATGTATCAAGTAATAAAGTTTCCCTAGTCTAAAGGGGACATGAATTGTTCTTGAAACAAAATAATCAAAGAAATCAAAATATGCTTAGCAAACTAGTATGATTCGTGTTAATCTTTGAGAAAAGAAGACCTCTTAATCCCCGGGACGGATGAGAAAGGAAGATTAGATCGAGGGGGAAGCATGAACGTGCGATTATGATCATTCCTTATAATCTTCTTAGATTAGGAGCCCTGAAAGCCCCAGATCTTGCATGGATGCAATGTATGATCTTGAAATGTGCAAAGGTTGTAGTGTGTTTGTGTACATGAATTCCTAGAATAACTTAGAAGTCTAGATTATGTATGAATGTATGAAGGAAATCATCATGGGATATATACAAATGTAGTATGAACTACTTCCTAAGACATGAGCTAATTTGGAATGCATGTAAGCATCAAATCAAAGAATGAAAGTTAGAATGTGCTTGCTGTGAATAGTGGACAGAATAGTAACATGATATTTTAGAAATTGAAAAGAGGTGTTAGGAATGTTTTCAATGAATGATTTGTTATGGGGATTATCCTTATTGTGTCTAGAACACAACCCAAAAAGCCAATCTTTAATAACTATCACAGATTGAGAGAAATCATATGAACAACAGAGGTCATTCAGAAACAGAGTCCGTACTGTCGACTGAAATGTTGAAAAATCTTAGAAAATAAAAACGAATGATCTAGAGGCCCATTTTATACAAAACGTTCCCTAAGACATTGAAGTTTAAGGTAAAAATAAGTTAGGACCACCCCTTTTGGAAACGTTTTCTGAAAAAGGAGTTGGAAGTGGACCTAGCTGCTGTGACAGCAAAAACAGAATGTCTGGAAGGAATGTTTGGGTCCAAATGGACCATTTCCAAGTACTTCCAAGTCAAACCAAAAATCATGGGTGTTCTCCAATGAGTTAGGAAGACTTTCCAAGTGGCCTTGCATCCATATGTTGAGTATTGAGTTCTAGAAAAATCTTTGAACTCAGATTACTCACTGTTTTGACTCACTGTTTTGAAAATCTTGGGAAAAAACTAGAGTTTTCTTTCTTGGGATTAAAATGAGGGGGGGGGGGGGGGGGTGTTTGAAGAGGGGTTTTGGAGTAGATATTTTGAAATCATATTTTCAATACTCAATAAAGATTATAGCCACTTAAAATATCAACCTCAAACTCATCATCAAGAACCTCCAAGTTTGTTGGAGAGATTTATTTTTTATTTTGAACATAACTTCAAGAATACCTTGGAGGTATTGAAGTTATGATCATCATCTATCAAACATGTTTTTGAGGTCAAGAGCTACTATCCATAAGGATTCACTCACCCCAAACTTCATGTCATCATTTAGATGATGATGGACTATTAAGTAAATAAAGAAAAATAAAAAGAACTGAGATGAGAAGAGATGAACATTATATAAGCAAACAAGTAAATAGATAGCAATCAATAGATGATATTCATGATGTATAGAACTTGTAGTTTGGTGTTTCACTCATATGTAATGACATTGGACATGGAAGAAGCTTCCACTCTCTTAAAGGCTCACTAAAATGGTGGTTGGGTGTATTGAATGTTGAAGTAAATGGGAGTAGTGAAGTAAAAACAAAGTTTAGAACTCACTTTTGTTTTGAAAATCAAAGAAGAAAGCTTCTTTTCTCTCTACTCTAACCTTATCTCTACAATTTTCTCTCCCAAACTTTTTCTAAGCTTGCATTTGACACCCCCAAAATGAAAAGTCAAGGGGGGATTATGTAGGCCAACTTGGGGTGGTTTTGGGGTTTTAGAAGTATTCCTATTGGCTCCAAACATCTGAAATCATAAAACTACGTCGTTTTGGTTTTTAATTAATCAAAATGGAACCCCAAAATAATTTACAAAAACACACTGTTCTGGAGGGGTGTGCCACGGCAGCACTGGGCTAGTGCCGCGGTGGCAGTGGGCCAGTGCCGCGGCGGTACTGCTCCTCCTTCGTCTAGATAATGTTGTTTAGGCCCCCAGAGGTTTCGGTATTCGCGAAAAGGCCCTATTTCGTCCGAAATTCACAGAAAATGCATACGAACTCCAAATTAGGGTTGTGATATACCGTTGGAAAGGTAATGGAGTCTACTTTTCATAGAAATAAATCGGGGATAGGTCACTTTGAAAAGGTTTGTGGTATTTGCGATAAAAGCTGATTTGATCGCCTTTTTCGCATTCGAAAATTCATAATAAACTCGTTTTAAATCCGAAAATTATGTGCGATATACCATTGGAAAGCTATTGACCTCTAGTATCCATGAAAAATATTTGAAAATTGTTATGGTGCCCCGGTTCTAAAGTAAAATTCTGGTCAAACTGGTCAAACCTGGGATTCCCGGGAAGTTCTGGGAACCTCTGGGAGCTCCCCGGAGCTGACGTTTTCGCTCGATTTCCTTTTAAAACTCATTTAATATTTTCCACATGATCCAGAATGATTCCAGTAAATTTGGATGATTTCGGTCAAACTTGGTCAAACCTTGGTCCAACCTGGTCAAATCTTGGTCAAACCGGTCAACAGGGACTTTCCGGGAACTTCCGAGACTTCCGGGGGTCTCTGGGAGCTGACGATTTCATCCGATTTTACTTAAAAACTCATTTTATCACTTTTGTTATGACGTAGCATGTTTCCAGAACTTTTGGTCCGAATCTGGGAGCTTTTGGGCTTTCAGGAGTCCTTTTGAGTCTTTTACGATCATTGTGAACCACCAAGCTATGGGTCTCCTAAATCTGATAGCCAACAAAATGGGGTGTCTACAGAGCAGAAGGACAAGGGCGCTTGAGCCAGTAATCGGCCTAGGATTACCTGGCCAGGAGCCAAAGTGACCTTAGGCACACGATCAAACAGAGTCAAAGCCGAGCCTTATCCCTACGGAGACTGAGTCATCATTCACCGACCGGGTCACAAGAATTACCATTACACACAAATTTAAACAACCTCATCTTGACTCTTATGACGGTTCGGGAAGCCCGATCGACCATGCCCGAACCTATAAGGCTTAGATGGCCCTAGCGACCAACACCGATGAACTGCACTGCTTGACCTTTCCAAGCACTCTAAAAGGCCCAACCGCACAGTGGTTTTACTCCCTTAAGCCCTGATCTATTGATGACTTCAAAGAATTCAGCAGGTTTTTCATTAGCCAGTTCGTGGGTATGCTTGGCCGACTGCAACCAGACACCCAGCTTCTAGCGATCAAGCAGTAAAAGGGAGAGTCCTTGAAGGATTACGTCGATCGGTTCAACCAGCAAAAGCTTCAAATTTATGACCTAAATGAGATGGTCGCAGTCACATCCTTGTGCTCGGGGGTTCAGAACACCAACATTGCCACGTCGTTCCACCGTCAATGACCGGCAACCTTGGTTGAACTCTGAGATAGGGTGAGGAAGTACATCAACACCAAAGAGTTCTTGAAGTCAAAGCATTCAAACTTCGTAAAAGATGATTCCCTGAGAGCCGAACGGAAATGGGAGGGCTACAAGAAGAGCTTGAAAAAGAAGCAAAAGCAGGATCAGTAATGGGGTAGTCAAGAATAGACCCTGATTGCCTTCACGTCACTTTCCTGGCCCATCCAAGAAGTCATGGTAGCTACCGAGGCTCAGAAGCTACTCAAGAAATCAACAAAGTTGAAGAGCCTGCCCGAGAAAAGGAATCGGGATAAGTACTGCCTCTACCACAAGGACCATGGCCATGACACCGAGGATTGCTTTATACTTAAAAATGCTATTGACAAACTCATTGAGTAGGGTTATCTAGCCAAGTTTGTCACCAAAGATAGATAGCAGCGGCAAGATACCCGAGCCCCTAAGTAGCATCAATGCCTCGGGCATTTCAATATCATCTCCAAAGGAACATCGGGTAGAGAAGACTCACAGTCAGCAAGGAAATGGCATGCTCAGGCATCCCGAGTAGATATTATACAAGTCCAAGTCAAGTGCCCTTCGACCGATAACCTAACTTTATCATCCGGTGTATCCGAGATCTATACTACCGCCATGATGATCCACTGGTGGTAACTCTCTCTATAGCCAATTACATGATTAAGAGGGTACTTGGGGACATGGGAAGTTCCTCTGACATACTCTTTACTTTAGCGTTTGATCAGTTTAAAATATAATAGGATCAGCTCTAATCAGTGGCCATTCCATTGGTGGGATTAAACGGATCTAGTACACAATTGCTCAAGATGATCGAGATACTGGTTCTAATAGGGACCTATGTACAGTAGGCCTCTATGCTCATAAATTTCATTGTGGTAGAGGCCTTATCTGGTTATAACGTCATTCTCGGGAGACCAATACTTAATAAGGCTAGAGCCGTCGTGTCAACCTACAGTCTAGTTATTAAGTTCCCAATCCCGCAGGGACTGGGAAGCTTGAGGGGAGATCAGGCAACTGCCCGAAGCAATTATGTCAGTTCCTTACATAAAGAGGCAATTTTTGAAGCGCTAAACATTAAATAGATGGACCTAAGCGATGTTAAGGATGGAGTCAGCCCAGTCGAAGAACTCAGTCAAGTGGTATTGGACCCTCAGTTTCTCGATCGGTCCATCAGTATCGGCACTCTCTTAGAACCAGATCTTAGAGAAAAGGTAGTCCAGTTCTTGAGACAGAACCAAGACATCTTTGCTTGGAGCCACGAAGACATTCCTGCAATTGATCCCTAGGTCATGTCCCACCGACTCACTATTGATCCAAGCTTCTGCCCGGTTAAGCAAAAGAGGATGGGGATGGACTTTGAAAGATACGAAGTGGTACATGTGGAGGTCGAGAAACTTCTTAAAGAAAAGGCAGTTTGTGTATTGTAGTATCCCGGCTAGTTAGCTAATGTGGTCTAAGTCAAGAAGAGTAATAGAAAGTGGAGGCTATGCGTGGACTTTACTGACCTAAACAAGGACTGTCCCAAAGATGCTATCTACTACCCAAGATTGATCTGTTTATAGACTCAATGACCAGTCATTCACTCCTCTCCTTCATGGATGCCTACTTAGGGTATAACCAGATCTGCATGTATCCCGGTGATGAATAAAAAACTTCCTTCATCACTAACCAAGGAACATACTAATACAAGGTGATTTCCTTTGGCCTCAAGAACGCCTGAGCAACTTATTTGTACTTGGTCAACCATATATTTAAAGACTTAATCAGGAAGACAATGGAGTTGTATGTTGACAACCTCTTAGTCAAGAGCCGGGATGAGTCGATCATATCGAGCACTTGGTCTGGGCCTTTAGCATCCTAATAAAGTTTTAGATAAAGTTAAACCCGACTAAGTGTCCATTCAGAGTCTTGTCCGGGAAGTTCTTGTGACACCTAGTCAGCAGGAGGGGAATTGAGGCAAACCTAGAGAAAATCGAAGCAATCATCAACATGCATTCACCCAGATCAACCAAGGAGGTTCAGAGTCTTGCAGGGCAGGTGGAAGCATTAAATAGATTCATGTCCCAAGTAACCGACCTGTGTCTACAATTCTTTAAGATCCTCTACAAAGCCTTTGAGTGGTGGAGGAGTGTGAGAAGGCAATTCAGGAACTCAAGAAGTACCTGACATCGCCTCCTCCGCTCTCAACGCCCATTCTAAGGGAAGAATTTTTTCTTTGCTTAGCAGTATCACCCTCAGTTATAAGTTCGACACTGATTTGAGAGTAACACACAATACAGTACCGAGTCAGGCACTTCAGGGCATAAAAAGTTGGTACTCCTGCATAGAGAAGCTCACCTTTACACTCATCACCTTAGCTTGGTGGCTCTGCATGTAGTTCTAAGCCCATGTCATAGTTATCATCATAGATCAGCCTTTGTTCATGATTATGTGCTGGCCTGAAACATCCGAGAGGCTTATAAAGTACGGGTTGGAGTTGGAAGAGTTCGAGGTAGTTTATAAACCTTGAACATCAATCAAGGAGCAGGTAGTAGTAGATTTTCTTATAGAGTTCACCTATCTAGAAGATCTAATCAAAGAGTTAAACCCGCTTGAGTTACCGCTCGAGCTACAGCCTGACATCCCGACTTGGATACTTTATGTGGATGGGTCCTCCAATAAGTAGGACAACAGGGTAGGAATCATCCTGACCACACCCGACGGGATCCAGCTTGAGTATGCCCTAAGGTTCAGGTTCTAGGCTTTTAACAATGAACCTGAGTATGAAGCCCTGTTGGTCGGGCGACAGTTGGCTACCACAACTGGCGTGCAGTAGGTTCTGGTGTACAACAACTCCTAGGTGGTTGTCAATCAAATTTGATAGCAATATAAAGCTCGAGAAGATAACATGGTGGCTAACCTAACCCATATTAGGAGGGTTACCAGCAAGCTCTAAGGGTTATCTATCATACAGATCCCAAGGGAAGAAAATTCATAGGCCGACCAGTTAGCATGCCTGGCATCATCTTTTGAGTTAGACTTTCTCGGAATAAGGGTAGAATACCTGCCCAAACCCAGTGTGTCCAACTCAGAAGGTATAGAGGTAGACCCGGTCAATTTAGGGCCTAGCTAGATAGATCATATCATAGTGTTCCTTATAACCGGGAGTCTACTAACTGAGAAGGATTAAGCTCGATAGGTTAAATATTATGCAGCCAGGTCTCGCTTCATCGATGGTGTACTTTACAAGAGGGGATTTTCCATAACCTACCTCCGATGCATCCACCCTACCCAGGTCTAGAAAAAACTTGCATGAAATCCATGAAAGAGTGTATGGAAGCCACATTAGAGGCCGGACACTATACCGCAGGGCCTTATTACAAGGTTACTACTAGCCTACAATGGCCCGGGACTCCTGTGATTATGGCAAGTGGTGTGACAAGTGCCAAAGGCATGCGAATATGATCAACTGGCCGACAGAGATCCAAACTTCAATCCTCAACCCCTGGCCATTTGCTTAGTGGGGCATCGACATAGTCAGGCCATTCCCCAAGCGTCAAATCAAGTTTACCATCATCGCTATAGCCTACTTCACTAAGTGGGAAGAAGTCGAGCCTTTGGAAACAATAATCGAAAAGAAGATGGAAAATTTTGTTGAAAAGAACATCCTTAGCAGGATCGAAGTGCCCTGAGTACTGGTCAGTGACAATGGTCGACAATTTGGCTTGCTGGCATGTAGGCAGTTCTACTTAGGCTATGGGATATCAAATCATTACTGTTCTCCCGAGCATCCTCAAACTAACGGACATGCTAAGGTAACAAATTGAACGATCCTAGAGCCAGTTAAAACCAAGCTTGAAAAGGCCAAGGGACTCTGGGTAGAAGAACTACTGACCCTTCTGTGGGCCTAACGTATTACTCCCCGAGCAGCAATGAGAGTGACCCCATTCTTACTCACCTATGGCGTCGAGGTAGTGTTCCCTATAGAACTGGGATTACCAACATACTGGGTGACAAACTATAGTGAGCAAGACAACTAGGAAGTCGTCAGATAGGAGTTTGACCTGATCAAAGAAAAAAGAGATCTGATATATCTCAGGGTGGTGGCCTATAAGCAGAGGGTCTCACAGTGCTTCAATGGTAATGTAAAGCACCGTAGTTTCCAGTTGGGGGACCTCATCCTTAAAGCGGTAAACCAGTCTACCAAAAACCCAAGCCATGGAACGCTAGGGCCAAACTGGGAAGGGCCCTATAGGGTTACCCGGGCCAACTGACCGGGAACTTATTGGTTGTAGACACTAAAAGGGCAGGACCTATCACACCCTTGGAATGTGGAGCATCTACTAAAGTACGTTTAATAAAATAAGAATCAATATTGGTTAGGGTTTTTATATTTTCGTTGAATAAGTTGTAGCTCTTTCCGATCACTCACTGTAGTTTTCCAAATTGAATGAAGAATTTTTCTTGCAAACAATGTTCCTTACCAGTGTTTCATAACAACAAAAGACCTTGGGATCACACCCAAGGCAAAACAAAAGACCTCGAGATCACACGTGAAGAACCAAAAGCCCTCAGGATCATGCCCAAGTCATCAAAAAGACCTTAGAATCACACCCGAGGCACTTATTCTACTTAGGTCTATAACCTACAATGGGGTCAAACCCCCTAGGTGCCCATGATAGAGGAGTCAAAAGACCCTAGAATGCATACATTCTAGGTCAGTTATCCACAGTAATTACTCCCACAACACCTGCCTTACCTAAAGCCTGGGGGACAAGAGGGGCATAATGAACTACAGGAAACCACACTAAGCTTATGGAACTTTTCTAAAAAAGTAGGATTTTAATAGCAATTTTTTTGTTAAAAAAATAATAGATTTGGGAATAGTGGATCAGGACTGTGCATTGTTCTTGTAAAAATCATAATTGATTCCTTAAAAAATCCTATGAAGCTCTAATTGGTGTCTGATGATTCCAAATTCTGGGTAAGATATTAAAAGAACTAGATAAGAGAATTATATGTGGTTCAACCCTGTTAATGAAGAGACCTACATCCACATGTGTGTAAGAGCACTTGCACTATACATGAAGTTGCACGGTGGCCATTGCTGAACCAACAATGGGATGGAGCTACCGAAGACCGGTGGGGCAATGTATATGTGCCTATAAGGTAATGTTGTGATCCCATTTCTATGGGGGTAAGGGTTTTCTTTTATAGTTTAAGAAACCTCCTCGTATAAGGCAAGTAAACTGATAAGGTAGTGCAATCCAATTAGGATTGATTAGCATAAATCGTGTGAGTTTCCTAATTGGATTAGGAAATAATCTTAACTTTCCATTAGTCCTCTAACTAGTGTAGGAAATTGTCCTGCGAGATACCCAGAACTAGGTAATGCTCCCGATCCATAGGCTGGGTTATTGGACTAGTCAGGATGATTGTCCTCCCTAACTGGGTACTCCTCAATGTTGCTACCGAGTCTCATTCTTATTAGACATACACTTTTGTACGTATCAGTTGCCCCCCATTTCCAAGGCTAAACTGGTGCTGCATCAAATAAGGCTTAGAAATTGGTACAGTAAGGGAGAATTGCCTGGTACAACCACTCAGGGTGGGACTGGCCTTCTTGATAACTCGGGTTATGAAGTTGGACTGGTGATGGGTTGGTCTGGTCAGGATCCAACTAGACGGGTATAAGCATAACTGATTAGGCACAACCTAATTGAACCATCACATCGTGCAATTAATGCACACGCCTTTTGAGGCACTGCTTGGGTTGCCCGAGGTGCCAGCTATCGGGCATTCAAGCTGGAATTTTACTAGGCCATTGGATCTGAGATCATCTGGACCATTTGTGCAATCTATATAAGGGACACTTAAGCATTTTCATTCCTTCTGCTGTCCATAGGAAGATATTACCGAGCGCTTCCAGAGGAGAAACACCTGATCTAGATTCCCAAGCTCTTCCCTGCATTCGTTCCTTTTAAGTCTTCATTCCTCCCGCCTTGTAATTCATTTCACTTTTCCTTCTCTTCTTTTTTTTTTCATTTTTATTCTCGAATGAGGCTGGAAAATAGGAATCCCTTAGGCTTTGTGCGTGAGTGGGATTTCTTTTTCCTCAGATTCTTCTTCTTTCTAGGATCGTCCTGTTTGAGTTTTACCTGACCATTAAGACTGTGTAAACCCTACCATACATACGTACAGTTCTTCTACCCTTTTACCTTAGATTTGGAGTTCTTGACCCCTACTTAGGTCATTAGCTGCTTCCTCATCCCTTAACAAGGACTTTAGAAATGTATCACTCTGATTATAACTCATCTTCTTTGTCAGAGGATCAGTAATCAAGGTTCAGGACCTGGAGCACTTACTCAAACACTCCCTCAGTAACCGCCTCAGATCACTATAATGAGGGTAGAATTCCTATCTGAGTCTTCGATGAGGAAGCAAGTCAGGAACACATTAAAGTTTTTAAGTCGAAGGGATTAGGTAGCCCGGAGGTTGTCTTTTCTTTCATAGGGACTTCCAGTAGTCTGCTTGGGTTAGATTTAGATAGAATCAACCCAAAGTTTAGTTATTTCAAAGGCTTCTCCATTATAGTCCCAGCCGATAAAGCACACATTCGTCGATCAGGATACACTGCCCTTTACGAGGACGCACTCTTTAGAGGTCTTCATCAAGTTCCCCGGACCTACTGATCTACTTTTATTGCCCTTTGGCGACTGGCCCTCAACGGTTGGATTTTTTTTATGGGGGCCATTTACCTCTGGCCCTAAGTTTTTGGGTATGAGTTGACCCTCTAGAAATTTCTATGGACCAACCGGTCGTCCCTGTTGCACAGGGAGGTAGACTTCTTTTCCTTGAGTGGTTGACAAGCGAGAAAGATATTGGAGAATGCTCTAAGCAATAACAAGTGGTGGAAGAGGAAATTCTTCTTAGTATCCATACTCGGGCTCAGTAAGGAGGCCTTCGAAATTCTCTTGAGAAACACCTGGGTGAGGAAACTGAGGAGTTTATTGCATCTCTAGTTTGTATTTAATTACTATTTCCTACTATTGTGACACTGACCGATCCCCTTTGTTTTGCACTGGGATCTACTGATCCACTGAGCATCTTAGACGAGTGTCATGATCATATAAGGGCATTGGCCTAAGATCCTAGGAACATCATTGATGTGCTGACCCAGACGAGAGCATAGAAATTACCTATAGGCACGACAAAGTCTTTGTAGCTCCAGTCTTTCCCCCGATCATTCCTGGTAAGTTCCTAGTTCTCATATTTTTCCACTTTTTATTACATTTTTTCTTTCTGTCCACATCCTTCTTCCTTATTTCTGTCCACATCCTTTTTCGTTGAAGACGACTAATCGATTTCTATTTCCCTTTTTTTAGGTTGGTTGCATAATGGCCGAGGCTGAATAGTACCTGCCTAGATTAGTTGAGACAGCAGCCATTGTTGAGGTTGCTCTTTCAAATAAGAGGGCGGCACTGGAGGCAAAGGAAAATGCCATAGAAGTGGAGAAGGATAAGGTGAAGGAGATGGCTCTCTGAGCCTAGGAGCAGCTCAGGCAGAGTTAGAGACCACCTTGGTGGAGTTGAGTGCCGCTCAAGAGAGTTTTGTAGCTACAGAGGCCGAGAAGAAGGCAATAGTTGAAACAACGGCCCGAGATGAGGCGGAGAAGGCCCCACAGGACGATTTTGATGCCAGCTTCTTTCAGGGCTACTCAGACCTAACAAGGAGGGTAGCTTTAGACTATCCTGAGTGGGACCTCATAGCTTACTCGGGAGTGGATTTTGATTGATGGGACATACGATCCCCTACTACTGATATCGCTGAGGAGGAGGCTCCTATTGGAGAGTTTGGGGAAACCGAGGGGGTAGTCATTGTGGAAGATGCTTAGCACCGAGGCGTATTGCCAGGAAGAAGAAGGCGGTGAAGATTCTTCTAAAGCCTGCTTCTAGACCAATTTGGCCTCCTCCTTCCAACCTATTTTATGCTTGTACATCTATTTATCTCATATATTGGGTGGCTACTATAATTGGCACCCATGTTTATACTTTTTGTGGACTAAATGACAAAGGCCCTTCAAAGTCAATTTTTTCTACCAATTGTTGTCCTTATTTGTACTCTTATTGCCTGTATCCGACCAATTGTTAGCCTTATAATGACATTGCCTTAGCAAAAGGTTTAGAACTGTGACTAGTAGGGAACAATCATTCTTTTGGGGATCTGCAAAACCTTGGAATTTTTGAGCTATTGTACTTGGAATTTTCCAAGTTTGTATAACCCAATCGAGGCAACATAAGTGCTCAAGATTAACTAAGCTCCTTGTAACAACTCGAGTAGAACTCTGAACATTGTGGGTGCTTGGATGTCTAAGGGTTTATACTTAGTTAATTCTAAGGTTTAGTATCTAACTTTTTATAAAAGGATTTTAACCCAGCTCATGCTTAAGACCACTTTTGATAGGTTTTATTAGAGGTCCTTGAATTTGAAAATTTGATTAATGACAACTTTTTCTTGCTTATCATGCATATCATTTGCTTGCTTGGTTTTTTTGCAATCCTTGGGTATCCTTTGGTGTCTTAGTGCAGATAATTGAATGCCATGGATCCGGACTTCGATTTTGTGGATTTGCCTCTTCTACATGTGGCTTCGTGCCCATGTATCATGTATTTCTCTATACCCTTCTCTTAGAATTTTTCTAGGTTTATAACTTTTTTTTCAACGATACAATTCCTTTAGGATAGTCTCCATTTATATGATTATATATTAGAGACATCTTATCTAGGATTGTTGCATGATTACATTTCACGTTTCCTTTCTTTTTGCTTTTGCGACTCCGATTGAGTCAACTCAATGTAAGTCTTCTTGTTCTTTTGCAGATCATGACATGTTTCTTTTATTCGCATTGGTCCCGGGTGAGGCTAGCCACCGTGAGTATACTTCTCTCTTATATTGCATATGCATCCAATTGCTACTTGATTTAATCTCTTGAAATAATTTTCATTAGATGTTCTTTTTTCCATGTATATATTATCTAGTATGTTTTAGGAAACAACACCTTTTATAAATTATGAACAAGAATATTTGAATTAAGGCCTACCTTTCGGTAGGACTAGGAGGGGGTGCTTTAGTCCTACTCAGGCTCGTTCCTCTCTTTTATTTCTAGGATTACTCAATGAGTTCTAGTTATTGAAGTGTGAGCCTTAGATCTGTCTTGGTGTAGACACCCCGATTTTGACTAACTGTTGAATTTAGGGGAGCGCTACCTCCAAATCCGATAATGGCAATGTCTGGCTAACTTAGGGTTTCTGAGGTGATTCAAGCTCTTCGAAAGGCTATTCAATTCCAAAAGAAAGGGAAAAAAAAGGCAAGAAAAGAAAAGAAAGTGAGAAAACAGCACGCGGCAATGTGTCTGGTAGCCACGGGGTGCTGCAGTGGCACTCACTGATCGCCTTAATGGTAATCTGTGAAAGCCGTACGACAGTCACCAAATGCCACAGAGAGCTTACGAATTGCCGCAAAATTGGTAGGTGTTCTGGAATTAAGAAAAAGGAAGAAAAGAACAAGAAAAAGAAAAAGAAACTTAAAACAAAACAATCTGAGATGCACCAAAAGACGGCAGTCCGCGAGTTGCCTGCGGCACTCTCTGAATATCGTTGCAACACTAAATGAATACCGTTCTGACAATTGGCGAGTGCCGCTCCGGTGGTTACTAAGTGTCGCCGACAATTCCACCGAGTGATGCATTTTTTAACAGTCTGCTTTTTGAAATAGTATGTTTTGTACCATCAATAGTTCATCTAAATTAGGGTTTTTACCTTGAATTTACTCAAATATCCCTTAGGAATTTGCCTATATAAAGGGGTGAATATCCCCATTACAAAGTATCTTCTTGGGGGGGGGGGGTGGCTTGAATCTTGAACAATTTCCAAAAAGGAGAGAATCTTCTTGAAACAATTCTCAAAAGATAATTAGGAGAGAATCTTATAGAAAATTAAGAAAATTAAAGAGTGAATCATTATAAGAGTTAGAAGAAGAGCTTGAAGAACCTTTGGGAGATCTCCAAACCACAAAGAAGTTGAGGAAAATTGGGGGTAACCTTTAAATATCAATTCGTCCTTAGCTTAAATTCAATCACAATTCATAGGACTACATAGGATCTTTTAATCATTTTCAAAAAGTCTCTTCCTACCTCATTTCATCACACACCACTAGAATTGTGATTGAACCTCCATTTGTTTTTTTCATTTGATTTGGATTAAAGTAGCCTAGGGTTTAAGATTAAATAAATCATAAAGCAAAGTCTAACTTGAAATATCATTTTAACTTTGGTTTCTCATCTTTTGTCATACTCTTTTCTTGGGATTCATGAGACCCTTAATATCTCATTTGATTCCCTTGAGTTGGATTTTAACTTCCCTATAAACTTATGGTTCAAATGGGAATAGCCATATCCATACGTAATTAGTAGGACCAAGTCTTGGCTCATGATTTGGATCCTTCAATTTGGAATCTCATGGAATCCTCTCCATATTCGGTCGAGGTTTATATGGATTAGTCATATTTAATCTCCAATGACCATCAATGAGAAGAAGAATTAGTCTTAGGATGAGTCAACCTCCGTGGTTTGGCTGATAGATTTAACCAAAAATGATGAACTCAACAGTGGTGTAGTGAATTCATAAACAAACTTTATTCAAGGATTTTTAATTAAAACATGATCTATTGAAATTGAATGAGACCAATTGGAGACTGTTCACAACACAAAGATCTACCACTAAATTTTTTTGTTTTGATGAGATTCCATGTTTAAGATGGTTTGGTCTTAGGATTTGCAAACTAGCTACTCTCTGTCCAAAATTTTAGAACAGTAAGTTAGTTTTGATTTGAATTGATCAAAACCTTAACAAAACATTTTTTTACTTCAAATACATTTTTCTATGAAGTTTAATGTGTTGATAAGATCCCCTAAAAAGAATGAAGCAATTCGGATTCATTTACTAATTTTAGAAAATTACACAAAATCTCTGGATAGAGAGTTGTTAAAATCTGCGTGATGTCTGGTTTTGATCTAATTCTTGGAGGTTGAGCTATTTGATCTTTGATTTTCATTTTGGGTTAGAAACTAGACTCATAGAGGTACCTTTTATCCAAAGAGCATAAGGATCAAACCACGGGAAGTGTTCTTTTCCTATTTTTGAAAGTCTGGTCTGCTCTCTATAATGTTCAAAATTATGTATTTGATTTGATAAACTTTGCAAATAATGGCCCAAATGACTTTTCCATGACCTAAGGCATAAAACATGTTTTGATTATGATTATTTGAACTTAAATCCAGAGGCTAAATGATCTAAATCAATGAATAGTTCATAGTTTGTTCTTGTTCATGTCCATGCATTCATCGACATATGTTAATACTTGTAATTAGGACTTGTTTTTTTGGGTTAAGTTGCATTTATTTAAACCTAGTCATGAGTTCCTTGTGATCATGTTGGGATTATACCATCTCTATATGGACATTACACTGGCTCCTAGTTGAGACTTTGTATATCTATAGAGATGTTATGCTTCTAACTAGTTAGAAGGAATTCATAATTATGTCAATTCTTTCCATGCTTGACAGATTTAAGCTAGAAGTTTAGGAATGTTATTGGATATTATATCCTGATCAAGGCATGTGGACTAACCCTTTGTTTTGTTGCTCTATTGAGGTATGATTTCTTGACTCTTTTCTCCAATTTATTTTATTTCTTGACTTTATTGATTTTTTTTACTCCATACGCGACACCTTAGATTAGATACGCATTAGAGACTCTTTTTCTAGGATTTTCTTTTATTTGTGTGTATTGCATGTTTCCTTTTGCAGCTGGACCCTGGGCAAGTTCTCTTGTTCTCTATTCTGTATCATTTTTGCTTGAGTTTAACTATGTGGTTTTGTACGCCGTTTTATAATTAGCAATCTTACACCTTTTCAACATGCTTTTATAATGTAAGTATCTACGTATTAGTTGAGGGCATGCTTAGATAGTTAATTTGATTAAAATGATGTTGAGTGATGGCCTATCACGAGATAGGATGAGAGGGGGTGTTTTAGTCTGTCAGGCTCCTTCCCCTCTCATTCCATAATCCCTAGACCTAGAAATCTTTGGTTTACAAAAAGATCAATTTGCTTTTAAAAGGGCTTCTTAATTTTCCTTTAAAAACATGAAGTGGCGACTTGTATTTGAATTTGAAAAGTTTTCTTTTAAAAAAAGCGTGGTTAGCCTATGATATCCACAATCTGGCGACTCTACTAGGGAACAAACCCAGAATCTCTGAATTCATAGACCAGAATTTCTAATATTGGGTTCACTCGAGGATTAGACTTAACAGCATCCTTTTAATTGAATTAATTAATTTTTTTGTGCCTGTTGCATTTCACTTGCATGTCTAGCTAGTCGATTGCACGGAACTATGACCTTGGAAGCTCAGGGCAACAAGGTCAGTCAAGCCATCATGAGACTGTGTGATCACCCTTTATCTCGTACCATGTGTTGGTACAAGAAGCATCCTAATGGATGTGCGTCAAGGGTCCCTTATTTGACCAAAACTCAGCCTTTACATGATAGCCTCTATAAAACCTTTCAATCTAGGAAATCAATTCTTGATTAGGACTATATGCTAGGGAGTTTTGTATGCCCGGAAGGGATTATTTGAGATGATGAGGATGCTTGCTTGATGAAGGATGTAAAACCCTTTAACCACCTTTTAGCAATACCTTCTTATGTCCCAGGACATTCGAGAATATGCCAGATTTTTTATTATAAGGTTACACCTCTCTATCTTGTTAGTTAAGCATCATCGACCTTGTATGCATCTGAATTCATGAAAAGTACGGTGATAACCCGATAATATGATCCCTCTATCCAATGAATTTTCAATCCATCTTTGTAAGCAAACAAGCTTCTTACCATCTTTACCCCAAAATCTTTTGAAAAAATCACACTTTCAAAATCTTTGAAGATTCACTTGATTCCGGCCCTAAACCAATCCTTGTTGAGATTTATTTTCAAAAGAAGAATCCGTGAGAATTGTTTTCGAAGATCTCACCATCTAAAGAGATACTTTTCAAAAAGAGTTTCAAAGCAAAAATTCAACCTGATCATATTTGTGGAGAAATGTTTTCATTCTCAAATAGAATTGTTTTCAATAGATTTTATCATGAATTCCAAAGCCTTTTTAATGACCAACCTTCGAAAGGGTAATAAGGATTACAAAGAAAGAAGAAATTAGAGTACTTGGCATGAGTAAGGATTATATGTGCTTATGTGCTTTATGGGTTAGGATTAGGATTTTCTTTTTCTTTGGCATATAGAATAGGCAAACACACACGCATACATTGCATCCGTGTGACATATGAACCATTCATAAATGTTTTACCAAGAATTTGCCACAAATAAAAAGGGAAAAGATAATGGCAAAGGAAAAAGAAAAATTCATTTGAAAACACTTTTGTAGGACAAAATAGCATCTGGTTTAGGGATCGTCTAGTTTAGGGGTCCTGCGGCGAGACTGGTGAGAAGAAAAAGAAAAACTGAAATGGCACATAAAGGGAATACCGGGGAGGTAGCAGAACTGAGGGCAATAGTAGAAAGGCAAGAAGAGCACATGAGACGATAGCTAAAAATATGAATCGCATGATGAACATGATAAAAGCAATGACTTGTCAGCCATCGCTTGCAAATCGATGAGTTATCGACCCACTCCCCTCTAGTAGCAAGAAAAGAAGCCTGGTTTGATGATCAGGAGGCATAGAGAGCTAACGTACTACGGGCTAAAAGGGAAAGAGAGAAGATTGAGAATGAAAGGGTAATGGACGAGAAAGTAGAAAAGCTTGAAAAAGTGGTACGCAAGGCTCAGGATTTGATACCTCTTTGCTAGAACTAGAAGGGTTATAAGATGGGGTCCACGAGATGCTACCTGTCAGTTTTAAAATGCCAGTCTTTGACAAATTTGATGGAACAGGGAATCCTCATAAACATGTAAGGATGTGTATTGGGGCCTTCCATCCTAATGGATTGAGCACCGCCATGATGGTCGTCCTATTTCAGCAAACTTTAACCAGGGCCGCCTTGGCCTGGTACCTCACGCTCAAACCAAGTAAAACTAGGGTCTAGGAAGAGGCAGTTATGTCATTTGTAGCACAGTACGAGTATAATCAAGACTTGGACATAACAGTCCGGGATTTGGAAACCACTAGGCAAAGGAACAAGGAATCAGTCGCTGAGTACTTAAGTCGATGGAGGGGAAAGGCAGCCAAGATGGTGTAAAGACCGTCTGAGAAAGAACAAATCCATGAAGAATATTCAAACTGTCTACCAAGAAAAGATGAGGCTCCAATCAATCAACACTTTGGGAGGATGGAGGATGCAATCCAAGAAGGGGTAATTAAGAAAGAAGAGCAACCGAACAGATATAGGAGCCCAAACTACAGGTCACACAGAGGACATTCTGGAGGTCATTCGAGCCCCACTAATGTGAATACATTGAGCAAGCCAGAAAGGAAGTTTGACATAACAAGAGGTTGACCTAGGGTAGATAAGCCACAAAGGCAGTTCTCTAATTTGGGAGTTTCTCTATCAACTACCCTTGACAGGCTGATGACAAAGGGACATCTTCGCCTTTGGAACCTCGGCCCTTACCAAATTTGCGTTCGCAAAGCTTTCAGGAGGATCTATATTGCAAATTCCAGGAACAAAAGGGTCATGCTACGAATCGATGCACAAGGTTAGGGCATGAAATTCAAGACCTCATTGACAACAAGGTGATATCTGAGCCACCCGTCAAAGCTCCCAATGTTACCAAAATTTCACTACTGAATCATCATGCTATACCACCACTTCAGGGCCTCTATTTCCTAGGGTTAGAAGAGATGACCTTCGATCCATCTAAGTTGATTACTAAAGTTAGAAAACCAAAGAAGTCATGCCAACCGCTGAAATATTCAGCAATCTATACGCTGGAAAATCAGTCAGGGAAATGTGGAGAGGAAATGATAAAGCAAATGGATTAGTGGGTTAAAAGAACTAACAAAGCTTATTGTCGAGATATCGATTAGGTGGAAGATGATTTATGGTACAAAAGTGATGAAGAGACAGAGACTGGAAAATAAAATTTAGAAATCGACAATTTATGGGTAAGAGAGGAAGTCAGTCATCTAACCCGATTAGGGAGACACTTTAAACCACATGAGCTAGAGGAAGATCACCTAGGGAGAGAGTTAGATAAAGGAAAAGGGAAGATGAATGAAGAAGAGGAGGAAGATAGGGTTTTAAAACAAATGAAGAAGACGCTCGCCAACATCACCATCTGGGGGTTATTGATCGCTTCTAAACATCACAAGTAGGCAGTCCTGGATGCCTTTAATCAGTCTGATGTTTCTATCGACACAACATTAGAGGATCTCCTGGAATGATTGGTAGAATTTTAGTTCTGGCAATCACCTTCTCCTTAGAAGATTTACTAGCCGGAAGGCCCATTCGCAATAAATCGCTATACGTCACTATTGAGTGCTTGGAAAATACTATACCTGCTTATCTCATAGACAACGGGTTTGCTCTAAATGTATGCCCATTCTGAATAGCCAAGAGAATGGGTCTAGATGAGTCAACTTTCATCCCATCTGAGCAGAAGGTATGAGCATATGACAACACCCAAAGGATGCTACTGGGTAGGCTGTGGTTGGACAGTCTAGGTGCCTTACCATCAACAATTCATCAAAAACTCAAGTGTATGTGGAAAAACAAGGTTAACAATATTCTTGGGGATAGTTGGGTCCGTTTGTCTGAAGCTTTGTCAAGTGCACCGATTCTAGAGGTACAATTACAAGAGGAGGAAACGAGTTTAGGAGGAATCGAGATCATTGATATGTTGGAGGGAGTAAAGCCGAGGGAGTTCCTGCCACTATATTTTGGTCACTATGTGAGCCCGCTAGTCGCCATAATTAAGAAGAAGATGGGTTTCTTCCTGGGAATGGGACTGGGTAAAATCATCAAGGCCTGCTAGAGTTCCAAAAATTCCAATACAGATCCATACTCATAGTTTGGGTTACTAGCCATCGAAAAGGGAGTTGAGAGAAAAGAAGAAGGTGACCGATGCACCGATGGACCCCTATCAGAAGACGCGCAATAGATACTTTGTGAAGGAGGGAGAGCATTTCCCTTTCTGTGGCTTCCATGGATGGTTCCTCATGATAACACTTTAAAGCCAGGGTTTTAAATCTTCTTCCCCCATAAATTTTTTCGAATATGAAGACCTGTATTTGCAAGTACCTGTGAAGTCTGCCACTATTAAAGATTGGGTTGGTATGCTAGATGGTCCAGCTATGGAGACTTTGTTGGATAAATGAAGCACAAAGATAGAAGGGAATAGTCAAGAAGAAATTATAGAAGCCAAAGAATATGTTAAGGATATGGTGATAGAGGTGCTGGGAAAGGAGAAGGGAAATGACAGGGAAGAACCCGAAGAAGCAATGACAGAAGGAGGGGATGAAAAGGAAAAGCTGCCAGACTGCGACACCATGGAGCTCAAGCAAGGAGTTAACAAAGAGTGGGTCTTCGATTCTAGTGATAAGTACCCCCCCTCCTAGGAGTTTGTAATGGCCCATATGAGGCGTCTGAGTATTGCTATGTCTGTTGTAATTACCCTAAACAAAGTTAATGAAAGTGTGACTAATTCTGCCTACTCGAATATGCTTAATGAATGTGATGAATGTGATGACGATGAAATACCGAGTGAACTGCAAAAACTAATCGAAAAAGAAAAAGAATCTGCATGCAAAATCATCAAAGATAATCTGTAGACAGCCAATTTTGACCACACTGTTAGGATTTAGGGTGAACAATGTCTTGGGGGATTCAATGATAAAAAGTACCCTATGGAAGGTATTGCATTCCACACAATCAGAAGATCAAACTTCGGAAAGTGACTTCAAGCTCAGAAAAGCCCTTTTCTATGCATAAAATCCTAATTTTGTTAAAAATCATCTATCAAAATTCATATTCACTGAGGGTTATATGAACATGAAGTGTTCTAAACACAGTATTCTAGGTATCCAAAGATTCAATTTTAAAGAAAAACTCGAAATCGATGCGCATTGAAAATCAATTTTGAAGATGAAGTCGTTTGATTTCAAAAAGACGACGAAAGTTCCAGAGGACTTTCGGACTTCAATTGTCCTTCAATTCTAAATTCAAATCCTCTTGGAATATTTTATACTAAAATTCAACTCGATAGCTATCCAACGGTGCATAAACAGACAATTTTGGACACCAAAAAGCATTTTTATGAAAATCTAGAAAAAGGCAACCAAAGGATGAGAAAAAGGAGATGGCAGGTCCCATAAAAGGGGTGGCGATTACCCTCTTAGCCGCCACCTACATGTGGCATTCTTCATCGAGCTTTTTGAGTTCCAAACCCTTCCAAAGGCTTCCCACTATGAGGAAATTGCCCAGGAACTGCATTTAGGCACTAAAATGGCCAATTTTTGATCTCTAAAATATCTCTTTTAACCCTGAAACTTAAGAGTTAAGTTTTCAAAACTCTATGTATAGATTCATATGAGATCATCTTTGACACACAAGAAGATACAGAGGAGAATACATGTGAATATACTTACAAGATATATGTATGAGTATACTTTGAATTTGAGAGAATTCTAGAGAAAGAATAGTGAATCATGAATTTATTTCTTCTAAAATGAATCTTAAGATAACTTGATAAGATAATTGAAGAGAGTTTTAACATCAATTGCCTCCCTTAACTTCTACCATGGATGAGTTCTTGAAGAACTTAAAGAACACTTGAAGAAGAATATCCTTCAAATCAACTATGATTACATAATTGAGAATCCTCCAAGAAGTAAACATCACAATTCATCTCTAATTCTTACTTTTATATATAGATCTATAAGGTTTGGATTGAGTTTAGTTTTATTTTCTTTGTTAAAACACTCATCTTCTTCTTCTCTTGTTCTTCACACACTCACATATCTAGATCCAAATTCTCCTTGATTTTGTTGATAATTCATACTTAGAGATTGATTTTTACTTTAATTTTCAATTTTGACTTCGTTCTTCTATTTAGTTTAGATCCATGCATATATGATTATCTACATGTACATACTTTGAATTCTATGATGGTTTGGAAATATAATCTATGAGAAGGATAATTCCTATGTTCATACCTTTCCTTGATTGTTCCTATTACCTAGAATTCCTATTAAATTTAATCTCCAATAGGATATTTATAAGTCCCTTTGATCCATGATCTAAAGTTCTTCATAGAACTTGATGGTTAAATTGATTAGGAATCATGATCAAGTTGATCGATGAGCTTGATCTCTCTAAATAAGCCTAAACCAACACCTAAGATGTTTTTCTCACACTTTAGAATGAATTAGCTAAAATTTAGCAAAATAGATTTGTTTTGTCCATAAGATTTGGTCCATCAAAACCCTTAGTTTGATGGATTTCAAATTTTTTGGGTATACTTTGATGAATTAGCTTTCATTCAATCCATTTTGAGAACCATTAGGATCCATATGCTATTTTTAGAAATTGTTGAGAAATCGGTTGACAGATTTGAACATCATCTCTTTGTATTTGAATTTCACAAAATCTACAATAGTTATCGATGATCCTCTTTTTGGGTATGATTCCTAACTTATGTATCTATATGCTGATGTAAATTCGTGAGCATACGATCAAGTTAAGATCGTTTTCTAAGCATTTGAAGTTGAAACAACTATTCTGGAATTTTCTAAGTTTAACTACAAACATGATTATGTATACAAAATGGTCATACCTTGATCACTCAACACAATTGATGAATAAAACATGGTTTATAAATCATCTAGGATAAATGGATGAGAGATTAAAAGCTTAGATCAACTTGATCAACATGATTCATGAACTTCTATTATGTCTTGCATTCCTTTGTCAAATGATACCAAATTTCCAGAATAACAGAGTCTGTTTAAAACAATTTTTTAGAGATCTTAGGTTCATGATATGTCCATGGGATTATTTTTATCATAAAATATAATCAAATAGCTTTGTTTTCACACCAAATAAAGCATCACATGATTTTTGTAGAATTAATTATGATTTTTACAAGAATAGTGGACAGTCCTAATCCACTGTTCCCAAAACTCTTATTTTTCAAACTTCAAAAATGAAAATGAGGTCCTACTTTCTGGAGAAGTTCCCTAAGACATGTTTCTAACTTTCTGTGAAAGGGTTTTAACCCAGCTCATGCTTAAGACCACTTTTCATAGGATTCATTAGAGTTTACTGAATCTAGAAATTTGATTGTTAACATCTTCCTCTTATTTTTCATGCATATCATTTGTTTGCTTGTATTTTTACATTGCTTGGGTATTCCTTGGTGTCTTAGTGCAGAGAATTGAATACCGAGGATCCGGACTTTGATTTGTGGGTTTGCCTCTTCTACATGTGGCTTAGTGCCCGTGTATCATATACTATCTCTATCTTTTCTCTTAGAATTTTTCTAGGTTTATGACTTTGTTTTCAACGACACAATTCCTTTAGGATAGTCCCCGTTTATGTGCTTATATGTTAGAGACATCTTATCTAGGATTGTTTCATGAACACATTGCTCGTTTCCTTTCTATTGCTTTTTGCGACTCCGCTTGAGTCAATCTAATGCAAGTCTTCTCGTTCCCTCTTTCATATCATGACATGTTTCCTTTATTTGCATCGGTCCCGAGCGGGACTAGCCACTATGAGTATACCTCTCTCTTGTATTGCATGTGCATCCGAGTGCTATTTGATTTTATCTCTTGAATGATTTTCATTAGATGTTCCCATTTGACATGCATATATTATCTATTATGTTTGAGGAAACCACACTAATTATGAATTAAGAACAAGGATATTTGAATCAAGGCAGGCCGTTCGGCAGGGCGAGGAAGGGGTGCTTTAGTCTTATTTGGGCTCCTTCTTCTCTCGTACCAAGACCCCCGAACTTAGTTTCCGGTAAACAAGGGTGAGTAACTGACAATCGGGGGTATTTGTAAAATACAACCGCGCTAAAAGAAGAAAATATGCCGATTTAGTTCACAATTCCTTGTCATTTCTGCACTTTGTGTTACAATGCTAGTTTTTACATAATATGATTAATCTATGATAAGTTGTATTGTTTTATTTTCTATTTGTGTAAATTACTATTCTTCTGTGTGAAGGAATGAATAGCAAGATAAAAGGAAATGCTTGATCTGAAAGAAAACAATTCAAGCATGAAAAGTTAAGTTCGAGCGATCTAAGATCCCTCAAGCGATCGAGGTTTCGATCGATCGAAAGAAGTTCAAGTGCTCGAGCATTCAAGAAATTCAATCGATCGAGTGATGTTCGATGGATCGAATATGGCTGTTATCAGAAACTTACGCGCACGCAGCAAAAAGATGTTTTTATAACCCTAGCTTAGAATTATCTATATATACCTATTTTGTATACGTCAATGGGGACGTCTCCTTTACTTTTTATCAGTTCATAGAAAGTAGAGAGTTTTTTGTTGTTTTTTTTTTAGGTCTTTCAAGGATTATCTTTGGTTTTTGGGTTGGATTTCTATAGTGTAATATAAGTTATTCATTCCAGGTTACATCTTATTTCTTTATTTACATTCTGAATGCTTTTTATTGTAGTTTAATCTGTTGACCTCGTAGATTTGCATGGTAGTTTGGGTTAAACCAATAGTTTTTATAGTTTTTATGGTTAAATCACAACCAAACAAAGTTTTAATGGATTTTTACATTAAACAGGCTTCTGAGACACTCCAGACTATGTCTGAGTAGTCCTAGGGTTGGGAGATCACGATGAAACAGTGATCTCTAGCCTCTGCCATGCAGCAGTATAAAACCTGCATTCGATCGATCGAAGTCGTTCGATCGATCAAAGCAGACACATAGTTAATCGATCTAAGCCATTTTGATTGCTCGAAAGATGATGATCTTCGATTGATCGAAAACGCGTCGATCGATCGAACCTTTAGATTCTTGAGAAGTTTTTTTTGCAGTTTTCCAAGATTTTCTGCTTTTGAGATTTGTTATCAAACTGTCCCCAAATGCTCTGTTTGTCAAAACAGTTTCATTACTTTAAGCCTTAGGGCATTTTTCTTCATTAACTTTTGCAAACCATTTTGAATGCTAACACCATTCAGAATGCGAGACTCAACTTTTGATTTAAACCGCTTTCATGTGTTTCGATTTAACTTTGATGATATAGTCCCAGCCACAAAAGGACTATTGATTCTTTATTTTTAGGGAAATGCGGAATACTGTAGATAGACACACTCCTTAGAACTTAAATGTAACAGCATGGTAGATGGTATGATCGCTGCGGATTCGTGTGATCCCAACATTCCCTTTATATAAAGAAAACCGCTTTTAAAATATTTATTTCGTTAATTAGTTAATCATTAGCTTACTTTAATTGCTCTAGTAGTTACAGTCTATAGAACTTCGTGTTCTACACCTTGATTTAAATCTTGAATTTTCCTTCACCTTTAGAGTTTAATCTAAGTTTTTAGTTTAACACATTCTCTGTGGGATCGACCTGGTCTTAACCAGATTACTACTTGCACGTCTACCTACACTTGGATATAGCACACAAGTGCACACATATAAATTCCGTGTCAAGTTTTTGGCGCCGTTGCTGGGGAAGATGACAAGTTAATACTTAGATTACCTTAATCTGTCTTATCTATTTCTGTTTTCTTTTTCTTTGAGTTCTTTAGAATTAAAATATCCTTAGGAATCTTTTCCTTTTCATGTCCGATAATTCCATTGAATGAATTTTCAGAAGTCCATTCTACTTATCCGATTCCTCTGATTCTATTATTCCCGTAGCCACACCTACCGATTCAATGGGTGATAATCAAAGTGAAAATGGTGAGAATGTGGTTGTACCAATTGACGATTTGCTTCGTCCTTTGTGCGATCTCATGACACCCGAACACGTACCTACACCTTATTGTGTTCTCATTCCACCTCATGCGGGCGAATTTCAATTTCGCAACGGAATGATTCAACTCCTTCCAACTTTCCATGGAATGCAGAGCGAGAAGGCATATCTACACATTAAGGACTTCGAGGATGTTTGTAAAACATTCTCGCAAAATTGTCCTGTAGATGTGATGCGCCTGATGTTATTTCCTTTCACCTTGAAGGATAAAGCAAAAGCGTGGTTGCTCACCCTAAAGCCAAATTCAATCTACACTTAGCATGCGATGAACACTGCATTCTTAAAGAAATTCTTTCCAGCTCGCATGACCACCGAGCTTAAACGATAAATAAACTCTTATTAACAAAAGCAACAAAACCTTCACTCAAACTTGGGAGTGTTTCAAGGATTTGCTTCTCGCATACCCACATCACGGGTATGAGAAATGGCGAACTATAAGCTACTTTTACGAAGGGTTAAATGGTGAAACTAAAAAGTTGGTTGAAACCATGAGTTTATGGCCATTTCTTTGCAAAAACACTGAAGAAGCTGAAGCTCACTTCGAATGGCTAGCTGAACATGCTCATGAATGGTCAAATTAAGAAGATATCCCACGCTCACAGATATCTTGTGTAGAGGAGAAGAGTCTATACCAATTAAAAAGTGAGGATCATCTAATGAACAAATATGAGGAACTAGTTAAGAAAGTAGAAGAGTTGAGAAAGAAAGCAGAGAGTTCTAGGCAGGTTTTACCTGAAGAACCATGTGGCACATGCAACATGTTGGGACACACCAATCAATACTGTCCCAATTTGCCGTACATTTAAGAACAAGCCCCCATGAAAATGAATGCCATGCAAGGGTATAGGGGGGCGGGGAATTCCTATAACAATCATAACTCACAAAATAATAACAATTGATGGAATCACCCTGGTTTTGATTGGAGAAACGATGCTGGGACCCAAAATCAATACCAACAATAACAGCCCTACAATAACAATAATCAATATCAAGGGCAATACAATAGGCAGCCCCAGCCATTCAATCAAAATAGATCACACAACTACAACCAAGCTCAACCATCTAACAATCAGCAATCAAATGTTTACATGCCACCTCACAAAAAGGTGCAAGAGGAAGATCCGTTCTCTAATGCAAATTTAACAGAACAATTAATTCAAATGATGAGTAAGATATCCATAACATTAGAGAGAATGGACGCACAACAAGAGGGACCGAGTTGAACATTTCTTGCCCAACCACTTGAAAACCCTAAGGGATATAATAATGGTCCCACTAATCATGAACAGGCAAAAGCTGTGATTACTCTGAGAAGCGGCAAGATTATAGGGTGCAATATACCCCTCTCTACTCTCGAAGAGTATGAAGAGGATGCAGTGGTGAATAAAAGCAAACCATCCACTCAAGAAGAGGAGCCATTCACTGATAACAAACCATTAGAATCAAATGATGACACTCCTAAAGAAGTGGAAGAAGTTGAGAGAAGGCCCGGAAAGGAGCCTGTCATTGACGAATTACCTAAATGCGCTTTCCCCGCGCTTTACCCTCAAAGGCTTAAGAAACTTTATTGCACATGTTTATACTTACCAATCTGGATAAACTTTATTGCAAATATCATATAATCTCTATTAGAATTGAATTAAACTCACATAAATTAAACAAATTGAATTTAAAATTGAAGAAATGTGAAAAAATTTTGAAATTCTGAACATTATTAGTAGATCAACTTTGAATTTTCACTCCTATTTAGTTGTTATTAAGCAATGATACATTCATATTATTTTCATCTTTTTATGAATTAAGTTCACACATTTTTTTAGTTTCACTAGGATGATTGCAGATGTTGACCATTTTTGTATCTAAAATCCATATGCACATGTTAGCAGCTATGTTGAAAGCCTACAATAGAGTTAATATGACTTTTATGCTCTAAGGAGTGAGTAGTGGAATCTAGTTACCTTTAGTGAGCTTTTGAATCCAATCTTCAATTCTGAGGGAAGTATCACATTATTCGAATTGTTTTTTTTTACATAAGCATATTAAATTCGTTGAATTGTCTCTAATTCTTCATTTTGACTGTGTATTAGAGGAGAACGTTCAGGATTTACCAACTAAACTCAATGAACACTGAAGTATTAAAATTAAGAAATTAATAAAATGATTTAAGCCATCGTTATCCGCTCTTTAACCTTTTCATCTACTTGTATCAACATTCCAGAATCTACGTTGTTCTTAACCCCACACTTAGTAAATACAGCCAAGTCTATTATGGAAATCTAAATCCCTAATCTTATACTTAGACCTCAATGAAACCCATTGCACATCTAACGTGATTAAATTGTTGAAGTATGTGACGAGGAGGGAGTAAATGTGGGAGGGACCGCATAAAAGAGAAAAGGAAAGAAGAAGGAGTTCAGGTGAAAAAAAATAAATAAAAAAATAAAACATATATGAGAATAAAGGATGGTTGGAATGAAGTGAAGAAAAAATTACTAAACTCAATCACATGCTAAAGAAGTGCGATTTTGTACCCCTTTCATTTCTGTCCCACTATATAAAAAACCAAAAAGTCAAAACCTTAATGATTTTTAACAACTTAGTTTGAATATGAATGTGTAATTTGAGTTATCCAGGTATTTTGCTCCTCTAGTGAGTCGTATCCATTTCATGAGACTATACACTCTAAATGTTCATCCTTTACTGAGTTAGGTGTGAGAGCACTAGTAACCAAAATTTCATTCTTAATAAAACTTTCACATCATGTGCGATCATTATTAAACCAGTTTCTGTGAGATGTTCATTTTTAAGCGTAAACCCATGTGAGAATTGAGTTGAAACTACAAGTTCTGAGAGAATAATAGTCTAAACAACTCTGAACAAGGTCTGATGCATAGCTGTTAATTTCACACATGGATACATGGATGTGATGTATATGTTATAGTTATCTTGGTGACATAAGGAGCATGTGAATTTCTTTCATAGCTTGAATGAGGGTGATATGTTTTGTAGAGCCAAATTGACAGTTGTATGGGAGGGAATGTTTACAAGTTATTCTATATCTTTTTGAGCTTACAACTGTAGAATTTTGTGGGTATATTCACTGTAAACCCTCACGAGACAACACTCATCCACTAGGGGAACATAGGGGTTTAACGGCTTGTAGCATTCGCTAAATGCAACTGTGATTCCTGCGAAAGTGAGTTAGGTAGTTTCTCTTTTTGTTTTAGCTTAGTTTGCCTTAGTTCAATTTATTTTATTTTAGTCGTAGTAGTAGCAGTTAGATTGTTTTTATTTTCGCTCTATTGCTAGGGGCTAGCAATTCGCTAGCTGGGGGTTGTGATAAGCGGGGGTAATTGTAAAATACAACCGCGCTAAAAGAAGAAAATATGTTGATTTAGTTAACAATTCCTTGTAATTTATGCACTTTGAGTTACAATGCTAGTTTTTACACAATATGATTAATCTATGATAAGTTGTATTGTTTTTGTTTCCATTTGTGCAAATTACTATTCTTCTCTGTGAAGGAATGAATTGCAAGATAAAAAAAAGGCTTGATCTGAAAGAAAACAATTCAAACATGAAAAGTGAAGTTCGAACGATCTAAGATCCCTCAAGTGATTGAGGTTTCGATCGATCGAATGAAGTTCAAGCGCTCGAGCATTCCAGAAAATTCAATCGATCAAGTGATGTTCGATCAATCGAATATGGCTGTTATCAGAAACTTACGCGCACTCAGCAAAAAGATGTTTTTGTAACCCTAGCTTAGGATTATCTATGTATACATATTTTGTATACGTCCATGGGGACGTCTCCTTTACTTTTTATCAATTCATAGAAAGTAGAGAGTTTTTTATTGTTTTCTTTTTAGGTTTTTCAAGGATTATCTTTAGTTTTGGGTTAGATTTCCATAGTGTAATATAAGTTCTTCATTCCAGGTTACATCTTGTTGCTTTATTTACATTCTGAATGCTTTTTATCATAGTTTAATCTGTTGACCTCATAGCTTTGCATGTTAGTTTGGGTTATACCAATAGTTTTTATGTTTAAATCACAACCAAACAAAGATTTAATGGATTTTTACGTTAAACACGCATCTGAGACACTCCGGACTATGTCTGAGTAGTCCTAGGGTTGGGAGATCACAATGAAATAGTGATCTCCAGCCTCTACCATGCAGCAGTATAAAACCTGCATTCGATCGATCGAAGTCGTTCGATCGATCGAAGAAGACACATAGTCAAGCAATCGAAGCCATTTCGATCGCTCGAAAGATGATGATCTTCGATCGATCGAAAGTGCGTCGATCGATCAAACCTTCAGATTCTTGAGAAGTTTTTTTTGCAGTATTCCAAGACTTTTTTCTTTTGAGATTTGTTATCAAACTATCCACAAATGCTCAGTTTGTCAAAACAGTTTCTTTACTTTAAGCCTTAGGGCATTTTTTTTCAATAACTTTTGCAAATCATTTTGAATGCTAACACCATTCAGAATACGAGACTCAACTATTGATTTAAACTGCTTTCATGTGTTTCAATTTAACTGTGATGACATAGTCCCGACCATGAAAGGACTATTGATTCTTCACTTTTATGGAAATACGGAATACTGTAGATAGACACACTCCTTAGAGCTTAAATGTAACTGCATGGTAGATAGTATGATCGCTGCAGATTTGTGTGATCCCAAAATTTCCTTTATATAAAGAAAACCTCTTTTAAAATATTGCTTTCGTTAATTAGTTAATCATTAGTTTACTTTAATTGCTCTAGTAGTTATAGTCTGAAGAACTTTGTGTTCTACATCTTGATTTAAATCTTGAATTTTCCTTTACCTTTAGAGTTTAATCTAAGTTTTTTGTTTAACACATTCTCTGTGGGATCGACCTGGTCTTAACCAGATTACTACTTGCACGTCTGCCTACACTTGGGTATGGCACACCAGCGCACACATATAAATTCAGTGTCAGTAACCTTATTCAATTTTGGGTGAGTCAAACTTGGATTTCCTTATCTCTAGGACCATGTGAGGAAGTTCTAGTTCCTTGAAGTGTGCTCCTTTGATCCGTCCCGAGACACTGTCAAGGAACGCCATGACCGCCATTTCTGCATCAATGTCCACAATGTGGCAACTCTGCTGGGGATTTGAACATGAAACTTATGGTTTTTTTTGTTTTTCCAGGGTTTGTCTTGAGCCAATAAATATCCTTGTTATTAATTCGATAATCGTGTTGTGTCTGCCTACATTTGCACTTGCATTGTTCTTTCACCACGTCTGCTTGAGACCATTGCCTTGAGGGTGGAAGGCCCCCTTTCCTCCATTTCTCAAGAGAATTTGGTAGCATGTAGTCACCGTTAGCCTTGTACCGCGTGCGGTATATAGAGCCCTTGACTTGCTACTGGACCCTTTATGAGACTAAAATGTGGCCTTTGCATATAGTTTTTATAGAACCCTTCAATTAGGATCTTGATTATCATCTTTGATTAGGACAATGTGATGAATTATTTGCCTTTGCCCGTAAGGGATTATGTGGATGATGAGGATGTGTATGCGAAGGGATCATCAAACCTTGTATGGTAGATTCCTCTACAGTAGTATGGTCTTTATCCGAACATCTAATCATTATTCGATGATGATTTTTTAAAATTTTGAAAATACAAGCACTTCCTTGAAAAACCCAAGTCTTTTGAAAATTTTGGGAATATCCCTTTTAAAAATTTGCTTTGAAATTCACTTTCACAAAATCCATCCATAAATTCTCCCTAGGTTTTAGAGAATTTCAAAATTCCTACTTTGATGATTCAATTTTAAATTCTCCTCTCAGATTTTAGAGAATCTCAAATTTCCTACTTTGGTTTTTGATCTTGTCAAAATCAAGATATAAAAGTATGCTTTACTCTCTAAGGATTTGTAGTGTGGAAGTAAAGGTCGAACCCACATAGATTGAAATACTAAACCACTTTAATTTTAAAACCTAAACCTAGGTAATTAAGAAAATAGAATTTTGATTATGATTTTAATTAAACTAAGAACAATGAAAATAAATCTAAATTATGAAAGTAATTAAAAGTTGTTTTGATAAATATGGGAATTGAACCTAGGATTGCAAATCCACCACTAGCTTCATAATAAGGGTATTCATGCATTCAGTTAGCTTATTACATTGGATGACAATGGAGAATTGTCGCTACAAGCCCAATTCCTCCATTAAGAAGATAACTACGATTCAAGCATCAACATAATTCATCTTCGGTTGGCACGGAGTGTCTCATACTAAACTAGGGTTGCGGCACACTCCGTCTTTCCTAGGCATGGACTATTCAACTATTTGATATCACAATTCAATTAAGAACCATTACATGTAAATAATCCATACAAGTACAGCAAATATAGATCATTGAGCACATCACATTCAAAATAGATCTAAGACAAGAATAAACTTTGAAAGTAACGATTTAATCAATAGAAGTTCGATTTTATTATAAAAAATCCTCTGAATATGTAATCATCATCCATAAATAATAAATCTAAAAGAAAAGACATAAATAACACCCTATTACTTGGATAAGGTTTCATTGAAAACCTAGATATCGGCCTAAGCGGCCATAGAATCGAAGATTATCAAGAGGTTGATGGAGGAGGCCATGGGAATCCTTGGTCTTCTTCTTCTCCTCCTTGCTTCTTCCTCTTCAATGGCTAAAGTTTTTGTTGTATATGGATGTGTATAATATTGTCTAACTCCAAAATTGATTTAGAATAGGATTTGTATAGATTTTGGAAGGATCAGGACGCTTTTCTAAGCCTTATCGCACTAAAACAACTGTTTTACATTTCTGGACGCATTCAGCCAATTTGGATCGCACAGGGCTCTTTAATACCTCATAATACACAATTTTGAATTTTTCAATGGGTCGCTCGCACGAGTCGCTCCAGTGAGTTGGCCTTTTTCCAACTTTTTTCAGATTTTCTTAGCTTAGCGCACCGATTGTAGAATTGCGATAACTTTTGAGTCGAACCTCGTATTAACTCACTGTTTGTGGCCACGCGTCCATAACTCGAAGATCTACATTTTATATTACCAAAGAAATTTCTCAAATACAAAGTATTTCTTTTCAAAAATGCAATGTACCGAGGTTGCTACTACATTCATCTTTCACTGGAATTAACTTTTGAGCTCAGAATGACTTCCAAAGCCACTAATCATTGGATTTTTGTGTATTTTCAAGTTAAAGCTCCAAAACCTACAAAATTTAGAATAGTTATTAAAAACCAACTAATAAGTAAATGAAATGGGCTAACAAAGCGTAACTTCAGGACTATAAACGGGAACTAATCGTCGCCGATCAGTTTTCAAAAATCATGATTTCTCACTTTGATGATTCAAATTCAAATTCTTTTAGCTTTTAGAATTCAAAATTCCTACATCAATTTTAAAGAATCATGATTTCACACCACATGCATTGATTGTTCAAAAGTGCTTTTGAAAATTACAAATCTCCCCCTCTTTTTTCAAGATTTTCATGAAAATTTTGATTTTGCAACCTGAGTCATCAATAATTTCAAAGCTAAAAATCCTTGGATAATGATTGGATTAGTTGAGTGATTAGCATACTCAAGGAATCTTATGTGTTTAGGTGCTGATGTGCTAGGTCTAAGCTAGATTAAGGTGCATTGCATTTAGATTAGATTGCATTTCATCTGCATTGTATACACTACACGAGTATTGCATATACGACTCACGAGTGTGATGCTTCTAATATACTTTCGAAAAGAAAAGAATTATTTTCCTTAGAATTTTGAAAAGGATTTCTTTGATTTTAAGAAAATGTTTTTGAAAAGGAAAAGATTTTCCATCCTTGATTTTCCTTCTCTGTAAATTCACTTTTGTAAATATCAGTCTTTGAAAATTCTTTTGTAATAAAGATACCTGATTATTTTGAAAATCCCTAATAAACCAAAAAAGAAGATAGGACCAGAAAGTTGTATTGTTTCTTGGGTCAGAGCTCCGAACAATCGTTTGATCATATTAGGGTTTGAAGAAGGAACAACCGAGTCAACTAGGGTTAAGGGTATGATGTACGAAGCTGATATGGAAGCCAGGTTGTCCACAATGCAAGCTACGTTGGATCAGACTAGAGAACAGAATTGGGAATAACTTGCCACTATGATGAGAATGATTGAGCAACTGACTAATCTGCTACCATCACCACCTCGGTGCATCACGAAGAAGAAAACTTTGGGGATACAGTACAACCAAAGGTTCAGCTAGATCCAGAAACTCAGGTTAAGTTGGCTAAGATTGACAAGATAGAGAGTATGATCTGGAAAAGCAAAGGGGTGGATAAGTATTTATTAGACATTAAAGGATTGTGTGACGCTCTGAAATCCAAACTACCAGAGAAGTTTAAGATGCCGCATATTGAATTCTTCAATGGTATTGGAAATCCAAAGAGCCATCTGAGGCTTTATGTAGGAACTTTGCAGCCCATGGACATTGGGCTTGACTTTTTTGCTATATTGTTTTCAAGAGCTTTGAGTGGGGTAGCACTTTCATGGTACCTGAAGCTAGAACCATCCATAACCAGAGATTAGGAGGCATTGGTCAAAGCTTTCATGGCTCAATATTAGTACAACCAATCATTTAATGTAACTGCAAGCGATCTAGAAACCACTAGACTGGAGTATAGGGAATCCTTCGCAGGTTTCCTTACTCGTTAGAGGGCTAAGGCTGCCCAGATGACTAGTAGGTCGATGGAAAAGGATCAAGTCTGAATGATTATCAAAAATCTACAGCCTTAGTACTTGGAGTAGCTAGAGTTTCAATGAGCTTCGAATAACTATTTGATGTGGGGACTTTCATAGAAGATGCCATTAGGGATGAAAAGATCAAGAAAGAGAGCATAAACAGTCAGTACAGAAAGACAAAAAGGCCAGTCTATCATCAGTTTGCTGACATCAACACACTATCTCCTTAGCCTTTTCAGAAAGAGCGTCGAAGCATGGTTATTACAAGAGGAAATCAAAATTAGAATCAGTCAAAAGAGAAAAGAGAATTTTACGATTTGGGAATGTCGCTAAGCACCGCACTTGAGAGAATGCTAGAAAAAGGATATTTGCAGAAATTAAAACCCATGCTAGAGCCTAATCCACTTCCGTCAAGTTTCAAAAATTGAATTCTATTGTGACTTTCATTAAGGCCGTGGACATAGCATATATAGATGTTGGAGACTTCGTCATGAGATTGAAGACTTGATCATAAGGGGAACCTGCCGAATGTCAATTTTGTGGAAGAAGGGTCTCAGATTTATAACCCTATGTTCTACATCACATCTTTAGATTAGCCAGTTGTGGATGTTCAGCTCCAAGAAATTGTCGCAATTTATATCTTAAGGAATGTAGAAGAGAAGAGTGGGTCGAAGAAGCGCTAGCTCTTGAAGAGGAGATAGCCAATGGAAATCTTACAATTGAATGGTGGGATCCCAATGACATCACTGATGGCTCAATTTGGTATGAAGAAGAAAAGCCCATAGAAGCAATCACCAAAGAAGAAATCACTAGGCCAATAGAAGGATTGGTGAAGTTTGTCAAAAGCCTTGAATTCAAAGTTAATGACCTCATTGTAATGATGGAAAAAGAAGAAGATTGGTGGTATTATGATGAGGATGATTCCGTTAAATAACACCATAGTCCCTGATGATTCTGTGTGGAAAGTCACTCCTAGCACTGAAAAGTTGGCCAAAGAACTTGAGTCTATCTGGATCACCAATGAAGCCAACCACTTGACTCATTCTGGAAGTCACATCAAACATCATATCACGGTAAAGAAACATGGAAAGAGAAAGAAGTCGTCAAAGTAAACGAAGCTGATAAGGGAATCGTGAACGAAGAAGAAGATGAAATCCTAAAGCAGTTGAAGAAAACACAAGCCTGGATCTCAGTATGGGGATTGCATATGACCTCTCACAAACATAGGCAAGCTATGCTCGACATGCTCAACTGATTGGATGTTTCTGTCAATACTACTTCCGAAGATTTAGTTAACATGATCTCTTCAAAACCACGTAAGCTTGTAATCACATTCACAGATGAAGATTTACTACCAGGAGGGGCATACCACAATAGATCTCGATACATCACTATACACTGCCTGGGGAATAGAGTAATAGTTTGCTTAGTAGACAATGGATTGGCTTTGAATGTATGTCCTCTCCAAACAGCTCTCAGAATGGGACTATCTGCTTCAGAACTCTTGCCATCAACACAGGCTGTGAGGGCCTATGATAATACTAAAAGAGCTATCGTGGGAATGATTAAGCTAAAAATCAAAGATGGGCCATTGAATTATGAATCTGAATTCCAAGAGATTGATATTCCAGCTAGCTTCAATCTGCTATTGGGACGCATGTGGTTACATGTAAATGATGTAGTCGCCTCCACTCTCCACCAGAAAGTCAAGTTTATATGGAAAGAGGATGTGGTGACAATCTTTGGGGACAACTAGATTAAGGAAGAAGTGACAAGCCATGGCCCTGTGCTAGAAGTCCAAACAATGGAAGAAAAAAATCATCTAGGAGGATTCAACTTTGTGGGAATGCTAGATGAAGGAAAGAAACTATATATGGTTCAGCAAAAGAAATCAGTTTGGGATCAACTCAGCTATTACAAAGAGAAGAGATTTCCTGATGCATCTATCTGGGATGAAGAAATCACTCCATTCAAGAAAAAGAAGCCATTCATAACTAGATGCAAGAATAAAAAGATGTTTGAGAGAAGAAACCCAGTTGTTGAAAGTCTACAAGAAGAAGTGGGATAGAAATGGATCCCTGAAGTCATGCCATTGTACTTTGACCAATATGCAAATCCTAAAGTAGCTCATATGGTGTGAAAGATGACTATTTCCCTGGAATGGGACTGGGTTGTCGTCAATAAGGAATAACTGAACCGTCTGACTTCCATGAGCAGAAAGATAAAACTGGGCTTGGGTATCAATTGATTGAAGAAGATGAGAAGAAGATAATAAAAGAAAAAGGGTGGATGGTTGTTTCTGGGCCGACAATCCTGAATGGGTGTTTCGTAAAAGAGGGTGATGAATTCCCATTCTATGGATTTCCTGAACCATGGTATGATCCGGCTACCAAGAGCATCAAGCCTAGGTTTGAAATTTTCTTCAAACATGAGTGCTCCGACTATTAGGATCGGTTCTTGTGTGTTCCACCTGCCAAGAAAGAAACAAAGGATTGGACTGATCTAATGGTAAGTGATGATTTGAACACACTAATGGGTGAAGAACTGAATATGCTAATGGATGCCGAAGAAGCACTGGGAAATTTAAAAGAAATCACGCTAATAGAGGGAGCTCTGAACAATTAGGTGATAGAATCAAGAGTTAACAAATCCCCTCCCCTACTCCCCAGAAAGTATGTAAAGGTTAATATTAGCCATGACGTTCAATCTGCTTCTGCTTTTGATGTACCCAAAAAATGTTAATGAAATAAACGAAGATTTCACTTACTCTTCTGTGTCTAATGATCTTGATTTTGAGGATTTGCAAAGATTAATTGAAAATGAAAATGAATCTGCATGCAAGATTATTGAAGAAACTTTGCTAAGAAACTTGGGTAACAAAGATAATCCACAAGATGTTCATATTGGCACTGTACTCACTTCACAAGAAACCAATGAACTAATCAATTTATTAAAAGAATTTAAAGACGTTTTTGCTTGGTCTTATGAAGATATGACAGGCATTGATCCAGAAATTGTCCAACACCATATCCCTGTCTTTCCTAATTCGAAACTTGTTAAGAAAAAATTGAGACGTATGAGACCTGAATGGACTTTGAAAATTAAAGTTCAAGTTGAGAAGAAGTTGAAAGCTGGGTTCCTGATGGTAACCCAATACCCTGAATGGATAGCCAATATAGTTCCTGTGCTGAAGAAGGCCGGAAGGATATGAGTATGTGTTGACTTCAGGGATTTGAACAAAGCCAGTCCCAAAGATGATTTCCCGCTCCCACATATAGATGTTTTGGTAGATAATGTGGCGGGGCATGAGCTGTTATCGTTCATGGATGGTTTCTCATGATACGATCAGATTTTAATGGCACCCGAAGATAGAGAAAAGACTATATTCATAACTCACTAGGGGATGTACTGCTACCGAGTGATGCCGTTTGGGTTAAATATGCTAGAGCATACTATTAGAGAGCTGCTACTGCTTTGTTCCATGACATGATTCGTAAAGAAGTGGAAGTCTATGTGGATGACATGATTGTCAAGTACAAATAAAGGAGTGGACATTTAATAGCCCTCACAAAGTTCTTTGAAAGATTGAGAAAATACAAGATGAGATTGAAAAACCACAGAAGTGTACTTTTGGAGTAACCACTAGGAAGCTACTAGGATTTCTCATAACACAGAGGGGAATTGCGGTTGACCCCAAGAAGATCAAGGCAATTATGGATATGCCTCCTCCAACAAATGAAAAGGAAGTAAGAGGATTTTTAGGATGAATCCAATTCATCAATCTCTTCATATCTAAACTCACTGCTACTTTTGATCCACTTTTCAGCTTATTGAGAAAAGGAAAGAAATTTGAATGGGAAGAACAGTATCAAGAAGTTTCGACAAGATCAAGCCTTATCTATTGAACCCGCTCTATGCCGCTGCTTATGCCACGTACTGCAGGAAGCAATATTATCCGCTTTTTATTTTATTTTCAAATATTTATAATAAAAGTATATACTTTCATACTTTATACTAATATATTTTAGTTAATTATGCTAATGTTCTACTCTATTTTTCTTTTCTTCTTTTTTTTTTCTTTTTCCTTTCAAAATTCTTTTCTTTTAAAATTCTTTTTCTTTTCTTTTATTTTCTTTTTTCAAAATTCCAATTTATATACGTATATTTAATTTTGAAATTCACTTTCGGACTGTTCCTTTCTCATACGTATTTTATATCCAGGTTTCTCCGAATCACCTGATTTCCCTCTTTCTCTCAATTTTGAAAACTTAGTTTGAAGAATCTTCTGAAGAACTTTAATTGTTTGGAAAGTCTTCGAATTCTGCCAGTCATTGTCATCATCGGTCTAGAGGTAACCATCCCCTGAATTCAACGACCGATTTGCCCCTCTTCGACAGAGCTTGTGGAGCAAGGCGTATCACAAGTGAGTGTCGAATTCAAGTAAAAACAAAGTACGTTGCAAAAATAGGATGCCTGGATGGTCGGTGCTGGTCGTGCTCAACGTCGAGCTGCCTATGTATCCCAACGGGAATCAGACCAGGATGTAGTTCAAATAGGGGACAAACACACATAATCACAAATAAGCATATAGATGAATGCACCTATCCTATCGTGATGCACGTACTCAAACAAATTCATGCTCCATGCTCTCAGGTGCAATGATTTAGAATAATACCACTCTCTCCAATACCAAAATACATCTTATGCCTTAAACTTTTTATGCCGATGCCGTCCTATTCTGGGAAAGTCATGACCGTGCTAGATACGATTTCTATGCTAAATTCCCCAACATTCTTCATGAGTCATCTAATCGACTGGTGATCAACCGAGATGCACCTCACTCCTTATACTCCGGTGTCGAATTAGGAAGCACGCTGAAAGATTGAGATACGCCTCGCGCCTTATACTCCGATGTCTTTCAAGAATCATCTGATCGACTGAGATGCGCCTTGCACCTTACACTTCGGCATTAAATCAGGAAGCACGCTGAAAGACTAAGATGCGTCTTATGCCTTATACTCCGATGTCTTTCAAAAATCATCTGATCGACTAAGATGCGCCTAGCGCCTTATACTGCGCCGTCGAATCAGGAAGCACGCAGAAAGACTAAGCTACGCCTCGCACCTTACTCCGAAGTCTTTCAAAAATCATTTGATAGACTGCATATACTCCGGTGTCGAATCAGGAAGCACACTGAAAGACTGAGATGCGGCTCGTCCCTTATACTATGATGTCTTTCAAAAATCATATAATTGACTGAGAGGCACCTCGCACCTTATACTTCAGTGTCAAATCAGGAAGCACGCTGAAAGACTGAGATTTACCTTGCGCCTTATACTTTCATATCTTTCAAAAATCATCTGATTGACTAAGATGCGCCTCGCGCCTTATACTCCGGCATTGAATCAGGAAGCGCTGAAAGACTAAGATACGCCTCACACCTTATACTCCGATGTCATTCAAAAATCATCTGATTAACTGAGATGCGCCTCGCGCCTTATACTCCGACGTCAAATAAGGAAGCACACTGCGCCTCGCGCCTTATACTCTGATGTTTTTCAAAAACCATCTGATTAACTAAGATGCGCTTCGTGCCTTATACTCCAAAAATGAGGTCAATGCTAATCCTTGCGAGAATCGAGAATACAAATTCGTTATATCCTTAATGCAAAGTTATCGCTAGCTTAATTTAGTTCAAGACTCCTAAGAGTCAGTCAGATTCATTTTCAAATCAATTTTCCCAAAATCAAGAATCACTCAGACTCATATTCAATCTTTTGTTAAATTTGAGAGTCAATCAGACTAAGATTCATGCTTATTTTTAAAAATCAAGAGTCAATCTGACTTGAATTTGATTCAATTGCAAAATCAGGAGTCAATCAGATTTAACTCGTCTTAATTTGCAGTTTTCAAAATTGGGAGTCAATCAGACTCAGATTTGATTCAAAATTTTCAATTTTCTAAAATCAGCAGTCAATCAGATTTAATTCACATTATTTTAGGCAATCTGTAGCCAATCTAGACTCAAATTAAAATTGATTTTTGGAATCAAAAGTCGTTCAAACTCAAAATCAATTTTATTTCCAAATCAAGAGTCAATCAGACTCGAGTTCAATTCTTTCTTCGAAATCAAGAGTCAGTCAGACTCGAATTTACTCAAATTTTAAAATCCAGAATCGAACATACTCGAATCGAATCAAATTTCCAATTAATACTCAAATCGAATCAAATTTCTAAATCAGGAGTCAACCCGACTCAATTTTATTCAACTTTTCAAAATTAAGAGTCAAGCAGACACGAATCAACTCATATTTTCAAAACCTAGAGTCAATTTAACTTACTTCAAATAATCAGGAGTCAATTAGACTCAAATTCACATTATTTCAGAAATCGGGAGTCAATCAGACTCAAGTTCATATTATTTCAAAAGTCACGAGTCAATCAAACTAAAACCAAATCAAATTTTCTAAGATCATGAGTCAAATCAGACTCAAATCAATTTATTTCACAAATTAGGAGTCAATTATACTCGAATTCGCATTATCTCCGAAATCAAAAGTCAATCAGACTCGAACCTCATCAAATTTACAAAATCGGGAGTCAATTAGACTTGAATCAAATCAAATTTACATCAATTTTCAAAAAACAGGAGTCAATCGGACTCAGATTACATCAATTTTCAAAATTAGGAGTCAACTACATTCAATTTTAATTCAATTTCTTGCAACTGGAGCAAATTTTAACTTCTAAAAGGGCTAAAAACTTCTTTTTCAAATCTTGGGGGTTCTTTTAAAATGAGAAAAAATCTTAGAGGACATCTAAGAAAAATTCGGTGGTCTACAGCATAAATATGAAAATTTTTGGGGGGGAAGGGCCACCTGTCACATGCGGCGGCACTCGGTGAACACGTAGCGGCACTCAGTGAGTGCCGGTGCGGCACTTTTCGAATGTTGCGCGCCACGTGCTGAGACCTAATGCCTTTTCGTCGGCATTGGGTTTGACTGGTAGTGTTTTAAAAACCTAATTTCTTTCATTCTCTTCATCAGTCCTCCCACTCTCTCTTACGAGCTCTCTTCCAAAATCTCCCTACCCTTTGATTCTCAACTCAAGAATCTCCTTAAACTATGGTATGTTCACCTATTCTAATGCCAAGATTGCATTTTTGAATTGATTTGTGGTTTGAAATCATTCGTTTACATGTTTTCTTTGTGCCTTTCTCAATCCTCGTACACAATCCATTTTTTTTAATATTTCCTTGTAGATTTTGAAAATGGCTAGTGGTTCAGGATCTCATTGACCCTCTGGGAAGAAGTACAAGCCCTCTATTGGCCAAAACTCAACGTTTCTACTTACCGACCCCGGGGAGCACCTCTCGGCACGAGCTTTTAATAAATTGGTACAATTCTAATTTCTTTCACTCTCTTATGACAGTAGATGTAATGAATGATGATATGTGGTGCATAATGCATGTATGTGCATGCTCTTGATCTATTTTTATGCCCCCCTTTCTTTTGAATTGATTTTGAATGGACTGCCATGATTATGTTCAATGCTTGAAATTATGCTTTCGCCTGTTCCCCTTGTTTGGATTCATTTGATTTTATGCCAAAATTATGTCCCCGAATTTTATTATTCTACTTATTCATCACAAATGAGGGGTCACCCCGATCCCATTAGGCACTCAAATTTTTGCCTAGACTAGGCTTATTCTTGTATACACATCTATGGACCCAAGATCCATGGTTATGGAGTCCCTGTGACTCGAAAGTTTATTTTAGAAAATCATGGAGTCGCTTTGATTAAGAAATTCTTTTTACAAAATTATGGGGTCATCGTGACCCAAAAATTCACTTTTTCAAAACCACGAAGTCGCTACGTCTCGGGAACTTTACTTATTTGGCCAAAAAAAAAAACAAACAAACATAGGGTCACCTAAGACTTAGAAATTCATTCATTCATCATTCATCATCATTTTTTATTTATCATTTTTAGTACATAGTCACCAAGATTTGAAAATTCATTCTTTAGAAAGCATAAAGTCACCAGGATTCAAAATTCACTTTTACAAGACCAAGGAGTCGGTATGACTTGAACATAGTTCTATTTTAAAAAAATCACGAAGTCGCTACAATCTCAAAAGAATTTCTTTTTACAAAACAAGGGGTTCGCTAGGACTCAGAAACTTCTTTTCAAAATCATGGAGTTGCTAGAGCCCGAGAACTCACTTGTTTTTCTTTAAGGGCACAGAGTTGCTAGGACTCAAGAATTTTATTCTCTTTTCTCTCTTTTCTTTTTGTTTTTAGTTTTTTTATTTTTTTACAAAAACACTAAGTCGCTAGGACTAGAAAGTTCATTCTTTTTGAAACACGGAGCCGCTTAGGACTCAAAAATTTCATTCTTTTTCTTCAAAAATATGGAATTGCCGGGACTCAAGAATCTTATTTACAAAATCGATGATTTTCAAACATTTTATTTATTATTTCCTCTCAACATGTGAAGTTATTAAGACTTGAATTTTTTTCTTTTATTACCAGTACTCATTGACTTTGTCATCCTTCCCATTTTTCTTATCATTCTCCCCACTTATCCTTGTCCATTTTTTTGTTCGTTCTTTCGCAGATGCCTGAGACTGCCCTCAAGGGCCATGGGAGTTTGGCCCATGGCCGCAGATGGTATGAGGAGTTCTCTGAGGAAGTTTAGACTAGGATCAATATTGCTGGTTTTGGGCTTTTCGTGTTGCTCTTGGAGAAGAGTTCAAATGAAATGACCTATATCCAGACCTTGGCAGAGAGGTGGTGGGATACGACGAATACATTCCATTTACCGTTTGGGGATATGACAATGGCCCCCCTAGACTTTTCTATGATCACTGGCATCCCATTTGCCGGCCTCCCTATGGTCCGTTACGATGATCTCTCGAGCTGACATGAGCAGATCATTGACCTACTCGGGGCCCATCCTGGAGAATTCATCGTGCTTGCGAAGTAGTTAATGGACACCTTCAGAGGCCTGGTCTTCACTCATGATCAGATGATCAGGGCCTTCATCATGTATGTGCTAGGTTGCTCTCTGATGAGAATGAGAGGAGACAGGATCAATCTGGGGTACCTAGCCTCTTTAGAGAACATCGGTTGCATATCCCAGTACAACTGGGGAGGGGCAGGGCTGGTCACCCTTTACCATCATATGAGTGAGGTCTCTAGGGGAAACTTCCCCTCCATTGGCTGGTAGTGGAGAGCCTGGGAGGTAAAACCTTCTCTTTTGATTATTATTATTATTTCATTATTTTTTTCTTTCTCCCTTATTTCATTCATCGCTCCTTATTTTATTTTGAACATTGGATTCACTTGTTAACATTTTTCCATTTTTGCAGATATGGTCCCATGAGTACCTTCGCATGAGGGCTCGCAATACTAGGGATAGTGAGGCCGCCATTACGCCTCAAGGCCTGAAATGGAGAAAATGGGCGATAGGCCGAAAAGTATGGGCCCACAACTTCGTTGGTTATACGAATCTCCTCACCAACTTACGGGAGGTCCATGTGATATGGAATCCGTGGGAGGTAGCCCTCCCAAAGGCAATTGCAGAGATTCAGGCTATCGTGGGTTTCACCAGGATCAGGATCCTGATGGTGGGAGTGGCATGCCGAGAGTGGTACCTCAGTGAGAGGAGGACTTGGCAGTCTCTTACTACCCCAGCTTTTTATGTGCGAGGGCTCCCCCAGCTACCATGAGGAACACTGAGACCCTAGGCCATGAGGATTTTGTCACCACTCTAGGTGGGAAGAATATTGCAAATTATTTAGATGGCCCAGACGGTTATGCCTATTTTAGATTAAATTCACTCATGCACAACTTTTCTCTCATGGACGTTACTCGGGTAATAGACTTTTCATCCCTTTATTCTGTTGGAATTTCCTTTTAACTTTGCAATAATGCTCACACAGACTTGAATTTTCTTTGTAGTGGGTCCCTGGAGCAGCTGAACCTCCAGCCCTCCCATAGTGGAACTAGAACATGCCTATGGTCCATATGGGCCAGGAGACCATGTACCAACTGACCCCCTTATGCTCAGAATATCTCGACAGTATGATACGGTTCCCAGAGATTACGCTAAGGAGGGGCTATCGTATGCGTATATAGTTCAGCATTGGATTCATGGCCATGAATGGAGGGTAACCTTTGAAATTATTATGCTTTTCACTTATCATCATTTTTATCGTTCACCTTTGATTATTCTAACATTAATACTTGAATATCAGTTCCTTTTAGGATGATGGACGAGGGTTAGTGTGGAACTTCAAGCCATAGCTTTGGTATATATCTTGGCTCCCTTCTTCTTACGAGAGGAATCTTATCTAATGAATTTACAAATTCAGATTCCAAAGAATTTTATAATTACACAAATCGAGTTTGAGGACTCAAAGAATTTTATTATTGCATTATTTATTTATTATTTATTATTTTTGCAAAGTCGAGTCCAAGGACTCAAAACAATTTTAAACATTAATTTTTTTTTTCAAAGTTGAGTTCAAGGACTCAAAAGAATTTTTATATTTTCAACAAAGTACCTTCAGTCAAAACCATATTTACAACCAATCGAGCCCAAAATTTTTTTGAAAGAAATATTCACAACATTTGAATTCGAGAACTTCCAAAGAGTTTAGATTTTTCTTTAAAGATGATTTCACATCACTTCTTACTTGCTCTTTTCTCTGTTTTGTCCTTTTTTAGGAAGCTGGAAATGTGGCTCTGCGGAGGCAACTTCAGGAGTTCTACTTGAGCCAAGGTAGCAGCTATCATGGAGGTGCTGGAGGTAGTGGTCAGGGCAGGGGCGATGGTGGTGATGGCGGAGATGGTGGTGATGGTGGAGCTGGGGGAAGCTTGACAGCCCCACAGGCTCCGAGGGGGAATCCTCATCGCCGACGGGGATGATTCGCAGCTTTTATCCCTTTTCCTCCTTTTCATTTTGTTTCATGATGTCTCTGCGTGGACAAGATAGTAGAAACTTTCCCATTTTATTTATAGATTTTAAAATTGCTATGACTTGTATGTATGATAGCTAATGGGCCGATCTTGATATCCTATGCTTATGCAGTTTCTTGAGAATGTGAATGCTTTTATTGATGAATGACGCGGGAGTTGCCTCTTGAATGCCTGAGGGCATATCTATTTTTCTTGCTTCTTTTATGCAGGTTTTGGGCTAATTATTGTTACAAACTGCACCAGGAACTGCCTGGAACCTGACCGACACTCAGTGAGACCTACCGGCACTCACTAAATTATGCGCGGTACTCAGCAAGTGCCGCCGTTTTTTCAACGAGTGCCGTAAAGTACCTTTTCCTTTATAAAAGATGGTTCTTGGTCATTTTTAAATTTTCAAGCTTCCTCATTCTCACTCTCATCTATTCTCTCATCCCATACTTATTCTTATTTCATTTCCCATGACTCCCATTAGTCCCGGCACTCTCTTTCCATGGATGGACTCTATCTCAGGTATTGACCGACTCAACTTTGAGTCCCACAGATTGACAGACCTCTGTTCTTTTCGTTATATGGCTCTAGACGAGGACTTACTCCGAGCTACTATCGGATGTTAGGATCCCTCTTTGCATGTCTTTTGGTTCGGCCATGCGGACGTTTGTCCGCTTTTTGAGGAGTTTAGTGCCATCCTTTTGCTGATTTGATTGTCCCCTAGATATAGGCAGGTACCATCCAAGATCTAGCAGCTCTTCTTCGTATTTCCCATAGTGCTACCAGCTCTTTTATTCGTGACCGACACATTGATTTCGACTACTTTTTTCCACTTATGCCCCCGTCGAAGATCTGGGTGACGGAGGATATCTGGTCATCAGGCATAGTGCCCTTTGTTTGGCTATGCTCTCCCATTTCCTATGTCAATCTTCCACTGACATCCTTATCCCCATTGTTCGCTATGTTCGAGAGATGAGGAGCATAACCATGATAGTCCTCGGGGAGACTCTACTGTACCTGGACCACGCTCATGCTACCGGAGCCATGCTCTCTTCTAGGGCTCCCCATATTCTTCAGGTTTGGCTTCTAGAGCATTTAGGTTTGTTCATTCATCCTTCTTACCTAGGGAGATAGCTCCCTTATGACCGTTTAGAGGTTCGTCGCCTATATCATTCTGCTGATGGTTGGTTCTCTTGGCTCTAGAGCCCCTTTTATGAGGACATTCATTGGATATGCCCCAGATGGATTTACTGCTCAGTCACGGTATGACTCCCCGGCCATTCTGGGGTTTGGCTACCAGGTTTGTGCACTACCAATTTTTATGTTCCCGGCTAGGTGGTCTGCCAGTTCTGGCTGCTTTAAGATGTTCCGAATGCTATTACTGCAGATTGTTTTAGGAGTTCCGCCCTACACCCTTCTACCATGAGCCTCTTTGCTAAGGCTTGGCATGACAGAGTGTCGGCTCCCTTCCCGAGGGTTCCAGCTTTAGTTGTTCCTACTGCCGAGTACCTCTTCGAGATTCAGACTTTGGTTAGGAAATAGCTTTACGACTAGATAGTCATAAGAAAAAGGAAACAACCACAAGATTTCATTTTCAAAAAGCTTTGACAAATCTTGCTTACTCTTACTGCACTTTATTTGAATCATGTAATGCATTTAATTTTTCAAAGACTTATGCTTGTATTTTGAAAATGTCCTAATCATGTTAAATCATAGTTTTGCACTCTTCCAATCTTTTCAGTTCATGAAAATTTTCCTCTTAATGTCTCTTTTACCTTTTATTACTTTGCTTTGAGTCTTGCTTCAGAGCTTTAATCATTCTATACCAAGAATCCTCATTTGCTTCCACACAATGCATATTTTGATAGCCAGTAGATCCAGAAATGGGTTTAGATATTATCTGGGTTCTTCGGATTAGCAAACGAAGTTTGCCCCTAGTTTGGCATAGAGAAACTGAAGATATTGGATTTTATGAAGAGTTCGGTTTAATTTGGACCGAGGGCATTGAGAGCCCGCCTACTTATTCCCGATGGGTATCAAGTCTGTAGTAGTTCAACCAAGGCTAGAAGGAAAGTGCCTTTCAGGCAAAATTTTATGACCGAACTAAGTAGGTTGCCTACGTATCTCCTCGCGAGAATTAGGTCAAGCGTAGTTCATCAAGGTATGAGGTTTCAAATAACGATGTTTCAAGAAAAATATTTCTTGAGGCGATTGAGGTTGATTGGTTGTTTAAATTCAATCCCATCAAGGTCCATAAGATAGGCTGCCGCTCCGGAGAGAAGTGTCTTAATGATGTATGGTCCGACCCAGTTGGGTTTGAATTTTTCTCTAGGGTCACAAACGGGCGCTTTAAGCTCTTTGAGGACCAGGTCACCCTCAGCAAGCTTCCTTGGGCAAACCTTTTTGTTGAAATCACGAGGTATCCTTTTCTGATAACCCCGAGTATGGTTTATTGCCGCCAACCTCTTTTCATCAAGTAACATCAACTCTTCATATCTCCCTCGTAGCCAATCAAGTTTGGTTACTTCACACTCTGCCAAAACTCTCAAAGAGGGCATTTTGACCTCAAGCGAAAGAACGACTTCTATCCCATAGACTAACGAGTACGGCGTGGTCCCTGTTAAAGTTCTCATAGAAGTCCGGTACCCCCATAATGCAAATGGTAGTTTTTCATGTGAATCCCTATATGTGTTTGTCATTTTACTAGTATTGCCTTTACATTCTTATTAGCTATTTCTACTGCTCCATTATTTGAGGCCTACATGGCGAAGATTGATGATGGGTGATCCTATACTTCTCTAAGAGCGCGATGACTTCTCCTTGAAAATGGCTACCATAATCAGAAATGAACTCATTTGGAACCCCATATCTGCAGATTATATTTTTTTACTAAAACTTAACACGTCCTTAGCTTTCAAGGTTGCATATGACGCTACTTCGACCCAATTGGTAAAATAATCTATCGCCATAACTATGTACCAGTGTCTGTTGGAGGCCTTTGAACCACTTCACCAATAATATCAATACCCCATATAGAGAACGACCAATGAGTGGTCATGCTATAAAGTTGGGAAGGTGGGGTATGCATAAAATTTGCATGAATTTGGCACTTATGGCATTTCCTAACATACTCACAACAATCCTTATACAAGGTCGTCCAATAGTATCCTTGTCGAATTATCTTTTTGGCTAACATGTGTCCGCTCATGTGGGGTCCATAAACCCCTTCATGTATTTCTTCCATTATCCTTCTAGCTTCTTTCCCATACAAACATTCTAGATTATAACCAGTATAAGACTTCTTCCACAATTTTCCCGCGTAGATTACAAACTGAGTAGAAAACCTCCGAATCGCCTTTTAATCCTTTTTTGAAGCCCCCTTGGGGTATTCCCCCTTTTCAATAAAGCTCCAAGCATGCACATGCCATGGCACTTCTACCTCTTCTCCTTCTTCAATGGTTGCAATCATCTCAAATGAGGGTCGGGTTCTCTCTTCTGTGGATAGAGGAATCATGGTAACTCCTATAGGGATTTGGATCATTGAGGCCAAGGTTGCTAAGGAATCGGCTAGTTGATTTTCTTCACGGGGAATGTAGTAAAATGAGATTCTTCGAAATTGCACTTTCAAGCTTACCAGATATTCATGGTAAGGTCTCAACTTCTCATGTTTTATTCTCCAGTTCCCTCTCACTTACGATATTATCAAATTAGAATCTCTAAAAACATCAATTTCCTTAATTTTTAGGGCCAAGGATGCTTCCATCCCAATTATACATGCTTTGTATTCTGCTGTATTATTTGTGGATTGTATTTAAGCTTGACGGCTAACGGGGTGGGGGCTCCACTCGGTGATATAAGGATGATTCTGACTCCATAACCTATCTGATTGGCGACTCCATCCAAATACATTCTCCATAAATCGTCTTTCACCTCCATTACCCCCTCATTAGGGAATTTAAACTCTCCTTTCTCCTCGGTTTCTATAGAAAGGTCAGCTAGGTATTCGGAAATGGCTCTCCCTTTGATAGATTTTGAAGTGACATATCTTATATCAAATTCGACTAGCATCACGGTCCACCGAGAAATCCTACGGGTTAGGACGGGTTTTTTGAATAAGTATTTGAATGGGTCCATTCGGGCTATCAGGGTCTGTAAATACCCCAATTTTGACCAAATGTCAAATCCAGGGATTGGTTACCTGCAGAAGACCGATGATGACAAAGATCGGTAAAATTGGAAGGCTTCCTAGAAAACTTAAGTTCTTCAAAGATTCTTCGAAACAAAATTAAAAAAATAAATAAATAAAATAAAGTAACAGAGAGAGAGAGTGAAATTGGGTACTCGGGGGGAAACCCGAATGTTGAAGAACATGTGAGAAAATCAGTCTGAAATCTTTTATTCAAAAAAAGGTTTTCAAAAGAAAAGGAAGAAAAGAAGTTTTCAAAAGAAAAGAAAAAAGAAAAGAACAGAAAAAAGAAAGAAATAAAAAATATGCCACGCATATAGGTGTATCTTAATGAAGGACACTACATATATAAGTATATTAGTATATACTTTGCTAATAATTAAGATTGTGGTAATGTATATTTTGAAAATTAAAAGAAGGGCAAAATTTTGTAAGCCCCGGCACGCGGGAAAGCCTGCGGCACTCAATGAGTGCCGCCCGGCATTCAATGAGTGCCTCCCGGCCTTCAGTGAGTGCCGCCCGACATTCACTGAGTGCCGCCCGACATTCAGTGAATGCCGCCGGCAACCATCGAGTGTCGCTAGTTGTAACAGACTGCTTTTCTCACATATTCTAGAAGAAAACTTTGCACAAGGGTTTCCACCCGAATTTACCCATTTAACCTTAATGTGTTGGTCTATATAAACAGGCCTTCATCTTCTTTATGGGGACTTTTTACTCTTACTTTTAAAAAATTTCGCTAGAGAGAGATATAATAGACAGAGAATTGGAAGAAGAATTGAAGAATTTTGAGAAAAACTTGAAGATACTTGGAAGCATTTCACACGGAATAGAAGAAATCTTTGAGGTCTTGGAGGTAACCTCTCAATCACTTAGTAGAATTAGGAGATCTCAATCACAAGTTCATAGTTCTAGGAAATTTTACACATTTTCAAAACCTCTCTTCCTACCCTATTTCATCACACACCACTTAGAGCTTGGGATTGAATTTCATAATGTTTCATGAATTTGGATCCAAAATAGAGCTTTGGATTCATGAATAAAAGAGTTTGACTTGAAAACTTAAAATAACATTTTGATTTCCTTTATTTTGTTTATATTCTTCTCAAGAAATCTGTGAGATCTTCAATATCTCATTAGATTTCTTTGAGTTTGATCCTCTAATTCCCTATGATCTTATGATTTATATCGGGATTAAAGTGGATTATGATCATCTCTACATGTGGTTTGTTGAAATTAAGTTTTGGCTCATGGTTTGAAATCTCCTCACTAAAATCTTACGGAATTCATGCTATATTCCATAGAGGTTTATGTAGTTGGGATGTCATTTGTCTCCAAGGACCATTACCTTGGTAGGAGGAATAATAATATCACTCTATATTCTCCAAGGACCATTAATTTGAGAGGAGAATATGTTTTATGGATCTATATTCCTCAAGGATCATACATTTGAGAGAAGAATTGGATGTAGATTTTCATTTAAAATAAGTAAGACCTTAGGATTCTCTTGCTAGATCTCCAATTATGTGATCTATGATAGGAATCCATCAAGGTTAAATCTAGGGGTTTCTCCCTATTTCATCATTTGTCCCATTAATCATAATCAAACTTGATTCTAGTCCTTTCTAGGATCATGGATCAAGTTGGTTTTAAACTATGAACATCAATTTAACAAAGGTGTAGTGAATCCATAAACCAATCGTGATCAAAGATTTTTTATAGGATCATGGTTCATTGGAATTGGATGTGACCAATTGGAGGATGTTCATTACCCATTTAAGTACCTCTATGATTTTTGTTTTGATGAAATTCCATGCCTAAGATGGTTTGGTCTTATGATTTCAAAACATTCAACTCTCTGTCCAAAATTTCATAAATCAGAACCTTAACGGATTTTCCCGGGTCCCTAATAATTTTTTCTAAGTACCTTAATGTGTTACCCTTAAAAAGATCTAAGCGTTTCTCATTCTTCTACTATTTTTAGAAAATCGTACAAGATCTCTGGACAGAGAGTTGCAGATTCCTGAGTGATGTCTAGTGTTTTCCATATTCCCAGAGATCTAACCGCTCAAACCTTGATTTTCTTTTTGGGTTATAAACTAGAATCACAGAGGCATATCATATTCAACAATCATTAAGATCCAACCGTTGAAAGTATGGTTTTTCTACTTTTTTAAAATTTGGTCTGCTCTCTTTAATTTAGGAAAAACAGTCACTGTTACGTTTATTCTCATTGATTTTAATTTAGATGGTTCCCTAATGTCTTGGGACCCAAATCATGTTTTGAATAATGACAATTTAGATTAAATCCAGAGGCTAAGTGATCCAAATTAGTGAATAAATCCATGTCTTATCCTTGTTTATATTCATTCATGTACATTAATGCTTATAATTAGAACTAGTTATTGGATAAAGTTGGATTTCATGCTTGCTAGATCTAAGCTAGAGAATTAGGATTGATTGTTTGATATCATATTAATATGTGAAGCATGTGGACTAATCTTTGTTTTGTAGCGCATTTGAGGTATAATTTGTCATCTCTTCTCTAGTCTATTTCATTTGTTGATTTTTTTGATTTTCGACTCCATGCGCGACACCTTAGTCTAGGTCTTGCCTTATGTGTTTATATGCGTTAGAGACCTTTTCTTAGGTTTATTTTATATGTATGCATTGCATGTTTAAATTCGCAGCTGGATCCCGGGTAAGTTTCGTAGTTCCCTATTTGCACATCATCTTGCTTACTATTTGAACTATGTGGCTTATGAATGATATTTTGTCGTTAGCAATCTTGCACCCTTTTCAACATGCTTGTATAATGTATTATTTATATATATGTATTAGTTGAGGGCACACTTAGATTATTGATTCGATTAAAAAGGATGATGAGTAGAGGCCTATCACGAGATAGGATGAAAGGGGGTGTTTTAGTCCGTCGGGCTCCTTCCCCTTTTATTCCATAATCCCCGGACCCAGATTATCTTTGGTTTCGCAAAAGATCAATTTGCTTTCAAAATGGTTTCTTAATTTTCCTAAAAAATTAAGTGGCGACTCTTTGATTTTGAATTTGGAATTTGAAAAATGTTTTAAAAACAAAAGTTGGCCCAAATGCCGGTATCCACAATCTGGCGACTCCACTGTGGATCGAACCCAGAATCTCTGATTTCGCAGACCAGAATTTCTGATTTTGGGTTCACTCGAGGATTAGACTTGAAAGCATCCTTTTAATCGAATTGATTAATTTTTGTGTGCCCGTTGCATGGCACTTGCATGTCTCGCAAGTCGATTGTACGGAACTATGACCTTGGAGACTCGGGGCAACCCGGTCGGCCAAGCCATCATAGGGCCGTGTAATCACCCTTGATCTCGTACCATGTTTTGGTATATGAAGCATCCTATCGGGTGTGTGTCAAGGGTCCCTCATTTGACCAAAACCCGGCCTTTGCATGGTAGCTTCCATAGAACCTTTCGATCTTAGGAAATTAATTCTTGATTAGGATTATGTGCTAGGGAGTTTTGTACACCCGAAAGGGATTATTTGAGATGATGATGATGCTTGCTTGATAAAAGATGTGTAACCCTTTAATAACCTTTTAGTAATTCCTTCCCATATCCCACGACATTTGGGAATATGCTGAATCTTGATTATTAGATTACATCTCTTATATCTTGTTAGCAAAGCATCATTGACCTTGTATGCATCCGAATTCATGAAGAGTACGATAACAATCCAATCATGTGATCCTCCTACCCAAAGAATTTTAAATACGTCTTTGGAAGCAAATAGACATTTGCTATCTTTATTCCAAGGTATTCAATCGCTCTTTCAAAAATCTTTGGAGTTCACTTTTTGATTAAAATCTCAGGTCAACCATCTTTGAAGGATGAACCCAAAATTTTGAAAAGTTTCACCAACTAAAGAAACGCTTTTTAAAGCAAAATTTTGACCCAATCACCTTTTGGTTGAGGAATATAATAAAAAATTCCTAAGAATTATATTTGAGAGATCTCCCCAATTAAAGAAATGCTTTTCAAATGAATTTGAAAGAAAAATTTCAACCCAATCATCTTTTGTTCAGAAATGTTGCCTTCAAAGGAAAGCTCCTTTAAGAATTTTGAAAGATCCCATCATCTAGGGAAATGATTGTCAAATGAATTTAAAAAATGTTCAAATTTTGAAGGGGTTAAAGAGGATCACAATGGAAGGAGAAATTAGCGCACTCAACATGGATGAGGATTTTATGTGCTTATGTGTTTATATGCTAAGACTAGGATTTTCTTTTCTTTGGCATATAGAATAGGCATACACATACACATACATCGCATCCGCATCACATATGAGCCATTCATAAGAATTTTACCAAGCATTTTCAAAATAAATAAAGTTGTTTGAAAATTGATTAAAAATAAAAAGTGGTTGTAGGCAAGATAGTATTGAACGCCAGGACAGTTTGGGTCAGGGATTCGAGTGCAAGGTTAGTACGAAGAGAGCCAGAGTCAGAAAGAGAAGTGGATCACGAACAACATGCTGCAGAAATAGCACAGTTGAAAGAGAGAATGGACCAAATGATGGCCATATTGGAAACACTGACCCGTCGAAGGCCTGTAGTTGATCCACCGATAATCGACCCTCCTCCTCCACCTTTTCGGAGTATAGAAGATGAATGGTTTGAGGATTCAGAACCACTTAGAGCTGATATACCCAGGGCAGAGAGAGAGAAAATTGAGAGAGCTAAGAAAGAGTGTATCGAGATGATGGAGAAGGTGGAAAAGCTAGAGAAAGTTGTCCACAAGTCCAATGGGGTTGATAGTTATCTGCTAGAGCTAGAGGGTTTGTTTGAGGGAGCTCAAGAAAAATTGCCAGCCGGTTTCAAGATGCCTGAGATCGATAAGTTTGATGGTTTTGGCAACCCCAGAAACCACATGAGGATGTGCATCGGGGCCTTTCAACCATGTGGCCTGAGTCCTGCCATGATGGCCATGCTGTTTCAACAAACTTTGACTGGGGCAGCTTTATCCTGGTATTTCACATTAGAGCCAAGCAAAAGTCGCATATGGGAGGAAGTGGTGAAAGCCTTTGTCACCCAATATGAATACAACCAAGAACTTGATGTAACTCTGAGGGATCTGGAAACAACCATGCAAGAGAATAGAGAGGCATTTGCTGAATTCTTTGCGCGATGGAGGGGGAAAGCTGCAAAAATGACCCAACGGCCATCACAGAAGGAACAGATACGGATTGTAATCAAGAACCTGCAGTGTGTTTACCAGGAGAAACTAATGTATCAATGTATTCATACATTTGCTGAGTTGTTTGAAATTGGGACAAGGATAGAAGACGCCATTAAAGACGGAAAGATCAAAAGAGAAGATTCTCAAGGGCACTGCCCTAGAAGACCATTTTATGGGGGGAATGCTGGAAATCAGGTGGTAACTGATGTTAATGTTCTAAGCCAGTCGAAAGAAGGGCAGAATTTTTCAAGAAAAGGGGGTGCGTCGAGACCAAAGTTGGAAGGACAGCTTCATCGCTTCACGAATTTAGGGGTTTCTCTAACTACCGTTCTCAAGCGATTAAAGGAAAAAGGATATCTCAAGCCTCTAGATCCAAAACCAATGCCTAATCCACTTCCACCAGGCTTCAATACAAGCCTCTATTATGAATTTCACCAAGCTCATGGCCATATAACTGACCAATGTATGAGGTTAAGGCATGAAGTACAAGATTTGATCGATAATAAGACCATTTCCCCTTCGCCTGCAGCTCGATCGCATGTGACCCGAAATCCGCTCCCTAATCATCATGCTGTAACGCATGTGTTGGGATGGACGTCTTTGATCCATCTGTGTTGATCGTACCAGTAGGACAAGCTACCAAAGCTTATAAACTCCCAGAAGATCAGAAGATATGCCTTATAGTAGTCGAGGAAGAGGATTGGCTGATAGGAGGAGAAGAAGAACAAGCATTTGAGGAAGATATGGACAATGAAATCATCCAAATTGATTGGTGGGATCCAAACAATCCTACTGATAACTCCACTTGGGAGGAGGAGGTGTACAGTGACACAGATGGTCTGTGGTCTGAAGGAGAAGAAGAGGGAAATGCTAAAGAAGTGGTCAATCATGCTGAGCTACATGGGTTAGATGGGAATGATTTGAAAAAACGGAAAGAGAATGATCTTGGAGAAAATAAAGAAGAAGGTCAGGCGTCGCATAAATACTTCATTAAGAAAGGAGGAGATTTCCTCTACTGCGGCATTCCGGAGCCATGGGTGAACTGCAAAGATAAATACTTGGAGTAAGGGTTTGAGATCTCTTTCTTACATGAATTCGCTGACTATGAAGATCCATACCTACAAGCGCCTACAAAACTAATTTCTGTCCAAGATTGGATTTGTGCACTGAATGGTCTCGCTATGAGGAACCTTTTTAATGAAGAAGTCAGTAACACTGAGGAGAGCGGTCCAAAGAAGATCATAGAAGTGAAGATTGGGAAAGAACAGATGAGAGAAATACTGAAGGAAGAGGTCAAGGGAAATAAAGCAAGGAAGGAGAAGACAAAAAATGGAGGAGAGACAGAACTAGGAGGTTTCCCAATAGGTCCTCGAGTCTAGTGATAGAATTTCCCCTACCCCGGAAGTTTGTAATTGCCAATATGAGCCAAGTTTTTTAAATTTCTGCTATCAATGAAAATGTGATTGATTTTGCTTGCATGGTTACGCTTAATAACTGTGAAAAAGCAAATTAACCTTCATGCAAAATCATTGAGGAAACCTTGGCATTTGACTTAGAAAATGAAGAAGATTCTCAAAGTGATTCTTTCCATATTTCACTCAATAAAGATAAAAGTATAAAATTGATCTCATTGCTAAAAGAATACGAGGATGCCTTCCATGGTCCTATGATGATGTGCCAGAATGAATTCAGAAATTATCCCGCATCCCTCCCCTTTATACCAAGCCTAAAAGGTGGGCTCACAGTCCAAAGCCATGAACTTGGTCCTTAATGGTGGCTAGATGTCTTAAATGAACTTCTTCTTCTTAAAAAAAATAAATGAAAAAGAAAAAAAGAAAAGAAAAGAAAAAAAAAGAAGAAAAAAAAAGAGAGAAAAAAAGAGAAAAAAAAGGGAAGCTCGCTAGGATGAAAACCCGAAAGGGCGCCTAGGCAAGAGTTAGAGCAAAATAAAATGCGTGTTGATTTCAAAATTTGAATCCTAGCCAGTCAAAATCATGAAGAGAATAAGAGATAGTGAGGTAGAGAAAAGAAAAGAAGAAAAAAAAAAGTAGAGAATGAATAAATTCTTGAGTACTTCAAAGTACATGAATTATCAAAGGCTTTGTGTTGCTCTCAACAAAGAAGAGAAATTGGAAATGAAAAGAGATATTTGAAAGTATCAATTAAATTTTTGTGAGAGACTTGACGGATAAGTAATAAGTGGGCCTAAGACAATGCAGAAATATCTTTGAGAAAGATAAAGAGTAATTTGGAGGGCTGATATTACTTTGTGATTATGATAGAGTATGATTAAAATACGATGTATTATGAGAATTGTAGAGATTGACTGGCTAGTGATAAGGTGAAAAGAATCAACCGCCACAACACAAAAAAGGGGGGGGGAAGAAGAAAAGAGAAAAAAAAGAAGAAAGAAAAAAATGCATAAAAAGGAGAAGTAGTTCATGTTCTCATCATCTTGTTCGAAAGCTGCCACAAGGAATCTGTTTCAGAAAATCTGACCAGAAAGGGCACTCATCGAACCAAATAAAAACATGGCTCGAAAAGTCCACCAATTCTTGAAGCCTTATTCTTTTAAGACCTCCAGAGTCGATGAACTACGTTTTGAGCTGATTCCCATTCGGGGATACGCAGGTAGCCTGCAAGGTTTGGTCATAATCAATCATTGCTCTTCTTTTAGGCTTCAGATGAACTACATTTTGACCTAATTCCCATTCGGGGATATGTAGGCAGCCTGCAAGGTTCGGTCACAACTACACACACAGTCAATCATTGCACTTCTTTCAGGCCTTGACCGAACAACTATAGGACCCGATGCCCATTCAGGGATAAGTAGGCGGGTCTCACAAGGCTCTCGGTCCAAAGAAGAAACCCAACCAATTCATGAAATTACCTTCGCTTGCCCAAGGGCCGCGTCATCTCCCTCAAACCAGGGGCAAACTTTGTTTTCCCAGCACTTACAAGCCCCCTATTAAACTAGGGGCAAATTGTTGTTTGCCAAATAAGATATCTCTGGGTTTACTGGCTTTCCAAATAAGGATCAAGTTTGGACATCCTGAAAGTTCTTGAGGTTAAAAGTTGAAGTTTTCATGCATAAATATGAAATTGATTTAAGATGGAAAGAAACATTGAAAAGAAGAATTCCTCATTACCTTAAAGCCAATTGTAAAGGAAGATACAAAGAAAGAATACTACGGGATGATGATTCTCTAAAAATAATATAATAAAAAAAGCGCAAAGAAAAGAAAGCAGAATTGGTCACAAATTTGAAAAAATGTGTGTCTTTACTCAGTTTGAGTCTACCGTCTTAAGATGCATTCCTCAGATGGATCAACAAGAGTTGGAAAATCCGAAAGAAGGGTAATAGCATGGAGGTCAGGGAGTCAGATTCTACTCCGCTAAGGAAATCGAATAGAGGTCGAGTAATATTCTCAGAAGGAACAAAATCATGAAAATATCCTCAGCAGATCAAGCTCCAAACCATACAAGCTAACCATCGGATATACCAGAAAGCCTCTGAACTTGTCCATAATCAGAAGGAGAATCTGAAAGTGAAAAAATGGTGTGATCTGGCTCATACTTCTTCCTCTTCTTGCCCGAATCACCCAAACTACTGCTCATAGAAAGCAATCTATCAAAAAGAAATTTTTATTTTTTTTTAAAAAAGTGCAATCCGAAATGATAAGCACATAAACAAATCTTGAGCTACAATAGCCCCAAGGCAAATCTTTTGAGGTTGGATTAGTTCTGATCAAATCCTCGGTCTTGGCATAAGTCGCCTATGAGTTACTGATCAAATCCTCGGTCTTGGCATAAATCGTCTATCGCAGCCTATGAGTAATCGATCAAATCCTCGGTCTTGGCATAAGTCGTCTATCGTAGCCTATGAGTTACCGATCAAATCCTCGGTCTTGGCATAAGTCATCTATCAGTTACCGATCAAATCCTTGGTCTTGGCATAAGTCATCTATCGCAGCCTATGATTTACCGATCTAATTCGCGGTCTTGCCATAAGTTGTCTATCACAGCCTATGTGTCACCAATCAAAGCAAAAAATATAGGCATAATCTAGATCTTTGAAATGGAAAATAAATTTTTGAGTCTGCGCGACTCCAAATCTTTGAAAATGGAGAATGAATTTTTGAGTCTGCGCGACTCCAAATCTTTGAAAATAGAAAATGAATTTTTGAGTCTGCGCGACTCCAAATCTTTGAAAATAGAAAATGAATTTTTGAGTCTGCGCGACTCCAAATCTTTGAAAATAGAAAATGAATTTTTTAGTCTGCACGACTCCAAATCTTTGAAATTAGAAAATAGATTTTCGAGTCTGCGCAACTCCAAATCTTTGGAAATAGAAAAAATGAATTTTTGAGTCCGTGCGACTCGAGTTCTTTCTGAAAATGGAGAATGGATTGTTAAGTCCACATGACTGTTCTGAAAAAAGGAATAAGAAAGGGGATTTACCCTAGCAATACCAAGCTTCTTTTCTGCGATCTTTTGGGTCATTGAATCTAAAGCGATTCTGACTTTTCTGCTATCTGAGGTCATTGAATCTGGAGCGATTCTGACTTTTCTGCTATCTGGGGTCATTGAATCTGGAGCGATTCTGACTTTTCTGCAATCTTTGGGGTCATTGAATCTGGAGCGATTCTGACTTTTCTGCGATTTGGGGTCATTGAATCTGGAGCGATTCTGATTTTTCTGCGATTTGGGGTCATTGAATCTGGAGCGATTCTGACTTTTCTGCAATCTTTGGGGTCATTGAATCTGGAGCGATTCTGACTTTTCTGCAATCTTTCGGGTCATTGAATCTGGAGCGATTCTGACTTTTCAATGATCTCTGGAGTCATTGAATCTGGAGCGATTCTAACTTTTCTACCTGGGGTCATTGAATCCGGAGCGATTCTATTTTTTTCTGCAAAACATCTCATTTCTTAGAAGACACCGGAGAATAAGACGCAAAAGCGCATCTCAGTCTTTCAGCAATACCACCTAACTCGGCACCGGAGTATAAGATGTTAAGCGCATCTCAGCCGATCGTCATTCTCATAAAAATGACAGTCGCATGATAGGACATCATCGGCATAGAAGAATTTTAAGACAAAAAGGTACATTTTGCCACTATAAGGAGTAGCATTGTCCTAAGTCATTTAACCTGAGAACATGGAGCATAAATTTGCTTGAGCACGTGCATCACGATAGGATAGGTGCATTCATCCGTGTGGTTATTTGCGCTTGTTTTTTGTCCTTTGCCTGAACTACGTCCTGGGCTGATTCCCGATGGGATACGTAGGCAGCTCACCATTGAGCACGACCAGCTGACCAGCAGTTAGCCCTCTGCGCACCTGACTTCTTTTGCAACGCACTTTTGTTTTTATTTGGATTCGACTGCTTGGTCAAAGGCTTGTCTTTCACACAGGCTTCGACATTCACTAGTGATACGCGTTGCTTTACAAGCTCTGCCGAAGAAGGGCAAACTACAGACACCCCGATTTTGACCAAACGTCAAATCCAGGGATTGGTTACCTCCAAAGACCGATGATGACAAAGATCGGCAAAATTGGAAGGTTTCCTAGAAAACTTAAGTTCTTCAAAGATTCTTCGAAACAAAATTAAAAAAAAAAGAAATAAAATAAAATAAAATAAGGGAGAGAGAGAGAAATTGGGTACTCGGGGGAAACCCGAATGTTGAAGAACATGTGAGAAAATCAGTCTAAAATTTTTTATTAAAAAAAAGGTTTTCAAAAGAAAAGGAAGAAAAGAAGTTTTCAAAAGAAAAGAAAAAAGAAAAGAAGAAAAAAAAAGAAAGAAATAAAAAAATTACCACGCATGATCTTGTCAGAATCAAGATATAAAAAGTGTTCTTTACTTTTCAAAAGATTTGCAGTGTGGAAGTAAAGGTCGAACCCACAGAGATTGATTAACTACAGCGACTTAATTTTAAAACCTAACTTTAGTTAATTATGAAAACGGATTTTGATTTAGTTTGAATTAAACTAATAACAATAAAAATAAATCTAAACTATGAAAGCAATTAAAAGTGTTTTTGTAAATATGTAAAGTGAACCTAGGATTGCAACTCCACCACTAGCTTCATAATAAGGAATATTTATGAATTACTTTAGCTTACTAAGTTGGATGATTATGGGGAATTGTAGCTACAAGCCCAATTCCTCCGACAAGAAGATAATCATGGTTCAAGCACCAACATAATCCATCTTCGGTTAGCACGAATTATCCAACACTAAACTAGGGTTGTGATCTAATCCGTCTAACCTAGGCATGGACTATTCGGATACTTGATAGCACAAATCAATAAAGCACCATCACATGTAAACAATCTAAACAAGCACAGCAAATATAGATCATTGAGCACATCACAGTCAAAATAGATCTAAGACAAGAATAAACTTTGAAAGTAACGATTTAATCAATATAAGTACGATTTTATTATAAAAAATCCTCTAAACATGTAATCATCATCCATACATAATAAAACTAAAAGAAATACATAAATAAAACCCTATTACTTGGCTAGGGTTTCATTGAAACCCTAGATCTAGAGTTAGTTGGCCATAGAATTGATGAACAGCAAGAGGTTGATGGAGGAGGCCATGGGAATCCTTGGTCTTCTTCTTCTTCTCCTTGCTTTTCTCTCTTCAAATGGCTGAAAATAATGTATAATATGGCTGTATATTGATGTGTCTAATGTTGTGTAATGATGTGTAATCCTAAATTTGAGTTAGAATAGGATTTATATAGAGTTTGGAAGGATTTAGGAAGCTTTCCTAAGCCAAATCGCACTAAAATTGCTATATTTTGTAATCTGGACGTCATATGCACAAACCACCTTCGCTGGGCACTTTAATTTAACAAAATGCGTGTTTTTGATTTTTGCACAGGTCGCTCGCGCGACCCGCTCGCGCGAGGTCCTTTTCGCTGCACTACGCGACTTTCGTAGAATTGCGATAACTTTTTGCTCGGAACTCAGATTGACTTGCCGTTTGAAGTCACGCGTCCGTAACTCAAAGATCTACATTTTATATCTCTGGAGAAATTTCTCAAATCCAAAGTATCCTTTGTCAAAAATGCAATTTTCCGAGACTTCTACTGCATTCAGCTTTCACCGGAATCATCGTTTGAGCCCAGAATGACTTCCAAAGCCACTAATCATTGGATTTTTGTGCATTTTCATATTAAAGCTCCAAAATCTACAAAATATAAAATACTTATTAAAAATTACTTAATAACTACATGAAATGGGCTAACAAAGCGTATTTTTAGGACTATAAACGGCAACTATTCGTCGCTGATCACACCCCAAACCTACACTTTGCTAGTCCTCGAGCAAAAAAAACAAAAAAATAAATACTACTATACTTAAAAATCCTAACTCACTGTCGCAGGCAACGCGATTGCATTTAGCATATGCAACAAGCCTTTTAAACCCCTAGGTATCCCTAGTCGGACGAGTGAAGTCTCGTGAGGGTTCTCGTCAACAAGTCACCCACAACCATCTTTATAATTAACTTATAAATTCAAAGAATTTTATTTAAAAATGAAAAATATAACAATCAATACTTCTTATCATAAAACAAAGATCTGAAATAGAATAACGAACATAAAGAAACTTAATGAGACATCCACCTAAGTCATGAAAAACAATCTCAAGCACATGCATCGTATAAATCAATAGAGTTCCTCACACAATTGCACGTGTGTGATGTGGTAGTCAAATGAACACGCGCATGACCTGAACTTGGAATATACTTCGGATAACCATTTAACTATGTCTCGACTACAAATCTCACAATGTTAATTACACTCTCAAATGAAACACTCAGAAACAGGTGTAATTTTTTCTAAAATATGTGAATTAAAGGAAATATGTTTTCAAAACGAGAAATGCTCACATATGACTCGAAAAAAACGCATGACATGAAAGAACAGTAGTCTCATGGATAGGATGCCAATAATCAAGAAAAATTAATCATTACCATGTTTTAATCCCCCTCCCATCATTTTCATATCCGAACCATGTTTCCTAAGATCAAATAGGACTTTTCAAAGGTTGTAATGTGGCTCTGGCAATGAAAAATGATAGAACGGATTAATTGGGTAGGTTTAGAATGGCATGATAAGGTATGTTCGATCTCTTTCATTCTTCTTCTACAAACTTTCATCTTTTCTTTCTCTTAATTCCTTTTCATTCATTTTTCTTCTTTTCTTTCATTTTTTTTCAACCTTCCTCTTCTTTATTTTTTTCTTTTCCTTTTTCTTTTCTCGCTTCTCAAATGACTATGCATTGAATACCAAGCAACTACCCCAATAGCATCTTATTTTCTTCTTCTCAATCAACACATCGCCTTAATACTACTAAAAGTTTATCACTCTTCCAATGGTATACTCCAAGTTGATCAAGTTGGAGCTTTTGCAGAGGATAATGGTGAACCAAGAAAAAGAGGCATTGTAACGGCTCAAAGGGCGAACTAAGGAAATTTTATAATTTATCGGTCGACAGTAAACAAAGAGGGCCTAAAATCATTTCCTAGGGTAATACGGTTCTTCAATATTTACGACGGAAGATTATTTAGCATGGTAACAAATATTTTAACTTGACTATCAACCAAAACAAGAATAATGAGACTAAACAACGAGTTAATGCGCTATTTCAATGAAATTCGACAAACACAATGTATTTATAACCCTGAATGAAGAAAAGATAGGCTCAAAAGCTCACTGGGCTTAGTCTCCACCTTGTGTTATCTAGAAATCCGAATCATATTATAGTTCACAACCAACATGCATTCAAGTGACTACGTGCAGTGCATAAGTTTTTTCTGCAAAACTATGATATAAAACTACGATTCAAACAATACATAACTTTAAACGTCATATCATAACTTCAGCAAATGTTTAATCACATCTTCCCTTGTTTACCATTCTATAACAATTCAAAGTTTTCTATCAAAAAGTATCAAATTGATATTGCAAAAACGTCGGTAACATCGTTTATTTAAACACACTTATTGAAAAATTTTAAAATTTTGCATAAACTAATGTGCATGTGTGAGTGCATACCCCCAAACCTAAACCTTTCATTGTCCCCAATGAAACAATAAAATGAAAGAAATGAGAGTACATAAGGAAGGAACGATAGTACCTCGATCTCGGTAATGACAAACAGGTAAATGTATAAGAATATAGCGATAAAGTTCAAATGTACCTGTTAATACTAGATAAAAAACTAACAAAAGAATATTAAAAGTAAATGAAACCGAAATATAAAATATAAATCTAAAAACTAAGCTAAACTTAAACTAAACGAGCAAATGGAAAAGAAATAAAACGAAAAAGTATAAATGTAACAAGGAAAACAACGAACACGAACTAAACTGAACCAAATAAACAAAAACAGAAAAGAAACACAAATAAGATAGATAGGGGGAAGGATATAGAAAACAAAAGGGAAAAAATAGGAAAATGAGGAATCGCCCGAGCAATCCGCGCGAGCGACCGTCGCGCGCGCGAATTCCCAAATTTTTTTTTTTTTTTAAATCTCGCGCCAGCGAGCCACCTCGCGCCCGCGAAATGAGGCGCGAGAAGAAGCAGAGGCATCATATAAGAAAAAGCAAGGAAAAACGCCTAAGGCACAAACTCGCGCCAGCAGACCGCGCGAACGAGGCCTCGCGCGAGCGGATCGCTCGCGCGAGTTGGGTTTTTTTTCCATTTTTGGCTAAAATTATGTATGTAATATTAAAATGAATTAATTCCAACCCCCAAACCTATCCAGAATGTCCAAAACAGACTCAAACAGACTCAAAAATGACCAAAAATAAGAAAAAAGAACGAAATAAAGCTTAGGTTGCCTCCCAAGAAGCGCTAACTTTTACGTCTTCAGCTAGACCGTTCTAGCTCAAGACTCACGGAGGTTGAAAATTAGACTTTGTACCCCTAAGAATATCAGGTAGAGCTCGGTGGTAAGCAGAAATCACGTCGCTTTGAATTAATTCGATTGACGGTTTGTCAGTATGTTCAAATCGATTTCTTACCTTCCGAGTAGATTCAGCATTAGGGTCCGAGGTATTAGGGTTCATCCACTCATCATCCGCTATATCTTTGTCGTTACTCACATTTATTGCTTTTTTAGGCTCAATATTCCGTCTTCCCTCACCTTCCGCCTCACATAGGTAATCGTCGTCTTTAGGAGGTTGATCCATAGCATTAAAAATGTTTAATTTTAAGTTCATGTTCCCAAACGACACTTTCATTACCCCCGTCCGGCAGTTAACACGTGCGTTAGCGGTTGCTAAGAATGGACGGCCTAGAATGACAGGAGTGTGTTTCCTAGCATCTAGCACGGGTTCAGTGTCAAGGACCATGAAGTCGACAGGATAATAGCATTTATCAACCTTAACCAAGACGTCCTCGACGATTCCTCTAGGTATTTTAATAGAACGATCCGCTAATTGTACTGTAGCGGCCGTAGGTTTCAGTTCACCTAGACCTAATTGTTTATAGACGTGATAAGGTATGAGATTAACACTAGCACCTAAGTCAAGGAGAGCCCTATGAATGATAGTGTCACCTATGACACATGATATCGTTGGCGTACCAGGATCCTTATATTTTGGAGGTGAGTGTTGAAATATAGAACTTACTTTTTCTGTGAGGAAGACCTTTTTCGGAGTATGACTCCGCAATTTGCGCTTTTGAGTACAAAGGTCTTTTAAACATTTAGCGTAAGCGGGAATTTGTTTAATAGCATCGAGGAATGGAATATTGATTTTAACTTGTTTAAATACCTCAAGTATATCCTCAACCTTAGACCCTTTCTTGGGCAAATGTGACGGTCCCTCAACGTTTGGTGGATATGGCATTCTCGGAATATGATTAGTCAGGGCCGTTTCTTTTTCTTTCTTATTTTTATTCGTTTCCTCACCCTCTTTATTTGAGTTATTATTTATATTTTTCTCACTCGTATCCGGAATTTCAACAACTTCCTCTTCTCTAATAGTCATCCTAGTCGAAACAACGTTCACGCTCTCACTCGACCCCCCCTTTTCGTATTGTCCCTTAGGGTTTTGAACAGTTTGCGCAGGCAACTTCCCCTCGTTTCTACGACTCACCGCAGTAGCTATTTGTCCCATTTGGGACTCAAGCTTCGCAATGGATTGTGTATGAGAGTGCACTATTTGTGCTTGTGCTTGGACTTGAGTTTCTATATTTTTAAGGGATGCCAACACCGTAGCCTCAAAAGCGTTATCCCTTTGAGGGTTAGGGTTAGGAGGTGGGTGTTGGTATTGATTTTGTTGATATTGGGGTCGATAAGTATTAGGAAAATTGTTCGACCTAGGAGTATAATTACTTTGTGGGAATTGTTGCATAACATTTACGTGTTGCTCCACAAATTCCGGATATTGAGATGCAGAAGGACATGCAAAGATATTATGGGACGGTTCGGAACATAATGCACATACTTCTGAAGAGGGTGGATTAGACGTTTTGTTCATTTGCATCAGTCGGTCAAGTTTTCTATTTAATTCTTGTATTTGCATTGACTGACTTGACTCAACTATCACCTCTCGTTTAGGTTGATGGTATCCCTCAGAACGGACAGACACCGCTTGGTGCATCGAATTCTCGCTCAAAGTTTCAAAAATTTTCCAGGCCTCGTCGGCGCTTTTGTGTAGGAAAGTTCCCGCACACACCGCATCGACGGTATTCCTAACAGAGGGAATAAGCCCCTCGTAGAAGACTTGAACCAATTGCCACTTGGGAACCTGATGGTGTGGGCATGAGCGTAACAATTCTTTAAATTGTTCCCAAGTGTCATAAAGAGTCTCCCCATCTTGCATCACAAAATTAGTTATATCTTTTCTTATCTTATTTGTACGCATAATAGGGAAAAACTTTTGTAAAAAGGCGGTGTGTAAGGCTTCCCATGTTTTTATTGTGTTTGGCTCAAGTGATTGAAGCCAATACTTCGCTTTGTCTCTTAATGAGAATGGGAAGAGCCGCAATTTTAATTCATCATTATTTAGGTTTTGTATTTTCAAAGTAGAGCATATTTTCAAAGTAGGTTTTGTGCATTTGGTAAGGGTCTTCATTTAGATGGCCATGGAATGATGGAAGTAGCGAGATGGTAGACGACTTTATCTCAAAGTGAGATGCTGTCGCCTCCGGTAATTCGATACCAGCTTGTGGCGTGTACGTCGTAGGAATAAAATAGTTTATAAGTGGAGGAGGTGGCGGTATATTAAGATTATTCATATTAGCTCCGTTGTTATTTTGGTTGTTTTCGTTATTATTTCCAATGTCTGCCATTTTAATTGGTTCTATGTTATTAAAGCGTGGTTTCTTTAGTCTTGTAAGAGTACTACGTATTTCGGACTCAAATAAAGACGTTGGTTTCGGTGTCAAATCGTCGTCTATTAAAAACCTTGTTCTAGAAGTTAAGTTTGAAGACTTGTTAAGTCTTAATGTACGTTCAAGTTCAGAGTCAAAAGGTTTTAATTCCGGTTTATTTGAACGTGTACCTAACTGTGGACACGCGGAATCGGACCACTTCTCTCTTGTTTGAGATTGTTCTTGAAATTGATTTGAATCAAAGGAAGAAAATGAAAGGTCTGTTGAAAACAGATACAGAGTCGCCACTTGGTCTTTAAGGAACCAAGAAACCTAATTTTGACTCACCCAAATGGATAAAAGGCACCGGCCCTTCATAACCAAAGAACTTGGTTCGGGGTTTTGGTACGAGAGAGGAAGGAGCCTTTGTCGCGACTAAAACACCCTCAACTCGCCCCGTCTTTCGACGGGCCTCAATTAGCATCCAAATAATCATCTTATACTATGTATGGTTCGACAATTAATACTATGATAGTATATTACATCACATAAGAAAATTCGAAATGGAAGATCTAAAGATAAGATATCATTCATAAGATCTAAGCCAAATATCATACAATGTAAAGTGAAAGATCACACAAATAAACCTAGGAAAAATCGTCTAATCATATATCAAATAATCAAGACTTCCTAATCTAAAAAGGGGGACATGAATTGTTCTTGAAACAAATAATCAAAGAAATCAAAATATGCTTAGCAAGCTAGTATGATGCATGTTATTCTTTGAGAAAAGAAGATCTTCTCAATCCCTGGGACGGATGAGAAAGGACGATTAGATCGAGGGGAAGCATGAACGTGTGATCATGATCATTCCTTATAATCTTCTTAGATTAAGAGTTACAAAAACCCCAAATCTTGCATGAATGCAATGCATGTATCTAAAATGTACCAAGGTTGTAGTGTGCTTTGTGTTCATGGATTTCTAGAATGACTTAGAAGTCTAAAATGTGTATGAATGAATGAATGAAATTAACATGGGATGTGTACAAATGTAGTATGAACTACTTCCTAAGATATGGGTTAATTTGGAATGCATATGAGCATCAAATCAAAGAATAAAAGTTGAAATGTGCTTGCTGTGAATAGTGGACAGAACAGTAGCATGATCTTTTGGAATTTGAAAAGAGGGGTTAGGAATGTTTCCAGTGCATGATTGTTTATGGAGATCTTCCTTATTGTGTCTAGGACACAACCCAAAAAGCCAATCTTGAATAGCTATCACAGAATGAGAGAAATCATATAAACAATGAAGGTCACTCAGAAACAGAGTCCGTACCGTCGACTGAAATGTTAGAAAATCTTAGAAAATGAAAACAAATGATCTAGAGGCCCATTTTATACAGAAAGTTCCCTAAGACATTTAAGTTTAAGGGAAAAATAAGTTAGGACCACCCTTTTTGGAAAAGATTTCTGAAAAAGAGGTTGGAAGTGGACCTAGCTGCTGTGACAGTAAAAACAGAATGTCTAGAGAGAATGTGTGGGTCCAAATGGACCATTTTCAAGTATTTCCATGTCAAGCCAAAAATCATGGGTGCTATTTAATGAGTTAGGAAGACTTTCCAAGTGGTCTTGCATCCATACATTAAGTATTGAACTCAAAATAATTCCTTGAAGTTAAATGACTCACTGTTTTGAGGGTTTTGAGAGAAACAAGGTTTATTTCTTGAAATCAAAATGAGGGGTTTAAGAGGGGGGTTTTGAAATGGGGGTTTTGAAAGTATACTTCCAGAACTTGGATGAATATTCTAACCACTTGGAATATCAATTCCTAACTAATTTCAAGAACTTCCCAAGTATTTGCAAAACATGGTTTTATTTGGAAACCAAACTCAAGAATCTATGGGAGTATGATACATGAGAGGATATATGTTACATGATATGATATAGCATATTAAAAGTGGTAAAGAACATGTGCATGGGATATGGGTTCATCTAGATACAAGAGAGTGTTGCATCAAAGTGTGAGTCAAAAAGTGAAATGCTGTGAATAGTGGACAGACTGTATGCATTACTTTGTAACAATATAATGGGAGGTCAAACGTGCCTAGAAAAATGTGAGAATAATCAGAGATCATCCTTATTGTGTCTAGAAAATAACCCAAAAATCCAAACCTCAATAGCTATCACAGATTAAAAGAAATAAATCAGAATGTACACATGACTCAGAAACAAATGCTGCACTGTTGACTGATTTTGTATGATTTTTCATAAATCAAAGAAAAGGTTTATGACGACCCATTATACACCAAAAGTTTCCTAAGACATCCAAGTTTCATAAAAAAAATAGAAAAGATATATGTACAGTGACGAAAATATCCAGAATAAGTGCAAGAAGTTGGGTGAACATTCTGTGAGAACAGAGGCAGATTATGAATATGAACTTCTCACATCCAAAACAAATACTTTCATATCTCTATAATTGATGGGAAAAATCAGAGACAAACTATGATGTCTTAGGAAGATTTTCCAAGTGGTTTCATTATCATAACTTAAGTATTTAATTCAAAACAAATCTTTGAATCTGAACAGCTCACTGTTTTGGATCATTCTTGAAGAAAATGGATTTGGGTTTTGAAATAGAGTTTGAGTTCTTGATTGGGGGTTTTGAAATAGATGTTCAAAGCATGAACTTAAACTCTTGAGATGACCATGTGACCACTTAGAACCTCATCCAACCTTGAATCATCAAAGAACTCCCAATATTATTGGAGAGATTCATTTTTATTTTGGACATAACTTCAATACATTTCAAGAACATCTTGGAAGTATTGAGGTTATGATCATCATCTATCAAACATGTTTTTGAGGTCAAGAGCTACTATCCATAAGGATTCACTCACCCCAAACTTCATGTCATCACTTAGATGATGATGAACTAGTAAGTAAATAAAGAAAATAAAAAGAAATGAGATTAAGAAGAGATGAACATAATATGAACAAGCAAGTAAATAACAATCAATAGATGATAATCAATATGATTTTGGACTTGTAGCTTGGTGTTTCACTCATAGATTTTGACATTTGGACATGGAAGTAGCTTCCTAACTCAAGAATGCTCAAGAATGGTGATTGGGTATATTGATGATGAAGTATATAGAAAAATGGTGGAGGAAAACAAGATTAGAACTCACTTTTATTGGAAAAAATGGAAGAAGAAGACTACTTCTTCTCTTTCTCTCTCTATATTTCCCTAGAGTTTCTTCCTAAGCTTTCTCTAAGCTTCCATGTCTCCTCCCTAAATGGAAGTAAATGGCTTCTTTTATAGGCAAAGGAGGGGTGGTAAATAGAGTTTTAAAAGGTTTAAAATGGTCTCCCATTGGTCCAAAATAAGCTGGGAATCAAAACTACGTCGTTTTGGTTTTTAATATATCAAATTGGACCCCCAAAATAAATTACAAAAACTCACTGTTCTGGAGGGGAGTGCCGCGGAGGCACTGGGCCAGTGCCGCGGCGGCAGTGGGCCAGTGCCGCGGCGGCACTGCTCCTCCCTTCGTCCAGATAATGCTGTTTAGGCCCCCTGAAGTTCCGGTATTCGCGAAAAGGCCCTATTTCGTCCGAAATTCACAGAAAATGCATACGAACTCCAAATTGAGGTTGTGATATACCGTTGAAAAGGTAATGGAGTCTACTTTACATAAAAAATAGTTCGGGGATAGGTCACTTTGAAAAGTTTTGCGGTATTCGCGATAAAAGCCGATTTGATCGCCTTTTTCGCCTTTGGAAATTCATAATAAATTCGTTTTAAATCCAGAAATTATGTGCGATATACCGTTGGAAAGCTATTGACCTCTAGTATCTATGAAAAATATTTGAAAATTATTTTGGTGCCCCGGTTCCAAAGTCAAATTCCGGTCAAACTGGTCAAACCTGGGATTCCCGGGAAGTTCTGGAAACCTCCGGGAGTTCCCGGGAGCTGATGTTTTCGCTCGATTTTCTTTTGGAACTTGTTTTAACATTTTTCTCATGATTTAAAATGATTCTGGTGAATCCGGATAATTTCGGTCAAACTTGGTCAAACCTGGTCAAACCTTGGTCAAACCTGGTCAAACCTTGGTCAAACCGGTCAACGGGGACTTTCCGGGAACTTCCGGGACTTCCGGGGGTCTCTGTGAGCCGACAATTTCATTTGATTTCTCTTAAAAACTCATTTTATCGCTTTCCTTATGACGTAGCATGTTTTCAGAACTTTGGGACCAAATCTGGGAGTTTTTGGGCTTTTAGGGGCATTTTGGTCATTCTGAGCATTCTGAGAGATGGAGCTGACTTCCGAGAGTCCTTTTGAGTCTTTTACGATCATTGTGAACCACCAAGCTATGGGTCTCCTAAATCTGATAGCCGACAAAATGGGGTGTCTACAGTTTGCCCCTCTTTGGCATGAACTTGCGAGGCAACGCATGTCGCAAGCGAGTGCCAAAGCTTTGAAGAGACAGGACTTTTTGGAGGCTATAGATTTAGGATAAAAACGTTGCAAAAGATGCAATGAAGAAAAAAGAAAGATGCTGAGGTCAGTGCTGGTCGCGCTCTGCGTGAGCTGCCTACGTATCCCAAGGGGAATCAGACCAGGACGTAGTTCAGGGCACAAAGGAACCAATCACACATGCACATACACAACAATCATGCGGATGCTATGTTAAAAGAGTGATATGCAAATGTATGGATGTGATATGATTGTGTACATGAGTCCTATCATGCCTAGTGTTCTGATCCTAGTATGAGCAGGTGCTGTGGGGTATGCCACTCTGAGTGGGCTGGCGTTGTACTAGTGTTTACGACTGTGATGTGGTGGATGACTCAGATAAAGACATCACGTTCTAGAAGACTCCGTGTCTAGGGGCAAACTTCTGGAATTCGAGAAGAGTGCTTTGTAAGCAAAACGGATCGGACGCGAGGTCCTCGAGGATGATAACTAAAGATAATCGACAAGTGAGAGAGCTCACGATAACTGATAGTTTGAGGAAACCAGAGTGAGAAAGCTCAGGAGCGACAAATGAGAAAGCTCATAATAAGTGAAGAAGCTCATGATCTTGGACAAAGGAGTGAGGAAGCTCACGATAAGTGAGAAAGCTCACGATAGGCAAGGGAGCTCACAATAATCATTAGGTAGGTGAGGGGGACTCACGATTTTGGACAAATGAGTGAGGAAGCTCACAATAAGTGAGGAGCTTATAATAATTGACGTGTGAGAAAGCTCACGATGAGTGAGGAAGCTCACGAGAATTGAGCGGTGAGGAAGCTCATAATTTTGGACAGAGGAGTGAGGAAGCTCACGATAAGTGAGAAAGCTCACGATAAGCGACAGGCAAGGGAGCTCACAATAATCAATAGGTAGGTGAGGGGGGACTCACAATTTTTAGACAGATGAGTGAGAAAGCTCACAATAAGTGAGGAGCTTACGATAATTGACATGTGAAAAAGCTCACGATGAGTGAGGAAGCTCACGAGAATTGAGCGGTGAGGAAGCTCATGATTTTGGACAGAGGAGTGAGGAAGCTCACGATAGTTGAGTTGGTGAGGAAGCTCATGATATTTATTTGGACACGGATCCTCGAATTGTGAATAGACAGTGCTTGCCCTGGGAATCGGGGTGATTTGACTGCAGGTGATGTTTTTAATCGCTGGTCGATCCTTGTGATGACAAAGTCCGGAGAATTGGTTCGGACTTCTGATATCTTCTGCTGGGGATGGTAGGGGATTCTTTGAGAAAAAATGATTGATAGATGTGGAAGTTCTACCCTACCTGTAAGATTTACCTCACTCTGGAGAGCTGGTGACGAAGGATTTGCCTTAATCTAGAGGGCTGGCGATGGAGGATTTACCTCAATTCAGAGGGCTAGCGATGAAGGATTTGCCTCAATCTAGAGGGCTGATGATGAAGGATTTGCCTCAATTTAGAGGGCTAGCGATGAAGGATTTGCCTCAATCTAGAGGGCTGATGATGAAGGATTTGCCTCAATCCAGAGGGCTGATGATGAAGGATTTGCCTCAATCTACAGGGCTGATGATGAAGGATTTGCCTCAATCCAGAGGGCTGATGATGAAGGATTTGCCTCAATCCAGAGGGCGGATGATGAAGGATTTGCCTCAATCTAGAGGGCTGATGATGAAGGATTTGCCTCAATCCAGAGGGCGGATGATGAAGGATTTGCCTCAATCCAGAGGGCTGATGATGAAGGATTTGCCTCAATCTACAGGGCTGATGATAAAGGATTTGCCTCAATCTAGAGGGCTGATGATGAAGGATTTGCCTCAATCCAGAGGGCTGATGAAGGATTTGCCTCAATCTAGAGGGCTGATGATGTAGGGTTCTCGGAGAATCTCTTTCCGCGCTCAATCCAAGAGGGTCGGTCAGGGCCTCCGGGAGCTGGTATCTATCGGTTTCTGTCCTCGGGGGATGATGTAGGGTTCTTGGAGAATCTCTTTCCGCGCTCAATCCAAGAGGGCCGGTCAGGGCTTCCGGGAGCTGGCATCTATCGGTTTCTGTCCTCGGGGATGATGTAGGGTTCTCGGAGAATCTCTTTTGGCGCTCAATCCAAGGGGGCCGGTCAGGGCCTCCGGGAGCTGGTATCTATCGATTTCTGTCCTCGGGGGATGATGTAGGGTTCTCGGAGAATCTCTTTCCGCGCTCAATCCAAGAGGGCCGGTCAGGGCCTCCGGGAGCTGAAGGATAATGTACTCTGCTAGGAAGAAGGAAATATGTCCTTTAAATGGGAGTCAAGGTATCATTCTATTTGTGATGAGGGATATGGAGATGGCCTGCGGCAGTTAAGATTTTGATTTTGAAAGAAGAGGACTTATGTTTCTTTAGGATGAAAGAAGGTCATCAACGGCCACTCATGTTGCCTGAAAAAGATGAAAGATCAACAACCACTCATGGACTTATGTTGCTGGGAGAAAGATGAAAGATCAACAGCCACTCATGGACTTATGTTTGCTAAGATAAAAGAAGATCATCAACAGCCACTCATGGACTTATGTTGCATGAACAAAGGAAGGTAATCAACAGCCACTCATGGACTTATGTTGCATGAAGGAAGATCAACAGCCACTCGTGGACTTATGTTGCAAGGAGATGAAGGTCAACTTTTGATGGTTTGGAAAGGGATGAAATTCGCATTTGCCCTAAGTTTGGACGCTTCTCATGCTGATGCCTTAAACGGTACAATAATGGTGTTTGGTACTTCTGCTTGTATTGGCATGCTCTTTATAACTTGATTTGAAAATTTTATTAGTCACTATTAACTTACACATTTGAGACTACAACAGACTCAAAAACTTGACAGACATTGACGCACGAGGACGACACATTTGACACCAAAATGAAACAAGCTCGCCTTGTCAAAACTTGATGTGCTTTTGTCATAAATGATGTACCATTTCTCTTTTGGTGTTCACCCCTCATCTTAACATGGTAGCACTTTGCTGATAAATCTGATTTTTTTGAAAATTCTTCCCTAGTGATCTAGTCAAATTTTTTTTTTTTTTTTTTTTTTTTTTTTTTTTTTTTTTTTTTTACTTCTCCCAGGAAGTGCTTTGAATTAGTGCCTTAGCTTTTAGAGTAAAAGATGCTCTATTTCAAAATTTTCAAAACAACTTGGTAACTTGAAAACTCGCCCTCGGTGTGAAGGGATTGTGTTAGGCAAACGGAGTTTGCCCCTAGTTTGAGGTGTACAAAGTGGGATTCATAAGCAAACGAGGTGGGTGACCAAAGTTTGCCCCTAGTTTGGATGATGGTTTATTGGAGGTTTTGGGCAAACGAGGTAGGTGACCGAAGTTTGCCCCTTGTATGAAGGGTAGATAGTAAAAGTCAGGCAAACGAGGCGGGTAGCCAAAGTTTGCCCCTAGTGTGGAAGGTGATTTTCTGGCTTGAGGCATGGACCGTGACTTTAATCTCTCAAATGCTCATAACTTTTGCCTAGGCACCAGTGAGGTGACCTAGCAAGCTCTTTTCTCTCTTTTGTTATTGCTCACCTTGGATTTAACTCTAATTTTTGCCTAGGCGTCCTTTCGGATTTTCGACCTAGCGAGCCATCCTTCTTTTTTTCTTTTTTGAAAGTCTGCCTACGTACCCCCAAGTGGGGATCAGGTCCAACGTAGTTCGGGCCATGGTTGGAAAGAAGCGGGCTGATTTTTAGGTAGGTGGGGTGACCGAACCATTGTGGTTGCCTACGTATCCCCGAGCGGGAATCAGGTCGAGCGTAGTTCAAGGCAAGGTCTTGAAAGAAATCGGTTTGATTATGATGGTGTCGACCGAACCGATGTGGTTGCCTACGTATCCCCGAGTGGGAATCAGGTCGAGCGTAGTTCAAGGCAAGGTCTTGAAAGAAATCGGTTTGATTATGATGGTGTCGACCGAACCGATGTGGTTGCCTACGTATCCCCGAGTGGGAATCAGGTCGAGCGTAGTTCAAGGCAAGGCTTGAAATAAGGGGTTTGAGGTATAAGGGATTTTCAAACCAATCGTCAAAGAAGTTCAAACTTGAGCCACTTGTGGAAGCTTTGAATAAAAGGATTCAGTTTCCATCTCCCTTTCTTTTCTTTTCTTTTCTTGTCTTTTCTTTTTCTTTTGTTTTGAGGATTGATCCTTTTCACTTTCGCCTAGCCAGTCAATTTTGTTTTTTATGCAGCTGATTCTTGCAAGATCTTTCAATCGCAATCTTAGAATTCTGAAATGTGCATGTCATTTTTCAGAATCTATTTGTGGTTGTTCCGTGCCTTTGGAAATGTGATCTAGGCACATACGATTCTCTCATTTGTTTTATTTCTTTCATTTTCTCCATTATTTTGACTGGCTAAGGTCAGATCTTGGAAATCAATACCTTTTCAGCTCTAACTTTTGCCTAGGTGACCTTTCGGGTTTTCAACCTAGCGAGCTTTTTTTTTTTTTTTTTTTTTTTTTTTTTTTTTTTTTTTTGAAAGTGGAGATGAAACTCATTGAAATGTTTAGCTATCATCAAGGACCAAGTCCGCACAGGTTCGCATGGCTATCAATTGGGTTGGGCCCAAGGCTCTGAAATGGTAGAAATGGTGGAAAGGGGTGTTGGGCAAGCCCCAAATCAGTCTCAAGTATGTCTTTTCAAGATTTGAGCAAAAGCATCTTTAAATTCTTAAAGTAAGACTATTCAATTCTCGGCTCTTCATTGGTGCCAGCGCAAAATTGATTTTGACCTTTCAGGACTTTTTTTTTGTTTGAGTAAAAAAAAAAAAAAATTACCCTTTTTTTAGCACAGTAATATCCATGGTAATTTGAAAAGTGACACTTCAGTTCAGCGATTCATGCATCTATGAATAAGCACATCAGATTAGGCAAAATGAGACTTCATTCCATCAGTAGAGAAGGATTACAGACTCGTTAACAACTTGATGACAGACAAACTCGACCACAAGAATTAACATACAACAGACTCGACTAGACTCGACCTGGTCTCAAATGGAATGTCACAGTGACTCACTTATTCTTACATTTTTTTTTTTAGCAGAAGTTCCAAACACTATCAGTTCACCGTGTAGCTTCAACAATCATTGGCCTCAGGAAAGGGGATCATTTGAACAGGTAAGCCAGGGGCTTTAGGTTCGATGAAGCTGACACTTTGGTTGACATAGGGTTGGATGGGCGATGGCTCGATGATTTTTTGATCGAGAAGGTCTTGGATATCATGGCGAAGGCGCATGCAGCTGTCGGTGTCATGGCCTGGGCCTTGGTGGTAGGCACAAATTTTGGACAGGTCACAACTAGGCGGAGGGATGTCAGCACGAGGTTGAAGGAGTCGGAGGTGCCCCTTTTTGATGAGGTTATCAAGGATAACGGACAATGGCATACCCAAGTTGGTAAAGGTTCTTGGGTTGCGGGTTTTGTTAGACTTTGAGTTCAAGTGGGTCCTTGGAGTGGCTCTTGGATTTGAAAATGGACTAGGATTACCAAGGCTAAAGTGTGGGTTTGGATACAAGTAGAGATTCGGATGTGGAAACGGGCTTGGATAGATGGCGTTGGGCAACCCATTCTTCCCTTTATCGATGCTCTGCACCATCTTCTCAAATCGGCTTATCCTTAAACTTAGTTGTTCAACAGTGGTTCGTAGTTTGTCCACTTTTCCTTCGAGAGCTTGGTAGGCCATTATGATAGCCTGGGCTAGACAATGAATTTGGGAAGGTACAGAGGTGTCCTTACCCGGGGCTATGTTTTCTGCAAATAGAAGTAAAAGCCCAAATTAACAGAGGCACAAAATACTTCTTATGGACTCCCCAGCGGGAGGAGATGATCAGAATTTTGAAGGATTTAATGATGCAAACCAAGGACGGTTGCTGTAAGTATATGACTTTTGTACAATGATCGAAATGGGTGAGGATGATGATACGTATGCATTTGATGTGTAGAGAGTGACATGTAGACTGACATGAATCGTGTATGCATATGAGACAAGCATGCGGATGCAAGCCCTAATCTATATGATGTTCCTATTTCTAACAGATAGCAGCTAAACAAATAAGGTCCTAAGCATACAGAGTGTGCTAACCTTACTTTCCAGTGTGATCACCAAGGGACAACAGGAATTTCCGGGATACTTCGGAAATTTTGGACAGAGTTTCTGGGAGAAATAGGGATTTGGAAGATTCGGAGAAATTTCTAGAAGTCATTTGAGTTTCTAGGAGAAATAGGGATTTCTGGTTGATTTGGACTGAGCTTCTAGGAGAAATTGGGAAATCAGAATTTCTGGGAGGAATTGGTACATCTAGGCATTTTTGGGAAGTTTGGATGGAGTTGTTGGAATTTTTGGGAAATCTTGGAGATTTGGATAGAGCTTATGGGAAAACATAATAACTGGATAAGTCAGACAGAGTTTCTGGGAGAAACAAGTATATCGGAATTTCTGGGAGAACTTGAGATTTCTGAGTAATCTGAGAGATTTGGACAGAGCTTCTGGGAAAATAGATATAACTGGGTAAGTCAGACAGAGTTTCTGGGAGAAACAAGTATATCGGAATTTCTAAGAAAAATTGAGGTTTCTGGGTATTCTGAATCTTGGTGATTTGGACAGTTTCTAGGAGAAACAGAGATATCCTGATGAGTTGGGTAGAGTTTCTGTTGGAAGAAATAGGGATATACGACGGGAATAGGTGATGATGGTGATCATACTTTCTAGCAAGTTTTCATACTCCTATGTCTCAAGACCAACAAACAAGGTTTGCGGTGTATATCTTTGTGAGCATCGAGCAGACATCCTTATCATGGAGCCTAGGCAAGTCAACTCAATGTGATCACATGTGAGCGATTGCCTTGGGAATCATAAGAAAGAGGTTCTGTTCTATGTCACATAAGCGTCTACACCGCGCAGGTAATCCCGTCAGGGCATACATCAGTTATATCATTTTGTCCTATCTGAAAAGATAAAAGAACAGTCCTATGAAAGGTTCTTACAGGAATCTATATGCAAAGGCCGGGTTTAGTCAAAGAGGGTCCGTTGACGAGAGTTCCAATATACCGTCAGAGAGACAGTACGGAGGTTTTTACTCTTTTTGATATACCTTGGAAGGTACAGTATCAACGGTGACTTGTGCCCTGGCACAGCAAGACCTGAACAATGTCAGCGCCGCGTTTCAGACACAGTCGAAGGGGGGGAATGCAAGAGTGCAATGCGGTGAACCAAACACAGTAAAAAGATGATTTTAAGGATGCTTCTTATGAGTCAAACCTCTGTATTATTTTGTTTTAAAATAAAAATCCCCAGCAGAGTCGCCAGATTGTGGACACGCGGAATCGGACCACTTCTCTCTTGTTTGAGATTGTTCTTGAAATTGATTTGAATCAAAGGAAGAAAATGAAAGGTCTGTTGAAAACAGATACAGAGTCGCCACTTGGTCTTTAAGGAACCAAGAAACCTAATTTTGACTCACCCAAATGGATAAAAGGCACCGGCCCTTCATAACCAAAGAACTTGGTTCGGGGTTTTGGTACGAGAGAGGAAGGAGCCTTTGTCGCGACTAAAACACCCTCAACTCGCCCCGTCTTTCGACGGGCCTCAATTAGCATCCAAATAATCATCTTATACTATGTATGGTTCGACAATTAATACTATGATAGTATATTACATCACATAAGAAAATTCGAAATGGAAGATCTAAAGATAAGATATCATTCATAAGATCTAAGCCAAATATCATACAATGTAAAGTGAAAGATCACACAAATAAACCTAGGAAAAATCGTCTAATCATATATCAAATAATCAAGACTTCCTAATCTAAAAAGGGGGACATGAATTGTTCTTGAAACAAATAATCAAAGAAATCAAAATATGCTTAGCAAGCTAGTATGATGCATGTTATTCTTTGAGAAAAGAAGATCTTCTCAATCCCTGGGACGGATGAGAAAGGACGATTAGATCGAGGGGAAGCATGAACGTGTGATCATGATCATTCCTTATAATCTTCTTAGATTAAGAGTTACAAAAACCCCAAATCTTGCATGAATGCAATGCATGTATCTAAAATGTACCAAGGTTGTAGTGTGCTTTGTGTTCATGGATTTCTAGAATGACTTAGAAGTCTAAAATGTGTATGAATGAATGAATGAAATTAACATGGGATGTGTACAAATGTAGTATGAACTACTTCCTAAGATATGGGTTAATTTGGAATGCATATGAGCATCAAATCAAAGAATAAAAGTTGAAATGTGCTTGCTGTGAATAGTGGACAGAACAGTAGCATGATCTTTTGGAATTTGAAAAGAGGGGTTAGGAATGTTTCCAGTGCATGATTGTTTATGGAGATCTTCCTTATTGTGTCTAGGACACAACCCAAAAAGCCAATCTTGAATAGCTATCACAGAATGAGAGAAATCATATAAACAATGAAGGTCACTCAGAAACAGAGTCCGTACCGTCGACTGAAATGTTAGAAAATCTTAGAAAATGAAAACAAATGATCTAGAGGCCCATTTTATACAGAAAGTTCCCTAAGACATTTAAGTTTAAGGGAAAAATAAGTTAGGACCACCCTTTTTGGAAAAGATTTCTGAAAAAGAGGTTGGAAGTGGACCTAGCTGCTGTGACAGTAAAAACAGAATGTCTAGAGAGAATGTGTGGGTCCAAATGGACCATTTTCAAGTATTTCCATGTCAAGCCAAAAATCATGGGTGCTATTTAATGAGTTAGGAAGACTTTCCAAGTGGTCTTGCATCCATACATTAAGTATTGAACTCAAAATAATTCCTTGAAGTTAAATGACTCACTGTTTTGAGGGTTTTGAGAGAAACAAGGTTTATTTCTTGAAATCAAAATGAGGGGTTTAAGAGGGGGGTTTTGAAATGGGGGTTTTGAAAGTATACTTCCAGAACTTGGATGAATATTCTAACCACTTGGAATATCAATTCCTAACTAATTTCAAGAACTTCCCAAGTATTTGCAAAACATGGTTTTATTTGGAAACCAAACTCAAGAATCTATGGGAGTATGATACATGAGAGGATATATGTTACATGATATGATATAGCATATTAAAAGTGGTAAAGAACATGTGCATGGGATATGGGTTCATCTAGATACAAGAGAGTGTTGCATCAAAGTGTGAGTCAAAAAGTGAAATGCTGTGAATAGTGGACAGACTGTATGCATTACTTTGTAACAATATAATGGGAGGTCAAACGTGCCTAGAAAAATGTGAGAATAATCAGAGATCATCCTTATTGTGTCTAGAAAATAACCCAAAAATCCAAACCTCAATAGCTATCACAGATTAAAAGAAATAAATCAGAATGTACACATGACTCAGAAACAAAAGCTGCACTGTTGACTGATTTTGTATGATTTTTCATAAATCAAAGAAAAGGTTTATGACGACCCATTATACACCAAAAGTTTCCTAAGACATCCAAGTTTCATAAAAAAAATAGAAAAGATATATGTACAGTGACGAACATATCCAGAATAAGTGCAAGAAGTTGGGTGAACATTCTGTGAGAACAGAGGCAGATTATGAATATGAACTTCTCACATCCAAAACAAATACTTTCATATCTCTATAATTGATGGGAAAAATCAGAGACAAACTATGATGTCTTAGGAAGATTTTCCAAGTGGTTTCATTATCATAACTTAAGTATTTAATTCAAAACAAATCTTTGAATCTGAACAGCTCACTGTTTTGGATCATTCTTGAAGAAAATGGATTTGGGTTTTGAAATAGAGTTTGAGTTCTTGATTGGGGGTTTTGAAATAGATGTTCAAAGCATGAACTTAAACTCTTGAGATGACCATGTGACCACTTAGAACCTCATCCAACCTTGAATCATCAAAGAACTCCCAATATTATTGGAGAGATTCATTTTTATTTTGGACATAACTTCAATACATTTCAAGAACATCTTGGAAGTATTGAGGTTATGATCATCATCTATCAAACATGTTTTTGAGGTCAAGAGCTACTATCCATAAGGATTCACTCACCCCAAACTTCATGTCATCACTTAGATGATGATGAACTAGTAAGTAAATAAAGAAAATAAAAAGAAATGAGATTAAGAAGAGATGAACATAATATGAACAAGCAAGTAAATAACAATCAATAGATGATAATCAATATGATTTTGGACTTGTAGCTTGGTGTTTCACTCATAGATTTTGACATTTGGACATGGAAGTAGCTTCCTAACTCAAGAATGCTCAAGAATGGTGATTGGGTATATTGATGATGAAGTATATAGAAAAATGGTGGAGGAAAACAAGATTAGAACTCACTTTTATTGGAAAAAATGGAAGAAGAAGACTACTTCTTCTCTTTCTCTCTCTATATTTCCCTAGAGTTTCTTCCTAAGCTTTCTCTAAGCTTCCATGTCTCCTCCCTAAATGGAAGTAAATGGCTTCTTTTATAGGCAAAGGAGGGGTGGTAAATAGAGTTTTAAAAGGTTTAAAATGGTCTCCCATTGGTCCAAAATAAGCTGGGAATCAAAACTACGTCGTTTTGGTTTTTAATATATCAAATTGGACCCCCAAAATAAATTACAAAAACTCACTGTTCTGGAGGGGAGTGCCGCGGAGGCACTGGGCCAGTGCCGCGGCGGCAGTGGGCCAGTGCCGCGGCGGCGCTGCTCCTCCCTTCGTCCAGATAATGCTGTTTAGGCCCCCTGAAGTTCCGGTATTCGCGAAAAGGCCCTATTTCGTCCGAAATTCACAGAAAATGCATACGAACTCCAAATTGAGGTTGTGATATACCGTTGAAAAGGTAATGGAGTCTACTTTACATAAAAAATAGTTCGGGGATAGGTCACTTTGAAAAGTTTTGCGGTATTCGCGATAAAAGCCGATTTGATCGCCTTTTTCGCCTTTGGAAATTCATAATAAATTCGTTTTAAATCCAGAAATTATGTGCGATATACCGTTGGAAAGCTATTGACCTCTAGTATCTATGAAAAATATTTGAAAATTATTTTGGTGCCCCGGTTCCAAAGTCAAATTCCGGTCAAACTGGTCAAACCTGGGATTCCCGGGAAGTTCTGGAAACCTCCGGGAGTTCCCGGGAGCTGATGTTTTCGCTCGATTTTCTTTTGGAACTTGTTTTAACATTTTTCTCATGATTTAAAATGATTCTGGTGAATCCGGATAATTTCGGTCAAACTTGGTCAAACCTGGTCAAACCTTGGTCAAACCTGGTCAAACCTTGGTCAAACCGGTCAACGGGGACTTTCCGGGAACTTCCGGGACTTCCGGGGGTCTCTGTGAGCCGACAATTTCATTTGATTTCTCTTAAAAACTCATTTTATCGCTTTCCTTATGACGTAGCATGTTTTCAGAACTTTGGGACCAAATCTGGGAGTTTTTGGGCTTTTAGGGGCATTTTGGTCATTCTGAGCATTCTGAGAGATGGAGCTGACTTCCGAGAGTCCTTTTGAGTCTTTTACGATCATTGTGAACCACCAAGCTATGGGTCTCCTAAATCTGATAGCCGACAAAATGGGGTGTCTACACTAACATAAACTAAAAGAAAGTAAACTAAAAACAAAAACTGACTCAACTAAAAAAAACAAATAGCAATCACGCAACTAAGATAACAAGCACTCAACTACTGTGATGCATGAATATTATCCTGTAATGCAATGACCGCGTCAAGCCCAGCGCCCCGGGTTTCCTAGCTAATGCAGTGCAATTAACCCTAAACTAATGCAAATAGTGCGTCACAGCGCCCTGACTTACAGTGGTTTAAAGCGAATTTCACAAGAAGCAATTTACTTGAATTTTTTTTTATTGATATTTTTATTTGCGTAAGCTCCTTTGATGTAATTAGCTGCTCCACTCGGAAACGTTGACTACAAAATAAAAGAACAAGTTAGTAACTAAAAACAAAACGGAAAATAAGAAAAATAAAAACTAATCTAATATTTACGAATTAACTAAACTAAGATTATAAAATTAAAGGTAGTAATGCAATCCCCGGCAACGGCGCCAAAAATTGATCTTGTCAGAATCAAGATATAAAAAGTGTTCTTTACTTTTCAAAAGATTTGCAGTGTGGAAGTAAAGGTCGAACCCACAGAGATTGATTAACTACAGCGACTTAATTTTAAAACCTAACTTTAGTTAATTATGAAAACGGATTTTGATTTGGTTTGAATTAAACTAATAACAATAAAAATAAATCTAAACTATGAAAGCAATTAAAAGTGTTTTTGTAAATATGTAAAGTGAACCTAGGATTGCAACTCCACCACTAGCTTCATAATAAGGAATATTTATGAATTACTTTAGCTTACTAAGTTGGATGATTATGGGGAATTGTAGCTACAAGCCTAATTCCTCCGACAAGAAGGATAATCATGGTTCAAGCACCAACATAATCCATCTTCGGTTAGCACGAATTATCCCACACTAAACTAGGGTTGTGATCTAATCCGTCTATCCTAGGCATGGACTATTCGGATACTTGATAGCACAAATCAATAAAGCACCATCACATGTAAACAATCTAAACAAGCACAGCAAATATAGATCATTGAGCACATCACAGTCAAAATAGATCTAAGACAAGAATAAACTTTGAAAGTAACGATTTAATCAATATAAGTACGATTTTATTATAAAAAATCTTCTAAACATGTAATCATCATCCATACATAATAAAACTAAAAGAAATACATAAATAAAACCCTATTACTTTGCTAGGGTTTCATTGAAACCCTAGATCTAGAGTTAGTTGGCCATAGAATTGATGAACAGCAAGAGGTTGATGGAGGAGGCCATGGGAATCCTTGGTCTTCTTCTTCTTCTCCTTGCTTTTCTCTCTTCAAATGGCTGAAAATAATGTATAATATGGCTGTATATTAATGTGTCTAATGTTGTGTAATGATGTGTAATCCTAAATTTGAGTTAGAATAGGATTTATATAGAGTTTGGAAGGATTTAGGAAGCTTTCCTAAGCCAAATCGCACTAAAACTGCTATATTTTGTAATCTGGACGTCATATGCACAAACCACCTTCGCTGGGCACTTTAATTTAACAAAATGCGTGTTTTTGATTTTTGCACAGGTCGCTCGCGCGACCTGCTCGCGCGAGGTCCTTTTCGCTGCACTACGCGACTTTCGTAGAATTACGATAACGTTTTGCTCGGAACTCGGATTGACTCGCCGTTTGAAGCCACGCGTCCGTAACTCAAAGATCTACATTTTATATCTCTGGAGAAATTTCTCAAATCCAAAGTATCCTTTGTCAAAAATGCGATTTTCCGAGACTTCTACTGCATTCAGCTTTCACCGGAATCATCGTTTGAGCCCAGAATGACTTCCAAAGCCACTAATCATTGGATTTTTGTGCATTTTCATATTAAAGCTCCAAAATCTACAAAATATAAAATACTTATTAAAAATTACTTAATAACTACATGAAATGGGCTAACAAAGCGTATTTTTAGGACTATAAACGGCAACTATTCGTCGCTGATCAACGCATATAGGTGTATCTTAATAAAGTACACTACATATATAAGAATATTAGTATATACTTTGCTAATAATTAAGATTGTGGTAATGTATGTTTTGAAAATTAAAAGGAGGGAAAAATTCTGTTAGCCCCGACACGCGAGAAAGCTGGCAGTGAGTGCCGCCCGGCATTCACTGAGTGCCGCCCGGCATTCACTGAATGCCGCCGGCAGCCATCGAGTGCCGCTAGCTGTAACAGACTGCTTTTCTCACATGTTCTAGAAGAAAACTTTGCACATGGGTTTCCACCCGAATTTACCCATTTAACCTTGATGTGTTGGTCTATATAAACAGGCCTTCATCTTCTTCATGGGGACTTTTTACTCTTACTTTTAAAATTTTTCACTAGAGAGAGATGTAATAGAGAGAATTGGAAGAAGAATTGAAGAATTTTGAGAAGAACTTGAAGATACTTGGAAGCATTTCACAAGGAATAGAAGAAATATTTGAGGTCTTGGAGGTAACCTCTCAATCACTTGGTAGAATTAGGAGATCTCAATCACAAGTTCATAGTTCTAGGAAATTTTACACATTTTCAAAACCTCTCTTCCTACCCCATTTCATCACACACCACTTAGAGCTTGTGATTGAATTTCAAAATGTTTCATGAATTTGGATCCAAAATAGAGCTTTGGATTCATGAATAAGAGAGTTTTGACTTTAAATCTTCAAATAATATTATGATTTCCTTTATTTTGTTTATATTCTTCTCAAGAAATCTATGAGATCTTCAATATCTCATTAGATTTTTTGAGTTTGATCCTCTAATTCCCTATGATCTTATGATTTATATGGGGATTAAAGTGGATTATGATCATCTCTACATGTGGTTTGTTGAAATTAAATTTTGGCTCATGGTTTGAAATCTCCTCACTAAAATCTTTTGGAATTCATGCTATATTCCATAGAGGTTTATGTAGTTGGGATGTCATTTGTCTCCAAGGAACATTGCCTTGGTAGGAGGAATAATAATATGACTCTATATTCTCCAAGGACCATTAATTTGAGAGGAGAATAAGTTTCATGGATCTATATTCCTCAAGGATCATGCATTTGACAGAAGAATTTGATATAGATTTTCATTTAAAATAAGTAAGACCATAGGATTCTCTTGCTAGATCTCCAATTATGTGATCTATGATAGGAATCCATCAAGGTTAAATCTAGGGGTTTCTTCCTATTTCATCATTTGTCCCATTAATCATAATCAAACTTGATTCTAGTCATTTCTAGGATCATGGATCAAGTTGGTTTTAAACTATGAACATCAATTTAACAAAGGTGTAGTGAATCCATAAACCAATCGTGATCAAAGATTTTTTTGTAGGATCATGGCTCATTGGAATTGGATGAGACTAATTGGAGGATGTTCATAACCCATTTAAGTACCTCTGGGATTTTTGTTTTGAAGAAATTCCATGCCTAAGATGGTTTGGTCTTATGATTTCAAAACATGCAACTCTCTGTCCAAAATTTCAGAACAGCAAGTCCATTTTCATATTAATAAATCAGAACCTTAACGGAGTTTCCCGGGTCCCTAATAATTTTTTCTAAGTACCTTAATGTGTTAGGAAGATAGCCTAAAATGATCTAAGCGCTTTTCATTCTTCTACTATTTTTAGAAAATCGTACAAGATCTCTGGACAGAGAGTTGTAGATTCCTGAGTGATGTCTAGTGTTTTCCATATTCCCAGAGATCTAACCGTTCAAACCTTGATTTTGTTTTTGGGTTATAAACTATACTCACAGAGGCATATCATATTCAACAATCATTAAGATCCAACCGTTGGAAGTATGGTTTTTCTATTTTTTAAAATCTGGTCTGCTCTGTGTAATTTAGGAAAAACAGTCACTGTTTTGTTTATTCTCATTGATTTTAATTTAGATCGTTCCCTAATGTCTTGGGATCCAAATCATGTTTTGTATAATGACAACTTCGATTAAATCCAGAGGCTAAGTGATCCAAATTAATGAATAAATCCATGTCTTATCCTTGTTCATATTCATTCATGTACATTAATGCTTATAATTAGAACTAGTTATTGGATAAAGTTGGATTTCATGCTTGCTAGATCTAAGCTAGAGAATTAGGATTGATTTTTTGATATTATATTACTATGTGAAGCATGTGAACTAATCTTTGTTTTGTAGCGCATTTGAGGTATAATTTCTCATCTCTTTTCTAGTCTATTTCATTTGTTGATTTTCTTGATTTTCGACTCCATGCGCGACACCTTAGACTAGGTCTTGCCTTATGTGTTTATATACGTTAGAGACCTTTTCTTAGGTTTATTTTATATGTATGCATTGCATGTTTAAATTCGCAGCTGGATCCCAGGTAAGTTTCCTAGTTCCCTATTAGCACATCATCTTGATTGCTATTTGAAATATGTCGCTTATGAATGATATTTTGTCGTTAGCAATCTTGCACCCTTTTCAACATGCTTGTGTAATGTATTATTTATATTTATGTATTAGTTGAGAGCACACTTAGATTATTGATTTGATTAAAAAGGATGATGAGTAGAGGCCTATCACGAGATAGGATGAAAGGGGGTATTTTTGTCCGCCGGGCTCCTTCCCCTTTCATTCCATAATCCCCGGACCCAGATTATCTTTGGTTTCGCAAAAGATCAGTTTGCTTTCAAAATGGTTTCTTAATTTTCCTAAAAAATTACGTGGCGACTCTTTGATTTTGAATTTGGAATTTGAAAAATGTTTTAAAAAGAAAAGTGGGCCCAAATGCCGGTATCCACAGGGTCACAGGAAAGGCTAGCATATAATGTGTGAGGTAGCGGGTACACCATACCAGGGCCCAACAGGCTTTTTCTAGTGGTGAATAGTTTAGCTCATATCCAACCATCCTTTTACTCAAGTAGTATATTGCTCTTTCCATATGCTCCTCTTATTCTTCTTGGGCCGACATACACTCCATCGAGTTCTCGATTAAGGATCGGTATAGTAGAAAAGGTTTTTTGTGTTTGGGAGGTGATAGGACATGTGGGTTCTGAATGTAGGTTTTGATCTTTTCAAAAGATTTTTGGCACTGGCTATCCCATTCAAACTTCTCTCTCTTTCTTAGCAATTTAAACAGTGGGTCGCAGGTCATGGTATGTTTGGATTTGAAACGACTGATGAACTGTATCCTACCTAGAAATCCCCTCAACTTCTTTTCATTTTTCGGTGACGGCATTTTGGTTATTGCTTGAATTTTGGTCAAGTCTACCTCAATCCCCCTCTATGTAATGAGAAATCTTAACAGCTTCCCCGTGGTGACCCCAAAAGTGCACTTCTGCAGGTTTAATCTCATTCAAAACTTTCTTAGCCTCTCAAAGAACTTCTTCAACACCTTTAAATGCCCTCCCCTTACTTTGGCCTTTACTATCATGTCATCCAGTATACCTCCACTTCTTTATGGATCATGTCATGTAATAACGTAGTGGCGGCCCTTTGATAAGTTGCACCCGCATTCTTAAGTCCAAATGGCATAACCCTATAACAGTAAGTCCCCGAGGGTGTGATAAAAGTAGTCTTCTCCATATCCTCTGGCACCATTAAAATCTGATTATACCCTGAGAATCCATCCATGAAAGACAATAGTTCATGTCCCACGGTATTATCTACTAGCTCAATATAGGGTAAGGGGAAATCGTCCTTAGGGCTGGCTTTGTTCAAATCTCGGAAATCAACACAAACTCCAATACAACCATCTTTTTTTGGAAAGGAACCGGCACAATGTTAGCGACCCAATCTGGGTACTCGGCTACAATCAAGAATCCAGCTTTTAATTGCTTTTCAACTTCCTCCTTCACTTTAAGCGCCCATTCAGGCCTCACTAGCCTCAATTTTTGTTTTATGGGTTTTGAATTTGGGAAGAGGGAATATGATGTTGGACTATCTCTAGATCAATTCCTAGCATATCATCATAAGATCATGCAAAGATATCTTTGAAGTCATTTAATAAATTGTTAATTCTTGGCTTTCCTCATTACTATGTGTAGCGCCAATAGAAACATTTTGCAGATTATCTTCATTTCCCAAATTAATTGTCAAAGTGCTTTCTATGATTTTACATGTAGATTAATTTTCTTTTTCAATAAATTTTTGCAATTCATTCGGTATTTCATCACATTCATTGCATGCATCACAGTTATTATTATGCACAATCGAGTAAGCAGAATTGGTCATTTTCTCATTGACACTCTTAGGAGTGATAATAACAGACATGGAGATATTGAGACACCTCATATGGGCCATTATAGACTCCACGGGGGGGGGGGGATACCTCTCACTAGACTCAAACACCCACTCTTTGTTGACCCCTTGTGTAAGTTCAACAGTGTCACAGCCTGGTTAACTATCCACTAAATTCGACAGTCGGTCAAAATTTGGGTGTCTATACTCGCCAGTTTTGTCACCCCTAAAGTCAGGGAAGCCTTTACTATTGTTCTTATTCATGTCATAGAATGCTATGGGATGCATGGTAGCCTAGGAATGAGATGAAGGGCATACAGAGAAAGCCATTTACTATTTGAGCAAGAGGATGACTGGATACTAGCTGAAGTATTCTCCACTACAAAAGACATGTTGGGTTTTGGTTTGGGCCACTCATCGTCTAAGGCATTACATGTTGGCCTTCCCTATTTCTCTTCGAAAAACTAGCATTGACCAGCAGAATTTCCCAATAGACCTTGATGCTATCTGAGTTTGACTTAACACATGCTACTAGCAAATCTATTTAAGGAAGGGCTATCACAGAACATTTAGCAAAACATTCGATAAGTCCGAAAAATGAAGGAGAATTCATGTTCCCTGATGAAGGATTGATAGAATTAAGAAAAGACGTGTGGAAAATGCATTTTGATGGAGCTGCAAACCAGAAAGGATTTAGAGTAGGGATCATCCTTGTATCCCCTGAAGGAGCATATACCCCGTTTCACTATTAAGCTGAAATATACCTCCACCAACAACACTGCTGAGTACGAAGCTTGTATCTTAGGGTTAGAAGTCGCATTGACTTTGGAAGTGAGGAAACTTGATGTATTCGGGGGTTCCAATCTGATTATATCCCAAGTTCGAGGAGACTGGATAGTCAAAGAAGAAAAGTTGAAGCCTTATCATAAGTACCTCAATTCTCTATGAACTCGCTTCTTGCATATCATGTTCTTCTACTTTCCTCGAGAAGAAAATCAACTAGAGGACTCTTTGGCTACTTTAGCCTCAATGATCAAGATTCCTGTGGGGATAAAGTTAAAACCATTGATGATTGAATACAGAGAAAAGCCATCTTATGAGATGATTGGGGAAATAGAAGAAGCAATAGAACTTTTATGGTACACTGACGTGTGGAATTTCATTGAAAATGGGATATATCAACAAGGTGCATCAGAGAAAGATAAGAGAGCCATAAGAAGATTCTCGACTGAGTTCATGATTTATGGTAGAAGTCTCCTAAAGAAATGGGTTCAACTTGACATGTTTATATGGGAACTGTGCAAAGAAAATGATGGAGCAAATTCACGATGGGGTGTGTGGTCCTCACATGAGTGGACATATATTAGCCAAGAAGATCGTCTGGTAGGGGTATTATTAGACTGCTATGGACAAAGACTACTACGAATATGTCAGAAGATGTCACAAGTGTTAGATCCATGCCAATATCAAGCACGTGCCGCCGTCAATAATATACAACATGACTACCCCTTGGCCATTCTCAGTTTGGGGAATAGATGTTATTGGAAAAGTAAATTCGAAGGCATCTAATGGGCATTATTACATCCTGGTAGTAATTGATTATTTCAAAAAATGGGTGGAAGAAGAGTCATATGCGATATTGAAGGCTAAAGACGTGGCCAGATTTATCAGAAGAAATATAATATGTTGATATGGGATCCTTCATGAGTTAAGATTTGATCATGGCAGTCATTTCTAGAACAAAGTTTTGGATTCACTAGAGGAATTCAAGATCGTGCATCATATGTCAGCACCGTATAGGACGCAAACAAATGGGGCAGTTGAAGCATCTAATAATAATTTAAAGATGATTCTAAGAAAGATGACTCATAAATATCGAGATTGGCATGAGAAACTGCTGTATGCATTGTGGGGATACAGAACATCTATAGGAGCCACTCCTTATTTGTTGGCCTACAGAATGGAAGCAGTACTCCCAGTTGAAGTAGAACTACCATCACTGAGAATTATGGCTGAATCCGAGATTCTAGAATTTAATTAGCTAAGAAACAGTTATGAACAGCTAATGTTATATGATGAAAAGAGGTTAATTGTAATCGATTATGTGCATGTGTATTAGAGAAGAATAGCTCGAGCATTCAACAAGAAGGTCTGTCCAAGAAAACATGAGGAAGGCAACCTTGTGCTTAAAGAATTAAAAGCACCAATTTTTTATCCTAGACAAAAATTCAAGCCAAATTGTGTTGGTCCATACATCATCAAGAAGCTTCTCTCTAGAGGAGCATAATACCTGATGGATCTAGATGGAGTTAAATTCAATCAGCCAATCAACATTGACCGTCTCAAGAAATACGCTTGACCTATTTCCTACTTGGGGATACGTAGCCAACCTACTTGGTTTGGTCACTGCACTTGAACCTCTCAGCCACACTTCAAATACCTTCTTTTAAGACCTCGACCGAACTACTTTGGACCTGATTCCCACTTGAGGATAAATAGGCGAGCTTTCCTAGCGCTCGGTCCCTGAACCTTGCAAACTAGGGTAAAACTCTCAAGTTTTCTTGGAACTTCAAGATATCACTGCCACACTAGGGGCAAACTTCCATTTATCCCTATCAACTAGGGGCAAACTATCATTTGCCTATACCCTGATACATGTTCTCTCTGGATCACTTGGCTATAAGAATTAAGCACCTAAGAGAAAAATCTGGTAATTCTTGATATTAAGTTTAAAAGTTTTTTGAAATCTAAAGATGCGAGTCTAATGACAAGACTAAAACATTATATGGAAAATTTTCAAAACTTCAAGATTACATGCAAAGCCAATACAATATCCTGCTACAAGATAAATTTTCATTTCAAACATGCAAATCCTTAGAAATTCAAGCATCAAAATCAAAAGACATTGTCGAGAAAGGGAATCACAAAAAATTTCCTTTCCATGTAACCAAGTCCTGTGTGTCAGTATGCAAAGTGTCAAGTAAATCAACCTCATGATAAGGAATGCAAAGCAAAAGCAAAGAATAGCATAAAGCAGCATCAAGCAAAGTCAAGAGTATAATCCCATCAAGTCTTGAGCAAATACATCAACATCAGTCTCAATACAGGAAGTAAGAAAGCAAAAAAGATAGTCATGGGTACATATGAAAGAGGTAATCATCATTAGCGGCGACGAGTAGCCCGTGGGTATCAAACAGGCATATCTGAGGCCGTAGAACTATCATCATCATCAATTTGACGCCTTTGCCTAGACACACCAACCCTATTAGAAGAGCCTGCATTCATCCATTCCAGTTGTGATTAAAGCTGCTTGACTTGAGCCACCTGTCAGAAGAAAGAATCAGTACAAGATTAAAAGTGCAATTAAAAGAAGGAGAGATCAAGAAGTTTACCAGAGTCGCATCTCGATCTATATAGGTCTGACACATGCCATCCCACTACAAAAGAAGAGAGATGAGATTAGAAAGATCAGGAGAATAAGAAGTAATAAGTTCAGAAGTACTCACATGTCCCTCCCGGGCAATGTTCTAAGCTCTCAGATTCTGTACATAAGCTCGCTCTTAATTGAAAATAGCTCGGGGTACTGACTCATATTGCTCTGAAACTAGCTCATGTTCCACAAGATCACGGGGAATCTCCATTGAAGATATAACTCCATACAACATAGTTGAAGCTCGTCAGTCACAAGGAGGAATGGGAGATAAAGATCGACCAAGGCCACCCACGAAAGAGCTCCTCTATAAATGATAATGAGAAAAGAGAAAACAAGCATATAATCATAAATGAAGAAGCCATGAAATACATGCGTGTCATCCGAAAGCGGGAAATTGGTTATCAGATGAGTGGCCCTGAAGACGTCATAGTTCTCCTCAGGTAGAGTAACTGAGGCAGAAGGGATTTCGTTCAAAGCATTGATAAGATGATCATCTCCCAAATTCTATGCCGACCTCATGCAAGAAGGCGGATCCTGTGGCACTAAGAGACGATCCTCCAAAACAGTCTAAGGAGCTACTCTTTCTCCAAGAAACCACTCAAGAACAGAGGGATCCTTGAGAAGAATCTTCTCTCTTGTCAACTGTCTGGCCAAGCCGATCTTAGCCACATCACAATTGGCTGCCCAAGGATGCTAGTTAACTTGATCAAATCTGAGATGGGTTAGAAAATCCCGACAAGAAATGACATTATGAGCACCGTTCTTGACAGCTATGGCTTGGCGATGCAACTTCAGAGCCCGTGGAAAAATGTGCATATCTTCCTCCCGAAATGATGGAGCTGTCATGCAAAAGTACTCAAAGGTCCACAACTACGAAAGAGTATATAGCAGTGGTCAAGAAATAGAACATCAATGATAAAATTTGAAATGAAAGCATTATTCGGTACCTCCCATGAACTCAAAAGCCACCGAATCCAGGGGATTTGACTCGAGAATGCTTTTCCATGTGACTATAAAGAATGGCTAAGCCAGCAGAACCCCAATCAAAGTCCGTAATCTCCTCAAGATTTTGAAAGCTATCAAGCGTATTCAGTGTAATCCGCTCAGCTCGAGTAGAGAGAAGAGAGCAACCAAGAAAATATAAGATGAAAGCACGGGTAAGCTGCATATCAGTGAATTGAGCTACTATTTTAGAAGACCAAAAAATGTTGGTAAACCATGTAATGCTCACACTCGATCCGTAACGATTTCTCTGGGTCAGAATATTGCCTAGAAGTTGCTCAATAATAGTGGGATGTCTGTGGATGTTCTTCGCAAAGGCAAGATGATGCCCACTGAAAGAGATGTAAGTAATCATCGCAAAGTCAAGTGGGGTCATGGTTATCTCCCTAAAAGGCATTTCAAAAGTATTTGTGGAATCCCACCATGTCTTAGGAAGAGCTTGAATCATGGCCAGATCATTGGCAAATCTCTCTAGCAAGGTGACAAAAGACCCAAAGCCCGCTTGCTTGATATTGGATACTACTTGGGGACGTGATTTTGACAATTCATTAAACCATTTAAGGCATTTTCCATGGATACCATGACCTCTAAGGTGCCCAAGCACATTCTAGAAGAAAATTGAAGGATGATTCCTAAGAATTTTGCAAGAATTTGAAAGCACATATACATGAAGCAGAGAGATAATGAAAAATTAAAGAATGGGCTACCTCCTGACAAAAGCCCCTCTTAGAGATGTGATTTTGTTGCTCCTTCATAGTTGGATAATCCATGGATTGAGTTGATGAAGCTCCACTAGCTTGAAATTGATTTCTACGTGTTTAAGAATTCTCACCTTGTCCGTGGGAACTCAAGGTTGTTGATGCTTGAAGCTTGAAGATAAAGGCTGAAGATGATGACTAGTGAAACCCTTGCCACTTGAACCTCCTAGAACAGAGAAGAATTGATGAAATCAACAAGGTTTTTGGAGGTTTTGATGCATTAAATCACTCAAAACATCAAGAAATTTCAAGATTTGAGCACCTTAGAGAATAGTGGTGATACATTGGAGATGAGATGAATGAAGAACAAAAAGAAAAATGGGTTTAAAACCCAAAACTTGTGGCTGGCGGCTCCCAAGGGTGTGTGGGGAACTGCCATTTACTATTCACTTCCAGCCATTTCTCCATTCTTGCTCTATATTTGCATTTTGGCCCCTAAAACTCTTGTTTTGACCCCGAATTGGCCCAATATTGGTATATAAGCCTTAAGAATGCCTAAAACTTGTTAGAATTGGTTTAAAGGACCCTTGGGAACTTGAATCTTGGTTAAAACCATTCACAGTTGAAGAAAAGTCCCGAGACATGAAGAATCGAGGGCACCTTAGCTTGAAAATAGCTAAGAATTGACGACTTACAGCAAACTCCCTTTATTTTTGGGATTAATTACGTGTTGTCTTAGAAAATGGACATTTGGGCCTACTATCGCTTGAGAATTACATCCAGAAAGGATTTATTGGATTAGAATACAGGATCATCAAAACCGTGATCGAGAAAGGGTCAGAATAAGCCCGACGGGTTGCAAGAATGTTTAAATTGGTCGAAGCACCAACATGAGTCTTAGATAGAATGAGCAGGACTTCTAGAATATTAGCCTTTTTACTCACATCTCAAAAATCTCAGATATCTCCCAAAGCAGAGAACTTTCAGTTATCGTCAGAATTACTTCCAGAAGAAAGATATACTTCAGCAAATTCATCAAATCAGAACCCGTACATCTCTCAGAATCATAGAATCTCCCCAGCAGAGAAATTTCAAAATTCGTATTACCTCGAGATGAAGGGTATCTCTCAGCATCGAGTATCAAGACTGCCTCCAAATAAAGGGTTTCTCTCAAAACTATGTATCTGTCAGCATTAGGGCTGCCTCCAGATAAAGGGTATCTCTCAGAATTTGTGTATCAAAATACCTCTAGATATACAGTATCTCTCAGAATCATGTCTCTCTTTGCATCACATATCAGAATTGCCTCCAGATATAGGGTTTCTCTTAGCATCGTGTATTAGGATTGCCTCCAGATAAAGGGAATCTCTTAGAATTCATGTATTAAAATCACCTCCAGATATAGGGTATCTCTCACAATCGTGTACATCTCAGAATCGTGTATCGGGCTTGCTTCCAGAAGTAGGGTATCTCTCAAAACCCATGTATCTCTCAGAATTCATGCATTAGAACAGAAGATTTATCCCCAACAAAAAGGACCTATTGTAGAAGAATAGAAAAAGGACCTATTTCAGAAGATTTATATCCAGACTTGCTACAGAAGATTTGTCCCCAGCAGAAGGACCTATTTCAGAAGCACAGAAGATTTGTCCCAGAAGGACTTGTTTCAGGAGTACAGAAGATTCATCCCCAGCAGAAGGACTCTACATCAATAATCGTCCCTAGCAGAAGGACTCTACAGAAGCAAATTGTCCCCGGTAAAAGGACCCTACATCAGCATATCGTCCCCAGTAGAAGGACTCTACATCAACAATTGTACTCAGTTGAAGGACAACATGTCAGTAAATTATCCCAAGCAGATAGACTCTACATCAGCAATCGTCCAGGGGTTAGGATACTTCATCAGTCATCCGAGTTTAAGGAGGCATTATTTCATAGATCGTCCAAGCTTAAGGCACCTTTTATCAAAAGTTGTTGGACATGATTCAGAATTCATCCAAGATACTCCACTATTTCAGCAGTCGTTCGAGATATAAATGACACATAGAAGTCTCAAACTCAGAAGAAAGACTCTGACAAGACTCCGAGAATCATTCAAGATACAAATAGCATAATTATCCTTAGACATATTCGACTATGAAAATGAGACGTTGCATCCCTTGCATTATAATTGCATCTAGGGAACCCTTGAGGACGAATCCTCCAACACTTGTACATTCACATTTTCATACTGCATCAGCATCCTAAGATAGGAGTGTTTCATCCATATTGTTGTGTGTGTTCTCTGTCCTCTCGCGCACTTGAACTATGCCCTAGTTTGATTTATGGAAAGGATACATAGGCAGCTCTAGCAGAGCACGACCTGCAATAGCTTCGCTCTACCTAGCATCGCATTACATTCTTTCTTTCGTAATTTCTTAATTTTCTCAGATTTTGAATTTCTTGAATTTCTTGATTTTTGTTTTTCCTAAAACCTGTCAGTATGGTTATTGGGTGCCTACTAGCTTTGGCACTCACTTGCAGTTCACGTTATTCACCACAAGCTCTACTAAAGAGGGACAAACTATAGACACCCATTTTGACCACACTGATAGGATTTAGGGTGGACAACATTTCAGAGGATTTGATGATGAAAAGTACCCCGTGCAAGGTACTGGATTCCACAAAATTGAAGGATCGAACTTTGAAAAGTGACTTAAAGTTCAGAAAAGCCCTTTTTTATGCATAAATCTCGGTTTTGTCAAAATCGTCTCTCAGGATTCAAATTCACTACGGGTTATATAAATATTAAGTGTTCTAAACATAGTATTCTAGGTATCCAGAGATTCAATTTTAAAGAAACGTTCGAAATCGATGCACATTGAAAAGCAATTTTAAAAAAGAAGTCGTTTGGTTTAAAAAATACGAGGAAAGTTTTAGAGGAATTTTGAACTTCAATTGGACTTCATTCTTAGTTCAAAACCTCCTGGAATATTTTAATACTAAAATTCAACTCAACATCTTTCTGAAGGTACATAAATGGATAGTTGCAGACAATAAAAAGTAATTTTACAAAAATCTAAAAAAGCAGTGCGCACGAAACTTGAAACAGGGCTTGTGCAGGGAACCCATTTTAGCAAGTGGTCATTTTGGGTAAGGGGTGGCGGGTTCCACCATAACCACCACCTACATGTGGTGTTCTCAATTGCATTTTTTGGTTCCAGACCCTTCCAGGAGACCACCGCGAGGAAATTGCCTGGAAACTGCGTTTAGGCACTAAAATGGCCATTTTAGCCCTTTTCTGATCTCTAAAATCCTTGTTTTAACCCTGAAACTTAAGAGTTAAGTTTTTAAAACTCTATATATAGATCCCATGCATCTCATATAAGAGGATCTAATCTAGTGGAGAGATCATCTTGAAGAATCTTTAAGTACACCTTGAATATACTTGAAGATATAATGACATATACTTCCAATTTGAGAGATTTCTAGGGAGAGAATTATGAATTAAAGTTTTCTAAACTAATCTTAGGCTAATTAGATCACAATATTGACATCAATTGCCTCCCTCAACTTCCATGGATGAGTGCTTGAAGAACTTGTAGAACACTTAAAGAAGAAGACCCTTTAAATCAACTTTGATAGCATAATTGAGAATCCTCCAAGAGGTAGATATCATAATTCATCTCTAATTCCTACTTTTGTATATAGATCAATAAGGTTTGGATCTAGTTTAGCTTTGTTTTCTTTATTAGAACACTCATCTTCTTCCTCTCTTGTTCTTCACACTCTCACATAACTAGATCCAAATCCTCTTTGATTTTGTTGATAATTCATAATTAGAGATTGATTTTCACTTTGATTTTCAATTTTGATTTCATTTTTTCCATGTAATTTAGACCCATGCATACATGATTATATATATCTATTTTGAATTCTATGATGGTTTGGAAGTATGATCTATGAGAAGGATGATTCCTACATTCATACTTTTCTCTTGATTATTCCTATTACCTAGAATTCCTACTGAATTTCATCTCAAATAAGATATCTGTAAGTCCCTTTGATAAGCAGGGGTATTTGTAAAATAAAACCATGCTAGAATAAGAAAATATGTTGCTTTAGTTCACAATATCCTATTACATCTGTAATTTGGGTTACAAAGCCAGTTTATATACAATGTGACAAATCTATGATGAGTTGGGTTATTTTAGCTGTTATTTTGTGCTGATTGCCATGTTGCTGTGTACAGGAATCAATAACAGGAAAAAGGTAAAGCTTAATTATAAGAAAGATATTTCAAAGCTGAAATGTGAAGTTCGAGCGATCGAAGAGAGCTCAGTCGATTGAGAGTTCAAGCGATCGAAGGATGTTCAAGTGCTCGAATAACTTGAGAATTCAAGTGATCGAATGGCGTTCGATCAATTGAACATGTCCTTATCAGAATATTACGCTCACACAGTAGAGACTTATTATTATAATCCTAGCCTAGGTTTTTCTATATATATCAGTTGTAAACACGTCCCTAAGGATGCCTATACTTTGTTTTTCAGTTTTTTAGAGAGAGATAGAGAGTTTTGTTTGGTTTTGTAGGTTTCAAGGTTTGATATTGGTTTTCTTGGATTTTCAATATGTTTAATCAAAGTTCTACGTTCTAGGTTCTTTTATATTGGTTAATTTACATTCTATTCGTGAATCTTCGTAGTTTAAGTAGTGATATTCATAGGTTTATATATTAGTAGTGACAAAATCCATATTTTTCATTGTTTCATTTTTAAAACACAAACAAACAAGCCCTTAATGAATTGTTACATTAAAAGTCAATCTGTAGCACTTAAGACTATGTCTGAGTAGTCTTAGAGTTGGGAGATCACGATGAAACAGTGATCTCCAGCCTCTGCTGACAAGCAGGGGTATTTGTAAAATACAACCGAGCTAAAAGAAGAAAATGTACTAAATTATTTCACAATTCCTTCATTTATCTGGAATTTGAATTACAACGCCAGTTTGTACACAATTTGATTAAACTATGATAAGTGGTGTTGTTTTAGTGATTATTCGTTCAGATTACTGTTGTTGTGTAAAGAATTGGATGAGAAAGATAAAAGGAAGCTCTGAATTCTAATGAAGACAATCAAAGGATGAAAACTGAATCTTGATCGATTGAAGACCATTCGATCGATCGACGGTTCAATCGATCGAAAGATGTTCGATCGATCGAACATGGCTTTTATCAGATTATACGCGCATGCAGTAGAGACGGGATTTTAACCCTAGCAGTAGGTTTTAGTATAAATACTCGTATTGTATACGTCCATAAGGACTCCCACATTAGTTTTCATCAGTTTTGAGAGAGAAAGATAGAGAATTTACATGTTTTGTAGATTCACAAGCTTGGATATTGCTTTTGGATTGGTTTTTCTCTAGTTCAATCAAAGTTTTTCATTCGAGGTTACTACTCTATTGTTTATTTACATTCTGCCCATAGTTTATAGTAGCATAATCTGTTAACTTCACAGTTTTGCATGCTAGAGAAGTTCACACCATTAGTTTTCTTGGTTTTCATGATTAAAACACAAACAAACAAGACTTTAATGGAACTTTACGTAAAAAATGCATCTATGACACTCCAAACTATGTCTGAGCAGTCCCCAGGTTGGGAGATCACGATGAACCCTTGATCTCAAGCCTCTGCCATGCAGCAGAATAATTCCTGTGTTCGATCGATCGAGAAAGTTCGATCGATCGGACCAGAGATACAGTCGAGAGATCGAAGTCAGTTCGATTGATCGAGAGATGAAGATATTTGATCGATCGAGAGCGCGTCGATCGATTAAACCTTCTGATTCTTGAGGACATCCTGTGCAGTATTCCTAGACTTTCTGCTTTACTGATTTGTTATCAAATTGTCCCCAAATGCTCAGTTTGTCAAAACAGTCTGTAAACTTAAAGGCTTGAGGCATTTTTCTTCAATAAACTTTGTAAACCACCCTGAATACTAACACCATTGTAGGTGTGAGTCTTAATTATTGTTTTAAACCGCTTTTATGTATTTCAAACTTAAATGTGATGATATAGTCTCGGTCATGAAAGGACTATGGATTCTTTATCGAAAGAGAAATACGGAATACTATAAAGAGTGTGCTCCATTGAGGTTCAACGTAGCTGCATGGTAGATGGCTAGGTCACGGTGGATTCGTGTAATCCCAATATTTCCTTTTATTAATATAAACACGTTTCAAATCATCGCTTAAATTAATTAGTTAGTAATTAGTTTAATCTAGTTTTATTGCTTTATCTTTAGTAGTTGATAAAATTTGGGACTTTGTGTTCTGCATTCCTTTAAAATATTGATTTTTATTTTCTTGTTTGAGATTAATCTAGGTAATTAATTTAACACCTTCCCTGTGGGATCGACCGGGACTTAACCAGATTACTACTTGCATGATTACCTACACTTGGGTATAGCACACACAAGCGCACACAGAATAATTCTCGTGTCATCTGCCATGCACCAGAATAAAACCTGTGTGCAATCGATCAAAATAACTTTGATCGATCGAACCAGAGACATAGTCAAGCGATCAAAGGAAATTCGATCACTCCAGAGATAAAGATGCTCAATCCATCGAAGGCGCGTCGATTGATCGAACACTCAGATTCTTGAGATGATCCTTTGCAGTATTCCTAGAATTTCTGTTTTTGAGATTTGTTATTAAACTGTCCACATATGTTCAATTTGTCAAAACAGTTTCTTAACTTTAAGCCTTAAGGCATTTTTCTCCGATAACTTTTGCAAACCACTTTGAATGCTTACACCATTCATAGTGCGAGTCTTAACTATTGTTTTAAAGCGCCTTCACATATTTTATACCAGTTGTGATGATATAGTCCTGATCATGAAAGGGTTATTGAATCCTTATCCTTAGAAAATACAGAATACTGTAGATGGATGCACTCCATGGAGCATTAGTGACACTGCATGGAAGATGGTTCGGTCACTACGGATTCGTGTGATCCCAACGCTTCCCTTTTATAAAGCTAAAAACCGTTTTAAATATCGCTTTAGTTAGGTAGTCAATTCCTAGTTTAATCTAGTTGCTTACTTTAGTAGTTGTTAATTGTGGAACTTCGCGTTCTACACCTTATTTCAAGTTCAAATTTTTATTTTCCTTTTTGAGTTTAGTCTAAGCTAGTAACTTTAAGCTCTCTCTATGGGATCGATCTGGTCATACCAGAATACTACTTGCACGTCTACCTACACTTGGGTATTGCAAACAAGAAGCGCACAAATTATTTTCGTGTCAAGTTTTTGGCGCCATTGACAGGGAAGGCGGCTAGTTATTACTTAGGTTACCTCACTCTTTCTTCATTTATTTCAATCTTTTCTTTTTCTTTTTAAGTTCTTCAGATAAAAATTTTCTTAGATCTACCCTCTCATATTCCATAATTCTATCTAGGGTATTTTCGAAAGTCCACTCTACTCATGTGATTCCTCTAGTTCTATCAATCCCGTAGCCACTGCTACAGAATCTATGGGTGACAATCAAAGTGAAAATGGTGAGAATAGGGTTGTGCCTATTGATGATTGTTGCGTCCTTTGTGCAAACTTATGTAACCCAAACATGCACCTACACCTTCTTGCATTCTCATTCCACCACATGTGGGCAAATTCTAATTCCGCAATTGAATGATCCAACTTCTTCCAACCTTTCATGGGATGGAAAGCGAGAAGGCATATCTACACATTAAGGATTTTGAGGATGTTTGCACAACATTCTCGTAAAACTCTCCCGTAGATGTGACACGCTTAATGCTATTCCCCTTCACACTGAAGGATAAAGCAAAAGCATGGTGCTCACCCTTAAACTGAATTCGATAATCACATGACATGCGACGAACACTACGTTCTTAAAGAAATTTTTCCCACCTCGCATGACCACCGAACTAAAACGTCAATTAAACTCCTACAAATAAAGAAACAATGAAACTTTCACTCAAGATTGGGAGCATTTTAAAGATTTGCTTCTCTCATACCCACATCACGGGTACGAGAAATGGCGAACCATTAGCTTCTTCTTTGAAGGACTTAATGGAGAAACTAAAAAATAGGTAGAAACCATGAGTGCAATCGAGTTTCTAAGTCACTTCGAGTGGTTAGCTGAACATTCCCATGAATGGACCAACCAAGAAGATGTCTCAAGAGCTCAACCACAAGGGATAGAGGAAAAGAGTAGTTACCAATTACAAACTGAGGTTGCTCTAATGACTAAATACAAAGAGCTAGCAAGGAAGGTAGAGGAGTTAGGGATGAAAGGAGAGAGTTCTAGGCAAGTTTTGCCTGAAGAACCATGCGGCACATGCAATTTGTTGGGACACACGACATAATACTGTCCCAATGTGCCATACTTTCAAGAACAAGACCCCATGGAAATGAATGCCATGCAATTTTATACAGGGGCGGGGAATTCTTATAATAATAACAATTTTAAAAATAATTACAATCGATGGAATCACTCTGGTTTTGATTGGAGAAATGATTCTGGGACCCAAAATCAATATCAACAGCAGCCCTACAATAAGAATCAATATCAAGGGCAACACAATCGCTCGTCCTATAATTCAATCAAAATAGATCTAATAACTATAATCAAGCCCAATCCTCTAATAATCAACAATTTAATGTGTACGTGCTACCACACAAAAAGGTGCAAGAGAAAGATCCACTCTCTAACGCAAACATAACGCAAAAATTAATTCAAATGATGAGCAAGATGTCTGCGATGTTAGAGAGGATGGACGCTCGATAAGAGGGAACGGGAGGAACATTTCCTGCCTAACCACTTCTAAACCCTAAGGGATATAATAACGGTCCCAATAATCAAGAACATGATAAAGTCGTGACTATTTTGAGAAGCGACAAGGTTATAGGGCAAAACATATCTTTTAACACCTGAACAGTATGAAGAGGATGAAGTGGTAAATAGAGAGCAACCATCTACTATTGAAGAGGAGCCATCTACCACTAACAAAACTTTAGAATTAAATGATGAAGCTCCTAGAGAAGTAGAAGAAGTTGAGAGAAGAATTGAAAGGAGCCCGTTAGCGATGAATTGCCAAAATTCCTTTTCTCCATGCCTTACCCTCAAAAGCTAAAGAAACCCAAAAATGAGGTAAAGAATCAGGAGTTCCTGGAACTGTTTAAACAAGTTAAAATCAACCTTCCACTCATTGATGCAATCAAACAAGTACCGGCATATGCTTAATATCTAAAAGATTTATGTATGGTCAAGAGGTGGCAGAGTGTAAAATAACACGGCTATGTCGCTTGCCAAGCAAGCAAAATTCTCCAAAATGAACTGCCAAATTGGGAATCAAGGGATAGACAACGCACTCCTCGACTTAGGAGCAAGTGTAAACCTGTTGCCATACTCAATCTTTAAATAACTAGGGTTAGGTGAGCTCAAACCTACTCGAGTTGCACTTCAACTGGCAGATAGGTCTGTAAAATACCCGAGAAGGAATTGTAGGAAGTCCTCGTGCAAATAGACTTGTTTGTCTTCCCAGTTGATTTTATAATCTTAGACACTAAACTTATGTCCAATCCATTTGCACAAATCCCGGTGATCTTTGGACGTCCATTCCTCAACAAAATCGATGGCACAATAAAAATAAAAAGTGGCATAATGATCATATTCGGGAACATGACGTTGAAAGTGAAATTTTTTTCAAATCCCTGACCTGAAGAATATGAGGATGAGGAGCAAGTAAACCTCATCAAGACTGTTAGAGAAGATGAGACTAATTTTGTCGACTACAAAGATCCTTTGGAAGTAGTTGTGTCACAATTTAATGTTGTCTATCAGCCTAAAAACTCTACTCCATTGGATGCCGACTTAAATCAAACTTGCCTCATGATGGAAGCAATAGAGGTGGACAAAGTTGAATGCATGTGGGTAACACCATATGAGCCGTTACCTCCAAAAATAAAAAAATGCCCTCAAATTTTTAGTTTCTTGACCTTTTAGAATTAAAGGAGCTCCCTAAAGAGCTCAAATACGCTTTCCTAGGGACTGAAAGACGTACCCTGTTATCATATCATCTACTTTAATTCTTGAGCAAGAGGGTAAATTAATCCAAATGCTAAAACAACATAAGGAAGCATTGGGATGGACTATTGCTGACCTCAAAGGCATAAGTTTGTCCATTTGCACCCACAAAATTTATCTGGAAGAAGACACTAAACCATCACGACAAATGCAGAGGCGTATGAATCCCAACATGCAAGAAGTGGTTAAAAAAGAAGTTTTAAATTACTTGATGTTGGGATCATATATCAAATTTTTGACAGTCCTTGGGCTAGTCTAACCCAGGTGGTACCAAAGAAGGCAGGCATAACTGTCATTCCGAATAGCGACGACGAGTTACTATAGACACTCGTCCCCACTGGTTGGCGGATGTGTATAGATTATCGAAAATTGAACACTGTGACCCGAAAAGACCATTTTCCTTTGCCATTCAAAGACCAAATGCTAGAATGAGCAACGGGTCACAAGTATTACTGCTTTTTAGACAGATACAGTGGTTATAATCATATCAAAATCGCTCCAGAAGATGAGAAGAATAAGATTTTTGCGTGTCCTTTTTGTACCTTCACCTACCATCGTTTGCCCTTCGACTCATGCAATATGCTACCTTCCGACGGTGTATGTTATGTATCTTCAGTGACATGGTCGAACAAATACTCAAAGTCTTCATGGACGATTTCTCTGTATTCGGCCATAGTTTTGACAATTGTCTTAAAAACCATGAACATGTGTTAACACGATGTAAGGACAAATACCTGGAGTTAAATTGGGAGAAGTGTCACTTCATTGTTGACACGACTATTTTTCTGTGTGCGCTTGTGTGCTATACCCAAGTGTAGGTAATCGTGTAAGTAGTAAACTGGATTAAGTCCAGGTCGATCCCACAAGGAAGGTTTAGAATTAAGTTACCTAGATTAGACTCAAAAAGAAAGGAAAATTCAATATTTTAAAAGAAGTGTAGAACACAAAGTTCTACGATTAACAACTACTAAAATTAAAAGCAACTACGTTAAGTTAACTAACGATTATCTATTTAACTAAAGCAAAATCTTAAAAACGGTTTTACTTAATAAAAGGAAGTGTTGGGATCACGCGAATCCACTGTGACCTAGCCATCTACCATGCAATTGCAGTTTAAGCTCAATGGAGTACATCTTCTACAATATTCCGTACTTCTCTAAGGATCTAGAATCAATAGCCCTTTCATGACCGGGACTATATCATCTCAATTAAGTTTGAAATACATGAAAGCGGTTTAATTCAATAGTTAAGACTCACACCTACAATGGTGTTAGCATTGAGGGTGGTTTGCTAAATGTATTCAAAGAAAATGCCTTAAGGCCTTAAGTTCAAAGACTGCTTTGACAAACTGAGCATTTGGGGACAGTTTGATAACAACTCCTTAAAACAGAAATTCTTGGAATACTATATTGGATGTTCTCAAGAATCTGAGAGTTCGATCGATCGATCGACAATCGCCATCTCTCAATCGATCAAAATATCTTCGATCGATCGACTATATCTCTGCACCGATTGATCGAACACAGGTATTATTCTGGTACATGGCAGAGGCCTGAAATCACAATTTCATCGCAATTTCCTAACCACGGACTACTCAGACATGGTCTGGAGTGTCCCAGATGCGTTCTTAATGTAAAAAATCATTAAGGTGACGTTTGGTTGTGAGTTTTTCATAAAAACTTATGAAAACTTGAGATTTTAATATATCTAACATGCAAAGCAATAAGATTAACACTAAACCACGATTAACTAAATGCAGTATGTAAATAAAACAATTACTAAGTAACCTGAAACGAAGAACTTGTATATAAACTATGAGAATCCAATGCTAGCAATGTAAAAACCTTGAGTTAAACACCTACAAGACAAGAAAAATCTCTACTCTCTCTATGAAAAGTGATAAGAAACAAGTGGGGCGTCCTCCTGGACACTTACAAAATGAGTTTAAATAGTAGAAACCTAATGCTAGGGTTAACAATCCCGTCTTTTGCTGCATGCGCGTATTCTGTTAAAAGGCATTTTCGATCGATCGACAAACCCTCGATCGATCGAAATTCTGGATTATTCAATCGATTGAGAAAAATTAGATCGATCAAAACATCGATCGCTTGAAAGGACCTAGATCGATCGAGCCTCAGTTTCAAACTTTGAATTGTCTTCATTAAAGCCAGTCACTCCCTTTTATCCTTCTCAATCAATTATTCACATAGCGACAATAATCTGCACAGATCACAGCTAAAACACACAACTTATCATAGATCAATCGTAATGTGTAGAAACTGATGTTGTAACTCAAATCGCAGATAAATGAGAGAATTGTGAACTAAACTAGTGTATTTTCTTCTTTTAGCACGGTTGTATTTTACAAATACCCCCGCTTGTCACAACCCCCAACTAGCGAATTGCTAGTCCCTAGCAATAAAGCAAAAATAAAACAAGCTAACTACTACTACAACGACTAAAATAAACAAAAATAAAACAAGCTAATCTAATTAGACAAAGACACTACCTAACTCACTTTCGCAGGAATCGCGGTTGCATTAAGCACTTGCAACAAGCCGTTAAACCACTAGGTTCCCCTAGTGGACGAGTGTTGTCTCGTGAGGGTTTGCAGTGAATAAACCCACAAAAATCTCAATTTTTAAGATCAACAAGAGATAGAAAAACTTGTAAACATGTCTTCCTGTTTGCCTATCAGTTTAGCTCTACAACACATATCATGCTCATACGAATCATGAAGCAATCCACATGTTCCTCCTGTCACCGAGATAAATATACATATGCAGTCCATCCATGTAACCGTGTGTGTGTGAAATCATACCCCTGGAACTTGTAGTTTCAACTCGATTCTCACATGGGTTTGCACTCAAAAATGAACCTCTCACAGAAACTTGTTTAGAAATGACTGCTCATGGTGTGAAACTTTAATAAGAGTGATGTTCTGGCTACTAGTGTTTCACACCTAACTCGATAAAGGACGAACATTTAGAGTGTATAGTCTCATGAAAAGAATACTACTTACTAGAGGAGCGAAATACTGTGGATACTCAAATTACACGTTCATATTCAAACTAAGTTGTTAAAAATCATTAAGACTTTGACTTTTCGGCATTTATTTAGTAGGATAGAAATAAGAGGGGCGAGGTGTGCACATCTTTAGCATGTGATAGAGACTAGTTTATTCCTTCTTTATTCCAACCATCCTCTATTCTCATATACGTTTATTTCTTTTTACTCCTCCTTCCTTCCTTTTCTTTTTTTTTTTAACTATATATGTCCAACATCGCCTTGCATATTTTCTTTTTATAACATCCTTCCCACAACTACTCTTTTCTCGTCACATACATCAACAATTTTAATCACATTAGATATGCAATCGAGTTTATAGAGGTTCACGTATCAGATGAAGGATTTTTAGGCTTTCATATTAGCAATATTTAATCGGTGTCGGATTAAGAGATTCTTAGATGTTGATACAGGTATATGAAAAATGTAAGGAATGAATAACGATGGCTTAAATCATTTTCTTAACTTCTTAGTTTTAGCACTTCAGTGTTTATTGAGTTTTAGTTGGTAAATCCTGAACATTCTCCTATAATAAACAACCTAAATGAAGAATTCGAGACTACTCAACGAATTTAAAATATATTCAAGAAGAACAATTCGAATTTAATGTGATAAGTCCCTCAGAATTGAAGATTGGGCTCAAAAGCTCACTACGGGTAACTAGTTTCCCCTACTTATACCTTAAAGCATAACAGTCGTATTAACTCTTATTTAGGTTTTCAGCATAGCTATTAAAAACGTGCAAATGGATGTTGGATACTAGAATGGTCAACATATGCATTCGTCTTAGTCACACTAGAAAACACACGTGAATGTAGTTCATAAAAGGACGAGAATAATATGAATATATCATCGCTGGATAGCAGCTACATAAGAGAGAATATTTACAAGTATTCCACTGATAAAGTTCATAATAACAAAATTTTCAAAAATTGAAATGTAAATTTTTAATCTTTTTTATTTATTTAATTTTTTTAACAAATGGCTGAATTTTCAAAATTTTTTCGTTTTACGTGCGCATTTGTGATTGTATTCAATGTGCAATAAAGTAAATCAGATTGCTGCATAACGTAAAACATGCTCAGGTGATAATCTATCTACATCCCACCCCCAACGGAAAATCACGATGACCTCAGAAGTTGATTTTCAACAATAGATAAAAAGATATCACCTGCTAAAGCAATGCAATAACTGCAAGCGTAACAATATGTAAAGAAATGTACAATCTCCAAACAACCAAGATTTAACGAAAGATATACAAGGGTACAATGAGCGTATGATATATGAATAAAAAAAAACAGAAATGATCACTGCAAAAGTAAAGCACTAGAAATGACAGGGCAGTGATAATAGAGGTCATACAAGCTCAAAACATCCACCAGTCCAAAAATAACCACCGACAGTCCCACATAATCCAACAACCAAAAATAAATGAAGAGAGCAGAGAGATAGAAATAAGAAAGAAAAGATACAACAAAATTCTCCAAACACTCTCAACAGCTAGACCTAAACATCATCTGCGACATCTGATAATATCTCTATCGGCACAGCGGGGGTATCCTCAACTCCACCCTCAGCAACAGTACAGGCCATCGCCGGGTCACTCTCAGTCACGACTGGAGGTGGTGGAAGTGGGAGCTCCGTAGAAGGTGGTGCCGCGAAGGATGATGGTGCAGCAAGATCAACAGGTGGCGGTGGGGGATCAGATGTGGATGGATCAGCAGTAGGATGTGCAGTAGAGGGAGTAGTGGTAGGTGGGGGAGTACGTAATGACTGGTCAACCCCCAACTGAATCAGAATGGCCTCGAGCAATGTCCTCATGTGGCCCACCCGGCCCTCGAGTCTGATCTGTGCCTCTCTCTCCTCCAGTAATAACTCATGAACAGTCGGAAGAGGCACGGATGACAAAGACTCTCCCTGGACCTGAGTTTGAGCCTAAGATCGCTGTCTCAGCTCAAACTGTGCAACCTCCACCCGAGGATCAACCTCGTCATCGGAATCAAGCTCCTCAGCCTCTGTCGGCGTCCCTGAAGCTGCACCCTCTGTATCGGTGCCATCAGCTCTCCTCCTCTTCTCTCCAACTTTAGCTTTCCCCTTACCCTTCCTCTTCCTCTTCTGAGCATCCGATCGGCGAGACGCTGTCTCGCCAAACCGACTGTGAGACTGAGAGGTCACATCATCAGGTAAGGGAAGGAGGCCAGCCTGCTCGATCACCCGGTGAATGGCCCAAGCACCTTTCAGGTGCTTCTTAGGAGCAATATAGCGAGTGGGGTGCCTCATAAAGTCAATGTACAGGCGAGGCAAACAGACCGGTAATCCCGTCCCTATGGCATATAAAACATGGGCATACCAGGCCGTAATCTTCTCCTGGTAGGTCACCAAAAGATAGTTGCTGAGGGCAAGGTGGAGCATGTGATAATTATCGGTCAGATAAATGTCGGAAATAAGCGTTGTACCATCCCAGCTCGGTAATGCACCCCCGGTAAGCTCTGGGATGACAGCAGTCGGTGAGAGCACTAGCGTGCCAGCAAGGTGCGGGCATACACAGTCAGGAACCTCCGGGACCCCTAGAGCAGTTGAGATGGTAGCCGAACTGAACATTATCTCCCGGCCGCGAAAGAATGATCGTAGTGTGAATGCGGCATCGGGATCTCGGATCATCGTCGCACAAGCCGCGCGGATCCACGAAAGATTCACTCTCTTCGCTTGAGAGAGAAAATCGTACCAGTGTGGCATGGCTTAGAGGCGGGTGAGATACCAAGGAGCAGTGAGCCATGCCGTCTCAAGTGGTCGCTCAATCATGACCTTTTGGGACTGGAAATAGCGCGTGAACCACTGGCGGTCGAGGGTGTTCCAGAAGCCGTGATGTGGGACCGGGTCAGGAATGGCGAGGTCAAAGGGCTTCTCGCTGTGATACCCTGTAATAGGGTTCATTGCGAGGATCCTGAAATGGAAAAGGAAAAGAAACGATAAATGAAAATAGAAAACTGAAAAGAAAATAGAAAAACTGCCACTGCCATAGTTTGAGTGATCAAACTTTTATCGATCGATCGAACAACGCAAATCGTTGATCGCTCGAATGATCTCGATCGATCGAGCACAGAGGTGCGGCAGCAACGAGAACGAGATCAGAAAAGACAGGAAAATAAAGAAACAATGTACGAAACTAAATGATAAATGGTCAAAAGACCAATGGGGGGCACCCCCATGAAATTCGAACAAAAAATGGAAAGAGGGGGGGGGAGGGGGGGGGGGGGGGTGGTTCGTGGCCTTACCTCGGGGTATGTGTGCAGGGGGACGAGTTGATGATGACGAAGAGGATAAGTGAAGGGGCCAGGGCTCTCAAAAAAAATGACGTGAGAATTGGGGGTTTTGAGGATCGCCCCAAATCGCCTCTGTTGCCGAGCACTCGAGAGTGAAGGAGATGAGGAGAACTGATGAAGTGTACGTTGGACGCCTCGTTAAAATACAAGTCTCGATCGATCGATAGTCTTTCGATCGATCAAATATTCGATCGATTGAGATGTTTTCAAGCGCTCGAGAAAGTGATACGTTTGATCGATTGAGAAACTTTCGATCGATCGAACCTAGACCTTCCAAAACTTCACAGAATTTAGACACAACGTACCCCCAACTAACCCAAGTTATTCTGGACATACTGTAAAAATGATAAACAAAACTATGACAGGACATGTAAGCCAAAAACTCATCCTTATAATAGAAAATTGCAATTTTTTTATTAGAATAAACCTTTATAATAGCATCCATATTGCAACATTATTGCCCCCACTGGTGTTTAAAGCCTTATTTAACTAAAGAAAACGAAAATAACACTAGAACTAATAATATTTATGTCTAGGATTACACTTCAATTGCTAAAATACTGATGAAACGAAAAAACACAATTGAAGTGGGACACTAATCATTTAGCACGAAGATTCCTTCTTCCACCATTGCTTCATTCCCCGCTAAATCACATGTGGAGTCCAAACAGGATGATTCCCTTTCCCAGAACAGTCGGAAAGCAGCAAGGACATCATCGAGCAAGTCTAAACTCACTAGAGAATTGAAAGCCCATGCCAGAGGTGATCCCGTTGGAGACAAGGATAATGGAGTTGAATTGTGCAACTAACTTTCCTCTTGCGGTGGAGTGCCTGGGGGCCTTAAGTATGGTCCAAAGCCATGAACCATCTGATGTCGAAGGTAAAGAGGCGGGAACGGTGGCTGCATAGTGACAATCCTAACAAAGAAAAAACCTAATGAAAATAACAAAAAGAAAAGGAATTAAATAAGACTTAAAGGAAACGACAACAGAAAGAAATAACTAAATAAGGAAAAACAAGAGAACGACAAGTGATAACGAATTAACCTCACTATTGGCATGAGACACCCATGTGCACTAGCGGGTAACGGGCACTGGAGCCGGAACATCAAATAACTTGTGTGCACATAAATGTAAGGAACCACTGCGATGACAAGGAAGTCATCAACAAAACTGAATACAGCATTGTGGCGTTCGGGCACCACATCCTGTAGGTCTTCTTCTTCCCATGGTTTGCACATGGAATCATTTTCCCATTGCTCCAACAGTGCATCATCCACTTCTCCAACAACATACCCTTCAGGTTCTCCTTCCTCACCAGAAAGGTCCATATGCTCGAAAGGGTTAATTTGGAGAAGAGCAGGATCATAAGGGATGTATCCATAGGTCAGATCCACAACATCATCCGCCCCCAGACCTTCATAGGGAGATAAGCAGAACGCTATCTCATCAACAGTCCAAGGGGGATTCGGATATTCAGAATCAGCCCATGACCCTATAGAATTAACGTCATCATCTCTCATATTAAATAGCCTGCATGGGAGAGATAATATGAATCAGCAGATTAGAATCGAAATCACTTGAAGAGAAAGATAAAAAATAAAAATAAAATTAACAAGAAGAAAAACATCAAAAGTAAAGATGTACAACAACAACGTGAAGAAACGCTTAAAGTTTGAGATCAAGAGTAGTTGGGTTCATCCAGTTGGATGAACTCAACCTCTGTTTGGAAATTCTCCAAGAATGGTTTTAGCCTTTGGCCATTGACCTTGAAAATTGCATCGTTCTTGGGGTTTATTAGCTTGACCGCCCCATGTGGAAAGACAGATTTGACTATGAATGGTCCTGTCCACCGAGATCGGAGTTTTCCTGGGAAGAGGTGGAGGCGAGAGTCGTACAGCAAGACTTTCTGCCCTGGCTCGAATGATTTATGACAAATTGTTCTATCGTGTCGAGCCTTCAACCTTTCCTTATGTAATCGAGCATTGTCGTATGCATCTCGACGTATTTCTTCCAATTCAGCCAATTGGAGTTTTCGAAGATGCCCTCCCTCTTTAATATCAAAGTTCAATGAGCGTGTCGCCCAATATGCTTTGTGTTCGATTTCGACAGGGAGGTGACATGCTTTTTTGTAAACTAGCCTGAATGGGGACATCCCTAGGTTTGTTTTGTATGCAGTACGGTATGCCCACAGTGCATCAGTCAGTCTATATGCCCAATCCTTTCTGTTAAAACTAACCATCTTTTCAAGAATATGTTTAATTTCTCGGTTAGCCAACTCTGCTTGCCTGTTTGTTTGTGGATGGTAGGCGACAGCGATTCTGTGATTGACCCCATATTTCTTGAGGAGTGACTCCAAAGGCCTATTGCAGAAATGCTTACCTTGGTCACTTATTAAGGCTTTCGGGGTTCCAAAACGCGATAGAATATGTTCCTTAAGAAAGGACATCACTATTTTGTGGTCATTGCGTCTTGTTGGTATTGCTTCCACCCATTTTGACACATACTCCACAGATAGGAGTATGTGTTCACAGTTATTTGATTTAGGGAACGGGCCCATGAAGTCTATGCCCCAACAATCGAATATTTCAATCGTGATAATAGGGGTTAAGGGCATGGAGTTCCTTTTTGAAATTGTACCAAGTTGTTGACAGCGTTGGTACGTTTTGTAGAAAGCATAAGCGTCCTTGACTATGGTGGGACAGTAGAAACCGCTATGTAGAACTTTTTGCGCGGTCTTTTGTGATGCGAAATGGCCACTGCATGCCTCAGAATGGCATGATGCTAAAATGACGGTTACATCCTCGTTTGGGACACAACGTCTGATGACCTGATCAGCACAATACTTGAATAAGTACGGGTCATCGAAGAAGAAATGACGTGCGAAAGAGAGGAACTGCTTCCTATCTGGTTTGGACCAATGACTTGGGGTTTCTCCCGTGGCAAGATAATTTACTATATCTGTGTACCAAGGTAGTCCCGAGACTGCCATAAGTTGCTCATCTGGGAATTCATCTTTTATCGGTGTGGGTTCAGTGTTGTCAACAAAAGTCAACCGAGATAAATGGTCGGCGACCAAATTCTCTACTCCCTTTTTATCTTTGATCGTTATATCGAATTCTTGGAGTAGGAGTATCCAACGGATAAGCCTTTGTTTCGCATTGTTTTTAGATAGCAGATACTTGAGGGCCGAATGGTCCGTAAAACAGACGATTGGAGACCCTATTAGATATGACCTGAACTTGTCCAAAGTGAATATTATTGCAAGGAGCTCTTTTTCAGTAGTTGTATAGTTCATTTGAGCCTCGTAAAGTGTTCGACTGGCGTAATTGATTACGTAAGGCTTATTATCCTTCCTCTGTCCTAGGACTGCACCAATGGCATAGTCACTAGCGTCGCACATTAGTTCGAAGGGCAAACTCCAGTCGAGTGCCTGGATTATCGGTGCGGAGGTAAGGTGTTCCTTTAATGCGTCAAAAGATGTTTAGCAGTTTTCCGATCATTCGAATGGTGTGTCTTTGACTAAGAGTTGACACAATGGTCGAGAGATCGCACTAAAGTTTTGGATAAAGCGACGATAAAATCCCGCATGCCCCAGAAAAGATCGAATGTCTTTGACTGTCCGAGGGACAGGTAGATTCGAGATTATATCAATTTTAGCTTTATCAACCTGGATACCTTTATCAGAAATGATGTGGCCGAGGACAATTCCCTTGGTCACCATGAAGTGACACTTTTCCCAATTTAGTACTAGGTGTTTGTCCTCGCATCTTGCTAGCACACGTTCAAGATTGTTTAAGCAATTTTCGAAACTATGGCCAAGCACAGAAAAGTCATCCATAAAGACTTTGAGTATTTGTTCGACCATGTCGCTGAATATGCTTAACATGCACCGCTGAAAGGTAGCAGGTGCATTGCATAAGCCGAAAGGCATAAGACGGTAAGCGAAAGTACCAAATGGACACGTGAACATAGTTTTCTCCTGATCTTCAGGAGCGATTTCAATTTGGTTATACCCACTGTATCCATCTAAGAAGCAGTAGTACTTATGACCCGCTACTCGTTCTAGCATTTGATCCATGAAAGGTAGGGGAAAATGGTCTTTTCGGGTCACGGTGTTCAGTTTTCGGTAATCAATACACATCCTCCATCCAGTGGGAATGCGTGTTGATATTAATTCACCATCTTTATTTGGTATGACCGTTATACCTGCCTTCTTTGGCACTACTTGGGTTGGACTAACACAAGGGCTGTCAGATATTGGATATATGATCCCAACGTCAAGTAGTTTTAGCACTTCCTTTTTGACTACTTCTTGCATATTGGGATTCAGATGCCTTTGCATTTGTCGCAAAGGTTTTGCGTCTTCCTCCAAATATATCTTATGGGTGCATACAGACGGGCTTATGCCTTTGAGATCGGCAATAGTCCATCCTAATGCTCCTTTATGTTGTTTTAACACCTCGATTAACCTATCCTCTTGTTCAGAATTTAAAGTAGATGAGATTATGACAGGATAAGTCTTCTCAGTCCCTAGGAAAGCGTATTTGAGCTCTTTTGGAAGCTCCTTTAGTTCCAATTCGGGAAACTGCATGTTCGAGGGAATAACTAGCTTTGTTTTGGGAGGCAGTGGTTCATAGGGTGTTACCCACATGCACTCAAATCTATCCTCCTCTAGTGTATCCAACATGAGGCAAGTGTGATTTAAAGCAGCATCCAATGGCGTAGACTCTTTAGGTTGATAGATAGCATCAAATTGTGACACGACTACCTCCAAAGGATCTTTGTAATCAACAAAATCGGCCTCATCTTCTATGACCGTATTGATGTAATTCACTTCCTCCTCATCATAGTATTCTTCAGGTCGGGGATTTGAGAAAATTTTGACATTTAACGTCATATTCCCGAATATGATGGTCATTATACCACTTCTCACCTTTATTGTGGCATCTATTGTGTTTAGGAACGGACGTCCAAAAATAACCAGGATTTGTGAGCCTGGGTTGGACACATGTTCAGTGTCTAAGATGACAAAATCGACCGGGAAGACAAATGAGTCTATTTGAACGAGGACATCTTCCAAAACTCCTCTTGGGTATTTAACAGACCTATCTGCCAATTGTAATGCAACTCGGGTGGGTTTGTATTCACCTAGCCCTAGTTGTTTGTAAACCTAGTATGGCAGAAGGTTTACGCTAGCTCCTAAATCGAGGAGTGCGTTATCTATCTTTTGATTCCCAATTTGACATGAGACAGTGGGAGTGCCGGGGTCTTTGAGTTTAGGAGGCAACTCATTTTGGATAATTGCACTTGCTCGGCAAGCGACGTAAGCGTGTTTCTTCACACTTTGCCTCCTTTTGACCGTACATAAGTCTTTGAGATACTTAGCGTAGGCCGACACTTGTTTTATAGCATCAAGGAGTGGGAGATTGATTTTAACTTGTTTGAATAATTCCAAGAACTCCTGATTCTTTGCCTCATTTTTGGGTTTCTTTAACCTTTGAGGGTAAGGCGCGGGGAAAGGGCATTTTGGTACTTCATCATTAATGGGTTCCTTTCCGGGCCTTCTCTCAACTTCTTCCACTTCTTTAGAAGCTTCAGTATTCATTTCTAATGGTTCTTTACTAGTAGTGGGCTCCTCTTCTTGAGTAGAAGGTTCATTTGTATTGACCACTTCGTCCTCCTCATACTCCTCGGGGGTAGAGGTAGGCATATTTTTCCCTATAATCTTACCGCTTCTTAGAGTCGTCACGGCTTTTGCTTGGTCGTGATTTGGGGGACCATTATTGTATCCCTTAGGGTTTTGAAGTGGTTGGCCAGGAATTGTTCCGCCCGATCCCTCTTGACGTGCATCCATTCTATCTAACGTCGCAGACATTTTACTCATCATTTGAATTAATTGTTGCGTTAGGTTGACGTTAGAGAGGGGGTCTTCCTCTTGCACCTTTTTGTGCGGTGACACGTACACATTAGAATGTTGATTATTAGAGGGTTGCACTTGGTTGTAATTATTAAATCTATTTTGATTGTATGGTTGGGACTGCCTATTGTATTGCCCTTGATATTGGTTATTGTTATAGGGCTGCTGTTGTTGATGGTGATTTTGGGTCCCAGCATCATTTGTCCAATCAAAACCAGGGTGATTCCATCGATTGTTATTGTTTTGTGAATTATTGTTGTTATAGGAATTCCCTGCCCCCCTATACCCTTGCATGGAATTACCCGCGGTTTTGCTGTGTTCGATCGATCAATTTGGGCTCAAGTGAACGAGTCTAGTCCCTATTCAGTCGATTAAAAGTCCTTCGATCAATCGTACTGATGCAGAATCAGTTTTATATTATTATTCTATTTTTTCATGTTTTCATTAGTTTTTCTTTATCTTTCTCCATTTCAGGGCCTTCATGATCAATCTTATCACGGGCTACCATAAGTCCGAGCCCCTCGATCTCGACGTACTTGATCTTGTACCAGGTCATGGGTTTTAGAACGATGTGGACCGAGTTTAGTTCACCCGTTATTTTCAAGCACGGAAGGTAATGTTGGAGCGACCACTTGATTCTGCGTGGCTATCTGCTCCATGGCTTTTGGTGCGGATCAGGGACATGCCCCCTTGGTAAACATCACTTAGTTTTGTGAAGCATGTGCGACGATGATCAAAGATCCTGCGGCCCCGTTTACGTACTATTCTTTCTTCCGAGGGCATGAGATCATCTTTAGCCCAACTACCGTAGCCGCTGCTCTGGGGGTACCTGAGGTACCTGACTGCTTCTACCCTTATATAACACGTGGCCTAGAGTTGTTTCCCTTTTCTATCATATGTGAGATCACAGGAGGGGCTGTTCAGATCTGGAACGGCATTTACCTGATCGAGTATCAATTTTTGACCAAAAAGTACCATCTCCTCCACCTGGCGCTTGCCAACTGTATTTTGATTACTTCATACCATGAGAAGGTGGCGCTATGGTACACCCGTGTCCTTTATGCCACTGGGATGGGACAGCGCGTCTTTCTGCCTCGCCTTTGTATTGATTTCTTTATCCAGCCGATGCAGTACATTATCGCCAAGTGCCATCTGAAGGGCGCTTGGCCCATCCATCGAGTGACTGAGCAGGCAGGGTTACTCCCATTAGCAACAGATGTGATCACATAGGCCTCCAGTCAATTTTGCGAGACGGTAGCACGTCATTCTGATGTGCAGAAAAAGAGGAAGTTAGAAGGAAAAGCGAAGGTTGGAACGAAGAGGAGGTGAGGTAGAGGTAACGACACTGAGGGTGCGGCTTCTGGGATGCCTTCCGAGACTGAGGAGCCTGATTCAGATGATGAGGTTGACCCTCGCATTGAGGTAACGCAGTTTGAGCTGAGACAACGGTATTAGGCTCCCACCCAGAGAGAGTCCTCATCAATGTCTCTCCAGACACTCCACACTTTATTCTTCGAGGAGAGGGAGGCACGGATGTGGCTTAAGGGCAAGATGGACCGTATGACGACTATGCTCGAGGCGATTCTGATACAGATGGGGGTTGTATGCTCGAGGTGATTCTGATACAGATGGGGGTTGATCAGTCATTACACACTACTTCACATCCACCCCACTTGCTGTACCATCCTCTACTAATCCTCGATCTTCTGCCCCACCTCTGCCTGCTGATCCTTCCACCCATCATCATCATCTACACAACTTCCAGTTGGGACTGTTCTTTCATCTGACTTGACCGAGAGTTCCCTAGTGGGTAGAGTGGGGACGACTATTCCAATTGCCCCTACTGAGATTCCGTCCGATATTGCTGATGATGCTTAGTTGGTGATACTCGTTGAGAGTGTAGGAGTTTTGTTGTATTTTTATTTTATTTCTGTTATTTTCTCTCTCTGCTCTCTTCGCACTCTTTTGGATATTGGATATTGTGGGACTGTTTGGATTTTTTGGACCCTATTATCACTGTTCTGTACTTTTATTGTTTTATCATTCTAGTGATTGGGTATTTGATTATGTATGGATCATGTTCTATCATTTTATATCATTTCATTTGATGTTCGTTGTTTGGAGGTATGCTTCGATTATAGGTTGCTCAACATGCTGTTGTTCCTTTGTTGATCAGGTGATATCCATCTATTTTCATTTGAAAATCAACTTCTGTGGACATTGTTATTTTCAGTTGGAGTGGGATGCAGATAGATAGTCACCTGTGCATGTTTACACTTATAGTCACTTGTGCATGTTTACACTTAGCAATCTGAATAATTGCAAAATCATACAATCTCAATTAAAAATTAAAAAATTAAAATCAGAAAATTTGAAATTTGAAGATTTTTTTGAAAATTTTGAACATTATTGGTAGAATAACTTTGAAATTTCACTCCTGCTTAGTTGTTACCAAGCAATGACACATTCTTATTATTCTCGTCTTTTTATGAATTAAGTTCACGCGTTTTTCTAGTACCACTAGAAGGATTGCATGTGTTGACCTTTCATGTATCCAATAGCCATATGCATGTGTTGATAGCTATGTAGAGAACCTAAAAATGAGTTAATACGACTATTGTGTCTAAGGAATGAGTAGTGGAAACTAGTTACCTTTAGTGAGCTTTTGTATCCAATCTTCAATTATGAGAGAATTATCACATAAAATTCGAATTATCTTCCTTGAATATGCGTATTAAATTCATTGAATAGTCTCATTTAATTTTTATGCTTTGGCTGCTTATTAGAGGAGAATGTTCAGGATTGACCAACTAAACTTAATGAACACTGAAGTGCTAAAACTAAGAAGTTTAGAAAATGATTTAAGCCATCGTTATTCACTCCTTAACCTTTTCATATACCATTATCTACATTAAAGAACCTACTTTGTTCCCAACCCCACAGCGATTAAATATCAACAATTCTAGTATGAAACTCTGAACTCAATGGACCCCATTGCACATCTAATATGATTAAATTGTTGAAGTATGGAAGGGAGTAGTTTTGGGAGTGCCCTTAAAAAAAGGAATGTACAAGGAGATGTATGAATGTGGAAGTAAAAAAAAAGAAGAAAAAGGAGAATATGAAAGGATGAAAGTTAGTTGGAGATATGAAAAGAATACAATGAGATGATAAGTTCTGTTATATGCTAAGATGCGCATTTTTCATTCTCGTCATCTTTATCTACTACATAAAAAACCGAAAAGTCAAAGCCTTAATAATTCTTAACAACTTAGTTGAACATGAACGTGTAATGTGAGTTATCTACGGTATTTCGCTCCTCTAGTAAGTAGTATCCTTTTAGCGAGACTATACACTCTAAATATTCGTCTTTCATTGAGTTATGCACGAAAGCATTAGTATCCTAATTTTTATCCCTATCAAAGCTTTCCTGCAATGTGTGATCATTTTGAACTAAGTTTCAGTGAGACGTTCTTTCGTGAGTGTGAACCAATGTGAGGATTTAGTTGAAACTGCAAGTTCTATAGGTGCGAGAGTCAACACAACTCTAAATAAGGTTCAACGCATAGCTATTACTGTCATACACACACACACACACACACACACACACACGGATACATGACTGTGATACACATGTTATATCTACTTTGGTGACATGAGGAGCATGTGGATTTCTTTCATGGTTTGCTTCAGGTTAATATGTCTTTGTAGAGCTATGTTAACAGTTGAGTGGGACGGAGTGTTTAAAATTTTTTCTACATCATTTTGAACTTTAACTGGAGATTTTTGTGGGTACATTCACTGCAAACACTCACGAGACAACACTCGTCCACTAGGGAGAACCTAGGAGTTTAACGGCTTATTGCATTCGCTATGCAACTGTGATTCTTGCGAAAGTGAGATAGGAGTTATCTCTTTCTATGTAGTTTAGTTTGTTTTCGTTTATTTTATTCTTCTTTTAGTTGTTACAGTATTAGTGTAGCATGATTTTCTTATCGGTTTATCGCTAGGGACTAGCAATAAGCTAGTTAGGGGTTATGACAAGCGGAGGTATTTGTAAAATACAACCGCGCTAAAATAAAGAAATACATTAATTTAGTTTGCAACTCCCCATTATATTTGTAATTCATATTACAATGCCAACTTTTATACAATATGACTAATCATTGATAAGTTGTGTCATTTTAGCCATTATTTGTGCTGATCACTGTTTTGCTGTGTGAAGAAATGAATAACAGGATAAAGGGAAGACTTCATTACAAGCAAGGGATGTCAAAGCTAAAATATGGAGTTAAAGCGATCGAAGAGGTTCAAGAATTGAGATTTCAATCGATTGAGTCCAGTTCAAGCGCTCGAGTATTTCAGAAGTTCAATCGATCGAGTGATGTCCGATCGATCGAACATGCCTTTTATCAGAACTTATGCGCATGCAGTAAAGTCCTTTTTTTGTAACCCTAGCCTTAGGTTTTCTATAAATATTAGTTATGAATACATCCAGTGGGCGCCCACATTGTTTTTCATTAGTTTCATAGAGAGAGATAGAGAGTGTTGGTTTATTTTTATAGGTGTGATCATTGATTTTGCTTGATTTTTGACATTGTACCGTTTGATATAATTTTTGTTCATCCAGGTTTTGTTTTATTGATTATTTACATTCTGTCAGTAGTTTCAGTAGTCTATAATCTGAATAGCTTATAACTTAGCATGTTAGTTTAGCCTTAATCCATAGTTTTTATAAGATTGCATGTTTAAACCACAACCAAACGCAGCTTTAATGAACCTTTACGTTAAAAACAGATCTGAGATACTCCAGACCATGTCTGAGTAGTCCTAGAGTTGGGAGATCACGATGAAATAGTGATCTCCAACCTCTGCCATGCAGGCGTGTAAAGCCTGTGTTTGATTGATCAAAGTTTGTTCGATCGATTGATCTAGAGGTACAGTTAAGCGATCGAAGACATTTCGATCGATTGAGAGTTGACGATGTTCAATCGATCGAAAGCGCGTCGATTCATCAAACTTCAAATTCTTGAAAAAGTCCTTTGCAGTATGCCTAGACTTTCTATTTTTGAGATTCGTTGTCAAACTGTCCCCAAATGCTCAGTTTGTCAAAAAAAATTCTCGACTTTAAGCCTTAAGGCATTTTTCTTCAATAACTTTTGCAAACAACTTTGAATGCTAACACCATTCAGAGTGCGAGTCTTGACTATTGTTTTAAACCACCTTCATGTATATTTAACTCAATTGTGATGATGTAGTCCCGGTCATGAAAGGACTATTTACTCTTTATCTTTAGAAAATACGGAATACTATAAATGGATGTACTCCATTGAGCTTCAATTCAAACTGCATGGTAGATGGCTAGGTCACTGCGGATTTGTGTGATCTCAACGCTTCCCTTTTATTAAGAAACACCGTTTTTAAATATCGCTTTAGTTAATTAGTTAACTCATAGTTTAATTTAATTGCTCTATTTTTAGTAGTCGTTAATTGTAGAACTCCGTGTTCTACATCTTCTTTAACCATTGAATTTTTATTTTCCTTTTAGAGTTTAATCTAAGTAATTAGTTTACAACCTTCCTTGTGGGATCGACCTGGTCTTAACCAGAAAACTACTTGCACGTCTACCTATACTTGGGTATTGCACACAAGAGCACACAAAATATTTCCGTGTCAAGTGTTTGGCGCCGTTGCCGGGGAAGGCGACAAGCTAACGCTTAGATTGCCTCATTCTAACTTTATCTATTTCTATTTTTAATTTTCATTCTCTTTAGGTTTAATATCTTTTAAGATCTTTTCCCTTTCATGTTTGATAATTCCATCGAAGGAATTTATAGAAATCCACTCTACTCATCTGATTCTTCTAGTTCTATTAATCCCGTAGCTACACCTACAGATTCAATGGCTGATAATCAAAGTAAAAAATGGTGAGAATGTGGTTGTGCCTATTGACGATTCGTTCGTTACGTCCTTTGTGTGACCTTATGCAACCCGAACACGCACCTATGCGTTCTTGCATTCTCATTCCACCCCATGCGGGCGAATTCCAATTTCGCAACGGAATGATTCAATTCCTTCAAACCTTCACTGGAATGGAGAGCGAGAAGGCATATCTACATGTCAAAGATTTCGAGGATGTTTGTAAAACATTCTCACAAATTATCCTGTAGATGTGACACGCCTAGTGTTATTTCCCTTCACCTTGAAGGATAAAGGAAAAGCATGCCTACTCACCCTCAAGCCAAATTTAATCTTCACCTGGCATACGATGCATACTGCATTTTTAAAGAAATTCTTTCCACCTCGCATGACCACCGAACTCAAACGTCAAATAAATTCCTACAAACAAAAGAGCAATGAAACCTTTACTCAACCTTGGGACCGTTTCAAAGATTTTCTTATCTCATGCCCACATCACGAGTATGCGAAATGGTGAACCATTAGCTACTTTTATGAAGGACTAAATGGTGAAACGAAAAAATTGGTTGAAACCATGAGCTCAGGTCCGTTTCTTCGCAAAAACACCGAAGAGGCTGAAATCTACTTCCAGTGGTTAGCTGAACATGCTCATGAATGGTCTAACTCTAAGGATGTCTCACGCACACAACTATCAGATGTAGAGGAAAAAAGTATATATCAGCTAAAAAGTGAAGATCACCTAATGACCAAATACGAAGGACTAGCAAAGAAAGTAGAGGAGTTAGGGATGAAAGGAGAAGGTTCTAGGTTGGTTTTGCCTGAAGAAGCATGCGGCACATGCAATATGTTGGGACACACCACTCAAAACTCTCCCAATGTGCCATATTTTCAAGAACCAGCCGTGATGGAGATTAACGCCATGAAAGAATACAGTGGGGCGGGGAATTCCTATAATAACAATAACAATTTTTAAAATAATAACAATCAATGGAATCACCCCAATTTTGATTGGAAAAATGACGCTGGGACCCAAAATCAATACCAACAACAACAGCCCTACAACAACAATAACCAATATTAGGGGCAATACAATAGGCAGTACCAGCCTTTCAATCAAAACAGATCTAATAATTACAACCTAGCTTAACCCTCTAATAATTAACGGTCAAATGTATATGTGCCACCACATAAAAAGGTGCAAGAGGAAGATCCACTCTCGAATGGGAACTTAACACAACAGTTAATTCAAATGATGAGTAAAATGTCCGCAACGTTTGAGAGAATGGATGCACAAAAAGAGGGATCGAGAGGAACATTTCCCGCCCAACCACTTCAAAAACCTAAGGGATACAATAATAGTCCCAATAATAAAGAACATGGTAAAACCGTGACTACTTTGAGAAGCGGCAAGATTCTAGGGCACAACATGCCTCTCTCTACTCCTGAAGAGTACGAGGAGGATGAAGTGGTAAATAAAAATGAACGATCTACTCAGGAAGAGGAGCCATATACTAATAACGAACCATTAGATTCAAATGATGAAGCTCCTAAAGAAGTGGGAGAAGTTGAGAGAAGGCCGAAAAAGGAACTCGTTAATGACGAATTACCCAAATGCCCTTTCCCCGCGCCTTATCCTCAAATGCTAAAGAAACCTAAAAATGAGTCAAAGAATCAGGAGTTCTTGGAACTGTTCAAACAAGTCAAAATAAACCTTCCACTCCTTGATGCAATCAAACAAGTACCGGCCTATGCTAAGTATCTCAAAGATTTATGCACGGTCAAAAGGAGGCAAAGTGTGAAAAAACACGCTTATATCGCTTGCCAAGCAAGATCAACCAAAATAAATTGCCTTCGAAACTCAAAGACCCAGGTACCCCCAATGTCCCATGTCAAATTGGGAATCAAAGAATATACAATGCACTCCTCGACCTAGGAGTGAGTGTAAATCTTTTTCCTTATTTAGTTTATAAACAACTAGGGTTAGGTGAATGCAAACCCACCCGAGTTGCATTAAAATTGGCAGATAGGTCGATTAAATACCCGAGAGGGGGTGTTGGAAGACGTCCTCGTGCAAATAGACTCATATTTTTTCCCGGTTGATTTCATAATTTTAGACACTGAACCTGTGTCCAAGCCATCTGCACAAATCCCGGTTATATTTGGACATCCATTCCTAAACACAATTGATTCCACGATAAAAATAAGAAGTGGTAAGACTATCGTATTCGAGAACATGACCGCAAATGTCAAAATCTTTTCAAATCCCCGACCTGAAGATACGAGGATGAGGAAGAAGTTAACTACATCAAAATGGTCATTAAAGATAAGGCTGATTTGGTCGACTACAAAGATCCTTCGGAGGTAGTGGTGTCATAATTTGATGCTGTTCACCAACCTAAAAACTCTACTCCATTGGACGTCGACTTAAATCTGACTGGCCTCATGATTAAAACGAGAGAGAAGGATAGAGCTAATTGCATGTGGGTAACACTATATGAACTATTGCCTCCAAAAACAAAGCTAGTCATGCCCTCAAACTTTTAGTTTCCCAATTTGGAATTAAAGAAGCTTCCAAAGGAGCTCAAATACGCTTTCCTATGGACTAGAAGACTTATTCAATCATAATTTCATCTATGTTAAATTCTAAACAAGAGGGTAAATTAATCCAAATGTTGAAACAACATAAGGGAGCATTGGGAAGGACTATTGTCGACCTCAAAGGTATAAGCTCATCTGTTTGCACCCATCAAATATACTTGGAGGAAGATGATAAACCATCGCGACAAATGCAAAGGCGTCTAAATCCCAACATGCATGAAGTAGTCAAAAAGGAAGTTTTAAGACTACTTGATGTTGGGATCATATATCCTATTTCTGACAGCCCCTGGGTCAGCCAGACTCCAGTGGTGCCAAAGCAGGCATGCATAATGGTTATTCCTAATAAAGACTGTAAATTAGTACCAACACATGTCCCCACCAGATGCCGAATGTGTATCGATTACCGAAAATTGAATACCGTGACCCGAAAAGACCACATTCCATTACCATTCAAGGATCAAATGCTAGAACGAGTGGTGGGTCATAAGTACTATTGCTTTTTGGAAGGATACAGTGGGCATAACCAAATTGAAATAGCTGCTGAAGATTAGGAGAAAACCACTTTCATGTGTCCGTTCGATACTTTTGTTTACTGTCGTATGCCCTTCGGTTTATGCAATGCACCTGCTACTTTTCAGCGGTGTATGTTAAGCATATTCGGTGATATGTTCGAACAAATACTTGAAGTCTTCATGGATGATTTTTCTGTGTTCGGCCATAGTTTTCAAAATTGCTTAGATAATCTTGAACGTGTGCTAGCACGTTACGAGGACAAACACCTAGAATTAAACTGGTAAATATGTCACTTCATGGTGAGCAAGGGAATAGTACTCGGCCACATTATATCCGACGAAAGTATTCAAGTGGACAAAGCTAAAATCGACATAATCTCGAATCTACATGTCTCTCGTACAGTAAAGGACATCCATTCCTTCTTAGGACATGCGGGATTCTAACTTCAATTTATCTAGAATTTTAGTGAAATATCCCGACCACTCTGCCAACTGCTTGTTAAAGACACACCATTCGAGTGGTCAGAAAGTTGTCAAATATCTTTTAATGCTCTAAAAGAGCACCATACCTCTGCACTAATAATACAAGCACCCGATTGGGGTTTGCCATTTGAACTAATGTGCGACGCTAGTGACTACGCTATTGGTGCAGTTCTAGGACAGAGGAAGGACAATAAACCCTATGTTATCTACTATGCCAGTCGAACACTGAACGAAGCTCAATGAATTATACAACTATTAAAAAAGAGCTGCTAGCTATAGTTTTTGCCTTGTATATATTCAGATTTTATCTGATAGGGTTCCCAATTGTCTGTTTTACAGACCACTCGGCCCTCAAATACCTATTATCCAAGACAGATGCAAAACAAAGGCTGATTCGTTGGATGCTCCTACTCTAAGAGTTTGATATCACAATCAAAGATAAAAAGGGAGTATAGAATGTAGTTGCGGACCATTTGTCTCGGTAAACATTTGTTGACATTACCGAATTGATACCGATCAAGGATGAATTCCCAGATGAGCAACTAATGACTGTTTCCAGTTTGTCTTGGTATGCGGATATAGTAAATTACCTAGTCACGAGAGAGACCCCGAGTTATTGGTCAAGTGAAGATAAAAAAAGATTCATCTCTTTCGCACGTCACTTATTCTTCAATTACCCGTACTTATTCATGTATTGTGCTTATCAGGTCATCAGACGCTGCGTTCTTAGCTTCATGCCACTCCGAAGCTTGCGGTGGCCATTTTGCTTCATAGAAGACCGCACAAAAAAATCCAACATAGCTGTTTCTATTGGCCAAACATATTCTAGGATGTCCATGAATTTTGTAAATTGTGCCAACACTGTCAACTCGGTGCAATCTCAAAACAAAATTCTATGCCTTAAACTCCCATAATCACAATCAAAATTTTTTATTGTTGGGCTATAGATTTCATGGGCCCATTCTCGAAATGGGTAGAGGCAATCCAAACAAAGCGAAATGATCCTCGAACAGTTGTTTCTTTCTTAAAAGAAAATGTTCTTTCGCGTTTTGGAACCCCAAAGGCATTAATTACTGACCAAGGAAAGCACTTCTGCAATAGACCCTTGGAGTCACTTCTTAAAAAGTATGGGGTTAACCATAAAATTGCCTTAGCCTATCACTCACAAACTAACAAGCAGGCAGAATTGACTAATCGAGAAATAAAACACATTCTCAAAAAAATGGTTAGTTCAAACAGGAAAGACTGGGCATACAAACTGACCGATGCTCTACGGTCATACCGTACTACTTACAAAATAAACCTGATAATGTGCCCATACAGGCTAGTGTACGAAAGTGCATGTCATCTCCCCGTCGAAATTGAGCATAAAGCATATTGGGCGACACGCACATTAAACTTCGATATTAAAGAGGGAGGGCAGTTAAGAAAACTTCAACTCGTAGAGCTAGAGGAAATCCGTAGAGATGCGTATGACTCTGCAAAGTTGCATAAGGAAAGGTTGAAGGCTCGCCATGATAGAATGATATTTCTTAAATCATTCGAGCCAGGGTAAAAAGTCTTATTATACGACTCTCACCTTCACCTCTTTCCAGGAAAACTCCGATCTCGGTGGATAGGACCATTCATAGTAAAATCTATTTTTCCACATGGGGCCGTCGAGCTATTCAATCTAAAGAACGATGAAAGTTTCAAGAACAGCCAAAGATTGAAGCCATTCTTGGACAATTTCCAACCCGAAGTTGAGCACATCCAAGTGGATGAGCCCAACTATTCTTCTATTTATAATGCCAAAGAATGTTCACAAACTACTGTTGTACTCTTTACTTTTACCGTGTTTTGTTTATTTTATCTTTTCATCTATTTCTGCTTTACTTCTCCTTTCTGAGTGTGACTGCGATTCTAATATGCTCTTCCATATTATCTCTTCCCCGCACGCTGTTCAATATGAGAGATGACGACGTCAATTTGATTGGGTCATGGGCTAATTCAGAATACCAGAACCCTCCCTGGACTGCTGAGGAGATTGCATTCTGCCTTTCTCCTTATCAAGGGCTCGGGGGCGGATGATGTAATTGACCTGACCCAAGGGTACATCCCTTATAATCCTGCCCTCCTCAACATTAATCCTTTTGAGAATATGGACTTCCCTAAAGAGGAAGGACAGCCAGAGGAGTATTTCATCGGGGAAGTAGACGATGCACTCTTGGAACAGTGGAAGAAAGACTCAATGTGGGAACCATAGGATGAAGATGATTTACAAGATGTGGTACCCGGACGCCATAATGCTGTCTTCATATATGTGGATTACTTCATCATCATCGATTTACAAGAATTGTTAGTTTTGTTTTAAATTCTAGTTTTTTTGTGTAATAAGGTCGTAAGTACCAATTTGGGGGTTATAACTTGGCAAAATGGATGCTATTAAAATGTTATATTTATAAAATTTGTAATTTTATTTTACTATGTTGATGATCAATTCTGGCTTACATGTCTATGTTTGCACTGCTTTTAGATTATTCTTGTATGTCCAGAACAATTTGTATCCATTCAAGGTACACAGTTGCTCTGCTTATAGTTTTTGGAAAATTTCCTATTCGATCGGTCGAACCATTCTCGATCGATCGAGAACTTAGAATTCTCAAGCGATTGAAAAACCTTCAAGCGATCGCATATTCGATCGATCGAAGTGTCTCAATAGCTTGAGAGTTTTTTTTAAACGAGGCATCCCTAGCACTCTTCGTCAGTTTCTCTCTCTCACTCTCACTCTCACTCTCGAGCACTTTAGTACAGAGAGAGATCTCGGGGCGATTTTATCCCCTCCTTAATCATTCTCACTTTTGGGAGTCCGAATTATCCCCACCATCTTCATCATCAGTTCATCCATCTCTCTTCTAAGCTTACCAAGGTACGGTCCTCATAGCCCTCTCCATTTCTTATTGTTTTTATAAACGAGAGGGGGTGCCCCCCCATTGGCCTTAAGACCAATTAATAGTCATAGTAATCATAGGATTCTTGTTGTTTTCCTTTTTCTATGATTCCTTCTTGTCCCCGCTGTTCTGCTGTGTTCGATCGATCAAACTGGGCTCAAGCGATCGAGCTTAGTCCCTGTTCAATCGATCGAAATCCTTCGATCGATCAAACTGATGCAGAATCAGTTTTCTATTTTTTCATGTTTTGATTAGTTTTTCTTTATCTTTCTCCATTTGAGGGCCTTCACAATGAATCCTAACACGGGCTACCATATTTCCAAGCCCCTCGATATCGCTGTACCTAATCGGATACCAGCTCATGAGTTTCAGAAGGATGAGGAACGAATTTAGTTCACCCGCTATTTTCAGGCACAGAAGGTGATCCTAGAGCGACCACTAGAGTCTGTGTGGCTCTCCACTCCACGGTTTCTTGCGAGGATCAGGGACATGTCCCTTTGGTATGATATATACTGGTACAGGCCAAACAGGTAAACATCACTTGGGTTCGTAAAGCATGTGCGATGATGATCAAAGATCCCATGGCCCCGTCTACATACCGTTCTTTCTTCCAAGGGCGTGAGATCATCTTTAGCCTAGCTACCACGACCGCTGCTCTTGGGGTACCTAAGGTACCTAATTGCTCTACCCTCAAATACCAGGTACCCCAGAATCTTTTCCCTCTACTATTATATGTGAGATCACGGGAGGGGGCCATTCAAATTTGGAACGGCGCTTCCCTGATCGAGGATCAGGTTTTGAGCGAAAACTACCATCTCCTCCACCTGGCACTTGCCAACTGTATTATGACTTCATACCATGAGAAGGTGGTACCATGGTACACTCGTGTCCTTTATGCCATTGGGATGGGACAGTGCATCTGTCTGCCTCACCTCTATATCAATTTCTTTATTCATCCAACGTGGGACATTGCCGCCAAGCGCCATCTGAAGAGGGTTTGGCCCATCCATTGAGTGATCAAGCAAGCTGGGTTACTCCTATTAGCCACATATGTGATCATACAGGCCTCCAGTCGATTTGGAAAGAGGCGGCACGCCATTCTAATGCACAAAAAAAGAGGAAATTAAAAGGAAAAGCGAAGGTTAGAGCAAAGAGGAGGCGAGTTGGAGGCACAAACACTAAGGGTGTAGCTTCTGGGATGCCTTCCGAGGCTGAGGAGCCTGATTTGGATGATGAGGTTGACCCTCGCATTGAGGTAGCACAGTTCTAGCTGAGACAGCAGTTTCAGGCTCCTACCCAGGAAGAGTCAACAGTTCGAGCTTGAGGGCAAGATGGACCGTATGACCACTACACTCGAGGCAATTCTGATACAAATGGGGGTTGATCAGTCATTACACACTTCTTCACATCCACCACCCCCTGCTGCACCACCCACTACTAATCCTTCATTTTCTGCTCTACCTCTGCCTTCTGATCCTTCCGCCCTATCGTCATCATCTGCACCACCTCCGGTTGGGACGGTTCCTTCATCTGACCTGACCGAGAGTGCCCTAGAGGGTGGAGTGGGGACAACTGTTCCTATTGCCCCTATAGAGATCTTGTCCGATGTTGCTGATGATGCTTAGTTGGTGATACTCATTGATAGTGTGGGAGTTTTGTTGTATTTTTATTTTATTTCTGTTCTTTTCTTTCCCCACTCTCTTCGCACTCTCTTGGATATTGGATATTGTGGGACTGTTTGGATTTTTTGGACACTATTATCACTGTTCTATACTTTTATTGTTTTATCATTGTAGTGATTGGGTATTTTATTATGTATGGATCATGTTCAATCATTTTATATTGTTTCCTTTTATCTTCGCTGTTTGGAGATTATATGCTTCGGTTGCAGGTTGCTCTGTATGATGTTGTTCATTTGTTGATCAGGTGAGATCCATCTATTTTCATTTGAAAATCAACTTCTGAGGACGTTGTTATTTTGAGTTGGGTGTGGGATGCAGATAGATAGATAGTCACCAGTGCACGTTTACACTTATAGTCACCTGTGCATGTTTATAATTAGCAATCTGAAATAATTGCAAAAATCATACAAACTCAATTAAAAATAAAAATATTAAAATCAGAAAACTTGAAATTTGAAGATTTTTTTGAAAATTGTAAACTTTATTGGTAGAATAACTTTGAACTTTCACTCCTGCTTAGTTGTTACCAAGCAACGACACATTCATATCATTCTCATCATTTTATGAATTAAGTTCACGTATTTTTCTAGTACCACTAGAAGGATTGCATGTGTTGACCTTTCATTTATCCAATAGCCAGATGCACGTGTTGATAGCTATGTAGAGAACCTAAAAATGAGTAAATATGACTATTGTGTCTAAGGAATGAGTAGTGAAAACTAGTTACCCTTAGTGAGCTTTTGGATCCAATCTTCAATTCTGAGGGAATTATGACATAAATTCGAATTGTCTTCCTTGAATATGAGTACTAAATTCGTTGAATAGTCTCATTTAATTTTTATATTTTGGCTTCTTATTAGAGGAGAACGTTCAGGATTTACCAACTAAACTCAATAAACACTGAAGTGCTAAAACTAAGAAGTTAAGAAAATGATTAAGCCTTCGTTATTCCCTCCTTAACCTTTTCATATACCATTATCTATATTCAAGAACCTGATTTGTTCCCAACCCCACACCGATTAAATATCGCCAATTCTAATATCAAAATTTGAACTCCTAAATCTTATACCTTGACCTCAATGGACCCCATTGCACATCTAATAAGATTAAATTGTTGAAGTATGGAAGGGAGTAGTTGTGGGAGTGCCCTTATAAAAAGAAATGTACAAGGAGATGTTTGAATGTGGAAGTAAAAAAAAAAGAAAAAAAAGAGAAGAAAAAGGAGAATATGAAAGGATGAAAGTTGGTTGGAGATGTGGAAAGAATACAATGAGATGATAAAATCCATCATATGCTAAGATGCACATTTTTCTTTCTCGTCATCTTATCTACTACATGAAAAACTGAAAAGTCAAAGCCTTAATGATTCTTCACAACTTAGTTTGAACATGAATGTGTAATGTGAGTTATCCACGGTATTTCGCTCCTCTAGTAAGTAGTATTCTTTTTGCGAGTCTATACACTCAAAATGTTCGTCTTTCATTGAGTTATGCAGGAAAGCATTAGTATCCCAAATTTTATCCCTATCAAAGCTTTCCTGTAATGGGTGATCATTTTTAACTAAGTTTCAGTGAGATATTCTTTTATGAGTGTGAACCAATGTGAGGATTGAGTTGAAACTGCAAGTTCTATAGGTGCGAGAGTCCAAATAACTCTAAATAAGGTTCAACGCATAGCTGTTAATGTCACACACAGACACATGGATACATGACTATGATACACATGTTATATATACTTTGGTGACATGAGGAGCATGTGGATTTCTTTAATGGTTTACTTGAGGTTAATATGTCTTTGTAGAGATATGTTAACAGTTGAGTGGGAGGGAGTGTTTAAAAGTTTTTCTACATCTTTTTGAACTTTAAATGGAGAATTTTTTGGGTACATTCACTGCAAACCCTCACGAGACAACACTCGTCCACTAGGGGGAACCTAGGGGATTAACGGCTTGTTGCATTCGCTAAATGCAACCGCGATTCCTGCAAAAAAGAGTTAGGAGTTATCTCATTCTATTTAGTTTAGTTTGTTTTCATTTATTTTAGTTATTGTAGTATTAGTGTAGCTTGATTTTCTTATCGCTTTATCGCTAGGGACTAGCAATAAGCTAGTTGGGGACTGTGACAAGCGGGGGTATTTGTAAAATACAACTGCGCAAAAATAAAGAATGCATTGATTTAGTTTGCAACTCCCTGTTATATCTGCAATTCGTATTGTATTGCCAGCTTTTATAAAATATGACTAATTTATGATAAGTTGTGTTGTTTTAGCCATTATTTGTGTAGATCACTATTTTGCTGTGTGAAGAAATGAATAACAGGATAAAGGGAAGACTTGATTACAATCAAGGGAAGTCAAAGCTGAAATATGTAGTTAAAGCAATCGAAGGGGTTCAAGCGATCGAGATTTCAATTGATTGAGTCCAGTTCAAGCGCTCGAGTATTTTAGAAGTTCAATCAATCGAGTGATGTTCGATCGATCGAATATGCCTTTTATCAGAACTTACGCGCACGCAGCAGAGTCTTTTTTTTGTAACCCTAGCCTTAGGTTTTCTATAAACATTAATTCTGAATACTTCCAGAGGGCACCCACATTGTTCTTCATTAGTTTCATAGAGAGATAGAGAGTTTTGCTTTATTTTTGTAGGTGTGATCATTGATATTGCTTGATTTTGGAGATTGCACCGTTTAATATAAGCTCTGTTCATCCAGGTTTTGTTTTATTGATTATATTTACATTCTGCCAGTAGTTTCAGTAGTCTATAATCTGAATAGCTTATACCTTTGCATGTTGGTTTAGCCATAATCCATAGTTTTTATAAGATTGCATGTTTAAACCACAACCAAACGCAGCCTTACTGAACCTTTAGGTTAAAAATAGATCTGAGACACTCCAGACCATGTCTGAGTAGTCCTAGAGTTAGGAGATCATGATGAATAGTGCTCTCCAGCCTCTGCCATGCAGAAGTGTAAAGCTTATTTTCAATCGATCGAAGTTTGTTTGATCGATCGATCTAGAGGTACAGTCAAATGATCGAAGACATTTTGATTGATTGAGAGTTGACAAAGTTTGATCGATCGAAAGTGCGTCGATCGATCGAACCTTCAGATTCTTGAGAAAGTCCTTTGCAGTATTCCTAGACTTTCTATTTTTGAGATTCGTTATCAAACTGTCCCCAATGCTCAGCTTGTCAAAACAGTTTCTGAACTTTAAGCCTTAAGACATTTTTCTTTAATAACTTTTGCAAACAACTTGAATGCTAACACCATTCAGAGTGCGAGTTTTGACTATTGTTTTAAACCGCCTTCATGTATTTTTAACTCAATTTTGATGATGTAGTCCCGGTCATGAAAAGACTATTGACTCTTTATCTTTAGAAATTACGAAATACTGTAAGTAGATGGCTAGGTCACTGCGGATTCGTGTGATCCCAACATTCCCCTTTTATGATGAAACACCGTTTTTAAATATCGCTTTAGTTAATTAGTTAATTCATAGTTTAATTTAATTGTTCTATTTTTAGTAGTCGTTAATTGTGGAACTCCATGTTCTACATCTTTTTTAAACATTGAATTTTTATTTTCCTTTTATTGTTTAATCTAAGTAATCAGTTTACAACCTTCCTTGTGGGATCAACCTGGTCTTAACCAGAATATTACTTGCACGTCTGCCTATACTTGGGTATTGCACACAAGAGCACACAAAATATTTCTGTGTCAACTTGCACAAACTTAGTCTTGTTTGAGAATATGACTTCAAGAATACGTATGAATGTATTGAAGTTAGAATCATCATCCACTAAACATGTCTTTGAGGTCAAGAGATACTATTCATAAGGATTCACTCTCCTCAAACATGTCATCTAGATAATGATAAACATGGTAGTAAACAAATAAATAATAAAAAATAAATGATGTAAGAAGAGATGAACATAGTATGTAAACAAGCAAGTAAACATTCAATAGATGATAATCAATTAGATATTGGAATTGTAGCTTGGTATTTCATTCATATATGGACATTTTGACATAAAAGTAGCTTTTCATCTCATAAATACTCACAAAAATGGTGGTTCGGTGTATTGAATGTGAAGTAAAGAGAAGTAGTAAAGTAAAAACAAGGTTGGAGACTCATTTTCTTGTTGAAAATCAAAGGAGAAAGCTCTCTTTCTCTCTATTTTAACCTTATCTCTACTACTTTCTCTCTATAACTTCTATAAAACTTATATTTGCCACCCCTAAAATAAGGTGTCAAGGGGGGTTTATATAGGCCAATTTGGAGGGAGTTTGTGATTTCAAAAGTGCTCCCATTGGTCCCAAACATCTGTGAACATGAAACTACGTCGTTTTGTTTTTCAATTATTCAATTTGTGGCCACAAAATAAAATTACAAAAAAAGGATTTATGGGCAAGATGGTTGCGGCGGCACTGGGCCTGTGCCACAGCGATAGTGGGCCAGTGCCTCAGCGGTACTGCTCCTCAGACACCCAGATTATTGTATTTAGGCCCCCAGAGGTTCTGGTATTCGCGAAAAGGTCCTATTTCTTCTGAAATTCACAGAAAATGCATACGAACTCCAAACCAAGAATGTGATACACAATTCGAAAGGTAATGGAGTCTTCTTTTCATAAAAAATAGTTCGGTGGTAGGTCACTTTGAAAAATTTTGTGATATTTGAAATAAAAGTTGATTTGATCGCCTTTTCCACATTCAAAAATTCATAATAAATTCGTTTTAAATCCAAAAATTATGTGCAATATACCGTTGAAAATCTATTGACCTCTAGTATTTATGAAAAATGTTTTACAAAAAATGGTACGGTGCTTTGGTCTCTGGGCCAACTTTTGGGTCAAACCGGTTAAACCAGGGACCTCTAGGAAGTTTTGGGAACTTCTGGGAGCTCCCAGGGGCTGATATTTTCGTTCGATTTTCTTTATTTTTTTAAACTTGTTTTAGTACTTTTCACATGATCTAGAATGATCTCAGAACTTTTGGGTGGATTCGAATGATTTTCAACAAACCTTGGACAAATATAGTCAAACCTGGGTCAAACCGGTCAACGGGGACTTTTCTAGACTTCTGAGGGCCTCTAAGAGCTGATGATTTCATTTGATTTTGCTTTAAAACTCATTTTATTACTTTTTCTTATGATGTAGCATGTTTCCACAACCTTTGGTCCAAATCTTGGAGTTTTTGAGCTTTTAGGGGCATTTTGGTCATTTGTACTACTTTATGAGCATTTTGAGAGGTAGAACTAACTTCCAAGAGTCCTTTTTGAGTCTTTTTTGATCATTGTGAACCACCAAGCTATGGATCTCCTGAATTGGATAGCCGACAAAATGGGGTGTCCACAGTTTGCCCTCTTTGGGATGAACTTGAGAGGCAAAGCATTTCGCAAGCGAGTTCCAAAGCTTTGAAGAGACAGATTTTTTTGGAGGATATCGATTTAGGAAAAATAGCATTGTGAATACGCAATGATAAGCGCATGATACAGAGGTTAGTGCTAGTCGCGCTCTGCATGAGCTACCTACGTATCTAGGGAGAATCTGACCAGGACGTAGTTCGGAGCACAAAGAAACAAATCACACATGCACGACAAGATAAGTGGATCATATTATGAGGAGGATATGCGATGCATGGAAGTGAAATGAATTCTATCTTGAGTCCTATCATATCTTGCATTTTGATCCTAATATGAGCTGGCGCTATAGGATATGTGCCACTCCGAGTGGGCTTGTGTAACGCAGTGGTTGACTTAGACATGGGTGCCAAGGTTTTGAAGACTCTGGGTTTCGATGCAAACTTCTTAAATTTTAGGGAGTGTGCTTTGTAATCGAAATAAATCGGATATAGGGTCCTCAAGGATGATAACCAAAGATAACCGATAGGTGAGGGAGCTCACGATAGCCGACAATTGGGAAAATGTATGATAATCGAAGTGAGAAGGCTCACGATAAGTAAGGAAGCTCACGATGACCGACAGGTTAGAGAGCTTATGATAAGTGAGGAGGCTCACGATAAGTGAGGTAGCTTACGATAACTGACAGGTGAGATAACTAGAGTGAGGATGCTCACAATAAGTGAGGAAGCTCACGATAACCGACAGGTAAGGAAGCTCACAATAATTAACAAACATAAAGCCTTAAATTGTAAATAGACAATGCATGCCCCGGGAGTTGGTGTCTTTTGACTGTGGGTAGTGTTTTCAATCGTTGGCCGATTATTATGATGACCAATCCGAAAAGTTGCTTCTGGCTTCTGTTATCTTCTGCTGGGGATGGTGGGGGAATCTTCGGGAATCTCTCTTAACTTCTAACCGAGAACCAAGATCCATCTCTGAATTTCTCACAGTTGATCAAATCTTCTGACCAAGAACCAGGATCCATCTCTGAATCTCTCACAGTTGATCAAATCTTTCTGACCGAGAACCAGGATTCATCTCTGAATCTCTCACATTTGATCAAATCATGCAAGGCTCAATCCAAAAGAGCCGCTTAGGGCCTTCGGGAGCTTATTAGTCTACTGGGGATATTCTGGATTCATTGAGAATTTCTCTTAACTATTTTTCTTGACCGGGAAGCAGGATTCAAATTCAAATCTCTCACGGTTTATCAAATCTTATAATGGTCATTCTGAAAAGCCTATTCGGGCTTTCGGGAGCTATCCTCTTTTCTGTAACTAATTGCTAGGGATAAATTAAATTTGTTGGGTGTAAAACCTTATAGATTTTAACTAAAATGAGCCACAGGGGCATAATCGGGGGCTGAAACGGGCTGAAAAGGAGCGAAGCAACGCAAAGTGGGGCCCACGAGAAGTAGTACCGTGGCGGCACTGGGCCACTGCCATGGCGATAGTTGGCCAGTACTATGGCAGCATTGGGTGGTCGGACTCCATTATTGTATGTCTTGAGTTTTTGAGCTCCAAATGCTCATTCTTGGCCATTTTGAGGTGTTTTTGGAGCCTTAACCTGCTAAAAATTAGTTTATGCATGTTTCGGTGAGTAATCCTTTCCGACGATTAGAATTTTGATTGGTGTTCTAATTTTCTCCAAATTTTAAGAAGAAAGTTTAGTTCCAATTTTTATTTTCTTTGCAAATCCATGGTTTCTAGCTCGAGAAGGCTCTCTAAGAAAGCCATAGAACGAATAAGGGTCGAGAGCTAACCCCTAGAGTTGATTTTACGAGACCCCTAGCATCATCTTTCTACCGTGGCTATAGTGAGTCAGGTATGTGAAACTTCGATAGTTCAGGACTATTTTTGTGCATTGTGCTAGTTTTGTGAACAGTAGTGTGTATCTAGAGGTCGTTGGAAATTTGTTTCGTGCTAATTTGTTGATTTTGCCAAGTTGGACTTCAGGTTGTGAATAGTGATTTTGTGCCTATTTTTGCTGCTTTTGATCTGTATAAGTGCAAGAGGTGGTCTTGAAGGGCCACGTCAGTCTTGCTCATGCTTTTCTATGGAATACCTAGTTGTCGCCCTCCGTTCGATAAATGGTCGGCTCGACGGGGTTCGGCGGCTTCGTCCGCCTTGTTTCGAAAGCTCAAATGACCTGGCACATTTTTATGCTCTTGTTGAGAAGTGGTGGGACATGGCCAATACTTTTCATCTGCCGTTCGGTGAGATGATGATGACGCCCTCTGACTTTTTCATGATTACTAGCTTGAGAGTTGGTGGGAAGTGCTTGATCTTGGACTTCTTTTGTGAGATTGGTCCTAAGACAGCTGAAACGCTGATCGGGGCAGTTCCTCTGAATCTAAAGGGGCATCGCTTCACCTGCGACTGGCTTTATTGGGCATATGGAAAAGGGAGGCACAATCTCAATGACTGGTAATTTTACGTGTCTTCCTTCTATATATCCTCGGTTCTTCGATCTTTGCGACGCGAAATGATCGGGTGAGTCTGAGGCTTCTCTCTTGCTTGGCTGACATTGATAAGATTCCTTCTTATGATTGGGGCAGTGCCGCTCTGACTCATCTTTTTAAGCACATGGGTGAGGTTTCTCGTGGGGATATCAAATCGACCAGAGGGTTCTAGCGAGCTTGGGAGGTGTACTACAATCACTTTTTTCTTTTGGTTTTTGATTTCTATACTTCTATTTCTCTAATTTTTTTTTGTCTATGCAGCTCTAGAGCTTCAGTATCTGAAGATGTTGGCTCCTACTCCTGCTGATGAGTCAAGCGAGAGTGAGGATAGCATAGCCCCCCTTACCTTTGTTCCCTCAAGGCTTGAGATGGCGAAGGGATCCTGTTAGGGTCAAGAGCAGGGCCTGCCGAATTATCCTTCTGAGGAACTTCTTATCTGAACTGACTATTTTTAGTATTGAGTGGACACCTTGTGAGAGTGTTTCCTATGCTGCACCTGAGGAGATCTAGGCGGTTAGGAGTCTTGCTTCTCACCAATTTCTGATGAAGAGTACTGATGCCAAACAATGGCATCTTGGTGAGTGATTGTCTCGGCAAGTGATAGGTGGACTGAGGGTACTACATTCCTCATAATCGTCCTATGAAGGATGTCGATGACCTTTCTGGTGCTGCTCTGTAGTCGACTTTGGCTGTTACTGATGCTTAGGAGAATTTCCATTCTGAGGCTGGCTATGATACTTACTGTGGCCGCTTTTTGATGGCTAACTTCCCACTCCTGGATATGAGTTTTTATGTTTTTGTCTCGATTCGTCTCTTATATTTTGACTCATCTTTTCCCTAACTTGTTTTGTACCTACAGTTTTGCGGGATGTATAGGAGACAGGCTCCGCCAACTTCTGATCCCATCCCTCCTTGGGACTGGACCGTCAACCTCTTGGCTGCTGATGGTTCCTCCCTAGGTAATGGAGGTGCCAAGACATGTGGGCATCCCACCCAGCCAGCTGGCATCTTAAACCCCCCTTGGAGTTACACTGAGGAGGGTCATGCTTTGGTAGCTAGCCTACGATCTTTAGTCCTTACGTGAGACCACATGGTATGTCTCTAATTTTGTCCTTCTTAAGGTTATGAGGTTCTAACCCTAGATTTTACCCTTGAAAGATGGATGGTATGCGACAAATCGCCACATATCAAATGGCATCCTTAGTAAGTTTCTGGCTCGACTTGGTTTTTGCACTTTCGTTGGCTCACGATAGATTCTTTTTACTTTATTTGTGTATGCAACGTCATGGAGGTAGTGCTGGCTTATCGAGGTGCAGGCCAAGGTGCAGGGGCTGTAAGAGGCCTTCGCTGACGTGTACTCTGGGCGGACCCATGGAGGATAAAGAGGAGGAGGACTGAGGCCTTATGCTTTCGATTGTGTTCTATTAGTGTATTTCATGAATGATGAATGATGTGAAGGATGGTTTGTCACCTTTGACTGGATATTATGATGTTCTGTCCTTAGGTCCGGATAGCTTCCGGTTTGGAGGTGCAGTTGTGTGTTTATTTTAGTTTGGTGATCTTGTGATGACATATATGTGCATTAGGATTCTGTGATTGTTGATGTTACTGCGATGAGCAGCCTTATGATAGTGAGTGTGTTTGCCTTATAGGTAGGATTGTCCACGAAACGGGGAGGTGCTGTCAAAATTTTTAATTTTCCTAGAGCCGCGACATATGGCATTGTATGATCCCGCTCATCTCACAGCTTTGCTGAATATTACGGATGGTGTGGAATAGATCAACCTCTTAAGCTATGGCTTGACCATGCTATTCTATCTCCGTCAAATGGTCCTGAATGCTGAGTTCTTGCATGCTGCTATTGCTCACTGAGATCCGATAAGTCATATTCTTAATTTCAATGGCCTGGAGATGTGTCCCATGTTTGAGGAATGCTGCGCTATCCTCGGCTTCGATTCGAACTCGGACTTGATTCTTCCTCTTGTTGACAACCCCAATCCTACTCGCAGCTTGGATGAATATCTTGGCTGTTCAACTACTGTTTCTCACCGACTGATTTAGGGTGAAGTTCTCGACATTACCTCTATCATTGCCTACCATGCTGATCCTGGAAATGCCAGTGTATATGACTCTACCCGTGGGGTCGCTCTGATCCTTTGTATGACTTCACACTTCCTATTTTTTAGCACTTCCAGTGTCTTGGTACATGTATGCCTTGGGCTGAAATTGGGTAGGAACCCCATGGCTATGGTTCTAGCTAAAATCTTGAATAGTTTGGATAATGTCTTTAACTAAGGAACTCTTCTTCTTTCTTGGGCACCATTGGTGTTACAGGCTTGGCTATATGAGCGTCTTCAGTTATGGATGGGCCGTGTGCTGCCAGTTTACTTTCATAACTGGATTGTGGGGTGTTGGGGCCTTCATGCTGTGACTACAAGCCTTGGAGAACACCAGAGAGTGTGGTTGATGGGTCTGAGAGAGACTTCTTTCTATCATCCTCACCAATTAGCCAGGTAGTATAGGCAGGTTCAAGAGGTTCCTCAGGGATTCACTAAAGGAGTCTTTGCTTCTTGAGTTAGAGCTGTCACTATTGCTGCTTTGATCAATGGTTGGACCTACAGGGTAAAAGCCTACTTCTGTGGGCCTCTAAAGAAACAAAAGACACAAAGTAAAATTGGACTTGACCGATTTTGATTCTTCCCCCACGTGTCTTTGATATTTGTGATTGTTTTTGAAAGACTACTATCTTTTCAACCATTCCTGCTTATGTAATATTTGAAGTTTGTTTATCGTTGAACCTCGGTTACTTTGAGAATCTTGTTTCATGTATATTTAGCTTGCTGAAAACATTTTGTAACCATATTTCAATTATATGTTGTTTTTGGTACTTGCTCGGGCATGCTAGGGTGATTAGAGACAAACAAGGCGAGTAGCCAAAGTTTGCCTCTAGTTTGGGATATTGGTGGTTGTGAGGCAAACGAGGTAGATGATCGAAGTTTGCCCCTAGTTTTGGGAAGGTTTAGGCAAATAAGGTAGGTGGTCGGAGTTTTCCCCCAGTGTGAAGGGTGGTTTTTGGGTTATGGTAAGGACCGTGGCTTTATTTCTCTCATATGCTCATCATTTTTGCCTAGGCACCAGTGGAGTGACCTAGCGAGCTCTTTTCCCTCTGTTGTTATTGCTCACCTTGGATTTGGCTCTAATTTTTGCCTAGGCATCCTTTCAGATTTTTGACCTAGCAAGCTATCCTTCTTTTATTTTTGACAATCTACTTACGTACCCCCGAGCGAGATCAGGTCCAACGTAGTTCGGGACAAGGCTTCAAAAGGAGAGGGGTTAATTATGATGGTGTGGACCGAACCAATGTGGTTGCCTACATATCCCCAAATGGGAATCAGGTCGAGCATAGTTCAAGCCAAGGTTTGAAATAAATGGGTTATTTTTTAGTGGGTGGGACGACCAAACCAAGGAGGTAGCCTACGTATCCCCGAACAGGAATCAGGTCGAGCGTAGTTTGAGGAAAGAAATGGTAAAAGTCAAGCATAGTACTTTTTGAGGTGATCAAGATTGATTTCTTCTTTGAATTCGACACCGTCGAGGTCCATGAGGTAGGTTGCTCCCCTGGAAAGGATAGTTTTGACGATCTAAGTTCCAATCCATTTGGGTTTAAACTTTATGCGTGGATCGAAGATCAGGGCTCGCAGCTCCTTAAGGACAAGTTCACCTTTGATAATTTTCCTCTGACGAACCTTCTTGTTAAAGGCGCGGTCTATCCTCTTTTGATAAATTCGGACATCGTTGACTGCCCCAAGGCGCTTTCATTGATAAGTGCCAACTCTTCGTATCTTTCCCTTAACCAATCTGATTCTGAGATTTCACATTCAGCTATTTCCTGTAAGGATGGTAATCTATCTCAACCGGAAGTATCACTTCTACCCCATACACCAGCGAATAAGGAGTCGCTCCTGTAGACGTCCTTATCGATGTTCTGTATCCCCAAAGTGCAAATGGTAGTTTCTCGTGCCAATCTTTGTAAGTATCGGTTAATTTTTACAATACGGCCTTGACATTCTTGTTTGCAACTTCGACTGACCCATTGGTTTGTGGCCTAGATGGTGATGACTTATGATAAGTGATTTTGTATTCCTCAAACAGATCTCTGACTTCTCCTTTGAAATGACTTCTTTTGTCCAAAATAATCTAATGGGGGGGTCCATAGCGACAGATGAGGTTTCTCTTGATGAATTTAGCCACTTCCTTAGCCCTTAACTTGGTATAGGATGCAGCCTCTACCCATTTCATGAAGTAGTCGATGGCTACCAGAATGTATCAATTCCCATTCGAGGCTTTTCGAATAATCTTGCCAATGATATTGATTCGCCAGGTTGAGAATGGCCATGGAGAGGACATACTATAGAGTAGAGATGGCGGTACGTGCATCATGTTTGCATAGATATAGCACTTGTGCCACCTTCTCACGTATTCACAATAGCCTTTCTCCAACTTTGTCCAATGGTAGCCCTGTGTTACAATCTTTTTAGCTAGCATGTCACCATTCATTTGTGGACCACACACCCCTTCGTGTATCTCTTCCATCATCCTTCTAGCACTCTTTTCGAACAAGCAAGTCAGGTTGTGGCCATTATACCCTTTCTTTAACAATTTTCCTTCGTAGATGATGAACTGCACAGCGAATCTTTGAATTGCTCTTTTGTCTTTCTCAAAAGACTCTTGGGGATACGTTCCTTTTTCTATAAAGTCCCATATATATTGGTACCACGGTGTCTCCTTATCTTATTGGTACCACGATGTCTCCTTTCTATAAAGTCCCATATATATGGCTCGTACCTTTGCTCAATTATCAGGGGCATCATCTTATGTCACGCCCATTCCAGAAAAATCATGATTTTAAAATGCATAAATGAAATTTTGTGGATTATCACTGTTAGTTGATAATTGAGAAAGAGGTTGACTGGAGGTCAATGGTGAGGTGTCAATTGAAGACACAGTAATAGGAAATCACATGACATCAACATGATTTAAAATGACATTTATGTGATTAAATTTATTTGAGATATCTGGTATTTTCATGAATAGTAATTATACATATGCAGTATAATTTTTAGTAGTTTGATCTAGCCGTAGATTATTTTTGAACACTGTGGTGAGAACGTGAGTGCTGCATTGCTTAAAAAGTAGGCTAACTAGAGATTCCAGGAAATTAGTTTCAGAACGTGACTTTTGGACCAAACAGAACTTAGTCAAAAAACTTTTACAAATTATAATTTTCACTCATAAAGTTATAAAATAGAAGTGTGCGATGTTTCAGGACTTGATTAGATGTTTCTAGAACTCGTGGGGAGTTAATTGTAATTCCCAAGAGTTGTGCCTATATATAGTAGTGGATGAGATTTCATTATTATTCAACTTTCAAAATATTTAGAGAGAGGGGAGAGAAAGGAAACTTGATCCTACAACCTTTTCGACGACGAACGACAATCGTGTGTCCATCAGTTTTTCACCAGATTTCATATTTGAACTCCTGTAGACACCCCAATTTTGATCAAACGTCGAGTTAATGGGAGTGATACCTCCAAGACCAGATGATGACAACGTCCGGCCAATCTAGGACTTCCAAAGATAATTCAAGCTCTTCGAAAGGGTCCCCAACCTAAACAAAAAAGTACAAAAGAAAGAAAATATGGAAAAAGAGGCAGAACGGCACTCAAGCTAATTTGCGGCAGTCACGGGTTGTCGCGAACTTCGGGTTGCCACGAACTTCTGAACCGGCAGTCAGTGATAACCGTAATGGTAGTCACTGTAGACACCCCATTTTGTCGGCTATCAGATTTAGGAGACCCATAGCTTGGTGGTTCACAATGATCGAAAAAGACTCAAAAGGAGTTCTATTTCTCAAAATGCTCAGACTGACCAAAATACCCCTGAAAGCCTGAAAACTCCCAGATTTGGACCAAAAGTTTTGAAAACATGCTATGTCATAAGAAAAGTAAGAAAATGAGTTTTTAAGTAAAATCAGATAAAATCGTCAGCTCCGAGAGACCCTCGGAAGTCCCAGAAGTTCCCGGAAAGTCCCCGTTGATCGGTTTGACCTAGGTTTGACCAGTTTGACCAGGGTTTGACCGAATCATCTATATTCGCCAAAAAAATTCCAAGATCATCCTGGATCATGTGAAAAGTACTAAAACGAGTTTTAAAAGAAAATCGAACGAAAACGTCAGCTGTGGGGAGCTCTAACAGGTTCCCAGAACATTCTGAAGATCGCATGTTTGATCGATTTGACCTAAAATTTGACTTCAAAACTGGAGCACCGTAACAATTTTCAAATAGTTTTCATGGATACCAGAGGTCAATAGCTTTCCAGTGGTATATCGTACATCATTTCTAGATTTAAAACAGATTTATTATCAATTTTCGAAGGTGAAAAAAGCGAGCAAATTGGCTTTTATCACAAATACCGTAAAACTTTCCAAAGTGACTAGACTCCGAAACATTTTATATCGAAAGTAGACTCCGATATCTTTCCAACGGTATATCACAAGCTTAGTTTGGAGTTCGTACGCATTTTCTGTGAATTTCGGACGAAGTAGGGCCTTTTCGCGAATACAAGAACCTCTGGGGGCCTAAATACAAATTTCTGGGTATCTGAGGAGCAGTGCGGCGGCGGCACTGGGCCACTGCCGCGGCGGTACTGAACCCTCGCAGAGTCCATTTTTGTAATTTATTTGGGGGTCCAATTTGATTAATTAAAAACCAAAACGATGTAGTTTTATGTTCACAGATGTTTGGGACCAATGGGAGTACTTTTAAAACCCCAAAATCACCCCAAATTTGCCTATATAAACCCCCCATTGCCCTTCATTTTGGGGGGGCCAAGTGCAAAGTCCATCGAAGTTGTAGAGAGAAAGAGAGATAGAGATAGGTTTAGAAGAAGGAAAGGGAGCTTCTCCCATTGATTTTCTGTAAGAAAATGAGTTTTAATCTTGTTTTCTTCCATTACCTCTCTTATACTTCACATTCCAAATACCGTCAATCACCATTCTTGAGCATTCTTGAGCCAGGAAGCTACTTCCATGTCCAAATGTCAATATCTATGAGTGAAGCACCAAGCTACAAGTCTAATATCACATTGATTATCATCTATTGATTGTTATTTACTTGCTTGTTTATATATATGTTCATCTCTTCTTACCTCATTTCTTTTTATTTTTCTTTATTTACTTACTTGTTCTTCATCATCTAAATGATGACATGAAGTTTGAGGTGAGTGAATCCTTATGGATAGTAGCTCTTGACCTCAAAAACATGTTTAATAGATGATGATTATAACTTCAATACCTCCAAGGTATCCTAGAAGTTATGTTCAAAATAAAAATGAAGCTCTCCAATAATATTGGGGGTTCTTGATGATGAGTTTGATGTTGATATTTCAAGAGGTCATAATCTCTATTTGATGTTGAAAATATGTGTTCAAAGCGAGGGATCAGGCAATGAAAGAAACAAACATTGTTTTCTCAAAACCTTCAAATTAGTGAGTCATTTAACTTCAAAGAATTATTTTGAGTTCAATACTCAATATATGAATGCTGACCACTTGAAAAGTCCTTCTAACTGATTATAGGCTGTCACAGCACCTAGGTTGAATTTCAACTTGTTTTACAGAAAACGTTTCCAAAGAGGGTGGTCCCAAGTTATTTTTCCCTTGAAATTCAATGTCTTAGGGAACGTTCTGTATAATATGGGCCTCTAGATATTTTGTTTGCATTTTCTAAGGTTTTCTAACATTTCTGTCGATAGTACGGACTCTGTTTATGAATAAACTCTATTGTTTATATGATTTCTCAAAATCTGTGATAGTTATTAAAGATTGGCTTTTTGATTTGTGTTCTAGACACAATAAAGAAGACCTCCATAAAAAATCATGCATTGAAAACATTTCTAACCCCTCTTTTCAGTTTCTAAAAGATCATGTTACTGTTCTGTCAACTATTCACAGCAAGCATACTTTCACTTCCATCCTTTTATTTGATGCTTACATGTACTCCAAATTAGCTCATGTCTTAGGAAGTAGTTCATACTACATTTGTACATATCCCATGATGATTTCAGTCATTCATTCATACACATTTTAGACTTCTAAGTTATTCTAGGAATCCATGAACATAAAACACAATACAACATTGGCACATTCTAGATACATACATTGCATCCATGCAAAGATTTGGGATTTTTGTAACTCGTAATCTAAGAAGATTATAAGGAATGATCATGATCACATGCTCATACTACCCCTCGATCTAATCCTCCTTTCTCATCCGTCCAGGGGATTGAGAAATCTTCTTTTCTCAAAGATTAACATGCATCATTCTAGCTTGGTAAGCATCCTTGTTTTCTTTGATTTATTTGTTTCAAGAACAATTCATGTCCCCTTAGATTAGGAAAACTTTATTACTTGATATGTGATTAGACAACATTTTTTCCTAGGTTTGTTCGTGTGATCTTTCACTTTGCATTGTGTGATACTTGGCTTAGATCTTATGAATGATATTTTATCTTTAGATCTTCCATTTCAAATTTTATTATATGATTTAATATACTATCATAGTATTAATTGTCCAACTATACATAGTATAAGATGATTATTTGGATGCTAATTGAGGCCCGTCGAGAGACGGGGCGAGTTGAGGGTGTTTTAGTCGTGAAAAAGGCTCATTCCTCTCTCGTACTAAAACCCCGAACCAAGTTCTTTGGTTATGAAGGGCGGGTGCCCTTTATCCGTCCGGGTGAGTCAAATTAGGTTTCTTGGTTCCTTAAAGACCAAGTGGCGACTCTGTATCTGTTTTCAACAGACCATTTTCTTTTCCTTTTCAAAACGACTTCAAAAACAAAGAGGTGGGATTCCGCGTGTCCACAATCTGGCGACTCTACTGGGGATTTTTATTTTCAAAACAAAATAATACAGAGGTTTGACTCATAAGAAGCATCCTTAAAATCATCTTCTTACTGTGTCTGGTTCACCGCATTGCACTCTTGCATTTCCCTCCTCCGACTGTGTCTGAAACGCGGCACTGACATTGTTCAGGTCTTGCTGTGCCAGGGCATAAGTCACCGTTGATACTGTTCCTTCCAAAGTATATAAAAAAGAGTAAAAAACCTCCGTACTGTCTCTCTGACAGTATATTGGAACTCTCGTCAATGGACCCTCTCTGACTAAACCCAGCCTTTGCATGTAGATTCCTGTAGAACCTTTCATAGGACTGTTTATTTATCCTTTCAGATAGGACAATGTGATATAACTACTGTATGCCCTAACGGGACTACCGGCGCGGTGTAGACGCTTATGTGGCACGAGACAGAACCTCTTTCTTATGATTCCCAAGGCAATCACTCACATGCAATCACATTGAGTTGACCTGCCTAGGAACCATGACAAGGATGTCTGCTCCGTGCTCATAAAGATATACACCGCAAACCTTGTATGTCGGTCCTAAGACATAGGAGTATGAAAACCTGCTAGACAGTATGATCACCATCATCATACGCTCTCGCGATATCAACCTGTTTCTCCCAGAAACTCTGTCTAGATATCCCATATATAACCATATTAACCAGTTTCTCCTGGAAACTCTATTAACCCTTTTCTTCTAGAAACTCTGTCCAGATATCCCAGATATAACCATATTAACCAGTTTCTCCCAGAAACTGTATTAACCTGTTTCTCCCATAAACTCTCTCCAGATATCCCAGATATAACCATATTAACCAGTTTTTCCCAGAAACTCTATTAACCCGTTTCTCCCAGAAATTCTCTCCAGATATCCAAGATATAACCATAATAACCAGTTTCTCTCAGATACTCGATTAACCCGTTTCTGCCAGAAACTCTGTCCAAACCAACCAGAAATGGCCAGATATGCCAGTTTCTCCCAGAGACTCTGTCCAAACCAACCAGAAATGCCCAGATATGCCAGTTTCTCCCATAGACTCTGTCCAAATAAACCAAAGATGCCCAGCCGCTCCTAGAAGCCTTCATAAAACCCTGGAAACCCCAGTTATCCCTTGGTGATCATACTGGAAAGTAAGGTTAGCACACTCTTATGGCTAGAACCTTATTTGTTTAACTACTATCTGTTAAAAGTAGGGGCATCATATCGATTAGGGCTTGCATCTGCATGCTTGTCTCAAATGCATACACAATTCATGTCAGTTCGCATGCACACACATCCCGTCAGTCTCACACATGTCAGTCTCTACACATCAAATGTATACGTATCATCATCCTCACCCATCTCAATCATTGTACAGAAGTCATATACTTACTGCAACCGTCCTCGATTTGCATCGTTAAATCCTTCCAAATTCTGATCATCTCCTCCCGCTACGAGTCCATAAGAAGCATTTTTGCGCCTCTACTAATTTAGGCTTTTACTTCTATTTGCAGAAAACGTAGCCTTGAGTAAGGACACTACTGTACCTCCCCGAATTTAGCGTCGTGATCACGAGCTAGCCCAGGCTATCATAAACCCACTAATGGCCTACCAAACTCTCGAAGGGAAAGTGAACAAACTATAAACCACTATTGAACATCTAAGTTTAAGGATAAGCCGATTTGAGAAGATGGTGCATAACATCAATAAAAGGAAGTATGGTTATCCGACGCCATCTATCCAAGCCCATTTCTACGTCCGAATCCTTACTCATGTCCAAGTCCACATCCTTGTCAGGGTAATCCTAATCCATATCCAAACACAATAGCCGCTCCGAGGACCCACTTGAACTCAAAGTTTAACAAAGCCCGCAACCCAAGAACCTTTACCAACCTGGGTATGCCATTGTCCGTTGTCTGTTATCCTTGATAACCTCATAGCAAAGGGGCACCTCCAACTTCTTCAGCCTCGTGCTGGTATCCCTTCGCCTAACTGTAACCTGTCCAAATATTGTGCCTACCACCAAGGCCCAGGTCACGACACCGATAGCTGCATGCGCCTTCGCCATGATATCTAATACCTCATCGATCATAAAATCATCAAGCCTTCACCCATCCAACCCTATGTCAACCAAAATGTCAGCTTCATCGAACCTAAAGCCCCTGGCTCATCTGTTCAAATGGACACTTTTGCTGATACCCATGAATGTTGAACCTGTGCCGGTGAAGCGATGGTGTTTGGGACTCCATCTAAAAAAAAGAATAAGTGAGTCACCGTGACACTCCATTTGAGAACAAGCCGAGTTTAGTCGAGTCTGTTCTATGTTTTGAATCTATTTCAAGTTTAGTCTTGTTGTCGAGTCTGTTAGTCTTCAAGTTGTTCTAAGTCTGTGTCGAGTTATGTAATCCTTCTTCTTTGGATGGAATGAAATCTCATTTTTGTCTAATTTGAAGTCATCAATGCACGAATCATCGAACTGAAATGTCACTTATCAAATTACCATAGATATTGCTCTGCTAATATTTTTTTTGCAACAAAACAAAAAAGAATCCTAAAAGGTCAAAGTCGATTTCACGCTGACAGCGATGAAGAGCTGAGAATTGAATAGTCTTACTTTAAGAATTTAAAGATGTTCTTGCCTCAAACTTGAAAAGACATGTTTGAAACTGACTTGGGGCTTGCCCAACACCCTTTTCCCACCATTTCAAAGCCTTGATCCCAATCCAATGGGGAGCCATACAATCTGTCTGTTGAAAGCAGTGCAGACTTAGTCCTTGATGGTAGCCAAACACTTTCAATGAGTTTCTTCTCCCCTTCCAAAACAAAAAAAAAAAACAAAAAAAAGAGAAAAATAAAGAAAAGAAAAGCTCGTTAGGTTGAAAACCCGAAAGGGCACCTAGGCAAAAGTTAGAGCTGAAAAAGGTGTTGATTTCCAAGATCTGACCTTACCCAGTCAAAATGATGGAGAAAATGACAGGAAGAAAATTTTGGTGATACAGAGAATTGTACACTTCAAGGTACATCATGAGAAGATGCGTAGATCACATTTCAAAAGGCTCGTAACGACCACAAATAAATTTCGAGAACCGATATGCACATTATGGAATTATGAAAATTGTGATCAAAAGATCTCACAAGAATCAGCTACATGAAAAGGATCAATCCTCAAAAAGAAAAGAAAAGAAAAGAAAAGGAGATCGAAACTGAATCCTTTTATTCAAGGCTACCACAAGTGACCTAAGTTTAAACTTCTTTGACGATTGGTTTGAAAAACCCTCAACAACTTTCTTTCAAGATTTTGGCCTGAACTACGCTCGACCTGATTCCCACTCAGGGGATACGTAGGCAACCGCATCGGTTCGGTCGACATCATCATAATCAAACCAATTTCTTTCAAGACCTTGCCTTAAACTACGCTCGACCTGTATCCCGCTCGGGGATACGTAGGCAACTGCATCGGTTCGGTCATCCCACCTACCTAAAAATAACCTAACTTTCTTCAAGCCTTGCCCTAAACTATGCTCGAACTGATTCCCTCTTAGAGGATACGTAGGCAACCGCATCGGTTTGGTTGACATCATCATAATCAAACCAATTTCTCTCAAGACCTTTCCTTGAACTACGCTCGACCTAATTCCCGCTCAAGGATACGTAGGCAACCGCATCGGTTCGATAATCCCACCTACCTAAAAATAACCCAACTTTCTTCAAGCCTTGCCTTGAACTACGCTTGACCTGATTACCGCTCGGGGATACGTAGGCAACCGTATTGGTTCGGTCATCCCACCTACCTAAAAATCACCCCTTCTTCTTTTAAGGTCCTGGCCTGAACTACGTTAGACCTGATCCCCGCTCGAAGGTACGTAGGCAGACTTTCAAAAAGAAAAAGAAGGATGGCTCGCTAGGTCGAAAATCCGAAAGGTCGCCTAGGCAAAAGTTAGAGCTAAATCCAAAGTGAGCAATAACAAAAGAGAGAAAAGAGCTCGCTAGGTCACCTCATTGGTGCCTAGGCAAAAGTTATTAGCATCTGCGAGATTAAAGTTGCGGTCCTTACCTCAAGCCAAAAATCACCTTCCACACTAGGGACAAACTTTGGCTACCCGCCTCATTTGCCTAAATTTTACTATTAACCCTTCATACAAGCGACAAACTTCGGTCACCTACCTCGTTTGCCCAAAGCCTCCAATAAACAATTGTCCAAACTAGGGGCAAACTTCAGTCACCCGCCTTGTTTGCCTATGAATTCCACTTCCTATACCTCAAACTAGGGGCAAACTCTGTTTCCCTAATACGATCCCTTCACACCAAGGGCAAGTTTTCAAGTCACCAAGTTATTTTGAAAATTTTGAGATAGAGCATCTTTTATTCTAAAAGCTAAGGCACTAATTCAAAGCACTTCCTAGGAGAAGTAGAGAATTGATTAGATCAATAGGGAAGAGTTTTGAAAATCCAAATTTATCAGCAAAGTACTATCATATTAAGATGAGGAGTGAACATAAAAGATGAGCAGTACACCATTTATGACACAGACACATTTAATTATGCTAATTTGGGCATTTCGTGTCGTTACTTTTGTCGAGTCAATCATTCTTTGGTTGAGTTAGTAATAATCTAATCAAAACTGTATCAGAGTTCAAGGTTCATACAAACCAATTCAATTTTCCTAGTCATCGTTGTTGCTGTCAAGTCCATTGGTCCTAATGGTCTCAAATGTGTGGGTTTAATGTGATTACCAATTATAAAACCTGTGGATACAATCAGAAATTCCAAACACCATTATTGCACTTGTCAAGTCTACAACATGATATGAGTCCCAAGAATCTCCAGCATTGGTGACACCCCTCCAATCACATTCACTTGCCTTCACAAAATCAATTCACAAGATCCTCTAGCTATCTTCTACCAGTTCCTCAGCAACCAACCCGAAATCATGTCATAAATGTTCTTCATCCGCTGCTGAATTACTCTATTCGCAGTGCAACCATTCTTTCCCCGGTTGAATTTTCTCATCCCCAACAAAGTCATTCCGCTCATCTCCAGAAAAGTGTCCTGAATGAATATGGTGTATCTCAGTTAAGACCACACAAGAAACCACTTTCATCCCTAGCAGAGTTGTTTCACCCCAAGCAGATTCAATTTATCCCCAGCAGGCTTATCGATTCATACATCGTCAATTCAATCCATGACAATCACAGTAGTTCACTGTCGACTCGTCATCTCGATTAGTACATCGTCAATTCAATCCATGGAAGTCACGGTAGTTCACTGTTGACTCGTCATCTCGATTCGTACATCATCAGTTCAATCCATGATAGTCACGATAGTTCACTGTTGACTCGTCAATCTCGATTAGTACATCCATTAGTTCAATCCTGACAGTCACAGTAGTTCACTGTCGACTCGTCATCTCGATTCGTACATCGTCAGTTCAATCCATGACAGTCACAGTAGTTCACTGTCGACTCGTCATCTCAATTCGTACATCGTTGGTTCAATCCATGACAGTCACAGTAGTTGACTGCCGACTCGTCATCTCCATTCATACATCATCAGTTCAATCCATGACAGTCACAATAGTTCACTGTCGACTCGTCATCTCAATTCGTACATCATCAATTCAATCCATGACAGTCACAGTAGTTCACTGTCGACTCGTCATCTCGATTTGTACATCATCAATCCATGACAGTCATAGTAGTTCACAGTCGACTCATCATCTCGATTCGTACATCATCAGTTTAATCCATGACAGTCACAGTAGTTTACTGTCGACTCGTCATCTCGATTCGTACATCATCAATCCATGACAGTCACACTAGAACAATGTCGACTCGTCATCTCGATTCGTACATCATCAGTTCAATCCATGACAGTCATAGTAGTTCACTGTCGAGTCATCATCTCGATTCGTACATCATCAATCCATGACAGTCACAGTAGTTCACTGTCGACTCGTCATCTCGATTCGTACATCATCAGTTCAACCCTTGACAGTCACAGTAGTTCACTGTCAACTTGTCATCCCGATTAGTACATCATCAGTCCTTCTGATCACGGTTAGTCCAATCGTTGATTCAATCCATGAAAGTCATAGTAGTTCACTGTTGACTCATCATCTTGATTCGTACATCGTTAGTCCTTCTAATCACGGTTAGTCTAACTATTGATCCAATCCATGTCAGTCACAGTAGTTCACTGTTGACTCGTCAGCTTGATTCATACATCATCAGTCCAATCCATAAAAGTCATAGTAGTTCATTGTTGACTCATCATCTCGATTCGTGCATCGTCAGTTCATTAATCATCATTAGTTCACCATAACTCTTATTCAAAATATACCGTGTTATCATCCCTTCTAGATTAAGGCAAGTCTATTGTCATCAGCCCTCTAGATTGAGGCAAATCCTTCGTTGTCAGTCCTTTAAATTGAGGCAAATCTTTTATTATAGTCCCTTTGAATTAAGGTAGGACTTTCGCGTCCATCAGTTATCTCTGTTAGGGATGTATACTAAAAGCCATGCTTTATGTAGTTGATTTATTATTCATTTAATAAAATTAGTTCATCCATTTTGTATGAGAATCTGTGTGGGCAATATTTGTATTATATTATTTATTTAATTTTATGCATGTGTGTCTTTCACTCTACATAGTAGGTGGTTTGGTGTGTAGAGTTCGTCTTGCACAGGGAAGATAAGACCATCGGATCTTGTAGAATGTAAGATTTTGGTTTACAGTCTTAGATGGATTGGACACACCATCGGTAGGACTGCTGTCACACCCTGATTTTGGGACAACCAAATATTTAATCCAGAGCATGTATCCAGACTAGTATTCAATTTCAAAAAAACTCACGGGTCAGTCACATGACTGGTATGAGTTAAACCACACACACACAGCTTCAGGATCACTCGTTGATCCTTTAACTACCACACAAAATATTAACTCGGGCAAGAGAGTAGTTCCACTTCACATATTGGGATGAGCGGTAGTTTCCCTTTATGTGGTGGCCATGCAGTTCTCGCCTAAATTTAAATAAAGTAATACTTACCTAACGTCCCATGGTGAGTCAATACCTGCAAAATGTTAGTGGACCCACCATCCTGCAACCACAAGATTAATAACAACAAAATACTACAAGAATATGCAGAACTACTTCTACTAAGATAAATGAAGGATCATTATCACAATTTACTCACTACACGTCCCAATACAATGTATAAGAAACGAACAACAGACGAGGAAATCAACATTTTATATCCTTTAACCCATAGGAAATTTTATTAACAATAATTCTCTTACTTTTATGTACGATTCGTTATTCAATTTCCTAGGTTCACCACTTGGCCACCCTCCATGGTACAGCCCACACATATATCCCATGTGTGCCCGGACATACTACCAACACCTACTCCGGTGCCAGTTTGGTTGGGGTATCAACCAAACCAGGTATACACAACGGACGGCTGGTCAATATGTCAAGACGTCTATACAATATAAGCCGAGCATAAGGCTTAGGCCAGCTTGATCACGAAGCCACTGGCAAAAAGGTACACTCAGCAAGTCGAGCTACCAAAAACAATATCACAACTGGGAGCAGTGAACACTATGGAACTTGAAACTATTTTGCATTTTTGGAATTATACAATTTAATCGGACTCAACGTTAATGACTATCACCCATTTCTTTTCATAGCTCAACATTATAGGAGAATTCATGTATCTCTAAGTAATTTTCGTTAAGTCATACGAACGAATAAAAATAAACACAACGAATCATATTTCTCCAATTTCGTACATTTTAATATACTGAAAAATGCTATTGAAATCTTCAATTTCTGCCCAAACGGTGCAGAATCAGGAAAAACTCCATTACACGAAAAGTGTGCAGAATCGCGTTTCCTACAGACCATGGCGGATAGAATGTTCAAATTCAAATCTAAGATTTTCTAATAATTTTCTCAAGTTTCTGCAACTGTATAAATTACAAAAAAATGAATTTCACTTATATTTCTTAATCACCATGAATATTTCACATATGGTTTTATCAAACTAACTATTTCCCTAACCCTTTCGAATACCCTAATGTCATAATCACAAAGTCACACGAAGGGAAAAGAAAATATCTAGATTACTTCAACAATAACAACGTATCCATTACAAAGATTTAACCCTAATAATTAAATTAAACATATACTAATTTAATTTACTCCCGTGTACATGTATATATACATACGTATATATATATACTCGGATACACAAAAATTTAACTCACCTCGTTGATCAAAAATCGATACCCACGAATGCTCCGCGATTCCCCACGTGCCCACGAACCCGAGACCATTCTCCTTTCTTCTTCTTCTTCTTCTTCTTCTTTTTCTTCTCTCTCTTTCTCTCTCTCTCTCTCTCTCTCTCTCTCTCTCTCACACACACACACACACACATGTCTGTTCTCTCTTTCTCTTCTTCTCTCTTTTCTTCTCCTCCCTTTTTGTTTTAATATGGGGGCTAGGGTTTTTAATAAAAGTATATATGTACACTATACACACAACACATGCCAATAAAACACATACAAATATATAAATCCCGTTTTTTCTTTTTATGGGCTCACAAAAGAGACTCATATGAGCCCAGAATGCAGTACAAAGTGTTAAAATGAGTAGCCCAATGGGTACCCATGACCCCGGTACTAAGTTTTAATGTTAATTACATTATTTAACACATTCGCGGGCCTGTAAACACTATATAACAAAAATACATATCAACCCTTCACTTTTTTTTTTAACAAATATAAATTGATAAAATATAACTCCCAAACTAAACGCGCTCACTCATGATTTAATTGATATGTCCACCAAACACTTAAATTTTTCAAACACATGTCTTACATAGGCACACTCATATAATATTGCTAACTAAAAATAGTTATTAAAATACTTATTCACACACTTAAAAATTTTAGGGTTGTTACATTCTACCCTCCTTAAAGAAATTTCGTCCCGAAATTTGAAGCAACGATAAATACACACAGTAGTCATCAATAAAGTTAAACACGTAATTTTAAACAAAGCATTGATTAAGTTTAACTCTCAACTATACGAGAACAAGTACGTCGAGCGACTAATCCAAACAAGGAAACCCTCATCTATATACCTTATTCTTGTATAGTCAATCCTTAAACGTTAACAGATAATCCAAAACATAATTGTTGATGCAAAACATGTGAATACAAACTATGCATGCAACATGCTCGCAGTTAATCAAGAATTCTAACTATATGCCCATGTTTACCTCTTACCGTGTCCCCCATTACACCTCCTCAGGATACCCATACTTATTATTCAAACATGCCGCTTCAAGAATATACATAACTCTGCACTGGAAATAAGACTGCGAAGATAAAAATGCGGTCGGAAATAAACCAACACGTGCTCAGATTCGTCATAGTTGTAGAAAATAGAATCTCGTTGATCCGATTGATGCTCCAGAATATAATAGAAAGCCCGAATACAGACACAAGAATTATGATCCATGCCAAAATACTTGTTGATAGATACAGCTCCATGATAAGAAATCCGAGATAACCAAATTATAGAACACATATGAGAATACCAGTCGATAATAAGAGGAATAACATATAAGATCTTTCTCGATAATAACAAATTTTCAATACTCCAATAAAATAATAATCTCCCGAATAATATGCTTGTAGATACCAGATAATGCTGAAGGCCGACTAATAACAATAGAAATCCAGTGGACAGGAGCTCCTCTGTTGATCATCCTCCAACTCTCTTCTACTACCCGTCTTACCAACAATATGTATGCATGCACTATTATACAACTCATAATATAACAAATGATTTCAACAAATTAACATGTAATGGGAGGCTCGGAAAGTTATGTAATTAATTGATTGAAAACAATTAAATAACATGTAGACAACACATGGATAACACATAAGTACACATAACCCGAAACCCAAATAAATCTGCGACCTATTGCTCTGATCCACTACCACAATACCGAGGATCCCCTAGACTCCTCCCAATCTAAGGCAACAAAAAGCTCTGATACCAAACTGTCACACTCTGATTTTTGGACAACCAAATATTTAATCCAGAGCATGTATCCAGACTAATATTCAATTTCAAAAAAACTCACGGGTCAGTTACATGACTGGTATGAGTTAAACCACACACACACAGCTTCAGGATCACCCGTTGATCCTTTAACTACCACACAAAATATTAACTCGGGCAAGAGAGTAGTTCCACTTCACATATTGGGACGAGCGGTAGTTTCCCTTTATGTGGTGGCCATGTAGTTCTCGCCTAAATTTAAATAAAGTAATACTTACCTAACGTCCCATGGTGAGTCAATACCTGCAAAATGTTAGTGGACCCACCATCCTGTAACCACAAGATTAATAACAACAAAATACTACAAGAATATGCAGAACTACTTGTACTAAGATAAATGAAGGATCATTATCACAATTTACTCACTACACGTCCCAATACAATGTAGAAGAAAAGAACAACAGACGAGGAAATCAACATTTCATATCCTTTAACCCATAGGAAATTTTATTAACAATAATTCTCTTACTTTTATGTACGATTCGTTATTCAATTTCCTAGGTTCACCACTTGGCCACCCTCCATGGTACAGCCCACACATATATCCCATGTGTGCCCGGACATACTACCAACACCTACTCTGGTGCCAGTTTGGTTGGGGTATCAATCAAACCAAGTATACACAACGGACGGCTGGTCAATATGTCAAGACGTCTATACAATATAAGCCGAGCATAAGGCTTAGGCCAGCTTGATCACGAAGCCACTGGAAAAAAGGTACACTCAGCAAGTTGAGCTACCAAAAACAATATCACAACTGGGAGCGGTGAACACTAAGGAACTTGAAACTATTTTGCATTTTTGGAATTATACAATTTAATCGGACTCAACGTTAATGACTATCACCTATTTCTTTTCATTGCTCAACATTATAGGAGAATTCATGTATCTCTAAGTAATTTTCGTTAAGTCATACGAACGAATAAAAATAAACACAACGAATCATATTTCTCCAATTTCGTACATTTTAATATACTGAAAATGGCTACTGAAATCTTCAATTTCTGCCCAAACGGTGCAGAATCAGGAAAAACTCCATTAGTTGAAAAGTGTGCAGAATCGCGTTTCCTACAGACCTCCGCGGACAGAATGTTCAAATTCAAATCTACGATTTTCTAATAATTTTCTCAAATTTCTGCAACTGCATAAATTACAAAAAAACGAATTTCACATATATTTCTTAATCACCATGAATATTTCACATATGGTTTTATCAAACTAACTATTTACCTAACCCTTTCGAATATCCTAATGTCATAATCACAAAGTCACACGACGGGAAAAGAAAATATCTAGATTACTTCAACAATAACAACGTATCCATTACAAAGATTTAATCCTAATAATTAAATTAAACATATACTAATTTAATTTACTCCCGTGTACATGTATATATACATACGTGTATATATATATACTCGGATACACAAAAATTTAACTCACCTCGTTAATCTAAAATCGATATCCACGAATGCTCCGCGATTCCCCACGTGCCCACGAACCCGAGACCATTCTCCTTTCTTCTTCTTCTTCTTCTTCTTCTTCTTCTCTCTCTCTCTCTCTATCTCTCTCTCTCTCACACACACACACACACACACACACGTCTGTTCTCTCTTTCTCTTCTTCTCTATTTTCTTCTCTTCCCTTTTTGTTTTAATATGGGGGCTAGGAATTTTAATATAAGTATATATGTACACTACACACCCAACACATGCCAATAAAACACATACAAATATATAAATCTCGTTTTTCTTTTTATGGGCTCACAAAAGAGACTCATATGAGCCTAGAATGCAGTACAAAGTGTTTAAATAAATAGCTCAATGGGTACCTATGAGCCCGGTACTAAGTTTTAATGTTAATTACATTATTTAACACATTCGCGGGCCTGTAAACACTATATAACAAAAATACATATCAACTCTTCACTTTTTTTTTAACAAATATAAATTAATAAAATATAACTCCCAAACTAAACGTGCTCACTCATGATTTAATTGATATGTCCACCAAACACTTAAATTTTTCAAACACATGTCTTACATAGGCACACTCATATAATATTGCTAACTAAAAATAATTATTCACACACTTAAAAATTTTAGGGTTGTTACATTCTACCCTCCTTAAAGTAATTTCGTCCCGAAATTTGAAGCAACGATAAATACACACAGTAGTCATCAATAAAGTTAGACACGTAATTTTAAACAAAGCATTGATTAAGTTTAACTCTCAACTATACGAGAACAACTACGTCGAGCGACTAATCCAAACAAGGAAACCCTCATCTATATACCTTATTCTTGTACAGTCAATCCTTAAACGTTAACAGATAATCCAAAACATAATTATTGATGCAAAACATGTGAATACAAACTATGCATGCAACATGCTCGTAGTTAATCAAGAATTCTAACTATATGCCCATGTTTACCTCTTACCATGTCCCCCATTACACCTCCTCAGGATACCCATACTTATTATTCAAACATGCCGCTTCAAGAATATACATAACTCTGCACTGGAAATATGACTGCGAAGATAATAATGCGGTCAGATATAAACCAACACGTGCTCAGATTCGTCATAGTTGTAGAAAATAGAATCCCGTTGATCCGATTGATGCTCCAGAATATAATAGAAAGCCCGAATACAGACACAAGAATTATGATCCATGCCAAAATACTTGTTGATAAATACAGCTCCATGATAAGAAATCCGAGATAACCAAATTATAGAACACATATTAGAATACCAGTCGATAATAAGAGGAATAACATATAAGATCTTTCTCGATAATAACAAATTTTCAATACTCCAATAAAATAATAATCTCCCGAATAATATGCTTGTAGATACCACATAATGCTGAAGGCCGGCTAATAACAATAGAAATCCAGTGGACAGGAGCTCCTCTGTTGATCATCCTCCAACTCTCTTCTACTACCCGTCTTACCAACAATATGTATGCACGCACTATTATACAACTCATAATATAACAAATGATTTCAACAAATTAACATGTAATGGGAGGCTCGGAAAGTTATGTAATTAATTGATTGAAAATAATTAAATAACATGTAGACAACACATGGATAACACATAAGTACACATAATCCGAAACCCAAATAAATCCGCGACCTATAGCTCTGATCCACTACCACAATACCGAGGATCCCCTAGACTCCTCCCAATCTAAGGCAACCAAAAGCTCTGATACCAAACTGTCACACCCTGATTTTTGGACAACCATATATTTAATCCAGAGCATGTATCCAGACTAATATTCATTTTCAAAAAAACTCACGGGTTAGTCACATGACTGGTATGAGTTAAACCACACACACACAGCTTCAGGATCACCCGTTGATCCTTTAACTACCACACAAAATATTAACTCGGGCAAGAGAGTAGTTCCACTTCACATATTGGGACGAGCGGTAGTTTCCCTTTATGTGGTGGCCATGCAGTTCTCGCCTAAATTTAAATAAAGTAATACTTACCTAACGTCCCATGGTGAGTCAATATCTGCAAAATGTTAGTGGACCCACCATTCTGCAACCACAAGATTAATAACAACAAAATACTACAAGAATATGCAGAACTACTTGTACTAAGATAAATGAAGGATCATTATCACAATTTACTCACTACACGTCCCAATACAATGTATAAGAAAAGAACAACAGACGAGGAAATCAACATTTTACATCATTTAACCCATAGGAAATTTTATTAACAATAATTCTCTTACTTTTATGTACGATTCGTTATTCAATTTCCTAGGTTCACCACTTGGCCACCCTCCATGGTACAGCCCACACATATGTCCCATGTGTGCCCGGACATACTACCAACACCTACTCCGGTGCCAGTTTGGTTGGGGTATCAACCAAACTAGGTATACACAACGGACGGCTGGTCAATATGCCAAGACGTCTATACAATATAAGCCGAGCATAAGGCTTAGGCCAGCTTGATCACGAAGCCACTGGCAAAAAGATACACTCAGCAAGTCGAGCTACCAAAAACAATATCACAACTGGGAGCGGTGAACACTAAGGAACTTGAAACTATTTTGCATTTTTGGAATTATACAATTTAATCGGACTCAACGTTAATGACTATCACCCATTTCTTTTCATAGCTCAACATTATAGGAGAATTCATGTATCTCTAAGTAATTTTCGTTAAGTCATACGAACGAATAAAAATAAACACGACGAATCATATTTCTCCAATTTCGTACATTTTAATATACTGAAAACTGCTACTAAAATCTTCAATTTCTGCCCAAACGGTGCAGAATCAGGAAAAACTCCATTAGACGAAAAGTGTGCAGAATCGCATTTCCTACAAACTAGCGCGGACAGAATGTTCAAATTCAAAGCTACGATTTTCTGACAATTTTCTCAAGTTTCTGCAACTGTATAAATTACAAAAAAATGAATTTCACATATATTTCTTAATCACCATGAATATTTCACATATGGTTTTATCAAACTAACTATTTACCTAACCCTTTCGAATACCCTAATGTCATAATCTCAAAGTCACACGAAGAGAAAAGAAAATATCTACATTACTTCAACAATAACAACGTATCCATTACAAAGATTTAACCCTAATAATTAAATTAAACATATACTAATTTAATTTACTCCCGTGTACATGTATATATACATACGTGTATATATATATACTCGGATACACAAAAATTTAACTCACCTCATTGATCAAAAATCGATACCCACGAATGCTCCGCGATTCCCCACGTGCCCACGAACTCGAGACCATTCTCCTTTCTTCTTCTTCTTCTTCTTCTTCTTCTTCTTCTTCTTCTTCTCTCTCTTTCTCTCTCTCTCTCTCTCACACACACACACACACACACGTGTGTTCTCTCTTTCTCTTCTTCTCTCTTTCCTTCTCTTCCCTTTTTGTTTTAATATGGGGGCTAAGGTTTTTAATATAAGTATATATGTACACTACACACACAACACATGCCAATAAAACACATACAAATATATAAATCCCGTTTTTCTTTTTATGGGCTCACAAAAGAAACTCATATGAGCCCAGAATGCAGTACAAAGTGTTAAAATGAGTAGCGCAATGGGTACCCATGACCCCGGTACTAAGTTTTAATGTTAATTACATTATTTAACACATTCGCGGGCCTGTAAACACTATATAACAAAAATACATATCAACCCTTCACTTTTTTTTTAACAAATATAAATTAATAAAATATAACTCCCAAACTAAACGCGCTCACTCATGATTTAATTGATATGTCCACCAAACACTTAAATTTTTCAAACACATGTCTTACATAGGCACACTCATATAATGTTGCTAACTAAAAATAATTATTAAAATAATTATTCACACACTTAAAAATTTTAGGGTTGTTACAACTGCAGCATGGTGTTGTAGTAGGTTTGTCTTGACTGCGGGAAACGGTATAGTTTCAACTCACCATGCTGGTACATTTTGTGTATTAAACGGGACCGACTTGGGGTAATTATCTTTACACTGACTTATAAGATAATTAATACCTCATGACTATTATGAGTGCTTATGCTCTAAATCCTAAGTTATTTTATGGACACGTACATTTGATATTTACACTTTGATCCCTAAAAGGGTGAGATCCTTAAATGGGTCAATATCTCATTGGATTGGGTGACAATATTAATTGTGTGGTGGATATTAATTAATGATGGAATCCATGTCTCAATTTTGGGATTGATGATATCCCCTTGAGAAAGCCTATAAGTTTTGAATATGTCAAACCCTATAGATGGATTTTGTATCTGACATATCAGATAAGTTAAGCAGAGGATCTCAAGGAATTTTAAGAGATTAATTAAATATGATTGTCAGTAATTATATTTAATTAATGGATATCTGTAATCTTAACATGGGGAGATAATAAGCATTTAATAACATGATGCTCGAAATATATTTTTGAGATAAGGGTAGGAGTGCAATTATAATTCTTTAGTGGTATGAATTATAATTTATGGAAATAGGAATCTGATTCAATTCGAATTAGGGTTTCCTAATTCCATAAGGAAGCCTATTCCTTATTGACTTCTTATGGTCCCTATCGTAGCCTATATATATGCTGCTTTGGCTCTCTCCTCAGTTTGCGTTTTTCCATTAAGAGTATTATAACTCGAAATAGCAAAGAGAGCATAAAAAGAGAGAGCAGAAACATAAAGGATTTCGAAGGAGCCCACACTCAGTTCGATATTCTGGCAGCAAAGGAATACGGTAGAAGATCGTGAGCTATTATCAAGCCCGTGTTCTCGATTCGTCTACTACAGCAATCTGTTTTAGCAGTTTAAGGTAACCCTAGTTCCGCCCTTGTAGGGTTATTATAGTTTTCATGTAATTTTTTTTTGCAGTACCAACTTATACGCACTGTCAATGGATTCTGGGAACACAGTTTCCTAACAATCTCGGACTACCCCGTTTACTCTTTGATATCTGGGACTGCCAAGTCCATCAATCATCTTAGGGATTCCATCATTAGTGCTTCCACGTCCGTCAATCATCTTGGAGGCCTGAATAGGCTTTTCTGACCGACCATTGCAAGATTTGATCAACTATGAAAGATCAGAGTTGAATCCTGGTTCTCAGTCAAGAATTAAAATAGTTAAGACAGATTCTCAAAGAATCCCATACCATCCCCAACAGAACCTGAACCCAATTTCGGGATTGGTCATCATAAAAATCGGCCAACGATTGAAAGACACCGCCCGCAGTCAAAAGACGCCGACTCCTAGGTCAAGCTTTGTCTATTCACAATCCAAGGCTCCGTGTCCATTGGTTATCATGAGCTTTCTCACTTATCATGAGTTTCCTCACTCCTTTGTCCGAAATCGTGAGCTTTCTCACTTATCATGAGCTTCCTCACTCCTTCATTCAAAATCGTGAGCTTTATCACTTATCGTGAGCTTTCTCACTTATCATGAGCTTTCTCACTCCTTTTTCCAAAATCATGAGCTTTCTCACTTATCATGAGCTTCCTTACTCCTTCATTCAAAATAGTGAGCTTTCTCACTTTATCGTGAGCTTCCTCACTCCTTTGTCCGAAATCGTGAGCTTTCTCGCTTATCATGAGCTTTATCACCTCTGGGGGCCTAAATACAAATTTTTGGGCATCTGAGGAACAGTGTCGCAGCGGCACTGGGACACTACCGCGGCAGCACCCAACCCTCGTAGAGTCCATTTTGTAATTTATTTGGGGGTCCAATTTGATTAATTAAAAACCAAAACGATGTAGTTTTATGTTCACGGATGTTTGGGACCAATGGGAGTACTTTTAAAACCCCAAACCACCCCAAATTAGCCTATATAAACCCCCCATTGCTCTTCATTTTGGGGGGGCTAAGTGCAAAGTCCATAGAAGTTGTAGAGAGAAAGAGAGATAGAGATAGGTTTAGAAGAAGGAAAGGGAGCTTCTCCCATTGATTTTCTATAAGAAAGTGAGTTTTAATCTTGTTTTCTTCCATTACCTCTCTTATACTTCACATTCCAAATACTGTCAATCACCATTCTTGAGCATTCTTGAGCCAGGAAGCTACTTCCATGTCCAAATGTCAATATCTATGAGTGAAGCACCAATCTACAAGTCCAATATCACATTGATTATCATCTATTGATTGTTATTTACTTGCTTGTTTATATATATGTGCATCTCTTCTTACTAGTCAGCAATTGCCGTTTAGTTATATCAAGTGCTGCTAAAAAATGATTTTCAAAATAGACGGCAGTCCCTGGAGTTGTCTGCGATATTCATCGAGTGCCGCTGCGGTATTCAGTGAGTGCCGCTGCGGTATTCAGTGAATGCCGCGCCGACAATTACTGAGTGTCGTTCTAGCATTCAGTGAATGCCGCTTCCATCTCCGTTGAGTGTCGCGTTTTTGTAACAGCCAGCTGCTATACAGCACATATTGTACTATCAAAAGGATCCCTGGATTAGGGTTTTCTGCTCTGAAGTGACTGAAATACCCCTCCAAATTTATCTATAAATAGAGGATGAATATCCTCTTCCAAGGGGTTGGTTATTTTTGGTTGGTATTTTTAAGGTTGGTTTTTTTTAAGGTTGGTTGGTGGGTTGGAGGTTTTAAGCACAATTAGAAGTGAGCTTAGGGGAGTTTAAAGAAGGAGTTGTGTGAATTAAAGGTTGAAGAGCTTGATTAGTCTTTGGAAGCTTCTCACAATCACAAGTTGAGGAAATTTTTGGGTGTAGACTCTAAACTAGTTGGGTTTAATTATAGTTTAATCATAGTATACTTGAAGCCTTGGAATCTTCTTTCTTCTTTTTCTTTTCTATTAGTCTTTGAGATTTATAAGACCCTCAATGTCTTACATGAATTCTTAGACTTGAAACCCTTGAATTCTCTTGTAAGCTCATGATTTACAAGGAAGTTGAAGTTGAAGTTGATGTTAGTACACTTGATTAATAAATCTAAACCTAGGTTTGTTATGTTTAGGTCTCATGAAATTTCTCCATATTTATTTGAGACCTTCAAGATATGAATGTAGTTAGTCTCCCATGACCATCAAATGGTAGGAGAAGTGGTGTGGTTCAAGCCAAGTTCCATGGCTCAAATTAGTTAACAAAGTTGTATTTGAATAAATGATGCAGTGAATTCACAATCTGTTTTTGATCATATATTTTTAGTTGAACATCGAACTGTTGGAACTGAATGAAACCAACAGGAAACTATTTATAACTCAAAGTTCTACCACTGCAATTTTTGTTTTGAGGTAGTTTCATGTTTGGAGTGATTTGATCAAGGTTTTTGTTGAACAATTATAATCTGTCTAGAGTTTCAGAACACTGACTCTCTTTTGAAATAAGCAAATCAGAACCTTAATCAAGCACTCTTGACTCCAAATAAAATTTTCTAAGTAGTTTAATGTGTTAGGAAGCCACCCTAAAAAGGCCAAATCATTTCTAATTTTTTTTACTATTTTTAGAAAATCATACAAAAATTCTGGACAGAGAGTTTTAAGTGTCTGAGTGATGTTTAGTTTTTGTCTAATTCCCAAAGATCTAACCGTTGAAATTTTGATTTTCTTTTTGGGATGGAAACTAGACACATAGAGGCATCTTGTGTCCAAAATGCACCGACATCAAACCATGGGAAGCATGCTTTTTATTTCCTTTAATTTCTGGTCTGCTCTCTGTAATTTTTAGAATTTATGACAGATTTGACCAACTTTGTAAATAATGGTCCAAATGACTTTTCTATGACCTAGGGCTCAAACCATGTTTTAATAATGATCAATTTAACTTAAATTCAAATTTTAAGTGATCCAAATCAATGAATATTTCATAATTTACTCTTGTTCATGTATACATTCATCCATGTGGCTTGATTCTTGTAATTAGGACTTGTTCACTTTAGATTTAATTACACTTGATAAATTTAAACAAGAAGTCTAGGATTCTTATTTAAGGTCCAACTTTATATCTTGTATATTATGTGCACTAACCTTTATTTTGTAGCGCTATTGAGGTACGATTTCTCAACCCCTCTCTAGTTTATTGTATTCTTTGATTTTAATTGATTTTCGACTTTAGGCGCGACACCATAGAATTAGGACTTGCTTTACTTATATATACGGATTAGAGACTCTTTTCCTAGATTTTATTTATTTGCATGAATTTGCACGTTTAATATTCGCGGCCAAATCTCGGGTAAGTTCTCTTGTTTCTTATTACATATGATATCGATTGCCAATTGAATTATTTGGTTTTGAATGATATTTTGTAAATTGGTAATTTTTACACCATTTCGACATGTTTGTGTAGAGTATACGTATATCTATGTATTAGTTGAGAACATGCTTAGATTATTAATTCGATTAAAAGGATTTTAAGTAGAGGCCTATCGCGGGATAGGATGAGAGTAGGTGTTTTAGTCCGACGTGCTCCTCCCCCTCTCAATCCATAATCCCCTGACCTAGAAAACCTTTGGTTTCTTAAAAGATCAGTTTGCTTTAAAATGGTTTCTTAATTTTCCTTTTAAAAATTAAGTGGTGACTCATTTTTTTTGTGTTATAAATTGAAAAAGATTTTGAAAGAAAAGCTGTGGGTAAAGGAGAAAATTGCGATATCCACAATCTGGCGACTCTGCTGGGGATCGAACCCAGAATCTTTGGTTTTGCAGACCAGAAATTTCTGATTTTGGGTTCACTCGAGGATTGGACTTGAAAGCATCCTTTTAATCGAATTAATTAATTTTTGTATGCATGTTGCATTACACTTGCATGTTTAGCCAGTCGATTGCATGGAACTATGACCTTGGAGACTCGGTGCAACCCGGTCAGTCAAGTTATCATGGGACTGTGTAATCACCCTTGATCTCGTACCATGTTTTGGTATATGAAGCATCCTATCGGATGTGTGTCAAGGGTCCCTTATTTGACCAAAACCCGGCCTTTGCATGATAGCTTTTGTAGAACCTTTCAAAGTTAGGAAATTAATTCTTGATTAGGATTATGTGCTAAGGAGTTTTGTATGCCTGAAATGGATTACTTGAGATGATGACGATACTTGCTTGATGAAATATCTGTAACCTCTTAATCACTTTTGAGCAATTCCTCTTCATGTCCTATGACATTTGAGAACATGCTCAATCTTGATTATAAGATTATATTTCTTATATCATGTTTAGCTAAGCATCATTGACCTTGTACGTATCCAAATTCATGAAAAGTACGGTGATAATCCGATCATGTGACCTTTCTACTCAAAGAATTTTCAATCCATCTTTGAAAGCGAAACAGATTTTTGCCATCTTTTTTCAAAGTTTTCAATCGCTCTTTAAAAAATCTTTGGAGTTCAGTTTTTTAAGATTCCAAGTCAACCTTTATTGAGGTATATTTTCACATTCTCGTCTTCGAAGGGAGAACCCAAAATTCTCGGGAGCTATGTTTGAAAAGTTTCGCCAACTAAAGAATTGTTTTTTTTTCAAATGAATTTCAAATCAAAGTTTCAACCCAATCATCTTTTGTTGAGAAATGTTTTTTTGCATTCAAAGAAAAAATCTAAAATTCTTGAGAATTTGAAAGATCCCATCATCTAAAGAAATGCTTTTCAAATGAATTTCAAAATTTTTTTAAAAATTCAATCTTTGAAGGGGTAATGAGGACCACAATGAAAAGAGAAATCGGCACACTTGACATGAATGGGGATTTTATGTGCTTATGTGCCTTATGTGTTAGGGTTAGGATTTTTTCTTCTTTTTGCATATAGAATAGGCACACAAACACACACACATGCATTGCATCTGTGTGACATATGAACCATTCATGAACATTTTACTAAGCATTTGCAAAAGAAAATGTGAAAATAATAACAAAATGAAAATTCCTTTGAAATCAATCTAAATTGATTAAAAATGAAACATGACTGTAGGCGAGATAGCATCAAACCTAGAACAGTTTGGGTTAGCAGTGCAAGCGTGAGATTAGTTAGAAGAGAAAAGATAATGAAAAGGATTATGTTAAGTTTGTGGAGCCTAATGATTGGAAGAAGGGCCACTTAACTGAGAAATTGGTCATAGGGACGGATCATGTTTCCGCAAACGCGGGTGGCGAACCCGAAGGTTCAAATGGTGCTATTGAGGTGATAATGTTTGTGAATACTGCTGCTGAAGAGAATATGGATGCTCTTGGAAATCTAATAAATTGAAAATCATCTGTGACACTCCAATTGAGACCAAATCAAGTCTAGTCCATGATCTAGTCATGTTAAGTTGGAGTCAAGTGTCAATGTCAAGTTTTGTCAGTCTTCCATCGAGTATTATTGTCAAGTCTTTATCGAGTCAATCGAGTTAGGCAATGTAATCCGCTGCTAGTTGAATAAAATCCCTTTCTGCTTTATTCAGTGTGCCAAGTCATAAATGTATGGATCATTAAGCCAAGAAAAAGGGAAAGAAGAAAGAAAAAAAATGACTTTTTCAAATAATCATGGAAACACTCTGTTAATAAATCTTTGCATTGAAAAGAATCCCCAATTGATCAAAGCAAATTCTGTGCCAAATCCAAGGAGGATTAGAGATTTGATTAGCTTAGCTTTAAGAATTTAAAGATGCTCTTGCTCAATCTTGAAAAGATAAACTTGGGACTTCGTGGACCTTGCTTGCCATCCCCTAAAAGACGAGCTCAACCAGTCCATAGCCATAAACTTTGTCCTTGATGGTAGACAGACATTTTAAATGAACTTCTTCTTCCAAAAAAAAGAGAGAATAGAAAAAGAAAATGAAAAAAAAGAAAAGAAAAAAAAAAGAAAAAGAAAAAAGAAAAAAGGAGCTCGCTAGGTTGAAAACCCGGAAGGGCGCCTATGCAAAAGTTAGAGCAAAAATAAGATGCGTGTTGATTTCAAAAATCCTAATCCTAGCTTGTCAAAATCAGGGAGAAAATAAGAGATAGTAAGGAAGAGAAAGGAAAGGAAAGAGAAAAGAAAAGGAAGAGAATAGATAAGGTTGAGAATCCTTAAGCATTTCAAAGTAGACCATTAGCACATGAACTATCTCTAGACTTTGTGTTGTTCTAAAGAAATTGGAAATGAAAAGAGAGATTTGAAAGTATCAATTAAGCTCACAATTTTGTGAGAGACTCAATGGCTAAGAGGGCATAAAACAATGCAAAGATATCTTTGAGAAAAATAAAGAGTAATTTGGAGGGCTGATATTGCTTTGTGAATATGATAGAGTATGAATAAAACATGATGAGAGTTGTAAAGATTAACCGGCTAGTGGCAAGGTTAAAGAATCAACCGTCAAATAAAAAAGAAGAAAAGAAAAGAGAAAAGAGAATAAAGAAAAAAAGTAGTTCATCATGCTACACGAGGGCTACCACAAGTGACATGCACTCCCTAGACCTAAATGGCAACATGGTACGAAAAGCCCACCAATTCTTGAAGCCTAATTCTTTCAAGACCTCCAGACCACTTGAACTACGCTTGACCTGATTCCCACTCGGGGATATGTAGGCAACCTATCTAGTTCGGTCACCACCATCGTTATAATATGGTGTGCTCTTTTAGGCCTTGGCCGTATTACCTTTGACCTGATTCCTATTCGGGGATAAGTTGAATCCTTACGGATATGGTTATGTTCTTTTAAAACTAGAAGCAAACTTGCATTTGCCTAGGACCACATATGTATTGCTGAACTAGGGGCAAACAAAGTTTGCCGATCAGTATTGGGACATCTTCCTTCAGCCCATCACATTCAAGATGATTACCTCTGAATTGGGAGTAAATGCATTGCAAGCATCCTGTACCAACATGTTCTTAAGGCCCTTGGGGTGAGCCCGTTTGCCCTTAAGACTAGGGGCAAACTTCGTTTGCTAAAAGCCCTATTTTATCTTTGAAGCAAGACCTGAGTCTCTTTCAAACTAGGGACAAACTTTGTTTGCCAAAATCCCTCTATGATAAAGGTAAGTTCTCAAGTATTTGAGTTTGTTTTGAATGGACTGAAATAGAGTGTCTTTTATTCTATAAGGTAAAGCTCTAAATTGAAGCACACTCTAGATAGGCAAAGAATCAACTAAATTGAAAAGGAGAAGTTTTCAAAGTTTAGATTTATCAACAAAGCGCTAAAATTGTAAAATGATGAATAAATGAAAGAGGTAAGTTGATACATGTATTCACGACGAAAGCACATCAGTTCAGAGTATGATTCAATCACCTTGTGTTTGTTGAGTCTGTCCTCGTCAGATGAGTCAATAATGATCTCAAATGTGTGGGTTTAAGATGATGAATAAAGATTTGAAAAGTCTCCATAAGCATCCCACAAGCAATGCAAGCAAGAGTTTTGAGTCTGCATTACTCCGTATATGAATGTTTGAGTCTGTGTGACTCCGTTTGTGTAAAATAATTCTTGAGTCCACTTGGCTCCATTTGTATGAAATATAAGCTTTGAGTTCGCATGACTCCGGTTATATGAAAGAATGTTTTTAGTCCGCATGACTCCATTTATGTAAAATATGAACTCTTGAGTCTGCATGACTCCGTTTGCGTAAAACGTAAATTTGTTGAGTCAGTGTGACTCCGTTTGTGGAAAATGTGAATTTGTTGGGTCTGTGGAACTTCATTTATGTAAAATACTGAGTTCCTCAGTCCGCATGACACCATCTTTGTAAAATATGAATTTTGTAAGTCCGTGTGACTTCGTGTTTATAGAATGTGAATTTTCGAGTCCGTATGAATCAGTGTTTGAGAAATATGAAAATTTTCAAGATCATATGACTCTCCTTTTGTAAAATGTGAATCAATGCGACCCCCCTTTGGAAATAGGAATTGTTTCAAGTCGAATCGACTCCCGAGTTCGAAATGGGAATTGAGTTGAGTTGAACCGACTCCAGACTCCGGATTTTGAGAATTTGAATTTGCTTGAGTCTAATTGACTCCTGATTCATGAGTTTGAACTAAATTGAGTCTGATTGACTCCCAATTTTGTGAAACGGAAATTCTTTAAGTCTGATTGACTCCCAATTTTGTGAAGCAGAAATTCTTTGAGCTTTATCACCTCTTAATTTGGTGAAACTGAAATTCTTTGAGTTTTGTGAAATTTAAATTATTTGAGTCCGATCGACTCCCAATTTTGTGAAACAGTTTTTCATTGAGTCTGATTGACTTTTGAATTGGTGAAATTGAATTTATTTAAGTCTGATTGAATCCCAATTTTAGAATATGGAACTAAATTGAGTTTGAATGACTCCAGATTTTGAAAAGTTGAATTGAATTGAGTCTAATTGACTCCCGATTCTAAAAATTGAATTGAATTGAATTGAATCTGACTAACTTTTGATTTTAGAATTTGAATTTTACTGAGTCTGACTGACTCCGATGAACTAAATTGAACTGATTTGAGTCTGATTTGACTCTCGATTTTGGGAATTGAAATAAATTGAGCCTGATTTAACTCCTGATTTTGAAAATTGGAATTTTTGTTTAGGCGAATTGACTCCGATTTTGAGATTTGAGATTTGAGATTTGAGATTCTTGTCAAGTCAAAATTGATTCCGATTAAGAAAATTTGAAATATTATAAATTAACCCTCGATTTTGAAATAAGAAATTCTCCTAGTCCGTGTGACTCCATTTGTATAAAAAGTGAATTTGTTGAGTCCGTGTGACTCCATTCATATAAATATATATATTTGTTGAGTCTGTATGACTCCATTTGTATGAAATGTGAATTTAATTGAGTTTGTGTGATTCCATTTGTATAAAAAATGAATTGTTGTTGAGTCCGTGTGACTCCGTTTATGTAAAATGAGAAAAAGTGAATTTTGTTGAGTCCGAGTGACTCTGTTGTTGTGGAAATGCGGGTCCATGGATCTGAATGACTCTTATGTTTTAAAATATGAATTTTTCAGTCCTTGTGTAAAAAAAAATTTCAATAAATTTTTAATTTTTGAGTCCGCATGACTCCCTTTGTCTTGTAAAATATTAAACTTTGACTCCCTCTGTCAGAAAATTGAAGTTTTGAGTCCATATGACTTCCTTTGAAATATTTTTTTTGAGTCTGCATGACTCCTTTTGTCGGAAAATTGAATTCTTGAGTCCGCATGACTCCCTGTGTAAGAAAATTAAATTTTTGGGTCCACATGATTCCCTTTGAATTTTTGAGTCTGCGTTACTCCTTTGTCAGAAAATTGAATTTATGAATTGTTGAGCCCAAGTGTCTCCGTGGATGTAAAATATGAGATTTGGTGTCGAGTAAATAATAATAATGAAATTTTGGGGGATGGTCTCGGCACAAAATCAATGAAATCGAGATAACAAGGATAAGCAAAAGTGTAAATCCTACTGACACGAGAATTTTTCTGTGTGCATTTGTGTGCTATACCCATGTGTAGGTAATTGTGCAAGTAGTAAACTGGTTAAGACCAGGTCGATCTCACAGGGAAGGTGTTGAACTAAATACCTAGATTAATCTCTAGCAGGAAAATGAAAATCAATATTTAAAGGGTGTAGAACACAAAGTTCCACAAAGTAACTACTGAAATTAAGCAACTAGAATAATTTAAACTAACGATTAACTAACTAACTAAAGCAATGTTTTAAAACGTGTTTTTCTTAATAAAGGGGAGTGTTGGGATTACACGAATCCACCGCGACCTAGCCATCTACCATGTAATTACGTTGAAGCTCAATGGAGCACATTTTCTATAGTATTCCGTATTTCTCTTAGGATAAAGAATCCATAGCCCTTTCATGACCGGGACTATGTCATCACAGTTAATTTGAAACACATAAAAGCGGTTTAAAACAATAGTTAAGACTCGCACTTACAATGGTGTTAGCATTGAGTGTGGTTTGCAAAATGTATTGAAGAAAAATGCCTAAGGCTTTAAGTTTAAAGACTGTTTCGACAAACTGAGCGTTTGGGGACAGTTTGATAATAAATCTGTAAAGCAGAAAGTCTAGGAATACTACATAGAATGTTCTCAAGAATCAGAGAGTTCGATTGATCGACGCGTTTTTGATCGATCGAATATGTTCATTTCTCGATCGATCGAAATGTCTTCAATCGCTCGGCAATGTCTCTGGTCCGATCGATCGAACTAACTTCGATCGATCGAACACATGAATTATTCTGCTGCATGGCAGAGACTTAAGATCACGGTTTCATCATGATCTCCCAACCTGGGGACTACTCAGACGTATTCTGGAGTGTCTTAGATTCATTTTTAACGTAAAAGTCCATTAAGGTGTTGTTTGGTTGTGCTTTTATCATGAAATATTTAAAAACTAATGATTGAACACTACCTAATCATGCAAAGCTATGAGATTAACAGATTAAACTACACTAAACTATAAGCAAAATGTAACTAAAATGATAGGAGGTAACCTGGAATAGAGAAACTTGTATTAAACTAAGAAAAACAATCCAAAAGCATTAGTCAATCTTCAAGACCTACAAAACAATGTAAACTCTCTATCGCTCTCTCTTAAAACTGATGAAAAAGTAAAGTGGGAGTCGTTCGGACGTATACAATACGACTATATTTACAAAAACCGAATGCTAGGGTTAAAACTCTGTTTCTGCTGCGTGCGCATTATTTCTGATAAAAGCCATGTTCGATCGATTGAACATCTCTCGATCGATTGAACTTCTGGGATCTTCGAGCGCTTGAACTTCATTCGATTGATCGAAACCTCGATCGCTCTAGACCTCGTCGATCGCTCGAAACCTCCTTTATATGATTGAGTTGTCTTCATTAAAACCAAGCACTTCCTTTTATCATTCTCATCCACTTCTTCACACATCAATAGTAATCTGCACAAATAACCACTAAAACAATACCAATTATCATAGTTTAATCAAATTGTGTACAAACTGGCATTGCAATTCAAATTGCAGATAAACAAAGGAATTGTAAACTAATTTAGTGTATTTTCTTCTTTTAGCGCGGTTGTATTTTACAAATACCCCCGCTTGTCACAACCCCCAACTAGCGATTTGCTAGTCCCTAGCAATAAAGAGAAAATAAAACAAGCTAGTTATTACTACAACGACTAAAATAAAATAAATTAAACTCAGGAAAATTAAACTAAAATAAAAAAAAAGAAACTACCTAACTCACTTTCGCAGGAATCGCGGTTGCATTTAGCAAATGCAACAAGCCGTTAAATCCCTAGGTTCCCCCTAGTGGACGAGTGTTGTCTCGTGAGGGTTTTCAGTGAATGTACCCACAAAATTCTCTAATTTTTAAGCTAAAAAAGATATAGAATAACTAGTAAACACTCTCTCCCATACAACTGTGAACTTAGCTCCACAAAACATATCATCCTCGTTCAAACCATGAAAGAAATACACACGCTCCTTATGTCACCAAGATAAAAATAACATATACATCACATCCATGTATCCGTGTGTGTGTGTGATGTTAACAACTATACATCAAACTTTATTTAGAGTGGTTTAGACTATCTTACTCTCAGAACTCGTAGTTTCAACTCAATTCTCACATGGTCTCACACTCAAAAATGAATATCTCACAGAAACTTAGTTACTAATGATCGCACATGGTGTGAAAGCTTTGATAAGAGTGATTTTTCGGATACTAATGCTTTCATACTCGAATCTATAAAAGACAAACATTTAGAGTGCAAAGTCTCAAGAAAGGAATACTACTTACTAGAGGAGCGAAATACCGTGGATAACCCAAATTACACATTCATATTCAAACTAAGCTGTCAAAAATCATCAAGGCTTTGACTTTTCGGTTTTTATTTTATTTTATTTTATTATATATATATATATATAGTAGAGCAGAAATGAGGGGGGTAATAAATTGCACATCTTTAGCATGTGATTGAGTTTAGTAATTTTACTTCACTCTATCCAACCATCCTCTATTATCATATTATATATTTATTTATTTAATTTTTTTTAACCTTCTCATTCTTTCCTTTTCTCTTTTATGCGGTCCCTCCCACGACTACTCCCTCCTCATCACATACTTCAATAATTTAATCACATTAGATGTGCAATGGGGTTCGTTGAGGTCAAAGTAAAAGAATAGGGATGTAGATTTTCATAATAGACTTGGCAGTATTTACTAGGTGTGGGATTGAGAACAACGCATTTTCTGGAATATTGATACAGGTATATGGAAAGGTAAGGAGCGAATAACGATGGCTTAAATTATTTTCTCAACTTCTTAGTTTTAACACTTCAATGTTCATTGAGTTTAATTGGTAAATCCTGAACGTTCTCCTCTACTAAGCAGCCAAAATGAAGAATTAGAGACTATTCGACGAATATAATACACTTGTTCAAGAAAAACAATTTGAATTTAATGTGATAATTCCCCCATAAATGAAGATTGGATTCAAAAGCTCACTAAGGGTGACTACTTTCCACTACTTATTCTTTAAAGTACAAAAGTCATATTAAATCTTATTTAGGTTTTCTGCATAGCTATTAACATGTGCAAATGAATTTTGGATACAAGAATGATAAACATATGCAATCATCCTAGAGAAACTAGAAAAACGCGTGAACTTAATTCATAAAAGGATGAGAATAAAATGGTTGTGTCATTGCTTGATAAAAGCTAAATATGAGTGAATATTCAGAGTTATTCTACCAATTTAATTTAAAACTTGCTTAATAGTTTGAAATTTTTAACTTTAACATTTTCATTTAACATTTTCAAATTTTCCTATTTCTGTAATTTATTTGTTTTCAAACTTCTAATCGAGATTGTATGACGTGCAAGAAAGTGATCCAGATTGCTAAGTATAAATATGCATAGGTGATTATCTATCTACATCTCACCCCTAACTGAAAATTGCAATGTCCTCTGAAGACGATTTTCAAAATTAGATAGAGAGATATCACATGATAAAGCATTGTAATAACCGCAAGTGTAACAATCTGTACAGAAAGCTTACAAACTCCAAGCAGCAAAGATCAAAAGAGATATGAAAAAAATAGAGCATGAGATCCATACATAAAACAGAACTAATCACCGGGAAGATAATAGAGTGAAATAACAGAACAGTGATAATATAATCCATAAAACTAAAATCCGAAATACCTAAACCAACCAACAATAACCAAACCAACCAAAAAGTCTAAAATATCCAAGATCAACCACAAACACAACCACTAACGGGGAGATAAAATAAATACACCCAATCAAAAATCCAGAGACTCAGAAATGGCATGAGCTAAGCATCATCAGTGACATCGGGTAAGATCTCGATCAGCACGTCTGGAGAATCCACATCTCGGCCCTCAGCAACAGTAGTAGCCGTCGTCGGTTCACTCGCAATCGTGGCAGCTGGTGTAGATAATGATGTGTCAGTCGCGACGGGAGGTGGTAGAAGTGGTGTCTCAGCAACAGGCGGTGTCGCCGATGTGGATGGAGCTACATGACCAACCGGTGGGGGTGGAGTAACAGCAGTAGTAGGCGGTACAGAAGGAGGAGGATCAGTAATAGATGGTGCCTCCGATGTAGATAGAGCAGAATGATCAACCTGTGGAGGCGGAGCTACAGATGAAGGACCAGTAGTGGGTGGTGGAGGTGTATGTAAAGACTGGTCAACCCCCATCTGAATCAGTATGGCCTCAAGAAGAGTTATCATGCGGTCCACCTTGCCCTCGAGTCTGATCCGGGCCTCTCTCTCCTCTAATAGTAACTCATGAATAGTAGGGATAGGCACAGATGAAGAAGACTCTCCCTGGGCGGGAGCCTGAGACCGATGTCTCAGCTCGAACTGTGCAACCTCAATACGAGGATCAACCTCGTCATTAGAATCTAGCTCCTCAACCTCTGTGGGTGTCCCAGAAGCTGCACCCTCTGTATGGGTGCCTCCTCCCCTCTTCCTCTTCACCCCTACCTTAGCTTTCCCTTTCAGCTTCCTCTTCTTTTGCGCATCTGAACGGCGTGCAACTGTCTCGCCATACCGACTCGAGGCCTGAGAAATCGTGTCAGTGGCCAATGGTATCAATCCAGCCTGCTCAATCACCCTATGGATGGGCCACGCGCCCTTCAAATGACGCTTGGCGTAAATGTACCACGTAGGCTAGATAAAGAAGTCGATATATAGTCGAGGGAGACAGACACTCCGCCCCGTCCCTATGGCATACAGTACCTGAGCATACCATGGCGCCACCTTTTTGTGGTAAGATGTCATAAATATACAATTGGCGAGCGCCAGGTGGAGGAGGTGGTACTGCTCGGTCAGAAATCGGTCCTCAATCAGGGAGATGCCGTTCTAGATCTAAATCACAACTCCGGTAATCTCTTGAATGATGACAGATGGCAGAGACTCGGGTGTACCAGGTATGTGTGGGTAATAGTGGTCAGGCATCTCTGGTACACCCAAAGTTGTGGCCATGGTAGCCGGGCTGATAATAATCTCGCGACCCCGGAAGAATGATTTGTAAGTAAACGGAGCTGCAGAATCCTTAATCATAGTCGCACACGCCTCTTGTACCCATGTGATATTGATTTGCTTAGATTGCATCAACATTGTGAACCAACTGGGCATGGCACGGAGAAATGTGAGAAACCATGGGGCGGACAGCCAAACTGCCTCGAGGGGCCGCTCTATCATCACCTTTCTCGTCTGGAAGTGTATAGTAAACCAAACACGCTCCTCCTCATTTTTGAGCCCGTGATCTGGTATGGGGTCTGGTATAGTGAGGTCAAGCGGCTTGGACTTATGGTACCCTGTGATAGAAAATAGAAAGCCCTAAAATGGAAGAAAAATAGAAAATACATTAAAATAGGTAAGAAAGGAAAAGAAACTGCAACTGCTGCTATTCGATCGATCGATGAATGTTCGATCGATCGAAAAGGTATTGGGTTCGATCGCTCGAGCCCAGTTCGATCGATTGAAAAGATGCTGGGTTCGATCGCTCGAACCTAGTTCGATCGATCGATCAAACACAGCCAAACAGCAGCGATAAGAACAGAGAACGGGAATAGCCCGCAACATAAAATGACAAGGAAAACTACCAAGAAATAGTTTAAGAACCACTGCGGGGCACCCCCACAAAAATTCGAATGAAATGAATGAGAGGGTATTATGTGGACCTTTCCTCGGGTAAAATGCAGGTAGAGGATGAGGGGGATGATGATGGTGATCAGAGGGGCACTCTAAGGTGCTTCAGTTCATGTGGTTGTAAATGGAGGGGCAAAATCGTACAAGCCTCCTCTGTCGCCGAGCGCTCGAGGATTAGGGAGATGAAGAGTGACAGATAAAGTGTACACAAGACGCCTCATTTAAATACAAGTCTCGATCGCTCGAGAAAGTTCGATCAATCGAAACTTCGATCGATTGAAACTTGTGGAAGCGCTTGAGGATATTATAATTTTGATTGATCGAAATGGGTTTGATCGATCGAACCCAGAAATTCTACAATATCACTCAATGGAGAAATTATACAACCCCAACTAACCAACACTGGTTTGGACATACAAGAAAATGATAAAAACAGTTCATTGACAGGACATGTAAGGCAAAAAGTCATCATAAAAATAGAAAATTGCAATTTTTTTATAGATAAAACATTGTAATAGCATCCATTTGCAACATTATTTCCCCCAACATGGTATTTAAACCCTTATTGATAAAGAAAAACTAAAAGAAGCTGAAACTAATAAAACTTTGTCTAGGAATACACTTCAATTGATGAAAGAAAGATGAAATGACAGAATACAATTGAAGTGAAGCACTACTCTTCAAGCATGAACAATTCATCTTCCGCAACTGGTTCTTTTTTTGCCACATATTTGAGTCTGGATTCCAAACCTGATGATTCCCTTTCCTAGAACAGTCGAAAGGCAGCAAGGATATCATCGAGTGAGGCTGAATCATTGAAGGAATGATTCCACAAACAAGAGGTGAGTCGGATGGAGACAAAGATAACAGAGTGTAATTTCGCATCGGACTTTCCTCTCGCGGCGGAGTACCCGGGGGCACTATGTATGGTCCAAATTCATGGAACAGCTGATGCGGAAGGAACAACGGTGGTAACAGATGATTCATAGTGAAATTCTTGACAAAGGAAAACAAAAGAAAACTAAGAAATAAAGTAAATAGAACAAAAGAAAGAACTAATAGAAAGAATTAAACAAAGAAAAACGAAAAGAGAAAGGAATGCGACCAAGAATTAACCTCACTATTGGCATGATAGACCCATGTGCACTAGCAGGTAGAGGGCAGTGAAGCCGGAACAACACATAAGGCATGTGCACATAAATATAAGGAACCGATTCGATGACAACGAAGTCATCAACATACGCGAATACAGCATTATGGCATTCCGGCACCACATCCTGTAAATCTTCTTCTTCCCACGGTTCCCACATTGAGTCATTCTCCTATTGTGCTAACAGTGATTCATCCACTTCCCCAACAAAGTACCCTTCAGGTTCTCCTTCCTCTTCAGGAAATTCCATGTGCTCAAAGGGATTGATATGGAGGAGAGCAGGGTTAAAACGGATGTACCCATGGGTCAGGTCCAATACATCATCTGCTCCTGATCCTTGATAAGGGGAAAAGCAGAATGCTATCTCGTCGGCAGTCCAAAGAGGGTTAGGATATTTTGAATTAGCCCATGACCCTATGGAATGAAGATCATCTTCCCTCATTTTTAATATCCTGCAAGGGAGAGATAGCAAGGAATAGCAGATTAGGAATCGAAGTCACATTTAAAAAGAAAGAAAAAAAACAAAACAAAATGAAATGCAGTAAAAGAGAGAGTAAAACAACATAATGTGAACACGCTTTGGTGTTTTAGGTGGAGGGATAGCTGGGCTCATCTAGCTTGATGTGCTCAGCTTCTAGTAAGAAGTTCTCCAAGAATGGTTTTAGTCTTTGGCCGTTAACCTTGAACCAATCATCATTCTTGGGATTCATGAGCTCAACAGCCCCATATGGAAAAACAGATTTGATAAGGAATGGACCTGTCCACTGGGATCGAAGCTTACCTGGAAAAAGGTGGAGGTGAGAGTCGTACAGTAAGGCTTTCTGCCCCAGCTCGAAAGATTTTCAAAAAATTGTTCTATCATGGCGAGCCTTTAACCTTTCCTTGTATAGTTTAGCATTGTTGTATGCATCTCGACGTATTTCTTCTAGTTCAGCCAACTGGAGTTTCTGGAGATAACCTCCCTCTTTAATGTCGAAGTTCAATGAGCATGTCGCCCAATATGCTTTGTGCTCGATTTCGACAGGAAGGTGACATGCCTTGTTGTACACTAACCTAAATGGGGAGATCCTAAGGTTTGTCTTATAGGCAGTACGGTACGCCCATAGAGCATCAGTCAGTTTATAAGCCCAGTCTTTTCTGTTGAAACTAACCGTCTTTTCAAGTATATATTTGATTTCACGGTTAGCCAACTCTGCCTGCCCGTTTGTGTGTGGGTGGTAGGCTAGAGCGATCTTGTGGTTCACTCCGTATTTCTTGAGTAGTGATTCCAGAGGCCTATTGCAAAAGTGCTTGCCTTGGTCACTGATTAATGCTTTTGGGGTTCTGAAACGCGACAGAATGTGTTCCTTAAGAAAGGACATGGCTGTTTTGTGGTCATGGCGTCTCGTCGGTATTGCTTCCACCCATTTTGATACATACTCTACAGCTAGGAGTATGTATTCACAGTTATTAGATTTTAGAAACGGGCCCATGAAGTCTATGCCCCAACAATCGAATATTTCAATTGTGATAATTGGAGTCAAGGGCATGGAATTCCTTTTTGAAATTGTACCAAGCTTTTGACAGCATTGGCACATTTTGCAAAAAGCGTAAGCATCTTTAAACACGGTGGGCCAGTATAAACCGCTGTGTAGAACTTTTTGTGCGGTCTTTTGTGAGGCAAAGTGACCTCCGCAGGCTTTAGAGTGGCATGAGGCTAAAATTACGGTTATATCCTCATTACGGACGCAACGCCTGATGACCTGATCAACATAATACTTAAATAAGTAAAGGTCATCGAAAAGGAAATGACGTGCGAACGAGAGGAACCGTTTCCTATCTGGATTTGACTAATGTCTAGGAGTCTCTCCCGTAACAAGGTAATTTATTAGATCCGCGTACCAAGGCAAACTGGAAACATCTATCAATTGCTCGTCTGGGAATTCATCTTTGATTGGTACGGGTTCAGTGTTGTCTGTAAATGTCAACCGAGATAAGTGGTCAGCGACCACATTTTCCACTCCCTTTTTATCCTTAATTGTGATATCGATTTCTTAGAGTAGGAGTATCCAACGAATAAGCCTCTGTTTCGCATCCTTCTTAGATAGCAGGTACTTGAGGGTCAAATGGTCTATAAAATAGACAATTGGGGACCCTATCAGATATGCCCTAAATTTGTCTAGAGCAAAAACTATTGCCAGCAACTCTTTTTCAGTAGTCGTATAGTTCATTTGAGCTTCGTTAAGTGTTCGGCTGGCATAGTATATTACATAGGGCTTATTATCCTTCCCTCTGTCCTAGGACTGCACCAATGGCGTAGTCACTAGCGTCGCACATTAGTTCGAAAGCCAAACCCAGTCGGGTGCCTGGATTATTGGTGCAGAGGTAAGGTGTTCCTTTAGTGCGTCAAAAGATGACTGACAGTTTTCTGACCACTCGAATGGTGCGTCTTTGACCAAGAGTTGACACAGTGGTCGGGAGATTACACTAAAGTTGTGGATAAAGCGACGATAAGATCCTGCGTGCCCCAAAAGAGATCGGATGTCTTTAACTGTACGGGGGACAGGTAGGTTTGAGATTATATCAATTTTTGTTTTATCAACTTCGATACCCTTTATCAGAAATAATGTGGCCGAGGATAATTCCCTTGGTCACCATGATGTGACACTTTTTCCAGTTTAGTACTAGGTATTTGTCCTCGCATCTTGCTAACACACGTTCCAGATTATCTAAGCAATTTTCGAAACTATGGCCGAACACTGAGAAATCATCCCTAAAGACCTCGAGTGTTTGTTCGACCATATCACTCAATATGCTCAACATGCACTGCTGAAAGGTGGCAGGTGCATTGCACAAGCCAAAAGGCATACGACGGTAGGCGAATGTACCGAACGGACAAGTGAAGGTCGTTTTATCCTGATCTTCAGGAGCAATTTCTATCTAGTTGTACCCACTATATCCGTCCAAGAAGCAATAGTACTTGTGACCCGCCACTCATTTTAACATCTGATCCATAAATGGCAGTGGAAAGTGATCTTTTCGAGTCACAGTATTCAATTTTTGGTAATCAATACACATCCCCCATCCGGTGGGGACGCGTGTTGGTACTAACTCATCGTCTTTGTTTGGGATAACTATTATACCAGCCTTTTTGGGCACCACCTGGGTTGGACTAACCCAAGGGCTATCAGAAATGGGATATATAATCCCAACGTCAAGAAGTTTAGGACTTCCTTTTTAACGACTTCTTGCATATTGGGATTCAGACGCCTTTGCATTTGTCGCGAAGGTTTAGCATCTTCCACCAGATGTATCTTATGGGTGCAAACAGATGGGCTTATGCCTTTTAGGTTGGCAATAGTCCATCCCTATGCTCCCTTATGCTGTTTGAGCATTTGAATTAACTTATCCTCTTGTTCAGAATTCAACGTGGCTGAGATTATAACCGGATAAGTCTTTTCAGTCCCAAAAAAAGCGTATTTGAGCTCTTTCAGAAGCTCCTTTAATTCTAAATCGGGAAACCAAAAGTTTGAAGGCATGGCTAACTTCGTTTTTGGAGGCAAGGGTTCATATGGTGTGACCCACATGCATTCAACTCTGTCCTCCTCTTTTGCTTCCATCACGAGGCAGGCATGATTTAGGGCAGTGTCCAATAAAGTTGAATCGTTTAGTTTGTAGACTGTGTCAAATCATGGCACTACTACTTCCAAAGGATCTTTATAGTCAACGAAATTAGCCTCATCTTCGATGACCGCCTCAATGTAGTTGACTTCCTCTTCGTCCTCGTATTCGTCAGGTCGGGGATTTGAAAATATCTTGACATTTAAGGTCATGTTCCCGAATACGATAGTCATGATACCACTTCGTATTTTGATTGTGGCATCTATGGTGTTAAGGAATGGATGTCCAAATATTACCAAGATTTGTGAGCATGGGTTAGACACCGGTTCAGTGTCCAAAATCACAAAATCGACCGGGAAGACAAATGTGTCTATTTATAAAAGGACATCTTCTAGTATTACTCTAGGATATTTGACAGACCTATCTGCCAGTTGTAACGTAACTCGGGTAGGTTTGAGTTCACCTAACCCTAGTTGTTTATATACTGAGTATGGCAGCAGGTTCACGCTTGCTCCTAGATCAAGGAATGCGTTGTCTATCCTTTGATTTCAAATACGGCACGAGACAGTTGGATTGCCGGGGTCTTTGAGCTTCGGGGGCAATTCATTTTGAATGATTGCGCTTGCTTGGCAAGCGACATAAGCGTGTTTCTTTACACTTTGCCTCCTTTTGACCGTACATAAGTCTTTTAGGTATTTAGCATAGGCCGGCACTTGTTTGATTGCATCAAGGAGTGGAAGATTTATTTTTACTTGTTTAAATAATTCCAAGAAATTCTGATTCTTTGCCTCGTTTTGGGGTTTCTTAAGCCTTTGAGGGTAAGGCACAGGAAAAGGGCATTTAGGTAATTCATCATTGATAGGTTCCTTTCTGGGCCTTCTCTCATCGTCTTCTACTTCTCTAGGAGCATCATCATTTGATTCTACTGGTTTATCATTAGTGGACGACTCCTCTTCTTGAGTGGATGGTTTGTTCCTAGTCACCACTTACTCCTCTTCATACTCCTCGGGAGTAGAATGAGGCATGTTTTGCCCTATGACCTTGCTACTTCTCAGAGTTGTCACGGCTTTGGCATGCTCATGGTTATTGGGATCATTGTTGAATCTCTTAGGGTTTGGAAGTGGTTGAGCGGGAAATGTTCCACTCGAACCCTCGTGTCGCGCATCTATTCTCTCTAATGTCGCGGACATTTTACTCATCATTTGAATTAACTGTTGTGTTAAATTCACGTTAGAGAGTGGATCTTCCTCTTGCACCTTTTTGTGAGGTGGCACGTAAACATTTGGCTGTTGATTGTTAGAGGGTTGAGTGTTGTTGTAGTTATTTGATCTATTTTGATTGAATGGCTGGGACTACCTATTCTATTGCCCTTGATATTAGTTATTGTTATTATAGTGCTGTTGTTGTTGGTATTGATTTTGGGTCCCAGCATCATTTTTTCAATCAAACCAGGGGTGATTCCATCTATTGTTATTATTGTAGGAATTCCCTGCCCCCCTATACCCTTGCATGGCATTCATTTCCATGGGGGGTTGTTCTTGAAAGTACGACACATTGGGACAGTATTGATTGGTGTGTCCTGATCGGCGACGAATAGTTGCCGTTTATAATTCTAAAAATACGCTTTGTTAGCCCATTTCATGTAGTTATTAGTTATTTTTTTAATAAATATTCTAAATTTTTTGTAGGATTTGGAGCTTTAACTTGATAATGCAAAAAAATCCAATGATTAGTGGCTTTGGAAGTCATTCTGGGCTCAAACGGTGATTCTGGTGAAAGCTGAATGTAGTAGCAGTCTCGGAAAATTGCATTTTTGATAAAGAATACTTTGGATTTGATAAATTTCTCCAGAGATATAAAATGTAGATCTTCGAGTTACGGACGCGTGGCTTCAAACGGCGAGTCAATTCGAGTTCCGAGAAAAATGTCATTGTAATTCTACGAAAGTCGCGCAGTGCAGCGAAAAGGACCTCGCGCGAACGGGCAGCGCGAGTGACCTTTGAAAAAACCAAAAATGCATATTTTATTAAATTAAAGTGCCCAGCGAAGGTGGTTTGTGCATATGATGTCCAGAAACGTAAATAAAGCTGTTTTAGTGCGATTTGGCTTAGGAAAGCTTCCTAAATCCTTCCAAACTCTATATAAATCCTATTCTAAATCAATTTTGTGGTTACACATCATTACACAACATAATACACAGCCATATACACAAAAACTCCAGCCATTGAAGAGAGGAAAACAAGGAGAAAAAGAGGAAGATCAAGGATTTCCATGGCCTCCTCCATCAACCTCTTGTCGTTCATCAATTCTATGGCCAACTAAACCTAGATCTAGGGTTTCAATGAAACCCTAGCCAAGTAATAGGGTTTTATTTATGTTTTTATTTTAGTTTTATTATGTGTGGATGACAGTTACATGTTTAGAGGATTTTTATAAATAAATCGTATTTCTATTGATTAAATCATTACTTTCAAAGTTTATTCTTGTCTTAGATCTATTTTGACTGTGATGTGCTCAATGATCTATATTTGTTGTGCCTGTATAGATTGTTTACATGTAATGGTGTTTAAATTGAATTGTGCTATCAAGTATCCGAATAGTCCATGCCTAGATTAGATAGATTATACCACAACCCTAGTTTAGTGTGGGATAATTCGTTCTAACCGAAGATGGATTATGTTGGTGCTTGAACCATAGTTATTTTCTTGATGGAGGAATTGGGCTTGTAGCTACAATTCTCCATTATCATCCAACTTAATAGGCTAAAGTAATTCATAAATATTCCTATTATGAAGCTAGTGGTGGATTTGCAATCCTAGGTTCTCTTAAACATATTTATAACAACACTTTTAAATCGCTTTCATAATTTAGATTTAATTTTATTGTTCTTAGTTTAATTAAATTCAAAATCAAAATCTCGTTTTTCTTAATCAACTAAATTTAGGTTTTAAAATTAAAGCGCGGTAGTTAATCAATCTCTGTGGGTTCGACCTTTACTTCCACACTGCAAATCTTTTGAAAGTAAAGCTCAAATAAGCATACTTTTATATCTTGATATTGACAACATCAATTTTTGGCGCCGTTGCCGGGGATTGCAAATTACTACCTTTAGTTTTAGAATCTTAGTTTAGTTAATTCGTAAATATTAGATTAGGTTTTCTTTTTATTATTTTTCGTTTTATTTTAAGTTACTAACTTTTCTTTTTATTTTGTAGTTTCTCGAGTCGTCAAAATTCTAACGTTTTCGGGAGGAATAGCTAATCGCATCGAAGGAGCTTAGTCGAAAAAAAATTAAAAATTTTAAATAAATTGCTTCTTTTGAAATTCGATTTAAACCACTGTAAGTCAGGGCGCTGTGACGCACTATTTGCATTAGTTTAGGGTTAATTGCACTGCATTAGCTAGGAAACCCGGGGCGCTGGGCTTGACGCGGTCATTGCATTACAGGATAATATTCATGCATCACTGTAGTTGAGTGCTTGTTATCTTAGTTGCGTGATTGCTATTTTTTTTTATTTTTTATTTTTATTTGAGTCAGTGTTTGTTTTTAGTTTATTTTCTTTTTAGTTTATGTTTGGTACACGTTCAAATAAACCTGAATTAAAATCTTTTGATCTTGAACTTGAACGTACCCTTAGAATCAGTAAGTCTTCAACCCAAGCTCCGAGAGCTCAGTTGGAAATAGACGACGATTCGACTCTAAAACCATCGTCGTTGTTTGAGGCCGAAATTCAAAGTACCCTTAAACGGTTAAGGAGAACTCGAACTTTTAAAATAGAACCTATTCCAATGGCTGACATTGGAAACAACGTAAATAATATGAATAATCTAAATATACTGCCACCACCTCCGTTTAAAGATTACTTTATTCCTACGACTTATACGGCACAAACATGTATTGATTTACCGGAGGCGACGGCATCTCACTTTGAGATAAAGTCGTCTACCATCTCGCTACTTCCATCTTTCCATGGCCGTTTAAATGAAGATCCATATCAACACTTAGGAGATTTTCAGGATATATGCTCTACTTTAAAAATTCAAAACTTAACTGATGATGAATTGAAATTACGGCTCTTTCCATTCTCTTTAAAAGATAAAGCTAAATACTAGCTCCAACCTTTGGAGCCAAATACAATTAAACACGGGAAGCCTTACACACCGCATTTTTACAAAAGTTTTTCCCTATTATGCGTACGAATCAGATAAGGAAATCTATAACAAATTTTGTGATGCAAGATGGGGAAACGCTTTATGATACTTGGGAGAAGTTTAAAGAATTATTAAGCTCGTGTCCACATCATCAGGTTCCTAAGTGGCAGTTGGTACAGGTCTTTTATGAGGGACTTATTCCCTCAGTCCGTAATACCGTCGACGTTGTTTGTGCGGGTACCTTCCTACACAAAAGTGCCGACGAGGCCTGGAAAATCTTTGAAACATTAAGCGAGAATTCGATGCATCAGGTTGTGTCAGTACGTTCCGAGGGATATCATTCACAACCTAAGAGAGAGGTAAAGTTTGAGTCAAGTCATTCAATTGAAATTAAAGAACTATCTAAAAAACTTGACCGACTTTTAACAATGAACCAAACGCCAGCCCTACTCGCTCACGAAATTTGTGCATTATGTTCTGATCCGTCACATTCTTTCCTAGCATGTCCATCAGCGAGTCAATTTCTGGAATTCGTGGATCAACACATTAATTCTATTCAACAATACCCATGAAATAATTATAATTCGACTGCTAATAATCAGGACGCACCATGGAGAAACCATCCTAATTTTTCATGGAAAAATAATAATAATAACAATTATAATGAGATGAGCAATTTCCCTAACGCTTATAGACCTCAACAATGTCAATACCAACAACCTCCTCCTCCACCTCCACGTAATAATGCATTTCAGGAGAAGGTGTTGGCCTCACTTGAAAGTTTTGGTTTGGTGATCCAGTTAGTACATTCCTACACTCAGTCCATTGCAAAACTAGAGTCCCAAGTGGGACAAATAGTTAACACGCTAAATCGTTTAACCGAGAGTAAGTTGCCAAGTCAACCTATTCCGAACCCTAAGGGACAATACGAGGTGGGGGTACGAGTGAGCAAGTGAACGCTGTGTCAACTAGGACGACTATTCGAGAGGAAGAACTTGTTGAGATTCCGAGGGAGGTTATGAGGGATGCAAACGTTAACTCGAATAAAGAGGGGGGTGAGGATGTGAATCAAAGTAGAAAAGAAAAAGAATCGGTCCTAACTAATATTATTCCAAAACTACCTTTTCCACCTAATGTTGAGGGACCGTCACATTTGTCTAAGAAAGGGTCAAAAGCTGAAGATATACTCGAGGTGTTTAAACAAGTTAAAATTAATATTCCATTCCTCGATGCTATAAAATTAATTCCCGCTTACGCTAAATGTCTTAAAGACCTATGCACTCAAAAACGTAAATTGCGTAGTCAAACTCCGAAAAAGGTCTTTCTCACGGAAAAAGTAAGTTCTATTTTCCAACACGCTACTCTGAAGTATAAAGATCCAGGTACGCCTACAATTTCATGTGTCATAGGTGACACTATCATCCATAGGGCTCTCCTTGACTTAGGAGCTAGTGTTAATCTCTTACCTTATCACGTTTATAAACAACTAGGTTTAGGTGAACTTAAACCTACGGCCGCTACTATTCAATTAGCGGATCGTTTTGTTAAAATCCCTAGAGGAATCGTCGAGGACGTCTTAGTTAAAGTTGACAAATGCTATTATCCTGTTGATTTCATGGTCCTTGATACTGAACCCGTACTAGATGCTAGGAAGCACACTCCTGTCATTCTAGGTCGTCCATTCTTAGCAAGCGCTAACGCTCGTGTTAACTGTAGGACGGGGGTAATAAAAGTGTCATTTGGGAATATGAATTTAAAATTGAATGTTTTCAACGCTATTGATCAATCTCCTAAAGACGACGATTACCTATGTGAGGCGGAGAGTGAGGTACGACGGAATATTGAACCTAATATAGGAATAAATACGTGTGAGGAAAATATTATGGTTAGTGATAAGCGGACGAATTTGAATTATTTAGATCCTAATGAAGAATTTACTCAAAAGGTGAAGAATCGATTTGAAACCGAAAAGGATGAACCGTCAAATGAATTAATCCAAAGGAACATTATTTCTGCTTACCACCGAGCTCTTCCTGATATCCTTAGGGGTACACAGTCCGATTTACGGCCTCCATAAATCTTGAGCTAGAACGGTCTAGCTAAAGACGTAAAAGATAGCGCTTCTTGGGAGGCAACCCAAGCTTTAATTCGTTCGTTTCTTTGATTTTTGCATGTTTTTTGGTCATTTTGGTCAGTTTTTGAGTTTTTTTAACAAGTTTAGGGGTCGGGGATAATTTATTTTGAACTTATATACATTTTTATACTAAAAAAGAGGAAAAGACCACAGTCGCGCGTGCGACCCGCTCGCGCGAGATTTCCCCATAGACAAAATATTTCAAGTTTTTTTTATATATGTAGCCTCAGTATCACCTCGCGCCACAATTCGCGAGCGCGAGGGGGTTCGCTCGAGCGATCTGAGGACTTAGAAATTTTTCTTTTATAAAACATAAAACAAGCTTTTGCTTAAACTCGCGGAAGGATTCGCGTGCGCGAGGCTCGCTCGCGCGAGATATGGTTTTCTGGTTTTTCTCCTTTGTTCTCTTCCCTCCTCTCTCCATACCTGGTCAGTGTTTTTTTTATACTTTCTGTTTGTTCTTTTAGCCCTGTTTAGGTTCGTCTGTCTTTGTTTTTATAAGTTCTGTTTGTTTCTTTTATTTTTATTGAGTCTCTTGATTATAGTTTAGATTCTATTATTCTATTTAAAATAATAATAATAATAATAATAAAAATAAAATATAAAATTAAAAATAAAAAAAATCTAAATATTTAGCTGTTATTGTTATTATTCTGTTTTTTTATTTTCTATTGTTAAGTATTACCAGGTGATTAGTAGCTTCATTTGGAGCCTGATTGAACTTTGATTCCATATTATTATACGTTCACCTGGTTTGTGTTTGCCGAGATCGAGGTAATATCGTTCCTTTCTTACCTACTCTCCGTTCTTTCATTTTATTGTTTCATTGGGGACAATGAAAGGTTTAGGTTTGGGGGTATGCACACACATGCACATTATTATGCACTAATTTAAAAAAAAATATTCAATTCTTGTGCTTAAAAAAACAATGTTACCGACGTTTTTGCAATCTTGATTTGATACTTCTTGTTATGTAACTATGATTGTTATAGAATGGTAAACAAGAGAAGATGTGATTAAACATTTGCTGAAGTCATGATATGATGTAATGTTTAAGTTATGCATTGTTTGAATCGTAGTTTTATATCATAGATTTGCACATAAACCTATGCACTGCATGTAGTCGCTTGAATTCATGTTTGATGTGAACTATAATATGATTCAGATTTCTAGATAACACATGGTGGAGACTAGACCCGGTAAGCTTCTGAGCCTATCTTTTCTTTTTAGAGTGTTATAAATACATTTTGTGTTTGTCAAATTTCATTTAGAATAGCGCATCTACTTGTTGTTTAGCCTCATTATTCTTGTTTTGGTTGATAGTCAAGTTAAAATATTTGTTACCATGCTAAATAATCTTCCGTTGTAAACATTAAAGAACCATATGACCATAGGAGATGATTTTTAGGCCTTCTTTGTTTACTGACCGATAAATGATAAAAATTTCCTTAGTTCGCCCTTTCAGCCTTTAAAATGCCATTTCTTTCTTTAATTACCATTATCCTTGTTTTTGCTCCGACTTGACAAACTTGGAGTTCACCACTGAGAGATTTGTCACCTTTTAGTGGTGTTAAGGCAATGTGTGATTGGGAAGAAGAAGACAAGATGCTATTGGGGTAGTTGCTTAGAAATCAATGAATAATCATCCGACAAGCAAGAATTAAGAAAAAAAAAGGTTGAAAAAACAAAGAAGAAAAAAAAATTGAAAAGAAAAATCAAAAGAAGAGAATGAAATGATGAAGTTGGTGGAAGAGCGAATGAAAGAAATCGAACATGCCTTACAATGCCATTCTAAAACTACCTAATGAATCCTTTCTATCCTTTTCCATTGTCTGAGCCACATTACAACCTTTGAAAAGTCCTATTTGATCCTAGAAAACATGGTTTGGATATGAAAACGATGGGAGGGGGATTAAAACATGGTAACGATTAATTTTTCTTGATTATTGGCATCCTATCCATGAGACTACTATTTTTTCGTGTCATGCGTCTTGTTCGAGTCATATGTGAGTATTTCTCGTTTTGAAAACATACTTCATTTACTCACATATTTTAGAAAAATTACACTTGTTTCTGAGTGTTTCATTTTAGAGTGTAATTGACATTGTGAGATTCGTAGTCGAGACATAGTTAAATGGTTATCCGAGTTATATTCCAAGTTCATGACATGCGCGTGTTCATTTGACTACCACATCACACACGTGCAATTTTATGAGAAACTCTATTGATTTATACGATGCATGTGCTTGAGATTGTTTTTCATGATGTAGGTGGATGTTTCATTATGTTTCTTTATGTTCGTTACTCTATTTCAAATCTTTGTTATATGAGGAAGGAGTATTGAATATTATGTTCTTTATTTTTAAATATATAATGAAATAAAGATGGTTGTGGGAGACTTGTTGACGAGAACCCGCACGAGACTTCACTCGTCCGACTAGGGACACCTAGGGGATTAAAAGGCTTCTTGCATATGCTAAATGCAATCGTGACCCATGTGAAAATGGAGTATTATTTGTAGTAGTAGTTTTATTTTTCTTTTCTTTTTGCTCGAGGACTAGTAAAGAGTAGGTTTGGGGGTGTGATCGGCGACGAATAGTTGCCGTTTACAATTCTAAAAATACGCTTTGTTAGCCCATTTCATGTAGTTATTAGTTATTTTTTTAATAAATATTCTAAATTTTTTGTAGGATTTGGAGCTTTAACTTGATAATGCAAAAAAATCCAATGATTAGTGGCTTTGGAAGTCATTCTGGGCTCAAACGGTGATTCTGGTGAAAGCTGAATGTAGTAGCAGTCTCGGAAAATTGCATTTTTGATAAAGAATACTTTGGATTTGATAAATTTTTCCAGAGATATAAAATGTAGATCTTCGAGTTACGGACGCGTGGCTTCAAACGGCGAGTCAATTCGAGTTCCGAGAAAAATGTCATTGTAATTCTACGAAAGTCGCGCAGTGCAGCGAAAAGGACCTCGCGCGAACGGGCAGCGCGAGTGACCTTTGAAAAAACCAAAAACGCATATTTTATTAAATTAAAGTGCCCAGCGAAGGTGGTTTGTGCATATGATGTCCAGAAACGTAAATAAAGCTGTTTTAGTGCGATTTGGCTTAGGAAAGCTTCCTAAATCCTTCCAAACTCTATATAAATCCTATTCTAAATCAATTTTGTGGTTACACATCATTACACAACATAATACACAGCCATATACACAAAAACTCCAGCCATTGAAGAGAGGAAAACAAGGAGAAAAAGAGGAAGATCAAGGATTTCCATGGCCTCCTCCATCAACCTCTTGTCGTTCATCAATTCCATGGCCCTATGACCTTGCTACTTCTCAGAGTTGTCACGGCTTTGGCATGCTCATGGTTATTGGGATCATTGTTGAATCTCTTAGGGTTTGGAAGTGGTTGAGCGGGAAATGTTCCACTCGAACCCTCGTGTCGCGCATCTATTCTCTCTAATGTCGCGGACATTTTACTCATCATTTGAATTAACTGTTGTGTTAAATTCACGTTAGAGAGTGGATCTTCCTCTTGCACCTTTTTGTGAGGTGGCACGTAAACATTTTGCTGTTGATTGTTAGAGGGTTGAGTGTTGTTGTAGTTATTTGATCTATTTTGATTGAATGGCTGGGACTACCTATTCTATTGCCCTTGATATTAGTTATTGTTATTATAGTGCTGTTGTTGTTGGTATTGATTTTGGGTCCCAGCATCATTTTTTCAATCAAACCAGGGGTGATTCCATCTATTGTTATTATTGTAGGAATTCCCTGCCCCCCTATACCCTTGCATGGCATTCATTTCCATGGGGGGTTGTTCTTGAAAGTACGACACATTGGGACAGTATTGATTGGTGTGTCCTGATCGGCGACGAATAGTTGCCGTTTATAATTCTAAAAATACGCTTTGTTAGCCCATTTCATGTAGTTATTAGTTATTTTTTTAATAAATATTCTAAATTTTTTGTAGGATTTGGAGCTTTAACTTGATAATGCAAAAAAATCCAATGATTAGTGGCTTTGGAAGTCATTCTGGGCTCAAACGGTGATTCTGGTGAAAGCTGAATGTAGTAGCAGTCTCGGAAAATTGCATTTTTGATAAAGAATACTTTGGATTTGATAAATTTTTCCAGAGATATAAAATGTAGATCTTCGAGTTACGGACGCGTGGCTTCAAACGGCGAGTCAATTCGAGTTCCGAGAAAAATGTCATTGTAATTCTACGAAAGTCGCGCAGTGCAGCGAAAAGGACCTCGCGCGAACGGGCCGCGCGAGTGACCTTTGAAAAAACCAAAAACGCATATTTTATTAAATTAAAGTGCCCAGCGAAGGTGGTTTGTGCATATGATGTCCAGAAACGTAAATAAAGCTGTTTTAGTGCGATTTGGCTTAGGAAAGCTTCCTAAATCCTTCCAAACTCTATATAAATCCTATTCTAAATCAATTTTGTGGTTACACATCATTACACAACATTATACACAGCCATATACACAAAAACTCCAGCCATTGAAGAGAGGAAAACAAGGAGAAAAAGAGGAAGATCAAGGATTTCCATGGCCTCCTCCATCAACCTCTTGCCGTTCATCAATTCTATGGCCAACTAAACCTAGATCTAGGGTTTCAATGAAACCCTAGCCAAGTAATAGGGTTTTATTTATGTTTTTATTTTAGTTTTATTATGTATGGATGACAGTTACATGTTTAGAGGATTTTTATAAATAAATCGTACTTCTATTGATTAAATCATTACTTTCAAAGTTTATTCTTGTCTTAGATCTATTTTAACTGTGATGTGCTCAATGATCTATATTTGCTGTGCTTGTATAGATTGTTTACATGTAATGGTGCTTAAATTGAATTGTGCTATCAAGTATCCGAATAGTCCATACCTAGATTAGACAGATTATACCACAACCCTAGTTTAGTGTGGGATAATTCGTGTGCTAACCGAAGATGGATTATGTTGGTGCTTGAACCATAGTTATTTTCTTGACGGAGGAATTGGGCTTGTAGCTACAATTCTCCATTATCATCCAACTTAATAGGCTAAAGTAATTCATAAATATTCCTATTATGAAGCTAGTGGTGGATTTGCAATCCTAGGTTCTCTTAAACATATTTATAACAACACTTTTAAATCGCTTTCATAATTTAGATTTAATTTTATTGTTCTTAGTTTAATTAAATTCAAAATCAAAATCTCGTTTTTTTTAATCAACTAAATTTAGGTTTTAAAATTAAAGCATGGTGGTTAATCAATCTCTGTGGGTTCGACCTTTACTTCCACACTGCCAATCTTTTGAAAGTAAAGCACAAATAATCATATTTTTATATCTTGATATTGACAAAATCATGTCCCAACATGTTGCATGTGCCGCATGGTTCTTCAGGTAAAACTTGCCTAGAACTCTCTCCTTTCATTGCCAACTCTTCTACCTTCTTAACTAGTTCTTCATGTATATTCATCAGATGATCCTCGCTTTTTAATTTATATAGACTCTTCTCCTCTACACAGGATATCTGTGAACGTGGGACATCTTCTGAATTGGATCATTCATGGGCATGTTCAGCTAGCCACTCAAAGTGAGCTTCAGCTTCTTTAGTATTTTTGTGAAGAAATGGCCCTGAACTCATGGTCTCGACCAACTTTTTAGTTTCACCGTTTAACCCTTCTTAAAAGTAGCTTATGGTTCACCATTTCTCATACCCATAATGTGGGCATGATGGAAGCAAATCCTTGAAACGCTCCTAAGTTTGGGTGAAGGTTTCATTACTCTTTTGGTTATAAGAGTTAATTTGTCGCTTAAGCTCGGTGGTCATGCGAGGTGGAAAGAATTTCTTTAAAAATGCAGTGTTCATTACATGCCAGGTGTAGATTGAATTCGGCTTCAACGTGAGTAGCCACACTTTTTCTTTATCCTTCAAAGTGAAAGGAAATAGCATTAGGCGTGTCACGTCTACAGGACAATTCTGGGAAAATGTTTTACAAACATCCTCGAAGTCCTTGACGTGTAGATATGCCTTCTCGCTATTCCATTCCATGGAAGGTAGGAAGGAGTTAAATCATTTTGTTGCGAAATTGAAATTCGCCAGCATGAGGTGGAATGAGAATACAAGAAGGTGTTGGAGCGTGTTCAGGTGTCATGAGATCGCACAAAGGACGAAGCGAATCATCAATTGGTACGACCACATTCTCACCGTTTTCACTCTCATTGTCGTCCATTGAATCGGTAGGTGTGGCTACGGGATTAATAGAATCAGAGGAATCGGCTAAATAGAATTGATTTCCGTAGATTCCTTTGATGGATTAATCGGACATAAAAGGAAAGGTCCTAAGTAGTTTTAATCTAAAGAATGCAAGACAAAAGAAAACATAAAGAGATAAGAATAGATTGAGGTAATCTAAGCGTTAGTTTGTCGCTTCCCCGGCAACGGCGCCAAAAGCTTGACACGAGAATTTTTCTGTGTGCGCTTGTGTGCTATACCCAAGTGTAGGTAATCGTGCAAGTAGTAAACTGGTTAAGACCAGGTCGATCCCATAGGGAAGGTGTTGAACTAAATACCTAGATTAATCTCTAGCAGGAAAATGAAAATCAATATTTAAAGGGTGTAGAACACAAAGTTCCACAAAGTAACTACTGAAATTAAGCAACTAGAATAATTTAAACTAACGATTAACTAACTAACTAAAGCAATGTTTAAAAACGTGTTTTTCTTAATAAATGGGAATGTTGGGATTACACGAATCCACCGTGACCTAGCCATCTACCATGCAATAACGTTGAATCTCAATGGAGCACATTTTCTATAGTATTCCGTATTTCTCTTAGGATAAAGAATCCATAGCCCTTGCATGACCGGGACTATGTCATCATAGTTAATTTGAAACATATAAAAGCGGTTTAAAATAATAGTAAAGACTCGCACCTACAATGGTGTTAGCATTGAGGGTTGTTTGCAAAATGTATTGAAGAAAAATGCCTTAAGGCTTTAAGTTGAAAGACTGTTTCGACAAACTGAGTGTTTGGGGATAGTTTGATAACAAATCTGTAAATGCTTCATTAGGGTCTATCTGGGGTCACTAGGGTCTGTTTGCAGTAGGAAAGAGGGGCTTTGGTCAAAGTTTCTAAATCAAGCTCCAACGGTAGAGCTTTAATGGCGGTCGAAAGTTGCAGAGAGCTCAAGGCTCTGTTTGGCTTACATGCAATAGTCTAGGGGTGTGTGTGTATAACATGCAAATATCTAGGAATGAAGATGAGGGTTGGGTTTTACCTTTGGTGGTCTCTATCTCCTTCGATCTCTCTCTTCTATCTCCGATCTTCTTCTTCTCTCTCCTCTGTACGTCTCTTCTCTTCCTCTTCAGTCTTTTCCTTCTTCTTCTCTGACAGTATGGGTGTGTATGAGTACACAGTGAGGTAGGGTGGGGGTGTTGTGTATGTGTGTGTTTACAAGCTGAGAGTATGGGAGGGAGGGGGGTTTGAATGATCTCTCTCTTCTCTTAAGCTCTCTCAGGTTCTCCCTCTATATACAATCTGTATTAGACAGATTTTGGGTAGTGTATACATATATAGAGGGAGGGGGGGGGGGGGGGGGGGGGGGAAGGGAAGTTACCGCATGTGCAAGGGTACACCAACGTGTACCAAAGTGTAGGTGTGTGTCTAAGAGTAGATATAAGTGATGTTGTCAAAATCAAGATATAAAAGTATGCTTTACTTTCTAAGGATTTATAGTGTGGAAGTAAAGGTCGAACCCACAGAGATTGAATACTACACACTTTAATTTTTAAAACCTAAATTTAGTTAATTAAGAAAAACGGATTTTGGATTTAATTTGAATTAAACTAATAACAATAAAAGTAAATCTAATTTATGAAAGCAATTAAATATTTATTTTTATAATAAGTTTAAGGAACCTAGGATTGCAAATCCACCACTAGCTTCATAATAAGGGTATTTACAATTTACTTTAGCTTATTAAGGGTATTCAATTTAAGCACCATTACATGTAAATAATCTAAACAAGCACAGCAAGCATAGATCATTGAGCACACTACCATCAAAATAGATCTAAGACAAGAGTAAACTTTGACAGTAGTGATTTAATCAATAAAAGCACGATTTATTTATAAAAATCCTCGGAACATGTAACTGTCATCCATACATAATAAAACTAAAATAAAAACATAAAATACACCCTATTACTTGGCTAGGGTTTCATTGAAACCCTAGATCTTGAGTTTAGTTGGCCATAGAATTGATGAACGGCAAGAGGTTGATGTAGGAGGCCATGAGAATCCTTGGTCTTCTTCTTCTTCTTCTACTTGCTTTCCTCTCTTCAATGGCTAAAATTTTAGTTGTATATGGTTGTATCTAATGTTGTGTAATGATGTGTAACCATAAAATTGATTTAGAATAGGATTTATATAGAGTTTGGAAGGATTTAGGAAGCTTTCCAAAGCCAAATCGTACTAAAACAGCTATATTTACGTTTCTGGACGTCATATGCACAAACCACCTTCGCTGGGCACTTTAATTTAATAAAATACGCTTTTTTTGGTTTTTTCACAGGTTGCTCGCGCGGCCCGCTCGTGCGAGGTCCTTTTCGCTGCTCTGTGCGACTTTTGTAGAATTGCGATAACATTTTGCTCGAAACTCGGATTGACTCGCCGTGTAAATCCACGCGTCCGTAACTCGAAGATATACATTTTATATCACTGGAGAAATTTCTCAAATCCAAAGTGTTCTGTGTCAAACATGCGATTTTCCGAGACTGCTACTACATTCAGCTTTCACCGGAATCACCGTTTGAGCCCATAATGACTTCCAAAGCCACTAATCATTGGATTTTTGTGGATTATCAAGTTAAAGCTCTAAATCCTACAAAATTTAGAATACTTATTAAAAAATAACTAATAACTACATGAAATGGGCTAACAAAGCATAGTTTTAGAACTATAAACGGCAACTATTCATCGCAGATCACACCCCCAAACCTACTCTTTGCTAGTCCTTGAGCAAAAAGAAAAGAAAAATAAAACTACTACTGCAAGTACTACTCTATTTTCGCATGGATCACGATTGCATTTAGCATATGCAACAAGCCTTTTAAACCCCTAGGTGTCCCTAGTCGGACGAGTGAAGTCTCGTGAGGGTTTTCGTCAACAAGTCTCCCACAACCATCTTTATTTGATTATATATTTAAAAAGTTTTATTAAAAATAAAAAACATAATATTCAATACTCCATAAAAAAAAATTTTGAAATAGAATAACGAACAAGAAGAAACGGAATCAAACGTCTACCTACATCATGAAAAACAATCCCAAGCACATGCATCGTTTAAATCAATAGAGTTTCTCATAAAATTGCACATGCGTGATATGGTAGTCAAATGAACAAGCGCATGTCATGAACATGGAATATACTTCGGATAACAATTTAACTATGTCTTGACTACGAATCTTGCAATGTTAATTACACTCTCAAATGAAACACTCTGAAACATGTGTAATTTATCGCGTATATGCGAGCAAAAAAAATATGTTTTCAAAACAAGAAATGCTCACATATGACTCGAACAAGACGCATGACACGAAAGAACAGTAGTCTCATGGATAGGATGCCAATAATCAAGAAAAATTAATAGTTACCATGTTTTAATCCCCTCCCATCGTTTTCATATCCGAACCAAGTTTCCTAGGATCAAATAGGACTTTTCAACGATTGTAATGTGGCTTAGGTAATAAAAAATGATAGAAAGGATTCATTAGGTAGCTAATCTCAGAATGACATTGTAAGGCATGTTCGATTTCTTTCATTCGTCTCTTCTACCAACTTCATCATTTCATTCTCTTCTTTTCATTGTCTTCAATTTTTTCTCCTTCTATTTCTTTTTCTTTTCCTTTTTTTTTTCTTATTCTTTTTTTTCTGTTTTTTTTTTTTGTTTATTCTTTTCCTTCTCGTTGCTTTTGAAACGAATATTCAATAAATAACAAGGCAACCACCCCAAACTCATCTTATTTTCTTCTTCTTCTCAATCACACATCGCCTTAACACCACTAAAAGTTGATCAATCTTTCAGGGGTGAACTCCAAGTTGGCCAAATTGGAGCAAAAACAGGATAATGGTAATTAAATAAAGAAATGGCATTTTAACGGCTCAAGGGGCGAACTAAGGAAATTTATCATTTGTCGGTCGGCAGTAAACAAAGAGGGCCTACCATCATCTCCTATGGTCATATGGTTCTTCAACGTTTACGATGGAAGATTATTTAACATGGTAACAAATATTTAACTTGACTATCAACCAAAACAAGAATAATGAGACTAAACAACAAGTTAATGCGCTATTTTAATGAAGTTCGATAAACAAAATGTATTCATAACCCTCTAAAAAGAAAATATAGGCTCAAAAGCTCACTGGGTTTAGTCTCCACCTTGTGTTATCTAGAAATCCGAATCATATTACAGTTCACATCAGACATGTATTCAAGCAACTACGTGCAGTGCATAGGTTTGTGTGCAAATTTATGATATAAAAATACGATTCGAACGATACATGACCTAAAACGTTGCATCATGACTTTAGTAAATATTTAATCACATCTTTCCTTGTTTATCATTCTATAACAATCATAGTTACATAACAAGAAGTATCAAATTGAGATTGCAAAAACGTCGGTAACATCGTTTATTTAAGCACAAGAATCGAAAAATTTTGAAAAATTGCAGTATAATGTTCATGCGTGTGCATACCCCCAAACTTAAACCTTTCATTGTCCCCAATGAAACAATAAAACGAAAGAAAGGAGAGTACGTAAAGAAGGAACGATAATACCTCGATCTCGGCAATCACAAACAGGTGAACACAAAGGAATATGTCAATAATGTTACCTGTTATTTCTTGATAAAAGACGAACAAAGAAAATATTAAAAGCAGCTAAAAGAACTATAACTAAACTAAACGAAATTAAATAAACTATAAGAATTAACAACACTATAAAGACAACGAAAATAAACTATAAAAGGAAAGAAAGAATAACCAGAACGTATGAAAATAACAAACAACTCGATCTACAAGGACCTAAGAAACAAAAACAGAAAACTAAAAACTATGTGACAGGTGGAGAGAAGGATATAGAAAACAAAAGAAAGAAGAAAAAAAAAATCAGGAACATGGGGAATCGCGCGAGCGAATCAAATTTTTTATTTTTTTTATCTCGCGCGAGCGAGACAGCCTCGCGCCCGCGAATCCAGGCGCGAGATGTAACAGAGAGCTCATAAAAACAATAACCAAAAATTTCACTAAGGCACAGTCTCGCGCGAGCGAGATTGGTATTTTCTTTGTTTCTTCTAGGTTTTTGTATATAAGTTCATAATAAATTAATTTCGACCCCCAAACCTGTCCAGAAAACTCAAAAACTGACCAAAATGACCCAAAAACATGCAAAAATAAGAGAAATAGACGAAATAAAGCTTGGGTTGCCTCCCAATAAGCGCTGTCTTTTACGTCTTTAGCTAGACCGTTGTAGCTCAAGATTTTATGGAGGCTGAAAATCGGACTTTATGCCCCTAAGGATTTCAGGAAGAGCCCAGTGGTAAGCAGAAATAACGTCGCTTTGGATTAATTCAATTGACGGTTCATCCTTATTATGTTCAAATCTATTTCTTACCTTCCGAGTAAATTCATCTTTGGGGTCTTGATTATTCAAATTCATCTTCTCATCACTAACCATATTATTTTCCTCACCCATGTGTAGTGCATTAGTAGGTTCAATTTGTCGTATAACCTCATTACCCTCTATACATAGATAATCATCGTCTTTGGGAGGTTGATCGACAGCGTTAAACACATTTTATTTTAAGTTTAAATTCCCGAATAACACTTTCATCACCCCCATTCGACAATTGACATGCGCATTAGCGGTGGCTAAGAATGGACGACCAAGAATAACAGGGGTGTGCTTTCTAGCATCTAGGACAGGTTCAGTGTCAAGGACCATAAAATTGACAGGATAAAAACATTGATCAACTTTAACTAAGACGTCCTCGATGATTCCTCTAGGTACTTTAACGGAATGATCCGCTAATTGAATAGTAGCGGCCGTAGGTTTAAGTTCACCTAAACCTAGTTGTTTATAAACGTGATAAGGTAAGAGATTAACACTCGCACCTAAGTCAAGGAGAACCCTATGGATGATAGTGTCACCTATAACATATGAAATAGTTGGCGTACCAGGATCCTTATACTTTGGAGGTGAGTGTTGAAAAATAAAACTTACTTTTTCCGTGAGAAAGTTCTTTTTCGGAGTATGACTACGCAATTTACGTTTTTGCGTGCAAAGGTCTTTTAGACATTTAGCATAAGTGGGAATTTGTTTAATAGCATCAAGGAATGGAATATTGATTTTAACTTGTTTAAACACCTCGAGTATATCCTTAACCTTTGACCCTTTCTTTGGAAAATCTGATGGTTCATCAACGTTTGGTGGAAAGGGCAATTTCGGTATATGATTAGTCAGGGGCCGTTTCTTTTTCTTTCTTATTTTGGTTTGTGTCCTTATCTTTCTTTGTATTAGAGTTGATGTTCATATCTATCAGATTCTCATTCAGAATTTCTATTACCTCTTCCTCTTGTGTAGTCAACCTAGTTGAGACGGCGTTTACTTGCTCATTCGACCCCTTAACCTAGTATTGTCCCTTAGGGTTTTGAATTGTTTGACTAGGCAACGTCCCCTCATTTCTACGACTCACTACAGTAGCTAGTTGTCCCATTTGGGATTCAAGCTTCGCAATGGATTGTGTGTAAGAGTGCACTATTTGTGCTTGTGTTTGAACTTGAGTTTCAATAGTCTTAAGGGACGTCAATACCTTCTCCTCAAAAGCATTACCCCTTAAAGGGATAGGGTTATGAGGCAGTTGTTGGTATTGATTGGGTTAGAATTGCGGCCGATACGCATTTGAAAAACTTGTTGCCTCATTAGGATTCTTAGTATTATTTTTCCACGAGAAGTTAGGATGGTTTCTCCATGGCACGTCCGGATTATTAGTAGTCGAATTATAATTATTTCGTGGGTATTGTTGAATAGAATTAATGTGTTGCTCCACGAATTCCGAAAATTGGCTCGCCGATGGACATGCAAGGATAGAATGTGACGGATCGGAACATATTGCACATACTTCATGAGCAGGTGCGGTTGACGTTCGATTTATTGTTAAAAGTCGGTCAAGTTTTTTAGATAGTTCCTGAAATTCTATTGAGTGGCTTGACTCAAACTTTACCTCACGTTTGGGTTGCAAATGATACCCCTCAGAACGTACCGACACAACATGATACATCGAGTTCTCGCTTAATGTTTCAAAAATTTTCCAGGCCTCGTCGGCGCTTTTGTGTAGGAAGGTACCCGCACAAATGGCATCGAAGGTATTACGGACAGAGGGAATAAGTCCCTCGTAAAAGACCTGTACCAACTGCCACTTAGGAACCTGATGATGTGGGCGGGAATGTAATAATTCTTTAAATTTCTCCCATGTGTCATAAAGTGTTTCCCCATCTTGCATCACAAAATTAGTTATAGATTTTCTTATCTGATTAGTTCTTGTGATTGGAAAAAACTTTTGTAAAAATGCAGTATGTAATGCTTCCCATGTTTTTAATTGTGTTTGGCTCCAAAGATTGGAGCCAATACTTAGCTTTATCTTTTAATGAAAACGAGAAGAGGCGCAGTTTTAATTCATCATCAGTGAAATTTGAATTTTTGAAGTAGAGCATATATCTTGGAAATCCCCTATATGCTGATATGGATCTTCATTTATACGGCCATGGAAAGAAGGAAGTAGCGAGATGGTAGACGACTTTATCTCAAAGTGAGATGTCGTCGCCTCCGGTAATTCGATACCTGCCTGTGGTGTGTAAGTCGTAGGAATAAAATAATCTTTAAGCGGAGGAGGTGGTGGTATATTAGGGTTATTATTGTTATTTCCATTGTTTTGATTATGTCCAATGTCAGCCATTGGAATAGGTTCTACGTTAATAAAGTGTGGTTTCTTTAGGTTTTTAAGGGTACTACGTATTTCGGACTCAAACAACGACGATGGTTTTGGAATTCGATCTGGGTAAACCCAATGTCCTCCAAACCCGGCATGAACATAGAATGGTTCCATGCTAACCTGTCCAATATAAACTATCATAGGGTTAGTATCTTCATAAGTGAGGAAAAGATCTAATGGTTTATAACTTAAAGTGTATAGGACAAACAGTAAATGCCTAACCTAGGCTCTGATACCACTAAAACCCTGTCACGCCCCGGAGTAAGCCAAAAATAGGGAAAATAAAAATTTTCCTTTATGGGTCCGTAGACACGTGACTAGTTTGATAACCGTTCTGTCCTTCTAACTCCGCACCATGCAATCATAAGGGAAAAGCTAGAGCTTAGACATGATCTAATACTTATCAGAGTATAAATACAGCAGCGGAAATTAAATAAGGGTTACAATAACTTCAATCTTAATACAAGAGGCCATACTAAACAATTTACACAATCTTAAAACTTGAGGAACTGTCTATCAGGTCCTTGGGCAAGGCTTTATTCTCCTTGGCTCCACGGTGCTGCCTCCTGAACTCTTCTATCTATCTCCAAACCTGCAACACTCTGGGCATACGAATGCCCAGGGCGTAACATGCCGTCAGCCTTGGAACAAGGCTGAGTGAGAGTCTCAACTGCTCAATAATCAGTAATACAGAATATCTCTCAACTCCCGCCAAGGTTTAGTACTTTAAAGTATGGTTATTCTCTTATCAAAAGACGCATTCTCACCACGGGCAAAGCAGAGGTCTCAACAAGAAAGGTAAACAGATAATCATAACATCATAGAATACATTCTCCTTATTATAAACTCGTACGTGCTAATGCATGATCAATAAGATGCATTCCCAACTCTTTTCAAAGACACTTGCTTTTAAAACAGATATTTTCAAAACCATTTTATTTTAAAACCAAAGCTTTCCAAAACCAAATCATTTGAACCAAATCATTTTCTCATCAACTCAATCTCATCATTCGTTTTCTCTTTCTCATCCACTTGACAACACGCGGTATATCAAGGATGCTAACATACTATCACAGCCAATTCATACTCATTCCCTTGATAGGCCACCGGACGTTTTCACGGCGCACACTATCTGTAAACAATGAAACTGGCACATGGGACGTCTTCAACCATGTGTATACTCTCACCGATCGTCTACACAGCTGAGAAGTATATTAGAGCACTAGCCGGACGTATTCAACGATACATGGGACGTCTTCAACCACGTATGCGCATCACTGGACGTCTTCAACGGCGAGAGGCGCGCTAGGAACCCTAACCGTTCATGTCCACCCGGCTCGTCAGCCGTTGATCCATAGGATCCAGAAATCATATCTCTTTTACATTCACATATCTCAACTCATTCATATTCTCACCAAACACTTTTCTTTCTCACACAACGCATGCTGACACATGTCATGAAATGCACGTGTGTCCATTATCAATATGCACATGCAAATCTACTTTCATTTCTCTTTATTATTAACATGGCATGTGTAATCTATTCCAGTCATCAATATCGTAAAACGTGCATTTAATCAATTAGTAGCAGAAATGTAACATATAGAGCATGGATCGCATGACATGGAATTGATACCGATAAACATATAGATAAAACCCTTGACATGCTCACGTATGCGATAGCACTACCATAACATGCCTTTAAACATCTTATAATTATTGGGAATACACTTGACATCATAAATCAGCCTATCACTTATACAAAATATCGTACATGTGACTTTAATCATCTTATATTAGTCTTAATAGGATTAGAGTGAGGTTAGGAAACTCACCTCGAGTCGCCGCTCCTCGAAACGCAGATAAACGTCAAGTTCTACAACCATAAACGGAATAAACAGAAGTAGTGTATGAGTACAATTATAGGGGCAACATGGTAATTTTACCAAATGAGGTCATAAACCTCAAGGTAGTGATCTACGTGTCATTCTAAGTCCAACGCCATTGACTAGACTCAAATCGGAGTCCGTTGCGTTTTTCGAGGTAATATGCAGGGCTTACTATACTAATGCAGGCCCTAAAAGACAGGCCGTATTTTCGACCGAGTCAAAAAGTCACCAAACTTTATTGGAAAGTTCTAGACATTATTCTAAGACTCTGGGAGCTGACCGCGTAATTTTCGGAGTCCTAGATTATTTATTATGAATTATTTAAGACAATGTATATCAGAAAATACCCGAAACGGGATTTAAATATGTAATTACAATTATATTAAGATATCAGTGCTTAGAAGTATTATTATTAAATACTAGATATTAAAATACACCACCAGTATTTATTTCATAATTTTCGGAGCTTGTTTGGTATTTTTAATAATTAATATACTCATAAAATAGCTCCTTATTAATTATTAAAAATACTGGACTATAATATTATAGCTTTATAACATACATTATATAATAAAATAGTCACAGGGTCATTACCCTAATTTTCTAGAATTTATAAATGCATATAGGTATTTATTAACTATTTAAAACCATTTAAAACTAATATTTATTATTTATATAAACCATATAAATAATTAAATATATAATATATATAATATAATAATGATATATAGAATATTAAAATAATATTCTATATTATTAAAACCTTAATGGTATAATTATAAATTAATTTATAATTATTAAAACTAATTAAAACTCTTTTAAACTAATTATTACTAATAATAATCATAATAATAATAATAATAATAATAAAATCTCCAGACCCGACGGGTCAAACCCGAACCGACCCGACCCCTACGGGTTACCCGAATAGACTCACAAGAAGACCCGATCGCGTGACCCAATGGGTCAGACCCGACCCGACCGAAACTTAGGCGGACTGCCCATATACACACTCATGCAAACCCATCCCGAGAACCCATTCGGGTTGGACCTAACCTGAACCCGAAACCCAACTCTCCTCACAATCCTACCCAACCCGCTAGCCCAAACCCTAACCAAACCCGGACTCAAACCTAACCCAATTACAGACACAAACTAAACCTACCCGCTAACCCGAACCTTGACCAAACCTTAACTGAACCCGACCCAAAGCCCAACCCATTCCCAGACACAACACGACCCAAACCAAAACCCGAAACCCTACGCGAACAAGACCCGACGTCAAAACGACGTCGTGTCATTTAAATGACCCACGGGTCCTACTCGGTTCGAACCAACCCAGACCCTTACCCGTTCTTACTCACATACTAACCCACCCATTTGCTCAGCCCGACCCGAACTCCAACCCGGCGCCAAAACGGCGTCGTCCTACTAAAAAAAACCCACGGGTTTATTCAAAATAAACCCGACCCGCTACCCTAAACCACTTACACACTCATCCTAACCCACCCAAACCCGACCCAAACCCGGGTGTTATAACCCGAACCCAAACGGGTCATCTTCATCTTCTCCAGCGAACTAACGTCGCCGGAAAATCGGGCGTCGCCGAAAAATCTTCAATCCTTCATATCTCCCTCATCTCTAACCCAAAATGCACGAGACCAACGGCATTGTGACCGGTTAGAGACCCTCTACAACATACTGGGGTATGGGAGATCGCTCTATTCGTTTGATGGTCCTACTAGCCGATTATTCTTTCGGTCATTATGGAGAATAACGGCCTGCATGCAAGTCTAAACCTTACCCATTTTGAAAACTGATTCTAGGGGAGTGTACAGGGGTCCAAAGGATCTGTTTAATGTGCCTTAGGGGTTGTTTGGTTGGATTCAAAAATCCAAGCTCCGGTGAGGAGCTTCCATGACTGTCTGGCCTTAACCAGGGCACAAGGCAATGTTTGGGTCCTTGCATGTGATCCTAAACATGATATAAGGACACGCAGATGGTTAAAATGAGGATGGGGGTGTGTTTTACCTTGTAAACGTCTTGGCCTCACCAAACTCCGATCAACTCCTCTTCTCTCTCTCCGATCTTCTAATTCTTTTCTTCACTGTGTCCTCTTCCTCCTCCTTCTGTTCTATGAGAGTGTGTGTACACAATGTGTGTGTGCGTGTTCTGGGAAAGAGTGACAGAGATCAGAGAGTGTGTGTGTGTGTGTTTTGAGACGAGAGTGTAGGGATGAGGAGGGTGTGGGTTCTCTCCTAATCTCTCAGGTCTCACTCTCTCTTAACAATCTGTACAGACAGATTTGTGAGGCTGAGGGAGTGATACAAGAGTGAGGGAGGGGTGTCTTATTTATAGAGGGAGATGGGAGGGAGGTTATCCCATGAGCAAGGGTGCACCATAGTATATGAGTGTGTGTAGGTTTGTGTGTCCAAGGGTAGATCAAGGGTGGGGTCCACATGACCGCCAAAGGGTGGTGTGGGTCCCATTCTTAGGTTGTGAAAATGGATGTGTTCCTGAGTCCCATTGTAAGTGTATGTGTATGCTGTGTGTATCCAAGGGTAGATTGAGTGAGGTCTACCTAGGGAGGTAGTGTGGGTCCCACATAGCTCCTAAATACATTGTGGATCCCACTCACAGGTTAAGTACTTTATGGCATGAGTCAATGCTCCAATTGATAAGCAATAATGTGACATGAGTCACAAATGTAAATTGTGCAGGTACAGACTGTGTATATGTCTAGACGTAAATCTGACTATAATTTCTAATGAAATTTAAAATGTCGAGGTCACGACTATGCTATTAGGTTCTAGGTTAGACTTAATGTTGTCCTCAAGATATTGACTATAGGATTTTAATAAGGACTCCTAATGGATCTTCTGTAATTGCATCAAGGTGATGTCACTATTCTTTCTAAATCCTACGTGGAATTTCTAGGAAAATTTCTGGGTGCTACATCTCTACCCACCTTATTTGAGGATTTCGTCCTCGAAATCTAGAGTTTGCTAGAATTTAAATGTTCAAAGTCTTACTTATAGGTTTAGTCGTTCTATACCAACTCAGGCGCTCTTATCAATCTAAATGGTCTACCTGACCATAAGTTGTTGTCCACTGTTCCGGGGTCTGATTTCCATGGAATACATCAGCTCCTTCTCATAATATCTCTTGAATGTCCCCAATCATTTTGTAACATCATTTCTATATAGGGTTCAGAGTTCTAGCAGTGGGCATGGTACCTTCAGTCTTCCATTTAATTTAGTGCTAAGATTGATTCCCTGATCTGCGTGCTCTCTTTCTGGATCTCTGTGGTGGTGGAGCATTGTTTTGAACTTCTTGTTCGGGACAAACTTTACGCACATGTCCAGCCATTCCACAATTGAAACACCGTACTTGTTTTCCTGTGAGTTGTTTCGGTGCTGTGCACTCTTTGGAGTGGTGTCCAGGTGTTCTGCAGTTGTAGCAGATGTCTCGTTGCTTTGTGTGTGTTTGAACAGCTGTCTGACTAACTCTTCTGTCATTGCTTCTCTGTCCTTTGTGATGATTCTGGAGGTGTCCAGAGTATCTTCTAGTGATTACAGACTGCATTTGAGCGGTTGCCCGGGATACTTGATTGCCTCTTCGACTTTCTCCTGGGTTGTTTGCCTGGAACCTGTTATCTTTTCTTCCTTGTGGGTGGCTTTCTAGTTTCTTGCTGTTCAGAGCTATGTTCTCTAGTTGTGTGGCTAATTCGACCATTTCTTCGAATGGTTGGTCAAGGTATACTGCTGCTATCTTTTGAATGTCTGGATTAAGTCCTTCGTAATATTGCAGTGTCTTATTCCGTTGAGTATCTACCATGTACGGAGCAAATCGTGATAGTCTCTCAAATTTCGTCGTGTATTCTTGTACTATCATGTTGCCTTGAACTAGCTCTATGAATTCTTTTTTCTTCTTGTTTCTCTCTGTTCTTGGGAAGTACTTTGCTAGAAATTTTGTTTTGAATGCTTCCCATGCCATCTTCCTTGCAATATCCTCGCCCACTGTAGCCTCGACAGATTCCCACCAATCAGCTGCCGAATATGACAATTGGAAAACAGCCAAGCGTCTTTTCTGCGTCTCGTTGCATTCGAGGGCTTGAAACATTCGTTCCATATCACGAAGCCATTGTTCAGCTTCCCATGCTTCTGTCATTCCCGTGAAAGTTCCTGGTTTAAGTGCACGAAATCTCTCAAGCAGTTTATCTCCTGTCTGACAAGTATCCTTGCTGTTGATGATGCAGTCCAAGTGATCACTTGCTTGTTCCACGCGTCGGACAAGAGCTCCTATCAATCCTGTTGGATCCACTGCTGGAGGTATCACATTTGTTGTTCCGTTGGATGAATTCTGAGTATTCCGTTTTCTCTTAACCATGGTGTACGCTAGCAAGGGTTATACCTACGAGTTAACACCTATTTGGTCAATACCTTATCTTATCTCGTCTGATCATATGACAAGTAACAGCATTGAGTTAACAGGGATTTCTAGCATATAATGATCATCATAACTACTACTAGGATTAAGGGTAAGGCATCCTTATCCTTGGCCTTTCTAGACTCTAGGTTGAACTGACTGTTCCGAGATCCATCTCAGGAAGTTCGTCAGTGCCTAAACATGTATCAACTAATGGTCAAGCCTGTAATCTTATTAGTAATAAATGTATAAGAGGTAAAATTAACAATTAACAAGAATACGTCTCATCCATACAATTATAGCTAAGTTAAGTCAAAAACAAACTACTACTGATCAGAAAATAAAAGGGTACAACAACAGTACGAATACTAGTTCTACAAATCTGTGATACATCAAAAAGAAGTGGAAAAAATAAAAAAAAAAATAAGATGAACTAGCTAAGAATCCATCCTCCATCTCTCTCCACATCAGAGTCCGAGGTCACCTCTCCTAAATCTCTAGAGGGTGGAGAATTGATCGGAGGAATACCAACAAATGCATCCCAGGCTGCCTCTAGGGGCCAATCAGGATCCTCTATCATCTCCGAGTCTGCTAGTGGGTCCTCATCTGGATCATCATCTGAGTCATCGTCAGAACCTGCAGGGGTAACATAGTGTACTATGTCCTCTTGTGGCTCGTCCTGGTCATGGATCGCAAGGTTTCCAAGGGCGTGCAAAACCTCTTCCATCTCAGTGGACAGTAGTCGCGGTGCTACCACTCTGTGATATGCTATCTCTAGAATAGGTCTCTCACGGAAGAGGCAACGTGTCCATCTCCTTAAACTCTGGCGAACTGTATGCTTGATGGCGTTGCTAACATAGCCAAATCCTCGAGGGGCAAACTGTCTCTCTAAGGTAACTCTGTACTGTCCATCCTCAGCATCGTGCTCTATCTCGTACTCCATGCTAGCCTGCCCAACACAAAAAACTAACTTAGTACTAGTGCTAATTAAAGGAATATCTTAAAATTTTATAGTAATAAGGGGGTACCTTCCTTAATTCTTTCTAACCCTCAAGTTAGTGCCAAGTGTTCCATATCTGACTCCCTGAACCTACATTAGTTCCTAATTCTATATTTATTATACTTATGACTTCTATGGCTCAACTCATCGTGGGGATTTATCATTCATTCTTATAGACTAAGAGTATACAAGTTTAAATAAATCACTAATTAAAAGCGAGCAGTACATCCATGTAAGAATATATATATATATACTAGGTTAAAGAAAATCTCCATAAATAGATTTAAACATAGTGCAACATAGTTATATAAAACATTCGCATCGGAGGTGCGTACGCTAAGTTACTACATTGTAGGGGATAGTGCTAGCAATAGATACATGAAAGGCGTACACGTCACTACTACTACGTGTTACATGCCTGAGTACACAAAAGATAAAATACTAGTCTTATTACAAAATCCTTCAGTCATCCTGATCCTCGACCTTCGACTTTCCTTTCCCAGCTATGTCTCTCTTGGGTGGTTTCTTGCCCACTTTCTTAGTTGGGTAAACATTGGCTGCGGAATCAGCATCCTCCACAGAAATGGTCCCCTCTGCCGGAACTCCTCCATCATCATCTTCCTCCCTATCAATCCCCATGACTGACTCAACAGTCAAGGGTGTATCAGCTATGAATTCCTCTGGTACTGGGGGTGGCATAGCAGAAGATGGTCCTATGGGTCCTGGTGGAGGTGTCAGCTTAACTCGAAAGGTCATGACTCGGAGGGTATAGCTGTCATGAGTCATCTCAGCTGCTTCCAGATGAACAAGTCTAAGGGTATTCTCTCGATAATATGCCTCTTTTTGCAGAATCTCTGGGTCCTCAATCCCCAACACATGTACATCATGCCACATATTTCCCTCCAAATGTAGCTGAGCACTCCGTCGGATCCTTTGCGGGTACAATACTGGGTCCGCAAGCTCTATACGATCTGGGTAAACCCAATGTCCTCCAAACCCGTCATGAACATAGAATGGTTCCATGCTAACCTGTCCAATATAAACTATCATAGGGTTAGTATCTTCATAAGTGAGGAAAAGATCTAATGGTTTATAACTTAAAGTGTATAGGACAAACGGTAAATGCCTAACCTAGGCTCTGATACCACTAAAACCCTGTCACGCCCCGGAGTGAGCCAAAAATAGGGAAAATAAAAATTTTCCTTTATGGGTCCGTAGACACGTGACTAGTTTGATAACCGTTCTGTCCTTCTAACTCCGCACCATGCAATCATAAGGGAAAAGCTAGAGCTTAGACATGATCTAATACTTATCAGAGTATAAATACAGCAGCAGAAATTAAATAAGGGTTACAATAACTTCAATCTTAATACAAGAGGCCATACTAAACAATTTACACAATCTTAAAACTTGAGGAACTGTCTATCAGGTCTTGGGCAAGGCTTTATTCTCCTTGGCTCCACGGTGCTGCCTCCTGAACTCTTCTATCTATCTCCAAACCTGCAACACTCTGGGCATACGAATGCCCAGGGCGTAACATGCCGTCAGCCTTGGAATAAGGCTGAGTGAGAGTCTCAACCACACAATAATCAGTCATACAGAATATCTCTCAACTCACGCCAAGGTTTAGTACTTTAAAGTATGGTTATTCTCTTATCAAAAGACGCATTCTCACCACGGGCAAAGCAGAGGTCTCAACAAGAAAGGTAAACAGATAATCATAACATCATAGAATACATTCTCCTTATTATAAACTGGTGCGTGCTAATGCATGATCAATAAGATGCATTCCCAACTCTTTTCAAAGACACTTGCTTTTAAAACAGATATTTTCAAAACCATTTTATTTTAAAACCAAAGCTTTCCAAAACCAAATCATTTGAACCAAATCATTTTCTCATCAACTCAATCTCATCATTCGCTTTCTCTTTCTCATCCACTTGACAACACGCGGTATATCAAGGATGCTAACATACTATCACAGCCAATTCATACTCATTCCCTTGATAGGCCACCGGACGTTTTCACGGCGCACACTATTTGTAAACAATGAAACTGGCACATGGGACGTCTTCAACCATGTGTATACTCTCACCGGTCGTTTACACAGCTAAGAAGTATATTAGAGCACTAGCCGGACGTATTCAACGATACATGGGACGTCTTCAACCACGTATGCGCATCACTGGACGTCTTCAACGGCGAGAAGCGCGCTAGGAACCCTAACCGTTCATGTCCACCCGGCTCGTCAGCCGTTGATCCATAGGATCCAGAAATCATATCTCTTTTACATTCACATATCTCAACTCATTCATATTCTCACCAAACACTTTTCTTTCTCACACAACGCATGCTGACACATGTCATGAAATGCACGTGTCTCCATTATCAATATGCACATGCAAATCTACTTTCATTTCTCTTTATTATTAACATGGCATGCGTAATCTATTCCAGTCATCAATATCGTAAAACGTGCATTTAATCAATTAGCAACAGAAATGTAACATATAGAGCATGGATCGCATGACATGGAATTGATACCGATAAACATATAGATAAAACCCTTGACATGCTCACGTATGCGATAGCACTACCATAACATGCCTTTAAACATCTTATAATTATTGGGAATACACTTGACATCATAAATCAGCCTATCACTTATACAAAATATCGTACATGTGACTTTAATCATCTTATATTAGTCTTAATAGGATTAGAGTGAGGTTAGGAAACTCACCTCGAGTCGCCGCTCCTCGAAACGCAGATAAACGTCAAGTTCTACAACCATAAACGGAATAAACAGAAGTAGTGTATGAGTACAATTATAGGGGCAACATGGTAATTTTACCAAATGAGGTCATAAACCTCAAGGTAGTGATCTACGTGTCATTCTAAGTCCAACGCCATTGACTAGACTCAAATTGGAGTCCGTTGCATTTTTCGAGGTAATATGCAGGGCTTACTATACTAATGCAGGCCCTAAAAGACAGGCCGTATTTTCGACCGAGTCAAAAAGTCACCAAACTTTATTGGAAAGTTCTAGACATTATTCTAAGACTCTGGGAACTGACCGCGTAATTTTCGGAGTCCTAGATTATTTATTATGAATTATTGAAGATAATATATATCAGAAAATACCCGAAACGAGATTTAAATATGTAATTATAATTATACTAAGATATCAGTGCTTAGAAGTATTATTATTAAATACTAGATATTAAAATACACCACCAGTATTTTTTTCATAATTTTTGGAGCTTGTTTGGTATTTTTAATAATTAATATACTCATAAAATAGCTCCTTATTAATTATTAAAAATACTGGACTATAATATTATGGCTTTATAACATACATTATATAATAAAATAGTCTCAGGGTCATTACCCTAATTTTCTAGAATTTATAAATGCATATAGGTATTTATTAACTATTTAAAACCATTTAAAACTAATATTTATTATTTATATAAACCATATAAATAATTAAATATATAATACATATAATATAATAATGATATATAGAATATTAAAATAATATTCTATATTATTAAAACCTTAATGGTATAATTATAAATTAATTTATAATTATTAAAACTAATTAAAACTCTTTTAAACTAATTATTACTAATAATAATCATAATAATAATAATAATAATAATAATAATAATAAAATCTCCAGACCCGACGGGTCAAACCCGAACCGACCCGACCCCTACGGGTTACCCGAATAGACTCACAAGAAGACCCGATCGCGTGACCCAATGGGTCAGACCCGACCCGACCGAAACTTAGGCGGACTACCCATATACACACTCATGCAAACCCATCCCGAGAACCCATTCGGGTTGGACCTAACCCGAACCCGAAACCCAACTCTCCTCACAATCCTACCCAACCCGCTAGCCCAAACCATAACCAAACCCGGACTCAAACCTAACCCAATTACAGACACAAACTAAACCTACCCGCTAACCCGAACCTTGACCAAACCTTAACTGAACCCGACCCAAAGCCCAACCCATTCCCAGACACAACACGACCCAAACCAAAACCCGAAACCCTACCCGAACAAGACCCGACGTCAAAACGACGTCGTGTCATTTAAATGACCCACGGGTCCTACTCGGTTCAAACCAACCCAGACCCTTACTCGTTCTTACTCACATACTAACCCACCCATTTGCCCAGCCCAACCCGAACTCCAACCCGACGCCAAAACGGCGTCGTCCTACTTAAAAAAACCCACGGGTTTATTTAAAACAAACCCGACCCGCTACCCTAAACCACTTACACACTCATCCTAACCCACCCAAACCCGGGTGTTATAACCCGAACCCAAACGGGTCGTGTTCATCTTCTCTGGCGAAGCAACGTCGCCGGAAAATCGGGCGTCGCCGGAAAATCTTCAATCCTTCATATCTCCCTCATCTCTAACCCAAAATGCACGAGACCAACGGCATTGTGACCGGTTAAAGACCCTCTACAACATACTGGGGTATGGGAGATCGGTCTATTCGTTTGATGGTCCTACTAGCCGATTATTCTTTCGGTCATTATGGAGAATAACGGCCTGCATGCAAGTCTAAACCTTACCCATTTTGAAAACTGATTCTAGGGGAGTTTATAGGGGTCCAAAGGATCTGTTTAATGTGCCTTAGGGGTTGTTTGGTTGGATTCAAAAATCCAAGCTCCAGTGAGGAGCTTCCATGACTGTCTGGGCTTAACTAGGGCACAAGGCTCTGTTTGGGTCCTTGCATGTGATCCTAAACATGATATAAGGACATGCAGATGGTTCAAATGAGGATTGGGGGTGTGTTTTACCTTGTAAATGTCTTGGCCTCACCAAACTCCGATCAACTCCTCTTCTTTCTCTCCGATCTTCTTATTCTCTCCTTCACTGTGTCCTCTTCCTCCTCCTTCTATTCTATGAGAGTGTGTGTACACAATGTGTGTGTGCGTGTGCTGGGAAAGAGTGACAGAGATCAGAGTGTGTGTGTGTGTGTGTGTGTGTTTTGAGACGAGAGTGTTGGGATGAGGAGGGTGTGGGTTCTCTCCTAATCTCTCAGGTCTCACTATCTCTTAACAATCTATACAGACAGATTTGTGAGGCTGAGGGAGTGATATAAGAGTGAGGGAGGGGTGTCTTATTTATAGAGGGAGATGGGAGGGAGGTTATCCCATGAGCAAGGGTGCACCATAGTAAATGAGTGTGTGTAGGTTTGTGTGTCCAAGGGTAGATCAAGGGTGGGGTCCACATGACCGCCAAGGGTGGTGTGGGTCCCATTCTTAGGTTGTGAAAATGGATGTGTTCCTGAGTCCCATTGTAAGTGTATGTGTATGCTGTGTGTATCCAAGGGTAGATTGAGTGAGGTCTACCTAGGGAGGTAGTGTGGGTCCCACATAGCTCCTAAATACATTGTGGATCCCACTCACAGGTTAAGTACTTTATGGCATGAGTCAATGCTCCAATAGATAAGCAATAATGTGACATGAGTCACAAATGTAAATTGTGCAGGTACAGACTGTGTTTATGTCTAGACGTAAATCTGACTATAATTTCTAATGAAATTTAAAATGTCGAGGTCACGACTATGCTATTAGGTTCTAGGTTAGACTTAATGTTGTCGTCAAGATATTGACTATAGGATTTTAATAAGGACTCCTAATGGATCTTCTGTAATCGTCATCAAGGTGACATCACTATTCTTTCTGAATCCTACGTGGAATTTCTAGGAAAATTTCTGGGTGCTACATAACTACACTAAGATTTTAAAACTAAAGGTACTAATGCAATCCCCGGCAACGGCGCCAAAAATTGATCTTGTCAAAATCAAGATATAAAAGTATGCTTTACTTTCTAAGGATTTGTAGTATGGAAGTAAAGGTCGAACCCACAGAGATTGAATACTACACACTTTAATTTTTAAAACCTAAATTTAGTTAATTAAGACAAACGGATTTTGGATTTAATTTGAATTAAACTAATAACAATGAAAGTAAATCCAAATTATGAAAGCAATTAAATATTTATTTTTATAATAAGTTTAAGGAACCTAGGATTACAAATCGACCACTAGCTTCATAATAAGGGTATTTACGAATTACTTTAGCTTATTAAGTTGGATGATAATGGGGAATTGTAGCTACAAGCCCAATTCCTCCGTCATGAAAATAACTATGGTTCAAGCACCAACATAATCCATCTTCGGTTAGCACGAATTATCCCACACTAAACTAGGGTTGTGGCATAATCCGTCTAATCTAGGCATTGACTATTCGGATACTTGATAGAATAGGATTTATATAGAGTTTGGAAGGATTTAGGAAGCTTTCCTAAGCCAAATCGTACTAAAATAGCTATATTTACGTTTTTGGACGTCATATGCACAAACCACCTTCGCTGGGCACTTTAATTTAATAAAATACGCATTTTTTGGTTTTTTCACAGGTCGCTCGCGCGGCCCGCTCGCGCGAGGTCCTTTTCGCTGCACTGCGCGATTTTCGTAGAATTATGATAACGTTTTTCTCGGAACTCGGATTGACTCGCCGTTTGAAGCCACGTGTCCGTAACTCAAAGATCTACATTTTATTACTCTGGAGAAATTTCTCAAATCCAAAGTATTCTTTGTCAAAAATGAGATTTTCCGAGACTGCAACTACATTCAGCTTTCACCGGAATCATCGTTTGAGCCCAGAATGACTTCCAAAGTCACTAATCATTGGATTTTTGTGCATTTTCAAGTTAAAGCTCCAAATCCTACAAATTTTAGAATACTTATTAAAAAATGACTAATAACTACATGAAATGGGCTAACAAAGCGTATTTTTAGAACTATAAATGGCAACTATTTGTCATCGATCAATAAGTGTGGTCCATTGCGAGTGATGGTGTGGATCCCATTCTTGGGTTGTATGCCTAGGGACAAGTGTCAAATTCTCAGATACTTGTAATACTGCGATAGTGAACTCTGTTTTAAAATATGAAGGTACGTGGCTATGTACGTGTCTAAGTGAAATTCATTCCTTGAATTCTGAATAGAAATATATGTCGAGGGTACATCTATTTTAACAAGTACAGGGTTAGAAATAATTTCGTTGTTGAGACGTTAACTAAAGGATTCCAGCACAGGGGTTCCTTCTTAGGGTTTTCCTAATGGACCTTTTGTAACCGTTTTCATGGTGACGTCACTATTTTTAATCCTACGTGGAACTTCCAAGGAAATTCAAGGTGCTACATCGAGTTTGCCTACAATAATAGTTATCATTAGAGCAGTGAAATAACACCATTCGAAGCAATCCATAGAAGACCATGTCATTCACCCCTTTGTTGGTCCGAGATCAGAGAAGGCAGGCTTTTGGGGCTGGATATGGTGCGAGAAATGACAAGATCGAAATAGTGAGAGAAACGATGAAGGCAGCCAGAGCAGACAGAAGAGCTATGCGGACAAGTGCCATAAGGACCTGGAATTCTACGTAGGAGATCATGTTCGGCTAAAATCTTTCCTAGTAAGAAGAGTGGTGAGGTCGGACAAAAGAGAGGGAAGCTTCAACCTCGTTACATTAGACCTTTCGAGATTCTAGAGTATGTAGGTAAAGTTGCCTACAGGTCACTACCACCAAAGACATCTAGAGTTCTCACGTCAGCATGCTAAGGAAGTACGTGCATTTATCGACGCATAAGATTGACTTCAAGGATAATCTCTGAGAGTGATAATCTCTGATAGTCTGTAAAGTAATCTCCAAAAGCTTCTAGTGATATTCTTCTGTCTTCAAGTAGACTAAGATTTCGTTGATGAATGTAATGATGTATTTGTCCAAATATAGCCTAAATGTGCAATTCATCAGGTTCATGAATACTGCGGAGGCGCTCGTTAGTCTAAAAGGCATAACTAAAAACTGGCATTGGTCATACCTCGTCCTAAAGGTTATGTTTGGTACCACCTCTTTTCGTACTTACAATTGATGATATCCTAATCTTAAGTCAATCTTTGACAAAGTAGTTACACCCTGCAACTGATCAAAGAGATTGTCTATCCGGGGCAATGGGTACTTATTCTTGACAGTCACTTTGTTCAACACCAGGTAGTCTATGCAAAGCCTCATTGATCCATCCTTCTTATCAAAGAGCACTGGCACTCCATACGGTGAAGTGCTTGGCCTGATAAATCCAAGGCCCTCGAGTTGTTGCATCTGCTTCTTCAACTCAACCAATTATGCCGAAGTCATCCAATAAGGTGCCTTAGATATAGGGGTTGTTCCTACTAGTAGCTCAATACATAAGTCAATTTTACGATTGGATGGTAACCCGAATATTTCTGTAAATCCATCCTCGAAATCATAAATGGTCTGGATCTATGCAGGAATAAGTTTCGTACTAACACTTCCAATAGTGGCTAGTAGACTTGTAAGGAATGCATCGCAATAGGAGTTGCACTTAAAATCAAATGAGGGTCTCCTCGGTATGGTGATGGTAATGGATTTGTTCACATAATCCATATTTGTGTGATACTTAGTGAACCAATCGCATCCCAAAATGACATCAAACTCCTTCATCGATAACACAACCAAATCGATGGATATGTTCTAATTCTCAAGAGTCAAAGGGCAGTCCTTGCACACTTTACTCACCTAAACGACTACTCCTAATGGTGACACAAAACTTAGAGCCTTCTCTAATGCCTCAGGCACTAAACCCAGCAGGTGTACTACCCTAATAGCAATAAAAGAAATAGAAGCACCTATATCAAATAAAACTTCAACTCTACTGTTTAATAGAGTCAATGTACCTTCCATATTCTATTGTTCACCCACGTCAAAACCAGCCTTCTCAGGAATTATAACATCCAGTCTGGTCACTTCTTGCTGACCTTGGACTATTGGCTTGTCATATACTCCTAGTGGCAATCGACAATCTTTACTCATATGACTCATCTTGCCATAATTGTAGCAAATAACCTCTTTTTGATCAGTTCTCCTTAGGGATTGATAATCCCTACTGATGTATCCAAGAGCTCCACAGTTATAGCATCCTCCATCTCTTAGTTATGTCCTTGGCTGTCCTTGGGTAGCTGGAATCATAGGTGCATTACGAGGGAATTTCTGTTGTTGCCTCTTCTTCCCATTCAAGGCCTTTTTTTCTGTCCTTGACCATGAAGGGGTGGTCTCTGTCCTTGAGATCTCATCTGAGGTCAATTTCCTAAAGTCCTAATGTCTGAATGGTTCTCCTCTTCTAAATCCATGACCAACTCTACAAACTCATCGAAGGGAAGACTGAGGTGTCCTACTGTCAATTTTTTAAATGGTCTGGTTCTTCTTCTTAGGAGTGTCAATCAGGTGATAAGAAAAATGGGAAAGCCTATCAAACTGAATCAGATAATCCCGGATACTCAGGTTTCCTTTAACCAATCTATTAAATTCCCTCTCACTTTGTTACTTTTATGACTTCTAAAACTACTTCTTCAAAAACCTTTCATGAAACACCGTCCATTTCATGCGTCTAGCTACTTCATCCCCCACCTAGGCCCTTTCAGACTCCCACGAATCTGCCACTGCGTAGGTAGCTGAAACGTAGTTAACTTTTGCTTATCTGACTCTGAACACTCGAGTATTCAAAGATACGATCCATGCTTCGGAGCCACTGCTCCACTTGCCAGGCCTCATCTATACCATTGAAGTACTCGGGCAGAGTTCCCTAAATCTCACAAGTAAGTTACCTCTGGTTTACCTCTGATGAGCACCATTACACTGTGGTTAGCGAACTTCTGTATTCCTTTCTAACCACTAAAGAAAAGCTTCGAATATTCTTGTAGGGTCCATCACTCTAGGGATCAGGTTGGGAGCACCATTCCGGTTCAGCACATTACGGGTAGCGTTAGCCATCAAGATACTAATAGAAGGTAATCCGAATAAATACTATGTGGTTCGGGGAAATCTATTCAAGGAATAATAAGAGATAGCATACATCTATATGAAATATGTCAAACAGGTAGCGAGTAGTCGTGATATGAAACAAATTGAAAAGAACAGCCACTCTCGTATTATTTAATATAAATATCAGTACAGGGTACACGTAAATAAGAGGGGGGCTCCTAATAGAAGGTCCTGATAGCCCTAAAAAAAGTTAAGCGCAATAAATGAAAATGGGACTATTAGTCCATTCTAATACAACAAAGAAGCTAGATCTAGACACTGTCGGCCTCGGAAGCCTCAGCATCAGACTCTGCCTAGGGTGCCTCATCCGCATCCATCACCTTTAAATGAGCCTCCTTGTCCTTCTCCATCGAAACCTCCTCATCCTTCTCCATCTAAACCTAACCAATACTATCAATCCACCAAACTCTAAGCTGTGGGTCCCAATGTGCAGCAAATCCAATAGGTGGCTATGGCATCTAGGGAGGTACAAAATCTAAATACTTGGGTTCTCCATTTGGTGGGGGTGTATGTAATTCCCACTCATGCACATGATAGAAATAACCATCAGTCTCTGTATAGCGAAAGGACTCATCAAAACATCTGACCATACGGCTGCTCGGTGTGCTCCTCCGCAGTGAATCTCCCACTCATTAGTTCTACTTTGGATGTGGATCAATAGCCACATGTCCTACTCTAAAATGGCCTGAGCTCTCCTCTAAACCTCCTGTCTATAAAAGGTATGATCAGCTAGTGACACCTAATTGGGAGCAACAAGATAACCTCAGAAGCTATCTGGTACAATATAGGTCTCCATCGCCAGCGCCAGCCTGCCTAAAATAAACTATCTTAATGTTAGTAATGATTTAGAGGGATATACTTATGATTCACTAACTTAAACATGTAGGACAATCGACGAACCCAACCTAATGCTCTGATACCACTAAATGCCCCTATCATACCCCGGCGTAGCAAGGTAGGGAAAAAGAAATTTTAACCTTAGACACGATGAGATACAATAGTTCGTGAACAACTAGATTGTCCAAACCACATGACATAATAATAAGAATACTAACAATCAGAGTAGTTCAGGCGCACAAGGATCATAACTTAAAGCATAAACATTGCTAGTCATAAGAGATACATAAGGTTTTGCAAAACATCTGGAGTCTTGAAATACAATATTACATAAGCCTGAGGATGGAACCCCGATAGTCCAAAACATACAACAAAATAAACTACTGACCGAACAGGTGGCCAAACATAGCATCTAGGATAGGCTGAACGAAATTAAACAGAATTTCGAGGAGCCTCTCGACAAGGTCCTCTAGATGAGCTTCTGGTCCTACCTCAGCTAGCGAAGGAGAACCACTCTTCACTGTATTGCTCATCTTCTTGGTAGCTGGCTTCCTAGTTCTCCTAGAATTGGTAGTCTAAGCATTGAATGCCCAGGTGAGTACACCATCAACTATGAAGTTGTGTAAAATGCAAAACCATAGTGTGTACTAGCAAAACATAGTCTAACAGCATACGAGGAAGCACAGTTCAACCTTAATTAATATTAAATCGCATTTGAACTGATTATTAACAACTTTAACATACCATTTTTAGAATTATATCACATCTCTCTCCTCGAAGTTAGTATGCAACTTAACCACATCCCTTACACTCAATGCGACTCATAACACGACACAATACCTCGGACTATAGGTATAACCAATACTAATATTGAAGCACTAGAAACCAACATTGGTCCCTTAATCTCCCAAGCTCACCACATGGCCTTACATAAACAACCATCATCTCCTTGTCCATAAGACCTCCACGTATGGATATCATAAGCCCACTACATGGTCGTTAGATACTAGAGTATCCCCTTTATCCGTTGTAATTCATGGTAGATGGATATCATAAGCCCACTACATGGTCGTTAGATACCAAAGTATCCCCTTTATCCGTTACAATTCATAGTACATGGATATCATAAGCCCACTACACGGCCGGTAGATACTGAAGTATCCCCTTTATTAACTACCACCATATCCCACTACATATCCTTTAAGTTAATAATGCTCTTTACGGATCAAAGCCCACTATATGGCCTTTTACGTACACAAGCCCACTACATGGCGTTTACATCAACTCACTACCTATACTCAGTATTGATGCTCCTTGTGGCATCAATATCATCATACATGTAACTCTTAGCTACAAGGTCCACGTGACAAAATCAAACATAAACAACATGCAACATGTCTCTCATTCATGACATGAACTCAGCTAGTATATCTGTATCATCATTTCTTGTATGGATGGTCTGTCTGTTATTTGTTAGACATACATTTAATTTATCGAATATATCTCAAGAGTGAACTAACGTATCATGCATACTAAAACTAGTCATCACAGTACTTAGGATTACTGGAAACGTAATTATAGCAACTCGAATGGAATTGAAACAGCTTAAAAACATAGTTTGGTGAAACTACTATTTGTACCAAAAATTAATTACATAGTATGGACCCGCAAAGGATATGGCCACTAGAGAAGAGCATGTCACGTGGTTATTTTTCAAGTTGACCAGGATGATGGGTTTGAACACAAGATGATGGTGATTATTCATTAGAATAAGTTAGGATGATGGTAAATAACCGCCAAGGGCCCGTGTTTGCCACATGTGCATACAAAATCTACCACATGTGTTAAAATAATTATAAAGAAGTAGAAAACTAATATTTAGTAGGGAATGGCGGTTATAAGGTAGTGGACAATGGAAGTTACAAGGTAGTGTGATATATTAACACATGACCATTATTTAAATGGTTTAGTGGGAAATAACCACCCATGAACTACCACATCATGGGGTAGTTATATAAGAGGTTATTATCTCTAAATAACCATATCATGTTCATTAGTCACGTCATTAGCCTGAAGTGGTGTGATCAGTCTGGAATGCAATGATCAGTCTGAAATGCAGTGGCAGTTGTGCAGTTAATTAAATTTACCATGTTGCCTATAAATACAAGAGAGAATTAAGAAGAAGACATCATCATTGATCAAGCAAACTACATGTCATAGGCATCTTTATGTTTTTTTTCCTTTTCCTATTTGAGGAGTAGATTTTAATGTAGCTCTTCCATATCCGTAAGAGAAGGCGCGTTATCCCATCCCCTTCTTCTTCATGTTGTATTTTGCAGACGGACTTTACCACTCCAAACTATAAGAAGGCGTGTATTTCCATTCTTGTTTCTATAATTGGAGGCGCGATTACCACTCCAATCTCCTATAACCGTTCTTATGCTTAATGAAAAATATTGTCTTTTGGGAATTTACTTGTTTGGTGAGATTTTTGTTACATTTTAAAGTCTTTGAATCTGTCAAAGTACCGAGAATCTAAAGGAAAGTGTTGTTCTTCTACTTTCAAAATTGCATGATCAATTTTTCCACACTTAGAGGACGTTTGTTGGCACATAATATGTTTTCTTGGCACGCTCATGCTTAAGAATATTTTCTTCCATGTAATATCTGGCACTCTCGGTGGGACAAAAAGTCAAAAATCCGATTCATATTCAAAAGATATTATGAACACTCGAAGTCAATCGACAGAAAAAGAAGTAACTAGCCTCAGGGCCGATGAAAATTTAAAGGGAATCAAGGGTTCCATTAAATATGTTCAAAGTGGTAACAATTTCAAGAACATTGAAAGAAGCAAAAATGTGGAAGATTTTCAAAAAATAAGGATGGTTGAAAGTGACAATAATCTTGAATTGCAAGTTCTCAAGGATTATACGTCTGTGATGCATTATAATGTTGATAGTGCTTTACATGATTGGTTAGAAGCCAATTCTCAACAAGTAACTACTATCTCAAAGCCTGTTACAAATTCGATGCAAAAGATTAGTGATCAAATTACGAGGAGTATTGATCGCCAAATGGATCTTATGGTAGAGAAACTTAGTCTATCATCTTCAATGAAGTCCAATGCACAAATAAATGACTCTGGAAAAAGAAACTTGACAAATGAATTATGGCCAAGTAAAAATTCCAAGAAGTCCACAAGTTCAAGAAAAGAGACCAATTTTCATGAATGTGCCCAATACACTAATTTGTGGCACTTACAATCCTGTTGCCAATTCAAGTCGTCAACCTAGTCTCTCAAGGGGGCACATCAATCTGGTTGCTGGTTAACCTAATTGTCACGCCCCGAAGTACCAAAAATAAGGGAAAATAAATTTCCTTTATGGGTTCGTAGACACGTGACTAGTTTATGAGTGTCACCTGATTGTCCAAACATGTTTATAACCATAACATAATATGGGAAGATGACGATGTGCAGCGGAAGCAGGAAATTAAAACATTCAAGTCTTACATTAGCAGTAGATTACAGACTAAAAGATATCCAAAAGATAGATATTACAAGTTCAACTAATCTATTACATCATTAAACATATTAATAGAAGAACTATGATAAAAGAAAAACTCCAAGATCTTCAACTGGAGAAACCGTAGCCTTCCACGTAGTAATCTTCACCAGCACAGTTTTTAGTAGTAAAATCTATATCTTGATCATAGCCGGCTCCGTCTGGAACTATAAAGGCTGGACGTGGAAGGTCTAGTGGCATGAAAAGCCGTTAGCGGTTAAGCTAAGTGAGGGTCCCTTTAAGGTTAGCACCACCAAGGTAAGTCATTCATCGTCATTTCTTATTCTCAATTCTATGTTTCGCTCATACCCAAGCATACCCTTCAAAGCTTTATCCCAGAACCGAATTAACCAACGACATTGACTGAAAGAGGACTCAACTCCAAATGCATTTACGGGTCAAGAAAGAACAATACTTGACAATGAATCGCTTGATCAAGCACGTCACTGATGATCCTCAGGTCACCCGTACGACCGAACACGTCATGACGATATGCAGATCAAGAATACGGGATATCAACAAACACTTGATTGAACACGTCATTGACGATCCTCAGGTCACCCGCACGTAATCGAACACATTATAACGATCCTCAAATCAAGGGTATAAAAACCTTTCACAACTCCTGCGGGATGTTAACATTCACTTGGTCGAACACGTCATGTCGATCCTTAGGTCACCCGCACGTAACCGAACACTTCATGCCGATCCTCATACCAAGGGTGAGAAAAACTATTCAACAACTTGATCGAACACGTCACGATGATCCTCAGGTCATCCGCACTTGACCGAACACGTCATGTCGATCCTCAGATCACGAACACAAACATAACTCTCCAATCGACTCTATGAATTACCGAAAGACCAACTTTATAAGAAATATCCAAACAAGACACAAAAATTCATGAATCAACTTTGACCGGTAGTCACACGACTAGAAACGAGACCCAATGTCCCTTATTTGCATAAAATATGTTATTCAAGGTTTATCTTTATTTTACGCATTCGTACATTTCGTAGTTTAGTTCATTAACAGCTTTCGATTACAACCGTCAAGATTTCGCTATACATCCGACATTCCGTTTTACCCCTCAATATACTTTCAATGAGAACTTACCCAATCATTATCAATGCAATAATCATGTTGTACCACATACTTAAAGCTTGGGTATAATCTTTCAATGGTCATTAGACTATATTCATAACAATAGCAAACATAGCACGTAGCTCATGGATTTTTAACTTGTATTTAATACCAACAAACATATAGATGAAACCCTTAACATACTCATCATATACGTGATAGTACTACCATAGCACAAGATTTTCATATCACAGGTACCAGAAAACTAGCATCAACAATCAACACCATGCATAAACAAAACTTCATACAAAATGCTACACAATCTGCCAGGATACATTTTCACTGCGTTGACTGAAACAACATGATTTATTTGGGCTTGATAAATTGCTTTGTAGATCAAACTCAAAGCTATAACATTATAGGTATTTGGATCGTCTTCATGTACAAAACAAATCTAGCTTCAATTACATTTTTGAGGTCCTCAAAATATTTATTTTACTTAGAAATTTCTATATTTTCGGACTGCTCTGTCCCAAATTTATAGTACTGCATTGTACGTGAATTTCACCTATCCAGGATGGGTTTTTAGACTGAACTACCGTTATTTGTAGATAAATGAGTTAGCTTTCACCAAAAAAAAGCCTAGCCTATTTATGAATTTTGAGCTGCTCCAAACGTTGATTTTACTAAACTCCATTCTGCTGAAAGTTTCTGTTTCCCAGATTAATAACACTATGTTGTACATTCATTTCACCCATCAAGGAGTGATTTTGAGACCGAGCTATAAAAGAGTTATTTGTAGACAAATGAGTTAGGTTTCACCACAAAAGCACATAGCTTAATTCCGATTCTTGGGCTCCCCAAAATGTTCATTTAACTAAATCACATTCTGCTAAAAGTTTCAGTTTCTCAGATTTAAAGCACTTGTCTTGCATGTCATGAAAAATTCAACACAACAACATCAAACTCCTACTAAACATTAATACATACTATACTTGTTCTAAATTGAGTTAGATTACTCACAATTACTCACCAAAGCTTGAAATTGAGCTTGGATGTTGATTTGAGCTTAATGAAGCTTGAACTCAACTTTAGATGGTGTCACCTTCTTCTTCTCCTTGTTTTTCTTCTAATATTCCATGGGATTTATAACTCCCAGCTATTTTTCTTAACTTAGGTGCAGATTATCAAGACAAAGAGTGTCAAGTGGGTGTGTGTATCCATGTAGGTATGTTTATATAGGAGAGATGCATGTGGTAAGTGTCATGGTGCATGTGTACATGCTATGCCATGTGTCCAACAAGTGGACATGTGTCCAAGAGGGTGGCATGTGGCTGCCACATGGCTGGCCATGTGGGGCCCACCTCGGGTTGTATGACACTTTTTCATTTTACGTGCATAAGTTCCTCGGTATACGTGTCGGTCTCAATTTATGTGTAAATGGGTATTGTTTCTAATGTCCGGGTATGGGACTACATTAAATCTTATTACGGTCAAGTTGGTTCAGTTACTACAGTCTAATCAGTAACCCTCAGATACATCAAAACCGTCACCCAACTAAAATAATAATATAATAATATAGCCGGTCCAATATAGAAATTTGAAAAGCTGATACTATTAATGAAAGAAAATTATAGGTGTTACATCTTCCACCACCTATTAAAGGATTTCATCCTCGAAATTAGAGCTTATCGAGGTACAAAACAAAAAAGGACATTTATCTCGCATCTCTGACTCCATTTCCCACGAAGCTTCTCTTTCATCATGATGATTCCACTGAACTTTCACCAATGGGATGTCCTTGTTCCTCAGCTTCTTGGTTTCTCGAACCAAAATCCTTATGGGTCTCTCTGTGTAAGACAAGTTATTATTCACCTCAATGTCCTTGAAGTCAATTACATGTGGCATCGCGTCCTGATGATACTCCTTCAACATACTAATGTGAAAAACATTGTGAATACCTGACAACCTTGGTGGCAATGCGAGTCTATAAGAAACTCTTCCTACGTGTTCTAAGATTTTGAATGGTCCGATATAGCGTGGCGACAACTTTCCTCTTTTCAGTCCAAAGCTTACTACTCCTCGGACTGGTGATACCTTGAGTAAAACATGTTCTCCTACCTTAAACTCTTTATTCTTGCGATGTTTGTCTGCATAACTCTTATGTCGGTCTTGTGCTGCCTTCATCTTCTCTCTGACAATAACTATCTTCTTATTAGTCTCTTAAACCATTTCCGGTCCTAGAAGCTTGCCATCTCCAGCTTCGGGCCAACATAATGGGGAATGACACGGTCTTCCAAACAATGCCTCGAATGGTGCCATGCCTATGCTTGAGTGATAACTATTGTTGTAGGCAAACTCAATCAATGGAAGATATGTCTCCTATGAACTCTCAAAGTCAATCTCGCAAGCTCTGAGCTTGTCTTCCATTACTTGATTGGTCCTCTCGGTTTGCCCGTCGGTTTGAGGATGAAATGCTGAACTCAATCTCAGTGAAGTTCCCAAAGCTGTCTGAAGACTTTCCCAGAATTTTGCAGTAAACCGAGAATCACGATATGATACTATGCTGACGAGTACTCCATGCAATCGTACGACCTGCTGTATGTATAACTGACTCAACTTCTCCACAGAGTATGTCATACTATATGCTATGAAGTGAGCTGACTTGGTGAGTCGGTCCACAATCACCCAAATAGAGTCATAGTTCTGCTGAGATCATGGCAGACCTACCACGAAATCCATGGTAATGTGTTCCCACTTCCACAGCGGAATCGGCAATGGCTATAACAATCCTGATGGTTTTTGATGTTTTGCTTTGACTTGTTGACAAGTAAGACACTTAGAAACATACTCTGCCACTTCTCGTTTCATGCCTCCCAACTAGAAACTCCACTTCAAGTCTCTATACATCTTTGTGCCTCATGGATGAACGGTCAAACGGGACTTGTGTGCCTCTTCCAAAATGTCCTTCCTCAAATTTCCCATATCGGGAACACACAGTCAATTCCTACACCGAAATCCTCCATCTGAGCCTACGCTCCAATCCTCGGGTTCCTTCGCCAAAACTTTAGCAAACCACTTCTTCCACTCTTCATCTTTCTGCTGAGCTTCCAAAATACGGTTGAGGAGCGTCGGTTGTGCTACCAAACATCCAAAATGGTGTCCTCCTTCTGTCTCTGCAGGTTGGAGATTAAATTCTGCTACGGTTTCTAATGCTTTCCATTCTCAAATCATGAGAATAGCAACTACCCCGCAAGGCTTACGACTCAAAGCATCTACAACAATGTTTTCTTTACCAGGATGGTACTGTCGAGTGAAATCATAATCCTTGAGTAAATCCATCCATCATCTCTGCCTTATATTCAGCTCCTTTTGAGAGAACAAGTACTTCAAGCTTTTGTGTTCTAAAAATAAATCAAACCGCTCCCCATAGAGGTAATATCTCAATGTTTTTTCAGTCCAAATACAATTGCGGCCAACACTAGATCATGCGTTAGATAAATCAACTCGTGCGACTTCAACTATCTTTCTCTAAACGCTATCACCTTCCCATCTTGCATTAGCACATACCCTAATCCTTGGTGTAAAGCATCCCTATAGATGGTATACCTTTCACCGCTTTTGGGTATTGCTAACACGGTTGCTGAAGTTAATCTCTCCTTCAGCTCTTGAATACACGTTCATGTCAATCCTTCCAATCGAACTTCGTCTCCTTCTTCGTAAGACCAGTTAATAGGGCTGTGATTCTAGAGAATCTTTCTACAAATCTCCTGTAGTAGCCAGCCAAACCAAGAAAACTTATAATCTCTGAAGCATTGCTCCATCTTTTCCAATCTAGCACTGCATCTATTTTTGAAGAATCCACTAATATCCCATGCTGTGAGACAGTATGTCCCAAGAACTTGACTTCCTTGAGCCAAAACTTGCATTTGCTAAACTTTACATATAGTTGGTTGTCCCTGAGTGTCTGTAAAGCAATTTGTAAATGTCTTTCATGTTCCTCCTCGGTCTTGGAATAAATCAGTATATCATCTATAAAGACGATAACAAACTGATCCAGGTAAGGTCTAAATACCCTATTCATCAAATCCATGAACACTGCTAGGGCGTTGGTTAACCCAAATGGCATCACAAAAAACTCGTAATGTCCATATCTCATACAGAATGCTATCTTTGATATATCTTCTGGTTGAATTAATAGTTGGTGGTATCCTGATCTCAAATCGATCTTTGAAAATGTCGTAGCTCCTTGTAATTGATCGAACAAGTCATCAATACGTGGCAGCGGGTACTTATTCTTGATGGTTACCTTATTCAACTCTCTGTAGTCTATGTAGAGTCGAAATGATCCGTCTTTCTTCTTTATGAACAGTATCGATGCTCCCCATGGTGATGTACTTAGCTACACGAATCCCAAATCTTCTAACTCCTGTACTTGCTTCTTCAATTCTTGCATTTCTGTTGGTGCCATTCTGTATGGATTCTTGGAGACATGTATAGTTTTGGGTGCAAGTTCTATATAGAAGTCGATCTCTCGCTTTGGCGGAAATCCTGAGAGATCCTTAAATACGTCCTCGAATTCTCGTACTATCAGAATCTCTACGATTGTGATCTCTGAGCAATTGCCCTCAATGGTAGCCAAGCGACTAGTGAGAAAGTCGTCACTCAATGGGTTATACTGAAAGAAAAAGGGTTGACTTCTAGGTATCGTGAAGGTAATTGACTTGCTGGTATAATCCAAAATAGCATGGTACTTGGTAAGCTAGTTAATTCCTAAGATGACGTCAAACTCCTTCATCGACAAGATCACAAAATCTGCAAATAGGTCTCTATCTTCTATGTTGATGGGACAGTTTCTGCATACTTTACTCAACTTAACAGATGTACCCATTGGAGACACGACACTCAATGCTATAGTAAGGTTTTGAAGCACTAAACCCAAACCTTGTACGACTTTACTAGCAATAAACGAATTCGATGCTCCAGTATCAAATAAAATTTTAACTCTATTGCTAAAAAGAGTGAGCGTACCTTCCAAATTCTGATGTGATTCAGCGTCAAAGCCTGCTGCTTCTGGAATAACGACATTCAGATGAGTCTTAGCATCTTGACCTTCGGCATTGGGTCCATTGTATCCTCGGCGCGGTGCCTTGTAGTCTCGGCTCCAGTGGCCTTTATTTCCACTATTAAAGCATATGACTTCACCACGATTGTGGTTCTTAGGAACTCGACATTCCTTGGCATGGTGACTGGGTATGCCACAGTTGAAGAAACTCCCTGGACCTTTTTCTTGGGTGGCATAACCTCCTTGATATCCAACTAGAACTGGTGCTTGTGGTGCTGCAGTTCAAGTTTGCTGTGGTTGTCTCCGTTCCTGGTGCGACTTCCTTTGTCCATTCCAAGTGCTCTTGTTATTCTGATAATGCATGGGCAACCTCGATCCTTGGACATTTCGTGATGGGAACCTATTGGTAAACCTCTTCTGCTTCTATTTCTGTATATTCTCCATCTGTGTGGCCAACCCTACTAGAGATTTAAGGGATTGACTCACGTATACTGTAGTCATCTCTTATAGTGACAGAGATAACCCTTGGTGATATTGTTCGTTCTTCTTAGAATGTGTGTCCACCATGTGATACGCAAAACGGGACAAGTGCTCGAATTGTGTTGTATACTCTTGAATAGACTTGTTACCTTGTACCAACTCCATGAATTCCTTATTCTTCAGATTTCGTTCCACTAATGGGAAATACTTTGCTAGGAACAATTCCTTGAACATGGTCCATGTCATTTCCTTTATGGATCTTTCTCCCAAAGTAGCTTCTTCCGCTTCTCACCAGTCTACGGCAGCATATGTCAACTGAAATACGGCTAAGAGGCGCTTTTCAGCTTCACTGCAATCCATGGCTTTGAAGATGAGATCCATCTCATGTAGCCATTGCTCAGCTCTCCATGGTTCCATCATCCCATTGAACTTTTCTGGTATTAACGCGCAAAAATGTTCAAGTTACTTATCCCCTGTCTGCCTTGGGGGTGGTGGTGGGCAGTTGTTGTTCCCCACATTGTTTGAAGCTCTCTCAATCCTTCTGACCAAGGCTGAGAGTAGTCCTGTAGGGTCAATCTCATTAGGTATCTTCGGTTCTTCCTCGTTATAACCATTGCGATTCCCCCTATGTCCTCCTGCCATCTGAAATCATTGCACAAGTTTTATTGCAAATATCCTTTCATTCCATACTGAGTCTGTATAGGTGGTCTTGATGTGTACCAAAGTTAAAAATATAATCAAGCATGCACATAATACTAAATATAAATGAAATAAGGCAATATGACTGAAACCATTATATTAAACCAAAAAGATTTACATTCAAGTACTGCGTCCAAGGCCAGTATATACTACGCATATGAGAGATTAAGCACTACTAGGTGAGCTTACAAAAATACATATACAACGCACTAACATCTGAAAGATTTATAATACGAGTTACACCAAACTAATATGTACAACACTATATAGAAGTAACAGCAGTTCTCAGAAGATCATATCAACGTGTCGGGGCATAGAAGTCTACCTCATCATTAGTCACGGTAGGTGGTATCTGATCTCCTGGAACAGTAATTATATCTGCTGGCATAAAGTCCGGCCATTGGTCAAACTCATCTAGTCCTCCATCTGGTAATATCCATCCTTGTGCTATGCTATCTCTGCCAACTCCATCCAAGTCGATGTTGTCCTCATCGTCTAGCTCTACAACCTCTGGTGGCACATCGTCCAACTCGACAACTAACTCGTCAGGCTCAACAACATCATCTAGGTCCACGTCGTCGTGTGGGTCAGGCTGTGCATCGAGATTATCCTGGATCTACTCTATAACTGGATCATCCGCGGGGTCCCTTAAGATCTCCTCCTCTGGGTCCTCCTCGATATCAGCTGGATCTGCTCCGAGGTCCTGCCCGGGTTTCGGTATCATCACATCCTCATCAACTGGCAGCACTGGATGATTGTGTACTTCATCCCCTGGCCCCTGCACATCCTCTACTGGATCAACCTCTTCGATCGGCTCGTCGTCGCTACTCGCTGGATCGTCCTTAATCATCAGGTCATCGTCGTCATCTGTGTCATCACTACAGGATGGGCTGTCTGTTGTATGGCTACTATCCGCAGAGTCCTCTCCACTTGCTATGCCGTCATCGTTATCTATATCCATGGGGTCTGAATCCGCATCTAGCTTTGGTATGGGCTCGGGTGAGAATGGTGGTACATGTGCGGCCATGATAATCGGGAAGAACATATCGTCATATAGTGCCTCGTCCTGAGCCATGATGATAAGCTCCTGGTGGATAAGTATGGTAGTCTCTGAAGTATGAATCGACTCAAGCTAAACTCAATCCGGATACTGCAGTGCATCGGTAAGCACAGCTCTCCGCATGTCCTCGTCCAAAATGTGCCTCACCCTTTGGCGGATCCGCTGTCGATATTGTACGGGGTCATTAGGCTGGATACGACCATCGAGAATATAGTGTCCTCCAAAATTGTCGCGAACAAAGATCGGCTCCATAGTCCTGCAAGAGGAGCTAACATAGTGTCAGTACTAATAACTTAAGCTTATAAATTAAGGTGTAGGACAATTAGTAAGCACGTCTAAACCTAAAGCTCTGATACCAAAAATCCGTCATGCCCCGAAGTACCAAAAATAGGGAAAAAAAATTTCCTGTATGGGTTTGTAGACACGTGATTGGTTTGTGAGTGTCACCTGATTGTCCAAACATGCTTATAACCATAACATAATATGGGAAGATGACGATGTTCAGCCGAAGCAGGAAATTAAAAACATTCAAGTCTTACATCTGTAGTATATTATAGACTAAAAGATATCCAAAAGATAGATATTACAAGTTCAACTAAGCTATTACATCATTAAACATATTAATAACAGAACTATGATTAAAGAAAAACTCCAAGATCTTCAACTGGCGAAACCGTAGCCTTCCTCGTAGTAATCGCCACCAACATAGTCTTTAGTAGTAAAATCTATATCTTGATCATAGCCGGCTCCGTCTAGACCTGTAAAGGCTGGACGTGGAAGATCCAGCGACATGAAAAGCCATTAGCGGTTAAGCTAAGTGAGGGTCCCCTTAAGGTTACCACCACCAAGGTAAGTCATTCATCGTCATTTCTTATTCTCAAAACTATGTTTTGTTCATACCCAACCATACCCTTGACGCTTAGCCCATAACTAAATTAACCAACGACCTTGACTGAAAGAGGACTCAACTCCAAACGCCTTTACGGGTCAAGAAAGAACAACACTTGACAATGAATCGCTTGATCGAACACGTCACTAACGATCCTCAGGTCACCCGTACGACCGAACACGTCATGACGATCCTCAGATCAAGAATGCGGGATATTAACAAACACTTGATCAAACACGTCATTGACGATCCTCAGGTCACCCGCACGTAACCGAACACGTCATAACGATCCTCTGATCAAGGGTACAAAACCCTTTCACAACTCCTGTGGGATGTTAACATTCACTTAGTCGAACACCTCATGCCGATCCTCAGGTCACCCGCACGTAACCGAACACTTTATGCCGATCCTCAGACCAAGGGTGTGGAAAACTATTTAACCACTTGATCGAACACATCATGACGATCCTCAGGTCATCCACACTTGACCGAACACGTCATGTCAATCCTCAGATCAAAAACACAAACATAACTCTCCAATCGACACTATGGAATTACCTAAAGACCAACTTTGCAAGAAATATCCAAACACGACACAAAAGTTCACGAATTAAGTTTGACCGGTAGTCACACGACTAGAAACGAGACCCAATGTCCCTTATTCACATAAAATCTATTATTCCAGGTTTATCGTTATTTTACGCGTTCGTACGTTTCGTAGTTTAGTTCATTAATAGCTTCCAATTACAACCGTAAAGATTTTGCTATACATCCAACATTCCATTTTAGCCCTCAATATACTTTTGATGAGAACTTACCAAATCATTATCAATGCAATAATCGTGCTGTACCTGTGGATATGCCGGCATTTGGGCCCACTTTTGTTTTTAAAACATTTTTCAAATTCCAAATTCAGAAACAAATGAGTCGCCACTTAATTTTTAAAAGGAAAATTAAGAAACCATTTTAAAGCAAACTGATCTTTTGCGAAACCAAAGATAAACTGGGTCCGGGGATTATGGAATGAAAGGGGAAGGAGCCCGACGGATTAAAACACCCCCTTTCATCCTATCTCACGATAGGCCTCTACTCAACATCCTTTTTAATCAAGTTATTAATTTAAGCATGCCCTCAATTAATACATAAATATAAGTATACATATCATAAGCATGTCAAAAGGGTGCAAAATTGCTAATGATAAAATATCATTCATAAGCCACGTAATTCAAATAGCAAACACCATGATATGCAGTAGAGAACTAGAGAACATACCCGGGATCTAGCCGCGAATATTCAACGTGCAATGCATGCGAGAATAGAAATCCTAAGAAAAGGTCTCTATCACATATAAACACATAAGGCAAGACCTAATCTAAAGTGTCGCACATGGAGTTGAAAATCAATTCAAAATCAAAGGAAGGAATTAAACTAGAGAAGGGATGAGAAGTTGTACCTCAAATGTGCTACAAAACAAAGGTTAGTACACATGCCTTAGACAAGATATAATATCAAAGAGTAATTTATCCCAAGTCAATGTTCAATTAGATTCAACTAAGTCCAACTTTTCAACTAGGTCCAACTTTATCTAAGAACTAGTTCTAATTGTAAGCATTAATGTATATGAATGAATGAATGATTATGAACAAGAATGAGACATGAATTCATTCACTAATTTGGATCACTTAGCCTCTGGATTTAAACTGAATTATCATTATTCAAATCATGATTTAGGTTCTAATACATTAGGAAACCATTTGAGTTGATATAAATAAGATTAGACAAAAACAGTAGCAGTTTTTTTTATGAATTACAGAGAGCAGACCAAATCTTAAAAAATAGAAATAATATAGTTCTAACTGTTGGATCTTAATGATTTTTGAATATGTTATGCCTCTGTGAGTCTAGTTTCTAGCCCAAAAAGAAAATCGAGATTTCAACGGTTAGATCTCCGGGAATACGGAATATACTAGACCTCACTCAGGATTTTACAACTCTCTGTCCAGAGATCTTGTATGATTGTTTAAAAATAGTAAACGAATCTGAATTGCTTCATTCTTTTTAGAGAACCTTCCTAGAACATTGAGGTTCTTAGAAAAAATTATTAAAGGTCACAAACACTTTATTAAAATCCCGATTTATTTATTCCAAAAGAGTGTTGCTGTGCTGAAATTCTGGGTAGATTGTTGTTACTTCACAAAACTCATGACCAAGCCATTTTAAACATGAAACTACCTTAAAACAAAAAATACAGCGGTAGAACATTGTGTTATTAACACTTTCCCGTTGGTTTCACTTGATTTCAACGGTTAGATTTCGAACTAAAAATCTTTGATCAAAAACAGTTTGTGAACTCACTATTTTCATTTGTCAAGTTTAACTTTATTTGTTAACCCCAACTATTAAATCATGAAGTTGGACTTAAACTAAACCATTTTCTCCTACCATTTGATGGTCATTGGAGACTAAGGACATCTATACATGTAGGTTTTGGATGAAGTATAGAGAACTTCTCAAAACCCAAGGAAGAGATTAGTCTAAGCCATAGAGATGGACTTAAACTAAACTACTTCTCCTACCATTTGATGGTCATTGGAGACTAAAAAAAAAAAAATCTACTCTAATCTGTATGGAATATAATTTGAATTCCATACGATTCATAGTAAAGAGATCCTAGTCATAAGTTGATACTAGTATCTCACCAACTATGTGTAGATTATGACCATGATTCATTTTAATCTCCATATGAATCACAAGGTTATAGGAGAATAAGGAATCAAACTCAAAGAGTTTCAATGAGATATGGAAGATCTCATGAATCTTATGAATGAAATAGAAATAAAGGAAATCAACGTTTTATTTAGAGAACTAGGAACACAAATTCTTCAAAACTAATTCATCTCAAACCCAAGGCATTAATTAGATCGAAATTAATGAAATGTTATGAGATTCAATCACAAGTTCTTGGTGGTGTGTGATAAAAGGGGGTAAGAAGAGAGGTTTTGAAAAGGTGAAAAGTTCCTAGATCTAAGAACTTGTGATTAACTTAGCCTAACTCTACTAAGGATTAAGAGGTTACCTCTATGACCTCAAAGAATTCTTCAATTTCTTGTGAAGTTCTTCCAAGATCTTCAAATTCTTCTCAAAACTCTTCAAATTCTTCAAGAAATTCTTCTCTTCTTCTAAATTTTCTATATAATTCTCTCTCTAAACTCAAGTATATCTCTTGTATATGTTTGTATATTGACTCAAAAGTTCAAGTCCCCTCAAAATGAAGATGAAGATCTGTTTATATAGGCCATCATCTCTAGGATAAATGGGTAAATTCGGGTGGAGACGCATGTGCAAAGATTTCTTCTTGAATATGTGAGAAAAGCAGTCTGTTACAGCCAGTGGCACTCGACGAGTGCCGGCGGCATTCACTGAGTGCCGGGCGGCATTCACTGAATGCCGGGCGGCAACCCGTGAGTGCCAGCGCGGCACTCAGTGAGTGCCGCCGGGTTTTCCGGGTGCCGGGGCTAACTGAATTTGCTCCTTTTTTTAAAACTTTTCGAAAGGAAAATTAATCTAAACTTAATTTTTGTGAGTTATCTTTATATATTCATGTATATTTGTGCTAAAATACACCCATGTGGGTGGTATGCACCCATGTGCATGGTATATTCTTCAATATACTATGTCTTTCTTATTTATTCATTATTTTTTTTTTTTCAAGAAACAATTTTTTCTTTATTTAAAACTCTCTCTTTTTATCATTTTTATTTTATACTTCTTAGAAAAAAAAACATTTTTATATGTATGTTGAGCAAATTCTCAAACTAATTTCTTCATGTGTTCTTCAATGTTTGGGTCTCTCCCGAATACCCAAATCCTCTCTCTTTTTATTTTTTTAACTTTGAAATTTGTCTTGAAGAATCAATTGAAGATTTTAAATTTCCTAGAAAATCTTCGAATGTCACCGGCCATTGTCATCATCGGTCTTTTGAGAGGTAACCAATCCCTAGATTTGACATTTGATCAAAATTAGGGTGTCTACAGTTTGCCCCTCTTTGACAGAGCTTGTGAAGCAACGCGTATCACAAGTGAATGTCAAAGCCTGTGTGAAAGACAAGCCTTTGACCAAACAGTCGAATCCAGGTAAAAACAAAAGTGCGTTGCAAAATCAGGTCCGCAGATAGCCAAGTGCTGGTCGTGCTCAAAGGTGAGCTGCCTACGTATCCCATCGGGAATCAGACCAAGACGTAGTTCGGGCAAGGGACAACGATACACACGCGCAGGTAGCCACACAGATGAATGCATCCTATCTTATCGTGATGCACATGCTAAACAAATAAATGTTCCGTGCTCCCAATTGTGATGATACAGAATCATGATGCTTCCTAACACCAGAAATGCACCCTATACGTTGAATTATCCTATTGTGATATCATCACCAACGTTGTATGCAATCTTCGTATATGCTTTGAGAATCGTCTGATTGGCTGAGATGCGCCTTGCGCCTTACATTCCATAACCAAGTCAGGTAGCACGATGGGAGATTGAGCCGCTTCATGCCTTACGCTCCATAATCTCCCAAAATCATCTGATCGACTCCATTGCCGAATCAGGTAGCACGCTGAAAGATTGAGCCGCTTCATGCCTTACGCTCCATAATCTCCCAAAATCATCTGATCGACTCCATTATCAAATTAGGTAGCCCACTGAAAGATTGAGCCGCTTCATGCCTTACGCTCCATAATCTCCCAAAATCATCTGATCGATTCCATTGTCGAATCAGGTAGCACGCTGAGAGATTGAGCCGCTTCATGCCTTATGCTCCATAATCTCCCAAAATCATCTGATCGATTCCATTGTCGAATCAGGTAGCACGCTGAAAGATTGAGCCGCTTCATGCCTTATGCTCCATAATCTCCCAAAATCATATGATCGACTCCAGTGCCGAATCAGGTAGCACGCTGAAAGATTAAGCCGCTTCATGCCTTACGCTCCATAATCTCCCAAAATCATCTGATCGATTCCATTGTTGAATCAGGTAGCACGCTGAAAGATTGAGCCGCTTCATGCCTTACGCTCCATAATCTCCCAAAATCATCTGATTGATTCCATTGTCGAATCAGGTAGCATGCTGAAAGATTGAGCCGCTTCATGCCTTACGCTCCATAATCTCCCAAAATCATCTGATCGACTGAGACGCTTCATGCCTTACTCTCTATAGTCGAATCAAGTAGCAACATTAGGGTCAGTGCAGATTTGTTTGCGGAAACCAAAGATGCAAATGTGTCATTTCACGAGGCAAAGTCAAAGTCGACTCGATTTAACTCCTGACTCCTATTTTTGGAGTTACTTTCTTTTTCGAGGTTCATTTTCAAATTTCCCTAAATCTGGGAGCACTAAGATGCGTATCCACTTTCATCTCTAGAGTTGAGGGTCAATCAGAATCATATTGGCTTAATTTCTCACAATTTGGAGTCAAGCAAACTCAAAGTTAACTCAATTTTCAAAATCCGGGGTCAATCTGACTCAAATCAAATCAATTTCCAACAATTCGGAGTCAATCTGACTTAAATCAAATCAATTTTCAACAATTCGGAGTCAATCGGACTCCAATCAATTTAGATTCTTAAAATCAACCAAACTCAAATCAATTCATTCTTCTAAAATCAGGAGTCAATCAGACTCAAGTCAATTCATGTTTTTCAAAATCGGAGTCATTCAGACTCAAATCAAATCAATTTTTCAAAATCAGGAGTCAATCAGACTCCAATCAATTTAGATTCTTAAAATCAACCAAACTCAAATCAATTCATTCTTCTAAAATCAGGAGTCAATGAGACTCAAATCAACTTAGATTCTTAAAATCAACCAAAATCAAATCAATTCATTCTTCTAAAATCAAGAGTCAATCAGACTCAAGTCAACTTAGATTCTTAAAATCAAGGAATCAATCATACTCAATTCTTTTCAAATTCGAAAATCTAGAGTCAAAAAGAATTTCTAATTCCAAATCATAAGTCAACCAGACTCAAAAGAATTTCTAATTTCTAAAAACAGGAGTCAACCTAACTCGAAGAATTTTAAATCTCTAAAAACGAGAGTCAATTCGACTCAAAGAATTTTAATTTTCAAAAACCAGGAGTCAGTGAGACTTGATTTAATTCAATTCTCAAAATCAGGAGTCATTCAGACTCGAATTAGTTCATCTTCTTAATTCAGTTCAATTTATAAAATCGAAGGTCAATTAGACTCAATTCAATTTTTTTTATTCAAAAATTAGGAGTCAACTCAAATTAAAATTTTGCCCAATCAAGAGTCACGTTGACTCAATTTCAATTTCAAATTCAAATTCCACTCATCAGGAATTAATCAGACTCATTTCAATTAAATTCACCTTCTAAAATCATTTAATCAATCAGATTCAAATAAATTCAATTTTCTAAAATCAGGAATCAATCATACTTAAAGAATTTCAAATTTCTAAGACAGGAGTCAATTGGACTTGAAGCAAATTCAATTTCACAAAACTGGGAGTCAATCAGACTCAATCCTAAAATTGGGAGTCAATCAGACTCAAAGAATTTCAAATTTCTCAAAAATCATAAGTCAATCAGACTCAAACGAATTTCTATCTCCGAATAGGGAGTCAATTCGACTCAAAACAAATTCTATTTCAACAAATCAGGAATCAATCGGACTTAAAGAATTTCTTATTTCCAGAAATCATGAGTCAATCAGACTCAAACAAATTTCTATCTCCGCATAGGGAGTCAATTCGAATCAAAACATTTTTTATTTCAAAAGGGGAGTCATATCATCTTAAAAAATTCACATTTCCCAAACACGGAGTCACATGGACTCAAAAATTCATCTTTTACTAACACGGAGTCATGCGAACTCAAAAACCCATTTTTTTTAACAAATACGGAGTCACGCGGACTCGAAACATTCTTATTTTACAAACACGGAGTCACGCGGACTCAAGAACTCAAAATTTTACACACACGGATTCATGTGGACTAAAAAAAATCATATCTTACATATATGAAGTCACGTGGGCTCACGAACTCATTCTTTTATATTAACGGAGTCACGCAGACTCAAGAATCATATTCTACACAAATGGAGTCACGCAGACTCAAAACATTATTATTTTACAAACACGGAGTCAAGCGGACTAAAAAAAATCCATTTTTTACAAACACAGAGTCATGCAGACTCGAAGAATTTTGAACTTTTGCAAAATCGAAGTCATAAAGACTCAAAGAATCAAAGGCTCCAATACTTGATTGATTATTGATGATGATGATGATAATGATGATGCTAATGACTTGTGCTGGACTGACGAGGAGGTTTGACACTGAAATGAGCTCGTTTGGATGAGCTTGTCATGAGTGTGGATTTGCCATGGAAGTGGGCTTATAAGGTATGTTTGCCACAAAGTGGGCTTATGTGTATGAACTTGCCATGAGCGTTGGCTTGGCTAAAAGAGTGCCACCGGGGTGGGCTTTCATGGATGAAACTGCCACATAAATGGGCTTATAACGAGAGTTGCCCTGAAAATAGGCTTTCGATGAAAGAGTGCCATGTGAATGGGCTTATGATGGGGTCGCCACAAAAGTGGGCTTATAATAGTGGTCACCACGAAAGTGGACTTTTGATGAGAGGGTGCCATATGAATGGGCTTTCGAAGATATTTTGCCACGAAAGTGGGCTTTGGAGAAAATGATTTCCTGCATCTGCGGACCCTTGAAATAAATAAAATGATGATGATTTTTTTTTATTTATTTATATTTTTTTTATTTTTTAAAGAGGGAAGCCACCTATGCCCCTAGTCTTGGACCCTTCATATTTCCACTTTAGCATTGTGTTATGATAGTGTTTAAAAATCCTGCTTGAATTGCTCTTGGGATACTCATGGAGACTCTTCAAATCTTTATTCATCATCTTAAACCCACACAATTGAGACCATTATTGACTCATCAAAGGGGGACAATCTTGACAAAGTGATTACACAAGCGACTGAATCAAACTCTGTATTATTATGAATCAATGTGCTTTCATCGTGAACAATGTATCATCTTACCTTTCATTTATTTATCATCTTACAATGTTAGTACTTTTCCGACAAATCTAAACTTTGAAGGTTCTCTTTTTGAGTTAGCTGATTCTTTGCCTATCCAGAGTGTGCTTCAGATTAGTGCTTTAGCTTAGAGAATAAAAGACGATCTATTTCAATCCACTCAAAACAAACTCGATTACTCGAGAACTTTTCTCTGACATAGAGGGATTTTGGCAAACAAAGTTTGCCCCTAGTTTGAGTAGGACTCGGAGGCATTGCTTTTGGGATTAAATGAGGTGTTCAGCAAACAAAGTTTGCCCCTAGTTTGGCGATATATATGTGGCTTCGGGCAAACTTACCCAAGTTTGCCCCTAGTCTAAAGAAAGGAAACCAAAGGCACAAAGAGTGATGATCATGGTTTAGGGATGGTTATGGACTAAGAACCTTGGAAGGTTCGCCTACTTATTCCTAAACGGGAATTAGGTCCAAAGTAGTTCGGCTAAGGCTTGAAAGAAAGTGCCAGATCATAGCAAGGGCGGTGACCGAACCGGGTAGGCTGCCTACGTATCCCCGAGTGGGAATCAGGTCAAAACGTAGTTCATCAACTCTGGAGGTCTTGAAAAAAATAAGGCTTCAAGAATTTGTGGGCTTTTCGAGCCATGTTTTCATTTGGGTCCAACGAGTGCTCTTTCTAAGATGGGTTGCTTGTGGTAGCCTTTGAACAGGATGATGAACTACTTCTCCCTTTTATTTTCTTCTTTTCTTATCTTTTCTCTCTTTTTTTCGTGGCGGTTGATTCTTTTCACACTTTCACTAGCCAGTCAACATTTATAATCCTCATAACACATCATACTCTATCAAACTCACAAAGCAATATCAGCCCTCCAGATCACTCTTTATTTTCCTCAAAGATCTCTTTGCATTGTTTTAGTCCCACTTAGCCATTGAGCCTCTCACAAAAATTTTGAGACTAATTAATACTTTCAAATCTCTCTTTTCATTTCTAATTTCCTTTCTTTGTTTAGAATAACACAAAGCCTTGAGACAATTCATGCGCTAATGATCTACTTTGAGGTGCTCAAGAATTCCCAATCTTATTTATTATTTTCTCTTTCATTTCTTTTCTTCTACCTTACTATCTCTTATTCTCTTCATAATTTCGACTGGCTAGGACTTGAATTTTGAAATCAACACGCATTTTTTTTTTTTTTTTTGTTTTTTTTTTTTTTTTTGCTCTAACTTTTGCCTAGGCGCCCTTTCGGGTTTTCATCCTAGCGAACTTCTTTCTTTTTTTCTCTTTTTGTTTGGAAGAAGTAGTTCATTTAAAATATCTAGCTACCATCAAGGACAAAGTTTATGGTTGTGGACTGGTTGGGCTCATCTTTTAGGCTTGGTATTTGAGAAAAGGAGATGGTGAGCAAGCTTCAAGTTCCAAGTTCATCTTTTCAAGATTGAGCAAGAGCATCTTTAAATTCTTAAATTAAAGCTAATCAATTCTCTACTCCTCGGTTATGGTACAAAATTTGCTTTGATCACTTGGAGATCCTTTTCAATGCGATGATTTAAAGAGTGATTTTTTTTGTTTTTCTTTCTTCTTCTGTTCATGGTTTAACGATCCATTTATTCACAACTATGCACATTTATTTAAGCAAAATGATATTTTATTCAATTAGTATAAAAGAAGAGTACATCACTTGACTCGATAAACTTGACAAAGACCTAAAACTCGATAACAGACTGACTAGAAGACTTGACTAGACTTGACATTTGACTCTAACTCGAACATGACTTGACCACAAACTGGACTAGACTCGACTTTGGTCTCAACTGGAGTGTCACTGATGATTTTCAAATTATTAGATTTCCAAAAGCATCCACATTCACTTCAGCAGCAGTATTCCCAAATACTATCACCTCACTAGCATCATTTAAACCTTCAGGCTTGACACTTCCCATTAGCATATGTGTAGAAACATCCTCCGTGTCTATGGCCCACTCTTTAGTAGAATAGCCCTCCTCTGACTCACACCCAATATTGTCAATGCCTTTTCTGATTTTGTTGATTGGGTCAGGGCTAGCTGGTTGTTGCGCACTCGTAGAGGCGACAAATCTCTTGAGAGAACTTAGTGATGGCTAGGATTGAAAGGATTGCAAGTCATGCCAAATGTTACTCAGTGGGTTCACCGAAGGAGTGATCATTTTCTGCTCAATGAGATCTTGGATATCATGGCGGAGTTTCATGCAATAATTGGTCATGTGGCCAGGGGTCTGGTGGTAGGCGCAGTATAATGATGGGTCATATTTGTGGGGTAAGGGATTTGATGGTGGCCTTGGGTCCAGGAGATTGAGGTGACCACTCTTGATGAGGTGACCAAGGGCTATGGATAATGGCAAGCCAAGGTTAGTGAAGATTCTCTACTTACGAGCTTGACTTGATTTTGGATTCGGCTTTGAGCTCGAGCTGGCTTTTAGGTTTGGATATGCGGTTAGCCTAGGATTTCTTGAGTTGGGATGTTGGTTTGGATTAGCTTTTTGGCTGGATGAGGTCAGGCTTGGATATGAGCTTGAGATTGGATATGGGCCTTGCAGATTGGTCAAGTACGACTATGGGATTTGGTGATTGACTAGATATGAGCTCTGGTGATTGATTGGGCTTGGGTGCATGGTTAGATTTGGAAATGGGCATTGATGCATGGGTGGGTTTGGACATGGGCATTGTTGCTTCTCTAGGCGATCCATTATTCTCTTTTCCAATTGATCCATTTTCACCTCATCGTTGGCCATCTGATCTTTCAGCAATTGAATGAACTCAAGCATCACCTTTTCCAATTCCTTCACCCTCGAATCTTGTTGCTCAATAGCGGCTTCCAGCTTGTTTACTCTTTCCTCCAAAGTTCTCAGGGCCATTGGCAGATCAATCTCAAGATGATGGTTCATGTTCTCCTGAAATCAATAAGACAAACCCAAGAAGGTTAGAAGTGTCCTCACTAGGGGATCTGGTTGTCCCATTCTTTCTACGGGTTCATGACATAAATAAGGGCCGCAGGCAGAATTGATTTTTAGAAGGCAAGAAATTTTTTAAGAACTATTTTGATCTTGATTGGAGAGAAGATGTTGTGAATTTGTATGCTACACATGCATGTAATGACAAAATGTTCATGCTTTGATGATTCGATGTGGCTAAATGCATGCACCGCACACATGGCACACGGATGAAATGCAAGTGTGTGTGTGCCTATTCTATATGCCAAAGAAAAGAAAATCCTAATTCTAACACATAAGCACATAAGCACATAAAATCCCCATTCATGTCAAGTGCGCTAATTTCTCCTTTTACTCGTAATCCTCATTACCCCTTCAATGATTGGGTATACACATATTTTTTTGAAATTTATTTGGAAAGCATTTCTTGGATGATAAAATCTTTTGAAAACAATTCTCAAGAGTTCTTTTGAAAATGAGGATGTTAAACATTCCTCAACAAAAAATGATTGGATTGAATTTTTGCTTTGAAATTCATTTGAAAAGCATTCCTCTAAAAAACAATTCCCAAGATTTTTGGATTTTTCCTTCGAAGATGATCATGTGAAAATATACCTTAACAAGGGTTAGTTTGGAGCTTTGCTTGACCGAAAAACATTTTGGGACAAAGGATGATGGTTTATAAAATCTTTTTTGTTCTCAAAAGTGAATTTAAAACTTTTGGATAGAAGGATCACACAATCGGATTATCACCGTACTTTTCATGAATTTGGATGCATACAAGGTCAATGATGCTTTAGCTAACAAGATATAAGAAATGTAATCTTATAATCAAGGCTTGGCATGTTCCCCAAATGTCATAGGATATGAGAAGGAATCGCTAAGATATGATTAAGAGGTTACACATCTTTCATCAAGCAAGTTTCGTCATCATCTCAAGTAACCCCTTCCGGGCATACAAAGCTCCCTAGCACATAATCCTAATCAAGAATTGATTTCCTTAATTGAAAAGTTCTATAGAAGCTATTATGTAAAGGCTGGGTTTTGGTCAAATAAGGGACCCTTGACACACACCCGATAGGATGCTTCATATACCAACACATGGTACGAGATCAAGGGTGATCACACGGTCCCATGATGGCTTGACCGACCTGGTTTCCCCGAGCCTCCAAGGTCATAGTTCCATGCAATCGACTGGCGAGACATGCAAGTGCAATGCAACGGGCACACAAAAATTAACTAATTCGATCAAAGGATGCTTTCATGTCTAATCCTTGAGTGAACCCAAAATTAGAAATTCTAGTCTGCAAACCAGAAATTCTGGGTTCGATCCCCAGCGGAGTCGCCAGATTGTGGATATGCCGGTTTTTTGGGCCCACTTTTGTTTTTAAAACATTTTTCAAATTCCAAATTCAAAAACAAATGAGTCGCCACTTAATTCTTAAAAGGAAAATTAAGAAACCATTTTAAAACAAACTGAACTTTTGCGAAACCAAAGATAAACTGGGTCTGGGGATTATGGAATAAAGGGGAAGGAGCCCGACGGACTAAAACACCCCCTTTCATCCTATCTCACGATAGGCCTCTACTCAACATCCTTTTTAATCAAGTTATTAATTTAAGCATGCCCTCAATTAATACATAAATATAAGTATACATATCATAAGCATGTCAAAAGGGTGCAAAATTGCTAATGATAAAATATCATTCATAAGCCACGTAATTTAAATAGCAAACACCATGATATGCAGTAGAGAACTAGAGAACATACCCGGGATCCAGCCGCGAATATTAAACGTGCAATGCATGCGAGAATAGAAATCCTAAGAAAAGGTCTCTATCACATATAAACACATAAGGCAAGACCTAATCTAAAGTGTCGCACATGGAGTTGAAAATCAATTCAAAATCAAAGGAAGAAATTAAACTAGAGAAGGGATGAGAAGTTGTACCTCAAATGCGCTACAAAACAAAGGTTAGTACACATGCCTTAGACAAGATATAATATCAAAGAGTAATTAATCCCAAGTCAATGTTCAATTAGATTCAACTAAGTCCAACTTTTCAACTTGGACCAACTTTATCTAAGAACTAGTTCTAATTGTAAGCATTAATGTATATGAATGAATGATTATGAACAAGAAAGAGACATGAATTCATTCACTAATTTGGATCACTTAGCCTCTGGATTTAAACTAAATTATCATTATTCAAATCATGATTTGGGTTCTAAGACATTAGGAAACCATTTGAGTTGAAATAAATAAGATTAGACAAAAACAGTAGCAGTTTTTTTTATGAATTACAGAGAGCAGACCAAATCTTAAAAAATAGAAATAAACTACTTCCAACGGTTGGATCTTAATGATTTTTGGATATGTTATGCCTCTGTGAGTATAGTTTCTAACCCAAAAAGAAAATCGAGATTTCAACGGTTAGATCTCCAGGAATACGGAATATACTAGACCTCACTCAGGATTTTACAACTCTCTGTCCAAAGATCTTGTGTGATTTTTTATAAATAGCAAACGAATCTGAATTGCTTTATTCTTTTTAGGGAACCTTCCTAGCAGATTGAGGCTCTTAGAAAAAATTATTAAAGGTCACAAACACGTTATTAAAATCCCGATTTATTTATTCAAAAAGAGTGTTGTTGTGCTGAAATTCTGGGCAGATTGTTGTTACTTCACAAAACTCATGACCATGCCATTTTAAACATGAAACTACCTTAAAACAAAAATTACAGCGGTAGAACATTGTGTTATTAACACATTCCCGTTGGTTTCACTTGATTTCAACGGTTAGATTTCGAACTAAAAATATTTGATCAAAAACAGTTTGTGAACTCACTGTTTTCATTTGTCAAGTTCAACTTTATTTGTTAACCCCAACTATTAAATCATGAAGTTGGACTTAAACTAAACCATTTTCTCCTACCATTTGATGGTCATTGGAGACTAAGGACATCTATACACGTAAGTTTTGGATGAAGTATAGAGAACTTCTCAAAACCCAAGGAAGAGATTAGTCTAAGCCATAGAGATGGACTTAAACTAAACTACTTCTCCTACCATTTGATGGTCATTGGAGACTAAAAAGAAACAAATCTACTCTAATCTCTATGGAATATAGTATGAATTCCATAAGATTCATAGTAAAGAGATCCTAGTCATGAGTTGATACTAGTATCTCACCAACTATGTGTAGATTATGACCATGATTCATTTTAATCTCCATATGAATCACAAGGTTATAGGAGAATAAGGAATCAAAACTCAAAGAGTTTCAATGAGATATGGAAGATCTCATGAATCTTATGAATGAAATAGAAATAAAGGAAATCAACATTTTATTTAGAGAACTAGGAACACAAATTCTTCAAAACTAATTCATCTCAAACCCAAGGCATTAATTAGATCCAAATTAATGAAATGTTATGAGATTCAATCACAAGTTCTTGGTGGTGTGTGATGAAATGGGGTAAGAAGAGAGGTTTTGAAAAGGTGAAAAGTTCCTAGATCTAAGAACTTGTGATTGAATTAGCCTAACCCTACCAAGGATTAAGAGGTTACCTCTATGACCTCAATGAATTCTTCAATTTCTTGTGAAGTTCTTCCAAGATCTTCAAATTCTTCTCAAAACTCTTCAAATTCTTCAAGAAATTCTTCTCTTCTTCTCAATTCTCTATATAATTCTCTTTCTAAACTCAAGTATATCTCTTGTATATGTTTGTATATTGATTCAAAAGTTCAAGTCCCCTCAAAATGAAGATGAAGATCTGTTTATATAGGCTATCATCTCAAGGATAAATGGGTAAATTCGGGTGGAGACCCATGTGCAAAGATTTCTTCTAGAACATGTGAGAAAAGCAGTCTGTTACAGCCAGCGGCACTCGACGAGTGCCAGCGGCATTCACTGAGTGCCGGCGCGGCACTCAGTGAGTGCCGCCGGGTTTTCCGGGTGCCGGGGCTAACTGAATTTGCTCCTTTTTTTTTAAAATTTTCGAAAGAAAAATTAATCTAAACTTAATTTTTGTGAGTTATCTTTATATATTCCTGTATATTTGTGCTAAAATGCACCCATGTGGGTGGTATGCACCCATGTGCATGGTATATTCTTCAATATACTATGTCTTTCTTATTTATTCAATATTATTATTTTTTTTCAAGAAACATTTTTTTCTTTATTTAAAACTCTCTCTTTTTATCATTTTTATTTTATACTTCTTAGAAAAAAAACCTTTTTATATGTATGTTGAGCAAATTCTCAGACTGATTTCTTCATGTGTTCTTCAATGTTCGGGTCTCTCCCGAATACCCAAATCCTCTCTCTTTTTATTTTTTTAATTTTGAAATTTGTCTTGAAGAATCAATTGAAGATTTTGAATTTCCTGGAAAATCTTCGAATGTCACCGGCCATTGTCATCATCGGTCTTTTGAGAGGTAACCAATCCCTGGATTTGACGTTTGGTCAAAATTGGGGTGTCTACAGTACCACATACTTAAAGCTTGGGTATGAACTTTCAATGGTCATTAGAATATATTCATAACAATGGAAAACATAGCACGTAGCTCATGGATTTTTAACATGTATTTAATACCAACAAACATATAGATGAAACCCTTAATATGCTTATCTACGCGATAGCACTACCATAGCACAAGATTTTGATAACACAGGTACCGGAACACTAGCATCAACAATCAACACCATGCATAAACAAAACATCATAAAAAAAGCAACACAATCTACCAGGATACATTTTCACTGCGTTGACTGAAACAACATGATTTATTTGGGCTTGATAAATTGTTTTGTAGATCAAACTCAAAACTAAAAAATTATAGGTATTTAGATCATCTTAATGTACAAAAAAATCTTGCTTCAATTACATTTTTGAGCTGCTCAAAATATTTATTTTACTTAGACATTTCTATATTTTCGGACTGCTCTGTCCCAGATTTATAGTACTGAGTTGTACGTGAATTTCACCTATGATGGAGGTATTTTTAGACTGAGCTATAGAAGAGTTATTTGTAGAAAACTGAGTTAGATTTTACCATAAAAAACCTAGCCTCTTTATGAGTTTTGAGCTGTTCCAAACGTTGATTTTAATAAACTACATTCTGCTGAAAGATTCTGTTTCCCAGATTAATAACCCTATGTTGTACATGCATTTCACCCATCAAGGATTGATTTTCAGACTGAAATATAAAAGAGTTATTTGTAGATAAATGAGTTAGTTTTCACCATAAAAAAACCTAGCTTAATTCCGATTCTTGAGCTCCCCAAAACGTTCATATAACTAAACTATATTCTGCTAGAAGTTTCAGTTTCTCAGATTTAAAGCACTTGTCTTGCATGTCATGAAAACTTCAACACAACAACATCAAACTCCTACTAAACATTAATCCACACTATATTTGTTCTAAATTGAGTTAGATTACTCACAATTACTCACCAAAGCTGGAAATTGAGTTTGGATGTTGATTTGAGCTTAATGGAACTTAAGCTCAACTTTAGATTGTGTCACCTTCTTCTTCTCCTTGTTTTTCTTCGATATTTCTATGGGATTTATAACTCCCAGCTCTCTTTCTTAACTTAGGTGCAAATTATGCAGACAAAGAGTGTCAAGTGGGTGTGTGTATACATGTAGGTGTGCTTATATAGGAGCGATGCATGTGCTAGGTGTCATGGTGCATGTGTACATGCTATGCTATGTGTCCAACAAGTGGACATGTGTCCAAGAGGGTGGCATGTGGCTGCCACATAGCCGGCCATGTGGGGCCCACCTTGGGTTGTGTGCCACTTTTTTAGTTTACGTGCATAAGTTCTTTGGTATACATGTCAGTCTTGATTTACGTGTAAATGGGTATTGTTTCTAATGTCCGGGTTCGGGTATAGGACTACGTTAAATCTTATTACGGTCAAGTCGGTACGGCTACTAGAGTCTAATCAGTAATCCTAAGATACGTCAAAACCATAACCCAACTAAAATAATAATATAATAATATAGCCGGTCCAATACAGAAATTCAGAAAGCTGATATTATTAATAAAAGAAAATTACATGTGTTACACTAGTATTCCTTGGTGGGGTGTCAATCCGACTAATATTTAGCCTAATTCTTATGGAGATCAGCCTGATTTTGCTGAAGATTAGCCGGATTTTTGTTTTCCTGGTGGTCAGTTTGGTTTTCCTGACTTTCAACCTAATTTTGTTGGGGATCAGCCTAGTTTCACTAGTGGTCAGTATGATTTTACTGACTATCAACCAGTCTTTGCTGGAGATCAGCCTGGTTTTATTGGTGGTCAGTCTGGTTTTGCTGATTATCAACCTGGTTCTCAGGCTGGGGGGCAACCTTATCAACCTAGTTCTCAAGTTGAGGGAAAACTTAATTTAACAACCTGGTCCTCGGCCTAGGGAAAAACTCTATCAACCTAGTTCTCATCCAGGGGTTAACATTATCAACCTGGTTCTCAACTTAGGTGGCAGTTCTATCAACCTGGATTCATCGCTAGAGGTCAAAGAAATTAATTTGAAATCTTTGGTATGGGATAAGGTTATCATCCTGCTGGTAATGAGGTACGTTACTTGTTTCATCCTGATGTCCAACCGAGTCCACGATTAGTTCTAAATAAGGATGAAGTAGTTGAAATAATAGTAAGAGAACAATTGCAAAATCCAATAAGAGAACAATTACAATATCAATTAAGAGAACAATTTGGGGCAGCCAGGTTACACGATTAGTTCTAAAACCCTATCCTGATTATATTGATCGAATGTTTGAGTTTCCTCAATGTTTTAAAATTCCTTATTTCACTTTATTTTCTAGAATTGATAAACAATCAATACTTGAACATATAGCCAGGTTTACTGCTCAGTGTGGTGAAGTTTCTCTTACTGGACTGCCTTTACTTGGTATATAAACATACCACTTAGCTTTGTCCAAAGTTGGCAAGATATGGAATAAATATTTCATGCTAAATATTATCAAACTAAATCAGAAATTACAATTGTTGATCTTGTTAAAGTGAAGCAAATATCTGGTGAAAGTATTGAAACATTTATTTCCAAGTTTAACCACGAAAGGAACTTGCGTAAGACAAGACTTCCAGAGGCTGAATATGTTCATTTAGCTATTGAGATTCTCAGACCTATTTTAAGGATGCATTTTATAGGTCAACAATTTATAGATTTATGTCACTTCGTAGAAGTTGTGTCTATATATGAAAAAGTGGTTGATGAAGAAAATGAAAAAACTACTTCTGAAAGAGGGACATATTTCATGGGTCAAAATCAGGATGATCACAAATCAGACACGGAGGAAGAAGTTCAAAGTGTTCAAGATGAGCATGAAGGAATTTAGGTTGACATTGATGTTGGATTTGTCAACTAGAAGCCATTTGTGTGTTTGGCTTTGCGTACTGCCACATGGAGAGCTAGAGTGTCTTTTGAAAATGGCAGTTTTAATGCTTATTTTTGGAGATTTACTTCAAATCAAGCTACTTGTAGATTTGATTAGCAACATCCCTTAACTTCAATCATTGGATTCTGAATTTAAGGGATGTTGGGGGGGTATTGTTTGCACCATAAAATAAATTACATAGTATGGGCCCGCAAAGGATATGGCCACAAGAGAAGAGCATGCCACGTGGTTATTTTTGTAGTTGGCCAGGATGATGAGTTTGAACATAGGATGATGGCAGTTATTCATTGGAATAACTCAGGATGATGGTAAATAACTTCCAAGGGCCCATGATTGCCACACGTGCATACAAAACTGCTATTTAGTGGAGAATGGTGGTTACAAGGTAGTGTAGAATGGAAGTTACAAGGTAGTGTGATATATTAACACATGGCCATTATTTAAATGGCTTAGTGGGAAATAACCACCCATGAACTACCACATCATGGGGTAGTTATATAAGAGGTTATCATCTCTAAATAACCACATCATGTTCATCAGTCACGTCATCAGCGTGAAGTGGCATGATCAGTTTGAAATGCTGTGGTAGTTATGTAGTGAACAGTCTGGAATACAGTAATTAGTCTGAAATGCAGTGGCAGTCATGCAGTTAATTAAATTCACCATGTTGCCTACAAATACAAGAGAGAATGAAGAAGAAGGCATCATCAACGATCAAACAAACTACATGCCATAGGCATCTTTATCATTTATTTCCTTTTCCTATTTTAAGAGTAGATTTTAATGTAGTTCTTCCACATTTGTAAGAGAAGGTGCGTTATCCCCTTGTTCTTCGAGTTGTATTTTGGAGATGAGCTTTTCCACTTCAAACTGTAAGAAGGCGTGTGTTCCCCTTCTTGTTTCTACAATTGGAGGCGTGATTACCACTCAAATCCCTTCTAATAGTTCTTGTGCTTAATAAAAAATATTGTCTTTTGGGCATTTACTTCTTGGTGAGATTTCTATTACATTTTTAAGTCTTTGATTCTGTCAAAGTGCCTAGAATCCAAACGAAAGTGTTGTTCCTCTACTTTCCAAATTGCCTGATCAATTTATCCACACTTAGAGGACGTTTGTTGGCAAACAATATATTTTCTTGGCATGCTCGCGCATAAGAACATTTCTACCATAAAACTGTACAAGAGGTTCGGTCCTGGAAGGATCGATCTTATGAGGATCGATCTTAGCAAGATCAATCTTGCCTCTATTTTTCCAAAACTTGATTTTAATCATTTTTTGAACTTATTTGATCAAGTGTATCTCCATGAAAAGTGCTTATTTAAACATGGAGTTTATAAAAATGAAGTCTCAAGTCCTCAACATACCACATACATCAATGTAAAACACTTAAAACTCATAATACAAGTAAGTACAACACTTTCTACAAGTCAGAATAGTGTGGACATGCAGAAAATGCAGAAAGGGGGTCTTGGCATTCCTTAATAGTATCCCGGGACGGATCCAAGGAGCACACTTCATGGAACTAGAGCTTCTCATGCTATCCTAGAGACAAAGAGTCACCACCTAATTTTTATAGGGAATTAGAAAACCAAATTTGACTCGCCCAAAATTGAATAAGGTTACTTGCCCTTCATCACCAGAAATAAGGTTCGGGGGTCTTGGTACGAGAGGGGAAGGGGTCCGAGCATGTCTAAAGCACCCCCTCCTTGCCGTACCGAACAGTAGGCCTTGATTCAAATATCCTTGTTCTTAATTCATAATAGGTGTTGTTTCCTCAAACATGCTAGGTAATATATACATGGCAAAAAGAGAATCTAATGAAAATCATTTCAAGAGATTAAATGAAGTAGTATTCGGATTCACATGTAATATAAGAGAGGCGTATACTCACAGTGGCTAGTCCCACCTCAGACCGATGAAAATAAAAGAAACGTGTCATTATATGCTAGAAGGATTGAGAAGACTTACATTGGGTTGACTTAAACGGAGTCGCAAAAAGCAAAAGAAAGGAAACGTGCAATGCAATCATGCAACAATCCTAGATAAGATGTCTCTAACATATAAACACCTAATTGGGGACTATACTAATAGAATCGTGTCGTTGAAAACAAAGTTATAAACTTAAAAAAATTCTAAGGGAAAGGATAGAGATAGTACACGATACATGGACAATAAACCACATGTAGACGAGGCAAATCGACAAATTGAAGTCCGGATCCACAGTATTGAATTCTCTACACTAAGACACCAAAGAATACACAAGCATTGCAAAAATACAAGCAAACAAATGATGTGCATGAAAAATAAGAAGAAGATGTCATCAATCAAATTTCCAGATTCAGCAAGCTCTTATGAATCCTATCAAAAGTGATCTTAAACATGAGCTGGCTTAAAATCCTTTTTACAGAAAGTTAGATACATGTCTTAAGGAACTTTTCCAAAATGTAGGACCTCATTCGCATTTTTAAAGTTCGGGAAATAGGAGTTTTGGGAACAGTGGACCAGGACAGTCCACTGTTCTTGTAAAAATCATAATTAATTCTGCACAAATAACATGAAGCTCTATTGGGTGTCAAAAGAAAGTTATTTCATTGTAGTATATGACAAAGATAATCCCAAGGACATATAATGAAGCTAAGGTCTCTGAAAAATTTGTTTTCACCAGACTCTGTTATTCAAAAAATTTGGTATCTTTAACAAAGGAATGTGAGACATAATAGAAATTCATGAATCATGTTAATCAAGTTCATCTAGGCTTTTAATCTCTCATGAATTTATCCTAGATGATTTCTAAACCAAGTTTTATTCATCAATTATTGTTGAGTGAACAAGGTATGACCATTTTGTATACATAACCATGATTGTAGTTAAACTTAGAAAATTTCAGAATAGTTGTATCAACTTCAAACACTTAGAAAACGATCTTAACTCGATCGTATGCTCACAATTTTACATCGGCATATAGATACATGAGTTAGGAATCATCCCAAAAAGTGGATCATCGATAACTATCATAGATTTTTTGAAATTCAATCACAAAGAGACTATGTGTAAATCTGTCAACTGATTTCTCAACAATTTCTAAAAATAGCATATGGATCCTAATTATTCTCAAAACAGATCGAATTAAAGTTAATTCCTCAAAGTTTATCCAAAAAATTTGAAATCCATCAAACTATGGGTTTTGATAGATCAAATCTTATGGAAAAAACCAATCTGGTTTGCTGAGTTTTGACTAGTTCATTTTAAAGTGTAAGGAAAACATCTTAGGTGATGGTTGAAACTTATTAGACAGATTGAACTCATAGATGAACTTGATTATCATGATTTCCAATCAATTTAGCCCTCAAGTTCTGTGAAGAACTTTAGATCACGGATCGAAGGGACTTACAAATATCCTATTGGAGAAGAAATTCAATAGGAATTCTTGGTTATAGGAACAATCAAGAGCAAGGTATGAACATAAGAATCATCATTCACACAGATCATACTTGCAAACCATCATAGAATTCAAAATAGATACATATATATATAATCATGTATGCTTGGATCTAAACTAAATAGAAGAATGAAATCAAAATTGAAAATCAAAGTGAAAATCAATCTCTAATTATAATTATCAACAAAATCAAAGAGAATTTGGATCTAGCTATTTGAATGTATGAAGAACAAGAGGAGAAGATGAATGTTCTAGTAAAAATAAAACTAAAATAGATCTAAACCTTATAGATCTATGTATAAAAGTAAGAATTAGAAATGAATTGTGATTTCTACTTGATCGGGAGAGAACAAAGCCTAATTATACGTCTTAATTCACATTTGTTAGTACTTTTTATCCAATTTTTGTATATTTTTACTTCGTTTTCTATTTTTTGTCTGGACTTGGAGAAAAGTAAGGATTCCAAGCTAAATGGGGTGAAGAAGCAGAAGAAAAGAAGCTAAAAAAACCACATCGCGCGAGCGGGCTGCTCGCGCGAAACCCAAGAAATCGCTCGCGCGACCTCCTAGAATCACGCTCGCGCGACCTGTGTAAAAACCAAATATGTGTATTTCAGTATACTGAAGACTCCTACGCGAACGAAACTGTCTAATTACATTGGGAAAGCTAAATACAGCTGTTTTAGTACGATTTGGCTTAGGAAAGCTTCCTAAATCCTTCCAAACTGTATATAAATTCTATTCTAAATTAATTTTGGGGACACAAATCATTACACAACATTAGATACATCCATATACAACAAAAACTTCAGCCATTGAAGAGGGAAAAGCAAGGAGAAGAAGAAGAAGACCAAGGATTTCCATGGCCTCCTCCAACTAAACTCAAGATCTAGGGTTTCAATGAAACCCTAGCCAAGTAATAGGGTGTATTTTATGTTTTTATTTTAGTTTTATTATGTATGAATGACTGTTACATGTTCTGAGGATTTTTATAAATAAATCGTGCTTTTATTGATTAAATCGTTACTTTTAAATTTTACTGTTGTCTTAGATCAATTTTGATGGTAGTGTGCTCAATGATCTATGCTTGCTGTGCTTGTTTAGATTATTTACATGTAATGGTGCTTAAATTGAATTGTGCTATCAAGTATCTGAATAGTCCATCCCTAGATTATACGGATTATACCACAACCCTAGTTTAGTGTGGGATAATTTGTGCTAACCGAAGATGGATTATGTTGGTGCTTGAACCATAGTTATTTTCTTGACGGAGGAATTGGGCATCGTAATAAGCTAAAGTAATTCGTAAATACCCTTATCATGAAGCTATTGGTGGATTTGCAATCCTAGGTTCCTTAAACTTATTATAAAAACAAACATTTAATTGCTTTCATAATTTAGATTTACTTTTGTTGTTATTAGTTTAATTCAAATTAAATCCAAAATTCGTTTTTCTTAATTAGCTAAATTTAGGTTTTAAAAATTAAAGTGTGTAGTATTCAATCTCTGTGGGTTCGACCTTTACTTCCACACTGCAAATCTTTTGAAAGTAAAGCATAAGTAAGCATACTTTTATATCTTGATTTTTTGACGAGATCAATTTTTGGCGCCGTTGCCGGGGACTGCATTACTAGCCAATTAGTTTTAGAATCTTAGTTTAGTTAATTCGTAAATATTAGATTGGGTTTTCTTTTTCTTATTTTTCCATTTTATTTTGAGTCACTAACTTTTCTTTTTATTTTTGTAATTTCTTAGGTAGTCAAAATTCTAGCGTTTCGGGTGGAACAGCTATGCACCTCACAGGAGCTTACGCGAAAAAACAAAAACTAAATAAAAATAATTCAAGTAAATTGCTTCTTTTGAAATTCGCTTTAAACAACTGTAAGTCAGGGCGCTGAGGCGCAATTACTTGCATTAGGTTAGTTGTAGAGTGAGCACTGCATTAGCTAGGAAACCCGGGGCGCTGAGCTTGACGCGGTCATTGCATTATAGGATAATATTCATGCATCATAATAGTTGTGTGCATATTCCTTATTTGCGTGATTCTTGTCTTGTAATTGTTTGAGTCAGTTTCTATTTTAGTTACTTTTCTTTTAAGTTTATGTTTGGTACACGTTCTAGTAATCCGGAATTATTTGCTATCGATCCTGAACTTGAACGTACCCTTAGAGTTAATCGGACTCCTCAACCGTCGTCGTTGTTTCAGGCCGAAATTCAAAGTACACTTAAAATGTTAAGAAAAACTCAAACTTTTAACATAGAACCTATTCCAACGGTCGACATTGGAAATAACGGAAAGAACGGAAATAATGGAAATAACCCTAATATACCTCGACCTCCTCAACTTAAAGATTATTTTATTCCTACGACTTACACGCCTCAAATATGTATTGATTTACCGGAGGCGACGACATCTCACTTTGAGATAAATCATCTACCATCTCGCTACTTCCTTCTTTCCATGGCCGCATTAATGAAGACCCTTATCAACACTTAGGAGATTTTCAAGATATTTGTTCTATGTTAAAAATCCAAAATTTCACTGATGATGAATTAAAACTGCATCTCTTTCCATTCTCTTTAAAAGATAAAGCGAAGTATTGGCTCCAATCTTTGGAGCCGAATATAATTAAAACTTGGGAAGCCTTACACACCGCATTTTTACAAAAAATTTTCCCTATTATGCGTACAAATCAAATAAGGAGTTCCATAACAAACTTTGTGATGTAAGATGGGGAAACGCTTTATGATACTTGGGGAAAGTTTAAAGAATTATTACGCTTATCCCCACATCATCAAGTTCCCAAGTGGCAATTAGTTCAGGTCTTCTATGAGGGACTAGTTCCCTCACTTCGTAATACCGTCAATGCTGTTTGTGTGGGTACCTTCCTATACAAAATTGCCGACGAGGCCTGGAAAATTTTTTAAACTTTGAACGAGAATTCGATGTACCAAGAGGTGTCTGTCTGTCCTGAGGGGTACCTTCAACCTAAGCGAGAGGTAAAAGTTGAGTCGAGTCAATAAATTGAAAAACAGGAATTATCTAGAAAACTTGACCGACTTATGCAAATGAACAAAACGTCGAGTCCACCCTCTTCTAAAGTATGTGCATTATGTTCTAAACTGACTCATAATATCTTTGCATGTCCTTCTGCATCTCAATATCTGGAATTTGTTGAACAACACGTTAATTCTATGCAACAATTCCCACAAAATAACTATAATCCTATGTCGAACAATTTTTCGAATACTTATCGACCCCAATATCAACAAAGTCAATACCAACAACCCCCTCCTAATCCTAACCATCCACTGGTTAACGCTTTTGACAAGACAGTATTGCCATCCCTTAAGAATATCAAAACACAAGTACAAACACAGGAACAGATAGTGCACTCTAACACACAATCCATTGCGAAGCTTGAATCCTAAATGGGACAAATAACTAATGCTATGGGTCGTAGAAATGAGGGTATGTTGCCTAGTCAAACTATTCAAAATCCTAAGGGATAATGTGGGAATGGGGGTTCGAATGAACAAGTAAAAGCCATCTCGACTAGGGTGACTATTCGAGAAGAGAAAGTTGTTGACGTGCCATATGAAATTGAGAAGGAAGGGAACATTAACTCTAATAAAGAAAAGAGTGGAGAAACGAGTAGTAATAGGAAAGAAAATGTAACAACCCCGACGACGTATATTCCAAAACTACCTTTTCCACCAATTGTCAACGAACCGTCAAATTTTTCAAAGAAAACGTCGAAAACTGTAGATATACTCGAGGCATTTAAATAAGTGAAAATTAATATTCCATTCCTCGATGCTATAAAACAAATACCCGCTTACGCGAAATGTTTAAAAGACCTTTGTACTCAAAAGCGCAAGTTGCGCAGTCATATACCAAAAAAAGTCTTTGTCACCGAAAAATAAGTTCAATCTTTCAACACGCTCCTCCAAAGTATAAAGATCCCGGTATGCCTACTATTTCATGTGTCATAGGTGACACAGTCATTCATAGGGCTCTCCTTGACTTAGGAGCTAGCGTTAATCTCTTACCTTATCACGTCTATAAACAATTAGGACTAGGTGAACTTAAACCTACAGTTGCTACCATATAATTAATGGATCGTTCTATTAAAATACCTAGAGGAATCATCGAGGATGTCTTGGTTAAAGTTGATAAATGCTATTATCCTATCGACTTCATGGTCCTTATCACTGAACTCGTGTTAGATGCTAGGAAACACACTCCTGTCATCTTAGGCCGTCTATTCTTAGAAATCGCTAACGCTCGTGAACTTAAAATTAAACATTTTTAATGCTATGGATCAATCTCTTAAAGACGATGATTACCTATGTGAGGCGGAATGTGAGGTAAGACGGAATATTGAGCCTAACAAAGAACTGAATATGGGTGAGGAAAATAATATAATTCGTAATGAGCGGATGAATCCTGACAACCAAGACCCGAATGATGAATTTACTCGAAAGGTAAGAAATCGATTTGAACAAAATTTGGGAGAACCATCATTCGAATTAATTCAAAGCGACGTTATTTCTGCTTATCACCGGGCTCTTCCTGATATCCTAAGGGGTACAATGTTTGATTTTCAACCTCCATAAATCTTGAGCAAGAACGGTCTAGCTAAAGATGTAAAAGGTAACGCTTCTTGGGAGGCAACCCAAGCTTTATTTCGTTTGTTTTTCTTATTTTTAGTCATTTTTGAGTCCTTTTGAGTCTGTTTTGGACATTCTGGACAGGTTTAGGGGTTGGGTTAACCTTATTTTGAACTTATTTACCTTGAAATAAAGAAACAAGGGAAAAAGACCACATCGCGCGCGCGGCCTGCTCGCGCGATGCATCGCTTGCGCGGTTCGCCCGCGTGATATTCTCCCTTAGACAAAAATTTTTTCAACTTTTTATTATATGAGCTTTTTGTTACATCTCGCGCCTAGAATCGCGCGCGCGAGGGGTTCGCTCGCGCAATTCTGGCACTTAGAAATTTTTCTAAATAAAATAATAACAGGCCTCAGGTTTACCTCACGGAGGAATTCGTGCGAGCGAGGGTCGCTCGCGCGGTCCGATCGCGCGAGGTAGGGATTTCTCAATTTTTCTTTTTGTTCTCTAACCTCCTGTCTCCCGCACCTGGTTAGTTGTTTTTATATTTTGTTCTCTTAAGTTTATTTTAGATTAAGTGTTTCTTTGTTTTCATAAGTTCTATTTGTTTCCTTTACGTTCTTTTAATTCTAGTTTAGTTTCTATTAATTAAAAAATAAATAAATAAATAACAAAATAAAAAAAATATGTATTATATATTAGCTTTTATTATTTTTTTTGTTTGTTTAATTTTCTTTTGTTAAGTATTAACAGGTGAATTAGTAGCTCCATTAGGAGCATTTGAACTTTCCTTCCGGATTCATGTACTTCACTTGTTTGTGATTGCCGAGATCGAGGTATTGTCGTTCCTTCTTTAAGTACTCTCCTTTTTTTCATTTTATTGTTTCATTGGGGACAATGAAAGGTTTATGTTTGGGGGTATGTATTTACATGGACTTTATTATGCACTAATTTTTAAACTTTTTCGATTCTTGTGCTTAAATAAACGATGTCACCTACGTTTTTGCAATCTTGATTCGATACTTCTTGTTATGTAACTTGGATTGTTATAGAATTGTAAACATGAGAAGATGTGATTAAATATTTGCTGAAGTCATGATATGACGATTTAGGATATGTATCGTTCGAATCATAGTTTTATATCATAGATTTGCACACAAACATATGCGTTGCACGTGGTCGCTTGAATATATGTTTGATGTGAACTATAATATGATTCGGATTTCTAGATAACACATGGTGGAGACTAAATCCATTGAGCTTTTGAGCCTATCTTTTATTTTTAGAGGGTTATAAATACATTTTGTGTTTGTCGAATTTCATTAAAATAATGCATCCATTTGTTGTTTAGTCTCATTATTCTTGTCTTGGTTTATAGTCAAGTTAAAATATTTGTTACCATGCTAAATAATCTTCCGTCGTAAACGTTGAAAAATCGTATCACCGTAGGACATGATTTTAGGCCTTCTTTGTTTTCCACCCTTTTGGCCTTTGTCCTATCCAGTTAAATGATAAAAATTTCCTTAGCTTGCCCTTTGATCCATTAAAATGCCGTTTTTTCTTTAATTACCATTATCCTATTTTTGCTCTAATTTTTCCAACTTGGAGTTCACCCCTGAAAGATTGATCAACTTTTAGTGGTACTAAGGCGATGTGTGATTGAGAAGAAAAAGAAAATAGGAGGGTGTTTTGGGTGGTTGCCTTGTTATTTAATAAACATTCATTTCAAAAGAAACGAGGAGAAAAAGAATAAAAAAAAAAGAAAAAAAATAGAATAAGGTTGAAAAAAAAAGAAGAAAAAAAAACAGAAGGAGAAAAAATTGAAAAGAAATATGAAAAAGAGGAGAATGAAAAGATGAAGTTGGTAGAAGAGACGAATGAAAGAAATCAAACATGCCTTACAATGCCATTCTAAAACTACCTAATTAATCATTTCTATCCTTTTTCATTGCCTGAGCCACGTTATCACCTTTGAAAACTCCTATTTGATCCTTGGAAACATGGTTCGGATATTAAAACGATGGGAGGGGGATTAAAACATGGTAATGATTAATTTTTCTTAACTGTTGGCGTCCTATCCATGAGACTACTGTTCTTTCATGTCATGCGTCTTTTCCGAGTTATATGTGAGTAGTTTCTTGTTTTGAAAATATATTTCCTTTACTCACATATTTTAGAAAAATTACACCTGTTTCTGAGTGTTTCATTTGAGAGTGTAATTAACATTGCGAGATTCGTAGTTGAAGCATAGTTAGATGGTTATCCGAGTCATATTCCAAGTTCATGACATGCGTGTGTTCATTTGACTACCATATCACACACGTGCAATTTTATGAGAAAGTCTATTGATTTATGCGATGCATGTGCTTGGGATTGCTTTTCATGATGTAGGTAGACATTTGATTCCTTTTCTTCTTGTTCGTTATTCTACTTCAAATCATCGTTATTTATACCGTATAATGTTGTTTTTCGTTTTAGTAAAACATTTCTTTACAAGTTAATAAAGATGGTTGTGGGTGACTTGCTGACGAGAACCCTCACGAGACTTCACTCGTCCGACTAGGGACACCTAGGGGTTTAAAAGGCTTGTTGCATACGCTAAATGCAATCGTGATCCATGCAAAAATGGAGTAGTATTTTTATTAGTAGTTTAACTTTTATGTTCTTTTTGCTTAAGGACTAGCAAAATGTAGGTTTTGGGGTGTGATCGGGAGAGGCAAAGCCTAATTATACGCCTTAATTCACATTTGTTAGTACTTTTTTTATCCTATTTTTGTATATTTTTACTTCATTTTCTATTGTCTGTCAGGATTTGGAAAAAAGTAAGGATTTCAAGATAAATGGGATGAAAAAGCAGAAGAAAAGAAGCCGAAAAAACCACATCGTGCGAGCGGCCTGCTCGCGCGAAACCCATGAAATCGCTCGCGCGACCTCCCAAAATCGCGCTCGCACAGCCCGCTCGCGCGACATGTCTAAAAACCAAATAAGTGTATTTCAGTATACTGAAGACTCCTACATGAACAAAACTACCTAATTACGTTTGGAAAGCTAAATACAGCAGTTTTAGTACGATTTGGCCCTAAGAAAACCTGTGGCCATCTGCTCGTCCGTAAAATCCGGTTTTCCCCAGAACGTGTCCATAAACCATCGAGCCGTGACCAAAGCCTCATTCGGGATCACCCCCAACAAGGGCTCCACCTGGTCCCACTCCCGGTCCGTCAGATGCCGCAATCGCTCTCCACCAAAAGCGATCCCGGTGATCATTGAGAAATCCAAGGGAGTCATCGTCATCTCCCCAAAATCGAAATGGAAAGTGCTCGTCGTATCCCACCATCGCTCGGCCAGCGCGTGTATCTGCCGCAAGTCATTGGAGCTCTTCGTCAAAAGTTTGACGAAGTCTTCGAACCCGGCCGCGTCTACCAAAGCCCTCACCGGCTCACTCAACTGCGTGTACCACTCGTAACCGTGGGCAAGGCTGCCATGCCCCTTCAGCACTTTGGGCTGCAGCTACAAGAAAGAACCACAAGTTCTGATGTCAGTAATTGGGTAAAAGAAAAAGCAGAATAAAAAAGATGATGTTCTAGAGAGAGAAGCTTCAAAGTATACATATACATAAATTTGTAAAAATCCAAAGCAAGTTCGGATTCAAAGGAGGCATTAGTTTCAATACAGGTTCACAAGTACCTAAAGTGAGTTTGAAAAAGCATCGCGCTCGTGAAATCTAAAAAAATAATAACAAATAAAGGACAGGAAAATTCAAACATAACATTCGTTTTACGAGAAGTTTTGAAGAAAATAAAATTTTCTTAAAGAGGGGCATGGAATAAAGCGATCAAGGACGCTCGGGGGCGCCACGAGCACGACATTCGGAACAAGGTACCTAAGTTGTGACAATTCTACGTTACATTCACATAGAGAAGGAAATGTGAGAAAGAAATACGAGAAATAAGTAAAAAGGGGAGCGTTTACCTCGCGCTTAAATGCGCGGACCGATAAATGCTCATCCGGATCCCGTAGCTGGAGCGTATCATCTGGATGATGGGTGGCCGTGTACTTGGCCTTAAAGTAAAAGAGGAGGTTGAAAAGCAACTAAAGGCTGGATTCTTGATGGTCACCGAGTATCCAGAGTGGATTGCCAACATTGTACTTGTCCCAAAGAAGGATGGTTGTGTTAGGGTTTGCATCGACTTTCGAGATTTAAACAAGGCAAGCCCTAAAGACGATTTCCCATTACCCCACATCGATGTGTTGGTCGATAACACTGCGGGACATGAGCTTCTATCTTTCATGGATGGATTCTCTGGGTATAATCAAATCCTCATGGCACTCGAGGATAGGGAGAAAACCACGTTCATTACTCCGTGGGGGACATATTGCTATAGGGTCATGCCATTCGGACTTAAGAATGCAGGTGCGACCTATCAAAGGGCTGCCACCACTATACTGCACGACATGATCTACAAAGAGGTGGAGGTGTATGTGGACGATATGATTGTGAAGTCCAAAGAGAGGGGAGGGCACCTAGAGGCCTTGAGAAAATTCTTTGGGAGATTGAGGGAGTTTAAGATGAGGCTAAACCCGCAGAAATGTACCTTCGGAGTTACCACAGGGAAGTTGTTAGGGTTCCTTATTACCCAAAGGGGGATCGAAGTAGACCCAACCAAGATAAAAGCCATAACCAAAATGAACCCACCAAAAAATGAGAAGGAACTGAGAGGGTTCTTGGGGAGAATACAGTTCATCAGCCGCTTCATTTCCAAACTCACCTTGACCTGTGACCCATTGTTCAAACTGCTTAGAAAAGGAGAAAAGTTCAAATGGGACACCCTTTGCCAACAAGCCTTCGAAGATTCGATCCGAAGATTCGATGAGGTGTATGTTGGCCCAGGAAGGAGAAGAGGGGCACGTGGAGAAAGCCATTTATTACTTGAGCAAAGGAATGATCGGATATGAGTTGAAGTACTCGCCCTTGGAAAAAGCCTGTTGGGCCTTAGTCTGGTGTACCCGTTGCCTTCGCCACTACATGCTAGCATTCCCTGTGATCCTGATATCCCGAATGGACCCACTAAAATATATATTCGAAAAACCCATCTTGACCAGTAGGATTTCCCGTTGGACCATGATGCTGGCTGAGTTTGATATCAAATATGTCACTGCCAAGTCCGTAAAAGGGAGGGCTGTCGTTGAGTTTTTAGCCGATCTCGCTGTAGAATCCGAGGACGAAGGAGAATTTCAGGTTCCCGGATGAGGGAATAATGGAGGTAAAGGAGGAGTTGTGGAAAATGTACTTTGATGGAGCAGCCAACCAATTAGGTTACAGAGTTGGAATCATTCTCATAGCACCCGATGGGACCCCTACCCCATTAGCTGTCAAACTCAAATACAACTCAACCAACAATACCGCAGAGTACGAAGCCTGCATAATTTGGGTGGAAGCGGCCTTGGCTTTGAAAGTCGGATGGATCGATGTCTTCAGAGATTCCAATTTGATCATATGCCAGGTCCGGGGAGATTGGAAGGTAAAGCATGAGAAAATGAGACCTTACCATGATTACCTGGAAAGTCTAAAAGTACAATTTCAAAAGATTTCTTTTTACTACCTCCCTCATGAAGAAAACCAATTAGCCGACTCATTGGCTACCTTGGCCTCGATGATCCAAATCCCCTCCAAAACTACCATAATCCCGCTATCCATAGAAGTAAGGAAACAACCGTCGTTTGAAATGGTCGCGACCGTGGAAGACGAAGAGGAAGTACCGTGGTATGAGGATGTGTGGAAGTTCATTAAAGAAGGAGAATACCCCGAAGGAGCCTCAGAAAAGGATAAAAAGGCAATTCGGCGGTTCGCCGCTCAATTTGTGATCTATGCAGATAAGCTATGGAAGAAATCCTACACCGGGTACAATCTGGAGTGCCTATATGGAAGGGAAGCTAAGAGAATGATGGAAGAAATACATGAGGGAGTGTGTGGGCCCCACATGAATGGGCACATGCTAGCGAAGAAGATCATCCGACAGGGATACTATTGGACAACCTTGGACAAAGACTGTTGTGAATATGTTAGAAGGTGTCACAAATGCAAGATTCACGCAAATCTAATGCACACTTCGCCGTCACAACTTTATAGCATGACCACCCCTTGGTCGTTTTCCGTATGGGGGATCGACATCATTGGTGAGATAGTTCCAAGGGCTTCCAATGAGCACCGGTACATAATCGTGGCGATTGATTATTTTACAAAATGGGTAGAGGCAGCCTCGTATGCAACTTTGAAAGCCAAAGATGTGGTGAGTTTCATCGAGAAAAACATAATCTGCAGATATGGGGTTCCGAATGAGTTTATCTCTGATCATGGCAGTCATTTCCAGGGGGAAGTTATCCCACTCTTGGAAAGGTATAAGATCACTCGTCACCAATCATCCCCGTACAGGCCTCAGACGAATGGAGCAGTAGAAGCGGCAAACAAAAATGTTAAGGCAATCCTGGGGAAATTGACGGATACATATAAGGATTGGCATGAAAAGCTGCCATTTGCTTTGTGGGGATACCGGACCTCGGTCAGAACTTCAACAGGTGCTACGCCGTATTCATTGGTCTATGGGATGGAAGTTGTTCTCCCAATCGAGGTAGAAATACCCTCTCTTAGGGTTTTGGCGGAATGCGAGGTCCCCGAATCAGAATGGGTACAAGGAAGATATGAGGAGATGATGCTACTCGATGAGAAAAGGTTGGCAGCAATAAACCATACTAGGGGATATCAAAAGAGGATAGCCCGTGCTTTCAACAAAAAGGTCCGCCCTAGGAAGCTTGCTGAGGGTGACCTGGTCCTCAAAGAACTTAAAGTGCCTGTTTATGACCCCAGAGAAAAATTCAAACCCAACTGGGTCAGGCCGTACATCATTAAGACTCTCTGACACGAGAATTTTTCTGTGCGCTCTTGTGCAATACCCAAGTGTAGGTAGATGCAAAGCGGGGGATTTTGTAAAATACAACCGCGCTAAAGGAAAGAATTGTATTAATTTTTATCACAACTTCCCATGTTATCCGCAATTTGCATTGCAAGGCTAATTTCTATACACTATGATTAATCTATGATAAGTTGTATTGTTTTAGCTGTTGATTGTGCAGATTACTGCTATGTGGACTAAACAGATGAACATCAGAATAAATGGAATGCTGGAATGCAAACAAAAGAAGTCAAAGCTGAAAAGTGAAGTTCGATCGCTCTAAGAAGGTTCAATCGATCGAAGGTTCGATCGCTCGAAGAGAGTCGAAGCGCTTGAAGCTCAAGGGTTCGATCGATCGAAGTTAGTTCGATCGATCGAACGGGGTATTTCCAGTAACATCTGCGTACGCAGCAGAATGCGGGTTTTAACCCTAGTGCCTTAGGTTTTCTATTTATATGCATTTTGTACACGTCCATAAGGACGCCCACTTTTACATTTTAGCAGTTTAGAAGGAGAGATAGAGAGTTTGTTTGGTTTTTTGTAGGTTTTGCATATTGTGGATTGGATTTCTTGAAGTTTATACAAGTATCTTTCATTCCAGGTTACATATTTATTGCTTATTCATATTCTGCACGTGTTAGACGTAGTTAGATTGCTTATTTTACAGTGTGGCATGCTAAATAGTTATAAAACCATAGATTTTATAGTTTTCATGAATAACTCGCAACCAAACAAGGTGTTAATATTTTCTTACGTTAAAAATCAATCCTCGACACTCCAGACAATGTCTTAGTAGTCCCAGGTTGGGAGAACACGATGAAACAGTGATCTCCAGCCTCTGCCATGCAGCAGAATAATCGCTGTGTTCGATCGATCGAAGTTAGTTCGATCGATCGAACCAGAGACAGTCAATCGATCGAAGTCAGTTCGATCGATTGAGGGATGAAGGTCTTCGATCGATCGAAGGCGCGTCGATCGATCGAACTCTCAGATTCTTGAGGATGTTCCCTGCAGTATTCCAGGACTTTTTGTTTTAGGACTTGTTATCATTCTGTCCCAAATAAATGCTCAGTTTGTCAAAACAGTTTTAAAACTAAGGCCCTAAGCCATTTTCTTTCAATACATTTTGCAAACCATCTTCAATGCTAACACCATTGAGGATGCGAGTCTTAACTATTGAATTAAACCGCTTTTGTGTATTTCAATTTAACTGTGATGATATGGTCCCGGTCATGAAAGGGCCATAGAATCTATATCTTTTGAGGAATACGGAAAACTGTAGGTAATATACTCCATTGTGCTTCGAGGTAAATGCATGGTAGATGGCTAGGTTACTGCGGATTCGTGTAATCCCAACACTTTCTTTCTAAAGTTAAACACCCTAATTTTAAGTACTGTTTTAATTGGCTAGTTAGATTGTTTAGTTAATTTTAATTATTTTCATTAGTAATCCTAGTTTGTGGAACTTCGTGTTCTGCACCATCATTCAACCTTAGTTATTTTATTTTGTTTTCTTTAGAGGTTAGTCTAATTCGATAGGTCAACACCTTCCCTGTGGGATCGACCTGGTCTTACCAGATATTACTTGCACGTCTACCTACACTTGGGTATTGCACAAGAGCGCACAAGAAAATTCTCGTGCCAAGTTTTTGGCGCCGTTGCCGGGGAAGGCGACGATCAATTCCTTAGATTACCTCAGTCTCTCTTCATCTCTTTCTATTTTTATTTTCCTCTTCTTTTCAGTTCTTTTGGGTAAGTTCTCACCCTAGGGACCCTCTCAGTTCATGTCCGAGAATTCCATTGAAGGAATTTTTGGAAATCCTTTCTATCTGTCTGACTCTGAAAGCTCCATCAACCCCATAGCCACTCCAACTGCATCAATGGATGATCATCAGAGTGAAAACGGTGACAATGTTTTGGTGCCAATTGATGAGGCACTCCGTCCTCTTTGCGATCTCATGCAACCAGAACATGCACCTACGCCCTCTTGCATTTAAATCCCACCGCACAATGGCGAATTCCAGTTTCGCAATGGGATGATTCAACTGCTTCCCACTTTTCATGGGATGGAAAGCGAGAAGGCGTATTTACATGTCACCGATTTCGAGGATGTTTACAAAACATTCTCGCAAACTTGTCCTAGGGAGGTGGCGCATTTAATGCTATTCCCCTTCACTTTGAAAGATAAAGCGAAGGCGTGGCTCCAGTCCCTAAAACCTAATTCAATTTTCACCTGGCATGCGATGCGCACCGCATTTTTAAAGAAATTCTATCCTACTCGCATGACCACAGACCTTCAGCGTCAAATCAATTCCTATAAACAAAAGAGCAATGAAACCTTCACAGAAGCGTGGGAGCGTTTCAAAGATTTGCTTCTCTCGTGCCCACATCATGGGTTTGAGAAATGGCGAACGATCAGCTTCTTTTATCGGGGATTGAATGGTGAAACAAAGAAGTTGGTGGAAACGATGAGCTCGGGACCATTTCTGCGTAAAAACACTGAAGAGGCCGAAGCCCATTTCGAATGGTTAGCTGAATACGCTCATGAATGGTCAAATTCTGACAATATCTCACGCTCACAGATATCCTGTGTAGAGGAGAAAAGCCTATACCAGCTAACCAATGAAGATCACCTCATGACTAAGTATGCAGAGCTGGCAAAGAAGGTAGAGGAGTTAAGTATGAAAGGAGAGAGCTCTAGGCAAGTCTTGCCTGAAGAACCATGTGGCACATGCAACATGTTGGGACATCCAACTCAATATTGTCCTAATGTGCCACATTTTCAAGAGCAAGCCCCTATAGAGATGAATGCCATGCAAGGTTTTCGAGGGGCGGGGAATTCCAACAATAATTTTCAAAATAACAATAGATGGAATCACCCCGGTTTTGATTGGAGAAATAATGCTGGGGCCCAAAATCAATATCAACAGCAGCCCTACAACAATAATCAATATCAAGGGCAAAACAATAGGCCAGCCCAGCATTACAATCAAAACAGAACTAATAATTACAATCAAGCTCAACCCTCCAATGCACCACAAACCAATGCCTATGTGCCCCCGCACAAGAAGGTACAAGAGGAGGAGCCACTTGCTAATGCCAATCTAACGCAGCAACTCATCCAAATGATGAGTAGAATGTCTGCTACACTAGAGAGGATAGATGCACGGCAAGAGAGCTCAGGAGGAACATTCCCTGCTCAACCACTTCAGAACCCCAAGGGACATAACAATGGTCCTAACAATCAAGAACATGCTAAAGCTGTGACTACACTGAGAAGTGGAAAAATCATAGAGAAAGGCATACCTCTGTCCACTCCCGAAGTGTACGATGAGGAGGAAGTGGTGGATAAGGATGTTGAGCTACCATCTATTCAAGAGGAGGAGCAGTCTACCAATGACGATCCTATCAAGACAAACACTGAAGCTCCTGGAGTAGAGGAAGAAGTTGAGCGAAGGCCTGGGAAGGAGTCTGTTAAGGAGGAACCACCAAAATGCCCCTTCCCTGCACCTTATCCTCAACGGTTGAAGAAACCCAAGAATGAGATGAAGAATCAGGAGTTTCTGGAACTGTTTAAGCAAGTTAAGATTAACCTTCCACTCCTAGATGCTATCAAGCAAGTGCCGGCCTATGCTAAGTATCTCAAAGATCTATGCACGGTCAAGAGGAGGCAAAGCGTGAAGAAACATGCTTATGTCGCATGTCAAGCCAGTGCGATCATTCAAAATGAGTTGCCCCCAAAACTCAAAGATCCCGGCACACCTACGGTCTCATGTAGAATTGGGAATCAAAAGATAGACAACGCACTCCTCGATTTAGGAGCAAGCGTGAACCTGCTGCCATACTCAGTCTATAAACAGCTAGGGTTGGGTGAACTCAAACCCACCCGAGTTGCTTTACAATTGGCAGACAGATCTGTAAAGTACCCTAGAGGGGTATTGGAGGACGTCCTTGTCCAAATAGACACTTTTGTATTTCCGGTTGATTTCGTGATATTGGACACAGAACCTGTGTCTAATCCTGGTGCACATATCCCGGTTATTTTTGGACGTCCATTCCTCAACACCATTGATGCCACAATCAAGATTAGAACTGGTATCATGACTATCGTATTCGGGAACATGACGTTGAATATCAAGATCTTCTCTAATCCCCGACCTGAAGAATACGATGATGAGGAAGAAATCCATTACATAGACACGGTCATTGAAGATGAAGTTGACTTGGTCGACTATAAAGATCCTTTGGAAGTTGTGATGACTCAATTTGGCGATATTTATCAGCCTGCAGAGTCCACCCCATTGGATGCTGACTTGAACCAGACGTGTCTTATGATGGATACGAAAGAGGAGGATAGAGCTGATTGCATGTGGATACAACCATATGAACAACTGCCTCCTAAAACCAAGTTGGTAATGCCCTCTAGTTTCCAGTTCCCGGAATTAGAATTGAAGGAGCTCCCCAAAGAGCTAAAATACGCATTCTTAGGGACTGGAAAAACTTATCCTGTGATCATTTCATCTGTTTTAACTCATGAACAGGAAAGTAAGCTAGTGGAAATGCTTACCAAGCATAAGGATGCTATGGGATGGACAATTGCTGACCTCAAAGGCATAAGCCCATCCATATGCACGCATAAGATATATCTGGAGGAAGACGCTAAACCCTCAAGGCAAATGCAAAGGCGTCTGAACCCCAACATGCAAGAAGTAGTTAAAAAGGAAGTGCTTAAACTACTTGATGTTGGGATGATATATCCTATATCTGATAGTCCTTGGGTTAGTCCTACCCAAGTAGTTCCAAAGAAAGCAGGCATAACGATCATCCCAAATAAAGAGGGTGAATTAGTACCGACACGTGTCCCCACGGGATGGAGGATGTGCATTGACTACAGGAAGTTAAATACTGTGACCCGAAAGGACCATTTTCCTTTGCCATTTATGGATCAAATGCTAGAACGCGTGGCGGGTCACAAGTATTATTGCTTCTTGGATGGATACAGTGGATATAATCAAATTGAGATTGCTCCTGAAGATCAGGAGAAAACCACATTCACGTGTCCATTCGGTACTTTTGCCTACCGACGAATGCCGTTTGGCCTATGCAATGCACCGGCTACCTTTCAGCGGTGCATGCTGAGTATATTCAGTGACATGGTCGAAAACATCCTTGAAGTTTTCATGGATGATTTTTCAGTATTCGGCCATAGCTTCGAAGATTGCCTTAGCAATCTCGAGCAGGTTTTAATGAGGTGTGAAGACAAACACCTAGTCTTGAATTGGGAGAAGTGTCACTTTATGGTGACCAAGGGTATAGTTCTAGGCCACATAATATCCGATGAAGGAATCCAAGTGGATAAGGCTAAGATCGACATAATCTCAAATCTACCTGTCCCCCGTACAGTGCAAGACATTCGTTCATTCCTGGGGCACGCAGGTTTTTATCGTCGATTTATCCAGAATTTCAGTGCAATCTCTCGACCCCTTTGTCAACTTCTTGTCAAAGATGCACCTTTCGAGTGGTCAGAGAGTTGCCAAAAGTCCTTTGAGGATCTAAAAGATCTCCTCACCTCCGCACCTATAATACAGGCACCCGACTGGAGTTTGCCTTTTGAATTAATGTGCGATGCTAGTGATTACGCCATTGGCGCAGTCCTAGGCCAGAGAAAGGACAATAAGCCACATGTGATATACTACGCCAGCCGAACCTTGAATGACGCTCAAATGAATTACACTACCACCGAGAAGGAGCTGCTGGCTGTAGTATTTGCTCTGGACAAGTTTAGGTCTTACCTGATAGGGTCGCCAATCGTCTGTTTTACAGATCATTCGGCCCTCAAGTATCTTTTGTCAAAGAAAGACGCTAAACAACGGCTTATTCGCTGGATACTCTTACTCCAAGAGTTTGATTTAACAATCAAGGACAAGAAAGGAGTAGAGAATGTGGTTGCGGATCATTTATCCCGGTTGACTTTTACCGATAACACTGAATCCCAATCCATTAAAGATGAGTTCCCAGATGAACAGCTACTGGTAGTAAGTAGTCTGCCTTGGTATGCTGATGTTGTAAACTACCTCGTCACGGGTGAAACACCAACTCAGTGGTCGAACCAGGATAGGAAACGGTTCCTCTCGTTCGCGCGTCACTTCTTCTTTGATGACCCATACCTTTTCAAGTACTGTGCTGATCAGGTCATCAGGCGTTGCGTCCCCAACGAGGATATAACCGTCATATTAGCGTCATGCCATTCTGAGGCATGCGGTGGCCACTTCGCGTCACAGAAGACCGCACAAAAAGTCTTACAGAGCGGTTTTTACTGGCCTACAGTCTTCAAAGATGCTTATTCCTTTTGCAAGACATGCCAACGCTGTCAAAAGCTTGGAACCATTTCTAAAAGGAATTCTATGCCTTTAACCCCTATCATCACAATTGAGATATTTGATTGTTGGGGCATAGATTTTATGGGCCCATTTCCCAAGTCTAACAACTGTGAATACATACTCCTTGCTGTCGAGTATGTATCCAAATGGGTAGAAGCGATACCAACGAGACGAAATGACTACAGAACGGTCATGTCATTTCTAAGAGAGCATATTTTGTCTTGTTTTGGTACTCCGAAAGCTTTACTAAGTGACCAAGGCAAGCATTTCTGCAATAGGCCTTTGGAGTCACTTCTCAAGAAATACGGAGTTCATCATAAAATCGCTCTTGCCTATCATCCACAGTCTAATGGGCAAGCAGAATTGGCTAACCGAGAAATCAAGCATATTCTCGAGAAGACGGTTAGTTCCAATCGAAAAGACTGGGCATACAAATTGACTGACGCGTTATGGGCATACCGTACTGCCTATAAGACGAATCTTGGTATGTCCCCGTACAGATTGGTTTACGGGAAAGCTTGCCATCTTCCTGTTGAAATTGAACATAAAGCTTATTGGGCAACGCGCTCATTGAACTTTGATATTCAAGAAGGAGGTCAGTTACGCAAGCTTCAACTTGCAGAGCTAGAGGAAATACGACGAGACGCGTATGACTCTGCAAAGTTACATAAGGAAAAGTTGAAGGCTCGACACGATCGTACGATTTTTCGTAAATCATTTGAGCCGGGGCAGAAAGTCTTGTTGTATGACTCTCGCCTCCACCTTTTCCCAGGAAAACTCCGTTCCCGTTGGACAGGCCCGTTCATCGTAAAAACTGTTTTTCCACATGGGGCGGTCGAGATTGTTAATCCCAAGAACGATGATTGTTTCAAGGTCAATGGCCAAAGATTGAAGCCGTTCTTGGAGAATTTCCACTCTGAAGTTGAGCACATCCAGCTGGATGAGCCCAGCTATTCTCACGCTTAAAAAAATCCGAAGTGGAATTCCAAATTGTTGTTGTATTTCTTTTCTTTTCTTGCACTTTAGTTTCTCTCTCTTTTGCTTCTTTTTGGCTTTCGTTCTTTATTTCGTGTTTGTGATCTAGTTCTAATCCATTATACCTTAAACCACTCTGTTGCAGGTGCATAGATGCGAGGTGATGATGTTCACTCTGTCGGTTCTTGGGCTGATTCAGAATGTCGCTGTGGCACCTGGATTGAGGGTGAACTCATACCTTGCCCCTTGCTTCATCAGGACCCTGAAGCTCATTCTCTTATTGATGCTGCTCAAGGGTACATTCCATATCCACCAGCCCTCCTGGATATCAACCCATACGAAAATATGGGATTTCAGGATGATGATGATGTGGAGGCAGATGATGACCTGTACATGGGACGCATGGTGGATGACGCACTCATGGCGCAGTGGGAAAACGATGACATGTGGGAGCCATGGGAGGATCATGTCCTTCAGGATGTCGTCCCAGAACGCCACAATGCTGTCTTTGTTTTCGTGGACGATTTCCTCGTGCTTGAGTTGGTCCCATACCACTACGTGCACTTGAGCTACTTGCTATTCAGGCTCCAATGCCCCTTACCAGCCAGTGCATTTTGGGAACCAATGCTAATAGTGAGGTTGGAACTTGTCACATTTCTTTGTATTATTGTTTCTATTCTTTGTTTTTCTTTTTGTGTTAATTCGTGTTTCTTGTGTTCTGTTGTTTTAATTTCAGTTTGTTGTCTTTTGTCCAGGATTGTCACTATGTTCCTAAATGGCATCCCGGTATTCCTTCCACATCAACTGATTCATGGTCTTGGGCCCTACATAAGGCCCCCACTCACTCCGCCGCAAGAGGAGGGTCCGTTGCGCAATCACACTCCGTTATCCTTGTCTCCATCCGGATCACCTCTTACATGGGCTTTCAATTCCTTGGAGACTCCAGACTTGTTTGATGATGTCCTTGCTGCGTTTCGATTGTTCTGGGAAAGGGAATCATCGAGTTTGGACTTCACGTCTGAAGATTCGGCGGATTATGAAGAGATCGTGGAAGAGGAAATTTTTTTACTCGAAGACTAGTGCTACATTTCAGTGTTTCTGTTCAATTTCAATTCTTGTTTAGCAACTGGAATGTAATCCTTGACAAAATGTTTTTAGTTTTAGTTTTAGTGTTATTTTTGGTTTTCTTTAGTTAAATAAGGTTTTAACCACAGTTGGGGATGATAATGTTGCAATTTGGATGCACTTATAAAGTTTTATTTTTATATATAAATTGCAATTTTCTATTCTGAGGATGAATTCCTGTCATACATGCTTGTACTTCAACTGTTTTTCAGTCTCTCTGTATGTTCAGAATTGTTTCTGATAGTTGGGGGTGATGTGGTTCATGCCCTAATGAATTTTGGAATTGTTGTGTTCGATCGATCGAACCAAGTTCGATCGATCGAAACCTGAATGTTCAAGCGCTTGTAGTTTACGTTCAATCGATTGAAGGATTTGTGTTCGATCGATCGAACATAGTTCGATCGATCGAATGAGGCATTTAAACGAGGCATCTTCAGGACATTTCTTCATTTCTCTCACTCTCACTCTCAATCGCTCGAAGACAGGGAGAAGGCGACTCGGAAAATTTTCGTTTCTGGCATCCAAAAGGGAGCCCTGATCAATCCTCTGATCGTCTTCATCGTTATCTCATCATCTCTCCATCCCCACTGCAGGTTTCTACACCGAGGTAGGCCCCACGGATTTGTTTCTTTTTCTTTTCCTCTTTGTAGTGTTAGAAAATCCCAAGGGGGTGTCCCCTTGGTCTTAGGATCGTCTGTTGTTAGCGTAAGTTAGGTTTTCTTTTCGTTTCTGCGTGTGCTGAACACCGATGTGTTCGATCGCTCGAACAATTTTCGAGCGATCGAAGGGAAGTTATTCGATCGATCGAACAAAGTTCAAGCGATCGAAGTCTACTCCAGTTCGATCGATCGAACTCAGTTCAATCGATCGAACTCCAGTAGTGTTTGTTTTGTTTCTTTTTCTTCCTGTTCTTATCTGTATCTTGTGTGGTCTTATTTTCAGGACTGCAAGATGAATCCAGTGACGGGCTATCATAAGTCCAAGCCCCTCGACCGTACTATACCAGATCCGGTACCCGCTCACGGGTTCCGGAATAACGAGGATAGGGTTTGGTTCGAGCGATATTTTCAGACACGGATGGTTATGATTGAGCGCCCTATTGAGCATATCTGGACTGAGAGCCCATGGTTCCTCACACGGATCCGCGCTATGCCTCACTGGTTCGATCTCCTGTCGTTGGCCAAGAGGGTCAACCTATCCTGGATCAGAGGTGCGTGTGCGACTATGATCAGCGACCCGTTTACACCATTCACCTATCATGCTTTCTTTCGGAGTCGTTCATTCATCATCAGTCCCGCGACCGTTTCCGCCGCGTTGGGGGTACCAGAGGTGCCTGATTATGTTTGCCCCCACCGGCCTGATGCACCAGTGACCCCACCATCCGCTATTATCAGGGAGCTCACTGGAGGCACCGTCCCGTCTTGGGATGGCGATGCTTTGATCGAGGACCACTTTCTCACCGATGACTACCACATGCTTCATTTGGTCCTCAGCAATTGCCTCCTAGTGACGTCCTATCGAGAGAAGATCGCGGCTTGGTATGCGCGAGTCTTATATGCTGTGGGGACGGGACAGTCGGTTTGTATACCACGCCTATATATTGATTTTATGGTCCACCCCACCCGTTATATCTCGTCCAGGAAGCACCTGAAGGGTGCTTGGGCTATTCAGAGGGTCATGGCCGATGCCGGGTTCCTCGAGCTCCCTGGAGATGATATCCGCCCTTCTCCCCGCCGATTTAGCGAGGCGGCTGCTCGCCGCTCCGACGCCCAGAAGAGGAAGCGCAAGGGGAAAGGGACAGCGAGGGTGAGGGGGAGGAAGAAGAGGCGTGGTGGTACAGACACGGAGGCCGGAGCTTCAGGGACACCCACCGAGGTGGAGGAGCTTGACTCGGATGATGAGGATGATCCAGTTGCTGCGGTTCAGCAGTTTGAGCTGCGACAGCGGTCGGAGTCTCGTGCCCAGGGAGAGTCTTCTTCTTCTGTGCCTCTCCCGACAGTTCGCGAGCTATTATTGGAGGAGAGAGAGGCTAGGATTAGACTCGAGGGCCGGATGGATCAGATCCAGACTCTACTGGAGTCCATTTTGATTCAGATAGGGGTTAATCAGGCTGTTCACTCTGCTCACCATCCCACAGCCACCCCATCTGCTCCGCCTGCTACGGATCCGTCACATGTTGCTACTCCTACAGATCCACCACTCACTGATCCATCATCTGCTGCCCCAGCTGCTGAGGCTACTGATCCGGTTTCGACCACTGCTTCCGAGCCATCTACTACTCCTACTACTACTGTATTGCCACCTGCTCCTATCGACATCCCTTCTGATATAGCTGATGATACGCCATCTGGGGTCGATTAGTTTTAGTCGGGGAGGTGGTATTCATGTATTTTTGGTTGGTTGTATATGTTGGTGGTTTTTGGGTGTATTATTTGGTTAGTTGGTATTGTATGGACAGTATTTATCACTACTTGTATTTTATTTTATTCTGTTCATATTCCAGTGGTTTCGATTGATTGGATCATGGTTTTATTGTATTATTGTTATCTTTTGATCCTGTCTGTTTTGGAGATTGTGTTCTACTTTTCTATGCTAGGTTGCTTTGCTTGCGATCATCATTTGCTCTATACAGGTGATACCCATCTCTTTTAATTATTGAAAATCAACTTCTGAGGACTTTGTTGTTTTCAGTTGGGGGTAGGAGACAATAGATAGGTATACACCCGTAATAATCAGGTTTTGCACTTAGATATGTTTTAAATTTAATGAGAACACAGTCTGTTAACATTTGAAAATTTTTTATTGAATAGTATTGATAGAATAACTCTGAATAACCTCTCCTGCTTGTTAATTAGACAATGATACATTTGTAGTATTCTTATCTTTTTATGGATTAAATCCACGCGGTTTTTCTGTATCATTGAAATGAATTGCATCTGTAAAGCTATTATGTACCCAACACGTTTGTGCACTAATTGGCAGCCATGTAGAAAATCTGAAAATGGAGTTAAAATGAATATTGTGCGAAAAAGAACAAGTAGTGGAAGCTAATAACCCTTTGTGAGCTTTTGAGCCAATCTTCATTTCTGAGGGGATTCTCATACATTGTCGAATGTTTTTTCTTGCATATACTTGGTAAATTCGTTGTTAAGTCTCAGTTTTCTTTCAAGTTTTGACTGCTTGTTAGAGGAGAACGTTCAGGATTTACCAATTAAACTCGATGAACACTTAAGTGCTAAAAATTGAAAGTTGAGAAAATGATTCAAGCCATCGTTTACCCATTCCTTTACCTAATATAGCTCACCCTCATTCATTGAATCGTTTCACCCCTGATCCCACCTCAATTAAATATTTCCAATAAAATCACAAGAATCCAAATCTTTGATCTATACCTTGACCTCATTGAACTGTTTGATAAATTTATTGAGAATGAGTCATCAAAGTATGTGAAATGGAAGGAAGTTGTTGTGGGGATGTTCCAGGTTAAAAAAAAAAAAAAAAATTGATGATGAATGAAGAGGTTAAAAAAAAAAAAAAAAAAAAAAAAAAAAAGTATATGAAATGAATGGGAGATTGGGTGGAGAAAAGTATAAATAATAAAAAGAGAAGAAATTCCATCACATACTAAAAAGCACACTCTTCTCTACAACACCCCCACCTACTAAATAAAAGCCGCAAGTCAAAGTCTTGAAGATTCTCAATAATTGATTTGAACATGGAAGTGTGAGTTGAGTTCTCCACGGTATTTCGCTCCTCTAGTAAGTAGTATTCCATTCATGAGACTATACACTCTTAAATGTTCGTTTTTCATAGAGTCCAGTATGAAAGCATTAGCACTTAGAATATCATCCTTATAAAAGCTTTCATACGATGTGCGATCATTGTAAAGCAAGTTTCTGAGAGACGTTCTTTTTGAGTGTGACCAATGTGAGAATTGAGCTAAAACTGCAAGTTTCCAAAGTACAATGGTCTAGATAACTCTTAATAAGGGTTGGACGCATGGTTGTTAATTTCACACACACACGGGTGCATGATGGTAATACATTTGTATATTTTACTTGGTGATATGGGAGAGCATGTGGATCTCTTTCATGGGTTGATAGAGGATATTATATTATTGTAGAGTTGAATTAATAGTTTAATGGAAGGGGAAATTCTACAAGTTGTTCTAAATCTTTTTTAGCTTAAAATTGGAATTTTGTGGGTATATTCACTGCAAACCCTCACGAGACAACACTCGTCCACTAGGGGGAACCTAGGGGTTTAATGGCTTGTTGCATTCGCTAAATGCAACCGCGATTCCTGCGAAAGTGAGTTAGGATTTTTTCTCTCTATCTTAGTTTAGGTTGTTTTTAGTTTTTCTTTGTTTCTTAGTCGTGGTAGTATTAGTTTAGGAATTTTTATTTTATTTTTATTTTCACTTTATCGCTAGGGACTAGCAATAAGCTAGTTGGGGGTTGTGCAAAGCGGGGGTTTTTGTAAAATACAACCGCGCTAAAGGAAAGAATTGTATTAATTTTTATCACAACTTCCCATGTTATCCGCAATTTGCATTGCAAGGCTAATTTCTATACACTATGATTAATCTATGATAAGTTGTATTGTTTTAGCTGTTGATTGTGCAGATTACTACTGTGTGGACTAAACAGATGAACATCAGAATAAATGGAATGCTGGAATGCAAACAAAAGAAGTCAAAGCTGAAAAGTGAAGTTCGATCGCTCTAAGAAGGTTCGATCGATCGAAGGTTCGATCGCTCGAAGAGAGTCGAAGCGCTTGAAGCTCAAGGGTTCGATCGATCGAAGTTAGTTCGATCGATCGAATGGGGTATTTCCAGTAACATCTGCGTACGCAGCAGAATGCGGGTTTTAACCCTAGTGCCTTAGGTTTTCTATTTATATGCATTTTGTACACGTCCATAAGGACGCCCACTTTTACATTTTAGCAGTTTAGAAGGAGAGATAGAGAGTTTGTTTGGTTTTTTGTAGGTTTTTCATATTGTGGATTGGATTTCTTGAAGTTCATACAAGTATCTTTCATTCCAGGTTACATATTTATTGCTTATTCATATTCTGCACGTGTTAGACGTAGTTAGATTGCTTGTTTTACAGTGTGGCATGCTAAATAGTTATAAAACCATAGATTTTATAGTTTTCATGAATAACTCGCAACCAAACAAGGTGTTAATATTTTCTTACGTTAAAAATCAATCCTCGACACTCCAGACAATGTCTGAGTAGTCCCAGGTTGGGAGAACAAGATGAAACAGTGATCTCCAGCCTCTGCCATGCAGCAGAATAATCGCTGTGTTCGATCGATCGAAGTTAGTTCGATCGATCGAACCAGAGACAGTCAATCGATCGAAGTCAGTTCGATCGATTGAGGGATGAAGGTCTTCGATCGATCGAAGGCGCGTCGATCGATCGAACTCTCAGATTCTTGAGGATGTTCCCTGCAGTATTCCAGGACTTTTTGTTTTAGGACTTGTTATCATTCTGTCCCAAATAAATGCTCAGTTTGTCAAAACAGTTTTAAAACTAAGGCCCTAAGCCATTTTCTTTCAATACATTTTGCAAACCATCTTCAATGCTAACACCATTGAGGATGCGAGTCTTAACTATTGAATTAAACCGCTTTTGTGTATTTCAATTTAACTGTGATGATATGGTCCCGGTCATGAAAGGGCCATAGAATCTTTATCTTTTGAGGAATACGGAAAACTGTAGGTAATATACTCCATTGTGCTTCGAGGTAAATGCATGGTAGATGGCTAGGTTACTGCGGATTCGTGTAATCCCAACACTTTCTTTCTAAAGTTAAACACCCTAATTTTAAGTACTGTTTTAATTGGCTAGTTAGATTGTTTAGTTAATTTTAATTATTTTCATTAGTAATCCTAGTTTGTGGAACTTCGTGTTCTGCACCATCATTCAACCTTAGTTATTTTATTTTGTTTTCTTTAGAGGTTAGTCTAATTCGATAGGTCAACACCTTCCCTGTGGGATCGACCTGGTCTTACCAGATATTACTTGCACGTCTACCTACACTTGGGTATTGCACAAGAGCGCACAAGAAAATTCTCGTGCCAGTAGACGTGCAAGTAATATCTGGTAAGACCAGGTCGATCCCACAGGGAAGGTGTTGACCTATCGAATTAGACTAACCTCTAAAGAAAATAAAATAAAATGAATAAGATTAAGCAATGGTGCGGAACACAAAGTTCCACAGCTAAGATTACTAAAGAAAATGACTAACGATCTAACTAGCTAATTAAAACAGTACTTGAAATTAGGATGTTTAACTTTAAAAGAAAGTGTTGGGATTACACGAATCCGCAGTAATCTAGCCATCTACCATGCATTTACCTTGAAGCACAAAGGAGTATGTTACCCACAGTTTTCCGTATTCCTCTAAAGATGGAGAATCAATAGCCCTTTCATGACCGGGACCATATCATCACAGTTAAATTAAAATACTTGAAAGCGGTTTAATTCAATAGTAAAGACTCGCATCCTCAATGGTGTTAGCATTGAAGATGGTTTGCAAAATGTATTGAAAGAAAATGCCTTAGGGCCTTAGTTTTAAAACTGTTTTGACAAACTGAGCATTTATTTGGGACAGAATGATAACAAATCCTAAAACAAAAAGTCCTGGAATACTGCAGGGAACATCCTCAAGAATCCGAGAGTTCGATCGATCGACGCGCTTTCGATCGATCGAAGACCTTCATCCCTCAATCGATCGAACTGACTTCGATCGATTGATTGTCTCTGGTTCGATCGATCGAACTAACTTCGATCGATCGAACACAGCGATTATCCTGCTGCATGGCAGAGGATGGAGATCACTGTTTCATCGTGTTCTCCCAACCTAGGACTACTCAGACATCGTCTGGGACGTCACAGATTGATATTTAACGTACGAAATCATTAACATCTTGTTTAGTTGTGAGTTTTTCATGAAAACTACGAAATCTATGGTTTTACAACTATTTAGCATGTAATATTACGAGATGATCGAGTAAACTATGACTAACACGTGCAGAATATAAATGAGCAGTATATAGATAACCTGGAATGAAGAATACTTGTATTAAACTTAGAGAAATCCGGTTCACAATGCAAAAATTCAATGAAAACCTACAAAAAAAACAAGCAAACTCTCTATCTCTCTCTCTAAAAACTGTTAAAATGTAAAGTGGGCGTCCTTATGGACGTGTACAATACACATATATATAAGAAAACCTAAGAAACTAGGGTTAAAACCCGCATCTGCTGCGCACGCAAATGTTACTGGAAATACCCCGTTCGATCGATCGAACTGGTCTCGATCGATCGAACCCTTAAGACTCAATCGCTTCAACTTTCTTTGAGCGATCGAACTCTCGATCGATCGAACCTTCTTAGATCGATCAAACTCCACATTTCAGCTTTGACTTCTTTTGTTTTCATTCCAGCATTCCATTTATTCTGATGTTCATCTGTTTAGTCCACACAGCAGTGATTTGCACAAACAACAGCTAAAACAATACAACTTATCATAGATTAATCATAGTGTATGAAAATTAGCCTTGTAATGCAAATTGCAGATAACACGGGAAGTTGTGATAAAAACTAATACAATTCTTTCTTTTAGCGCGGTTGTATTTTACAAATACCCCCGCTTTGCACAACCCCCAACTAGCTTATTGCTAGTCCCTAGCGATAAAGCGAAAATAAAATAAAATAAGAACTCCTAAACTAATACTACCACGACTAAGAAACAAAGACAAACTAAAAACAACCTAAACTAAGATAGAAAGAAAAAAATCCTAACTCACTTTCGCAGGAATCGCGGTTGCATTTAGCGAATGCAACAAGCCGTTAAACCCCTAGGTTCCCCCTAGTGGACGAGTGTTGTCTCGTGAGGGTTTGCAGTGAATATACCCACAAAATTCTCCAATTTTAAGCTCAAAAAGATTTAGAATAACTTGTAGAATTCCCCCTTCCATTCAATTGTTAACTAAGCTCCACAATAATATACTATCCTCTATCAACCCATGAAAGAGACCCACATGCTCCCCTATATCACCAAGTAAAATATAACAAATGTATTACCATCATGCACCCGTGTGTGTGTGAAATTAACAACCATGCGTCCAACCCTATTAAGAGTTATCTAGATTATTGTACTTTGGAAAACTTGCAGCTTTAGCTCAATTCTCACATTGGTCACACTAAAAAAGAACGTCTCTCAGAAACTTGCTTTACAATGATCGCACATCGTATGAAAGCTTTGATAAGGATGATATTATAAGTGCTAATGCTTTCATACTTGACTCTATGAAAAACGGACATTTAAGAGTGTATAGTCTCATGAATGGAACATTACTTACTAGAGGAGCGAAATACCGTGGATAACTCAACTCACACTTCCATGTTCAAATCAATTGTTGAGAATCTTCAAGACTTTGACTTGCGGCTTTTATTTAGTAGGTAGGAGGGTTGTAGAGACGAGTGTACTTTTTAGTATGTGATGGAATTTCAACTTCTCTCTTTATTCTTTATTCTTTTCTCCACCCAATCTCCCATTCATTTCATATACTTTTTTTTTTTTTTTTTTTTAACCTTCTTCTCCTTCATTCATTATTCATTTCATATTTATTTATTTATTTTTTTTTAACCTGGACTATTTTTATTTGTCCCACCACTACTTCCTTCCATTTCACATACTTTGATGACTCATTCTCGACAAATATATCAACCGGCTCAATGAGGTCAAGGTATAGATCAAGGATTTGGATTTTTGTGATTATATTGGAAATATTTAATTGGCTTGGGATCAGGGATGAAATAATTCAGTGAATGTAGGTGAAAGTTATATCGGGTAAAAGAATGGGTAAACGATGGCTTAAATCATTTTCTCAACTTTCAATTTTTAGCACTTAAGTGTTCATTGAGTGTAATTGGTAAATCCTGAACGTTCTCCTCTAACAAGCAGTCTAAACTTTTAAAGAAACTGAGACTTAACAACGAATTCACCAAGTATATGCAAGAAAAAACCATTCGACAATGTATGAGAATCCCCTCAGAAATGACGATTGGCTCAATAGCTCACAAAGGATTATTAGCTTCCACTACTTATTCTTTGTCGCACAATAATCATATTAACTCAACTTTCAGGTTTTCTACATAGCTGCCAATTAGTGCACAGTATTGGGTACATAATAGCTTTACAGATGCAATTCATTTCAGTGATACAAAAAAAACGCGTGGATTTAATCTATAAGAAGATGAGAATACTACAAATGTGTCATTGTCTAATTAACAAGCAGGAGAGGTTATTCAGAGTTATTCTATCAATATGATTCAAAAATTTTCAAAATTTTAACAGACTGTGTTCTCATTAAATTTAAAACATATCCGAGTGCAAAACCTGATCATTACGGGTGTATACCTATCTATTATCTCCTACCCCCAACTGAAAACAACAAAGTCCCCAGAAGTTGATTTTCAATAAATAAAATAGATGGGTATCACCTGGATGGAGCAAATTGATGATCGCAAGCAAAGCAACCTAGCATAGACAAGTAGAACACAATCTCCAAAACAAACAGGATCAATAAATAAAAATAACACGATAAAACCATGATCCAAACAAACTAAACCACTGTAATATGAACAGAATAAAATAAAAACAGTGATACAAAATGTCCATACAGAACCACCCAACCAAATAATCTAACCAAAACCACCAACATATCCAACCAACCAAAACCATACCTAAAATCAGTACAATAACTAACCAAAAATACAGAAACACCACCTCCCCAACTAAAACTAATCGACACCAGATGGCGTATCATCAGCTACATCGGAAGGGATGTCGATGGGAGCAGGTGGCAACGAGGTAGTGGCAGGGGCAACAGTAGATGGATCAGCAGTAGGTGGTGGATCAGTGGTAGGTGGTGCAGACGGGGCCATTGATGGATGCGGAGTAGAATGAACAGTCGACTCAACCCCAATCTGAATCAAAATGGACTCCAGTAAAGTCTGGAGATGGTCTATCCTGCCCTCGAGTCTAATCCTGGCCTCTCTCTCCTCCAATAGTAGCTCGTGAACTGTCGGGAGAGGCACAGAGGAAGAAGACTCTCCCTGGGCCTGAGTCTGCGACCGCTGTCGCAGCTCAAACTGCCGAACCGCAGCAACCGGATCATCCTCATCATCATCGGAATCAAGCTCCTCCACCTCGGTGGGTGTCCCTGAAGCTCCCGCCTCCGTGTCCGACCCACCACGCCTCTTCTTCCTCTCCCTCAACTTCGCTTTCCCTTTTCCCTTTCGCTTCCTCTTCTGAGCGTCGGAGCGGCGAGCAGCCGCCTCGCTAAATCTGCGGGGAGAAGGGAGAACATCATCGCCAGCAAGCACGGGGAAACCGGCCTCAGCCATCACCCTCTGAATAGCCCAAGCACCCTTCAGGTGCTTCTTAGACGAAATAAAATGGGTGGGGTGGACCATAAAGTCAATATATAGGCGTGGTATACAAACTGGCTGTCCCGTCCCCACTGCATATAAGACTCGCGCATACCAAGCCGCGATCTTCTCTCGATAGGAAGTCACTAGGAGGCAGTTGCTGAGGACCAAGTGGATCATATGGTAGCCATCAGTGAGAAAGTGGTCCTCGATCAAAGCATCGCCATCCCAAGACGGAACGGCGCCTCCAGTGAGCTCACGGATAATAGTGGATGGTGGGGTCACTGGTGCATCAGGCCGGTGAGGGAAAACATAATCAGGTACCTCTGGTACCCCCAACGCGGCTGAAACAGTAGCTGGACTGATAATGAATGAGCGACTCCAGAAGAAGGAATGGTAGGTGAATGGTGCAACCGGGTCGCGGATCATAGTCGCACAAGCACCGCGAATCCAGGACAGATTGACACTCTTGGCCAATGAAAGGAGATGGAACCAGTGAGGCATAGAACGGATCCGCGTCAGGAACCATGGGCTCTCTCTCCAGACATACTCAATAGGGCGCTCGACCATCACCATCCTCGTCTGAAAGTGCCGCTCGTACCACAGCCTATCCTCGTCATTCCGGAACCCATGTGCGGGCACCGGATCTGGTATAATAAGGCTGAGGGGCTTAGACTTATGGTAGCCCATCACTGGATTCATCGCGGCAACCCTGGAAATAAGACACAACATGATACAGATAAGAACAGGGAGAAAAAGAAATAAAACTGCCACTGCTTGAGTTCGATCGATTGAACTGGGTTTGATCGATTGAACTGGAGTAGACTTCGATCGCTTGAACATTGTTCGATCGATCGAACATCTCCCCTTCGATCGCTCGAATTCAGTTCGAGCGATCGAACACAGCAGTGTGCAGCGATCGCAGAAACGAAAAGGAAACAACAGTTACACAAATAATGAGCTAACAAAAGGAGATCCTAAAACCAAGGGGACACCCCCTTGGGATTTTCTAACACGAACATAGAGGAAAAGAAAGACACAAACAAGTGGGGCCTACCTCGGTGTAGAGCACGCGGTGGAGCTGGAGGGGATGATGATATGACGATGAGGATGATCAGAGGGGTGATCAGGGCGTCTTATTTAGTGCAAGGAATCGACAATTTCAGAGTTGCCCTCCCTCTGTGTTCGAGTGATTGAGAGTGAAAGTGAGGGAAATGAAGAGGTGTTCTGAAGACGCCTCGTTTAAAAGCTTCGTTCGATCGATCGAACTATGGTCGATCGATCGAACACAAATCCCTCAATCGATTGAACAGAAAAGACAAGCGCTTGAACATCCAGGTTTCGATCGATCGATCGAACACAAAAATTCAAGAATTCAATTGGGGCATGAACCACATCACCCCCAACTATCAGAAACAAATCTGGACATGCAGAGAGACTGAAAAACAGTTGAAGTACAAGCATGTATGACAGAAATTCATCCTCAGAATAGAAAATTGCAATTTATATAAAAATAAAACTTTATAAGTGCATCCAAATTGCAACAGTGTTACCCCCAACTGTGTTTAAAACCTTATTTAACTAACGAAAACTAAAAATAAAATCAAAACTAAAACCAATAACATTCTGTCAAGGATTACATTCCAGTTGATAAACAAAAGATGAAATTGAACAAAAACAACTAAAATGCAGCACTAATCTTCAAGTATAAAGATTTCCTCTTCCACAATATCTTCATAACTCGCCGAATCTGCAGAAGTGAAGTCCAAACTTGATGATTCCCTTTTCCAGAACAACCGAAAAGCAGCAAGGACATCATCAAACAAGTCTGGCATCTCCAAAGAATTGCAAGCCCATGCAAGAGGTGATCCGGACGGAGACAAGGATAAAGGAGTGTAATTGCGCAACGGACTGTCCTCTCGCAGCGGAGTGTGTGGGGGCCTTTAGTAGGGCCCAAGACCATGAATCAGCTGATGTGGGAGGAAAACCGGAATACCATTTAGGAACATAGTGACAATCCTGGACAAAAGACAACAAACTGAAATCAAAATAACAGAACACAAGAAACACGAATTAACACGAAAAGAAAAAAACAATGAACAGAAACAAAAATACAAAGGAATGTGACAAGTTCCAACCTCACTATTGGCATAGGTTCCCAAAATGCACTGGCTGGTAATAGGCATTGGAGCCTAAATAGCAGGTAGCTCAGGTGCACGTAGCGGTATGGGACCAACTCAGGAACAAGGAAATCATCCACGAAAACAAAAACAGCATTGTGGCGGTCTGGGACGACATCCTGGAGTTCATGATCTTCCCATGGCTCCCACATATCATCATTTTCCCACTGTACCATGAGTGCATCATCCACCACTCGTCCCATGTACAGGTCTTCTTCTTCCTCCACATCATCGTCATCCTGAAATCCCATATTTTCGTATGGATTGATGTCCAGGAGGGCTGGTGGATATGGAATGTACCCTTGAGTAGCATCAATAAGAGAATGAGCTTCAGGATCTTGATGAAGCAAAGGGCAGGGTATGAGTTCACCCTCAATCCAGATGCCACAACGACATTCTGAATCAGCCCAAGAACCGACAGAATGAACGTCATCCCCTCGCATCTATGTACCTGCAACAGAGTGGTTTAAGTATAATGGATTAGAACTAGATCACAAACACGAAAGAATAACAAGAAATTAAAAACAAAAGAGAGAACTAAAATACAGGGAAAGAAAAGAAAATACAACAACAATTTGGAACTCCACTTTGGATTTTTAAGCGTGAGAATAGCTGGGCTCATCCAGCTGGATGTGCTCAACTTCAGAGTGGAAGTTCTCCAAGAACGGTTTCAATCTTTGGCCATTGACCTTGAAACACTCATCGTTCTTTGGATTAAAAATCTCAACCGCCCCATGTGGAAAAACAGTTTTTACGATGAACGGGCCTTTCCAACGGGAACGGAGTTTTCCTGGGAAAAGGTGGAGGAGAGAGTCATACAGCAACACTTTCTGCCCCGGCTCAAATGATTTACGAAAAATCGTACGATCGTGTTGAGCCTTCAACTTTTCCTTATGCAACTTTGCAGAGTCATACGCATCTCGTCGTATTTCCTCTAGCTCTGCAAGTTGGAGCTTGCGTAGCTGACCTCCTTCTTGAATATCAAAGTTCAATGAGCGCGTTGCCCAGTAAGCTTTATGTTCAATTTCAACAGGAAGATGGCAAGCTTTCCCGTAAACCAATCTGTACGGGGACATACCAAGATTCGTCTTATAGGCAGTACGGTATGTCCATAACGCGTCAGTCAATTCATATGCCCAGTCTTTTCGATTGGATCTAACCGTCTTCTCGAGAATATGCTTGATTTCTCGGTTAGCCAATTCTGCTTGCCCATTAGACTGTGGATGATAGGCAAGAGTGATTTTATGATGGACCCCATATTTCTTGAGAAGTGACTCCAAGGGCCTATTGCAAAAATGCTTGCCTTGGTCACTTAATAAAGCTTTCGGAGTACCAAAACGAGACAGAATATGCTCTTTTAGAAATGACATGACCGTTCTATGGTCATTTCGTCTCGTTGGTATCGCTTCTACCCATTTCGATACATACTCCACAGCAAGGAATATGTATTCACAGTTGTTAGACTTGGGAAATGGGCCCATAAAATCTATGCCCCAACAATCAAATATCTCAATTGTGATGATAGGGGTTAAAGGCATAGAGTTCCTTTTAGAAATCGTTCCAAGCTTTTGACAGCGTTGGCATGTCTTGCAAAAGGAATAAGCATCTTTGAAGACTGTGGGCCAGTAAAATCCGCTTTGTAGGACTTTTTGTGCGGTCTTCTGTGACGCAAAGTGGCCACCGCATGCCTCAGAATGGCATGATGCTAATATTACGGTTATATCCTCATTGGGGACGCAGCGCCTGATGACCTGATCAGCACAGTACTTGAAAAGGTATTGGTCATCAAAGAAGAAATGGCGCGCGAACGTGAGGAACCGTTTCCTATCTTGGTTCGACCAATGAGTTGGTGTTTCACCCGTAACGAGGTAGTTTACAATATCAGCATACCAAGGCAGACTACTTACTGCCAGTAGCTGTTCGTCTGGGAACTCGTCCTTAATGGATTGGGATTCAGTATTGTCAACAAAAGTCAACTGGGACAAATGATCCGCAACCACATTCTCTACTCCTTTCTTGTCCTTGATTGTTAGATCAAACTCTTGGAGTAAGAGTATCCAGCGAATAAGCCGTTGTTTAGCGTCTTTCTTTGACAAAAGGTACTTGAGGGCCGAATGATCTATAAAATAGATGATTGGTGACCCTATCAGGTAAGACCTAAACTTGTCCAGAGCGAATACTACAGCCAACAGCTCCTTTTCAGTAGTAGTGTAATTCATTTGAGCTTCATTTAAGGTTCGACTGGCATAGTATATCACATATGGCTTATTGTCCTTTCTTTGGCCTAGGACTGCGCCAATGGCGTAATCACTAGCATCGCACATTAATTCAAAAGGCAAACATCAGTCGGGTGCCTGTATTATAGGTGCGGAGGTGAGGAGATCTTTTAGATCCTCAAAGGACTTTTGGCAACTCTCTGACCACTCGAACGGTGCATCCTTAACAAGAAGTTGACAAAGGGGTCGAGTGATTGCACTGAAATTCTGGATAAATCGATGATAAAAACCTGCATGCCCCAAGAATGAACGGATGTCTCTTACTGTACGGGGAACAGGTAAATTTGAGATTATGTCGATTTTAGCCTTATCCACTTGAATGCCTTCATCGGATATTATGTGACCGAGGACTATGCCCTTAGTCACCATAAAGTGACACTTCTCCTAATTCAAGACTAGGTGTTTGTCCTCACACCTCATTAAAACCTGCTCGAGATTGCTGAGGCAATCTTCGAAGCTATGGCCAAATACCGAAAAGTCATCCATGAAAACTTCAAGGATGTTTTCGACCATGTCACTGAATATACTCAGCATGCACCGCTGAAAGGTAGCTGGTGCATTACATAGGCCAAACGGCATTCGTCGGTAGGCAAATGTACCAAATGGATAAGTGAACGTGGTTTTCTCCTGATCTTCAAGAGCAATTTCAATTTGATTATATCCACTGTATCCATCCAAGAAGCAGTAATACTTGTGACCCGCCACACGTTCTAGCATTTGATCCATGAATGGCAAAGGAAAATGGTCCTTTCGGGTCACAGTATTTAACTTCCTGTAGTCAATACACATCCTCCATCCAGTGGGGACGCGTGTTGGTACTAATTCACCATCTTTGTTCGGAATGACTGTTATGCCTGCTTTCTTTGGAACTACTTGGGTAGGACTGACCCAAGGACTATCAGATATCGAATATATCATCCCAACATCAAGTAGTTTAAGCACTTCCTTTTTAACTACTTCTTGCATGTTGGGATTCGGACGCCTTTGCATTTGCCTTGAGGGTTTAGCGTCTTCCTCCAGATATATTTTATGCGTGCATATGGATGGGCTTATGCCTTTGAGGTCAGCAATTGTCCATCCCATAGCATCCTTATGCTTGGTAAGCATTTCCACTAGCTTACTTTCCTGTTCATGAGTTAAAGCAGCTGAAATGATCACAGGATAAGTTTTTCCAGTCCCTAGGAATGCGTATTTTAGCTCTTTGGGAAGCTCCTTCAATTCTAACTCCGGAAACTAGAAACTAGAGGGCATTACCAACTTGTTTTAGGAGGCAGTTGTTCATATGGCTATATCCACATGCAATCGGCTCTATCCTCCTCTATCGTATCCATCATCAGATACGTCTGGTTCAGGTCAGCATCCAATGGGGTGGACTCTGCAGGCTGATAGATATCGCCAAATTGAGTCATCACAACTTCCAAAGGATCTTTGTAGTCGACCAAGTCAACTTCATCTTCAATGACCGTGTCTATGTAATGGATTTCTTCCTCATCATCATATTCTTCAGGTCGGGGATTAGAAAAGATCTTAATATTCAACGTCATGTTCCCGAATACGATAGTCATGATACCAGTTCTAATCTTGATTGTGGCATCAATGGTGTTAAGGAATGGACGTCCAAAAATAACCGGGATATGTGCACCAGGATTAGGCACAGGTTCTGAGTCCAATATCACGAAATCAACCGGAAAGACAAAAGAGTCTATTTGGACAAGGACGTCCTCTAACACCCCTCTAGGGTACTTTACAGATCTGTCTGCCAATTGCAAAGCAACTCGAGTGGGTTTGAGTTCACCCAACCCTAGCTGTTTATAGACTGAATAAGGCAGCAGATTTACGCTTGCTCCTAGATCGAGGAGTGCGTTATCTATCTTTTGATTCCCAATTCTGCATGAGACAGTAGGTGTACCGGGATCTTTGAGTATTGGAGGCAACTCATTTTGAATGATCGCACTGGCTCGGCATGTGACATAAGCATGTTTCTTCACGCTTTGCCTCCTCTTGACCGTGCATAGATCTTTGAGATACTTAGCATAGGCCGGCACTTGCTTGATAGCATCTAGGAGTGGAAGGTTAATTTTAACTTGTTTAAACAATTCCAAAAACTCCTGATTCTTCGTCTCATTCTTGGGTTTCTTCAACCGTTGAGGATAAGGTGCAGGAAAGAGGCATTTTGGTGGTTCCTCCTTAACAGACTCCTTCCCAGGCCTTCGCTCAACTTCTTCCTCTACTCTAGGAACTTCAATGTTTGCCTTGATTGGTTCGTCATTAGTAGACGGCTCCTCCTCTTGAGTAGATGGTAGCTCAACTTCTTCATCCACCACTTCCTCCTCTTTGTACACTTCGGGAGTGGACAGAGGCATGCTTTTCTCTATGATTTTTCCACTTCTCAGTGTAGTCACAGCTTTAGCATGTTCTTGATTGTTAGGACCATTGTTATGTCCCTTGGGGTTCTGAAGTGGTTGGGCAGGGAATGTTCCTCCTGAGACTTCTTGCCGTGCATCTATCCTCTCTAATGTAGCAGACATTCTACTCATCATTTGGATGAGTTGCTGAGTTAGATTGGCATTAGCAAGTGGCTCTTCTTCTTGTACCTTCTTGTGCGGTGGCACATAGGTATTGGTTTGTGGTGCATTGGAGGGTTGAGCTTGATGGTAATTATTGGTTCTGTTTTGATTGTAATGCTGGGCTGGCCTATTGTTTTGCCCTTGATATTGATTGTTGTTGTAGGGCTGCTGTTGATATTGATTTTGGGCCCCAGCATTATTTCTCCAATCAAAACCGGGGTGATTCCATTTATTGTTACTTTGAAAGTTATTGTTGGAATTCCCCGCCCCTCAAAAACCTTGCATGGCATTCATCTCTACAGGGGCTTGCTCTTGAAAATATGGCACATTAGGACAATATTGAGTTGTATGTCCCGACATGTTGCATGTGCCACATGGTTCTTCAGGCATGACTTGCCTAGAGCACTCTCCTTTCATGCTTAACTCCTCTACCTTCTTTGCTAGCTCTGCATACTTAGTCATGAGGTGATCTTCATTGGTTAGCTGGTATAGGCTTTTCTCCTCTACACAGGATATCTGTAAGCGTGAGATATTGTCAGAATTTGACCATTCATGAGCGTATTCAGCTAACAATTCGAAATGGGCTTCGGCCTCTTCAGTGTTTTTACGCAGAAATGGTCCAGAGCTCATCGTTTCCACCAACTTCTTTGTTTCACCATTCAATCCCTGATAAAAGAAGCTGATAGTTCGCCATTTCTCAAACCCATGGTGTGGGCACGAGAGAAGCAAATCTTTGAAACGTTCCCACGCTTGTGTGAAGGTTTCATTGCTCTTTTGTTTATAGGAATTGATTTGATGCTGAAGGTCTGTGGTCATGCGAGTAGGATAGAATTTCTTCAGAAACGCGGTGCTCATCGCATGCCAGGTGAAAATTGAATTAGGTTTTAGGGAGTGGAGCCACGCCTTCGCTTTATCTTTCAAAGTGAAGGGGAATAGCATTAGATGCGTCACCTCCCTAGGACAATTTTGCGAGAATGTTTTGCAAACATCCTCGAAATCGGTGACATGTAAATACGCCTTCTCGCTTTCCATCCCATGAAAAGTGGGAAGCAGTTGAATCATCCCATTTCGAAACTGAAATTCGCCATTATGCGGTGGGATTTGAATGCAAGAGGGCGTAGGTGCATGTTCTGGTTGCATGAGATCGCAAAGAGGACGGAGTGCCTCATCAATTGGTACCACAACATTGTCACCATTTTCACTCTGATGATCATCCATTGATGTAGTTGGAGTGGCTATTGGGTTGATGGAACTATCAGAGTCAGACAAGTAGAAGGGATTTCCAAAAATTCCTTCAATAGAATTATTGGACATGAACTAGGAGAGTCCCTAAGGTGAGTGCTTACCAAAAGAGAAAATAAAAACAGAAAGAGATGAAGAGAGACTGAGGTAATCTAAGGAATTGATCGTCGCCTTCCCCGGCAACGGCGCCAAAAACTTGACACGAGAATTTTTCTGTGCGCTCTTGTGCAATACCCAAGTGTAGGTAGACGTGCAAGTAATATATGGTAAGACCAGGTCGATCCCACAGGGAAGGTGTTGACCTATCGAATTAGACTAACCTCTAAAGAAAATAAAATAAAATGAATAAGATTAAGCAATGGTGCGGAACACAAAGTTCCACAGCTAAGATTACTAAAGAAAATGACTAACGATCTAACTAGCTAATTAAAACAGTACTTGAAATTAGGATGTTTAACTTTAAAAGAAAGTGTTGGGATTACATGAATCCGCGGTAATCTAGCCATCTACCATGCATTTACCTTGAAGCACAAAGGAGTATGTTACCCACAGTTTTCCGTATTCCTCTAAAGATGGAGAATCAATAGCCCTTTCATGACCGGGACCATATCATCACAGTTAAATTAAAATACTTGAAAGCGGTTTAATTCAATAGTAAAGACTCGCATCCTCAATGGTGTTAGCATTGAAGATGGTTTGCAAAATGTATTGAAAGAAAATGCCTTAGGGCCTTAGTTTTAAAACTGTTTTGACAAACTGAGCATTTATTTGGGACAGAATGATAACAAATCCTAAAACAAAAAGTCCTGGAATACTGCAGGGAACATCCTCAAGAATCCGAGAGTTCGATCGATCGACGCGCTTTCGATTGATCGAAGACCTTCATCCCTCAATCGATCGAACTGACTTCGATCGATTGACTGTCTCTGGTTCGATCGATCGAACTAACTTCGATCGATCGAACACAGCGATTATCCTGCTGCATGGCAGAGGCTGGAGATCACTGTTTCATCGTGTTCTCCCAACCTAGGACTACTCAGACATCGTCTGGGACGTCACAGATTGATATTTAACGTACGAAATCATTAACATCTTGTTTAGTTGTGAGTTTTTCATGAAAACTACGAAATCTATGGTTTTACAACTATTTAGCATGTAATATTATGAGATGATCGAGTAAACTACGACTAACACGTGCAAAATATAAATGAGCAGTATATAGATAACCTGGAATGAAGAATACTTGTATTAAACTTAGAGAAATCCGGTTCACAATGCAAAAATTCAATGAAAACCTACAAAAAAAACAAGCAAACTCTCTATCTCTCTCTCTAAAAACTGTTAAAATGTAAAGTGGGCGTCCTTATGGACGTGTACAATACACATATATATAAGAAAACCTAAGAAACTAGGGTTAAAACCCGCATCTGCTGCGCACGCAAATGTTACTGGAAATACCCCGTTCGATCGATCGAACTGGTCTCGATCGATCGAACCCTTAAGACTCAATCGCTTCAACTTTCTTTGAGCGATCGAACTCTCGATCGATCGAACCTTCTTAGATCGATCGAACTCCACATTTCAGCTTTGGCTTCTTTTGTTTTCATTCCAGCATTCCATTTATTCTGATGTTCATCTGTTTAGTCCACACAGCAGTGATCTGCACAAACAACAGCTAAAACAATACAACTTATCATAGATTAATCATAGTGTATGAAAATTAGCCTTGTAATGCAAATTGCAGATAACACGGGAAGTTGTGATAAAAACTAATACAATTCTTTCTTTTAGCGCGGTTGTATTTTACAAATACCCCCGCTTTGCACTCTCCTTTCCGGAGGAGCGGCTTATCTCATGGACCTGGACGGGGTTGAATTTAAACAACCAATTAACCTCGATCGCCTCAAGAAGTATTTTGCTTGAAACCTTTATTTTCAAAGCCTTCTACCTTGATGAACTACGCTTGACCTGATTCCCCGCTAGCGAATACGTAGGCAACCTACTCGGTTCGGTCATCGAAAATAAAAAAAAACCCGCCCGAGCGGCGTCTTTCTTCAATGCCTTAAACCGAACTACTACAGGCCTGATACCCACTCCGGGATAAGTAGGCGGGCTCTCAAAAAAAGCCTTCGGCCCATGAAAACTTCAAAAAAAAAAAAAACCTGTGCTAAACTAGGGGCAAACTGGCGTTTGCCCAGAATTACTTCAAAGCCCCGAAACCAGGGGCAAACTTCATTTGCCATCAGAAGAACCCAGATATCTGCCTGAAACCCGTCTTTGGATCTCCTGGCTATCAAGATACGTACTATAAAGAAACAAATGAGAGTTCATGGTATAGAAGGAATAAAGCTTTAAGCAAAATTCAAAGCAAGGTGAAGAGCCGAGAAAAGACATTTGAAAGGAGAATTCTTCATAAAAGATTAATTGAAGGGGTGAACACTTTGATTGAACATAACATACACTTTTTTGAAAAAAAAAAAAAGGAAAATCACATTCAAAAGCGTAAACAAAGAGTAGGCAGGGTCTGTCAGAAAGTTTTGTAAAATGGCAAGCTTTTTCCTGCTTTCGTCTACTTTATTATGCATATGTCTGTCAAGCTCGCCTCGCAACCAAGGCTTGGATCTCTAGGAGATACTCGGTAGTAGGCACAGTCAGAGCAGGAACCCTCAGGAACGGAGCAGCCATTCTACTAGGCCAAGCCTCCATGAAAGCCTTCACAATAGAAGGGCGCAAAGGGGACCCCCTGGTGAAATCAGCAGTCACGGACTCAGTAGCATCTTGCAAAAGTCCAAAATGACGGACAACTCGGTCAGGAATGTAGAAAGTAGTGCAAACCCGGCAGCCAGAGGCCAGGTCGCCCGGGAAAGCGTACAGCAACAGAGCGGTAGATCCACGACGGACAAATCCAGCAAATGTCACTAGAAGAGAGGCCCTGAAGCCAACCAAGCCACGCGTCGACGGACTAAAACAAGCTATGAATCTCCATGCGATCATAAGGAAGTGACCCACGGAGATGGGAAGCATGTATGAAGAGGTCCAGATGCTCCATGAGCTAAATTTGCAAGACAAAAGGTGTCCCAGCGGATAACATGACCCCAGTAGCATAAGCATGGCCCAATCCAATCAGAGTTTCACCAAGGACTAGCATAACAGCACTTTTCATCTCCCGCAAACCGCAGGCAATGGGTATAAGAGTGTCGGAAGATGATTGAAAGAGAAAGTAAGAGAGCATAGCAATCGACATGGCACTACGTCGAATAATCTAGTACTCACCATTGTAAGGGTCCCCTATGGGAGCATAAACAGAAGAAAGGCGCTCAAAGTCGATTTGCCTGTCATGAACAAAAGAGCCCGGCCTGAATCTGAGGGACCATCACTTCAGCAGAAGGATCAGTGTGAAGGATGGCGCTAAACTCCTCAAATAAGGGGCAAATCTCCTGAGAGTCGAAACGAAAGACATTGAGAGCAGGATCCCAACATTGGACGGCAGCGTGAAGTAGACCCTCATTTAGATTCATCTGTTGGAAAGAGAAGAGATTGTTTAGTCTGAAGCACTCAAAATTGAGCTTGTCAATGCCAGAGAGAGTATCCATCCATGGGAAGAGGATTTGAGAACTAATGGGGGCCATTTGGAGAGGAAATGAGAAGAAATGAGAAGTATTTGGCGGAACTTTGAGAAAGAAGTGGTATAAATAGAAGAATAAGGTTGTCTACCTACCCGCGACACTCAATAAAGTGCAGCGGCACTCGATGAAGTGCCGCACGGCAGTCCGTGAATGCCATTGCGGCATTTACTGACTGCCGCGCGGCTCTCACTGAGTGCCGCGGAGACCTAATCGAGTGCCGTTCCAAGTTTTTCTTTGGCCAGGGTGTGTTTGTAACACGATCAGCCCACCTGCAAACAGAAAACTAGATAGAAAAACAATAAAACGTGCGCATCATGCAGCACGTGCACATACATTCATGCATTCATTTAATTCATTTGTACATATCAAATAGATAAAGGAAATAGAAGCATTCAAGATAAGAATAAAGACGGGACCAAGCCATGATCCCACATACAGCAAGAGATGGACCAAGCTATGGTCATACATACGGTAAATGTTAATAAAGAAGCAGTAATATAATAATAGAGGTATCCAAAGTGCCTATCCTACTGGCTATGACGAAGCCATCACCAAAATAAAGCATGTATATACAATCATCAAATAAAGTGTAAGACCTCTCAAAACACTCAAAAGAAAAAGGAAAAGAGGGAAAGAAATATGATCAGCCCCGGCCCCGGCCGCGAGTCTGGTGGGTCGTACGCCTGAGAGGCTCCTCCTCCGACTCTGTCCCGCTGCCTCTGCCACTCCCTCCACGTCCCCTGCTACCACTGCCTCTGCCTCTGCCACCGCTAGTACCCTCGCCGCTGCCTCCACCACGCCCAACACCGCTACCTCCGGGGGCATCGCTGAAAGGGATGTCGAACTGCTGGAGCCTCTGCTGGAGCTACCCCACCTACTGGGACAAGATCCTATTCTCCTCCGCCTGAAATAAGAAAATATAAATTCAGATAACATTGAAGAAACAATCGGAATACCGAGAATAAGGGCGTAAAGATCATACCTGGGCCCTCAACTGAGTCGCAGCGGTCGCCCGAGCTCCCTCAACCTGAAAACAAGAGCCAAGAATAAAAGGTCATAAAAGAAGGGGGAATCAAAGTTAAAGTGAAAGGAAAGGGTGAGTTTCTTACCATCCACTCTCGCCCGAGGACCCACTGTCGCACGCTGTGGGCGTACGCCAAGCCCTCCTCCGCGTAGGCACGCGGGACAACATCATAATGAAGAGGGATAGTAGGGGCGCCCTGTGTGAGTCGGGGGATCGTCGTCAGGTAAGGATCGTCAAACGAGACGGTCGACATAGTCCAATCCCACTCAGGCAAGGAGGGACGACGCGTGGCAGCGGAAACAGGCTGCAAACGAAAAATAATAAAGCATGAGTAGAGAATAAAATGAAATTCTTGCAAAGGTGATAGAGGAATCGTATACTCACCCGAGTCACCTCCATCAGAGGGGAGTTCGGCATCAGCCTGGCGGCGCAAAACGCTGGGTATCCGTCGGGGGGGGTCCACAAAGTCATGAATGCTTAAACCCACCAGAGCAACCGTGAGCTCGCTACCCTAGAGAGTGTCCGTGGCTCTCATAGAGTCGGGAGGAGGGAACTGCACGAAGAATCCAGGAGCTGCCAGTGACTGCCTAGTCACCCTCTCTCCCAAGTACCACGCCTGGCCCTCGAGCCCATCAAGGAGTCGCCTCGTCGGGTCATATCCAGCCGACCCTTGAATCTCCACACGAGCCTCGGCGAGCGCCCTAAGCCAGGGTTGCCAATGAACATGCTGCTCCCTCAGATTCGTCAGGAAGTTCCTGAATGAACTAAAATCATGGGCCCCGGTCTTCCGCCCGACCCTATCCTTCGCCCATTTCAGCCCTTGGGGCATGATAAGGGCGTCCGCCTCACGCGTCTTGGGAGACATCATGCGAAGATACTCGTGAGACCAAATCTGCGATAATAAAACAAAAAGGGGGGGGTTAGTCTCACAGTTCAAATAAATTTATGAAAGATACAATAAGTAATGAAATATAGAAAAGGAATACCTCCCACGCTCTCCAATAGCCCCTGGTGGAGGCCGGCCTATCCCGGGAGATGTCACTCATATGCCTGTACAGGATAGATAACCCTGCACTAGCCCAATCATACTCCTCAACCCGGTCCAGGCGCTCCAGGGACGCCACCAGGGACACAGCGACTTGATCGCCCTTGGTTCTCAACAAAGAGCACCCCAACATATACATAAGAAAACCTCTGGCTATCTGCTCGTCCGTAAAATCTGGTTTTCCCCGGAACGTGTCCATAAACCATCGAGCTGTGACCAAAGCCTCATCCGGGACCACCCCCAACAAGGGCTCCACCTGGTCCCACTCTCGGTCCGTCAGATGCCGCAATCGCTCTCCACCAAAGGCGATCCCGGTGATCATCGAGAAATCCAAGGGAGTCATCGTCATCTCCCCAAAATCGAAATAGAAAGTGCTCGTTGTATCCCACCATCGCTCGGCCAGCGCGTGTATCTGCCGCAAGTCGTTGGAGCTCTTCGTCAAAAGTTTGATGAAGTCTCCGAACCCGGCAGCGTCTACCAAAGCCCTCACCGGCTCACACAACTGCGTGTACCACTCGTAACCGTGGGCAAGGTTGCCATGCCCCTTCAGCACTTTGGGCTGCAGCTGCAAGAAAGAAACACAAGTTCTGATGTCAGTAATTGGGTAAAAGAAAAAGAAAAATAAAAAAGATGATGTTCTAGAGAGAGAGAAGCTTCAAAGTATACATACATATATACATTTGTGAAAATCCAAAGCAAGTTTGGATTCAAAGGAGGCATTAGTTTCAATATAGGTTCACAAGTATCTAAAGTGAGTTTGAAAAAGCATCGCGCTCGTGAAATATAAAAAAAATAATAAATAAAGGACAGGAAAATTCAAAATAACATTCGTTTTACGAGAAGTTTTGAAGAAAATAAAATTTTTTTAAAGAGGGGCATGGAATAAAGCGATCAAGGACGCTCGGGGGTGCCATGAGCACGACATTCGGAACAGGGTACCTAAGTTGTGACAATTCTACGTTACATTCACACAGAGAAGGAAATGCGAGAAAGAAATACGAGAAATAAGTAAAAAGGGGAGCGTTTACCTCGCGCTTAAATGCGCGGACCGATAAATGCTCATCCGGATCCCGTAGCAGGAGCGTAGCATATGGATAATGGGTGGCCGTGTACTTGGCCTTCTTCTTCCTCCCTGAACCACTCGCCATAATCTGTCAAAGAGAAAGAGAAATCTACGCGTTAAATTCATAAAAAGTTCAGAAAAACAATGAAATAATAGAGATTAATCAAGTCTTGATCGAGTAGGACTAACCTGAATAAGTCCTGGCTTGAACAATACAAGCAGAAGAGAAGTAGGAAAATTTTCTCCAGAGAGATTTCGAGGTGAAGGGAGTTGAGAGAATGAGGAAAATGAATTGAACCGCCGGATTTAGCCACTTCCGCTCAACCGCGGCACTCAGTTTTCTGTGCGCGGCAGTTGATGGACTGCCGCGCGGCACTCACTGACTGCCGCAACGGCACTTCGTGAGTGCCGCATGGCAGTCACGGACTGCCGCGATAATCCGCGTGTGCCGCGGTTAAGTCGGTTCAAAAAACCTTCACTTTTCCCCCAAAATTCACATCAAGTCCCGAAAATTGAATTTGAAGCCCCCAAAATTTGCCCTCATTATAATTTTTGCCCCCGGGGTCGTTTTTAGGTACACATTGACTACAAATTTAAAAATTTAAGAGTATATATGAGCCCGTGGGCCCCAATTTTGAAAATCTGAAAATATTAGAGCCCGTGGGCTCCGAATTTTTGAAAATTGAGAAGACATGAGAGTATAACAGATTTATATTCCCGGTTCTCGCAACAGATTTGCGTTAACCCCCGTTTTTGGAATGTAACGGATTTATATTCCCGGTTCTTGCAACAGATTTGCGTTTACCCCCGTTTTTGGAATATAATGGATTTACATTCCCGGTTCTTGCAACAGATTTGCGTTAACCCCCATTTTTGGAGTATAGCCGATTTATATTCCCGGTTCTCGTAACAGATTTGCGTTAACCCCTGTTTTTGGAATATAACCAATTTATATTCCCGGTTCTCGCAACAGATTTGCGTTAACCCCTGTTTTTGGAATATAACAGATTTATATTCCCGGTTCTCGCAACAGATTTGCGTTAACCCCCGTTTTTGGAATATAACGGATTTATATTCCCCCCGAGATCAAATCAAAAGATCATGACCCCTATAAGAGATCTTCGCATCAGTCACTAAATTAGGTGATCTTCCCTAACTAACACGTCACACAAAATGCGTAAGGGAGACATGATGAGCATGGTGCTTGCATAACCAGGTCAATATTTTGAAAATACCATTGCATGGCATTTGCATCCCGATAAGATAGTCTGGTCAAAGGCTTGTCTTCACACAGGCTTTGACATTCACTTATGAGACGCGTTGCCCCACAAGCTCTGTCAAAGAGGGGCAAACTGTAGACACCCCAATTTTGATCGACCGTCGAATTTAGGAGAGCGTCACCTCCACGTCCGATGATAATAAGGACCGAAAAGATTCGAAGTATTCCAAGCTCTTCAAAAAATTCTCCAAACACGATAAAATTTCACAGAAAGAAGAAAATACCAGGTATTTAGGAGAATTCAGGTGTAAAACACCATTGTCGGAAAAGATCTTCAAAAATAAATTGCTTTGGGAAAAAGAAAGACCTAAAAAGGGAAGCTCAACAAAAAACGGCACACAGCAGATTTCTGCGGCATTCAATGAATGCCGAGCGGCACTCACTAAGTGTCGAACGGCATTCAGTGAGTGCTGGCCCGGCACTTACTGAGTGCCGCCAACATTTTCTGACCGCCGTTCACTTTTAAAGTCCGTATTTTGCAGTGCAATACGTATGTGTATGCGGATAAAAACAAAAAAACTGATAACGTAAGACTGACAAAAACGCGGCAACCCATTAATTGTCGCGACATTTGATGAAAGCCGTGCGGCAATCACGCAGTGCCGGAGCGGCAGTCATGGAGCGCCGCAGCGGCAGTCACGGACTGCCGCACAGCTTTTTTGACTACCGCCCTGGGCAGCAGTCTGTCTAATTTCAGAAAGTACGCATTGTACCACCAAAAGAGAGATTTACACCTGTTTTTTGCTCCAAAATTCACTGAAAATACTTGGTAATTTTGCCTATAAAAGAGAAGGGATCTTCCTTGGAAAAAAAAGAGAAAAAAAGAAAAAGAGGAGGGGGGAATACAAGATAGAACTACCACTACATCAACATATTTTGGAGAGAAAAGAGAAGAGAGTTTAGAGAATTAGGAAGAAGAGCTTGGAAGATCTTCAAAGAAAAGAGAACTTTGAGGATAATTTGGAGGTGATCCTCTATGCTATAGATTGTTTGTTTACTCTTTTTCTTTTGAACTTCTAATCCTAAAATCTCTTGTTATTTTGTTTGTCAAGTAAGTTTAGGAGTCTCTATTTCTAATGCTTCCTTCTATTTCTTTGTATATGTTCTTCTCTTGAGAGTCTTGGAGATCTTCAATATCTCTCTTGATCTCTTGAGCATGATCCTTTGAATCTCATATAAAGCTTATACTCTACATGAGAGTCAAAATTTGATCATCACTTTATTTCATATAAATGGATCCAAGTCCATACTCATGACTTGGATCCTCTAAACTTGGTATCTAATGAAGTCATTCCCTTATTCTTTTTGAAACTTAGGAGCATTAGTCATGTCTTTATCTCCCATGACCATCAAATGGTAGGAGTAATAAGTTGAATTCAAGCTTTGGTTTATAAAGTTTGAGTTCATTGTTTGGAATTTTGAGAAGTTCATTTCATACTTCATCAAAATCCATAAGTATAAAGTGTTTTCAGTCTTCAAGGACCATCAAATGGTAGAAGTAGTTTGGTTTAGTCCCAACTTCATGTTTTAATAGTTGAGGTTAACCAACAAAGTTGGACTAGCAAAATGAAAACAGTGAGTTCACAAACTATTTTTGATCCAGGATTTTTAATTTGAAATCAGACCGTTGGAATTGAATGAAACCAACGGGAAAGTGTTCATAACACAAATATCCACCACTGTGATTTTTGTTTTAAGAAGATTTCATGTTTTGAGTGGTTAGACCATGAAATTTGTGAGACAACCACAATCTGTCCAAAATTTCAGAATAGTTTCAGAACAGCAACATGTTTTTGAAATAAGTAAATCAGATTTCTAATAAAGTGTTTGACACCCAAAATAATTTTTTCTATGAACCTTAATGTGTTATGAAGGTTCCCTAAAAAGAATGAAGCAGTTCGAATTTGTTTGCTATTTTTAAAAAATGATACAAGATCTCTGGACTGAGAGTTGTAAAATCCGGAGTGAGGTCTAGTATTTTCCGTATTTCCGGAGATCTAACCGTTGAAACCTCGATTTTCTTTTTGGGTTAGCCATTAGACTCACAGAGGCATAACATATCCAAACATCATTAAGATCAAACAGTTGGAAGTATTTTATTTCTATTGTTTAAGATCTGGTCTGCTCTCTGTAATTCATAAAAAAAACTGCTACTGTTTTTGTCTAATCTTATTTATTTCAACTCAAATGGTTCCCTAATTTCTTGGGATTCAAATCATGTTTTGAATAATGATATATTTAGCTTAAATCCAGAGGTTAAGTGATCCAAATTAGTGAATAAATCCATGTTTTATTCTTGTTCACATTCATTCATCCATGTACATTAATGCTTATAATTAGAACTAGCTATTGGATAAAATTGAATTTCATGCTTGTCAGATCTAAGCTAGAGGATTAGGATTGATTGTTTAATATCATATTATTATGTGAAGCATGTGGACTAATACTTGTTTTGTAGCGCATTTGAGGTACAATTTCTCATCTCTTCTCTAGTTTATTCCATTTGTTGATTTCATTGATTTTCGACTCCATGCGCGACACCTTAGAATTAGGTTTTGCTTTACTTGTATATATGGATTAGAGATTCTTTTTCTAGATTTTATCTATTTGCATGCATTTTCACGTTTAAATATTCGCGGTCGGATCCCGGGTAAGTTCTCCAGTTCCCTATTTTGCATATCATATTGCTTGCTTCTTGAATTATATGGTTTTTGAACGATATTTTGTAAAATTGGCAATTTTACACCATTTCGACATACTTGTGAAATGTATACTTTATATCTATGTATTAAGTTGAGGGCATACTTAGATTAATGATTGGATTAAAAGGATGTTGTGTAGAGGCCTATCGCGAGATAGGATGAAAAGGGGTGTTTTAGTCAATTGGGCTCCTTCCCTTTTCATTCCATAATCCCCGGACCTAGTCAAATCTTTGGTTTTGCAAAAGATCAGTTTCCTTTTGAAATGGTTTCTTAATTTTCCTTTTAAAAATTAAGTGGCGACTCGTTTGTCTTGAATTTGAATTTTAAAAGAACTTTAAAAGAAAAGCTGTGGGTAAGAAAAAATGCAATATCCACAATAGCTCCTTATTAATTATTAAAAATATTGGACTATAATATTATAGCTTTATAACTTATATTATGTAATAAAATAGTCCCAGGGTCATTACCCTAATTTTCTAGAATTTATAAATACATATAGGTATTTATTAACTATTTAAAACTATATAAAACTGATATTTATTATTTATATTAACCATATAAATAATAAATATATAATAATGATATATAGAATATTAAAAATAATATTCTATAATATAAAATATTAATGGTATAATTATAAACCATTTATAATTATTAGAACAATTAAAAACCTTTTATACTAATTAAAACTAATAATCCTAATAATAATAATAATAATAATAATAATAATATTCTCAGACCCGACGGGTCAACCCGAACCGACCCAAACTCAATTGGGTAACCTGAATACACTCTCAAGGGAACCCAACACGCGACCCGCTGGGTCAGACCCGACCCGAACCCTAAACCTAATAGGTTTACCCATTTACTGACTCAACTAAACCCAAACCAAAAGCACCCGTTCGGGTCAAGCCAACCCGAACCTGAAACCCAATTATCCTAACAACCTAACCCAACCCGGTAACCCAAATCCTAACCTAACCCGTGCCAAACCCTGACCCAAATCTAGACACAAGACGACCCGCCCCAAAACCCGAAACCTTACCCGAACAAGACCCGGCGTCAAAACCACGCCGTGTCAGTTAAAGGACCCACGGGTCCTACTCGGTCCTAACCAACCCAGACCCTTACCCACTTATACTCACAGATCAAACCGCCCCGTTTACCCGAACCCGACCCAAAGTCAGCCCGACGTCAAAACAACGTCGTGCTACTTAAGTTGACCCACGGGTTAACTTAACCCGTCCCAAACCCAAACCCTGACCCATCTATACACACATCCTAACCCGCCCCTAACCCGACCCGAACCTGGGTGTTATAACCCAAAACCTCAAACGGGTTTCTTCATCTTCTCCGGCGAAACAGGGCCGCCGGAGAATCGGGGCTCGCCGAAAACCTTTGAGAGCTCGTTTCTCTCTCGCCTCTTAATGAAAATTCACGAAACCAACGGGAAAGTGACCGGAACTGGGTCCTCTATCACATACTAGGAGCTGGGGAAACGATCTATTCGTTTTGGGTACCTACGCTGAGATTATTCTTTTGGCCATTAAGAACAATAATGGCTTGCATGGCCAGCCAAACATTGCCTAAATCAAAAACTGCTATTAGGGGGCCTATCTGGGTTCATTAGGGTCAAATTAGTGTAGATTTTAGGGGCTTTGGTCATAGCTTCTGAGTCAAGCTCCAAAGGTGGGGCTTCTGTGGCTGCCGGAGCTCATGCAGAGCCATAGGCTCTGTTTGGCTGCTTGCATGTGGATCCTAAGAGCTTCTAGATGACATGCAAGGGTTCAGGAAATAAAAAGGGGGTGTGGTTTTACCTTTGGTTGTCTCAAACTCCGTTTACCTTCTCCGATCACCCCCCCCCCCCCCCTCAATCTCCTCTGCGTCTCTCTCTCCTCGTCTCTACTGCTTCTTCTCCAGCCTTCTTCTTCTAGTCCTCAGTGTGGGTGGATGTGTGTGTGTTAGAGGGAGTGGACAGAGAGGGAAAATGCAGAGATGAGGGTGTTGTGTGTATTCTTAAAGTGAGGATATGTATGGTGTCCTCTCCTTAGCTCTCTCTCTCGGTTCTCTCTCTGTGTAGCAGTCCGTTTGGACAGCTTGGTAGGGTGTGAGTTGCTGAATATCAGGGGTTAAATGGGGGGAGTGTGTTCCTTATGTAGAGGGAGGGGTGAGGGAGATTTGGTTGTGTGTGGTTGGGACATTACCAAGTATACATGTATATGTGTGTTTGTGCGTCCAAGGGTAGATGTGAGGGTAAGGTTCACATGACCTTTATAGTGTGGGTCTCACCCTCGGATAGGTACACTAGGATGTATCTGAGTAATAGTATAGGTGTAATGCTAGAAATATGTGTGCACAACTGTGTAAGTGAACATCGTTATAGGTGTAGGCATGAACGGGGCAGTGTATGAGCCTGAATATAAGTACGTTTACGAGTCCTACTAGATATCTAGAGTGTCGAGGTTATGACTATCTAATCTTAGTTCTAGATTAGGAATAATATCGTTGTTGTTGCTAAGATGTTGACTATAGGATCTTATAAGGATCCTAACTAGGATCACCCTAATGGGCCTTCTGTAACCGTATTCTGGGGTGACGTCACTATTCTAAATTCCTACGTGGAATTTTTGGGGGAAATTTCTGGGTGCTACATCTCTACCCACCTTATTTGAGGATTTCGTCCTCGAAATCTAGAGTTTCCTAGATCTTAAAATATACAAAGTCCTATTCATAAGGTTAGTCATTCTATACCAACACAGGCGCTCTTATCAATCTAAATGGTCTATCGGACCATAAGTTGTTGTCAACTGTTCCGGAGTCTGATTTCCTGGAAATACTTTGGCTCCTTCCCATAATTTCTCTCGAGTGTCCCAAACATCTTGTAATACTATCCCCATCTAAGATTCACAATTTTTGGCAGTGGGTAGGGTACCTTCGGTCTTCCATTCTGTTCAGTGCTGGGATTGATTTACTGTTCTGCGAGTTCTCTTTCTGGATTTTTGTGGTGGTGGAGCATTGGTCTGAACTTCTTGTTCGGAATAAACTTTGCGTACATGGCCAGTCTTTCCACAATTCAAACACCGCACCTGTTGCCCTGTGAGTTGTTTCGGTGCTGTGCATTCTTTGGAGTGGTGTCCATGTGTTCCGCAGTTGTAGCAGATATCACGTTGCTTTGCGTGTGTCTGAACGGCTGTCTGACTATCTTTTTTGTCACTGATTCGCTGTTTCTTGTTATGATTCTGGATGTGTTTAGAGTTTCCTCCGGTGATTACAAACTGCATTCGAGCGGTTGTCCGTGACACTTGATTGCCTCTTCGACTTCCTTCTGGGTTGGTTGCCTGGAACCAGTAATCTTTTCTTCCTTGTTGGTGGATCTCTAGTTTCTTGCTGTTCAGAGCTATGTTCTCCAGTTGTGAGGCTAATTCGACCATTTCTTTGAATGGTTTGTCGAGGTATACTGCTGCTGTCTTCTGAATGTCTGGATTATTCTTTCGTAATATTACAGTGTCTTATTTCGCTGAGTATCTACCATGTAGGGAGCAAATCGCGATAGTCTCTCAAATTTGTTTTGTATTCTTGTACTGTCATGTTGTCTTGAACTAGCTCTATGAATTCCTTTTTCTTCTCATTTCTTTCCGTCCTTGGGAAGTACTTTGCTAAGAATTTTGTTTTGAATGCTTCCCATGTCATTCTCCTTGTGACATCTTCGCCCACTATAGCTTCGACAGATTTCCACCAGTCGGCTGCCGAATACGTCAATTGGAAAACAGCCAAGCGTCTTTTCTCAGTCTCGTTGCATTCAAGGGCTTGAAACATTCGTTCCTGGTTTAAGTGAACGGAATCTCTCAAGCAGTTTATCTCCTATTTGACGAGCATTTCCGTTATTGATGACGCGGTCCAGGTGATCACTTGCTTGTTCCACGCGTTGGACAAGAGCTCCTATCAATCCTGTTGGATCCACTGCTGGAGGTATCACATTTGTTGGTCCGTTGGGTGAATTCTGAGTATTCTGTTTTCTCTTAACCATGGTGTACGCTAGCAAGGGTTATACCTGCGAGTTGACACCTATTTGGTCAATACCTTATCTTATCCGATTTGATCACATGATAAGTAACAGTAACAGTTCATTGAGTCAACAGCGACTCCTAACAAATAACGGTTGTCACAACTACTACTAGGATCAATGGTAAGGCATTCCTATCCTTGGTTTTTTTTTTTAGACTCTAGGCTGAGCTGACTATTCGAGATATATCTCAGGAAGTTCCTCAGTGCCTAAATATCTACCAACCAATGGTCAATCCTATATTCTTATTAGTAATCAATGTATAAGAGGTGAGATTAGCAATTAGTAAGAATTTGTCTCATCCATACAATTATGTTAAAGTTAAGTCACAAGCAAACGACTACTGATCAGAAAATAAAAAGGTACAACATCAGTATGAATACTAGTTCTACTAATCTGGAATACATCAAAAGAAGTGGAATAAAAACATAAGATGAACTAGCTAAGGATCCATCCTCCATCTCTCTCAACATCAGAGTCTGAGGTCACTGGATGGTGGAAAGTCAATCGGACGGATACCTATAAATGCATCCCAGGCTGGCTCCAGGGGACAATCAGGGTCCTCTATCATCTCAGGCTCCGCTGGTGGGTCTTCATCTTGATCATTATCTGAGTCATCATCAGAACCTGCAGGGGTAACAAAGTGTACTATGTCCTCTTGTGGCTCGTCCTGGTCATGGATCGCATGGTTTCCAAGGGCATGAGAAACTTCCTCCATCTCAGCAGACAGCAAGTGCGGTGCTATCACTCTATGATATGCTAACTCTGGAACAGGTCTCTCACGGAAGAAACAACGTGTCCACTTCCTTATACTCTGGCAAACTCTATGCCTGATAGTGTTGCTAACATGACCAAATCCTCGAGGGGCAAATTGTCTCTCCAAGGTAACTCTGTACTGTCCATCCGCAGCATCGTACTCTATCTGGTGCTCCATGCTAGCCTGCCCAACACAGAAAACTAACTTAGTACTGATGCTAATTAATGAAATATCTTAAAGTTTCATAGTGATAAGGGGGTACCTTTCTTAATTCTATCTAAACCTTGAGTTACTGTCAATTATTCCAGGTCTGACTTCCTGAACCTATAATAGTTCCTACTTCTATATTTTGCACTTGTGACCTCTATGGTTCAGCTCGTCGTGGGGATTTGTTAGTCATTCTTGTAGACTAAGAGTATACAAGCTTAAATCAATTTACTAATTACAAGAAAATAGTACATCCACGTGAAAATATATATGTCAAGTTAAAGATAATCTCCATAGATAGATTTAAACATAGTGCAACATAGTTACAAAACATTTACATCAGAGAGTGCGTACGCTAAGTAAGTACATAGTAGGGAATAGTGCCAACAACAGATACATGAAAGGCGGACACGTTACTACTACTACGTGCCACAAGCCTGAGTACAGCTATATACACAAAAGATGGACTAACAGTCCTATTACAAGATTCTTCAATCATCCTGATCCTCGACCTTTGACTTTTCCTTCTCAGCTATGTCTATCTCTTAGGTGGTTTCTCGCCCGCATTCTTAGTTGGGTCAACATTGACTGCGGAATCAGCATCCTCCACAGAATTGGTCTCCTTTGTCGGAACATCTCCGCCATCATCCTCCTCCCTATCTATCCCCATGACTGGCTCAACAGTCAAGGGTGTATTAGCTATGGACTCCTCTAGTACTGGGGGTGGTATAGCAAGAGATGGTCCTACGGGTCCTGGTGGGGGCGTCAGCTTAACTCAAAAAGTCATGACTCGGAGGGTATAGCTGTCATGAGTCATCCTGGCTGCTTCCTGATGAACAAGTCTAAGGGTGTTTTCTCAGTAATGTGCCTCTCTTTGCAGGATCTCTGAATCCTCAATTCCCAACACGTGTACGTCATGCCACATATTATCCTCTAAATGTCGTTGGGCACTCTGTCAAATCTGGGTAAATCCAATGTCCTCCAAACCCGTCTTGGATATAGAAGGGTTCCATGCTGACCTGTCCAATATAAACTATCATAGGGTTTGTATCTTCCTAAGTGGGGAAAAGATCTAATGGTTTATAACTTAAAGTGTATAGGACAAATGGTAAACGCCTAAACCTAGGCTCTGATACCACTAAACCTGTCACGCCCCGGAGTAAGCCAAAAATAGGGAAAATAAAAATTTTCCTCTATGGGTCCGTAGACACGTGACTAGTTTGTTAACCGTCCTGTCCTTCTAAGTCCGCACCAAGCAATCATAAGGGAAATGCTGGAGCATAAGCATGATCTAAACTTATCAGAGTATAAATACATCAACGGAAAATTAAACAAGGGTTACAATAACTTCAAATCCTAATACAAGGGGCCATACTAAACAATTTACATAAGCTTAAAACTTGAGAAATTGTCTATCAGATCTTTGGCAAGGCTTTATTCTCCTTGGCTCCACGGTACTGCATCCTGAACTCTTCTATCTATCTCCAAACCTGCAACACTCTGGGCATACGAATGCCCAGGGTGTAACATACCGTCAGCCTTGGAACAAGGCTGAGTGAGAGTCTCAACCCCACAATAATCAATAATTACAGAACATCTCTCAACTCACGTCATAGTTTAATACTTTAAGGTATGGTTATTCTCTTATCAAAAGACGCATTCTTAGCACGGGCATAGCAGAGCTCTCAACAAGACAGGTAAACAGATAAGCATAACATCATAGAATACATTCTCCTTATTATATCCTCGTGCGTGCAAATGCATGACCAATGTGACTCACTCCCAATTCTTACTTTTAAAAACATATACTTCTTCAAAACCATTTCATTTTAAAACCAAAACTTTCCAAACCAAATCATTTGAACCAAACCCTTTTTACTCATCAATTCAATCTCATCATTCACTTTCTCTTTCTCATCCATTTGACAACACGCGGTATATCAAGGATGACAACATGCTATCACATCCAATTCATACTTATCCCTTGATAGGCCACCGGACGTCTTCACGGCGCACACTATCTGTAAACAATGAAACTGGCACATGGGACGTCTTCAACCATGTGTATACTCTCACCAGTCGCCTACACGGCTGAAAAGTATATTAGAGCACTAGCCGGACATCTTCAACAATACATGGGACATCTTCAACCACGTATGCGCATCACCGGACGTCTTCAACGGCGATAAGCGCGCTAGGACCCCTAACAATTCATGTCCACCCGGCTCTTCGGCCGTTGATCCATCGGATCTAGAAATCACATCTCTTTCACATTCACATATCTCATCTCATTCACAGTCTCATCGAACACCTTTCTTTCTCACACATCGCATACTCACACATATCATGAAATGCATGTGTGTCCATTATCAATACTCACATGCAAATCTACTTTTATTCCTCTTTATTATTAACATGGCATGAGTTATCTATTCCAGTCAACAACATCGTAAAACGTGCATTGAATAGTTAGCAGCAGAAACGTAACATATAGAGCATGGATCACATGTCACGCCCCGGAATGGCAAAAATAGAGAAAAATAAATTTCCTTTTTGGGTCCAAAGGCAGCGATGGGTGAAGTCACATGATTGTCCACACCACACAGTACTAAGCAACAAGAAGTAATAGTGTAACAAGAATGAAGTCTAGGTTTTGATCACAACGTAACATAAAGTCAACAGAAGTTACTAACTATTACACATCAGAGTCTCGAATCAAATATAATACAGCGGAAGTACAAATGTCAAGGCAACATATGCCTGACTACTAAAAGGGTTCAAAAAGGGTAACGACAATTAGCTACAATTCTAGTCTAATCTTCAGTTGGCGTAAGGGTAGTCCTCGGCGTAGTAGTCTTCTTCGGTCTGACCTCCGTCGAGAAATTCTCCACGGGGACGTCGTCACTAGCATGGTAGTCTTCTCCTGCGAGCCCTTCACCTGTATAGTCATAACCAAGGTGCGCTGGAACATAGAAATGTCCAGCGGCATAAACGCCGTCAGCTTAATGAAAGCTGAGTGAGTTAGATACTAACAAGGTATCAACTATTGAAGTTATTACAAGTTATAAACCGTAACCAAATTAAAGTTCAGTGAGGGTAATTCCTTTACATCAAACTGATTATCCGATTACTAACGTCTAACTCATTTTAAGACTGATACCACATCTTGAGGGGGGAATAGACTCGACAATAGTTCAACTCTATAAATACACCATTGCTCATCCACCGCTTTTAAGAACATATGCACAGTTCACCGCATGTCATGGATACCACGTTAGTCCATCCCCCGCCTTTAAGAACACATGCACAGTTCACCGCATGTCAAGGATATAACGCTTTAAGCAACAGTACATCGTTCTATGCCACGACTTAGCGGACGTCTACCAGTTATCACGGTCCACCGCATGTCATAGACACCTTCATCTGTCTACCACTTTTAAGAACATATGATTAGATCATCTGGCTATCTTAGGGCAAATGGCCCAGTTCACCGCAAGTCATAGACACCTTCGTCTGGCTACCGCTTTTAAGAACATATGATCGACCAAAGCCCGCCCACACAAGGTTCCCGAATCTTAGCAAACCTACTTATGTTCAACTCTATCACCGATACATGACAATCCCACTATGGCCCAACTACTTTGAATGAAATGAACGTTAACTCGAAAGGATTCACGACTATTCCGTTATCTAACATCATAAACATTATCCGTTAATCTTGTTGTTACTACGATCCTACACTGCATTAACTCATTATCATGTCTGTATTACAATAATAAAGCATACTGGGAAATACTAAACAGTAAATAAATAACTAAACAGTTATTATAAGGAAATAGTATTCTGAAGCTTCCAATCGATTGGTATAGAGATTCAATCGATTGGTATAAAAGTGGCATCAATCGATTGGAAAAATATTTAATCGATTGGCATAGAAGTAGTGACAATCGATTGATAAAAGGTTCAATCGATTGGATCACAATCCATGCCAATCGATTGCACAAAGTGTCAATCGATTGGGACCTGAAAGATGTCAATCGATTGGTAAGAGTACCAATCGATTGATACTTCGTCTTCTTCACAGTGAAGACTGTCCAACAACATATAAATGGGAATACATGGATTCTTCTCCATTTCTTCATTTAAACGAGTCCTAACATCAAGGACAAGTTACTCAGTGAGTTTAGAACTCACCTTAGGTGTCTAGGGTGTGTGTGGGAATGAGTATTGAAGCTTGGAGCTTCAATGGTGGCTCCTCTCACTCTCCTCTGCTCTATCTCTCCTCTGTCTTCTTCTTTTTTCTCTAGTCTTCTTCTCTTCTCTCAATCCCTGGATGTGTGTGTGGGTGTATAAATATATGTATATGTGTGTGTGTATATATATATGAGTGTTTATATATATATAAACACACACAAACACTCCCTCTCACTCCCTCTGATTTCTTGGAACCCCAAAAATGCCGAAATGAGCTGATATATATAGGGAGAAAGTGTTCACGTGGACAAACCCCAGCCAGAGCAAAAGAATCTGCCCAGCTGCCTCCAATCGATTGGTATAAGTGTCAATCGATTGACATAAGCAATCGATTGGTATACTTGCCAATCGATTGGTACCCAAAATAAGGCAATCGATTGGAAAACTTGTCAATCGATTGGCATCCAAATTATACCAAGGGTCAAACAAGTATTAAAAGAAGCATACAGGGTCTTATTCACATAACATATTACAAAAATACAGGGTATTACATCATCCACCACTCATTAAAGATTTCATCCTCGAAATCTGAAACAAATAGGGTTAAAACAAAAATAGAAACTTCTCTTGCATCTCCGACTCCAATTCCCATGAAGCTTCTCCTTTGTCGTGGTGCTTCCACTGAACCTTCACTAGCGGAATATCCTTATTTCTGAGCTTCTTCACTCCTCGGTCTAGAATACGCACTGGTCCTTCGTTGTAGGTCGCGTTCCCGTTCACCTCGATATCTTCAAAACTGATCTCGTGCGTTGGGTTGTGGGCGCACATCCTCAACATGCTGATGTGGAAAACGTTGTGCACTCCTGACATCTTTGGCGGCAATGCAAGTCGATATGCAACCTTCCCAACACGTTCTAGGATCTCGAATGGTCCAATGAATCGTGGCGACAACTTGCCTCTCTTCTGTCTGAATCTGACGATACCTCGAACTGGCGAGACTTTGAGTAGCACATGATCTCCAACTGCAAACTCTAGATCTTTCCGTCGCTTGTCGGCATAGCTCTTGTGTCTGGATTGCGCTGTCTTCATCTTTTCTCGTACAATCTGGATCTTCTCGCTGGTTTCTCGAATCATCTCAGGCCCAAGTAGTTGAGTATCTTTGATTTCGGTCCAACATAGCGGTGATCGGCAAGGTCTTCCATACAAAGCTTCAAACAGCGCCATCCCTATGCTCGTGTGGTAGCTGTTGTTGTAGGCAAACTCGATCAAAGGTAGATGCATCTCCCATGAACTCTCGAATTCAATAACACAGGCTCGCAACATATCCTCCATCACTTGATTGACTCGTTCTGTCTGACTTTTTGTCTGTGGATGAAAGGCTGAACTCAAATTCAATGAAGTTCCCATTGCTGTCTGAAGGCTTTTCCAGAATTCTGCGGTGAAGCGTGAATCTTGATCTGAAACTATTGAGACAGGTACACCGTGCAGTCGTACTGCTTGCTGTAGATACATCTGGCTCAATCTTTCAACACGGTACGTCATGCTGTAGGCGATAAAATGTGCTGACTTAGTGAGTCGATCCACTATTACCCAAATAGCGTCGTGGTTTTGCTGAGACTTTGGCAATCCAGTCACAAAATCCATGGTGATGTGCTCCCATTTCCATTGGGGAATCGGTAGCGGTTGTAGGAGTCCAGGTGGTTTCTGATGCTCTGCCTTCACTTGTTTGCAAATAAGACATTGCGATACATACTCGGCCACTTCTTGCTTCATTCCTTCTCACCATAAGTTTCTCTTCAAGTGTTTCCTCCCGGGTGGATAGTCATCCTTGACTTGTGTGCTTCGTCCAGAATGTTCTTCCTGAGACCATCGTCATTTGGCACACAGAGTCTACCTTTGCACCTCAGTGCTCCGTCCGTACTAATACTCCATATCTCTGGTTCCTTTGCGGACATCTTGCAAACCATAACTTAAAATCCTCGTTCGACAGTTGATCTTCCAAGATGCGGCTGATGAGAGTCGGTTGTACGACAAGACATCCGAAGTGTCGTCCTTCTCCTGATTCCACTGGTCGAAGGTCAAATTCGGCTAACGTCTCCAATGCTCGCCATTCTCTAATCAAAATCGAAGCAACCAAAAGGCGTGGCCTCCGACTTAGTGCGTCGGCTACAACATTTGCTTTACCCGGGTGGTATTACAAAGAGAAGTCGTAGTCCTTGAGTAGTTCCATCCATCTCCGTTGTCGCATGTTCAACTCCTTTTGAGAGAACAGGTACCTTAAACTCTTGTGATCTGAGAACAAGTCGAACTTTTCTCCATACAAATAGTGTCTCCAAATCTTCAGGGCAAACACGATTGTAGCTAGTTCCAAGTCGTGCGTCGGATAGTTCTTCTCATGCGGCTTCAATTGTCTTGATCCATATGCGATGACATTCCCCTCTTGAATTAGCACACAACCAAGTCCTTGGTGTGATGCATCACTATAGATTATGAATTGTTCACCACTCTTAGGTATCGCAAGCACGGGTGCTGAGGTTAGTCTCTCCTTCAATTCCCGAAATGCATCCTCATGTTTATCGGTCCATTCGTACTTCGTTTCCTTCCTAGTCAGGCTTGTCAACGGTCCTGCGATTCTAGAGAATCCTTCCACAAATCTCCGGTAATACCCAGCCAATCCGAGGAAACTCCTAACTTCGGTCGTGTTGGTTGGTCTGTTCCAGCTCAAGACTGCATAGATCTTAGACGAGTCTACGGAAATCCCATCCTGTGATATCATATGTCCCAGGAATTTAACTTCCTGAAGCCAGAATTCACATTTGCTAAATTTCGCATACAGACTATTGACTCTAAGAGTCTGTAGAGCAATTTGTAGATGCTCCTTATGTTCTTCTTCTGTCCTTGAATAAATTAGAATGTCGTCGATGAATACTATAATGAATTGATCCAAATAGGGTCTGAATACTCTATTCATTAGGTCCATGAATATTGCCGGGGCATTAGTCAATCCAAAAGACATCACTAGAAACTCGTAGTGTCCATATCTTGTCCTGAAGGCAGTTCTTGGTATGTCTTTTGGTCGAACTAGCAATTGATGGTATCTTGAACGCAAATCAATTTTCGAGAATATCCTTGATCCTTGCAGTTGATCGAACAGGTCGTCTATCTGGGGAAGTGGGTATCTATTCTTGATCGTGACTTTATTCAGCTCCCTGTAGTCGATACAGAGTCGTAGCTCTCCGTCCTTCTTCTTCACAAATAGAACTGGTGCTCCCCAAGGCGAAGTGCTCGGGCGAACAAAACCTAAGTCTTCAAGTTCCTGAACTTGCTTCTTCAATTCCAACATTTCTGTAGGTGCCATCCGATACGGGGTCTTGGAAATCGGCAACGTTTCGGGTGCTAACTCAATGCAGAAGTCTATCTCTCTCTTCGGCGGAAGTCCTGAGATACTTCGGAATACATCTTCAAAGTCTTGAATAACGGGGATCTGCTTGATAGTAAGCTCCGTGCTTGAAGTCTTAATCGTGGCTAGGCAGCTCGTGATAAACATGTCGCTCAACGGTTGGCACTAAAATCTGATATGCGGACAACCAGGCGTCGAAAAGACAATGGTCCGACTAACACAATCCAGGTTAGCACCATACTTAGTAAGCCAATCCATTCCTAGGATCACGTCGAACTCAGATATTGACAAGACTATCAAGTCTGCTGGGAGATTTCTATCCTCTAGTGTCAAGGGACAATCCTTGCACACCATACCTAACTTAACGGATACACCCAAGTGTGAAACGGCATTATGGGTCAGCTCAAGTGCTAGGGGAAGCAAACCCAAATCACGTACCATCTTAATAGCTATAAAGAAACGGGCGGCACCAGTATCAAACAAAGCCCTAACTTGACAGTGAAATAAAATGAGTGTACCTTCCAAGTTCTGCTGTTCCTCAGCATTATACCCTGCATTGTCAGGAATGATGGCATTCACCCTAACATGTCCTTGCTGTCCTTGAGCAGGCGCCCCATAGTAGCCTCCACGTGGTGCTTGACAATCCTTGCTTATGTGACCAGGCTTGTTACAGTTACGGCAGACGAGGTCATTTCGACGGTTGGTCTTGGGGGCTGTGCAATACCTTGCAATATGTCCGGGCACCCCACAGTTGAAACATCCATCAGTGTTCTATCGCTAGACGACGGGCTGTGCCTGAGGTGGTCCTCGCTGTTGATTCTGTTGTCGAGGAAAATTAGCTTGGGGCTTCCTTGTCCCATCCCATGTGCGTTTTGTTCCCTGGTAGTTGTTGGTCTGGGGTCTCCATCCCTGATTGTTCCTCGATGATTGCGCGGGAAAGTTCCTTGGTTGGAAGGTCCTGGGTGGAGGTCGATTCGCTTGTGGTCCTTGCACATCCTTTTCCAAACTTGAAGCAAGACGGACAATCCCTTCGAACGATTGCCCCAGATGGCCTATCATCATGTGCCGGAGGTGTGGGTTGAGTCCTTGGTGAAATCGCTTGACCTTCTTGGTGGAGGTGTCTATCATTTGCGGAGCAAAACTGGAAAGTCGCTCAAATTGTGTGGTATACTCCCTGACTGTCCAGTTTCCTTGGGTTAGACTTAGGAAATTCCTCTCTTGTTGGTCTCTTTCGTCCTCAGGGAAATACTTCTCGAGAAATCGAGTCTTGAATGCTTCCCAAGGCATTCTCCTTGCAGCGTCTATCCCAATCGTGGCTCTCTCGGCCTCCTATCAGTCTGCAGCGGAGTAAGTCAGTTGAAATGCGGCTAGACGTCTCTTGTCAAGCTCACTGCACTCCAGGGCTTCGAAAATTAGCTCCAACTCTCATATCCATTGCTCTGCTTTCCAGGATTCTGCCATGCCGTCGAACTTCTCGGGTCGCAGGCCATAAAATTGTTCCAACAGCTTATCGCCTGCCTGTCTTGGGGGGACAACGTGGTTGTTGCTCTGATACCAAAATCCTGTCACGCCCCGGAACGGCAAAAATAGAGAAAAATAAATTTCCTTTTTGGGTCCAAAGGCAGCGACGGGTGAAGTCACATGATTTTAGGTATCGCCGATGTGCTCCATCCGTTGCATGAAAGCTTCGAAGACTCCAGTTGGGTCCATACCCTCGGGAATGGGTGCTCCCAGTCGTGCCTGGTTCTTTGTGGGTCCCACCATAGTGATCCGTGTGAGGTGTACCTATGAAGGATCTAACGATTAGCTGACAATCTTCTCGGGGAAATGACCATATTTAAATAATAGAAAGCATAACATGAATCAAAATCACAACCATAACAAAATAATGAGATGATAACAGAAATAACCAAGAGAAACGATCTGCCATATATATACCCAAAAGATGTACAGCGGAGTACACAACAGATCATCTGTGTACCGCGTAGTACCTGGTCCTATACAAGATCTAAACAAAAGGAAGATGTACACAAGACCACCACTGGTGGCTACCTATGCAAAAAGGCTATGGTCAATAGCTGTCTATGTAAGCGTCAAAAGTAAATGGACAACATGTCCTAAAGTCAAACGTAAAAGTCTAAGTCCTAAAGGTGCTGGACTCAGAAGTTGTCCACATCGGATCCATAGATGGAAGCCTCGTCCTCTGGGGCAACCTCAGATAAAACATCATCCTCATCCATATCATCGTCATCCATCATGTCCTCATCCTCTACAACATCCTCAATCAGCTCGGGTCCATCATGCTCTACAACAGCTCTCAAATCTCTTGCATCAGTGGCCATGTCAGCCTGGGCTGCATCAAATGCGGCTGCAAGTGCCTCAGCCTGTACCATAGCCTGTGCTAACTCTGGTGCTCCAATCTCAAATCCATGGGGATGTGCAACCATCTCTGCATCCCACTCAGCTGTCAGCTGGGCTATAGCTCCTCCTGGTAAGACTGGTACTACTGCATCATCACCTGCGTCATCATCTGCGACTACCTCATCCTCCCCTATCGGATAACCCTCTGCAACTACAATATTTACACCAACTGGCACGTCCATACCGGCTGGGTCCTCGGGGTCCTCCTCCTCCGGATCATACTCCGACTCCTCGTCATCGGTGTCTTCGTCCTCTTCATCCTCCATCTCCTCATCGGCATCCTCTGGCTCATCGTCATCATCGCTCTCATCATCATCCATCTCCTCATCTGCTGGGGGTGCATTAGCCATGTCCTCCTCTGGTGGGGGTGGAGGTGTTTAGGGTGGTGGCTCTGTCGCGGGTTGTGGAGGCGCTGTTCTAACCTCTGTAAGTAGAACCTGGTACGAAGAATGGTCTCGTAACATTAGTAGAGAATCCTCCTCGATGCGTTTGAAGGTCTCCTAGCGGTAGATCATCTCCTGGCGTATCACTTCTGGGTCCTGGGTCCCAAATCTCTGCTGCTCAATCTGCATGTCTCGCTCTGTCTCTGCAATAGCTCTCTGCCTAACCTTCCAGGCATAGTACTGTGGATCTGCTGGCGCAATACTCCTCTCATATACATATGTCCTCCAAACTCGTCTGGAACGAACAGCGGCGGTGCCATGCTACCTAAAAAGGAACTACCTTAAGTCAGAACTAATCTTAATTCTCATCTATAGAATCTCAAGGTTCTAGGACCAGATGGTGTGGGATAATCTGTGAGCGAAAGTGGTACAAAACCTAGGCTCTGATACCAAAAATCCTGTCACGCCCCGGAATGGCAAAAATAGAGAAAAATAAATTTCCTTTTTGGGTCCAAAGGCAGCGACGGGTGAAGTCACATGATTGTCCACACCACACAGTACTAAGCAACAAGAAGTAAAAGTGTAACAAGAATGAAGTCTAGGTTCTGATCACAACATAACATAAAGTCAACAGAAGTTACTAACTATTACACATCAGAGTCTCGAATCAAATATAAGACAGCGGAAGTACAAATGTCAAGGCAACATATGCCTGACTACAAAAAGGGTTCAAAAAGGGTAACGACAATTAGCTACAATTCTAGTCTAATCTTCAGTTGGCGTAAGGGTAGTCCTCGGCATAGTAGTCTTCTTCGATCTGACCTCCGTCGGGGAAATTCTCCACGGGGACATCGTCACTAGCATGGTAGTCTTCTCCTGCGAGCCCTTCACCTGTATAGTCATAACCATGGTGCGCTGGAACATAGAAATGTCCAGCGGCATAAACGCCGTCAGCTTAATGAAAGCTGAGTGAGTTAGATACTAACAGGGTATCAACTATTGAAGTTATTACAAGTTATAAACCGTAACCAAATTAAAGTTCAGTGAGGGTAATTCCTTTACATCAAACTGATTATCCGACTACTAACGTCTTACTCATTTTAAGACTGATAACACATCTTGAGGGGGGAACATACTCGACAATAGTTCAACTCTATAAATACACCATTGCTCATCCACCTCTTTTAAGAACATATGCACAGTTCACCGCATGTCATGGATACCACGTTAGTCCATCCCCCGCCTTTAAGAACACATGCACAGTTCACCACATCGTTCTATGCCACGACTTAGCGACGTCTACCAGTGATCATGGTCCACCGCATGTCATAGACACCTTCGTCTGTCTGCCGCTTTTAAGAACATATGATTAGATCAACTGGCTATCTTAGGGCAAATGGTCCGGTTCACCGCAAGTCATAGACGCCTTCGTCTGTCTACCGCTTTTAAGAACATATGATCGACCAATGCCCGCCCACGCAAGGTTCCCGAATCTTAGCAAACCTATTTAAGTTCAACTCTATCACCGATACATGACAATCCCACTATGGCCCGACTACTCTGAATGAAATGAACGTTAACTCCAAAGGATTCACGACTATTCCATTATCTAACATCATAAACATTATCCGTTAATCTTGTTGTTACTACGATCCTACACTGCAGTAACTCATTATCATGTCTGTATTACAATAATAAAGCATACTGGGAAACACTGAACAGTAAATAAACAACTAAACAGTTATTATAAGGAAACAATATTCTAAAGCTTCCAATCGATTGGTATAGAGATTCAATCGATTGGTATAAAAGTGGCATCAATCGATTGGAAAAAGATTCAATCGATTGGCATAGAAGTAGTGTTAATCAATTGATAAAGGTTTAATCGATTGGATCACAATCCATGCCAATCGATTGCACAAAGTGTCAATCGATTGGGACCTAAAAGATGTCAATCGATTGGTAAGAGTACCAATCGATTGATACTTCATCTTCTTCAGAGTGAAGACTGTCCAACAACATATAAACGGGAATACATGGTTTATTCTCCATTTCTTCATTTAAACGAGTCCTAACATCAATGACAAGTTACTCAGTGAGTTTAGAACTCACCTTAGGTGTCTAGGGTGTGTGTATGAATGAGTATTGAAGCTTGGAGCTTCAATGGTGGCTCCTCTCACTCTCCTGTGCTCTGTCTCTCCTCTGTCCCTAGATGTGTGTGTGTGTGTATAAATCCCTGGATGTGTGTGTGTGTGTATAAATATATGTATATATGTGTGTATATATATATGAGTGTTTATATATATATGAGTGTTTATATATATATAAACACACACAAACACTCCTTCTCACTCCCTCTGATTTCTTGGAACCCCAAAAACGCAGAAATGAGCTGATATATATAGGGAGAAAGTGTTCACGTGGACAAACCCCAGCCAGAGCAAAAGAATCTGCCCAGCTGCCTCCAATCAATTGGTATAAGTGTTAATCGATTGACATAAGCAATCGATTAGTATACTTGCCAATCGATTGGAAAACTTGTCAATCGATTGGTATCCAAATTATACCAAGGGTAAGGCCAGGCTGAAACAAGTATTAAAACAAGCATACAGGGTCTTATTTACATAATATATTACAAAAATACAGGGTATTACATCACATAACTTGGATTTGATACCGATAATCATATTGATAAAACTCATGACATGATCACGTATGCGAAAGCACTACCATAACATGCTTTGCATAGTTTTACAATTATTGGAAATACACGTGACATCATAAATCAGCATATCACTTATACAAAATATCGTACAGGTAGCTTTTAAACATTTTATAATAGTCTTATTACGATTAGAGTGAGGTTAGGAAACTCACCTTGAGTCACCGATCCTCGAAAAGTAGATAACCGTCCAGTTCTTCAATAGTAAACGGAATAAACAATAATAATGTATGAGTACAACTATAGGGACAAAATGGTAATTTACCAAATGAGGTCATAAACCTCAAGGTAGTGATCTACGTGTCATTCTAAGTCCAACGCCATTGACTAGACTCAAATCGGAGTCCGTCGCATTTTACGAGATAATGCAGGGATTATTGCACTAATGCGGGCCTAAAAGACAGGCTGTACTTTCGACCGAGTTGAAAAGTCACCAAACTTTAAGGGAATGTTCTAAACATTATTCTGAGACTCTGGGAACTGACCGCGTAATTTTTGGAGTCCTAGCTTATTTATTATGAATTATTGAAAATAATAAATACCAGAAAATACCCGAAACAGGATTTAAATACATAATTATCATTATCCAAAGAAATCATTACTTGGAAATATTTTTATTAAATACTAGATATTAAAATACACTACCAGTATTTATCTCATAATTTTCAGAGTTTGTTAGGTATTTTTAAAAATTAATATACTCATAAAATAGCTCCTTATTAATTATTAAAAATATTGGACTATAACATTATAGCTTTATAACTTACATTATGTAATAAAATAGTCCCAGGGTCATTACCCTAATTTTCTAGAATTTATAAATACATATAGGTATTTATTAACTATTTAAAACTATTTAAAACTGATATTTATTATTTATACTAACCATATAAATGATAAATATATAATATATATAATAATGATATATAGAATATTAAAAATAATATTCTATAATATAAAATATTAATGGTATAATTATAAACCATTTATAATTATTAAAACAATTAAAAACCTTTTATACTAATTAAAACTAATAATAATAATAATAATAATAATAATAATAATAATAATAATAATAATATTCTCAGACCTACCCGAATCGACCCAAACTCAATTGGGTAACCCAAATACACTCTCAAGGGAACCCAAAGCGCGACCCGCTGGGTCAGACCCGACCCGAACCCTAAACCTAATGTGTTTACCCACTTACTGACTCAACTAAACCCAAACCAAAAGAACCCGTTCGGGTCAAGCCAACCCGAACCTGAAACCCAATTATCCTAACAACCTAACCCAACCCGGTAACCCAAATCCTAACCTAACCCGTGCCAAACCCTGACCCAAACCTAGACACAAGATGACCCGCCCCAAAACCTGAAACCTTACCCGAACAAGGCCCGGCGTAAAAACCACACCGTGACAGTTAAAGGACCCACGGGTCCTACTCGGTCCGAACCAACCCAGACCCTTACCCACTTATACTCATAGATCACACCGCCCCTTTTACCCGAACCTGACCCAAAGTCAGCCCGACGTCAAAACCACGTCGTGCTACTTAAGTTGACCCACGGGTTAACTTAACCCGGTACAAAGCCAAACCTTGACCCATCTATACACACATCCTAACCCGCCCCTAACCCGACCCGAACCGAACCGAACCTGGGTGTTATAACTCGAAACCTCAAACTGGTTTCTTCATCTTCTCCGGCGAGACAGGGTCGCCGGAGAATCGGGTCTCGCCGAAAAACTTTGAGAGCTCGTTTCTCTCTCGCCTCTAAATGAAAATTCACGAAACCAACGGGAAAGTGACCGGAACTGGGTCCTCTGTCACATACTTGGAGTTGAGGAAACGATCTATTCGTTTTGGGTACCAACGGTGAGGTTATTCTGTTGGTCATTAAGAAGAATAATGGCCTACATGGCCGGCCAAACATTGCCTAAATCAAAAACTGCTATTAGGGGGCCTATCTGGGTTCATTAGGGTCAGATTAGTGTAGATTTTAGGGGCTTTGGTCATAGCTGCTTGCATGTGGGTCCTAAGAGCTTCTAGATGACATGCAAGGGTTCAGGAAATAAAAAGGGGGTGTGGTTTTACCTTTGGTTGTCTCAAACTCCCTTTTTCTTCTCCGATCAGCCCCCCTCCCCCTCAATCTCCTCTGCGTCTCTCTCTCCTCCTCTCTGCTGCTTCTTCTCCAGCCTTCTTCTTCTAGTCCTCAGTGTGGGTGCGTGTGTGTGTGTTAGGGGGAGTGGACAGAGAGGGAAAATGCAGAGATGAGGGTGTTGTGTGTATTCTTAATGTGAGGATGTGTGTGGTGTCCTCTCCTTAGCTCTCTCTCTCGGTTCTCTCTCTGTGTAGCAGTCCATTTGGACAGCTTGGTAGGGTGTGAGTTGCAGAATATCAGGGGTTAAATGGGGGGAGTGTGTTCCTTATATAGAGGGAGGGGTGAGGGAGATTTGGTTGTGTGTGGTTGGGACATTACAAAGTATACATGTATATGTGTGTTTGTGCATCCAAGTGTAGATGAGAGGGTAAGGTTCACATGACCTTTATAGTGTGGGTCCCACCCTCGGATAGGTACACTAGGTTGTATCTGAGTAATAGTATAGGTGTAATGCTGGAAATGTGTGTGCACAACTGTGAAAGTGAACATCGTTATAGGTGTAGGCATGAACGGGGCAGTGTATGAGCCTGAATATAAGTACGTTTGCAAGTCCTACTAGAAATCTAGAGTGTCGAGGTTATGACTATCTAATCTTAGTACTAGATTAGGAATCATATCGTCATTGATGCTAAGATGTTGACTATCGGATCTTATAAGGATCCTAACTAGGGTCACCCTAATGGGCCTTCTGTAACCGTATTCTGGGGTGACGTCACTATTCTAAATTCCTACGTGGAATTTATGGGGGGAAATTTCTGGGTGCTACATCTCTACCCACCTTATTTGAGGATTTCGTCCTCGAAATCTAGAGTTTCCTAGATCTTAAAATATACAAAGTCGTATTCATAAGGTTAGTCATTCTATACTAACTCAGGCGCTCTTATCAATCTAAATGGTCTATCAGACCATAAGTTGTTGTCAACTGTTCCTGGGTCTGATAATTTCTCTCGAGTGTCCCAAACATCTTGTAATACTATCCCCATCTAAGATTCATAATTTTTGGCAGTGGGTAGGGTACCTTCGGTCTTCCATTCTGTTCAGTGCTGGGATTGATTTACTGATCTGCGAGTTCTCTTTCTGGATTTCCGCGGTGGTGGAGCATTGGTCTGAACTTCTTGTTCGCGACAAACTTTGCGTATATGGCCAGTCTTTCAACAATTGAAACACCGCACCTGTTGCCCTGTGAGTTGTTTTGGTGCTGTGCATTCTTTGGAGTGGTGTCCAGGTGTTCCGCAGTTGTAGCAGATATCACGTTCTTTGTGTGTGTCTGAATGGCTGTCCGACTAACTTTTCTGTCACTGATTCGCTGTCTCTTGTTATGATTCAGGGTGTGTTTAGAGTTTCCTCCGGTGATTACAGACTGCATTCGAGCGGTTGTCCGTGACACTTGATTGACTCTTCGACTTTCTTCTGGGTTGGTTGCCTGGAACCAGTAATCTTTTCTTCCTTGTTGGTGGATCTCTAGTTTCTTGCTGTTCAGAGCTATGTTCTCCAGTTGTGTGGCTAATTCGACCATTTCTTTGAATGGTTTGTCGAGGTATACTGCTGCTGTCTTCTGAATGTCTGGATTATTCTTTCGTAATATTACAGTGTCTTATTTCGCTGAGTATCTACCATGTAGGGAGCAAATCGCGATAGTCTCTCAAATTCTGCCGTGTATTCTTGTACTGTCATGTTGCCTTAAACTAGCTCTATGAATTCCTTTTTCTTCTTATTTCTTTCCGTCCTTGGGAAGTACTTTGCTAAGAATTTCGTTTTCAATGCTTCCCCATGTCATTGTCCTTGTAACATCTTCGCCCACTGTAGCTTCGATAGATTCCTACCAGTCGGCTGCCGAATACGTCAATTGGAAAATAGCCAAGCGTCTTTTCTCAGTCTCGTTGCATTCAAGGGCTTGAAACATTTGTTCCATATCACGATGCCATTGTTCAGCTTCCCATGCTTTAGTCATTCCAGTGAAAGTTCCTGGTTTAAGTGTACAGAATCTCTCAAGCAGTTTATCTCCTGTCTGACGAGCATTTCCGCTGTTGATGACGCGGTCCAAGTGATCACTTGCTTGTTCCACGCGTCGGACAAGAGCTCCTATCAATCCTGTTGGATCCACTGCTGGAGGTATCACATTTGTTGGTCCGTTGGGTGAATTCTGAGTATTTCGTTTTCTCTTAACCATGGTGTACGCTAGCAAGGGTTATACCTACGAGTTGATACCTATTTGGTCAATACCTTATCTTATCCCATTTGATCACATGATAAGTAACAGTAACAGTTCATTGAGTCAACAGAGATTCCTAAGAAATAACGGTTGTCACAACTACTACTAGTATCAAGAGTAAGGCATTCCTATCCTTGGTTTTTTTTTTTAGACTCTAGGCTGAGCTGACTGTTCGAGATATATCTCAGGAAGTTTGTCAGTGCCTAAATATCTACCAACCAATGGTCAATCCTATATTCTTATTAGTAATCAATGTTTAAGAGGTGAGATTAGCAATTAGTAAGAATTTGTCTCATCCATACAATTATGTTAATGTTAAGTCACAAGCAAACGACTACTGATCAGAAAATAAAAAGGTACAACATCAGTACGAACACTAGTTCTACTAATCTGGAATACATCAAAAGAAGTGGAATAAAAACATAAGATGAACTAGCTAAGGATCCATCCTCCATCTCTCTCAACATCAGAGTCCGAGGTCACCTCTCCTAAGTTACTGGATGGTGGAAAGTCAATCGAATGGATACCTATAAATGCATCCCAGGCTGGCTCCAGGGGCCAATCAGGGTCCTCTATCATCTCAGGCTCCGCTGGTGGGTCTTCATCTTGATCATTATCTGAGTCATCATCAGAACCTGCAGGGGTAACAAAGTGTACTATCTCCTCTTGTGGCTCGTCCTGGTCATGGATCGCATGGTTTCCAAGGGCATGAGAAACTTCCTCCATCTCAGCAGACAGCAAGTACGGTGCTATCACTCTATGATATGCTAACTCTGGAACAGGTCTCTCACGGAAGAAACAACGTGTCCACTTCCTTATACTCTGGCGAACTCTATGCCTGATGGTGTTGCTAACATGACCAAATCCTCGAGGGGCAAATTGTCTTTCCAAGGTAACTCTGTACTGTCCATCCGCAGCATCGTACTCTATCTGGTGCTCCGTGCTAGCCCGCCCAACACGGAAAACTAACTTAGTACTGATGCTAATTAATGAAATATCTTAAAGTTTCATAGTGATAAGGGGGTACCTTTCTTAATTCTATCTAAACCTTGAGTTACTATCAATTATTCCAAGTCTGACTTCCTGAACCTATAATAGTTCCTACTTCTATATTTTGCACTTGTGATCTCTATGGTTCAGCTCGTCGTGGGGATTTGTTAGTCATTCTTGTAGACTAAGAGTATACAAGCTTAAATCAATTTACTAATTACAAGCAAACAGTACATCCACGTGAAAATATATATGTCAAGTTAAAGATAATCTCCATAGATAGATTTAAACATAGTGCAACATAGTTACAAAACATTTACATCAGAGAGTGCGTACGCTAAGTAAGTACATAGTAGGGAATAGTGCCAACAACAGAAACATGAAAGGCGTACACGTTACTACTACTACGTGCCACAAGCCTGAGTACAGCTATATACACAAAAGATGGACTAACGACTCTATTACAAGATTCTTCAATCATCCTGATCCTCGACCTTTGGCTTTCCCTTCTCAGCTATGTCTCTCTCTTGGGTGGTTTCTCGCCCGCATTCTTAGTTGGGTCAACATTGACTGCGGAATCAGCATCCTCCACAGAATTGGTCTCCTTTGTCGAAACTTCTCCGCCATCATCCTCCTCCCTATCAGTTCCTATGACTGGCTCAACAGTCAAGGGTGTATTAGCTATGGACTCCTCTGGTTCTAGGGGTAGCATAGCAAGAGATGGTCCTATGGGTCCTGGTGGGGGCGTCAGCTTAACCTGAAAAGTCATGACTCGGAGGGTATAGCTGTCATGAGTCATCTTGGCTGCTTCCTGATGAACAAGTCTAAAGGTGTTTTCTCGGTAATATGCCTCTCTTTGCAGGATCTCTGGGTCCTCAATTCCCAACACGTGTTCGTCATGCCACATATTATCCTCTAAATGTCGTTGGGCACTCTGTCGAATCCTTTTTCGGTACAACACTGGATCCACAGGCTCTATACGATCTGGGTAAATCGAATGTCCTCCAAACCCGTCTTGGACACAGAAGGGTTCCATGCTAACCTATCCAATATAAACTATCATAGGGTTTGTATCTTCATAAGTGGGGAAAAGATCTAATGGTTTTATAACTTAAAGTGTATAGGACAAACGGTAAACGCTTAGGCTCTGATACCACTAATCCTGTCACGCCTCGGAGTAAGCCAAAAATAGGGAAAATAAAAATTTTCCTTTATGGGTCAGTAGACACGTGACTAGTTTGTTAACCATCCTGTCGTTCTAAGTCCGCACTAAGCAATCTTAAGGAAAATGCTGGAGCATAAGCATGACCTAAACTTATCAGAGTATAAATACATTAGTGAAAAATTAAACAAGGGTTACAATAACTTCAAATCCTAATAATACAAGGGGCCATACTAAACAATTTACATAAGCTTAAAACTTGAGAAATTGTCTATCAGATCTTTGGCAAGGCTTTATTCTCCTTGGCTCCACGGTACTGCATCCTGAACTCTTCTATCTATCTCCAAACCTACAACACTCTGGGCATACGAATGCCCAGGGCGTATCATGCCGTCAGCCTTGGAACAAGGCCGAGTGAGAGTCTCAACCGCACAATAATCAATAATTACATAACATCTCTCAACTCACGTCATAGTTTAATACTTTAAGGTATGGTTATTCTCTTATCAAAAGACGCATTCTTACCACGGGCATAGCATAGGTCTCAACAAGACAGGTAAACAGATAAGCATAACATCATAGAATACATTCTACTTATTATATCCTCGTGCGTGCAAATGCATGACCAATGTGACTCACTCCCAATTCTTACTTTTAAAAATAGATACTTTTTCAAAACCATTTCATTTTAAAACCAAAACTTTCCAAACCAAATCATCTGAACCAAACCCTTTTTGCTCATCAATTCAATCTCATCATTCACTTTCTCTTTCTCATCCATTTGACAACATGCGGTATATCAAGGATGACAACATGCTATCACAGCCAATTCATACGCATCCCTTGATAGGCCACCAGACGTCTTCACGGCGCACACTATCTGTAAACAATGAAACTGGCACATGGGACATCTTCAACCATGTGTATACTCTCACCGGTCGCCTACACAGCTGAAAAGTATATTAGAGCAGTAGCCGGACATCTTCAACGATACATGGGACGTCTTCAACCACGTATGCGCTTCACCTGACGTCTTCAACGGCGAGAAGCGCGCTAGGAACCCTAACTGTTTATGTCCACCCGGCTCTTCGGCCGTTGATCCATCGGATCTAGAAATCACATCTCTTTCACATTCACATATCTCATCTCATTCACATTCTCATCGAACTCCTCTCTTTCTCACACATTGCATACTGACACATATCATGAAATGCACGTGTGTTCATTATCAATACTCACATGCAAATCTACTTTTATTCCTCTTTATTATTGACATGGCATGCGTTATCTATTCCAGTCAACAACATCGTAAAACGTGCATTTAACAGTTAGCAGCAGAAATGTAACATATAGAGCATGGATCACATAACATGGATTTGATACCGATAATCATATAGATAAAACCCTTGACATGCTCACGTATGCGAAAGCACTACCATAACATGCTTTGCATAGTCTTACAATTATTGGAAATACACATGACATCATAAATCAGCATATCACTTATACAAAATATCATACAGGTAGCTTTTAAACATCTTATAATAGTCTTATTAGGATTAGAGTGAGGTTAGGAAACTCACCTTGAGTCACCGATCCTCGAAAAGCCGATAACCGTCAAGTTCTACAATAATAAACGGAATAAACAGTAATAATGTATGAGTACAACTATAGGGGCAAAATGGTAATTATACCAAATGAGGTCATAAACCTCAAGGTAGTGATCTACGTGTCATTCTAAGTCCAACGCCATTGACTAGACTCAAATCGGAGTCCGTCGTGTTTTACGCGATAATATGCAGGGCTTATTACACTAATGCGGACCCTAAAAGACAGGCCGTATTTTCGACCGGGTTGAAAAGTCACCAAAATTTAAGGGAATGTTCTAGACATTATTCTAAGACTCTGGGAACTGACCGCGTAATTTTCGGAGTCCTAGATGATTTATTATGAATTATTGAAGATAATATATACCAGAAAATACCCGAAACGGGATTTGAATACATAATTATAATTACACAAAGAAATCACTACTTGGAAATATTTTTATTAAATACTAGATATTAAAATACACTACCAGTATTTCGGAGCCTGTTAGGTATTTTTAATCATTAATATACTCATAAAATAGCTCCTTATTAATTATTAAAAATATTGGACTATAATATTATAACTTTATAACTTACAGTATGTAATAAAATAGTCCCATGGTCATTACCCTAATTTTTTAGAATTTATAAATACATATAGGTATTTATTAACTATTTAAAACTATTTAAAACTATTTAAAACTGATATTTATTATTTATATTAACCATATAAATAATATATATAGTAATGATATGTAGAATATTAAAAATAATATTTTATAATATAAAATATTAATGGTATAATTATAAACCATTTATAATTATTAAAACAATTAAAAACCTTTTATACTAATTAAAACTAATAATAGTAATAATAATTGTAATAATAATAATAATAATAATAATGATATTCTCAGACCCGACGAGTCAACCCGAACCGACGCAAACTCAATTGGGTAACCCGAATACACTCTCAAGGGAACCCAAAGCGCGACCCGCTGGGTCAGACCCGACCCGACCCGAACCCTAAACCTAATTGGTTTACACACTTACTGACTCAACTAAACCCAAACCAAAAGAACCCGTTCGGGTCAAGCCAACCCGAACCTGAAATCCAATTATCCTAACAACCTAACCCAACCCGGTAACCCAAATCCTAACCTAACCCGTGCCAAACCCTGACCCAAACCTAGACACAAGACGACCCGCCCCAAAATCTGAAACCTTACCCGAACAAGACCCGGCGTCAAAACCACGCCGTGTTAGTTAAAGGACCCACGGGTCCTACTCGGTCCGAACCAACCCAGACCCTTACCCACTTATACTCCCAGATGAAATCGCCCCGTTTACCGGAACCCGATCCAAAGTCAGCCCAACGTCAAAACGACGTCGTGCTACTTAAGTTGACCCGGCCCAAACCCAAACCATGACCCATCTATACACACATCCTAACCCGCACCTAACCCGACCCGAACCTGGATGTTATAACCCAAAACCTCAAACGGGTTTCTCCACCTTCTGCGGCGAGACAGGGCCGCCGGAGAATCGGGTCTCGCCGGAAAACTTTAAGAGCTCGTTTCTCTCTCGCCTCTTAATGAAAATTCACGAAACCAACGGGAAAGTGACCGGAACTGGGTCCTCTGTCACATACTAGGAGCTGGGAAAACGATCTATTGGTTTTGGGTACCTACGGTGAGATTATTCTTTTGGCCATTAAGAAGAAGAGTGGCCTGCATGGCCGGCCAAACATTGCCTAAATCAAAAACTACTATTAGGGGGCCTATCTGGGTTCATTAGGGTCAGATTAGTGTAGATTTTAGGGGGTTTGGTCATAGCTTCTGAGTCAAGCTCCAAAGGTGGGGCTTCCATGGCTTCCGGAGCTCATGTAGAGCCTTAGGCTCTGTTTGGCTGCTTGCATGTGGGTCCTAAGAGCTTCTAGATGACATGCAAGGTCAGGAAATAAAAAGGGGGTGTGGTTTTACCTTTGGTTTTCTCAAACTCCCTTTATCTTCTCCGATCAGGCCCCCCCCCCCTCAATCTCCTTTGCGTCTCTCTCTCCTCCTCTTTGCTGCTTCTTCTCCAGCCTTCTTCTTCTAGTCCTCAGTGTGGGGTATGTGTGTGTTAGAGGGAGTGGACAGAGAGTGAAAATGCAGAGATGAGGGTGTTGTGTGTATTCTCAATGTGAGGATGTGTGTGGTGTCCTCTCCTTAGCTCTCTCTCTCGATTCTCTCTCTGTGTAGCAGTCCATTTGGATAACTTGGTAGGGTGTGAATTGCTGAATATCAGGGGTTAAATGGGGGGAGTGTGTTCCTTATATAGAGGGAGGGGTGAGGGAGATTTGGTTGTGTGTGGTTGGGACATTACCAAGTATACATGTATATGTGTGTTTGTGCGTCCAAGGGTAGAAGTGAGGGTAAGGTTCACATGACCTTTATAGTGTGTGTCTCACCCTCGGATAGATACACTAGGATGTATCTGAGTAATAGTATAGGTGTAATGCTGGAAATGTGTGTGCACAACTGTGAAAGTGAACATCGTTATAGGTGTAGGCATGAACGGGGCAGTGTGTGAGCCTGAAAATAAGTACGTTTGCGAGTCCTACTAGAAATCTAGAGTGTCGAGGTTATGACTATCTAATCTTCTTACTAGACTAGGAATCATATCGTCGTTGTTGCTAAGATGTTGACTATAGGATCTTATAAGGATCCTAACTAGGGTCACACCCTAATGGGCCTTCTGTAACCGTATTCTAGGGTGATGTCACTATTCTAAATTCCTACGTGGAATTTCTGGGGGAAATTTCTGGGTGCTACCAATATCCGAAGGGAGCTTCAGAGAAAGATAAAAAGGCAATTCTGAGGTTTTCTACTCAATTTGTGATCTGTGCAGATAAGTTGTGGAAGAAGTCTTTTATTAGGTATAATATGGATTGTCTGCATGGGAGAGAGGCAAAGAGAATGATGGAAGAAATAATGAGGGAGTTTGTGGACCCCACATGAATGGACATATGTTATCAAAGAAGATAATTCGTCAAGGGTATTACTGGATGACTTTGGATAGGGATTGAAGTGAGTATATCAGGAGATGTCATAAGTGTTAAATCCATGTGAATCTGATGCACACCCCACCTTCCCAACTCTATAGCATGACCAACCCTTAGCCGTTCTCTATATGGGTTATCGATATTATTGGTGAAATAGTTCCCAAGGCCTTCAGTTGGCACCGGTAAATAATTGTGGAAATTGGTTATTTTACTAAATGGGTAGAAGCGACGTCATATGCGACTTTGGAAGCTAAAGATGTGGTGAGTTTCATTGAGAAGAATATAATTTAAAGATACGGTGTTTTGAATGAGTATATTTCTAATCATGGTAGTCATTTTCAATGAAAGGTCATCCCGCTTTTAGAGAAGCATAAGATCACCCGCCATTAATCCTCCTCGTATGGACCTCAAACGAATGTTGCAGTAGAAGCAGCAAATAAGAATGTTAAGGCGATCCTCAGAAAAATGACGAATACATATAAGGATTGGCACGAGAAACTACCATTTGCATTATGGTGAAATCAGACCTCTATGAGAACTTCAACAGGTGCTATGCCTATTCATTGGTTTAAGGGATAGAAGTTGTCCTCCCGGTTGAAGTAGAAATACCCTCGCTTAGGATTTTTGCAGAATATGAAGTGACTTATTATGAATGGATGCGGGGATGGTATGAGTACCTAATTTTACTTGATGTGAAAAGGTTACCCGCATTGAATCATACTCGGGGATGTCAGAAGAGGATAGCTCATGCATTCACCAAAAAGATCCGCCCAAGAAAGCTTGGTGAGGGAGACTTGGTCCTCACAGAATATAAAGCGCCCGTTTATGATCCTAAGGAAAATTCAAGCCTAATTGGGTCGGGCCATACATCGTTAAGACTCTCCTCTCCGGAGGGGCAACTTATCTTATGGAGCTAGACAGGGTTGAATTTTAATAGCTAATCAACCTCGATCGCCTCAATAAGTACCTTGCTCGAGACCTTTGCTTTCAAAACCTCCTACATCGATGAACTGCGCTTGACCTAATTCCCACTAAGGGATATATAGGCAACTTACTCAGTTTGATCATTTTTAATTACCTTAATGGTACCTTTTCTTTCAGGCCATAGCCGAACTACTTTGGACTTGATACCTACTCGGGGATAAACCGACGGGCTCTTGAAGCCTTCGGTCCATGAAAACTAAAACTCTTGACAAAACCCTGTGTTTTGAGTTTTTCTATGATAAGCTAGGGGCAAACTTGTGTTTGCCCAGAACCACATCAAAGCCCCAATACCAAGGGCAAACTTCGTTTGCTACCCGAAGAACCCATATATATGCCCTAACCCATCTCTAGAAGCTTGGTGAGGGAGACTTGGTCCTCAAACAATATAAAGCGCCCGTTTATGATCCTAGAGGAAAATTCAAGCCTAATTGGGTCGGGTCATACATCAATAAGTCTCTCCTCTCCAGAGGGGCTACTTATCTAATGGAGCTAGACAGGGTTGAATTTTAATAGCTAATCAACCTCGATCGCCTAAAAAAGTACCTTACTTGAGACCTTTCCTTTCAAAACCTCCTACATCGATGAACTACGCTTGACCTGATTCCCACTAAGGGATATGTAGGCAACTTACTCGGTTCGGTCATTTTTAATTACCTTAATGGCACCTTTTCTTTCAGACCTTAGCCGAACTACTTTGGACTTGATACCTACTCGGGGATAAGCTGGCGGGTTGTTGAAGCTGTCGGTCCATGAAAACTTAAACTCTTGACAAAACCTTGTGTTTTGAGTTTTTCTATGATAAACTAGGGGTAAACTTGTGTTTGCCCAGAACCACATCAAAGCCCGAATAACAGGGGCAAACTTTGTTTGCTACTCGAAGAACCCATATATATGCCCTAACCCATGTCTGGATCTATTGGCTATTAAAATGAATATTGTGTAAAAATAAATGAGAATTCATGGTATAGAATGATTAAAGCACAAAGCAAGACTCAAAGCAAGGTAATAAAGTCCAAGAAGATACATTAAAAAGAAGATTTTCATAATAAAAAAATAAATTAAAAGAGTGAACACTTTGATTAAACATGCTAGAACATTTTTTATTACAAGAATATTCATTTGAAGGAAAAGTAAATCACATTTTAAAGAGCACAGCAAGAGTGGACAGGGTCTGGCAGAAATTTTGTAAAGTACAAGCTTTCCCCTATTATTTATTTATTGTGTCTATGTCTGTCTATAAGCCTGTCTCTCAACCAGGGTTTGAATCTCCAGAAGATACTCAGTAGTAGGCATGTCAAAGCAAGAATCTGCCAGAAGGGAGCTACCATCCTGTCATGCCAAGCCTCAACAAAAACCCTCACAGTGGAAGGGCACAGAGCGGAACACCTCATAAAATCTATGGTGATATCCTCTAGATCATCCTGAAGAAGTCTGTACTGACGGACTACTCCGCTCAGAATATAAAAGGTGGTGGCATGTAAGCTAGGTAGCTAAATACCAAGTTGTCCAGGTAGTCGCTCTGTGACGGAGCAATGAATCCACTAGGGATAGATCCAATGAATATCCTCATAGAAGAGACTCTGTAGCCAAGCAAGCCAATCATCAGCTAAGTGAAACGGGTGATTAATCTCTAGTCGGTCATAGGGAAGCTGCCTTCTAGGATGAGAAGGATGAACAAAAAGACCCAGATGCTCCATAAGCCATACTTGCTGAAAATAGGGAACCCCAGAAAGTAGCATTACTCTAGTATCATGAGTATGGTCTAGTCCTAATAAAGTCTCTCCCAGAACAAGCATGATCGTACTCTTCTGCATAACTTGAAGAAAGGCACTCAAAATTGATATGACGATTCTGAATAAAGGAACTAGCAGCATTGTGGGAGATGTGAAGAAGGGCAGCGAGGCACTATACATATCCCACTTGCACTAGGGGGACTGTCAAATCCACGAAAGGGTCAGTGTGGAGGATAGCACTAAATTCCTCAAACAGAGGGTAGATCTCTTCATGCCCAAAATAGAAAACATAAAATATAGGATCCCAGCATTGATTGGCAGCTCGAATTAGATCCTCATCCTAATCCATCTGCCGAAGAGAGAAGAGATCATTTAGTATATAACACTCAAAATTGAGTCTATCAATGCCAAAGAGAGTGTCAATCCAAGGGAAAAGGATTTGAGTACTAACGGGAGCCATGAAGAGTGGAAGAAGAGAAAGAAGTTTTCAAATGTACACCAAATGAATGAAGAAATGCCAGTTGAATGAAATTAGAGGCCAAGCGGTACTCGATGAAAGTTGGCAGCAGTCACTGAGTGCCGATCTTCTTCACTGAGAGCCGATGAAGGACTAGGCAGTTCCTAGTGCTATTTTTAATTCAATATGCCCAAAACCTGAACAGAAAATTAAAAAATACTACAGAGAAAGTAAAAAAAATTGGCATTTGAGCATCACCACTTGCATCATTCATCCATAAGCACGAGGAATAAAAGAAAAGCATTTCACATTTTCAAAAGATGCTAAGATAATATCTAATATCATAAAAAATAGATAAGCATGAGCATAGTAAATGAAAATTTGGCACGAAGGCCACCATACATACACATCATCCAATCATCCATCTAACTAAATCCAAATCCATAGATAAAAAATGAATAAAGAATTTTGATTATTTTAGTCCATACAGGGACATCCTAAAGAAGAGATAATAGAGAGTAGGTCATCCTCGTCTGTGACGGGGGTTCTTTCTAAGCGCGTGTTGAGTTGTCTGGCTACCTTGGCTCCACCATCACCACCATCTCTGCCATCATCTCCACCGTATCCGCTACCACCATCTCTTCCAGCATGTCCCCCCTGGCCTATTTGTAACTCATACATTTGCCTCCTCAAAACTGCAAGCTCCTCTTCCTACAACGAAGGAGGCAGAAAAATTTGTTAAATCCATGTGGCTCATGCCTTATAAATATTAAATTCTTTTGAGTCTACAGATTCATCCTTATAAATATGAAATTTGTTGGAGTCTGTAGACTCATCCTTGTAAATGTGAAATTCTTTCAGTTCCTTCTCATTTTTTGTAATTATAAAATTATTTTGGGTCCGCGAACCCATTTTTGTAAAATAGGAGATTTATTCGAGTCCACAAGCTCAATTTTTTTATAAATAAGAAGATCATTTGAGACTCGTGAAATGAAAAAAAGGGGGAATGAAGACATATACCTTGGCCTTGGCCCGAAGATCCATAACCACTCTTACCTTGTCATCCTGAAAGAAATTATGTAAGAAGCGATCAGTGTTAGAATAATCGAAGGAATGTAAGAATGGAATATGATCAGAAATAAAGAAGTTTTTAAACTCACCCTTCATTCGCGAACATGAATCCAATGCCTGGCCGTATGAGTGTATAGCAAACCCTCCTCAGCATAATTGACAAGCGGGGGTACTTGTAAAATACAACCGCACTAAAAGAAGGAAATACATTAATTTAGCTCACAATTTTCTCATTTATCTGCGATTTGAGTTACAACATCAGTTTCTACACATTACGATTAATCTACGATAAGTTGTGTGTTTTAGCTGTGATTTTTGCAGATTACTGTCGCTGTGTGAATAATTGATTGAGCAGGATAAAAGGGAGTGATTGGCTTTAATGAAGACAATTCAAAGTTGAAAACTGAAGCCCGATCGATCGAGGTCTTCTCAAGCGATCGAGCATTCGATCGATCCAACCTGTCTCAAGCGATCGAATAATCCAGACGTTCAATCGATCGAGAGTTTTTCGATCGATCGAACATGCCTTTTAGCAGAACACGCGCACGCAGCAAAAGACGAGATTTTTAACCCCAGCATGAGGTTCTACTATAAAAACTCATTTTGTACGCGTCCAGAAGGATGCCCCACTTTACTTTTTATCAGTTTTCATAGAGAGAGGAGAGCTTGTTCTTGTTTTGTAGGTTATTAATCAAGGTTTTATATTGATAGTTGGGATTTTCTGTGGTTTAATACGAGTTCTTCATTCCAGGTTAATTAGTTATCATTTTATTTACATACTGCACTTAGCTAATCGTGGTTTAGTGTTAATCTTATTGCTTTGCATGTTAGATACGTTAAAATCTCAATTTTTTCATAGTTTTAATGAAAAGCTCACAACCAAACGACACCTTAATGAATCTCTACGTTAAGAACGCATCTGGGACACTCCAGACCATGTCTGAGTAGTTCGAGGTTGGGAAATCGCGATGAAATTGTGATTTTCAGACCTCTGCCATGCATCAGGATAATACCTGTGTTCGATCGATCGGAGTTATTTCGATCGATCAGTGCAGAGATATAGTCGACCGATCGAAGACATTTTGACCGATTGAGAGATGATGATTATCGATCGATCGAAGGCGCATCGATCGATCGAACAGTCAGATTCTTGAGAACATCCAATACAGTATTCCAAGACTTTCTGTTTGAAGGAGTTGTTATCAAACTGTCCCCAAATGCTCAGTTTGTCAAAGCAGTCTTTGAACTTAAGGCCTTAAGGCATTTTCTTTCAATACATTTTGCAAACCACCCTCAATGCTAACACCATTGTAGGTGCAAGTCTTAACTATTGAATTAAACCGCTTTCTTGTATTTCAAACTTAATTGAGATGATATAGTCCCGGTCATGAAAGGGCTATTGATTCTAGATCTTTAGAGAAGTACGGAATATTGTAGAAGATGTACTCCATTGAGCTTAAACTGCAACTGCATGGTAGATGGCTAGGTCATAATGGATTCGCGTGATCCCAATGCAAAGCGGGGGTATTTGTAAAATACAACCGCGCTAAAGGAAAGAATTGTATTAGTTTTTATCACAACTTCCCGTTTTATCTGCGATTTGCATTGCAAGGCTAATTTCTATACACTATGATTAATCTATGATAAGTTGTATTGTTTTAGCTGTTGTTTGTGCAGATTACTGCTGTGTGGAGTAAACAGATGAACATCAGAATAAATGGAATGCTGGAATGAAAACAAAAGAAGCAAAAGCTGAAATGTGGAGTTCGATCGATCTAAGAAGGTTCGATCGATCGAGCGTTCGATCGCTCAAAGAGAGTGGAAGCGCTTGAGTCTTAAGGGTTCGATCGATCGAGAGCAGTTCGATCGATCGAACGGGGTATTTCCAGTAACATTTGCGTAGGCAGCATATGCGGGTTTTAACCCTAGTTTCTTAGGTTTTCTTATATATAGGAGTATTGTACACGTCCAGTGGGACGCCCACTTTTACACTTTAACAGTTTTATAGAGAGAGATAGAGAGTTTGTTTGGTTTTTTGTAGGTTTTCATTGAATATTTACATTGTGGATTGGATTTCTCTGAGTTAATACAAGTATCTTCTATTCCAGGTTATCTATATACTGCTCACTTAGATTCTGCACTTAGTAGTAATAGTTTAATCGCTCATCTCGTGATATTATATGCTAAATAGTTGTAAAACCATAGATTTCGTAGTTTTCATGAAAAACTTACAATCAAACAAGGTGTTAATGTTCTTTTACATTAAAAATCAATCTTTGACACTCCAGACGATGTCTGAGTAGTCCCAGGTTGGGAGAACACGATGAAACAGTGATCTCCAGCCTCTGCCATGCAGCAGAATAATCGCTGTGTTCGATCGATCGAAGTCCGTTCGATCGATCGAACCAGAGACAGTCAATCGATCGAAGTCAGTTCGATCGATTGAGGGATGAAGGTCTTCGATCGATCGAAAGCGCGTTGATCGATCGAACTCTCGGATTCTTGAGGATGTTCCCTGCAGTATTCCAGGACCTTTTGTTTTAGGATTTGTTATCATTCTGTCCCAAATAAATGCTCAGTTTGTCAAAACAGTTTTAAAACTAAGGCCCTAAGGCATTTTCTTTCAATACATTTTGCAAACCATCTTCAATACTAACACCATTGAGGATGCGAGTCTTAACTATTGGATTAAACCGCTTACATGTATCTTAATTTAACTGTGATGATATGGTCCCGGTCATGAAAGGGCTATAGAATCTCTATCTTTAGAGGAATACGGAAAACTGTGGGTAATATGCTCCTTTGTGCTTCAAGGTAAATGCATGGTAGATGGTTAGATTACTGTGGATTCGTGTAATCCCAACACTTTCTTTTAAAGTTAAACATCCTAATTTCAAGTACTGTTTTAATTAGCTAGTTAGATCGTTAGTCATTTTCTGTAGTAATTTTAGCTGTGGAACTTTGTGTTCCGCACCATCGTTCAATCTTATTCATTTTATTTTATTTTCTTTAGAGGTTAGTCTAATTCGATAGGTCAGCACCTTCCCTGTGGGATCGACCTGGTCTTACCAGATATTACTTGCACGTCTACCTACACTTGGGTATTGCACAAGAGCGCACAAGATTTTTCTCGTGTCACCCAACACTTCCTTTTATTAAGAAAAACCGCTTTTAAAATCTCGCTTTACTTAAATAGTTAATCGTTAGTTAATTTAATTTAGTTGTTTTTAATTGTAGTAGTTGTTATTTGTAGAACTTTGTGTTCTACATTTCTTTTAAAACATTGAATCTTCTTTACTTTTAGAGACTAATCTTGGTAACTTAATTCTCATCCTTCCCTGTGGGATCGACCTGGACTTAATCCAGTTTACTACTTACACGATTACCTACACTTGGGTATAGCACACAAGCGCACACAGGAAAATATTCGTGTCAAGTTTTTGGCGCCGTTACCTCAATCTATTTCTGCTTTTAATTTCTTTTTCTTTTAGTTCCTTAGGTAAAACACTTTCCTTAGGAACTTTCTTAGTTCATGTCCAACAATTCCATTAAAGGAATCTTCGAAAATCCACTCTACTTATCAGATTCCTCTAGTTCTGTTAACCCTGTAGTTACTCCTACTGAATCAATGGGTGATAATCAAAGTGAACATGGTGATAATATGGTTGCACCACTTGATGAGGCGCTACGAACTTTATGCGATCTCATGCAGCCAGAACACGCACCTACGCCCTCTTGCATTCTAATCCCACCACATGCTGGCAAATTTCAATTCCGCAATGGGATGATCCAACTTCTTCCCACCTTTCATGGGATGGAAAGTGAGAAGGCGTACTTATATGTCAAGGACTTCGAGGATGTTTGCAAAACATTCTCACAGAATTATCCTGTGGACGTGACACGTCTAATGCTATTCCCTTTCACCTTGAAGGATAAAGCAAAGGCGTGGTTACTCACCTTAAAACCCAATTCAATCTTCACCTGGCAAGCGATGAACACTGCATTTCTAAAGAAATTTTTATCCAACTCGCATGACCACTGACCTTCAACGCCAAATTAATTCCTATAAACAAAACAGCAATGAAACCTTCACTCAAACATGGGAGCGTTTCAAAGATTTGCTTCTCTCGTGCCCACACCATGGGTTTGAGAAATGGCGAACTATCAGCTTCTTTTATAATGGGTTGAATGGTGAAACGAAAAAGTTGGTGGAAACCATGAGTTCAGGTCCCTTTCTCCGTAAAAACACCGAAGAGGCCGAAGCCCATTTTGATTGGTTGGCTGAATACGCTCATGAATGGTCGAATTTGGATGATGTCTCACGCTCACAGATATCCTGTGTAGAAGAGAAAAGCCTATACCAACTAAACAGTGAAGATCACCTCATGACTAAATATAAAGAACTGGCAAAGAAAGTAGAGGAGTTAGGCATGAAAGGAGGAAGTTCGAGGCAGAATTTGCCTGAAGAACCATGCGGCACATGCAATATGTTGGGACATACCACTCAATATTGTCCTAATGTGCCGTATTTTCAAGAACAACCCCCCATGGAAATGAACGCCATGCAAGGGTATAGGGGGGCAGGGAATTCCTATAACAACAATAATTCACAAAGCAATAGCAATCGATGGAATCACCCTGGTTTTGATTGGAAAATTGATGTTGGAACACAAAATCAACATCAACAACAACAGCCCTATAACAATAACCAGTATCAAGGGCAATACAATAGGCAGTCCCAGCCGTACAATCAAAATAGATTTAACAATTACAACCAAGTGCAACACTCCAATAATCAACATTCTAATGTGTACGTGCCACCGCACAAAAAGGTGCAAGAGGAAGATCCTCTCTCTAATGTCAACTTAACTCAACAATTAATTCAAATGATGAGTAAAATGTCTGCGACATTAGATAGGATGGATGCACGTCAAGAGGGATCGGGCGGAACATTTCCTGCCCAACCACTTCAAAACCCTAAGGGATACAATAACGGTCCCCCGAATTACGAACAAGCAAAAGCCGTGACGACTCTGAGAAGCGGCAAGATTATAGGGAAAAATATGCCTACCTCTACCCCCGAGGAGTATGAGGAGGATGAAGTGGTCAATACAAATGAACCTTCTACTCAAGAAGAGGAGCCCACTACTAGTAAAGAACCATTAGAAATGAATACTGAAGCTTCTAAAGAAGTGGAAGAAGTTGAGAGAAGGCCCGGAAAGGAACCCATCAATGATGAAGTACCAAAATGCCCTTTCCCCGCGCCTTACCCTCAAAGGTTAAAGAAACCCAAAAATGAGGCAAAGAATCAGGAGTTCTTGGAATTATTCAAACAAGTTAAAATCAATCTCCCACTCCTTGAAGCTATAAAACAAGTGCCGGCCTACGTTAAGTACCTCAAAGACTTGTGTACGGTAAAAAGGAGGCAAAGTGTGAGGAAACACGCCCATGTCGCTTGCCAAGCAAGTGCAATTATCCAAAATGAATTGCCTCCTAAACTCAAAGACCCTGGCACTCCCATTGTCTCATGTCAAATTGGGAATCAAAAGATAGACAACGCACTCCTCGACCTAGGAGCTAGCGTAAACCTTCTGCCATACTCGGTTTATAAACAGCTAGGGTTAGGTGAATACAAACCCACCCGAGTTGCATTGCAATTGGCAGATAGGTCTGTTAAATACCCAAGAGGAGTTCTGGAAGACGTCCTTGTTCAAATAGACTCATTTGTCTTCCCGGTCAATTTTGTCATCTTAGACACTGAACCTGTGTCCAACCCAGGCTCACAAATCCCGGTCATTTTTGGAAGTCCGTTCCTAAACACAATAGATGCCACAATAAAGGTGAGAAGTGGTATTATGACCATCGTATTCGGGAATATGACGTTAAATGTCAAAATTTTCTCAAATCCCCGACCTGAAGAATACGATGATGAGGAGGAAGTGAATTACATCAACACGGTCATAGAAGATGAGGCCGATTTTGTTGAGTACAAAGATCCTTTGGAGGTAGTCGTGTCACAATTTGATGTTATCTATCAACCTAAAGAGTCTACGCCATTGGATGCTGTTTTAAATCACACTGGCCTCATGTTGGATACACTAGAGGAGGATAGATTTGAGTGCATATGGGTAACACCCTATGAACCACAGCCGCCCAAAACAAAGCTAGTTATGCCCTCGAACATGCAATTTCCCGAATTGGAATTAAAGGAGCTTCCAAAAGAGCTCAAGTACACCTTCCTAGGGACTGAGAAGACTTATCCTGCCATAATCTCATCCACTTTAAATTCTGAACAAGAGGATAGGTTAATCGAGGTATTAAAACAACATAAGGGAGCATTAGGATGGACTATTGCCGACCTCAAAGGCATAAGCCCATCTGTGTGCACCCATAAGATATATTTGGAGGAAGACGCTAAACCTTCGCGACAAATGCAAAGGCGTCTGAATCCCAACATGCAAGAAGTAGTCAAAAAGGAAGTTCTAAAACTACTTGATGTTGGGATCATATATCCAATATCTGGCAGCCCTTGGGTTAGTCCAACCCAAGTAGTGCCCAAGAAGGCAGGCATAATGGTCATACCGAATAAAGATGGTGAATTAGTATCAACACACATTCCCACTGGATGGAGGATGTGTATTAATTACCAAAAACTGAACACCGTGACCCGAAAAGACCATTTTCCCTTACCTTTCATGGATCAAATGCTAGAACGAGTAGCGGCTCATAAGTACTACTGCTTCTTGGATGGATACAGTGGGTATAACCAAATTGAAATCGCTCCTGAAGATCAGGAGAAGACTACGTTCACATGTCCATTCGGTACTTTTGCTTACTGTCGTATGCCTTTCGGCTAATGCAATGCACTTGCCACCTTTCAGCGGTGCATGTTAAGCATATTCAGCGACATGGTCGAACAAATACTCGATGTCTTTATGGATGACTTTTCTGTGTTTGGCCATAGTTTTGAAAATTGCATAAACAATCTTGAACGTGTGCTAGCAAGATGCGAGGACAAACACCTAGTACTAAATTGGGAAAAGTGTCACTTCATGGTGACCAAGGGAATTGTCCTCGGCCACATCATTTCTGATAAAGGTATCCAGGTTGATAAAGCTAAAATCGATATAATCTCGAATCTGCCTGCCCCGCGGACAGTCAAAGACATTCGATCTTTTTTGGGGCATGCGGGATTTTATCGTTGCTTCATCCAAAACTTTAGTGCGATCTCCCGACCATTGTGTCAACTTTTAGTCAAAGGCACACCATTTGAATGGTCGAAAAACTGTCAAACATCTTTTGACGCACTAAAAGAACACCTTACCTCCGCACCGATAATCCAGGCACTCGACTGGGGTTTGCCTTTCGAACTAATGTGCGACGCTAGTGACTACGCCATTGGTGCAGTCCTAGGACAGAGAAAGGATAATAAGCCTTACGTAATCTATTACGCCAGTCGAACACTTAACGGGGCTCAAATGAACTATACAACTACAGAAAAAGAGCTCCTTGCAATAGTATTCGCTTTGGACAAGTTCAGGTCATATCTAATAGGGTCTCCAATTGTCTGTTTTACGGACCATTCGGCTCTCAAGTACCTGCTGTCTAAAAACGATGCGAAACAAAGGCTTATCCGTTGGATACTCCTACTCCAAGAATTTGATATAACGATCAAAGATAAAAAGGGAGTAGAGAATGTGGTCGCCGACCATTTATCTCGGTTAACTTTTGTTGACAACACTGAACCCACACCGATAAAAGGCGAATTCCCAGACGAGCAGCTAATGACTGTTGTGGGTTTGCCCTGGTATGCTGATATAGTAAATTATCTTACCACAGGAGAAACCCCAAGTCATTGGTCCAAACCAGATAGGAAGCGATTCCTCTCTTTCGCACGTCATTTTTTCTTCGATGACCCGTACTTATTCAAGTATTGTGCTGATCAGGTCATCAGACATTGCGTCCCAAACGAGGATATAACCGTCATTTTAGCATCATGCCATTCTGAGGCATGCGGTGGCCATTTCGCATCACAAAAGACCGCACAGAAAGTTCTACATAGTGGTTTCTACTGGCCCACCTTGTTCAAGGACGCTTATGCTTTCTGCAAAATGTGCCAACGCTATCAACAACTTGGTACAATTTCAAAAAGGAACTCTATGCCCTTAACCCCTATTATCACGATTGAAATATTCGATTGTTGGGGCATAGACTTCATGGGCCCGTTCCTAAATCAAATAACTGTGAATACATACTCCTAGCTGTGGAGTACGTGTCAAAATGGGTGGAAGCGATACCAACAAGACGCAATGACCACAAAACAGTGATGTCCTTTCTTAAGGAACACATTCTATCGCGTTTTGGAACCCCAAAAGTCCTAATAAGTGACCAAGATAAGCATTTCTGCAATAGGCCTTTGGAGTCACTACTTAAGAAATATGGGGTCAGCCACAAAATCGCTCTCGCCTACCATCCACAAACAAACGGGCAAGCAAAGTTAGCTAACCAAGAAATCAAGCATATTCTCGAAAAGACGATTAGTTTCAACAGGAAGGATTGGGCTTACAAACTGACTGATGCATTATGGGCTTATCGCACGGCTTTCAAAACAAATCTGGGAATGTCTCCGTATAGGCTAGTTTACGGAAAAGCATGTCACCTCCCTGTAGAAATTGAACACAAAGCTTATTGGGCGACACGCTCATTAAACTTTGATATTAAAGAGAGAGGGCATCTTCGGAAACTCCAATTGGCTGAATTGGAAGAAATACGTTGAGATGCATACGACAACGCTCGATTACATAAGGAAAGGTTGAAGGCTCGCCACGATAAAACAATTTGTCGTAAATCATTCGAGCCAGGGCAGAAAGTCTTGCTGTACGACTCTCGCCTCCACCTCTTCCCAGGCAAACTCCGATCTCGATGGACAGGACCATTCATAGTCAAATCTGTCTTTCCACATGGGGTGGTCGAGCTAATAAACCCCAAGAACGATGCAATTTTCAAGGTCAATGGCCACAGGCTAAAACCGTTCTTGGAAAATTTCCAAACAGAGGCTAAGTTCATCCAACTAGATGAACCCAACTACTCTTGATCTCAAACGTTAAGCGTTTCTTCACGTTGTTGTTGTATGTCTTTACTTCTGATGTTTTTCAATTTTTAATTCTTTCTATCTTTCTCTATAAGTGATTTCGATTCTAATCTGCTGTTTCATATTATCTCTCCTATGCAGGCGTTTCAAGATGAGAGATGATGATATCCATTCTATAGGGTTATGGGCTAATTCTGAATACCAGAACCCACCTTGAACTGCTGATGAGATAGCATTCTGATTATCTCCTTACCAAGGACTAGGGGCAGATGATGTGGTGGACCTGGCCTATGGATACATCCCTTATGATCCTGCTCTACTCCAAATTAACCCCTTCGAGCACATGGACCTCTCTGGAGAGGAAGGAGAGCCTGAAGGGTATGTTGTTGGGGAAGTGGATGACGTACTATTGGAGCAATGGAAAAATGATTCCATGTGGGAACCATGGGACGAAGAGGACCTACAAGATGTGGTGCCCGAACGCCACAATGCGGTATTCACTTTTGTCGATGACTTCCTTGTCATCGCGGCGGTTCCTTACATTTATGTGCACCTGAGCTATTTGCTGTTCCGGCTCCAGTGCCCGTTACCTACTAGTGCACATGGGTGTCTCATGCCAATAGTGAGGTTAATTCGTTGTCACTTGTTTTTCTCTTATTTTCTTTATTTAGTTATTTCTTTCTGTTGTCGTTTCCTTTAAGTCTTATTTAATTCCTTTTCTTTTTGTTGTTTTCATTTGGGTTGTCCTTTGTCAGGATTGTCACTATGCATCCACCGGTACCACCGTTCTTCTTGCCACATCAACTATTTCATGGCTTTGGACCATACATAAGGTCCCCAGACACTCCACCGCAAGAGGAAAGTCCGTTGCACAATTCCACTATGTTATCCATGTCTCCAACGGGATCACCTTTTGCATGGGCTTTCAACTCCTTAGAGAGTTCAAACTTTCTTGATGATGTCCTGGCTGCTTTTTGACTGTTCTGGGAAAGGGAATCATCCTGTTTGGACTCCACATGCGAAGATTTAGCGGGGAATGAAGCAATGGTGGAAGAAGGAATCTTCTTGCTAGATGATTAGTGTTCACTTCAATTGTATTTCGTCATTGGTCTTTCTGTTATCAATTGAAGTGTAATCCTAGACAAATAATATTATTGGTTCTAGTGTTATTTTTGTTTTCTTTAATTAAATAAGGCCTTGAATACCAGTTGGGGGCATTAATGTTGCAATATGGATGTTATTATAAAGGTTTATTTAAATAAAAATTGCAATTTTCTATTATGAGGATGAGTTTTTGGCTTAAATGTCCTGCCAATACATTGTTTTTATCATTTCCATGTATGTCCAGAATAATGTTGGCTAGTTGGGGGTGCATAGTTTATTCATTTTGTGATATCTTTTAATTTTCGGATTCGATCGATCGACCATTACTCGATCGATCGATGATGTCACATCCTACAGCGCTTGAAAGGGTCTCAATCGATCGAACGTTCGATCGATTGAACGACCTCGATCGATCGAGACTTGTATTTAAATGAGGCGTCCAGCGTACACTTCATCAGTTCTCTTCGTCTCCCTCACTCTCAAGCGATCGGTGACAGAAAAGAGCACTTGGGGGCGATTCTTATTCCTCCTTCCTTCCTCCTACCACACACGCAGAGGCAAGGAGCCCCTCATCCCCGAATCATCATCTTCATCACCATCACCCCCCGGCACACACATCCCGAGGTAAGGCAACGAGTCACCCCCCTCTTTCCATTTTCGTTCGAATTTCATGGGGGTGCCCCTCATTGGTCCTTTGACCATTTATTCTTTTAGTTTCTTTTATTGTTTCTTTGTTTTTTGATCTCGTTCTTGTTGCTGCCGCATCTCTGTGCTCGATCGATCCAGCGGGTTCGAGCGATCGAAGATTCGCTTTGTTCGATCGATCGCTACAAGTTTGATCGCTCGAACTATGGCAGTGGCAGTTTTCTATTTTCTTTTTAGTTTACTGTTTTCATTTATCGTTTCTTTTCCTTTTCCATTTTAGGATCTTCACAATGAACCCTGTTACAGGGTATCACAGGGAGAAGCCCTTCGACCTCGCCATTCCTGACCCGGTCCCACATCACGGCTTCTGGCACACCCCCGACCGCCAGTGGTTCATGCGCTATTATCAGTCCCAGAAGGTCATGATTGAGCGACCACTTGAGACGGCATGGCTCACTACTCCTTGGTATCTTGCCCGCTTCTGAGCCATGCCACATTGGTACGATTTGCTCTCTCAGGCAAAGAGAGTGAATCTCTCGTGGATCCGCGCGGCTTGTGCGACGATGATCCGAGATCCTGATGCCGCATTCACACTCCGATCATTCTTTCGCGGTCGGGAGATTGTGTTCAGCCCAGCCACCGCCTCAGCTTCTCTAGGAGTCCCGGAGGTGCCCGATTGTGTATGCCTGCACCATGCTGACACGCCAGTACTTCCACCGATTGCAGTCATTCGAGAGCTCACCGAGGGTGCATTACCAAGCTGGGATGGTATATCCCTAATTGCTGACGTGTATCTGTCTGATAATTATCATATGCTCCACCTGGCCCTAAGCAATTGCTTATTGGTGACCTCCTACCGGGAGAAGATTGCACCCTGGTATGCACACGTGTTATATGCCATAGGGACGGGGTTACCAGTCTGTTTGCCGCGCCTATATATTGACTTCATGAGGCATCCCAGTCGCTACATTGCTGCCAAGAAGCACCTGAAAGGTGCTTGGGCCATTCACAGGGTGATCGAGCAGGCTGGCCTTATTCCCTTACTTGATGACGCATACTCTCAGGCTCGCAGTCAGTTTGGCGAGACAGCTTCTCGCCGATCGGTTGCACAAAAGAGGAAAAGGAAGGGTAAAGGAAAAGCGAAGGTTGGTCAGAAGAGGAGGAGAATTGATGGCACCGATACTGAGGGTGCAGCTCAGGGACGCCGACAGAGGCTGAGGAGCTTGATTCTGATGATGAGGTTGATCCTCTGGTGGAGGTTGCACAGTTTGAGCTGAGACAGCGATCTCAAGCTCAAACTCAGGCCCAGGGAGAGTCTTTGTCATCCGTGCCTCTCCCGACCGTTCATGAGTTATTATTGGAGGAGAGAGAGGCTCGGATCAGACTCAAGGGTCAGGTGGACCACATGACGACATTGCTCGAGGCCATTCTTATTCAGTTAGGGGTTGACCAGTCATTACGTACTCCCCCATCTACCACTACTCCCCCTACTGCACATACTACCGTCGATCCATCCACAGCTGATCCCCCACCGCCACCTGCTGATCCTGCTGTACCATCGTCCTCAGCGGCACCACCTTCTGCGGAGCCCCCACTTCCACCACCTCCAGTCATGACTGCGACTGACCCGGCGATGGCTAGTACTGTTGCTGAGGGTGGAGTTGAGGATACCCCCGATGCGCCGATAGAGATATTATCCGATGTCGTGGATGATGTTTAGATCTTGTTGTTGGGAGTGTTTGGAGAGTTTTGTTGTATTTTCTTTTTCTTATTTCTATCTCTCTGCTCTCCTCTTATGTCTTTTGGATTGTAGTACTGTGGTACTCTATGTGGATATTTGTTTTTGTTGGTTGGTTTGGTTTGTGTGCATTTTATTATCATTGCTCTGTCATTTTTATTGTCTTATCTTCCCAGTGATGTTTTTGTTATTATTTATAGATCATATGCTTATTTTCCGTTTGTATATCTTTCGTTTGATCTTGGTTGCTTGGAGAGTGTATGTTTTCTTTACAGATTGTTACGCTTGAAGTTATTGATGATATTTCAGGTGCTATCTCTCTATTTATTTTTGAAAATCCACTTCTGAGGTCATCGCTATTTTCAGTTGGGGGTGAGATATAGATAGATAATCACCTGTGCATAGTATTTACTTAGCAATCTTGATAGCTCTTTCTTAACAAAATTTTTGAATTAAATTGGTAGAATATTTTTAAATGTTCACTTCTGTTTAGCTGTTATCAAGCGATGATACATTCATGTTAATCTCATCTTTTTATGAATTACATTCACGCGTTTTTCTAATGTCACTAAGACGAATGCATATGTTGACCATTCTAGTATCCAACATTCATTTGCACGCGTTAATATCTATACTAAAAACTTAAATAAGAGTAATACGACTGTTATGCTTTAAGGAATAAATAGTGGAAACTAATGACCCTTAGTGAGCTTTTGAGCCCAAACTTCAATTCTGAGGGACTTATCACAATGAATTCGAATTGTTCCTCTTGAATCTACTTTAAATTCGTTGATTAGTCTCAAATTCTTCATGTAGGCTGCTTATTAGAGGAGAACGTTCAGGATTTACCAATTAAAACTCAATGAACACTGAAGTGCTAAAACTAAGAAGTTAAGAAAAATGATTTAAGCCATCGTTATTCATTCCTTACCTTTTTCATGTACCTGTATCAACATCCAAGAATCCTTTAACCCCACACCAATTAAATATTGCCAATATGAAAGCCTATAAAAACCACCCTTCATTTGATACTTTAATCTCTATAAACTCGATTGCACATCTAATGTGTTCAAAAAAAATTATTGAAGTATGTGACGGGAAGGGAGTAGTTGTGGGAAGGACGTGATAAATAAAAAAACTAAAAAAATAAAAAGAGAAAAAAAAAGAAAGGAGGAGTAAAAAGAAATAAATGTATATGAGAATAGAGGATGGTTGGAATAAAGAAGAAATAAATTAGTCTCTATCACATGCTAAGGATGTGCAATTCTCGCCCCTCTTATCTCTATCCTACTAAATGAAAGCCGAAAAGTCAAAGTCTTAATGATTTTTAACAACTTAGTTTGAATATGAACGTGTAATTTGAGTATCCACGGTATTTTGCTCCTCTAGTAAGTAGTATTCCTTTCACGAGACTATACACTCTAAATGTTCGTCCTTTATCGAGTTAGGTGTGAAACACTAGTAGCCAGAACATCACTCTTATCAAAGCTTTCACACCATGAGCGATCATTATTAAACCAGTTCTGTGAGATGTTCATTTTGGAGCGTAATCCCATGTGAGAATTGAGTTGAAACTACGAATTCCAAGGGTATGATAGTCTAAACAACTCTAAACTAAGTTGAATGCATAGCTGTTGATTTCACACACACACGGATACATGAATGGAATACATAGGTATATTTATCTCGGTGTCAAGAGGACCACGTGGATTTCTTCATGGTTTGTATGAGGTTGATATGTGTTGTAGAGCTAAAATTGATAGTCGAAAAGGGGAATGTTTAAAAGTTATTCTATATCTTTTTGAGCTTAATCAGAGAATTTTGTGGGTATATTCACTGCAAACCCTCACGAGACAACACTCGTCCACTAGGGGAACCTAGGGGTTTAATGGCTTATTGCAATTGATAAATGCAACCGCGAGTCCTGCGAAAGTGAGTTAGGTGGTGTCTCTTTCTAATTAGATTAGTTTGCTTTAGTTCTATTTTTGTTTATTTTAGTTGTTGTAGTAGTAATTAGCTTGTTTTTATTTTCGCTGTATTGCTAGGGACTAGCAATTCGCTAGTTGGGGGTTGTGACAAGCTGGGGTACTTGTAAAATGCAACCGCGCTAAAAGAAGGAAATACATTAATTTAGCTCACAATTTTCTCATTTATCTGCGATTTGAGTTACAACATCAGTTTCTACACATTACGATTAATCTACGATAAGTTGTGTGTTTTAGCTGTGATTTTTGCAGATTACTGTCGCTGTGTGAATAATTGATTGAGCAGGATAAAAGGGAGTGATTGGCTTTAATGAAGACAATTCAAAGTTGAAAACTGAAGCCCGATCGATCGAGGTCTTCTCAAGCGATCGAGCATTCGATCGATCCAACCTGTCTCAAGCGATCGAATAATCCAGACGTTCAATCGATCGAGAGTTTTTCGATCGATCGAACATGCCTTTTAGCAGAACACGCGCACGCAGCAAAAGACGAGATTTTTAACCCTAGCATGAGGTTCTACTATAAAAACTCATTTTGTACGCATCCAGAAGGACGCCCCACTTTACTTTTTATCAGTTTTCATAGAGAGAGGAGAGCTTGTTCTTGTTTTGTAGGTTATTAATCAAGGTTTTACATTGATAGTTGGGATTTTCTGTGGTTTAATACGAGTTCTTCATTCCAGGTTAATTAGTTATCATTTTATTTACATACTGCACTTAGCTAATCGTGGTTTAGTGTTAATCTTATTGCTTTGCATGTTAGATATGTTAAAATCTCAATTTTTTCATAGTTTTATTGAAAAGCTCACAACCAAACGACACCTTAATGAATCTATACGTTAAGAACGCATCTGGGACACTCCAGACCATGTCTGAGTAGTTCGAGGTTGGGAAATCGCGATGAAATTGTGATTTTTAGACCTCTGCCATGCATCAGGACAATACCTGTGTTCGATCGATCGGAGTTATTTCGATCGATCGGTGCAGAGATATAGTCGACCGATCGAAGACATTTCGACCGATTGAGAGATGATGATTGTCAATCGATCGAAGGTGCATCGATCGATCGAACAGTCAGATTCTTGAGAACATCCAATACAGTATTCCAAGACTTTCTGTTCGAAGGAGTTGTTATCAAACTTTCCCCAAATGCTCAGTTTGTCAAAGCAGTCTTTGAACTTAAGGCCTTAAGGCATTTTCTTTCAATACATTTTGCAAATCACCCTCAATGCTAACACCATTGTAGGTGCAAGTCTTAACTATTGAATTAAACCGCTTTCTTGTATTTCAAACTTAATTGAGATGATATAGTCCTGGTCATGAAAGGGCTATTGATTCTAGATCTTTAGAGAAGTACGGAATATTGTAGAAGATGTACTCCATTGAGCTTAAACTGCAACTGCATGGTAGATGGCTAGGTCATAATGGATTCGCGTGATCCCAACACTTCCTTTTATGAAGAAAAACCGCTTTTAAAATCTTGCTTTAGTTAAATAGTTAATCGTTAGTTAATTTAATTTAGTTGTTTTTAATTGTAGTAGTTGTTATTTGTAGAACTTTGCGTTCTACATTTCTTTTAAAACATTGAATCTTCTTTACTTTTAGAGTCTAATCTAGGTAACTTAATTCTCATCCTTCCCTGTGGGATCGACCTGGACTTAATCTAGTTTACTACTTACATGATTACCTACACTTGGGTATAGCACACAAGTGCACAAAGAAAAATATTCGTGTCAATAATCTCTGGAGATAGTATCATACTGAAGAGGTATGGTCAGGGCACCTTAAGTGTATAGTGAAAGCTGGTATGCGGCCTCCTATCCCATATGCATAGTTGGCATATTCTAGTCCCACTGAGGGAGTGGTGAAGGACCTGCAATTCCAGGTATAGCGTATAAAAGAGGGAAATCAAATCAGTTATGTGTAAGGGTAAGAAAAGAGGAATGTAAATAATGAAATAAAAGATTACCTGAGTTACTTCCATCATAGGGAAATTGAGCATCAAGGAGTTTAGGTGGAAAGCAGGATAACCACTAGGATCCTCAACATAGGTTGCAATATCCTCGCCAGCCAAAGCCGTGATTAGGTTGTCATGATCCAAAGTCTCGGTACTCCTCATAGTAGATAGAAGAGCCATCCGTACATAACAGGTGGGAGGGGGAAATGACTGTCTAGTCACTCTCTTACCCAAGTACCACTCTCTGCCTACTTTCCCAACCATCAGACCATCGATTAAAGTCGTAGGCAGCCTGAAGCTCCTCACTAGCCTCTGGGAAAGCTACAAACCATGGATTCCATGTCACATGGACCTCTCGTAGATTAATAAGAAAATTCCTGTGACCAACAAAGTCACGAGCCCCGACTTTTTGGTCTGTTGCTTCTTTCCTCCACTTTAAGCCTTGAGGGAAGATTGCATTTTTGTCTACTTTCGTACTGCGAGCCCTTATGTGAAGATATTCATAAGACCATATCTACAAGGGAAACGTGAAATGTGTGAATTCTAGTATTAAAAGAAAATTGCAAGGAACTTTCAAGAGCAAAGGAAATAGGATATAAAAGGTTTTACCTCTCAGGCTCTCTAGAGGCCTCCAATGGAAGGATAGTTGTCTTAGGAAACATCGCTTATGTGTTGATATATTGCGGCCAGTCCTACCCCTTCCCAGTTATATTGCTTGATCCTATCAACATCTTCCAAAGATGCCATAGATGATAGATGGATCTGATCTCTCCTAGTGCTCAGCAAAGAAAGTTAATCATACCACTCGTAACCGTGAGCCAAACTTCCATGGCCTTGAAGGGCGTTGTCGTGCACCTAAAAAGATGACATAAAAAGGAGAGAAATTATAAGCAAAATAATGAATAACCCTAAAAGTAAACAAAAAATGAATTTTGTCTAGTCCGAACGACTCCATTGTTGTAAGAAATTTGAATTTTTAAGTCCGCGTGACTCCTTTTATAGGAAAATTGGACTTTAATTATGAGTGACTCCGTTATTGTAAATTGTGAATTCTTGAGTCTGAGTGACTCCATTATTGTAAAATGCAGGTTTTTTTAGATCTGAGTGACTCCATTGTTTTAAAATTTGAATTTTTGGGTCCAAGTGACTCATTTGTTGTAAAATGCGACTTTTGAGTCCAAGTGACTCTGTGGTTGCAATAAAATTGAGTTTTGAGTATGAGTGACTTAGTTGTAAAATATTGAAATTTTCAGTCAGCGTGACTGCTTGTGTAAGAAAATTATATTTTTTGAGTCAACATGACTCCTTTTGTCAAAAAATTAAATAAATGTGAATTTTTGGGTCCAAGTGACTCTCTGGATGTAAAATATGAGATTTGGAGTTCGCGTGACTCCTTGTGTAAGAAAATTAAATTTTGAGTCCAGAGGACTCCTTATGTAAGAAAATTGAATTTTGAGTCTGTGTGACTCCTTTGGCAAGAAAATTGGGTTTTAAGTCCGAATGACTCAATTGTAGTAAAAATTGACTTTTTGAGTCCAGGTGACTCTGTGGATGTAAAATATGAGATTTGAAGTCTGAGTGAATAATTATAATGAAATTTTAGCGCATGGTCTCGGCATAAAATCAATGAAACCGGGATGACAAGGATAAGCAAAAAATGTAAATAATACATATGGTCCTAATATCCTAAACGAGTTCATAACAATGCCTTAAGGGAATCAAAAATCCGCATAGTGCCCATAATTAAAATCATGTTCATACATGCATTGAGCATCTAGAGAAGTAAAAATGCGAAGTGAAGTTTAGATTTTTACCCCTTTGATTAAGGCACGTGCCGAGAGGTGCCATTCAGGGTCGACAACGAGAAATGCAAAGGTATGGCTAGGAGAGGGCTTATACTTCCTCTTGGGAGGCCTTTAGGATCCAGAACCTCTAGCCATTGGGATGGATCTACAAAATATGAGCAATGTCAGGTTTCGAACAAACTCAAAGGAAAACATAAAAAAAAAAAAAGAAGTTATGATTTTGATCACAAATCAAAACAAAAAATGGAGTCCTGGTAACATGATTGAGTAAACAACCTTATATTGCGGAGTTCTTGAAATGAAATCAAAAGGAAAGAAAATTCCTAGAGGGTATTCGTATAAAGAAGGAAAGAGAGAATGAGAAAAAGAAAAAAAGAAGAGTTTATGTCAAAACCAAACTGCTAAATGCACCGACACTCGATGAAAATTCAACGGTACTTGCTGAGTGCCACATGGCAGTCAGCAAGTGCCGCCACGTCTATTTTGAGTGCCACTGCGTTGACAGTTGGCCTTCCCCCCAAAAATTTTCATATTTGCATGGGGACCATCAAATTTTTGCTTAAATGTCACTCAAAGTTTTCCTTCATTTTCAAGAAGGCCCAAGGATTTGAAAAGTAAGTCTTAAAGTCCTTGTCATAAATAGAAATTGACCCTAGTTTTGTGAAATAGAAGTTCTTGTAAAGTCAGATTGGCTCCCAATTTTGGAAATTTGAAACAAATAGAGTCAAACTAACTATGGATTTTGAGAACTTAAAGTGAGTCCAATTGACTCCGAATTTTGAGAAATTGAATTGAGTCTGATTGACTCCCAAATTTTGGAAATTTGAATTTCTTTGGAGTCGAGTTGACTTTGATTTTAAAATTTGAAATTGTTTAATTTTTTGAAGTCTGATTAATTCCATATCTTGAAAATTGAATCAAATGGAGTCTGATTGACTCCCGAGTTTTGAAATTCTTTTGAGTCGGATTAACTCACTATTTCGAAGATTGAATTGAATTGAGTCTGATTGGCTCCTGATTTTTGAAATTAAATTGAATCGAGTCTAATTGGCACCCAATTTTTTGTAATTAAATGGAATGGAGTCGGATCGACTCCTGATTTTAGAAATTGAATTTATTTGAGTCTGATTGACTCCTGATCTTGGGAATTGGATTTAAATTGAGCCTGACTGACTCCTGATTTTATAAATTAGAATTAAATCGAGTATGATTGACTCCAGAGTTTTGAAATTTGAAAATAAATCAAGTCTGATTGACTCCTGATTTTGAAAAGTGAACTGAATTGAGTCTGATTGACTCTCGATTGTTGAAGTTGAATTTAATTGAGACTGATCGACTCCTGACTTTAGAAAATGAAATTGAATCGAGTTTGGTTAACTCCTAATTTGGAATATGAATTTGATTTGAGTCTGATTGACTACCGATTTTAGAAATTGAATTGAATTGTGTCTGATTTGACTCTTGATTTTGAAATTGAATTGAATCAAGTCTGACTGACTCTCAATTTTGAAAATGAAAATGAGCAAATATATCTGACAGAGTTGAACAACTACGGATACTTAGAACAAGCCTGCGTTAGCATTGAGGCATAATGCGTGAAGTAGTCCAGTCAATTGTATTTTGATAGAAAAAACCATGTCTAGAGGGTTGAGGTAGCTACGAACAATTGAGACCGTGTGTGGGAGGCTGAGTTAGCTACAGATAACGATAAAACCGTGTCCAGGTGGTTGAGGTAGCTATGAATAATGATAAAACCATGTCCAGGGAGCTAAGGTAGCTATGGATAACGATGAAACTATATCTAAGGGGTTGAGGTAGTTACAAATAATGATGGTACCGTGTTCGAGGGGCTGATGCAGCTATAGATAACGATGATACCGTGTTCGGCGGGCTGAGGTAGCTACAGATAATGATGAGACTGCATCCAGGGGGTTATGGTAGCAACGAATAACAATGATACTGTGTCCGGGGCCAAAGGTAGCCATAGATAATGATGAGACTGCATTCGGGAGCTGAAGTGGCTATAGATAGCGATGATACCATGTCTAGGATCTGAGGTAACTATGGATAATGATGAGACTACATCCAGGGGCTGAGGTAGCTATGGATGACGATGAGACCTTATCCAGGGGCTGAGGTAGCTATGGATATCAATGACAAACACTTATATGGGGGGCTGAGTAGCGGTAGATAATGTAGAATACTTCTTCAAAAAGAGGCCGAGATGGCCACGAATAATGAAGAACACTTATCTGGGGGGCTGAGATGGTTACGGATAATGAAAATCAAGCATTAGAAACATTGGGCATGGAATGCGCCTATAAACATCAAAATGGTAGACAATGCTGGGTTTGGCGGCTTTGTCCGCCTAGTTTCAAAGAGTACCAACGATTTGGCGCATTTTTACGCTCTTGCTGAGAGATGGTGGGACACCACCAATACTTTCCATCTGCCATTTGGTGAGATGACAATGACGCCTTTTGATTTTTCCATGATTACCGGTTTGAGAGTTGGCAGTAAGCGCCTAATTTTGGACTACTTCTATGAGATTGATCCCGAGGCTGTCGAGATGTTGATTGGGGATGTTCCCCCTAATTTGGAGATGCACAAACTTCCTTGTGGCTGGCTTTACCGGGCATACGACTGAGGGAATTACCACCTGAATAATTCTCAGCTTCTGAGGGTATTTCTTCTGTATATCCTTGGTTGCTCAATTTTTGCGACACGGAATGATCGGGTGAGCTGGAGGCTTCTTTCTTGCCTGGTGACCATTGGTGAGATCCCCTCTTATGACTGGGGTGGTGCTGTCTTGGCCCACTTTTACAAGCATATGGGTGAGGTTTCCCGAGGTGATATCATATCGATGGGGGGATTCTGGCGAGCTTGGGAGGTATGTACTACAACCTCTTTTATCTTTCAGCTTTTTTGATTTACGTACTTCTTGTCCTTTCTGATTTTCCCTTTGTCTGTGCAGCTTTAGAGGTTTGAGTACCTGAAGATGTTGGCTCCATCCCCTGTTGATGAATCTGGTAAAGATGAGGATGGCATGGCTCCTGTGCCTTTGTTCCCCTGGGGCTTGAGATGGCGAAGGGATGTTGTCGGGGTAAAGAGCGGGGCTCATCAGATTGTTCTCCTCAAAAACTTCTTATCAGGGTTGATAGCCTACTAGCGTTGATTGGACGCCTTGGGAGCGCGTTACCTATGCTGCCCCAGAGGAGATACAGGAGGTCAGGCCCCTGGCCTTTTGCCGACTTCTGATGGAAAGTACCAAAAGTAGGCAATGGTTCCATGGCAAGCGAGTGTCTCGGCAGGTGGTTGGCGGTCCGAGGTATCGTGTCCCTCATAATCCTCTTATGATAGATGGTGATGACCTTTTCGGTGATGCTTTGCTGGTGGCCTTAGCTGGTACTGATGTTTGGGATAACTTCCTCTCTGAGACCGGCTGTGAGACTTACCGTGGCCGGCTCCTGATGCCCAACTTTCGACTCCTAGATGTGAGTTTCTTTTACATTTTTGTCTCTATTCGTTGCCTATGTTTTTTTGGACTCATCTTTGCCTAATTTGTTTTGTGCCTACAGATGTACAGGAGGCAGGTTCCTCAAGTTTCCAATCCTACCCTTCCATGGGACTGGACAGTCAATGTTTTTGGTGTTGATGGTTCTCCCCAGGTTATGGAGGTGCTCGGGCCACATGTGGGTATCCCACTCAGCCAACAGGCGTCCTCAATGTCCCTTGGAGTTATGCTGAGGAGGGCCACACCTTAGCAGCTAGCTTACGGTCTTTGGTTCTCACGCGAGACCATCGGGTATGTCTCTATTTTTGCGCTCCTTAAGGTTATGAGGTCCTAAATGTGATTTTGCCCTCGACAGATGGATGGTATGCGGCAGTTCGCCACCAGTCAGATGGCGTCCTTGGTAAGTCTCTGACTCGACTTTATTTTTACACTTTTTATTGTTTTTTTACTGATTACTTTCATTTTATTTGTGTGTGCAGTATCATGGGGGTGGTGTTAGCTCGTCGAGGACCGGGCCGAGGTACAGAGGTGGCAAGAGGAGGCCATCGCCGACGTACACTCCGGGTGGTCCGACAGAGGATGAAGAAGAGAAGGACTGAGGCCTTCTAAGCGGGGACTTTGTTTTGACTCCATTTCATGTCTTCGATTGGGTCATACTAGTGATTAATGTGTAGGATGATCTTTAGGATGATGTGTAGGATGATCTTTAGGATAATGTGTAGGATGATTTATCACCCTTGATAGAGTGTTATGATGTTTTGACTTTCGAGCCGGATAGTTTCCGGTTTGAAGGCGCAGTTGTATGCTTGCTTTGGTTGGTGGTTATGCACTGTGATTCTGTGATTGTTGATGTTACTGCGATGAGCAGCTTTGCGATAGTGAATGTATTTTCCTTATAGGCAGGATAGTCCGTGACACGGGGAGGTCCTGCCGAAATTTTGAATTTTGCTAGTGCCGCAATAGAAAACATAGCATTGTACGATCCCGCTCAACTCACAACTTGGCTGAACATCACGGATGGTGTGGAGCGGATCAACCTCTTCAGCTACGGTCTGTCCGAGCTATTCTCTCTTTGCTAGATGGCTCTGAACACTGAGTTCATGCGTGCTGCTATTGTCCACTGGGACCCGGTGAACCATGTCTTCAATTTCATAGGCCTGGAGATATGTCACCTGTTTGAGGAGTTCTGTGCTATCCTTTGCTTCGATTCTGACTCTGACTTGATTCTTCCTTCTGTTGATACCCCCAGTCCCACGCGAGGCTTAGCTGAATACCTGAACTATTCCACTACTATTTCCCGCCGGCTAATTCATGGTGAGGTTCTTGACATTGCTTCCATCATCGCCCGGTATGCTAGTCCTGGGAATCCTAGCGTATATGATGCTACCCGTGGGGCTACTCTGATATTGTGCATGAATTCGCACTTTCTATTCTCGAGTGCTTCCATCGACTTGGTGCACCTGTGCCTTGGGCTGAAATTTAGCAGGAATCCCATGGCCATGGTTCTGGCTGAAACCCTGAATAGTTTGGATCGCGCTTTCAATCATGGAACGCTTCTTCTTTCAGGGGCGCCTTTGGTGCTACAGGCTTGGCTCTACGAGTGCCTTCAGTTATGGACAGGTAATGTGCCGCCAGTTTATTTTCGTGGGACCATGCTTCATTCTCATTACACTTTTGCCGATTGGGTTAACATGTTGGGTGCTTTATCGGAGGCCGATATTTGCTGGATCGTGAGGCATTGGGGTCTTCATGCTATGACCACTAGTCTCAAGGATTACCAGAGAGTGTGGCTGATGGGTCTGAGAGAGACCTCTTTCTATCATCCTCGCCGATTGGCCAAACAATACGGGCGAGTTCAAGAGGTCCCCCGAGGGTTTACTGAGAGGGTCTTTGCTTCTAGAGTCAGAGCCACTACTATTGTTGTTTTTATCGGGGGCTGGGCCGGTCGAGCAAGAGCCTATTTCTAGAGACCTTTGAAGAAATAAAAGACACAAAATAAAACTAGACTTGACTGATTCTGCTTCTTTCCTCCAAGTGTCTTTGATATTTGGGATTGCTTTCTGAAAGAACTTTTTGTGTTTTCATTTATCCCTACTTATGTAATATTCGAAGTTTGTTTAATGGTGAATCTTGGTTACTTGGAGAACCTTATTTTATGCATTTGGCTTTCTAAAAACATTTATAGCATGATTTTGATCAGATGTTTGCTTTTGGTACTGGTTTGGACATGCTAGGACGATTAGAGGCAAACGAGGCCGATGGCTGAAGTTTGCCTCTAGTTTGGGATATGTATGGTTGTGAGGCAAATGAGGTAGATGACCGACGTTACCCCTAGTTTAGAAGAGGTTCAGGCAAATGAGGCGGGTGGCCGAAGTCTGCCCCTAGTATGAAGGGTGATTTCTAGGTTATCGTAAGGACCGCGACTTTATTTTTCTCACACGCTCATAATTTTTCCTAGGCACCAGTTAGGTGACCTAGCGAGCTCTTTTCCCTCTTTTGTTATTGCTCACTTTGGATTTAACTCTAACTTTTGCCTAGGCGTCCTTTCGGATTTTCGACCTAGCAAGCCATCCTTCTTTTCTTTTTTGAAAGTCTGCCTACGTACCCTCGAACGGGGATCAGGTCCAACGTAGTTCGGGCCAAAGTCTTGAAAGAAAAGGGGTTGGTTATGATGGAGTCGACCGAACCAATGCAGTTGCCTACCTATCCCCGAGTGGGAATCAGATCGAGCGTAGTTCAGGGCGAGGCTTGAAAGAAAATTGGTTTTGGGGAATGGTCAAGCATAGTACTTTTTTAGGCGATCCATGTTGATTGGTTCATTGAATTCAATGCCATCGAGGTCCATGAGGTAGGTTGATCCTCCAGAAAGGATAGTTTTGACGATATAAGGGCCGACCCATTTGGGCTTGAACTTCCCGCGTGGATCAAAGATTGGGGCTCGAAATTCCTTAAGGACAAGGTCACCCTTGACAATTTTCCTCGGATGAACCCTTTTGTTGAAAGCACGGGCGATCCTCTTTTGATTGATTCGGACATGGTCGACTGACGCTAGGTGCTTTTCATCTATGAGAGCCAATTCTTCGTACCTTTCCCTTAAACAATTCGATTTCGAAATTTCACATTCTGCCATCACGTGCAGGGACGGTAGTTCTCTCCCTACTGGAAGTACTGATTCCATTCCATATACTAGTGAGTAAGGAGTTGCTCCTATGGATGTCCTTGTCAATGTTCTGTATCCCCAAAGTGTGAACGGTAGCTTTTTGTGCCAGTTTTTCTAGGTATCGGCCGATTTCTGCAGTATAGCCTTGACATTCTTGTTTGAAGCTTCGACTGCCCCATTAGTTTACGGTATGTAGGGTGATGACTTGTGATATGTGATTTTGTATTCCACAAACAGATCCCTGACTTTAGCTTTGAAATGACTACCATTATCTGAAATGATCTCGTGGGGGACTCCATAGCAGCAGATGAGATCTCTTTTGATGAATTTGGCCACCTCCTTGGCCCCCAACTTGGTATAAGATGCGGCTTCTACCCATTTTGTGAAGTAGTTAATGGCCAACAAATTGTATCGATTTCCATTAGAGGCTTTTGGAACGATTTCACCGATGATATCGATTCCCCAGGTTGAGAATGGCCAAGGAGAGGTCATGCTGTATAGAAGCAATGGCGGTGTACATGAATCATGTTCGCATGGATCTTGCACTTGTGACACCTTCTTACGTATTCGTAACAATCATTCTCCAATGTTGTCCAGTAGTACCCTTGTCTTACAATCTTCTTGGCCAGTATGTGAACGTTCATGTATAGACCGCATACCCCCTCATGTATTTCTTCCATCATTCTTCTGGAGCTTTTTCTGAACAAGCAAGTTAGGTTGTGACCATTGTACCCTTTCTTCAACAATTTTTCCCACAAATGATGAATTGCGCTGCGAATCTTTGAATTGCCGTTTTGTCTTTCTCGGTAGAGTCTTGGGGGTACGTTACCTTTTCTATGAAGTCCCAGACATCCTGATACCACGGTGTTTCACTTTCTTCTTCGATTGCAGCAAATGTAATGAAGGCTCGTACCTTTGCTCGATTATCAAGGGCATCATTTTGACTCCCACGGGGATTTGAATCATAGAGGCTAGGGTAGCCATTGAATCTGCTAATTGGTTCTTTTCCCTTGGAAAGTAGAAGAATGTGATGTTCCTGAACTCTCGTGAGTCCATCAAGATGATCATGATAGGGCTTCAACCTTTCTTCTTTCACTTTCCATTCTCCTCTAGCTTGTGATATAATGAGGTTTGAATCTCCGAAGACATCCAACTTCTGAACTTTCTGTTCTATGGCTGCTTCCATCCCCAGAATACATGCCTCATATTCAGCAGTGTTGTTGGTGGAGTTATAATTGAGCTTGACTGCCAGTGGGGTGTGGTCCCCATTTGGTGACACTAGAATCATTCCTACTCCGTAGCCTTTCATGTTGGCTGCTCTATTAAAGTACAACTTCCACTTTTCTTCCATAATTTCCACGATATTCTCGTTCGGGAATGAAAAATCTCCATTTACTTTTGAATCAATGGCGTGTTCAGCAAGATGTTCAGCTATAGTTCTCCCTTTTACCGATTTGCTTGTGACATACTTGATATAGAGTTCGGACAATAGAAGTAACCAACAGGATATACGACCGGTCAATGCGGGTTTTTTGAGGAGGTATTTTAGAGGATCCATGCGGGATATGAGCATAACTAGGAAGGCCAGCATGTAGTGCCTCAGTCGGCGAGTACACCAAACCAAGGCCCAATATGTTTTTTCGATGGTGGAGTAATTGAGCTCGTACCCAGTCATCCTCTTGCTAAGGTAATATATGGCTTTTTCAGAGCGGCTTTCTTCTCCTTCTTGGGCTAGCATGTAACCCATGGCATTTTCAGAGACAGATAGGTAAAGGAATAAGAACTTGTGAGGAGTGGGTGGTGAAAGGACGGGCGGATTTTGAAGGTAGGCTTTTATTTTTTCCAAAGCGGCTTGGCATTGGCCATCCCATTAGAACTTCTCTCCTTTTCTCAGCAATTGGAACAAAGGATGATAAATTAGATTCTTTCGAGAAACCCTCTAACTTCTTTTTCATTCCATGGCGGTGCCATTTCTAGGATTGCCTTCATCTTAGAGGGATCCACCTCTATCCCCCTTTGTCTGATGAGAAAACCCAGGAGCTTACCGGAGGTCACACCGAAAGTTCATTTCTTTGGATTCAGCCTCATCTTGTATTTGCACAACCTTTCAAAAAACTTTTCTAGTGCCACCAGGTGTCCTTCTCTACCCTTGGATTTTACGATCATGTTATCTACGTATACTTCTACTTCTTTGTGAATCATGTCTTGTAACAGAGTGGTGGCAGCTCTTTGGTAGGTTGCTCTAGCATTCTTTAGTCCGAAAGGCATTACTCTATAGCAGTAGATTCCCCACGGTGTGGTGAATGTCATCTTTTCCCGATCTTCTGGTGCCATTCGGATCTGATTGTACCCTGAGAAACCATCCATGAATGATAGTAGCTCATGCCCTGCGATATTATCTACTAAAACATCGATATGGGGAAGCGGGAAGTCATCCTTTGGACTAGCTTTGTTTAGATCACGAAAGTCGACGAATATGCAAACTTTTCCATTCTTTTTGGGGACTGACACGATATTGGCAACCCATTCTAGATACTCGGTAACAATGATGAACCCTGGCATGTCCTTGTAAGACCAAGCAAAAACATCTTTGAATTCTTTTAGCAAGAGAGTCAATTTTTCTTTTTATTTTTTACTAAGAGTTGAGCCAATTTGCACAATTTGTGGATTATCTATTTCACCTAGGTTAACCGATAAAGTATCTTCGATCATTTCATAAGTAGGTGGTTTTTCAATTAGTTGCTTAAGTTCAATTAGGAGATCCTCGAAGGGATTTGTGCATTCACAACTATTGGACACAGATGAGTAAGCAGAATCGTCTTTCATTTCATTCAGGGCAGGTGGAGTGACTACATCAGATAGTGGTGGGCTTATAGCAGCCGGCTCTGGTACAAACTCGATAATTGGAAGTACAGACTCTGGGGGAATAGGGGATAGGGAGACACAGACAATGACTCTACAACCTGGTTGCTCAGACCCTCCTCAGTTGGCTTAATCTGATCATCTTGGCTCGTGGCCCTCTTTTCTTCCTTCTCTTCAGCGAACTCTTCCCACATTTTCTCGATGGCTTAAGTGTCTGTAGACACCCCAATTTTGACCTAACGTCGAATTTAGGAGAGTGTCACCTCCAAGTCCAATGATGATAAGGACCGAAAGTTTTGAAGTATTCCAAGCTCTCCAAAAAGTTCTCCAAACGCGATAAAATTTCACAGAGAAGAGGAAAATACCAGGTATTTAGGAGAATTCGGGTATAAAACACCATTTTTGAAAAGATCTTCGAAAATAATTTGCTTTGAGAAAAAGGAAAATCTAGAAGAGGGAATCTTAGCTAAAAACGGCACACGGCGGACTGCCGCGGCACTCACTGAGTGCCGCACGGCAGTCATAGAGTGCCGGGCCGGCATTCACCAAATGCCGCCAACAATTTCTGACTGCCGTTCACTTTTAAAGTCTGTATTTTGCAGAGCAATACGTATGCGTATGCGAATAAGAACAAAAAACTGATAAAGTAAGACTGACAAAAACGCGACAATCCATTAATTTCTGCGGCATTTGATGAATGTCGCGCGGCAGTCGCGTAGTGCCGCGACGGCAGTCATGAACTGCCGCCGCGGCATTCACGGACTGCCGCGACAGTTTCTGGACTGCCGCGCTGGGCAGCAGTCTGCCTAATTTTAGAAAGTACACATTGTACCACCAAATGAGAAAATTACACCTGTCTTTTACTCCGAATTTACTGAAATTACCTAGGTATTTTGCCTATAAAAGAAGAGGTATCTTCATTGAAAAAGGGAGACAAAAAAAAAAGAAGGGGAAACACAAAAAAGACTACCATTACACCAACATTTTTGGAGAGAAAAAAAAAGAGAGTTTGGAGAGTTTGAAGAAGAGTTTGGAAGATCTTCAAAGGAGAGAAACTTTGAGGATAGTTTGGAGGTGACCCTCTAATCTTAGTTGTGTTTTCTTTCTTTTGAGCTTCTAATTTACAAGTCATTTAGTTTTTCTTGATTAAGTTTTAGAGTTTGTTAAGTAAACTTGGAAGTCCTTACTTCCTAGTTCTTTGATCCTTCTTCTATTTTTCTTGTTTATGTTCTTCTTTTGAGATTCTTGGAGATCTTCAATATCTCCTTTGAAAGCTCTTGAGTTTGATGTTTTGAATCTCATGTAAGCTTATACTTCACATGGGAGTCAAAGTTTGATCATCACTTTTTTATAAATAAATAGATGGATCCAAGTCCATGCTTATGACTTGAGTCCTCTAGCTTGGTGTTTCATGGAATCCCTTCTATATTCCTTTGAGACCCATGAGTATTAAACATATCTTCATCTCCAATGACCATCAAGTGGTAGGAGAAAGTATTTTGGGTCTAAACTCATCCCTATGATTTTGATTCATCATCTTGAGATTTCATGAAATCTATTCATACTTCATTTGAAATCTACAAATATAAAAGTCTCTAGCCTCCAATGACCATCAAATGGTAGGAGAAGTGGTTTGGTTTAAACCCAACTTCATGGTTTAATAGTTGGGGTTAACAAATAAAAGTTGAACTTGACAAATGAAAACAGTGAATTCACAAACTGTTTTTGATCAAAGATTTTTAGTTCGAAATCCAACCGTTGAAATCACGTGAAACGAACGGGAAAATGTCAATAACACAATGTTCTACCACTGTAATTTTTGTTTTAAGGTGGTTTTATGTTTAGAAGGGTTTGATCATGGGTTTTGTGAGTCAACTACAATCTGCCCAGAGTTTCAGAATAGTTTCAGAACAGCAAGTCCATTTTGAAATTCATAAATCAGAATTCTAATGGAGTTTTTGGGGTCTCTAATAATTTTTTCTGGGTACCTTAATGTGTTAGGAAGATCCCCTAAAAAGATCCAAGTGTTTCGCATCTTTTTGCTATTTTTAAAAAATCAAACAATATCTCTGGACAGAGAGTTGTACATCTCTGAGTGACGTCTGGTTATTGTCCTTTTCCCGGAGATCTAACCGTTGAAACCTTGATTTTATTTTTGATTTGGAAACTAGACTGACAGAGGCATCTTGTGTCCAAATTTCACCGACATCAAACCATGGGAGACGTGCTTTGTATTTCCTTAAAGTTCTGATCTGCTCTCTGCAATTTTCAGAGTTTTATGACACATTTGACCAACTTTGTAAATAATGGTCCACATGACTTTTCTATGACCTAAGGCTTAAACCATGTTTTAATAATGATTAGTTGAGCTTGAATTCAAAGTTTAAGAGTATTTCATAGTCTATCCTTGTCCATGTACATATTCATCCATATGGTTTGACACTTGTAATTAGGATTTATTTGCTTTGGATTTAATTACATTAGATAGATTTAAGCTAGAAATTTAGGATTGTTATTTCTAACATCATATTTTGCATATCATGTGAACTAACCCTTTGTTTTGTAGCGCTATTAAGGTACGATTTCTCAATCCCTCTCTAGTTTATTAAATTCCTTGATTTTTATTTGATTTTCGACCTTATGCGCGACACCTTAGAGTTAAGATTTGCCTTATGTGTATATATGGATTAGAGACTCTTTTCCTAGGTTTTATTTAATCGCATGCATTGCACGCTTAATATTCGCAGCCGGATCCCGGGTAAGCTCTCTCGTTCCTTATTACACATCATATCGCCTGCTACTTGACATATGTGGCTTATGAATGATATTTTTGTCATTAGCAATTTTACACCATTTCCAACATGCTTGTGTTATGTATACCTATATATGTATTAATTGAGGGCATGCTTAGATAAGTAATTCGATTAAATGGATGTTGAGTAGAGGCCTATCGCGAGATAGGATGAGAGGGGGTGTTTTAGTATGTCGGGCTCCTTCCCCTCTCATTCCATAATCCCCGGACCCAGTTAATCTTTGGTTTCGCAAAAGATCAGTTTCCTTTTGAAATGGTTTCTTAATTTTTCCTTTAAAAATTAAGTGGCGACTCTTTTGTTTTGAATTTGAAATTTGGAAAAAGATTTTAAATAAGAAAAGCTGTGGGTAAGTCAACCTGCGATATCCACAATCTGGCAACTCTGCTGGGGATCGAACCCAGAATCTCTGGTTTCGCAGACCAGAATTTCTGATTTTGGGTTCACTCGAGGATTAGACTTGAAAGCATCCTTTTAATCGAATTAATTTTTTTTTGTATGCCTGTTGCATTGCACTTGCATGTCTCGCCAGTCGATTGCACGGAACTATGACCTTGGAGGCTCGGGGCAACCCGGTCGGTCAAGCCATCATGGGGCCGTGTGATCACCCTTGATCTCGTACCATGTTTTGGTATATGAAGCATCCTATCGGGTGTGTGTCAAGGGTCCCTTATTTGACCAAAACCCGGCCTTTGCATAGTAGTTTCCATAGAACCTTTCAAAATTAGGGAGTCAATTCTTGATTAGGGTTATGTGCTAGGAAGTTTTGTATGCCCGGAAGGGATTACTTGAGATGATGACGATACTTGCTTGATGAAAGACGTATAATCTTTTAATCACCTTTTAGCAATTTCTCCTCATGTTCCACGACATTTGGAGAACATGCCGAACCTTGATTATAAGATTATACTTCTTATATCATGTTAGCTAAGCATCATTGACCTTGTATGTATCCAAATTCATGGAAAGTATGGTGATAATCCTGTCATGTGATCCTTCTACCCGAAGAATTTTAAATCAATCTTTGAAAGAAAACGGATTTTTTTTTTCATCTTTATTCCAAAGCTTTCAATCGTTTTTAAAAAAAAAGAAAAATCTTTGGAGTTCACTTTTTTGTTAAAGCTTCAAACTGACCTCTGTTAAGGTACATGTTCACATGATCATATTCTAAGGAAAATGAAAAAATAAAAAAAATTTGAAATTGTTTTTGGAAGAAATGCTCTTCAAATGAATTTTAAAGCAAAAATTTCAATCCAATCATCGTTATCGAGAAACATTTGCACATCCTCATTTTTAATAAAAGATTCAAAATCCTTGAGAGTTGTTTTTGAAAAATCTCATCATTTAAAGAAATACTTTTTCGAAACTTTTGAAATATCCAACCTTTGAGAGGGTAAAGAGGGTCACAATGAAAGGAGAAATTAGCTCACTTGACATGGATGAGGATTTTATGTGCTTATGTGTTTATGTGTTAGGATTAGAATTTTCTTTTGTTTGGCATATAGAATAGGCACGCACACACATGCATTGCATTCGTGTGACATATAAATCATTCATGAGCATTTCACTTGGCATAAAATTTAATAAAAATCAATAGAAGTATAAGATTCTCTTGAGAAAATCAGTCAAAATTGATTAAAGATAAGTGTTGTTGTAAGCGAAATAGCATCCGAGTCAAGCACTATTTGGTATAGAGATTCAAACACGAGATTAGTCAGGAAGGAACAGATAATAGGAAGAGAGATGTTTATGCACATATGTTGCTAGTAAGGTGATAGTGTTTTGAAATACTGCTGCTAAAGCAAATATGGATGCTCCTGGGGACCCAATAATTTGAAAATCGTCTGTGACACTTGATCGGGAGAGAACAAATCCTATTTATACGCCTTAACGAGCATTTGTTAGTACCTTTTTATCCTGTTTTTGTATATTTTTACTTCGTTTTCTATTTTATGACAGGTTTTGGAAGAAATCAAGTATATCAGGCTAAACAGGGTGAAAAGTTAGAAAGGAAGAAGCTGAAAAAGCCAAGTCGCGCGCGCGAGCCGCGCCCGCGAAATCCGAGAATCGCTCGCGCGATCCGCTCGCGCGATATGGGTAAAAACCAATGTTGCGTATTTCAGTATACTGAAGACTCCTGTGCAAACGAAACTGCAGAATGACGTCCAGATTGTAAATTACATCAGTTTCAGTCCGTTTCGAGTTGTAAAGGCTTCCAAAACTTGTTGTAAATCTATATATATTTTATTTTACTTCAAGTTAAGGGTTACACACCCATACATACATATTCTACAACCATACTTCCAGCCATTGAAGAGAGGGAAGCAAGGAGAAGAAGAAGAAGACCAAGGGTTTCCATGGCCTCCTCCATCAACCTCTTGCTATCTACTACTTCCATGGACGGCTAGATCATAGATCTAGGGTTTCAATGAAGCCCTAGACGTGTAATAGGGTTTTATTTATGTTTTTATTTTAGTTTTATTATGTATGGATGACAGTCACATGTTGAGAGGATTTTCATAAATAAATCGTACTTCTAGTGATTAAATCATTACTTTCAGAATTTATTCTTGTCTTAGATCTATTTTGACTGTGATGTGCTCAACGATCTATTCTTGCTGTGCTTGTTTAGATTGTTTACATGTGATGGTGCTTTATTGATTCGTGCTATCAAGTATCCGAATAGTCCATGCCTAGATTAGACGGATTAGATCACAACCCTAGTTTAGTGTGGGATAATCCGTGCTAACCGAAGATGGATTATGTTGGTGCTTGAACCATGATTATTTTCTTGTCGGAGGAATTGGGCTTGTAGCTACAATTTCCCATATTCATCCAACGTAATAGGCTAAAGTAATTCATAAATATCCTTATTATGAAGCTAGTGGTGGATTTGTAATCCTAGGTTCCCTTAAACATTCATTAAAAAACACTTTTAATTGCTTTCATAGTTTAGATTTACTTTTATTGTTATTAGTTTAATTAAATCAAAATCAAATCCGTTTTCTTAATTAACTAAGTTTAGGTTTTAAAATTAAGTCGCTGTAGTAATCAATCTCTGTGGGTTCGACCTTTACTTTCACACTACAAATCTTTAGAAAAGTAAAGAATACTTTTTATATCTTGATATTGACAACATCAATTTTTGGCGCACAGTTTTCTTATATCTTCCTCCCACACCTGTCACACACTTTTTACTTTTCTGTTTTTGTTTCTTAGGTACTTTTAGATCGAGTCTTTGATTGTTTTCATAATTCTAGTTATGTTTTATTTCCTTCTATAGCTTATTTTTGTGTTGTCTTCATAGTTTTGTTTCTTCTTATAGTTTACTTAGTTTCGTTTAGCTTAGTTATAATTCTTTTAGCTGTTTTTATTATTTTGTTTGTTTAATTTTCTTTTGTTAAGAAGTAACAGGTAACATTGAACTTTATAGCCATATTCCTTTGTGTTCACCTGTTCTATGCTTGTCAAGATCAAGGTACTATCGTTCCTTCCTTATGTACTCTCCTTTCTTTCATTTTATTGTTTCATTGGGGACAATGAAAGGTTTAGGTTTGGGGGTATGCACACACATGCACATTATTTTATGCAAAATTTTAAAAATTTTCAATAAGTGTGTTTAAATAAACGATGTTACCTACAGTTTTGCAATCGCTAGCCGATACTTCTTGTTATGTAATTATGATTGTTATAGAATGGTAAACAAGAGAAGATGTGATTAAACATTTGCTGAAGTTATGATATGACGTTTTAAGTTATGTATCGTTCGAATCGTAGTTTTATATCATAAATTTGCACACAAACTTATGCACTGCACGTAGTCATTGAAATACATGTCTGATGTGAACTATAATATGATTCGGATTTCTAGATAAAACATGGTGGAGACTAAGCCCAGTGAGATTTTGAGCCTATCTTTTCTTTTTAGAGGGTTATAAATACATTGTGTTTGTCGAATTTCATTGAAATAGCGCATTAACTCGTTGTTTAGTCTCATTATTCTTGTTTTGGTTGATAGTCAAGTTAAAATATTTGTTACCATGCTAAATAATCTTCCGTCGTAAATATTGAAGAACCGTATTACCCTAGGAAATGATTTTAGGCCCTCTTTGTTTACTGCCGACCGATAAATTATAAAATTTCCTTAGTTCGCCCTTTGAGCCGTTACAATGCCTCTTTTTCTTGGTTCACCATTATCCTCTGTAAAAGCTCCAACTTGATCAACTTGGAGTATACAACTAGAAGAGTGATCAACTTTTAGTAGTATTAAGGCGATGTGTTGATTGAGAAGAAGAAAGTAAGATGCTATTGGGGTAGTTGTTTGGTATTCAATGCATAGTCATTTGAGAAGCGAGAAAAGAAAAAGGAAAAGAAAAAAATAAAGAAGAGGAAGGTTGAAAAAAAAATGAAAGAAAAGAAGAAAAATGAATGAAAATGAATGAAGAGAAAGAAAAGATGAAAGTTTGTAGAAGAAGAATGAAAGAGATCGAACATGCCTTATAATGCCATTCTAAACCTACCCAATTAATCCGTTCTATCATTTTTTATTGCCTGAGCCACATTACAACCTTTGAAAAGTCCTATTTGATCTTAGGAAACATGGTTCGGACATGAAAACGATGGGAGGGGGATTAAAACATGGTAATGATTAATTTTTCTTGATTATTGGCATCCTATCCATGAGACTACTGTTCTTTCATGTCATGCGTCTTTTTCGAGTCATATGTGAGCATTTCTTGTTTTGAAAACATATTTCCTTTACTCACATATATTAAATAAATTACACCTGTTTCTGAGTGTTTCATTTTAGAGTGTAATTCATTGTGAGATTCGTAGTCGAAGCATAGTTAGATGGTCATCCGAGTTATATTCCAAGTTCATGACATGCGCGTGTTCATTTGACTACCACATCACACACGTGCAATTTTATGAGAAACTCTATTGATTTATACGATGCTGTGCTTGAGATTGTTTTTCATGACTTAGGTGGATGTTTCATTATGTTTCTTCTTGTTCGTTATTCTATTTCAAACCATTGTTTTATAATAAGGAGTATTGAATATTATGTTTTTCGTTTTTAATAAAAGTTTTTTAATTAATAAGTTAATAAAGATGGTTGTGGGTAACTTGTTGACGAGAACCCTCACGAGACTTCACTCGTCCGACTAGGGACACCTAGAGGTTTAAAAGGCTTGTTGCATACGCTAAATGCAATCGTGATCCATACGAAAATGGAGTAGTATTTTATTAGTAGTTAGTTTCTATTTTAGTTTTGCTCGAGGACTAGCAAAATGTAGGTTTGGGGGTGTGATCGGGAGAGAACAAATCCTATTTATACGCCTTAACGAGCATTTGTTAGTACCTTTTTATCCTGTTTTTGTATATTTTTACTTCATTTTCTATTTTATGACAGGTTTTGGAAGAAATCAAGTATATCAGGCTAAACAGGGTGAAAAGTCAGAAAGGAAGAAGCTGAAAAAGCCAAGTCGCGCGCGCGAGCCGCGCCCGCGAAATCCGAGAATCGCTCGCGCGAGAACCCAGAATCGCTCGCGCGATCCGCGTGCGCGAGATGCCAAATGTCGCGCTCGCGCGACCCGCTCGCGCGATATGGGTAAAAACCAATGTTGCGTATTTCAGTATACTGAAGACTCCTGTGCAAATGAAACTGCAGAATGACGTCCAGATTGTAAATTACATCAGTTTCAGTCCGTTTCGAGTTGTAAAGGCTTCGAAAACTTGTTGTAAATCTATAAATATTTTATTTTACTTCAAGTTAAGGGTTACACACCCATACATACATATTCTACAACCATACTTCCAGCCATTGAAGAGAGGGAAGCAAGGAGAAGAAGAAGAAGACCAAGGGTTTCCATGGCCTCCTCCATCAACCTCTTGCTATCTACTACTTCCATGGACGGCTAGATCATAGATCGAGGGTTTCAATGAAGCCCTAGACGAGTAATAGGGTTTTATTTATGTTTTTATTTTAGTTTTATTATGTATGGATGACAGTCACATGTTGAGAGGATTTTCATAAATAAATCGTACTTCTAGTGATTAAATCATTACTTTCAGAATTTATTCTTGTCTTAGATCTATTTTGACTGTGATGTGCTCAACGATCTATTCTTGCTGTGCTTGTTTAGATTGTTTACATGTGATGGTGCTTTATTGATTCGTGCTACCAAGTATCCGAATAGTCCATGCCTAGATTAGACGGATTAGATCACAACCCTAGTTTAGTGTGGGATAATCCGTGCTAACCGAAGATGGATTATGTTGGTGCTTAACCATGATTATTTTCTTGTCGGAGGAATTGGGCTTGTAGCTACAATTTCCCATATTCATCCAACGTAATAGGCTAAAGTAATTCATAAATATCCTTATTATGAAGCTAGTGGTGGATTTGTAATCCTAGGTTCCCTTAAACATTCATTAAAAAACACTTTTAATTGCTTTCATAGTTTAGATTTACTTTTATTGTTATTAGTTTAATTAAATCAAAATCAAATCCGTTTTCTTAATTAACTAAGTTTAGGTTTTAAAATTAAGTCGCTGTAGTAATCAATCTCTGTGGGTTCGACCTTTACTTTCACACTACAAATCTTTAGAAAAGTAAAGAATACTTTTTATATCTTGATATTGACAACATAAATTTTTGTGTGACACTCCAGTTGAGACCAAATCGAGTCCAGTCTGTGGTCGAGTTATGATAAGTTGGAGTCAAATGTCAAGTCCAGTTGAGTCTTCTGGTCAGTCTATTATCAAGTTTGTTTGCAAGTCTTTGTCGAGTTTATCGAGTCGAGTGATGTAATCCTCATTCCCTACTAGTTGAGTAAAATATCATTTTTCTTGATTCAGTGTGCTAAGTTGTGAATGTATGGATCATTAAGCCAAAAAAGAGAGAAAAAAAAAAGTCACTTTTTTCAAACGATCATGGAAAATACTTTGTTAATAAATCTTTGCATTGAAAAGGATCCCAAGCGATCAAGCAAATTCTGTGCCAAATCCAAAGAGGAGTAGAGAATTGTTTAGCTTTACTTCAAGAATTTAAAGATGCTCTTGCTCAATCTTTGAAAAGATGAACTTGGAACTTGAAGCTTGCTCACCATCCCCTTTTCTCAAACACCAAGCCTCAAAGATGAGCCCAACCAGTTTAAAGCCATAAACTTGGTCCTTGATGGTAGCTAGACATTTTGAAAGAACTCTTTCTTCCAAGTAAGAAGAAAAAAAAAAAGCTCGCTAGGATGAAAAACCCGAAAGGGCGCCTAGGCAAAAGTTAGAGCAAAAATAAGATGCGTGTTGATTTCAAAAATCCTAATCCTAGCTAGTCAAAATCATAGAGATAGTAAGGAAGAGAAGGGAAAGGAAAAAAGAAAAGAAAAGAAAAGGCAGAGAATAGATAAGATTGAGAATTCTTGAGCACTTCAAAATAAATCATTGGCGCATAAACTACCTCAAGGCTTTGTGTTGTTCTAAAGAAATTGGAAATGAAAAGAGAGATTTGAAAGTATCGATTAAGCTCACATTTTTGTGAGAGGCAATGGCTAAGAGGACATGAAACAATGCAAAGATATCTTTGAGAAAAATAAAGAGTGATTTGGAGGGCTGATATCGCTTTGTGAATATGATAGAATATGAATAAAACATGATGAGAGTTGTAAAGATTAACTGGCTAGTGAAAAGGTTAAAGAATCAACCGTCAAAAAAAAAGAAGAAAGAAAAGATAAAAGAGAATAATGGAAAAAGTAGTTCATCATGCTACACAAGGGCTACCACAAGTGACATACACTCCCTAGATCCAAATGGCAACATGGCTCGAAAAGCCCACCAATTCTTGAAGCCTTATTCTTTCAAGACCTCCAGAATTGATGAACTATGTTTTGACCTGATTTCCACTTGGGGATACGTAGGCAACTTACTCGGTTTGGTAATCACCCTATCATCTCATGCTATCTTTCTTTTAGGCCTTGGCCGAACTACTTTGGACCTGATTCCCGCTCAGGGATAAGTAGGCGAACCTCCCGAGGTTCTCGGTCCATGACCATCCCTACAACTATAAGCATCATCCTTTTGCGTCTTTTGGTTTCCTTCCTTCAGGCTAAGGGCAAATGCATACCGCCAAACCAGGGGCAAACTTTGTTTGCTGAACACCTCATTTAATCCCGAAAACAATGCCTTCGAGTCTTATTCAAACTAAAGGCAAACTCCGTTTTCCAAAATCCCTCTATGTCAGAAGCAAGTTCTCAAGTAATCAAGTTCGTTTTGAAAGGATTGAAATAGAGTGCCTTTCATTCTATAAGCTAAAGCACTAATTTGAAGCACATTCTAGATGGGCAAAGAATTCGCTAAATCAAAAGGGGAAGTTTTCAAAGTTTAGATTTACCAGCAAAGTACTACCATTGGCAAGATAATGAATAAATCAAAGATGAGATGATACATTATTCACGATGAATGCACATTGATTCATGATGAATGAAGAGTTTGAGTCAGTCATTTTGAGTAACTAGCTTTGTCAGGTCTGTCCTCGTTTGATGAGTCAATAAATGGTCTCAAATGTGTGGGTTTAAGATGATGAACAAAGATTTGAAAAGTCTTCATGAGCATCCCAAGAGCAGTACGAGCAGAGGTTTCGAACACTATCACAGCATAAAGTGGCAATATAAGAAGAGTCCAAGACTAGGGGCAAAGGTGACTTCCCTCTTTTGACATGATCGATGTGTTTCTTCCAAAGGTCCGCAAATGCAGAAAATCATTCTTTATATCAACTCCGTTCAAATTCTTTGAGTCTTGTTTAGAAAATAAATTGAATTGAGTATGATCGACTCCTGATTTTAGAAAATGAAATCGAAATGAGTCTGATTGACTCCTAATACGTGGAATTCGAACATGATTTGAGTCAAAATGACTTCGAATTTGGTGAAATTGAATTTGTTTGAGTCTGACTGACTCCTGATATGAAAAGTGAAACAAATGGAGTCTGATTAACTCCTGATTTTCAAAAAGTTGAATTGATCTGAGTCTGATTGACTCTCGATTTAAGAAATTGAACTGAACTGAATTGATTTGAGTCTGAATAACACTCGTTTTTTTTTAAATTGCAACATAAGTCCTTGCGAGGCCTTTGATCTCTGCTTTTGCAACATAAGTCCCAAAAAGGGCTGTTGATTATCGCTTTCGCAACATAAGTCCTTGAAAGGCTGTTGACCATCGTTGTTGCTTGTAAGCCTCTGAGTGGCTATTGACCAATATCTTACCATGTTGTTTAGTTCTTTTCTAAGCTTTAGTCCTCAATGGCAACCTTGCATTAGTCCTCAATGGCAGCATTATCAGTGTTAGTCCTCAATGGCAACCTTGCATTAGTCCTCAATGGCAGCATTATCAGTGTTAGTCCTCAATGGCAGCTTCTCTAAGCGTTAGTCCTCAATGGCAGCATCTCCTTGCATTAGTCTTCAATGACAGTATCATTCGTGTTAGTAATCCTCAAAAGACACCGGAGTATAAGACGCAAAGCGCATCTCAGTCTTTCAGCACATTTCCTGATTCAGCACTGGAGTCTAAGACGCAAAGCGCATCTCAGCCAATCAGATGATCCTAAAAAGACACCGGAGTATAAGACGCAAAGCGCATCTCAGTCTTTCAGCACATTTCCTGACTCGGCATCGGAGTTTGAGACGCAAAGCGCATCTCAGTCGATCAGATGATCCTCAAAAGACACCGGAGTATAAGACGCAAAGCGCATCTCAGTCTTTCGGAAAGCGCAGTTTCTAATTTGACACCGGAGTATAAGACGCGAAGCGCATCTCAGTCGATCAGATGATTCTTGGGAGACACCGGAGTATAAGCCTGTGGGCTCCCAATTCCTAAAAATTAAAGAATATTTGAGCCTGTGGGCTCCCAACTCCTGAAAATTAAAGATCTTGAGAATGTAACGAATTTACATCCTCGGTTTCCGCAACAAATTTGCGCTAACCCTCGTTTTGGGAATATAACGGATTTGTATTCTCGATCCTCGTAACATATTTGCGTCGATCTTTTGTCCTGAGAATATAACAAATTTATATTCTCGGTTTCCGCAACAAATTTGCGTCGATCATTTGTCTTGAGAATATAACAAATTTACATTCTCAGTTTCCGCAACAAATTTGCGTCTATCCTTTGTCCTGAGAATATAACAAATTTATATTCTCAGTTTCCGCAACATATTTGCGTCGATCTTTTGTCCTGAGAATATAACAAATTTATATTCTCGGTTTCCGCAACATATTTGCGTCGATCCTTTGTCCTGAGAATATAACAAATTTATATTCTCAGTTTTCGCAACAAATTTGCGTCGATCCTTTGTCCTGAGAATATAACAAATTTATATTCTCAGTTTCCGCAACAAATTTGCGTCGATCCTTTGTCCTGCGAATATAACAAATTTATATTCTCAGTTTCCGCAACATATTTGCGTCGATCTATTGTCTTGAGAATATAACAAATTTATATTCTCGGTTTCTGCAACATATTTGCGTCGATCCTTTGTCCTGAGAATATAACAAATTTATATTCTCAGTTTCTGCAACAAATTTGCGTCGATCCTTTGTCCTACGAATATAACAAATTTATATTCTCAGTTTTCGCAACATATTTGCGTCGATCTTTTGTCCTGAGAATATAACAAATTTATATTCTCGGTTTCTGCAACATATTTGCGTCGATCTTTTGTCCTGAGAATATAACAAATTTATATTCGCGGTTTTCGCAACAAATTTGCGTCGATCCTTTGTCCTGAGAATATAACAAATTTATATTCCCGGTTTTTGCAACGGTCTTGCGTCAACCCTCGTTCTGAGAATATAACGGATTTATATTCCCGATTTTCGCAACGGACTTGCGTCAACCCTCGTTCTGAGAATATAACGGATTTATATTCCCGGTTTCCGCAACGGACTTGCGTCAACCCTCGTTCTGAGAATATAACGGATTTATATTCCCGGTTTCCGCAACGGACTTGCGTTGACCCTCGTTTTGAGAATATAACAGATTGATATTCCCGGTTTTCGCAACGGACTTGTGTCAACCCTCGTTTTGAGAATATAACGGATTTATATTCCCGGTTTCCGCAACGGACTTGCGTTGACCCTCGTTTTGAGAATATAACGGATTTATATTCCCGGTTTTCGCAACGGACTTGCGTCAACCCTCGTTTTGAGAATATAACAAATTTATATTCCCAATCCTCGTAACAAATTTACGTTGATCCTTATCTTGAGAATGTAACGAATTTACATTCTCGGTTTCCGCAACAAATTTGCGTTAACCCCCGTCCTGAGAATATAACAAATTTATATTCCCGATCCTCGTAACAAATTTACGTTGATCCTTATCTTGAGAATGTAACGAATTTATATTCTCGGTTTCCGCAACAAATTTGCGTTAACCCCCGTTCTGAGAATATAACAAATTTATATTCCCGATCCTCGTAACAAATTTACGTTGATCCTTATCTTGAGAATGTAACGAATTTACATTCTCGGTTTCCGCAACAAATTTGCGTCAAACATCGAAATCAAATCAAAAGCACTTTCATGACTCCCGTAACAGATTTTCGCATAGATAATCTTCCCTGACTAACACGTCACGAAATGTGCGTCGTACGTGGGGAAAACATGATAAGCATGACATTTACACAACCAGGTCAATTCAGAAAACACCATTGCATGGCACTTACATCACGACAGGATAGGTGCGTCCATCCGTATAACTATTTGCGCTTGTGTGTGTTTGACCCTCGACCCGAACTACGTCTTGGTCTGATTCCTGATGGGATACGTAGGCAGCTCATCATCGACCACGACCAGCATGAACCATTGCCGCGCGCATGTTCTCTTTTTGCAACGCATTTTGTTTTTACCTAAATTCGACGGTCTGGTCAAAGGTTTGTCTTCACACAGGCTTCGACATTCACTTATGGCACGCGTTGCTCCACAAGCTCTGCCGAAGAGGGGCAAACTGTAGACACCCCAATTTTGACCTAACGTCGAATTTAGGAGAGTGTCACCTCCAAGTCCAATGATGATAAGGACCGAAAGTTTTGAAGTATTCCAAGCTCTCCAAAAAGTTCTCCAAACGCGATAAAATTTCACAGAGAAGAGGAAAATACCAGGTATTTAGGAGAATTCGGGTATAAAACACCATTTTGGAAAAGATCTTCGAAAATAAATTGCTTTGAGAAAAAGGAAAATCTAGAAGAGGGAATCTTAGCTAAAAACGGCACACGGCGGACTGCCGCGGCACTCACTGAGTGCCGCACGGCAGTCATAGAGTGCCGGGCCGGCATTCACCAAATGCCGCCAACAATTTCTGACTGCCGTTCACTTTTAAAGTCTGTATTTTGCAGAGCAATACGTATGCGTATGCGAATAAGAACAAAAAACTGATAAAGAAAGACTGACAAAACGCGGCAATCCATTAATTTCCGCGGCATTTGATGAATGCCGCGCGGCAGTCGCGTAGTGCCGCGACGGCAGTCATGAACTGCCGCCGCGGCATTCACGGACTGCCGCCACAGTTTCTGGACTGCGGCGCTGGGCAGCAGTCTGCCTAATTTCAGAAAGTACACATTGTACCACCAAATGAGAAAATTACACCTGTCTTTTACTCCGAATTTACTGAAATTACCTAGGTATTTTGCCTATAAAAGAAGAGGTATCTTCATTGAAAAAGGGAGACAAAAAAAAAAGAAGGGGAAACACAAAAAAGACTACCATTAAACCAACATTTTTGGAGAGAAAAAAAAGAGAGTTTGGAGAGTTTGAAGAAGAGTTTGGAAGATCTTCAAAGGAGATAAACTTTGAGGATAGTTTGGAGGTGACCCTCTAATCTTAGTTGTGTTTTCTTTCTTTTGAGCTTCTAATTTACAAGTCATTTAGTTTTTCTTGATTAAATTTTAGAGTTTGTTAAGTAAACTTGGAAGTCCTTACTTCCTAATTCTTTGATCCTTCTTCTATTTTTCTTGTTTATGTTCTTCTTTTGAGATTCTTGGAGATCTTCAATATCTCCTTTGAAAGCTCTTGAGTTTGATGTTTTGAATCTCATGTAAGCTTATACTTCACACGGGAGTCAAAGTTTGATCATCACTTTTTTATAAATAAATAGATGGATCCAAGTCCATGCTTATGACTTGAGTCCTCTAGCTTGATGTTTCATGGAATCCCTTCTATATTCCTTTGGGACCCATGAGTATTAACCATATCTTCATCTCCAATGACCATCAAGTGGTAGGAGAAAGTATTTTGGGTCTAAACTCATCCCTATGATTTTGATTCATCATCTTGAGATTTCATGAAATCTATTCATACTTCATTTGAAATCTACAAATATAAAAGTCTCTAGCCTCCAATGACCATCAAATGGTAGGAGAAGTGGTTTGGTTTAAACCTAACTTCATGGTTTAATAGTTGGGGTTAACAAATAAAAGTTGAGCTTGACAAATGAAAACAGTGAATTCACAAACTGTTTTTGATCAAAGATTTTTAGTTCGAAATCCAACCGTTGAAATCAAGTGAAACCAACGGGAAAATGTCAATAACACAATGTTCTACCACTGTAATTTTTTTTTTAAGGTGGTTTTATGTTTAGAAGGGTTTGATCATGGGTTTTGTGAGTCAACTACAATCTGCCCAGAGTTTCAGAATAGTTTCAGAACAGCAAGTCCATTTTGAAATTCATAAATCAGAAGTCTAATGGAGTTTTTGGGGTCTCTAATACTTTTTTCTGGGTACCTTAATGTGTTTGGAAGATCCCCTAAAAAGATCCAAGTGTTTCTCATCTTTTTGCTATTTTTAAAAAATCAAACAATATCTCTGGACAGAGAGTTGTACATCTCTGAGTGACGTCTGGTTCTTGTCCTTTTCCCGGAGATCTAACCGTTGAAACCTTGATTTTCTTTTTGATTTGGAAACTAGACTGACAGAGGCATCTTGTGTCCAAATTGCACCGACATCAAACCATGGGAGACATGCTTTTTATTTCCTTAAAGTTCTGATCTGCTCTCTGCAATTTTCAGAGTTTTATGACACATTTGACCAACCTTGTAAATAATGGTCCACATGATTTTTCTATGACCTAAGGCTTAAACCATGTTTTTATAATGATTAGTTGTGCTTGAATTCAAAGTTTAAGAGTATTTCATAGTCTATCCTTGTCCATGTACATATTCATCCATATGGTTTGACACTTGTAATTAGGATTTATTTGCTTTGGATTTAATTACATTAGATAGATTTAAGCTAGAAATTTAGGATTGTTATTTCTAACATCATATTTTGCATATCATGTGAACTAACCCTTTGTTTTGTAGCGCTATTAAGGTACGATTTCTCAATCCCTCTCTAGTTTATTAAATTCCTTGATTTTTATTTGATTTTTGACCTTATGCGCGACACCTTAGAGTTAAGATTTGCCTTATGTGTATATATGGATTAGAGACTCTTTTCCTAGATTTTATTTAATCGCATGCATTGCACGCTTAATATTCGCAGCCGGATCCCGGGTAAGCTCTCTCGTTCCTTATTACACATCATATCGCCTGCTACTTGACATATGTGGCTTATGAATGATATTTTTGTCATTAGCAATTTTACACCATTTCCAACATGCTTGTGTTATGTATACCTATATATGTATTAATTGAGGGCATGCTTAGATAAGTAATTTGATTAAATGGATGTTGAGTAGAGGCCTATCGCGAGATAGGATGAGAGGGGGTGTTTTAGTCCGTCGGGCTCCTTCCCCTCTCATTCCATAATCCCCGGACCCAGTTAATCTTTGGTTTCGCAAAAGATCAGTTTCCTTTTGAAATGGTTTCTTAATTTTTCCTTTAAAAATTAAGTGGCGACTCTTTTGTTTTGAATTTGAAATTTGGAAAAAGATTTTAAATAAGAAAAGCTGTGGGTAAGTCAACCTGCGATATCCACAGTGTCCATATACTCTAACCAGTCTTCCTCCAGGGTTTTCTCAACTTCTTCGGGATAGAACGGATCTTGATAGGGGCCCTTTCACAGTCAGCGAAGATTTCCATCCCGGGGTGCCTTTTTCCAGTGGCCTAATGGATCCAAGGTTCTAGAAACCCAAAATAGGGGAATCATCCCCTTCTTTGATGAATTGCCCATTCAAGATTTTGCGGTATGGTGGGAGACTCCTCACTCTTTTCTTCCATGGCCTCTGTAGCTCGACGTCTTCTTCAGTGGGCTTGTACCCCAACCTAAAAGTGCCTTGTTGCCCTTTGATATGAGGGAACTCACGAATCCCTTGCTTGCATCGGCCCAATCCCATTCCAGGGAAGTAGTTCATTTTGCAGACGATGTTGATAACTACAGAGTGGATCTCGGGGAACCTATCTTCATCATTGATCATATGGACTTCTTCCATGAAGAATGCCCCGATTTCTCCTTCTTCTAGCTCATGTATTTGGATTTTAAAGATGGGAGCATAGTTTGGAAAAGCTTCATTGCCCCAACTATTACCGAGGATGATTTTCACCTCCTTCTCATAAATGTACTTGATCATTTGATGCACAGTGGATGATACAGCTTTGTTGACATGCAGCCAGGCTCCGATCAACAAATTGAACGAGGTAGGTATGTCCATAACTGGAAAGATTTCAGTGCTAACCAAAGATCCTACACGGATTTGGAGAGAAACAGTCCCCATCACATTTCTCTTGGTGTGATCGTAGGCCCTCACAGATTGCACAGATGGTGTGATGTCCAGGATAAAGGTAGTGGTAGTCCTTAGAGCACAAACATTTAAGGTGGAGCCTGTATCGACCAGACAGCATGGCACCTATTGTCCCTTACATCCAACAGTGATGTAAAAAACTTTGTTATGTGTAGACCCTTCCGGCGGCAAGTCTTCATAAAAAAATGTAATGATTGGGTCAGGAGTGAGTGCGCCCAAGAAAGCCACCATATCTTCTAGTATAGCATCGATGGGGACCTCAATTCCAGCCAAGGCATTCAACACAGCTTGCCTATGCTTGTAGGATGTTACCATGATGTCCCACATCGAGAGATGTGCTTTGGTTTTCTTCAACTGCTTTATCAACTCATTGTCTTCTTCGATGATCTCATCCATTTTTCCCTTTCCCTTGTCTTTGACCAGACTTTTTTTGATTGCTTTAATCGTAGGCTGCAGAGGCTGATAATGACGGCCTGACCTAGTCAGATGATCAATCTCGGCAGGAGTAGGCCCTTCTACAGTCCCATCTTCTTTGAACCAGTCACAATCTGTTCCCACAAATGGTTTCTCTGGCTCGTTCTAGATAGAAGTATCGCTTTCATTGTCGGGATCATACCATTTGAGGTCCACTACCCCTAGATCATGTTCTTCTAAGAAGAATAGATCTTGTTCATCAGCTAGCTGTTGCTACCACTCATCATCTCCTTTTTCAATCAGATGAATTCCCACAGATTCTGAGATGTCAATGAGGGGTAAAGATTGACCTAAGGGGGTGATATAGGTAGCAAGGTTGAAGGATACATGGTTCAACTCAATGAGGGTGATATTTTGGTGGTTTGGTAGAGGATTTTGAGTGATATGGGGCTGCTTTGGAGGTGGTTCAATGATATTCTGGTCAATGAGGTCTTGGATATCGTGGCAAAGGCGCATGCAATCATCGTTGTTGTGTCTAGGGGCTTTCAAGGTTGGAGTAGTTGGAGGTGGCAGTTCGGCGGGGGAGGGGTATTTCAAGGCGCATGCAATCATCATACCATTTTGGACATATCGCAGTTCGGCGGGGGAGGGGTATTTCAAGGCTTGAGTAGTTGGAGGTGGCCGTTTTTAAGGAGGCAATCTAAGGCTGAGGAGAAGGGGATTTCTAATTTGGCGAAGTTGCTAGGAGGCTTCCTCGGGAAAGGGCGATTGGAGGAGTTAGCTTGGTTAGGAGGTTGGTATGGCCTAGGAGTGTAAGCCATAGGTTGACTGCTAAGGGCATTGACATCTGGAGGGTTGCGGGAGTAGTTGGGCCTTTTTGACTGACTCGGAGGCTCTTCTTTTTTAATCTTTCCTTCCCTTATGGCGTCTTCGATTCGAGTCCCAACTTCAAACAATTCCTTAAAGGTGGATATGGACTGGTAAAATAATTTCTCACGGTAGAGCGGCTGTAGATTCTGGATTAGCATCCTTACCTGTTCCTTTTCAATCAGCCGATAAGTCATTTGGGCTACTTTATTCCTCCATCTGCTCAAAAATGCGGTGAATGATTCATTATTGTTCTACCTAGTTGTTTCCAAATCTCTGATAGTGACATCAAGTTCTTGGTTCTAGGAATAGTGATCAACGATCTATGTCATTGTTGTTCTACCTAGTTGTTTCCAAATCTCTGATAGTGACATCAAGTTCTTGGTTCTAGGAATAGTGATCAACGATCTATGTCTTCTCATGCCTGAGTAATGGAAGCTTCCAAGGTAAGGAACCATGACAGTGCAGAGTTCGCGAGAGTTTGTGGGAACAACATTGCAATGTGCTCATGAGTGCAGCCTATTGATTGAAAAATGTTCATACACAGCTTTACATGGCTCTTCGGATTTTCGGTTCCATCAAAACGGTCAATGGCAGGCATCTTGAAGTTTTCCGACAGCTTCAGCTTAACAGACTCAAAAAGTCCTTCCAAGTTTAGCATGTAATCATCAACCCCTTTACTCTTACTCAATACGCTTTCCAGCCTGTCGACTTTGTCCATTTTCTCTTGGAACTTTTTCTCATATGCGGGCGGTGGGGCCCGTTTAAACCAGTCTTCTTCTCCATTATTCTCGGGATGCGGTATGAATCCGAACGGTGGTGGTGGGAACTCAGGTGGACACTGCTGCCGCTGCTATTTCAGGTCTTCTATAAACTTCAGGACCTGGGCCAGGCTATCAAATTGCTGGCTTATGGTGGCTCCTAATTCGGTGACCTTGTTTTCTGGCTCTTCCTGATTCAAGCTGAAATAACTTGTTGGGCTGATTTTGACCAAACGATTATCTGAATTTCTGACCCAGAACGAAGATCACAGTTGTTGGCTTTGAGAATCTATAGGGACCCTACAGATTCGAGAGGATTTGTATTAGATTTTGACAGTGATGACTTTAGATAGACAAATGACAGTGATGTTAACCGACGTGGACTGACTTGTGTATAGCCTGACTGAAACAGTGCGTGCAGACCGATAAGAATGGTGCATGCAAATGAGACAAGCACACGGATATAAGCCCTAATCTATATGATGCTCTTATTTTTAACAGATAGCAGTTAAACAAATAAGGTCCTAACCATATAGAGTGTGCCAACTTTACTTTCCAGTATGATCAACAAGGGATAGGGGTTTCCGGGGTTTTATGAAGGCTTCTAGGAGAGGAGAGACTGGGCATTTTTGGTTTGTTTGGACAGAGTTTCTGAGAGAAAATGGCATATCTGGGACCATAAGAAGTCAATAAGGAATAGGCTTCCTTATGGAATTAGAAAACCCTAATTTGAACTGAATCAGATTCCTATTTCCATAAATTATAATTCATACCACTAAAGAATTATAATTGCACTCCTACCCTTATCTCAAAAATATATTTCGAGCTCCATGTTATTAAATGCTGATTATCTCCCCACGTTAAGATTACAGATATCCATTAATTAAATATAATTACTGACAATCATATTTAATTAATTTCTTAAAATTCCTTGTGATCCTCTGCTTAACTTATCTGTTATGTCGGATACAAAATCCACCTGTAGGGTTTGACATAATCAAAACTCATAAGCTTTCTCAAGGGATATCATCAATCCCAAAATTGAGACATGGATTCCATCATTAATTAATATCCACACACAATTAATATTGCCACACAATCCAATGAGATATTGACCAATTTAAGGATCTCACCCTTTTAGGGATCAAAGTGTAAATATCAAATGTACGTGTCTACAAATTAACTTAGGATTTAGAGCATAAGCACTCATAATAGCCATGAGGTATTAATTATCATATAAGTCAGTATAAAGATAATTACCCCAAGTCAGTCCTATTTAATACACAAAGTATTCCAGCATAGTGAGTTGTAACTATACCATTTTCCGTAGGCAAGACAAACGTACTACAACACCATGCTGTAGTCCTACCGATGGTGTGTCCAATCCCATCTAAGACTGTAAACCAAAATCTTACATTCTATAATATCTGATGGCCTGATCTTCCGTGTGTAAGCTGAACTCTACACACCAAACCACCTACTATATAGAATGAGGGACACACATGCATAATATTAAATAAGTAATATAATACAAACATTGCCCACATAGATTCTCATAGAAATGGAATAACTGATTTTATTGAATGAATAATAAATCAACTACATAAAGCATGGCTTTTAATACATATCCCTAACACATATTGTGTATATAGTAGTGGTATATTGTAGATTTGTGTGGATAGCACAGTAGTTACCACACTGCTTGTGGTTTGGGATATACCACATTGTACATGTTTTTGACCACTAGTATGTAACCTCTACTTGTAAATTTCATGTCCATATTAATGAAAGAGTTATTTTGGGGATTTTTTTACTTATTAATGTTTCCAGTTCTATTACTTATTGAATTTGTGAAGCATTCTCTTGTGTATCATATCATACTATTCAACTATCGAGGGACTTTGTATTAACCAATAGGTACTCGTCTTAGTGTACTGGTGCACAGGTTATAAATGGCTCCTGACACCAGAGGTTCGAGAAATTAAAATGAAGCAAGACCATCCAATCTATTCTAAGTGAGAACCAATAGGACTTTTGTAAGCTTTAGTGGGAAGAATCAAGAGAGTATCGGCCATTGTAGAAAACATGGCCAACTATGTAATGAATAATGGGAACAATAACAACAACAATCATAATCACTGTGTATATCACGGGTAGATTGGAGATCGATTACTAGAGAGATTGTACACTCTATGCCCATAACGATTTGATGGTTTAGGCAGATCATGGAAAGTAAAACAATGGCTGAGACAGAGGGATATGATCTTTGACACTGTGGATTGTAATGAGCTGAAGAAGTGTCATCTGGCCAGCATCCAGTTGACATTCGTGGTCGCAAAATTGTAGGAGTCAGAGAAGGCTTCATTTGGAGATGAAAGGATCAAGAAAATAACTTGGCTTCCATTTAAAATAATATTCTTATCCCAGTATTTCCCATTAGAAGAAAGGAATGCAAAGAAGAAAGAATTTCTAGAACTGGTACAAGGAAACAAGTCAACCAAGGAATACACGACCCACTTCCAACGTTTATCTCGTTTCTCATCAACTATGGTGACATACCAGAGAAGAAGAATGAGCAGTATTATCAAGATCTTTCCCCTCATCTTCAGAGATTGATTGCTGTCAACTGGAATCAGTCTTTTGAATCCTTGGTAGACTTGGCTATGCATTTGAGAATGTGCATCAAATCGAATATGGAAGATTTACCAATAGACCTCCATAAAGGTTTTATCTATAATCGAGACCACTGGTACCATATCAAGGAAATAACATATATGGATGGATGAGATAATACCCCAGTCAGCATACCCCCGACCCTAGATAGCTCGACCACCAGCACTACAACCACCACTGGCCCAGAATAGAGCACTTGCCCTAGCAAGAGGAAATGGTGTACCTCTAGTTACCCCAAGATGAAATGATGGGAATTGGTTTAACAGTGGAACCCCCAGACATCAGGCCAAGGATTACGGTGCACCTAAGACCTTAAATCAGAAGTAGATTACTTGCTTCAATTGTTGTAAGAAAGGCCACTTGAGCCGAGATTATAAACTGCCTCATCAAGGATACTATGGACCTACAGCTCAAGGTCAGGCTGCTTAGACCAATTTGAATGCAATCATCCCAGAGGCAGTTGGATTCAATGATGAGGCTCATCAGAACCTAGAAGATACACTCACACTTTTCAGTAATAGAGTTAAAGCCTTATTTGATACTCGTGCATTGAATTCCTTTATTACAAGTAGAATAGTTCAAGATTTTGGCTTAGTACCTCAAACCATTTTCGTAGCTTTGAATACGGTATCCCCATTGGGAGTATCTGTCAGATTGGGTAAGGTGTGTACGAATTTTCTTATTTACCTTGAGAATAAAAACCTGCTAGCAGACTTGGTGGCATTGTCGATGAGAGAGTTTGACGTCATCTTAGGAATTGACTGGTTAACTAAGTTCTGTGCCAACTTGGATTGTGTTAGCAAGTCAATTACCTTCTCGTTACCTAGAAGCCAACCATTTAGTTTTTAATTTAACCCATCGAGCAAAACTTTTCTCACAAGCCACTTAGCTACTATTGCGGGCATAAGTTTAGAGATTACTGTAGCTGAGATCTTAGTTGTGCGAGAATCTGAGGATGTATTCAGGGATATCTTAAGGTTACCACGTAAGCGTGAAATATACTTTTACATAGAATTGGTACCTAGAACTACCTCGATATCCAAAACTCCATATCGAATGGTACGGATAGAGATGCAATAATTAAAGAAAGAAGTGCAAGAGTTAGAAGACCTAGGTTTTGTTTGACCTAGCAAATTACCCTGGGGAGCACCAGTGTTATTTATGAAGAAAAAGGATGGAACATATTTACTTTGCATAGGCTATAGGGAGTTGAACAAGGCTACAATTGTAACACCTGTAATTTTCTGTATTGGACCCACTATATTATTATATTATTATTTAAATTACGTGACGGTATGGACGTGTTGTATTATTACCATATAGCCTGTAGTAACCATACCGACTCGACCATAATAAGATTTAACTTAGTCCCGTACCCGGACCTGGACATTAGAAATAATACCAGTTTGCACGTACTTCGAGACCGGCACGCATACCGAGGAACTTTTGCACATAAACTGAGGAAGTGGCACACAACTCGAGGTGGGCCCACATGGCCGGCCATGTGGCAACCACATGGCATCCCTTTGGACACATGTCCACTACAAGGACACATGTCCTAGCATGCAAGCATGCAATAGGACACCTAGCACTTACATTTTCTATATAACCACTCCTATATGCATCCATAACTCTCTTAGACTCTCCATAATCTGCACTCTAGAGAGGAGATGAGGAAACTTAGAAGCTCATGAGTGTCATAAAGAAAGAAATAGAAAGTTAGAAGGAGAGGAAGTTCACTAGTGAAGTTGAGTTCAAGCTCCATCAAGCTCAAATCAACAATCCAAGCTTAGTTTCAAGTTATTGTGAGTAATCTAACTCAATTTAGAACACTTATAATATGTACTAATGTTTAGTAGAAGTTTGATGTTGTTGTGTTGAAGTTTTCAAGACATGCAAGACAAATCCATAAATCTGCGAAACTGAAACTCTCAGCAGAACATAGTTTAGTAAAATGAATGTTTTGTGCAGCTCAAAAATCCGAATTAAGCTAGGTTTTTTTGTGGTAAAAGATCACTCATATATATACAAATAACTCTTCTATATCTCAGTCTATAAATCACTCCTTCATGGGTGAAATGCATGTACAACGCAGTGTTATAAACCTGGGAAAACAGAAACTTCCAGCAGAATGTAGTTTAGTAAAATGGATGTTTTGAGGAACTCCAAAATCGGATTTAAGCTAGGTTTTTTTGTGGTAAAGGCTAACTCATATATCTACAAATAAGTCGTGTATAGCTCAGTCTAGAAATCAATCCTTCATGGGTAAAATGCATGTACAACGCAGTGTTATAAATCTGAGAAACTGAAACTTTCAGCAGAACATAGTTTAGTAAAATGAATGTTTTGTGCAGCTCGAAAATGAGAATTAAGCTAAGTTTTTTTGTGAAGAAAGCTAACTCATTTGTCTACAAATAACCCTTCTATAGCTCAGTCTAAAAACCACTCCTTCATAGGTGAAATTCACGTACAATGCAGTGTTATAAATCTGGGACAAAACAGTCCGAGATATAAGAAATGTCTTGTAAAATAAATATTTTGAGTAGCTCAAAAATGTAATTGAAGCTAGATTTTTTTTGTACATGAAGATATTCCTATTATCTATAATGTTTTAGTTTTGAGTTTGATCTACAAAGCAATTTATCATGGCCAAATAAATCATGTTAATTCAGTCAACACAATGAAAATGTATCTTGGCAGATTGTACAGCTTTTTGTATAATGTTTTGTTTATGCATGGTGTTGATTGTTGATGCTAGTTTTCCGGTACCTGTATTGTTATAAAAATCTTGTGCTATGGTAGAGCTATCGCATAGATGAGTATGTTAAGGGTTTCATCTATATGTTTATTGGTATTAAATCCATGATTATAAATCCATGAGCTACGTGAATATAGTTTAATGACCGTTGGAAAGTTCATACCCAAACTATAAGTATGTTGTATGACACGATTATTGCGTTAATAAGTTATCGGGAAAGTTTCCATCGTAAGTATATTGAGAGGAAAACGAAATGTCAGACGTATAGCGAAATATTAACGGTTATAAATGGATGATATTAATGAACTAAACTACGAAACGTGCGAACGCGTAAAATAATGATAAAACCTTCGATAACAGATTTAATGTGAATAAGGGACATTGGGCCTCGTTTCTAGTCATGTGACTATCGGTCAAAGTTGATTCGTGAACTTTCGTGTCGTGTTTGGATATTTCTTGCAAAATTGGTCTTTCGGTAATTCCATGGTGTCGATTGGTGAGTTATGTTTTGTTCCTTGATCTGAGGATCGGCATGACGTGTTCGGTCAAGTGCGGATGACCTGAGGATCGTCGTGACGTGTTCGATCAAGTGGTTGATTATTTTTCTGCACCCTTGGACTGAGGATCGGCATGACGTGTTCGGTTATGTACGGGTAACCTGAGGATCGGCATGACGTGTTCGTCCAAGTGATTATTAATTTCCCGTACCCTTGGTCTGAGGATCGGCATGACGTGTTCGACCAAGAGATTGTTAATGTCCCACACACTTATGCCATTTGGGCGACATTTTAAGTTCCAGTTGGGCGACAGTTATCTATTCATTGTTGAGTGTTGTTCTTTCTTGACCAGTAAAAGCGTTTGGAGTTAAGTCTTCTTTCAGTCAATGTCATTGGTCAGGTCAGTTCAGTTTTGGGTTAAGTTTCAAAAGGAATGATTGGGTTTAAATAAGACATGGTTTTGAGAATAAGAAAAGACGAACAAGACATAGTATCGAGAATAAGAAATGATGAACGAGAAATGGTTTCGAGAAATAAGAAGAGATAAAGAATAACTTACCTTAAGTAGTGGTAACCTTAAGGGGACCCTCACTTAGCTTAACCGCTAACAGCTTTTCATGCCGCTGGACCTTCCACGTCCAGCCTTTGCAGGTCCAGACGGAGCCGACTGCTATCAAGATGCTGACTTTACTACTGAAGACTATGCTGGTGAAGATTACTACGAGGAAGGCTACGGTTTCGCCAGCTGAAGACTTTGGAGCATTTTCTTTTGTTATAGTTCTGTTATTATTATGTTAGTGATGTAATAGTTTAGCTGGTCTTGTAATATGTATCTTTTGGACATCTTTTTGGCCTGTAATACTACTGATGTAAGACTTGGATGTTTTAAATTTCTGCTTCCGCTGAACTTAGTCACTTTCCCATATCACATTATTGTTATAAGTATGTTTGGACAATCAGGTGACACTCACAACCAGTCACGTGTCTACGAACCTATAAAGGAAATTTATTTTTCCCTATTTTTGGTACTTCAGGGCGTGACAACAATCAAGAACAATTACCCATTGTCAAGAATTGATGATTTGTTTAACCAGCTTCAAGGAGCGATGATGTTTTTAAAGATTGATTTAAGCTCAGGCTACGATAAGCTTTTGGTAAGGCCATAAGATGGGCTAAAGACTGAATTTAGAACCAGATATGGATAGTATAATTTCCTTGTGAGGTCATTTGGGTTAACCAATGCCCAGGTAGTTTTCATGGATTTGATGAACCATTGTCTTCATCGATGATATTTTAATATATTCTAAGACCAAAGAAGAGCACATAAAGCATGTACAGATTACATTGCAGATACTCAGAGATAATCATTTATATGAAAAGTTTAGTAAATGCGAGTCTTGGCTCGAGGAAGTCAAATTCTTGGGTCATGTTATTTTTTAAGATAGAATTTCTTTGGATACATTGAAGATAGATGTAGTGCAAGATTGGAAAAGGCCAAGTAAGGCCATAGAAGTTAGGAATTTTCTTGGTCAGACTGGTTATTATCAAAGATTCATAGAGGGTTTCTCTAAGATTACAGCCACATTAACTGAGTGATCGAGTTGACCTGAGTGCTCAAGTAGAATGTAATTTGACTTTATACGTACGAACTCTTATAACACGACGACGACTTCTGTAATACACTAGCTCTGATAACGAGAATAATATACGTGTAATAAGATCTAAGCAAGCTTAATAATCATACGCTCTACTAAATTATATTACGCACATGAATACTTGTACCTTTGTCTATTTCTCTTGATTTCAATTACTGAGAGTCCTTATTGTATCGTTCAAGTCTCATCGGTTTGATCTTTTGTTCCCATCCACTTTTTATGAGTTGGGAATGGAATTGAGAGATGAATTTCAAGATCCGTTAAGGCATGATACCATTTTGATGCACCGAGGGAGATCAAGTGGCTATTAATGCATGTATGGTATATTAATCACTTGGCTGTTAAAGTAGGTTAGTATAGGTCTTAGACCTTGAATATCTTGGTTGAGTCTATTGTTAAGGCTTGATACTATGTTGATGCACCAATGGTGATCAGGCGGCTGTTAAGGCATATATAGTATACTCATCAAGCGGCTGTTAAGGCATGTATATTTTAAACTAATGGCTTATGTCGGGATTGTAAAAAAAAAAAGTTGTTGAGTTTGAATCTGTGTATTGGGTTACTTGTTGTATAGTTCTTTCTGTTGCAAGCTGCGATGGATGATTAAGTTTGGTTTCTTATCATATATCAATTGGTCAGAACTTCTTTATAACTTATAAGACGTATATAAGCCGAATGAAGAATAATGAACCTAGTTGTTTTGTTAACTATTACTAACGGTGCTTTGTTAGGACTTATACTCACTCGGCTTGTATTCAAGCTGACAGTGTTTTATACCGCTGGACCTTCCACGTCTAGCTTTTCCAGATTTAGCAAGGGGTGTGCATCCCAAGGGTAATTATGGTGATGTCGAGTACGCCACTATGGAGCTAGCTAATGAAGGCTTCTACGATGAGGGATACTCTGGGGAAGACTATTACGGAGACTTCTATGATTTTTCCAATTGAAGATGGATCTCCCTAGTCTTCTGTTTATCTTTTCTTTTGATGGAATAACTTAGATATTTCCAGATGTTAGTGGTAAGTATTGTCACAAGACCACTTGTTTATTTATGTTTCTTTTGGATACGTTAGGTCTGTAATATAATGTCAACTTAAGGCTATTACTATTTGATTAGTTATGTTGCTTTTGAACTCGACACATGCCTATTATTATCAAGTTTCTTGCTATATTATTGTTTAGGACAATCAGGTGCTCTCCAACCAGCCACATCCACAAATCCAAAAAGGAAATTTTGAGTTTTCCTATTTTTGGTCTACTCCGGGGTGTGACAATTTTGATGGATTAATTACTATGACTTGTAGGAGGTTGAAAGCGATTGTTATATCTTATCAATTCTATATCTAGAGCATGGTAAGTAACCTCTACCATTGAGAAAACGTTTCTGATGAAATTATGGTATGTAAATGATTTACTTTCAATTCATGAATTATGAACATGCTTGTATATCATGATTGATTATATGTGCAACAGATATAAAGGATCATGTTGTTGGAATCATGTTTATGTGATTATATGGTTGAAAAAGAAATTGTTCTATCACTACAAAGAGAAGGCTCCAAAAGGGGAGTGTAGAAAAGCCTCCTAAGTGTTGAATGTTCAATATGCCTTATATGAGGTATTGGATAGCTTGGAATAAGGATAAAGGTTGCCATTATGGGCACGAGGTAATGAGAAAAAGAAAATTGGGAGACAAATATTTAGCTCGTTATGATTCATTATGTTACATAAATTTCATATTATAGGTTTAAATGATATACACGAATTTATGTCAAAGAGCATGTTATTCACTGAGCTTCAAGCTCTTGTGGTTATTGTATAACAATTTTAGGTGAAAGGAAAGAGAAAGAGAAAAATAAATTGAGGAAAAAAGAGGAGAACAAGTGTTTATGTGCATATTGTCTATGGCATTGTTGTTGTAGTAATTTGGAACTAAAGGATATTTAAATTATGTTGTGTTAAGATAGCATGTGTAGGACTTGATGTATAAGACTCTTATGTTCATGTATGAAAGGTTTTGGCAAGTGCTTTTTCTATTCAAACATATTTAATTGCTTAGATGCACATGGCTTGAGTTACGGACAGAAGCTGTTTCAAACTATTGAAACTATTTTCACTCCATTGAAATGACCAATGTCAAAAATTCAAGTTTGGACAGAACCTGGTTCAGTCGATCGACCTAATTTTGATCGATCGAAATACACACTATTTTAATTGGTTCAAAATGACGACTTTTACAGAAACAGACACAACTAATTCTAGGAATTTTGAAATCACGTATTGTTTTCAATGTTGGAACCTGGAATCAAACAGTTATCTTTTTGTATTAAATCCAAATCAAAATTTCAAATCCGTATTTTACACTTAGGGCTAATCACTTGCAAATGCGGATTAAAAGGGAATTTAAAAACCCAATTTTGAATGTTAACAACATAGGGTTATGAGTCGGTAGCATATAACGTACCCCCATGCCATACTTAATGGATTTGGGTCATAAAAGAGTTGGTATCAGAGCTATGGGTACAAACTTGCATTTGTTGAATGATTAAGGTGTGTTGAATGAATATGTGCATGTAGACGTTATATTTGATATGTTATGTGGCATGATTTAGGTGAAACGATTAAAGAGCATGATTATCATACCATACATGATAAGGCATGATGTTGATTATATGAATTGATCCTATTTATGTTTAAAGATGGCACAACGGCAAGGTTCTCGAAGTAAGAGGATTGACATAATCGAGGAACTCATTAAAAGATTTGCATAAACTATGGAGCAACGATTTCAGGGTAAAAAAATCGTGAAGAATGAATAACTTAAGCTGCTATGGAAGGTTTCAAAAAGTTAAAACCTTTGGCTATCATGAGCGTCCTGATCCGCATGTTGGAGAGACATGGGAAGTAGAGGTGGAAAAGACTTTGACTGTGTTCCAATGTACTGAAGAGGAAAAAGTTACCTACCTTGCTTCTCTGTTACGAGGTAAAGCTGATAAATGGTAGAGTATGGTGAAAAGGGTGGAACGTAACATGAATTGGCAACGATTGTTTGAAGTGTTCTATGGTACATATTTTCCTAAGTTTTGTAAAGAGCAAAGAGCTCGAGACTTGTCCAATTTAACTCAGGGAAACATGATTGTTGACACGACTAGAATTGTGTGTGCTCTTGTGAGTACGTCCAAGTGTAAACGGTCACGTTTAGTAAAAATTGGAAAGACCAGGTATGGATACCGATGCGTGTTGGAAAGATTAGGACATGCTCACGCGATCCTAGAGACAGAGTCGCCACCTAATTTTTATCGAGAATTAGGAAACCCAAGTTTGAATCACCCAAAATTGAATAAGGTTACTCACCCTTCATTACCAGAAACTAGGTTCAGAGGTCTTGGTACGAGAGGGGAAGGAGCCCAAGCAGGACTAAAGCACCCCCTCCTCGCCCTACCGAATGGTTGGCCTTGATTCAAATATCTTTGTTCTTAATTCATAATTGATGTTGTTTTCTCAAACATAATAGAAATATATACATGTCAAAAGGGAACATCTAAGGAAAATCATGTCAAGAGGTTAAATCAAGTAGAAGTCGGATGGATATGCAATACAAGAGAGAGGTATACTTACAGTGGTTAGTCCCCGCCCAGGACCGATGCAAGTAAAGGGAACATGTCATGATATGCAAGAGGGAACGAGAAGACTTACATTGGTTTGACTCAAGCGGAGTCGTAAAAAGCAAAAAGAAAGGAAACGTGTAATGCAATCATGCACCAATCCTAGATAAGATGTCTCTAACACATAAGCACATAAACGAAGACTATCCTAAAGGAATTGTGTTGTTGAAAACAAAGTTGTAAACCTAGAAAAATTCTAAGAGAAAGGAGAGAGATAGTACATGATACATGGGCACTAAGCCACATGTAGACAAGGCAAGTCCCCAAATTGAAGTCCGAATCCACAGAATTCAATTCTCTGTACTAAGACACCAAGAAATACCCAAGCATTGCAAAACTACAAACAAGCAAATGATATGCATGAAAAACAAGTAGAAAACGTCATCAATCAAATTTCCAGATATAGCAACCTCTAATGAATCATATCAAAAGTAGTCTTAAACATGAGCTGGTTTAAAACCCTTTTATAGAAAGTTAGATACATGTCGTACGGAGCTTCTCCAAAAAGTAGAACCACTTAACTATTTTTGAAGTTTGAGAAATGAGAGTTTTGGGAACAGTGGACCAGGACTGTCCACTGCTCTTGTAAAAATTATAATTAATTCTACAAAAATCAAGTGAAGCTCTATTTGGTGTCAAAAGAAAGCTATTTCATTATCGTTTATGACAAAAATAATCCCATGGACATGTCATGATCATAAGGTTTCTAAAAAGTTGTTTTAATCAGACTCTGTTATTCTAGAAGTTTGGTATCATTTGATAAAAGAATGCAAAACATAATAAAAGTTCATGAATCATGTTAATCAAGTTAATCTAAGCTTTTGATTTCTCGTCATTTAGATGATATATAAATCAAATTTTATTCATCAAATGATGTTGAGTGATCAAGGTATGACCATTTTGTATACATAATCATAATTGTAGTTAATTCTAGAAAATTCAAGAATAGTTGTATCAACTTCAAACGCTTAGAAAACGATCTTAACTCGATTGTATGCTCATGATTTTACTACGGCATATCGATTCATGAGTGAGGAATCATCTCCAAAAATCAGAATATCGATAACTACTATAGATTTTCTGAAATTCAAGCACAAAGTGACTATGTTCAAATTTGTCCACTGATTTCTCAATAATTTCTAAAAATAGCATATGGATCCTAGAGGTTCTCAAAATGAATCGAATGAAAGCTAATTCATCAAAGTTTACCCAAAAAATTTAAAATCCATCAGACTATGGATTTTGGTGGACCAAATGTTTTGGACAAAAGTAATCTATTTTGCTGAATTTTATCTAGTTTATTTTAAAGTGTGAGAATAACATCTTAGGTGATGATTGAATTTTATTAGAGAGATCAAACTCATAGATCAACTTAATTATCATGATTCCCAATCAATTTAGCCCTCGAGTTCTATGAAGAACTTTAAATCATGTATCAAAGGGACTTATAAATATTCTATTAGAGATGAAATTGAATAAGAATTTTAGGTAATAGGAATAATCAAGAGATAAGCATGAACATGGGAATCATCCTTTTCATAGATAATACTTTAAAACCATCATAGAATTCAAAATAGATATATATATATATATAATCATGTATGCATGGATCCAAAATAGAAGAATGAAATCAAAATTGAAAACCAAAGTGAAACTCAATCTCTAATTGCAGATTATCAATAAAATCAAGAGGATTTAGATCTAGCTATGTGAGTGTGTGAAGAACAAGAGAAGGAGAAGATGTGTGTTCTAAACAAATGAAGCTAAACTAGATCCAAATCTTATAGATCTATATATATAAGTAGGAATTAGAGATGAATATTGATGTTTACCTCTTGGAGGATTCACAATTATGTGATCAAAGTTGATTTGAAGATTCTTCTTCTTCAAGTGTTCTTCGAGCTCTTCAAGCACTCATCCATAGAAGTTAATGGAGGCAATTGATGTCCAATTGTAATCTGATTATCCTAAGATTAATTCATAAAACTTCAATTCATAATTCAACCTCTCTCTAGAAATTTCCTAAATTGAAAGTAAGTATATCTTTAAGTATATTCAAAGCTTCTTCAAGATAACCTAAGCTCTAGGTGCTCTCTAATCTTCCAATTATATCAAGATCTCATATGGATCTATATATAGAGTTTTGAAAACATAACTCTTAAGTTACAGGGTTAAAACAGGATTTTCAAAGAGCAGAAAAGGGTTAAAATGGTCATTTCAGTGCCTAAGCGAAGTTTCCAGGCAATTGCCTCGCAATGGGAGGCTTCTAGCAGGGGGAAATTATGAGGTGGTGGCTTAGGTGGGATCCGCTACCCCCTATGTAGGACCCGCCACTTCCTATTTTGTTTTCCCTGGGTGCCCTTATATCCTATTTACGTTCACTGCTTTTCTAGATTTTTGCAAAAATGCTTTTTGTTGTCCGAAATCGTCCGCTTATGTACTGTTGGAAAGCTGTTGAGTAGAATTTCAGTATAAAAATATTCCAAGAGGTTTTGAAATGAAATTGAAACTCAATCGAAGTTCGAAACATTCGTCATCTTTTTGAAATCAAATGACATCTTTTTCAAAATTGCTTTTCAATGTGTGTCGATTTTGAAATTTTCTTTAAAACTGAATCTCTAAATACCTAGAATATTCTCTTTAGAACACTTTGTGTTCATATAACCCTGAGTGAATACGAATTCTGACAGACGATTTTGACAAAACTGGGATTCATACATGGAAAAGAGTTTTTTTTAGCTTGAAGTTACTTTCCAAAGTTCGACCTTTCGATTGTGTGGAATCCAGTACCTTCCACGAGTAATTATCATCATCGAATCCTCCAAGACGTTGTCCACCCTAAATCCTATTAGTGTGCTCAAAATTTGGTGTCTAAAATTTGCCCATCTTTGGCAGAGCTTGTTGTTAACAACATGAACTGCAAGTGAGTGCTAAAGCTAGAAGGCACCCAATAACCATACTGAGAGCTTTTAGGAAAAATAAAAAATCCGCAAAAATCAAGAAATTCAAAATCAGCGAAAATTAAGAAATAATAAATGCAATGCAATGCTGGGTAGGCGGCCAAATCTAAGCTGTTGCTGGTCATGCTTCACTAGAGCTGCATACGTATCCCTTCTAGTAATCGAACCAGGGAATAGTTCAGGCGCACGAGAGGAGAAAGAACACACAAATAATAACACAGATAAAATGCTCCTATCTTAGATGTTGATGTGAATGTGCAAGTGCTAGAGGAATCGTCCTCAATGGTTCCCTAGATGCAAAATCTAATGCAAGGGATGCAATATCTCACTGTCGTAGTCGAATATGTCTAAAGTATGCTATCTATATCTTGGATGATTCTCGGAGTCTTGTCAGAGTCTTTCTTCTGAGTTTGAGGCTTGTAGGTGTCATCTATATCTCGGACAATTGTTGAAGTAGCAGAATATCTTGGATGAATTTTGAAGAGAACTTCTGACGATTTCTGAAATAATTCCTCCTTAAACTCGGATGATTGATAGTCCTTCTGCTAGGGAGGATTGCTGGTGTAGAGTTCTAACCCTTGGACAGTTGCTGATGTAGAGTCCTAACCCCTGGACAGTTGCTGATGTAGTGTCCTTCTGCTAGGCACGATATGCTGATGTAGTGTCCTATCCCCTAGATAGTTGCTGATGTAGAGTCCTTTTGTTGGGGATGAATCTTCTTGTAATAGGTCCCTCTGCCGGAGACAAATCTTTTGTTCTTCTGGATGGATAAAATAGCTTTAAAATCAAAGTTTAAACACGCAGCAGAAAGATTAAGTTTCAAAAACTTATTGGTAGCCCAGGGTCGACTACTTGTCAATTCCTTATATGCGGACAAGAGGGGACAAGAGTTATACCTTAGTGTCTTGAACCCATTTCTGATTTTCTTCTTCCTTAGTAATGCAGCAGCCTCCTCTAGGTTGTCATCACCCTTATGTCTCCTACGGATGCTTCTCGGAGAGACTAGAGATGGTGGGATCTCAAATAGAGAGGAAGGAGAAGGTTTGGTGCTCTAAAACAGTTTCTGCAGCGGTTAATAAAAACGACGAACTCCTTTTCCAGAATGCAGCTGCCCTATTTATATATTCCCAGAACCAACCTAAATGTTCGATCGATTAAAGTGCATTCGATCGATCGAGACTGCGATCGATCGAATCACCTTCGAACGATCGAACCCGCCAAGACTTCAATCGATCGAAACACCTTTGATCGATCGAGCCAGCCTTGACTAGATCCTCATGTGCCTTTCCAAGCATCCTAGCGGAGCTAAGAGTGGAACCTCCTAGGTTCTTTATTATTGGCTCAGACCAGTTTGTTAATTACCATGACCAAACTCTTTGATCAACAAACTAACTAACTGGTCAGTTAACGTTTACTCCACTATAAAACAATAACTGAACTCCAACGCAAAAGAACATATCCCAAGTGAAAACTAGACTTGTATGGTATAAAAAATGTCCCTCTACCTTTAGCATTCGTAATCATGTTCAAGTAGTCGGATAATTGGTTACTGTTAACCTGAATCATGATTACTTCTTATATTCCTTGAGTCTCATTCACCACTCATGATTACCAAACTTGTTGATAACTACTTATCAACAAGACTATAGTTCTCAGTAATCAACTTGGTGACATTCTCAAGTGAATGCTTACTCTGAATCAGAGGGTAGATTCTATCTTGACAATATATGTTCACAACCCTATGAACATGACATACCCAAGATACCCAGGTGTTGATCTTCTATAGACCTCACTGATTGTTAAGTCAAAGCAGCCATATCCACAGTCTGTGTTCATAATCGTCTCAAGATTAAGAACACATACCTTATACAAGTTATGAGTTCCTATCGACTGATTGACAGTCTTGAGTGTCAATAGGAAAGCTCAGGTCCGTCAATGTACTACAAGCACTAGCATACTAACTAAGAGTTACACTCTAGTGATTGAGATTAATCACTCCATCCAATGGTAGTTAATCATGCTACAGTGTAAACCTGATGAGATATCTAGTCTTATCATCCAGTGTGACATGTTCTAAGTAACAAAGAATAGTAATTCGTATCTCACTTGCATGTATCTCATACATACACGAATTACTTACTATGATACTTAAGGATAACAATCATCTCATGAAAGAAACATACATAACTAAATGTAAAGCTGATATCCATATATTAAAATGTCAATGTCTTATATATAAAGTAATGGTTTGAGGGCACAAATCCAACAAACTCACACTTGCACTCACAACCATACAACAATAATCTCCTTAATACTCCTCTAACTTACAGCACCACCTCCCAAGGTAAAGAGATGACCGAATGTCGACTTCCTCGAATCTCTATCTGACATAAAGTCCGAGTCAGTGTGTCCCACTAGAATTAACTCACTGCCACCATACATAAGCATGTAATCTTTAGTCCTTCTTAAGTACTTAAGAATGTGCTTAACAACTGTCTAGTGTTCTAGACCTGGATTGGATTGATATCTGCTAACCATGCCAACGGTAAAGCATAACATCGTATGCATGAGACTTCCCACTGCCCAAGCATAGGGAGCTCCTGTTATGCGATTCCTCTCCTCTTGTGTCTTTGGACACGGGTCCTTGGAGAACACTAAACCATGCCTGAAAGGTACCAAACCTTTCTTCGAATTATCCATTGAAAACCTAGTTAGCATCTTATCGATATAACCAGCTTGAGATAATCCCGTTATCTTTCGCTTACGATCCTGAAAGAGCTTTATTCCATGAATATAGCTCGCCTCTCCTAGATCCTTTATATCGAAAGTACTAAGTAGCCAAACCTTGACCGTTGACAATGCCGCTACATCATTTCCAATGAGTAGAATGTCGTCAACGTAAAGCACAAGAAAAGCCATCACTTTTCCTTTAAACTTCTTGTATACACAAGGTTCATCCAGATTCTGTATGAAACCACACGACTTGACCGCTTGATCAAAATGAATGTTGCAACTTCTAGATGCCTGCTTAAGCCCATAAATAGACTTTTGCAACTTGCATCCCAAGTTCCCTTTCCCACCAGCCATGAACCCTTCTGGTTGATGCATATAGATGCCCTCCTCAAGATTGCCATTCAGAAATGTAGTCTTGACGTCCATCTACCAGATCTCATAATCTAGGTATGCAGCAATGGATATGAGTATTCTGATGGACTTGAGCATGGCTACCGGCGAGAAGGCTTCCTCATAGTCAATGCCCTCCCTCTGAGTAAAACCTTTCGCTACAAGTCTAGCCTTAAAGGTCTCAACCTTTCCATCAGATCCTCTTTTTCTCTTATAGACCCACTTACAACCAATGGGTTTAATATTGGCTGGATGTTCTACAAGATCCCAGACCTTATAAGAATCCATAGATTCCAATTTAGCTTTCATAACTTTATTCCAATGAGATGAGTCTACATCGGCCATTGCCTCTTCATGCGTGGTAGGATCAGATTTAGATTCTATGGAGACAGCTTCAAAAACTTCTCCTAAGAACATGTATCTATCAGGCTACGATGAGGTACCGGTGTGGAAATGGGTGAAGAAGTGGTATTTTCTTGATTTACATCATTATCAACTGCGGGTTAGACTGAGGGCTCTCCATTTATCTCTCTCTGATCTATCCTTCCCTTAGGTTTATGGTTCATGATATAATCATCATCCAAGAAAATAGCATTTGTACTAACAAACACTTTCTGTTCTATTGGATAATAAAAATATCATCCATAAGTACCCTTTGGATACCCTACGAAGTAACATACTTCTCATCTAGAATCCAACTTGCTCATCTTTCTTTTCATCACATGTGCCGGACACCCCATATCCAGAGATATTGTAGAGAAGGCTTGCACCCAATCCACATGTCACGTGGTGTCCTGGGAACAAATTTTCTTGGTACTAGATTTAGTATGTACGCAACGGTTTCCAAAGTATAACCCCAAAGGAATAAAGGCAACTCTGAATAGCTCATCATTAACCTAGTCATGTCTAAAAGAATCCTGTTCCTTCTCTCTGCTACACCATTCTGCTGAGGCATACTTGGTGCAGTCAACTGTGACAGAATCCCATTCTGTACGAGGTGATCAATAAACTCATTACAGAGGTACTCGCCACCTCAATCAAATCAAATGGCCTTGATATGTGTTCCTAATTGCTTCTCCACTTTAGCCCTAAACTCTTTGAACTTTTCAAAGGCTTCAGCCTTGTGCTGCATTAGGTACACATATCCATTCCTAGAGTGATCATCAGTAAATGTAATAAAATACTCATAACCACCCCTTGCTCCAATATTTATTGGTCCACACACATTCTTGCTCTAATATTTATTAGTCCACACACATCAGTATGAACTAATTCCAACAATGAATTGGTCCTATTGCCCTTTGCGAGAAAGGGCCTTTTGGTCATCTTACCCTCTAAACAAGACTCGCAGACTTCCATTGGTTTGAGAACCAAATCACCTAAGACACCTTCTTTGACTAGTCTACCAATCCTATTTAGATTGATATGCCCAAGCCTCATATGCCACAGCCTTGTTGGATTAGTGGGAGGTTCTTTTCTTTTAGATGTTATTGTTACCATTGAATTATTAAGTTCCATACAAGAGTCTTTAGAGATGTTGGGAGTAATCACATATAAGCCATTAGTTTTAACCCCAGAACATATAAAAGAACTATTTCTTTTAATAACAACTTCTGTTCCAAAATAAAAAGATTAACCATTATTCGATAAATTTGAAACTGAAATTAAATTACGTCTCATCAAAGGGTTGTAAAGTACATCTGATAAAACTATTATTTTATTGTCCAAAAACTCTAAAACTACTACTCCTATAGCAACCACAGAAACTGTTACGCTAGAACCCAGAGTCAGCACGATTTCTCCATCACTGCATTTCTTGGTTAATCTGAACCCCTGCAACGAATTACAGATATGATTAGTGGCACCAGAATCAATGCACCAAGTGTTTGAAGTATTTGTAATAAAACTTACTTCAATCATATGTGACTCAATCATACCTTGAACTCTTGTAGCTAAGAATTCTGGACAGTTCCTCTTCTAACGGCCCTTCTCACTGCATTAGAAACACTTTCCTTTGCCTTGGCCACCCACCTTCCCTTTGCCCTTACCTTTTCCCTTAGAATTTGAAATCTTAGGAACTGGTCCAACACTTGAACCACTCGTGCTATCTTTCTTCTTCCCTTTCTTTCCTTTCGGCATAGATCGGGAAGAGGAAGCGCTTTTCTCAGCGTTCAGAACGTTGACCCCAGGTTTGATCACCCCTTCCGTTGCCAGTAAAGAACTCCTTAATTCGTTCATTGAAAAATTCATTTCATTCATATTATAGTTTAGTTTAAATTGAGCGAATGATGGCGACAGCGTGTTGAGGATCATGTCAACTTGGGTCTGTGCGTCAATGTTGTCACCTACGGTCTCCAGCTCGTTCAAATAACCAATCATTTTTAAAACATGCTCTTTGACTGGAGTCCCTTCCGACATCTTAGCCCTCATTATCTTCTGCATAGCTACCTGTCTGGCAGGCCTGTCATGCTCACCAAACATCTTTTTGAGGGATGTGATAATGTCACTGGCTGAATCGTTCGATTGGAATTGGTGTTCCAACACACCGGCCATTGAGGCCAGAATGTAGCAACGTGCCATTCCATTCAACTTCTTCTATCCGTCGAACTTGCGTCTGGCACCTGCCAAAGCAATTACTGCAGGTTCTTTAGGGCATGGGGTGGTGAGGACATATATGTGATCCTCCGCAGTTAATACGATGTCAAGGTTTCGTTTCCATTCTGTGTAGTTATTTCCAATTAACTTGTTTTCAGTGAGGATGGTGGCAAGTGGACTAAATGTAGATCCAGACATTATGATTTACTGTTGACGGGTGTGAAAACCGGGCAAAATCCAAAAGACAAAAAATATGGATATCAGATTTTGACAGTTTGAAATAAAAGAATCCTTAAAACTCTTATTTTAAAATAAAGTCGCCGGAATATCGAAACAAAAGAATAAAGCCTTCGTGTGGCGGTCAATACTCGGTCTTTCGATTAATCATGACTTGTCCGCTATGTAACTCTTGCAAAACAAGTTATGACTCCCGAACCCATTTGATCTCTAAGTTTCTGAATAATGCCCCGTGTGGGATCCCTTATTCATAGCTTATCTAGTGTATACCATTAACTAGGATCCAATCACAATCATCTCAAGCAGTGCCTCCGTGTGGTGGTCACCCTCTAACACATCTGATTTATCCTATCCATAGGAAGTTCACATCTAGTAACCAATGAGAAGTGTACCCTCTATATGGAATGATCATCCTTGACGAGGTGACACAGAATGCACTACTCATCTTACAATGAACCGTCAATGGAAGATCGTGGGTGTTATAATAAGACCCTCTCCCACTAGATTTAGTATATAAGGATTTTGCTTCTTAGGAAAAAATTGTTTCCACACATTACCCATAAACATCGAATGTTTACTAATGCGTTGAAAACAATTTTTGAATTTTATTTTAGAAAACTTGTTTTACGTTCATGCGAGTAGTAACAATATAATTAAATGCCAATCACAAACCAAGCACATAAAACGAAAAAAAACTAAAATGAAAATAAAAGCATCCAAACGATTCCTCTATCTCCCATGGCTCTATCTGCATATGTAATACCTGTAATTTCTCTACGTACAATAATACGAGTTTTATGAATTTCTATATCTGGTCTATTATTATATTATTATTTTAATTGTGAGACTGTATCAGTGTAATATAATTACTAATTAGACTATAATCACTACACCGACTCGACCGTATTTAGAATTAACTTAGTCCCGTAACCGGACCCGGACGTTAGAAACAACACCCGTTAGGACGTAAATTAAGACCGATATGTATATCAAGGAACTTATGCACGCAAACCAAGGTGGGCCCCACCATGGCCGGCTACATGGAAGCTACATGCAACCCCAATGACACATGTCACCACCCCATGTGACACTTGTCCACTTGTCCTAACATGCATACATGCATGTGACACCTAGCATAAGTCTTGCAATATATAAGCTTCCATGCATATGCATTTTTAGTTCTTTTAGTACATTACAATATGCATATATGGAATTAGAAGGGACTAAGAGATGGGTTTCATGGAGATAGATGAAGAATTAGAAGTAAAACCAAAGTGTGTTCATTTCCCTCCCTTGTATACACTTCCATGCAAACACCTGTACACATCTATATACTTATATATGCCACCATGTGAACTTAGAATCTGTAATAATAAGTCTTAGAAGACCTACAAGAATCCCATAAGTTAAGAAGTGAAGAAGAAGGAGAAGAACAAGGAACATCCACCATTAAAGCTTGTGTTCAAGTTTCCTAAGCTCAAATCCAAAGCCCAAGCTCAATTTCAAGTTTATCTGAGTATTCTAACTCACTTTAGAACCTACATAGTATGTAGTAATGTTTATTAAGTGCTTGATGTTGATAGTTTGAGAGATCCATGCCATGGAAGATAAATTTTCAAATCTGGGAAGCAGAAACGTCCAGCAGAATGTTGTTTAGTAAAACAAGCATTTAGAGCAGTTAAGAAATGGGAATGAGGCTAGGTTTTTTTGTGGAGAAAGATAACTTATTTATCTACAAACAACTCTTCTATAGCTTAGTCTGAAAATCATTTCTTCATAGGTGAAATGTACATGTAACGAAGTACTTTAAATCTGAGAAACAGAAACCTCCAGCAGAATGTAGTTTAGTAAAATGAGTGTTTTAAGCAGCTCCGAAATCTGAATTAAGCTGTGTTTTTTTTATGGATAAATCTAACTCATTTATCTACAAATAACTCTTCTATAGCTCAGTCTAAAAAGTGTTCCTTCATAGGTATAATGCACATGCAATGCAGTACTATAAATCTGGGACAGACCAGTCCAAAAATATAAAAATATCTAAGTAAAATAAATATTTTTAGTAGCTCAAAAATGTAATTGAAGCTAGATTTTGTTGTACATGAAGATAATCCAATTATATACAATGTTCTAGTTTTGAGTTTGATCCACAAAACCATTTATCATGCCTAAATAAATCATATCAATTTACTCGACATAGTGAAATTAGTTCCTGGCAGATTGTATAACTACTTATATGATGTGTTTATTAATGATGCTTGCTTACCGGTACCTGGTAGTGCTATCGAGTAGATGAGTATGTTAGGGGCTTCATCTATATATTATTGGTATTAAATCCACGAGCTACATGCTAGGTTTCCGTTGTTATGAATATAGTGTGATGACCATAGAGAGTTCATACCCAAGCTATAAGTATGTTGTACGGCACGATTATTGCGTTGATAGTGATTGGATAAGTTTCCATTATAAGTATATTACGACATAAAACAGGATGACGAATGTATAAACGTAACTTCGAAAGTATATTCGGAAGTCCTTTAATGAACTAAATTCCAAAATGAGTAACGAATGCGCGGTCGGGAAAATGTAAGGGTCGGTTATGCTATGTTAGAAGCAGAATATGATAGGGATAATTGTTGGATAAGTAATCTGGCAGCGGAGATCAGGATAGTAAGAAAAAAGGGATGTGTTGTTGAGTTGTGACGAGGTGATTCTTTGAGTAAAGACTCCTTTCAGTTCTTCGTGACGAAATGGATGTTCTTGTACTCCATAACGCTTTCGGTTCTTCGTGACAAAGCGGTGATTCTTTGAGTAAAGACTCCTTTCGGTTCTTCGTGACAAAATGGATGTTCTTGTACTCCGTAACGCTTTCGGTTCTTCATGACGAAGCGGTGATTCTTTGAGCAAAGACTCCTTTCGGTTCTTCGTGACGAAATGGATGTTCTTGTACTCTGTAATGCTTTCGGTTCTTCGTGATGAAGCAGTGATTCTTTGAGTAAAGACTCCTTTCGGTTCTTCGTGACGAAATGGATGTTCTTGTACTTCGTAACGCTTTTGGTTCTTCGTGACGAAGCAGTGATTCTTTGAGTAAAGACTCCTTTCGGTTCTTCATGACAAAATGATGTTCTTGTACTCCGTAACGCTTTCGGTTCTCCGTGACAAAGCAGTGATTCCTTGACTGAAGACTTCTTTCGGTTCTTCGTGACAAAATGGATGTTCTTGCACTCCTTAACACTTCGGTTCTTTGTGACGAAGTGGTTGATGAAAGATGGTTTGGTTAGCAAGAGACACTTTGGGTTTGTAAATGATGTCGGATGTTAGAAATGAATGGTAGTGGCATTAAGAATGTCTAGACGGGTCTCCTGAATTTTTTGTATTCCTATCGAATACGTAGTCGGGTACGCTACTAGTTATAATTTGACGGTGAGAACGTAAAGATCTTAAAAGACATGTTGAAAGGTAGTAAATGTATTCCTATTATATTTTACAATATACGTTCCATTTGATTTAGCTTACTCACTCAGCTTTCATAAGCTGACGACGTTCATGTCGCTGGACATTCCCATGTCCAGCTTATCCAGGTAACGAGTACACGGGTTATGATGCTACGCAAGCGGAGAACGTGGAAGAAGAGTACACCGATGATGGCTATGGATATACTTGTTAGAGAGAAGACTAGTGGCTGTCTTTTGTAAATGTCTTTGGTGGAAAGCTCTATTAAAAGACTTATTATAGCTTTTGTAAGGCCCTAGAGCCATAAGACTCTGATGTATCTACCATGATGTAATAGTTAACTAGTACTGTGGCCTTTCTTTGTAATATATCAATGTGAGCAGATGTTGGTTTTATCCTTTTGGTTTTGTGTTTATTATTAGTATTTGGTCACGGACAATTCGGTAATGCAACCAGTCACGTGCCTCAGGGTCCAAGATGGAAATTTTAAATTTTTCCCTATTTTGGCTACGCCGGGGCGTGACAGGGATTTTTGGTATCAGAGCTTTAGGTTAAGACGTGTTCACCGATTGTCCTACACACTTAAGTAATAAACTGTTAGACCTTTTTTCCATCCATAAATACATAAACCTTATGGTAGCTTTGTGATTAGCATGGCTCCTTATTACATCCTGGATGGATATGGAGGATGGGGTTGATGAGGAGAATGACCCAGCACTGGGTATTGACCTAGCAGAGGATGTTGACCCAACAGAGGGTGCTGGTGAGGGGGAAGTAATGACAGTCATGGAGGCTGGAGAGCCAGAGGTTGAGGATGACTTTGAGGATGACTCTAAGGATGCAGATATAGACCCTTTGGATAAGGATGAAGATGAGATGGTTGATAAGTTTGACCCGTACTTGGACTGGGTTCCACCTATGGAGATTCCAATCTTGGATGATGTTCTACCATATAAGTCAGATATGAAGGACTTTTGGGATAGGACTCCTAGGATCTAGAGCTTTACTTGTATTAGGACTAGTAGCCCATCTTTTTGTGTGTATAGTATGTACCCAGGCATATAACACAAACTAGTGGTAGCGTGTACGCCTTTCTATGTAAATATTTGAAGTTATCAATAAAGATTTGTTTCCTCTACTTGATGAAATGTATTGATGTGATATGTACTCATATTAGAATTGTTAGCTATACCTTATATCGTTTATATATCTCGTAACCATAGTTAGGACTGGAGGGTAACCAGTAGTTATTCAGTTAGGTTCATAACACACAAACAGATGACAAGTCAGCCACCTCAGCTTAGGAATGGACCAAGGGGAAGACCTACGACCCGTTTCGAAGGAAACAAACACCCGTGGAATAGTGTTAAGAAACCAGGACACACCTTTCCCCGGAATAAGCATGCAAAACCAACTACACCACAAGTACCAACCACTACTACCGGGAACAACAATGATGGATGTTTCAATTGTGGGATCCCCGGACTACACAGCCCCAAGAACCAACAACCGAGCTAATGTTATATGCTACAATTGACGCAAAAGAGGATGCATGAGCATGGATTGCAATGCACCAAGAGAAAACTATCATGGGCCTACTACTCAAGGTCAAACTAGCAAAGGTCGACTAAATCCTATCATACTTGAGGTGGCCTGCTATGATGAAAAGGAACAACAGAACTTGGAAGGTACACTCTCATTATATACTAGTCGAGTTATAGTACTTTTTGATACAGGTGCTACGAATTCGTTTATTGCCTTTGAGATTGTACGACGATTGGGTTTAGTACCCCAAGCACTTGAGGTAGCCCTGAACGTGGTATCACCTTTAGGAGTGACCGTGAAGCTAGGAAAGGTGTGCAAGGACTGCACTATGACATTGGAGGATAGGAACCTACATGCAGATTTAATTGTTCTGTCAATGAAGGAATTCGATGTAATCTTAGGATTTGACTGGCTTACTAAGTATTATGCAAAGTTAGATTGTGCTGGTAGGTCGATCACATTTTCAGTACCTGGAAGTACACCCTTCAGTTTTCAATTCAACCCCACTAGTGATGCCTTTCTTACAAGTCGTTTAGCCGCTATGGAAACTACAGGCTCAGATCTGACGATCGCTCAGATTCCGATAGTCCGAGACTATGAGGATGTCTTTCAGGACGTTTTTGGATTACCACCAAAGTGCGAGATTGACTTTTGTATTGAGTTAGTACCCGAAATGACACCGATATCCAAGGCTTTTTATTGTATGGCCCCAATGGAAATGTTGGAGCTGAAGAAGCAAGCACAAGAGTTAGAAGATCTTGGACTCACCAGACCGAGCACGTCACCTTGGGGAGCCCCAGTACTGTTTGTTAGAAAGAAGGATGGGAACCTCTGACTCTTTATCAACTACAGAGAATTGAATAAGGTCACCGTCAAGAATAAGTACACCTTCCCAGGATAGATGATTTATTCGATCAACTGCAAGAAGCAACAACCTATTCGAAGATCGATTTATTATTCGGATACCACCAGTTACTCGTTAGGCCTGAGGATATACCGAAGATGGCTTTCAGGACAAGATATGGGCATTATGAGTTTTAGTTATGCCTTTTGGATTAATTAATGCCCCGACTGTATTCATGGATTTGATGGATAGGGTGCTTAGACCTTACTTGGATAAATTCATCATCGTGTTTATCGACGACATCCTTATTTATTCAAAGAATGATGAAGAACACGAGAAGTATGTAAAGATTGCACTTCAGACACTTAGAGAGAATCACCTCTATGCCAAGTGTAGTAAGTGTGAGTTTTGGCTAAAGGAAGTTAAGGTCTTGGGGCATGTAGTTTTCAGAGAATGGGATTTCTGTGGACTCAACAAAAACGGACGCAGTTTCTGATTGGAATAGACTAACCAACACATCAACGTACGAAGTTTCCTCGGATTGGCTGGATACTACAGGAGATCCATGGAGGATTCTCAAAGGTTGCGTCTCCTTTAACCGAACTAACGAAAAAGGACTCGGAGTTTGAGTGGAAGGGCAAGCACGAACGCACCTTTCAGGAACTAAAGGAGAGGTTAATCTCTGCGCCAGTGCTAGCTATACCCAAGAGTGGTGAACAATACACTATCTACAGTAACACATCATATCAAGGATTAGGATGTGTACTTATGCAGAATGGTCAGGTGATCGCTTATGGATCCAGACAATTAAAGCCACATGAGTTGGACTACCTAACGCACGATTTGGAATTGGCTGCAATTGTCTTTGCACTTAAGATTTAGAAGCATTGTCTCTACAGAGAGAAGTTTGACTTGTTTTCGGATCACAAAAGCTTGAAATACTTGTTCTCTCAAAAGGAACTAAACATAAGACAACGATGGTGGATGGAGCTACTTAATTACTACGACTTTAATTTGCAATACCACCCCAGTAAAGCAAATTTGGTCGTAGATGCTCTGAGCAGGAAATCCTGAGGGTTTATCACCCCACTTTTAATCAAGGAATGGAAAGCCTTAGAAGTTTAAACAGAATTTGACATTCAGGTAGCAAGACTAGATAAGGGACGACCTTTTGGACGTCTTATGGTGCAACCAACCCTCATTCATCGAATACTCGAAGCTCAAAAGAAGGATGAAGGATTGAGAAAATGGTTTGAGAAGGCGAAAGCAAAGAATCCGACTAAGTGGAATATTGGAACAGACGAAGGATTCAGATGTAAGGAAAGGTTATGTGTAACCGACACAGATGGTTTGAGGAAAGACATTCTGGATGAAGCACATAAGTCGAGAATGACCATACACCTCGGCGGAGCCAAGATGTATAAAGACTTAAAAAGGAACTTTTGGTGGAAAGAAATGAAGAGAGAGGTCGTAGAATATGTAGCCAAGTGCCCTACTTGTCATCAAGTCAAGGAGAAACACCAATGACCTCTAGGATTACTACAACCGCTACCTATCCCAGAATGGAAATGGGAGCATATCACCATGGATTTTGTTGTGGGATTGCCGAGATCTCAGCAGAACCATGATGCTATTTGGGTATTTGTTGAACGGCTGACCAAATAATCCCATTTTACTACTTACAACATGACCTATTATATCGAGAAGATGAGTCGAGTATACCAGTAATAGGTTGTGCAATTACATGGAGTACCGGTGTCAATCATATCAGAATGTAATTCGAGATTCACTACTAGAATTTTGGGAGAGTCTTCAGAAAGCAATGGGAACATCTCTGATGCTAAGTTCTGCATTTCATCCACAGACTGACGGATAAGAGGAAAGGATAAAAGCAGCGCAAAGCAGTTACAAGAAGCTACACAGACAAATGACGTCGAGATCTAGATTTAGAGTTGGAGATCATGTGCAATCGAAAGTTTCTCCGGCTCGAGGCATTGTAAGGTTTGGACAACAGAGGGAAAAGCTATCACCGCGCTACATCGGACAATTTGAAATTCTAGAGCACATAAGGAAAGACGTCTATAGATTGGCGTTACCACCGAAGATGTCGGTAGTTCATAAAATTTTCCATGTAAGTATGTTGAGGAAGTTTCTTCGCAACCTGGCACACGAGATTGATTTCAAAGATATTACAGTAAACAAAAATGCTACACTCGTTGGAGGACATGTAAGAATTATGGATCACGGAATCGAGAAGCTAAGGACCAAAGAGATTCCGCTGGTAAAGGTTCAGTGGAAGCATCATGATGAAGGAGAAGCTTCTTGGGAGCCGGAATCGGAGATGCGAGAGAAGTTTCCATCTCTATATAGTACTAGCTCATTCTGATTTCAAGGACGAAATCCTGTAATAGGTGGTAGAATATGTAATACCTGTAATTTCTCTACGTACAATAATACGAGTTTTATGAATTTCTATATTTGGTCTATTATTATATTATTATTTTAATTGTGTGACTGTATCAGTGTAATATAATTACTAATTAGACTATAATCACTGCACCGACTCGACCGTAATTAGAATTAACTTAGTCCCGTAACCTGACCCGGACGTTAGAAACAACACCCGTTTAGACGTAAATTAAGACCGACATGTATATCAAGGAACTTATGCACGCAAACCAAGGAAGTGGCACAAAACCCAAGGTGGGCCCCACCATGGCCGGCCACATGGAAGCTATATGCAACCCCATTGACACATGTCACCACCGCATGTGATACTTGTCCACTTGTAGGACACTTGTCCTAACATGCATACATTCATGTGACACCTAACATAAGTCTTGCATTATATAAGCTTCCATGCATATGCATTTTTAGTTCTTTTTGTACATTACAATATGTATATATGGAATTAGAAGGGACTAAGAGATGGGTTTCATGGAGATAGATGAAGAATTAGAAGTAAAACCAAAGTGTGTTCATTTCCCTCCCTTGTATACACTTCCATGCAAACACCTGTACACATCTATATACTTATATATGCCACCATGTGAACTTAGAATCTGTAATAAGAAGCCTTAGAAGACCTACAAGAATCCCATAAATTAAGAAGTGAAGAAGAAGGAGAAGAACAAGGAACATCCACCATTGAAGCTTGTGTTCAAGCTTCCTAAGCTCAAATCCAAAGCCCAAGCTCAATTTCAAATTTTTGTGAGTATTCTAACTCACTTTAGAACCTATATAGTATGTAGTAATGTTTATTAAGTGCCATGCAAGATAAATTTTCAAATCTGGGAAGCAGAAACTTCCTACAGAATGTTGTTTAGTAAAACAAACATTTCAAGCCGTTAAAAACTGGGAATGAGACTAGGTTTTTTTGTGGAGAACGCTAACTCATTTATCTACAAATAACACTTCTATAGCTCAGTCTGAAAATCACTTCTTCATAGGTTAAATGTACATGCAACGAAGTACTTTAAATCTGAGAAACAGAAACCTCCAGCAGAATGTAGTTTAGTAAAATGAGTGTTTTAAGCAGCTCCAAAATCTGAATTAAGCTAGGTTTTTTTGTGGATAAATCTAACATATTTATCTACAAATAACTCTTCTATAGCTTAGTCTAAAAAGGGCTCCTTCATAGGTCAAATGCACATGCAATGAAGTACTATAAATCTGGGACAGACCAGTCCGAAAACATAGAAACGTGTAAGTAAAATAAATATTTTGAGTACCTCAAAAATGTAATTGAAGCTAGATTTTGTTGTATATGAAGATAATCCAATTATGTACAATGTTCTAGTTTTGAGTTTGATCTACAAAACCATTTGTCATGCCTAAATAAATCATATCAATTTAGTCGACATAGTGAAATTAATTCCTGGCAGATTGTATAACTACTTGTATGATGTGTTTGTTAATGATGCTTGCTTACCGGTACCTGTGTGGTTATGGATATCTTGTGCTATGGTAGTGCTATTGAGTAGATAAATATGCTAGGGGCTTCATCTATACATTATTGGTATTAAATCCATGAGCTACACGCTAGGTTTCCGTTGTTATGAATATATTGTGATGACCATAGAGAGTTCATACCCAAGCTATAAGTATGTTGTACGGCACGATTATTGCGTTGATAGTGATTGGATAAGTTTCCATTGTAAGTATATTACAACATAAAACAGGATGACGGATGTATAAACGTAACTTCGAAAGTATATTCGGTAGTCCTTTAATGAACTGAATTCCGAAATGAGTGACGAATGCGCGGTCGGGAAAACGTAAGGGTCGGTTGTGCTATGTTAGGAGCAGATTATGATAAAGATAATTGTTGGATAGGTAATCTGGTAGCGGAGATCAGGATAGTAAGAAAAAGGGATGTGTTGTTGAGTTGTGACGCGGTGATTCTTTGAGTAAAGACTCCTTTCAGTTCTTCGTGACGAAATGGATGTTCTTGTACTCCGTAACGCTTTCGGTTCTTCGTGACGAAGCAGTGATTCTTTGAGTAAAGACTCCTTTCGGTTCTTCGTGAAGAAATGGATGTTCTTGTACTCCGTAACGCTTTCGGTTCTTCGTGACGAAGCGGTGATTCTTTGAGTAAAGACTCGTTTCGGTTCTTCATGACGAAAATGGATGTTCTTGTACTCCGTAACGCTTTCGGTTCTTCGTGACGAAGCAGTGATTCTTTGAGTAAAGACTCCTTTCGGTTCTTCGTGATGAAATGGATGTTCTTGTACTCCGTAGCGCTTTTGGTTCTTCGTGAAAAAGCGGTGATTCTTTGAGTAAAGACTCCTTTCGGTTCTTCATGACGAAATGGATGTTCTTGTACTCCGTAACGCTTTCGGTTCTTCGTGATGAAGCGGTGATTCTTTGAATAAAGACTCCTTTCGGTTCTTCGTGATGAAATGAATGTTCTTGTACTCCATAACTCTTTCAGTTCTCTGTGACGAAGCGGTGATTCTTTGAGTGAAGACTCCTTTCGGTTCTTCATGACGAAATGAATGTTCTTGCACTCCTTAACACTTCGGTTCTTTGTGACGAAGTGGTTGATGAAAGATGATTTGGTTAGCAAGAGACACTTTGGGTTTGTAAATGATGTCGGATGTTAGAAATGAATGGTAGTGACATTAAGAATGTCTAGACGGGTCTCCGGAATTATTTGTATTCCTATCGAATACGTAGTCGGGTACGCTACTAGTTATAATTCGACGGTGAGAACGTAAAGATCCTAAAGACATGTTGAAAGGTAATAAATGTATTCCTATGGTGTTTTACTATATACGTTCCATTTGATTTAGCTTACTCACTCAGCTTTCATAAGCTGACGACGTTCATGTCGCTGGACATTCCCATGTCCAGCTTATCCAGGTAACGAGTACACGGGTTATAATGCTATGCAAGCGGAGAACGTGGAGGAAGAGTACACCGAAGATGGCTATGGATATACTTGTTAGAGAGAAGACTAGTGGCTGTCTTTTGTAAATGTCTTTGGTGGAAAGCTCTATCAGAAGACTTATTATAGCTTTTGTAAGGCCCTAGAGCCATAAGACTCTGATGTATCTACCATGATGTAATAGTTAACTAGTACTGTGGCCTTTCTTTGTAATATATCAATGTGAGCGGATGTTGGTTTTATCCTTTTGGTTTTGTGTTTATTATTAGTATTTGGTCATGGACAATTCGGTAATACAACCAGTCACGTGCCTCTGGGTCCAAGATGGAAATTTTAAATTTTTCCCTATTTTGGCTACGCCGGAGCATGAGAGCATAGAATCTCCTCCTTGGTTTGATCGCCTCTAGCTCCATCTTCATGGACAATGGCTTGTTCATCCATCTTCATGTATATTCCAATTCTATTACATTGGTCCTATGCTTCTTTCGAAGCTTACAATTCATCTAGAAATAAATCATTAACAAGAAAATAAAGAAGGCTAGGGAAACCGGTGCGACTTTCCTTTTCATAGGATTGAAGCGCAGCGCCCTTTACACATGCCTTAAACCAAATCAATAAAAATACACCAATCTGCAAACATTCAAACACAAAAACTAAATGCTCTTGGTGCCACGGGAGATGGGGACTAACTTGCTGAAAAGGGTTAGTTAAACGCATATCCACACATATATCTCAAATATATGTAACTATTGGAACTCAAGATTGATTTGCATAGTACATAAACTCTTTAGGTACTGAATTAAAACATTAAAACAACATCTTAGTTCTCTGTCACAGTTCGATCGATCCAAGACCGTTCGATCGCTCAAACCTTCGATCGATTGAACACTGTCCAATTGCTTGAACTTTCTGTTTCACAGACTGATTTGAAAATATTTACAGAATAATTTAAAATTAAGTATATAATTTAAAAACCTTTAAAACTGTGAACAGAACTCCTGGACTGAAAATTGATCTCAATCGATCTAACCCTATTCAATCGATCGAACAAAACAAAGTTCGATCGATCAAAACTTGTTCAGTCACTTGAGAATAGAAGATGTTCGATCGATTCAGAATTCTTTGATCGATTGAATCTATCATGCATCCAATGCAATCACAGATTTGTATTCTGCTACGATAACACTGCAGAAACAGATCTGTGACGATGTAGTTTCGAAAATAGTTCTAAAATCAACATTCAAATCAAAACTAGTGTTCCAAAATGTATCTATAGATCCAAACAAGCGTGGCTCTGATACTAATTGATGGAAAAAATAGCTTTAAAATCAAAATTTAAATGCGCAACGGAAAGATTAAGTTTCAAAAACTTATTGGTAGCCCAGGGTCAACAACTTGTCAATTCCTTAGATGCGTACAAGAGGGGACAAGAGTTATACCTTAGTGTCATTAAACTAAATTCTGATTTTCTTCTTCCTTGGTAATGCAGCAGCCTCCTCTAGGTTGTCTTCACCCTTATATCTCCTACGGATGCTTCCCGGAGAGACTAGAGATGGTGGGATCTCTAATAGAGAGGAAGGAGAAGGTTTGGTGCTCTAAAATAGTTGGGCAACGTCTGGTTAATAAAAACGACGAACTCCTTTTCCAGAACGCAGCTGCCCTATTTATAGATTTCCAGAACCGACCTAATGTTCGATCGATTGAAGTGCATTCGATCGATCGAGACTTCGATCGATCAAATCACCTTCGAGCGATCGAACCTGCAAAAACTTCAATCGAACAAAACAGCTTCGATCGATCGAACCCGCCTTGACTAGATCCTCATGTGCCTTTCCAAGCATCCTAGCGAAGCTAAGAGTGGGACCTCCAAGGTTCTTTATTGTTGGCTCAGACCAGTTTGTTAATTACCAAGACCAAACTTTTTGATCAGCAAACTAACGTGTCAGTTAATGTTTACTCCACTATATAATGATAACTGAACTCCAACGCAAAAGAACATATCCAAAGCGATAACTAGACTAGTATTGTGTACTAATGTCCCTCTACCTTCAGCATTCATAATCAAATTCAGGTAGTTGGATAACTGGTTACTGTCAACCTGAATCATGATTACTTCTTATATTCCTTGAGTACCATTCACCACTCATGATTACCAAACTTGTTGATAACTACTTATCAACAAGACTACAGTTCTCAGTAATCCACTTGGTGACATTCTTAAGGGAATGCTTACTCTGAATCAGAGGGTAAATTCTATCTTGACAATATATGTTCACAACCCTATGAACATGACCTACCCAAGATACCCAGGGGTTGATCTTCTATAGACCTCACTGATTGGTAAGTCAAAATAGCCATATCCACAGTCTGTGTTCATAATTATCTCAAGATTAATAACACGTACCTTATACAAGTTATGAGTTCCTATCGACTGATTGACAGTCTTGAGTGTCAATAGGAAAGCTCAGGTTCGTCAATGCACTATAAGCACTAGCATATTAACTAAGAGTTACATTCTAGTGATTGAGATTAATCACTCCATCCAATGGTAGTTAATCATGTTACAGTGTAAACCTGATGAGATATCCAGTCTCATCATCTACTGTGACATGTTCTGAGTAACAAAGAATCGTAATTTGTATCTCACTTGTATGTATCTCATACATACACGAATTACTTACTATGATACTTAAGGATAACAATCATCTCATGAAAGAAATATACATAACTAAATGTAAAGTTGATATCCATATATTAAAACGTCAATGTCTTATATATAAAGTAATGGTTTGAGGGCACAAACCCAACACTTCTGATACAGGTCCTTCTTCGAGGGACAAATCTTCTGAAATAGGTCTGGAGGCAAATCCTCTGAAATATGTCTCTATGCCGGAGACGAATCTTCTATTCTTCTGATACATTGACTGGGAGTACTGCTTCTATTCCGTAAGCCAAAGAGTAAGGAGTGGCTCCTGTAGATGTTTTGATAGACATTTTGTATCCCCACAATACATATGGTAGCTTCTCATTCCAATCTCGATACGTATCAGTCATCTTTCTCCAAATCGTCTTCAAAATCTTATTAGCTGCTTCAACTGCCCCATTTGTTTGCGGCCTATATGGTGCTAACATGTGATGCATGATCTTGTATTATTCTAGTAGGTCCAAAACTTCTTTCTGGAAGTGAATACCATGATTGGATATCAATTCAAGAGGGACCCAGTATCGACACATTATATTCCTTCTGATAAATTTGGCTACATCTTTAGCCTTTAATGTCGCATAGGACTCTGCTTCCACCCATTTTTTAAAGTAATCAATTGCTACCGGGATGCATTGATGCCTGTTAGATGCCTTCGGGTTACTTCTCCAATAACCTCTATTCCCTAAACAGAGAATTGCCAAGGGGTAGTCATGTTGTACAGTATTGATGGCGGCACATGCTTTACATTGGCATGGATATGACACTTGTGACATTTTCTGACATATTCGTAGCATTCTTTGTCCATGGTAGTCCAATAATACCCTTGCCAGATGATCTTCTTGGCTAACATGTGTCCATTCATATGAGGACCACATGCCCCTTTGTGAATTTGTTCCACTATTTTCTTTGCACCGTTCCCATATAAACATGTCAAGTTGAACCCATTGTAAGGTTTCTTTAGCAGACTTCTGCCGCAAATCATGAATTGAGCAAAGAATCTTCTTTTGCTCTCTTGTCTTTCTCGGATGCGCATTCTAGATCTACCCCATTTTTAATGAAGTTCCACATGTTAATGTACCACGGAAGTTCTTCTGCTTCTTCTATTTCCCTGATCATATCATAAGATGGCTTTTCTCTCTATTCAATCATCAACAGAGTTAACTTTATTCCCACAAGGATCTCTATCATTGAGGCTAAAGTAGCCAAAGAGTCTGCTAGCTTATTTTCTTCTCGAGGTAGGTAGAAGAACATGATATGCAAGAAGCGAGTTCATAGAGAATCAAGGTACTCATGATAAGGCCTCAATTTTTCTTCCTTAACTTTCCAGTCTCCTTGAACATGGGATATGATCAAATTGGAATCGCCAAATACATCCAGGTTCTTCACTTCTAAAGTCAATGCGGCTTCTCAACCCAAGATACAGGCTTTGTACTCAATTGTGTTATTGGTAGAGGTATACTTCAATTTAATAGTGAACGGGGTATGTGCTCCTTCAGGAGACATAAGGATGACCCCTACTCCATCTCCTTTTTGGTTTGCAGCTCATTCAAAATACATCTTCCACACATCTCCTCTTAATTCCATCAATCCTTCATCAGGGAGCATGAATTCTTCTTCATTTTTCGGACTTATCAGATGTTCTACCAAATGTTCTGTGACAGCCCTTCCTTTAATAGATTTACCCGTAGCATATGTTAAGTCAAACTCGGATAGCATCAAGGTCCATCAGGAAATTCTTCCAATTAATACTGGTTTTTCAAAGAGATACTTCAAAGGATCTATACAGGAGATCAAAACAACAGGGAAGGCCAACATATAATGCCTCAGATGACGAGTGGCCTAAACCAAAGCCTAGCATCTCTTTTCTAGTGGAGAGTACTTCAGCTCGTATCCTGTCATTCTCTTGCTCAAATAGTAAATGGCTTTCTCTGTATATCCATCATCTCCTTCTTGTGCTAACATGCATCCCATAGCATTTTCTGACATGGATAAGTACAACAGTGAAGGCTTACCTAACTTTAGGGGTGAAAGAACTGGTGGGTTCAATAAATAAGTCTTTATCATGTGGAAACCTTCTTGACACTGATCGTCCCATTCAAATTTCTTCCCTTTTCTCAATAAATTGAAAAGCGGATCACAAGTTGCAGTGAGCTTAGAAATGACGAGACTGATGAATTGTATTTGTCCCAGAAATCCTCTTACTTCCTTTTCATTTGTTGGCAGAGGCATATCCATAATAGCCTTGATCTTTGTGGGGTCAACCTCAATTCACCTCTGTGTAATGAGAAATCCTAGCAGCTTTCCTATAGTTACTCCAAAAGTACACTTCTGTGGATTTAATCTCATCTTTTATCTTCTCAATCTTTCATAAAACTTGGTGAGGGAAGCTAGATGTCCACTCCTTTCTTTGGTCTTGACAATCATGTCGTCCACATAGGCTTCTACGTCTTTATGGATCATGTCATGTAGCAAAGTAGTAGCAGTCCTTTGATAGGTTGCTCCGGCATTCTTTACCCCAAATGGCATCACTCGATAGCAGTACATCCCCCAGTGAGTAGTGAATGTGGTCTTTTCTCTATCTTCGGGTTCCATTAAATTTGATTGTGCCCCGAGAAACCATCCATGAACGATAACAGTTCATGCCCCGCTGTATTGTCTATCAAAACATCTATGTGTGGAAGCTAAAAATCATCTTTCGTACTGGCTCAATTTAAATCTCTGAAGTCAACACATACTCGGATTCTTCCGTCTTTCTTAGGCATAGGAACTATATTGGCTATCCATTCCGAGTATTGGGTTACCATCATGAATCTAGCTTTCAACTGCTTCTCGACTACTTCTTTAATTTTCAAAGTCCGTTCTGGCCTCATGCATCTCAATTTTTGCTTACCAAGTTTTGAATTAGGAAAGAGAGGGATATGATGTTGGACAATCTCTGGGTCAATGCCTGGCATATCTTCATAAGACCAAGCGGAAACATCTTTAATTTCTTTTAATAAATTGTTTAGTTCGTTGCTTTCTTGTGATTTGAGTGTGATGCCAATATGAACATTTTTTGGATTATCTTCATTACCCAAAGTTTATTAGCAAAGTTTCTTCAATAATCTTGCATGCAGATTCATTTTCATTTTCAATTAATTTTTGCAAATCCTCAGAAATTTCAAAATCAAGATCATCAGACACAGAAGAGTAAGCAAAATCTTTGTTAATTTCATTAACACTTTTAGGTACAACAAAAGAAAAGGTACACTCAACATTACGACTCATATTGGCCTTTACAGACTTTCGGGGGAATGGGGGAGGGGATTTGTTGACTCTTGACTCTATCACCCAATTGTTCAGAGCTCCCTCTATTGGCTTGATTTCTTTCACATTTACCGGTGCTTCTTCGGCATCCATTATCATGTTCAGTTCTTCACCCATTAGCATGTTCAAATCATCACTCGTCATTAGATCAGCCTAATCCTTCCCTTCTTTCTTGGCATGTGTAGCATACAAGAACGGATCCTCATAGTCGGAGAACTCATGCTTGAAGAAAATTTCAAACCCAAGCTTGATACTCTTGTTTACCGGATCATACCACAGTTCAGGAAATCCACAGAAAAGGAAGTCATCACCTTCCTTCACGAAGTACCCATTCAAGATTCTTGGCTCAGAAACAACCATTGGTTCTTTTCCTTTTATCATGTGCTTTTTGTCCTCTTCAATCAATTGATACCCAAGCCCAGATTTATCTTTCTGCTCATGGAAGTTAGGTGTTTCGGTATTCCTTACTGACGACGACCTAGTACCATTCCAGGGAAATAATTCATCTTTTGCACCATGTAAGGCACTTTAGGATTTACATGTTGGTCAAAGTACAAAGGCAAGACTTCAGGGATCCAATTCTGTCCCACTTCTTCTTGTAGATCTTCAACAACTGGGTTTCCTCTCTCAAACATCTTTCTATACTTAGGTCCGGTGATGAATGGCTTCTTCTTCTTGAACGGAGTGATTTTTTCGCCCTAGATAGATGTATCAGGAAATTTGTTCCCTTTGTCATAACTGAGTCGATCCCAAACGGACAGCTTCTTTACTTCATCTAGCATTCCCACAAACTCGAATCCTCCTAGTTCATTTTCTTCTTCCAGTGTTTGAACTTCTAGTACAGGGCCATGGCTTATCCCTTCTTCCTTGATCCAGCTATCCCCAAAGATTGTAATTACATCTTTTTTCCATATGAACTTGCCTTTCTGGTGGAGAGTGGAAGCGATCGTGTCATTTACATGTAATCATGGACGTCCCAATAGCAGATTGAAGCTAGCTGGAATATCAATCACTTGGAATTCAGCTTCTTTGTTCAATGGCCCCACTTCAATTTTCAGCTTAATCATTCCCACGATAGCCCTTTTAGTATTATCATAGGCCCTCACAGTTTGTGTTGATGGTAAGAGTTCTGACATAGATAGTCCCATTCTGAAGGCTGTTTGGAGAGGACATACATTCAAATTCGATCCATTGTCTACCAAGCAAACTGTTACTCTATTCCCTAGATAGTGTATAGTGATGTAGAGAGCAATATTATGGTGTGCCCCTTTTGGCAGTAAATCTTTATCTGTGAATGTGATTACAAGCTTACAAGGCTTTACAGAGATCATGTTCACCAAATCCTCAGGAGTAGTGTTGACAGAAACATCCAATCTGTTGAGCGTATCAAGCATAGCCTGCCTGTGCTTGTGAGAGGTCATAAGCAATCCCCATACTGAGATACAGGCTTGTGTTTTCTTCAACTACGTTAGTATTTCATCTTCTTCTTCGCTCATGGTTCCCTTCTCAGCCTCTTTTGCTTTGATGACTCCCTTTTCATTCCATGCTTCTTTTCCACGATTTTCTAACTCATGCAGTTTAAAATGACGTCCAGAGCGCGTCAAGTGGTTGGTTTCATTGGCGATCCAAATACACTCAAGCTCTTTGGCTAACTTTTCAGTGCCAGCAGTGACTTTCCAAACAGAATCATCAAGGATTATGGTATTAGTAATGTAATCATTCTCATCATCATACCACAAATTTTCTTTTTCTTCCATCATTGCAATGAGATTGTTATCTTTGGATTCAAGGTTCAGATAGACTCCACCAATTCTTCTATTGGCTTAGTGCTTTCTTTCTCGATGATTGCTTCAATGCACTTTTCTTCTTCATACCAGATCGAATCATCAGTAATAGTATTAGGATTCTACCATTCGATTGTGAGATTTTCGTTGGCTATTTCTTCTTCAAAGGCTAGTGATTCTTCAACCCACTCTTCCTCTTCCACATTCCTTAAGATACAAATTGTAGCATTTTTTCAGAGTTGAACATTTACGGATGGCTGATCTAAGGATGTGATGTAGATCATAGGGTTATAAATCTGAGACTCTTCTTCCACAAGATTGACATCCGACAGGTTCCCCTTATGATTAGGGAGGGGATTCTTCTGAACATTTGGCTGAGCAGGAGGAGGGGAGATGACCCTTTTTCAATCAAGTCTTTAATCTCATGATGAAGTCTCTAACATCTATACGTATTATGCCCACGGCCTTGATGAAAGTCACAATAGAATTCATTTTTGAAACCCGGTGGAAGCGGATTGGGTTCTGGTTGAGGTTCCAATTTCTGAAAATACTCCTTTTCTAGCATTCTCTCAATTACGCTGCTTAGTGACATTCCCTAATTGGAAAACTCTCTTTTTTCTTTCGATTGTTTCTAATTTTGATTCGCTCTTGTATTAGTCATGCTTTGGCATTCTTTATGAAAAGGCTGAGGAGATAGCATGTTGATATCAGCAGGCTAATGATAGACTGGCCTTTCTGTCTTTCTGTACGGATTGCTCGTGCTTTCTTTCATGATCTTTCCGTCCCTGATGGCATCTTCTATTAAAGTTCCCACGTCAAATAGTTGTTCAAAGCTCGCAATAGACTAAAACTCCAGCCTCTCTAAGTACTCGGGCTGTAGGTTTCTGATGATCAATCGGACTTGATCTTTTTCTGTCGGCCTGCTAGTCATCTAAGCAGCTTTTGCCCTCCAACGAGTAAAAAAACCTACGAAGGATTCCCTATACTCCTATCTAGTGGTCTCCAGATCTCTCGCAGTTACATCAAATGACTGGTTGTATGAATATTGAGCTATTAAAGCTTTGGCCAATGCCTCTGAATCTTTGGTTATGGCTGGTTCTAACATCAGGTACCATGAAAGTGCTGCTCCACTCAAAACTCTTGGAAACAGCAGAGCAAAGAAGTCATACCCAATACGCATAGGCTATAAAGTTCCCACATAAAGCCTCAAATGGCTCTTCGAATTTCTTATTCCATTGAAGAATTCAATATGCGGCATCTTAAATTTTTCTGGGAGTTTGGCTTTTGGAGTGTCACACAACCCTCAACGTCGAACAAATACTCGTCCACACCTTTGCTTTTCTTGATCACACTTTCTAGCTTGTCGATTTTAGCCAACTTGTCTTGAGTTTTCTGATCCAGCTAAACCTTTAGTTGAACTGTCTCCCCAAGGACTTCTTCCTCGTGATGCACTGGAGGCGGTGGTGGTAGCATAGTAGTTAGTTGTTCAATCATTCTCATCATAGTGGCAAGTTGTTCCTGATTCTCTTCTCTAATCCAACGTAGTTTGCATTGCGGCAAACCTGGCTTCCATATTAGCTTCGCATGCCATTTTTTCAACCCTAGTTGACTCGGATGTTCCTTCTTCAAACCCTGATCTGATCATACGACTGTTCGGAGCTCTGACCCAGGAAGTATACAACTTCTTGGTCCTATCTTCTTTTTTGGTTTATTAGGGATTTTTCAAAATTATCAGGTATCTTTATTGCAAAAAGAATTTTCAAAGAATTATATTTACAAAAGTGAATTTATGAAGATGGAAAATCTTTTCCTTCTCAAAAACATTTTCTTAAAATTGAAGATATCTTTTTTCAAAATTCTGAGGAAAACAAATCTTTTCTTCTCAAAAGTCTATTAGATGCGTCGCACTCGTGACTCGTTTATGCAATGCTCGTGTAGTGTATGCAATGCAGATGAAATGCAATCTAATCTAAATGCAATGCACCTTAATCTAGCTTAGACCAAGCATATAAGCACATAAGATTCCTTGAGTATTGTAATCATCTTACTAATCCAATCATCATCCAAGGAATTTTAGCTTTGAAATTCTTGATGGCTCAGGTTTACAAAATTGAATTTTTCATGAAAATCTTGAAAGAGAGATTTGTAATTTTTAAAAACATTTTTGAACCATCAATGCATGTGGTGCAAAATCATGATTCTTTAAAAATCGAGGTAGAAATTTGAATTTCTAAAATCCGAGTGGAAAATTAAAAATCAAAGTGTGGAATCATGATTTTTCTTGAAATTTGAAAATCAAAGTAGAAATTTGAAATCCTCTAAATTCTGAGAGGAGGTTTTAAAATTGAATCATCAAAGTAGGAATTGTTTAAATCCTCTAAAATCTAGGGAGGATTTTGGAAGGATTTTGTAAAAGTGAATTTCAAAGAGAATTTTCAAAAGGGATATTCTCAAAATTTTCAAAAGACTCGGATTTTCAAAGAAATGCTTGCATTTTAAAAAATTTTCAAAAAAGATCGTCCTCGAATAATGATTGGATGTTCGAATAAAGATCATACTACTCTAGAGGAATTTACCATACAAGGTTCGATGATGCCTTCGTATATACGTCCTCGTCATCCACATAATTCCTTACAGACAAACGCAAATAATTCATCACATTGTCCTAATCAAAGATGATATACAAGATCCTAATTGAAGGGTTTTATAGAATCGATATGCAAAGGTCGGGTTTTAGTCTCATAAAGGGTCCATTAGCAAGCCAAGGGCTCTATATACTACACGCGGTATAAGGCTAAAATGGTCATTTCGGTGCCAAAATGCAGTTTCCAAGTAATTTACTCGCAGTGGGAGGCTTCTAGAAGGGTCTAAAACCAAAAAAGCTTGATGGAGAGGGCTACTATGAGGTGGAGGCTTAGGTGGGACCCGCCACCCCCAAGTGGGACCTTTCACTTCCTATTTGTGTTCCCCTGGATACCCATATGTGTTATTTACGTTCACTGCTTTTCTAGTTTTTTGTAAAAATGCTTTTTGGCATCAAAAATCGTCTGTTTATGTACTGTTGGAAAGTTGTCGAGTTGAATTTCAGTATAAAAATATTCCAGGAGGTTTTGAAATGAAAATTGAAGCTCAATTGAAGTCCAGAAGTCCTCCGAAACTTTCATAGTCTTTTTGAAATCAAACGACGTCTTTTTCAAAATTGCTTTTCAATGTGCATCGATTTCGAACTTTTCTTTAAAATTGAATCCCTGGATACCTAGAATGCTGTATTTAGAACACTTCATGTTCATATAACCCTGAGTAAATATGAATTCTGAGAGACGATTTTGACAAGACTGGGATTTATGCATGGAAAAGAGCTTTTCTAAGATTGAAGTCAGTTTCCAAAGTTTGACCTTTCGATTGTGTGGAATCCAGTACCTTCCACGGGGTACTTTTTCATCATCGAATCCTCCAAGATGTTGTCCACCCTAAATCCTATCAGTGTGGTCAAAATTGGGTGTCTACACCAGGTCGTATACCTAGAGACCGAAGATGGGGACAGCAGTTCCTAGATTGATTCTAAAAGAAAGTAAGTGATGATCATATGAGTGAATGTACTAAAGTCCTGCTGTATTTGAGATTTAAATTGTAAAACTAACTACAATTAAACAATGACTAAATTAATTAGCTAAAGTCAAGTGATATGAAACTATGCATGAAAGAGGTGTTGGGAACACGTGAATCCACGTTGTCTCAACCACTACAATGGCTTAGCATTGAAGTTCAAATGAGGTTTTGCCTTTTTAACATTCACTATCTCAAAATGGATTTAAGTTTAGAAATCCCGACACTAATCGTGTGGTTAGTGCATGGTAAGTGGATGAATAACTTTACTTAGTTTAAGAACTGAAATACTTGACCATTTAAAACTGTGATCTGTACTAGGCAAATTGAATAAGGAATATTCAACATGATTATCATAAATTTTCATACAATTTAGTGGATTGAAGGCTCATATTCCCAAATCTATTTGCAATTTAATCTTTAATAGATCAATTTGGGTCATAATTTCTAAAATGCAAGTTACTGGAGTGATGTGAAAGTTCTACCCAAGAACTAATCCTACCAATCAATTTCCCTAGACTTTAGCACCAGTAATTTTCCTACTACTTCATATTATTTATTTAATACTTGAATTTCAATTTCATATCTAATTAAGTGAAGTTTTATATATTTAATTGAATTTCTTGAGCTTATATGATTTCTTGCCATTTGTACTTTCTAGTTGAAAACGAATATTTTTACACACTATCAATTTTTTCCCCAGTACTCTTAATCTAAGAACTTGGATCAACGTCATATTGGGACCTGGGCACATTTTTGATTTGTGCACGTAGTAGTCATTTTACATGCACTTTGAGGTCGTGCATGTAAATCGAGATAATTGCACATAGTTTGAGATGTTGCACGTAAACTAAGGTGGGACCCACAACTCCTACACGTGGTAGCCCATGAGCAAGCCATGTGGACTCTCCTAACACACATCTAGTTTAAGAATACATTCATTCTATGCATTAGACCCAACACCTACCCATGGACACCTCACAAAACACTAATAGACATACACATCCTCTAGTATTTCATGGTTAGCGACACATTGGGTGTCATTATTTACAGCAGCACATTTGAGAGACACGCACATATAGAGAGGAGAGAAAACCATGGAAATTCTAAGAGAAAACTTCCATTTCCTCTACATGCAACCACACACACGCCCAACTTGAAGTCCTTAAAAGCTAGCAAACCTAATCAGAAGATGAATTAGAAAAGGAAAAAGGTTCTTGAAGCCCAATTTAGTTTTTTACAGAAAATAGCTTAGAAAACTCCACCATTGAAACTTACACCAAGCTCTCTTCAAGCTCAAACACTTGCATTTTTAATTTCACCACTTTGTTAGTATTTCAACTCACTCACATACTATTTTTTGGTAGTTTAGAATCATTCAAGACCCATGTAAAATCATACTTTCAACATCAAAAGTGAAAACTCTATTCTTTTTAAAACAAATCTATAGAAAATGAACTGTAAGATCGATCCTAGCAAGATCAATCCTTCGCTAGATCGATCCTTAGCACAAATTTTTGAAATTTATTTTTGATCAGTTCTAAGAAGGCTATGCTACTGTAACCTTAAATATTAATACTCTGAAACATGTTAGGATCCGTTACCTTGCATATAAACTTGTTTTGATGATCATTCAATTATATGGTATCATTTATTGGTTAAATGAGTTTATATGAACTTGCATGTGAACAAAGAAAATGTCGTTATATTAATGAAAGTTACTTAAGTGCTGACATATGTTGCATTAGGTCACATGTATATATCGTTGTGTTCTCGAAAACTTTCAATAACGGTTCAATTGTTGAGTTACTTAAGGAGACTAATTTGCGTCCTTAAGACTGGTTGGGTTGTCGACGTGGAGATTGCATGTGTATGTGGGGGAGTTTTGGGTATTGGTTATAGAGGCTTGTGTTATGATGATTTGAGATATTGTGAAAGATGCTTTGGTTCTTTGTGATGAAGTAGTCGTTCCTTGATTGGAGATATTATGGAAGATGCTTCAATTCTTCGTGATGAAGTAGTCATTCCTTATCACTTCGATTCTTCATGACAATGTGATGGTTCATAGAGTGGAGACTCCTTTTGGTTCTTTGTGACGAAATAGATGTTCTTGCACTCCTTAACACTTCAGTTCTTCGTGACGAAGTGGTGGTTTATAGAGTAGAGACTCTTTTCAGTCCATCATGACAAAATGGATGTTCTTGCACTCCTTAACACTTTGGTTCTTCGTGACAAAGTGGTGGTTCATAGAGTTGAGACTCCTTTCGGTACTTCGTGACAAAATGGATGTTCTTGTACTCCTTAACACTTCAGTTCTTCGTGACGAGGTGATTGGTGTAAGGGAGTTTGGTTGGTGAATGATGACTTATAGATATTTTGAGTTGGGAATGGGTTAGAATCTTTGAGTCAAGTGTAAAGTGAATGTGTAGTTGTTCGGAACTAAAGTCTAGAATCCAGTTCAGTCAAATTCTGTGTAGTCAAAGTGAAAGTTATTTATCGAATTTGTAAATGCGAAATAAAGTAAATAAATAAGAATTTATTTTTATTTGTGTATTACTGCTAATTGTGGTACATTAATAAACTGAAACACATGTTGGACATTTCTTATAATTGGATTTCAATAGTATTGCCTATGAACTATATTTATTAGTATTCAAGTGATTTGTTATTTTCACTTAGCATTTAGAAGCTGATGGCATTCATGTTATAGGAATCCCACGTCCAGGTTTTCTTGAGTATGTTAGTATAGGTCATGATAAATTAGAGGCTTATGGGGAGGAGTTCTATGACGAGGATGAGGAATTTGGCTATGCTAGCTAGAGTCCTATGCTTTGTTTGTAGCTCTAGTTTCCATGTTTATAAAGTTGTAATAAATAGTGACTAAGTTGTACTAAATTTTAAATGACACTAGTTGCCTAAGACAATGTTTATATTCTGTTTTAAGGCTGTTTAAAAACTTTTGGTTTGTAATTGGAAGTTGTGCATAAATGTGCATTAATTGTTATAGAATTGTTGTACAGGGCAATCAAGTGATTGAACCAGCCACGTACCTAAGGACTCAAAAAGGAAATTTACTTTTCCCTATTTTGGTACTCCAGGGCATGACAAGGACTTAAGTTGTAACAGAGCCTAGGTTTAGGCATACACTAATTATCCTACACATAATTTTTTTCCTTGTGTTAGTATTGGTACTAAGTTAGTTCTTCCTTGTTAGGGAGGATAGCATTGCATATCCTTGATGCTTTTGGTCGACACATTATCTGTGCTGACCGAGTAGAACCAGCTAACCCAGTTCTTTATCATCAAAGGGTAGTACAGAGGTCCCAAGCATATCTAGAACAAGACCATTGGTATGATATATACATGGTAGAAATTGATGACCCATGGATCCTTCATTTGGAAGCCTATTATTGTGCTCACAACCCTTGGGCTCATCCATCAGGGGACAACAGGAATATTGACTAAAGACTACAACTTTATTGTTATACATTTTCAATACCTAATAGCAGGTCCACCATCTGTGCCATCTCCACCTCCACCTCCACATGGGCTGCATTTCGAGAGAGATTCCATGTAAAATATTTTGCTCAATCTGAAAGGAACAAGAAGGAAAAAGAGTTTATTGAACTCGTTCAAGGAATCAAGACGGTAAGGGAGTATACTACCCAATTTGAGAGGTTGTCCCGATTTGTATATCATATGATAGATACCCAAAAAGAATAATCATAAATACCATCAAGGGTTGGTTCCACCCCTTCCCAGACTCACTTTGGTTCACTTGAATCAACCATTTGAAGCTTTGGTTGGTTTGGCCAATGGTTTAGAACATGATGGTTTCAAGGATCAGAGTAAGGTAGGAACTTGACCCCTACCTCGAAGCTATCAAGGGCAGAGGTGTAATACCCTGTATTTTTTAATGTATAAATAAAATGAGATTCTATATACTGACTTTACCATACTTATAATTTCGTTCTCAATCGATTGAGCTTGTCTCAATCGATTGACATGAGGGCCCGTTCATTCGATTGAACACTTTACAATCAATTGAAAATCTGCCGACATAAATGCAATGATTTCAACCCCGTTCAATCGCTTGAACCCTTTCCAATCGATTAAAATTGTGCCACTTATCCTTAATCTGTTGAAGCCTCAATCGATTGAAAAATGTCTAATTTTTATTCCTCAGTTCAAGCAGGAGCTTCAACCTTGCACACCTTTTCTCTATATTTTGGACCATTTTGTGTATGTGGCCTGTTTGCCCAACCGGAGAGGTAGAGAGAGATGTATACATTTTATATACACACTCACATATATATACACATATATATAGTATATATAGAAGAAGGAAAAGAGAAGCAGAAAGATGAAGAAAAGATGGAAAGTAAAAGGAGAAGAGAAGGGGAGATAAAGACAAAGAGAAGGAAGAGGAGAGGGAGGAGACCACCATTAGAGGCAAGCTCAAGCTCAACCAAACACGCCCTTAACCTTTCGTTGAATTCTATACTCATTCAATAGCCTAGGGTGTTGTTTTTACAAGTTTTGGACATGAAAAAATGAACCAAATGGGGATCCCTAACCCAAGTCCACTTCTTCTCAGTTCTGGGAAGAAGACAGTCTCTCAATCGATTGAAAATGATTCAATCGATTGACATTAATGCTCACTCAATCAATTGAAAATGTTTTAATCGATTGAACTTTATTTTCTTCAATTAATTGGTAATTACAAAATGTGAATATTCCCTGTTATTCATGATACATACTGCAAAATGTTTTAAATGTTGTCGTTGTGCTTTCATTATGAAATACTGTTTAAAAAGAGAATAGTGAGCGCAATAATGCAATACGTTGATAATATGTTAGATCATTTTGTAACGTGAGATAGCATGGTAATCATGAATCAGTTTGATAATCGTTCATTTTATGTAAAGTAGTCAGGGCATAATACGATGTCATGCATAAATCTTACTATAGATTACGTTTTGAAAACTTAATGATATGCGCAGTAGAAAGACAATGTTTAAAGAAACTTTTGGTATGCCCGAATCTACTACTTATCAATTCCATAGACACATAAACACAAGGAGGAGAAGAGTAGTAAACCTAACGGTCTTGAACCAATTCTGATTATGTTCTTCCTTGATGGTGCAGTAGCCTCCACTAGATGGTCTTCAATCCTATGAATCCTTTGAACACTTCTGGAGAGGCTAGATATGGTGGGATCTCTAATAGGGAAGATAGAGAAGGTTTAGGAACCCTAAAATAGTTTCTATAGCTTAGGGATGCTAAAAACAATGACTAAACTATTTTGTACACAGTCGCCATATTTACGGATTTCCAAGCCAACTTTAAGACTTTAGTCGATCGAAGTGGCTTCGATCGATGGAACCTTCGATCGATTAAAGAATTTTTTATCGATTGAACTTGCATTGACATAAATTGATGGAAACCCTTTCGATTGAACAAACTTGTCTTGACAACATCCTCTTGTGCCTTTCCAAGCATCCTACTAGAACTAAGAGTGCGACCTCCTAGGCTCTTTATTATTGGCTCAGACCAGTTGTTAATTCCCATGACCAAACTCTTTGATCAACAAGCTAACCAACTGATCAGTTAACGTTTACTCCACTATAAAATGATAACTGAACTCCAACTCAAAAGAACATATCCGAAGTGATAAATAGACTTGTACGGTGTACTAATGTCCCTCTACCGTCAGTACTCATAATTATATTCAGTTAGTCGGATAAACAATTACTGTTAACCTGAATTATGTTTACTTCTTGTATTCCATGAGCCCCATTCACCTCTTACGATTACAAAATATGCTGGTAATACTATCAACAAGACTGCAGTTCTAAATGATCAACTTGGTGACATTCTCTAGGGAATGCTTACTCTTTATCAGAGAGTAGATTCTATCTTGAAAATATATGTTTACAACCTTATGAATATGACATAGCCAAGATACCTAGATGTTGAACTTTAAGACATCTCTGATTGGTATGTCAAAGCAGCCATATCCATAATTTATGTTCATAATCATCTCAAGATTGAGAACACGTACCATATGCAAGTTATGAGTTCCGATTGACTGTTGACAGTCTTGAGTGTCAATAGGAAAGCTCAGGTCCGTCAATGTACTATAAGCACTAGCATATTAACTAAGAGTCATACTTTAGTAATTAAAATTCATCACTCCATCCAATGGTAGTTAATCATGCTATAGTGTAAACCTAATGAGGTATCCAGTCTCATCATCTACTATGACAAGTTCTAAGTATCAAACAACAGTAATTTGTATCTCACTTGTATGTATCTTATACACACACAAATTACTTACGATGATACTTAAGGATTAACAGTCGTCTCTTGAGATCAACATACACAATGAAATGTAAAGCTGATATCCATATATTAAAATGCCAATGTCTTATACATAATGTAATCGTTTGAGGGCACAATCCCAGCAAACTCCTACTTGCACTGGCAACCATTCAGGATTACATCTGAGACCTAGACTTTCTAGATGACAATCAAAGACCTTCTTTGGAAAGGCCTTTGTAAACGAATCTACAAGATTGTCAGCGGTTGCAATCTTGGTGACAGTCACATCTCCACGTTGAACAATATCTCGAATTAGATGATATTTTCGCTTTACGTGCTTTCCCTTTATGTGGTTCCTTGGCTCCTTGGATTGAACCACTACCCCACCATTATCGTAGTATAGTATAATTGGTGACAGCGATGCTGGAACCATCTCAAACTCTATAGGGAACTTCTTGAGCCAAATAGCTTTGTTTGCGGCATCACAAGTAGCCATATACTTAGCTTCTGTAGTTAAGTCTGCAATACATTTCTGGTTAACGCTCCTCCAACTAACAGCACCACCTCCCAAGGTAAAGAGATGTCTGGATGTCGACTTCCTCGAATCTTTATCTGACATAAAGTCTGAGTCAGTGTATCCCACTAGAATTAACTCATCGCCGTTGTACATAAGCATGTAATATTTAGCCTTCTCAAGTACTTAAGAATGTGCTTAACAGTTGTCCAGTGCTCTGGACATAGATTTGACTAATACCTGCTAACCATGCCAATAGCAAAGCAGATATCTAGTGTAATGCACAACATCGCATACATAATACTTCCCACTACCGAAGCATAGGGAATTCCTACCATGTGATTCCCCTCCTCCTATATCTTAGGACACTGGTCCTTGGAGAACGCTAAACCATGCTAGAAAGGTAATAAACCTTTCTTCGAATTGTCCATGGAAAACCTAGTTAGTACCTTCTCAATATAACCAACTTAAGATAATCTTATTATCTTTCACTTACGATCTCGAAAACACTTTATCCCAAGGATATAGCTCGTCTCTCCTAGATCCTTCATATCAAAAGTACTAGCTAGCCAAGCCTTAATTCATGATAACGCCCCTACATCATTTCCAATAAGTAGAATGTCATCAACATAAAGTACAAGAAAGGCCACCACTTTTGCCTTCATACTTCTTATATACACAAGGTTTATCTAGGTTCTGTATGTAACTAAATGATTTGACCGCTTGGTCAAAACAAAAATTCCTGCTCCTGGATGCCTGCTTAAGCCCATAAGCGAATGGGGCCCCTACCACGATGAAGTTTACTAGCACAGCTTACTACTGGTAGGTCCCCATTAGATTTGGTAGCTCGAACATCACGAGCAGTTGTGTACTAGATTCGTTGAATCTCACCAATGGAGTGGCCACTATTCGAAGACGGTCCCTTAATATTCTGAACTGATCAAACGCTAAAGCAAAGAGTATGTCAAAGGACCTTCTTGTGTCCATAAGTACCCTCTTGACCATGTAATTTGCTGTAGAAAGCATTACCACTAGTGGATCATCATAGGGGTAGTGCAGATCTCTAATATCACTAGACGAGAAGGTTAAGGTATCGATTGAAAGGTAGTTAATTGGTTGAACTTACACGATAGCCGGTCAGGATGCCTGGGCATGCCTCTTCCTAGCCAATTGCAAGTCTCTTCCACCTGATTTTCCTCTAGAGACCACTTTGATATGCCAAAGGGGTTGTTGCTGCTCATATGCCCGGGTATCTTGCCATTGATATCTATTTTTGGTGACAAAATCGGCTAGATGACCCTGCTCAATGAGGTTCCTGATATTAATTTTGAGTTTAAAGCAGTCCTTAGCGTCATGGTCATGGTCATTGTGGTAGTGGTAATACTTGTCCCGATTTCTTTTCTCGGGGAGGCTCTTCAACTTGTGCAGCACCTGAGCCTCGACAACTACCATGATTTCTTAGATGGGCTGGAAAAGTAGGGTGAAGGCGATCATAGTCTGATCTTGACCACTGTGGACCACTGCGAATGAGGAGGTCCTGACGCTCTCCCTCGATAGTGTCCCGGGACGGATCCCAAGGAGCACACTTCAGGGAAAATTAGGACTTCCTCACGCGATCCTAGAGACAAAGAGTCGCCACCTAATTTTTATCGGGAATTAGGAAACCCAAGTTTGACTCGCCCAAAATTGAATAAGGTTACTCGCCCTTCATTACCAGAAACAAGGTTCGGGGGTCTTGGTACGAGAGGGGAAGGAGCCCAAGCAGGACTAAAGCACCCCCTCCTCGCCCTACCGAATGGTAGGCCTTGATTCAAATATCCTTGTTATTAATTCATAATAGATGTTGTTTCCTCAAACATACTAGATAGATATATACATGGCAAAAAGAAACATCTAATGAAAATCATTTCAAGAGACTAAATCAAGTAGAAAGCGGATGCTCATGCAATACAAGGGAGAAGTATACTCACAGTGGCTAGTCCCGCCCGGGACCGATGCAAATAAAGTAAACATGTCATGATATGCAAAGGGAACGAGAAGACTTACATTGGTTGACTCAAGCGGAGTTGCGAAAGCAAAAAGAATGGAAACGTGCAATGCAATCATGCAACAATCCTAGATAAGATGTCTCTAACAAATAATCATATAAACGGAGACTATCCTAAAGGAATTGTGTCGTTGAAATCAAAGTTGTAAACCTAGAAAAATTCTAAGAGAAAGGATAGAGATAGTACACGATACATGGGCACTAAGCCACATGTAGACGAGGCAAACCACAAATCGAAGTCCGGGTCCGAGGCACTTAATTCTCTGCACTAATACACCAAAGAATACCCAAGCATTGCAAAAATACAAGCAAACAAATGATATGCATGATAAACAAAGAAAACATGTCATCAATCAAATTTCCAGATTCAGCAACCTCTAATGAATCCTATCAAAAGTGGTCTTAAACATGAGCTGGATAAAAACCCTTTTACAGAAAGTTAGATACATGTCTTAGGGAACTTCTCCAAAAAGTTGGACCTCAATATCAATTTTATTGTTTGAGAAATAAATGTTTTGGGAATAGTGGATCAGGACTGTCCACTGTTCTTGTAAAAATCATAATTAAATCTACAAAAATCATATGAAGCTCTATTTGGTGTCAAAAGAAAGCTATTTCATTGTAGTATATGATAAAAATAAACCCATGGACATTCTGTAATCGCAAGGTTTCTGAAAAAGTGTTTTAAACAGACTCTGTTATTCTGGAAATTTGGTATCATTTGACAAATGAATGCAAAACATAATAGAAGTATAATAGAAGTTCATGAATCATGTTAACCAAGTTGATTTAAGCTTTTGATCTCTCATCCATTTATCCTAGGTGATTTCTAAACCAAGTTTTATTCATCAATTGTTGTTGAGTGATCAAGGTATGACCATTTTGTATACATAATCATATTTGTAATTAAACTTAGAAAATTCCAGAATAGTTGTATCAACTTTAAACGCTTAGAAAACGATCCTAACTCGATCGTATGCTCACGATTTTACATCGGCATATAGATATATGAGTTAGGAATCATCCCCAAAAAGCGGAACGTCGATAACTATTATAGATTTTCTGAAATTCAAGCACAAAGAGACGATGTTCAAATCTGTCAACCGATTTCTCAACAATTTCTAAAAATAGTATATGAATCCTAAAAGCTCTCAAAACGGACCGGATGAAAGCTAATTCATCAAAGTTTACCCAGAAAATTTGAAATCCATCAAACTATGGGTTTTGATGGACCAAATCTAATGGACAAAACCAATCTGCTTTGCTGAATTTTTATCTAGTTCATTTTAAAGTGTGAGGAAAACATTTTAGTGATAGTTGAAGCTTATTAGAGAGATCAAACTCATAGATCAACTTAATTATCATGATTCCCAATCAATTTAGCCCTCAAGTTCTATGAAGAACTTTTAGATCAAGGATCAAAGGGACTTATAAATATCATGTTGGAGATGAAATTCAATAGGAATCCTAGGTAATAGGAATAATCAAGAGATAGGTATGAACATAGAAATCATCCTTCTCATAGACCATATTTCCAAACCATCATGGAATTCAAAATAGATATATGTATATATATATAATCATGTATGCATGAATCTAAACTAAAATTGAAGAATGAAACCAAAATTGAAAATCAAAGTGAAAAACAATCTCTAATTGTAAATTATCAATAAAAATCAAAGAGATTTGGATCTAACTATGTGAGTGTGTGAAGAACATGAGAGGAAGAAGATGAGTGTTCTAATAAGTAGAAATAGAACTAAGTTAGATCCAAATCTTATAGATCTATATATACAAAGTAGGAATTAGAGATGAACTATAGTGTTTACCTCTTGGAGGATTCTCAATTACAAGACCAAAATTGATTTGAAGATCTTCTTCTTCAAGTGTTATTCAAGTGTTCTTCAAGCACTCATCCATGGAAGTTGAGGGAGGCAATTGATGTTCAAATTGTGGTCTAATTAGCCTAAGTTAATCTAAATTCAATTCATAATTTTCTCTCTCTAGAATTCACCTAAATTGAAAGTATATTCAAAGTATACTTATCTCTCTTGTATGTGCTTCTATGTGTGTTTGTATCTCCAAGTATATTCAAGTGTATCTCTTCCAAGTGTCTAGTGTGTTAAGATGTGATCTCATATGAGATGTATGAGATCTTATATAGAGTTTTGAAGACTTAGCTCTTAAGTTTCAGGGTTAAAACAGGATTTTTAGAGCTTAAAAGAGGGTTAAAATGGCCATTTCGGAGCCTAAACGCAATTTCCAGGCAATTTCCTCGCAGTGGGAAGCTTCTAGAAGGGTCTGGAACTCAAAAAGCTCCGTGGAGGACACAAATGGAAGTGGCGGTTATGGTGGGACCCGCCACCCCTATACCCAAAACCGCCATTTACTATTTGGGTCCCTCTGGTCACCCACAAGCTCTGTTTCAAAAATCACGTGCACTGCTTTTCCAGATTTTTGTAAAAATGCTTTTTGGTGTCCGAAATCGTCCGTTTACGTACCGTTGGAAAGCTGTCAGGTTGAATTTCAGTATAAAAATATTTCCAGAGGTTTTATAATGAGAATTGAAGTCCAATTGAAGTCCGGAAGTCCTCCAGAACTTTCGTCGTCTTTTTGAAATCAAATGACGTCTTTTCCAAAATTGCTTTCAAATGTGCGTCGATTTCGAACTTTTCTTTAAAATTGAATCTCTGGATACCTAGAATACTGCGTTTAGAACACTTAATGTTCATATAACCCTGAGAGAATATGAATTCTGAGAGATGATTTTGACAAAACCGGGATTTATTCATGGAAAAGGGCTTTTCTGAGCTTGAAGTCACTTTCCGAAGTCCGATCTTCTGATTGTGTGGAATCCAGTACCTTCCACGGGGTACTTTTCATCATCGAATCCTCCAAGACGTTGTCCACCCTAAATCCTATCAGTGTGGTCAAAATTGGGTGTCTACAGTTTGCCCCTCTTTGGCAGAGCTTGTTGTGAACAACGTGAACTGCAAGTGAGTGCCAAAGCCTTGAAGGCACCCAAATAACCATACTGAGAGGTTTTAGGAAAAACAAAAAATTCGCAAAATCAAGAAATTCAAAATCAGAGAAAATCAAGAAATTACGAATGCAAGAATGCAATGCAATGCTGGGTAGAGGCGGCTAAGTTGAAGCTGATGCTGGTCGTGCTCCGCTGGAGCTGCCTACGTATCCTTTCCAGGAATCAGACCAGGGCGTAGTTCAAGCGCGCGGGAAAACGGAAAACAAACAACAACAATGCGGATGAAATGCTCCTATCCTAGGATGCTGGTGCAGTATGAAAACGTGAATGTGCAAGTGCTGGAGGAATCATCCTCAAGGGTTCCCTGGATGCAAAATCTAATGCAAGGGATGTAATGACTCTCTCTCACAGTCGAATATGCTAAAGGTATCTTGGATGATTCTCGAGGTTTTTGTCAAAGTTATTCTTCTGATCTTAAGGCTCGTAGGCGTCATCTGTATCCTGGACGACTCTTGAAATAGCGAAGTATCTTGGATGAATTCTGAGTCATGTCAAACAACTGGACGATTGCTGGTGTAGAGTCCTTCTGCTGGGGACGATTACTGATGTAGAGTCCTTCTGCTGGGGACGATTGTTGATGTAGAGTCCTTCTGCTGGGGACGATTGCTGAAATAGGTCCTTCTTCTGTGGACGATTGCTGATGTAGAGTCCTTCTGCTGGGGACGATTGCTGATGTAGAGTCCTTTTGCTGGGGACGATTGCTGGTGTAGAGTCCTTCTGCTGGGGACGATTGCTGATGTAGAGTCCTTCTGCCGGGGACGATTGCTGAAACAGGTCCTTCTTCTGTGGACGATTGCTGATGTAGAGTCCTTTTGCTGGGGACGATTGCTGATGTAGAGTCCTTCTGCTGGGGACGATTGCTGATGTAGAGTCCTTTTGCTGGGGACGATTGCTGATGTAGAGTCCTTTTGCTGGGGACAAATCTTCTGAAACAGGTCTCTCTGCCGGAGACAAATCTTCTGCTCTTCTGAAACAGGTCCTTCTTCTAGACAAATCTTCTGTAACAGGTCTGGAAACAAGTCTTCTGAAACAGGTCTCTCTGCCGGAGACAAATCTTCTGTTCTTCTGAAACAGGCCCTTTTTCCGAGGACAAATCTTCTGTGGCAGGTCTAGAAACAAATCTTCTGAAACAGGTCTCTCTGCCGGAGACAAATCCTCTGTTCTTCTGAAACAGGCCCTTCTTCTGGGGACAAATCTTCTGTGGCAGGTCTAGAAACAAATCTTCTGAAACAGGTCTCTCTGCCGGAGACAAATCCTCTGTTCTTCTAAAACAGGCCCTTCTTCTGAGGACAAACCTTCTGTTCTGATGCACGGATTCTGAGAGATACACAAATTCTGAGAGATGACCCTTCTTCTGAGAGCAACCCACGGATACACGATTCTGATTTTGAGAGAAACCCTACATTCTGGAGGCAACCCTGATATGCGATGCTGAGAAATACATGATTCTGAGAGAAACCCTACATTCTGGAGGCAACCCTGGATACACGATTCTGATTCTGAGAGAAACCCTACATTCTGGAGGCAACCCACGATTCTGAGAGAAACCCTACATTCTGAGAGCAACCCACGGATACACGATTCTTGGCATAAACCTTGTATTCTGGAGGCGACCCACGATTCTGATTCAGAGAGAAACCCTACATTCTGGAGGCAACCCACGATTCTGAGAGAAACCCTACATTCTGGAGGCAACCCTGGATACATGATGCTTGGCATAAACCTTGTATTCTGGAGGCGATTTTGATGCTCAAATTCTGAGAGATACCCTTTATCTGGAGGCAACCCGTGGATACATGATGCTTGCGAGAAACTTAATTCTGAAAGTTCTCTACTGGGGAGATCCTATGATTCTGAGAGATGCACGAATTCTGTATACCTTGACAATATCTGGAAATTCTCTGCTTGAGGAGATATCTGAGGTTTCTGGGACGCGAGCACATATTCTGGAGGCCCTGCTGATTCTTTCTGAGACTCATATTGGTGCTTCGACCAACGCAATCATTCTTGCAACACGTCAGGCTTACTCTAACCCTTTCTGAACATCTCGCATTCTGACCCATCTTCTGAAAGTCCTTTCTGGATGTAATTCTCAAGCGACAGTAGACTCAAATGTCCATTTTCTAAGACAACTCATAATCAATCCCAAAACGACGGGAGTTTGCCGTTTCTCGGCCACTTTCAGGCTGCGGTGCCTTTGATTCTTCTCATCTGGGGGACTTTTTTCAATTCTTGAATGGATTTTTACCAAGATTCAAATCTCCAGAGGTCCTCTAGACCAATTCCAACAAGTTTTAAGCACTCTCAAGGCTTATATATCAAAAATGGACCAATCCGGGATCAAATCAAGAGTTCCGGGGGTCAAAACGCGAATATAGAGCAAAATGGGGAAATGGCAGGAAGTGAATAGTAAATGGCGGTTCCCCACACCCCCTTGGGAACCGCCAGCCGCAACTTTGGGGTTTTAAACCCATTTTCTTCTTTGTTCTTCATTCATTTCTTCTTCAATGCATCACCTCTACCTTCTAAGGTGCTCAAATCTTGCAATTTCTTGATGTTTTGAGTGATTTCTTGCATTAAAACTTCCAAAAACTTTGTTGATTTCATCAACTCCTCCCTATTCTAGGGGATTCAAGTACCAAGGTTTTTACTATTCATCATCTTCAACCTCTTATCTTCAAGCTTCAAGCATCAACAACCATGAGTTCCCATGGACAAGGTGAAAGTTCTAGAACACGTAGAAGCCAATTTCAAGCTAGTGGAGCTTCATCAACTCAAACCATGGAGTATGCAACCATGAAAAATCCACTAAATCATATCTCTAGGAGGGCCTTTCGTCAAGAGGTAACCCATTCTTTAATTACTCCTTTGTTTCACATCTTCATACGTGTCTCTTTATTCTTGCGATTCCTTAGAAATCATCCTTTTTCTTTTTAGAATGTGGTTGGTCATCTTAGAGGTCATGGTAGCCATGGAAAATGCCTTGAATGGTTTAATGAATTGTCGGAGTCGCGTCCCCAAGTAGTAGCCAATATCAAGCAAGCGGGCTTTGGGTCGTTTGTAACCTTATTGGAGAGATCGACTAATGATTTGGCCATGATTCAAGCTCTTGCTGAAAGGTGGTGGGATTCCACAAATACTTTTCACATGCCTTTTGGGGAGATAACCATGACCCCTCTTGATTTTGCAATGATAACCGGCATCTCATTTGGCGGGCATCGTCTTGCCTTTGCAAAGAACATCCATAGACATCCTACTATCATTGAGCGTCTCCTAGGCATCATCCCATCCCAGAGAGATCTTCACGGATCGAGCGTAGGCATCACATGGTTCATCAACAACTTCAGGCCTTCTGAAAGAGCGGCTCAATTTACCGATATGCAGCTTACCCGTGCTTTCATCTTGTATTTGCTTGGTTGCTCTCTTCTTTCTACTCGAGCTGAGCGGATTACATTGAATATGCTTGATAGTCTTCGAAATCTTGAGGAGATTGCAGATTTTGATTGGGGCTCTGCTGGTTTAGCCATTCTGTATAGTCATATGGGGGAGCATTCTCGAGGCAAATCCCCTGGATTCGGCGGATTCTGGAGAGCTTGGGAGGTACTGAAAATATTTTCATTTCCAGTTTTTATCATTTGATGTTCTGCTGTTTTGACCACCGCTTTATTTTCTCTTGTAGGTGTGGGCCTTTGAGTATTTCTCCATGACGGCTCCATCATTCCGGGAGGAAGAGATTCATATTTTTCCACGGGCTTTGAAGTGGCGTCGCCAAGCCGTAGGTACCAAGAATGATGCTCATAATGTTATTTCTTGCCGGGATTTTCTTACCCGTCTCAGATTCACCCAAGTTAACTGGCATCCTTGGGTGACAAATGGAGATGTGACTGAGATTGGCTTAGCTAGACAGATGACTGGAGAGAGGATTCTTCTTGAGGGTCCCTCTGTTCTTGAGTGGTATCTTGGAGAGAGAGTAGCTCCTCAGACTGATTTGGAGGATCGTCTCTTAGTGCCACAGGATCCGCCTTCTTGTGTGAGGTCGGCGCAGAATTTGGAAGATGAAGATCTTATTAATGCTTTGAACGGAATTCCTTCAGCCTCTTTTACTCTGTTTGAGGAGAACTATGACGTCTTCAGGGTTACTCATCTGATGCCTAATTTCCCGCTCTCGGATGACCCGCAGGTATTTCACGACTTCTTCATTTCTGATCGAATGCTTGCTTTATCTTATTTCTCATCATCATTTGCAGGGGAGTTCTTTTGTGGATGGCCCTGGTCGACCTCTACCTCTCATTCCTCCTTGTGATTGGCGAGCCTCGACCATGCTGCGCGGAGTTATATCTTCTGTAGAGATCCCCCGTGATCTTGTAGAGCCTCAGCTAGTTTCAGAACAACATGAGTCCGTTCCCCGAGCCGTTTTCAATGAAGAGCGAGCTTATGCACAGAATCTGAGGGCTTGGAGCCTTGCTCGTGAGGGACATGTAAGTAATTTCTGAACTCATTACCTCTGATTCTTCTGATCTTTCTGACCATATCTTTCTTCTCTTTGCAGTGGGATGGCATGTGCCAGACTTACATAGACCGTGATGCGGCCCTGGTAAATTTCTTGACCTTTTCTTCTTATCTCATTGCTTTTTCAAACCCCTATACTGATTCTTTTCTTCCACAGGTGGCTCAAGTTAGGCAGCTTCAATCACAGTTGGAGCGGATGAATGCAGGCCCTTCTGGTGGGGCTGGTGGGTCTAGGCGAAGGCGCCAAATTGAAGATGATGATAGCTCTACGGCCTCAGATATGCCTGCTCGGTACCCACGGGCTACTCGTCGTCGCTGATGATGATCATATGCACCCATGACTATCTTTCTGTTTTTCTTGCTTTCTGTGCTGAGACTGATGTTGATGTATTCTGTCTGAGACTTGATGGGCTTGTACTCTTGACTTTGCTTGATGCTGTTTTATGCTATCCTTCTGTTTCGCTTTGCATCCCTTGTCACGAGACTGATTTGATTGACACTTTGCACACTGACACACAGGACTCGATTTTACAGGGAAAGGAAATTTCTGACGATTCCTCTTTCTCGACAATGTCTTTTGACTTGGATATTTGAATTTTCTAAGGATTTGCATATTTTGAAAATGAGATTTTATCTTGTAGCAGGATATTGTGTTGGCTTTGCATGTAATCTTGAAGCTTTTGAAAATTTTCCACATAATGTTTCAGTCTTGACATTAGATTCACATCTTTAGATTGCTAAAAAAACTTTTCAACTTAATATCAAGAATTACCAGATTTTTCACTTAGGTGCTTTAATTCTGATAGCCAAGTGATCCAGAGAGGACAGGTAGCGAGGTATGGGCAAACGACAGTTTGCCCCTAGTTGACAGAGATAAATGGAAGTTTGGGCAAACGCAGTTTGCCCCTAGTGTGGCAGTGATATCTTGAGGCTTTGGGCAAACTTGAAAGTTTGCCCCTAGTTTGCAAGGTTCAGGGATCGAGAGCCAGGAAAGCTCGCCTACTTATCCCCAAGTGGGAATCAGATCCAAAGTAGTTCGGCCAGGTCTTGAAAGAAAGTATGGTTGAGGGTTTCAGGAGCAGTGACCGAACCGAGCAGGTTGCCTACATATCCCCAAGTGGGAATCAGGTCAAGTGTAGTTCCTCGAATGCTGGAGGTTTTGAAAGAACAGGTTTTGAAAGAAAAAGGCTTTTAAGCATAGTATCTCTTGAGACGGTCAATGTTGATTGGCTGATTGAACTCAACTCCATCTAGATCCATCAGGTATGCCGCTCCTCCAGAGAGAAGCTTCTTGATTACGTATGGGCCAACCCAATTTGGCTTGAATTTCCCTCTAGGATCGAAAACGGGTGCTTTTAAGGCTTTAAGCACAAGGTCGCCTTCCTCAAGTTTTCTTGGACGGACCTTCTTGTTGAATGCTCGAGCTATTCTTCTCTGATACACATGCACATGATCAATTGCGGCCAACCTTTTCTCATCAAGTAACATTAGCTCCTCATATCTATCTCTTAGCCAATCAAATTCTGGAATCTCGGATTCTGCCACAACTCTCAAAGATGGTAGTTCTATTTCAACTGGGAGTATTGCTTCCATTCCGTAAGCCAATGAATAAGGAGTGGCTCCTGTAGATGTTCGGATAGATGTTCTGTATCCCCACAGTGCATACGGTAACTTCTCATGCCAATCTCGGTATGTATCAGTCATCTTTCTTAGGATCGTCTTCAAATTCTTATTAGCTGCTTCAACTGCCCCATTTGTTTGTGGCCTATACGGCGCTGACATGTGGTGCATGATCTTGTATTCTTCTAGTAGATCCAAAACCTCTTTCTGGAAGTGACTGCCATGATCGGATATCAACTCATGAGGGACCCCGTATCGGCAGATTATATTTCTTCTGATAAATCTGGCCACATCTTTAGCCTTCAATGTCGCATAAGACTCTGCTTCCACCCATTTTGTGAAATAATCAATTGCTACCAGGATGTATTGATGCCCATTAAACGCCTTCGGGGTTACTTCTCCAATAACATCTATTCCCCAAACTGAGAATGGCCAAGGGGTAGTCATGTTGTATAGCAGTGACGGCGGCACATGCTTCATATTGGCATGGATCTGACATTTGTGACATTTTCTGACATATTCATAGCAGTCCTTGTCCATAGTAGTCCAATAATATCCTTGTCGGATGATCTTCTTAGCTAACATGTGTCCACTCATATGAGGACCACACACCCCTTCGTGAATTTGCTCCATCATCTTTCTCGCACTGTTTCCATACAGACATGTCAAGTTGAATCCATTGTGAGATCTCTTCAATAGATTTCCGCCACAAATCATGAATTGAGCCGAGAATCTTCTTATGGCTCTCTTGTCTTTCTCAGAGGCGCCTTCCGGATATTCCCCATTTTCAATGAAGTTCCACACGTCGGTGTACCACGGAAGTTCTTCTGCTTCTTCTATTTCCCCAATCATCTCATAAGACGGCTTTTCCCTTTGTTCAATCATCAAAGGAGTTAGCTTTATCCCCACAGGAATCTCAATCATTGACGCTAAAGTAGCCAAAGAGTCTGCTAGCTGATTTTCTTCTCGAGGCAGGTAGAAGAACGTGATATGCAAGAAACGAGTTCGTAAAGAATCAAGATACTCATGATAGGGTTTTAACTTTTCTTCCTTGACTTTCCAATCTCCTCGAACTTGGGATATGATCAAATTGGAATCCCCGAATACATCAAGTTTCCTTACCTCCAAAGTCAATGCGGCTTCTAGCCCCAAAATACAAGCTTCATACTCAGCAGTGTTGTTGGTGGAAGTGTACTTCAGCTTAATAGAAAACGGGGTATGTGCTCCTTCAGGGGATACAAGGATGATCCCCACTCCATATCCTTTCTGGTTTGCAGCTCCATCAAAATACATTTTCCACACATCTTCTTTTAATTCCATCAATCCTTCGTCAGGGAACATGAACTCTCCTTCGTTTTCCAGATTTATCAGATGTTCTGCTAAATGTTCTGCGACAGCCCTTCCTTTAACAGATTTACTCGTAGCATGTATCAAGTCAAACTCAGATAGCATCAATGTCCATCGGGAGATTCTTCCGGTCAATGCTGGTTTTTCAAATAGGTACTTCAAAGGATCCATTCGGGAGATTAAAACAACAGGGAAGGCCAACATATAATGCCTCAGACGACGAGTGGCCCAAACCAAAGCCCAACATGTCTTTTCTAACGGAGAATACTTCAATTCGTATCCAGTCATCCTTTTACTTAAGTAGTAAATGGCTTTCTCTGTACGCCCTTCATCTCCTTCTTGGGCTAACATGCATCCCATAGCATTCTCTGACACGGATAAGTACAACAGCAAAGGCTTCCCTGACTTCGGGGGTGAAAGAACCGGTGGGTTTGATAAATAAGCCTTGATCTTGTCAAAAGCTTCTTGACATTGATTATCCCATTCGAATTTCTTCCCTTTTCTCAACAAGCTAAAAAGCGGATCGCAAGTAGCAGTGAGCTTAGATATGAAGCGACTGATGAATTGGATTCTTCCCAGAAATCCTCTTACTTCCTTTTCATTTGTCGGAGACGGCATATCCATAATAGCCTTGATCTTTGTGGGGTCAACCTCAATTCCTCTCTGTGTGATGAGAAATCCCAGCAGCTTTCCGGTGGTAACTCCAAAAGTACACTTCTGTGGATTCAATCTCATTCTGTATTTCCTTAATCTTTCAAAGAACTTGGCGAGTGCTGTTAAATGCCCACTTCTTTCTTTGGACTTAACAATCATATCATCCACATAAACTTCTACCTCTTTATGGATCATGTCATGTAACAAAGTAGTAGCAGCTCTCTGATAGGTTGCGCCAGCATTCTTTAACCCAAATGGCATCACTCGGTAGCAATACGTCCCCCAGTGAGTTGTGAATGTAGTCTTTTCTCTGTCTTCGGGTGCCATTAAAATCTGATTGTACCCTGAGAAACCATCCATGAATGATAACAACTCATGCCCCGCGGTGCTATCTACCAGAACATCTATGTGTGGAAGCGGAAAATCATCCTTAGGACTAGCCTTGTTTAGATCTCTGAAGTCAACACATACACGGATCCTTCCATCCTTCTTTGGCACAGGAACTATATTGGCTATCCATTCCGGATATTGGGTTACCATCAGGAATCCAGCTTTCAATTGTTTCTCAACTTCTTCTTTGATCTTCAAAGTCCATTCGGGTCTCATGCGTCTCAACTTTTGCTTAACAGGTTTTGAATTTGGAAAGAGAGGGATGTGGTGTTGGACAATCTCTGGATCGATGCCTGGCATATCTTGGTAGGACCAAGCGAAAACATCTTTAAATTCTTTTAATAAGTTGATTAGTTCATTGCTTTCTTGTGAAGTGAGCGTGGTGCCAATATGAACATTTTGTGGATTATCTTCATTATCCAAGTTTATTAGCAAAGTTTCTTCAATAATCTTGCATGCAGATTCATTTTCATTTTCAATTAATCTTTGCAAATCCTCAGAAATTTCAAAATCAAGATCATCAGACACAGAAGAGTAAGCAAAATCCTCGTTCATTTCATTAACATTTTTGGGTACATCAAAAGCAAAAGCAGACTCAACATCATGGCTCATATTGGCCTTTACAGACTTCCGGGGAAATGGGGGAGGGGATTTGTTGACTTCCGATTCTATCACCCAATTGTTCAGAGCTCCCTCTATTGGCTTGATTTCTTTCACATTTCCCAGTGCTTCTTCGGCATCCATCAGCATGTTCAGCTCTTCATCCATTAGCATGTTCAAATCATCACTTGTCATCAGCTCAGCCCAGTCCTTCCTTTCTTTCTTGATAGGCGGAGTATACAAGAACGGATCCTCATAGTCGGAGAACTCATGTTTGAAGAAAATCTCAAATCCAGGCTTAATGTTCTTGGTAGCCGGATCATACCATGGTTCAGGGAACCCACAGAAGGGAAAGTCATCGCCTTCTTTCACGAAGTATCCATTCAGGATTCTTGGCCCAGAAACAACCATCGGCCCTTTTCCTTTTGTCATCTTCTTCTTATCTTCTTCAGTCAATTGATACCCAAGCCCAGATTTATCTTTCTGTTCGTGGAAGTTCGGTGGTTCAGTTATTCCTTGTTGACGACGACCTAGTCCCATTCCAGGAAAATAGTTCATCTTCCGCACCATATGAGCCACTTTAGGATTGGCATACTGGTCAAAGTACAATGGCATGACTTCAGGGATCCAATTCTGTCCCACTTCTTCTTGTAGATCTTTGGCAACCGGGTTTCCCTTCTCGAACATCTTTCTATATTCGCGTCCGGTGATGAACGGCTTCTTTTTCTTGATCGGAGTGATTTCTTCGCCCCAGACAGATGCATCAGGAAGTTTCTTCTCATAGCTGAGTCGATCCCAAACGGATTTCTTTTTCTTAGCTCCTTCATTTATCATTCCCACAAAGTTGAATCCTCCTAATTCATTTTCTTCTTCCGGTGTTTGGACTTCTAGCACAGGACCATGGCTTGTCCCTTCTTCTTTGATCCAGCTATCCCCAAAGATTGTTACCACATCCTCTTTCCAGATGAACTTGACTTTCTGGTGGAGAGTGGAGGCGACTGCATCATTCACATGTAACCACGGACGTCCCAATAGCAGATTAAAGCTAGCCGGAATATCAATCACTTGGAAATCAGCTTCTTTGTTTAATGGCCCGACTTCAATTTTCAACTTAATCATTCCCACAATGGCCCTTTTGGTGTTATCATAGGCCCTCACAGTTTGTGTTGATGGCAAGAGTTCTGAAATAGACAACCCCATTCTGAGAGCTGTTTGGAGAGGACATACATTCAAGGCTGACCCATTATCTACCAAGCAGACCGGTACTCTATTCCCCAGGCAATGTACAGTGATGTAGAGAGCTCTGTTGTGGTGTGCCCCTTCCGGCGGTAAATCTTCATCTGTGAATGTGATTACAGGCTTACAAGGCTTTGAAGAGATCATGTTTACTAGATCTTCGGGAGTAGTATTGACAGAAACATCCAAACGATTGAGAGTATCGAGCATGGCCTGCCTGTGTTTGTGAGAGGTCATAAGTAATCCCCATACTGAGATCCAAGCTTGTGTTTTCTTCAATTGCTTTAGGATTTCATCTTCTTCTTCGCTCACGGCTCCTTTACCAGCCTCTTTTGCTTTGACGACTTCTTTCTCATTCCATGTTTCTTTTCCACGATTTTCTAACTCATGAGGCTTGAAATGACGTCCGGAACGGGTCAAGTGGTTTGCTTCATTGGTGATCCAGATAGACTCAAGTTCTTTGGCTAACTTTTCGGTGCCAACAGTGATTTTCCAAACAGAATCATCGGGGATTATGGTATTATTAACGGAATCATCCTCATCATCATACCACCAATCTTCTTCTTCTTCCATCATTGCAATAAGATCGTCATCTTTGATTTCAAGGTTCTCGACAGGCTTTAGCAATTCTTCTATCGGCTCAGTGCTTTGTTTCTCGGTGACTGCTTCTATGGGCTTTTCTTCCTCATACCAGATCGAGTCGTCGGTGATGGCATTGGGATCCCACCATTCAATTGTAAGATTTCCGTTGGCTATTTCTTCTTCAAAAGCCAGTGCTTCTTCGACCCATTCTTCCTCTTCCATATTCCTCAAGATGCAAATTGCAGCGTCTTCCGGAAGTTGAACATCCATAGCTGGTTGATTCGAGGATGTGATGTAGATCTTTGGGTTATAAATCTGAGATCCTTCTTCTACAAAGTTAACATTTGGCATGTTCCCCTTATGATTAGGGAGAGGATTCTTCTGAACATTTGGCTGAGAGGGAGGAGGGGAGATGACCCCTTTTTCAATCAAGTCTTCAATTTCATGGCGAAGTCTCCAGCATCTATCTGTGCTATGTCCACGGCCTTGATGAAAGTCACAAAAGAACTCTGTTTTGAAACCCGGTGGAAGTGGATTTGGCTCTGGTTTAGGTTCCAATTTCTGCAAGTACCCTTTTTCTATCATTCTTTCAAGTGCGGTGCTTAGTGGCATCCCCAAGTCGGAAAATTCTCTTTTCTCTCTCGACTGTTTCTGATTTTGACTTCCTCTTGCATTAGCCATACTTCGACGCTCTTTCTGAAAAGGCTGAGGAGATAGTGTGTTGACGTCAGCAGACTGATGATAGACTGGCCTTTCTGTCTTTCTGTATCGATTGCTCGTGCTTTCTTTCTTGATCTTTCCATCTCTAATGGCATCTTCTATCAAAGTTCCCACATCAAACAGCTGTTCGAAACTCACAATGGACTGAAATTCTAGCCTTTCCAATTATTCGGGCTGTAGATTTTTGATGATCATTCGGACCTGATCTTTTTCCGCTGGCCTGCTAGTCATTTGAGCAGCTTTAGCTCTCCAACGAGTAAGGAAACCTGCGAAGGATTCCCTGTACTCTTGTCGGGTGGTTTCTAGATCTCTTGCAGTTACATCAAACAACTGGTTATATGAATATTGAGCCACGAAAGCTTTGGCCAATGCCTCCCAATCTCTGGTTATGGCTGGTTCCAACGTCAAGTACCATGAAAGTGCTGCTCCACTCAAAACTCTTGGAAACAATAGAGCGAAGAGGTCAGATCCAATGCCCATGGGCTGCAAAGTTCCTACATAAAGCCTCAGATAGCTCTTTGGATTTCCGGTTCCATTGAAAAATTCAATATGCGGCATCTTAAACTTCTCTGGGAGTTTGGCTTTTGGAGCGTCACACAACCCTTCAACATCGAACAAATACTCATCCACCCCTTTGCTCTTTCTGATCACACTCTCTAGTTTGTCGATCTTGGCCAACTTGTCCTGAATTTCCTGATCTAGCTGAACCTTTGGTTGAACTGTCTCCCCAAAATCTTCTTCTTCATGATGCTCTGGAGGTGGTGGTGGTGGATTAGTTAGCTGCTCAATCATTCTCATCATAGTGGCAAGTTGTTCTCGATTCTGCTCCCTGCTCTGATCCAAGGCAGCTTGCATTGCGGCCAATCTGGCTTCCATATCCGCTTCGTATGTCATATCTTCAACCCTAGTCGACTCGGCTGTTCCTTCTTCTAACCCTGATCTGATCAAACGGCTGTTCGGAGCTCTGACCCAGAAAGGAGTACAACTTTTCGGTCCTATCTTTTCTTATCTGGTTTATTTAGGGATTTTCAAATAATCAGGTATCTTTATTGCAAAAGAATTTTTCAAAGAATGATATAAGAAGGTGGATTTACAAAGATGGAAATCATAAATGGAAAATCATTTCCTTTTTCAAAAACATTTTTCTTAAAATCAAAGAAATCTTTTCAAGCTTTCAAAATTCTGAGGAAAACAAATCTTTTCTTTTGAAAGTATATTAGAGGCGTCGCACTCGTGAGTCGTATATGCAATGCTCGTGTAGTGCATGCAAATGCAGATGAAATGCAATCTAATCTAAATGCAATGCACCTTAATCTAGCTTAGACCTAGCACATCAGCACATAAGCACATAAGATTCCTTGAGTATGCTAATCACCCTACTAATCCAATCATTATCCAAGGATTTTGAGTTTTGAAATTCTTGATGGTTCAGGTTTGAAAATTGAAATTTTTCATGAAAATCTTTGAAAGAGATGGGGAGATTTGTAATTTTCAAAAGAATTTTTGAACCATCAATGCTTGTGGTGAGAAATCATGATTCTTAAAAATTGAGGTGGGAATTTTGAAATTCTAAGATCTGAGAGGAAGATTTTGAAATTGAATCATCATGATTTCTTGAAGACCAAAGTAAAATTTTTTTTTTTTGAAATTCTCTAAAATCTAGGAGAATTTGAAATTGAATCATCAAAGTGTGATCATGATTTCTGGAAATAGGAATTTTGAAATTCTCTAAAATCTAAGGAGAATTTTGGAAAGATTTTGTGAAAGTGAATCTCAAAGCAAATTTTCAAAAGGGATATTCTTGGAATTTTCAAAAGACTTGGGGTTTTTCAAAGAAGTGCTTATAGTTTCAAAAATTTTCAAAATTGTCCTCAAATAATGATTGGATGTTCGGATAAAGACCATACTATCCTAGAGGAATCCACCATACAAGGTTTGATGATGCCTTCGCATACACGTCCTCATCATCCACATAATCCCTTACGGGCAAGCGCAAGTAATTCATCACATTGTCCTAATCAAAGATGATAATCAAGATCCTAATTGAAGGGTTCTATAGAAACTATATGCAAAGGCCGGGTTTTAGTCTCATAAAGGGTCCATTAGCAAGCTCAGCGGTGTGGTTGACCGCCTCCCCGAGGGCGTGCCGTTCACACATAGGCTCTATATACCGCACGCGGTACAAGGCTAACGGTGACTACATGCTACCAAAACTCTTGACAAATAGAGGAAAGAGGGCCCTCTATCTTCAAGGCAATGATCTCAAGCAGTCGCGGTGAAAGAACAATGCAAGTGCAAATGCAGGCAGAAACAACATGATTATTGAATTAATAACAAGGATATTCATTGGTTCAAGTCAAACCCTCGAAGAACAAGAAACCATCGGTTTCATGTTCAAATCCCCAGCAGAGTCGCCAGATTGTGGACCACTGCGAATGAGGAGGTCCTGACGCTCTCCCTCGATAGTGTCCCGGGACGGATCCCAAGGAGCACACTTCAGGGAAAATTAGGACTTCCTCACGCGATCCTAGAGACAAAGAGTCGCCACCTAATTTTTATCGGGAATTAGGAAACCCAAGTTTGACTCGCCCAAAATTGAATAAGGTTACTCGCCCTTCATTACCAGAAACAAGGTTCGGGGGTCTTGGTACGAGAGGGGAAGGAGCCCAAGCAGGACTAAAGCACCCCCTCCTCGCCCTACCGAATGGTAGGCCTTGATTCAAATATCCTTGTTATTAATTCATAATAGATGTTGTTTCCTCAAACATACTAGATAGATATATACATGGCAAAAAGAAACATCTAATGAAAATCATTTCAAGAGACTAAATCAAGTAGAAAGCGGATGCTCATGCAATACAAGGGAGAAGTATACTCACAGTGGCTAGTCCCGCCCGGGACCGATGCAAATAAAGTAAACATGTCATGATATGCAAAGGGAACGAGAAGACTTACATTGGTTGACTCAAGCGGAGTTGCGAAAGCAAAAAGAATGGAAACGTGCAATGCAATCATGCAACAATCCTAGATAAGATGTCTCTAACAAATAATCATATAAACGGAGACTATCCTAAAGGAATTGTGTCGTTGAAATCAAAGTTGTAAACCTAGAAAAATTCTAAGAGAAACGATAGAGATAGTACACGATACATGGGCACTAAGCCACATGTAGACGAGGCAAACCACAAATCGAAGTCCGGGTCCGAGGCACTTAATTCTCTGCACTAATACACCAAAGAATACCCAAGCATTGCAAAAATACAAGCAAACAAATGATATGCATGATAAACAAAGAAAACATGTCATCAATCAAATTTCCAGATTCAGCAACCTCTAATGAATCCTATCAAAAGTGGTCTTAAACATGAGCTGGATAAAAACCCTTTTACAGAAAGTTAGATACATGTCTTAGGGAACTTCTCCAAAAAGTGGGACCTCAATATCAATTTTATTGTTTGAGAAATAAATGTTTTGGGAATAGTGGATCAGGACTGTCCACTGTTCTTGTAAAAATCATAATTAAATCTACAAAAATCATATGAAGCTCTATTTGGTGTCAAAAGAAAGCTATTTCATTGTAGTATATGATAAAAATAAACCCATGGACATTCTGTAATCACAAGGTTTCTGAAAAAGTGTTTTAAACAGACTCTGTTATTCTGGAAATTTGGTATCATTTGACAAATGAATGCAAAACATAATAGAAGTATAATAGAAGTTCATGAATCATGTTAACCAAGTTGATTTAAGCTTTTGATCTCTCATCCATTTATCCTAGGTGATTTCTAAACCAAGTTTTATTCATCAATTGTTGTTGAGTGATCAAGGTATGACCATTTTGTATACATAATCATATTTGTAATTAAACTTAGAAAATTCCAGAATAGTTGTATCAACTTTAAACGCTTAGAAAACGATCCTAACTCGATCGTATGCTCACGATTTTACATCGGCATATAGATATATGAGTTAGGAATCATCCCCAAAAAGCGGAACGTCGATAACTATTATAGATTTTCTGAAATTCAAGCACAAAGAGACGATGTTCAAATCTGTCAACCGATTTCTCAACAATTTCTAAAAATAGTATATGAATCCTAAAAGCTCTCAAAACGGACCGGATGAAAGCTAATTCATCAAAGTTTACCCAGAAAATTTGAAATCCATCAAACTATGGGTTTTGATGGACCAAATCTAATGGACAAAACCAATCTGCTTTGCTGAATTTTTATCTAGTTCATTTTAAAGTGTGAGGAAAACATTTTAGTGATAGTTGAAGCTTATTAGAGAGATCAAACTCATAGATCAACTTAATTATCATGATTCCCAATCAATTTAGCCCTCAAGTTCTATGAAGAACTTTTAGATCAAGGATCAAAGGGACTTATAAATATCATGTTGGAGATGAAATTCAATAGGAATCCTAGGTAATAGGAATAATCAAGAGATAGGTATGAACATAGAAATCATCCTTCTCATAGACCATATTTCCAAACCATCATGGAATTCAAAATAGATATATGTATATATATATATAATCATGTATGCATGAATCTAAACTAAAATTGAAGAATGAAACCAAAATTGAAAATCAAAGTGAAAAACAATCTCTAATTGTAAATTATCAATAAAAATCAAAGAGATTTGGATCTAACTATGTGAGTGTGTGAAGAACATGAGAGGAAGAAGATGAGTGTTCTAATAAGTAGAAATAGAACTAAGTTAGATCCAAATCTTATAGATCTATATATACAAAGTAGGAATTAGAGATGAACTATAGTGTTTACCTCTTGGAGGATTCTCAATTACAAGACCAAAATTGATTTGAAGATCTTCTTCTTCAAGTGTTATTCAAGTGTTCTTCAAGCACTCATCCATGGAAGTTGAGGGAGGCAATTGATGTTCAAATTGTGGTCTAATTAGCCTAAGTTAATCTAAATTCAATTCATAATTTTCTCTCTCTAGAATTCACCTAAATTGAAAGTATATTCAAAGTATACTTATCTCTCTTGTATGTGCTTCTATGTGTGTTTGTATCTCCAAGTATATTCAAGTGTATCTCTTCCAAGTGTCTAGTGTGTTAAGATGTGATCTCATATGAGATGTATGAGATCTTATATAGAGTTTTGAAGACTTAGCTCTTAAGTTTCAGGGTTAAAACAGGATTTTTAGAGCTTAAAAGAGGGTTAAAATGGCCATTTCGGAGCCTAAACGCAATTTCCAGGCAATTTCCTCGCAGTGGGAAGCTTCTAGAAGGGTCTGGAACTCAAAAAGCTCCGTGGAGGACACAAATGGAAGTGGCGGTTATGGTGGGACCCGCCACCCCTATACCCAAAACCGCCATTTACTATTTGGGTCCCTCTGGTCACCCACAAGCTCTGTTTCAAAAATCACGTGCACTGCTTTTCCAGATTTTTGTAAAAATGCTTTTTGGTGTCCGAAATCGTCCGTTTACGTACCGTTGGAAAGCTGTCAGGTTGAATTTCAGTATAAAAATATTTCCAGAGGTTTTATAATGAGAATTGAAGTCCAATTGAAGTCCGGAAGTCCTCCGGAACTTTCGTCGTCTTTTTGAAATCAAATGACGTCTTTTCCAAAATTGCTTTCAAATGTGCGTCGATTTCGAACTTTTCTTTAAAATTGAATCTCTGGATACCTAGAATACTGCGTTTAGAACACTTAATGTTCATATAACCCTGAGAGAATATGAATTCTGAGAGATGATTTTGACAAAACCGGGATTTATTCATGGAAAAGGGCTTTTCTGAGCTTGAAGTCACTTTCCGAAGTCCGATCTTCTGATTGTGTGGAATCCAGTACCTTCCACGGGGTACTTTTCATCATCGAATCCTCCAAGACGTTGTCCACCCTAAATCCTATCAGTGTGGTCAAAATTGGGTGTCTACAACCACCCCTTTGCTGATGCTATTTCTGTTTCTTTCCCGAGCCCTTCTCGTAGCCCTCACGTTTTCGTTTGGCCCTTGGAGACTTATCTTCCATGAAGTTTGAATGTTTAGACTTCAAGAACTCCTCGGTGTCGATGTCCTTCCTGACCCACTCTAAGAGTTCAACCAAGGTTGTCGGTCGTTGTTGGTGGAACGACGTGGCGACCTTGGTGTTCTGAACCCCCAAGAGAAGGCTATGATTATGACCATCTCGTTTAGTTCATGAATTTGATGATTTTGCTGGTTAAACCTATTGACATAATCCTTCAAGGATTCTCCCTTTTGCTACTTGACAACGTAGGTATCATTGAGATGCACGTTTTAAGATATTGTCGACCTAATAGATAAATATATCTTATATTCCTAGAGAATCATTCACTACGCTTGGATTACGAAACATGTCAACAAACATTTTGTTGATAAAACTAGCTAGCTCCCAGTAATCCCTCGTAGTGACATTCTCGAGGGAATACTTACTCTTATAAAAGTGGGTAGAATTCCATCTTGATAGTATATTTTTCGAACGTTGCATACCTTATTACACAAGATACTAAGGTGTTGATCTTGCAAGACCTCACTGATTGATAAGTCAAAGCAACCAAGCATACAACTTGTGTCCATAATTATCTCAAGATTATGAACATGTATCCCTATACAAGTTTGAGTTTCTATTGACGATGACAGCATTTAGGAGTCCATAGGTTTAACTCAGGTCTATCAATACACCATGTGAACTAGCATATTAACCAATAGTCAAAGGCTCTCATTAATAAGATTCATTGTTCTACCTGTAGGCATTAATCATGCTATAGTGTATACCTGGTAAGTTATCCAGACTTATAATCTACTATGACTTATGCAAAAAAGCAAGGATTTGTGATTCATAACTCACATGTGTAATCACATATACAAATGAATTACATACAATGATGTTTAAGGATTTCAGTCTAATATTCATCTCATGATCTAACATACATAAATGCATTATGATATTCCATTGTCCAACTAATTGGTTTGAGGGCATATTCCCAGCAAACTCCCACTTGCACTCATAACCATATAGTGTTAAAACTAACAGTAGCATTGTCTACATGACTTGTCAAAAATTCTTAACTTGTAAGGTTTTGTAAAGGAACTAAAATACACATTTTGCCTAAAGGCAATCGATTACTGATAAAGTCAATAAATTGCTAATTAAAGCCAATCAATTGCAGGATAAACCAATTGATTGCCATATTCCAGTACACACCAATCGATTGCCAAAAGGAGATAATCGATTGAACTACCAGTTGATTGCCACTAAGGCAATTGAATGCCCAACCAATCGATTTAAAACATAACCAATCGATTGGACTATACTAGAGAGGCAATTTTTCAGATCAGATCGTGAAAATACCAGATAATGTATTTTAAATGCACCAAAACGATTTTTAATTAAGATAATCACTTCTAAACTAATCAGATTAAAATAAAATCAAAACTAGATGATCTTAACAATCAAAGAATCCTTTTCTAAAAAGGATTTAACTTTGATTAATCCTAGCTCATGATAATTCACAATCTGATTACATGTAGTGATAGGTCAAAAAATTCAAGTCAAAGCCAAATTGCTAAATCAACATAGAGACACTGAGTCATCCAGAATAGGTACCTGGAATTCAGATATCCCGAGATGATCAGTCGATGCTGCCCAGTCTGGGCCCACAGCTCGGAATCACGAGGCAGAATCGTCCCCCAGTGGGTGTGACCCAGGCCTGCCCCATGACTTGCTCTACAAGGATTGCTGGCTGTTCCCTAACTCAGTCAGAAAGCTAATACTAGAAGTTTGCTAAACCATTAAGGGAACCTCCATGATTTATGCTAATCACTTGTAATCAAGTTGGGTTTCCTTAATCAGCTAGTTACCTTGTATGAGTGGTCTCTTGCATCTATAAAAGAGACTACTCACCCCTATTGAGGGAGAGGACATTCTGATCCGACAAGGATAGCAATTTCATACATCACTCATACATATATACCTGGCCAGCCACTGGTAGTACCGTCCTCTCTGTTGGTTCACCATAGGTGGTTGATGATCTGTTAGCAAATGCACTTCGACGCACCACATGGACGTAGGCCACCTAATTAACAGTGTCAAACCACATACAAATACCTTATCTCTCTTCTTAAATTATGCTTCTTGTCCTTTGCAAATTTTTGGCATAATCAGTTTGGCACCGTCTGTGGGAACGACAGATTTCTCAGAGCACAAATCACTTAACTGATTTCCATGCCACCGAAGAAGGGTATGAAGACTGCTGCTCTAGTAGGACAGGCGGATTTACAGGCCAGGCAACCGATTGCTTCCATGACCTCTGAAAAGATCACCGCGGCTCTTGTGTAATTCCTGGGGGGCCAGGAGCAAACTCAACAACAGATTGAAGTGCAGCTGGCCCGTCAGGACAAGCTCCCCCAAATTGAAGATCACCCCGAGAAAGGTGCGCACGACCGAAAGCCTGTACAGGTCCGAACGCGTTCCCATACTGGGCTTGTATCCCTGCCTGCTTTGGGTTGGTTCAAGAACGATGAGGGTAGCCAGGCTCCCGAGCTGACCCGATAAAGTCCCCAGGCCAACCCACGCCTGGCAGGGGACAATAGAGAAATCATCAACAGCAGATACCCTGCCAAAGTAGAGGGGCAAGGGCAAGGGCAAACGGCCTAAGAGACGTGGAGATCTTAGGCACACAATTACCCGGAGTCGAAGATGGGTCCCATCCCCAAGGACAGCACATTTTGAGGAAGAGGCCTCATCGTCTAACCCGATATACCCTTCAAATATGGAGCAGGAGATTGGTCAGCAAGATGCCAAGGCCCAGGTTGAGGACCTATAGAAGCAAATTGAGAAGTTGAGTCATAAGCCACGCCATGATCATAACAATACAGAAATCGAGTCACCCGTTGCCGTCCAGGTCACAGGATACCCCATCCCGCAGAAGTTCAAACCACCTTATCCTGATTCTTATGATAGTTCAGGAAGCCCAGTGGATCATATCCGGACTTATAAGACCCAAATGGTGTTGGTCACCACCACCGACGAACTACTGTGCTTGGCCTTTCCCAGCACTCTCAATGGATCGGCCGTATAGTGGTTCTATGCTCTCAAGCCCTGAACGATCGATAATTTCAAGGAACTCACCAAATTTTTTATCATCTAGTTCGTGGGGATGCTCGACTGATCACAGCCCGACACTCAACTAGTGATCGTCAAGGAAGGTAAGGAAGAATCCCTTAAGGATTACGTCGACCATTTCAACCGACAAAGGCTCCAGATCCGTCACCTGAATGAAACGGTTGCTACGTCGTTCCACCTTGGCCGACTGGTAACCCTGGTTGAGCTATTTGAGAGGGATGGGAAGTACATTGACATGGAGGAGTTCCTAAACTCCAAGCGTGCTAGCTTTCTGGGAGATGAGTCCTTGAGATCCAAACGCAAACACAAAGGCCCCGAGAAGGGCTTGAGAAAGAAGCCAAAGCAGAATCAGCATGGAGGGAGTCAGGATTGGTCCCCGATTGCCTTCACACCTCTTTTCTGGCCTATCCACGAGGTCATGACTTGGGCCCATAGCCAGGGATCACGAAGCAGAATTATCCCTTAGTGGTTGTGACCCAGGCCTGCCCGTGACTTGCTCTACAAGGATTGCTGGCAGTTCCCTAACTTAGTCAGAAGTCTAATACGAGCAGTTTTCTAAACCATTAAGGGAACTTCCATGATTTATTCTAATCACTTATATTCAATTTAAGTTTCCTTAATCAGCTAGTTACCTTGTACGAGTAATCTCTTGCATATATAAAAGTGACCACTCACCCCCGTTGGGGGGGAGGACATTCTGATCAGACAAGGATAACAATTTCATACATCACTCATACACATATAGGCCGGTCACTGGTAGCACTGCCCTCTCTATTGGTTAACCACAAGTCGTCGGTGATCTGTTAGTAAACGCCGATAAGCGGGGGCATTTGTAAAATAGAATTGAGCTAAAAGAAGAAAATATACTGATTTAGTTTACACCTCCCTAACATATCTGAGAGTTGTGTTATAATGCCAACTTTTAGACAATGTGACGAATATATGATAAGTTGTGTTGTTTTAGATGTTGTTATGTGCAAATATGCTGCTGTGTTGTGTGCAAAAATGAATAACAGGATAAAGGGAAAGCTTGGTTATTAGTTGGGAAATTCAAAGATGAAAAGTGGAGTTCGAGCTATCGAAGAAGGTTCAAGCGATTGAGCTTTCGATCGATCGAATCTAGTTCAAGCGCTTGAGTAATTCAAGGTTCAAGCGATCGAGTGAAGTTTGATCAATCGAACATTCTTTTATCATAAACTTACGTGCACACAGCAGATGTATTGTACTCAACCCTAGCCTTAGGTTTTAGTATAAATATTGGTTATGAACACGTCCCAAGGGATGCCCAACATTCTATTTTATAGTTTATAGATAGATAGAGAGTTCTTGTTTGTTTTGTAGGTTTCAAAGTTAATATTGGTTTTATTGGATATTTCAGCAAAGACAATGTTAATACAACATTCCAGGTTCATTTACATTGGGTTACTTACATTCTGCTTGTAGTTTATATAGCTTTAATCTGTTCTGAACAAAAGTTTTCATAGTAGTAGTAATAAATCACTAGTTTTCATAGTTTGCATGTTTAAAACCAACCAAACCAACCTTAATGAACTTTCATATAAAAAACAAATTTGCAACACTCCAGACAATGTCTGAGTAGTCCCAAAGTTAGGAGATCATGTTGAAATAGTGATCTCCAGCCTCCACCATGCACTAGAATAAAACATGCGTTTGATCGATCGAAGTTAGTTCGATCAATCCAACCATAGATATAGTCAAGCGATCGAAGACATTTCGATCGATTGAGAGATGATGATGCTCGATCGATCAAAGGCGCTCGATGGATCGAACACTCAAAATCTTGAGATGGTCCTTTGCAGTATTCGTAAACTTTTGGTTTTTGAGATTTGTTATCAAACTGTCCCCTTATGCTCAGTTTGTCAAAACAGTTTCTTAATTTTAAGCCTTAAGGCATTTTTTTCAATAATTTTGCAAACCACTTTGAATGCTAACACCATTTAGAGTGCGAGTCTTGACTATTTTTTTGAACCGCCTTCCTGTATTTTTATATTAACTATGATGATATAGTCCCGGTCATAAAAGGACTATTGATTCTTTATCTTTAAAAAAATACAAAATACTATAGAGAGACATACTCTATAGAGCTTTAACGTAATCGCATGGTAGATGGCTAGGTCACTGTGGATTCGTGGGATCCCAACGCTTCCCTTTTATAAAGATAAATCATTTTTACTATCGCTTTAGTTAATTAGTTGATCATTTGTTTAGATTAGTTGCTTTATTTCAATAGTTGTTAGTCGTGGAAATTTGTGTTCTACACCCTTTTAAAACATTGAATTTTTTTTTTGTGTATAATCCAAGTATCTAGCTTATAACCTTCTCCGTGGGATCGACGTGGTCTTATCCAATACTATTTGCATGTCTACCTACACTTGGGTATTGCACACAAGAGCACACAAATAAATTTTTGTGTCAAGTTTTTGGCGCCGTTGCCGGGGAAGGCAACCAACTATTACTTAGATTACCTCGACCTTTCTTCATCTATTTCTGTTTTTCTTTTTCTTTTCTCTTTAGGTTTAAAAATCTTTTTAGGCTTTTTCCTTTCATGTCTGATAATTCTATTGAAGGAATTTACAGAAATCCATTCTACTTATCTGATTCCTCTAATTCAATCAACCCCGTTGCCACACCTATAGATTCAATGGGTGACAATCAAAGTGAAAATGGTGAGAATGTGGTTGTACCTATTGATGGTTCGTTGCATTCTTTGTGCAATCTAATGCAACCCGAACACGCACCTACACCTTCTTGTATCCTCATTCCACCCCATACGGGCGAATTCCAATTTTGTAACAGGATGATTCAAATCTTTCAATCCTTTCATGGAATGGAGAGAGAGAAGGCATATCTACATGTCAAGGATTTTGATGATATTTGTAAAACATTTGCCCAAAACCGTCCTGTAGATGTGACACGCTTTATGTTATTTCCCTTCACTCTGAAGGATAAAGCAAAAGCATGGTTGCTTACCTTCAAACCCAACTCTATCTTCACCTGGCATGCGATGATGTGGATACCGGGATTCCACCGCTTCTCTCTTGTTTGAGATTGTTTTGAAATTGATTTGAATCAAGGAAAGAAAACGAAAGGTCTGTTGAAAACAGATACAGAGTCGCCACTTGGTCTTTAAGGAACCAAGAAACCTAATTTTGACTCACCCAAGCGGATAAGGGCACCGGCCCTTCATAACCAAAGAACTTGGTTCGGGGTTTTGGTACGAGAGAGGAAGGAGCCTTTGTCGCGACTAAAACACCCTCAACTCGCCCCGTCTTTCGACGGGCCTCAATTAGCATCCAAATAATCATCTTATACTATGTATGGTTCGACAAATAATACTATGATAGTATATTACATCACATAAGGAGATTTGAAATTGGAAGATCAAAATATAAGATATCATTCATAAGATCTAGGCCAAATATCATGCAATGTAAAGTGAAAGATCACACAAATAAACCTAGGAAAGATCGTCTAATCATGTATCAAATAATCAAGACTTCCTAATCTAAAGGAGGACATGAATTGTTATTGAAACAAATAAGCAAAGAAATCAAAATATGCTTAGCAAGGCTAGAATGATGCATGTTAATCTTTGAGAAAAGAAGATCTCTCAATCCCCGGGACGGATGAGAAAGGATGATTAGATCAAAGGGGAAGCATGAATATGTGATCAAGTTCATTCCTTATAATCTTCTTGGATTAAGAGTTACAAAAACCCCAAATCTTGCATGAATGCAATGTATGTATCTAAAATGTGCAAAGGTTGTAGTGTGTCTTGTGTACATGGATTTCTAGAATGACTTAGAAGTCTAAAATGTGCATGAATGAAGGGATTAAATCAACATGGGATATATACAAATGTAGTATGAACTACTTCCTAAGATGTGAGCTAATTTGGAATGCATATGAGCATCAAATCAAAGAATAAAAGTTGAAATGTGCTTGCTGTGAATAGTGGACAGACTGCATGTGTTACTTTGCAACATTATAATGGGAGGTCAAACGTGCCTAGAAAAATGTGAAAAAAACCTGAGATCATTCTAATTGTGTCTAGAAAATAACCCAAAAAGCCAAACATCAATAGCTATCACAGATTAAAAGAAAAAAATCAGAATGTACACATGACTCAGAAAGAAAAGCTGTACTGTTGACTGATTTTGTATGATTTTTCATAAATCAAAGAAAAGGTTTATGATGACCCATTATATACCAAAAGTTTCCTACGACACCCAAGTTTTATAAAAAAAATAGAAAAGATATATGTACAGTGATGAAAATATCCAGAATAAGTGCAAGAAGTTGGGTGAACATTCTGTGAGAACAGAGGCAGATTATGAATATGAACTTCTTACATCCAAAACAAATACTTTCACATCTCTATAATTGATGGGAAAAATTAGGGACGAACTATGATGTATTAGGAAGGTTTTACAAGTGGTTTCATCATCATAACTTGAGTATTTAATTCAAAACAAATCTTTGAATCTGAACAGCTCACTGTTTTGGGTCATGGTTTTGGAAATTTTAGGGAAAACAAAGTTTTGTTTCTTGAAACCAAATTAGAGGGATTGAGAGGGGTTTTGAAATAGATGTTTTGAAAACATATTTTCAACACTCAATAAGGTTTATGACCACTTAGAATACCAACATCAAACTCATCATTAAGAATCTCCAAGATTGTTGGAGAGATTTATTTTTATTTTTAAACATAACTTCAATACATTTCAAGAATACCTTGGAAGTATTGAGGTTATGATCATCATCTATCAAACATGTTTTTGAGGTCAAGAGCTACTATCCATAAGGATTCACTCACCCCAAACTTCATGTCATCACTTAGATGATGATGAACTAGTAAGTAAATAAAGAAAAGAAAAAGAAATGAGATAAGGAGAGATGAACATATATATAATCAAAGCAAGTAAATAGTAATCAATAGATGATAATCAATGTGATTTTGGACTTGTAGCTTGGTGTTTCACTCATAGATTTTGACATTTGGACATGGAAGTAGCTTCCTAACTCAAGAATGCTCAAGAATGGTGATTGGGGGTGTTTGGAATGTGAAGTATATAGAAGGATAGTGGAAGAAAACAAGATTAAAACTCACTTTGTTTATGGAAAATCAATGGGAGATGCTCCCTTTCTCTCTTCTAAACCTATCTCTATCTCTTTTCTTCTCTACAACTTTTCAAGCTTTTCACTTGGCCCCCCCAAAATGAAGAGCAATGGGGGGTTTAAATAGGCCAATTTGGGGTGGTTTTGGGGTTTTAGAAGTACTCCCATTGGTCCCAAACAACTGTGAACATAAAACTATGTCGTTTTGGCTTTCAATTAATCAAATTGGACCCCCAAAAAAATTACAAAAATGGACTCTGCGAGGTTTGAGTGCCGCGGCGGCACTGGGCCAGTGCCGCGGCGGCAGTGCTCCTCAGAAGCCCAGAAAATTACGTTTAGGCCCCCAGAGGTTCCGGTATTCGCGAAAAGGCCCTATTTCGTCCGAAATTCACAGAAAATGCATACGAACTCCAAATTGAGGTTGTGATATACCATTGGAAAGGTAATGGAGTCTACTTTACATAAAAAATAGTTCGGGGATAGGTCACTTTGAAAAGTTTCGCGGTATTCGCGATAAAAGCTGATTTGATCGCCTTTTCCACCTTCGGAAATTCAAAATAAATTCGTTTTAAATCCAGGAATTATGTGCGATATACCGTTGGAAAGCTATTGACCTCTAGTATCCATGAAAAATATTTGAAAATTGTTTCGGTGCCCCGATTCCGAAGTCAAATCTTGGTCAAACTGGTCAAACTTGGGATTCCCGGGAAGTTCTGGGAACCTCTGGGAGCTCCCAGGAGCTGATGTTTTCACTCGATTTTCTTTTGGAACTTGTTTTAATACTTTTCTCATGATTTAAAATGATTCTGGTGAATTCGGACGATTTCGGTCAAACTTGGTCAAACTTGGTCAAACCTGGTCAAACCTTGGTCAAACCTAGTCAAACCTTGGTCAAACCGGTCAACGGGGACTTTCCGGGAACTTCCGGGACTTCCGGGGGTCTCTGGGAGCTGACGATTTCTTCCGGTTTTATTTAAAAACTTATTTTATCACTTTTCTTACGACGTAGTATGTTTTCAGAACTTTGGGACCAAATCTGGGAGTTTTCGGGCTTTCAGGGGCATTTTGGTCATTCTGAGCATTCTGAGAGATAGAGCTGACTTCCGAGAGTCCTTTTGAGTCTTTTACGATCATTGTGAACCACCAAGCTATGGGTCTCCTAAATCTGATAGCCGACAAAATGGGGTGTCTACAGTTTGCCCCTCTTTGGCATGAACTTGCGAGTCAACGCATGTCGCAAGCGAGTGCCAAAGTTTTGAAGAGACAGGACTTTTGGAGGCTATAGATTTAGAAAAAAAGCGTTGCAAAAGATGCAATGATGCTGAGGCTAGTGCTGGTCGTGCTCTGCGTGAGCTGCCTACGTATCCCGAGAGGAATCAGACCAGGACGTAGTTCGGAGCTCAAAGGAATAAATCACACATGCACATACACAACAATCAGGCGGATGCTATGCAATAAGAGTGATATGCAATGCATGGATGTGATATGAATTGTGTCATGAGTCCTATCATGTCTAGTGTTATGACCCTAGTATGAGCAAGTGCTGTGGGGTGTGCCACCCCGAGTGGGCTGGTGTTATGCTAGTGTTTGTGACTGTGATGACTCGGATAAGGACATCAAGGTTTAGAAGACTCTGGGTCTAGGGGCAAACTTCTGGACTTTAGGAAGTGTGCTTTGTAAGCAAAACGGATCAGACGCGGAGTCCTGACAGTTTGAGGAAACCAGAGTGAGAAAGCTCAAGAGCGACAAGTGAGAAAGCTCATAATAAGTGAAGAAGCTCATGATCTTGGATAAAGGAGTGAGGAAGCTCACGATAAGTGAGAAAGCTCACGATAAGTGACAGGCAAGGAAGCTCACAATAATCAATAGGTAGGTGAGGGGGACTCATGATTTTGGACAAATGAGTGATGAAGCTCACAATAAGTAAGGAGCTCACGATGTGAGAAAGCTCATGATGAGTGAGGAAGCTCACAAGAATTGAGCGGTGAGGAAGCTCATGATTTTGGACAGAGGAGTTAGGAAGCTCACGACAAGTGAGGAAGCTTATAATTTTAGACGAAGGAGTGAGGAAGCTCACGATAATTGAGTTGGTGAGGAAGTTAATGATATTTGTTTGGACACGGGTCCTTGAATTGCGAATAGACAGTGCTTGCCCTGGGAATCGGGGTGATTTGACTGCGAGTGATTTTTTTAATCGCTGGCCGATCCATATGATTACAAAGTTCGAAGAATTGGTTCGGACTTCTGTTATCTTCTGCTGAAGATTGTAGGGGACTCTCTGAGAATCTCTCTAAAATGATTGATAGATGTGGAAGTTCTACCCGAACCTAAAGGGTTTATAATGAAAGATTTGCCTCAATCTTGAGGGCTGGTGATGAAGGATTTGCCTCAATCTAGAGGGCTGGTGATGGAGGATTTGCCTCAATCTAGAGGGCGGATGATGAAGGGTTTGCCTCAATCTAAAGGGCTGGTGATGAAGAATTTGCCTCAATCTAGAGGGCTGATGATGAAGAATTTGCCTCAATCTAGAGGGCTGATGACGAAGGGTTTGCCTCAATCTAGAGGGCTGGTGATGAAGGATTTGCCTCAATTTAGAGGGCTGGTGATGGAGGATTTGCCTCAATCTAGAGGGCTGGCGATGAAGGGTTTGCCTCAATCTAGAGGGCGGATGGTGAAGGGTTTGCCTCAATCTCGAGGGCTGATGAAGAAGGATTTGCCTCAATCTAGAGGGCTGGTGATGAAGGATTTGCCTCAATCTAGAGGGCTGATGATGAAGGATTTGCCTCAATCTAGAGGGCTGGTGATGAAGGATTTGCCTCAATCTAGAGGGCAGGTGATGAAGGGTTTGCCTCAATCTAGAGGGCGGATGGTGAAGGGTTTGCCTCAATCTAGAGGGCTGATGAAGAAGGATTTGCCTCAATCTAGAGGGCGGGTGAATGAACAAATCGTGATGACGAGTCGATATTATGACTGTCATGGATTGCACTGACGATGTACGAATCGATATGACGAGTCGACAGTGAACTACTGTGACTATCCTAGATTGAACTGACGATGTACTAATCGAGAAGGCGAGTCGACAGTGAACTACTGTGACTATCCTAGATTGAACTGACGATGTACGAATCGATATGACGAGTCGACAGTGAACTACTGTGACTGTCGTGGATTGAATCAATGGTTGGACTAACCTTGATTAGAAGAACTGTTGAATTGATATGCTTGCTGGGGATTGCATCTACTTGAGGGGGTGAAGTGACTCTGCTAGGGATGAATGTGGTTTCTTTTGTGGTCTTGGCTGAGATGGGCCACTGGAATGGATAATGCACTCTACTAGGAAGAAGGAAATACGCCCGTTGAATGGGAGTCAAGGTATCATTCTATTTGTGATGAGGGATACGGAGATGGTCTGCGGCAGTTAAGGTTTTGATTTTGAAGGAGGAGGGTGATCAACTACCACTCATGGACTTATGTTGGATAAATGAAAGAAGATCATCAACAGCCACTCATGGACTTATGTTGCATGAGCGAAGGAAGACAGTCAACAGCCACTTTATGTTGCTAGGAGAAAGGAAGATCATCAACAGCCAGTTATGGACTTATGTTGCATGAAGAAAGACAAAAGATCAACAGCCACTCATGGACTTATGTTGCATGAAGAAAGACGAAAGATCAACAGCCACTCATGGACTTATGTTGCTAGGAAAAAGGAAGATCATCAACAGCCGCTCATGGACTTATGTTGCATGAAAGATGAAAGATCAACAGCCACTCATGGACTTATGTTGCATGAAGAAAGACGAAAGATCAACAGCCACTCATGGACTTATGTTGCTAGGAGAAAGGAAGATCATCAACAGCCGCTCATGGACTTATGTTGCATGAAAGATGAAAGATCAACAGCCACTCATGGACTTATGTTGCTCGGATGAAAGAAGATCATCAACAGCCACTCATGGACTTATGTTGCATGAAAGATGAAAGATCAACAGCCACTCATGGACTTATGTTGCTTGGAGAAATGAAGATCATCAACAGCCGCTCATGGACTTATGTTGCATGAAAGATGAAAGATCAACAGCCACTCATGGACTTATGTTGCTTGGAGAAATGAAGATCATCAACAGCCACTCATGGACTTATGTTGCATGAAGAAATAAGATCAACAGCCACTCATGGACTTATGTTGCTTGGAGAAATGAAGATCATCAACAGCCACTCATGGACTTATGTTGTATGAAGAAATATGAAAGATCGACAGCCACTCATGGACTTATGTTGCTAGAAGATAATGGTTAACTTTTGGCAGTTTGGAAAGGGATGAAATCTTCCCCAAGTTTTGACGCTTCTTACGCTGACGCCTTGACCAGTGCAGTAATGGTGTTTGGTACTCCTGCTTGTATTGGCATGCTCTTTATAACTTGATTTGAAAATTTTATTAGTCACTTTTGATTTACACATTTGAGACTACAACAGACTCAAAAACTTGACAGACATTGACGCACGAGGACGACACATTTGACACCAAAATGAAACAAGGTCGACTTGCCAAAACTTAATGTGCTTTTGTCATAAATGATGTACCATTTCTCTTTTGTGTTTACTTCTCTCCTTAACGTGGCATCACTTTGATGGTGAATCTTATTTTTGAAAATTCCTCCCTACTGATCTAATCAATTTCTTTGCTTCTCTCAAGATGTGCTTTGAATTAGTGCCTTAGCTTATGGAATGAAAGACGCTCCATTTCCATCTGTTCAAGACAATGTTCTTGAAGGCTTACCATTGGTGTATAGGGATCAGGTGGCAAACGAAGTTTGCCCCTAGTTTGAAGGGCATGAAGTGGGATCGGTAGGCAAACGAGGCAAATGACCGAAGTTTGCCCCTAGTTTGGAGGAAGGTTCACTGGAGGTTTTGGGCAAACGAGGTAGGTGACCGAAGTTTGCCCCTTGTGTGAAGGGTAGATAGTAAAAGTCAGGCAAACGAGGCGGGTAGCCGAAGTTTGCCCCTAGTGTGGAAGGTGATTTTCTGGTTTGAGGCATGGACCGTGACTTTAATCTCTCAAATGCTCATAACTTTTGCCTAGGCACCAGTGAGGTGACCTAGCAAGCTCTTTTCTCTCTTTTGTTATTGCTCACCTTGGATTTAACTCTAATTTTTGCCTAGGCGTCCTTTCGGATTTTCGACCTAGCGAGCCATCCTTCTTTTTTTCTTTTTCGAAAGTCTGCCTACGTACCCCCAAGTGGGGATCAGGTCCAACGTAGTTCGGGCATGGTTGGGAAGAAGCGGGTTGATTTTTGGGTAGGTGGGGTGACTGAACCGATGCGGTTGCCTACGTATCCCCGAGTGGGAATTAGGTCGAGCGTAGTTCAAGGCAAGGCTTGAAAGCAAAGGTTATTTTGTTGGTGGAGCGACCGAACCGATGTGGTTGCCTACGTATCCCCGAGCGGGAATCAGGTCGAGCGTAGTTCAAGGCAAGGCTTGAAAGCAAAGGTTATTTTGTTGGTGGAGCGACCGAACCGATGTGGTTGCCTACGTATCCCCGAGCGGGAATCAGGTCGAGCGTAGTTCAAGGCATGGCTTGAAACAAGGGGTTTGAGGTATGAGGGTTTTTCAAACCAATCGTCAAAGAAGTTCAAACTTGAGCCACTTGTGGTAGCATTGAATAAAAGAATTCAGTTTCAATCTCCCTTTCTTTTCTTTTTCTTTTTCTTTTTGTTTTGTTTTGAGGATTGATCCTTTTCACTTTCGCCTAGCCAGTCAATTTTGCTTTTTAATGTAGTCGATTCTTGTGAGATCTTTCAATCGCAATCTCAGAATTCCAGAATGTGCATGTCAGCTCTCGGAATTTATTTGTGGTCATTCCGTGCCTTTTGAAACGTGGTCTTGGCACGTTCTTAAGATGTATCTTGAAGCGTATGATTATCTCATTTGTTTCATCAAAATTTCTCCAACATTTTGACTGGCTAGGGTCAGATTTTGGAAATCAACACCTTTTTCAGCTCTAACTTTTGCCTAGGTGCCCTTTCGGGTTTTCAACCTAGCGAGCTTTTTCTTTTCTTTTCTTTTCTTTTTTTTATTTTTTTTTCTTTTTTTTGTGAAAGTGGAGATGAAACTCACTGGAATGTTTGGCTACCATCAAGGGCTAAGTTTGCATTGCTTTCAATCGGACAGATTGTGTGGCTCCCAATTGAATTGGGCTTAAGGCTTCGAAATGGTGGGAAAGGGTGTTGGGCAAGCCCCAAGTCAGTTCCAAGTATGTCTTTTCAAGATTGATTAAAATTTCTATGTAAATAATTATTTTAATTATTATTTTCAGTTAGCAATATTATATGAGTGTGCCTATGTAAGACATGTGTTTGAAAAATTTTAAGTGTTTGGTGGACATATAAATTAAATCATGAGTGAGCGCGTTTAGTTTGGGAGTTATATTTTATTAATTTATATTTGTTAAAAAAAAAAAAAAAAAGTGAAGGGTTGATATGTATTTTTGTTATATAGTGTTTACAGGCCCGCGAATGTGTTAAATAATGTAATTAACATTAAAACTTAGTACCGGGGTTATAGGTACCCATTGGGCTACTCATTTTAACACTTTGTACTGCATTTTGGGCTCACATGAGTCTCTTTTGTGAGCCCATAAAAATAAAAACGGGATTATTAATGTTTGTGTGAGTGTTACAATTATATGTTGAGTGTATGTACCATAGTATATACTAATATGTTAAGGGTGCTTCATGTATATAGATATATAATACAATAATAGGGTTTAGGTAACCCTTTTCCTTGGGCAGCCGCAATAGAGAGAGAGAGAGAGAGAGAGAGAGAGAGAAGAAGAAAAGAAGAAGAAGGAGAAAGGAGAAGGGAGAAGAAGGAGAACGGTCCCGGGTTCGTGGTCACGTGTGGATCGTGGGGTATTCGCGATTGCCATTTTTTATCAACTAGGTGAGTTAAACTTTGTGTATCCGAGTATATATATATACACGTATGTATATATATGTATGTGTATTGGGAGTAAATTAGTGCATGTTAAATTTAATGGTTAGGGTCAAATCTTTGTAATGGATCGATACACGTTGCTATTGTTGAAGTAATTTAGATACATTCTTTCCCTTCGTGTGACTTTGCGATCATGACATTAGGGTATTCGAAAGGGTTAGGTGAATCGTTAGTTTGATCAAAACTATAGGTGAAATATTCATGTTTGTTAGAAAATATATGTGAAATTCGTTTTATGTGTAATTCACACAGTCGCAGAAACTTTAGAAAATTATTAGAAAATCGTGGCTTTGAATTTGAACATTTTGTCCGCGTGTCTCATGTAAAACGTGATTCTGCACGTTTTTCGTCTAATGGTATTTTTCCTGATTCTGCACCGTTTGGGCAGAAATTTAAGATTACAGTAGCAGTTTTCAATATAGTTCAACTTGCAAATTGGAGAATATGATTTCTTATTATGTGCTTTATGTATGCTAATATTGAATGTTGGGTTGAGATTATTGTACCTAAAATAACTGATCTTATTTTGTGGTCATTTTGAGAAAAATGAGTAAATTAGATACGTTGAATAGTATATTGGGGATGTTGTAATTTGATTGGAAATTATTGAGGGAAGAATTGTTATGGGTTAATTGATAAAACCCTTTATTGTAAGAAATTGGAATACATCTAAAAGTTAGAGATGTGATTGGATGATAAGACGGAACTATGTGATAAATGTGAAATTCACAATTATTGGGATAATACGAACGATAAGTGATAATTGCAACATAGTTTCTTTAGTGTTCACCACTCCCGTTGTGTGATATGTTTTTTTTTGGTAGCTCGACTTGCTGAGTGTACCCTTTTGCCAGTGGCTTCGTGATCAAGCTGGCCTAAGCCTTATGCTCGGCTTATTTGTTAGACGTCTAGGCATATTGACTGGCCTTCTGTGTGTATACCTAGTTTGGTTGATACCCCAACCAAACTAGCACCAGAGTGGATGTTAGTAGTATGTCCGGGCACACATGGGATATATGTGTGGGTGTACCATGGAGGGTGGCCAAGTGGTGAACCTAGGGAACACAAAGATAAATTAAAGGCTAATAAATAATGAAAATGGATTATTTCATAAAACTGATAAGCGTGAAATAATAAATGCGACGTTTGGTGGACGGTTTGTATGCGGAATTGTTTGCTTGGTCTATGATCATTCAATTTGCAGGATGGTGGGCCCACTAACGTTTTACAGGTTTGGCTCACCATAAGTAATGGGTAGGTATGAAACTCGTAGTACCTTTGGATTTTGGGCAAGAAACTACTTGCCACCACATATTTGGAAACTACTCTATTGTTCACATATGTGTGTGGAACTACCTGTCTTGACCCAAGAGTATTGTAGTGTAATTTGTTGTCTACGGGTTCAAGTTGGATCCCTAAGACTTGTTGTTTTGTTTAACTCATACCAGTCATGTGACTGACCCGAGTGTGTTATACATTCGGGGGCGTTTCTATATGAAACGTAGTCGAATGTATTTGTGCAGGTTTAGTATTTGGACATTTCCTGTGGAGCTTTTGATGTCTTGGAGTTGCAGTTGTATAGAAGTGTAGTTTGTATTTGGTTGTATTTTTATTTATTTATTTATTTTAGGCATTGTGGGCCGTATTTGGATTATTATAACATGTATTGTATATCGAGTACTGGGAACGTTGTAGTTACTCTGACCAATGGATGTATAAATTTTATTCTTATTTATTTTTATTTCCGCTGAACTCTGTATGTGGACATTTTATTTATGAAAATGATGTTTTTTTTTTAAATTGAAAAGTGATATAATATTTATAATTGAACTTTATTTCTTTTACAATGAAATGGATGTTTGGGAATACATGTTTAATAATAAAGAGTTTTTCTTTAAACACAAGATCACATGTCCTTATTTAAGGAGCATTAAATACTGTTTTCTATAAATTTTCTGTTAGCATATGGGAGGGTGTCGCTCTCGTGATTTTTGGTAATTGAATATTAGTCCGGATACAGGCTCTGGATTGAATATTTGGTTGTCCAAAAATCGGGGTGTGACAGTTTGGTATCAGAGCTTAAGGTTAGCTTAGCGAGTCTAGGTGATCCTCGGAATGTGGATTAAGGAGTTGGTCAGAGTTATAGGTTTGCGATTTATTGGGTTTGGGTCATGTGTGTCTATGTGTTTACTTATGTAAAAGTTAACTACAGATGTGTACCTATTATTAAAATATATATATATATATATATAAATTTAGTTGATTTTAAATGTATACCATATTAGGAGCATTGGTAACGTTATTTAATATTGATTAGTAGAGCATGCATCATTTTAATTCTCATGGGATGAAATAGTAGAGGGGAGATGTAATTTTCTTCGTCAGGCGGTTGAGTTCAGGAGTAGTACTGGAATATCTTCTTCGAGTTATTATTATCTGGCAGTATCAACTTAACATTCAGAAGGGTATTATTCTATTGGAGTATCGGGATTCTCTTATTCTCAGAAGACTTGTTATTTTATCAGCAGGATTTCTATTGTCCCTTTTATTATCTACTGAGTTGATTATTAGACTTCATTTATTGGGCATTTGGATATTCTCAGAAGACTTATTATTTTATTAGCAGGATTTCTATTGTCCCTTTTATTATCTACTGAGTTGATTATTGGACTTCATTTATTGGGTATTTGGACTTCTTATACTATCGGCGAATCTGCCATATTCTCTATGGGTGTTCTGTACAACCGTCTATTATTACGGATTTTCTTGATTTCTGATTATTACTCTGATTATTACCAGACAAGGATATATTTCTCTTCAGTGCCAGTAAATATTTCTCAGATGTGGTTGGAGCGGTAAGTAAGTATTGGATATCCTGATGAAGTGTTGTGCGCGACACAGTAAGAGGGGAACATGTGCATACACGTAGTCATATCTTTGTGAAGTTAATCAATTGTTGCTTTTAATAAATGGTTAATATCTAGTGCTTTATGTGAAATTATGTGCTTTACCTTACTGGTGTTGTGTCTTGTGTGTCTGTTAAAATTTAACAAGCAACTATATGAGACTATGGGTATATACATGAGTGTTTCCTTATTTGGATTATTTGCTCGATGTACCAGGTCTCATTACTGTAGGGAGTTAAACGATAGCGACACTTCGATGTTGGATTGCTTTCATTGTGTGTTTAACGTCATGCATATTAATTATCTGTATTTGTTGCACCCCAAATTTCGGGACGAAATTTCTTTAAGGAGGGTAGAATGTAACAACCCTAAAATTTCTATGTAAATAATTATTTTAATTATTATTTTCAGTTAGCAATATTATATGAGTGTGCCTATGTAAGACATGTGTTTGAAAAATTTTAAGTGTTTGGTGGACATATAAATTAAATCATGAGTGAGCGCGTTTAGTTTGGGAGTTATATTTTATTAATTTATATTTGTTAAAAAAAAAAAAAAAAAGTGAAGGGTTGATATGTATTTTTGTTATATAGTGTTTACAGGCCCGCGAATGTGTTAAATAATGTAATTAACATTAAAACTTAGTACCGGGGTTATAGGTACCCATTGGGCTACTCATTTTAACACTTTGTACTGCATTTTGGGCTCACATGAGTCTCTTTTGTGAGCCCATAAAAATAAAAACGGGATTATTAATGTTTGTGTGAGTGTTACAATTATATGTTGAGTGTATGTACCATAGTATATACTAATATGTTAAGGGTGCTTCATGTATATAGATATATAATACAATAATAGGGTTTAGGTAACCCTTTTCCTTGGGCAGCCGCAATAGAGAGAGAGAGAGAGAGAGAGAGAGAGAGAGAGAGAGAAGAAGAAAAGAAGAAGGAGAAAGGAGAAGGGAGAAGAAGGAGAACGGTCCCGGGTTCGTGGTCACGTGTGGATCGTGGGGTATTCGCGATTGCCATTTTTTATCAACTAGGTGAGTTAAACTTTGTGTATCCGAGTATATATATATACACGTATGTATATATATGTATGTGTATTGGGAGTAAATTAGTGCATGTTAAATTTAATGGTTAGGGTCAAATCTTTGTAATGGATCGATACACGTTGCTATTGTTGAAGTAATTTAGATACATTCTTTCCCTTCGTGTGACTTTGCGATCATGACATTAGGGTATTCGAAAGGGTTAGGTGAATCGTTAGTTTGATCAAAACTATAGGTGAAATATTCATGTTTGTTAGAAAATATATGTGAAATTCGTTTTATGTGTAATTCACACAGTCGCAGAAACTTTAGAAAATTATTAGAAAATCGTGGCTTTGAATTTGAACATTCTGTCCGCGTGTCTCATGTAAAACGTGATTCTGCACGTTTTTCGTCTAATGGTATTTTTCCTGATTCTGCACCGTTTGGGCAGAAATTTAAGATTACAGTAGCAGTTTTCAATATAGTTCAACTTGCAAATTGGAGAATATGATTTCTTATTATGTGCTTTATGTATGCTAATATTGAATGTTGGGTTGAGATTATTGTACCTAAAATAACTGATCTTATTTTGTGGTCATTTTGAGAAAAATGAGTAAATTAGATACGTTGAATAGTATATTGGGGATGTTGTAATTTGATTGGAAATTATTGAGGGAAGAATTGTTATGGGTTAATTGATAAAACCCTTTATTGTAAGAAATTGGAATACATCTAAAAGTTAGAGATGTGATTGGATGATAAGACGGAACTATGTGATAAATGTGAAATTCACAATTATTGGGATAATACGAACGATAAGTGATAATTGCAACATAGTTCTTTAGTGTTCACCACTCCCGTTGTGTGATATGTTTTTTTTTGGTAGCTCGACTTGCTGAGTGTACCCTTTTGCCAGTGGCTTCGTGATCAAGCTGGCCTAAGCCTTATGCTCGGCTTATTTGTTAGACGTCTAGGCATATTGACTGGCCTTCTGTGTGTATACCTAGTTTGGTTGATACCCCAACCAAACTAGCACCAGAGTGGATGTTAGTAGTATGTCCGGGCACACATGGGATATATGTGTGGGTGTACCATGGAGGGTGGCCAAGTGGTGAACCTAGGGAACACAAAGATAAATTAAAGGCTAATAAATAATGAAAATGGATTATTTCATAAAACTGATAAGCGTGAAATAATAAATGCGACGTTTGGTGGACGGTTTGTATGCGGAATTGTTTGCTTGGTCTATGATCATTCAATTTGCAGGATGGTGGGCCCACTAACGTTTTACAGGTTTGGCTCACCATAAGTAATGGGTAGGTATGAAACTCGTAGTACCTTTGGATTTTGGGCAAGAAACTACTTGCCACCACATATTTGGAAACTACTCTATTGTCCACATATGTGTGTGGAACTACCTGTCTTGACCCAAGAGTATTGTAGTGTAATTTGTTGTCTACGGGTTCAAGTTGGATCCCTAAGACTTGTTGTTTTGTTTAACTCATACCAGTCATGTGACTGACCCGAGTGTGTTATACATTCGGGGGCGTTTCTATATGAAACGTAGTCGAATGTATTTGTGCAGGTTTAGTATTTGGACATTTCCTGTGGAGCTTTTGATGTCTTGGAGTTGCAGTTGTATAGAAGTGTAGTTTGTATTTGGTTGTATTTTTATTTATTTATTTATTTTAGGCATTGTGGGCCGTATTTGGATTATTATAACATGTATTGTATATCGAGTACTGGGAACGTTGTAGTTACTCTGACCAATGGATGTATAAATTTTATTCTTATTTATTTTTATTTCCGCTGAACTCTGTATGTGGACATTTTATTTATGAAAATGATGTTTTTTTTTTAAATTGAAAAGTGATATAATATTTATAATTGAACTTTATTTCTTTTACAATGAAATGGATGTTTGGGAATACATGTTTAATAATAAAGAGTTTTTCTTTAAACACAAGATCACATGTCCTTATTTAAGGAGCATTAAATACTGTTTTCTATAAATTTTCTGTTAGCATATGGGAGGGTGTCGCTCTCGTGATTTTTGGTAATTGAATATTAGTCCGGATACAGGCTCTGGATTGAATATTTGGTTGTCCAAAAATCGGGGTGTGACAATTGAGACAAGAGCATCTTTACATTCTTAAAGTAAGACTATTCAATTCTAGCTCTTCATCAGTGTCAGTGCAAAATTGACTTTGACCTTTCAGGATTTTCTATTTGAGTTAAAAATAAAGAAAACTATTTTTTTTAGCATAGTAATATCCATGGTAATTTGAAAAGTGACACTTCAGTTCAACGATTCATGCATCTATGATTGGGCACATCAGATTAGGCAAAATGAGACTTCATTCCATCAGTAGAGAAGGATTACAGACTCATTAACAACTTGATGACAAACAGACTCAACCACAAGACTAAACTTGAAATAGACAAAACACACAACAGACTCGACTGGACTCGACCCGGTCTCAAATGGAATGTCACAGTGACTCACTTATTCTTTTATTATTTTTTTTTTAAAAGAGCATCTTCATTTGGCTCTCTAGCAAGAGCTCCAAACACCATCACTTCACCGGCGCAGGTTCCTCAGCGAAGGGGATCATTTGAACAGGTAAGCCAGGGGCTTTAGGTTCGATGAAGCTGACACTTTGGTTGATATAGGGTTGGATGGGCGATGGCTCGATGATTTTTTGATCGAGGAGGTCTTGGATATCATGGCGAAGGCGCACGCAGCTATCGATGTCATGGCCTGGGCCTTGGTGGTAGGCACAAATTTTGGACAGGTCACAACTAGGCGGAGGGATGTCAGCACGAGGCTGAAGGAGTCGGAGGTGCCCCTTTTTGATGAGGTTATCAAGGATAACGGACAATGGCATACCCAAGTTGGTGAAGGTTCTTGGGTTGCGTGTTTTGTTAGACTTTGAGTTCAAGTGGGTCCTTGGAGTGGCTCTTGGATTTGGATATGGACTAGGATTACCAAGGCTAAAGTGTGGGTTTGGATACAAGTAGAGATTCGGATGTGGAAACGGGCTTGGATAGATGGCGTTGGGCAACCCATACTTCCCTTTATCGATGCTCTGCACCATCTTCTCGAATCGGCTTATCCTTAAACTTAGTTGTTCAACAGTGGTTTGTAGTTTGTCCACTTTCCCCTCCAGAGCTTGGTAGGCCATTGGCGAGTTTATGATAGCCTGGGCTAGCCCACGATTGAGACAATGAATTTGGGAAGGTACAGAGGTGTCCTTACCCGGGGTTATGTTTTCTGCAAATAGAAGTAAAAGCCCAAATTAACAGAGGCACAAAATACTTCTTATGGACTCCTAGCGGGAGGGGATGATCAGAATTTTGAAGGATTTAATGATGCAAACCAAGGACGGTTGCTGTAAGTGTATGACTTTTGTACAATGATCGAGATGGGTGAGGATAATGATACGTATGCATTTGATGTGTGGAGACTGACATGTGTGAGACTGACAAGATGCGTGTGCATGTAGATTGACACGAATCGTGTATGCGTATGAGACAAGCATGCAGATGCAAGCCCTAATCTATATGATGCTCCTATTTCTAACAGATAACAGCTAAACAAATAAGGTCCTAGCCATACAGAGTGTGCTAACCTTACTTTCCAGTGTGATCACCAAGGGATAACAGGGATTTCCGGGATACTTCGGGAATTTTAGACAGAGTTTCTGGGAAAAATAGGGATTTGGAAGATTCGGAGAAATTTCTAGAAGTCATTTGAGTTTCTAGGAGAAATAGAGATTTCTGGTTGATTTGGGCTGAGCTTCTAGGAGAAATTGGGAAATCCGGACACAGTTCCTGGTATTTCTGGGCAATTTGAGCGGGGTATCTGGGAAAAGCTGGTTAATACAGTTATATCTGGGATATCCGGACAGAGTTTCTGGGAGAAACTGGTTAATATGGTTATAGTCGGGATATCCGGACAGAGTTTCTGGGAGAAACTGGTTAGTATGGTTATATCTGGGATATCTGGACAGAGTTTCTGGGAGAAACTGGTAAGTATGGTTATATCTGGGATATCTGGACAGAGTTTCTGGGAGAAACTGGTAAGTATGACGGGAATAGGTGATGATGGTGATCATACTGTCTAGCAAGTTTTCATACTCCTATGACTTAGGACCAACAAACAAGGTTTGCGGTGTATATCTTTGTGAGCGTGGAGCAGACATCTTTGTCATGGTGCCTAGGCAGGTTAACTCAATGTGATCACATGTGAGTGATTGCCTTGGGAATCATAAGAAAGAGGTTACTGCCTCATGCCACATAAGCATCTACACCGCACAGGTAATCCCACCAGGGCATACAGCAGTTATATCACATTGTCCTATCTGAAAAGATGAATCAACAGCCCTATGAAAGGTTCTACAGGAATCTATATGCAAAGGCTGGGTTTAGTCAAAGAGGGTCCGTTGACGAGAGTTCCAATATACCGTCAGGGAGACAGTACGGAGGTTTTTACTCTTTTTGATATACCTTGGAAGGTACAGTATCAACGGTGACTTGTGCCCTGGCACAGCAAGACCTGAACAATGTCAGCGCCGCGTTTCAGACACAGTCGGGAGGGTAAAATGCAGAGTGCAATGCGGTGAACCAAACATAGTAAAAAGATGATTTTAAAGATACTTCTTATGAGTCAAACCTCTGTATTATTTTGTTTTAAAATAAAAATCCCCAGTGGAGTCGCCAGATTGTGGATACCGGGATTCCACCGCTTCTCTCTTGTTTGAGATTGTTTTGAAATTGATTTGAATCAAGGAAAGAAAACGAAAGGTCTGTTGAAAACAGATACAGAGTCGCCACTTGGTCTTTAAGGAACCAAGAAACCTAATTTTGACTCACCCAAGCGGATAAGGGCACCGGCCCTTCATAACCAAAGAACTTGGTTCGGGGTTTTGGTACGAGAGAGGAAGGAGCCTTTGTCGCGACTAAAACACCCTCAACTCGCCCCGTCTTTCGACGGGCCTCAATTAGCATCCAAATAATCATCTTATACTATGTATGGTTCGACAAATAATACTATGATAGTATATTACATCACATAAGGAGATTTGAAATTGGAAGATCAAAATATAAGATATCATTCATAAGATCTAGGCCAAATATCATGCAATGTAAAGTGAAAGATCACACAAATAAACCTAGGAAAGATCGTCTAATCATGTATCAAATAATCAAGACTTCCTAATCTAAAGGAGGACATGAATTGTTATTGAAACAAATAAGCAAAGAAATCAAAATATGCTTAGCAAGGCTAGAATGATGCATGTTAATCTTTGAGAAAAGAAGATCTCTCAATCCCCGGGACGGATGAGAAAGGATGATTAGATCAAAGGGGAAGCATGAATATGTGATCAAGTTCATTCCTTATAATCTTCTTGGATTAAGAGTTACAAAAACCCCAAATCTTGCATGAATGCAATGTATGTATCTAAAATGTGCAAAGGTTGTAGTGTGTCTTGTGTACATGGATTTCTAGAATGACTTAGAAGTCTAAAATGTGCATGAATGAAGGGATTAAATCAACATGGGATATATACAAATGTAGTATGAACTACTTCCTAAGATGTGAGCTAATTTGGAATGCATATGAGCATCAAATCAAAGAATAAAAGTTGAAATGTGCTTGCTGTGAATAGTGCTGCATGTGTTACTTTGCAACATTATAATGGGAGGTCAAACGTGCCTAGAAAAATGTGAGAAAAACCTGAGATCATTCTAATTGTGTCTAGAAAATAACCCAAAAAGCCAAACATCAATAGCTATCACAGATTAAAAGAAAAAAATCAGAATGTACACATGACTCAGAAACAAAAGCTGTACTGTTGACTGATTTTGTATGATTTTTCATAAATCAAAGAAAAGGTTTATGATGACCCATTATATACCAAACGTTTCCTAAGACACCCAAGTTTTATAAAAAAAATAAAAAAGATATATGTACAGTGATGAAAATATCCAGAATAAGTGCAAGAAGTTGGGTGAACATTCTGTGAGAACAGAGGCAGATTATGAATATGAACTTCTTACATCCAAAACAAATACTTTCACATCTCTATAATTGATGGGAAATATTAGGGACGAACTATGATGTATTAGGAAGGTTTTACAAGTGGTTTCATCATCATAACTTGAGTATTTAATTCAAAACAAATCTTTGAATCTGAACAGCTCACTGTTTTGGGTCATGGTTTTGGAAATTTTAGGGAAAACAAAGTTTTGTTTCTTGAAACCAAATTAGAGGGATTGAGAGGGGTTTTGAAATAGATGTTTTGAAAACATATTTTCAACACTCAATAAGGTTTATGACCACTTAGAATACCAACATCAAACTCATCATTAAGAATCTCCAAGATTGTTGGAGAGATTTATTTTTATTTTTAAACATAACTTCAATACATTTCAAGAATACCTTGGAAGTATTGAGGTTATGATCATCATCTATCAAACATGTTTTTGAGGTCAAGAGCTACTATCCATAAGGATTCACTCACCCCAAACTTCATGTCATCACTTAGATGATGATGAACTAGTAAGTAAATAAAGAAAAGAAAAAGAAATGAGATAAGGAGAGATGAACATATATATAATCAAAGCAAGTAAATAGTAATCAATAGATGATAATCAATGTGATTTTGGACTTGTAGCTTGGTGTTTCACTCATAGATTTTGACATTTGGACATGGAAGTAGCTTCCTAACTCAAGAATGCTCAAGAATGGTGATTGGGGGTGTTTGGAATGTGAAGTATATAGAAGGATAGTGGAAGAAAACAAGATTAAAACTCACTTTCTTTATGGAAAATCAATGGGAGATGCTCCCTTTCTCTCTTCTAAACCTATCTCTATCTCTTTTCTTCTCTACAACTTTTCAAGCTTTTCACTTGGCCCCCCCAAAATGAAGAGCAATGGGGGGTTTAAATAGGCCAATTTGGGGTGGTTTTGGGGTTTTAGAAGTACTCCCATTGGTCCCAAACAACTGTGAACATAAAACTATGTCGTTTTGGCTTTCAATTAATCAAATTGGACCCCCAAAAAAATTACAAAAATGGACTCTGCGAGGTTTGAGTGCCGCGGCGGCACTGGGCCAGTGCCGCGGCGGCACTGCTCCTCAGAAGCCCAGAAAATTACGTTTAGGCCCCCAGAGGTTCCGGTATTCGCGAAAAGGCCCCTATTTCGTCCGAAATTCACAGAAAATGCATACGAACTCCAAATTGAGGTTGTGATATACCATTGGAAAGGTAATGGAGTCTACTTTACATAAAAAATAGTTCGGGGATAGGTCACTTTGAAAAGTTTCGCGGTATTCGCGATAAAAGCTGATTTGATCGCCTTTTCCACCTTCGGAAATTCAAAATAAATTCGTTTTAAATCCAGGAATTATGTGCGATATACCGTTGGAAAGCTATTGACCTCTAGTATCCATGAAAAATATTTGAAAATTGTTTCGGTGCCCCGATTCCGAAGTCAAATCTTGGTCAAACTGGTCAAACTTGGGATTCCCGGGAAGTTCTGGGAACCTCTGGGAGCTCCCAGGAGCTGATGTTTTCACTCGATTTTCTTTTGGAACTTATTTTAATACTTTTCTCATGATTTAAAATGATTCTGGTGAATTCGGACGATTTCGGTCAAACTTGGTCAACCTTGGTCAAACCTGGTCAAACCTTGGTCAAACCTAGTCAAACCTTGGTCAAACCTAGTCAACGGGGACTTTCCGGGAACTTCCGGGACTTCCGGGGGTCTCTGGGAGCTGACGATTTCTTCCGGTTTTATTTAAAAACTTATTTTATCACTTTTCTTACGACGTAGTATGTTTTCAGAACTTTGGGACCAAATCTGGGAGTTTTCGGGCTTTCAGGGGCATTTTGGTCATTCTGAGCATTCTGAGAGATAGAGCTGACTTCCGAGAGTCCTTTTGAGTCTTTTACGATCATTGTGAAACACCAAGCTATGGGTCTCCTAAATCTGATAGCCGACAAAATGGGGTGTCTACAGATGAACACTGCATTTTTAAAGAAATTCTTCCCACCTCGCATGACCACCCAACTTAAACATCAAATAAATTCCTACAAACAAAAGAGTAATGAAACCTTCACTCAAACTTGGGAGCATTTCAAAAATTTGCTTCTCTCATGCCCACATCACGGGTATGAGAAGTGGCGAACCATCAGCTTCTTTTATGAATGACTTAATGGTGAAATGAAGAAACTGGTTGAGACCATGAGTGCAGATGTATTTCTTAGCAAAAACACCGAAAAGGCTGAAGCCCACTTTGAGTGGTTAGCCAAACATGCTCATGAATGGTCTAACTTTGAGGATGTTTCACGCGCACAACTATCAAGTGTAGAGGAAAAAAGTATATATCAGTTAAAAAGTGAAGATCACCTAATGACCAAATATGAAGATCTAGCAACAAAAGTAGAAGAGTTAGGGATGAAAGGAGAGAGATCTTGTAACACATGTAATTTTCTTTTCATTAACAATACTAGTTTTTTGAATTTCTATTTTGGACAGACTGTATTATTATATTATTATTTTAATTACGTGGCAGTATGGACGTGTTTTAGTTTTACCATATAGACTGTAGTAACCATACTGACTCAACCATAATAAGATTTAACTTAGTCCCATACTCGGACCTGGATATTAGAAATAATATCCGGTTACACATAAATCGAGACCGACACGTATATTGAGGAACTTATGCATGTCAATTGAGAAAGTGGCATGCAACCCGAGGTGGGCCCCATATGGCCGGCCTTGTGCCAGCAACATGTCATCCCTTTGGACACATGTCCACTTAATGGACACATGTCCTATGCATGTAACATGTAAATGACACCTATAAGCTAATGCACTTTCTATATATAACATGCACATGCACACAATTGACACACTTTGCCTCTTATAATCTGCACTTAAGTAAAGAAAATAGAGTTAGAGTTATAAGTTCATATAGGAGAAGAAGAAGGTGACACCATTGAAGTTGAAGTTCAAGCTCCATCAAGCTCAAGAACAACATCAAGCTTAATTTCAAGCTTTGGTGAGTAAATAGTGAGTAAATTGTGAGTTATTGTGAGTATTTTAACTCAATTTAGAACATATATAGAATGTATTAATGTTTAGTAGGAGTTTTATGTTGTTGTGTTGAAGTTTTCATGATATGCAAGACAAATCCTTAAATCTGAGAAACAGAAACTTCCAGCAAAAATATAGTTTAGTAAAATGAATGTTTTGTTCAGCTCAAAAATCTGAATTGAGCTAGGCTTTTTTTGTGGAGAAAGCTATCTCATATATCTAAAAATAACTCTCTATAGCTCTGTCTAGAAATCACTCCTTCATGGGTGAAATGCATGTACAATGCAGTGTTATTAATCTGGGAAACAGAAACTTTCAACAGAACGTAGTTTAGTAAAATCAACATTTGGAGTAGGTCAAAATCATAATGAGGCTAAGGTTTTTTGTGGTGAAAGATAACTAATTTATCTACAAATAACTCTTCTATAGCTCAGTCTAAAAACCCTCCTTCATAGGTGAAATTCACATACAACGCAGTACTATAAATCTGGGACAGAACAGTCCGAAAATATAGAAATGTCTAAGCAAAATAAATAATTTGAGCAGCTCAAAAATGTAATTGAAGCTATTTTGTTTTTGTACATGAGGATGATCCAAATACCGATAATGTTTTAGTTTTGAGTTTGATCTACAAAGCAATTTAGCATGCCCAAATAAATCATGTTAATTCAGTCAACACAGCGAAAATATATCGTGGCAGATTGTACTGCTTTTTGTATGATGTTTTGTTATGCATGGTGTTGATTGTTGATGCTAGTTTTTCAGTACCTGTGTTGTTATGAAAATCTCATGCTATGGTAGTGCAATCGCATAGATGAGTATGTTAAGGGTTTCATCTATATTTTTATTGGTATTAAATCCATGTTAAAAATCCATGAGCAATGTGCTATGTTTTCCATTGTTATGAATATAGTTTAATGACCGTTGAAAGTTCATACCCAAGCTTTAAGTATGCTGTATAGCACGATTATTGCGTTGATAATGATTGGGTAAGTTCTCATTGTAAGCATGTTGAGGGGGTAAAACGGAATGTTGGATGTATAGCTAAATCTTGACGGTTGTAATTGGAAGCTATTAAGGAATTAAACTACGAAATGTACAAACGCGTAAAATAACGATAAAATGTTCAATAACAGATTTTACGCGAATAAGGGACGTTGGGTCTCATTTCTAGTCGTGTGACTACTGGTCAAAGTTGATTCGTGATCTTTCGTGTCGTGTTTGGATATTTCTTGCAAAGTTGGTCTTTCGGTAATTCCATAGAGTCGATTGGAGAGTTATGTTTGTGTTCTTGATCTGAGGATCGGCATGACATGTTCAGTCAAGTACGGATGACCTGAGTATTGTCATGGCGTGTTTGATCAAGTAGTAGAATAGTTTTCTGCACCCTTGGTCTAAGGACCGGCATGAAGTATTCGGTTACGTGCGGGTGACCTGAGGATAGGCATGACGTGTTCGACCAACTGAATGTTAACTTCCCGCAGGAGTTATGAAAGGCTTTGTACCCTTGATCTGAGGATCGTCATGACGTGTTCAATTACGCGCGGGTGACCTGAGGATTGTCAATGACATGTTCAATCAAGTGTTTGTTAATATCCCGCAGGAGTTGTGAAAGGCTTTTTACCCTTGATCTGAGGATCGTCATGACGTGTTCGATCGTTCGGGTGACCTGAGGATCATCAGTGACGTGTTCGATAAAGCGATTCATTGTCAAGTGTTGTTCTTTCTTGACCTCTAAATACGTTTCGAGTTAAGTCTTCTTTCGATCAATACCGTTGATCAGTTCAGTTGTGGGCCAAGTTTCGAAAGGGAATGGTTGGGTATGAACGAAACATGGTTTTGGGAATAAGGAATGATGATGAATAACTTACCTTGGTGGTGGTAACCTTAAGGGGACCCTCACTTAGCTTAACCGCTAATGGCTTTTATGCCGCTGGACCTTCCACGTCCAGCCTTTGCAGGTCCAGACAAAGCCGACTGCTATCAGGATGCGGACTTTACTACCGAAGGATATGCTGGTGAAGATTACTACGAGGAAGGCTATGGTTTCGCCAGCTGAAGACTTTGGAGTTTTTCTTTTGTTATAGTTATGTTATTATTATGTTAATGATGTAATAGTGTAGCTGGACTTGTAATATGTATCTTTTGGATATCTTTTTGGTCTGTAATATACAACTAATGTAAGACTTGGATGTTTTAAATTTCTACTTCCGCTTAACTTAGTCACTTTCCCATATCACATTATTATTATCAGCATGTTTGGACAATCAGGTGACACATTCAACCAGTCACGTGTCTACGAACCCATAAAGGAAATTCATTTTTCCCTATTTTTGGTACTTCGGGGCGTGACAGATCTAGGCAGGTTTTACCTGAAGTTCTCCATGCAACGCATGCAATATGTTGGGACACACAGCTCAATACTGTCCCAATGTGCCGTACTTTCAAGAACAGGCCCCAATGGAAATGAAGCCATGCAAGGGTGCAGAGGGGCGGGGAATTCCTATAACAATCACAACAACAATTTTCAAAATAATACCAATCGATGGAATCATCTCAGTTTTAATTGGAAGAACGACGCTGGGACCCAAAATCAATACCATCAACAGCCCTACAACAACAATAACCAATATCAAAGGTAATATAATAGCCCGTCCCAACAGTTCAATCAAAATAAATCTAATAACTACAACCAAGCTAATCCCTCTAATAATCAGCAGTCTAATGTCTACATGCCACCACATAAAAAGGTGCAAGAGGAAGATCCACTCTCTCACGCGAACTTAACACAACAGTTAATCCAAATGATGAGCAAGATGTTTGCAACGTTAGAGAGAATGGATGCACGACAAGAGGGATCGGGTGGAATGTTTCCTGCCCAACCCCTTCAAAACCCTAAGGGATACAACAATGGTCCCAATAATCAAGAACATGCAAAAGCCAGGACTACACTGAGAAGCGGCAAGATTATAGGACATAATATGACTCTTTCTACACCTGAAGAGTATGAAGAGGACGAAGTGGTGAATAAAAAGGATCCATATACCAATGAAGATGAGCCATCTACTAATAAGGAACCACTAGAATCAAATGATGTAGCTCCCATAAAAGTAGAAGAAGTTGAGAGAAGACCTAGAAAGGAGCCCGTTAAGGACGAATTACCTAAATGCCCTTTCTCTACTCCTTAACCTCAAAGGCTAAAGAAGCCCAAAAATGAGATAAAGAATCAGGAGTTCTTGGAACTATTTAAACAAGTTAAAATAAACCTTCCACTCCTTGGTGCAATCAAACAAGTACCGGCCTATGCTAAGTATCTTAAATATTTATGCACGGTCAAGAGGCGGCAAAGTATGAAGAAACACGCCTATGTTGCTTGCGTAATCATCCAAAATGAACTGCCTCCAAAACTCAAAGACCCTGGTACTCCCACTATCTCATGTCCAATTGGGAATTAAAGAAAATACAATGCACTCCTTGATCTAGGAGCAAGCGTAAACCTCCTACCATACTTCGTCTATAAACTGCTAGGGTTAGGTGAACTTAAACCTACTCGAGTTGTATTATAACTAGCAGATAGGTCGGTGAAATACCCTAGAGGGAAACTGGAAGACGTCCTTATGCAAATAGAATCATTTGTCTTCCCGGTTGATTTTGTAATCTTAGACACTGAACCTGTGTCCAATCCATGTGCACAAATCCCGATGATTTTCGGATGTCCGTTCCTCAACACAATCGATGCCATGACAAAATTAAGAAGTGGTATTATGACCATCATATTCAGGAATATGACTTTGAATGTCAAAATATTTTCAAATTCCCGACCTGATGAATACAATGATGAGGAAGAAGTGAACCTCATCGAGACGGTCATTGAAGATGAGGCTTATTTTGTTGATTTCAAAGATCCTTTGGAGGTAGTTGTGTCACAATTTGATTCTGTTTGCCAGCCTAAAAACTCTACTCCATTGGATGCTGACTTAAATTAAACTTACCTCATGATGGAAACGAAAGAGGAGGATAGAGCTGAATGCATGTGGGTAATAGTATACGAACCATTGCCTCAAAAAATAAAATTAGTTATGCCCTCAAACTTTTAATTTCCTGATTTGGAATTAAAGGAGCTTCCAAAGGAGCTCAAATATGCTTTCCTAGGGACTAAAAAGACATACCCTATCATTATATCATCTACTTTAAATCTTGAGCAAGAGGGTAAACTAACTCAAATGCTGAAACAACATAAGGGAGCATTGGGATGGACTATTACTGACCTTAGAGGCATAAGTCCATCTATTTTCACCGATAAAATATATTTGGAGGAGGATGCTAAACCATCATGACAAATGCAAAGGCGTCTGAATCCCAACATGCAAGAAGTAGTCAAAAAGGAAGTCCTAAAACTACTCAATGTTGGGATCATATATCCAATTTCTGACAGTCCTTGGGTCAGTCTGCCCTAGGTAGTACCAAAGAAGGCAGGTATAACTGTCATTCCAAATAGCGATGGTGAGCTAGTACCGACACGCATCCCCTCGGGTTGGCGAATGTGTATTGATTACCAAAAATTAAATACTATGACCCGGAAGGACCACTTCCCATTACCATTCATGGACCAAATGGTAGAACGAGTGGTGGGTCACAAGTACTATTGCTTTTTAGATGGATACAGTGGATATAATCAAATCAAAATCGCTCCTGAAGATCAGGAGAAAACGATCTTTACGTATCCATTCAGTACTTCCGCTTATCGAAGAATGCCATTTGGCTTATGCAATGCACCTGCCCCATTCCAGCAGTGCATGCTCAGTTTATTCAGTGATATGGTCGAGAAGATACTGGAAGTGTTTATGGATGATTTTTCTGTGTTCGGCCATAGTTTTGAAAATTGCTTAGAAAATCTTAAACGTGTACTATCACATTGCGAGGACAAACACCTGGTGTTAAACTGGGAAAAGTGTCATTTCATGGTGACCAGTGGGATAGTCCTCAGCCACATCATTTCTGACAAAGGTATCCAGGTGGATAAGGTAAAAATAGATATTATCTCAAACCTTCCTGCTCCTAGCACAGTTAGAGATATCCGCTCCATCCTGGGACATGCTGTAACACCTGTAATTTTCTTTCATTGATAATGTCAGTTTTTGAATTTCTATATTGGACTGACTATATTATTATATTATTAATTTAATTATCTGACAGTACGGCCGGTAGTAACCATACCGACTCGGCCGTAATAAGATTTAACTTAGTCCTGTACCCGAACCCGGACATTAGAAATAATACTCGGTTGCACGTAAATCGAGACTGACACGTATACTGAGGAACTTATGCATGCAAATCAAGGAAGTGGCAAAAAACCCGAGGTGGGCTCCACATGGAAGCTACATGCAACCCCATTGACACATGTCACCACCCTATGTGATACTTGTCCACATGTGGGACACTTGTCATTGCATGTGCACATGCAAACATGCATGAAGACACTTCCCCCTCCACCATCTCTATATAACCATGCATATACTCATGCAATTAATTTTCTTTGGCCTAAAAATCTGCACATGGAGAGAAGGCTAGGAGGTTAGAGATACATAGAGAGATAAAAGAGAAGTTAGGAGAAAATCAAGAGTTGATCCTCCATTTCCTTGTGAGCACCTTCATATACACACTCATATACTTACATCCACATCACCATGGGGACTTAGAAGCTGTGATTATAAGTCTTAGAAGTCCAAGAAGATTCCTAGAAGAAAGAAAAGTCAAGAAGTTAAGAAGAAGAAGGAGTTCATCCTTGAAGTTTGAAGTTCAAGCTCTATTAAGCTCAAAAACAACATCCAAGCTCAATTTCAAGCTTTGGGGAGTAATTGTGAGTAGTCTAACTCAATTTAGAACACATATAATATGGACTAATATTTAGTAGAAGTTTGATGTTGTTGTGTTGAAGTTTTCATGACATGCAAGACAAATCCATAAATCTGAGAAACTAAAACTCTCAGCAGAACATAGTTTAGTAAAATGAATGTTATGTGCAGCTCAAAAATCTGAATTAAGCTCGGTTTTTTGTGGTAAAATATAACTCATATATCTACAAATAATTCATCTATAGCTCAGTCTAAAAACCCCTCCTTCATAGGTAAAATTCACATACAATGCAGTACTATAAATCTGGGACAAAACAGTCCGAGATAAAACAAATGTCTTGTAAAATAAATAGTTTGAGTGGCTCAAAAATGTAGATGAAGCTATGTTTTTTTGTGTACATGAAGATATTCCCATTATCTATAATGTTCTAGTTTTGAGTTTGATCTATAAAATAATTTATCATGCCCAAATAAATTATGTTAATTCAGTCAACACAGTGAAAATGTATCCTGGCAGATTGTGTAGCTTTTTGTATGATGTTTTGTTATGCATGGTATTGATTGTTGATGCTAGTTTTCCAGTACCTGTGTTGTTATAAAAATCTTGTGCAATGGTAGTGCTATTGCGTAGATGAGTATGTTATGGGTTTCATCTATATGTTTTATTGGTATTAAATCCATGATTATAAATCCATAAGCTATGTGAATATAGTTTAATGACCGTTGGAAAGTTCATACCCAAACTATAAGTATATTGTATGGCACGATTATTGCATTGATAAATGAACGAGAAAGTTTCCATCGTAAGTATATTGAGAGGAAAATGGAATGTCGGACATATAGCGAAATATTAACGGTTATAAATGGATGATATTAACGAACTAAACTACGAAACGTACGAACACGTAAAATAACGATAAAATCTTCGATAACAGATTTAATGTGAATAAGGGACATTGGGCCTCGTTTCTAGTCGTGTGACTACCGGTCAAAGTCAATTCGTGAACTTTTGTGTCGTGTTTGGATAATTCTTGCAAAATTGGTCTCTCGATTATTCCATGGAGTCGATTGGTGAGTTATGTTTTGTTCCTTGATCTGAGGATCGGCATGGCATGTTCGGTCAAGTGCGGATGACCTGAGGATCAACGTGATGTGTTTGATCAAGTGGTTGATTATTTTTCTGCACCCTTGGACTGAGGATCGGCATGACGTGTTCGGTTATGTACGGGTCACCTGAGGATCGGCATGACGTGTTCGTCCAAGTGATTATTAATTTCCCGTACCCTTGGTCTGAGGATCGGCATGACGTGTTTGGCAACATGCGGGCGACGTGAGGATCGACATGACATGTTCGACCAAGAGACTGTTAATGTCCCGCACACTTATGTCATTTGGGCGACAGTTTGAATGCTAGTTAGGCGATAGTTTGAATGCCATTTGGGCGACAGTTTGAGTGCCAATTGGGCGATAGTTAACTATTCATTGTTGAGTGTTGTTCTTTCTTGACTAGTAAATGCGTTTGAAGTTAAGTCTTCTTTCAGTCAATGTCATTGGTCAGTTCAGTTCTGGGTTAAGTTTCAAAGGGAATGATTGGGTTTAAATAAGACATGGTTTTGAGAATGAGAAAAGACAAACAAGGCGTAGTATCGAGAATAAGAAATGATGAACGAGATATGGTTTCGAGAAATAAGAAGAGATGAAGAATAACTTACCTTAAGTGGTGGTAACATTAAGGGGACCCTCACTTAGCTTAACCACCAATGGCTTTTCATGCCGTTGGACCTTCCACGTCCAGCCTTTGCAGGTCCAAACAGAGCCGACCACTATCAAGATGCTGACTTTACTACTGAAGACTATGCTAGTGAAGATTACTACGAGGAAGGCTACTGTTTCGCCAGCTGAAGACTTTGGAGCTTTTCTTTTATTATTGTTCTGTTATTATTAAGTTAGTGATGTAATAGTTTAGCTGGTCTAGTAATATGTATCTTTTGGATATCTTTTTGGCCTGTAATATACTGCTAATGTAAGACTTGGATGTTTTAAATTTCTGATTCCGCTAAACTTAGTCACTTTCCCATATCACATTATTGTTATAAGCATGTTTTGACAATCAGGTGACACTCACAACCAGTCACGTGTCTACGAACCCATAAAGGAAATTTATTTTTCCCTATTTTTGGTGCTTCGGGGCGTGACAGGGATTTTTGGTATCAGAGCTTTAGGTTTAGACGCGCTCACTGATTGTCCTACACCTTAAGTTATGAGCCTAAGATTTACCTCGTATTAGTACTGACACTGAGTTAGCTCCTCTTGCATGACTACGGAGTCGAGCTTCGTTCATGATGATTTCGGAGGTCACTGTAATCACGACGGTCGTATCTAGCCTGTCGACCCTGTACTATATCGATAGTGGATCTGGTAGAGGGCAAGGCATATCTTGGAGGAGGACATACGGAGAGCTGTGCTTACCGATGCATTATAGTATCCGGATCGAGTGTGGCCCGAGTCAATCCATGCTTCAGAGACTAACATACTTATTCACCAGGACCTTATCAGCATGACTCAGGACGAGGCACTATATGACGATATACTCTTCCCAATTATCATGGCCTCCCCAGCATGACCATTCTCACCCGAGCCCATACCAGAGCCAGATGCTGATTCAGATCCCATAGATATAGATAGCGATGATGACATAGCGAGTGGAGAGGATTCTGCAGGCAGTGACCACTCAATAGATGACCCATCTAATGGTGACGACACAGATGGCGACGATGACCTGACAATTGAGGATGATCCAGCAAGTAGCGACGACGATCCGATCGAGGAGGTTGACCCAGCAGACGATCTTTAGAGAGCAGGGATGATGTACACGACCATCCAGCACCACCAGTTGACGAGGACAAGATGATACTAATGCCTGAGCAGAACCAAGAAGAAGATCCAGCTGACATCGAGGAGGAGGAGAAGGACCCAGAGGAGGAATTCTTAGAGGACCCGTTATTGATAATAAGAGAGGAAAACTTTACCTTAGATATGGTAAGGGAGTACCATAGTAAGCAGTTATATCCTTTCTACTCATTCCACTCCTTTTTAGTAAATCGATGCCTTATATTCTAATGGCCATTTCTTCTAAAAATGGTATCTATATATTTTGTAAAGTGGCTCCGATTGCCATCAATAACTATTGTGATACACTCCTTGATAAGTAATTCATTTCCTTGAATTTTTAGAAATTCCCCAGTCAACAATTCTTGAGTATGTACCTTGATTAGCTGATTCTTGACAAATTCTTTTGAGAACAAGTTCGATCACTAGTACTGGAAAGTCATTCTTTTGACTTATTATTCTTTGAACTAAAATCTTGAAAGTTCATTGTCTTTGAAATTATTCTAAATAAATTTGATTACTAACACTGCAAAGTCATTCTTTTTGACTTATTATCCCTTAAACAAATTCTTACAAGTTCATTTCATTTGAAATAATTCTAAATGAGTTCTTTGTTCTTATTTTTGTTAGGAAATAAAAAACGTTGTACTCTCTATACATCTTGACCTCTTATTGTCTCTCTCAATTGCTACCTTATTCTTTATCAGTAGGGTTTCATTTGGACTATTTCACTTATGAAATACCTAATTCTTATTTCATTCGTTGAAGGCCTTATGCCATCAGTTACTTTTATTTTCTACAAATCTTGAGATACTACGATTACTTCCATAGTAATCAGTCATCCAATTATTGTTGGATTTACATTTTATTCTTGAATGGATCACATCATTCTACTATTATACTTCTATCTGTGAGGATTCATATGCCTTTTCGGATTCAGCTTCATTTTGGGTCAATTTGTTCAATCGTTTAAATCATCGTATTCTAGCTACCGGGATTATGATGATAACCATAATGTGAAATATAACAGGTTATGATTGCTTCACATAAGGTATGATACAAACCTTATAGACACGAACTCATACGTAGGAACATAAGAATCTTCTCGATCTCTACAATGGATGAATCATCTCAAACAACTGAGGACCGGTCCAGAAGGTTAAGCAACATTATACCTAAGGAGATCGATCCCACCAGTGTATTTGGAAGATTGATACAAGGCTTATGGAAGACCGCTGACGGCACAAGCACAAGTGACTATGGAAACGAGTTATTTAGACACCTCCATATCGTCCATTCAGAATCGCTTTTTAGACCACTCAAGCCACAACCTGCTACACTACCAAGGTCAATCCTACTACAAGGAGCACATGAGATATTGACTTAACCAGAGGCGATGGAAGACGCAAGAATAGAACATACCTTCAACAGATCGAACGACCTCATAGACTGTTGACATCGACCATGTTTAATCACAACGAACGACTCGCACCGCGAACATTAGTGAAGTTGAGTATTGCATTCCACCTTTAAGCCAATGATCAGATCGCATAGGTCCTATACAACATCGATGTTCCATCAACACTCTGAAGAAATGCATCTCTGACCCTGCGCACGTTATAAATTAAAACCATGTAAGGCTGAGTAACTATATTAATCTTTCTGATTTAACTCCTTTTGAGTAAACCCACTATTTTCTACCATTGGTTGCATTAGATCAATTATCGTTATGATGAACTTTGGGATGTCCTTTATTGTTTTACTAATTGAGAGTTATTCGTTGTCCTCTCTGATTTCACTTAACAAGATTTTGGATCATTCTGATCAGTGATAAATTCAATTGTGAAATCATTTGCTTTCTAATGCTAATAAGTCACCTCTCTTGACTTTTCACCATGAAAATCGATTCCAATAATTCATTTATAAACCAATCATTGTAAGTTATTTGGAATTATGATCTGTTAAATTAATCTTTGTAAATCGTTTGGACTGTCAACTATTTGACCAACTTTTGCAAGTGCGTATCCCTTGACATTATTGCAAAGGATCTCTTTGTATTTGTTCACCTAAGGAACTCAAGCATATTCCACCCCTTTGTAAATTAGTCTTCATTTCCTTTCATTTCACAAATTCTTCTTATTGGTAACCTTGACTTTTATCATTAAGGCTTCACCTAAATTATTGGCTCATGAGACAAGGAATTCTTATGTCCTACCTGGGAGGCCTTGCACCTATAGTCATTGCATTACTATGATTGTCCTATAGTAATCATCTGATGGTTATTCTCAGATACTCATTCTATATATTGTGATCCTACGTACAAGTGATTGATCATGTACCTCTTCGTTTTTAACTCAGTACATAATGAGTATTCATTTTGTTATGAATTCAACTCCTTACAAGTGAATTCAATCCTACTCCAATTACCCGTAACAACTTATATGCTTGATATTAATTAATGCATGGAGAAATTGCTTAATGACTTATGCCATCACCTACGATGCCAAAACTCCACGACGATTTCATGACGACACGCAAAGGAACTCAATCACAGTAACACGCTTAAAAGGACGCCACGACCCCTACAAGTTATAGAAGACAATTGTGAGACCAACTAGACTTCTCAACCATCGCATCAAAAAGCTGAGAGGCAAGAATCTTGCCCGATTAACAACACAGAAGAAACAAACCAGTATCCCGAACAACTACTCGAATGCAGCCCACAGTCATTGAGGAAAACTCTAGATACATCAAGAATCATCACAAGAGGCAAAGAAACAATTAAAGGAAAGTTAATCAGACTGCCGTTAAGACACATCCAAAGCAACGTGATATCTGCGACAACTGCGAAATATCTAGACATCACGTCAAAGAATGCAAAGCACCGAAACATCTCACAAGTTGATAGGCACAGTGCTTTAATTGTGGAAAGACTGGACGTGTGCGCAAAGATTGTCCAGAACGAGGAACTCAGAACAAGGTTCCACCACAAAGAAGATCCTGAAAGAGAACTTGCAGATCACCAAATTAATCTCAGCATTGAACAAGACGAAAGACCGAAGGTGCCATATTCAATGTCAGAACTGTGAATTTCACTTGGCATTATTTTAGCAAAGAAGTTTGGATGTTTGAAAGAATTTATGAGAAGGTCTGATTAGTTAGCTAGTGGGAACCTCACAACCTTAAAATCTGAGATATGATTAGTACCTTGTACTTTCTAAGACCTAGCAAACTCTAGATTTTGAGGACAAAATCCTCTGATAAGGTAGGTAGAGATGTAGCACCTGAATTTTTCCAAAAATTCCACGTAGGATATTAGAAATTAGTAATGTTGCCACCAAGGTTGTCTGGTACTCGCAATATTTTTCACATCAGTATGTTGAAGGAGTATCATCAGGGCACGACACCACATGTAATCGACTTCAAGGACATTGAGGATAATAACGTATCTTACACAGAGAAACACATCAAGATTTTGGGTCGAGAAACCAAGAAGCTGGGGAACAAGGAGATCCCATTGGTGAAAGTTCAATGGAATCATCATGACGAAAGAGAAGCTTCGTGGGAAATGGAGTCAGAGATGCGAGAGAAATATCCTTTTCTATTTTGTACGTAGATAAGCTCTGATTTCGAGAACGAAATCCTTTAATAGGTGGTGGAAGATGTAACACCTGTAATTTTCTTTCATTGATAATATCAGTTTTTCGAATTTCTATATTGGACTGACTATATTATTATATTATTATTTTAATTATCTGACGGTACGGCCGATAGTAACCGTACCAACTCGGCCGTAATAAGATTTAACTTAGTCCCGTACCCGGACCCGGACATTAAAAATAGTACTTGGTTGCACGTAAATTGAGACTGACATGTATACTGAGGAACTTATGCATGCAAATCGAGGAAGTGGCACAAAACCCGAGGTGGGCTCCACATGGAAGCTACATACAACCCCATTGACACATGTCACCACCCTATGTGACACTTGTCCATATGTGGGACACTTGTCATTGCATGTGCACTTGCAAACATGCATGAAGACACCTCCCCCTCCACCATCTCTATATAACCATGCATATACTCATGCATTTCATTTTCTTTGGCCTAAAAATCTGCACATGGAGAGAAGGCTAGGAGGTTAGAGATACATAGAGAGATAAAAGAGAAGTTAGGAGGAAAATCAAGAGTTGATCCTCAATTTCCTTGTGAACACCTTCATATACACACTCATATATTTACATCCACATCACCATGGGGACTTAGGAGCTGTGATTATAAGTCTTAGAAGTCCAAGAAGATTCCTAGAAGAATGAAAAGTCAAGAAGTTAAGAAGAAGAAGGAGTTCATCCTTGACGTTTGAAGTTCAAACTCTATTAAGCTCAAAAACAACATCCAAGCTCAATTTCAAGCTTTGGTGAGTAATTGTGAGTAGTCTAACTCAAATTAGAACACATATAATATGTACTAATGTTAGTAGAAGTTTGATGTTGTTGTGTTGAAGTTTTCATGACATGCAAGACAAATCCATAAATCTTAGAAACTAAAACTCTCAGCAGATTGTGTAGATGAGTATGTTATGGGTAGCTTGTGCAGATTGTGTAGATGTTGTTGAAGTTTTCATGACATGCAAGACAAATTCAGTCAACACAGTGAAAATGTATCCTGGAAGATTGTGTAGCTTTTTGTATGATGTTTTTTTATGCATGGTGTTGATTGTTGATGCTAGTTTTCCGGTACCTGTGTTGTTATAAAAATCTTATGCTATGGTAGTGCTATCACGTAGATGAGTATGTTATGGGTTTCATCTATATGTTTTATTGGTATTAAATCCATGATTATAAATCCATAAGCTACGTGAATATAGTTTAATGACCGTTGGAAAGTTCATACCCAAACTATAAGTATATTGTATGGCACAATTATTGCATTGATAAATGATCGGGAAAGTTTCCATCGTAAGTATATTGAGAGGAAAACGGAATGTCGGACATATAGCGAAATATTAACGGTTATAAATGGATGATATTCACGAACTAAACTACGAAACGTACGAACACGTAAAATAACGATAAAATCTTCGATAACAGATTTAATGTGAATAAGGGACATTGGGCCTCGTTTCTAGTCGTGTGACTATCGGTCAAAGTCGATTCATGAACTTTTGTGTCGTGTTTGGATAATTCTTGCAAAATTGGTCTCTCGATTATTCCATGGAGTCGATTGGTGAGTTATGTTTTGTTCCTTGATCTGAGGATCGGCATAACGTGTTCGGTCAAGTGCGGATGACTTGAGGATCGTCGTGACCTGTTCGATCAAGTGGTTGATTATTTTTCTGCACCCGTGGACTGAGGATCGGCATGACGTGTTCGGTTATGTACGGGTGACCTGAGGATCGGCATGACGTGTTCGTCCAAGTGATTATTAATTTCCAGTACCCTTGGTCTGAGGATCGGCATGACGTGTTCGGTAACGTGCGGGCGACCTGAGGATCGGCATGACGTGTTCGACCAAGAGATTGTTAATGTCCCGCACACTTATGCTATTTGGGCGACAGTTTGAATGCCAGTTGGGCGATAGTTTGAATGCCATTTGGGCGACAGTTTGAGTGCCAGTTGGGCGATAGTTAACTATTCATTGTTGAGTGTTGTTCTTTCTTGACCCGTAAATGCGTTTGGAGTTAAGTCTTCTTTCAGTCAATGTCATTGGTCAGTTCAGTTCTGGGTTGAGTTTCAAAGGGAATGATTGGGTTTAAATAAGACATGGTTTTGAGAATGAGAAAAGACGAACAAGGCATAGTATCGAGAATAAGAATTGATGAACGAGATATGGTTTCGAGAAATAAGAAGAGATGAAGAATAACTTACCTTAACTGGTGGTAACCTTAAGGGGACCCTCACTTAGCTTAACCGCTAACAACTTTTCATGCCGCAGGACCTTCCACGTCCAGCCTTTGCAGGTCCAGACAGAGCCGACTGCTATCATGATACTGACTTTACTACTGAAGACTTTGGAGCTTTTCTTTTATTATAGTTCTGTTATTATTATGTTAGTGATGTAATAGTTTAGCTAGTCTTGTAATATGTATCTTTTTGATATCTTTTTGGCCTGTAATTTACTACTGATGTAAGACTTGGATGTTTTAAATTTTTGCTTCCGCTGAACTTAGTCACTTTCCCATATCACATTATTGTTATAAGCATGTTTGGACAATCAGGTGACACTCACAACTAGTCAGGTGTCTACGAACCCATAAAGGAAATTTAATTTTCCCTATTTTTGGTACTTCGAAGCATGACACATGCGGGCTTTTATAGAAGGTTTATCCAAATCTTTAGTGCCATTCCCTGACCACTTTGTCAATTACTTGTAAAATATGGTACTTCGAGTGGTCGGATGCATGTCAAACATCTTTTGATACACTAAAGCAACTCCTTACAACTGCACCTATTATCTGAGCTCCCGATTGGAGTCTCCCATTCGAATTAATGTACAATGCTAGCAATTATGCCATCGGCGCAGTCCTAGGCCAAAGGAAAGATAACAAGCCTTATGTTATATATTACACTAGCAAAACTCTAAACGATGCTCAAATGAGCTACACTACAACCTAGAAAGAGTTAATAGCTATAGTCTTTGCTTTGGACCAGTTCTGGTCATACCTCATAAGATCGCCAATAGTCTGTTTCACAGACCATTCGGCACTTAAATACCTTTTTTCTAAGAAAGATGTAAAAATAAAGGCTCATTAGATGGATACTACTACTCCAAGAATTTGACCTAACCATAAAGGACAAGAAAGGAGTAGAGAATGTGGTCACTGACCATCTTTCTAGGTTAACCTTTGTTGATAAAACTGAATTGACACCGATTAAAGAAGAATTTCCAGAACGAACAGCTATTGGATGTTTCTAGTTTACCTTGGTACACAGATATCGTTAACTACCTAGTTATGGGAGAAACCCCAGGGCATTGGTCAAATCAAGATAAGAAATGATTCCTCTCGTTCGCACATCACTTCTTCTTTTATGACCTGTACCTTTTCAAATATTGCGATGATCATGTCATCAGACGATGCATTCCTAAATATAACTATAATCCTATCATCATGCCATTCTAAAGCCTGCGGTGGCCACTTTGCTTCAAAATACACAGAACAAAAAGTCTTACACAGTAGTTTTTACTGGCCCACTTTATTTAAAGATGCCTATTCCTTTTGCAAATCATGCCAACACTGTCAAAAGCTTGGTACAATTTCTAAAAGGAACGCTATGCCTTTAAACCCTATTATCACAATTGAAATATTCGATTATTGGGGCATAGATTTTATTGGCCCGTTCCCAAAATCAAACAACTATGAATACATACTCCTAGCTATGGAATATGTATCAAAATGGGTAGAGGCGATATTGACTAGACACAATGACCATAAAACAGTAATGTCCTTTTTAAAAGAACATATCCTGTCACGTTTCGGAACCCCGAGGCCGTTAATAAGTGACCAAGGCAAGCACTTCTGCAATAGGCCCTTGGAGTCACTCCTCAAGCAGTACGGGGTCAACCACAAGATCCACTAGTCTACAACCAACAAACAAACGGGCAGGCAAAGTTGGCTAACCAAGAAATAAAATACATTCTTGAAAAAATGGTTAGCTCTAACAGAAAGGACTGGGCATATAATTTGACCAATGCTTAATGGCCATACTGTACTGCCTATAAAATAAACCTGGGAATGTCCCTGTATAGGCTAGTGTACGGAAAGGCATGTCACCTCCCTGTCGAGATCGAGCATAAAGCATATTAGGCAACACGCTCATTAAACTTCGATATTAGAGAGGGAGGTCAGCTAAGAAAACTCCAACTCACAGAGCTAGAGGAAATCTATAGAGATGCGTATGACTCAGTGAAGTTGAACAAGGAAAGGTTGAAGGCTTGCCATGATCGGACGATCTTTCGAAAAATATTCGAGCTGGGGAAAAAAGTCTTGTTGTCTGACTCTCTCTTTCACCTTTTCCCAGGAAAGCTCCGATCCTGGTGGACAGGTCCATTTATCGTTAAATCTGTCTTTCCACATAGGGTCGTTGAGCTAACAAACCCCAAGAATGATGAAAGCTTCAAGGTCAATGGCCAAAGGATAGAACCATTCTTGGAAAACTTGCAAACAGAAGTTGAGCAAATCCAACTGGATGAGCCCGACTACTCTTCTACCTAAACCGCCAAAGCGTGTCCTCAAATTGTTGTTGTATTCTCTACTTTTATTACACTCTATTATTTTCATTTATGTCTATTTTACCTTTTCCTTTGTGAATAAGACGTTCTGAATCTGCTATTCCTCATATTGCTCAACTATAGTTCCAAAATGAGAGGTGATGATGTCCATTCAATAGGCTCTTGGGCCGATTTTGAATATCAAAAACCCCCATGGACAGTTGAGGAGGTCGTATTCTACCTTTTACCATACGAAGGGTTGGATGCGAATGTTCTCATCGACATATCTCAAGGATACATCCCTTACCCACCAGATTCCTCGACATCAATCCTTTCGAAAATATGGATCTTCCTGAAGAAGAAGAAGGAGAAGAGGAGGGTTATTTTATTGGTGAAGTTGATGATGAACTCCTGCAGCAGTGGGAGAATGACTCGATATGGGAACATTGAGACGAGAATGACTTATAAGACGTTGTGCCTGAATGCCACAATGCTGGTTTTACCTTTGTCGATTACTTTCTCATTCTAGAGCTGGTCCCATACCTCTACGTTCACCTGAGCTACTTGTTGTTCAGGCTTTAATGTCCTTTACCAGCTAGTGCACGCAGGGCATTCATGCCAATAGTGAGGATTATCACTATGGACCACAATGCTCTACCAATATTCCTTCCACCGCAAGAGAAAGAACAGCTGAAGAATTATACTCCTTTATCTATGACACCGTTAGGCTCACCAAGATCACCTCTTGCTTGTGCTTTCAATTATTTGGAAGTTTCAGACGCATTCGATGATACTCTTAACGCTTTTAGATACTTCAGGAATCGTGAATTGTCGAGTTTGGACTCCGTTTTCTACGATTTGGTGGAATATGAAGCAACTGTGGAAGATGAAGTTTTTACGTTTGAGGAATAGTGGATCGCTTCAGTTCTGTTCATTCATTTGTCCATCTTTTTGTAATTGAAGTGTAGTCCTAGACAAAGTTTTGCTATTTTTAGTTTTTATTTGAGTTTTTCATTGTAATAAGGTCTTAAGTACCAAGTTTAGGGGAAATAATTTTGCAAAAGGATGCTATTAAATTTATACTTATAAAATTTGCAATTTTATGTTACTATGATGATCATTTCTGGCTTCCATGTTCTGTATTGTACTGCATTATGGTATTCATGTATGTCCAAAATAGTTTTTGTTAGTTGGGGGTACTTAGTTACACTAATTCAAAGAGTTCTTGAAATTTTGTGTTCGATCGATCAAACCATTCTCGATCGATTAAAGGTCTACAACTCTCAAGCGCTTTAACAATGCTGAATCGATCTTACTTTCAATCGATCGATCGAGACATGTTTTTCAATGAGGCATCTAGCATACTCTTCTTCAATTTCTTTCTCTCCCTCACTCTCAAGCAATTATACTTAGAGAAACTCGGGCAATTTTGTTCTCCCCTCCTCATACACATCAATTGAAGGGTCCGGCTACCCCCAAAAATCATCATCATCACCACCTCCCCCTCTCCACTGCATGTGATCAAGGTAAGGTCTACATGACCCCCTTTATTTTTTTTCTGTTAAAACCGTAAGGGGGTGCCCTCCCTTGGTCCTATAACCAATTTATCTTAGTCTTGTTGGTATTTTTTTATTTTCTTTTCATTTTTGTTTCATTTTCTGTCTCTGTGTATTCTTCTGTGCTCGATCTATTGAGCTAGGCTCAAGTGATCGAACCTGGCCTTGTTCAATCGATCGAATATTCCTCGATTGATTGAACCTATGTAGAGACAAAATGCTTCTTTTTCCTAATTTTTATGTTTTAACTTGTCTTAGCTTCTCGTTTTTCCATTTTAGGTTCGTCGTCATGAATCCCATAACCGGCTAACAATGAGAAATGCCTTTTCATCTGACCATTCCTGATCCGGTGCCTAATCATGGATTTTAGAATTCGCTTGACCAGTCGTGGTATACGTGGTTCTTTAGCCACCGTAAGATCATGCTGGAGAGACCCCTCAAGACGGTCTGGCTTTCAGCTCTATGGTTCCTGGCTGGAATTCGTGACATGCTGCAATGGTTTCGGATGTTGACCCACAACAAAAGGGTCAATATTTTGTGGGTGTGAGAGGCATGCACCACCATGATCAAGGACCCAGCCCCCTCATTCATATATTGCTCATTTATCCGGGGGCGGGAGATCATATTCAGCCCTGCTACATTAACCGCAGCTCTAGGAGTCCCATAGGAGCTTGAGTGTGATTGTCCATAGAGATTGGGAGCTCCTGAGACCCCATATGTTGCAATTGTACAAGAGTTTATAGGTGATGTTGTCTAGTTCTGGAATGGCTCATCGCTTATCAAGGATCACCACCTGACAGACGACTACCACATTTTCCACTTGGTGCTGTGTAACTGCATCTTCTCAACTTTTTATCATGAGAAGCTAGCACTATGGTACATTCGGGCATTGTACGCTATGGGAACAAGAAAGAGGGTACGAGAAAGAGGGTCTGCCTCCCACGCCTTTATATTGAGTTCTTAGTGCAGCCCACGTGCTACATTTCTGCAAAGAAACACCTGAAAGGTGCGTGGGCCATTCATAGTGTCGTGGCCCAGTCTGGTTTGCTCCCACTCTCGGCTGACGCATTTCAGGCTTCTTTGAGTAGATTCGGTAAGACGGCTGCCCACCGCTCAGATGCCCAGAAGAGAAAAAGAAAAGGAAAAGGCTAAGGCAAAGAGAAAGTTGGAGCAAAGAAGAAGAGGAGAGGTGGCACAGACACCGAGGGCGCTACTTCAGGGATGCCCACATCGGCTGAGGAGCTGGATTCTGAAGAGGAGGAGGATCCTATCACTGCTACGTAGCAGTTTGAGCTGAGACAGAGATTTCAGGCTCTAGCCCAGGGAGAGTTGTCATCTGTGTCTCTCCAGACTCTCCATACATTACTCTTGGGAGAGAGGGATACACGGATGCATCTCGAGGGCAAGATTGATCATCTGGCCACGCAGCTTGATACACTTCTAGTACAGTTGGGGGTTGCTCAGTCCTTACATCCATCTTTGTACCCCCTAGCTGCACCACCCACCACCGAGCCTTTATCATCTACCACACCACCTCCACCACCTCCGGTTGCGGCTGTTCCTTTATCGTCTACACCAGCTGCCCCGACCGCGAGTGATCCGGCGACAGCTCCTGTTTTTGCCGAGGGTGGAGGTGCTAATGCTCCTGCTTTGCCGATCGAGATTTTATCTGATGTCACTAACGATTAGTAGCGTATGCTAGTTGCGAGAGTTGGAGTTTTTGTTGTATTTATTTTATTTCTTGTTTTCTCTCTCCTCTCTTGTAGTGCTCTTTTGGACATTTGGACATTATGATCACTATTCTATACTATTATTGTTTTATATTTCCAGTGATTGGTGATGTTGCTATATATGTATCGTATTTTGTATTGACATTTGGAGATTGTATGGTTCATTTACAGGTTTCTATGCTTGTTGTCATTGGTTTGCTTTGATCAGGTGATACCCATCTATTTTTATTGCAAATCAACTTCTGAGGTCATCGTTGTTTTCAGTTGGGGGTAGGGGATAGATAAGTATTCACCTGCATATTTCACACTTAGCACCTTGAAACTTTGAAAAAGCTCAATTACATACAATCTTAATAAAATTTAAATATTTTTTGAAAATTGTGAACTTAAATTATAGAACAACTTCAAACGTTCACTCCTAATTAGTTGTTATTATGCAATGACATATAAATCTTTGTCTCATCTTTTTATAATTTAAGTTCATGCGTTATGTTTGTATCGCTAGGATGATTGCATGTGTTGACCTTTTATGTATCCAACATCCATATGCCCTATTTGATAGCTATGCAGAAAATCTAAAAATAAGTTAATACGACTGTTGTGCTAAAAGAATAAGTAGTGGAAACTAATTACCCTTAGTGAGCTTTTGATCCAATCTTCATTTTTGAGGGAATTATCACATAAACTCGAACAATTTTTCTTGATTACACTTATAAAAGTTCGTTGACATAGTCTCAATTCATTCTTCATTTTGGCTGCCTGTTAGAGGAGAATGTTCAGGATCTACCAACTAAACTCAATGAACACTGAAATGCTAAAACTAAGAACTTAAGAAAATGATTTAAGCCATCGCTACCCATTCACTAAGCTATACATAGCCCTTTACCTACATTCAATTTTGTTTCTAACCCCACACCGATTCAATATTTCCAATTCTATTACAAGAATACAAACTCTTGACCTTATACCTTGACCCTAATGGACCTCTAATATGAATAAATTGTTATAGTATGTGATTGGAGGAGTGTAGTTGTGGGAAGTGCTGAAAAGAAATTATAAAATAATGAAGAAAAGAAATGCTTGAATGTGAAAAGGGAGTGTATATTTAAAAAAATAGATAAAATAAGCATTTGTAAAGAAGGAAAGTTGGTTGGAGATGTGAAAGAACAAAATGAGAAGATAGACTTTATTGCATACTTAGACACACATTATATCACTCATCATCTTCAGCTATCATATAAAGAACAAAAATTCAAAGTCTTAATGATTCTTAATGAATTGGTTTGAACATGAATGTGTAAATTGGGTTATCCACGGTATTTCGCTCCTCTAGTAAGTAGCATTCTATTCGTGAGACTATACACTCTAAATGTTCATCCTTCATAGAGTCAAGTATGGAATCATTAGTAATCAGAACTCATATCAAAGCTTTCATACATGCGCGACCATTATGAGCAAGTTTCTGAGATATGTTCCTTTTTTAGTGTAAACCAATGTGAGAATAGAGTTGAAACTACGAATTCTAGAAGCTTGATAGTCTAAATAACTCTAAACAAGGTTGAATAGCTATTAACTTCACACACACACGGATGCATGGATGAGATAGACATGTTATATCTATCTTGGTGGCATGAGGAGCATGTGAATTTCTTTCATGGTTTGATTGAGATTAATATCTCATTGTAGAGCTGAATTAACAATTGAATGAGAGGGAGTGTTTAAAGTTGTTCTTTATCTTTTTAAACGTAAAATAGAGAATTTTGTGGGTAAATTCACTATAAACCCTCAGGAGACAACACTCGTCCACTAAGGGGAACCTAGGGGTTTAACGGCTTGTTGCATTCGCTAAATGCAACCGCGATTACTGCGAATGTGAGTTAGGAATTATCTCTTTCTATTAGGTTTGTTTGTCTTAGTTTATTTTAATTTCTTTTGGTCATTGTAGTATTAGTTTCACTTGTTTTATTATCGCTATATCGCTAGGGTCTAGTAATAAGCTAGTTGGGGGTTGTGACAAGCGAGGGTATTTGTAAAATACCCTAGCGAGAGTTGGAGTTTTTGTTGTATTTATTTTATTTCTTGTTTTCTCTCTCCGCTCTTGTAGTGCTCTTTTGGACATTTGGACATTATGATCACTGTTCTATACTATTATTGTTTTATATTTCCAGTGATTGGTGATGTTGCTATATATGTATCGTATTTTGTATTGACATTTGGAGATTGTATGGTTCATTTACAGGTTTCTATGCTTGTTGTCATTGGTTTGCTTTGATCAGGTGATACCCATCTATTTTTATTGCAAATCAACTTCTGAGGTCATCGTTGTTTTCAGTTGGGGGTAGGGGATAGATAAGTATTCACCTGCATATTTCACACTTAGCACCTTGAAACTTTGAAAAAGCTCAATTACATACAATCTTAATAAAATTTAAATATTTTTTGAAAATTGTGAACTTAAATTATAGAACAACTTCAAACGTTCACTCCTAATTAGTTGTTATTATGCAATGACATATACATCTTTGTCTCATCTTTTTATAATTTAAGTTCATGCGTTATGTTTGTATCGCTAGGATGATTGCATGTGTTGACCTTTTATGTATCCAACATCCATATGCCCTATTTGATAGCTATGCAGAAAATCTAAAAATAAGTTAATACGAATGTTGTGCTAAAAGAATCAGTAGTGGAAACTAATTACCCTTAGTGAGCTTTTGATCCAATCTTCATTTTTGAGGGAATTATCACATAAACTCGAACAATTTTTCTTGATTACACTTATAAAAGTTCGTTGACATAGTCTCAATTCATTCTTCATTTTGGCTGCCTGTTAGAGGAGAATGTTCAGGATCTACCAACTAAACTCAATGAACACTGAAATGCTAAAACTAAGAACTTAAGAAAATGATTTAAGCCATCGCTACCCATTCACTAAGCTATACATAGCCCTTTACCTACATTCAATTTTGTTTCTAACCCCACACCGATTCAATATTTCCAATTCTATTACAAGAATACAAACTCTTGACCTTATACCTTGACCCTAATGGACCTCTAATATGAATAAATTGTTATAGTATGTGATTGGAGGAGTGTAGTTGTGGGAAGTGCTGAAAAGAAATTATAAAATAATGAAGAAAAGAAATGCTTGAATGTGAAAAGGGAGTGTATATTTAAAAAAATAGATAAAAGAAGCATTTGTAAAGAAGGAAAGTTGGTTGGAGATGTGAAAAGAACAAAATGAGAAGATAGACTTTATTGCATACTTAGACACACATTATATCACTCATCATCTTCAGCTATCATATAAAGACCAAAAATTCAAAGTCTTAATGATTCTTAATGAATTGGTTTGAACATAAATGTGTAAATTGGGTTATCCACGGTATTTCGCTCCTCTAGTAAGTAGCATTCTATTCGTGAGACTATACACTCTAAATGTTCATCCTTCATAGAGTCAAGTATGGAAGCATTAGTAATCAGAACTCATATCAAAGCTTTCATACATGCACGACCATTATGAGCAAGTTTCTGAGAGATGTTCCTTTTTTAGTGTAAACCAATGTGAGAATAGAGTTGAAACTACAAATTCTAGAAGCTTGATAGTCTAAATAACTCTAAAAAAGGTTGAATAGCTATTAACTTCACACACACACGGATGCATGGATGAGATAGACATGTTATATCTATCTTGGTGGCATGAGGAGCATGTGAATTTCTTTCATGGTTTGATTGAGATTAATATGTCATTGTAGAGCTGAATTAACAATTGAATGAGAGGGAGTGTTTAAAGTTGTTCTTTATCTTTTTAAACGTAAAATTGAGAATTTTGTGGGTAAATTCACTATAAACCCGCAGGAGACAACACTCGTCCACTAAGGGGAACCTAGGGGTTTAACGGCTTGTTGCATTCGCTAAATGCAACCGCGATTACTGCGAATGTGAGTTAGGAATTATCTCTTTCTATTAGGTTTGTTTGTCTTAGTTTATTTTAATTTCTTTTGGTCATTGTAGTATTAGTTTCACTTGTTTTATTATCGCTATATCGCTAGGGTCTAGTAATAAGCTAGTTGGGGGTTGTGACAAGCGAGGGTATTTGTAAAATACCCTAGCGAGAGTTGGAGTTTTTGTTGTATTTATTTTATTTCTTGTTTTCTCTCTCCGCTCTTGTAGTGCTCTTTTGGACATTTGGACATTATGATCACTGTTCTATACTATTATTGTTTTATATTTCCAGTGATTGGTGATGTTGCTATATATGTATCGTATTTTGTATTGACATTTGGAGATTGTATGGTTCATTTACAGGTTTCTATGCTTGTTGTCATTGGTTTGCTTTGATCAGGTGATACCCATCTATTTTTATTGCAAATCAACTTCTGAGGTCATCGTTGTTTTCAGTTGGGGGTAGGGGATAGATAAGTATTCACCTGCATATTTCACACTTAGCACCTTGAAACTTTGAAAAAGCTCAATTACATACAATCTTAATAAAATTTAAATATTTTTTGAAAATTGTGAACTTAAATTATAGAACAACTTCAAACGTTCACTCCTAATTAGTTGTTATTATGCAATGACATATACATCTTTGTCTCATCTTTTTATAATTTAAGTTCATGCGTTATGTTTGTATCGCTAGGATGATTGCATGTGTTGACCTTTTATGTATCCAACATCCATATGCCCTATTTGATAGCTATGCAGAAAATCTAAAAATAAGTTAATACGAATGTTGTGCTAAAAGAATCAGTAGTGGAAACTAATTACCCTTAGTGAGCTTTTGATCCAATCTTCATTTTTGAGGGAATTATCACATAAACTCGAACAATTTTTCTTGATTACACTTATAAAAGTTCGTTGACATAGTCTCAATTCATTCTTCATTTTGGCTGCCTGTTAGAGGAGAATGTTCAGGATCTACCAACTAAACTCAATGAACACTGAAATGCTAAAACTAAGAACTTAAGAAAATGATTTAAGCCATCGCTACCCATTCACTAAGCTATACATAGCCCTTTACCTACATTCAATTTTGTTTCTAACCCCACACCGATTCAATATTTCCAATTCTATTACAAGAATACAAACTCTTGACCTTATACCTTGACCCTAATGGACCTCTAATATGAATAAATTGTTATAGTATGTGATTGGAGGAGTGTAGTTGTGGGAAGTGCTGAAAAGAAATTATAAAATAATGAAGAAAAGAAATGCTTGAATGTGAAAAGGGAGTGTATATTTAAAAAAATAGATAAAAGAAGCATTTGTAAAGAAGGAAAGTTGGTTGGAGATGTGAAAAGAACAAAATGAGAAGATAGACTTTATTGCATACTTAGACACACATTATATCACTCATCATCTTCAGCTATCATATAAAGACCAAAAATTCAAAGTCTTAATGATTCTTAATGAATTGGTTTGAACATAAATGTGTAAATTGGGTTATCCACGGTATTTCGCTCCTCTAGTAAGTAGCATTCTATTCGTGAGACTATACACTCTAAATGTTCATCCTTCATAGAGTCAAGTATGGAAGCATTAGTAATCAGAACTCATATCAAAGCTTTCATACATGCACGACCATTATGAGCAAGTTTCTGAGAGATGTTCCTTTTTTAGTGTAAACCAATGTGAGAATAGAGTTGAAACTACAAATTCTAGAAGCTTGATAGTCTAAATAACTCTAAAAAAGGTTGAATAGCTATTAACTTCACACACACACGGATGCATGGATGAGATAGACATGTTATATCTATCTTGGTGGCATGAGGAGCATGTGAATTTCTTTCATGGTTTGATTGAGATTAATATGTCATTGTAGAGCTGAATTAACAATTGAATGAGAGGGAGTGTTTAAAGTTGTTCTTTATCTTTTTAAACGTAAAATTGAGAATTTTGTGGGTAAATTCACTATAAACCCGCAGGAGACAACACTCGTCCACTAAGGGGAACCTAGGGGTTTAACGGCTTGTTGCATTCGCTAAATGCAACCGCGATTACTGCGAATGTGCGTTAGGAATTATCTCTTTCTATTAGGTTGGTTTGTCTTTGTTTATTTTAATTTCTTTTGGTCATTGTAGTATTAGTTTCACTTGTTTTATTATCGCTATATTGCTAGGGTCTAGTAATAAGCTAGTTGGGGGTTGTGACAAGCGAGGGTATTTGTAAAATACCCTAGCGAGAGTTGGAGTTTTTGTTGTATTTATTTTATTTCTTGTTTTCTCTCTCCGCTCTTGTAGTGCTCTTTTGGACATTTGGACATTATGATCACTGTTCTATACTATTATTGTTTTATATTTCCAGTGATTGGTGATGTTGCTATATATGTATCGTATTTTGTATTGACATTTGGAGATTGTATGGTTCATTTACAGGTTTCTATGCTTGTTGTCATTGGTTTGCTTTGATCAGGTAATACCCATCTATTTTTATTGCAAATCAACTTCTGAGGTCATCGTTGTTTTCAGTTGGGGGTAGGGGATAGATAAGTATTCACCTGCATATTTCACACTTAGCACCTTGAAACTTTGAAAAAGCTCAATTACATACAATCTTAATAAAATTTAAATATTTTTTGAAAATTGTGAACTTAAATTATAGAACAACTTCAAACGTTCACTCCTAATTAGTTGTTATGATGCAATGACATATACATCTTTGTCTCATCTTTTTATAATTTAAGTTCATGCGTTATGTTTGTATCGCTAGGATGATTGCATGTGTTGACCTTTTATGTATCCAACATCCATATGCCCTATTTGATAGCTATGCAGAAAATCTAAAAATAAGTTAATACGACTGTTGTGCTAAAAGAATCAGTAGTGGAAACTAATTACCCTTAGTGAGCTTTTGATCCAATCTTCATTTTTGAGGGAATTATCACATAAACTCGAACAATTTTTCTTGATTACACTTATAAAAGTTCGTTGACATAGTCTCAATTCATTCTTCATTTTGGCTGCCTGTTAGAGGAGAATGTTCAGGATCTACCAACTAAACTCAATGAACACTGAAATGCTAAAACTACGAACTTAAGAAAATGATTTAAGCCATCGCTACCCATTCACTAAGCTATACATAGCCCTTTACCTACATTCAATTTTGTTTCTAACCCCACACCGATTCAATATTTCCAATTCTATTACAAGAATACAAACTCTTGACCTTATACCTTGACCCTAATGGACCTCTAATATGAATAAATTGTTATAGTATGTGATTGGAGGAGTGTAGTTGTGGGAAGTGCAGAAAAGAAATTATAAAATAATGAAGAAAAGAAATGCTTGAATGTGAAAAGGGAGTGTATATTTAAAAAAAAATAGATAAAAGAAGCATTTGTAAAGAAGGAAAGTTGGTTGGAGATGTGAAAAGAACAAAATGAGAAGATAGACTTTATTGCATACTTAGACACACATTATATCACTCATCATCTTCAGCTATCATATAAAGACCAAAAATTCAAAGTCTTAATGATTCTTAATGAATTGGTTTGAACATAAATGTGTAAATTGGGTTATCCACGGTATTTCGCTCCTCTAGTAAGTAGCATTCTATTCGTGAGACTATACACTCTAAATGTTCATCCTTCATAGAGTCAAGTATGGAAGCATTAGTAATCAGAACTCATATCAAAGCTTTCATACATGCGCGACCATTATGAGCAAGTTTCTGAGAGATGTTCCTTTTTGAGTGTAAACCAATGTAAGAATAGAGTTGAAACTACAAATTCTAGAAGCTTGATAGTCTAAATAACTCTAAACAAGGTTGAATAGCTATTAACTTCACACACACACGGATGCATGGATGAGATAGACATGTTATATCTATCTTGGTGGCATGAGGAGCATGTGAATTTCTTTCATGGTTTGATTGAGATTAATATGTCATTGTAGAGCTGAATTAACAATTGAATGAGAGGGAGTGTTTAAAGTTGTTCTTTATCTTTTTAAACGTAAAATAGAGAATTTTGTGGGTAAATTCACTATAAACCCTCAGGAGACAACACTCGTCCACTAAGGGGAACCAAGGGTTTTAACGGCTTGTTGCATTCGCTAAATGCAACCGCGATTACTGCGAATGTGAGTTAGGAATTATCTCTTTCTATTAGGTTTGTTTGCCTTTGTTTATTTTAATTTCTTTTGGTCATTGTAGTATTAGTTTCACTTGTTTTATTATCGCTATATCGCTAGGGTCTAGTAATAAGCTAGTTGGGGTTGTGACAAGCGAGGGTATTTGTAAAATACCCTAGCGAGAGTTGGAGTTTTTGTTGTATTTATTTTATTTCTTGTTTTCTCTCTCCGCTCTTGTAGTGCTCTTTTGGACATTTGGACATTATGATCACTTTTCTATACTATTATTGTTTTATATTTCCAGTGATTGGTGATGTTGCTATATATGTATCGTATTTTGTATTGACATTTGGAGATTGTATGGTTCATTGACAGGTTTCTATGCTTGTTGTCATTGGTTTGCTTTGATCAGGTGATACCCATCTATTTTTATTGCAAATCAACTTCTGAGGTCATCGTTGTTTTCAGTTGGGGGTAGGGGATAGATAAGTATTCACCTGCATATTTCACACTTAGCACCTTGAAACTTTGAAAAAGCTCAATTACATACAATCTTAATAAAATTTAAATATTTTTTGAAAATTGTGAACTTAAATTATAGAACAACTTCAAACGTTCACTCCTAATTAGTTGTTATCATGCAATGACATATACATCTTTGTCTCATCTTTTTATAATTTAAGTTCATGCGTTATGTTTGTATCGCTAGGATGATTGCATGTGTTGACCTTTTATGTATCCAACATCCATATGCCCTATTTGATAGCTATGCAGAAAATCTAAAAATAAGTTAATACGACTGTTGTGCTAAAAGAATCAGTAGTGGAAACTAATTACCCTTAGTGAGCTTTTGATCCAATCTTCATTTTTGAGGGAATTATCACATAAACTCGAACAATTTTTCTTGATTATACTTATAAAAGTTCGTTGACATAGTCTCAATTCATTCTTCATTTTTGCTGCCTGTTAGAGGAGAATGTTCAGGATCTACCAACTAAACTCAATGAACACTGAAATGCTAAAACTAAGTACTTAAGAAAATGATTTAAGCCATCGCTACCCATTCACTAAGCTATACATAGCCCTTTACCTACATTCAATTTTGTGTCTAACCCCACACCGATTCAATATTTCCAATTCTATTACAAGAATACAAACTCTTGACCTTATACCTTGACCCTAATGGACCTCTAATATGAATAAATTGTTATAGTATGTGATTGGAGGAGTGTAGTTGTGGGAAGTGCTGAAAAGAAATTATAAAATAATGAAGAAAAGAAATGCTTGAATGTGAAAAGGGAGTGTATATTTAAAAAAATAGATAAAAGAAGCATTTATAAAGAAGGAAAGTTGGTTGGAGATGTGAAAAGAACAAAATGAGAAGATAGACTTTATTGCATACTTAGACACACATTATATCACTCATCATCTTCAGCTATCATATAAAGACCAAAAATTCAAAGTCTTAATGATTCTTAATGAATTGGTTTGAACATGAATGTGTAAATTGGGTTATCCACGGTATTTCGCTCCTCTAGTAAGTAGCATTCTATTCGTGAGACTATACACTCTAAATGTTCATCCTTCATAGAGTCAAGTATGGAAGCATTAGTAATCAGAACTCATATCAAAGCTTTCATACATGCCCGACCATTATGAGCAAGTTTCTGAGAGATGTTCCTTTTTGAGTGTAAACCAATGTGAGAATAGAGTTGAAACTACAAATTCTAGAAGCTTGATAGTCTAAATAACTCTAAACAAGGTTGAATAGCTATTAACTTCACACACACACGGATGCATGGATGAGATAGACATGTTATATCTATCTTGGTGGCATGAGGAGCATGTGAATTTCTTTCATGGTTTGATTGAGATTAATATGTCATTGTAGAGCTGAATTAACAATTGAATGAGAGGGAGTGTTTAAAGTTGTTCTTTATCTTTTTAAACGTAAAATAGAGAATTTTGTGGGTAAATTCACTATAAACCCTCAGGAGACAACACTCGTCCACTAAGGGGAACCTAGGGGTTTAACGGCTTGTTGCATTCGCTAAATGCAACCGCGATTACTGCGAATGTGAGTTAGGAATTATCTCTTTCTATTAGGTTTGTTTGTCTTAGTTTATTTTAATTTCTTTTGGTCATTGTAGTATTAGTTTCACTTGTTTTATTATCGCTATATCGCTAGGGTCTAGTAATAAGCTAGTTGGGGGTTGTGACAAGCGAGGGTATTTGTAAAATACCCTAGCGAGAGTTGGAGTTTTTGTTGTATTTATTTTATTTCTTGTTTTCTCTCTCCGCTCTTGTAGTGCTCTTTTGGACATTTGGACATTATGATCACTGTTCTATACTATTATTGTTTTATATTTCCAGTGATTGGTGATGTTGCTATATATGTATCGTATTTTGTATTGGCATTTGGAGATTGTATGGTTCATTTACAGGTTTATATGCTTGTTGTCATTGGTTTGCTTTGATCAGGTGATACCCATCTATTTTTATTGCAAATCAACTTCTGAGGTCATCGTTGTTTTCAGTTGGGGATAGGGGATAGAATAGTATTCACCTGCATATTTCACCCTTAGCACCTTGAAACTTTGAAAAAGCTCAATTACATACAATATTAATAAAATTTAAATATTTTTTGAAAATTGTGAACTTAAATTATAGAACAACTTCAAACGTTCACTCCTAATTAGTTGTTATTATGCAATGACATATACATCTTTGTCTCATCTTTTTATAATTTAAGTTCATGCGTTATGTTTGTATCGCTAGGATGATTGCATGTGTTGACCTTTTATGTATCCAACATCCATATGCCCTATTTGATAGCTATGCAGAAAATCTAAAAATAAGTTAATACGACTGTTGTGCTAAAAGAATCAGTAGTGGAAACTAATTACCCTTAGTAAGCTTTTGATCAAATCTTCATTTTTGAGGGAATTATCACATAAACTCGAACAATTTTTCTTGATTACACTTATAAAAGTTCGTTGACATAGTCTCAATTCATTCTTCATTTTGGCTGCCTGTTAGAGGAGAATGTTCAGGATCTACCAACTAAACTCAATGAACACTGAAATGCTAAAACTAAGAACTTAAGAAAATGATTTAAGCCATCGCTACCCATTCACTAAGCTATACATAGCCCTTTACCTACATTCAATTTTGTTTCTAACCCCACACCGATTCAATATTTCCAATTCTATTACAAGAATACAAACTCTTGACCTTATACCTTGACCCTAATGGACCTCTAATATGAATAAATTGTTATAGTATGTGATTGGAGGAGTGTAGTTGTGGGAAGTGCTGAAAAGAAATTATAAAATAATGAAGAAAAGAAATGCTTGAATGTGAAAAGGGAGTGTATATTTAAAAAAATAGATAAAATAAGCATTTGTAAAGAAGGAAAGTTGGTTGGAGATGTGAAAGAACAAAATGAGAAGATAGACTTTATTGCATACTTAGACACACATTATATCACTCATCATCTTCAGCTATCATATAAAGACCAAAAATTCAAAGTCTTAATGATTCTTAATGAATTGGTTTGAACATGAATGTGTAAATTGGGTTATCCACGGTATTTCGCTCCTCTAGTAAGTAGCATTCTATTCGTGAGACTATACACTCTAAATGTTCATCCTTCATAGAGTCAAGTATGGAAGCATTAGTAATCAGAACTCATATCAAAGCTTTCATACATGCCCGACCATTATGAGCAAGTTTCTGAGAGATGTTCCTTTTTGAGTGTAAACCAATGTGAGAATAGAGTTGAAACTACAAATTCTAGAAGCTTGATAGTCTAAATAACTCTAAACAAGGTTGAATAGCTATTAACTTCACACACACACGGATGCATGGATGAGATAGACATGTTATATCTATCTTGGTGGCATGAGGAGCATGTGAATTTCTTTCATGGTTTGATTGAGATTAATATGTCATTGTAGAGCTGAATTAACAATTGAATGAGAGGGAGTGTTTAAAGTTGTTCTTTATCTTTTTAAACGTAAAATAGAGAATTTTGTGGGTAAATTCACTATAAACCCTCAGGAGACAACACTCGTCCACTAAGGGGAACCTAGGGGTTTAACGGCTTGTTGCATTCGCTAAATGCAACCGCGATTACTGCGAATGTGAGTTAGGAATTATCTCTTTCTATTAGGTTTGTTTGTCTTAGTTTATTTTAATTTCTTTTGGTCATTGTAGTATTAGTTTCACTTGTTTTATTATCGCTATATCGCTAGGGTCTAGTAATAAGCTAGTTGGGGGTTGTGACAAGCGAGGGTATTTGTAAAATACCCTAGCGAGAGTTGGAGTTTTTGTTGTATTTATTTTATTTCTTGTTTTCTCTCTCCGCTCTTGTAGTGCTCTTTTGGACATTTGGACATTATGATCACTGTTCTATACTATTATTGTTTTATATTTCCAGTGATTGGTGATGTTGCTATATATGTATCGTATTTTGTATTGGCATTTGGAGATTGTATGGTTCATTTACAGGTTTATATGCTTGTTGTCATTGGTTTGCTTTGATCAGGTGATACCCATCTATTTTTATTGCAAATCAACTTCTGAGGTCATCGTTGTTTTCAGTTGGGGGTAGGGGATAGATTAGTATTCACCTGCATATTTCACACTTAGCACCTTGAAACTTTGAAAAAGCTCAATTACATACAATCTTAATAAAATTTAAATATTTTTTGAAAATTGTGAACTTAAATTATAGAACAACTTCAAACGTTCACTCCTAATTAGTTGTTATTATGCAATGACATATACATCTTTGTCTCATCTTTTTATAATTTAAGTTCATGCGTTATGTTTGTATCGCTAGGATGATTGCATGTGTTGACCTTTTATGTATCCAACATCCATATGCCCTATTTGATAGCTATGCAGAAAATCTAAAAATAAGTTAATACGACTGTTGTGCTAAAAGAATCAGTAGTGGAAACTAATTACCCTTAGTAAGCTTTTGATCAAATCTTCATTTTTGAGGGAATTATCACATAAACTCGAACAATTTTTCTTGATTACACTTATAAAAGTTCGTTGACATAGTCTCAATTCATTCTTCATTTTGGCTGCCTGTTAGAGGAGAATGTTCAGGATCTACCAACTAAACTCAATGAACACTGAAATGCTAAAACTAAGAACTTAAGAAAATGATTTAAGCCATCGCTACCCATTCACTAAGCTATACATAGCCCTTTACCTACATTCAATTTTGTTTCTAACCCCACACCGATTCAATATTTCCAATTCTATTACAAGAATACAAACTCTTGACCTTATACCTTGACCCTAATGGATCTCTAATATGAATAAATTGTTATAGTATGTGATTGGAGGAGTGTAGTTGTGGGAAGTGCTGAAAAGAAATTATAAAATAATGAAGAAAAGAAATGCTTGAATGTGAAAAGGGAGTGTATATTTAAAAAAATAGATAAAATAAGCATTTGTAAAGAAGGAAAGTTGGTTGGAGATGTGAAAAGAACAAAATGAGAAGATAGACTTTATTGCATACTTAGACACACATTATATCACTCATCATCTTCAGCTATCATATAAAGACCAAAAATTCAAAGTCTTAATGATTCTTAATGAATTGGTTTGAACATGAATGTGTAAATTGGGTTATCCATGGTATTTCGCTCCTCTAGTAAGTACCATTCTATTCGTGAGACTATACACTCTAAATGTTCATCCTTCATAGAGTCAAGTATGGAAGCATTAGTAATCAGAACTCATATCAAAGCTTTCATACATGCGCGACCATTATGAGCAAGTTTCTGAGAGATGTTCCTTTTTGAGTGTAAACCAATGTGAGAATAGAGTTGAAACTACAAATTCTAGAAGCTTGATAGTCTAAATAACTCTAAACAAGGTTGAATAGCTATTAACTTCACACACACACGGATGCATGGATGAGATAGACATGTTATATCTATCTTGGTGGCATGAGGAGCATGTGAATTTCTTTCATGGTTTGATTGAGATTAATATGTCATTGTAGAGCTGAATTAACAATTGAATGAGAGGGAGTGTTTAAAGTTGTTCTTTATCTTTTTAAACGTAAAATAGAGAATTTTGTGGGTAAATTCACTCTAAACCCTCAGGAGACAACACTCGTCCACTAAGGGGAACCTAGGGTTTTAACGGCTTGTTGCATTCGCTAAATGCAACCGCGATTACTGCGAATGTGAGTTAGAAATTATCTCTTTCTATTAGGTTTGTTAGTCTTAGTTTATTTTAATTTCTTTTGGTCATTGTAGTATTAGTTTCACTTGTTTTATTATCGCTATATCGCTAGGGTCTAGTAATAAGCTAGTTGGGGGTTGTGACAAGCGAGGGTATTTGTAAAATACCCTAGCGAGAGTTGGAGTTTTTGTTGTATTTATTTTATTTCTTGTTTTCTCTCTCCGCTCTTGTAGTGCTCTTTTGAACATTTGGACATTATGATCACTGTTCTATACTATTATTGTTTTATATTTCCAGTGATTGGTGATGTTGCTATATATGTATCGTATTTTGTATTGGCATTTGGAGATTGTATGGTTCATTTACAGGTTTATATGCTTGTTGTCATTGGTTTGCTTTGATCAGGTGATACCCATCTATTTTTATTGCAAATCAACTTCTGAGGTCATCGTTGTTTTCAGTTGGGGGTAGGGGATAGATTAGTATTCACCTGCATATTTCACACTTAGCACCTTGAAACTTTGAAAAAGCTCAATTACATACAATCTTAATAAAATTTAAATATTTTTTGAAAATTGTGAACTTAAATTATAGAATAACTTCAAACGTTCACTCCTAATTAGTTGTTATTATGCAATGACATATACATCTTTGTCTCATCTTTTTATAATTTAAGTTCATGCGTTATGTTTGTATCGCTAGGATGATTGCATGTGTTGACCTTTTATGTATCCAACATCCATATGCCCTATTTGATAGCTATGCAGAAAATCTAAAAATAAGTTAATACGACTGTTGTGCTAAAAGAATCAGTAGTGGAAACTAATTACCCTTAGTAAGCTTTTGATCCAATCTTCATTTTTGAGGGAATTATCACATAAACTCGAACAATTTTTCTTGATTACACTTATAAAAGTTCGTTGACATAGTCTCAATTCATTCTTCATTTTGGCTGCCTGTTAGAGGAGAATGTTCAGGATCTACCAACTAAACTCAATGAACACTGAAATGCTAAAACTAAGAACTTAAGAAAATGATTTAAGCCATCGCTACCCAATCACTAAGCTATACATAGCCCTTTACCTACATTCAATTTTGTTTCTAACCCCACACCGATTCAATATTTCCAATTCTATTACAAGAATACAAACTCTTGACCTTATACCTTGACCCTAATGGACCTCTAATATGAATAAATTGTTATAGTATGTGATTGGAGGAGTGTAGTTGTGGGAAGTGCTGAAAAGAAATTATAAAATAATGAAGAAAAAGAAATGCTTGAATGTGAAAAGGGAGTGTATATTTAAAAAAATAGATAAAATAAGCATTTGTAAAGAAGGAAAGTTGGTTGGAGATGTGAAAAGAACAAAATGAGAAGATAGACTTTATTGCATACTTAGACACACATTATATCACTCATCATCTTCAGCTATCATATAAAGACCAAAAATTCAAAGTCTTAATGATTCTTAATGAATTGGTTTGAACATAAATGTGTAAATTGGGTTATCCACGGTATTTCGCTCCTCTAGTAAGTAGCATTCTATTCGTGAGACTATACACTCTAAATGTTCATCCTTCATAGAGTCAAGTATGGAAGCATTAGTAATCAGAACTCATATCAAAGCTTTCATACATGCGCGACCATTATGAGCAAGTTTCTGAGAGATGTTCCTTTTTGAGTGTAAACCAATGTGAGAATAGAGTTGAAACTACAAATTCTAGAAGCTTGATAGTCTAAATAACTCTAAACAAGGTTGAATAGCTATTAACTTCACACACACACGGATGCATGGATGAGATAGACATGTTATATCTATCTTGGTGGCATGAGGAGCATGTGAATTTCTTTCATGGTTTGATTGAGATTAATATGTCATTGTAGAGCTGAATTAACAAGTGAATGAGAGGGAGTGTTTAAAGTTGTTCTTTATCTTTTTAAACGTAAAATAGAGAATTTTGTGGGTAAATTCACTATAAACCCTCAGGAGACAACACTCGTCCACTAAGGGGAACCTAGGGGTTTAACGGCTTGTTGCATTCGCTAAATGCAACCGCGATTACTGCGAATGTGAGTTAGGAATTATCTCTTTCTATTAGGTTTGTTTGTCTTAGTTTATTTTAATTTCTTTTGGTTATTATAGTATTAGTTTCACTTGTTTTATTATCGCTATATCGCTAGGGTCTAGTAATAAGCTAGTTGGGGGTTGTGACAAGCAAGGGTATTTGTAAAATACAACCGCGCTAAAAGAAGGAAATATGCTAATTTAGTTTACACCTCCCTAACATATCTGAGTGTTATGTTATAATGCCAGCTTTTAGACAATGTGACATATCTATGATTAGTTGTGTTGTTTTAGCTGTTGTTTTGTGCAGATATGCTACTGTGTTGTGTGCAAAAATGAAGAACAGGATAAGGGGAAAGCTTGATTATAAGCTGGACAATTCAAAGATGAAAAGTGAAGTTCAAGCGATCGAGCTTTCGATCGATCGAATCCAGTTCAAGCACTCGAATAATTCAAGGTTCAAGCGATCGAGTGAAGTTCGATCGATCGAACATGCTTTTATCAGAAACTTACTCGCACGCAGCAGACGTATTGTAATCAACCCTAGCCTTAGGTTTTAGTAAAAGTATTGGTTATGAACACGTCCGAAGGGACGCCCAACATTCTATTTTACAGTTTATAGAGAGAGAGATAAAGAGTTCTTGTTTGTTTTGTAGGTTTCAAAGTTAAAACTGGTTTTATTGGATCTTTCAACAAGGGTAATCTTAATACAACATTCCAGGTTCATTTATATTGGGTTACTTATATTCTGCTTGTAGTTTATATAGCTTTAATCCATTCTGAACATAAGTTTTCATAGTAGTAGTAATAAATCACTAGTTTTCATAGTTGGCATGTTTAAAACCCAACCAAACGCAGCCTTAATGAACTTTTATATAAAAAACAAATCTACAACACTCCAGACCATGTCTGAGTAGTCCCAGAGAGTGATTTCCATCCTCTGCCATGAACCAGAATAAAACCTGCGTTCGATCGATCGAAGTTAGTTCAATTGATCGAACTAGGGATATATATAGTCAAGCGATCGAAGACATTTCGATCGATTGAGAGATGATGATGCTCGATCGATCGAATGCGCGTCGATCGATCGAACACTAAAATTCTTGAGATTGTCCGTTGTAGTATTCCAAGACTTTTGATTTTTAAGATTTATTATCAAACTATCCTCATATGCTTAGCTTGTCAAAACAGATTCTTAACTTTAAGCCTAAAGGCATTTTTCTTCAATAACTTTTGCAAACCACTTTGAATGCTAACACCATTCAGAGTGCGAGTCTTGACTATTATTTCAAATCGCCTTCCTGTATTTTTAAATCAATTATGATGATATAGTCCCGGTCATGAAAGGACTACTGATTCTTTATCTTTAGAAAAATATGGAATATTGTAGAGTGACATACTCCATAGAGCTTTAACGTAACCGCATGGTAGATGGCTAGGTCACTGTGGATTCGTGTGATCCCAACGCTTCCCTTTTATAAAGACAAATTGTTTTTAGTATCGCTTTAGTTAATTAGTTGATCATTAGTTTAGATTCGTTGCTTTATTTTAATAGTTGTTAATCATGGAACTTTGTGTTCTACACTCTTTTAAAACATTGAATTTTTTATTTTCTTTTTGATTATAATCTAAGTATCTAGCTTATTACCTACTCTGTAGGATCGACCTGGTCTTATCCAGTACTACTTGTAGATCTACTTACACTTGGGTATTGCACACAATAGTACACAAATGAATTTTTGTGCCAAACGCGCTCCGATGCACCACATGGACGTAGGCCACCTAATTAACGGTGCCGAACCACATACAAATTCCTTGTCTCTCTCCTTAAATTGCTCTTCTTTTCCTTTGCCAATTTTTGGCATCATCAAGTAGTATAGATGATATGGCTCCAATACCAATTGAAGGGAAAATTGGATCTCAGTGCGCAGTGGAATACTGATATAGTTTAAAACTTTAATTAAACTAGATCTACTTCTTCTTTATATTACATGAAATCAATATACATACAAAGACGTATATAGATATACCTTTGTGATTTATGGAATAATTTTGAGAACTCTTCAATGATTGCTGCAACGATTTGATCCCGTTCACTTTGATCCGACAAAGAAGTGATCGACAAAGGGAATGAACGATCTCCGATTGACCTCAAATTTTGACAGCACCTGTGTCTCGACGTCGGCTTTGTTCCAAAATTTGTTAAGTTGCAATAAGTATTGAGCAGTCCAATTCACTTTATGTGAGCATTGCTCAGAGCTAGTGATCTTGGCTCCAAATGCATTTTTGATCTTTCAGCGCTAGTGATCTTCCATCATATATTCGACCCGCAGTTTCTATATTTATTAACTTTTGAATCGACCCAAATACCAATCGATTGCCAAAAGTGGCAATCGATAGCCTTACCAATTGATTGCCTTTGAGGGCAATCAATTGCTCATCCAATCGATTACAAGTGATGCAATCGATTGCTGCACCAATCGATTGGATCTGAACACTAATCAGTTGGTTCCAACTTTATCCCAAATCTCCTATTGCATTTTTCCTTCACATCCAAACATTCTTATGAGCTAAGAATGTGACCCATAGGTTCCTAATTACTGGCTTTGATTAATTTTTTTTCCAACTAGTCAAACTTTTTAACTAAGGAATAAATAGTTAATCAATTATCATTTAATACCACTACAAAATGATAATTGTACTCCAGTGCATAAGAACAATATCAAACAAACAAAGCGATTACTAGACTTGTATTATATTATTGATTCAAGGTGAAAAGTGCATATTTATAGCGTATTACATGGTCCATTATGCATACTTTTATCCCCAAAGTCCCTACATTTAGGTGGATTCTAATAACAATGTTCTTTTTATTGTGTTAATGCTAAACCATTTTTTGCATTGTTTTATAGGTATTAGGATGTAATTCGATGAAGTGGAGCCAAAGAAAGTGATTCTGGTGAAGAGAATAACAGAAGTAGCTGAGCAAATGCCAATTTTAACAATAAAGACTTCCGATTTGGAAGATTTTCCCAGAGATATGAAATGTAGATCTTTGAGATACGGTCGCGTGGCCGCAAACAGGAGGTCAATCTGATGTCTGAGTAAAACGTTATGGACATTCTCCCATCGCTGCGCAGAGTTGTCAAAATCTGAGAAGTTCAATCGATTGAGGAGAGTTCAATCGATCGATCGAACTAAGCTCGATAGATTGAGCTTTATTTTCTCCCAAAAGTTGCGTAAACTTTGCAGGAACCCTATATATAAGTCATTTTGACACCAGACGAAGGGAGGACGCTCCAGAACGCAAAAAACAGCAGTTTTAGGGTAGTTTTAGGGTTAGATTAGGTGTAGATTAGGTTAGATTCATGTTATTCTTCATCTTTTTCATTGTTTTACTCAAGATTATTGAAGATTCAACTTTATTTCAAGTTTATTACAAGTTATAATCAGATTATTCTAGGTTTTTCTGTTTCTTTTCTTTATTTGATTGTTTATGAATCTAGTAGTTATGATTGTTATGTTTTACCGTTTCTACACTAGTTTATTTATGTTTCCGTAGTTTAGACGTTGGGAATATATGATAAAACATTGATTCCCAACCTCTGCCATGCAATCTTTAGAAACCTTGTGCTCGATCGATCGAAGATATTTCGATTAATCGAACCAGAGCCATAGTTAAGCGATCGAAGACATTTCGATCGATTGAAGGATGATGCAGTCCGATCGATCGAGAGCGTTTCGATCGATCGAACATGTTAAATCCTGAGATGATTCTTTTAAGTATTTCATGACTTTTTGTTTTAGAAATCTGTCATCAAATTGTCCCAATAAGATCAGTTTGTCACAACAGTTTTTAGAACTTAAAGCCTTAAGGCTATTTTCTTCAATGACTTTTGAAAACCACTTTGAATGCTAACACCATTTAGAGTGCAAGTAATAACCATTGTTTTAAACCGTCTTCCAAGTATTTTAAATCAACTGTGATGATGTAGTCCCGGTCATGAAAGGACTATTGATTCTTTATCTCTAGAAAAATATGGAATACTGAAGAGGAATGAACTCCATAGAACGTTAATGAGTATGCATGGTAGATGGTAAGGATCAATGTGGATTCACGTGTTTCCAGCACCTTTATTTTATTTATTTAATTAGTTATGTTTCTTTATGCTTTAGTTTATTATTTAGTTCAATTTAATTAATTAGGATTCGTTAGGACCTTCACTCCCACAATTCAATTTTTCTATTTCTTTAGGTTGTAGCTTAGTATCTATTCCTTCCTATTCCTTCCCTGTGGGATCGACATGGACTTCCAGTACTATATTACTTGCATGATCACCTACACTTGGGTGTTGCACAAAAGCGCACAACTTTTTAGTCGTGTCAAGTTTTTGGCGCCGTTGCCGGGGAAGGCAACTAGGTTTGGATTTTACTAAGTTATTTCCTTTCTTTTCCTTAAAAATAAATAAATAAATACAAATAAAAATTGTTGGACTTTTTCTCTCACAAGATAAAAATAAATAAATAAATAAAATTCCTATTGTTTAAAAAATTTGAGTGAACATGTCTTATCCATATTACCCTCCATACAACACAAACATTATGAATAGGTACACGTTAGGTAATGAAAACAATCTCCCAAGTTGGTAAGCACTCACATATGACGCGCATTATCAACCTGAGTGCTACCAACCACCACAATGGGGAAATGATAGTGGTAGTCCCCCATATTATCAAACGTATCAAGAACCTCCACATGAAGAGTTCTATCAACCGCAATGGGGCGATAACCAAACTAATAATGTAGGATATAGTAGTAGTTCCCACGATTACCAAACGCACCAAGATTTTCCCTTTGGCGAGTCTTGTCCACAAACACATCGGGATGGGAATTACTACCAACAACAATGGGGCGAAACTTCATATAGTAATAATGAGGAGAATAACCAAGTTGAGGATAATAGTATGTTAAAATTGCTACTGAGTGAAATGAAAAGGCTAGATAGTGCACTGGATAAATTAGAAACTAGATATCAACAAGCATATGCTAGCCAACTTTTAGAAGACTATACCATTCCTTCAACACTACAACCTAAATTTCAAGACACTAATAATGGACTGGAATTAGAGGGCAATTACGGGTTTATACCGAATGAGGTTAGCTACTCATTCAAGAAAGTGATAACCCAACACGAACTCCAAAACCAAACCATTGAGCATGAAGTTGTAGAACCATCTTCTCCTCAATATACAACCCCAGACACCAACTCGTTCACTGCCTTAATAAAGTTGCACAATCTCTTTGTCCAGGGCACCTCTATAGATGACATATATAGTGAGGAGAGTTACAAGGATGAGAATGAGGTTATAAAAGATGACGAGAGTTTAGGTGATTACACGCAACTAGGAAAGGAGGAGTCCCCTGTTGACTCTCTCCCTAACTTAGATAGTGACCTTAGGGAGGACGTTTTTGAAAATTCTAAATTCAATTTAGATTCATCTGATATTCATGAACCCTCACCTCTTTCGGCCGAAGAGGTGGTGTCACTAGGTTGCCCATCACCTACCCTCTCTATTAATCAAAGCTCTCATCCCGAGCTTGAAAGTTATGTGTACCCCAATATTGAACAAAATGAATGTGTTGTAGAAGAGGATGATAAAGATTCTAGCACATGTACTTCACCAAATTTTAAATTTCAAAATTTTGTGAGAGCGGACTTGGAAAATATTAGGCCCACTTTAGATGATCTTAAGCTTCATTAAGAAGCTAGTAATCTACTAGACTGCTTGACCTTCTGGAGTAATAATGATATTGAGGCCCAAATAAATAGTTTTATCCAAGTCCAGTCCAAAACTATGTGCATAGAACAGAAATTAAATTCCTATGCTCATATCCCCATAGATTCTGTTCTAGAACAAGAGGAGGGTAATGAAACTTTATTAGAACATTACTTAGACCCTGCCCCTTTTATTGAACCATGGCCTCCGCCTGTTTTTAATAATAAAAAAATAGAGGCTGTTATTGAAAATACCAACACCAAAGATCTTTCCTTGAGTATAATTCCTAAAAAGTGTGGTATATCTCTTATAACTGTCCACAAAATATTTGGAAGCCATAGGTTTTGCATCATCTCCTCTGACCTTGAGCCTGGCATTAGTTGGGGGGAGTTGCATTTTTATGAGTATCTCAAAAGTCTTCTCATTGTTAAATTATTTCACTGGGAAGATCCTCAAAAATTTCGGTTGTTACTTTGTGATAAAAAATTTTGATTAACTGAATTTATTTACTGAGTAGTTCTATTATATTTTCTATTTTTCCTTGTTGCTACTAATGATTTTGCAGGTGACTTAAAAAAAATGGATATTAACGCCTTGAGGTAACATCCTTCCTTCTCTCGCTTTACTTTACATATCCATGTGCTTAGTTTAGAATATTGAGGATAATGTTTAGTTTTAGTTGGGGGGAGTGAGCCATTGCATGCCTCATATCTTTTTGTTGTGCTTTAGTGTCATATACCTGCTTAGCAACATGTAACTCAATAAATTAAAAATTGCAAAATTTTTAAAATTTTTAATATCTATATTTTTTAAATATAATAAAATGGTTCTTGTATTTCTCTCTTAGTTAATATAGTTACTTATGATGCATTAGTGTTATTTTCTGTATGTTATAAGTATGTGATACACTATGGTAGTTTCTTTACTATCTTAGTTATAGTATGTTTTATGCCTTTTAATCTTCAAACAACTTTGAGCACGTTGTGACAACCTTGTACTTAGCTAAAATAGATTAGTAAGCATAGCTTAGGTATCTTGAGAGACTGTAGTGGAGACTAATAACCCAAGTGAGCTTTTGTGCCATTCTTTGTTTTTTAGGGTTTTATAAAATTACTCTTACTTTTTGAAAACCGTATTCATTCGTTGTAAGTCTCATTTTTCTTCTTCACTTTGACTGATCACTAGAAGAGAACGTTCAGGATTTACCAAATTTAGAGCTCTTGAATTTACTTAAATGAATAATCCTATGAACTTAGAAGATGATTTAAGCCATCTTTTGACCATACACGCATAATAAAGCCTTGGCCTACCTCTATGATATTCCTTTACTTCACCTCTTGAGCTTATCATAATCGCCTTGTCTTCACAATCCTAAAGTCTATACTTAACTCCAAACTAGGAGTTCAAGCCTCAGTTCTTCATTTAGGTGTGATTGGGATGTGTTGCGTTGACAAGAAGTTTGTTAGTGTGAATAAGGGAAAGTTGGCAAAGGAAAAATGATGGAAAGACAACAAAAAAAAAAAAAAAAAAAAAGAAAAAAAAAGCATGAAAAAAAGAAAAAAAATGTCAATGGTTGTTACAAAAGAAAAATAATAATAATAAAAAGAAGAGTGTGAAAAAGAAAAAAATATATATTAAAAGAGAAGAAGAGAGAGACTGGAGATGTGGGGGAAGTTTGAAAAATTGTAGTAGACATTCCAATCACATCCTTTGTCCCAATTGAATATCACGAACCTCTTTCTTCTTAACCAAACACCTCTTTTCAAAGTCCTGATAATTTTAAGTAAATTGGATTTGAAATTAAGGTAATGAGAGAGTTCTCCACAGTATCTCGCTCTTCTAGTGAAAAGTAGCCTATCATGAGACTTTATGCACTAAAATGTCCGTTTTTCTATTTAGATGTGAGAAGCATTAGATTCCATTTACATTTACTCTTTACAGCTTCCATATCATGAGTGATAATTATTACACCTAATTCAGAGTGATTTCATCTTGAGAGTGTAATCCCGGTGAGAGTTGAGTCAAAATGAAAGTCTTGATAGCATCTTAGGTTATGCAAACTTTGAAATTAATGTTTTGTATTTTGGTTGTCCATTCACACACACACTTGAAGATTAATAGGTATAAAATATTCTAATGACTTTGATAGTAGATTAACTGTAATGTGTGTGTTGCATGGTTTTGGCATATTAGAGAGTTTCATGAGATTGTTGAGTTTAACCACATTGCTAAACGAGAAGAAAAAAAAAATTTCTTGAAAACATTTAAACTAGAACCATTACCATAAACATGAATTTTGTGGGTAAATTCCCTACAAACCCTCACGAGACAACACTCGTCCACTAGGGGGAACCTAGGGGTTTAAAGGCTTGTTGCATAGGCTAAATGCAATCGCGATTCCTGCGAAAGTGATTTAGGATTTTTACTTTCTTTTGTTTTCAATTTTTAAAGTTAAATAAACATTGCTGTAGTTCGCTTCATTGCTAGGGACTAGCAACGAGCTAGTTGGGGGGTGTGATTCAAGGTGAAAAATGCATATTTATAGCGTATTACATGATCCTTTATGCATACTTTTATCTCCAAAGTCCCTACATTTAGGTGGATTCTAATAACAATGTTCTTTTTATTGTGTTAATGCTAAACCATATGTTTTTGCATTGTTTTATAAGTATTAGGATGTAATTCAATGAACTGGAGCCAAAGAAAGTGATTCTGGTGAAGAGAACAACAGAAGTAGCTGAGAAATGCCAATTTTGACAATGAAGACTTCAGATTTGGAAGATTTTTCCAGAGATATGAAATGTAGATCTTTGAGTTACAGTCGTGTGGCCGTAAATGGGAGGTCAATCCGATGTCCGAGTAAAAAGTTATGGCCAATTTCCCATCGGTGCGCAGAGTTGTCAAAATCTGAGAAGTTCAATCGATTGAGGAGAGTTCAATCGATCGAACTAAGCTCGATCGATTGAGCTTTATTTTCTCCCAAAAGTTGTGTAAATTCTGCAGGAACCCTATATATAAGTCGTTTTGACACCAGACGAAGGGAGGACGTTCCAGAACGCAAAAAACAGCAGTTTTAGGGTAGTTTTAGGGTTAGATTAGGTGTAGATTAGGTTAGATTCATGTTATTCTTCATCTTTTTCATTGTTTTACTCAAGATTATTGAAGATTCAACTTTATTTCAAGTTTATTACAAGTTATAATCAGATTATTCCAGGTTTTTCTGTTTCTTTTCTTTATTTGATTATTTATGAATCTAGTAGTTATGATTGTTATGTTTTACCGTTTCTGCACTAGTTTATTTATGTTTCCGTAGTTTAGGCGTTGGGAATATATGATGAAACATTGATTCCCAACCTCTTCCATGCAATCTTTAGAAACCTTGTGCTCGATCGATCGAAGATATTTCGATCGATCGAACCAGAGCCATAGTCAAGCGATCGAAGACATTTCGATCGATTGAAGGATGATGCAGTCCGATCGATCGACAGCGCTTCAATTGATCGATCATGTTAAATCCTGAGATGATTCTTTTAAGTATTTCATGACTTTTTGTTTTAGAAATCTGTCATCAAATTGTCCCAATAAACTCAATTTGTCACAACAATTTTTAGAACTTAAAGCCTTAAGGCTATTTTCTTCAATGACTTTTGAAAACCACTTTGAATGCTAACACCATTTAGAGTGCAAGTAATAACCATTGTTTTAAACCGTCTTCCAAGTATTTTAAATCAACTGTGATGATGTAGTCCCGGTCATGAAAGAGCTATTGATTCTTTATCTCTAGAAAAATATGCAATACTGAAGAGGAATGAACTCCATAGAACGTTAATGAGTATGCATGGTAGATGGTTAGGATCAATGTGGATTCACGGGTTTCCAACACCTTTATTTCATTTATTTAATTAGTTATGTTTCTTTATGCTTTAGTTTATTATTTAGTTCAATTTAATTAATTAGGATTCGTTAGAACCTTCACTCCCACAATTCAATTTTTATATTTCTTTAGGTTGTAGCTTAGTATCTATTCCTTCCCTGTGGGATCGTCCTGGACTTCCAGTACTATATTACTTGCACGATCACCTACACTTGGGTATTGCACAAGAGCACACAACTTTTTAGTCATGTCAATTATACTAATGTCCCTCTACCAGGCAGTATTCGTGTTAATCATTGGTATGTACATTTTAAGATAATATTGAACCAATAAATAAATACATTTTATATTCCTCGAGTATCATTAACTACGCTTAGATTACCAAACATGTCAACAAACACTTTGTTGACAAGACTGGTCAGCTATCGTTAATCATTCCTAGTTACATTCTCGAGGGAATGCTTACTCTTATAGAAGAGGGTTGAATTCTATCTTGACATTATATGTTCCCAATGTTGCATACCTGATAACCCAAGATACCCAAGTTTTGATCTTGCAAAACCTCACTGATTTGTAAGTCATACCGACCTACCATACAACTTGTGTCCATGATTGTCTTAGGATTAAGAACACGTATCCCTATACAAGTTTGATTCCCAATTGACGGTGATAGAATTTAGGTGTCAATAGGTTTAACTCAGGTTCGTCAATGCACCGCATTCACTAGCATATTAACCAAGAGTCAAAGACTCTTATGAATGATATTTAGCATTGTACCCCGTAGACGTTATTCATGCTACAGTGTATACCTGATAAGTTATCCAGAATTATTATCCACTATGACTTAATTGAAACAACAAAAATTTGTGATTCATATCTCACATGTATAATCACATACAAAAATGAATCACATAAAATGATGTTTAATGATTTCAGTCTAATATTCATCTCATGAACTAACATACATAAATGCATTATGATATTCCATTGTCAAACTAACTGGTTTGAGGGCATATTCCTAATAGTATATAAGTGTGTATATATATCTCAAGTCTCTCTCTCTCACAAGAACTGTAAAAATAGTCCCAGCCACGAAATGAATGCATATATATAGAGAAATGAGAGTACCACAACTCAAACCACGAATCAAAGTTGAAAACTTATCTCTACAGTTGGCAATCGGTTGGGCTTAGGGGCAATCAATTGGTATTAGATCTTTTCAGGCAATCAATTGAATGAAGGGCAATCAACTGCTGTAGCGACACGTCATTAATTCAGGTCGGCAAAATGGCAGTCGATTGAAAACATGGCAATCGATTGGTGTCTAAAAAGTGGCAATCAATTTAGATAACATGTCAATCGATTGGGACACAAAATTAACCAAAGGGAAATTACAGTTCATATAAGTATACAAGAATAAGTATAAAGTCTTATTCATTAATATACACTCCAAATTACAGGGTATTACAATTGACATTGGTAGCGAGGGCCATCTGGGACTGGTAGGTTCGGATATGATCGATCGGGCATCCTGACCACTTGTAAGAGTCTAGATGAGGTCACTACAAGGAAAATTGCTATTGATGTCACTTAAAAAGTGACATAAATTGGTATTTATGTCATTTGCAGTAGAAAGTGACATAAATGGCAGCGACATAAATACTTTAAAAGTGACATAAATTAATTTTATAAAAGTGACATAAGTGTTTCATAAAACTGAAACATATGTTAATAAAAAGTGACATAAATACTTAAAAACAACATAAATACAATTTTAATTATGTCACTTTTAACTTAAAGTGACATATACTTTAAAAGTGACATAAATATTTTTATCAAAGCGACATAAATGTGCATTTAGTAATGTCTGTTTTCTTAAAAGTGACATAAATGCTTTTTATTTATGTCGGTTTTCCTTAAAAGTGACGTAAATGCTTCCAATATTTTTTTAAAAAAATGGTGATTGCATATATCAATATTACCACCCTGTACAAATCTAAATGCAGCTCAATAATTAATTCCAACCACTGAATTTATACTTTATAATCAATTAATATATCATTACAACCAATCAATTCTGTTCCATCTATTCATATCTACCAATCAACAAAAAAAAAATTAAAAAAACACGTTTTCAAGAACCAATTAACCATTCTCAAGTATAATCATATCTACCAAGAGTTTGAGCAGCAACTGCCTTGATTTTTGAAACGAGATCTTCGTGTCTAGAAATGGAAAGAGGATTCCCATTTTGCACAAAGCAACATATAAAAGATAGATTGACGACCCTAATTGTAAGTTTCATCACAACCAGATGCTGCCAAAATGGTTTCCAAATTGTTTTACTTAATAAAAAAAAAGCTGTGAATTTTTCAAGCAATTAAATTTGCGGTACATACTCTATTTGTGATTCATTATGTATCATAGAAAGCAATTTGATATGAAACTGAAGAATTGATGAATCATGTCTTTGACGTGAACTTCGTCCAAATGCTATTTCTCGATGTAAAGATTCAGGATGCCCTTTCTTTAGACAAAGAACCTGAGATTAGCAAAGAGAATTTAGGAAAATGAAATGCCTTAATGTTTCTAGGCCCAACAAATGCCTAGCAACATTAAGTTTAAAAGAACAAGGGGTCCCTGAGTGTTGCTAGGCCCAGCTCACAACCCGCCTAACTCATAGCAATTTTAAGGGTAATCAACGGCAACAAATTAGCACTTCAATGCAATTACTTGAATGGGTGTCCATTTTAATGCAATTGCCTGCAAAAAACAAAAAATAAATCAAAGTTGGGTCCAAGCACTGAAGGCATTGAAAAAACAACGATGTTTAAACCAACGATGTTTAAACAAATGCCAAAGTTTTGAAACCGAAATTAAGGGAAATGGAAATAGAAATATTGAATCCACTGTCCCTGTTCACTAATACTGACCATCAAACTAGTAGCAAGAGGGTGATCTCAAAACAATCAAAGTTGGGTCCAAGCACTAAAGGTATTGAAAAAATAAAAAGTGGAAAGCCAATGATTGATTAGGGGATGTTAAATGAAACTCTTTCATTTTCCTTTTCTGTGTTGAGGTATGGAGTGGTGATGATGACAGACATATGTATATGGGTGTATGTATCTATATATATAGAGACTTGAGAGAGATAGTCGTGAGCAGTGTACATATTTAAGTGCAGGGACTTTTCACTAAAGTGTTTTTTTGTTGGACTTATGGCTATACAAGTACCATAAAATGTCCTTACCGATAACAAGCACCCCCCCCCCCCCCCCCCTTTTTTTTTTTAGAAGGCATCACTCTCTGGCTATGATAAGTGAAAACAACCTTCGAGTAATGGTCTACATCTCATAGCGGAAGAAAATAATAAGGATTTTTATGCAGTACTTACAAGTTCAAGCTGTCAAAGACTCCAAATTTCTCTTGGTAGAGTAACCTTTTTATTGGTATCCTGGTGACATGATCTAGTTAGTACCTGCCAGCAGTACTTAATGTTGTTTTTTGATAGCGAGAATCAATTGGAATGAAATAGCTAAAATTCTAGCAACCATAATTAGAATCATGAACAATAGTCAACCAAGGAAAACAATAATAAGATCATGTGACTACCTCTCTCTTTGTTTCAAGTTCAGCAAGCTTGATGTAAATCTCCACAATTTGTTTCATCTATCAAATATTAACAATGAAAAAGAATAGTTTGCACGCTTTAAAAGAATGGTACCTCTGACATGTAACATAATAACAACATGTGATAGCAATGAAATTTACCTGTCTGATAATACCTCCATGGTATGATGATAATTCTTTTAAGAGGTTTTCTGCTACAAGTTTTTTATCCATGTTAGCTTTTTAAATACCACTATTAGGATTAAGAGATGTTTAAAATGCTACAAACTGGAGCTATTATAGCAAAGCTATTTTATAGCTTTATAAAGGAATTAAAATTTTTACAAAGTTGTGAAAAAGCAAATCCAAACGGTCACAGCTTTTCAAATAAGTGGTTGTTAGTCCCAAAAAAGCCGCTTATCCCAAACGGGTTCTAACATGTAAACAGATTGTAATGATGAAAGTTATGATGGAATCACTTTAAAATCCTTCTTTAAAATTTTTGAATTGGATCAATACTTTCAATTGGATGAGTATGAGAAAGACTTCACAGAAAAAAAAAATTAAATGTATATATATACGTTAATTTTAAGGAAACTCTTAGTTAATATTGCACATGAATGCGAAGTTTCACATGATGCTTACTGAAATGTTTGGATCAAATACCTGCAAGATTGTATGGTACGGATGATCGATCGCCATTTTAAGGAAATGGGGGGCAACTAATACACCCAAAATTGGCTCTACTCTATGACCTGGCGGTTCGTCCACGACCCGACCAACAGGTCGGGAAGATCGCGCAGGCATAGCTCATCGCAAGGACAGCTCACTTAGGCTCCAGGCATGATCTAGAATGTCCCAGACAGTTTCCAATACAAGTTAGAAGACTAATGAAAAGTATAAATTGTTTCCTAATCCAATTAACTAGGTTTAGGTTTTAAAATTAAAGTGTTTTAGTATTTCAATCACTATGGGTTCGACCTCTACTTCCGCACTATAAATCTTTTAAAGTAGAGTAAGTTTGTTTGAATATTCAAGTCATAAATTCTTTTAATCTTAAATCCAAAGCACTTTTTAGATCCAAAATAATAAGAATAACACATGAAAATTAAATCACAAATTCTATATGGTGTGTGATTAAATGGAGTAGGAAGAGAGGTTTTGAAAATGTGTAAAAGTCCTATATCTATGAACTTGTGATTGAATTACAACCTAGATCTAGGTGGGATTTAGAGGGTTACCTCTATAACCTCAAGGACTTCTTGATTTGTTGGTGAAGATCTTTCAATTTATTTAACTTCTTCTTCAAATTCTTCAAAAGAATTCTTGAATTCTTCAAAAATTTCTTGATTTCTCTGTTTTAAATCTCTCTAGTTTCTTATATCTTGGAAGTAGAAGATTGGGGGAGAAGTAAGATTGGAGAATTGGATTGGAATCTTTGTAATAAAGGAGAAGGCCTCCTTATATAGGCCAAAATCTGAGAGTTAATTGGGTAATTTCGGGTAGAAAACCCATGTGCAAGAATATTCCATACGGATTTAAAAAAATAGGTTGTTACAGCGTGCGGCACTCACTGAGTTGTCTGCGGCACTCAATGAGTGCCGCCGCACCAACAGTATTATCCCCTTTCATTTCATTTTCAAATATAAAATACTAAATATATATCAAATAAACATCCTATTATATTTTTCTTCTTCTTTTTCCTTTCTTTTCTTTTCAAATTCTCTCTTTTTTTTTTCTTTGAAATTCTTTCCTTTGAAAATTCTTTTCTTCTCTCCCTTTTTTTCTTTCTTTTTTTTTTGTTTTCTTTTGTTTTCAAAGTAGTAACATGTACATATGTAATTAATTTGGAAATTTGACTTTTGGGCCATTCTTTTCTCATACGTATTTTATACCCAGGTCTTTCCGAATCACCTGAGTTCCCTCTTTCTCTCAATTTTGAAAACTTAGTTTGAGGGATCTTCTGAAGAACTTGAATTGCTTAAAAATAATCTTCGAATCCCGCTGGTCATTGTCATCATCGGTCTAGAGGTAGCCATCCCCTGAATTTAACGGATGGTCAAAATTGGGGTGTCTACAGTTTGCCCCTCTTCGACAGAGCTTGTGAAGCAACGCGAATCGCAAGTGAATGTTAAAGCCTGTGTGAAGATAGGCCTTTGACCGATCCGTTGAATTCAAGTAAAAAAAAATGTGTTGAAAAAATAGGACACCTAGATGGTCGATGTTGGTCGTGCTCAAATGTTGTGCTACCTACGTATCCCAACGGGAATCAGACCAGGACGTAGTTCGGGCGAGGGACCAAACGCACACAATCACAAATAAGCACATAGATGAATTCACCTATCCTATCATGATGCATATGCTCAAGTAGTCTCATGCTCTATGCTCCCAAGCACGATGATCCGGAGTCATGCCGATTTTTCTATCATCAAAAATGCATCCCACACACCCTAAATTCTACTATTATGATATTTTCTTATCATGATTGATACACATACGCTTCATGGGTGTTTTGAGAATCTTTTGACCGACCGAGAGGCACTTTGCGCCCAATACTTCGGTGTCTCTCAAGAATAGCCTGATTGACTGAGATGCGCCTCGCGCCTTACACTCCATAGTCAGATCAGGTAGCATGCTGAAAGATTTGAGATGCTTCATGCTTTCCACTCAGAATCTTCCGAAAAGGTCATATAATCGACTGAGATGCTTAATGCCTTATACTCCATAGTTGAATTAGGTAGCACGCTGAAAGATCTGAGACACTTCATGCCCTACACTCTGAATTTTCTAAAAAGGTCATCTGATCGACTGAGATGCTTCACACCTTACACTCCATAGTCGAATCAGGTAGCACGCTGAAAGATTTGAGACGCATCACACCTTACACTGCGAATCTTCCGAAAAGACCATCTAATCGACTGAGATGCTTCATGCCTAACACTTCATAGTAGAATCAGGTAGCACACTGAAAGAATTGAGACGCTTCATGCCATAAACTCAGAATCTTCCAAAAAGGACATCTGATTGACTGAGATGCTTCACGCTTTACACTCCATAGTCGAATCAGGTAGCACATTGAAAGATTTGAGACGCTTCATGTCTTATACTCAGAATCTTCCGAAAAGGTCATCTGATTGAGTGAGATGCTTCACGCCTTACATTCCATAGTCGAATCAGGTAGCATGCTGAAAGATTTGAGATGCTTCACACCTTACACTCATAATTTCCAAAAAGGTCATCTGATCGACTGAGATGCTTCACGCCTTACACTCCATAGTCAAATTAGGTAGCATACTGAAAGATTTGAGACGCTTCACGCCTTACACTTAGAATCTTCTGAAAAGGTCATCTGATCGACTGAGATGCTTCACGCCTTACACTCCATAGTCGAATAAGGTAGCACGCTGAGGTTAATGTAGAATTGTTGTGAGAATCGAGAATGCGAATTCTCCATTTCCACGAAGTAAAATTGATACCGGCTTGATTAAATTCGTGACTCCTATTTTTAGGACTTATTTTAAGATTCATTTTCGAATTAATTTTCCTAAATCTGGAAAACACTTATATTCGTATTCACTTTAATTTCTGAAATAGAGAGTCAATTAGATTCAAATCGGCTTAATTTCTTACAATCTAGAGTCAAACAGACTTAAGTCGATTCAATTTTTCAAAAATTGGAAGTCAAACTAGACAGACTCAAATCAAATCAATTTTTAAAAATAATAGGAGTCAATCAGACTCAAAATCAATTTTCAAAAATTCAGAGTCAATTAGACTCAAATCAAATCAATTTTCAAAAATCCAGAGTCAATTAGACTCAAATCAAATCAATTTTCAAAAATCCAAAGTCAATTAGACTCCAATTTTATTTTGATCTTCAAAATACAGAGTTAATCAGGCACCAATTTAATCAATTTCCAAAATCAGGAGTCAATCATACACTTAATTTACTCAATTTTCCAGAATCGGGAGTCAATCAGACTCAAATCAAATCAATTTTCCAAAATCGGGAGTTAATCAGACTCAAATCAAATTAATTTTCGAAAAATCGGGAGCTAATCAGACTCAAATCAAATCAATTTTCAAAATCTGGAGTCAATCAAACTCCAATTTAATTTAATCTTCAAAATCATGAGTCAATCACACTCCAATTTATTCAATTTTCAAAAATCGGGAGTCAATCAGACTCCAATTCAATTCAATTTTCCAAAATCGGGAGTCAATAAGACTCCAATCCCAATTTGCATTTCAAAATTCAGAGTCGATCAGACTCCATTCCAATTTATTTTCAAAATCCAAAGTCAACTAAACTTAAATTTGAATTAATCTTCTTACAAATGGGGCCAATTTTAACTAATGATAGGGCTCAAAAAAATTCTTTTTGAAACCTCGGGGGTTCTTTCGAAATGAGGGAAAATCTTGGGGGTCATCTAAGCAAAATTTTGTGGTCCTCATTATAAATATAAAAATTAGCGGGGAAAAGACCACTTGTTATACGCGGCGGCACTAGGTGAGGGTGCAGCGGCACTCTCTGTTTGCCGCGCGGCATTCAATGAGTGCCGCTGCCTCTTCGCCGACTGCCGGTCTGACTGGCAGTGTTTAAAAACCTAATTTCTTTTCATTCTTCTCATTCTCTTCCTCTTCTCTATTTGGATTTTCTCTCCAATGCTCTCTCATATTTGATTCTCCTCTCAAGAATCTACTCAATCAAAGGCATGTTTACTCCTTTTCATCAACAAGATTGCACTTTTATTGTTTAAATGATTGATATCTTAGTTAGTTTACATTTTTCTTTGTGTTTCTCCCTAAATTTCTTCACATGAATCTTGTTTTCTCCCTTTTTCTTGTAGATTCTACAATGGCTAGTGGCTCAGGGTCCCATGGTCCTTCTCGAAAGAAGTAAAAGCCCTCCCCTGGCCATGACTCGTCGTTCCTCCTTGCCGATCCTGAAAAGCACCTCTCGACACGAGCCTTTAATAAACTGGTATACACTCAATTCCCTTGCTCTCTTTGACAATGAATGCAATGCCATGCTATGTGTGATGATCAAATGCAAAATGTGCCTTTAACTTTGTGTATTCTAATGTTCAACTAATGTTATGCCCTCTTTTTTTTAATGGATTGCCATGATTGCATTCGACGCTTGAAATTGCGCCTTCTCCTATTCTCCTTGTTTGGATTCATTGATTCATTTTATGCCAAGATCATGCCTGCGGATTTCATTATCTTATTTGTCCCTTGCTAACGTGGGGTTGCAGCGACCCTGTGAGGCACTTAGATTTTGCCTAGACTATGTTTATTTTGTGTGAGCGTATGTGAACCCAATATTCATGGTCATGGAATCCGTACGACTTGAGAATTTATTCCTGAAAATCACAGACTCGGGAATTTTTATATTTTATTTTTTTAGATCATTAAGTCACTCAGACTGAAGAATTTTATTTTTCAAATCATGGAGTTGCTATAGACTCAAGAATTTTGATTATTTTTTTTAAAGCATGGAGTCACTATTGACTCAAGAATTTTTATTTTTTTCAAAGCATGGAGTTGCGATGGACTCAAGAATTTTAATTCTCTTCAAAGCATGGAGTCGCTATAGACTCAAGGATTTTTATTTCTTTCAAAGCAGGGAGTCGCTATAGACTCAAGATTTTTTATTTTTTTCAAAGCATGGAGTCGCTATAGACTCAAGAATTTTATTTTTTTCAAAGCACGGAGTCGCTATAGACTCCAGAATTTTTATTATTTTTCACAGAAATTATTGTTTTCATTGATCCTTTCATTTTTATTACTCTTTCTTGCCTTGTTATTCTTACCTCTATTTTATTTCTGTCTCTCTTTGCAGTCGCACGAGGCTGTCCTTAAAGGCCATGGGAGCTTGGCCCATGGGCGCCTGTGGTATGATGAGCTCTCAGACGAGGTTAGGATCGGAGTAAATAATGTCGGGTTTGGACTTTTTGCACAGCTTCTGTAGAAGTTCAAATGATATGACCCATATCCAAGTCCTAGCTGAAAGATGGTGGGATACTACGAACACTTTCCACTTTCCATTTGGGGAAATGACGATGACCCTTCTGGACTTCTCTATGACCACCGATATCCCATTCAGTGGTCTCTCAGTGACCTCCTACGATGATCTTCTAAGCCATCATGAGTAGATTATTATTCTACTTGGGGTTCACCCTGGAGAATTCATAGTGCCTGCGAAGTGGTTCCTGGACACCTTCAGAGGCTAGGTCTTCACTGATGATCAGATGATCAGGACCTTCATCATGTACGTGCTGGGTTGCTCTTTGATGAGTACGAGAGGAGATAGGATCAATCTGGGATACTGGCCTTTTAGAAAACACTGGTCACATATCCCAATACAACTGGGGAGGGCAGGGCTGGCTATCCTCTACCATCATATGAGCGACGCCTCTAGGGGTAATTACCCTTCTACCGATGGGTACTGGTGAGCTTGGCAGGTAACACCCTTTTTATTACTATTTTCCTCTTATTTATTTATCTATTCATTTGGATTCCTCAAAAAATCTTTTTTGATTTTATTTTGAACATTGGATTCACTCTTTTATATTTTCCTTTGCAGATATGGTCCCACGAGTACCTACGTATGAGGACTCCTAGTACCAGAGATGGTGAGGCTGCCATTATGCCGGAAGGTTTAAAATGGAGGAAAGAGGCGACGGGCTGAAAAGTGGGGGCCCATGACTTTGTTGGTTGCAGGAATCTCCTCATCAACTTACGTGAGGTTCATGTGACCTGGAATCCGTGGGAGGCGGCCCTCCCAGAGGCTATTGCAGAGATTCAGGCTTCCATGGGTTTTTCCAGGATGAGGATCCTGATGGTAGGAGAGGCGTGCTAAGAGTGGCATCTTGGTGAGAGGGTGACTAGGCAGTCTCTTACTGCCCCAGCTTTTTACGTGCCGAGGGCTCCTCCATCTACCATGAGGAGCACTGAGACCCTAAACCACGAGGACCTTGTTGCCGCTCTAGGTGGGGAGAATATGGCAAATTATTTAGATGGTCCAGATAGCTATCCTAATTTCAGATTAAATTCTCCCATGCACAATTTTCCTCTCATGGACGTTACCAGGGTAACAGACTCTTCGTCTCTTTTATTCCTTTTAGAATTTCCTTTTTAGCTTTGCAAGAAAACTTACACAGATTTACACTTTCTTTGCAGTCGGTCCCTGGGGCAGGTGAACATCCAGCCCTCCCGCAGTGGAACTGGAGCGTGCCCATGGTTTATATGGGCCAGGAGACCATGTATCAGTTGACCCCCTATAATCAAAATGTCCAGACCATCCCCCTGTAGTACGATACGGTTCCCAAAGATTACGGTGAGGAGGGGTTATCGTATGCGCATATTGTCCAACACTGGATTCACAATCACGAGTGTAGGGTATGTCTCAACACTACTATTTTTATATATTTTCTTCAATTAGTTCATTCACCAATGCTTAAAAGAACTCAATTTTCAGGCCGATGAAGCAAGAGCTGATGCAGATCTTTAGTTTAGAGCTATGGTATAACTCTCACCCTTTTCTCTTTTATTTGGGTTTGAAAATTTGAAAGAATATTCATTATTTATTTTCTTTTCTCTCTACTCTTTTTTTTAAACTGAATCTTTAGAAGAAGAATTTATTTCCACTGAATTTGGGTTTAAAGAATTTCAAAAGAATCCGAACTTTATTAGATTGAAACCTAGAGACTTCAAAAGAATTTTATTGTGTTTCTTTTATACGGGAGGAAGAACTTAACGCCATGAGGAGGCAAATGAAAGAGCTTCAAATGGGTCAGGGAGGCGGCTATCAAGGAGGTGCCAGAGGTAGTGGCCAAGGCGGGGGTGATGGTGGTGATGGTGGAGATGACGGAGATGGTGGAGCTAGGGGAAGCCAAACAACTCCACAGGCGCCCAGAAGGAATCCTCATCGCCAACGAGGAAGATCTATTTCTTTTTCCTTCTTTTATTTTATGGGGTCCCTGCGTGGACAAGACAAAAGAAACCTCCTCTCTTTTTATGGATTTTAGTTAGGCGGATAGATGGTATTCATCATGGTGGCCTGCGAGCCCTTTTTTGAATTCTATTTTATTCTTATACTGGACTACTATCTTGTATTGCGTCTTCAATCCTAGTTCCTACGTCAAATACCTCAGCGAAGGTGCTGATTGATTGAAACCTCATCTTTTCTTGATAGATGGGCTGGGGACACTTCATCAACATTCGGATTTATTCCTTCTTAGTTGGCCTCTGTACCATCTTAGCTGCTTTCCCTCTCCTTGTTCCCTTGTATGGTAGTCTACAAATCCCTGACAGTAACATCTAGGTCTTGATTGTACTCGTATTGGGCCACAAATAACTTGACAACTTCCTCCTAGATCCTGGTCTTGCTTGGCTCTAGTGTAAGGTACCATGATAGAGCGGCTCCGGGTAATGTTTGTTGAAACAGGACAGCTATCATGGTTGTGCTTAAGCCACTTGGCTGAAAGGCCCCTATGCACATTCGGATATGACTCCTGGGGTTTTTGGTTCCATCAAATTTATCAAACACAGGCATCTTGAACCCGGCGGGCAAAGTCTCATGGACCCCGTCGTATAGCCCTTCCAACTATAGCAGGTAAATATCGACCCCTTGGGCTTTGCGCATTACCCTACCCAATTTTTCTACTTTCTTAGCCATCATCCTTTCTTTCTTAGCTTTCTCTTTTTCTATCATTTCCCTCTCTGCCCTTGGTATTTCAGCTCTTTCTGGATCATCAAACCAATCCTCCGCTCTGATAGGCAGAGGAGCATCGACGACTGGTGGGTTAGCTACGGGCGGCTGTCATGCCATTGTTTCCATCATGGTCATCATCCTAGTCATCTGTCCTGCCTGCTGTTCCACTATGGCCCTTAATTCTGCTATCTCTCCTGCGTTTGCTTCTTGTGCCATCTCTTCTCTGACTAACCATGCAGTGAAATCTCTAACCCAAACTATGCTTGTTGTCGGTTCTATCTTTCACATACAACCACATTTTATTCTTCTTATTACGTAATTTTTTTCAAAAAGAGAAATTTCTTTTATTTCTATTATTTATTTGCACATGCCTTAAGAAACTTTCATGAATGGTCCATACGTCACACGGATGCAATGCATGTATGCATGTGTGTGCCTATTTGATATGCTAGAGAGAAGAAAATTCTAATCCTAACATATAAACACATAAGCACATAAAATCCTCTCCCACATCAAGTGTGCTAATTTCTCCTTTCATTGCGACCTTCACTGCCCTTTCAAGGATTGGGTATTTTGAAATTCATTTGGAAAGCATTTCTTGGATGATGAAATCTTTTGAAAATAATTCCTGGAAATTCTGATGATGTTTGGACATTCCTCGACAAGGATGACCAAAATTTTGCTTAAAATTCATTTGGAAAGCACTTCTCTCGAAAATAATTTCTAAGATTTTTGAACTTTTTCTTTTGAGGATGATCAAGTGAAAATATGCCTTAGTTTGGAGTTTTGCTTGACCAAAAAAAACATTTTGGGATAAAGGATGATGGTTTATCAAATCTTGTTTGTTCTCAAAAGTGAATTTTAAAACTTTTAGGTAGAAAGATCACACGATCGGATTATCACCGTACTTTTCATGAATTTGGATGCATACAAGATCAATGATGCTTAGCTAACAGGATATAAGAAATGTAATCTTATAATCCAGGCTTAGCATGTTCCCCAAATGTCATGGGACATGAGAAGGAATTGCTAAGATATGATTAAGAGGTTACATATCTTTCATCAAGCAAGTTTCGTCATCATCTCAAGTAATCTCTTCTGGGCATACAAAGCTCCCTAGCACATAATCCAATTCAAGAATTGATTTCCTAATTTTGAAAGGTTCTGTAGAAACTATCATGCAAAGGCCGAGTTTTGGTCAAATAAGGGACCCTCGACACACACCCGATAAGATGCTTCATATACCAACACATGGTACGAGATCAAGGGTGAACACACAGTTCCATGATGGCTTGACTGACCAGGTTACCCCTTGTCTCCAAGGTCATAGTTCCATGCAATCGATTGGCGAGACATGCAGGTGTAATGCAACGGGTACACAAAAATTAATTAATTCAATTAAAAGGATGATTTCAAGTCTAATCCTCGAGTGAACTCAAAATCAAAAGTGTTGGTCTGCAAAACCAGAGATTCTGGTTTCGATCCCCAGTAAAGTTGCCAGATTATGGATACCGGCATTTGATCCCACTTTAAATTTCAAAACAATTTCTTTTCAAATTCAACTTCAAAATGAGTCGCCACCTAATTTTTAAAGGAAAATTAAGAAACCATTTTAAAAGCTAACCGATCTTTTGCGAAACCAAAGATAAACTCGGTCTGGGGATTATGGAATGAGAGGGAAAGGAGCCCGGTGGACTAAAACACCCCCTCTCATCCCATCTCGTGATAGGCCTCTACACAACATCCTTTTTAATCGAATTATTAATCTAACCATGCCCTCAACTAATACATATATATATATATATGTGTAAATATAAATTACGCAAGCATGTTCGAAATGGTGTAAAATTGCTAATGGTAAAATGCCATCAAAAACCATGTTATTCAATTAGCAAGCAACATGATATGCAACAAGAGAACTAGAGAACTTACCCAGGATCCCGTCGCGAATATTAAACGTGTAATGCACACAAAATAGAAACCCTAAGGGAATGGTCTCTAATCACATATACACATAAAGTAAAACATAATCTATGGTGTCGTACATGGAGTCAAAAATTAATAAAATCAACAAGAGATAAATAAACTAAAGAGGGGCTAAGAAATTGTACCTCAAAAGCGCTATAAAACAAATGGTTCGTCTACATGCTTTGAGCAAAATATAATGCAGAATCCTAAATGACATACCCAAATTTCTAGCTCGAGTCTAGCAATTATAGGAAGGATTGACATAATCATGAATTCTTTATATGTAGTTGGAAATACAACACCTCCGTATGCAAGCCTCAACAAGGAGCCAATGCAATGTCCATATGGAGATGGTGTAATCCCATCATGATCATAAAGAAACCATAGTTATGTTCAACTAGGTTGTGGACACGCGAGATTCTACCTCTTTGTTTTTATTTGAGATTGTTTTGAAAAAGGAAAGGAAAAGGTCGGTCTGTTGAAAACAGATACAGAGTCGCCACTTGGTCTTTAGGGAATCAAGAAACCCAATTTGACTCACCCAAACGGATAAAGGGCACCGGCCTTTCATAACCAAAGAACTTGGCTCGGGGTTTTGGTACGAGAGAGGAAGGAGCCTTTGTCACGACTAAAACACACTCAACTCGCCCCGTCTCTCGACGGGCCTCAATTAGCATCCAAACAATCATCTTATACTATGTATAGTTCAACAATTAATACTATGATAGTATATTACATCACACAAGAATTTTGAAATGGAAAATCAAAAGATAAGATATCGTTCATAAGATCGTAGCCAAATATCAGGCAATGCAAAAGTAAAAGATCACATGAATAAACCTAGAAACAAAATCGTGTAATCACATATCAAGTAATCAAGTTTTCCTAATCTAGAAAAGGGGAGGACATGAGTTGTTCTCGAAATAAATAAATAAAAGAAATCAAAATAGGCTTAGCAAGCTAATATGGTGCATGTTAATCTTTGAGAAAAGAAGATTTCTTAATCCCCGGGACGGATGAGAAAGGAAGATTAGGTTGAGGGGGAGCATGAACGTATGACCTAGTTCAATCCTTATAATCTTCTTAGATTGGGAGTCACAAAAACCCAAATCTTGCATGGATGTAATGTATGATCCTAACAAAATGTGCAAATGATGTGGTGGTTTGTGTACATGGACTTTCTAAAGTGACTTAGAAATCGACAACATGAATGAATGTATGGAGGAAATCATCATGGGACATGTACAAATGTAGCATGGACTTCTTCCGAAGATATGAATAAATTTGGAGTGCATGTAAGCATCAAATCAAAGGATGGAAGTAAAAGTATACTTGCTGTGAATAGTGGATAGAACAGTGACATGATCTTGTGGAAAATGAAAAGTAGTGTTAGAAATGTTTTCAATGCATGATTGTTTATGGAGATCATCCTTATTGTGTCTAGAACACAAATCAAAAAGAAAATCCTCAATAACTATTACAGATTGAGAGAAATCACATAAACAATAGAGGTCACTCAGAAACCGAGTCCGTACTGTCGATTGAAATGTTAAAAAGTCTTAGAAAATGAAAAAACAATATCTATAGGCCCATATTTTACAGAAAGTTTTTTAAGACACTGACGTTCAAGGGAAAAATAATTTGGGACCACACTGTTTGGAAAAGTTTTCCGAAAGACAAGTTGAAATTCAACCAAGCTGCTGTAACAGTAAAAACAGAATATCTGGAGAGAATGTTGGGATCTAAATAGACCACTTCCAAGTATTTCCAAGGCAAACCAATAATCATGGGTGTTCTCTAATAAGTTAAGAAGACTTTCCAAGTGTTCTCATGTTAATACCTTGAGTATTGAGTCCTAGAGAAATCTTTGAACTCAGATTGTTCACTATTTTGAAGATTTTGGGAAGAACTAGGATTTTATTCTTTGAAATCAAAATGAGGGGTTTAAAAGGGGTTTTGAAATAGAAGTTTTAAAAGTATATTTTCACCACTTAAATGGAGATTATGACCACTTGAAATATCAACATTTGAACCCATATCAAGAACCTCCAAGATTGTTGGAGACATTGTTTTCATATTTGAAGACAACTTCAAGAATACATAGGAATGTATTGAAGTTGAAATCATCATCTATCAAATATGTTTTTGAGGTCAAGAGTTACTATCCATAAGGATTCACTCACCTCAAACACCATGTCATCATCTAGATGATGATGAACTAGTAATCAAATAAAAAGAAAATCAAAAAGAAATGAGGTAAGGAGAGAGGAACATTTATATAGACAAGAAAATAAACAATCAATAGATGATATTCAATGATGTATTGGACTTGTAGCTTGGTGTTTCACTTGTATGTGGTGACATTGGACATGAAAGAAGCTTCCTATCTCACAAATGCTCACTAAAATGGTTGTTGGGTGTATTGAATGTGAAGTAAATGGGAGTAATGAAGTAGAAAACAAAGTTTAGAATTCACTTTTTAGTTGAAAATCAAAAGAAGAAGCTCTCTTTCACTCTCCTAACCTTATCTTCTACAACTTTTCTCTCTATCACTTCTCTAAGATTTGTATTTGCCACCTCTAAATGAGAAGTCAAGGGGGGTTTATATAGGCCAATATGGGGTGATTTTGGGGTTTAAGAAGTGTCCCCATTGGTTCCAAACATCTGTCAACAAAGAACTACGTCGTTTTGGCTTCTAATTAATCAAAATGGACCCCCAAAAATAATTACAAAAATGGACCATTCAGGGGGAGAGTTCCATGGTAGAAGTGGGCCAGTGCCGCGCCGGTACTGCTCCTATTATGTCCAGATAATTTCATTTAGGCTCCCAGAGGTTCCGGTATTCGCGAAAAGGCCCTATTTCGTCGGAAATTCACAAAAAATACGTATGAACTCCAAATTGAGGTTGTGATATACCATTGGAAAGGTAATGGAATCTAATTTACAAAACAAAAGTTTGGAGATAGGTTATTTTGAAAAGTTTTGCGGTATTCACGATAAAAGCCGATTTGGTCGCCTTTTTCACCTTCAGAAATTCATAATGACTACATTTTAAATCCAGGAATTATGTGCGATATACCGTTGGAAAGCTATTGACCGCTAGTATTCATGAAAAATGTTTCAAAAATTATAAGGTGCTCCGATTTTAAAGTCAAGTTTTAGGTCAAATCGGTCAAACTTGGGATTCCTGGGAAGTTTCGGGAACCTCCGGGAGCTCCCAAGAGCTGACGTTTTCCTCCGATTTTCTTTTAAAACTTATTTTAGTACTTTTCACATGATCTAGAATGATTCCGGAACGTTTCGTAGAATTCGGACGATTTCGGTCAAATCTTGGTCAAACTTGGTCAAACCATGGTCACACCTGGTCAAACCTTGGAAACCGGTCAACAGGGACTTTCTGTTAATTTTCGGGACTTCCGGGGGTCTCTGGGAGCCGATGATTTCATCTAATTTTGCCTTTAAACTTATTTTACAAATTTTCTTATGACGTAGTATGTTTCCAGAGCTTTTAGTCCCAAATCTGGGAGTTTCCGAGCTTCCTGGGGTATTTTGGTCATTCTGAGCATTTTGAGAGATATAACTAACTTCCAGGAGTCCTTTTTGAGTCTTTTTCAATCATTGTGAACCACCAAGCTATAGGTCTCCTAAATTTGATAGCCGACAAAATGGGGTGTCATATAGGCTTAATTTGAATGCAACCTTAAGCTAAGGATTAATCCTGTCACGCCCCGACATAGCATAATACAGGAAAGCATTTAATTTCCTTTATGGACTCGTAGGTCGTGACAAGTGAGTATGACCAATTGTCCCTGCAACAAATAACTTAAACAACATTTCTATAGAAAGGTTACTAATAAAACATAAGCTCTAATAATTCAAACTTACTAAACTGTTACATCAGTTATAAACTTAGGCACACACCGCCTTATTCAAATCTATCATAATTTGTATTACAACTCCAAATTAAAAGACATAAGAAGTATAAAGCAGCCTCCTAGAAAGTCTCTTGCCTCTAACTAGCATAGTCGAAATACTCTGGCTGCTCCTGACCCTGAAAATCTGGACATAGAGTCCAGGACGCATCAACGCCGTCAGCTTATGCAAGCTGGTGAGCAAAAATAAACAAGTGCTCGCAATGTATATATAAGCATATGAACAACCGTACAATATAAACTGATAGAACAATAGATTCAAGGTTCCAACTTCAACATAAGTCACGGGGGATTATAATGAGCAATAATTATGCGATCGTGCATGAACAATGTAACATCTCATCTTTCTGACTCTTTTGTCTCAACAAACTCGACTCAAACAAAACATTACCGTAGATACCAGGAATAATATCTGCTCAGTACCTAGGTCGCACAACACATCGTTGCCTTGAATACCAGGAATAATATCCGATCGATATCCAAGTCGCACAACCATACCATCACTTCGTATACCAGGAATACTATCCGCTCAGTATGCGAAACGCACGCCTTAAATACCAGGAATAATATCCGATTGATATCTAATTCGTACACAACACTACTACCTCCAATACCAGGAATTATATCCGCTCGATATTGGGGCTACACCACAAACCACCGCTTCGTATACCAGGAATACTATCCGCTTAGTATACGAAACGCGAGCCTCAGACACCAAACAAACGTACGAGAAATCAAGTCTTTTATTCTTCTTTATTAACAAGGCACAAGGTACTTAGAATCATTGAGTTAGCACCCATGATCTAAATTATCAAGTCATATATGAAACAACATGTAAATTCATCAAAAACTACTTTAACACGCTTTTACAGCTACTAGTACACAAGCATATCCACTTTGAAGTAATTCCCTTAAAAATGAGTTATAATTTTTATGGGTGAATTACACATCAAAATAAAGGTCCTTGAGTCTAGTTTCCAACGCTTCGAACGGTGCGTATTTTTGAGTTTTCTAGAGGAAGTTATGACCATTTTAGTAAAAGTTGTCAGTGCTGAAACATGTCAATCGATTGGTATACATGTCAATCGATTGGATCGATTGGAACTCATTCTAATCGATTGGTAAACATGCCAATCGATCGGTAATCATTTCAATTGATTGGTAATCATACCAATTGATTGGTATTAGCTATTTCTCCCTTGTTACGAATTTGAAGCCTGGTTTTGACCCATTTCTCAATTCTGTTTCAACCATGACATGTAATATATGGATTTCTTCATTTTTCCGCAAGGATCGCGAATATGCAGTCATTTTTAACTAATTTCAATTGTAGCTCTCGGATTTCACGTAAAATCGAGAGGTGACAAAACTTTAAATCAAAGGTACGTCGCGATACGGATGAATTAAGCCGTAGTATTCGAACCGCAGCTTATTGGGACTAAGATCTTTCATTCCCAATTCACGGAATTGATTTTGGTTAACTTTTGTAAAACTCCAATTTTCAAGCTTCAATGATGATTATACATATATATGTATATACACTGAAATATACACTGAAATATACATATATAAACATTGAGAGTGAGTTTATAATACTCACTGAGGTTAATTATACAGAGAATTTTGAGACCGAGAATATCCGCCGTCGGTTTCGTCGTTAGAAATTTCCTCCGTTCTTGATTTTGGTAACCCAATATATATATATATATATATATATGTATTTGACTGAATATATATGTAAACTGAAAGTGTGTATGTATGTTGATCTTGATAGAGATCAAAGGGAAGTTGAGAGAATTTTGAGAGAGGTTGAGAAACTGTGAGAGAGTTATGAGAGTGTGTGAGATATACACACATATATACTAAAATATATGTAGGCTCCAACCAATAGGGAGATTTCTCCCGGTGTGGTTGAGCTCACGTGCTCCCACACCCAAATCGCGGTATAACGCAGATTTAAAACATAAAATTGGTATTTTACAGTGAAATAAAAATACAGAAAATTATTTTAGTGTAGGAAATAAATTCCCGATTTATACAAAAATATAGATATTGTTTTTAAGACCATAGAAAGTATTTCTATATTATAAAAATTATGGTTTGACCCCTAAATAAAATGATAGAAATAGAAATTAAATGAAACGCTCATTTATTAAAAGAAAAGAAATAGAGTGTGTTACACTCTACCCACCTTAATAGAGATTTTGCCTCGAAATCTGAGCTAACTAATCTTGAAACAACTCGGGGTATCTAGTCCTCATGTCTGACTCTAACTCCTATGATGTTTCTCCCTTGTCATGATGGCTCCACTGAACCTTAACCAAACGAACGTCCCTTCTTCTCAGCCTCTTGATACTCTGGTCAAGAATCCTCACAGGTCTGTCCTTGTAGACTACATTCTGACTCGTCACAATATCATCAAAATTTACCACGTGCGAAGGAACCCATATGTACTTCCTTAACATACTGACATGGAATACATTGTGAACGCTAGACATCTTTGGAGGCAACGCAAGCCGGTACGCCACTTTCCCAACACGCTCCAATACCTCGAACGGTCCGTTGAAACGAGGTGCCAACTTCCCTCTTTTCTGACCAAAACGTACTACTCCCCGAACGGGTGAAACTTTAAGAAGGACGTGATCACTGATACTGAATTCCAAATCCTTTCGACGTCGATCCGCATAACTTTTGTGCCTGCTCTTTGCAGTTTTCATTCTTTCTTTGACCAGTGAAATCTTCTCATTGGTCTCTCTCACCAACTCTGGTCCCAACAATTGTGTGTCTCCCACTTCAGCCCAACACAACGGAGATCAATATGGTCATCCGTACAAGGCTTCAAACGGGGCCATCCCAATACTCGAGTGATAGCTATTGTTATATGCAAATTCGACCAATGGCAAGTGCGTCTCCTAAGACTCTTCAAAGTCAATTGCACAAGCTCTGAGCATATCTTCCATAATCTGATTAACACACTAGGTCTGTCCATCGGTCTGAGGATGGAAAGCAGTACTCATCTTGAGCGAAGTTCCCATAGCCTTCTGCAGACTTTCCCAAAATCCCGAGGTAAAACATGCATCACGGTCTGATACAATAGACACTGGTGTACCGTGCAGTCGTACCACTTGCTGGATATACATTCGACTCATCCTTTCTACTGGGTAAGTCATACTATACGCGATGAAATGTGCAGACTTCGTTAGACGATCCACGATTACCCAAATCGCATCATGGTTCTGTTATGACCGGGGTAGTCCAACTACAAAATCCATAGTTATGTGTTCCCACTTCCATCCTGGAACAGGTAGGGGTTGTAACAATCCCGAGGGTCTCTGATGTTCGGCCTTCACTTGTTGACAAGTCAAACATTTAGACACAAACTCGGCTACTTCTCCTTTCATCCCTTCCCACCAGAAGTTTCTCTTCAGATCCTTATACATCTTTGTTCCTCCTGGGTGTACTGTCAGTCTCGATTTATGTGCTTCTTCGAGAATATCTTTTCTCAAGTCTCCTGAATCTGGCCCACACAATCTGTCTCGACATCTGTACCCTCCGTCGGTCCCAACCTTCCATTCCATCGGGTCCTTTTCTGACATCTTGGAGAATCATACTTGAAATTTCTCGTCTTCCTTTTGGGCCTCGATAATTCGACTCACAAGTGTTGGTTGTACCATGAGGCATCCAAAGTGATGTCCGTCACTTCCCTCAGAAATTTGTATATCAAATTCAGTGATTGTCTCTAAAGTCTTCCATTCCCTTATCATCAATGAAGCAATCGTTCCTCGAGGTTTCCAACTTAGGGCATCAGCGACTACATTAGCCTTACCAGGGTGGTACTCCAATGTAAAGTCGTAGTCCTTAATCAGTTCCATCCACCGACGTTGCCTCATGTTCAACTCTTTCTGAGTAAACAAATACTTGAGGCTCTTGTGGTCTTAGAACAAATCAAACTTCTCCCCGTAGAGGTAGTGTCTCCAGATCTTAAGCACAAGCACGACGGCTGCCAGTTCCAAATCATGAGTTGGGTAATTCAATTCATTTGGCTTCAACTATCGTGAACCCTAGGCAATAACCTTACCGTCTTGCATAAGGACACATCCCAATCCTTGATAAGAGGCGTCACTAAAAATAGTGAACTTCTCACCATCCTTTGGTACCGCAAGTATTGGCGCTGTGGTCAATCTCTCTTTCAATTCCAGAAAAGCACGTTCATGCTTATCAGTCCATTCAAACTTCAAATCTTTCTTCGTCAATCCGGTTAATGGGGCTGCTATCTTTGAGAATCCCTCCACAAATCTCCGATAGTAACCGGCGAGTCCCAAAAAACTTCTGACGTCTGTAGCATTGGTTGGCCGAGTCCAATTCGCCACTACATCGGTCTTTGATGAGTCAACTGCGATTCCTTGTTGAGAGATCACATGCCCGAGGAACTTAAATTCCTGAAGCCAGAATTCACACTTGCTGAATTGAGCATATAGAGTCTGTATCACAATTCTTAGATGCTGCTTATGCTCTTCCTCTGACTTAGAATATATCAAAACATCGTCAATAAAGACAATAACAAATTGATCCAAGTAGGGCTTGAATACTCTGTTCATCAAGTCCATGAACACCGCCAGAGCGTTTGTCATCCCAAACGTTATCACTAAGAACTCATAGTGTCCGTACCTCATCCTGAAATAGTCTTAGGTATGTCTTCTTTTCGTACCCTTAACTAATAATACCCCAATCGTAGATCAATCTTAGAAAAGGTCGTGGCTCCTTGCAATTGATCGAACAGATCGTCTATCCGTGGTAAAGGATACTTATTCTTGATAGTAACCTTATTCAGTTCTCGGTAGTCAATACACAGTCGCATAGTTCCATCCTTCTTCTTCACAAACAACACTGGTGCTCCCTAGGGTGAAGTACTTGGACGAACAAAACCCAACTTCTCAAGTTCTTGAACTTGTTCCTTTAGCTCCAATAATTCGGTAGGGGCCATCCTATAGGGAACTTTGGTTATAGGTCGAGTGCCTGGCACCAGTTCCACACAGAATTCTATGTCCCTCTCAGGTGGCAATCTAGAAATATCTCTGAACACTTTCTTGAACTCTTTGATCACTGGTATTGATGACACCGTCACTTCTGCACTGACAACCTCGATGTTTTCTAGGCATCTGGTGAGGAACATATCACCCAAAGGGTTACATTGGAAATCAAAGGGCTGATTCCCACTATCTGCAAATGTGATCCTCTTCCTTGCACAATCCAAATTTGCATCATTCTTCTTGAGCCAATCCATTCCCAGGATTATATCGAATTCCTTCATTGACAGAACCACCAATCTCACCAAAAGTTCACGGTCTCCTAACCGTAGAGGGCAATCTTTACATACATGAAACAACTTTACTGTGGTCCCCAGTGGTGAGACAGCACTTAAAGCTTCATCTAAATGTTGCGGTAATAAACCCAATTTTTGAACAATCTTAACAGATATAAAGGAATGTGTAGCACCCGTGTCAAATAAAACTTTAACATGAGAATTAAACAAGGTTAGAGTACCTTCCACAGTGCGTTGCTCTGGCGGTCCCTCCTCATAGGTACCTTCTTCATACCATGTCTCCTCATAACCAGTAGCCTCGGGAATAACAGCATTCAGGCGGGCTTATCCTTGCTGACCATAGTCACCTTTCCTGGGGGCTCGGCAGTCCTTACTCATGTGACCTGGTATACCACAGTTATAGCACACAATGTTCGGACGATCAGCACGCCTAGGTGCCCTGCAATCTTTAGCTCGGTGACCAGAAACTCCACAATTGAAGCAGTTATTGTTTTTGGCCCCTTCTATTGCTAGAGGCTGATACTGTTGAACTGCTTGTGTCTGCTGAGGTTTCTTCCCTCCATCCCAGGTCCTTTTCTGTCCCTGAGGGTACCTTGGTTTTTGTCCAGAATAACCCTTCTGTGGAGGTCTATTTCTAAATGGCTTCGAATTCTGACATCCATCATACTCCAATACCGTAGCTAATCTCACCAGAGCTTCAAATGACTGGCCCAGATGCCCTATAGTCAGATGTCGGAGAGACAAGTTGAGACCCCGGTGGTATTTCTTGATTTTCTTCTGGGGTGTGTCCACCATATGTGTAGCAAAGTGAGACAGACGCTCAAATCGAATAGTGTACTCATGGACAGTTAGATTCCCTTGAGTCAATTCCATAAACTCTTTCTCTCTCTTGTCCTTCTCTTCTTTAGGAAAATACTTCTCGAGAAATCTTTCCTTGAACACCACCCACGACATTCTCCTTGCAGCTTCTTCCCCTATGGTCGCCTTTTCAGCATCCCACCAATCTGCTGCGGCATATGACAACTGAAATATAGCCAGGCACTTCTTTTCCAGATCAGTGCACTCTATGGTCTCAAAGATACACTCCATCTGGCATAGCCACTGTTCTGCTTGCCAGGGTTCATCAGTCCCAACAAAATACTCAGGTCACAGAGCGCAAAACTCCTTGAGAAGCTTGTCCCCAGTCTGGTGGGCTTGCCTCCCATTCCCATTATGATTTCTATTCTGATTATTGTTCCTTGTGTTCTGATCGCTATCCCTCTCCAACCTCCTTACAAAAGCCTCAAACATTCCGATCGGATCTACTACCGGGGGTGCAGCTTCAATAGCGGGACGATTCCTGAGATTTCTTCCAGCCATATGATCAAGAGAACGGTACCTATCCATCAATCAACAGAAGTCGGTCAATCTCTCGAGAAGAAAGAGAATTCTCAACGATAGAAAGCGACTAAACACGGAATGAAGTCGAACTATCTTATCTTAATTCTATCTTAACTAGAGATCCTATGTGTCTTGAAAAATTGGTCAAGCCATAACCTGGCTCGGATACCAAAAAGCCTGTCACGCCCCGACGTAGCATAATATAGGAAAGCATTTAATTTCCTTTATGGACTCGTAGGTCGTGACAAGTGAGTATGACCAATTGTCCCTGCAACAAAAAACTTAAACAGCATTTCTAAAGAAAGGTTACTAATAAAACATAAGCTCTAATAATTCAAACTTACTAAACTATTACATCAGTTATAAACTTAGGCACAAACTGCCTTATTCAAACTATCATAATTTCTATTACAACTCCAAATTAAAAGACATAAGAAGTATAAATCAGCCTCCTAGAAAGTCCCCTGCCTCTAACTAGCATAGTCAAAATACCCTGGCTGCTCCTAACCCTGAAAATCTTGACATAGAGTCTAGGACGCATCAACGCCGTCAGCTTATGGAAGCTAGTGAGCAAAAATAAACAAGTGCTCACAATGTTTATATAAGCATATGAACAACCGTACAATATAAACTGATAGAACAATAGATTCAAGGTTCCAACTTCAACACAAGTCACGGGGGATTATAATGAGCAATAAACATGCGATCGTGCATGAACAATGTAACATCTAATCTTTCTGACTCATTTCTCTCAACAAACTCGACTCAAACAAACCATTACCTCAGATACCAGGAATAATATCCGCTCAGTACCTAGGTCGCACAACACATCGGTGCCTTGAATACCAGGAATAATATCCGATCGATATCCAAGTCACACAACCATACCATCGCTTCGTATACCAGGAATACTATCCGCTCAGTATATGAAACGCACGCCTTAGATACCAGGAATAATATCCGATCGATATCTAAGTCGTACACAACACTACTGCCTCCAATACCAGGAATTATATCCGCTCGATATTGGGGCTACACCACAAACCACCGCTTCGTATACCAGGAATACTATCCGCTCAGTATACATAACGCGCGCCTCAGACACCAAACAAACGTACGAGAAATCAAGTCTTTTGATTCTTCTTTATTAACAAGGCACAATGTACTTAGAATCATTGAGTTAGAACCCATGATCTAAATTATCAAGTCATATATGAAACAACATGTAAATTCATCAAAAACTACTTTAACACGCTTTTACAGCTACTAGTACACAAGCATATCCACTTTGAAGTAATGCCCTTAAAAATGAGTTATAATTTTTATGGGTGCATTACAAATCAAAAGAAAGGTCTTTGAGTCTAGTTTCCAATGCTTCGAACGGTGCGTGTTTTTGAGTTTTCTAGAGGAAGTTATGACCGTTTTACTAAAAGTCGTAAGTGCTGAAACATGTCAATCGATTGGTATGCATGTCAATCGATTGGTATACATGTCAATCGATTGGAACTCATTCCAATCAATTAGTAAACATGCCAATCGATTGGTAATCATTTCAATCGATTGGTAATCACACCAATCGATTGGTATCAGCAGTTTATCCCCTGTTACGAATTTGAAGCCTGTTTTTGACCCATTTCTCAATTTTGTTTCAACCATGACATGTAATATATGGATTTCTTCATTTTTCCGTAAGGATCGCGAATATGCATTCAGTTTTAACTAATTTCAATTGTAGCTCTCGGATTTCACGTAAAACCAAGAGGTGACAAAACTTTAAATCAACGGTACGTCGCGATACGGATTAATTAAGCCGTAGTATTCGAACCGCAGCTTATTGGGACAAAGATCTTTCATTCCCAATTCACGGAATTGATTTTGGTTAACTTGTAAAACTCCAATTTTCAAACTTCAATGGTGATTATACATATATATGTATATACAAATCTATATACACTGAAATATATATATATATATAAACGTTGAGAGTGAGTTTATAATACTCACCGAGGTTAATTATACAGAGAATTTTGAGACCGAGAATATCCGCCGTCGGTTTCGTCGTTAGAAATTTCCTCCGTTCTTGATTTTGCTAACCCAATATATATATATATATATATATGTCTATGTATGTGACTGATTATATATTTAAACTAAAAGTGTGTGTGTATGTTGATCTTGATAGAGATCAAAGGGAAGTTGAGAGAATTTTGAGAGAGGCTGAGAAACTGTGAGAGAGTTATGAGAGTGTGAGAGATATACACACATATATACTGAAATATGTGTAGGCTCCAAGCAATAGGGAGATTTCTCCCGGTGTGGTTGAGCTCACGTGCTCCCACACCCAAATCGCGGTATAACGCAGATTTAAAACATAAAATTGGTATTTTACAGTGAAATAAAAATACAGAAAATTATTTTAGTGTAGGAAATAAATTCCCGGTTTATACAAAAATATAGATATTGTTTTTAAGACCATAGAAAGTATTTCTATATTATAAAAATTACGGTTTGACCCCCAAATAAAATGATAGAAATAGAAATTAAATGAAACGCTCATTTATTAAAAGAAAAGAAATACAGGGTGTTACAAATCCTAATCATAAACATCGACATATATGGATGTATGCATAGACATGAATAATGATGAACTATGAGCTTTTCATTATTTTGGATCATTTCGCCTCTGGATTTAAACTTTATTGGCATTATTCAAGACATAGTTTAGATCTTAGGACATTAGGAGTCCATTAAATTAGACTTATTCAAGTTTTATCAAAACTGTGACAGAATTGGATGTACTACAGAGAGCAGACTAGACTTTCAAAAATAGAAATAAAATATTTCCAACGATTTGATCTCAATGCTTTTTGAGTATGTTATGCCTCTATGAGTCTAGTTTCTAACCCAAAAAGAAAATCAAAGATCCAATGGTTGTATCTCTGGGAATAGGGTCATAACCAGACATCACTTGGGAATCTGCAACTCTCTATCCAGAGTTTTTGTATGATTTTCTAAAAATAGTAAGAGAATCAGAAACACTTTAATCTTTTTAGGGTATCTTCCTAACACATTGAACTACCTAGAAAAATTTATTTGAGGTCAGGAAAACTTGATTAAGGCTCTCATTTACTCATTTTAAAACGAACTTATTGTTCTGAAATTTTGGATAGAGAACAAACTACTCACAAATCATAAGGCCAAACCATCCTAAGCATAGAATTTCATCAAGGCAAAGATCCTAATGATACATATATGAGTGATGAACACACTCCACCTGGTCTCATTCAATTCTCATGGACCATGATTTAATTAAAATCTTTGATCTCATTGAGTTCATGAGTTCAATGCACCATTTATGGAATTGGTGTTCATAATCTCAACTAGACTTAAACTACACCCAATTCCTCTCCCAAATACATAATCCTTGAGGAATATGTGTTCATTTTATTAAGTTCTCCTCCCAAGATAATGATCCTTGGAGACTAACCATAACTAATCCACATAAACCCCTATGGAATATGGGGTAGATTCCACGAGGTTCCTAGTAGGAGAGTCCAAACCATAGACTAAGACTTGGATTTATCCAAACATGGGTGGATATAACTATGATCAATCTTAACCCCTATATAAATCATAGGATCATAAGGCAAACTTAAAGGAATCCTTATGAGATATTGAAGATCTCATAGACCCTAAGAGAAAAATCTAAGCAAAGGGAATAAATTCAAAGTTTGTTTGAATATTCAAGTCAAAAATTCTTTTAGTCTTAAATCCAAAGAACTTTTTAGATCCAAAATTATGAGAATAACACATGAAAATTCAATCACAAATTCTATGTGTTGTGTGATGAAATGGGGTAGGAAAATGTGTAAAAGTCCTAGATCTATGAACTTGTGATTGAATTACAACCTAGATCTACGTGGGATTTAGAGGGTTACCTCTATAAACTCAAGGACTTCTTGATTTGTTGGTGAAGATCTTTCAATTTCTTCGACTTCTTCTTCAAATTCTTCAAAAGAATTCTTGAAATCTTCCAAAATTTCTTGATTTCTCTCTTTTAAATCTCTCTAGTTTCTTATATCTTGGAAGTAGAAGATTGGGGGAGAAGGAAGATTGGAGAATTGTATTGTAATCCTTGTAATGAAGGTGAAGGCCTCCTTATATAGGCCAAAATCTAAGAGTTAATTGGGTAATTTCGGGTAGAAAACCCATGTGCAAAATATTCCATACGTATTTTAATAAACAGGCTGTTACAGCGAGCAGCACTCACTGAGTTATCAACGGCACTCAATGAGTACCGTCGCCTGCGGCGCGTGCCGTACCAACGGTATTATCCTCCTTTCATTTTATTTTCAAATATAAAATACTAAATATATATCAAATAAACATCCTATTATATTTTTCTTCTTCTTTTTCCTTTCTTTTCTTTTAAAATTCTCTTTTTTTTTTGCTTTGAAATTCTTTCCTTTGAAAATTTTTTTTTCTCTCTCTTTTTTTTCTCTCTTTTTTTTGACTTTCTTTTGTTTTCAAAATAGTAACATGTACATATGTAACTAATTAGGAAATTCGACTTTTGGGCCGGTCTTTTCTCATACGTATTTCATACCCAGGTGTTTCCGAATCATCTGATTTACCTCATTCTCTCAATTTCGACTTAGTTTGAGGAATGTTCTGAAGAACATGAATTGCTTAAAAATAATCTTCGAATCCCGCTTGTCATTGTCATCAACGGTCTAGAGGTAACCATCCCCTGAATTTTACGGCCCGTCAAAATTAGGGTGTCTACCAGAGGATACTATTATTTATAGCTAAGTGTATACCATCATTTAATTCTAGGTCAAGATTTCCATGAGGAAAACCTCTGATGGACAGGTGGCCAACACTAACAATCACACAAAACATTTTTTAAAGAACAGAGAATCCCCTACCAGCAGTACCTGAACCAAATTTCCGGATTGGTCATCATAAAAATTGGCCAACGATTGAAAAACTCATCCCGTGGTCAAAAGACGCAGACTCTTAGGGTAAGCATTGTCTATTCACAATCCAAAGCTCCATGTCCATTGGTTATCGTGAGCTTCCTCACTTATCATGAGCTTCCTCACACTTTTGACCCAAATCATGAGCTTTCTCACTTATCCTGAGCTTCCTCATTCCTTTGTCCAAAATCGTGAGCTTCCTTGCTTATCGTGAGCTTCCTCACTCCTTTGTCCAAAATTGTGAGCTTTCTCACTTATCTTGAGCTTCCTCATTCCTTCGTCCAAAATTATGAGCTTTCTCAGTTATCGTGAGCTTCCTCACTCCCTTGTCCAAAATTGTGAGCTTTCTCACATATCATGAGCTTCCTCACTCCTTCGCCCAAAATCATGAGCTTTCTCACCTATAGTGAGCTTCCTCACTCCTTTGTCCAAAATCGTGAGCTTCCTCACTTATTGTGAGCTTCTTCACTTATCATAAGCTTGCTTGCTTATCGTCAGCTTCCTCATTCCTTTGTCCAAAATTATGAGTTTTCTCACCTATCGTGAGCTTCCTCACTTCTTCGTCAAAAATTGTGAGCTTCCTCGCTTATCGTGAGCTTCCTCACTCCTTTATCCAAAATCGTGAGCTTTCTCACTTATTGTGAGCTTCTTTACTTATCGTGAGCCTGCATATTCCTTTGTCTAAAATTATGAGCTTTCTCACTGATCGTGAGCTTCCTCATTCTTTTGTCCAAAATCGTGAGCTTTCTCGCTTATTGTGAGCTTCCTCACTCCTTTGTCCAAAACCGTGAGCTTTCTCACTTATCATTAGCTTCCTCATTCCTTCGTCCAAAATCGTGAGCTTTCTCACTTATCATGAGCCTCCTCACTCCCTTGTCCAAAATTGTGAGCTTTCTTACTTTTCGTGAGCTTCATCACTCCTTTGTCCAAAATCATGAGCTTTCTTACTTATCACTCCTTTGTCCAAAATCGTGAGCTTTCTCACTTATCGTGAGCTTCCTCACTCCTTAGTCCAAAATCATGAGCTTTATCTCTAATCATGAGCCTCCTCACTCCTTTGTCCAAAATTGTGAGCTTTCTCACTTATCGTGAGCTTCTTCACTTATCGTGAGCTTCCTTGCTTATTGTGAGCTTCCTCACTCCGTTATTCAAAAACTGGAGCTTTCTCAATTATCGTGAGCTTCTTCACTTATCATGAGCATCCTCGCTTATTGTGAGCTTCCTTACTCCTTCATCTAAAATCGTGAGCTTTATCACTTATCATGAGCTTCCTCACTCCTTCGTCCAAAATTGTGAGCTTTCTCACTCATCGAGGGCTTCCTCACTCCTTTGTCAAAAATCGTGAGCTTTCTCACTTAGCGTGAGCTTCTTCACTTATCGTAAGCTTCCTCGCTTATCGTGAGCTTCATCACTCCTTTGTCCCAAATCGTGAGCTTTCTCACTTATCATTAGCTTCTTCACTTATCGTTAGCTTCCTCACTTATCGTGAGCTTCCTCACTCCTTCATCTAAAATTGTGAGCTTTCTTACTTATCGTGAGCTTCCTCACTCCTTCGTCTAAAATTGTGAGCTTTTTCACTAATTCTGAGCTTCCTCACTCCTTTGTCCAAAATTGTTAGCTTTTTCACTTATCGTGAGCTTCTTCACTTATCGTGAGCTTTCTCACTTATCGTGAGCTTCCTCACTCCGTTGTCCAAAATTGTGAGCTTTTTCACTTATTATGAGCTTCCTCAATCGTTTGTCAAAAATCGTAGCTTTCCCACTTATCGTGAGTTTCCTTAATCCTTTGTCCAAAATCGTTAGCTTTCTTACTTATCGTGAGCTTCTTCACTTATCATGAGTTTCCTTGCTTATCGTGAGCTTTTTCACTCCTTCGTCCAAAATTGTGAGCTTTCTCACTTATCGTGAGCTTCCTCACTCCTTCGTCCAAAATCGTGAACTTTCTCACTTATCGTGAGCTTCCTCACTCCTTTGTCCAAAATTGTGGGCTTCTTCACTTATCATGAGCTTCCTCGCTTATCGTGAGCTTCCTTACTCCTTTGTCCAAAATCGTGAGATTTCTTACTTATCGTGAGCTTCCTCACTCCTTTGTCCAAAATCATGAGCTTTCTCACTTATCGTGAGCTTCCTCACTCCTCTGTCCAAAATTATGAGCCCCCTCTCCTACCCATCAGTTATTATGAGCTTCCTAAAAAACGATCATGAGCTTCCTCAGCAAACAAAACTCGTGAGCTTCTCACTTATCATGAGCTTCCTTACTCCTTTATCAATAATTGTAAGCCCCTTCACCTGCCCATCAGCTATTGTGAGCTTTCTCGCTTTGTCGGTTATCGCAAAATCCTTCTCCGATTGGCTATCTTGAACTTGCTCATCCATCGCTTGGTATCCAGGTCCTCTGTGTCCGTCGATTATCTTTAATTATCGTCCTCAAGGACCCCACATCCGATTCTATTCACTCGCAAAGCACACTTCCCGTAATTTGAAAAGTTTGCCCCGAGGCCAAGAGTCTTCAAATACTTTAATATCTTTATCAAAATCGATCGTTGCTTAAGAGTCAGATGAACTCTAGCACAACACCAGCCCACTAGGAGTGGCACAACTCACAACACCTGCTCATACTAGGATCAGAACACTAGACATGATAGGACTCATGACACAACTCATATCACGTCTATGCACTGCATTGCATCCTCATAGCATAGCACTTGCCTGTCTTGTTATGACTTGTTCTTTTGTGCCTCGAACTACGTCTCGGTCTGATTCCCCTTGGTATACGTAGGCAGCTCCTAAAGAGCACGACCAGCACTGACCTTTACATCATGTTTTTCATCCTTGCATCTTCGCAACGCTTTCATCCTAAATCTATACCCTCCAAAAAGACCTGTCTCTTCAAATCTTTGGCACTCGCTCGCGACATGTATTGCCTCGCAAGTTCATGCCAAAGAGGGGCAAACTGTAGACACCCCATTTTGTCGGCTATCAAATTTAGGAGACCCATAGCTTGGTGGTTCACAATAATCAAAAAAGACTCAAAAGGACTCCTGGAAGTTAGTTATATCTCTCGAAATGCTCCAAAAGTGGTACAAATCACAAAAATGCCCCTGAAAGCCCAAATACTCCCATATTTGGACCGAAAGTTTTGAAAACATGTTGTGTCATAAGGAAAGTCATAAAATGAGTTTTTAAGCAAAATTAGATGAAATTTTCAGCTCCCAGAGACCCCCAGAAGTCTCAGAAGTTCTCAAAAAGTCCCCGTTGACCAGTTTGACCAAGGATTGACTACGTTTGACCAAGGTTTGACCAAAATCGTCCAAATTCACCAAAAAGCTCCGAGATCATTCTAGATCATGTTGAAAGTACTAAAACAAGTTTTAAAAGAAAATCAGACAAAAACATCAGCTCTCGGGAGCTCCCAGAGGTTTCCAGAACTTCCTGGAGGTCCCAGGTTTGACCAGTTTGATCAGAAGTTGACTTTAAAACTGGAGCACTGTATCATTTTTCAAATATTTTTTATGGATACTAGAAGTCAATATTTTTGAAACGGTATATCGTACATAATTCTTGGATTTAAAATGAATTTATTATGAATATCTGAAGGTAAAAAAAGGCTATCAAATCGGCTTTTATCGCGAATACCACAAAACTTTTCAAAGTAACCTATCTCCAAACTATTTCTTATGTATATTAGACTCCATTACCTTTCCAATGGTATATCACAGCCTCAGTTTGTAGTTCGTACGCATATTCTGTGAATTTCGAATGAAATAGGGCCTTTTCGCGAATACCGGAACCTCTGGGGGCCTAAATGGCATTATCTGGACATTAGAGGAGCAGTGCCGCCGCGGCACTAACCCATTGCCATCGCAGCACAGGCCCAGTGCTGCCGCGGCACTCTCCTCCAGAACAGTCCATTTTTGCAATTTCTTTTGGGGACCCAAATTGATTAATTAGAAAACAAAACGACATAGTTCTATATTAACAAATGTTTGGGACCAATGGGAGCACTTTTAAAATCCCAAACACCCCCCAAATTAGCCTATTTAAATCCCCCTTGACTTCTCATTTTGTGGTGCTAAACAAAAGCTTAGAGAAAGTTGTAGAGAGAAGGTTAGGATAGTGAGAAAAAAAGCTCATTCCTTTGATTTTCAACTTGAAAAGTGAGTTCTAAACTTTGTTTTCAACTTCATTACTCCAATTTACTTCACATTCAATACATCCAACTATCATTTTAGTAAGAATTTAAGAGAGAGGAAGCTACTTCCAAATCCAATATCACCACATACGAGTGAAATACCAAGCTATAAGTCCAATGCATCATTAGTCATCAACTATTGATTGTTATTATATGCTTGTTTATATAACTGTTCATCTCTCCTTACCTCATTTCTTTTTTATTTTTCTTTATTTACTTACTATTCCATCATCATATAGATGATGACATGAAGTTTGAGGTGAGTGAATCCTTATTGATAGTAGGTCTTGACCTCAAAAACATGTTTGATAGATGATGATTTCAACTTCATTACATTCCTATGTATTATTGAAGTTGTCTTCAAAATGAAAACAATGCTCTCCAACAATATTGGAGGTTCTTGATATGAGTTCAATATTGAAATTTCAAGTGGTCATAATTTCCATTTAAGTGATGAAAGTATACTCTCAAAACCTCTATTTCAAAACCCCTCTTAAACCCATCACTTTGATTTCAAAGAATAAAATCCTAGTTCTTCCCAAAACCTACAAAACAGTGAACAATCTGAGTTCAAAGATTTCTCTAGGACTCAATACTCAAAGTATTAACATGAGACCACTTGGAAAGCCTTCTTAACTCATTAGAGAACACCCACGATATTTGGTTTCACTTGAAAACACTTGGAAGGGGTCCATTTGGACCCAAACATTCTTTCCAGACATTCTGTTTTTGCTGTCGCAGTAGCTTGGTTGACTTTCAACTTGCTTTATAGAACACTTTCCAAAAGGAGTGGTCCCAACTCATTTTTTTATTTAACTTCAGTGTCTTAGGGAACTGTCTGTATAATATGGGCCTCAAGATGTTTCGTTTTCATTTTCTAAGATTTTTTGACATTTCTGTCGACAGTACAGACTCTGTTTCTGAGTAACCTCAATTGTTTATATGATTTCTCTCAATCTGTAATCGTTATTGAGGATTGGCTTTTTGATATGTGTTCTAGACATAATAAGGATGATCTCCATAAAATATCATGCATTGAAAATATTTCTAACCCTACTTTTGAATTTCCATAATATCAAGTCACTGTTCTGTCAACTATTCGCAGCAAGTATACTTTTACTTCCATCCTTTGATTTGATGCTTATATGTACTTCAAATTAGTTCATATCGTAGGAAGTGGTCCATACCATATTTGTACATATCCCATGATGATTTCCCCATGCATTCATTCATCTCCTAGACTTCTAAGTCACTTTAGGACACTCATGTACACAAATACACTACAACCTTGGTACATTCTAAAGCAATGCATTGCATCCATGCAAGATTTGGGATTTTTGTGACGCCTAATCCAAGAAGATTGCAAGGAATGAATTTGATCGCACGTTCATGCTTCCTTCGATCTAATCTTCCTTTTTCATCCGTCCCGGGGATTGAGAGGTCTTCTTTTCTCAAAGATCAATATGCATCATTCTAGCTTGCTAAGTAATTTTTTTTTGGTTCTCTTTGTTTATTTGTTTGAAGAACAATTCATGTCCCCTTAGATTAGGAAAACATTATTAATTGATACATGAGTAGACGAGTTTTCCTAGGGTTGTTCATGTGATCTTTCACTTTGTATTGTGTGATATTTGGCTTAGATATTATGAATGATATCTTATATTTTGATCTTACATTTCAAGTTTCTTATGTGATGTAATTTACTATCATAGCATTAATTTTCGAACCAAACATAATATAGGATGATCATTTGGATGCTAATTGAGGCCCGTCGAAAGATGGGGCAAGTTGAGGGTGTTTTAGTCACTGATCGGGAGAGAACTAATCCTATTTATACGCCTTAACGAACATTTGTTAGTACCTTTTTATCCTGTTTTTGTATATTTTTACTCCGTTTTCTAGTTTCTGACAGGTTTTGGAAGAAATCAACTAAACCAGGCTAAACAGGGTGAAGAAGCAGAGTTAAAGAAGCTGAAAAAGACAAGTCGCGCGCGCGACCCGCGCCCGCGAAAACCAGAAATCGCTCACGCGAGATCCCCAAAATCGCTCGCGCGATCCGCGCGCGCGAAGTCCAAATTTCGCGCTCGCGCGACCCGCTCGCGCGATATGGGTAAAAACCAAAGTTGCGTATTTCAGTATACTGAAGACTCCTGTGCAAACGAAACTGCAGAATGACATCCAGATTGTAAATTACATCAGTTTTAGTCCGTTTCGAGTTGGAAAGGCTTCCAAAACTTGTTGTAAATCTATATATACCTTATTTTACTTCAATTGAAGGGTTGGCAATTATTATACACATACACTTCCAGCCATTGAAGGGAGGGAAGCAAGGAGAAGAAGAAGAAGACCAAGGGTTTCCATGGCCTCCTCCATCAACTACTTGCCATCCATCACTTCCATGGACGGCTAGATCATAGATCTAGGGTTTCAATGAAGCCCTAGACGAGTAATAGGGTTTTATTTATGTTTTTAGTATAGTTTTATTATGTATGGATGACAGTCACATGTTCCGAGGATTTTTATAAATAAATCGTGCTTCTATTGATTAAATCATTGCTTTCAGAATTTATTCTTGTCTTAGATCTATTTTGACTGTGATGTGCTCAACGATCTATTCTTGCTGTGCTTGTTTAGATTGTTTACATGTGATGGTGCTCTATTGATTCGTGCTATCAAGTATCCGAATAGTCCATGCCTAGGTTAGACGGATTAGATCACAACCCTAGTTTAGTGTGAGATAATTCGTGCTACCCGAAGATGGATTATGTTGGTGCTTGAACCATGATTATCTTCTTGTCGGAGGAATTGGGCTTGTAGCTACAATTCCCCATATTCATCCAACGTAATAATCTAAAGTAATTCATAAATATTCCTATTATGAAACTAGTGGTGGATTTGCAATCCTAGGTTCCCTTTACATATTCATTAAAAATACTTTTAATTGCTTTCATAGTTTAGATTTACTTTTATTGTTATTAGTTTAATTAAATTCAAATTCAAATCCGTTTTTCCTAATTAATTAGACTTAGGTTTTAAAATTAAGAGCTGTAGTAATCAATCTCTGTGGGTTCGACCTTTACTTCCGCACTGCAAATCTTTGGAAAAGTAAAGAACACTTTTTACATCTTGATATTGACAACATCAATTTTTGGCGCCGTTGCCGGGGATTGTATTACTACCTTTAGTTTTAGAATCGTAGTTTAGTTAATTCGTAAATATTAGATTAGGTTTCCTTTTCTTATTTTTCGTTTTATTTTTAGTTACTAACTTGTTTTTTTTATTTTGTAGTCAACGTTTCCGAGTGGAGCAGCTAATTACATCAAAGGAGCTTACGCAAATAAAAATATAAATACAATTAAATAAATTGCTTCCTTTGGAATTCGCTTTAAACCGCTGTAAGTCAGGGCGCTGTGACGCACTATTTGCATTAGTTTAGGGTTAATTGCACTGCATTAGCTAGGAAACCCGGGGCGCTGGGCTTGACGCGGTCATTGCATTACAGGATAATTTGCATGCATCACAGTAGTTGAGTGCTTGTTATCTTCTTTGCGTGATTGTTATTTATTTATTTTGTTTAGTTAGTCTTTGTTTTTAATTTCTTTTCTTTTGTTTTAGTTTATGTTAGGTACACGTTCAAACAAACCGGAATTAAAACCTTTTGACTCTGAACTGAACGTACATTAAGACTTAACAAGTCTTCAAACTTAGCTTCTGGAACTAGGTTTGTAATAGACGACGATTTGACACCAAAACCAACGTCTTTATTTGAATCGGAAATACGTAGTACTCTTACAAGATTAAAGAAACCACGCTTTCATAACATAGAACCGATTAAAATGGCAGACATTGGAAATAATAACGACAACAACCAAAATAACAACGGAGCTAATATGAATAATCCTAATATCCCTCCACCTCCGCCGCTTAAAGATTATTTTATTCCTACGACTTACACGCCACAAACATATATTGAATTACCGGAGGCGACGGCATCTCACTTTGAGATAAAGTCGTCTACCATCTCGCTACTTCCATCTTTCCATGGCCGTTTAAATGAAGATCCATATAAACACTTAGGAGATTTTCAAGATATTTGTTCTACTTTGAAAATTCAAAATCTTACTGATGATGAATTAAAAATGCGGCTCTTTCCATTCTCATTAAAGGACAAAGCTAAATATTGGCTCCAATCTTTGGAGCCAAACACAATTAGAACATGGGAAGACTTACACACCGCATTTTTACAAAAGTTTTTCCCGATTATGCGTACGAACCAGATAAGAAAATCTATAACAAACTTTGTGATGCAAGATGGGGAATCACTTTACGACACGTGGGAAAAATTTAAAGAATTATTACGTTTGTGTCCACATCATCAGGTTCCTAAGTGGCAACTTGTTCAGGTCTTCTATGAGGGGCTTATTCCCTCTGTTAGGAATACCGTCGATGCCGTTTGTGCGGGTACTTTCCTACACAAAAGCGCCGACGAGGCTTGGAAAATTTTTGAAACTTTGAGCGAGAATTCGATGCACCAAGCGGTGTCGGTACGTTCGGAAGGATATCTTCCTCCACCCAAACGAGAGGTGAAGTTTGAGTCGAGTCATTCTATTGAATTTCAAGAATTATCTAAAAAACTTGACCGACTTATGACAATGAACCAAACGACAGTCTCACCCGCTCATGAAATTTGTGCATTATGTTCTGATCCTTCACATTCTATCCTTGCATGTCCATCGGCAAGTCAATTTCCGGAATTCGTGGAGCAACACATTAATTCTATTCAACAATACCCACGAAATAATTATAATGCAACTACTAATAATCCGGATGCGCCATGGAGAAACCATCCTAACTTCTCATGGAAAAATAATACTAATAATCTTAATGAGGCAACTAATTTTCCAAATGCGTATCGACCTCAGTTTCAACCTAATCAATACCAACACCCGCCTCCTAATTCGAATCCTTCAAGGGGTAATGCTTTTGAGGAAAAGGTGTTGGCGTCCCTTAAGACTATTGAAACGCAAGTACAGGCACAAGCACAAATAGTGCACTCTCATACACAATCCATTGCGAAGCTTGAGTCCCAAATGGGACAAATAGCTACTGCGGTGAGTCGTAGAAACGAGGGGACGTTGCCTAGTCAAACAATTCAAAACCCTAAGGGACAATATGAGGTTAAGGGGTCGACTGAGCAAGTAAACGCCGTCTCAACTAGGTTGACTACACGAGAGGAAGAGGTAATAGAAATTCCGAATGAGAATGTGAAAGATATGAATAGCAACTCTAATACGACGAAGGCTGAGGACGTGAGCCAAAATAAGAAAGAAAAAGAATCGGTCCCAACGAATTATATTCCGAGAATGCCATATCCACCTAATGTTGAGGAGCCGTCTAATCTTACAAATAAAAAGTCTAAGGTTGAGAATATACTCAAGGTATTTAAACAAGTCAAAATAAATATTCCTTTCCTCGATGCTATAAAACAAATTCCCGCTTATGCTAAATGTCTAAAAGACCTTTGTACGCAAAAACGCAAAATACGCAGTCATACGCCTAAAAAGGTCTTCCTCACGAAAAAAGTAAGTTCAATTTTCCAACACGCTCCTCCGAAATATAAGGATCCAGGTACGCCTACGATTTCATGTGTCATAGGTGACACTATCATTCATAGGGCTCTCCTTGACTTAGGAGCTAGTGTTAACCTCTTACCTTATCACGTCTATAAACAATTAGGTTTAGGGGAACTTAAGCCTATGGCCGCTACTATTCAGTTAGCGGATCGTTCTGTTAAAATACCTAGAGGAATCGTCGAAGACGTACTAGTAAAAGTTGATCAATGTTTCTATCCCGTTGATTTTATGGTCCTTGACACCGAACCGGTGCTAGATACTAGAAAATACACTCCTGTTATTCTTGGTCGTCCATTCTTAGCCACGGCCAACGCACGTGTCAATTGTAGAACAGGGGTAATGAAAGTGTCGTTCGGGAATATAAAATTAAAATTAAACGTTTTTAATGTGGTTGATCAACCTCCTAAAGACGACGATAACCTATGTGAGGCGGAAGGTGAGGTAAGATGGAATATTGAGCCTAACGAAAGAAATAAATGTGAGTAACAACAAAGATATAGCGGATGATGAGTGGATGAACCCTAATACTTCGGACCCTAATGCTGAATCTACTCGGAAGGTAAGAAATCGATTTGAACATAATGACAAACCATCAATCGAATTAATTCGAAGCGACGTGATTTCTGCGTACCACCGAGCTCTTCCTGATATTATTAGGGGTACAAAATCTGGTTTTCAACCTCCATAAAATCTTGAGCTAGAAAGGTCTAGCTGAAGACGTAAAAGTTAGCGCTTCTTGGGAGACAACCCAAGCTTAATTTCATCTGTTTTCTTTATTTTTGGTCATTTTTGAGTCGTTTTTGTCTGTTTTGGAGCTTTTCTGGACAGGTTTGGGGGTTGGAGTAAAGTTATATTTAATTTATATACATAAAATAAGTGAACCAAGAGAAATACCATTCTCGCGCGCGCGGCCCGCTCGCGCGAGATTGTGCCTTAGTGTTTTTTCTTCCTTTTTCCTTATTTGAGCCCTCAGGTTCTCCTCGCGCCTGGTTTCGCGGGCGCGAGGGGGTCCCGCTGGCGCGAAAAGTAAAAAAAAATAAAAAAAATTGTGATTCGCGCGCGCGACGGCCGCTCGCGCGGACCGCTGGCGCGATTCCCCATTTTTTTGATATTTTCTTTTGTGTTCTATATCGTTCCTCCTACCTGTTTTATTTGTTTTTCTTTTCAGTTTTTGTTTATTGGGTCATTTTAGATCGAGTCGTTTGTTATTTTCATAAGTTCTGGTTATCTTTTCTTTTCTTTTATAGCTTATTTTCGTGTTGTCTTCATAGTTTTGTTTCTTCTTATAGTTTATGTAGTTTCGTTTAGCTAAGTTATAATTCTTTTAGCTATTTTTATTATTTTGTTTGTTTAATTTTCTTTTGTTAAGAAGTAACAGGTACATTGAACTTTATAGCCATATTCCTTTGTGTTCACCTGTTTTCCTTGTCAAGATCGAGGTACTATCGTTCCTTCCTTATGTACTCTCCTTTCTTTCGTTTTATTGTTTCATTGGGGACAATGAAAGGTTTAGGTTTGGGGGTATGCACACACATGCACATTAGTTATGCAAAATTTTAAAATTTTTCAATACGTGTGTTTAAATAAACGATGTTACCTACGGTTTTTGCAATCTCAATTTGATACTTCTTGTTATGTAACTTTGAATTGTTATAGAAGGATAAACAAGAGAATATGTGATTAAACATTTGCTGAAGTTATGTTGAAATGTTTTAAGTTATGTATTGTTTGAATCGTAGTTTTATATCATAGATTTGCACATAAACTTATGCACTGCACGTAGTCGCTTGAATACATGTTTGATGTGAACTATAATATGATTCGGATTTCTAGATAACACAAGGTGGAGACTAAGCCCAGTGAGCTTTTGAGCCTATTTTTTCTTTTTAGAGGGTTATAAATACATTTTGTGTTTGTCAAATTTCATTGAAATAGCGCATTAACTCGTTGTTTAGTCTCATTATTCTTGTTTTGGTTAATAGTCAAGTTAAAATAGTTGTTACCATGCTAAATAATCTTCCGTCGTAAATGTTGAAGAATCGTATTACCCTAGGAAAGGATTTTAGGCCTTCTTTGTTTACTGCCGGCCGATAAAAGATAAAATTTCCTTAGTTTGCCCCTTTGAGCCGTTACAATGCCTCTTTTTCTTTGTTCACCATTATCCTCTTTAAAAGCTCCAACCTGATCAACTTGGAGTATACCACTGGAAGAGTGATCAACTTTTAGTAGTATTAAGGCGATGTGTTGATTGAGAAGAAGAAAATAAGATGCTATTGGGGTAGTTGCTTGGTATTCGATGAATAATCATTTGAGAAGCAAGAAAAGAAAAAGGAAAAGAAACATAATACAGAAGAGGAAGGTTGAAAAAAAAATGAAAGAAAAGAAGAAAAATGAATGAAAAGGAATGAAGAGAAAGAAAAGATGAAAGTTTGTAGAAGAAGAATGAAAGAAATCGAACATGCCTTACAATGCCATTCTAAACCTACCCAATTAATCCGTTCTATCATTTTTCATTGCCTGAGCCACATTACAACCTTTGAAAAGTCCTATCTGATCCTAGGAAACATGGTTCAGATATGAAAACGATGGGAGGGGGATTAAAACATGGTAATGATTAATTTCTCTTGATTATTGGCGTCCTATCCATGAGACTACTGTTCTTTCGTGTCATGCGTCCTTTTCGAGTCATATGTGAGTATTCTCGTTTTGAAAATATATTTCCTTTACTCACATATATTAGAAAAATTACACCTGTTTCTGAGTGTTTCATTTTAGAGTGTAATTGACATTGTGAGATTCGTAGTCGAAGCATAGTTGGATGGTTATCCGAGTGATATTCCAAGTTTATGACATGCGCGTGTTCATTTGACTACCATATCACACACGTGCAATTTTATGAGAAATTCTATTGATTTATACGATGCATGTGCTTGAGATTGTTTTTCATGATGTAGGTAGACGTTTGATTATGTTTCTTCTTGTTCGTTATTCTATTTCGAATCATTGTTTTATAATAAGAAGTATTGATTGTTTTAGTTTTTCGTTTTAATAAATTTTTTTTAAATTTTTAAGTTAATAAAGATGGTTGTGGGTGACTTGTTGACGAGAACCCTCACGAGACTTCACTCGTCCGACTAGGGACACCTAGAGGTTTAAAAGGCTTGTTGCGTACGCTAAATGCAATCGTGATCCATACGAAAATGGAATAGATTTTTATTAGTAGTTTTTATTTTAGTTTTGCTCGAGGACTAGCAAAATGTAGGTTTGGGGGTGTGATCGGGAGAGAACTAATCCTATTTATACGCCTTAACGAACATTTGTTAGTACCTTTTTATCCTGTTTTTGTATATTTTTACTCCGTTTTCTAGTTTCTGACAGGTTTTGGAAGAAATCAACTAAACCAGGCTAAACAGGGTGAAGAAGCAGAGTTAAAGAAGCTGAAAAAGACAAGTCGCGCGCGCGACCCGCGCCCGCGAAAACCAGAAATCGCTCGCGCGATCCGCTCGCGCGAGATCCCCAAAATCGCTCGCGCGATCCGCGCGCGTGAAGTCCAAATGTCGCGCTCGCGCGATATGGGTAAAAACCAAAGTTGCGTATTTCAGTATACTGAAGACTCCTGTGCAAACGAAACTGCAGAATGACATCCAGATTGTAAATTACATCAGTTTCAGTCCGTTTCGAGTTGGAAAGGCTTCCAAAACTTGTTGTAAATCTATATATACCTTATTTTACTTCAATTGAAGGGTTGGCAATTATTATACACATATACTTCCAGCCATTGAAGGGAGGGAAGCAAGGAGAAGAAGAAGAAGACCAAGGGTTTCCATGGCCTCCTCCATCAACTACTTGCCATCCATCACTTCCATGGACGGCTAGATCATAGATCTAGGGTTTCAATGAAGCCCTAGACGAGTAATAGGGTTTTATTTATGTTTTTAGTATAGTTTTATTATGTATGGATGACAGTCACATGTTCCGAGGATTTTTATAAATAAATCGTGCTTCTATTGATTAAATCATTGCTTTCAGAATTTATTCTTGTCTTAGATCTATTTTGACTGTGATGTGCTCAACGATCTATTCTTGCTGTGCTTGTTTAGATTGTTTACATGTGATGGTGCTCTATTGATTCGTGCTATCAAGTATCCGAATAGTCCATGCCTAGGTTAGACGGATTAGATCACAACCCTAGTTTAGTGTGAGATAATTCGTGCTACCCGAAGATGGATTATGTTGGTGCTTGAACCATGATTATCTTCTTGTCGGAGGAATTGGGCTTGTAGCTACAATTCCCCATATTCATCCAACGTAATAATCTAAAGCAATTCATAAATATTCCTATTATGAAACTAGTGGTGGATTTGCAATCCTAGGTTCCCTTTACATATTCATTAAAAATACTTTTAATTGCTTTCATAGTTTAGATTTACTTTTATTGTTATTAGTTTAATTAAATTCAAATTCTAATCCGTTTTTCCTAATTAATTAGACTTAGGTTTTAAAATTAAGAGCTGTAGTAATCAATCTCTGTGGGTTCGACCTTTACTTCCGCACTGCAAATCTTTGGAAAAGTAAAGAACACTTTTTACATCTTGATATTGACAACATCAGTCACGACAAAGGCTCCTTCCTCTCTCGTACCAAAATCCCGAGCCATGTTCTTTGGTTATGAAAGGCCGGTGCCCTTTATCCATTTAGGTGAGTCAAAATTAGGTTTCTTGGTTCCTTAAAGACCAAGTGGCGACTCTGTATTTGTTTCCAACTTACCTTCATTTTCTTCCTTTGATCCAAATCAATTTCAAACAAACTGAAAGAGTGGACGACCGATTCCGCGTGTCCACAGGTGTATTGAATGTGAAGTAAATAGGAGTAATGTAGTAAAAGCAAGGTTTAGAACTCACTTTCTTATTGAAAATCAAAGAAGGAATCTTCTTTTCTCTCTATTCTAACTTTATCTCTACAACTTTCTCTCTAAAACTTTTTCTAAACTTGCATTTGACACCCCCAAAATGAGAAGTCAAGGGGGTTTATATAGGCCAATTTGGAGGGAGTTTATGATTTAAAAAGTGCTCCCATTGGTCACAAACATCGGTGAACATAAAACTATGTCGTTTTGGTTTTCAATTATTTAATTTGGACCCTAAAAAATAATTTTAAAACATGGGACGATCTGGGGGAAAGTACCACAGTAGCACTGGGCTTATGCCGCGGCAGCAGTGGGCTAGTTCCATGCAGCACTGCTCCTCAAATGCCCAGATTATTTTGTTTAGGCCCCCAGAAGTTCTGATATTCGCGAAAAGGCCCTATTTCGTCCGAAATTCACAGAAAATGCATACAAACTCCAAACTGAGTTTGTGATATACCATTGGAACGGTAATGGAGTCTACTTTCCATAAATAATAGTTTGGATATTGTGGATACCGGAAATCCGCCACTTCTTGTTTTGTTTTTGAAACTTGTTTGACTTTTGAATCAAAGAAAGAGAAAAGGTCTGTTGAAAACAGATACAGAGTCGCCACATGGTCTTTAAGGAACCAAGAAACCTAATTTTGACTCACCCAAGCGGATAAGGGCACCGGCCCTTCATAACCAAAGAACTTGGTTCGGGGTTTTGGTACGAGAGAGGAAGGAGCCTTTGTCGCGACTAAAACACCCTCAACTCGCCCCGTCTTTCGACGGGCCTCAATTAGCATCCAAATAATCATCTTATACTATGTATGGTTCGACAAATAATACTACGATAGTATATTACATCACATAAGAAACTTGAAATGAAAGATCTAAAGATAAGATATCATTCATAAGATCTAAGCCAAATATCACACAATGCGAAGTGAAAGATCACACAAATAAACCTAGGAAAAATCGTCTAATCATATATCAATTAATCAAGTTATCCTAATCTAAAGGGGACATGAATTGTTCTTGAAACAAATAATCAAAGAAATCAAAATATGCTTAGCAAGGCTAGAATGATGCATGTTAATCTTTGAGAAAAAGAAGATCTCTCAATCCCCGGGGCGGATGAGAAAGGATGATTAGATCAAGGGGAAGCATGAACGGGTGATCGAGTTCATTCCTTATATTCTCCTTAGATTAAGAGTTACAAAAACCCCAAATCTTGCATGAATGCGATGTATGTATCTAAAATGTGCAAAGGTTGTAGTGTGTTTTTGTGTACATGGATTTCTAGAATGACTTAGAAGTCTAAAATGTGTATGAATGAATGAATGAAATTAACATGGGATGTGTACAAATGTAGTATGGACTACTTCCTAAGATATGAACTAATTTGGAATGCATATGAGCATCAAATCAAAGAATGAAAGTTGAAATGTACTTGCTGTGAATAGTGGACAGAACAGTAGCATGATCTTTTGGAATTTGAAAAGAGGGGTTAGGAATGTTTTCAATGCATGATGTTTTATGGAGATGTTCCTTATTGTGTCTAGAACACAACCCAAAAGGCCAATCTTGAATAGCTATCACAGATTGATAGAAATTATATAAACAATAGAGGTCACTCAGAAACAGAATTCGTACTGTCGACTGAAATGTTAGAAAATCTTAGAAAATGAAAAAGAATGATCTAGAGGCCCATTTTATACAGAAAGTTTCCTAAGACATTGAATGTTAAGGAAAAAATATGTTAGGACCACCCTTTTTGGAAAAGTTTTCTGGAAAAGAGGTCGTAAGTTGACCTAGCTGCTGTGACAGCAAAAACAGAATGTTTGGAAGGAATGTTGGGACCCCAAATGGACCGTTTCCAAGTACTTCCAAGTCAAACCAAAAATCATGGGTGTTCTCCAATGAGTTAGGAAGACTTTCCAAGTGGCCTTGTATCCATATGTTGAGTATTGTGTTCTAGAAAAATCTTTGAACTCAACTCACTCACTGTTTTGACTCATTGTTTTGAAGATTTTGGAGAAAACAAAGTTTTGTTTCTTGGAACCAAATGAGAGGGATTGAGAGGGGTTTTGAAATAGATGTTTTGAAAACATGTTTTCAACACTCAATAAGGATCATAGCCACTTAGAATACCTACATCAAACTCATCATTTAAGAACCTCCAAGATTGTTGGAGAGATTTATTTTGTTTTTAGACATAACTTCAATACATTCCAAGAGTACCTTGGAAGTATTGAGGTTATGATCATCATCTATCAAACATGTTTTTGAGGTCAAGAGCTACTATCCATGAGGATTCACTCACCCCAAACTTCATGTCATCACTTAGATGATGATGAACTAGTAAGTAAATAAAGAAAATAAAAAGAAATGGGATGAGAAGAGATGAACAATAAATAAACAAGCAAGTAGATGATAATCAATAGATGATATTCATGAAGCATGAGACTTGTAGATTGGTGTATCACTCATATGTAATGACACTAGACATGGAAGAAGCTTCCACACTCTTGAATGCTCACTAAAATGGTGGTTGGGAGTATTGAATGTTGAGGTAAATGGAAGTAATGAAGTAAAAACAAAGTTAGAACTCACTTTTGTTTTTGAAAATCAAAGAAGAAAGCTTCTTTTCTCTCTACTCTAGCCTTATCTCTACAACTTTCTCTCCCAAACTTTTCCAAAACTCACATTTGACTCCCCTAAAATGAGGAGTAATGGGGTGTTTATATAGGCCAACTTGGGGTGTTTTTGGGATTTAGAAAGTACTCCCATTGGCTCCAAACATCTGAAATCATAAAACTACGTCGTTTTGGCTTTTAATTAATCAAAATGGGACCACAAAACATATTACAAAAATACACTGCTCTGGGGGGGAGTGCCGCGGCGGCACTGGGCCAGTGCCGCGGCGGCAGTGCTCCTCCCTTCGTCTGGATAATGCTGTTTAGGCCCCTCGAAGTTCCGGTATTCGCGAAAAGGCCCTATGTTGTCCGAAATTCACAGAAAATGCATATGAACTCGAAATCGAGGTTGTGATATACCGTTGGAAAGGTAATGGAGTCTACTTTACATAAAAATAGTTCGGGGATAGGTCACTTTGAAAAGTTTTGCGGTATTCGCGATAAAAGCCGATTTGATCGCCTTTTTCGCCTTTGGAAATTCGTAATAAATTCGTTTTAGATCCAGAAATTATGTGCGATATACCGTTGGAAAGCTATTGACCTCTAGTATCCATAAAAAATATTTGAAAATTGTTTCGGTGCCCCGATTCCAAAGTCAAATCTTGGTCAAACTGGTCAAACTTGGGATTCCCGGGAAGTTCTGGGAACCTCCGGGAGCTCCCAGGAGCTGACGTTTTCGCTCGATTCTCTTTTAAAACTTATTTTAATACTTTTCTAATGATTCCGGTGAATTCGGACAATTTCGGTCAAACTTGGTCAAACTCCGGTCAAACTTGGTCAAACCTTGGTCAAACCGGTCAACGGAGACTTTCGGGGAACTTCCGGGACTTCCGGGGGTCTCTGGGAGCTGACGAGTTCATCCGATTTTTCTTAAAAACTCATTTTATCACTTTTCTTACGACGTAGCATGTTTTCAGAACTTTGGGACCAAATCTGGGAGTTTTCGGGCTTTCAGGGGCATTTTGGTCATTCTGAGCATTCTGAGAGATAGAGCTGACTTCCGAGAGTCCTTTTGAGTCTTTTACGATCATTGCGAACCACCAAGCTATGGGTCTCCTAAATCTGATAGCCGACAAAATGGGGTGTCTACAGATATAGGTCACTTTAAAAAGTTTTGCAATATTCGTGATAAAAGCCTATTTGATTGTCTTTTTCACCTTTGGAAAATTATAATAAATCCGTTTTAAATCAAGAAATTATATGCGATATACCATTGGAAAGATATTACCCTCTAGTATCTATGAAAAATGTTTTAAAAATGATGTGGTGCTTCAATTTCAAAGTCAACTCTTAGGTTAAATTGGTCAAACTTGGGATCTTCAGAAAGTTCTGGAAACCGTTGGGAGCTCACAAGAGCCGACTTTTTTGTTCGATGTTTTTAAACTCGTTTTTGTACTTTTCACATAATCTAGGATGATCTCGAAACTATTGGGCAAGCTTGAATGATTTTGGTCAAACCCTGGTCAAACCTGGGTCAAACCGGTCAACGGGGACTTTTCGGGAACTTCTGGGACTTCAGGGGATCCCTGGGAGTTGACGATTATATCTGTTTTTGCTTTAAAACCTATTTTTCTTACTTTTCCAATAACATAGCATGCTTCTAGAATTTTTGGTCCAAATCTGGGAGTGTTTAGGCTTTCAGGGGCATTTTGGTCATTTATACCATTTTTGGAGTCTTTTTTTAGATAGAGCTAACTTCCAAGAGTCCTTTTTGAGTTTTATTTATCATTGTGAACCACCAAGCTATGGGTCTCCTAAATCTGATAGCCGACAAAATGGGGTGTCTACAGTTTGTCCCTCTTTGGCATGAACTTGCAAGGCAACGCATATCACAAGCGAGTGCCAAAGCTTTGAAGAGACAGGTCTTTTTGGAGGCTATAGATTTAGGATAAAAGTGATGCAAAAGATGCGGTGATAGAAAGCATGAATGCTGAGGTTGGTGCTGGTCGTGCACTGCGTGAGCTGGCTGCGTATCCTCAGGGGAATCAGACCAGGATGTCGTTCGGGGCACAAAGGAGCAAATCTCATATGCACAACAAGACAGGCGGATGATATGCTATGAGGATGATATACAATGCATGGATGTGATATATACTGAGTCCTATCATAGCTAGTGTTCTGATCCTAGCATGAGCTGTGGGTGTGCGCCACTCTGAGTGGACTTATGTTGTGCTAATGCTCATTTGACTATAATGCAACAGTTGATCCTGATAAAGGTAGGCCTTAGGGCAAACTTCTCGAACTTCAGGAAGTGTGTTTTGCAAGCAAAATGAATCAGATGCAGGGTCCTCGAGGATGACAACTAAAGATAACCGACAGGTGCGGGGGCTCATGACAATTTTGGAGGAACTCATGATAATTGATAAGTGAGGAGTGTCACGATGATCGATGGCTGAGGATGCTCATGATAAGCAAGGAATCCCACAATAACTGGTAAGTGAGGAAGCTCATGATAACCAACGGACACGGAGCCTTCGATTGTGAATAGACAATGCTTGCCCTGAGAGTCAGGATCTCTTGATTATTGGCGGTGTTTTAGGACGACTAAACCGAAAAGTAGGTTCTGATTGTCATTGTCTTTTGCTGTGGATAATGGGGGATTCTTCAAGAATCTGTCTTAATCTCGGGCCGAGAACCAGGATCCATCTTTCAATCTCTCATAGTTGATCCAATTTTGCAATGCTCAATCCAAAAGAGCCGGTTAAGGTCTTCGGGAGCTGATTCTTTTCTAAACTCTTTGAGAATCTCTCTTTCAATTCTTGACCTAGAACCAGGATTTTATTTCTGAATCTCGTGGTTGATGAAATCTTCTGACCGAGAACCAGGATCCATCTCTGAATCTCTCATGGTTGATCCAATTTTGCAATACTCAATCCAAAAGAGCCGGTTAAGGTCTTTGGGAGCTGATTCTTTTTTGGACTCTCTAAGAATCTCTCTTTCAATTCTTGACCTAGAACCAGGATTTCATTTTTGAATCTCGCGGTTGATCAAATCTTCTGACCAAGAACCAGGATCTATCTCTAAATCTCTCGCGATTGATCAAATATTCTGACCAAGAACCAGGATCCATCCCTAAATCTCTCACAGTTGATCAAATTCTGCTACCCCAGAACTAGGACCCATCTCTGAATCTCTCACGTTGATCAAATTTTGTAATGCTCAATCCAAAAGAGTCGGTTAAGGTCTTCGGGAGCAGATTCTTTTTCTGCACTCTCTAAGAATCTCTCTTTCAATTCTTAACCTATAACTAGGATTTCATTTCTGAATCTCACAGCTGATCAAATCTTCTAGCCGTGAACCAGGATCCATCTCTGAATCTCTCCTGGTTGGTCAAATTTTGCAATGCCCAATCCAAAAGAGCCGATTAGGTCCTTCGGGAGTTATTCTTTCTGTATTTGTCTGCTGGGGATGGTTTTGAAATTTTTGAGGATCTCTCTCGACTGTTTTCTCCAATGCTTGACCATGAACCAAGATTCTATCTCTGGATCTCTCAAGGTTGATCAAATCTTCCGATGGTCTTTCCGAAAAGTCTGTTTGGGCCTCTGAGAGTTGATTTCTTTCTATATTTTCCTACTGGGGATGGTTTGATAGACTTTCTGATTGCTAGGGGTAAAACCTTGTCAATCTTGATTGAAATGGGCCACTAGGGCTAATCGGGACCTGAAATGGGCCAAAATGGGCTAAAATAGAGCGAAGCGGGGCTCGCGGCTTGTAGTGCCGTGGTAGCACTGGGCCATTTCTGTGGTGGCAGTTGGCCAGTGCCACGGTGGCACTGGGTGGCTGGACTCCATTATTGTATTTCTTAGGCTTTTGAGCATTTTGAGCTCATTCTTACCCATTTTGGGGTGTTTTTGGAGTTAAAACTTGCCAAAAATCAATTTGTTCACACCCGAGTGAGTAATCTTTTCCCACGATTGGAATTTTGATTGGTGTTTTATTTTTCTCCAATTTTCAAGAAGAAGGTTTGGTCCTAACTTCTTTTTTCTTTGTAGATCCATGGCTTCAAGCTCGAGGAGACTCTCTAAGAAGGCCAAGGAACGGATGAAGGTCGAGAGCCAACCCCCAGAGTTGATTTTACAAAACCACCAAAGTCATCTTTCTGCCGCAGTTCTAACGAGTCAGGTATGTGATACTTTCGGTAGCTCAGGACTATTTTTGTGCATTGTGTCCGTTTTGTGAACTGTAGTGTACACCTAGAGATCGCTTGAAGTACGTTTTGTGCTCAAATTGTTGATTTTGCGAAGTTGGACTTCGGGTTGTGAATACTGATTTTGTGCTTATTTTTGCTATTTTTGACATGTACAGATGCCAGATGTGGTCTTGAAGGGCCACGGTAGTCTCGCTCGCGCTTTCTTATGGTACACCCAGCTATTGCCCATTGTTCGGCAAATGGTGGATGAGGCGGGGTTCGGCGGCTTTGTCCGCTTATTTTCTTATGGTATACCAATGACCTGGCTGAGAGATGGTGGGATACTACCAATACTTTCTATCTTCCGTTCGGCAAAATGACGATGACGCTATTCAACTTTTTGATGATTACCGGCTTAAGAATTGGTGGGAAGCGCCTGATCTTGGATAACTTCTACGAGATTGATCCTAAGGCCGTCGAGACACTGATCGGAGTCGTTCCTTCAAATCTGGAAGGACATTGGTTCACTTGCGGCTGGCTTTATCAGACTTTTGGACAAGGGAGGCACAATCTCAATGATAGGTGATCGGGAGAGAACTAATCCTAATTATACGCCTTAACGAACATTTGTTAGTACCTTTTTATCCTGTTTTTGTATATTTTTACTCCGTTTTCTAGTTTCTGACAGGTTTTGGAAGAAATCACCTAAACCAGGCTAAACAGGGTGAAAAAGCAGAGTTAAAGAAGCTGAAAAAGATAAGTCGCGAGCGCGACCCGCGCCCGCGAAGAACCAGAAATCGCTCGCGCGAGATCCCCAGAATCGCTCGCGCGATCCACGCGCGCGAAGGCCAAAATGTCGCGCTCGCGCGATATGTGGAAAAATCAAAGTTGCGTATTTCAGTGTACTGAAGACTCCTGTGCAAACGAAACTGCTGGACGACGTCTAGACTGTAAATTACATCAGTTTCAGTCCGTTTCGGGTTGGGAAGCCTTCCAAAACTTGTGTTAAACTCTATATATACTTAGTTTTTATAATTTTTAGAGGTTAGACATTGTGAGACATTGTTAGACATTGTTACACACCCATACATACACATTCTACAACCATACTTCTAGCCATTGAAGGGAGGGAAGCAAGGAGAAGAAGAAGAAGACCAAGGGTTTCCATGGCCTCCTCCATCAACTACTTGCCATGTATCACTTCCATGGACAGCTAGATCATAGATCTAGGGTTTCAATGAAGCCCTAGACGAGTAATAGGGTTTTATTTATGTTTTTATTTTAGTTTTATTATGTATGGATGACAGTCACATGTTTAGAGGATTTTTATAAATAAATCGTACTTCTATTGATTAAATCATTACTTTCAGAATTTATTCTTGTCTTAGATCTATTTTGACTGTGATGTGCTCAACGATCTATTCTTGCTGTGCTTGTTTAGATTATTTACATGTGATGGTGCTTTATTGATTCGTGCTATCAAGTATCCGAATAGTCCATGCCTAGGTTAGACGGATTAGATCACAACCCTAGTTTAGTGTAGGATAATCCGTGCTAACCGAAGATGGATTATGTTGGTGCTTGAACCATGAATATCTTCTTGTCGGAGGAATTGGGCTTGTAGCTACAATTCCCCATTATCATCCAACTTAGTAAGCTAAAGTAATTCATAAATATTCTTATTATGAAGCTAGTGGTGGATTTGTAATCCTAGGTTCCCTTAAACATTCATTAAAAACACTTTTAATTGCTTTCATAGTTTAGATTTACTTTTATTGTTATTAGTTTAATTCAAACCAAATCAAAAGCCGTTTTTCTTAATTAATTAGACTTAGGTTTTAAAATTAAGAGCTGTAGTAATCAATCTCTGTGGGTTCGACCTTTACTTCCACACTGCAAATCTTTTGAAAAGTAAAGAATACTTTTATATCTTGATATTGACAACATCAATTTTTGGCGCCGTTGTCGGGGATTGTATTACTACCTTTAGTTTTAGAATCGTAGTTTAGTTAATTCGTAAATATTAAATTAGTTTTTATTTTTCTTATTTTCTGTTTTTGTTTTTAGTTACTAACTTGTTCTTTTATTTTGTAGTCAACGTTTCCAAGTGGAGCAGCTAATTACATCAAAGGAGCTTACGCAAAAATAAAATAAATAAAAAATAAGTAAATTGCTTCTTTTGAAATTCGCTTTAAACCACTGTAAGTCAGGGCGCTGTGACGCACTATTTGCATTAGTTTAGGGTTAATTGCACTGCATTAGCTAGGAAACCCGGGGCGCTGGGCTTGACGCGGTCATTGCATTACAGGATAATATTCATGCATCATAGTAGTTGAGTGCTTGTTATCTTAGTTGAGTGATTGCTATTTGTTTGTTTTTCTTTTGTTTAGTCAGTCATTGTTTTTAGTGTCTTTTTCTTTATTTTAGTTTATGTTGGGTACGCGTTCAAGTAAACCTGAATTGCATTCTATCGATCTTGAACTTGAACGTACTTTAAGAGTTAGTAAGTCCGCAACCCAAGCTTCTAGAGCTAGGTTGCAATACGACGAGTCGACTCCAAAACCATCGTCGTTGTTTGAGGCCGAAATTCAGAGTACTCGTGAACGGTTAAGGAAAACTCGAACTTTTCAAATTGAACCGATTAAAATGGCTGACGGTGGAAATAACAATAACAATCAAAATGATGGTGCTAATATGAATAATCTTAATATACCGCCACCTCCTCCACTTATAAATTATTTTATTCCTACTACTTACACGCCACAAGCTGGTATCGAATTACCGGAGGCGACGGCATCTCACTTTGAGATAAAGTCGTCTACCATCTCGCTACTTCCATCATTCCATGGCCGTCTAAATGAAGACCCTTACCAATACTTAGGGGATTTTCAGGGTATATGCTCTACTTTGAAAATACAAAACCTAAATAATGATGAATTAAAATTGCGGCTCTTCCCATTCTCCTTAAGAGACAAAGCAAACTATTGGCTTCAATCACTTGAGCCAAACACAATAAAAACATGGGAAGCCTTACACACCGCCTTTTTACAAAAGTTTTTCCCTATTATGCGTACAAATAAGATAAGAAAAGATATAACTAATTTTGTGATGCAAGATGGGGAGACTCTTTATGACACTTGGGAAAAATTTAAAGAATTGTTACGCTCATGCCCACACCATCAGGTTCCCAAGTGGCAATTGGTTCAAGTCTTCTACGAGGGGCTTATACCCTCTGTTAGGAATACCGTCGACGCCGTTTGTGCTGGAACTTTCCTACACAAAAGCGCCGACGAGGCCTGGAAAATTTTCGAAACTTTGAGCGAGAATTCGATGCACCAAGCGGTGTCTGTCCGTTCTGAGGGATACCTTCAACCTAAGCGAGAGGTGACAGTTGAGTCAAGTCAGTCAATGCAAATACAAGAATTGAATAGAAAACTTGACCAACTTATGAGGATGGGGAATAGGCCAAATCCACCTTCTTCAGAAGTATGTGCATTATGTTCCGAACCGTCACATAATATCTTTGCATGTCCTTCTGCATCTCAATATCCGGAATTTGTTGAACAACACGTTAATTCTATGCAACAATTCCCACAAAATAATTATAATCCTAGGTCGACTATTTTTCCTAATACGTACCGACCCCAATACCAACAAGGTCAATACCAACCACCTCTTCCACCTCCACGCAATAATGCATTTGAGGAGAAGGTGCTGGCCTCACTTGAAAATTTTGGGTTGGTAATTCAGTTAGTACGCTCTCACACTCAGTCTATCGCAAAGCTAGAGTCCCAAATGGGACAAGTAGTTACTACATTAAACCGTTTAACTGAGAGTAAGTCGACGAGTCAACCCACTCAGCAACCTAAGGGGCAATACGCAGTGGGTAGTACGAGTGAGAGCGTGAACGCTGTTTCGACTAGGACGACTACTCGAGATGAGGAAGTTGTTGTAATTCCGGATGGGGGTGAGAAAAATAAAAATTTAAATTTGAATAAAGAAAAAGGTGAAGACGTGGATAGAGTTAGGAAAGATAAAGAACCGGTCCCAACGAATTATGTTCCAAAGTTACCTTTTCCACCTAATGTTGAGGAACCGTCTAATCTTACAAAGAAAAAATCGAAAACTGAGGATATACTCGAGGTGTTTAAACAAGTAAAAATAAATATTCCATTCCTCGATGCTATTAAACAAATTCCCGCTTATGCTAAATGTTTAAAAGACCTTTGTACTCAAAAGCGCAAAATACGCAGTCATACTCCTAAAAAGGTCTTCCTCACAGAAAAAGTAAGTTCAATTTTCCAACACGCTCCTCTGAAGTATAAGGATCCCGGTACACCTACGATTTCATGTGTCATAGGTGACACTATCATTCATCGGGCTCTCCTTGACTTAGGTGCTAGTGTTAACCTCTTACCCTATCATGTCTATAAACAACTAGGTCTAGGTGAACTTAAGCCCACGGCCGTTACTATTCAATTAGCGGATCGTTCTGTCAAAATACCTAGAGGAATCGTCGAAGACGTCCTAGTAAAAGTTGATCAATGTTTCTATCCCGTTGATTTTATGGTCCTTGACACCGAACCGGTGCTAGATGCTAGAAAATACACTCCTGTTATTCTTGGTCGTCCATTCTTAGCCACGGCCAACGCACGTGTCAATTGTCGAACAGGGGTAATGAAAGTGTCGTTCGGGAACTTGAAATTAAAATTAAATGTTTTTAATGCTGTTGATCAACCTCCTAAAGATGACGATTACCTATGTGTGGAGGGTAGTGAGGTTAAACAGAATATTGAGCCTAAGAACGTAATAAATATAAGTGCGGGGAATAATATAGAGGATGATGAGTGGATGAATCCTAATGCTTCGGACCCTAATGTTGAATCTACTCGAAAGGTAAGAAATCGATTTGAACATACTGATAAACCGTCGATTGAATTAATTCAAAGCGACGTAATTTCTGCTTACCACCGAGCTCTACCTGACATTCTTAGGGGTACGAAGTCTGATTTTCAACCTCCGTAAGTCTTGAGCTAGAAAGGTCTAGCTGAAGACGTAAAAGTTAGCGCTTCTTGGGAGGCGACCCAAGCTTAATTTCGTCTGTTTTTCTTATTTTTGGATGTTTTTTAGTCTGTTTGGGTCTGTTTTGGACATTCTGGATAGGTTTGGGGGTTGGAATTAATTTATTTTAATAGTATATACAAAATTTTAGCCAAAAAATGGAAAATACCATTCTCGCGCGCGCGGCCCGCTCGCGCGAGACATCGCTCGCGCGGCCCGCTGGCGCGAGAATGTGCCTTAGTGTTTTTCTTTTGTTTTCTTTATATGAGTCCTCAGCTTCTCCTCGCGCCTGATATCGCGGGCGCGAAGTACCTCGCTCGCGCGAAAATTTTCAAAAAAAATATATATATATATAATCCAGGAATTCGCGCGCGCGACGGCCGCTCGCGCGGACCGCTCGCGCGATTTCCCATTTTCCTGTTTTTCCCCTTTGTTTTCTATATCTTTCCCCCTACCTATTTTATTTGTGTTTCTTTTCTGTTTTTGTTTATTTGGTTCAGTTTAGATCGAGTTGTTCGTTGTTTTCCTTGTTACATTTAGACTTTTTCGTTTTAGTTATTTTCCATTTGCTAGTTTAGTTTCGTTTAGATTAGTTTTTGAATTTATATTTTATATTTTGGTTTCATGTACTTTTAATATTCTTTTGTTAGTTTGTTTTCTTTTATTAAGCAGTAATAGGTAACATTGAACTTTATTGACATATTCAATTGTGTTCACCTGTTTGTCATTGCCGAGATTGAGGTAGTATCGTTCCTTTCTTACGTACTCTCCTTTCTTTCGTTTTATTGTTTCATTGGGGACAATGAAAGGTTTAGGTTTGGGGGTATGCACACACATGCACATTATTATACACTAATTTGAAGAAAAAATTCTATTCTTGTGCTTAAATAAACGATGTCACCTACGGTTTTTGCAATCTCAATTTGATACTTCTTGTTAGATAACGTGATTCGTTATAGAATGGTGAACATGAGAATATGTGATTAATCATTTGCTGTAGTTATGATGTAACATTTTAAGTTATGTATTGTTTGAATCGTAGTTTAATATCATAAATTTGCACATAAACTTATGCACTGCACGTAGTCGCTTCAATACATGTTTGATGTGAACTATAATATGATTCAGATTTCTAGATAACACAAGGTGGAGACTAAGCCCAGTGAGCTTTTGAGCCTATTTTTTCTTTTTAGAGGGTTATAAATACATGGTGTTTATCGAATTTCATTGAAATAGCGCATCTATTTGTTGTTTAGTCTCATTACTCTTGTTTTGGTTGATAGTTAAGTTAAAATAGTTGTTACCATGCTAAATAATCTTCCGTTGTAAATATTGAAGAACCATATAACGATAGGAAATGATTTTAGGCCCTCTTTGTTTATCACTGACCGATAAATTATAAAATTTCCTTAGTTCGCCCGTTGAGCCATTAAAATGCCGTTTCTTTTTCTTTAATTACCATTATCCTGTTTTTGCTCCAACTTGGAGTTCACCACTGAAAGATTCGTCACCTTTTAGTGTTGTTAAGGCGGTGTGTGATTGAGAAGAGAAGAAAAAGAAGATAAGATGATGTTTGGGGTGGTTGCCTTGGTATTCAATGAATATTTGTTTCAAGAGCAACGGAAAGGAAAAGAAAAGATTGAAAAAATAAAGAGGAAGAAGGTTGATAAAAAAAAAGAGAAATTAAAAAAACAATTGAAAAGAAGAGAATGAGAAGATGAAAGTTGGTAGAAGAGATGAATGAAAGAAATAGAACATGCCTTACAATGCCATTCTAAAAACTACCTAACAAATCATTTCTATCCATTTTCATTACCTGAGCCATATTACAACCTTTGAAAAGTCCTATTTGATCTTGGGAAACATGGTTCGGATATGAAAACGATGGGAGGGGGATTAAAACATGGTAATGATTAATTTCTCTTGATTGTTGGCATCTTATCCATGAGATTACTGTTCTTTCGTGTTATGCGTCTTTTTCGTGTCGTATGTGAGCGTTATTCGTCTTGAAAACATAATTCCTTTGCTCACGTATACTAGAGAAATTACACCTGTTTCTGAGTGTTTCAATTGAGAGTGTAATTCATTGTGAGATTCGTAGTCGAGACATAGTTAAATGGTTATCTGAGTTATATTCCATGTTCATGACATGCGCGTGTTTACTTGACTACCACATCACACACGTGCAATCTTATGAGGAACTCTATTGATTTATATGATGCATGTGCTTGAGATTGTTTTTCATGATATAGGTGAACGTTTGATTCTGTTTCTGCTTGTTCATTATTTTATTTCAAATCATTGTTTTATAATAAGGAGTATTGAATATTATGTTCTTTAGTTTTAATAAAACTTTTTAAATTTTTAAGTTAATAAAGATGGTTGTGGGTAACTTGTTGATGAGAACCCTCACGAGATTTTACTCGTCCCGATTAGGGACACCTAGAGGTTTAAAAGGCTTGTTGCATACGCTAAATGCAATTGTAATCCATGCGAAAATGGAATAGATTTTTATTAGTAGTTTTTGTTTTAGTTTTGCTCGAGGACTAGCAAAATGTAGGTTTGGGGGTGTGATCGGGAGAGAACTAATCCTAATTGTACGCCTTAACGAACATTTGTTAGTACCGTTTTATCCTGTTTTTGTATATTTTTACTCCGTTTTCTAGTTTCTGACAGGTTTTGGAAGAAATCACCTAAACCAGGCTAAACAGGGTGAAAAAGCAGAGTTAAAGAAGCTGAAAAAGAAAAGTCGCGCGCGCGACCCGCGCCCGCGAAGAACCAGAAATCGCTCGCGCGATCCGCTCGCGTGAGATCCCCAGAATTGCTCGCGCGATCCGCGCGCGCGAAGGCCAAAATGTCGCGCTCGCGCGACCCGCTCGCGCGATATGTGGAAAAATCAAAGTTGCGTATTTCAGTGTACTGAAGACTCCTGTGCAAACGAAACTGCTGGACGACGTCTAGACTGTAAATTACGTCAGTTTCAGTCCGTTTCGGGTTGGGAAGCCTTCCAAAACTTGTGTTAAACTCTATATATACTTAGTTTTTATAATTTTTAGAGGTTAGACATTGTGAGACATTGTTAGACATTGTTACACACCCATACATACACATTCTACAACCATACTTCTAGCCATTGAAGGGAGGGAAGCAAGGAGAAGAAGAAGAAGACCAAGGGTTTCCATGGCCTCCTCCATCAACTACTTGCCATCTATCACTTCCATAGATGGCTAGATCATAGATCTAGGGTTTCAATGAAGCCCTAGACGAGTAATAGGGTTTTATTTATGTTTTTATTTTAGTTTTATTATGTATGGATGACAGTTACATGTTTAGAGGATTTTTATAAATAAATCGTACTTCTATTGATTAAATCATTACTTTCAGAATTTATTCTTGTCTTAGATCTATTTTGACTGTGATGTGCTCAACGATCTATTCTTGCTGTGCTTGTTTAGATTGTTTACATGTGATGGTGCTTTATTGATTCGTGCTATCAAGTATCCGAATAGTCCATGCCTAGGTTAGACGGATTAGATCACAACCCTAGTTTAGTGTGGGATAATCCGTGCTAACCGAAGATGGATTATGTTGGTGCTTGAACCATGAATATCTTCTTGTCGGAGGAATTGGGCTTGTAGCTACAATTCCCCATTATCATCCAACTTAGTAAGCTAAAGTAATTCATAAATATTCTTATTATGAAGCTAGTGGTGGATTTGTAATCCTAGGTTCCCTTAAACATTCATTAAAAACACTTTTAATTGCTTTCATAGTTTAGATTTACTTTTATTGTTATTAGTTTAATTCAAACCAAATCAAAAGCCGTTTTTCTTAATTAATTAGACTTAGGTTTTAAAATTAAGAGCTGTAGTAATCAATCTCTGTGGGTTCGACCTTTACTTCCACACTGCAAATCTTTTGAAAAGTAAAGAATACTTTTATATCTTGATATTGACAACATCAATAGGCAACTGCTGCGGGTCTTTTTTTTATATGTACTTCGCTGCTCAATTTTTGTGACACGGAATGACTGAGTGAGTTTTAGGCTCCTCTACTATTTGGCGGACTATGGATGAGATTCCTTCTTATGACTAGGACAGTGCTTTTCATCTTTACAAGCATATGGGTAAGGTTTCCTAAGGTAGCATTAAATCGACTGGAGGGTTCTGGCGTACATTCTGTGACTTCCTTTTTTTGGCTTTTGATTTTCCATACTTCTATTTTTCTGATTATTATTTTCTCTGTGTAGCTCTGGAGTTTCGAGTATCTGAAGATGTTGGCTCCTACTCCTGCTGATGAGTCAGGCGAGGATAAGGACGGTATGGCTCCTGTACCTTTGTTCCCTTGGGGCTTGAGATGGCGAAGGGATGTTGTTGGGATTAAGAGCAGGGCTTACCAAATTATCCTTCTATGGAACTTCTTATCTGAGCTGACTATTGCTAGTGTTGATTGGGCACCTTGGGAGAATGTTTCCTATGCCACTCCTGAGGAGATTTAGGCAGTCAGACCTCTTGTTTTTCACCATTTTTTGATGGAAAGTACCGATGGTAAGCAATGGTATCTTGGTGAGCGGGTGTCTTGACAAGTGGTTGGTGGCCTGAGGTACCATGTTCCTCATAATCCTCCTGTAATGGATGTCGATGATCTTTCTGGTGCTATTCTGCAAACGGTTTTGACTGCCACTTATGCTTGGAATCATTTCTGTTCTAAGACCGATTATGAGACATACCGTGGCCTCTTTCTAATGACCAACTTTCCTCTCCTGGATGTGGTTTTTTTTATGTTTTTTTTGTCTCTATTCGTCACTTGTGTTTTTGACTCGTCTTTTTCCTAACTTGTCTTATGCCTACAATTTCATGGGATGTATAGTAGACAAGCACCTCCAACTTCCGACCCCATCCCTCCTTGGGACTGGACCATCAATGTTTTGGGTGCCGATGGTTCCCCCTAGGTCATGGAGGTTCCATGATTCATGTGTGGGTATCCCACCCAACCAGTAGGCATCCTCAATGTCCCTTAGAGTTGTGCTGAGGATGGTCACGCCTTGGCAGCTGGCCTAAGGTCTTTGGTCCTCAGGCGAGACCACAGGGTATGTCTCTAGTTTTGTGCTTCCTAAGGTTATGAGGTTATAACCCAAGATTTTACCCTTGACAGATGGATGGTATGCGACAGCTTGCCACCAGTCAGATGACGTCTTTGGTAAGTTCCTGACTCAACTTCATTTTTTTACTTCTAGTAGTTCGTAGCTGACTGTTTTCATTTTATTTATGTGTGTAGTGTCGCGGCAATGGCGCTGGTTTGTTGAGATCCAGGTTGAGGTGCAGGGGCTGTGTAGACACCCCATTATTTCGGCTATCAGATTTAGGAGACCCATAGCTTGGTGGTTCACAATGATCGAAAAAGACTCGAAAGGACTCCTGGAAGTTAGTTCTATTTCTCAAAAAGCTCAGAATGACCAAAATGCCCCTGAAAGCCCGAAAACTCCCAAATTTGGACCAAAAGTTTTGGAAACATGATATGTCATAAGAAAAGTATGAAAACGAGTTTTTAAGTAAAATCAGATGAAATCATCGGCTCCCAGAGACCACCGGAAGACCCGAAAAGTCCCCGTTTATCGGTTTGACCTAGGTTTGACTGGTTTGACTAGGTTTTGATCGAAATCATCCGAATTTGCCAAAAAAATTCCAAGATCATTCTGGATCATGTGAAAAGTACTAAAATAAGTTTTAACAGAAAATCGGACGAAAACGTCAGCTCTTGGGAGCTCCCAGAGGTTCCCAGAACTTTCTGAAGATCCCAGGTTTGATCGATTTGACCTAAAAGTTGACTTCAAAATTGGAGCACCGTAACAATTTTCAAAAAAAATTCATGGATACTAGAGGTCAATAGCTTTCCAACGGTATATCGTACATAATTTCTGGATTTAAAACGGATTTATTATGAATTTTCGAAGGTGAAAAAGGAGAGCAAATTGGCTTTTATCGCGAATCTGTAAAACTTTTCATAGTGACCTGACTCCAAAACATTTCATATAGAAAGTAGACTCTGATACCTTTCCAACGGTATATCACAAGCTCAGTTTGGAGTTCGTACACATTTTTTGTGAATTTCGGACGAAATAGGGCCTTTTCTCCAATACTGGAACCTCTGGGGGCCTAAATACATTTTTTTGGGCAGCTGGGGAGCAGTGCAGCGGCGGCACTGGGCCACTACCGCGGCGGCACATGGCCAGTGCCGCGGCGGCACTCAACCCTCGCAGAGTCCATTTTTGTAATTTATTTGGGGATCCAATTTGATTAATTAAAAACCAAAATGATGCAGTTTTATGTTCACAGATGTTTGGGATCAATGGGAACACTTTCTAAATCCCAAAATCTCCCTAAATTGGCCTATATAAACCCCCCATTGCTCTTAATTTGGGGGGAGGCAAGTGCAAAGTCAATATAGGTTGTACAAAAAAAGAGATAGAGATAGGTTTAGAAGAAGGAAAGGGAGCTTCTCCCATTGATTTTCTATAAGAAAGTGAGTTTTCATCTTGTTTTCTTCCATTACCTCTCTTATACTTCACATTCCAAATACCCCCAATCACCATTCTTGAGCATTCTTGAGTTAGGAAGCTACTTCCATGTCCAAATGTCAATATCTATGAGTGAAGCACCAAGCTACAAGTCCAATATCACATTGATTATCATCTATTGATTGCTATTTACTTGCTTGTTTATATATATGTTCATCTCTTCTTACCTCATTTCTTTTTATTTTTCTTTATTTACTTACTTGTTCTTCATCATCTAAATGATGACATGAAGTTTGAGGTGAGTGAATCCTTATGGATAGTAGCTCTTGACCTCAAAAACATGTTTTATAGATGATGATTATAACTTCAATACCTCCAAGATACCTTAAAGTTATGTTCAAAATAAAAATGAAGCTCTCCAATAATATTGGGGGTTCTTGATGATGAGTTTGATGATGATGTTTCAAGAGGTCATAATCTCTATTTGATGTTGAAAATATACTTTCAAAACCTCTTGACAAGCGGGGGTATTTGTAAAATACAACCGCGCTAAAAGAAGAAAATGTATTGATTTAGTTTACAATTCCTTCATTTATCTGCAATTTGAATTGCAAAGCCAGTTTATACACAATTTGATTAAACTATGATAAGTTGTGTGTGTTTAGCTGTATTTTGTGCAGACTGCAGTTGCTATGTGAAGAATTGAAAGATAAAGATAAAAGGAAGTGTTGGATTCTAAGGAAGACAATTAAAAGCTGAAATACAGAGCTCGATCGATTGAAGACCATTCGATCGATCGAATGTTCGATCGATCGAGGGAAGAAGATGTTCGATCGATCGAAAGCGCGTCGATCGATCGAGCATCCTTTTTCTTGAGGACATTCTATGCAGTATTCCTAGACTTTCTGTTTTACTGGATTGTTATCAAATTGTCCCGAAACGCTCAGTTGGTCAAAACAGTCTGTGAACTTTAAGCCTTGAGGCATTCTTCTTCAATATATTTTGCAAACCACCCTCAATGCTAATACCATTGTAGGTGAGAGTCTAAACTATTGTTTTAAACCGCTTTTGTGTATTTCAAACTCCATTGTGATGATATAGTCCCGGTCATGAAAGGACTATGGATTCTTTATCCTAAGAGAAATACGGAATACTGTAGAGAGTGTACTCCATTGAGCTTCAATGTAATTGCATGGTGGATAGCCAGGTTGCGGTGGATTCGTGTAATCCCAACATTCCTTTTTAATTAAGAAAAACAGACTTTGAATCTTTGCTTTAATTAATTAGTTAGTAATTAGTTGATCTAGTTTAATTACTTTACTTTTAGTAGTTAAACCGTGGAACTTTGTGTTCTGCATTCGTTTAAAATATTGATTTTTATTTTCCCTTTGTGAGATTAATCTAAGTTTTTAGTTTAACATCTTCCCTGTGGGATCGACCTGGACTTCCAGTACTATATTACTTGCACGATCACCTACACTTGGGTGTTGCACAAGAGCGCACAACTATTTAGTCGTGTCACCTCTATTTCAAAACCCTTCTCAAACCCTCTCATTTTGATCTCAAGAAAGAAAACTCAAGTTTTTCCCAAAATCTTTAAAATAGTGAGTCAAAATAGTGAATGATTTGAGCTCAAAGATTTCTATAGAACTCAATACTCAATGTATGGATACAAGACCACTTGGAAAGTCTTCCTAACGTATTATAAAACACCCAAGATTTTTGGTTTGACTTGGAAATACTTGGAAGGATTCCATTTTGGTCCAAACATTCTCTCCAGATATTCTGCCTTTACTGTCACAACAGCTTGGTCGACTTTCAACTCGTTTTACACAAAACTTTTCCAAAAGGAGTGGTCCCAAACTATTTTTTCCTTAAACTTCAGTGTCTTATAAAACTCTTTGTATAAAATGGGCCCCTAGATCATTTTTTTTTATTTTCTAAGATTTTTAGACATTTCAGTTGACAGTACGAACTCTATTTCTGAGTAACCTCTATTTTTCATATGATTTCTTTCAATATGTAATAGTTATTAAAGCTTGGCTTTTTTGGATGTGTTCTAGACACAATAAGGAAGATCTACATAAAAATCATGCATTTAAAACATTCATAACCCCTCTTTTCAATTTCCAAAAGATCATGCTACTGTTCTGTCCACTATTCAAAGCAAGCATACTTTTACTTCCATCCTTTGATTTGATGCTTACATGCACTCCAAATTAGCTCATGTCTTAGGAAGTAGTTCATACTACATTTTGTACATATCCCATGATGATTTCCTTCATTCATTCATACACATTCTAGACTTCTAAGTCATTCTACGAATCTATGACCACAAAGCACACTTCAACCTTGGCACATTCTAGACACATGCATTGCATCCATGCAAAGATTTGGGGCTTTTGTGACTCCTAATCTAAGAAGATTATAAGGAATGAACTTGATCACACATCCATGCTTCCCCTTGATCTAATCATCCTTTCTTATCCGTCTCGGGGATTGAGAGGTCTTCTTTTTCCAAAGATTAACATGCATCATTCTAGCTCGCTAAGCATATTCCGATTTATTTGTTTATTTGTTTCAAGAACAATTCATGTCCCCCTTTAGATTAGGAAAACTTTATTACTTGATATATGATTAGATGATTTTTCCTAGGTTTGTTTGTGTGATCTTTCACTTTGCATTGTGTGATACTTGGCTTAGATCTTATGAACGATATCTTATCTTTTGATCTTCCATTTCAAACTTTTTGTGTGATGTAATATACCTATCTAGTATTTATTGTCGAACCAAACATAGTAAACGATGATTATTTGGATGCTAATTGAGGCTCGTCGAGAGATGGGGCGAGTTGAGGGTACTTTAGTCGTGACAAAGGCTCCTTCCTCTCTCGTACCAAAACCCCGAACCAAGTTCTTTGGTTATGAAGGGTCGGTGCCCTTTATCCATTTGGGTGAGTCAAATTAGGTTTCGTGGTTCCTTAAAGAATAAATTGCGACTCTGTATCTGTTTTCAACAAACCTTTTCCTTTCCTTTTTCAAAACAATTTCAAAAAAACAAGTGGCGGGATTCCGCGTGTCCATAATCTGGCGAATCTGCTGGGGATTATTTATTTTCAAAATAAATAATGCAGAGGTTTGACTCATAAGAAGCATCCTTAAAATCATCTTTTTACTGTGTCTGGTTCACCGCATTGCACTTCTGTATTTCCCCCTTCGACTGTGTCTGAAATGCAGCGCTGACATTGTTTAGATCTTGCTATGCCAGGGCACAAGTCACCATTGATACTATACCTTCCACGGTATATCAAAAAGAGTAAAAACTTCCGTACTGTCTCTTTGACAGTATATTGGAACTCTCGTCAACAGACCCTTTTTGACTAAACCCAGTCTTTGCATATAGATTCCTGTAGAACCTTTTATAGGACTCCTCATTTATCTTCTCAGATAGAACAATGTGATATGACTGTTGTATGCCCTGATGGGATTACCTGCGCGGTGTAGACGCTTATGTGATATAGAACAGAACGTCTTTCTTATGATTCCAAAGGCAATCATTCACATGTAATTACATTGAGTTGACCTGCCTAGGCACCATGATAAGGATGTCAGCTCTATGTTTACAAAGATATTCACCGCAAACCTTGTTTGTAGGTCCCAAGGCATAGGAGTATGAAAACTTGCTTAACAACATGATTACCATCATCAAAATTGCTCCCTTCAGATACAACATGTTTCTCCCAAAAACTCTGTCTATATATCCTAGATATAACATGTTTTTCCCAGAAACACTGTCCATATATCCTAGATATAACCTGTTTCTCCCAGAAATCCTGTCCATATATCCCAGATATAACCTGTTTCTCCCGAAAACTCTGTCCATATATCCCAGATATAACCAGTTTCTCCAGAAAGCCTGTCCAAACTTTTCAAAATATCCTGGAAATCCCTGTTGTTCATTGGTGGTCATACTGGAAAGCAATGTTAGCACACTCTATATGGTTAGGACCTTATTTGTTTAACTGCTATCTGTTAGAAATAGGAGCATCATATAGATTAGGGCTTACATCCGCATGCTTGTCTCATTTTCATGCACCATTCCTATCGGTCTGCACGCACTATCTCACTCAGTCTCACACAAGTCATGTCCACGTTTGTTAATATCACTATCACTGTTTGTCTAAAGTCGTCATTGTCAGAATTTGATATAGTCCTCTCAAAATCTGTAAGGGCAGTATAGATTCTCGAAGTCAGCAGTTGGGATCCTCATCTTGGGTCAGAAATTCAAATAACCGTTTGGTCAGAATCAGCATGACAGCCTGGCAGTCCGGTAGCCTGGCCCAAGTTTTGAAGTTCATGGAAGAATTGAAACAGCAGCAGCCACGGTGCCCACCTGGGTTTGGACCGCCTCTTGAGAATAATGGGTAGGAAGACTGGTTTCAAGGGGTCCCACCACTTGCATATGAGAAAAAGCTCCAGGAGAAAATGGACAAAGTTGACAAGCTGGAAAGTGCTAAGGAAGAGCAAAGGGGTTGATGATTACATGCTAGACCCTGAAGGCCTGTTCGAACCCGTCAAAGTGAAACTGCCTGAGAACTTCAAAATGCCAGAAATTGACCGCTTCGATGGAACTGGGAATCCAAAAAGTCACATCAAGTTATGCATGAACATCTTCCAATCTATGGGATGCACTCATGAGCACATAGTTATGTTGTTCCCTCAAACCCTAAAAAATGCCGCACTATTCTGGTTCCTAACCCTTGAAGCCTCCAAGACTCGAGTCTGGGAAGATGTTGTTAGAACTTTTATTTATCACTACTCTTACACCAAGAGTTTGATGTCACCATCCGGGACCTGGAGACTACCCAACAGAATTTCAATGAGTCCTTCACTGCGTTCTTGAGTAGATGGAGGAATAAAGTGGCCCAAATGACCCACCGACCAGTTAAAAAGGAACAAGTTCGAATGTTGATCAGGAATCTATAGCCGCTCTACCATGAGAAACTATTCTACCAGTCCATCTCAACATTTGAAGAGCTGTTTGAGATTGGGACTAGAATTGAGGATGCAATCAGGGAAGGAAAATCAAGAATGAAGAATCACAAAGCCAGTCCAAGAGGCCCGACTACTCTCGAAACCCTTCGGAAGTCAATGCCCTGAATAACCAACCCATGGCCCATTCTCCCCAACCATACTAGCCCACAAACCAAACCAGCTCGCCTAGCGTCCCTTACCAAAATAGGGTACCCCGTGAATTTTCTAAGCTAGATATCTCCCCCTCCGTAGCCTTAGGTCGCCTGCTAAAAAAGTGGCATCTCCAACTCCTTTAGCCTCGTGCCGATCCCCCACCACCTAACTGTGACCTGTCCAAGCAATGTGCCTACCACCAAGGCCTAGGCCACGACACCGACCGGTGCATACGTCTCCGCCATGATATCCAAGACCTCATTGACTGAAGAATCATCGAGCCACCACCCATCCAACCCCATGTAAACCAAAATGTTAGCTTCATTGAACCTAAGCCCCTGGCCTATCTTTTCAAATGATCCCCTTCACTGAGACCAATGATTGTTGAAGCTATGCGGTGAAGTGATGGTGTTTGGAACTTCTGCTAAGAAAAAAAAGGGTATAATAAAAAGAATAAGTGAGTCACCGTGACACTCCATTTGAGACCAGGTCGAGTCTCTTCTATGTTTTGAGTCTATTTCAAGTTTGGTCTTGTAGTTGAGTCTGTCTGTCATCGAGTTGTTATGGGTCTGTGCCGAGTAATGTATAGTGGTGTCAATCTGGCCGAGTTGGCCCAGCCCGGCCCGCTTTTTTCGGGCTAAAAGCCCGACCCAGCCCGCCACAAGGCCTGGCCCGCTAGGCCCAGTTCACATACCCTGGGCCGGGGTGGACACCCATCCTTTCATCCATGGCCCGGCCCGGCCCGGCCTGAAATAGTGAAAAAGCCCGGCCCGGCCCGGCCCGAAGCCCGCCACGGCCCACTTCAAAAATAGAAGAAAGCCCGCTAGCCCGTCCGGCCCAGCCCGATGTCTGGCCCGCTAGGCCCGGGCCACCAGTCTGGGGCGGACACACCTCCTCCACTCCCAAGCCCGGCCCGGCCCGATGTTTGGTGAAGCCCGGCCCGAAGCCCGCTCGGGGCCTGCTTTGACCGAGCCCGGCCCGGCCCGTTTGACACCACTAGTAATGTAATCCTTCTCTTTTGCTAATGGAATGAAATCTTATTTTGCCTAATCTGATGTGTCGAGTCATAAATGCATGAATCGCTGAACTGAAAATGTCACTTTTTCAAATTACCATGGATATTACTCTGCTACTAAATTTTTGCATCAAACAAAAAAGAATCCTGAAAGGTCAAAGTCAATTTCATGTTAACACCGATAAAGAGCCGAGAATTGAATAGTCTTACTTTAAGAATTTAAAGATGCTATTGGCATACTTGGAACTTGGGGCTTGCCCACCATTTCAAAGTCTTGGGCCCAACCCAATTGATAGCCATGCGAATTTGTGCGGACCTGATCCTTGATGGTAGCTAAACATTTCAGTGAGTTTCATCTCCACTTTAAAAAAAAACAAAGAAGAAGAAAAAGAAAAGAAAAAGCTCGCTAGGTTGAAAACCCGAAAAGGGCACCTAGGCAAAAGTTAGAGTAAGTAAAGGTATTGATTTCCATGATATGACCCCAGCCAGTCACAATGATGGAGAAAATGAAAGAAAAAAAAATTTGGTGATACGTAGAATTGTACACTTTAAGGTACATCATGAGAACACGTCTAGATCATGTTTCGGAAGGCTCAGAGCACTCACAAACAAATTTTGAGAAATGACATACACATTGCAAAATTATGAAATCAAAGCTCTCCGAAGATCTCACATGAATCAACTACATGAAAAGCAAAATTGACTAGCTAGGTGAAAGTGAAAAGGATCAACCCTCAAAACAAAAAAAAAGAAAAAAAAAAGAGAGGGAGATCGAGATTGAATTCTCTCATTCAAGGCTACCACAAGTGACTTAAGTTTGAACTTTTTTTTATGATTGGCTTTAAAAAAAACCCTCTTTTCCAAGACCTTGCATTGAACTACGCTCGACCTGATTTCCACTCGGGGATACGTAGGCAACCGCATCGGTTCGGTCGACACCATTATAATCAACCCCCCCTTCTTTCAAGACTTTGGCCCGAACTACGTTGGACCTGATCCCCACTCGGGGGTACGTAGGTAGACTTTCAAAAAGAAAAGAAGGACAGCTCGCTAGGTCAAAAATCCGAAAGGACGCCTAGGCAAAAATTAGAGCTAAATCCAAAGTTATCAATAACAAAAGAGAGAAAATAGCTCGTTAGGTCACTTCACTGGTGCCTAGGCAAAAGTTATGAGCATCTGCGAGATTAAAGTCGCGGTCCTTGCCTCAAGCCAAAAATCACCTTCCACACTAGGGGCAAACTTCGACTACCCGCCTCGTTTGCCTAAATTTTACTATCAACCCTTCATACAAGGGGAAAACTTCGGTCACCTACCTCGTTTGCCCAAAGCCTCCAATAAATCATTGTCCCAAATAGGGGCAAACTTCGATCACCCACCTCGTTTGCCTATGAATTCCACTTCCTATACCTCAAACTAGGGGAAAACTCTGTTTGCCTAACACGATCCTTTCATACCAAGGGCAAGTTTTCAAGTCACCAACTTATTTTGAAATTTTTTGAAATAGAGTATCTTTTTTTCTAAAAGCTAAGGCACTAATTCCAAGCACTTCTTGGGAGAAGTAAAGAATTGATTAGATCAATAGGGAAGAATTTTCAAAAACTAGATTTATCAGCAAAGTGCTATCATATTAACATGAGGAGTGAACATAAAAGATGAGCGGTACATCGCTTATGACAAAGGCACATTGAATTATGCTAATTTGGGCACTTCGTGTCGTAACTTCTATCAAATCAATCCTTGTTTGGTTGAGTCAGTAATAATCTGATCGAAACTGTATCAGAGTTCAATGTTCATACAACCCAATCTAACTTTCCTCGTCAACATTGTTCCTGTGAAGTCCATTTGTTTTAATGGTCTCAAATGTGTGGGTTTAAAGTGATTCCCAAATTGTAAAACCTGTGGATACAAGCAAAAGTTTTGAACACCGTTATTACACTTGTCAAGGCTGCAACATGATATGAGTCCCAAGAACCTCGAGCATTGGTGATACCCCCAATCACAGTCACTTGTCTTCATAAATCAGTTTATAAGATACACTGGCTATCTTCTACCAGCTCCTCAGCAACCAAGCCAAAATTGTGTCACGAATGTTCTTCATCCCCAACTAAATTACTCTATTCATAATGCAACCATTCTTTTCCCAACTGAATCTTCTCATTCCCAACAGAGCTAGTTAATCTCTAGAATAGTGTCCTAGACAAATATGGTGTATCTCAATCAAGACTACATCCTTTCCTCAGAAGAAAGAGTTGTTCATCCCCAGCAGATTCAATATAATCCCCAGCAAGCATATCAATTTGCCAGTTCTTTTGATCACAGTTAGTCCAACCATTGGTCCAATCCATGACAGTCACAATAGTTCACTGTCGACTCGTCATCTCGATTCGTACATCATCAGTTCAATCCATGACAGTCACGGAAGTTCACTGTTGACTCGTCATCTCGATTTGTACATCATCAGTTCAATCCATGACAGTCACAGTAGTTCACTATCGACTCGTCATCTCGATTCATACATCATCAGTTCAATCCATGACAGTCACAGTAGTTCACTATCGACTCTTCATCTCGATTCGTACATCCTCAGTTCAATTCATGACAGTTACGGTAGTTCAGTGTTGACTCGTCATCTCGATTCGTACATCATCAGTTCAATCCATGACAGTCACAGTAGTTCACTATCAACTCGTCATCTCGATTCGTACATCGTCATTTCAATCCATGACAGTCACTGTAGTTCACTGTCGACTCATCATCTCGATTCGTACATCATCAGTTCAATCCATGACAGTCCCAGTAGTTCACTGTCGACTTGTCATCTCGATTCGTACATCATCAGTTCAATCCATGATAGTCAGAGTAGTTCACTGTCGACTCGTCATCTCGATTCGTACATCATCATTTCAATCCATGACAGTCATGGTAGTTCACTGTCGACTTGTCATCCCGATTAGTACATCATCAGTTCTTCTAATCAAGGTTAGTCCAACCATTGGTCCAACCCATGAATGTCATAGTAGTTCACTGTCTACTAGTCATCTCGATTCGTGCATCGTCAATTCATTAATCATCACTAGTTTACCATCATTCGAAATATGTCATGATCATCATTCTCATTCTAAATCTTGGGCTTCCATGTCCATTAATTACGCTTCTGACATCTCGGGCTTTCATGCCCATCACATAACGTCCTAGGGCTTCTGTGACTGTCTCCTAATGTCCAGGGTTTCCAGGTCCATCGGTTATTTGTCAAGCTTTATCTCAGATTAACGTCCTCTGGGACCCCACGTTCAATTACATTTGTTTGCGAAGCACACTTCCCATAATTTAAGAAGTTTGCCCGAGACCCAGAGTCTTCAACACCTTGGTACCCTTATCAGGATTAACCACTGCATTAGATTCAACACTAGCATAACATAAGTCTATTCGGGGTGGCACACATCCCATAGCACCAGCTCATACTAGGATCAGAACACTAGACATGATAGGACTCAGAACACAATTCATATCACATCCATGCATTGCATATCATTCTCATAGCATAGCATCTGCCTGATTGTTGTGTTTTTGCATGTATTTATTTCTTTGTGCCCGAACTACGTTATGGTCTGATTCCCCTTGGGATACGTAGGCAGCTCACGAAGAGCGCGACCAGTACTAGTCTTAACATCATGTGCAACACTTTTTATCCTAAATCTATAACCTCCAAAAGACCTGTCTGTTCAAAGCTTTGACACTCGCTTGTGACATGCATTGCTTCGCAAGTTCATGCCAAAGAGGGGCAAACTATAGACACCCCATTGTGTCGGCTATCATATGTATGAGACCCATAGCTTGGTGGTTCACAATGATCGAAAAAGACTCAAAAGGACTCCTGGAAGTTAGTTCTATTTTTCCAAATGCTCAGAATGACCAAAATGCCCCTGAAAGCCTGAAAACAACCAGATTTAGACCAAATGTTTTGGAGACATGATATGTCATAAGAAAAATAAGAAAATGAGTTTTTAAGTAAAATCAGATGAAATCGTCAGCTCCCAGAGACCCCCAGAAGTCTCGGAAGTTCTCGGAAAGTCCCCGTTGACCAGTTTGACCTAGGTTTGACCGGTTTGACCAGGGTTTGACCAAAATCATCCAAATTCGCCAAAAAAATTCCAAGATCATTCTAGAACATGTGAAAAGTACTAAAACAAGTTTTAAAAGAAAATCGGACAAAAACGTCAGCTCCTGTGAGCTTCTAGAGGTTCCCAGAACTTTCTAAAGATCCCAAGTTTGATCGATTTGACCTAAAAGTTGACTTCGAAATTGGAGCACCGTAATAATTTTCAAAAACTTTTCATGCATACTAGAGGTCAATAGCTTTCCAAAGGTATATCATACATAATTTCTGGATTTAAAATGGATTTATTATGAATTTCCGAAGGTGAAAAAGGCGAGCAAATTGGCTTTTATCGCGAATCTGTAAAACTTTTCAGAGTGACCTGAATTCAAAACATTTTATATAGAAAGTAGACTCCGATATCTTTCCAACAGTATATCACAAGCTCAGTTTGGAGTTCGTACACATTTTCTGTGAATTTCGGACGAAACAGGGCCTTCTCTCGAATACCGGAACCTCTGGGGGCCTAAATAAAATTCTTACGGCATCTGAGGAGCAGTGCCGCGGCGGCACTGAGCCACTACTGTGGCGGCACATGGCCAGTGCTGCGGCAGCACTCAACCCTCGCAGAGTCCAATTTTGTAATTTATTTGGGCGTCCAATTTGATTAATTAAAAACTGAAACGATGTAGTTTTATGTTCACAAATGTTTGGGACCAATGGGAGCACTTTCTAAATCCCAAAACCTCCCCAAATTGGCCTATATAAACCCCCCATTGCTCTTAATTTGGGAGGAGCCAAGTACAAAGTCCATAGAAGTTGTAGAGAGAAAGAGAGATAGAGATAGGTTTAGAAGAAGGAAAGGGAGCTTCTTCCATTGATTTTCTATAAGAAAGTGAGTTTTCATCTTGTTTTCTTCCATTACCTCTCTTATACTTCACATTCCAAATACCCCCAATCACCATTCTTGAGTTAGGAAGCTACTTCCATGTCCAAATGTCAATATCTATGAGTGAAGCACCAAGCTATAAGTCTAATATCACATTCATTATCATCTATTGATTGCTATTTACTTGCTTGTTTATATATATGTTCATCTCTTCTTACCTCATTTCTTTTTATTTTTCTTTATTTACTTACTTGTTATTCATCATCTAAATGATGACATGAAGTTTGAGGTGAGTGAATCCTTATGGATAGTAGCTCTTGACCTCAAAAACATGTTCAATAGATGATGATTATAACTTCAATACCTCCAAGATACCTTGAAGTTATGTTCAAAATAAAAATGAAGCTCTCCAATAATATTGGAGTTTCTTGATGATGATTTTGATGTTGATGTTTCAAGAGTTCATAATCTCTATTTGATGTTGAAAATATACTTTCAAAACCTCTATTTCAAAACCCCTCTCAAACCCTCTCATTTTGATCTCAAGAAAGAAAACTCAAGTTTTTCCCAAAATCTTGAAAACAGTGAGTCAAAATAGTGAATGATCAGAGCTTAAAGATTTCTCTAGAACTCAATACTCAATGTATAAATGCACGACCACTTATAAAGTCTTCCTAACTCATTATAGAACACCTAAGATTTTTGGTTTGACTTGGAAATACTTGGAAGGATTCCATTTTGGTCCAAACATTCTCTCCAGATATTCTGCCTTTACTGTCACAGCAGCTTGGTCGACTTTCAACTCGTTTTACACAAAACTTCTCCAAAAGGAGTGATCCCAAACTATTTTTCCCTTAAACTTCAGTGTCGTAGGGAACGTTCTGTATAAAATGGGCTCCCAGATCATTTGTTTTCATTTTCTAAGAGTTTTTGACATTTCAGTCGATAGTACGAACTCTGTTTCTGAGTAACCTCTATTTTTCATATGATTTCTCTCAATCTGTAATAGTTATTAAATTTTAGCTTTTTGGGCTGTGTTCTAGACACAATAAGGAAGATCTTCAAAAAAAAAATCATGCATTGAAAACATTCATAACTCCTCTTTTCAATTTCCAAAAGATCATGTTATTGTTCTGTCCACTATTCACAGCAAGCATACTTTTACTTCCATCCTTTGATTTGATCCTTACATGCACTCCAAATTAGCTCATGTCTTAAGAAGTAGTTTATACTACATTTGTACATATCCCATGATGATTTCCTTCATTCATTCATACACATTCTAGACTTCTAAGTCATTCTACGAATCCATGAACACAAAGCACACTTCAACCTTGGCACTTTCTAGACACATGCATTGCATCCATGCAAAGATTTGGGGCTTTTGTGACTCCTAACCTAAGAAGATTATAAGGAATGAACTTGATCACACGTCCATGCTTTCCCTTGATCTAATCATCCTTTCTCATCTGTCCCGGGGATTGAGAGGTCTTCTTTTCCCAAAGGTTAACATTCATTATTCTAGCTCGCTAAGCATATTCTGATTTATTTGTTTATTTGTTTCACGAACAATTCATGTCCCCTTTAGATTAGGAAAACTTTATTACTTGATATATGATTAGACGATTTTTCCTAGGTTTGTTTGTGTGATCTTTCACTTTGCATTGTGTGATACTTGGCTTAGATCTTATGAACGATATCTTATCTTTTGATCTTCCATTTCAAAATTCTTGTGTGATGTAATATACCTATCTAGTATTAATTGTCGAACCAAACATAGTAAAAGATGATTATTTGGATGCTAATTGAGGCTCGTGGAGAGATGGATTGAGTTGAGGGTGTTTTAGTCGTGACAAAGGCTCCTTCCTCTCTCGTACCAAAACCCTGAACCAAGTTCTTTGGTTATGAAGGGCTGGTGCCCTTTATCCATTTGGGTGAGTCAAATTAGGTTTCTTGGTTCCTTGAAGACCAAGTGGCGACTCTGTATCTGTTTTCAATAGACCTTTTTCTTTCCTTTTTCAAAACAATTTCAAACAAACAAGAGGTGGAATTTCGCGTGTCCACAGGCGGTAGGAGGCCTTCGCCAACGTATACTCCAAGTGGCCCGGTGGAAGATGAAGAGGAGGAGGACTTTTGTTTTGTCTCCATTTATGTTTTCAATTGGGTTATATCAATGTATTATGTGAATGACGGATGATGTTTAGGATGGTTTCTCAACTTTGACAAAATATTATGATGTTTTGCCTTTTGGGCCGAATAGCTTCCGGTTCCGAGGCGCGGTTGTGTGCTTGTTTTATTTGGTGATCATGTAACGATATATATGTGTACTGTGATTCTGTGATTGTTACTACGATGAGCAGCTTTATAATAGTGAGCGTGTTTGCCTTACAGGTGGGAAAGTTTGTGAAATGGGGAGGTGCTACCAAAATTTTGAATTTTGCTAGAGCTGTGATAGAAAATATGGCATTGTATGATCCTGCTCAACTCATAGCTTTGCTGAACATTACAGATGGTGTGGAACGAATCAACCTCTTCTGTTATGGCTTGACTAAGCCGTTCATTCTCTTCCAAATGGCTTTGAACACTGAGTACTTGTGTGCTGCTATCGCTCACTGGGACTCAATAAATCATGTTTTCAATTTCAATGGCCTAGAGATGTGTCATATGTTTGAGGAATTCTGTGCTATCCTCGGCTTCGATCCGACTCAGACTTGATTCTTCCTCTTGCTGATACTCCTAGTCCTACGCGCGGCTTGGCTGAATATATGAACTGTTCAATTACTATTTCTCGCCAGCTAATTCATAGTGAAGTCCTTGATATTGCCTCTATCATTGCCTGCTATGCTGATCCTGAAGATCCTAGCGTGTATGAGGCTACTCGTGGGACCGCTCTGATCTTGTGCATGACTTCGCACTTCCTGTTCTCGAGTAGTTCTAGTGACTTGGTGTATGTATGCCTTGGACTGAAAGTGGGTTAGAACCCCATGGCTATGGTTCTGTCTGAAACCCTAAATGGTTTGGATAATGCCTTTAACCAAAGAACTTTTCTTCTTTCTAGGGCGCCTTCGGTGTTACTGGGTTGGCTATATAAGCAACTTCAGTTGTGGATAGGTCGTGCACCACCGGTTTACTTCCGTAGAGCTATGCTTCATCCTCACTATACTTTACCAACTGGGTTAGCATGACGGGTGCTTTATCTGAGGTGGATATTTTCTAGATTGTGGGACATTGGGGTCTTCAGGCTGTGACCACCAGCCTTGGGAATCACCCAAGAATGTGGCTGATGGGTCTAAGAGAGACTTTTTTCTATCATCCTCGTCGATTGGCCGGGCAGTACAAGTGGGTTCAGGAGGTTCCCTAGGGATTCACTGAGAGGGTCTTTTCTTCCAGAGTCAGAGCTGCCACTATTGCTTCTTTCATCAATGGTTAGACTCACCGAATAAAGGCCTATTTCTGAAGACCTTTGAAGAAATAAAAAAAATTGCCTTCGACCAAATCTGGTTCTTCCTTCAAGTGTCTTTTATATTTGTGATTGCTTTTGAAAGACTTTTTCATTTATAACCATTCCTGCTTATGTAATATTTGAAGTTCGTTTATTGGTGAACCTTAGTTACTGTGAGAACCTTATTTTTTTGCATTTTGGTTTTTTGAAAACATTTTGTAGCAAGATTCGATTAGATGTTTATTTTGGTACTTGCTTGGGCATGTTAGGGCGATTTATAGGCAAGCAAGGCGGTTAGCCGAAGTTTGCCCCTAGTTTGGGATATGGGTGGTTGTAAGGCAAACAAGGTAGATGACCAATGTTTGCCCCTCGTTTAGGGATGGTTTAGGCAAATGAGGCGAGTAGCCGAAGTTTGCCTCTTGTGTGAGGGTTGGTTTCTGGCTTATGGTAGGGACCGCACCTCTTAATCACTCAGATGCTCATAACTTTTGCCTAGGTACTGGTGAAGTGACCTAGCGAGCTCTTTTCTCTCTTTTGTTATTGCTTACTTTGGATTTAGCTCTAATTTCTGCCGAGGCATCCTTCTTTTCTTTTTTGAAAGCCTGCCTACATATCCTCGAGTGGGAATCAGGTCGAGCGTAGTTTAAGGCAAGGTTTTGAAGAAATGGGCTATTTTTGTGGGTGGGACTACCGAACCAATGCAGTTGCCTACATATCCCTGAGTAGGAATCAGGTCGAGCATAGTTCAGGGCAAGATTTTGAAGAAATGGGCTATTTTTGTGGGTGGGACGACTGAACCGATGTTGTTGCCTACGTATCCCCGAGTAGGAATCAGGTCAAGCATAGTTCAGGGCAAGGTTTTGAAAGAAATGGAAAAGTCAAGCATAGTACTTTTTGAGGCGATCAAGGTTGATTGGTTCTTTGAATTTGAAACCATCGAGGTCTATGAGGTAGGTTGCTCCTCATGAAAGGATAGTTTTTACGATGTAAGGCCTAACCCATTCAGGTTTGAACTTTCTGCGGGGATCGAAAATTGGGGCTCGCAGCTCTTTAAGGACAAGATCGCCCTTGACAATTTTCTTTGGACGAACCCGCTAGTTAAAGGCACGGGCTATCCACTTTTGATAAATTCAGATATGATCAATCACCACAAGGCTCTTTTCATCTATAAGTACCAATTCTTCGTATCTTTCCCTCAACTAGTCTGATTCTGAGATCTCACATTCAGCCATTACTAGCAAGGATGGTAATTCTATCTTGACGGGGATACTGCTTCCATCCCATACACTAGTGAGTAAGGAGTTGCTTATGTAGATGTCCTTATCAAAGTTCTGTATCCCCAAAGTGTAAATGGTAGTTTCACGTGCCAATCTTTGTAAGTATCGGCTGATTACTGTAGTATAACCTTGACATTTTTGTTTGCAGGCCTGTATGGTGATGACTTGTGATAAGTGATTTTGTATTCCTTAAACAAATCCCTGACTTCAGCTTTGACATGACTTCCATTATTCGAGATGATCTCACGGGGGACTCCATAATGACATATGAGATTCCTCTTTATGAACTTGGCCACTTCCTTGGCTCCTAATTTGGTGTAGGATTCAACTTTAACCCATTTTGTGAATTATTCGATGGCTACCAGAATATAACGATTCCCATTCGAGGCTTTTGGAATAATTTCTCCAATGATATCGATTCCCGAGGTAGAGAATGGCCATGGAGAGGTCATACTACAAAGCAGCGATGGAGGTACATGCATCATGTTCTTATGGATCTGGCACTTGTGGCACCTTCTCATGTATTCACAACAATCTCTCTCCAATGTTGTCTAGTAATGCCCTTGCATCACAATTTTCTTAGTTAGCATGTGACCATTCATGTGCGGACCTCATACCTCTTCATGTATTTCTTCCATCATTCTTCAGGCGCTCTTCCTGAACAAGCAAATCAGGTTATAACCGTTATAACCTTTCTTCAATAATTTTCCACCACAGATGATGAACTGTGCGGCGAATCTTTGAATTGCTCTTTTGCCTTCTCAGTAGACTCTTGAGGATACATTCCTTTTTCTATGAAGTCCCATATATCTTGGTACCGCGGTGTTTCCTTTTCTTCTTCCTCAATTACTGTGATCATGTGGAATGATGGCTCATATCTCTGTTCGATTACCAGAGGCATCATCTTGATTTATACGGGGATTTTGATCATGGAGGCTAAGGTAGCCAACGAATCTGCCAATTGGTTCTCCTCCCTGGGCAAGTAGAAGAATGTTACACTCTTGAACTATTTTTAAGCCCATCAAAATGATCGTGGTAGGGTTTCAATCTTTCTTGTTTCACCTTCAATTCTTCTCTGGCTTGTGACACAATGAGATTTGAGTCCTCGAAGACGTCCAGTCTTTGAACCTTTAGTTTTATGGCTGCTTCCATTCCCAAGATGTAGGCCTCATACTCAGTGGAATTGTTGGTAGAGTTATAGTTGAGCTTGACTTCCAGTGGTGTGTGGTCCCCATTTGGTGATACCAGAATCATTCCTACTCCGTACCCTTTCACGTTGGCTGCCCCATCGAAGTATAACTTCCACTACTCTTCTTTAACTTCCATGATATTCTCATCTAGGAATGAGAAGTCTCCACTTTCCTTTGAACTAATAGCGTGTTCAGCAAGGTGCTCAACTATAGTTCTCCCGTTTACTGACTTGCTTGTTACATACGTGATATCAAATTCAAATAGCAGAAGTAGCGAACGGGATATACGACCGATTAGGACGGGTTTTTTGGGGAGGTATTTTAGATGATCCATGAGAGATATGAGCATAACCAGAAATGCTAGCATGTAGTGCCTTAGTCGGCGAGTGCACCAGACTAAAGCCCAACACATTTTTTTAAGGGCAGAGTAGTTGAGCACATACCCTGGGGCTAGCATGCAATCCATTACATTTGTAGTCCTCTTGCTAAGGTAATAAATGTCTTTTTTTAGAGTGGCTTTGTCCTCCTTCTTGGGCTAGCATGCAACCCATGGCATTTTCAGAGATAGATAGGTAAAGAAGCAAGGGCTTATGAGGGGTAGGTGGTAAAAGGACGGGTGGATTTTGGAGGTAGGCTTTTGTTTTGTCGAAGGCGGCTTGACATTGGTCATCCCATTGGAACTTCTCTCCTTTCCTCAGTAGTCGGAACAAGGGATCACATGTAGATGTGAGTTTGGAGATGAAGCGGTTAATGAATTGAATTCTCCCAAGAAACCCTTGTACTTCCTTCTCATTTTGTGGCGGCGCCCTTTCTAAAATTGCCTTGATTTCGGAAGGATCAACCTCTATTCCCCTCTACGTGATGAGAAAACCCAGGAGCTTCCCAGAGGTCACACCGAAAGTGCATTTCTTTGGATTCAGTCTTATCTTATATCTGCGTAATCTTTCAAAGAATCTCTCCAATGTTACCAAGTGTCCCTCTCTATCCTTGGATTTAACGATCATGTCGTCCACTTACACCTCAACTTCTTTATGAATCATGTCATGTAGTAGGGTGGTAGCGGCCCTTTGGTAAATTGCCCCAGCATTCTTAAGCCTAAAAGGCATTACCCTATAACAGTAAGTCCCCCATGGTGTGGTGAATGTTGTCTTTTCCCGATCTTCTGGTGCCATTAAATTCTTGTTGTACCTTGAGAAACCATCCATAAACAACAAAAGCTCTTGGCCCATGGTGTTATCTACCAGAACATTGATGTAGGGAAGTGGGAAGTCATCCTTTGGACTGGCTTTGTTTAGATCACGGAAGTCAATGCACACACGAATTTTTCCATCCTTTTTAGGGACCGACATGATATTTGCTACCCATTCTGGATATTCTGTGACATTGATGAATCCCGCCTTAAACTGGTTCTCTACCTCCTCTTTGACCCTGAGTGCCCATTCTGGTCTCATGCGCCTAAGTTTCTGTTTGACGGGTTTAGAATTGGGGACAAGGGAAATATGATGTTGGACAATGTCGGGATCAACCTCAGGCCTCTCTTCATAAGACCAAGCAAAGACATCTTTGAATTCTTTTAGCAAAAGAGTTAAATTTTCTTTTTCTTCTTCATTAAGCGTTGAGCCAATTTACACAATTTGTGGATTATCTTTTTCACCTAGATTAATCAATAAAGTATCTTCAATTATTTCATACATAGGTGGTTTTTTTATTAGCTGCTTTAGTTCAATTGGGAGATCCTCGAAGGGATCTGTGCTTTCACAAGTATTGGACACTGAGGAGTAAGCAGAAACGTCTTTCATTTCATTCATAGCAAGTGGAGTCATTACATCAGACAGCGGGGTGCCTACAACGACTGACTCTGGTACAGACTCGATAACTAGAAATACAGACTCCGGGGGAATAGGGGATAGGGAGACATAGACAGATGACTCTATAGCCTGGTAGCTCAGACCCTCCTCAGTGGCATGATCTAATCATCTTGGCTCTTGGCCCTCTTTTCTTCCTTTTCTTCAGCAAATTCTTCCCACATTTTCTTAATAGCTTCGGCGTCGAGGTATTTCAACCATTCTTCCTCTAGGGTCATAACTTTTTTTCGAAAGAATGGATCTTGATAAGGCTGCCCCACGCAATCAGCAAAGATCTCAAGTCAAGGATAACTTTTTTTGGTGGTCGGATGGATCCAATTTTCAGGAAACCCAAAATAGGGGAAGTCATCCCCTTATTTGATGAACTGCCTGTTCAGGGTTTTGCGATACGGCGGGTGACTCCTTATCCTTTTCTTACATGGATTTTGTAGCTCGATGTCTTCATCAATAGGTTCGTGCCCTAACCCAAAAGTGCCTTGTTGCCCTTTAATCTGGGGGAACTCGCGAATCCCTTGTTGATGTCGGCCCAACCCAATTCTTTGGAAGTAGTTCATTTTGCGGACGATATTGATAACCAGGGAGTGGGTCTCGGGGAACCTATCTTCATCGCTGTGGATACCGGGATTCCACTGCTTCGTTAGGTTTTCGAAACTCGTTTGATTTTGAATCAAGGAAAGAGAAAAGGTCTGTTGAAAACAGATACAGAGTCGCCACTTGGTCTTTAAGGAACCAAGAAACCTAATTTTGACTCACCCAAATGGATAAAGGGCACCGGCCCTTCATAACCAAAGAACTTGGTTCGGGGTTTTGGTACGAGAGAGGAAGGAGCCTTTGTCGCGACTAAAACACCCTCAACTCGCCTCGTCTTTCGACGGGCCTCAATTAGCATCCAAATAATCATCTTATACTATGTATGGTTCGACAATTAATACTATGATAGTATATTACATCACATAAGAAACTTGAAAATGGAAGATCTAAAGATAAAATATCATTCATAAGATCTAAATCAAATATCATGCAATGTAAAATGAAAGATCACACAAATAAACCTAGAAAAAAATCGTCTAATCACGCTTCAAGTAATTAAGTTTCCTTAATCTAAAGGGGACATGAATCGTTATTGAAACAAATAAGCAAAGAAATCAAAATATGCTTAGCAAGCTAGTATGATGCGTGTTAATCTTTGATAAAAGAAGACCTCTCAATCCCCGGGACGGATGAGAAAGGATGATTAGATCAAGGGGAAGCATGAACGGGTGATCGAGTTCATTCCTTATAATCTCCTTAGATTAAGAGTTACAAAAACTCCAAATCTTGCATGAATGCAATGTATGTATCTAGAATGTGTCAAGGTTGTAGTGTGCTTTGTGTTTATGGATTCCTAGAATGCCTTAGAAGTCTAAAATGTGTATGAATGGATGGATGAAATCAATATGGGATATGTACAAATGTAGTATGAACTACTTCCTAAGATATGAACTAATTTGGAATGCATATGAGCATCAAATCAAAGAATGAAAGTTGAAATGTACTTGCTGTGAATAGTGGACAGAACAGTAGCATGATCTTTTGGAATTTGAAAAGAGAGGTTAGGAATGTTTTCAATGCATGATTTTTTATGTAGATGTTCCTTATTGTGTCTAGAACACAACCCAAAAGGCCAATCTTGAATAGCTATCACAGATTGAGAGGAATTATATAAACAATAGGGGTCACTCAGAAACAGAGTTCGTATTGTCGACTGAAATGTTAGAAAATCTTAGAAAATGAAAAAGAATGATCTAGAGGCCCATTGTATACATAAAGTTTCCTAAGACATTGAATTATAAGGGAAAAATAAGTTAGGACCACCCCTTTTGGAAAAGATTTCTGGAAAAGAGGTCGTAAGTTGACCTAGCTGCTGTGACAGCAAAAACAGAATGTTTGGAAGGAATATTGGGATCCAAATGGACCATTTCCAAGTACTTCCAAGTCAAACCAAAAATCATGGGTGTTCTCCAATGAGTTAGGAAGACTTTCCAAGTGGCCTTGCATCCATATGTTGAGTATTGAGTTCTAGAGAAATCTTTGAACTCAACTCACTCACTGTTTTGACTCATTGTTTTGAAGATTTTGGAGAAAACAAAGTTTTGTTTCTTGAAACCAAATGAGAGGGATTGAGAGGGGTTTTGAAATAGGTGTTTTGAAAGCACATTTTCAATACTCAATAAGGATTATAGCCACTTAAAATGTCAACATTAAACTCATCATCAAGAACCTCCAAGATTGTTGGAGAGATTTATTTTTATTTTTGAACATAACTTCAATACATTTCAAGAATACCTTGGAAGTATTGAGGTTATGATCATCATCTATCAAACATGTTTTTGAGGTCAAGAGCTACTATCCATAAGGATTCACTCACCCCAAACTTCATGTCATCACTTAAATGATGATGAACTAGTAAGTAAATAAAGAAAAGAAAAAGAAATGAGATAAGGAGAGATGAACATATATATAATCAAAGCAAGTAAATAGCAATCAATAGATGATAATCAATGTGATTTTGGACTTGTAGCTTGGTGTTTCACTCATAGATTTTGACATTTGGACATGGAAGTAGCTTCCTATCTCATGAATGCTCAAGAATGAGGGTTGGAGTGGACTTTGAATGTGAAGTATATAGAAGGATGATGGAAGAAAACAAGAATAAAACTCACTTTCTTATGGAAAATCAATGGGAGAAGTTCCCTTTCTCTCTTCTAAACCTATCTCTATCTCTCTTCTTCTCTACAACTTTTCAAGCTTTGCACTTGCCCCCCCCCCCCCCCAAAATGAAGAGCAATGGGGGGTTTAAATAGGCCAATTTGGGGTGGTTTTGGGATTTTAGAAGTGTTCCCATTGGTCCCAAACATCTGAAAACATTAAACTATGTCGTTTTGGTTTTTAATTAATCAAAATGGACCCCCAAAAAAATTACAAAAATGGACTCTGCGAGGGTTGAGTGCTGCGGCGGCACTGGGCCAGTGCCGCGGCGGCAGTGCTCCTCTGAAGCCCAGAAAATTACGTTTAGGCCCCCAGAGGTTCCGGTATTCGCGAAAAGGCCCTATTTCGTCCGAAATTCACAGAAAATGTATACGAACTCCAAATTGAGGTTGTGCTATACCGTTGGAAAGGTAATGGAGTCTACTCTACATAAAAAATAGTTCGGGGATAGGTCACTTTGAAAAGTTTTACGGTATTCGCGATAAAAGCCGATTTGATTGCCTTTTTCGCCTTTGGAAATTCATAATAAACTCGTTTTAAATCCGAAAATTATGTGCGATATACCGTCGGAAAGCTGTTGACCTCTAGTATCCATGAAAAATATTTAAAAATTGTCACGGTGCCCCAGTTCTAAAGTCAAATTCCGGTCAAACTGGTCAAACCTGGGATTCCCGGGAAGTTCTGGAAACCTCCGGGAGTTCCCGGGAGCTGATGTTTTCGCTCAATTTTCTTTTGGAACTTGTTTTAATACTTTTCTCATGATTTAGAATGATTCTGGTGAATTCGGACGATTTTGGTCAAACTTGGTCAAACCTGGTCAAACCTTGGTCAAACCTTGGTCAAACCGGTCAACGGGGACTTTCCGGGAGCTTCCGGGACTTCCGGGGGTCTCTGGGAGCTGACAATTTCACCCGATTTTCTCTTAAAAACTCATTTTATCGCTTTTCTTACAACGTAGTATGTTTCCAGAACTTTTGGTCCAAATTTGGGAGCTTTCGGGCTTTCAGGGGCATTTTGGTCAATCTGAGCATTCTGAGAGATAGAGCTGACTTCCAGGAATCCTTTTGAGTCTTTTACGATCATTGTGAACCACCAAGCTATGGTCTCCTAAATATGATAGCCGACAAAATGGGGTGTCTACAGTTTGCCCCTCTTTGGCAGGAACTTGCGAGGCAACGCATGTCGCAAGCGAGTGCCAAAGTTTTGAAGAGACAGGTCTTTTGGAGGCTATAGATTTAGGATAAAAAGCGTTGCAAAAGATGCAATGATGCTGAGGCTAGTGCTGGTCGTGCTCTGCGTGAGCTGCCTACGTATCCCAAGGGGAATCAGACCAGGATGTAGTTCAGGGCACAAAGGAATAAATCACACATGCACATACACAACAATCAGGCGGATGCTATGCTATAAGAGTGATATGCTATGCATGGATGTGATATGAATTTTGTCCTAAGTCCTATCATGTCTAGTGTTCTGATCCTAGCATGAATTGGTGCTGTGGGGTGTACCACTCCGAGTGGACTTATATCGTGCCTATATTGTGTTCTAAAACGCTTGTGGTCCTAGTACATGTGTTCAGTGTATTTGCCACTCTCAGTGGGCTTGGTGATCTATGCTTCACTATGACTAATAGACTTATGAGGGAGCTCGACCTGGAGGTCTTACTCAAGGAAGAGCGTGGTGCTCAAAGTGATACTGTGGTGCTTAAAAGAATGCTTATGGTGTGTTTGCCACTCCAGTGGGCTTTGTGATTTGTGTGTGCCACAACCGATGGGTTATGTGTCATGTTGGGTGAAGTGATTCTTGACTCGTGCTCCTCTTAGTCGTGACACTATGGACTCGGTGACTCCCAAAGTCTCAACGGTGCTTCTCAATCCTCAATTCTCAATGGCGCTTATGTTGTTCCTCGAATCTTTGACGGTGCTTTCTCAAGGCTTCTTGATTGTCAACGGTGTTCTTCAAATCTTAACGATGCTTCTCGATTTTTCCATGATGCTTCTCAACAAATCTGATGTTCCTCAACCCATCCGATATTCCTCAACTCTTCAACGGCGCTTTTCAACAAATCTGATGTTCCTCAACCCATCCGATATTCCTCAACTCTTCAACGTCGCTTCTCAACAAATCTGATGTTCCTCAACTCATCTGATATTCCTCAACTCTTCAACGACGCTTCTCAACAAATCTGATGTTCCTCAACTCATCCGATATTCCTCAACTCTTCAACGACGCTTCTCAACAAATCTGATGTTCCTCAACCCATCCAATATTCCTCAACTCTTTAACGACGCTTCTCAACAAATCTGATGTTCCTCAACTCATCCGATATTCCTCAACTCTTCAACGACGCTTCTCAACAAATCTGATGTTCCTCAACTCATCCGATATTCCTCAACTCTTCAACGACGCTTCTCAACAAATCTGATGTTCCTCAACTCATCCGATATTCCTCAACTCTTCAACGACGCTTCTCAAAAATTTGATGTTCCTCAACACATCCGATGTTCTCTTCAACAATACTCTCTTCTGATGTTCCTTGACACATCTGATGCTCTTCCTCAACAACACACTTGGACTTTGGGCACTAAAACGCATCTTATCAACACTCCTTATCAACACATCTAGACTTTGGGCCCTAAAACACCTCAACAACACGTCTCATCGACACACCTTATCAGCAATAGTTTCTCGGTGTTAGCGATATTTCCTCCGATCGGCCGCCTTGAGAAACAAGTGTCGGTTTGTAGTTTGCAACCACTTACGAGTTTATGCCACTCGTACCTGGGACATTCTCATGTTGCGACCTTGACTGGTGTAGTAATAATGTTTGGCACTTCTGCTTATATCCAAAGTTTTTTTTTTTTATAATTGGGAATCACCTTTAACCCACACATTTGAGACTATCAGGACAAATGGACTTAACAGGAACGACAAGGAAAGTTGGGTTAGTTTGTATGAAACCTTGGTCTCTGACACACTTGTGATCAGATTACTACTGACTCAAATAAAGAAGGATTGACTTGGACATGAAATTCTCAAATTGCCACGATCCAAAGTGCCTTTACCATGAATGATGTACCGCTCATCTTTTATGTTCACTCCTCATCTTGATATGTCAGCACTTTGCTAATAAATCTGGTTTTTTGAAAATCCCTCCCTACTGATCTAATCAATTTCTTTGCTTCTCCCAAGATGTGCTTTGAATTAGTGCCTTAGCTTATAGAATAAAAGATGCTCCATTTCCATCTGTTCAAGACAATATTTGTGACTTGAAGGCTTACCATTGGTGTATAGGGATCGGGTGGCAAACGAAGTTTGCCCCTAGTTTTAAGGGCATGAAGTGGGATCGGTAGGCAAACGAGGTAAATGACCGAAGTTTGCCCCTAGTTTGGAGGAAGGTTCATTGGAGGTTTTGGGCAAACGAGGTAGGTGACCGAAGTTTGCCCCTTGTGTAAAGGGTAGATAGTAAAAGTCAGGCAAACGAGGCGGGTAGCCGAAGTTTGCCCCTAGTGTGGAAGATGATTTTCTGGTTTGAGGCATGGACCGTGACTTTAATCTCTCAAATGCTCATAACTTTTTGCCTAGGCACCAGTGAGGTAACCTAGCGAGCTCTTTTCTCTCTTTTGTTATTGCTCACCTTAGATTTAGCTCTAACTTTTGCCTAGGCGTCTTTTCGGATTTTCGACCTAGCGAGCCATCCTTCTTTTCTTTTTGAAATTCTGCCTACGTACCCCCAAGTGGGGATCAGATCCAACGTAGTTCGGGCCATGGTTGAAAAGAAGCGAGTTGATTTTTAGGTAGGTGGGGTGACCGAACCGATGTGGTTGCCTATGTATCCCCGAGCGGGAATCAGGTCGAGCGTAGTTCAAGGCAAGGCTTGAAAGGAATGGTTATTTTTTTGTTGGTGGAGCGACCGAACCGATGTGGTTGCCTACGTATCCCCGGGCGGGAATCAGGTCGAGCGTAATTCAAGGCAAGGCTTGAAATAAGGGGTTTGTGGTATGAGGGTTTTTCAAACCAATCGTCAAAGAAGTTCAGACTTGAGCCACTTCAGTTTCAATTTCCCTTTCTTTTCTTTTTTCTTTTTATTTTTGTTTTGAGGATTGATCCTTTTCACTTTCGCCTAACCAGTCAATTTTTCTTTTTAATGTAGTCGATTCTTGTGAGATCTTTCAATCGCAATCTCAGAATTCCAGAATGTGCATGTCAGCTCTTGGAATTTATTTGTGGTCATTTCGTGCCTTTTGAAATGTGATATAGGCATGTTCTTATGATGTACCTTAAAGAATATAATTTTCTCATTTATTTCATCAAAATTTTCTTCAACCTTTTGACTGGCTAGGGTCAGATTTTGGAAATCAACACCTTTTTAGCTCTCACTTTTGCCTAGGTGCCCTTTTCGGGTTTTCAACCTAGCGAGCTCTTTTTTTTTTTTTTTTTTTTGAAGGGGGAAGAAACTCATTGAAATGTTTGGCTACCAACAATGACTAAGTCTGCATTGGACAGGTTTGTATGGCTCTCAAGGCTTTAAAATGGTAGAAAAAGGTGTTGGGCAAGCCCCAAATCAGTCTCAAGTGTCTTTTCGAGATTTGAGCAAAAGCATCTTTAAATTCTTAAAGTAAGACTATTCAATTCTCAGCTCTTCTTTGGGGTCAGCGCGAAATCGACTTTGGCCTGTTTGGGATTCTCTCTTTTTTTTTTGTTTGATGCAAAAATTTATTAGCAGAGTAATGTCCATGGTAATTTGAAAAGTGACATTTTTAGTTCAGCGATTCATGCACTTATGAATATACACATCAGATTAGGCAAAATGAGACTTCATTCCATTAGAAGAGAACGATTACATTACTCAATACAGACTCACAACAACTCGGTGATAGACAGACTCAACCACAAGATCAAACTTGAAATAGACTCAAAACATAGAGCAGACTCGACTTGGTCTCAAATGGAGTGTCTTTGTGACCCATTTATTAACATTGTTTTTTTTTTTTTTTTTTAAGCAGAAGTTCCAAACACTATCGCTCCACTGCACGGATTCAACATTCATGGGTGTCAATAAAAGGGACCATTTGAAAGGATAGGCCATGGACTTAGGTGAGATGGGGTTGAATGGGTGGTGGCTCGATAATTCCTCGATCAATGAGGTCTTGGATATCATGGCGGAGACGTATGCACCAGTCGGTGTCATGGCCTGGGCCTTGGTGGTAGGCACATCGTTTGGACACGTCACAGTTAGGTGGTGGGGGATTGGCACGAGGCTGAAGGAGTTGGAGGTGTCCCTTTCTTAACAGGCGGCCCAAGGCTACAGAGGGAGAGATATCTAGCTTGGAAAATTCACGGGGTACCCTATTTTGGTAAGGGCGGCTAGGCGAGCTGGTTTGGTTTGTGAGCTGGTATGATTGGGGAGAATAGGCCATGGGTTGGTTACTAAGGGCGTTGACATCCGAAGAGTTTCGGGAGTAGTCTGGCCTCTTGGACTGGCTTTGTGATCCTTCATTCTTGATTTTCCCTTCCCTGATTGCATCCTCAATTCTAGTCCCAATCTCAAACAGTTCTTCAAATGTTGAGATGGACTGGTAGAATAGTTTCTCATGGTACAGCGGCTGTAGATTCTTGATCAACATCCGGACTTGTTCTTTTTCGACTGGTCGGTGGGTCATTTGGGCCACTTTGTTCCTCCATCTGATCAAGAATGCAGCGAAGGACTCATTGAAGTTCTGCCGGGTAGTCTCCAGATCCCGAATGGTGACATCGAGCTCTTGGTTGTAGGAGTAATGATCAATGAAGACCTGGACTATATCTTCCCAAGTCCGCGTCTTAGAAACCTCCAAGGTCAGAAACCAAGATAGAGCAGCCTTGGCGAGGGTTTGAGGGAACAACATTGCGATGTGCTCATGGCTACAGCCCATTGATTGGAAAACACTCATGCAAAACTTTACATGGCTCTTCGGATTCCCAGTTCCATCAAAACGATCAATTTCAGGCATTTTGAAGTTTTCCGGTAGTTTCAGCTTAACAGGCTCAAAAAGGCCTTCCAGATCTAGCATGTAGTCATTGATCCCGTTGCTTTTCCTCAGTACGCTTTCTAGCTTGTCAACCCTGTCCATTTTTTCTTGGAATTTCTTCTCATACGCAGGCGGCGGGACCCCTTGAAACCATACTTCTTCTCCGCCGTTCTCATGTAGGGGTGGTTCAAATCCAGGTGGAGGTTGCGGTCGCTGTTGCTTTAATTCTTCCATGAAGGATAAAACTTGGGCCAACCGGTCAGACTGTTGGTTGATCATTTCTGTCATTCTTGCTTCCAAACCTTCTGGATCCATAAAGCTGACTTTCGGCTGAGTGATTCTGACAAGGTGACTCCCTAATCCTCTGACTCACAAATGCAGATCCTGGGTGCTCAAAACTTGTACTGACATATAGATGTGAAAAGACTGTGTTAGACGTTTAACAGTGATGATTGAGATGACAACTATAGTGATGTTAACAGACGTGGACTGACTCGTGTACAGCCTGACTGAAACAGTGCGTGCAGACCGATAGGAATGGTGTATGCATATGGGACAAGCATGCGGATGCAAGCCCTAATCTATATGATGCCCCTACTTCTAACAGATAGCAGTCAAACAAATAAGGTCCTAGCCATACAGAGTGTGCTAACCTTACTCTCCAGTATGATCACCAAGGGATAACAGGGATTTCCGGGATACTTCGGGTTTTGGATAGAGTTTCTGGGAGAAACATGGATTTGGAAGATTCAGAGAAATTTCTAGAAGTCATTTGAGCTTCTAGGAGAAATAAGGATTTCTGGTTGATTTGGACTGAGCTTCTAGGAGAAACTGGTATTTTGGGTATTTCTGAGAAATATGGATAGAGTTTCTAGGAGACACAAGTATATCCGGGCATTTCTAGGTGATTTGGGCAGAGCTGCTGGAATTTTTGGAGAATCTGGGAGGTTTGGGCAGAGCTCCTGAGAAAACAGGTACTTTGGGTATTTCTAGGAAATTTGGATAGAGTTTCTGGGAGAAACTGGTATATCTGGGAAATTAGAGTTTCTGGGAAAAACGGGTATATCTGGGAAATCAGGGAGATTTAGACAAGGTTTCTGGGAAAAACGGGTTAGCATGGTTATATCTGGGATATCTGGACAGAGTTTCTGGGGGAAACAGGTTATGATGATGATCATACTGTCTAGCTAGTTTTCATACTCCTATGTTCTAGGACCAACAAACAAGGTTTGCGGTGTATATCTTTGTGAACATGGAGCAGACATCCTTGTCATGGTGCCTAGGCAAGTCAACTCAATGTGATCACATGTGAGTGATTGCCTTGGGAATCATAAGAAAGAGGTTCTGTTCTATGCCACATAAGCATCTACACTGCGCAGGTAATCCCGCTAGGGCATACAGCAGTTATATCACATTGTCCTATCTGAAAAGATAAATGAACAGTCCTATGAAAGGTGCTACAGGAATCTATATGCAAAGGCAGGGTTTAGTCAAAGAGGGTCCGTTGACGAGAGTTCCAATATACCGTCAGGGAGACAGTACGGAGGTTTTTACTCTTTTTGATATACCTTGGAAGGTACAGTATCAACGGTGACTTGTGCCCTGGCACAGCAAGACCTGAACAATGTCAGCGCCGCGTTTCAGACACAGTCGGAGGGGAAATGCAGAAGTGCAATGCAGTGAACCATACACAGTAAAAAGATGATTTTAAGGATGCTTCTTATGAGTCAAACCTCTGTATTATTTTGTTTTGAAAATAAAAATCCCCAGCAGAGTCGCCAGATTGTGGATACCGGGATTCCACTGCTTCGTTAGGTTTTCGAAACTCGTTTGATTTTGAATCAAGGAAAGAGAAAAGGTCTGTTGAAAACAGATACAGTGTCGCCACTTGGTCTTTAAGGAACCAAGAAACCTAATTTTGACTCACCCAAATGGATAAAGGGCACCGGCCCTTCATAACCAAAAAACTTGGTTCGGGGTTTTGGTACGAGAGAGGAAGGAGCCTTTGTCGCGACTAAAACACCCTCAACTCGCCCCGTCTTTCGACGGGCCTCAATTAGCATCCAAATAATCATCTTAAGCAATTTTACTATCAGCATATATCACTCCAACATACAATCAATATCAAAAGTAATGCTCGTATATATATATATATATCAAAAGATGTACCACATAGTACACACTAGTCAAACTGTGTACCACATGGGACATAGGTTAAAACAGTACTAAGGTCAGCTATTTACAATGTTACTACTACTGATAATATCTATACAAAGCTATGGTCAAATAGCTATCTCTTAAGCTCCCAAAAAACATGTGGACAACCTATCCTGATAAAACTAACAAAAACTAAACCTCCTCTAGATCCTGACTCAAAGTCGTCAGTGTCTGATCTAGCTGGTGGTGCCTCATCCTCTGAAACGATATTCATCTCCTCAAGGGGTACATCCTCAACTAGTGCGACAAGATCTCCGACTAGCACTCCTATATCCCAATCCTTAACTAGCTCTACATCCGCGTCCTCTGCCATCATTGCCTGATTAGCGACGTCGATGGCTACAGTAGTGAATCCATAGCTATATCCAATGCCCCTGCTAATGCAGCATCTCCTATAATAAATCCAGCTGGCTATCTGACCATCTCCGCTATGCATCCTACTGCTATATCGGCCATAGCTGCCATATGCACTATAGGTCTGGCCAGTAACTCAGGCATAACGGGTACCTCGAGCATAACTACTTCCTCGTCAGGAATATCCTCCTCTACTACCTCCATGATCACATCTCCCTCTACTGGGTCCTTTGGCTCAAGCTCTGGCTTTAGCTCTTCGCGGGAACATACTCTGGCTCCTCCGGGTCATTCTCTGGCTCATCATCATCGCCGTCGTCTGTAGGCTCCTCCTCTACTGGGTCCTTATCGTTCATAAGCTCCTCCTCTCTATCCCCGTTGATATCCTCATTAGGATGCTCATCCTCTGGCTCTGAGTCCTCCTCACCCTGAATTGGCTCAGGCTTTGGTATTGGTACGTCAGGTACCGGTGATGGTGGGGCTACCGGTGATGGTGCAGCTACAGGCGCTGGTGAAACAGGCCTGGCTAAAATAGCCTGCAACTCAATCTCATCTACCTCCGGCTACCTCTAAATCAACCTATCCATTTGCTGTATATGGCTGCTCGGGTCATAGCGTAGTTATACACACCATGCGTGACTCTGTCGGGTGCGTCGTGCCTATAATATAGAGAGAAGTCCACATCATCTCCTCCAAGTATTGACTAGGTGTCTAGCAAATGTGACTATAGTAAATCTCTGGTATGGCTGGCTCCATGGTGTCGCCATGAATAACATGTCCGCCAAATGAATCATCTACAAACAGGTGGAAATCTGGATCTATGCTAATCTATAAGGAAAACTATCTATCGTCAGAAGGACGAACTTATCTTAAACTCATCCCTTATCTCCGGAAATCTTAAAATACTAGGTCTAGATGGTGTGGAATCGTTAGTGAACGAAAGTATCACAACCTACAGCTCTAATACCAAAAATCCTTTCACGCCTCGGAACAACAAAAATAGAGAAAAATAAATTTCTTTTTGGGTCCATAGGAAATGACGGGTGAATGTCACTAATTATCCACACTACACAGTACTAGTCAACTAATGCATAAGAACAACAATATTATTAAATTGAATATAATAACAGTTGTATCGATTACAAACATCAGAGTGGTCCTTAGGAACCTAGCAGGTCTGGAGACAACATATGCCCAAGTACCCGTTTAAATTAAACATAATAAAGTTAAGCAGAATCATAAAACTAAGTATCTATCTTCACTCCCTAGCTGACGTAGGGGTATTCATCGCCATAGTAATCCTCAGCAGGATCACCCTTAGCATAACCCTCCTCTGGATAGTAGTCGTCATTGTACTGATCGTTACCTATAGAATCATAAATGGGGTAGGCTAGACGTAGAATGTCCAGGCAATAAAGGCCGTCAGCTTACTAAGAGCTGAGTGAAATATAAACTAACAAGGTACCAACTATAAGAAGTAAAGCAAATTTATGAAGACACGAGTTAAGTTATACTTTACTAATATTTTTCTCCTTTACTCAACGTCGTTAACCAAAAGGGATATAATCTTTCAAACAATGTATCTCAATCTAATGCCATGACTCAATGTTATCTACTAGAAACCTTAACTCACTGCCTTTTAAGAGCATATAAACAGCTCACCAGCTTTTAAGAGCATACCATGAATCATCTTGTCTATCTTAGGACTACTTGGTCTAGCTCACTGCCTTTAAGAGCATATTAACAGCTCACCACTTTTAAGAGCCTATCATGACCAAGCATCCGTCCATTCAGCATTCCCAAAACCTACCAAACCTACTTAAGTTTCGTTCTAACATTGACACACGACTATTCCCATTGGTGGATTGACTACTCTGATTGAAATGAAAACGGACAATCAAACTCTATCCATGAATGACATATTAACTAACGTTATCATATAAAATTCATTATTCATATACCGTACTTATTCTTTGATGTCACATTATCCCTAATTTTCCCAATAATCACATAATAGAAACTGGAAACGAACTCAGAACAATCAAACCCTTATTATATGAAATAATGCAAACTATCCATGAACTGCAACTATCAATCGATTGGGACAAGGTACAATGGATTGGGATAAAGTCATAATAATCGATCAAGGAAAATGGCAATCGATTGTGTCCAAAACAATGGCCATCGATTGCTAAATTTAGCAATCGATTGGGATGACAATCGATTGGAATTCTATCCAATAGATTGGGTCCAGACTGATGTCAATCAATTGAAAATTATGCCAATCGATTGGCACTTCGTCTTCTCCAGGGAATTTATAAAACAGCATATATAAACGTCGCATGGACATATTTAATACGTCCTAGCTTCATAACAACTTGTGTAAACATCAAATAGAGGGACCAAGTGAGTTACAACTCACCTAGGGTGTGTAGGGTGTGTTTGGCTTGTTTAGCTTGTGAAAACCCAAGCTCTCTCTCTCCTCATTCTCTTTCTCTTCTCTGTCTCTCTGTCTGCTCTCTGTCTCTCTCTTTTGTCTTCTTTCTTTCTTTCTTCTTCTTCTCTTTCTCTGTCTTCTTTCTTCTCCTTGAGAGTGTGTATATGCTTATGTATATAAATATAGATATATGTTGGATGTGTGTATATAATATATATCTCTCACCCTCTTAAGAAATTTGTGAACCAAAACTAACCCAAGGCAATAAATGGACTAGTATAAATAGAAAGATGAGTTGATATATGTCAAACCACGAGGCAAAGAAGAAAACTTGTCTCTGTAGATGCAAATCGATTGGTTACAAATATTTCATGGCAATCGATTGTGAGTCAAGGACAGTCGATTAATATATGTCACGTAATAAATTCAGGTTGGTAAGATGGCAATCGATTGGGAAAGATAACAATCGATTGATATGCAAAAAGTGGCAATCAATTGGAACACAAAGGCAATCAATTAGTATGAAGTCTTATTTACTAATACACTCCAAAAATACAGGGTATTACATTAAGGGTAAGAGGATTTTTTTGATGTGACATTATTTCATATCCATAGAGTTTGATGGATTAATTAGAAGGATTCAAATTGATATGCTATGGAATCTTATATGACTTGTAGGAGTTTGAAAGTGAGCATTATATCTTGTCAATTCTCTATCTAAAGCAAGGTGAGTAACCTCTATCTTTGAGGAAACTTTTCAAGTAATGAAATTGTGGCATATAAATGAATTACTTTCAATTCATGAATTATGAACATGCTTGTACATCATTATTGACTATATGTGTAAGAGATAGAAATGATTATGTTGTTGGAATCATGTTTATGTGATTATATGGATGAAGAAGCAATTGTTCTATTAGTACAAAGAGAAGGCTCCAAAAGGAAGTGTAGAAAAGCCTCCTAAGGATTGAGTGTTCAATACGCCTTGTACAGGGTATTGGATAGCTCGAAACAAGGATAAAGGGTGCCATTACGGGCATAGGGTAGTGAGAAGAACAAGAAGCTTTGGAGACAAATACTTAGGCTTAGTTTGGTCCCCACGTGGCTTTTTAAAAGGAGCTTATGAAATTTCTTACTAAGTTGTTTGATAATTTTATACAAGTGACACACTACTCTTCAAAAAGACATCATGAAACCAAAAGGCAACCTTGAGCTTTTAAAAGCTCCATTCTAGAGCTTTTAAAAGCTCCCCCCGGAAAAATCCTAAGTTCAATTTTTGCAAAGCTCAAAAACTAGTTACCAAATGAATCAACATGAAATTGTGCTTTAAAAAAAGGAGCACCAAAATGGGGATCAAACTACGCCTTACTTGGTTGTGATTCATTATGTTACATTGAATTGCATATTCCATGTTTAAATGATATACATGAATTAATGTCAAAGAGCATGTTATTCACTGAACTTCAAACTCATGTGGTTATTGCATAACCATTTCAGGTGAAAGGAAAGAGAAAGAGAAACAGAAATAGAGGAAGAAAGAGGAGAGCAAGTGTTTAATGTGTACATTGTATAAGGCATAATTGTTGTTTGGAACTAAAGGATTATATATTATGTTGTGTTAAGTGAGCATGTGTAGGACTTGATGTGTAAGAGTCTCATGTTTATGTATGAAAGGTTTAGGCAAGTGCTTTTGCTATTCAAACATGTTTTTGCTTAGATGTCCATGTTGGAAAATAAAGTTTGGATAGAACCTAGCTCGATTGATCGAACCTAATTTTGATCGATCGAAATACACACTGTTTTAATTGTTCAAAACGATGACTTTTACGGAAACAGACATCACTTTTTCTAGGACTTTTGAAATCGTGCACCATTTTTAATGTTGGAACCTAGACTCAAATAGTTATCTTTGATATAAAATCTAACTCAAAATTTCAAATTCCTATTTTGCCCTTAACGCTAATCACTTGCAAATGCGGTTTAAATGGTAGTTTAAAAACCTGTTTTTGAATGTTAACAACATAGGGTTAGGCCTCGGTGGTAAGTCACTTACCCTCCTGTCAGACTTAGTGGATTTGGGTCGTGACATACGCTCAATTTCCCGTTCTTCTTTGGCACGACCACAGTGTTGGCAAGCAGGGTAATCCACCTCTCTGATCATGTCGTGCTCCAGGAGGTGTTGTACCTCATTGTTTATTATATTGTTTCTCTCCAAGGAAAAGGATCTCCTCTTCTATCTCACTGACGGATATCTGGTGTCATGCCCCGGCGAAGCCAAAATAGAATAATTTTAAAAAACTTTCTCTTTTGGTCCCGTGGATACGTGACAAGTTGAGGATCACATGATTGTCCATAACAAGAAAGAAACAAGAAAAACAATAAATGAAAGCAGTAATAATAAACACGGTGGTCTAGGAATACTATATATTAAACATAATCATTGGAGTCGTACATCTCATTATTACAATACCATAGAAGGGAAAAGAAAAGAGAGTAGTATCTTGGGCATAAAACCCTACATCATAATAATAACAATATCGGCATCTAGTGCCTCCAATTCTAACAAAAGACCAAAACTCTTCAGCATCCATCCTCTAGCCCGCGAAGCCATAACCTTCCTCAGCATATTCCTCTTCCGGGTAGTCAGACTCTGCAAGATCTAGACGTTTCATTGTCCAGGACGTGAAAGTCGTCAGCTTGAATGCAAGCTGAGTGAGTAAACATACTACACTTGAACAAGTTCAGAAAACATTGTTAATCCGTTAAGAAAGTAAATCATTCTTCTTTATGCTTTAGAAAATCATAATCCTTAAGTCTTATTATCCCGCCCTCGGCGTACTACGTACGATTGCATACGTTCAACGACAATGTTAGAGCTTTGGAACACAACTGACATCAACCGATTGATCACTTTGGACTATTTGTCTAATCTATACCAACTTGACATTTCACTTTGAACCACTGGTTACAACCTCGACTTACTTTAGATCATCGATCCAATCTTTGGACCACAGGCCCAATCTTTCACAAACTTGACTCTTTAGATGCATCCGACATAAGTGTCGTTGGCCTGGAATATTGTCGCCTTACAGCCGTTAGGTTATCTTCTTGTCATCACTTGCCCAACTTGGCCTAATACTTGACATCTGTGCCTGACTTGGCCTTTAGTAACCCCATCTTATTCCATTTGGCCATGGGAACATCATCGCCTTATGGCCATTAGGTTACCATCTTGTCATCACTTGCCTCATCCTTGACATATGTGCTCGACTTGGCCTTTGGTAACCCCATCTTGTTCCAACACACATAATTGACTCATCTTCACTGCCCAAATGGCCTAGTACGCATTTGTGATAGTACCAACAAGGTACTACCACAGATACCACTATAGCTTTAACAGCCTGAGTAACATTCAAATAACAACACGGTACTCATATTCTTTTGTGAATGAAACACAAGAACCAGACCGACGGATAAAATCATCTCGTTAATAGAGTTATCGCAACTTACGTAACGTTAAGTAACGCGCGTGGTACAAGTCGTTAATGCGCATTATTATCGAGATCGAGTACTTAAGTACAACACTTTATTCTTCTTGGAGTTTATGTATCTCGCACGTATACAATTTACTAGTTGACCCATCATTCACATACTATATAAAACATGTTCCTTCTAAATTCAGTAGGCTCGAGCGCTCGGGTGGACTCGAGCGCTCACCTTTGTAATTTCTAGGATTCCTTCTTTTTTTCATTATTAAAGTTATTCATTATAAAGTACAACTCTATCTGCATGAAGTACAGCTTTCCAGTAGCACATGCAAGCATATATAGCAAGTATATCTCAGGGTACAAATATCACAGCTCATAGTATACACCTCTTCATGCAGATCATTATATATATATATATATAACATGCAACTATTCTTAATGCTGCAGAACTCAAGCGCTCAGGCCTAGCCTGTTCGTTGGGCTCGAGCTCTCGGGTTTGACAATTTTATAGCAGTTTAGTTAGTTCAATACATAACTTCATTTCTAACTACTTGCATGCTACATGCATGGCTATGGATCATCTATTTACTTAATAAAACATGTATTTAAAGTTAGTATGAGTACTCACAAAGATCTAGATGATCAAGTTTATATTTGATGATGGAAATGATGATCAAGCTTTAATACAACTTCTTTCAAGCTCTAATAGTGTTGGATCCTCCTCTTCTTGATTCATCAAGTACTTACTTCCAGAACTTTATAATAGATGAAATGCATGTGTTTGTAGTGCAAGAAGATGAATGGGTGAAGAATTGTTGCACTTGCAAGTGTATTTGATGATGAATGCATAAGAAACACTCAAGGCCTCACCAAAGAAGCTCTCTATTTAATAGAGATGTAAACGTAACAAATGCTGAGAATCGTTGAGTATTTATAGAGTTTCCAAGCCCAGGGGCAAAATGGTCATTTCACTCATTTTAAAGCTCGAGCGCTCCTATCTCGAGCGCTCCGATGAGCTCGAGCGCTTAGGGCTCCCGCTTCAGTATTTCTTCTAATGCTTTAAGAGTTCAAATGTTTAAGAAATAAACATTCATATAAACATTCATAAACACTCATTCATATATGATCGGTACTGTCACAAAAATACAAGAATACATCCATACATAGATAGTTATAGATAAAAGTATCGGTGTTACATCTGGGGTCCACCGTAGTCGATGAGTGATGGTATTTGGACTAACTCCAATCAGGTCACAAGCTGACCAGGCAAAAACATCCAAATTGCTTAACAAGAACTCGCAAGCGCTAGACACTGGGATGGGTCCAGCCTTGACCCGATCTACAATGTTCTGGTCAAATTGCGACATCCACCAATACATGCTTGATGTACTCCCCAAGAGTGATGACCTCGTCTCTTTCTCCTAAGCTCAAGAATAAATCATCCTCGATCCAAGCAGAGCCACCGAGTGTGCCTGGCCTTAAGACTGTAGTGTACTCACCCAGCATCTAGTGTTGGGGTGTTACCCTTGTAAGACTAAGGATGGACTGTAGACACCCAATTTTGACCTCACTCTTAGAATTTAGGGTAGACAACCTCTTGAAGAATTCGATCATGAAAGTGCCCCATGGAAGGTACCTAGATTCCACACAGCAAGAAGATCAAATTTCGGAAAGTGTTCTCAAGGCTTAAAACACCCTTTTTCAAAGCACCAAATCACGGATTTCTCAAAATCACCTCTCAGAACTCTTTTTCATCCAAGGGTAAGAAGGAATGAAGTACTCAGAACGTAGTTATCTAGATATCCAGTAAATCAATTTCAAAGAAAAACTCAAAATCAATGAGTATTGGAGAGCAATTTTGAAAAAGATGTCATTTGATTTCGAAAGGAGGACGAAAGTTCAAGGAAATGGACTCCCTTTAGAGAAACCTAGATGTAGGCCATCCCTAACCTTCTTTTCTAACAAGTGACTCAAAGATTGAAGGTAAGTATTCCCCGATTCTACCACACTCCTCTTCCCGAGGCATTTGGATGTACTAGGGGTCTTCTGGAACGATTTGAGGGGCTTGCGTGCTATCTTTTGTAGGCCAGATCTAGCTGTACGCTTCTTCCACCATCGCACTTCTTTTGATTGGTTTGTTTTGTCGCATCCTCTGATCGGGCCTGGATCAAGTGTTGCCCATGATAATATTTAAGAACTAGTCGTTCCCACAGATGGTGCCAAGCTGTGTGGCCCAAAAATGCACCAACTGGTGATTTTATCGTCTTTGATATCCGACGTCCTAATTGGACCCTAGGAGCTTGTTATGGATTCATACCAACTAGGAGATAAGTCGTTCAGCCTTATTTCTTGAACCTTGTGGAGTTCCTTCATGACTCCCTCTCCTTTGGAGACTCTGAACTGGGCTATGGATTTTTGTGTGCTGCAATGATTAGTCTGAGGTAGTCCCCCTCACCTTGGGGCACCTCCTGACCCTGAGCATATTGGGCCTGACCCCTACTAGCCGTTTACAGCCAACCTAACTACCTAGTTAACACGATAGGGCCAACTTGCTAACATTGTGACACGTGTCTATTGGTGACTTGTCGGATAATTTTGGTCATATCAACCTCAATTGGTTTTTGACTTTGGGACCTTGAGGGTATGCATATATAGTTCTCTTTCTAGGTCAGGTTGTTCGGAATTGGAACATAATATTGTAACTAGTGGGTGGGGATATCCAGGACTTGAGGGAGGGATGTGCTCATGTGAAAGAGAAGAGAGGGGAACATATAATTTGTTAGTTAGAAGTAGGCCTGTAAACGGGTCAGATCCGGACCGGATCTAGTGCATCCAGATCCAGATCCGCTAAACTATATATGGATTCGGATTCGGATCTGACGGATCTGTTATAAGTCAGTCCATATCCGGATCCGTCAAAATATACCGAATCCGGATCCGGATCCGGATCCAGATTCGATCCGAAATAATATATAATGTGTATATCTATACTATTTTTGTATATATATATAATATGTATATATATAAATATATTTGTATATACATGACTAATATATTAAATATAATACAGTATGTATATGCATTATATATACATAATTATATTATAGTATGTATATACATTATATATACACATAATTATATTATATATATATATATATAATTTGTAGATATATATAAATGTATTTATATATATATAAGTATTATTCGGATCCGGGTCTTAGGTGGACCGGATATTACAAAATCATATCCGGTCCATTTTTAAAGCATAAAATACGGATTCGGATCCGGATATGGATATGGATCTTAAAAAATGCTCAGATCCGTCTAACAGAGCCGGATCTGGACCGGATCCGGGTCTAGACCCGGTCCATTGACAGGCCTAGTTAGAAGAGGCAAATGATGACAACATACTCCTCCGCTTTTGAGTTTTAGGACTTCCCTCTTGTATCCAATCCACGCCCATTAGTTTGTAAATGTTTCTTTGTTATGTTGAATGAATTATTTGGGCTGTGATTAAAAAAATAAACGAGTCATATTAAGAATTAAATCTGCATTTGGAAGGAAAAAAAAAAAACACAAGCGAAACTGTTAACTCCTCCTGCAAGATGTGGAAATCCCGTTAATCACAGGACAGAAACACTTAAACAAGAATTGTTAATCATAGAGTTGTAAGAAAAGTCCGCATAATAAACTATTAAACTACAAAATCAATCAAAGCAGGCCTGTGTAGGGAGAAAATGAGCACATGACATTAAAAAAAAAAGGTAGTGTCACCAACCTCAATAATTAACATCACCCAACTAACAATTGAAAGCTCAACTAACTCATTCCCATCAACGCATCCAGAGTGGATTGAAGAGCTAAAGCATGAAGTAATTATGACTAAAATGACATTCTTATTAACAATAGATAAATCAATCTTCAAACAATAAATATATATATATATATATGCAGCCAGCTCTTAAACAGACTTACTTTTAGAGCCGAATTTTTTGCCAAAATCATACATTTCTAGCAATAAAAATTTCGTCGCTAAAAACCAATCCACCAGTGAGAAGGGAGTGAGAAGGAGAAGAAATGATGTACATGATTGACTGTAGTGCACTACTTGAGGAAAACTCAAACTAAGATGTAAAGAGCACATACTGATTAGGCAAAGGTTGGATTTACCCACCAACGTCCCTAGTGGTATGGGTTCAATTCTCCCTATAGCGAGAGCATGCATGAGGGTTTCTATAATTGTGAGCCTTTGACCTCCCCTTAGTCACGTATGAATGGTTCTTGTGTGTGTAGACGAGTTACAAACCCCCCCCCCCCCCCCCCCCCCCCCCCCCCCCCCCTCTCCTCTTGTGAAATTAGCCCATCTTTCACAACTATTTATCCTCTCTCTCTCTCTTTTTTCATGTTTTTAAGTATTATCTCAGATGTTTCATATAGTCAAGACCCAGAAACATTATACAACGGATTGTGAAAGATGGAAAAGGTCTGCATTCACACAAAACTCAAAGGGACAAAGAGAAACACACACAAAAAAAAATAATAATAATAATAATAAAGAAGGATAAGTACAACAAAAAGAGGAAATAGAAAATCAAAATTTACTTGTACAACATAATAGTCATGTTCTCATAAGATAAGGTACTAGAAATGGGTGATGCTAATACCAAAATAGAAAGTGCTAATGCCAAAGCAGAAAGTGTCACTAAAAGGTTAGCGACACTTTGGTAACTATCGCTAAAACTTTTAGCGACACTTTCTGCTTTGGCATTAGTACTTTCTGCTTTGGCATTAGCACTAGCTACTAGAAATGCATGACACCAATGCATAAACTCGTATATACAGTGACTAGAGGGGAAGGTTAGAGGGAGAGGCGCTCACGGCTCTGTGTGCAACGATTTCATAATTTTTTTCGGTTCAAAACAGATGAGATACGTTGATAGGAACAATTTCTTTATTTTTTTTTTCGTATTAACATTTTAGTATGATTCTAATTATTTTTGAAAAGAAAATCATATATCATATATATATTATATAAAGTGGAATTAAACGCCTACCACATGGCGGTTCTGTGTTTTTTTTTTCACTTTTCTATATATTTCTTAATATTTTTGGGGGCAATTAGGAATTAATCCAAATTAAGGAACGTAAAGTGGTTTAGGTATAACTAGCAAAAATATTTGGGAGGTAGGTCTACTCCTTGGTGTTTTGACAATCTCTTCACAATCAAACACCACATCAACATGAAATAATCATAAAACAAGTTCCTGAAAGTAAATTTCTCATACCACTGAAAAAACTTGTGAAATTAAAAAAAAAAACAAGAGTTCTAAAATTTTTCAACAAAAAGTTGTGAAATTTCACAGAGTTCGTGAAAATTTCACTGAACCACCACCGCCACACCAAACTTCTGCCGATCACTACCACGACCTCACCTGATCGATCTCTTCACAATCAAACCCCCACATCAACATGAAATAAATACAAAGCAAGTTTCTGAAATTTAATTTCTCATACCAGTTGATGATGCTAAAATTTGGTTAAAGATAAATGAGAGCGGATTAAGGAGAGAGGGACTGGTTTTTGGTATGTTGTTCAGCCTTGTTACTGAAGGAACCTACGTCCACACGGTGTATCGGAGCACTTGCACTATGATATAAACGACACCGGGGGTCTATGGTGAACCAACAGGCTTGGAACGAATAGTCACTGGCCGGGCAGAGTGTGTGCGCTGTTTAGAAATAGCAATTCTCTAGAGTAGGAATGTGATCCCCTTCAATGGTGATGAGTGATCCCTTTTATAGATGGAAGAGACCACCCGTACAACGCAAGTGAGTTGATTAGGAAGCTCAATCTATTTACAATTGCCCAACACAAATCAGGGGAGTTCCATAAGTAGATTAGGAAACAACTTGAACTTCCCTTAGTCTTCTAGCTGAGATAGGAAACTGTTTGGAGTCTTGTGGAGTAAGTCACGAGACATGCTCGGGCTGCACTTACTGGGTTATGGACCTGTACAGTACTCCCGAAATGTGAGCCCAAACCGGGCGGTCTTGGCCGGACAACCCGGGACGGCTGAATAGCAAGCGCCTTCTCCGAATGACTTGGCTTTTCCTTGCTGAGGTGGTGGTTTGACTTTGAGCTGATATTTTTTGCACCTATCAGGTGGCACCCATTTTCGAGACTGATGTGATGCTCTATCAGATGAGGTTTGAAAATCTGTGCCACTCGCTGGACCGCTGGGGACCCTACCCTGGATGTTGTTCGGGGCTAAACTCGCCGCTTTGGCCGGTCGGTGGTTGGACCGGTCGGTACCCTCAGAGACCTGGGGTTGGTAGTTGCCACGTGTTAGGGAGTGATTGGTCTGGTCAGGATCCAACAAGGTCGGTGTAAGTGCAATTGAACAGTTGCATCGTAACCGAACCGTCACGTCGTGCATTTAATGCGCGCGCCTTTTGAGGCGTCGCATCACGTGCCTGAGGAGAGAGTTGTCGGACGGTTTAGACGGGAAATTTTTCTGGCCGTTGGATCTAATTTGATCTGAACCATACATGCTGTATATAGAAGGGGTATATGTGCATTTCTTCTATTCCTACTGTTCAGAGATAGAGACTATCGAGCGGTTTAAGAGAAGACAAAAGTACCCGGTCAAGCTTCCCGAGCTATCTTTCCTGCGCTTTCATTTTTGTAAGTCTTCACCTCTCCAACCTTGTAATTCTTTGTGTTTTCTATCCTTCTTTTCTTCTTATTCCCGAGTGAGGCTGGAGAATAGGAACCCGTTAGGGCTCGTGAGGGAGTGGAACTTTTTCTTCTTTAGTTTCATTTTCCTCTTCAAATTAGGTAGCGCAACTAGGCAGTTGAACCGATCGGGTTGTCCAGGGGTAGTACTAACTGAGTGTTACTTTACTCTGAAGACCTTGTACACTTTACCCTTTAGGCTTCTAGTCTTGCCCCCCCCCCCCCCCCGGTAACTCAGACTAAGAGTCCCTGATCCTTATCTTGACCGCCAGTTACTCCCTCGTCCAGCCATAGGAGCCCTCGAGATGTGCCACTCAGCTTTCGACTCGTCTTCCTGGTTGGAGGATGAACAGTCGCGGTCTGGGACCCCGGACACAAGCTTAGACCCACCTTCTGTGGACCCGTCTGACCAGTACAGCGACGGAAGTATCCCCATCCGTGTGTCGGATGATGAGGCGGGTTGGGAGACCCTGATAGCCTCGATCTCTTGGGGCTCATGTGACAAAGCGTCAGTCCCGAGTTGTCCTGACGTGGCGTTCGCCTGTGAGTTTATCCCTTCCAGCCTGCGCACCCAAGATCTTAGTCGGATTAGGTATAGGTACGCTGTTCTCGACCACTGTACCTTGGCCATACATGCCGGCGGGGCTCACCTCCACTAGCCGGGTTTCGTTACTCTCTATGAGGATTCCCTCATGGTTGGCTTCCGTATCCCCCTCCATCCGGTCGCCCGGGATGTTCTGATCTACCTGCGAATAGCTCTCAAGCAATTAGCCCCGAACGGTTGGAGGTTCCTGATGGGGTCTATCTCTCTTTGGCCCCAAGTCTTCGGGTATGAACTCACCCTTCAATAGTTCTTGTTGGACCAACCAGCTGTTCCCGTACATAGGGAGGTCGGGTTCTTCTCTCTAGGGGCCCGACAGGGCAGAAAAATCATCATCAACTGCCCAAGCAACGATAAGGGAGTATCCACCCCTGGGCTCTGTGAGAAGGCCCCAAGAATCCAGCTGAGAACTCGCTGGGCGGGGGAGCTGAGAAGTAAGCCCGTCCTACATCTCTTTTTTGCTTTCCTTTACTTTTATTATAATCATAGAACTAACTGTTTGGCGCTTTGTTTTGCAGTGAGGTCAATTGACCCATCGAGCATCCCCGAGGAGTGCCAGTGTCATCCCCCGGAGCAGCATAAATAGAGAAAAATAAATTTCCTTTATGGGTCCATAGGGAATGACGGGTGAATAACCGCATTGTCACCTACTCAAACCAATAAACACAACGATAGGGAGGATGCTATCCATAGAACATATCTTATTAATATAATCAGAGGCTACAACAGAAACTATAAAAGGTTTGGAAGCAACAGATGCCCAAGTACCAATTATAAAAGTCTACTAAATCTATTACAACAGCTGGCTTATAGTCTCAGGCATATAATAATAACAACTGTACAACAGATATACAAACTAATTATTACAAAGCAGAACGTCTTCTCCTTCCAGCCTTCAGCTCCAAGTCCGGCGAAAGATCAGTCTCTCTTCCTCAAGTCCTGTGAAGCTCTAGACATTGGAATGTCCAGGACACAAAAGCCATCAGCTTTGAATACAAAGCTGGGTGAGTACATTAAACAACACTCCTCACAGTACCTGCTCAGCATCTTAAAATGCGGCTAATCCCTTTACAATAACGTCACTCACGAACATAGCAGAGGTCTCAGTAAACTATACATTAATTCAGGGATAGCAGGAAACATATTAAGTAATGACAAAGATAAAGATCATAGTGTAAATATCTCATCACGTATTCATCAAATCCATGCATGCAACCCATGCATCCATCACATGTATATACCTTTACGTCGGGACGCTGAATCCACGACTGAACATTTATCTTATCATATTCATACTCATATTCATATTTCTATCCATCTTCGTATCCATACGTTGATACCATAATCCAGAATCCATATCCATACATAGATACCATAATGCCAATCGGAATCACCCGACTAGGCAGTAGGTCCTACAATCCCTTGATAGGGTTATCGGTCGTCAACACGGTACCACCTATCTGTAAATGATGGAAGCGGCACAACGGACGTCTTCTACGCTGTGTATATTCTCACTGGTCGACTACACGGTGAAAATACATTAGGGCACTAGCCGGACGTAATCGTCAACGGTACACTGGACGTCTTCAACAGTGCATACGCATTACTGGACGTCTTCAACAGCAAGAGGCGTACTAGGAACTCTAACCGTCCCACGTCCACCCGACTCGTCAGCCGTTGATCCCATGCATCCAAAGTACACATATCTCATATTCCACATAAGTCACATATCCCATTTCTCATCAGCTTCTCTTACCTCTTTATATCACTATCCCATGCATGCTGACACATGTTGTGAAATGCTCATATACTAAGTACAGGAAATGCCACATGCTCTGTATTAATCATATCTACTGATTACTGATTATTAACATGCAGTTGTATTACGTTCTACTATTCAGTTTGACAATAACATATGACAGTTAAACAATTCATCTCATATCGACAGTTGACATAGGATAATTCAGCTCGTAATATCAATGATAATTGCATATAAGTCTAGTCCTAACATAGTACTTATAGATCTTATTCACACAGCGCAATAACCCATATGGTACAACTATTAACAAGTCTGATATATCACAAGTATAAGACAACATACAAATAGCATTCTGCTCATATCCAATCGATTGACCAAACATGGCAATCGATTGGAAACAATATCAATCGATTGGACAAACTGGCAATCGATTGGGATAGCAATCGATTGGGATTCATGGCAATCGATTGGGAAATTATCCAATCGATTGGATCCAATGTCAATCGATTGGACTCTGTCTTCTTCCTCAAAACTGCTGGTTTTATTATAAAACCGTGGGGATCCTCTTCTCTTTATAAACATTATTAAACACATACAAACATCTCAAAAACACCTCCTTGAGTGAGTTAATGAAACTCACCTTATCCCGGCGTTCCGTTGACGGCGTCCCGAGCTCCGCGGCGGTGGCTATGGTGAATTCTCTCTCTCTCTTTCTTCTCTACCCTTCTCTCCTTCTCTCTGTGCTCCTCTTCTTTTCATTCTTCTTCTTCTTCTCTTCTCTTCCTCTCTAACCCGAGAGTGTGTGTGTGTGTGTATATATATAATATATATGTATGTGTGTATATATATGAGAGTGTATATCTCTCTCTTCCAAACACACACACAAGCAAACATATATATGTATAAGGGAGAGGGTATATATAGGGAGGGGAAAACAATCACAACCACACAAAACCAACGAGGTGGCCAAGTCCAGCTACTCTCAATCGATTGGTACCAGGTGCCAATCGATTGGGGTTAGGTCGGCAGAATGCCAATCGATTGGTAAAACATCTAATCGATTGGAAAAGCAATCGATTGGGATAAGGTCAATCGATTGGGCACACAACCTCACCGAAGGCTAAGAAAGGTACTAGGGATCTATATATACCTGAAAATATAGGGTATTATATCATCCACCACTTATCAAAAGATTTCGTCCTCGAAATCTGAAGCAGTAGCCCCTATTACCAAAAAGAAATCCATCTCACAAGACAGACTCTAAATGCTCATGTTCTCGTTTTACATAAACGATTACATCAGCGGCCATCGAGTTAAAGTTCTAGACACGCGATACGAAAACATCAACGATCTATGTAGCTGTCACCCTAGTCCCCAAACACACAAGGTTCCTTCCTCGTGCCAAACTCTACGGTGTAAGGGTTCTATTGATCAAGTGTTCTAATCTTATCTAAGTCGTAGAAGTGCGTTGTCGTCTACTCCCACCGTCGAAGATACTTCATACTGTGCTAACAATGTCTGTACTATATCATATGTTGGCTGTCTCCCATCTCTAGACTTCTTGTCATGATTGTTAGCGTCCTCAGTCGGTCTCTTGTTGCACACGACATCCTTGTTAACTCCCGTGTTATTGTCGTCGTCCCTCAGGATATTGACTTGAAAGCATTTGTGACTCTAATATCGTAACTGGTGATTTAAACTTCCTCACGTATCTCCAAATTCCCACATACTATTGACATAATCATCTCTCGAGGTCGTAGCATCCATTAAATACTCGTTCTACTTCCACGTATTACCTAAATAGGTTAGGCAGAGCTACATACTGATTTTCGTGAGTCGTTCTATTATATAATCTCGACTGGGTGAAAGCAACAGGCAATCGGTGTTGAAAAGAATCCTTCTATGATACTCTTTGTAATTCTGGTGTTGTCTCTACGTTACTCGTATCGCTTCCCGTATACTCGCAATCTTCTAGTTTGTCCTCTTTTGTCAAAGCTACATCTAAAGCAAATTTAGATTCCTCATCTCTAGTCTCTGTCCAACATACCAATGGTTGGCGTAGTCTTTCGATAGGGAGGCAATTGACATCATATAAGGATGCATTTAAAGTCTTATAGGGATGTGAAAGAAGTCATATGGGATGCAATTGATGTTATATCTATACTTGGATAACTATTGTTGATCAGTGTCAAACGAATTGTTCAGGTAACTACAATTTACGGTGTAGGCTAATCCTCTTACAATCAAATCAAACGAATACCAAACTTCCTGCAATATCGGGATCATATATAATACACGATGTAGGTGTTGAGTGTTGTACCTTCTGTCTATCGTCCTTGTCTAAGTTGAGACCAATTATTTGTATGGTGAGTCTGCCCTCGTGGTACTTGTTGCGATGGAGCATTGTGTTGCATCTCTAATTCTGGACAAAACTTACAGACATGACCAATTTTATCGCAGTTAAAACACCGTATTCCACGTCCATTAGATTTCCTGGATACTCTGCATTCTTGTGAATGGTGTCATGGTACTCCACAATTGTAGCAGATATCTCGTTCTCTATGTTCTGTTGGAGTCGCCACTGGTTTTGATTCTTTCTTGTTGTTCCCCAACCTCTTACGCTTCTGGCGGTTGCCCATGTAACTTCTCTCTGTATTCCTTGTTAAACTTGGTTAGCAGCCAACACAACCTGACTGTCCCTTCCTGTCTGATCTCCTAGGAGAAATTGATCATTTTCTGGTAGGGCTTGATCAAATCGTTGTCCTTCACTAATTTGAGTGTCGTCCTCCAGTTTCGTTGCCATTTCTACCAAAGCTTCGAAAGATTTGTCTAAATGTCCTATAGTCATATGACGAATATGCGAAACTAATCCTTGATGGTATCTTTTGATCTTCCTTCTTGGTGTATCAATCATATGCGGTGCAAATCGTGATAGCCTCTCGAACTGAGTGGTATATTCTGGCACTGTAAAACTACCTTGGACTAATTGTATGAACTCCATCTCCCTTTTGTTCTTCTCGGATTCTGGAAAGTACTTCTCCGAAAATCGAGTCTTGAATGATTCCCAAGTCATCCTTCCTATAGCTTCTTCACCTATCGTAGCTTTCACTGCGTCCCACCAATCTACTGCTGAGAATGTCAGTTGAAATATAGCCAAATGTCTTTTCTCAGTGTCAGTACATTCAAGTGTCTCAAATATCAGTTCTATCTGGCGAATCCATTGCTCAGCTTGCCATGCTCCTGTTAATCCTGTAAAGGTTCCTAGTTGAAGAGCACGAAATTCCTTTAGCAACTTAACTCTTGTCTGACATACTGGTGCTTCATTGTCGATGACGTGATCCGCACGATTGATAACTTGTTCCATGCGACGGATGAAAACTCCGACCATTCCTGTTGGATCTATCTCAGGAGGTACTACACTAGGTACTCAATTCAGCTGGCCCGGGTTTCCTTGAGTTGTCCTAACCATAGCGAGTACTGGTAGTGTTTGGTGTCGCTACCTACAATGAAAATCTATTCGGTCAGACACATTCTATCCTACAGCTCAGGCAAGAACAAAACATGTGGTAACCAATATATAGTACCACTATATAATACGATCACATTAAGCAATACGGATATAAGAATATAACCATAGAGGTTAGTCTATCTACCAAGTGTACTCTAATATATCTATGCTCAAGACACGGGTTACGAAACTATAGGTTCTACACGTAACGTCAAATCTAAACATTCTATTTCCATTCCCAGGTTCCAGACTATGAGTACTGCTCAACTAACATGTGATTCAAGGTAACAAGATAATCTTATCCATAACCTCTTTCTACTTCTAGGTCATGCTGACTGTTCTGAGATCGCTCAGGAATTCATCAGCATCTAAAATCCAACGGTTCTATATATAGGATCTCCACAACCACAACTAATTCTCAACGCCTTGTTCTCTGTGAACTCAGCTATCAACAGTTCTAACGATTCTTATCGGCTCTAGCAGTTACTACCAGCTAACGAAACATTCTCATATGGATTCTTCAAACTTCTAGTCTACATGACAAGATTCTAGTTCTATCTCATCTCAACTAATCCTCATGTTATCGTTAGTAACTTAGAACTCAGGTTCTAACACAAAAGACAAGCGGTTAACAATTGAAACCTAGGCTTTGATACCAAAAATCCTGTCACGCCGAGCAGCATAAATAGAGAAAAATAAATTTCCTTTATGGGTCCATAGGGAATGACGGGTGAATAACCGCATTGTCACCTACTCAAACCAATAAACACAACGATAGGGAGGATGCAATCCATAGAACATATCTTATTAACATAATCAGAAGCTACAACAGAAACTATAAAAGGTTTGGAAGCAACAGATGCCCAAGTACCAATTATAAAAGTCTACTAAATCTATTACAACAGCTGGCTTATAGTCTCAGGCCTATAATAATAACAAAAACAGTACAACAGATATACAAACTAATTATTACAAAGCAGCACGTCTTCTCCTTCCAGCCTTCAGCTCCAAGTTCGGCGAAACATCAGTCTCTCGTCCTCAAGTCCTGCGAAGCTCTAGACATTGGAATGTCTAGGGCACAAACGCCATCAGCTTTGAATACAAAGCTGAGTGAGTACATTAAACAACACTCCTCACCGTAACTGCTCGGCATCTTAAAATGCGGCTAATCCCTTTACAATGACGTCACTCACGAACATAGCAGAGGTCTTAGTAAACTATACATTAATTCAGGGATAGCAGGAAACATATTAAGTAATGACAAGGATAAAGATCATAGTGTAAATATCTCATCACGTATTCATCAAATCCATGCATGCAACCCATGCATCCATCCCATGTATATACCTTTACGTCAGGACGCTGAATCCACGACTGAACATTTATCTTATCATATTCATACTCATATTCATATTTCTATCCATCTCCGTATCCATACGTTGATACCATAATCCAGAATCTGTATCCATACATAGATACCATAATGCCAATCGGAATCACCCGACTAGGCAGTAGGTCCTATAATCCCTTAATAGGGTTACCGGTCATCTACACGGTACCACCTATCAGTAAACGATGGAAGCGGCACAACGGACGTCTTCTACGCTGTGTATATTCTCACTGGTCGACTACATGGTGAAAATACATTAGGGAACTAGCCGGACATAATCGTGAAAATACACGGTGAAAATACATTACTGGACGTCTTCAACAGCAAGAGGCGTACTAGGAACTCTAACCGTCCCACGTCCACCCGACACATCAGCCGTTGATCCCATGGATCCAAAGTACACATATCTCATATTCCACATAAGTCGCATATCCCATTTCTCATCAGCTTCTCTTACCTCTTTATATCACTATCCCATGCATGCTGATACATGTTATGAAATGCTCATATACTAAGTACAGGAAATGCCACATGCTCTGTATTAATCATATCTACTGATTACTGATTATTAACATGCAGTTGTATTCCGTTATACTATTCAGTTTGACAATAACATATGACAGTTAAACAATTCATCTCATATCGACAGTTGACATAGGATAATTCAGCTCGTAATATCAATGATAATTGCATATAAGTCTAGTCTTGACATAGTACTTATAGATCTTATCCATACAACGCAATAACCCATATGGTACAACTATTAACAAGTCTGATATATCACAAGTATAAGACAACATACAAATAGCATTCTGCTCATATCCAATCGATTAACCAAACATGGCAATCGATTGGAAACAATACCAATCGATTGGACAAACTGGCAATCGATTGGGATAGCAATCGATTGGGATTCATGGCAATCGATTGGGAAATTATCCAATCGATTGGATCCAATGCCAATCGATTGGACTCTGTCTTCTTCCTCAAAACTGCTGGTTTTATTATAAAAACGTGGGGATCCTCTTCTCTTTATAAACGTTATTAAACACATACAAACATCTCAAAAACACCTCCTTGAGTGAGTTAATGAAACTCACCTTATCCCGGCGTTCCGTTGACGGCGTCCCGAGCTCCACGGCGGTGGCTATGGTGAATTCTCTCTCTCTCTTTCTTCTCTGCCCTTCTCTCCTTCTCTCTGTGTGCTCCTCTTCTCTTCATTCTTCTTCTTCTTCTTCTTCTTCTCTTCTCTTCCTCTCTAACCCGAGAGTGTGTTTGTGTATATATATATATAATATATATGTATGTGTGTATATAAATGAGAGTATATATATCTCTCTCTCTCTTCCAAACACACACACAAGTAAACATATATATGTATAAGGGAGAGGGTATATATAGGGAGGGGAAAACAATCACAACCACACAAAACCAACGAGGTGGCCAAGTCCAGCTACTCTCAATCAATTAGTACCAGGTGCCAATCGATTGGGGTTATGTCGGCAGAATGCCGATCGATTGGTAAAACATCCAATCGATTGGAAAAGCAATCGATTGGGATAAAGTCAATCGATTGGGCACACAACCTCACCGAAGGCTAAGAAAGGTACTAGGGATCTATATATACCTGAAAATAAAGGGTATTACAGTCAGAACAGGATCAGGCGCTTTGCGAGCTTGCCCATAAACTTCTGGAACGTGTTGACCCGGTGGGGAGATCAGAAGGTAACCTACGAGCCGGATTAGCCCGTTGAAGCCCCTGTTTTCCCTCCGATCATTCCTGGTGAGTAGTCTTCGACCTGGTGAACTTCTTTATCTTGGTTATTCATCTATTGCTTTCCGAGTTGCTGACCCCTCGCCTTCTTTTTCTTTTGCAGAGATGGGTCCTAGGAGAGATCCGGAGGTGCTGAGGGCCAGGCAGGCCACCGCTGCCGCTTGGATGGCGGCAAGGGGGAAAAGACCGACCGCCGAGGCCTCGAGTAGTGATCTCCCGCTCAGGTGGAGTAGGCATGGGACGGCGGCTAACCAGGAATCGGGGGAGACGTCAGTCCCCCGAGTGGTGGTGGTGGTGGAGGACACCGCTCCCGAGGTAAACCCACCATCTAGGACGTCGCTGGGAGAGTCGGCAGAAATCCCTGAAAGGATCATGCCTGACCTTCTTCCGAGCCAGGTGGAGAAGTGTGCCAACATGTATCCCCAGACTTTCCAGGAGTGGCTGTACAGCCTCTCCCAATTTGTATGTAATTCCACCACCTCCTTCTTCTCTATTTATTTTGTTTGCACTGTTGACCGATCGGTTTATTCTTACTTTTGTAGGTCGGCTGCATGGCTGCAGGAGTTGAGTCATTCCTGCCCTCCCTGGCCGGGAGGACCAGGGAGGACCACCGCTGCTGAAGCTGCCTTGTCAAAGGAGCGAGCAGCCTTGGAGGCTAAGGAGATTGCCCTGGCCGTAGAGAAGGACAAGGTCAAGGGCTTGGCTCTGAGCCTGGGTGTAGCGCAGGCAGAGTTGGCAACTGCCTTGGCGGACCTGGAGGCCGCCCAGGCAAACCTGGCGACAGCGGAGGCTCGAGAGAAGGCTCTGGCCGAGACGGCAGTGACTGGGTCTACTGAGGAGGTCTTCGACAATGGCTTCTTTCACGGCTACAAAGACTTGAAGAGAAGGTTAGCCTGAGACCATCCCGAGGGGGACATCTCGTCTTATAAAGGGATGGATTCGGACTACTGGGACGTTGGGCCCTCCGCTACCGAAGGTGCTGCTGTTGAGGCCAAAGCGGCTGAGGATGTTGCTCCGAGCAGTGACGTTGTTCCGGGAAGGGAGGCTGGAGAGACCGAGGAGGTGGTCGTTGTGGACGACCCTTTTTAGTCCTTGATCTTTTATATGTATTGGTGTTTTTTTTTTTTTTTTGGTGGTGGGGGGGGGGGGGGGGGGGGGCAAGGCTACTACAACTACCCCCCCAGGCACTATACACATTTATTTATTATGTTAATGAAAAGACCCTCCGAGGCCGCCTTTTGTAACAACCGTTTACCTTTTTGTTCTTGCCTATTTGTAATTGCATGTGCCCGACCGTTTGTTAGTCATGACAAAAACCCTGCCTTAGCAAAAGCTTTAGGACTGTGACCGGTGGTGAGCACTTAGTCTTCTAGGAACCTACACTTTGGAGGTCCCATCTGGTATAGTGTAGGATTTTGATCCTGTTACTGTCCGGACGATTTCTCTGGGCACTGTAGGTGCTTAGGAATGTTTAAGAATTCCAAGCCCTGTTAATGCCCAGTGTGATTTCCTATTTTAGTCCAGAATCCCCCTACCCCTAAGCGTTTGCTAAGGTAGGCGTCTGTAGAGGGAGTGACTGTAGGTAACCGACCTTGAACGTTGGTAGTTCCAAGGTCTTTTGAAGTTTGCTATCATTAGCCACCTAGGGGGAGTTGACCACATCGTCAGTTATGGACCTAAGTGAAACCAGTGCCTCGGGTTTGATCCCGAGTTCTTTTTGCGCCTCGGGTGTGATATGAGTTCTTTTATGCTTCGAATACTGGTAGGAAACATTTTTTTAGCAAAACAACAATCTTTATTTCTTTTAAAAACTATAATAGTTGCTTGGAAAGAGTTACAAATTTTCTAACCAATATTAATCCATTCTTATCTAGGCGTCATTGAAAGTACTTGCGAAGATGCTGTATGTTCCAAGGGTGAGACGGTCCTGCCCGTCTAGGGTCTGTAACCAGTAGGTTCCCGGGCGGATGACTTAGGTGACTCGGTAGTTTGGACCCAACATTTCGTGATTCGAGACCTTGGTAGACTGGTTCACTGCCTTAAGGACCAGATCTCCCACTTGAAAGCTGCGGTGCTTGACCTTGCTATTGAAATACCGAGAGACCCGCTACTTATAGGTTGCTACTTTCAGATATGCCCCGTCCCTTTTCTCTTCTATTAAGTCAAGCTGGGGAGCTTCCTTGTTGCATTGCTTGCTGAAGTTCGCTACTCGGTAAGTTGGCAATCCGAGCTCTGTTGATACCACTTCCTCAAAATCATAGGTAAGTGAGAATGCCGTTACTCTTATTGCCTCTCAGAGAGTGGTGCGGTAATCCCACAGAAGGGTCGGCAGTTTGTCAGCCCACAATCCTTTGGCGTTTTCGAGCCTAGTTTTGATGGATTCCAGGATTGTTCGATTCGTTACTTCGGCTTGATCGTTGGCTTGAGGATGCTCGGGGGAGGAGTAGTGGTTTGATATCTCGTACCCCGAGCAAAACTGCTTGAATATCGGTGTGTCAAACTGCCTTCCATTGTCGCTGATCAGTACCCGGGGTATGCCTAACCTACTGAGGATGTTCCTTTCGATGAAATTCTCCATCTTCTTCTTGGTTATTGTCGCCAAGGGCTCGGCTTCTGCCCACTTAGTGAAATAGTCCACAGCGATGATGGCGAATTTGACTTAGCCTTTTGCCATCGGAAGGGGACCGACGATATCAATGCCCCACTGAGCAATCGGCCAGGGGGTGAGGATCGGTGTTTGGAGTTCTCCCGGGCGGTTGATCATAGGTGCATGTCTCTGACACTTGTCACATCGCTTAACATATTCTTGGGAATCCCGGGCCATCGTTGGCCAGTAATAGCTTTGCAACAGGGCCTTGCGGGAGAGTGCCCGGCCTCCAATATGGTTTCTGCACACTCCTTCATGTATTTCATGCAATATTCCCTGGATCTGAGTAGGGTGGACGTATCGGAGGTAGGGGATTGAGAAACCTCTTTTCCGTCTGGTAAGCTGCCGGTCGTAAGGAACATCATGATCGGGTCCATCCAGCTGGGCCCTAAAGCGACCGGGGCGACCTCCATGCCTCCTGAGCTGGCTACGCTGGGCTCGGGTAAATACTCTACCCTTATCCCGAGTAGGTCTGACTCAGAAGATGAGGCAAGGCGGGCTAACTGGTCGGCCCTCGTATTCTCTTCCCTCGGGATTTGTGTAATGGAGAAGCGCTTAAGCTTCTTTGAGACTGTTCGGGCGAGGGTTAGGTAGGCTACCATGTTGTCTTCCCGAGCTTCATACTCCTGATTGACTTAATTGACTACGAGTTGGGAGTCACTGTACCCCTGTACTTGCTGCGCACCCATCGAGTTGGCTAACTAAAGCCCGACCAATAACGCTTCATACTCGACCTCGTTATTGGAGGCCTGAAACCCGAACCTTAGCGCGTATTCCAACTTAATCCCATCGAGTGTAGTTAGGATGATCCCTGCCCCACTACCTTGTTTATTGGAGGACTCGTCCACGTAGAGTACCCAGGTCGGGGTACCAAATTGTAGACCGGGTGGTAATTCAGGCAGGGTGAGCTCCTCGACCGGATCTTCTCGGTATGTGAACTCTACTAGAAAATCTGCTATGGAATGTCCCTTGATTGCCGTCCAGGGGCAGTAGATTACTTCAAATTCTTACCAACTCTAGTGCCCACTTGATGAGCCTTCCAGATGTCTTGGCCTGCTCAGGATCTGGCAGAGAGGCTGATCTGTGAGGACCACAATGACATGGGCTTGGAAGTATGGACGGAGTCTCCGACCCGAGGTGACGAGGGCAAAGGCAAGCTTCTCGATGCGAGAGTATCAGCTTTCGGCACCTTGGAGCGCCCGGCTTATATAATAAATCAGGAACTGTATCCCATGCTCCTCTCAAATGAGTGTCGAGCTTATTGTTGAAGGTGACACCGCCAAGTAAAGAAACAGTTCCTCCTTTGGAACGGGCGTTGAGAGCAGGGGAGGCGATGTCAAATATTTCCTGAGATCCTGAAACGCCCCTTCACACTCTTCCAACTATTGTGGATATCACATTTTTCTTACTCACAGCTTCTTAAAATTTCTTCAAATTTCTAATTCAAATACGAGTCGCCACTTAATTTTTAGAAGAGAAATAAAGAAACCATTTTAAAAGCTAATTGATCTTTTTTGGAAACCAAAGTTTTCTAGGTCCGGGGATTATGGAATGAGAGGGAAAGGAGCCCAATGGACTAAAACGGGCTCTCATCCTATCTCGCGATAGGCCTCTACTCAATATCTTTTTAATCGAATTATTAATCTAAACGTTCCCTTAACAAATACATATATATAGACATACATTTGCAAAAGCATGTCCAAAGGGTGTAAGATTGTTAATGGTAAAAATAGCATTCAAAACCACATAATCCAATTATCAAGCAATATGATATGCAATAGGGAACAAGAGAACTTACCCGGGATCTAGCCGCGAATATGATAACATGCAATGCATGCAAAAAAATACCTAAAAGGGGTCTCTATTTCGTATATACAAATAAAGTAAGACCTATTTCTAAGGTGTCGCACATGGAATAAAAAATCAATTAAAATCAAAGAATACAATGAAGTAGAGAAGGGTTGAGAAATCATACCTCAATAGCGCTACAAACAGAGGTTAGCCAACATGCCTTAATCAAGATATGGTATGAAATTCTAGATAACATCCTTAAATTTCTAGCTTAAATCTATCAAGTATGAAAGAATTTACATAATTATGAATTCCTTTGCAAAAAAATACCTAAAAGGGGGTCTCTATTTCATATATACAAATAAAATAAAACCTATTTCTAAGGTGTCGCACATGGAGTCGAAAATCAATTAAAATCAAATAATATAATGAACAAGATAGGGGTTGAGAAATCATACCTCAATAGCGCTACAAACAGAGGGTTATTAGCCCACATGCCTTAATCAAGATATGATATGAAATTCTAGATAACATCCTTAAACTTCTAGCTTAAATCTATCAAGTATGAAAGAATTTACATAATTATGAATTCCTTCTAATTAGTTGGAAATACATCATTTCTATAGATATACAAGTCTCAACTAGGAGCCAATGTAATGTCCATATAGAGATGGTGTAGTCCCAACATGGTCAAGGAGCTCACAATTAGGTTCAATTAAGTGCAATTTAATCCCGACACAAAAAAGGATTCTAATTACAAGTATCAACCTACGTGGATGAATGCATATACACGAACATGAATAAGGGTGCGCTATGAATTATTCATCGATTTGGATCATTTAGCCTCTAGATTTAAGCTTAATTAGCCATTATTAAAGTATGGTTTAAACATTGGGTCATAAGAAAGTCATTTGAGCCATTATTTGCAAAGTTTATCAAATCTATAACAGAATTTCAGAAATTACAGAGAGCAGACCAGTCATTTGAGCCATTATTTGCAAAGTTTAAACATTGGGTCATAGATCCCACAGTTTGATTTCAATGATTTTTTGACACAAGATGCTTCTATGAATCTAGTTTCTAACCCAAAAAGAAATATCAAAGATCAACGGTTCAATCTTTGGGAATCGGACCAAAACCATACATCACTCAGAAATTTACAACTCTCTGTCCAGAGATTTTGTTTGATTTTCTAAAAAGAGTAAATAAATCCGAATGAGTCTAATCTTTTTAGGAGATCTCATTAACACATCAAACTTCATAGAAAAAATTTATTTAAAGTCAAGAATTGTTGATTAAGGCTCTGATTTACTCATTTCAAGTAAGTGTTACTGTTCTGAAATTCTGGATAGATTATGGTTGCTTCACAAAACTCATGACCAAGCCATCTTAAACATGAAATCTCATCAAAACAAAAATCACGGTGGTAAAAATTTATGTTACTGACACTCTCCAATTGGTCTCATTCAATTTCAATGGGCCATTATTTAATTAAAAATCTTTGATCAAAAGTAGTTTATGAATTCACTGCACCATTGTCGAGATCATCTTTTATTTGTTAACTCTACCTACCAAGCCTTGAAGATTGTCTTAACTCAAACTACTTCTCCTTCCACTTGATGGTTATTGGAGACTAAAGGCACTTATACTTATAGATTTCAATGGAGTATGGAGAGACTTCATGAAATCTCAAAATAATGAACCTAAACCATGGAGATAGATTTAGACTCATTGACCAAACATGCTAACATCAACCTTAATCCTCTTATAAATCATAAGTTTACAAGAAGATAAAGGATTCCAAGTCAAGGGATTCAAGTAAGACATTGAAGGTCTCATGAATCCCAAAGTGACAAGCAAGAACAAAATGGAGATATAAGAGGTAGACTCAAATGATAGTTCAAATTGAATTCATCTTAGAAGACTTATTTCTACGTTAAATCCATGGTAGTTTATGATCCAAATCAACAAGCATAAAATCAAAGTTCAATCATAATTCAAGTGGAGTGTGATGAAATGAGCTGGGAAGAGACTTTTTGAAAATGTGTAAAAGGTCCTAAGTAGTTCTATGAATTAAGATTGAACCTAGATTAAAGATTAATTAGTCTAGAGTCCTCCAAATTATCCTCAACTTTTGTGATTTTGAAGGCCTTCCAAAAGGTTACTCAAGCTCTTCTTTCAACTTGCAAGTCCTTAATTTTCTCAATCTTCTCTAAGATTTTCTAACCATCAAAATTTGAGAGATTCAAAGTTCAAAAACAAAGAAGATTCAAGATCAAGATTCAAGCCTAAAAATTGAGATGCTTTTCAAGCCCAAGGTGGAGATTTTAGACCCTTCGTAATGGGATATTCATCCCCTATATACAGGCAAATTTTAAAGTGTTATTTTGGTAATTTCAGGGGTATAACCCTAATCCTGGATGTCCTTTTGATAGTACAAAACATACTATTTCAAAGCAGACTGCTACAAAAACACGGCATTCAGTGGAGTTGGAAGCGGCACTCGGTAAGTGCCGGAACGGCACTCACTGATAGCCGGTGCGGCATTCACTGAATGTCGATGCGGCACTCAATGAATGCCGCGGACAACTCCGCAGACTGCCGTGTTTTCTGGATTTTCGATTTTCACGTCATTTGGTGTGTTTTTGCGACTGTCAGTGAATTTCGATACGGCACTTACTGACTGCCGATCTGACAATCAGGGAGTGCCGCAACGGCATCGCGTGACTGCCGCAGACTATGCCATGTGTCGTTTTCTTCTATCCTTCCCTTTTCCCTATATTTTCTTCCTTCTTTCTTTTTGTTTGAATTGAAGAGCATTTCAAAGAAGCTTGAATCACCCTGGAAGCCTTAGGGTTGTTTAGACATTGTCATCATCGGACTTGGAGGTAATGCTCCCCTAAATTTGATGACTGGTCAAAATCGGGGTGTCTACAACCATTGAAACGCTTTGCAGAGGATCTCTAAAAACGGCAAGCACCGGTCGGTAGCCGGGAAACGAATCGGTTCAGCGCGGCCACCCGTCCGGCTAGGCTCTGGACTTTTTGGTTGACCTAGGCAACCGCATGTTGATGATAACTTGAATTTTTTCGGGGTTCGCCTCGATTCCCCGTCTACTGACCAAATGTCCCAGGAACTTCCCGGACGAGACTCCAAAGGTGCATTTAGTCGGGTTCAACCTAATCCGATATTTTCTTAAGATGCTGAAGGCCTCGGCCAAGTGCTCGAGATGGTCGAGCTCGTCTCGGCTTTTGACCAGGAGGACGTCGACGTACACCTCCATCGATTTCCCGATCAAATCTCTGAACATGTGATTGACCAGGCCAACAAGTTGCCCCGGCGTTTTTAAGGTCGAAGGGCATTACCCTGTGGTAGTATGTCCCCTAGTCAATGATGAAAGAAGTTTTGTCTTCATCGCCCGGGTACATGCGGATCCCCTTCGTTTTTGCTTGACCGAACGGGAATCTGGGTCCACATTTAGCTGATGGGGCATGACTTGGGGATCGATTCTTGGCATGTCCTTATGGCTCCAAACAAAGACATCTTGGTTTTCTCTCAGGAACAAGATTAGCCTTTCTCTAAGGTCTGGTTCTAGGAGAGCGCCGATGCTGATAGACCGATCGGGGAACTGGGGATCTAGGGTCACTTGGTTAAGCTCTTCGCATGGGCCGACCCTGTCCTTAGCTTCCCTTGGATCCATCTCCTGCACATTCAACGTTTTCGTATTGGCTTCTCTACGCAGGGAGCTAACGTAACAGCTCCGGGCGGTTGCTTGATCTCCTCTCAGGCTTCCCGGACCCTTGGGGGTCGGGAACTTGACAATCAACTGTACGTCGACACAACCGTCTTGGGTTTGTTTGGCCTGCCAAGGATGACGCTATATGCGGATGGAGCTTCCACAACCACGAAGTTCGCCATGACCGAGACGTGCTATGGGTAAGCCCCCATCAAGACCGGTAACTCTATCATTCTGAACGGTTGCGTGCTTGAGCCGTTGAATCCCACCAGAGGGGCTGCCACCGGTTGGAGACGGTCCTTGGATATCCCAAAGTGATCAAAGGCTGAGGTAAACAAAATATCCGAGGAACTGCCCGTGTCTACTAACACCCTTTTAACCGTGTAATTGGCTATGGAGATAGTCACTACCAGCGGGTCATCGTGAGGACAATGTAGGTCTCTTATGTCGTCGGATGAGGATGTCAACGCATCGGTCGGTGGGGAGTTGGCAGATTGGACCTGCAGGACATGCGCTCGGGATGTCTGAGCATGTCTCTTCCTTGCCGACTGTTAGTCCCCTCCGCCCGATGTTCCTCCAGATATTACCTTGACGCCACCGAGGGGTTGCGGCTGCTCGGGAGCTCTGGTATCCGGCCGTGGTCGCTTGTCTGAAGTGACAAAATCGGCGAGATGACCCTGCTTGATGAGCTTTTCGATGGCAATCTTAAGCTTGAAACAATCTTCGGTGCCGTGACCATGATCCTTGAGATATCGGCAAAACATGTCCCGGTTTCTTTTCTCTGGTGGGCTCTTCAGCTTTGCCGGTTGTTTAAGTGACCTTTGAGCCTCAACGGTGGCCATGACTTCATGGATAGGCCGGAAAAGAGGTGAAGGTAATTGGGGCCTGATCTTGACCGCCTCGTTGCTGATTCTGCTTCAGCTTCTTTCCCAAGCCCCTCTCAGGGCCTTCGCGCTTCCGTTTGGATTTCGGGGACTCATCTCTTGCCAAGTTGGCGCATTTGGACATCGGGAATTCTTCCGTGTCAATGTATTTCCCTACCCTCTCCGAGAGTTCAACCAGGGTGGCCGGCCAGTCATAATGGAACGACGTTGCAAACTTGGTGTGCTGAACCCCCGAGCAAAAGACTGTGATTGCGACCGTTTCGTTCAAGTTGCGAATCTGAAGCTTTTGTTGGTTGAAACGGTCAACATAATCTTTCAGGTATTCTCCCTTGCGTTGTTTGACAGCCAGCAATTGGGTATCCGGTTGTGACCGATCGACTATCTCCACGAACTGGCTGACGAAGAGCTTGCTGAGCGCCTTGAAAACGTCGACCGTTCGAGGTTTAAGGGCATGGAACCACTGTGCAACTAGCCCTTTGAGAGTGCTACAAAAGGCCAGGCAGAGCAGTCCGTCGGCACTGGTTACAAGAGCCATCTGAGCCTTGTAAGTCTGGACATGATCGACCAAGCTCCCTGAACCGTCTTAAGAATCGACATGTGGTTGTTTAAATTTCCTCGGGATGGGAAATCCTGTGATCCGGATGGTGAAGGGTGACTCAGTCTCAGTGTTGATGTGGTCATGACCTGCCTTGCGCCTTAGTTTCTCGGTTTGTTTCTGCAGGTCCTCGATTTGGGCCTTGACGTCCTCCCGATCGGTCCGCTATTCTGAATATTGGCGATAGGTTTGATCGGACGAAGACGCCTCCTCTTCAATGTGCGCCGTCCTTAGGGACAAGGTTCGGCTACGACTCCAGTTGATCGTATGCCTAAGATCGTTCCGGCTTTTAGCCGGACGATCCTGGGCTTATTCCCAAGTCTGTTGTTCTTGCCCATCCCCTCTGGCAGTGCGTCTCTTATTGATGATATCTCGGGCATCACCCTTGCGATTTAAACTGGCTCGGGAACGTTGCCGAGTTCTTATGGGATCCCTTCCACGTTCATCGTTCCCGGGTTGTCTAATTGCCTGGGAGGCCAGTGCAGTACGGGTACTTCGTCGGGTCGGCTCGGGGATCCGAGCATGCTCGTCATTCCCATCCTGTACCTCGGTTTGCTAAGGCTTATCCTGCCGGGCCAGCAGAACTTCATCTGCCACTAAGTTTGAAGCTGGCTCTCCAGAAGCTAAGCCAGTGCCACGGTGACCTGCTCTTGAGTCATGGAGGCGGCCGATTGCCCGGCCTGCGAATGCGCGTGGCCCGTCGGAGCTGCAGTCTTCTTACCTTTCCTCGACGGCATGTTGATCACTCACAGATTTGTTTTGGAGAAAGCTTGTCGTTTCCCACAAACGGCGCCAAGCTGATGATGCTAAAATTTGGTTAAAGATAAATGAGAGCGGATTAAGGAGAGACAGACTAGTTTTTGGTATGTGGTTCGGTCCTGTTAATGAAGGAACCTACGTCCACGTGGTGTATCGGAGCACCTGCACTATGATATAAACGACACCAGGGGTCAATGGTGAACCAACAAGCTTGGAACTACCAGTCATCGGCCGGGTAGAGTGTGCGCTGTTTAGAAATAGCAATTCTCTAGAGTAGGAATGTGATCCCCTTCAATGGGGATGAGTGATCTCTTTTATAGATGGAAGAGACCACCCGTACAAAGCAAGTGAGCTGATTAGGAAGCTCAATCTATTTACAATTGCCCAACACAAATCATGGGAGTTCGCTAAGTAGATTAGGAAACAACTTGAACTTCCCTTAATCTTCTAGCTGAGATAGGAAATTGTTTGGAGTCTTGTGGAGCAAGTCACGAGACATGCTCGGGCTGCACTTACTAGATGATGGACCCGTACCGTACTCCCGAACTGTGAGCCCAAGGCGGTCTTGGCCAGACAGCCTGGGACGGCTGAACAGCAGGCGCCCTCTCCGAATGACTTGGCATTTCCTTGCTGAGGTGGCGATTTGACTTTAAGCTGATATTTTTGCACCTATCACCAGTACTGAAAGAATTGTGAAATTTTTAGCCAAAAAAAAAAATTATGAAATTTCACAAAGTTTGTGAAATTTCACCAAAAAAAAAAAGTGTTCTAACAAATATTGCAAAAAAAATTTACAAATTTGAGCATTCATATCGATATGCAACTTATTTTTTGCATAAAGTCTAAATTTTTACAACCTACTCAACGAGATCTATCAAACAAGTACTATAGTTGATATCAAAATCTGGAAAAAAAAAATTGTTGAGTAACTTCACTGACTTTTTTTTGATAAATTTCTAAAAAAAAAGTGTTTAAAAAAATAAAAATAAAAATAAAAATAAAATAAAATAAAAAACCTCCATTCCAACGAAGAATCTATGACAAGTCTGTGGTGGATCGGTGCACTGGTGGCCGGATCTGCTCGTGAAAATACTTATGGCACTGGCTTGTGGACGCCGATCTGCTCGTGGTGATGGCGGTTGATCTGGAATTGCTAGTGGTTGGAGGAGACAGATCTCACCAGATCTGGCTATGCGACCGCGTGATCTAATTCGTGATTGGGATGGTGAAGTCCGACGAAAATGAGAGAGACTGAGGAGGTCGCTGTGGTGGTAGATCTAGAAGAGTTAGATCCAAACCAGAGATGGAGTTTGCAAAAAAAAAAAAATAATAATAATAATGGCCAGAGGTGCAATGGTGCTGGATGGAGGCGCGATGAAAAGTGGTTGAAGGTGCGATGGATGTGGCCGGAGGTGCGATGAAAGTGGTCGGAGCTCCGATCGTCTCTCTCTCTCTCTCTCTCTCTCTCTCTCTCTCTCTCTCTCTCCTGAACACTTTGGTTTTGTGTGTATTAATCTAGAAAGGGGTACATTGATCATAAAATGTGTCATTTATTGGATAAAAGGACTTATATTTATTAATGTCCACTAATCGTGCATTTATCTCCAAAAAAACCAAATAATTTTCCTAACTTGGAATTTAATACTAAATTTCTGATATTTTTTTTTTTACTATTTTTCGAATCCCTATAATTAATCTCTCACTAGAATTAATATAGATATATATATATATGTATAATCACTTTTTTCCTAATCACTTTTTTCCTTTTCTCTCTCTCTTTCCTTATCACTCACCCTCTTTCTCTCTATCTCTTTACATACATGCATACGTATATATATAGGGAGAGGAACTAAAGTGAACTGAGTTGAGTGAACTTACCCAGTGAACTGGATTTTAAACCTAAACGAACCCGCGGAACATCAGGGCACGCAGGTCAACGGGACAGCCCGCGGGTTCTTTTAAACTTAAAATCCAATTCACTGGATAAGTTCACTCAACCCAGTTCACTTTAGATCATCTCCCTATATATAATCTCATCAATATCTAATCCATCTAATCTGTTTTAATATATATATATATATATATCTCCAAATACACACATGATACAAGCTAAATTAATTAACTAAAATAATAGCACTATATTGTACATAAAATAATAGCACTATATTGTACATAAAATAACGATACCTCTAACAAACTTACATACATAAAATTTGTTAGCAAAAAAATATGTACATTAAATTTAAAATATTTTTCCATGCATCGATTCTAGTATATATTGGTTTTGACGTAAATGTAGTTGATAGAAAAATAAAATCAGGTTTTGATAGCTTTAATTAAGTCCACTCATTCGTTTATAGGCTACTCTTCTGCAACAAAAAGCTGACTAACATTTTATGCTCCTACCAACTACCAAGAAACCAGGGTAGTATATAGGAAGAGGTTTGAATTAAAATCATCAGATGCATGATACAACCAAATTACTAGAATATATCATACAATTTTCCAGTATTTCAGTAAGTATTGAAATATACAAGGGAATAAATAAATTACAGGGACGACAACAAATAAATTTTGTTCTCAATTAAACAATTTCGACTATAGCATAGGGGCACCAAATTAAATGAGGACTCGAAATGTAATGTTCTGCGCCTGAGAGCACAAAAGTATAGTCTAGAGAGCACTTAACTAGGCACAAATGTACTGTTTGGAAACGGTTTCCATACATAATAACACACTTGATATATCATCATAAAATATACAAAGCACACCACCACTTCAAAAGTGAGGTGCACATTTCTGAGAACATTCTCTTCTGCATATGATAAGTCTCTTCTCTGCTGCCCTCATATTTATTTCCCATTACTCCATCCACATGATTCACATTCCTTCCTAATAGTGTCTCCATATATAACCAACAACAAAGTCGATGAACGCCTAACCCCATCAGCCTCATGGAGAAACCGATGACCCAAGAAAAAGGGCTGGAAATATATGAACCCCCAAAAACAATTATGCTGGTATTCCCACCCAAAGAGTAAATTCAAACACCAATCTCTACTAACAAACAAATACAAATTTTCAACCATAACCATAAGGACGATGAATACTCAAAACATTCTTACTCCCATTTTTCCTCTTTATTTGCAAGCCAAATCCAAAGCAACTCACACAATTAAGTTCAATCAGAGTAAGGTTTGACCTTGTACCTGTACAGAAACTTTTTCTTCTTGGAAGTAGGGTTGTCAATAGTGAGGACTATTTTACCAAATTCAATGATTTTGAAGCTGTTACAAACCACTGGTTCATCAGTAGGTGCCATCTTAGTAGCCTTCTGTATGATCACTGCATATCCACCTTTATCATTGGGTACATATTCAGCTCCATAGCTCACTTCCCAACCAACTACCCTTAGTTCCCACACGATCACGCATTTCTGCAGTTAAATTTATCACCAATTACTAACGGTAACGTTCAATCCTTCTTTATTTTAGCAAGTAAAACCGCAACTTGCAATTATGATCAAGAATATAGGTTATATTAGGTATCTACCACAAGTATATTGATAAGCTAAGCAGCACAAATATGGATAATTGGACAAGGACACACAATACCGAGACATGAAAAATTCAAAAAATTTATGACATGGCCAGAGTGAGGACACGACAAATTGGTAAATTCATAAGGTTAATTATTTTTAATTTTAAAAGGTCCTAGCATTTTCTAATATCGAAAGCCCAATTTTGATTTCATAACCTTAGGGCCTGTTTGGTTGTTCTTGTATGCAATCATTGCATTCTATCGTTTGCATAGAATTTTCCATAAAAAGAATGGTGAGCTTGAATGGTTCCATTTAGAAAAATGATGCTCGTCTCAAAAATGATGCTTACAATCATGAATTTTGGCATGCTAGAAAAAGGTAGAAATGACCACATAAGAAGAAATATGGTGAAATTTCCTATTTCTATAAATGGAGTCATTCATGGTGATGAATTTTGCTTCAAGATTCAACATGAAATCTATATGAAACTATTCAATTCAAGTGAAAACCAAACATGCCCTCAAGTTTTCTCTATTTACCAAAGCCATGCTATGCTTCCATAGGCACTATTTATTGCTACTTTCAAATACCCAAATATGAGTTCAAACAACCTTAATTACTCACATCATTGAGAGGGCCTAACCATTTTAAACTTTTACATCATTTTTAAAAATTCAACAACATTAAACTTAGTGTTAAGTATCCAATTGTGTCCATCATATGCCCTAAGCAGTGGGGCATAGCCCGAGTTTTTTTTTCAGTGGTGCCAGTCTATAACCTAAAATCACATCACATAATATAGGTGTAGTAGGATCTAGGAAGCACCAGTACGGATGCGGGGATGCGAGGACGGGGACGCGAGTGCGGAGAGTTCGGCAATTTTCCCAAAATCACCAGTGCGAGTGCGGCAGGGGTACTTAAATAAAAAATTTTAAAATATATTTTACATAGCATTTATATATATATATATATATTTTTATGCACATTTATATATTACTATATAGTATATAAAACTAATTCTACCACTATTTTTTTTACTAACCAATGTAATTCAACTAGCAAGAAAACAACAAGTATGCAAACAACAAGAAGCAAATTAATATTAAACGTTAAACAAAGTCTTGCATAACTTAATTCAAGCAAACCATAGCATAAGTTTTGTCTATCATCCATTCAAACAAACAAAGAAAAAGACTTTCTAAGCTCTTTATTTCTTTCAACTTGCAACATCATCATCATGGACTTCATTTTCTGCACAAAGCTCGGCCTCCATTTCCGGCTCATCCAGTGAGAGATTTGCAATCTCAAGTTCTCCAGCACCATCAAGAGGATCAAAAACATCTCCACCAACGTCCCACATCTTAGTTTCTCCTTTCATATAATTTGGATTTTGTCTTGAAAGGAGGCGAAGATTTGTGTGCACAAAGACTAAGTCTTCAGCACGTTGTGGTTGAATTTTGTTCCTTCTTATTGAATGAATGAAAGAGTAGGTGCTCCAATTTCTCTCAGAACAAGATGACGAACACGGTTGTCCTAGAAGCTTTAAAGCTATGTTCTGCAACAAGGGCGCCGAAGAACCATAGAACGACCACCAAGCTTTTGGATCTAGAGTCCCCCTATCTGCCAATGAGTCAAAATTACCAAATTGTGCAGCTCCAGAAGAAAAGGAGTGGAACTCAAGAATCGCCTTTTGTCTATCCTCATTATTTGGAAAAAATCTCCTCAAACAATGGGCCCTCTCTTCGCCAATCTCATTATCTTTGTGTGGAGGAACACGGCCAGGATCTCCATTGAGCCATTCTTTGCTATAATATCTAGATTAGAAATCAAGTAGTGAGCTAACGTGCTAATATATTTAAATATTTATTTTAATGCTAATTCTTTGACGTTAAAATTTTTAAGTTACCTTGGATTCAAAGCATGTGCCATGCAATGAAGTGGCGTGCTACTCTTTGACCATCTTTGAGTAAGGATGGTATACATAACATTGTAGAATGTTGAATCGTCGGTTTCTTGCCTTGCCTCAGTCCGATAGATTGCCTTTTTCACCTTTTCAATCATCGAATCCCACATTTCATAAATTAAATGCAAAGCGGGCTTATCCGTGTCGGCAAATCGAAGCATAGCATAAATTGGATTAGTGAAGGCGAGTATTTTGTCTACTTTGTCCCACCAAACATCACTTAGAATAAGTTCCTTCACTTTAGATGCCATTCCTATGTTATCATCCTTGTACATTGACCACCTCTCACAAATCACCATTGATTGGAGACCACGCTTAACAAGTTTAAATCTCTTCAACATGGCAATAGTCGAAGCAAATCTTGTTTCAGCAATTGAAAGCAACTTCAAGCTCACAAAATCATTATACATGGCCAATCTCATGTTATGGTTGACTACGAAATTCTTAATTATGATAGCATCCCCAGCCACATCAGTGATCCAACCACACTCGAAATAAGCTTCCGCATTGCTTTCGGTATTTTTTGCTGCACATATGTCTTTAAGAGCGAGATTAAGGGTGTGCACCACACACGGAGTCCAGAATATGTGAGGATATTGAGCCTCAACAAGCATTCCTGCCGCCTTACACACAGGAGCATTATCCGTTATCACTTGGACTACATTTCCTGGCCCAACCTCTTTGATGGCCTCCTTCATCAAATTTGCAATAAAATTTTTATCCTTGTACTCTCCCTCACAATTGACTGCTCTTAAAAACATTGGTCCGTTCTCGGTCACGGCCATAAAGTTTATTAGTGGCCTTCTTTGAGCATCTGTCCAACCATCGGTGACTATGCTCACCCCTTTTTCCCCCCAAGTCCCTTTTATGGGCTCCAACAACCTTTCAATATTTGCCCTTTCCTTTTGCAACAAAGTAGTTCTTAAGGCATTGTACCCCGGTGGAATAAAACCGGCTATGTTGTGGTTAGCCGCATACGTGAAACAATTTATATAGTATGGGCTCCTAGCAAAATGAAAGGGCAAACCTGAAGCATAAAACATTCTTGCTATCTCACTCCTTAAATGCTCTCTACATTCATTATTAAATGCCTTTTCAATTGCGGACACCTTTCTCTTCCTAAGTTCACTAGTTGGCTGCAGTGGCATTTGCATTGGCATTGGCGTTGTCGCAAATGGCCCTTGGGTTGAGCTGGATGGAAGTGGGACTGACATCACTGACCTTGTATTCTCAACTTCATTTATAAGCTGTTGGAATTCAGCTTTATTTCCAGGAGTCACTTTTTGGCATACCGCTATTCCATTGCCGGATAATTTCAAAAGATGTGCCTTCACTCGAGCATATGATCCCACCGCTGTTTTGTTACAGAACTTGCATTGGAAGCTCCAATTTCCACCTTTACCCTTTCTTTCTAACTTAGTTACATACCTCCACAGAGGGAAATTAGTGTCTTCATTAGTATCCGCACTAGAATCCGTAGGGACGGTAGTTGAATTCACACTCTCGGAATTCATTTCTAACAGAGAGCTACCAAAAAAAATATTTCACAAATCAACAAATAAACCTCACAAATTTCACAAGTAGATCAAGTAACAAGGAATAAAAATTATAAAACAAAAAACAACATTGTATGATATGAGTCATATCACTAACAAAAAATAAAAAAAAAACCATATAAAAAATGAGAGAGAAAATAAATAACAAAGTGAGAGAAGAGAACCCCATACCTGGATGACAAAGAGAGACTGAGAGAGAGAGAGAGAGAGACCGAGAGAGAGATCTCGAACAGAGAGAGGGAGAGACACCCTCCTGCGCCGCTAGAGCAGATCGAGAGTTAGAGAGGTGTGTGTGTGTGTGTGTGTGTGAAATGGAGAGACGAAGCAGAGGGGAGAGAGACGAACCTGAGAGAGAGGCGACGAAAGGGACTCCAGGGAGCTGCTGTGCCGCCGACAGCGAGAAGAGAGAGAGAGAGAGAGGAAGATGTGTCTGATGATCTGGTCTCACAAAAAGAAAGAAACCCTTGTTTTTGTATATGCCTCTCTTTTTTATACACCCCTCAAAAGTTTTTAAAATTAAAAATATACCCCCGCAAGTTAAAAAAAAGACATGCGGCCGCACTCTCGGCGAGTCGCGACGCACTCATGACGCACTCTGCTGCACTCACGCCGCACTTAATCATTTCCAAGTACTCTAATGGAGTCCATACGCACTACGTGCGCACTCAGCCGCACTCGCACTCCATACGCACTAAGTGCGCGTGCGGCCCCATTTTAGAAGCACTCGTGCTTCATAGAGTAGGATACAATTTGATTAGGTTCATACATCACAACAATATGGTCTTAGGTTATAGAATGAGACCACAAACATGAAGTTCACCATAGCCAATGTTGCCAAACCGTGAATGGAAACATGAATCGGTTTGGCAAAAATATGAACCGTGAATCGAATCGAACCTGAATTGAAAGATACACTTTTTAAGACAAAAAATAGTAATACACTTTTATATGTACATAAAACACATGTATATAATTATAATGTGTGCTTTTTCAGGATGTGAAGCCCAATCCTTCACATCATGCATGAATGTGATTATAAAAATAGAACAAGCATAAGGACAATGTATTAATGGCATTACTGTTGATTTTTCGTAATAAAAAGATTGGTATTATTTTACTAGTCACATGTTTATTTACTAACAACTAACAAGCATAAGCTTTATATGTAGAAGTTGTATCGCAACTAAGCAATCGGGGTGTACCACCCCGCATTTTTCTGATATAAATATTCATTTTTAAATATTTTAAGGAAGCAAACTGAATTTTTACATGTTATTAATTAGCTGTGTCGATTTAAAATTTTATGGCCATTTATTTATTTGTGGTTAATTATTTTTTTTAATTGTTATTAATTACTGTATGATGTTTTGTAAAGTTTAAGTGGTGGGGTTAAAGTGGTAAAAGTTTAAATTGGCCAAGTTATTGAAAAGTGATGTGTGAATTTTTAGTGTTAATTTTTAGCAGTATTTATAGGCCCGTAAATGTGTTAAATAATGTAATTAACATTAAAACTAAGTACCGGGGTCATGAATAACCATTGTGCTACTCATTTTAGTACTTTGTATTACCTTTTGGGCTCACATGATTTTTTTTGTGAGCCCATTAGACAAAAAACGGGATTTCATATGTATATATGTGTTATTTGTATATGTTGTGTATGTATATAGTATATTATGTGTGTAGCCCATTAAAAGGGAGTGAGAAGAAGAAGGATCTCGAATTCATAGGCACGTGTGGAATCGAGGAGCATAACCGATCCGTGTTGTCAATTTTTGATACAAGATAGGTGAGTTAAATGTGTGTATTCGAGTATATATATACACATATGTATAAATATATACGCGAGTGAATAAATTTCTTACATGTTTAATTTAATTATTGGTGTTTTATTTTTTTTGCGTTAGAATGCACAATATTATTGTTGAATTAATTTATGACATTTGCGTGACTTCATGAATTTGATCCTCGGGTAATGATCCTAGGGTATTCATAAATGGTATGTAGATAGTTAGATATATAAACACTTGTGTGAAATACTCATTATAATTAGAAAGTTGTGTGAAATTTGTTTTTTTTTTTTTTTGTAATTCTAACAATTTCTGAAACTTCAGAAAAATATTAGAAAATCGTGGCTTAGAATTTTAAAATTATGTCCACTGATCTTATGTAAAACGTGATTCTGCACACTTTTCGTGTTTTAAGTTTTTCCTGATTCTACACCGTTTGGGCTGAAATTTAAGATTTATAGTAGTAGTTTTAGTATGTTAAAACATACAAAATTGCGAGAATGTAATTCTCTGTGGATTTTCTACGAGTAATACTTGGAACACAACTTTCATACAACCTCCCTAAAAGATGTGTCTATCTCTCTCCTGTGATGTCACTTAGATCCCACAGTGACACAGGAGAGAGATAGACACAAGTTTTTTAAGGTTGTGTGAAAGTTGTATGAAAGTTGTGTCCCAAGTATTACTTATTTTCTATTCGTCAATTTGACTTAAAGAAAATTTAATTGGAGATGCATGAATTCTCACATAACGTTATGAAAAATGGGTGATCGTCATTGACTTTGAGTTCGATGAAATTTGATAATTCCGAGATTGCAAAACGGTTTTAAATTTCTTAAGTGTTCACCGCTCCCCGTTATGTTATTTTTTTGGTAGCTCGACTTGCTGAGTGTACCTTTATGGCAGTGGCTTCGTGATCAAGCTGGCCTAAGCCTTATGCTCGACTTAATTTATAGACGTCTAGGCATATTGACCGGCCTTGTATTGTGTATACCTAATTTGGTTGATACCCTAACCAAACTGGCACCAGAGTGGATGTTGGAAGCATGTCCGGGCACACATGGGATATATCTGTGGGTGTACTATAGAAGGTGGTCAAGTGATGAACCTAGGAAATTGAATAATGAATCGTTCATAAAAGCAAGAGTGGTTGTAAATAAATTCCCGAAGAGTTAACCGTTCAAGTAAATTACTTCTTTGATTGTTGTTAGTTTAACTTCAATTGTTTTCAACATTTAGCTTAGGACTAAGATTTCCATTCTTATGATATTTTAATAAAAAGGTGTTCCGCACATCTTCGTGGCATTTTTGTGGTTGCTAACTTTTGTATTGCAGGATGGTGGGCCCATTAACATTTTATAGGTTTGGCTCACCATAGGTAGATTGGTAAGTATGAAATTCGTAGTAACTTTAGATTTCGGGCAAGAAACTAATTGCCACCACATAAATGGAAGCTACTCTATTGTCCAGATATGTGTATGAAACTACCTATCTTGGCCCAAGAGTGTTGTAGTGTGGTTTGTAGTTTATGGGTTCAAGTTGGATCCCTAGGACTTGTTTTGTTTAACTCATACCAGTCATGTGACTGACCTAAGTGTGTTATGCATTCGGAGGCGTTTCTATATGAAACGTAGTCGAATGTATGTACAAGTTTAGTAATGGGGGAGATTTTCTGTGGAACTTCTGTCTGTGTGAAGAGATTGCTGCTGTGCTATTTCTTGTCAGAGTTGTATTTATTTTCTTGTTGTACTTTATTTTTATTTCTGGCAATGTGAGCCAAATTTATGACATTATAGTATGGGTTGAATTATTGAGATTGGGAGCGGTGTATGGGTTGTATTGTTGAGATTGGAAACGGTATAGTGGCTCTTAACCAAAGGATGTTTATAATTTATTTTATTTCCGCTGAACTCTGTACGGAGATTTTATTTAATGAAAATGGTGTTTTTTTTATTGAAAAGGGTATAATATTTATAATAGAACTTTATTTCTTTTATAATGAAATGGATATTTGGGAATACATGTTTAATAATAAAGAGTTTTTCTTTAAACACAAGATCACATGTACTCCCTCCGTCCCTTTTTTTCAAAGTCCTATATTCTGTTTTGGGATGTCCCAAAATTAGTGTCCACTTTCCTAAATTGGTATACAATTTTTACTTACTTTCCAATACTACCCTTTCTTGAAATCTACACCAAGACAAAACTAAAAAGGTTATTGTAATGATTAGGGGCAATTGTGGAAAGTAGATGTAGATTCTTTTTGTCCCCTTAATAAGTTGAGTTCCCAAAGATGGACTCAAAAAAAGGGACGGAGGGAGTACTTATTTAATGAGTATTAAATATTATTTTCAATAAATTATCTGTTAGCTTGTGCGAGAGTGCCACTCTCGAGATTTTGGCATTTGAATGTTAGTCTGGATATATGCTCTGGATTGAATATTTAGTTGTCCAAAAAATCGGGGTGTGACACAGAGGCATGTAACATGGAAAATATTAATAATAAGAATTCACATTTTTTTTTAAAAGCAAAACTCACAATTTATATGAATCGTATGAATCAAATCGTGAATCGCCGACTCAGTGCAATTTATGATTCATAGGCACAATTCGAATCGTTAAGTATGAGAATCGAATCGTGAATCGTAAGATTCTAACAACTAGGTGTTAATTTACAGAGAAAGCTTGGAGAAGGCTAATTGCCTATCTCCCATTATACTATTTAGATGAAAACCCTAACGGGTAAATTACAAGAGTACCCTTAGGTACGAAATATAAAATAAAACAAAGGGAAAAATATAACTCTCAACACTCCCCCTCAAGCTGGTGCGAAAATATCTTTCATGCCCAGCTTGCTAAGAATGAAGTGATACTGTCTACTAGCAAGGCCCTTTGTTAGTACATCTGCAAACTGATCTCCTGTTCTCACAAACGGAGTACAAATACACCCACTATTCAATTTCTCTTTGATGAAATGCCTATCAATTTCCACATGCTTAGTTCTGTCGTGCTGAACAGGATTGTGGGCAATATCGATAACAGCTTTATTGTCACAATACAACTTCATAGAGTCCTCTGGTCCAAAACCAAGATCTAACAAGATAATTTTAACCCAAAGTAACTCACACACACCTTGGGCCATGGCTCTGAACTCTGCTTCAGCACTAGACTTAGCCACTACTGACTGCTTCTTACTCCTCCAAGTTACTAGATAACCACCCACAAATGTACAATAACCCGTAGTTGACCTTCTATCTGTTATGGAGACAGCCCAGTCTGCATCAGTATAGGCCTCAACACCAGTGTGTCCATGTTTTGCAAAACATAACCCTTTTCCCTGGCCCAGTCTGCATCAGTATAGGCCTCAACACCAGTGTGTCCATGTTTTGCAAAACATAACCCTTTCCCTGGAGTTGACTTTAGGTACCTCACAATTCGGAATACAGCATCCAGATGGGATTGTTTAGGATTATGCATAAATTGACTAACCACGCTAACCTCAAATGCAATATCGGGTCTAGTATGAGCCAATTAAATCAATTTTCCTACTAACCTCTGGTAGCTACCTTTATCAACCAGTTCTCCACCTGGATCATCCCCAAGTTTCACATTTGGGTCCATGGGAGTATCAAGAGCTTTACATCCAAGCATGCATGTCTCCTTGAGCAAGTCAAAAACATACTTTCTTTGGGAGATAAATATCCCCTCCTTGGATCTGGCTACTTCAATTCCCAAGAAGTATTTCAAATTTCCCAAGTCCTTAATTTCAAATTCTTTCGCAAGGTATGATTTAGGCATTTCATCTCTTCTAAATCATTCCCTGTGAGAACGATGTCATCTACATAAACAATCAGGGCAGTCACCTTTCCCTGTGAAGAGTGCTTAATAAAAAGAGTGTGATCTCCTTGGCTTTGCTTGAAACCATACTTGATCATGGCTTGGGAGAACTTGTCAAACCAGGCTCTAGGAGACTGCTTGAGGCCATACAGAGACTTCTTGAGATAACACTCTTTCCCTCTGGTCTTGTCACTCTCAAACCCAGGGGGAATATCCATGTATTCTTCTTCTAAGTCTCCATGTAGAAAAGCATTCTTTACATCAAATTGATGTAAGGGCCACTCCAAATTAGCTACTAGGAATAGCAAGATTCTGATTGAATTCATCCTGGCAACTGGTGCAAATGTTTTAAGATAGTCCACTCCATATGTCTTGAGTGAAGCCTTTGGCCACTAGTCTGGCTTTATATCTTTCAACTGTCTCATCTGCTCTATGTTTCACTGTAAACACCCACTTGCACCCAACTGTCCTTTTCCCACGAGGCAACTCTACTAATTCCCAAGTGCCATTTTTCTTGAGAGCATTCATCTCTTCAACCATAGCAAGTTTCCACTTAGTATCAGAAAGAGCTTCCTGTACATGGTTAGGGACAGACACACAATCGAGTTTGGACACAAAAGCCTTATACGAAGGAGATAAACGAGTGGAGGAAACAAAATTTGAGATGGGATGCTTAGTACATTCCCTAATACCTTTGCGGAGAGCAATAGGGATGTCTAAGTCACAATCTAAAGGAGTGGTTGAAGAACTAGTGATAACAGGAATAAAAGAGGAACTAGGAGTACTTGAATCAACATCACTTGAAGACAATTGGAGTGGGAATAGAGACGTGGTCTTTTCTTCTGCTGCCCCAAACCTCTTCCTTTCCTTATTCTTAGAGTAAGTCAACAACTCTTTCCTCTTATCTCCACCTCCACCTTCTTCTACATTGTTTTCTACCTCTCTGTTCATTTCTCTATCCTCCCCTCTGATTTTATTTAACTCCCCCTCTGTTCTATTCTCCCCTTCTTCCTTTTCTACTAAGATAAATGGAGCAAGAGCAGTCTTCTCTTCCCATAACTTACTCTCCCCCTGAAGAGGTGACTGAGATGGCTGGAAGTAGGAAGAATATTCATCGAAAGTGACATCCATGGACACAAACCACTTACGAGACGGAGGATGGTAACACTTGTACCCTTTTTGTGTGGGAGAATAACCTACAAAGACACACTTGAGGGCTCGAGAATCTAATTTTTTCCGAGTGGGAGAATGATTATGAACGAAACAAACACAACCAAACACTTTGGGAGGAACCGTAAATATAGAGGAAGGTTTGGTAAGAAGTTCAATGGGTGATTTCTTACCCAGCACACGAGAAGGAAGGCGGTTAAGAAGATAAGCAGCAGTAAGTACTGCTTCTCCCCAGAATGGTTTAGGGACCTGCATTGAGAACATCATAGACCTAGCTGTTTCCAACAAATGACGATTTTTTCTCTCAGCAACACCATTCTGCTGGGGGAGCATACCGTGCTCAGAGAAATAGTGAGAGAGACCACCATAGATGTATTCACCCCCTTTATCTGACCTAACAACCATGACAACAGTGTTAAACTGAGCACAGATCATCTTGTGGAAGTTTTTAAAGATGGGAAATACTGCATTTTTTTCTTTCATCAAATACACCCATGTCGTGCGAGTACAATCATCAATAAAAGTGACAAACCATTTAAAGCCATTCAAAGTAGGAATATGTGAAGGACCCCAAACATCGGTATGTATAATTGAAAAAGGTATCGTACTTTTATTGATACTAGAATGAAAACTAGCACGATGGTGTTTTCCGAGTTCACAAGCCTCACAAGATATCTCAGAAACACTTTTATTAGGAACTAAAGCAGGAAATAAAAAACGCAATAAATAAAAAGACGGATGTCCCAATCTCTGGTGCCACAGCCATGTCTCCTTAGGAAGAATATCTCTCTGTGAATTATGAGCAACTGGTGTCAACTCCTCCTTAGTAGTTCCTTCGGGCAACAGAAAATAAAGACCATTCTCCTCCCTACCACTACCAATCGTCTTCTTCGTGGAGAGATCCTGAAAGACACAATGAGAAGGGAAAAAGGTTACACTGCAATTAAAATCCCGAGTAACACGACTAATAGAAAGAAGATTAGTCGAGAAGTGTGGAACATGAAGAACAGAGGATAAGGCAAGGGAACTAAAGACATTTACAACACCTTTACCAGTGATTGGGAAAGAAGTACCATCTGCGGTTCGAACTTATATTTTCCTGAACAAGGGTTATAAGTGGAGAAACTATTGGAACGACCTGTCATGTGGTCAGAAGCTCCTGAATCAATTATCCATGGTTGTAGAGAATCAATGTATAAGGCACTAGAAGAATTAGCAACGTTACCTTTATGAGCAAAAGACGTTGAAGCAGTAGTGGAGGTATCCAGCTGGGCCATTATGCGTCGGAGAGTCTCAATATCAGTACTGCTAAGTGAACCAGATCCGGAAGAGGGATGTGAACTAGAGGCCTCCTCCTGAGGAACATCGGAGCCAATAGACAAGTTAACCCGAGGTCCACTACCACGGCCACCGCAGCCACAACGATTTCCACCACCACGACCCCACGGCCACTGCGGCCTCCAGACATCGGAAGACGTCCGTGAAGGCTCCAACACTTATCACGGGTATGTCCAAGACTCAGAGCAGAACGCTCAGAGGACTGTGGAAGCATGACTGAGCGACGGCTTTCTTCATTTTGAACATGAGCAAACGCCTCTCTGAGTGTCGGAAGTGGCTCCATGCCAAGTATTCTACTTCTAACCGGATCAAGCTCAGGATTAAGACCAGCAAGGAATTTAAAAATTCTTTCACTCTCGATATATGTCTTAAAATTAGCAGCATCTGTAGAACATACTGGATGAAAGGTAAGAAGATGATCAATCCTCTTCCAAAGGACTCCAAGAGCAGTGAAATACTATAGAATGGAGCGATCGCCCTGTACCTCTGCTTCAATTGCCCGACGCAACTCATAGATCTGTGCAACATTCCCTTTGCGAGAATACGTCTCAGCAAGGGTCTCCCATATATCTTGGGCGGTCGCCATTTCAAAAAATGTTTCGGCAATGTCTGGCTCCATAGAATAAGTAAGCCAGCTCATTACAAGATAATTATCAACTTCCCATTTGCCAAAACCGGGATCTTCGCGACTAGGAACCTTGATCGTACCATCCACATACCCAAACTTCGACCTACTTTTGAGCCAAAACGTAGCCGACTGAGACCATGATAAGTAGTTTGCACCATTAAGCAGTGCTGTGGTGATTTTGGCCCCAGGGTTCTCGGTAACTGTTATTCGATCGTTACCTACAGGAGAACTCGTCACTTCGGCAGACCTCGTAGGCAAATCATCTTTCGTCATCTTGAAAGGGTCACTCTTACAGTCGTAGTTGTGGTGGAATCAAGGTACCTACTAGTCACAAGCACCACTCTGGTGCAATTGTCCAATCTATGGAGAAGTCATATGGTCCAAATGTGGACCTAAGAACAGACAGTCACAAAGGGTGTAATCAGATCAAGGCAATTTTTTTAACCCAATCTGATCTAGATAAGAAAGGTGAAAAGGAGAAGAAGTATTGGTGAAGGTTTACCAGGCCAGGGTGCTGCGGTGTGGTTGTGAGGTGGCGGTAGAGTGGCGGTGAGGCTGTGGGGAAAGATTAGGGTTGTGCCGAGGTTAGGAAGGAAGGCTAGGGCTGCGGCGAGGCCAGGGGTGGTGTATGATGCTGCGGCGAGGTTGGGAAGGGGTTCTAGGGCTACAGTGAGGTCAGTGGTGGTGTGTGGTGCTGCAGCGAGGCCAGTGGTGGTGTGTGGTGGTGTTGCGAGGCTGGTGGTGGTGTGTGGTGGTGCGGCGAGTCGGGTAGTGGTGGTTTAGGTTGGGTGGATCAATTCCCTCTCTTGGGGTGGCTCTAACACCATGTTAATTTACAGAGAAAGCTTGCAGAAGGCTAATTACCTATCTCCCACTATATTATTTAGATGAAAACCCTAACGGGTAAATTACAAGAGTACCCCTTAGGTACGAAATATAAAATAAAACGAAGGGAAAAACATAACTCTCAACACTAGGTCCACAGGTACTTAATTGGTTGAACACATAAATCGATTGTGAAATAGAATGGTCAATTTTAACCTCATCAAATTACAAATTTGACAAGCCTCTTAGTTTTTTCTATTTTAGTGGGTTCAGTTTAGTAGGTAATAATTTTCAAAGCGCCAAAACGTGTACAAATGTTCAGTGGGTCACTGAACCCACTACCCAACACTTAGCCGCCACCCCTGGTCCTAAGCGTGCTGGAACAAAGTATAACTATAAAATAGTAGAACACGGATTTTTAAGTGTCCTACACCGTACACGCGTCAACAGCCAGGTATGTGTGTCGTAACGGTGCCGTAATATGTATGCGACCCTTTTAGGAGTGTCCTTGCTTCCTAGTTGATAACTTTTTTTTTTTCGGAAAAAGGTAAATAGCTAGTTGATAACTTAAATAGTAGAGTATATGTAATTAGGCAAAAAATTGAACTGCAACCACGGTCCGAACCTCATTTACTAGGATTTCCACAGTTTGCTTGGTTGCGGATTTAACAGTAATCTCTGTGGCCGGATCATCAATAGTGAATTCAGGATTGCAATCACAGAAATCAACACTCATGCCGCCGTACTGGACTGGTACTTGTTCTGGCGTTATATATCTGTTTCACCAACCAGTTTAATACAGGGCATTTTATTTTAATCCCAACACCAAAAGAGAAGAGGTGAAAGTAAAGAAAAGGGCATAATATTGAAACTAGAATTGTCGAAGATCATAAAACTGAAATTTGTCACATACTTAAAAAGGGTTTGGGCAGTTTTTGAAGGGCCAGCAAACACAAACTTGCTTTTGGTTCTCTGGGTCAGAAATGGACTGATCATGGTATAGAAAGCCAGATACCACCAAGGAACATTGATGAACACCTGTTAATACAGCAAAAGGCAAATAATCAATTACTATAAGTACATCAAATCATATCAAAACAATAAAATATACTACAAAACATGACATGAAATGAAATGAAACAGGGGAGGAGAGAACAAATATAAAAAGAAACCTGTTTGGCTACAAATTCGGGATAATTGTCCTGAAGCAATTGTAGCGCCAGCCTGGTGGCTAGCCTAAGCTCCCTCTTACCAGGGCCAGGGGAATTCTTGAGATCACTAACCTGAAAAATAGTAGAGATACCACCAGGAGTGAAATCAAGCTTCCTTATACTCCTCTCCAAGAACTGAATGCGCCACCTGAGGAACTTTTGTCTCTTCTCCTCATCCCCAAATGTTTTCAGATACAAATCTTTGTTCTGAAACTCCCCGTAAACATTGTAACAGACGGGGTGACCTTCCTTATCGAAACCGTGCATGAACACAATCTTTTCAAGATCGTCTCCGAGGTCTTCGTCAACAAGGGCGTCACTGTTGAACTGTGTCCTCCAGAGAATGGTGTTCCTTAGCATTACAAATGCATCTCTAACTTTGAAGTCTCTGGCTCGGAGGAATTTCAGAAGAATAACATCACTCCTATCGTCCTTGAGAAGAGGCACACCCCAGATCCAAACTGAACTATCACCATTTTCATATTCTGGAACAATCACCGCTTCTTCAAGGGGTGGTGGAGGTGGTGGTGCTGTTTCTTTAACAATCTCTTCTTCTTCCGACTCTGTGTGTGTGGTGATGGTGATGGTTATGGGGGTTTCAGTTTCTGCAGTGGGATCCGTGGATAGAGAAGGAATTCCTTTGGTGGTGGTTGTCGGTGGAGTTTCTTCCTCTTTCACTACTTCTGATTTGGTTTGTTTGACAATAATCTGTTCTTGTGGCTGCTGCTGCAAGGTGGTGAGGTCATGGTTGGTGAGGGCATCTTGGACAATCTGCTTCAGTTCATTGAGAGCCCTTTTCTCCACATCAGTAAGATCTGATTCTCTATTACTCTCTTCCTTGAATGATACCAACGTTTCCGGAACTTTCGATTTTACCTTCTCCTCCGACTCTGATTCTTGTGCCGGTAGTGGCGGCTGAGCCACCTCTTCGGCCGTTTCACCTAAACCTGCAATAATCGGAGCTTCACTTCCGGCCATTTGCACAGCGGTAGAGATACAGAGAGCAGTAGAGAGTTGGGAGTTGTGTGCTCAGTGAGAAGACTAGATCAAGTAACTTTAGAGAGAGAGAAAGAGAGAGAGAGAGAGAGAAAAATAAAAAAAGAAACGGTGGTCTGATAGTCGCACGCGATCAGTCAGTAGCTGTCAAAAGCTTAAGAAGAGGCTGATGACATAAGAAGCGGTCGGCGATGACGGGAAGAGGGTTATCTGGAAAGTATCATATGCAGCGTGCTTTGTGACCATAAAACCCCTCCTGGGTTTCGGAAAGGTGTAGGAGTAATAAATTTGAGTAATATTTGGAGCACTAACAACATCCACTAACACTTACTAACACATTCTATCTCTCTCCTAGTGGCACTGTGGGGTCCGCAGTGGACCCCGCTGTACTACTAGGAGAGAGATAGAGTGTGTTAGTAAGTGTTAGTGGATGTTGTTAGTGCCCCTAGCATTGCCCAATAAATTTCATTGTCAATGTGTACTCTTCCGTCTCGTTTTGTAAGTTCTGTATTTTATTTGGATAAATTATGACTAAATCCTTAATTAAAGTAAACAAAAATTTAAAGAAGTCGTTTTTTTTTTAGAATTTGTCAAAAGTCCCTCTCACAAGCAAGTGGCCAGACATTACCCCAAACATTTCAGCCACTCACACCGTGTGAGTGGCTGTACAATAACATTTCTCAATTCAAAAAATATTTGAAAACTTTAAATCTCCATAACTTTTGATCTACAATTCCATTTTTTACAAATTTTATACCGCTGTAATCGTGTCGACGACAGCTACAAAAGTAGTACCATTGTTAATATGTTTTGAGCATATTTATTTTTCATATTGAAGAAATTTTAAAAAAAATAGAGTTTTGTGAAATTTCACAAAAGTAGTTTTGTGAAACTTCACTTTTTTGAAATTTCTCAAAAGTAGTTTTGTGAAATTTACAGTTACACCAGACATTTAAGATTTTGATTTTTTTTTTTTTGTGCTCAAAATATATCAACAATTGTACTAATTTTGTAACTATCGTCGACACGATTCCAACGGTATAAAATTTTGAGAAAAATGGAGTTTTATATCAAAAGTTATGAAGATTTAAAGTTGTAAAATATTTTTTGAATTTAGAATATCATACGGTACAATACTCATACCGTATGAGCGGCTGCAAAAGTATTGTGCGTGAAAAGTTGTGCGGAAGTGGGGAAATGTGGGAAATGTTTGGGTGCATGTCAATTTTGTCCTTTTGTCAAAAAACATGGATTTTTGATTAAATGCAGATATTGAAGATACTTTTTGTTAAATTTTTAGCTGACAAGGGATATATGTCTAACTGTCCCATTTTATTTTGGGATGTCCTAAAATAGTGTCCACTTTCCTAAATTGGTGTACAATTTTTACTTATTTTCCAAAACTATCCCTCCTTGAAATCTACACCAAGAGAAAACTAACGAAATTGTTGTAATGATTAGGAGCAATTGTGAAAAGTAGGTGACACGTCCAAAATTGGCCCTATCCTATGGACGAGCGGTTCAACTCAGCAGTCGGTCCCTGTCTCGATCAAATCATGCACAATTCCTCGGATAAGCATCAGTCCGAGCAGTTTGGTATACCCGAGACCTCCCAAGTGGTTCATCCACGACCCGACCTGGTCGGGAAGACCGCGCAAGCACGGTTTATACAGGCGCAGTCAAGCCAGGCCTAGAGGCACGTTCCAGAATATTACAGGCAGTTTCCTAATCAAGTTAGAAGACTAATAGAAATAGCACTTTGTTTCCTAATCCAATTAGGAAACCCCCACAATTAATGTCAATCAATCCTAATTGGATTTTATTTCCTTATCCATGTAGTAGTGGGTCACTTACATCTAAAAAGAGATCCCTCACCCCCATAGAAAGGGATCAACCTTTCACTCTCTACGTGCCTCTATAGCAGTCGTCAACACGCCCGGCCGACCTACAGTAGCTCCAAGCCATTGTTGGTTCACCACAGGTCCCCGGCTTTTTTTACAGTATAGTAAATGTGCTCAAACACACAGGTGGACGTAGGTTCCTTCATTAACAGGGCCGAACCACATACAAAAAATCAGTCTCTCACTCTCTCTCCCCTTAAATTACTTTAATTTACTTTAACCAAATTTTGGCATCATCATCTTGGCGCCGTATGTGGGAACGACAAGTTCTTCATCAACAAATCTCTTGGCTGATGGTCATGCCTCCGAAGAAGGGTGAGAAGACTGCACAGCAGGCCAATCGGGATGTTCCGTCGGCCCTGGCACTGGCTACGGCAGTCATGACATCTGAGCAGATCACCGCGACCCTCGCACAACTCTTGGAAGGCCAGCGTCAAATCCAGCGACAGATCAAAGCCCTGCTGGCCCAGCAAAGCAGTCCTCCAGTGGCCGGGAAATGACCCGGGAACGTTGCGTGCGGTCGGGAACCGATCTTGACCAGACAATGTGCCCGAGCTAACCCGTCCCGCACTGAGGATGCCAGAGACATCAACAGTAGGCGTGCTGTCCGAGAGGAAAGGAAAGAGCATATGACCCGGGAACCAATCGTCACTTGGTCAACAGCCGATGTGTCCTTAGGCACATGATGAACCGGAGTCATAGCCGAGCCCGATCCCAGGGGACAACACAACGACATGAGAAGGAATCCTCTTCCACTAACCCGACCTACGACCTGGATCCCGGTCGGGAAGGTGTAATGGCACATATCAAGGACTTGCAGAAACAGATTGATGGAGTGGCCAAAAGGCTGGGCCAAAATCCTACTCAGAATCACGCCAATACCGAGACAGAGTCACCATTCTCTAGCCAGATCACGAGGTTTGCCATCCCGCGCAAATTTAAGCAGCCTCGCCTAGATCCCTATAACGGCTCGGGAAGCCCGGTCGACCACGTCCGGACCTACACGGCTCAGATAGCCCTAGCCACCAACTCCGACGAACTACATTGCATGGCCTTCCCCAGCACTTTGAAAGGCCCGACCGCGCAATGGGTCTACTCCTTGGAGCCTCGATCGGTCCGCAGTTTCAAGCAACTCAGCAAGCAGTTCATCAACCAGTTCATCGGTATGCATGAACGGCCAAAGCCCGACATGCAGCTACTAACAATCATACAAAGGAATAATGAGACCCTCAAGGAATTCACCGATCAGTTTAATCAAGAGAAGCTCGGAATCTATGATCTTAATGAAAGTGTCGCTATAGTAGCCTTCTACTCAGGAGTTCAGCACACCAAGTGCGCCATGTCGTTCCATGTCGTTTCACAGAAACCGTCCGGCAACCTTTGTTGAACTCGCAGAGAGGGTTGAAAAATACATTAACACTGAAGAGTTTCTAAAGACCAAAGACCCCGGGCAAGAAAGCTACGAGGCTTCCGGAAGTAAGCAAAAACGAGAACAGCCCAGGAAGAATAATGTGGAGAAGCCCAGTAGTTCTAGCAGTTCCTCCAACTTACAATGGTCTGAATCCGGCAGCCTCGACCTGACCTCCAGTTCACGTCGGTCTGAGTTCGGCAGCCCTGACCAGACCTCCAGTTCGCATCAGTCTGAGTTCGGCAACCCCGACCCAGTCTCCAGTTTATAGCAGTCAGGATCTAGTGATTCTGACTTTGCCTCCAGTTCAGAGTGATCAGGAGCCCCGTGATTCTGACCCGACCTCCTATCTTCATCAGTCTAGACGAGCGCAACTACAATGGTACTTGCCCGATCATCGCATGAGGCCCCACAGACTGTCAGAGAGCTGTTGCAAAGACCTTGGGCCACACCCGAGGCACATTAAAAGACCTCGGGTCACATCTGAGGAACTAAAAAGACCTCGGGCTCAACCCCAAGGCAACCAAAGACCACTGTTACACAGCTGGCAAAAGACCTCGGGGCCCCACGCAAGGCACAAAAGACCTCGGGGTCACACCTGGGCACCGGCTTCGCTTAGGTCCACAACCTACGATGGGTGAAAATCCCCCTAGGTGGCTGATGATGGCAAGCTTCAAAAGACCCTGCAACCATCCATGTTCCAGGTCGGTTATCTACAGTCATAGCCTCCATAGACCCCCGTCTTAGCGAAAGCTTGGGGGCAGGAAGGCGTAATGAACTAAATAAGCAATCACACCGGGTATTTACAGGCCTTAGGATTAACTAAGTCAAACTCTTAGACAATCCGGGTGCCTACAGTATTCAGAGGCAATAACTCCACTTAAGTCCAAACTCTTCTCCCAACAGTTTGACGAAGGCTGGCTGGGCGGAAGATAACCATCCCGGGGAGTTAACATAAAAGGACCCTAAAGCAATACGCTTTAGGTCGGTTTTTCCAACATGGTCAAATTATTTTGCCCACAATCTTGACAAAGGTTTACGAGAAGAAGATAACCATCCTGGGAGCTAACTCAAGCAAAAGACTCTGAATTAGGCCGAGTCTCAACTCTCGGCCAATTCCCGAGCACTTCAAAATTTCGAGCTAGGCTAAGTCTCAACTCTTAACCAGCTCCCGAGAATTTGCAAGACTCAGAAGCTCTGAAGTAGCTTTCCCGAGCACTTAGACAGTGGTAAGCAACATTGAACAGATTTCCAAACTTGCCCAAATATGGCATCCGGACAACCAAGGAAATGGGGGGCAGCTGACACGCCCAAAATTAGCCCTATCCTATGGCCGAGCGGTTCAACTCAGTAGTCGATCCCTATCCCGATCAAATCATGCACAGTTCCTCAGATAAGCATCAGCCCGAGCGGTTCATTCACGACCCGACCAACAGGTCGGGAAGACCGCGTGCGGACACGCGGAATCGCTCATCTACTCTTTTTAGTTTTGTTTTGAGATTGTTTTTTAAAAAGGAAATGAAAAGGTCTGTTGAAAACAGATACAGAGTCGCCACTTGGTCTTTAAGGAACCAAGAAACCTAATTTTGACTCACCCAAATGGATAAAGGGCACCGGCCCTTCATAACCAAAGAACTTGGCTCGGGGTTTTGGTACGAGAGAGGAAGGAGCCTTTGTCGCGACTAAAACACCCTCAGCTCGCCCAGTCTTTCGACGGGCCTCAATTAGCATCCAAATAATCATCTTTTACTATGTATGGTTCGACAATTAATACTATGATAGTATATTACATCACACGAGAATTTTTAAATGGAAGATCAAAAGATAAGATATCGTTCATAAGATCTAAGCTAAGTATCACACAATGCAAAGTGAAAGATCACACAAACAAACCTAAGAAAAATCGTCTAATCATATATCAAGTAATAAATTTTTCCTAATCTAAAGGGGACATGAATTGTTCTTGAAATAAATAAATCAAAGAAAACAAGGATGCTTAGCAAGCTAGAATGATGCATGTTAATCTTTGAGAAAAGAAGATCTCTCAATCCCCGGGACGGATGAGAAAGGAGGATTAGATCGAGGGGAAGCATGAAAGTGTGATCATGATCATTCCTTATAATCTTCTTAGATTAGGAATTACAAAAACCCCAAATCTTGCATGAATGCAATGTATGATCCTAGAATGTGCAAAGGTTGTAGTATGTTTGTGTACATGGGTTCCTAGAATGACTTAGAAGTCTAGAATGTGTATGAATGAATGGAAGAAATCATCATGGGATATGTACAAATGTAGTATGGACTACTTCCTAAGACGTGAGCTAATTTGGAGTACATGTAGGCATCAAATCAAAGGATGGAAGTAAAAGTATGCTTGCTTTGAATAGTGGACAGAACAGTAACATGATATTTTGGAAATTAAAAAGAAGGGCTAGGAATGTTTTCAATGCATGATTTTTTAGAGAGATCTTTTGTATTGTGTCTAGAACACAACCCAAAAAGCCAATCTTTAATAACTATCACAGATTGAGAGAAATTATATAAACAATAGAGGTTATTCAGAAACAGAGTTCGTACTGTCGACTGAAATATTAGAAAATCTTAGAAAATGAAAAACAAAGATCTAGAGGCCCACATTATACAGAAGGATCCTTAAGACATTGAAGTTCAAGTGAAAAATAAGTTGGGACCACTCGTTTTGGAAAGGTTTTCTGTAAAAACAAGTTGAAAGTCAACCTAGCTGCTGTGACAGCATAGGCAGAATGTTTGGACAAAAATGGACCCCTTTCAAGTGCTTCCAAGTCAAGCCAAAAATCATGGGTGTTCTATAATGAGTTAGAAAGACTTTCCAAGTGGTTTTGCATCCATACATTGAGTATTGAGTTCTAGAGAAATCTTTGAGTTCAGATCATTCATTGTTTTGACTCACTGTTTTAAAGATTTTGGGAAAAACTTGAGTTTTCTTTCTTAAGATCAAAATGAGAGGGTTTGAGAGGGGTTTTGAAAGTATATTTTCAACATCAAATAGAGATTATGACCTCTTGAAATATCAACATCAAACTCATCATCAAGAACCCCCAATATTATTGGAAAGCTTCATTTTTATTTTGAACACAACTTCAAGGATACCTTGGAGGTATTGAAGTTATAATCATCATCTATTAAACATGTTTTTGAGGTCAAGAGCTACTATCCATAAGGATTCACTCACCTCAAACTTCATGTCATCATTTAGATGATGAAGAACAAGTGAGTAAATAAAGAAAAATAAAAAGAAATGAGGTAACAAGATATGAACATATGTATAAACAAGCAAGTAAATAGCAATCAATAGATGATAATCAATGTGATATTGGACTTGTAGCTTGGTGCTTCACTCATAGATATTGACATTTGGACATGGAAGTAGCTTCCTAACTCTAGAATGCTCAAGAATGGTGATTGAGGGTATTTGGAATGTGAAGTATAAGAGAGATAATGGAAGAAAACAAGATTAAAACTCACTTTCTTATAGAAAATCAATGGGAGAAGCTCCCTTTCCTTCTTCTAAACCTATCTCTATCTCTCGTTCTCTCTATAACTTCTATGGACTTTGCACATGCCCCCCTCTCCCCCTCCCCCCCCACCGAAAATGAAGAGCAATGAAGGGTTTATATAGGCTAATTTGGGGGTGGTTATAGGCTAATTTGGGGGTAGTTTTGGGGTTTTAGAAGTACTCTCATTGGTCCCAAACGTCTGTAAACATAAAACAACATCGTTTTGGTTTTTAATTAATCAAATTGGACCCCCAAAAAAATTACAAAAATGGACTCTGCGAGGGTTGAGTGCCGCCGCGGCACTGGCCATGTGCCGCCACGGTAGTGGCCCATTGCTGCCGCGGCACTGCTCTTCAGATGCCTAGAAAATTGTATTTAGGCCCCCAGAGGTTTCAGTATTCGCGAAAAGGCCCTATTTCGTCCGAAATTCACAAAAAATACGTACGAACTCCAAACTGAGGTTGTGATATACCATTGGAAAGCTATTGGAGTCTAATTTCTATATAAAATGTTTTGGAGTCAGGTCACTTTGAAAAGGTTTACGGTATTCGTGATAAAATCCAATTTGCTCGCCTTTTTCACCTTTGGAAATTCATAATAAATCCGTTTTGAATCCAGAAATTATGTGCGATATACTGTTGGAAAGCTATTGACCACTAGTATCCATGAAAAATGTTTGAAATTTGTTACGGTGCTTCGGTTTCAAAGTCAACTTTTGGTTAAACTTGGGATTCTCGGGAAGTTCTAGAAACCTCTGGGAGCTCCCAAGAGCTGACGTTTTCGTTCGATTTTCTTTTAAAACTCATTTTAATACTTTCCACATGATCTAGAATGATTCCGGAACTTTTCGGCGAATTTGGAGGATTTTGGTCAAACCCTGGTCAAACTTGGTCAAACCTTGGTCAAACTTGGTCAAACCTTGGTCAAACGGGGACTTTCTGGGAACTTCCGGGACTTCTAGGGGTCTCTGGGAGCCGATAATTTCATCCAGTCTTACTTTAGAACTCATTTTTATTATTTTTCTTACGACATAGCACGTTTCCAGAACATTTGGTCCAAATCTGGGAGTTTTCGGGCTTTCAAGGACATTTGGTCATTCTGTGCATTTTGAGAAATAGAACTAACTTCCAGGAGTCCTTTTGAGTCTTTTTCAATCATTGTGAACCACCAAGCTATGGTTCTCTGATCGGGAGAGAACAGATCTTAATTACATGCCTTAATTCACATTTGTTAGCATATTTTATCCTGTTTTTATGTATTTTTATTTCGTTTTCTATTTTAGAGCAGGTTTTGGAAGAAAACACTAATCCAGGCTAAATAAGGAGAAAAAGCAAGAAGAAAGAAGCTGAAAAAAAACCCTTTGCGCGCGCAGCCCGCTCGCGCGAGATCCCAGAAATCGCTCGCGCGACCTCCCAATATCGCGCTCGCGCGGCCCGCTCGAGCGACCTGTGTAAAAACCAAATACGTGTGTTTCAGTATTTTGAGGACTCCTACGTGAACGAAACAGCCTAATTACGTCTGGAAAGCTAAATACAGCAGTTTTAGTGTGAATTGGGTTAGGAAAGCTTCCAAAAACTTGCTACTAATCTATATATACCCTATTTTACATCAATTTAGGGGTTGGCAATTGTTATACACAGCCATATACACTGAAATTCGAGCCATTGAAGAGAGAAAAAGCAAGGAGAAAAAGAAGAAGACCAAGGATTTCCATGGCCTCCCTCTTGCCGTTCATCAATTCTATGGCTAACTAAACCTAGATCTAGGGTTTCAATGAAACCCTAGCCAAGTAATAGGGTGTATTTTATGCTTTTCTATTAGATTTATTATGTATGGATGATGATTACATGTTTAGAGGATTTTTATAAATAAATCGTACTTCTATTGATTAAATCATTACTTTTAAAGTTTATTCTTGTCTTAGATCTATTTTGACTGTGATGTGCTCAATGATCTATATTTGCTGTGCTTGTATAGATTGTTTACATGTAATGGTGCTTAATTGAATTGTGCTATCAAGTATCCGAATAGTCCATGCCTAGGTTATACAGATTATGTCACAACCCTAGTTTAGTGTGGGATAATTCGTGCAAACCGAAGATGGATTATGTTGGTACTTGAACCATAGTTATTTTCTTGATGGAGGAATTGGGCTTGTAGCTACAATTCCCCATTATCATCCAACTTAATAGGCTAAAGTAATTCATAAATATTCTCATTATGAAGCTAGTGGTGGATTTGCAATCCTAGGTTCCCTTCAAATATCTTTAAAACAACTTTAATTGCTTTCATAATTTAGATTTGCTTTTATTGTTCTTAGTTTAATTAAAATCAAATCAAAATCTGTTTTTCTTAATTAATTAGATTTAGGTTTTAAAATTAAAGCACTGTAATATTTCAATCTCTCTGGGTTCGACCTTTACTTCCACACTGCAAATCTTTAGAAAAGTAAAGTATACTTTTATATCTTGATTTTGACGAGATCAATTTTTGGCGCCGTTACCGGGGATTGCATTATTACCTTTAGTTTTAGAATCTTAGTTTAGTTAATTCGTAAATGTTAGATTAGGTTTTCTTTTTCTTATTTTTTGTTTTATTTTGAGTCACTAACTTTTCTTTTTATTTTGTAGTTTCTCGAATCATCAAATTCTAACATTTCCGGGAGGAATAGCTTAGCACATCAAAGGAGCTTACGCGAAAAAATATAAATAAAATAAAATAAAATAAATTGCTTCTTTTGAAATTCGCTTCAAACCACTGTAAGTCAGGACGCTGTGACGCACTATTTGCATTAGTTTTGGGTGAATTGCACTGCATTAGCTAGGAAACCCGGGACGCTGGGCTTTGACGCGAATAACTGCATAAGGATAATTACATGCATCATAGTAGTACTATATGCTTGCTTGTTGTCTTATTTGCGTGATTGCTTTCTATTTTTGTAGAGTCAGACGTTATTTTAGTTTAGTTTTCTTTTTAAGTTTATGTTTGGTACGCGTTCAAATAAACCTGAATTACATTTTATCGATCTTGAACTTGAATGTACTTTAAGAGTTAGTAAGTCCGCAACCCAAGCTTCTAGAGCTAGGTTGCAAGACGATGAATCAACGTCGATTCCGTCATCGTTGTTTGAGGCCGAAATTCAAAGTACCCTTAAACGGTTAAGGAGAACTTGAACTTTTAAAATCGAACCGATTAAAATGACTGATGGAAACAACGGAAACAATATGAATAATCTTAATATACCGCCACTTCCTCCACTTAAAGATTACTTTATTCCTACGACTTACAAGACACAAACATGTATCGACTTACCGGAGGCGACGGCATCTCACTTTGAGATAAAGTCGTCTACCATCTCGCTACTTCCATCTTTCTATGGCTGTCTAAATGAAGATTCATATCAATACTTAGGAGATTTTCAGGATATATGCTCTACTTTGAAAATTCAAAACTTAAATGATGATGAATTAAAATTGCGGCTCTTTCCATTCTCTTTAAAGGATAAAGCGAAGTATTGGCTTCAATCACTTGAGCCAAACATAATTAAAACTTGGGAAGTCTTACACAACGCATTTTTACAAAAGTTTTTCCCAATCACAAGAACTAATCAGATAAGAAAATCTATAACTAATTTTGTGATGCAAGATGGGGAAACACTTTATGACACATGGGAGAAATTTAAAGAATTATTACGTTCCTGTCCACATCATCAGGTTTCTAAGTGGCAGTTGGTACAGGTCTTTTACGAGGGACTTATTCCCTCAGTCCGTAATACCGGAGATGCCGTTTGTGCGGGTACCTTCCTACACAAAAACGCCGATGAGGCCTGGAAATTTTTTAAAACACTAAGTGAGAACTCGATGCATCAGACTGTGTCAGTACGTTCTGAGGGGTATCATCTGCAATCCAAACGTGAGGTAAAGTTTGAGTCAAGTCACTCAATAGAATTTCAAGCACTATCTAAAAAACTTGACCGACTTTTAACAATGAACCAAATGATAGCCCCACCCGCTCATGAAGTATGTGCAATATGTTCCGATCCGTCACATTCTATCCTTGCATGTCCATCGGCAAGTCAATTTCCGGAATTCATGGAGCAACACATTAATTCTATTCAACAATACCCACGAAATAATTATAATTCGACTACTAATAATCTGGACGCGCCATGGAGAAACCATCCTAACTTCTCGTGGAAAAATAATAATAATTGATACACCCAAAATTGGCTCTATCTTATGACTGAGCGGTTCAAATCAGCAGCTAGTCCATGCCCCGGGCAAATCATGCACAACTCCTCAGAAGCATCAGCCCGAGCGGTTTTGTCTACTCATCGTCCCGAGCGGTTCATTCACGACCCGGCCAGCAGGTCGGGAAAACCGCACATGCACATCCCGCCGCGGGAACAGCTCATCCGGGCCCACGGGCAGGATCCCGAGCATTACGAGCAGTTTCCTGCTCAAGCTAGAAGACTAATGGAAAGTGCACACTATTTCTTAATCCAATTAAGAAATCCCCATAATTAATGCCAATCTATATCAATAGGATTATATTCCTTATCCATGTATGAGTAGGTCTCTTACATCTATAAAAGAGACCTCTCACCCCCCATGGAGGGGGCAAACAACTCTTCAGTCTACACAGCACCTCTATAAAATTCACCATTATACGCATACACCCGGCCGGTATTCCTGGTAGTGCCACCCCTCTTTGTTGGCTCACCAGGCCCGCGGGTGATCTGCTAGTGAATGTGCTCAGACACACCCGTGGACGTAGGTACCTTCATTAACAGGGCCGAACCACATACAAAAAATAGTCTTTCACTCTCTCTCTCCTTAAATTGCTTTACTTGACTCTTACCAATTTCTGGCATCATCAGTTTGGCGCCGTCTGTGGGAACGACAAGTCTTCTCAGCAACAAATTTCTTAACTGATCGTCATGCCACCGAAGAAGGGTAAGAAGACTGACCAGCAGTCCGACCGGGATGTTCCTCCGGCCCCGGCACCGGCTGCAGCACTCATGACATCTGAGAAGATCACCGCAACTCTCACACAACTCCTGGAGGGCCAGCGTCAAATCCAGCAACAGATCGAAGCCCTGCTAGTCCAACAAAGCAATCCTCCAGTGGCTGGGAAACGACCCGGGAACGTTGCGTACGGTCGGGAACCGATCTTGACCAGACAACGTGCCCGAGCCAACCCGTCCCGTGTTGAGGTTTGCCAGAGACATCAACAGTGGGCGTGCTGCCCGAGAGGAAAGGGGGAAGCACATGGCCCGGGAATCAGTCCAGGGTCACTCGGTCAAGAGCCGAGTCGTCCCTGGGCACACAGTTACCCAGAGTCATAGCCGAGCCCGATCCCAGAGGACAGCACCCCGCCATGAAGAAGCCTCTTCCACCGACCCGACCAACCCCTCCGGTACCGGTCGGGAAGGTGTGGAAGCCCGAATCAAGGCCTTGCAGAAGCAGATCGATGGAGTGACCAAGAAGCTTGGTCAAAACCGTGTCCCGAATCAAGCCAATACTGAGACAGAGTCACCGTTTTCCAGCCAGATCACGAGGTCCTCCATCCCACGCAAATTCAAGCAGCCTCGCCTAGATCCCTATAACGGCTCGGGAAGCCCGATCGACCACGTCCGGACCTATAAGGCTCAGATGGCCCTAGCCACCAACTCCGATGAGCTACACTGCCTAGCCTTCCCTAGCACTTCAAAGGCCCACCCATGCGGTGGTTCTACTCCTTAGAGCCCCGATCAGTCTGCAGATTCAAATAACTCAGCAAGCAGTTCAACAACCAGTTCGCCGGTATGCATGAGCGGCCAAAGCCAGACATGCAGCTACTAACAGTCAGACAATAGAATAATGAGTCCCTCAAGGAGTTCACCAACAGGTTCAACCAACAGAAGCTTCAAATTCACAATCTGAACGAGACAATTGCCATCATAGCCTTCTGCTCGGGAGTTCAACACACCAAGTGCACCGCGTCGTTCCACAAAAATCGACCGGTAACCTTGGTCGAACTCGCAGAGAGGGTTGGAAAATACATCGACACTGAAGAATTTCTAAAGATTAAAGACCCCGGGCAAGAAAGCAACAAGTCTTCCAGAAGCAAGCGAAAGCGAGATCAGTCTGGGAGTTCTGACAGTTCTTCCAGTTCACAGCAGTCCGGGTCAGGCAGCCCCGACCCGACCTCCAGCTCACAGCAAGCAGAGTCCAGCAGCCCCGACCCGACCTCCATATCACATCGGTCAGGATCAAGCAGTTCTGACTTTGCCTCCAGCACAGAGAAATCTGGAGCCTGACGATCCTGGTCCGACCTCCTATCTCCATTAGTCTAGTTGAGCCCGACTACAGTGGCATTTGCCTGATCACCACATAAGGCTCCGCCGATTGTCAGAGGGCCCTTCCAAAGTCCTCGGGCCTAACCCCGAGGCATACAAAGACCTCGGGCCTAACCCCGAGGCATCTAAAAAGACCTCGGGCTCCGAATCCAGGCACTCAAAAGACCTCGGGCTCTGAACCCAGGCACTAAAGACCTTGGGGTCACGCCCAAGGCACCGGCTTCACTTAGGTCCAACCGACAATGGAGGCAAACCCCCTAGGTGGCTGATGATGGCAAGCTTCAAAAGACCCTGCAACCACCATGTTCCAGGTCGGTTACCTACAGTCATAGCCTCTGTAAGACCCTCGTCTTAGCGAAAGCTTGGGGGGTAAGATGGCACAGTGAACTAAATAGGTAATCACACCGGGTATCTACAGGCCTCCCAGATAACCAAGTCAAAATCTTGGACAACCCGAGCACCTACAGTACTCAGAGGCATTAACTCCACTTAGGTCCAGACCGACGATAGTGGTGACTAAAATCTCTTAGGTTGGCCGACGATAGAGGAGCAAAAGGACCCTAAAGCAACGTGATTTAGGTCAGCTCCACCAACATGGTCAAGCTCTTCTCCCAACAGTCTTGACGAAAGCTGGCCGGGCGGAAGACAACCATCCTGGGGAGGTAACAGTAAAAAGGACCCTAGAGCAATACACTTTAGGTCGGCTTTTCCAACATGGTAAAATCCTTCTACCCGCAGCCTTGACGAAGGTTTACAGGCAGCATATAACCATCCTGGGAGCTAACGCAAGCAAAAAAAAAGACTCCGAATTAGGCCGGGTCTCAACTCTCGGTCAGTTCCCGAGCACTTAAAGGTCCCGAGCTAGGCTGGGTCTCAACTCTCAGCCAGTTCCCGAGGACTCACCAGGCTCAATAGCCCCGAGGCAGCTTCCACAAGCACTCAGACAGCGGCAAGTAAATCAAACTGATTTCCAAACTTGCCCCGATATAGCATCTGGCCAATCTTGGAAATGGGGGGCAGCTGATACACCCAAAATTGGCTCTATCTTATGACCGAGCGGTTCAAATCAGCAGCTAGTCCATGCCCCGGGCAAATCATGCACAACTCCTCAAAAGCATCAGCCCGAGCGGTTTTGTCTACTCATCGTCCCGAGCGGTTCATTCACGACCTGGCCAGCAGGCCGGGAAAATCGCACGTGTACATCCCGCCGTGGGAACAGCTCATTCGGGCCCACAAGCAGGATCCCGAGCATTATGGGCAGTTTCCTGCTCAAGCTAGAAGACTAATAGAAAGTGCACACTATTTCCTAATCCAATTAGGAAATCCCCATAATTAATACCAATCTATATCCATAGGATTATATTTCCTTATCCATGTATGAGTAGGTCTCTTACATCTATAAAAGAGACCTCTCACCCCCCATGGAGGGGGCAACCAACTCTTCAGTCTACACAGCACCTCTATAAAATTCACCATTATACGCATACACCCGGCCGGTGTTACTGGTAGTGCCACCCTTCTTTTATTGGCTCACCAGGCCCGCCGGTGATCTGCTAGTGAACGTGCTCAGACACACCCGTGGACGTAGGTACCTTCATTAATAGGGCCGAACCACATACAAAAAATACTCTTTCACACTCTCTCTCCTTAAATTGCTCTACTTGACTCTTACCAATTTCTGGCATCATCAATAATAATCCTAATAAGGCGACTAATTTTCCTAATGCATATCGACCTCAGTTTCAACCTAATCAATACCAACAATCGCCTCCTAATCCGAACCCTCTAAGGGGTAACATTTTTGAGGAAAAGGTGTAGGTGTCCCTTAATAAAATCGAAACACAAGTACAGGCACAAGCACAAATAGTGCACACACACACACAATCCACTGCGAAGCTTGATCCTAAATGGGATAACTAGCTACTGTAGTGAGTCGTAGAAACGAGGGGACGTTGCCTAGTCAAACAATTCAAAACCCTGAGGGACAATACAAGGTTAAGGGGTTGAATAAGCAAGTAAACGCCGTCTCAACTAGGTTGACTACATGAGAGGAAGAGGTAATAGAAATTTCGAATGAGAATGTGATAGATATGAACATCAACTCTAATACAAACAAGGGTAAGGAAGCGAGCCAAAATAAGAAAAAAAAAAGAAAAAAAAAAAGAAACGGCCCTGACTAATCATATACCGAAATTGCCCTTTCCACCTAACGTTGATGAACTGTCAAATTTTCCAAAGAAAACGTCAAAAGCTGAAGATATACTCGAGGTGTTTAAACAAGTGAAAATCAATATTACATTCTTCGATGCTATAAAACAAATTCTCGCTTACGCTAAATATCTTAAAGACCTTTGCACTCAAAAGCGTAAATTGCATAGTCATACTCCTAAAAAGGTCTTCCTCACTGAAAAATTAAGTTCTATTTTTCAAAATGCACCTCCGAAGTATAAGGATCCTGGTACGCCAACTATTTCATGTGTCATAGGTGACATGGTCATTCATAGGGCTCACCTTGACTTAGGAGCTAGTGTTAATCTTTTACCCTACCACATTTACAAACAACTAGGACTAGGTGCACTTAAGCCTACGGCTGCTACTATTCAATTAGCGGATCGTTCTGTCAAAATCCCTAGAGGAATCGTCGAGGACGTCCTAGGTTGATCAATGCTTTTATCCTGTTGATTTTATGGTCCTTGATACTGAACCTGGGCTAGATGCTAGGAAACACACCCCGATCATTCTAGGTCGTCCGTTCTTAGCCACGGCTAATGCGCGTGTCAATTGTCGAACGGGGGTAATGAAAGTGTCGTTCGGGAACATGAACTTCAAACTAAACATTTTTAACGTTGTTGATCAACCTCCCAAAGACGATGATTACCAATATATGGAAGGTAGTGAGATTAGAAGAACTGTTGAACGTAATAAAGAAATAAATATGAGTGAGGGGAATAATATAGTGAATAATGAGCGGATGGATTTGAATAACCCAGACCCTAATGAGGAATTTACTCGGAAGGTGAAAAATTGACTTGAACGTAATCAAGATGAACCGTCGAATGATTTAATTCAAAGCGACATTCTTTCAGCTTACCACCAGGCTCTTCCTGACATCTTAAGGGGTACAAACTCCGATTTACGGCCTCCATGAGTCTTATGCTAGAAAGGTCTAGTAGAAGACGTAAAAGATAGCGCTTCTTGGGAGGCAACCCAAGCTTTATTTCGTCTATTTCTCTTATTTTTGCATGTTTTTGGGTCATTTTGGTCAGTTTTTGAGTTTTTTTGGACAGGTTTGGGGGTCGGAGTTAATTTATTATGAACTTATATACAAAAATCTAGAAGAAACAAAGCAAATACCAATCTCGCGCGTGCGGCCAGCTCGCGCGAGAATGTGCCTTAGTGATTTTTTCTTACTTTTTTATTTATAAGCCCTCAGCTTCTCCTCGCGCCTCGATTTGCGCACGCGAGGTATTTCGCTCAAGCGATTTTTCAAAAAAAAAAAAATAATAATAATAATTTCGAAATTCGCGCGCGCGACGGCCACTTGCGCGGACCGCTCGCGCGATTTCCCGTTTTCCTGATATTTTCTTTTGTTTTCTTATTTCCTTTCCCACCCACCTGTTCTAGTAGTTTTAGCTTTTCTATTTACGTTTTAGGTTCTTTTAGATCGAGTCGTTTGTTATTTTCATAATTCTGGTTATGTTTTCTTTTGTTTTACAGTTAATTTTCTTTTTATTTTCGTAGTTTTGTTAAAGTCTTTTAGTTTAGTTTATTTTCATTTCGTCCTTCTGTATTACTTGTTTCTAGCTGCTTTTATTATCTTGTTTGTTTCCGAGTAGTTACAGGTGAATTAGTTTCTCTACTTGGAGTCATGGACCTTTATATCCATATTCATATACAGTCACCTGTTTATGATTGCCGAAATTGGGGTACTATCGTTCCTTCCTTACGTACTCTCCTTTCTTGTGTTTTATTGTTTCATTGGGGACAATGAAAGGTTTAGGTTTGGGGGTATGCATTCACATGATGCACATTATTATACCCCAATTTTCAAAATTTAAATTTTTTTGATAATTGTGCTTAAATAAACGATGTTACCAACGTTTTTACAATCTCAATTTGATACTTCTTGTTAAATAACTGTGATTGTTATAGAATGATAAACAAGGAAATATGTGATTAACCATTTACTGAAGTTATGTTGAAACGTTTTAGGTCGTGTATCATTTGAATCGTAGTTTTATATCATAGATTTGCACACAAACCTATGCACTGCACGTAGTTGCTTGAATATATGTCTGATGTGAACTATAATATGATTCGGATTTCTAGATAACACAAGGTGGAGACTAAACCCAGTAAGCTTTTGAGCCTATCTTTTCTTTTTAGAGGCTTATAAATACATTATGTTTGTCGAATTTCATTAAAATAGCGCATTAACTCGTTGTTTAGTCTCATTATTCTTGTTTTGGTTGATAGTCAAGTTAAAATATTTGTTACCATGCTAAATAATCTTCCGTTATAAACATTGAAGAGCCGTATCACCCTAGGACATGATTTTAGGCCCTCTTTGTTTACTACCGTCCGATAAATGCTAAAAGTTCCTTAGTTCATCCTTTGAGCCTTTAAAATGCCCTTTTCTTTAATCACCATTATTCTCTTTAAAAGCTCCAACTCGATCAACTTGGAGTTTACCATTGAAAGAATGATCAACTTTTAGTGGTAGTAAGGCGATGTGTTGTTTAAGAAGAAGAAGAAAATAAGATGCTATTGGGATAGTTGCTTTGTATTTTGATGATTACTTATGTGAAAAGCAACGAAAAGGAAAGGAAAAGATTGAATAAAATAAAGAAGAAGAAGGTTGATAAAAAAAAAAAGAAAAGAAAGAAAATATATGAAAAGAAGAGAATGAAAAGATGAATGTGGTAGAAGAGACGAATGAAAGAAATCGAACATGCCTTACAATGCCATTCTAAAACTACCTAATGAATCCTTTCTATCCCTTTTCATTACCTGAGCTACATTATAACCTTTGAAAAGTCCTATTTGATCCTAGAAACATGGTTTGGATATATAAACGATGGGAGGGAGATTAAAACATGGTAATGATTAATTTCTCTTGATTGTTGGCGTCCTATCCATGAGACTGCTGTTCTTTCGTGTCATGAGTCTTTTCCGAGTCATATGTGAGCGGTTTCTTATTTTGAAAATATATTTCCTTTACTCACATATTTTAGAAAAATTACACCTGTTTCTAAGTGTTTCATTTTAGAGTGTAATTCATTGTGAGATTCGTAGTCGAAGCATAGTTAGATGGTCATCCGAGTTATATTCCAAGTTCATGACATGCGCGTATACATTTGACTACCATATCGCACACGTGCAATTTTATGAGAAACTCTATTGATTTATACGATGCATGTGCTTGGGATTATTTTTCATGGCGTAGGTAGACGTTTGATTCCGTTTCTTCTTGTTCGTTATTCTATTTCGAATCATCGTTCTATGATAAGGAGTATTGAATATTATGTTTTTCGTTTTTAATAATTTTTTTTAAATATATAATGAAATAAAGATGGTTGTGGGAGACTTGTTGACGAGAACCCTCACGAGACTTTACTCGTCCGACTAGGGACACTTAGAGGTTTAAAAGGCTTATTGCATAAGCTAAATGCAATCGCGTTGCCTGCGACAGTGAGTTAGGATTTTTAAGTATAGTAGTATGTAGTTTTATGTTTTTTTTTGCTCGAGGACTAGCAAAATGTAGGTTTGGGGGTGTGATCGGGAGAGAACAGATCCTAATTACATGCCTTAATTCACATTTGTTAGCATATTTTATCCTGTTTTTATGTATTTTTATTTCGTTTTCTGTTTTAGAGCAGGTTTTGGAAGAAAACACTAATCCAGGCTAAATAAGGAGAAAAAGCAAGAAGAAAGAAGCTGAAAAAATCCCTTCGCGCGCACGGCCCGCTCGCGCGAGATCCCAGAAATCGCTCGCGCGACCTCCCAATATCACGCTCGCGCGGCCCGCTCGAGCGACTTGTGTAAAAACCAAATACGTGTTTTTCAGTATTTTGAGGACTCATACGTGAACGAAACAGCCTAATTATGCCTGGAAAGCTAAATACAACAGTTTTAGTGCGAATTGGGTTAGGAAAGCTTCCAAAAACTTGCTACTAATCTATATATACCCTATTTTACTTCAATTTAGGGGTTGGCAATTGTTATACACAGCCATATACACTGAAATTCTAGCCGTTGAAGAGAGAAAAACAAGGAGAAGAAGAAGAAGACCAAGGATTTCCATGGCCTCCTCCATCAACCTCTTGCCGTTCATCAATTCTATGGCTAACTAAACCTAGATCTAGGGTTTCAATGAAACCCTAGCCAAGTAATAGGGTGTATTTTATGCTTTTCTTTTAGATTTATTATGTATGGATGATGATTACATGTTTAGAGGATTTTTATAAATAAATCATACTTCCATTGATTAAATCATTACTTTCAAAGTTTATTCTTGTCTTAGATCTATTTTGACTGTGATGTACTTAATGATCTATATTTGCTGTGCTTGTATAGATTTTTTACATGTAATGGTGCTTAATTGAATTGTGCTATCAAGTATCCGAATAGTCCATGCCTAGGTTAGACGGATTATGTCACAACCCTAGTTTAGTGTGGGATAATTCGTGCTAACCGAAGATGGATTATGTTGGTACTTGAACCATAATTATTTTCTTGACGGAGGAATTGGGCTTGTAGCTACAATTCCCCATTGTCATCCAACTTAATAGGCTAAAGTAATTCATAAATATTCCCATTATGAAGCTAGTTGTGAATTTGCAATCCTAGGTTCCCTTCAAATATCTTTAAAACAACTTTAATCGCTTTCATAATTTAGATTTACTTTTATTGTTCTTAGTTTAATTAAGGGTTAATTGCAAAAACACCCCCTCAACTATGACCCGTTTTTTAGTACATCCCCTGATTTAAAAAAGTGAACAACTTCACCCCCTAAACTATCAAAATTTATTTAGTCTCAAATGCCATTGACGGATGATATAAAATGTCGCATATACCCTTGGTCTGAATTGCAAAAACACCCCCTCAACTATTACCCATTTTTGAGTACACCCCCTAATCTAAAATAGTGAACAACTTCACCCCATTTCCTCTCTCTCTCTCTCTCTCTCTCTCACATACACACACACACTCACACATACACACTCACACACACACACACACACACACACACACACACACACACCCATCACCCCTCACCACTATCATTTGAGAGAAAATTCGGAGAAGAGATAAAAGTGGGGTTTATTACCCTTGGTCTGAAGTGCTCTAGAAGTGAGGTTTATGACTATCATTTGAGAGAAAATTCGGAGAAGAGATAAAGAATCGCAAAATCCGGTGTTCGGTGGTGGTGATTGTTGAGATTGTCTATCCCACATCGGGGACTTATAACCTAGCTACTCAATATATAAGTTCAAGGAGCTACTCCACCCATTGCCAATTGGTTTTGGGTTGGATGCTCCAATTCAACATGGAATCAAAGCAGGTTATCCTTGGGCCCAATTTGTCCATGTATGCTCCACGTCATCCTATCTCAGTAATCCACGTGTTTGGCTGTTAGTCATGCCACACATGCAGGGGCGTGTTGAGATCGTCTGTCCCACATCGGGGACTTATAACCTAGCTACTCAATATATAAGTTCAAGGGGCTACTCCACCCATTGCCAATTGGTTTTGGGTTGGATGCTCCATTTCAACAGTGATTTTGGGTATGGGTGGTGGTGATTGGATGGTACGGTGGTGATTTGGTGATGATTTTGGTATGGGTGGTAGTGATTGGATGGTGCGGTGGTGATTTGGTGATGATTTGGGTATGGGTAGTGGTGATTGGGTGGTCAATGGGTGGGGCAATAGTAGTGACTGGATAGTGTGGTGGTCATTGGGTGATCATTGGATGGTGCAGTGGTGATTGGTGGTGTCCGATGGTGATTTGGTGATGATTTTGGGTATGGGTGGTAGTGATTGGATGGTGTAGTGGTGATTGTGTGGTCAATAGGTGGGGCAATGGTAGTGATTGGATCGTGTGGTGGTCATTGGGTGATCATTGCATGTTGTAGTGGTGATTGGTGGTGTCCGATGGTGATTTGGTGATGATTTTGGGTATGGGTGGTAGTCATTGGATGGTATAGTGGTGATTGGTGGTGTCCGATGGTGGCTGGTGGTTGTCGTGGTGGTATGGGGCAAGGGAATGAGAGAGAGAGGAAAAGAGGAGAGTGAGAAATAGGGTAGAGAGAGAGAGAGAGAGAGATTAGACTCATTTTGGGCACATAGGGTAAATGTGCCCACTTTTACTCTCACGTGATGGGCATATGCCTATTTTCTATTGCAGACAAACGGAGGGGGTCAACTTGTCAAGTAAGACAAACAGAGGGGGTCAATTTGTCAGAAAAAATAGTTAAGGGGGTGTTTTTGGAGGGGTATTATCGTCACAATGGACCAAAATTTTTGAAATCTGTTAGTATTTTAGACGGCAGGCTAACGGGAGGGGGCAATGTGTCAAGTACAAATACTTAAGGGGGTTAACCCGTCGGGTAAAATAGTTTAGGGGGGCGAGTCGAAAACGGGTCATAGTTGAGGGGGTGTTTTTGAAATTAACCCTTTAATTAAAATCAAATCAAAATCTATTTTTCTTAATTAATTAGATTTAGGTTTTAAAATTAAAGCACTGTAGTATTTCAATCTTTGTGGGTTCGACCTTTACTTCCACACTGCAAATCTTTATAAAAGTAAAGTATACTTTTATATCTTGATTTTGACGAGATAAGTCTCCTAAATCTGATAGCCGACAAAATGAGGTGTCTACAGTTTGCCCCTCTTTGGCATGAACTTGCGAGGCAACGCATGTCGCAAGCGAGTGCCAAAGCTTTGAAGAGACATATCTTTTGGAGTGAGAAAGAAATTTCTTTTCGGATCGCCTAATTTAGGATAAAAAGTGTTGCAAAAGATGCAATGATGCTGAGGCTAGTGCTGGTCGCGCTCTGCGTGAGCTACCTACGTATCCCAAGGGGAATTAGACTAGGACGTAGTTCGGGGCACAAGGCAATAAATCACACATGCACATACACAACAATCAGGCAGATGCTATGCTATAAGAGTGATATGCAATGCATGGATGTGATATGAATTGTGTCCTTAGTCCTATCATGTTTAGTGTTCTGATCCTAGCATGAGCTGGTGCTATAGGGTGTGTACCACCCCGAGTGGACTTATGTTGTGCTAATGTTGAATCTAATGCAGTGGTTGATCTTGATAAGGATACCAAGGTGTTGAAGACTCTGGGTCTCGGGCAAACTTCTTAAATTACGGGAAGTGTGCTTCGCAAACAAATATAATCGAACGTGGGGTCCCAGAGGACATTAATCAGAGATGAAGCTTAATAAATAACCAACGGAGATGTTAAGTAATGGACATGAAAGCCCGAGATGCCAAGCGATGGACACGGAAGCCCCATTAATGGACATGGAAGCCCAAGATTTAGAATGAGAATGATGATCATGACATATTTCAAATGATGGTAAACTAATGATGATTAATGAATTGACGATGCACGAATCGAGATGACTAGTAGACAGTGAACTACTGTGATTTTTATGAATTAGACCAATGGTTGGACTAATCGTGATCAGAAGAACTGACGATGTACTAATTGAGGTGACAAGTCGACAGAGAACTACTGTGACTGTCATGGATTGAACCAACGATGTACGAATCGAGATGACGAGTCGACAGTGAACTATTGTGACTGTCAGGATTGAACCGACGATGTACGAATCGAGATGACGAGTCGACAGTGAACTACTGTGATTGTCATGGATTGAATCGACGATGTATGAATCGAGATGACGAGTCGATAGTGAACTACTGTGATTGTCATGGATTGAACCGATGATGTACGAATCGAGATGACGAGTAGACAGTGAACTAATGTGACTGTCAGGATTGAACTGATGATGTACTAATCGAGATGACGAGTTGACAGTGAACTACTGTAATTGTCATGGATTGAACCGACGATGTACGAATTGAGATGACGAGTCGACACTGAACTACTATGACTGTCAGGATTGAACTGATGATGTACTAATCGAGATGATGAGTCGATAGTGAACTACTGTGATTGTCATGGACTAAACTGACGATGTATGAATCAAGATGACGAGTTGATAATGAACTATTATGACTGTCAGGATTGAACTGATGATGTACTAATCGAGATGACGAGTCGACAGTTAACTACTGTGACTGTGAGGATTGAACTGATGATGTACTAATCGAGATGACAAATTGATAGTTAACTACTGTGATTGTCAGGATTGAACTGATGATGTACTAATCGAGATGACGAGTCGATAGTGAACTACTGTGACTGTCATGGATTGAACTGACGATGTACGAATCGAGATGACGAGTCGACAGTGAACCACAATGACTATTAGGATTGAACTGATGATGTACTAATCGAGATGACGGGTCGACAGTGAACTACTGTGATTGTCATGGATTGAACTGACGATGTACGAATCGAGATGACGAGTTGACAGTGAACTACTATCATTGTCATGGATTGAACTGACAATGCACAAATCGATAAGCCTGCTGGGGATAAATTGAATCTGCTGGGGGTGAAACGACTCTGCAAGGGATGAAAGTGGTTTCTTCTATGGTCTTGACTGAGATTCACCATATTCATTTAGGACACTTTTTTGGAGATGAGCTAGCTCTGTTGGGAATGACTTTGTTGGGGATGAGAAGATTCGACTGGGGAAAGAATGGTTGCACTGCGAATAGAGTAATTCAATAGCGAATGAAGAACATTTGTGAAATGATTTCAGGTTGGTTGCTGAGGAGCTGGTAGAAGATAGCCAGTGGATCTTGTGAATTGATTTTGTGAAGGTAAGTGAATGTGATTGGAGGGGTGTCACCAATGCTGGAGGTTCTTGGGACTCATATCATGTTGTAGACTTGACAAGTGCAGTAATGGTGTTTGGAATTTTTGCTTGTATCCACAGGTTTTATAATTGTTAATCACTTTAAACCCACACATTTGAGACCATTAGGAAAAATGGACTTGACAGCAACAACGATGACAAGGAAAACTGAATTGGTTTGTATGAACCTTGAACTCTGATACAGTTTCGATTAGATTATTACCGACTCAACCAAAGAAGGATTGACTCGACAAAAGTAACGACACGAAATGCCTAAATTAGCATAATTAAATGTGTCTCTGTCATAAATGGTGTACTGCTCATCTTTTATGTTCACTCCTCATCTTAATATGATAGTACTTTGCTGATAAATTTTGTTTTTGAAAACTCCTCCCTATTGATCTAATCAATTCTCTACTTCTTCTAGGAAGTGCTTTGAATTAGTGCCTTAGCTTTTAGAATAAAAGATGCTCTATCTCAAAATTTTCAAAACAACTTGGTGACTTGAAAACTCGCCCTTGGTGTAAAGGGATCGTGTTAGGCAAATGGAGTTTGCCCTAGTTTGAGGTTCATAAAGTGGAATTTATAGGCAAACGAGGTAGGTGACCGAAGTTTGCCCCTAGTTTGGAATGATGGTTTATTGGAGGTTTTGGGAAAACGAGGTAGGTGACCGAAGTTTGCCCCTTGTATTAAGGGTAGATAGTAAAATTCAGGCAAACGAGGCGGGTAGCTGAAGTTTTCCCCTAGTGTGGAAGGTAATTTCTGGCTTGAGGCAAGGACCGTGACTTTAATCTCTCAAATGCTCATAACTTTTGCCTAGGCACTAGTGAGGTGACCTAGCGAGCTCTTTTCTCTCTTTTGTTATTGCTCACCTTGGATTTAGGTCTAATTTTTGCCTAGGCGTCCTTTCGGATTTGTGACGTAGCGAGCCATCCTTTTTTTCTTTTTGAAAGTCTGCCTACGTACCCCCGAGTGGGGATCAGGTCCAACATAGTTCGGGCCAAAGTCTTGAAGAAAAGGGGGTTGATTATGATGGTGTCGACCGAACCGATGCAGTTGCCTACGTATCCCCGAGTAGGAATCAGGTCGAGCGTAGTTCAAGGTAAGGTCTTGAAAGAAATTGTTTTGATTATAATGGTGTCGACTTCAAGGCAAGGCTTGAAGAAAGTTGGGTTATTTTTAGGTAGGTGGGATGACCGAACTGATGCGGTTGCCTACGTATCCCCGAGCGGGAATCAGGTCGAGCGTAGTTTAAGGCAAGGCTTGAAGAAAGTTGGGTTATTTTTAGGTAGGTGAGATGACCGAACCGATGCGGTTGCCTACGTATCCCCGAGTGGGAATCAGGTCGAGCGTAGTTCAAGGCAAGGCTTGAAGAAAGTTGGGTTATTTTTAGGTAGGTGAGATGACTGAACCGATGCGGTTGCCTACGTATCCCCGAGCGGGAATCAGGATGAGCATAGTTCAAGGGCAGGCTTAAAGAAAGTTGGGTTATTTTTAGGTAGGTGGGATGACCGAACCGATGCGGTTGCCTACATATCCCCGAGCGGGAATCAGGTCGAGTGTAGTTCAAGTTAAGGGTTTTGAAAGACATGGAGGTCTGAGGGTTTTTCGAGCCAATCGTTAAAGAAATTCAAACTTGGGTCACTTGTGGTAGCCTTGAATAAAAGGATTTAGTTTTAGTCTTCCTTTCTTCCTCTTTCTCTTTTTTCTTTTTTTTTTTTTTTTTTTTTTTGTTTTTTTTGTTTTTGTTTTTGTTTTATTTTGAGGATTGATCTTTTTTACTTTCACCTAGCCATTCATTTTTTTTTTTTTTTATGTTGTTGACTGGTGCGAGATCTTCTGATCATAATTTCACAACGTGTATGTCAGCCCTCAAAATTTGTTTGTGGCCTTTCTGAGCCTTTCAAAACATGATCTAGATATATTCTCATGATGTAACTTGAAGTGTACAATTCTATGTATCACCAAAATTTTCTTTCTTTCATTTTCTCCATCATTTTGACTGGCTAGAGTCAGATTTTGGAAATCAATACCTTTTCAGCTCTAACTTTTGCCTAGGTGCCCTTTTGGGTTTTCAACCTAGCGAGCTTTTCTTTCTATTTTTCTTTTCCTTTTTTTTGTTCGTTTTTTCCTTTTTTTTTAAAGTGGAGATGAAACTCACTGAAATGTTTGGCTAACGTCAAGGACTAAGTCCGCACAGATTTGTATGGCTATCAATTGGGTTAGGCCTAAGGCTTTGAAATGGTAAAAAAAAAGTGTTGGGCAAGCCCCAAGTCATTTTCAAGTATGTCTTTTCAAGATTTGAGCAAAAGCATCTTTAAAATTCTTAAAGTAAGACTATTCAATTCTCGACTCTTCTTCAGCATTAGCGCAAAATCGACTTTGGCCTTTTTGGGATTCTTTTTTGGTTTGACGCAAAATTTTATTAGCAGAGTAATATCCATGGTAATTTGAAAAGTGACATTTTCAGTTCAATGACTCATGCATTTATGACTAGGCACATGGACCCCATACTTATCTACCCTTGGGCACACAAACACACATGTATGTACCTATATTTGTGTACTTGTGTGCACCCAATGCACATAATAAAATCCCCACCCATCTCCCTATATAAATGGACCTCACCCTCCCTCATAACACTCTCAAATCACAGCTTTACACCCCCCCCCCCCACCAATCTGTCCAAATAGATTCTGCATAGAGAGAACCCAAGAGTGATAGTGAGAGAGAGAGCTTGAGAAGATCCACACAACACATCCCACACACCACTCCCTCACTCACACTTCCCCTCTCTGCGTGTGCCCTCTCTCTGCCCATTCCCTCTCATTCACGGTACACAACACACACGTAGACCAGTAGAGAGGAAAGAAGACAGAACATAGGAGAAGAAGTTGAAGGAAGGGATTGAGAGGATTCAAGACCCCATTGAGGTAACCCAACCTCCCATTCACTCCCTGACCCCTTGAATGTTATCTAAATGCCCATAAGATCACTTACATGAAGCCAAATAGAGCCCAAGGCTCGCTGAGAGCTCAGACTACCATTAAAGCCTCCACACCGGAGCTTGATTTTGAAATCCCACCACACCCCTTAAAAATCACACCAAACAGACCCCATTGAACCCAGAAGAACCCCCTACTAGCAGTTTTGGATATAAGTGATGTTTAGATGGCCATGCAAGCCATTATCTTAGTTTTGGCTGAAAAGAATAATCCACTGGTAAGTGCCCAAAACAAATAAACCAGACTTTGGGCTTATACTATGATGAAGAGGAGAGATAATCGAGCATTTTGGCGTTAGTCTCGTCCATTTTGATGGAGAGAGCAGAGAGATATGGCCATTAGAAGTATCTCCGGCGAATCACAGGTCACCGGCGGCGAGCAGCTCGCCGGAGAAGAAAGGAGACCCGTTTGGGTCTTCGGGTTATAAGACCCGGGTTCGGGTCAGGCTAGGGTGGGTTAGTTTGTGTGTGAATGTGGGACTGGATAGCGGGTCGGGTTAAGTTTAAAATAACCCGTGGGCTTTTTAAGTGGAATGACGTCGTTTCGGGTTCGGGGCAGGTCACGGGTAGGTGGTTCGGGTCTCATTGTGCGTGTTAATGGGTTAGGTTCAGGTCCGGGTCTAGGTCTGGGTTTTTGGGCGGGTCAGTTTGTGTGAATAAATGGTTTAGGGTCTGGGTCTGGGTCTGGGTCTGGGTAAGTAAGTAGGATTAATTTGTGAGTAGGTGCGGGTCACGGGTTCGTATTGGTTTAACCCGAACGGGTTTTTAGTTGGGTTTAGTTATGTCACTAAATGGGTAGTCCAATTAGTAAGGTTCGGGTCGGGTGTGACCCAGCGGGCCAGCCCAGTTGGGTTTCTTCGTGTGTGTAAACGGGTTACCCGTTTAGTCTCGGGTCGGTCCGGGTTGACTCGTCAGGTCTATGGGTTTATTATTATTATTAATATTATTAGTATTAATAGATTTTAATTGATTTTAATTATTATAAATAATATTAAAATGTATTCTTAGTACTTTTAATTTATGGAATATTAATGTATAATATTCTGTAAATTCTGAGAGTAATTATATTATTCCGAGAATATAATTAGTATTTATGTAGTATTTTATATGTATTTAATAAATAATAAATGTTATATTTCCTTAGTATTTAAAGAGATTTAAAATACCTATGAGTGTTATTTAATTCCAGAAAATTAGGGAGATGTCCCTAGTGATATTTTATACAATATTATCAATTAGTATTGTATATCCTCCGTATATTATGGTTATATAGCAATATATGTTTATTACTTATAGGTATAATATAAATAATAAATAGTGCTTTATAGGGTATTTAAATAGTAATTAAATACCTATACATGTTTATAAATTATGAAAAATTAGGGGATCGTCCCTAATGCTATTTTATGACATCTCAAGATTTTATAAAGCTATAATACTATATATTAGTTGATACACCCAAATCTGGCTCTATCCTATGACCGAGCGGTTCAAACCAGCAGCGAGTCCATGTCCCGGTCAAATCGTGCACAACTCTTCGGACAAGCATCATCCCGAGCGGTCTAGTCTACTCATCATCCCGAACTGTTCATCCACGACCCGGCCAACAGGTTGGGAAAACCGCACAGGCACATCCCACCGCGGGAATAGCCATCCGGGTCCACAGGCATGATCCCGAGCATCACAGGCATGATCCCGAGCATTACGGGCAGTTTCCTACTCAAGCTAGAAGACTAAGGAAAAGTGCAAACTGTTTCCTAATCCAATTAGGAAACCCCCACAATTAATGCCAATCTGTATCAATTGGATTGTATTTCCTTATCCATGTAAGAGTAGGTCTCTTACATCTATAAAAGAGACCTCTCACCCCCCATTGAGGGGGCCAATTCTTTAGTCTACACAGCACTTTTATAAAATTAACCATTGTACGCATACACCCGGTCGGTATTACTGGTAGTGCCGCTCCTCTTTGTTGGCTCACCAGGCCCGCCGGTGATCTGCTAGTGAACGTGCTTAGACACACCCGTGGACGTAGGTACCTTCATTAACAAGGCCGAACCATATACAAAAAAATAGTCTCTCTCTCTCCTTAAACTGCGCTATTTACTCTTTCCAAATTCTGGCATCATCAGTTTGGCGCCGTCTGTGGGAAACGACAAGTCTTCTCATCAATAAATCTCTTGACTGATCATCATGCCAACGAAGAAGGGTAAGAAGGCTGATCAGCAGTCCAACCGGGATGTTCCGTCGGCCCCGGCACCGGCTGCGACAGTCATGACATCTGAGCAGATCACCGCGACCCTCACACAACAGAGCTTTGTGGGCCATTGGTGGACCGATGATGGTCTAGCCCTCGATTAAGATAGTGAATTCTGGGAGGTATAGAAGTCCGCTTACCCGGCCGGGGCTACGCTTTTTTAGCAAATAGAAGTAAAAGTCCAAATTAGCAGGGGCGCAAAATACTTCTTATGGACTCCTAGGGGAGAGATGATCAAGATTTTGAAGAATTCATCGATGTGAACCGATGATGGTCGCAGTATGTATATGACCTCTATATAATGATTGACACAAGTGAAGATGATGACGTGTATGCATTTGATGTGTAGAGACTACATGTGAGACTGACGAGATGTGCATGCATGTAGACTGACATAAATTGTGTATTCATATGAGACAAGCATTCGGATGCAAGCCCTAATCTATACGACCCTCCTACTTCTAACATATATCAGTTAAACCAGTAAGGTCCTAGTCATACAGAGTGTGCTAACCTTTCTTTCTAGTATGATCACCAACAGGAGAGAATTAGAATTTTCTGGGAGAAACAAGGATTTCTGGGAGTTTAGAGTTTTTGGAAGAAATAAGTATATCCGGGCGAGTTGAACAAAGTTTTGGGGAAAGACTGGAAAATCAAAGTTTATGGGAGATGCTTCTGGGAAAAGCAGGGATTTCAAGGTTTCTGGGAGAAACATGGATTTTTGGGAAATCTAGGCTGATTAGACAGAGTTTCTGTGAAAACAGGTATATTTGGGTGAGTTTCTGAGAAATTGGAATTTCTGGGAAGCTTGGGTAGAGGTTCCGGAGAAATATGGATTTTCTGGAATTTTAGGGGAAACAAAGATACCTAGGGAGTTCGAATAGGACTTCTGGGAGAAGCAGGAATATCTGGGTGATTCGGACAAGTATTTTCAAGGAAATTTGGGAGATCTTGGTAGGGTTTCTAGGAAAAAGGGATTTTTGGAAAATCTGGTGGATTTTGGCAGAGTTTTCGGAGAGCAAAGATTTCTAGTAGAGTTTTTGGAAAATGGGAATTTCTAGGAAGTTTAGATGGATTTTGGTAGAGTTTCTGGGAAATAGGAATATCTGGTTAAATATGGATAGGGTTTCTGGGAGAAACAGGTTATGATGGTGATCATACTGTCTAGCTAGTTTTCATACTCCTATGTCCTAGGACCAACAAACAAGGTTTGCGGTGTATATCTATGTGAACATGGAGCAGAGTTCCTTATCATGGTGCCTAGGCAGGTCACTCAATGTGGTCACACATAAGTGATTGCCTTGGGAATCATAAGAAGATGTTCTATTCTATGCCACATAAGCGTCTACACCGCGCAGGTAATCCCACCAGGGCATACAGCAGTTTATATCACATTGTCCTATCTGAAAAGATAAATTAATAGTCCTATGAAAGGTTCTATATAAATCCATATGCAAAGGGTGGGTTTAGTCAAAGAGGGTCCATTGACGAGAGTTCCAATATACCGTCAGGGAGACAGTACAGAGGTTTTTACTCTTTTTGATATACCTTGGAAGATACAGTATCAACGGTAACTTGTGCCCTGGCACAGCAAGACCTGAACAATGTCATCGCCGCGTTTCAGACACAGTCGGAAGGGGAAATGCAGCGTGCAATGTGGTGAACCAAACACAGTAATAAGATGATTTTAAGGATGCTGCTTATGACTCAAACCTCTGTATTATTTTTGTTTTGAAAATAAAAAAAAGTCCCCAGCAGAGTCACCAGATTGCGGACACGCGGAATCGCTCATCCACTCTTTTTAGTTTTGTTTTGAGATTATTTTTGAAAAAGGAAAGGAAAAGGTCTGTTGAAAACAGATACAGAGTCGTCACTTGGTCTTTAAGGAACCAAGAAACCTAATTTTGACTCACCCAAATGGATAAAGGGCACCAGCCTTCATAACCAAAGAACTTGGCTTGGGGTTTTGGTACGAGAGAGGAAGGAGCCTTTGTCGCTACTAAAACACCCTCAACTCGCCCCATCTTTTGACAGGCCTCAATTAGCATGCAAATAATCATCTTTTACTATGTATGGTTCGACAATTAATACTATGATAGTATATTACATCACACAAGAATTTTGAAATGGAAGATCAAAAGATAAGATATCATTCATAAGATCTAAGCCAAGTATCACACAATGCAAAGTGAAAGATTACACAAACAAACCTAGGAAAAATCGTCTAATCATATATCAAGTAATCAACTTTTCCTAATCTAAAGGGGACATGAATTGTTCATGAAACAAATAAATCAAAGAAAACAAGGATGCTTAGCAAGCTAGAATGGTGCATGTTAATCTTTGAGAAAAGAAGATCTCTCAATCCCCGGGACGGATGAGAAAGGAGGATTAGATCGAGGGGAAGCATGAACGTGTGATCATGATCATCATGATCATTCCTTATAATCTTCTTAGATTATGAGTTACACCCCAAATCTTGCATGAATGCAATGTATGATCCTAGAATGTGTAAAAGTTGTATTGTGTTTGTGTACATGGGTTCCTAGAATGACTTAGAAGTCTAGAATGTGTATGAATGAATGGAAGAAATCATCATGGGATATATACAAATTTAGTATGAACTACTTCCTAAGACATGAGCTAATTTGGAGTACATGTAGGCATCAAATCAAAGGATGGAAGCAAAAGTATGCTTGCTGTGAATAGTGGACAGATAAGTAACATGATCTTTTGGAAATTGAAAAGAGGGGCTAGGAATGTTTTCAATGCATGATTTTTTATGGAGATCTTTTGTATTGTGTCTAGAACACAACCCAAATAGCCAATCTTTAATAACTATCACAGATTAAGAGAAATCATATAAACAATAGAGGTTATTCAGAAATAGAGTCCGTACTGTCGACTGAAATGTTAGAAAATCTTAGAAAGTGAAAAAAAAAAAAAATATCTAGAGGCCCACATTATACAGAAAGATACCTAAGACATTGAAGTTCAAGGGAAAAATAAGTTGGGACCACTCTTTTTGGAAAAGTTTTCTGTAAAACAAGTTGAAAGTCAACCTAGCTACTGTGACAGCAGAGGCAGAATGTTTGGACAAAAATGGACCCCTTTCAAGTGCTTCCAAGTCAAGCCAAAAATCATGGGTGTTCTATAATGAGTTAGAAAGAATTTCCAAGTGGTCTTTCATCCATACATTGAGTATTGAGTTATAGAGAAATCTTTGAGCTCAGATCATTCACTGTTTTAAATATTTTGGGAAAAACTTGAGTTTTCTTTCTTGAGATCAAAATGAGAGGGTTTGAGAGGGGTTTTGAAATAGAGGTTTTGAAGTATATTTTCAACATCAAATAGAGATCATGACCTCTTGAAATATCAACATCAAACTCATCATCAAGAACCCCCAATATTATTGGAGAGCTTCATTTTGAACACAACTTCAAGGATATATACCTTAGAGGTATTGAAGTTATAATCATCATCTATTAAACATGTTTTTGAGGTCAAGAGCTACTATCCATAAAGATTCACTCACCTCAAACTTCATGTCATCATTTAGATGATGAAGAAAAAATGAGTAAATAAAGAAAAATAAAAAGAAATGAGGTAAGAAGAGATGAACATATGCATAAACAAGCAAGTAAATAGCAATCAATAGATGATAATCAATGTGATATTGGACATGTAGCTTGGTGCTTCACTCATAGATATTGACATTTGGATATGGAAGTAGCTTTCTAACTCAAGAATGCTCAAGAATGGTGATTGAGGGTATTTGGAATGTGAAATATAAGAGAGGTAATGGAAGAAAACAAGATTAAAACTCACTTTCTTATAGAAAATCAATGGGAGAAGCTCCCTTTCCTTCTTCTAAACCTATCTCTATCTCTCTTTCTCTCTACAACTTCTATTGACTTTTCACTTGCCCCCCCAAAATGAAGAGCAATGGGGGGTTTATATAGGCTAATTGGGGATGGTTTTGGGGTTTTAGAAGTACTCCCATTGGTCCCAAACATTTGTGAACATAAAACTACATCGTTTTGGTTTTTAATTAATCAAATTGGACCCCCAAATAAATTACAAAAATGGACTCTGGGAGAGTTGAGTGCCGCCGCAATACTGGCCACGTGCCACCGCGCCAGTGGCCCAGTGCCGCTGTGGCACTGCTCTTCAGATGCCCAAAAAATTGTATTTAGGCCCCCAGAGGTTCTGGTATTCGCAAAAAGGCCCTATTTCGTCCGAAATTCACAGAAAATGCGTACAAACTCCAAACTGAGCTTGTGATATACCGTTGGAAAGGTATCGGAGTCTACTTTCTATATAAAATGTTTCGGAGTCATGTCACTTTGAAAAGTTTTATGGCATTGGCATTAAAAACCAATTTGCTTGCCTTTTTCACCTTCGAAAATTCATAATAAATCCGTTTTAAATCCAGAAATTATGTGCGATATACCGTTGGAAAGCTATTGACCTCTAGTATCCATGAAAAATATTTAAAAATTATTACGATGCTCCAGTTTGAAAGTCAACTTTTGGTCAAACTGGTCAAACTTGGGATTCCCGGGAAGTTCTGGAAACCTCTAGGAGCTCCCAGGAGCTGACGTTTTCGTTCGATTTTTTTTAAAACTCATTTGAATACTTTCCACATGATCTAGAATGATTTGAAACTTTTCGGCGAATTTGGACGATTTCGGTCAAACCTTGGTCAAACTTGGTCAAACCTTGGTCAAACCGGTCAATGGGGACTTTCTGGGAATTTTTGGGAATTCTGGGGGTCCCTAAGAGCCGACGATTTCATCCGATCTTGCTTTAGAACTCATTTTATTGTTTTTCTTATGACATAGTGCATTTCCAGAATATTTGGTCCAAATCTGGAAGTTTTCGGGCTTTTAGGGGCATTTTGGTCATTTTGAGCATTTTGAGAAATAGAACTAACTTCCAGGAGTCCTTTTGAGTCTTTTTCGATCATTGTGAACCACCAAGCTATAGGTTTCCTGAATCTGATAGCCGACAAAATGGGGTGTCTACGCCGCGCAAGGACGGTTCATACAAGCGCAGTCAAGCCAGGCCGAGAGGCACGTTCCAGAATATTACAGACTGTTTCCTAATCAAGTTAGAAGACTAATGGAAAGAGCACTTTGTTTCCTAATTCAATTGGGAAACCCCCACAATTAATGCCAATCAATCCAAATTGGATTATATTTCCTTATCCATGTAGTAGTGGGTCTCTTACATTTATAAAAGAGACCCCTCACCCCCATAGAAAGGGATCAACCTTTCAGTCTCTACAACACATCTATAGCAATCATCAACACGCCCGGCCGACCTACGTTAGCTCTAAACCATTGTTGGTTCACCACAGGTCCCCGCATTTTTACAGTATAGTGAATGTGCTCAGACACACACGTGGACGTAGGTTCCTTCATTAACAGGGCTGAACCACATACAAAAAATCAGTCTTTCACTCTCTCTCTCTCTCTCCTTAAATTGCTTTAATTTACCTTAACCAAATTTTGGCATCATCAGTAGGTGTAGATTCTTTTTGTCCCCTTAATAAGTTGTGGGATGGAGGGAGTAACACTTTTTTTGTGATTTTTGAAATGAGTAATGTTAGTTACACTTAAATGGGATATCGAAATTATTTATTTGTTGATGTGTCATTGCATTGTTTAAATAAATTCGAACTTTATTTGGTAATTGATGAATAATTTTGGAAATAACGATACTAGTGGCACAAACACTTACAAACACACTCTATCTCTCTCCTAGGTGGCACTGTGGGGTCCGGATAATTTCAGTGAACCCTACTGTGCCATCTAGGAGAGAGATAGAGTGTGTTTGTATAAAGTATTTGTGCCCCAAATATTACCCTTTTGAAAATTCACATCAGTAGGGGGATAGTATAGGTGTTCCATGTAGATGTACCTAGCATTACTCTTTTTGAAAGGCTGCCACTATTGTTAAAGTATATATTGTCAAAGTAAACTGGCTATATAATAAACTGAGATTTATACACATAGTCCATTTTTTTTGGCAATAATGATAGCCTTTTTGAAATGCTTTTTAACAAATGCATCACATTCATTAATTCATACAGTATTTGATAAGCATATAATGCTATGCTTTCCATATTTGATATCAAAGTTAATCCTCAATGAACTTGTACTAGACATGTCAATTGGGTCGAACTGAACCAAGACTTGGTCAGCTCATAATAGTTTTGAAGTCCTGAGACCCGAGCACAACATGTTTGATAGCATAGCCCTAAGCTCGAACTTAGCTCAATATACTAGAGTTGGCTTCGGGCCGACCCGAAATAAGACTTTAGCTGCATGTTTCATGTATGAGTTATATGTTGCCTTGATGGAAATAGGTTTTGAAAAACTTTATATCATGCACAACGAAAAATCAAGTTCAAAACTTTATTGGTATGCCCGGATCTACTACTTACTAACTCTATAGATGCGTTGGGAAGAGAGGGACAAGAATATTACCATGTGGTCTTGAATCCAATTCTAAATATGTCCTTCCACTTTGATGTGCAACAACTTACTCAAGAAATATTCACCCTTATGTCTCCTATGAACACTTACCAGAGATGCTAGGGCTTGTAGGAACCCTAATAGAGAGGAAAGGAAGGTTTGGACCCTAAAATAGTTTCTACATAGTTGGAATAATAAAAACGACGTTCAACTTAATTTTGCATGCAACTCTCCTATTTACTTCAATTCTTCTCTTTCTCTCTCTAAAATCTGTCAATTTCCTCTCTAATCTATATAGAATTCTTGCATATTTTTTGGTTGTCTCCCTTAAAATGGAGATGTATATCTCCTTATATAGACTAACCATGAGAGGTTAATTGGTTAATTTTGGGTGTTAGTGCATGTGCAATGGCATCTTCTAGAGTTCAATACGTATTCTAAAAAAAAAATAGACTGTTACAGGCCGCAGCAGTCACTGACTTGTCCGTAGCACTCACTGGGTGCCAGTCAGGCACTCAATGACTGCCGGCGCAGTTCTTAGAGAGTGCCACTGGCTTCTTCGCGTGCCGCACCTAATAGAATCCCCCCCCCCCCCCCCCCTTTTTTTTTTCTTATTTATATATATAGATTATATATATTTTTTGTTTTATTCTTTTCTTTTCTTCTTTTTTTTTTGGTTTGAAATTCTTTTTCTTTTTCTTTCCATTTTCTTTTGTTTTTCCCCTTTTTTTTCGAAATTGCTTTCCGTTTTCATTTTTTAGCTGATTTTTTTATACGTATTGCACACCTAAAAAATTCCCTACAGTGTCCCAATAGTATCTTTCTTTTTATTATTCCGATGTCATTTACTCAACCCTTATCGTCTTGTTAATAACAAATTCAGCACATACTGATCCTTAGAAAAGATCTGATTGTAAAACTCCTGGATACACCAATGCTCTATCTACCGCATCACTACAAGTCATAGATACCTTCTACCGCATAACACCGCAAGTCATAGATGTCATCTACCACGTACACTGCAAGTCATAGATAATATGCTTGTCCATCCCCTGCTTTTAATAACATATTCACAGTCTACTGCAAGTCAGGGATTTAACACTTCAAGCATAGACACATCAATTCTATTGCCATGGCTTATCGTTAGCTACGTATTCTCAGCCACCGCAAGTCGTAGACACCTTCTTTTGTCTACAGCGTTTGAGAATACATATTTACCCAGCCACCGCAAGTCATAGATACCTTCGTTTGCCTATCGCATTTGGGAAACAACACCTCCCCATTGTGGCCTGACTACTCTGATTAAAATGAATGGATATTAAACTCATACATGAACCGCATAGTTTCTAACATCACCTCGTTAATCCATTATTCTTAGTCATACTTATCTTTGTTGTCACATTATCCCTGATTAACCCATAATCGTACAATGGAACTCTGAATCGAGAATCGAATAATCGAACCCTTATAATATAAACAAGAGGAACTAACCATGTTCTACAAATACCAATCGATTGGGACAAGGGTCCAATCAATTGGGATAAAAACTATAACAATCAATTTAGAAAAAAATGACAATCGATTGGATCCAAAACCAAAACAAGCGATTGCTAACTTTGGCAATCAATTGGGTTACAATTAATGGCAATTGATTGGAAATATATCCAATCGATTGGGACTCAATTGATGGCAACCAATTGTGAAGAGTTCAATCGATTGGTACTTTATCTTCCCCAGCAGAATCGTAAAACATAATATATATATATAAACATCTTAAGGACATATTTAATACATCTAAACATCACCAAAACTTGTAAAAATAGTATATAAAAGGGACCAAGTGAGTAAAGGCTCACCTAGAGTGTGTAGGGTGTGTTGGTTGGAAAATCTTCAAGCTTTCTCTCTCCTCCTTCTCTATCTCAGCTCTCTCACTCTGTCTCTGCTTCTCTTTCTTCTGTCTAGCAGAGTGTGTGTATATATATATATATGTTTGTGTATAAATAACATATATATATCTCAAGAAATCTATGAACCAAACAGGCCCAAGGCTATAAATGAGCTGGCATTTGTAGAAAATGAGAGTGTCATGTGTAAACACACGAAGCAAAGTTAAAATAAGTCTCTGTAGATGCCAATCGATTAGTAGTAGAAGCAATCGATTGGTTATAGATATTTCATGGCAATCGATTGTGAGTCAAGGATAATCGATTGGTATATGCCATGTAATGAATTCAGGTCGGCAGGATGGTAATCAATTGGTAACCAAAAAGTGGCAATCAATTGGAATGCAAAGGTAATCGATTGGTATCTAAAGTTTACCAAATGAAGGGTAAGGGTTATGCAAGTATAAATATGAAGTCTTACTTAATAAAAATATGCTCGAGCACTCGAGGCTCCTGGTTCATAAATCTTTCTAAGGTTATATGGTTTAAAGGATTAAAAAAAATAAACATCTAAAAACCTATCTTCAAAACACATTCATAAACGTTCGTATCTTATATATACGGATACAGAAATACAAAAATACATCCATATATAGATAAATACAAATAAACGGTCCGGTGTTACACTCGGTATCCATGATGAACCCGAGTTAGGGTTACATTGTATGTTACTACCCCCTTTTGAAGTGGTTCTCAAATTTGACATCCATGTGCACCATATCTTCCATTTCCACATAATGATACAATTCCACAAAATTAGCAATTTCCTAGTTCAATCCACCCAAAAACCTAGCCATAGTTACCTCTTGGTCCTCTTCTACATTTGCTCGGATCATAGAAATTTCCATCTCCTGATAATAATCCTCTACACTCCGGTTACCTTGTCTAAGCCTTTGCAGTTTTTGGTATAGCTCCCGGTAGTAATCACTCAGTACAAACCATTTCCTCATAACAGTTTTCATTTCCACACAGGAATACGAAAACATGAGTTCACAATTCCCTGTTTTATCTGTAGTTGTGTTATAATGCATATTTTGATACAGCGAGATGATTCCATGATGATTTCTATTATATATGTTGTGTTGCTATAAGCAGTAACTGATTGCAGGAAAAGGGTAAAACGAAGATACAAAGGGAACATTTTAAAGTTGAAATGACAGTCTCAATCGATTAAAGAAAGCCCAAGTGATCAAAGGTGTTCAATCGATCGAGGATGTTCAAGCGCTTGAAGATTCCGAAGTTCAATTGATTGACCAAAGTTCAATCTATCGAACATGGTTTTACCAGAATATTACGGGTTGTGCAGCTGAAGACAGTTTGTTAACCCTAGCATTAGTTGTATCTATAAATATTAAATATAAACTCATCCTTAAGGATGCCCACTTTGTTTTACACAGTTTTAAAGAGAGAGATAGAGGGCTTTCTTTGTGTTTTGTAGGTTTAATAAGATTGATTCTATTCAAGTTTGATATTAGTTTCGAATTCCAGGTTTTATAATATAGCTTTGTTTACATTTTGCAAATAGTTTTATATAGTTATAGTCTGTTCCAACGTAGGTTTTGCTTAATAGTAGTGATAAACCATAGATTTCCATAATTTTAATGTTTAAAATCAAACCAAACACAAGCTTAATGATATCAAACGTTAAAACTGTGTTTTCTGCAGCTTCAATCATGTCTAAGTAGTCTAGTAGTTGGGAGATCACAATGAACAGTGATCTCAAGCCTCTTCCATGCATACTGCAGAAAGCCTGTGTTCGATCAATCGAAGCCATTTTGATCGATTAAACCAGAGCACAAGTCAATTGATTGAAGCCATTTCGATCAATTAAAGGATGACACAGTTTGATCGATTGATAACGTATCAATCGATTGAAGCTGAAATTCTTGAGATGATTCTTTGGTGCATTTCTAAGACTTTCTGTTTTCAAAATTTGTTATCAAACTGCTAAGGTAAGTTCAGTTTGTCAAAACAATTTTAGAACTTAAAGCCTTAAGGCTATTTTCTTTAATGACTTTTGCAAATCACTTTGAATGCTAACACCATTTAGAGTGCGAATCTTAACCATTGTTTTAAACTGTCTTTTATGTATTTCACAACACTTATAGATGAAATAGTTACACATTAGTCATGTCGAACAACATGGTTGATGTAAAGGCTATTGAGTCTTTATCTTTAGAAAAATACGGAATGCTGAAAAGGAATGTACTCCTTAGAACATTAATAAATGTGCATGGTGGATGGCTAGGTCACTGTGGATTCGTGTGATCCCAATGTTTTCTTTTTATTATGTAAAAATCATGTTTAGAATGTACTTAGTTAATTAGTTAATCAGTAGTTTAATTTATTTGCTTTACAATAACAGTGTTAATCATAGAACTTCGTGTTCTACACTTGCTTTTAAATTATTAAATTTTAATTTTCTTGTTGAATTGGCCTAAGTTAGTACACTTTCACCTTCCTTGTGGGTTTGACCTGGTCTTAACCAGTTTACTACTTGCACGATCACCTACACTTGGGTGTTTCACAAGAGCACACGTTTCAAAATTATGTCTCACCCCAATGTTGCATTGTCCACACTCAGGACACCCTTCATAAGTTTTGGATCTCAGTTATGCCGCAAACTGTAACTCAGACTCACCCCCGAGTATCTTGCATGCTAGCATTAATTTAGCTGTCATATCATCTTTGCGTACATTTTACTTGAATTATTGCTTGCATGTGGTGTGCTCATTGAACTACGGTTGGTCTAATTTTCCTACAATAGTAATATGTAGGCAGCTCTTTCGAGCGCGACCACTGGATTTTCGAGATTTTTTTTGTGTTCTTGTATGCTATTGATTTTCTTAATTTTCTTCCTGAAGTCTTCTGAACTCACTGAAAGGCTATCATGCATTCTTTGACACTCCTTTATGATGCACATTGCTTACAAATCTCTATCAAAGAGGGGCAAACTATAGACACCCTATTTTGGTTCGTCCATTCGATGTAAGGGACCCTCGCCTCAAGAACATCCTAATGAATAGAATCAGGAATTGTTGATTTATGAAGTAGAACTTCATGAAGCACCATGGTCTCTTAGACACATTAGAATAACCTCTAGGAAGACTTAGGTATGTTAGAAACTCAATTTAGAGACAAGAACCAATGTTAGTATGGTCGTTGCACATGAAATGATAAAACCCACTGTTACTGGGCAAAATCTGGACCTCGGGGTGGGAACCCATGAGCTCCATTTACAAAATATTCCTAAATTATCTTAACATGATGCCTCAAACCTTCACATTAGCCAAAAATTGCTTAGGAAAATATTCGTGCCAAAATAGCCCTTCTACGCATCTCCGATTAGCTTCTTTTCGGAGTCTGCCTCATCTTTTTTTTTTTTTTTATCATAACTCAAATTATAAAAATTATTTTTAATAAGACCAAAGGCATTGCAAACTAGACTTCCATACCTTTTTAACGATATATCACAAGCCCATTTTCGATAATCGAGGTGAAAGAAAGACGTTTGGGAACATAGGAGAAGAAAAATGGCTTTCGAGGCCGAATGCCATATAGCATTCAGGGAGAGCTGTGCAGCTCTCAAGATGACCATGCCCCATTTTTTGAAAGCCACTATGGTTTTCGACCCCATAATGCAATCTGAGCCATCCGTTTGGTTCTGATCCGGGTGAACTAGCACAAATTCAACTAATCAAAGGCAAATACGTCCAAACCCTTAGAGATAAGCTTGAAGGAATCCTAGGTACACCTCAAGAACCCTAAATACAAGCCTTTAAAGCTTTTATTTGCATCCTACATTGCTTTAACACAGAAAAGCTAGGCCAAATTCCAAACTGTAAATAGGGGACTTCCCTTCTCCATCCAATGCACCAAAAAATCCTGAGAACTGTAGAGCTCAAGGAAACCCCGGATGGAAAAACCGGTTTAAGTTAAAAGTTTAAACGCGCAGCGGAAAAGTCAAGTTATAAAAACTTAATGGTAGCCCAGGATCTACTACTCGTTAATTCCATAGATGCGCACAAGAGGGGACAAGAGTTATACCTTAGTGTCTTGAACCTAATTCTGATTTTCTTCTTCTTCCTTGGTGATGCAGCAGCCTCTACGAGGTTATCTTCACCCTTATGTCTCCTGCGGATGCTTGCCGGAGAGACTAGAGATGGTGGGATCTCTAATAGAGAGGAAAAAGAAGGTTTGGGGCTCTAAAAACAGTTTCTGCATCTTCTAACGTTCTAAAACGACGAACTCTTTTTCCAGAACGCAGCTGCCCTATTTATAGATTTTCAGAACCGACCTAGACTTCGAGCGATCAAAGATCTTCGATCGATCAAACCTTCGATCGTTCGAACCATTCTCGATCGATCGAGACTGCCAAGACTTCAATCGATCGAACATACTTCAATCGATCGAACTTGTCTTGACAACTTCCTCATGTGTCTTTCCAAGTATCCTGGCGAAGCTAAGAGTGGGACTTCCTAGGCTCTTTATTGTTGGCTCAGACCAGTTTGTTAATTACCGTGACCAAACTCTTTGATCAGCAAACTAACTAACTGATCAGTTAACATTTACTCCACTATAAAATGATAACTGAACTCCAACGCAAAAGAACATATCCGAAGCGATAACTAGACTTGTATGTTGTACTAATGTCCATCTACCTTCAGCATTCGTAATCATATTCAGGTAGTCGGATAACTGTTACTGTTAACCTGAATCATGATTACTTCTTGTATTCCTTGAGTCCCATTCACCTCCCATGATTACCAAACGTGTTGATAACTCTTATCAACAAGACTGCAGTACTCAGTAATCGACTTGGTAACATTCTCAAGGGAGTGCTTACTCTGAAATAGAGGGTAGATTCTGTCTTGACAATATATGTTCACAACCCTGTGAATATGACATACCCAAGATACCCAGGTGTTGATCTTCTATATACCTCACTAATTGGTAAGTCAAAGCAGCCATATCCACAGTCTGTGTTCATAATCGTCTCAAGATTAAGAACACGTACTTTATACAAGTTATGAGTTCCTATCGACTGATTGACAGTCTTGAGTGTTAATTGGAAAGCTCAGGTCCGTCAATGCACTATAAGCACTAGCATGTTAACTAAGAGTTAAACTCTAGTGATTGAGATTAATCACTCCATCCAATGGTATCCAGTCTCATCATCCACTGTGACACATTCTAAGTAACAAAGAATAGTAATTTGTATCTCACTTGTATGTATCTCATACATACACGAATTACTTACTATGATACTTAAGGATAACAATCATCTCATGAAAGAAACATACATAACTTAATGTAAAGCTGATATCCATATATTAAAATGTCAATGTCTTATATATAAAGTAATGGTTTGAGGGCACAAACCCAACAACCCCTAACGAGAGGATTCCTAGAGCACTCCTAGAAAGTTCTTGGGTGAATTAATATTTTATCTTTAGGGTTCTTAGAGATCATGGTGTTAGTAGGCTCTGCCAGAGAAGATTCTGAGGGAAGTTCTTGGGGTAAGCCTTCTTCCTCTTCTTTTCTTTCTTGTTTTTATTGTTTTCTTAGTTTAGATCTTCGTAGTTCATAGCTTAGCTTCCTTTTCTTTTTTATTCATAGTAGTTCTTATTTTCCTTAGTAGTTTAGATCTTCTAGGCTTCTAAGTTATCCTTCTATCCCGCTTGTGGATAGGCTATCCCAACTGGTCCCATCCCAACCATGGGATAGCCATCACTAATGAGATTGGCAACCAATCCATGACTATTCCAATCTCACTAGGGACCATGAAACCTGAATTCTCTTATTCATCTCTGTAACAACCCTAAATTTTTAAGTGTGTAAATAATTATTTTAAATAATTTTTTTCAATTAGCAATGATATATGAGTGTACCTAGGTAAGACATGTGTTTAAAAATTTTAAGTTTGAAGAACCCATAAATTAAATTGCTAGTAAGCATATTTAATTTGTCCATATTTAATTTGTTAGTAATACCAGTAATATTCCCCCGTTTGTTTTTGTATTAAAATTTCTAATGTTTCATTATTATTATGACATGACATTTTGAGCTTTAATTAAATTGTATGATAGATTATTGTCTGACTGAGTTACAATTTTTGTAGAATGACGAGTTTAGTGCCGGATAGTGTTTCGGGGCCCACTAGTAAGTTAAGTAGTGAATTTAACATGAAAATTAAGTACCCGGGGTATGAGTACCCTTTGGGCTAGCCATTTTAGTGGTTTGTGTTACATTATGGGCTCATATGGGTCTCTTTTGTTAGCCCATAAAAAGAAAAACGGGATTATTAATATTTGTGTGAGTAATATATGTATTGTGTGTGTATTATATGTATATAGATAGATAACATATCTTAGGGTTAAAAAAAAAAGAGAGCAGCCGAGAGAGAGAGAGAGAGAGAGAGAGAGAGAGAGAGAGAGAGAGAGAGAGAGACAAAGAGAGAAGAGGCAACCCTAGTCACCTAGAAGGAGAAAAAAAAGAGAAGTGAAGAGAAAAGAAGGGAGTTCACCATCATCAACATCATCTTGCTTTTCCCAATTTGGTGAGTAAACATTTAGATTTGTAGGGTTAATTCGTAGTTTGATTGATTTTTGATTTGTGTTCATTATAGTTTGAATAAATCGTATGGATGGGTGTTTATATAATACGGATCTATAGTGATATATACATATACATATATATATATCAAAGGTTAGATATAAGTTATTTAGAAAATTGAAGAAAAAAAAAAGAAAACTAACACAAATTCGGATTTGGGTAAAATTGAAGAAAACTCTCAGTTCTGTTTTAGAAAATAATTTGTATTAATTTATACATTTTGTTTTTGGTAAAACTGTTCGCTAAAGGCAATGTAAAACGCAATTCTGCACGTTTTTCGACTAATGATATTTTTCTCAATTCTGCACCGTTTGGGCAGAAAATTCATATTACAGTAGCAGTAAATGTTAACTCCGAATTTTGAATTATGTTTATGAAAATTGTTAGAGATGTTTCTTTGTACGGTATTATTATGAAGAACAATTTCAACCCATGCTGGTTTTGGGGCTGTTTAATATAAGATTTGTTTGGGACAATTTTAGATAATGCTGTTGAATGCCGATTTTAAATGCTATAACTTATGCTATATGCGGTATTAAATGATGATTGTGGAAATACAACGTTAGAGACGTGAATAGAAGTTTGGCGCAAGGGCCTTATTGTGAATAATCGGATAATGATAATCCATGTAATAAATGATAAATTTTCGAAGTGGTTAATAATGTGATTAAATCCTCATTAATGGTACCTGTGTGAATTAACGTAGATGGTAAAAAAAAAAAAAGTGGTTTCAAGTTCCTTAGTGTTCACCGCTCCCCATTGTGTGATATGTTGTTTTTGGTAGCTCGACTTGCTGAGTGTACCCTTTTGCCAGTGGCTTCGTGATCAAGCTGGCCTAAGCCTTATGCCCGGCTTATTTGTTAGACGTCTAGGTATATTGACTGGCCTTCTGTGTGTATACCTGGTTTGGTTGATACCCCAACCAAACTAGCACCAGAGTGGATGTTAGTAGTATGTCCGGGCACACATGGGATATATGTGTGGGTGTACCATGGAGGGTGACCAAGTGGTGAAGCTAGGAAATTGAATAATGAATCGTTCATAAATAGTAAGTTGACCATGAGTAGGGTGACCTTAGTGGTGAACCTAGGGCAAGAAAAAAAATTATGACAGTGATTGTAGTGCGTCAAATACAAATGGATAAACTATTGCGAAACATGAAATTGAAAACCCGAAATGGTTACCGTGGTATAATGCAAAGAAAATTGATTAAATGATTTGGTATTGGAGAATTGCTTATTATGATACTAAGGATTTGTGCTAACTCTCGAGTTGCAGGATGGTGGGCCCACTAACCATTGTATGCAGGCTTTGGCTCACCATGTTATTTAAGAGTAAGTGTTTCTTTTACTTTGTGGGTGGAACAAACTGCCGCCGTGACTCGAGGAAACTACCGCTTGTCCTCACTCACGTGTGGAACTACAATTCTGCCTACAACTTTGTATGTGTTTGTGGTCTAGAGAGGGAGGGAGTCCAGCGGATTCCCAACCTCCAGGAAATTTATTGGGTATTATTATGTTAATTGATTATTGTTGGGTTGGAGTTGAGGGGACCATGAGTGATCCTTGAGACTGGGGCGTGTTTACTCATACCAGTGTTGTTATACAATGCTGACCCGTGTGATGTTTATCATGCGGGGGAGTTTCTCGGGAAACGCAGCCGTTTTGCAGATTAAAGAGTAGGCCGGTATGACTATTGGATTGCATGGATTTGCTTGAGGGCATGAAGACCTTTATTGTTCATTTGCTATTTTAATTTATTTGGCATTGTGGGCCATTATTGTAGTTGGTATTGGGACGTTTAGTAGCTCTGACCAAAGGTTGTAATAGAGGTTATTCTTTCAAAGCTTTAATTGTAAATGAAAAGATTTTTATTCTTAATGAAAATTTAGAAATGTTTATTCATCTTCCGCTTTTCAATATAAGTGATTTAGTAGCTGTAGCTTTAATCAATATATTTGAGTATTTTCGGAACCGTATGAATGTTTTTTTTAATGGAAATGTGGTGGTTTTGTTTTAAAAACATAAATGGAGATTTATTACAAATGTTTTTTAACCAGGTTTTTTTTAAGAACATCTATTTCCATTAAAAAGTTTTATTTGGATGGGCTTCGTGGTATTCACTCTGATAGTTGGGCAGTCGAATAGTAGTCTAGATTTAATTCTATGTTGATTATTTGGCTTTCCAAAAATCGGGGTGTGACAATCTCTAACCTAGTTAGCTTATCCACACATACATATGCGCCCTATCCACTCGTAGGATAGTAGGTTTGTAGCACCTTGAATTTACTTGGAAATTCCACGTAGGAATATTAGATTTAGTGACGTCACCATGGTACGGTTACAGAAGGTCCATTAGGATGACCTTAACTAGGAATCTCTATAAGAACCTGTAGTCAACATCTTAATGACGACGACGTTAATAACTTAGTATTTGTTAGATTAAGCACCACCTCAATTTCTTAAGAGTTATTTAGAACTCCTAGACGAACTCACACTTAGGTTTTATACCTAGCCCCGTATATTTAATTCGCTATTCACTTTCATAGTCGTACGTGTAATTTATGGCTTAGGCATGCACTTTTAGACATTCAACCCAAAGTGGGACCCATACCACCCTTTTGACAGTCACGTGGACCCCACACTTATCTACCCTTGGGCACACAAACACACATGTATGTACCTATATTTGTGCACTTGTGTGCACCCAATGCACATAATAAAATCCCCACCCATCTCCCTCTATGAATGGACCTCACCCTCCCTCATAACACTCTCAAATCACAGCTTTACACCCCCCCCCCACCAATCTGTCCAAACAGATTCTGCATAGAGAGAACCCAAGAGTAATAGTGAGAGAGAGAGCTTGAGAAGATCCACACAACACAGCCCACACACCACTCCCTCACTCACACTTCCCCTCTCTGCGTGTGCCCTCTCTCTGCCCATTCCCTCTCATTCACGGTACACAACACACACGTAGACCAGTAGAGAGGAAAGAAGACAAAACATAGGAGAATAAAGTAGAAAAAGAAGTTGATGGAAGGGATTGAGAGGATTCAAGACCCCATTGAGGTAACCCAACCTCCCATTCACTCCCTGACCCCTTGCATGTTATCTAAATGCCCATAAGATCACTTGCATGAAGCCAAACAGAGCCCAAGGCTCGCTGAGAGCTCAGACTACCATTAAAGCCTCCACACCGGAGCTTGATTTTGAAATCCCACCACACCCCTTAAAAATCACACCAAACAGACCCCATTGAACCCAGAAGAACCCCCTACTAGCAGTTTTGGATATAAGTGATGTTTAGATGGCCATGCAAGCCATTATCTTAGTTTTGGCTGAAAAGAATAATCCACTGGTAAGTGCCCAAAACAAATAAACCAGACTTTGGGCTTATACTATGATGAAGAGGAGAGAGAATCGAGCATTTTGGCGTTAGTCTCGTCCATTTTGATGGAGAGAGCAGAGAGATATGGCCATTAGAAGTATCTCCGGCAAATTGCAGGTCACCGGCAGCGAGCAGCTCGCCGGAGAAGAAAGGAGACCCGTTTGGGTCTTTGGGTATAAGACCCGGGTTCGGGTCAGGCTAGGGTGGGTTAGTTTGTGTGTGAATGTGGGACTGGATAGCGGGTCAGGTTAAGTTTAAAATAACCCGTGGGCTTTTTAAGTGGAACGACGTCGTTTCGGGTTCGGGGCAGGTCACGAGTAGGTGGTTCGGGTCTCATTGTGCGTGTTAATGGGTTAGGTTCAGGTCCGGGTCTAGTTCAGGTCAGGTCTAGGTCTGGGTTTTTGGGCGGGTCAGTTTGTGTGAATAAATGGTTTAGGGTCTGGGTCTGGGTCTGGGTAAGTAAGTAGGATTAATTTGTGAGTAGGTGCGGGTCACGGGTTCGGGTTGGCTTAACCCGAACGGGTTTTTAGTTGGGTTTAGTTAAGTCACTAAATGGGTAGTCCAATTAGTAAGGTTCGGGTCGGGTGTGACCCAGCGGGCCAGCCCAGTTGGGTTTCTTCGTGTGTGTAAACGGGTTACCCGTTTAGTCTCGGGTCGGTCCGGGTTGACTCGTCAGGTCTATGGGTTTATTATTATTATTATTTATTATTGTTATTAATATTATTAGTATTAATAGATTTTAATTGATTTTAATTATTATAAATAATATTAAAATGTATTCTTAGTACTTTTAATTTGTGGAATATTAATGTATAATTTTCTATAAATTCTGAGAGTAATTATATTATTCCGAGAATATAATTAGTATTTATGTAGTATTTTATATGTATTTAATAAATAATAAATATTATATTTCCTTAGTATTTAAAGAGATTTAAAATACCTATGAGTGTTATTTAATTCCAGAAAATTAGGGATATGTCCCTAGTGATATTTTATACAATATTATCAATTAGTATTGTATATCCTCCGTATATTATGGTTATATAATAATATATGTTTATTACTTATAGGTATAATATAAATAATAAATAGTGCTCTATAGGGTATTTAAATAGTAATTAAATACCTATACATGTTTATAAATTATGAAAAATTAGGGGATCGTCCCTAATGCTATTTTATGACATCTCAAGATTTTATAAAGCTATAATACTATATATTAGTTGATACACCCAAATCTGGCTCTATCCTATGACCGAGCGGTTCAAACCAGCAGCGAGTCCATGTCCCGGTCAAATCGTGCACAACTCTTCGGACAAGCATCATCCCGAGCGGTCTAGTCAACTCATCATCCCGAGCTGTTCATCCACGACCCGGCCAACAGGTTGGGAAAACCGCACAGGCACATCCCACCGCGGGAATAGCCATCCGGGTCCACATGCATGATCCCAAGCATCACAGGCATGTTCCCGAGCATTACGGGCAGTTTCCTACTCAAGCTAGAAGACTAAGGAAAAGTGCAAACTGTTTCCTAATCCAATTAGGAAACCCCCACAATTAATGCCAATCTGTATCAATTGGATTGTATTTCCTTATCCATGTAAGAGTAGGTCTCTTACATCTATAAAAGAGACCTCTCACCCCCCATTGAGGGGGCCAATTCTTTAGTCTACACAGCACTTCTATAAAATTCACCATTGTACGCATACACCCGGCCGATATTACTGGTAGTGCCGCCCCTCTTTGTTGGATCACCAGGCCCGCCTGTGATCTGCTAGTGAACGTGCTCAGACACACCCGTGGACGTAGGTACCTTCATTAACAAGGCCGAACCACATACAAAAAAATAGTCTCTCTCTCTCCTTAAACTGCGCTATTTACTCTTTCCAAATTCTGGCATCATCAGTTTGGCGCCGTCTGTGGGAAACGATAAGTCTTCTCATCAACAAATCTCTTGACTGATCATCATGCCACCGAAGAAGGGTAAGAAGGCTGATCAGCAGTCCTACTGGGATATTCCGTCGACCCCGACACCGGCTGCGACAGTCATGACATCTGAGCAGATCATCGCGACCCTCACACAACAGAGCTTTGTGGGCCATTGGTGGACCGATGATGGTCTAGCCCTCGATTAAGATAGTGAATTCTGGGAGGTATAGAAGTGCGCTTACCCGAGGGGCTACGTTTTTTTTGCAAATAGAAGTAAAAGTCCAAATTAGCAGGGGCGCAAAATACTTCTTATAGACTCCTAGGGGAGAGATGATCAAGATTTTGAAGAATTCATCGATGTGAACCGATGATGGTCGCAGTATGTATATGACCTCTATATAATGATTGACACAAGTGAAGATGATGATGTGTATGCATTTGATGTGTAGAGACTGACACATGTGAGACTGACGAGATGTGCATGCATGTAGACTGACACGAATTGTGTATTCATATGAGACAAGCATGCGGATGCAAGCCCTAATCTATACGACCCCCCTACTTCTAACATATATCAGTTAAACAAGTAAGGTCCTAGTCATACAGAGTGTGCTAACCTTTCTTTCTAGTATGATCACCAACAGGAGAGAATTAGAATTTTCTGGGAGAAACAAGGATTTCTGGGAGTTTAGAGTTTTTGGAAGAAATAAGTATATCCGGGCGAGTTGAACAGAGTTTTGGGGAAAGACTGGGAAATCAAAGTTTATGGGAGATGCTTATGGGAAAAGCAGGGATTTCAAGGTTTCTGGGAGAAACATGGATTTCTGGAAAATCTAGACTGATTAGACAGAGTTTCTGTGAAAACAGGTATATTTGGGTGAGTTTTTGAGAAATTGGAATTTCTGGGAAGCTTGGGTAGAGGTTCTGGAGAAATATGGATTTTCTGGAATTTTAGGGGAAACAAAGATACCTAGGGAGTTCGAATAGGACTTCTGGGAGAAGCAGGAATATCTGGGTGATTCGGACAAGTATTTTCAAGGAAATTTGGGAGATCTTGGTAGGGTTTCTAGGAAAAAGGGATTCTGGAAAATCTGGTGGATTTTGGCAGAGTTTTCGGGGAGCAGAGATTTCTAGTAGAGTTTTTGGAAAATGGGAATTTCTAGGAAGTTTAGATGGATTTTGGTAGAGTTTCTGGGAAATAGGAATATCTGGTTAAATATGGACAGGGTTTTTGGGAGAAACAGGTTATGATGGTGATCATACTGTCTAGCTAGTTTTCATACTCCTATGTCCTAGGACCAACAAACAAGGTTTGCGGTGTATATCTTTGTGAACATGGATCAGAGTTCCTTATCATGGTGCCTAGGCAGGTCACTCAATGTGGTCACACGTAAGTGATTGCCTTGGGAATCATAAGAAAGAGGTTCTATTCTATGCCACATAAGCGTCTACACCGCGCAGGTAATCCCACCAGGGCATACAGCAGTTTATATCACATTGTCCTATCTGAAAAGATAAATTAATAGTCCTATGAAAGGTTCTATAGAAATCTATATGCAAAGGGTGGGTTTAGTCAAAGAGGGTCCATTGACGAGAGTTCCAATATACCGTCAGGGAGACAGTACGGAGGTTTTTACTCTTTTTGATATACCTTGGAAGATATAGTATCAACGGTAACTTGTGCCCTGGCACAGCAAGACCTGAACAGTGTCAGCGCCGCGTTTTAGACACAGACGGAAGGGAAAATGCAGCGTGTAATGTGGTGAACCAAACATAGTAATAAGATGATTTTAAAGATGCTACTTATGACTCAAACCTCAGTATTATTTTTGTTTTGAAAATAAAAAAAAGTCCCCAGCAGAGTCACCAGATTGCGGACACGCAGAATCGCTCATCCACTCTTTTTAGTTTTGTTTTGAGATTATTTTTAAAAAAGAAAGGAAAAGGTCTGTTGAAAACAGATACAAAGTCGCCACTTGGTCTTTAAGGAACCAAGAAACCTAATTTTGACTCACCCAAATGGATAAAGGGCACCGACCCTTCATAACCAAAGAACTTGGCTCGGGGTTTTGGTACGAGAGAGGAAGGAGCCTTTGTCGCTACTAAAACACCCTCAACTCGCCCCGTCTTTCGACGGGCCTCAATTAGCATGCAAATAATCATCTTTTACTATATATGGTTTGACAATTAATACTATGATAGTATATTACATCACACAAGAATTTTGAAATGGAAGATCAAAAGATAAGATATCATTCATAAGATCTAAGCCAAGTATCACACAATGCAAAGTGAAAGATCACACAAACAAACCTAGGAAAAATCGTCTATTCATATATCAAGTAATAAACTTTTCCTAATCTAAAGGGGACATGAATTGTTCTTGAAACATATAAATCAAAGAAAAAAAGGATGCTTAGCAAGCTAGAATGGTGCATGTTAATCTTTGAGAAAAGAAGATCTCTCAATCCCAGGGACGGATGAGAAAGGAGGATTAGATCGAGGGGAAGCATGAACGTGTGATCATGATCATCATGATCATTCCTTATAATCTTCTTAGATTAGGAGTTACACCCCAAATCTTGCATGAATGCAATGTATGATCCTAGAATGTGCAAAGGTTGTAGTGTGTTTGTGTACATGGGTTCCTAGAATGACTTAGAAGTCTAGAATGTGTATGAATGAATGGAAGAAATCATCATGGGATATGTACAAATTTAGTATGAACTACTTCCTAAGACATGAGCTAATTTGGAGTACATGTAGGCATCAAATCAAAGGATGGAAGTAAAAGTATGCTTGCTGTGAATAGTGGACAGAATAGTAACATGATCTTTTGGAAATTGAAAAGAGGGGCTAGGAATGTTTTCAATCCATGATTTTTTATGGAGATCTTTTGTATTGTGTCTAGAACACAACCCAAATAGCCAATCTTTAATAACTATCACAGATTAAGAGAAATCATATAAACAATAGAGGTTATTCAGAAACAGAGTCCGTATTGTCGACTGAAATGTTAGAAAATCTTAGAAAATGAAAGAAAAAAAGATCTAGAGGCCCACATTATACAGAAAGATACCTAAGACATTGAAGTTCAAGTGAAAAATAAGTTGGGACCACTCTTTTTGGAAAGGTTTTCTGTAAAAACAAGTTGAAAGTCAACCTAGCTGCTGTGACAGCAGAGGCAGAATGTTTGGACAAAAATGGACCCCTTTCAAGTGCTTCCAAGTCAAGCCAAAAATCATGGATGTTCTATAATGAAAGACTTTTCAAGTGGTCTTTCATCCATACACTGAGTATTGAGTTCTAGAGAAATCTTTGAGCTCAGATCATTCACTGTTTTGACTCACTGTTTTAAAGATTTTGGGAAAAACTTGAGTTTTCTTTCTTGAGATCAAAATGAGAGGGTTTGAGAGGGGTTTTGAAATAGAGGTTTTGAAGTATATTTTCAACATCAAATAGAGATCATGACCTCTTGAAATATCAACATCAAACTCATCATCAAGAACCCCCAATATTATTGGAGAGCTTCATTTTGAACACAACTTCAAGGATACCTTGGAGGTATTGAAGTTATAATCATCATCTATAAAACATGTTTTTGAGGTCAAGAGCTACTATCTATAAAGATTCACTCACCTCAAACTTCATATCATCATTTAGATGATGAAGAACAAATGAGTAAATAAAGAAAAATAAAAAGAAATGAGGTAAGAAGAGATGAACATATATATAAACAAGCAAGTAAATAGCAATCAATAGATGATAATCAATGTGATATTGGACTTGTAGCTTGGTGCTTCACTCATAGATATTGACATTTGGACATGGAAGTAGCTTCCTAACTCAAGAATGCTCAAGAATGGTGATTGAGGGTATTTGGAATGTGAAGCATAAGAGAGGTAATGGAAGAAAACAAGATTAAAACTCACCTTCTTATAGAAAATGAATGGGAGAGGCCCCCTTTCCTTCTTCTAAACCTATCTCTATCTCTCTTTCTCTCTACAGCTTCTATGGACGTTTCACTTGCCCCCCCCCCAAAATGAAGAGCAATGGGGGGTTTATATAGGCTAATTGGGGATGGTTTTGGGGTTTTAGAAGTACTCCCATTGGTCCCAAACATTTGTGAACATAAAACTACATCGTTTTGGTTTTTAATTAATCAAATTGGACCCCCAAATAAATTACAAAAATGGACTCTGGGAGGGTTGAGTGCCGCCTCAGCACTGGCCATGTGCCACCGCGGCAGTGGCCCAGTGCCACTGTGGCACTGCTCTTCAGATGCCCAAAAAATTATATTTAGGCCCCCCAGAGGTTCCGGTATTCGCAAAAAGGCCCTATTTCGTCCGAAACTCACAGAAAATGCGTATAAACTCCACACTGAGCTTGTGATATACCGTTGTAAAGGTATCGGAGTCTACTTTCTATATAAAATGTTTCGGAGTCATGCTACTTTGAAAAGTTTTATGGCATTGGCGATAAAAGCCAATTTGCTTGCCTTTTTCACCTTTGAAAATTCATAATAAATCCGTTTTAAATCCAGAAATTATGTGCGATATAACGTTGGACAACTATTGACCTCTAGTATCCATGAAAAATGTTTAAAAATTGTTATGGTGCTCCAGTTTCAAAGTCAACTTTTGGTTAAACTGGTCAAACTTGGGATTCCCGGGAAGTTCTGGAAACCTCTGGGAGCTCCCAGGAGCTGACGTTTTCGTTCGATTTTTTTTTGAAACTCATTTGAATACTTTTCACATGATCTAGAATGATTCTGAAACTTTTCGGCGAATTTGGACGATTTCGGTCAACCTTGGTCAAACCTTGGTCAAACCGGTCAACGGGGACTTTCTGGGAATTTCTGGGAATTCTGGGGGTCCCTAAGAACCGACGATTTCATCCGATCTTGCTCTAGAACTCATTTTATTATTTTTCTTTCGACATAGTGCATTTCCAGAACATTTGGTCCAAATCTGGGAGTTTTCTGGCTATCAGGGGTATTTTGGTCATTTTGAGCATTTTGAGAAATAGAACTAACTTCCAGGAGTCCTTTTGAGTCTTTTTCGATCATTGTGAACCACCAAGCTATAGGTCTCCTAAATCTGATAGCCGACAAAATGGGGTGTCTACACCGCGCAAGGACGGTTCATACAGGCGCAGTCAAGCCAGGCCGAGAGGCACGTTCCAGAATATTACAGACAGTTTCCTAATTAGGTTAGAAAACTAATGGAAAGAGCACTTTGTTTCCTAATTCAATTAGGAACCCCATAATTAATGCCAATCAATCCTAATTGGATTATATTTCCTTATCCATGTAGTAGTGGGTCTCTTACATTTATAAAAGAGACCCCTCACCCCCATAGAAAGGGATCAACCTTTCAGTCTCTACAAAACCTCTATAGCAATCATCAACACTCCCGGCTGACCTACGGTAGCTCTAAACCATTGTTGGTTCACCATAGGTCCCCGACTTTTTACAGTATAGTGAATGTGCTCAGACACACACGTGGACGTAGGTTCCTTCATTAACAGGGCCGAACCACATACAAAAAATCAGTCTTTCACTCTCTCTCTCTCTCTCCTTAAATTGCTTTAATTTACCTTAACCAAATTTTGGCATCATCAGTAGGTATAGATTCTTTTTGTCCCCTTAATAAGTTGTGGGAGTAACACTTTTTTTGTGATTTTTGAAATGAGTAATGTTAGTTACACTTAAATGGGATACCGAAATTATTTATTTGTTGATGTGTCATTGCAGTGTTTAAATAAATTCGAACTTTATTTGGTAATTGATGAATAATTTTGGAAATAACAATACAAGTGGCATAAACACTTACAAACACACTCTATCTCTCTCCTAGGCTGCCACTATTGTTAAAGTATATATTGTCAAAGTAAACTGGCTATATAATAAACTGAGATTTATACACATAGTCCATTTTTTTGGCAATAATGATGTCACGCCCTGGAACGGCAAAAATAGAGAAAAATAAATTTCCTTTTTGGGTCCAAAGGCAGCGACGGGTGAAGTCACATGATTGTCCACACCACGCAGTACTAAGCAATAAGAAGTAATAGTGTAACAACAATGAAGTCTAGGTTCTAATCACAAAGCAACATAAAGTCAACAGAAGTTACTAACTACTACATATCAGAGTCTCGAATCAAATATAAGGCAGCGGAAGTACAAAAGCCAAGGCAACATATGCCTGACTACAAAAAGATTCTAAAACGGTAAAGACAACTAGCTACAATTCTAGTCTAGTCTTCAGTTGGCATATGGGTAGTCCTCGGCGTAGTAGTCTTCTTCGGTCTGACCTCCATCAGGGAAATTCTCCACGGGGACTCCGTCACTGGCATAGTAGTCCTCTCCTGCAGGCCCTTCACCTGAATAGTCATAACCAGGGTGCGCTGGAACGTAGAAATGTCCAGCGGCATAAACGCCGTCAGCTTAATGAAAGCCGAGTGAGTTAGATACTAACAGGGTATCAGCTATTGAAGTTATTACAAGTTATAAGTCGTAACCAAATTAGAACTCTGTGAGGGTAACTCCTTTACATCAAACCGATCATCCGATTACTAACGTCTTACTCATTTTAAGACCGATAACATGTCTAGATAGGGGAACAGACTCGACAGTAGTTCAACTCTATAACACACCATTGCTCATCCACCGCTTTTAAGAACATATGCACAGTTCACCGCATGTCATGGATACCACGTTAGTCCATCCCCCGCTTTTAAGAACATATGCACAGTTCACCGCATGTCAGGGATATAACGCTTTAAACAACAGTACATCATTCTATGCCACGACTTAGCGACGTCTACCAGTGATCACGGTCCACCGCATGTCATAGACACCTTCGTCTGTCTACCGCTTTTAAGAACATATGATTAGATCATCTGGCTATCTTAGGGCAAATGGTTCGGTTCACCGCAAGTCATAGACACCTTCGTATGTCTACCGCTTTTAAAAACATATGATCGACCAAAGCCCGCCCACGCAAGATTCCCGAATCTTAGCAAACCTACTTAAGTTCAACTCTATTACCGATACATGACAATCCCAATGTGGCCCGACTACTCTGAATGAAATGAACGTTAACTCCAAAGGATTCACAACTATTCCGTTATCTAACATTTTAAACATTATTCGATAGTCTTGTTATTACTACGATCCTACGCTGCCTTAACTCGTTATCATGTCCGTATTAAAATAATAAAGCATGCTGGGAAATACTGAACAGTAAATAAACAACTAAACAGTTATTACATTATCTAAACAAGTAAAACAGTAAACTGTAACTGCCAATCGATTGGTATAGATGTCAATCGATTGGTATAAAAGTAGTGTCAATCGATTGGAATAAGGTTCAATCGATTGGTATAAAAGTAGTGTCAATCGATTGATAAAAAGTTCAATCGATTGGATCACAATCCATGTCAATCGATTGATAAAGATTCAATCGATTGGAACCTGAAAGATGTCAATCGATTGGTATAGATGTCAATCGATTGACACTTCGTCTTCTTCACAGAGAAGACTGCCCAGCAATATATAAACGGAAATACATGGTTTCTTCTCCATTTCTTCATTCAAGCATGTCATAACATCAATGTAAGGCTACCAAGTGAGTTTAGAACTCACCTTAGACGTTAAGGGTGTGTTTGGGAATGTGTGTTTGAGCTTGAGCTTCAATGGTGGTCCTCCCCTCTCTCTCTCTAGTTCTCTGTCTTCTCTCTTCTCTTTCTCCTTCTTTCTTCTTTCTGATCTTCTCCTCTTCTTTCTTCTTGTCTCAGTCCATCTCTGTGTGTGTGTGAGTGTATGAATACATGTATATATGTGAGTATATATATATATATGAGTGTATATATATATATATAACACACACACAAAAACCTTCCCTCTCACTCTCTCTAATTTCTGTAAACAGAAGTACGCCCAAAATGGGCTGGTATATATAAGGAGAGAGTGTTCACGTGGCTTTTCCCCAGCCAGAGCAAAAGAATCTGCCCAGCTGCCTTCAATCGATTGACATAAGTGTCAATCGATTGATACAATCAATCGATTGAGATAAAGTTCAATCGATTGGTACCCAAAGCAAGTCAATCGATTGGAAAACTTGTCAATCGACTGGTATCCAAAATATACCAAGGGTAAGGCCAAGCTCATACAAGTGTTTAAAAGAAACATACAAGGTCTAGTTATATAATATATTACAAAAAATACAGGGTATTACAAATGATAGCCTTTTTGAAATGCTTTTTAACAAATGCATCACATTCATTAATTCATACAGTATTTGAGAACATATTATGCTATGCTTTCCATATTTGATATCAAAGTTAATCCTCAATGAACTTGTACTAGACATGTCAATTGTGTCGAACTGAACCAAGACTTGGTCAGCTCATAATAGTTTTGAAGTCCTGAGACCCGAGCACAACATGTTTGATAGCATAGCCCTAAGCTCGAACTTAGCTCAATATACTAGAGTTGGCTTCGGGCCGACCCGAAATAAGACTTTAGCTGCATGTTTCATGTATGAGTTATATGTTGCCTTGATGGAAATAGGTTTTGAAAAACTTTATATCATGCACAGCGAAAAATCAAGTTCAAAACTTTATTGGTATCCCCGGATCTACTACTTACTAACTCTATAGATGCGTTGGGAAGAGAGGGACAAGAATATTACCTTGTGGTCTTGAATCCAATTCTAAATATGTCCTTCCACTTTGATGTGCAACAACTTACTCAAGAAATATTCACCCTTATGTCTCCTATGAACACTTATCAGAGATGCTAGGGCTTGTAGGAACCCTAATAGAGAGGAAAGGAAGGTTTGGACCCTAAAATAGTTTCTACATAGTTGGAATAATAAAAACGACGTTCAACTTAATTTTACACGCAACTCTCCTATTTACTTCAATTCTTCTCTTTCTCTCTCTAAAATCTCTCAATTTCCTCTCTAATCTATATAGAATTCTTGCATATTTTTTGGTTGTCTCCCTTAAAATGGAGATGTATATTTCCTTATATAGACTAACCATGAGAGGTTAATTGGTTAATTTCGGGTGTTAGTGCATGTGCAATGGCATCTTCTAGAGTTCAATACGTATTCTAAAAAAAAATAGACCGTTACAGGGCGCAGCAGTCGCTGACTTGTCCGCAGCACTCACTGGGTGCCGGTCAGGCACTCAATGACTGCCGGCGCAGTTCTTAGAGAGTGCCACTGGCTTCGTCGCGTGCCGCACCTAATAAAATCCCCCCCTTTTTTTTTTATTTATTTCTTATTTATATATATAGATTATATATATTTTTTTGTTTTATTCTTTTGCTTTATTCTTTTTTTTTTTTGGTTTGAAATTCTTTTTCTTTTCCTTTCCATTTTCTTTTGTTTTTCACCTTTTTTTTTCGAAATTGCTTTCCTTTTTCATTTTCTTTTATAACAAAACGATACTCATTTGATTTTATTTTTCAGTTGATTTTTTTTATACGTATTGCACAGCTAAAAAATTCCCTAGAGTGTCCCAATAGTATCTTTCTTTTTATTATTCCGATGTCATTTACTCAACCCTTACGTCTTGTTAATAACAAATTCAGCACATACTGATCCTTAGAAAAGATTTGATTGTAAAACTCCTGGATACACCAATGCTCTATCTACCGCATCACTACAAGTCATAGATACCTTCTACCGCGTAACACCGCAAGTCATAGAGGTCATCTACCACGTACACTGCAAGTCATAGATAATACGTTTGTCCATCCCCTGCTTTTAATAACATATTCACAGTCCACTGCAAGTCAGGGATTTAACACTTCAAGCATAGACACATCAATTCTATTGCCATGACTTATCGTTAGCTACGTATTCTCAGCCACCGCAAGTCGTAGACACCTTCGTTTGTCTACAGCGTTTGAGAATACCTATTTACCCAGCCACCGCAAGTCATAGATACCTTCGTTTGCCTATCGCATTTGGGAAATAACACCTCCCCATTGTGGCCTGACTACTCTGATTATTATGAATGGATATTGAACTCATACTTGAACCGCATAGTTTCTAACATCACCTTGTTAATCCATTATTCTTAGTCATACTTATCTTTGTTGCCACATTATCCCTGATTAACCCATGATCGTACAATGGAACTCCGAATCGAGAATCGAATAAGTGAACCCTTATAATATAAACAAGAGGAACTAACCATGTTCTACAAATGCCAATCGATTGGGACAAGGGTCCAATCAATTGGGATAAAAACTATAACAATCAATTTAGAAAAAAATGACAATCGATTGGATCCAAAACCAAAACAAGCGATTGCTAACTTTGGCAATCAATTGGGTTACAATTAATGACAATTGATTGGAAATATATCCAATCGATTGGGACTCAATTGATGGCAACCAATTGTGAAGAGTTCAATCGATTGGTACTTTATCTTCCCCAGCAGAATCGTAAAACATAATATATAAGCATCTTAAGGACATATTTAATACATCTAAACATCACCAAAATTTGTACAAATAGTATATAAAAGGGACCAAGTGAGTAAAGGCTCACCTAGAGTGTGTAGGGTGTGTTGGTTAGAAAATCTTCAAGCTTTCTCTCTCCTCCTTCTCTATCTCAGCTCTCTCACTCTGTCTCTGCTTCTCTTTCTTCTGTCTAGCAGAGTGTGTGTATATATATGTTTGTGTATAAATAACATACATATATATATATATATCTCAAGAAATCTATGAACCAAACAAACCCAAGGCTATAAATGAGCTGGCATTTGTAGAAAATGAGAGTGTAATGTGTAAACACACGAAGCAAAGTTAAAATAAGTCTTTGTAGATGCCAATCGATTAGTAGTAGAAGCAATCAATTGGTTATAGATATTTCATGGCAATCGATTGTGAGTCAAGGATAATCGATTGGTATATGCCATGTAATGAATTCAGGTCGGCAGGATGGTAATCAATTGGTAACCAAAAAGTGGCAATCGATTGGAATGCAAAGGCAATCGATTGGTATCTAAAGTTTACCAAATAAAGGGTAAGGGTTATGCAAGTATAAATATGCAAGGGTTATGAAGCCCTAGACGAGTAATAGGGTTTTATTTATGCTTTTATTTTAGTTTTATTATGTATGGATGACAGTCACATGTTTAGAGGATTTTTATAAATAAATCGTACTTACATTGATTAAATCATTGCTTTCAGAATTTATTCTTGTCTTAGATCTATTTTGACTGTGATGTGCTCAACGATCTATTCTTGCTGTGCTTGTTTAGATTGTTTACATGTGATGGTGCTTTATTGATTCGTGTTATCAAGTATCCGAATAGTCCATGCCTAGGTTAGACGGATTAGATCACAACCCTAGTTTAGTGTGAGATAATTCGTGCTACCCGAAGATGGATTATGTTGGTGCTTGAACCATGATTATCTTCTTGTCGGAGGAATTGGGCTTGTAGCTACAATTTCCCATATTTATCCAACGTAATAAGCTAAAGTAATTCATAAATATTCCTATTATGAAGCTAGTGGTGGATTTGCAATCCTAGGTTCCCTTAAACATTATTTAAAACAACTTTAATTGCTTTTATAATTTAGATTTGCTTTTATTGTTATTAGTTTAATTAAAATCAAATCAAAATCCGTTTTCATAATTAACTAAAGTTAGGTTTTAAAATTAAGTCGCTGTAGTTAACCAATCCCTGTGGGTTCGACCTTTGCTTTCACACTACAAATCTTTTGAAAAGCAAAGAACACTTTTTATATCTTGATTCTGACAAGATCAATTTTTGGCGCCGTTACCGGGGATTGTATTACTACTCTTAGTTTTATAATCGTAGTTTAGTTAATTCGTAAATATTAGATTAGTTTTTATTTTTCTTATTTTCTGTTTTTGTTTTTAGTTACTAACTTGTTCTTTTATTTTATAGTCAACGTTTCCGAGTGGAGCAGCTAATTACATCAAAGGAGCTTACGCAAAAATAAAATAAATAAAAATTAAGTAAATTGCTTCTTTTGAAATTCGCTTTAAACCACTGTAAGTCAGGGCGCTATGACGCACTATTTGCATTAGTTTAGGGTTAATTGCACTGCATTAGCTAGGAAACCCGGGGCGCTGGGCTTGACGCGGTCATTGCATTACAGGATAATATTCATGCATCATAGTAGTACTATGTGCTTGATTGTCGTCTTATTTGTGTGATTGCTATTTGTTTCTTTTGTTAGTTAATTTTCGTTTTTAGTTTACTTTCTTTTAGTTTATGTTAGGTACACGTTCAAACAAACCGGAATTAAAACCTTTTGACTCTGAACTTGAACGTACATTAAGACTTAACAAGTCTTCAAACTTAACTTCTAGAACAAGGTTTTTAATAGACGACGATTTGACACCGAAACCAACGTCTTTATTTGAATCTAAAATACGTAGTACTCTTCAAAAACTAAAAAAACCACGCTTTAATAACATAGAACCAATTAAAATGGCAGACATTGGAAATAATAACGATAACAATCAAAATAACAACGGAGCTAATATGAATAATCCTAATATTCCTCCACCTCCGCCGCTTAAAGATTATTTTATTCCTACGACTTACACGCCACAAACATGTATTGAATTACCGGAGGCGACGACATCTCACTTTGAGATAAAGTCGTCTACCATCTCGCTACTTCCATCATTCCATGGCCGTCTAAATGAAGACCCTTATAAACACTTAGGAGATTTTCAGGATATATGCTCTACTTTGAAAATCCAGAATCTTACTGATGATGAATTAAAAATGCGGCTCTTTCCATTCTCATTAAAAGACAAAGCTAAATATTGGCTCCAATCTTTGGAGCCAAACACAATTAGAACATGGGAAGACTTACACACCGCATTTTTACAAAAGTTTTTTCCTATTATGCGTACGAATCAGATAAGAAAATCTATAACAAACTTTGTGATGCAAGATGGGGAATCACTTTACGACACGTGGGAGAAATTTAAAGAATTATTACGTTCGTGCCCACATCATCAGGTTCCTAAGTGGCAACTTGTTCAGGTCTTCTATGAGGGGCTTATTCCCTCTGTTAGGAATACCGTCGATGCCGTTTGTGCGGGACCTTTCCTACACAAAAGCGCCGACGGGGCTTGGAAAATTTTTGAAACTTTAAGCGAGAATTTGATGCACCAAGCGGTGTCTGTCCGTTCTGAGGGATACCCACAACCTAAGAGGGAGGTAAAATTCGAGTCAAGTCAGTCAATTGAAATAAAAGAACTATCTCACAAACTTGACCAACTTTTAACAATGAACCAAACGACAGCCTCACCCGCTCATGAAATTTGTGCATTATGTTCTGATCCTTGACATTCGATACTTTCATGTCCATCGGCAAGTCAATTTCCGGAATTCGTGGAGCAACACATTAATTCTATTCAACAATACCCACGAACTAATTATAATGCAACTACTAATAATCCGGATGCGCCATGGAGAAACCATCCTAACTTCTTGTGGAAAAATAATAATAATAATCCTAATGAGGCGACTAATTTTCCTAATGCATATCGACCTCAGTTTCAACCTAATCAATACCAACAACCGCATCCTAATCCGAATCCTTCAAGGGGTAACATTTTTGAGGAAAAGGTGTTGGCATCCCTTAATAAAATTGAAACGCAAGTACAGGCACAAGCACAAATAGTGCACTCTCATACACAATCCATTGCGAAGCTTGAATCCCAAATGGGACAACTAGCTATTGTAGTGAGTCGTAGAAACGAGGGGACGTTGCCTAGTCAAACAATTCAAAACCCTAAGGGACAATATGAGGTTAAGGGGTCGAATGAGCAAGTAAACGCCGTATCAACTAGGATGACTACACGAGAGGAAGAGGTAATAGAAATTCCGAATGAGAATGTGAAAGATATGAATATCAACGCTAATACGAAGAAGGGTGAGGACGCGAGTCAAAATAAGAAAGAAAAAGAATCGGACCCAACGAATTATATTCCGAGAATGCCATATCCACCGAACGTTGAGGGACCGTCGCATTTGCCCAATAAAGGGTCAAAAATGGAAGATATACTCGAGGTATTTAAACAAGTCAAAATAAATATTCCTTTCCTCGATGCTATAAAACAAATTCCCGCTTATGCTAAATGTTTAAAAGACCTTTGCACTCAAAAACGTAAAATACGCAGTCATACTCCTAAAAAGGTTTTCCTCACGGAAAAGGTAAGTTCTATTTTTCAACACTCACCTCCGAAATATAAGGATCCAGGTACGCCTACGATTTCATGTGTCATAGGTGACACTATCATCCATAGGGCTCTCCTTGACTTAGGAGCTAGTGTTAATCTCATACCTTATCACGTCTATCAACAACTAGGTCTAGGTAAACTTAAGCCTACGGCCGCTACTATTCAATTAGCGGATCGTTCTGTTAAAATACCTAGAGGAATCATCGAGGACGTCTTGGTTAAGGTTGATAAATGCTATTATCCTGTTGACTTCATGGTCCTTGACACTGAACCCGTGCTAGATGCTAGAAAATACACTCCTGTCATTCTAGGCCGTCCATTCTTAGCAACTGCTAACGCACGTGTTAACTGCCGGACGGGGGTAATGAAAGTGTCGTTTGGGAACATGAACTTAAAATTAAACGTTTTTAATGCTATGGATCAACCTCCTAAAGATGACGATTACCTATGTGAGGCGGAAGGTGAGGTAAGACAGAATAGTGAGCCTAACAAAGTAATAAATGTGAGTAACGACAAAGATATAGCGGATGATGAGTGGATGAACCCTAATATCTCGGACCCTAATGCTGAATCTACTCGGAAGGTAAGAAATCGATTTGAACATACTGACAAACCGTCAATCGAATTAATTCGAAGCGACGTGATTTCTGCTTACCATCGAGCTCTACCTAATATTCTTAGGGGTACACAGTCCGATTTACGACCTCCATAAAATCTTGAGCTAGAACGGTCTAGCTGAAGACGTAAAAGTTAGCGCTTCTTAGGAGGCAACCCAAGCTTAATTTCGTCTGTTTTCTTTGTTTTTGGTCGTTTTTGAGTCTGTTTTGGACATTCTGGGTAGGTTTGGGGGTTGGAATTAATTTATTTTAATATTATATACATAATTTTAGCTAAAAAATGGAAATAATCCAAATCGCGCGCGCGGCCCGCTTGCGCGAGGCCTCGCTCGCGCGGTCCGCTGGCCCGAGTTTGTGACTTAGTGGAATTTTCTTTCTTTTTCTTCTATGATGCCTCAGCTTTTTCTCGCGCCTCATTTCGCGGGCGCGAGATTTAAAAAAAAAAAAATTTTGGGAATTCGCGCGCGCGACGGCCGCTTGCGCGGACCGCTCGCGCGATTCCTCATTTTCCTGTTTTTTTCCTTTTGTTTTCTATATCCTTCCCCCTACCTATTTTATTTGTGTTTCTTTTCTGTTTGTGTTTATTTGGTTCAGTTTAGTTCGTGTTCGTTGTTTTCTTTGTTATTACATGTATACTTTTTCATTTTATTTATTTTCCATTTGCTAGTTTAGTTTCGTTTAGATTAGTTTTTTAATTTATATTTTATATTTTGGTTTCATGTACTTTTAATATTCTTTTGTTAGTTTGTTTTCTTTTATTAAGAAGTAACAGGTAACATTGAACTTTATAGCCATATTCCTTTGTGTTCACCTGTTCTATGCTTGTCAAGATCGAGGTACTATCATTCCTTCCTTATGTACTCTCCTTTCTTTCATTTTATTGTTTCATTGGGGACAATGAAAGGTTTAGGTTTGGGGGTATACACACATGCACATTATTTTAGGCAACATTTTAAAATCTTTCAATCAGTGTGTTTAAATAAACGATGATTACCTACGGTTTTTGCAATCTCAATTTGATACTTCTTGTTATGTAACTTTGAATTGTTATAGAATGGTAAACAAGAGAATATGTGATTAAACATTTGCTGAAGTTATGTTGAAATGTTTTAAGTTATGTATCGTTTGAATCGTAGTTTTATATCATAGATTTGCACATAAAACTTATGCACTGCACGTAGTTGATTGAATACATGTTGGTTGTGAACTATAATATGATTCGGATTTCTAGATAACACATGGTGGAGACTAAGCCCGGTGAGCTTTTGAGCCTATCTTTTCTTTTTAGAGGGTTATAAATACATTTTGTGTTTGTCGAATTTCATTGAAATAACGCATCCATTTGTTGTTTAGTCTCATTATTCTTATTTTGGTTGATAGTCAAGTTAAAATATTTGTTACCATGCTAAATAATCTTCCATTGTAAACATTGAAGAACCATATAACCATAGGAAGTGATTTTAGGCCTTGTTTGTTTACTGCCGGCCGAAGAATTATAAATTTCCTTAGTTCGCCCTTTGAGCCGTTAAAATGCCATTTCTTTCTTTGATTACCATTATCCTTGTTTTTGCTCCGACTTGACAAACTCGGAGTTCACCACTGAGAGATTTGTCACCTTTTAGTAGTGTAAAGGTGATGTGTTGAAAAGGAAGAAGAAAATAAGATGCTATTGGGGTAGTTGCTTGGTATTCGATGAATAATCATTTGAGAAGCAAGAAAAGAAAAAGGAAAAGACACATAATACAGAAGAGGAAGGTTGAAAAAAATGAAAGAAAAGAAGAAAAATGAATGAAAAGGAATGAAGAGAAAGAAAAGATGAAAGTTTGTAGAAGAAGAATGAAAGAAATCGAACATGCCTTACAATGCCATTCTGAAACTACTTGATATATCCATTTTATCCTTTTTCATTACCTGAGCCACGTTATAACCTTTAAAAAGTCCTATTTGATCCTAGGAAACATGGTTCGGATATGAAAACGATGGGAGGGGGATTAAAACTTGGTAATGACTAATTTCTTTTGACTGTTGGCGTCCTATCAATGAGACTACTGTTCTTTCGTGTCATGCGTCTTTTCGAGTCATATGTGAGCATTTCTCGTCTTGAAAACATATTTCCTTTACTCACATATATTAGAAAAATTACACCGGTTTCTGAGTGTTTCATTTGAGAGTGTAATTAACATTGTGAGATTCGTAGTCGAGACATAGTTGGATGGTTATCCGAGTTATATTCCAAGTTCATGACATACGCGTGTTCATTTGACTACCACATCACACACGTGCAATTTTTTGAGAAATTCTATTGATTTATACGATGCATGTGCTTGAGATTGTTTTTCATGACTTAGGTGGATGTCTCATTACGTTTCTTGATGTTCGTTATTCTATTTCAGATCTTTGTTTTATGATAAGAAGTATTGATTGTTATATTTTTCATTTGTTTAATAAAACTTTTTAAATTTTTAAGTTAATAAATATGGTTGTGGGTGACTTGTTGATGAGAACCCTCACGAGACTTCACTCGTCCAACTAGGGACACCTAGAGGTTTGAAAGGCTTGTTGCATACGCTAAATGTAATCGTGATCCATGCGAAAATGGAATAGTATGTTATTAGTAGTTAGTTTTTATTTTAGTTTTGCTCGAGGACTAGCAAAATGTAGGTTTGGGGGTGTGATCGGGAGAGAACTAATCCTAATTATATGTCTTAACGAACATTTGTTAGTACTTTTTATCCTGTTTTTGTAAATTTTTACTCCGTTTTCTAGTTTCTGACAGGTTTTGGAAGAAATTAACTAAACCAGGCTAAACAGGGTGAAAAAGCAGAGCTAAAGAAGCTGAAAAAGCCAAGTCGCGCGCGCGACCCGCGCCCGCGAAAACCAGAAAATCGCTCGCGCGAGAACCCCATAATCGCTCGCGTGATCCGCGCGCGCGAAGTCCAAAATGTCGCGCTCGCGCGACCCGCTCGCGCGATATGTGGAAAAATCAAAGTTGCGTATTTCAGTGTACTGAAGACTCCTGTGCAAACGAAACTGCTGAACGACGTCTAGACTGTAAATTACATCAGTTTCAGTTCGTTTCGGGTTAGGAAGGCTTCCAAAACTTGTTGTAAATCTATATATACTCTATTTTATTATAATTAAGGAGTTGGCAATTGTTACACACCCATACATACATATTATACATACATACTTCCAGCCATTGAAGGGAGGGAAGCAAGGAGAAGAAGAAGAAGACCAAGGGTTTCCATGGCCTCCTCCATCAACCTCTTGCTATCTACTACTTCCATGGACGGCTAGATCATAGATCTAGGGTTTCAATGAAGCCCTAGACGAGTAATAGGGTTTTATTTATGCTTTTATTTTAGTTTTATTATGTATGGATGACAGTCACATGTTTAGAGGATTTTTATAAATAAATCGTACTTACATTGATTAAATCATTGCTTTCAGAATTTATTCTTGTCTTAGATCTATTTTGACTGTGATGTGCTCAACGATCTATTCTTGCTGTGCTTGTTTAGATTGTTTACATGTGATGGTGCTTTATTGATTCGTGCTATCAAGTATCCGAATTGTCCATGCCTAGGTTAGACGGATTAGATCACAACCCTAGTTTAGTGTGAGATAATTCGTGCTACCCGAAGATGGATTATGTTGGTGCTTGAACCATGATTATCTTCTTGTCGGAGGAATTGGGCTTGTAGCTACAATTTCCCATATTCATCCAACGTAATAAGCTAAAGTAATTCATAAATATTCCTATTATGAAGCTAGTGGTGGATTTGCAATCCTAGGTTCCCTTAAACATTATTTAAAACAACTTTAATTGCTTTTATAATTTAGATTTACTTTTATTGTTATTAGTTTAATTAAAATCAAATCAAAATCCGTTTTCATAATTAACTAAAGTTAGGTTTTAAAATTAAGTCGCTGTAGTTAACCAATCCCTGTGGGTTCGACCTTTGCTTTCACACTACAAATCTTTTGAAAAGTAAAGAACACTTTTTATATCTTGATTCTGACAAGATCAATTTTTGGGCATGGACTATTCGGATACTTGTAGACACCCCATTTTTTCGGCTATCAGATTTAGGAGACCCATAGCTTGGTGGATCACAATGATCGTAAAAGACTCAAAAGGACTCTCGGAAGTCAGCTCTATCTCTCAGAATGCTCAGAATGACCAAAATGCCCTTGAAAGTCCGAAAACTCCCAGATTTGGTCCCAAAGTTCTGAAAACATACTACGTCGTAAGAAAAGTGATAAAATGAGTTTTTAAATAAAACCGGAAGAAATCGTCAGCTCCCAGAGACCCCTGGAAGTCCCGGAAGTTCCCCGAAAGTCCTCGTTGACCGGTTTGACCAAGGTTTGACCAGGTTTGACCAGAGTTTGACCAAGTTTGACCAAGTTTGACCGAAAATGTCTGAATTCACCAGAACCATTCTAAATCATGAGAAAAGTATTTAAACAAGTTCCAAAAGAAAATCGAGCGAAAACATCGGCTCCTGGGAGCTCCCAGAGGTTCCCAGAACTTCCCGGGAATCCCAGGTTTGACCGGTTTGACCAAGATTTGACTTTGGAATCGGGGCACCGAAATAATTTTCAAATATTTTTCATGGATACTAGAGGTCAATAGCTTTCCAACGGTATATCGCACATAATTTCTGGATTTAAAACGAATTTATTATAAATTTCCAAAGGCGAAAAAGGCGATCAAATCGGCTTTTATCGCGAATACCGCAAAACTTTTCGAAGTGACCTATCCCCGAACTATTTTTTATGTAAAATAGACTCCATTACCTTTCCAACGGTATATCACAACCTCAATTTGGAGTTTGTATGCATTTTCTGTGAATTTCGGACGAAATAGGGCCTTTTCGCGAATACCGGAACTTCGGGGGGCCTAAACAGCATTATCCAGACGAAGGGAGGAGCAGTGCCGCCGCGGCACTGGCCCACTGCCGCCGCGGCAGTGGCCCAGTGCCGCCGCGGCACTCCCCTCCAGAACAGTAAGTTTTTGTAAATATTCTTGTGGTCCCATTTTGATTAATTAAAATCCAAAACGACGTGGTTTCATGATTTCAGATGTTTGGGACCAATGGGAGTACTTTCTAAATCCCAAAAACACCCCAAGTTGGCCTATATAAACACCCCATTACTCCTCATTTGAGGGGGAGTCAAATGCAAGTTTAGAGAAAGTTTGGGAGAGAAAGTGTAGAGATAAGGTTAGAGTGGAGAGAAAAGAAGCTTTCTTCTTTGATTTTTCAAAACAAAAGTGAGTTTCTAACTTTGTTTTTACTTCATTACTTCCATTTACTTCAACATTCAATACTCCCAACCACCATTTTAGTGAGCATTCAAGAGTGTGGAAGCTTCTTCCATGTCTAGTGTCATTACATATGAGTGATACACCAATCTACAAGTCTCATGCTTCATGAATATCATCTATTGATTATCATCTACTTGCTTGATTATATATATGTTCATCTCTCCTCATCTCATTTCTTTTTCTTTTCTTTATTTACTTACTAGTTCATCATCATCTAAGTGATGACATGAAGTTTGGGGTGAGTGAATCCTTATGGATAGTAGCTCTTGACCTCAAAAACATGTTTGATAGATGATGATCATAACCTCAATACTTCCAAGGTATTCTTGGAATGTATTGAAGTTATGCCCAAAAATAAAATAAATCTCTCCAACAATCTTGGAAGTTCTTAAATGATGAGTTTGATGTAGGTATTCTAAGTGGCTATAATCCTTATTGAGTGTTGAAAACATGTTTTCAAAACATCTATTTCAAAACCCCTCTCAATCCCTCTCATTTGGTTTCAAGAAACAAAACTTTGTTTTCTCCAAAATCTTCAAAACAATGAGTCAAAACAGTGAGTGAGTTGAGTTCAAAGATTTTTCTAGAACACAATACTCAACATATGGATACAAGGCCACTTGGAAAGTCTTCCTAACTCATTGGAGAACACCCATGATTTTTGGTTTGACTTGGAAGTACTTGGAAATGATCCATTTGGGTCCCAACATTCCTTCCAAACATTCTGTTTTTGCTGTCACAGCAGCTAGGTCAACTTACGACCTCTTTTCCAGAAAACTTTTCCAAAAGGGGTGGTCCTAACTTATTTTTCCCTTAAAATTCAATGTCTTAGGAAACTTTCTGTATAAAATGGACCTCTAGATCATTCTTTTTCATTTTCTAAGATTTTCTAACATTTCAGACGACAGTACGAACTCTGTTTCTGAGTGACCTCTATTGTTTATATAATTTCTCTCAATCTGTGATAGCTATTCAAGATTGGCCTTTTGGGTTGTGTTCTAGACACAATAAGGAACATCTCCATAAAAAATCATGCATTGAAAACATTCCTAACCCCTATTTTCAAATTCCAAAAGATCATACTACTGTTCTGTCCACTATTCACAGCAAGTACACTTTAACTTTCATTCTTTGATTTGAGGCTTATATGCATTCCAAATTAGTTCATATCCTAGGAAGTGGTTCATACTACATTTGTATATATCCCATGTTGATTTCATTCATTCATTCTTGCCCATTTTAGACTTCTAAGCCATTCTAGAAATCCATGTACACAAAACACACTACAACCTTTGCACATCTTTAGATACATTCATTGCATTCATGCAAGATTTGGGGTTTTTGTAACTCTTAATCTAAGGAGATTATAAGGAATGAATTCGATCACTCGCTCATGCTTCCCTTTGATCTATTCATCCTTTCTCATCCATCCCGGGGATTGAGAGGTCTTCTTTTATCAAAGAATAACATGCATCATTCTAGCCTTGCTAAGCATATTTTGATTTCTTTGCTTATTTGTTTCAATAACAATTCATGCCCCCTTTAGATTAGGAAACTTGATTAATTGATATATGATTAGAAGATTTTTCCTAGGTTTATTTGTGTGATTTTCACTTTACATTGTATGATATTTGACTTAGATTTTATGAATGATATCCTATCTTTTGATTTTCAATTTCAAGATTCTTATGTGATGTAACATACTATCATAGTATTAATTGCCGAACCAAACCTAGTATAAGATGATTATTTGGATGCTAATTGAGGCCCGTCGAAAGACGGGGCGAGTAGAGGGTGTTTTAGTCGCGACAAAGGCTCCTTCCTCTCTCGTACCAAAACCCCGAACCAAGTTCTTTGGTTATGAAGGGCCGGTGCCCTTATCCGCTTGGGTGAGTCAAAATTAGGTTTCTTGGTTCCTTAAAGACCAAGTGGCGACTCTGTATCTGTTTTCAACAGACCTTTTCTTTTCCTTTTCAAAACAATCTCAAACAAGAGAGAAGTGGTCCGAAGCCCGGTATCCACAATACTTGATAGCACGAATCAATAAAGCACCATCACATGTAAACAATCTAAACAAGCACAGCAAGAATAGATCGTTGAGCACATCACAGTCAAAATAGATCTAAGACAAGAATAAATTCTGAAAGCAATGATTTAATCAATGTAAGTACGATTTATTTATAAAAATCCTCTAAACATGTGACTGTCATCCATACATAATAAAACTAAAATAAAAGCAAAAATAAAACCCTATTACTCGTCTAGGGCTTCATTGAAACCCTAGATCTATGATCTAGCCGTCCATGGAAGTAGTAGATAGCAAGAGGTTGATGGAGGAGGCCATGGAAACCCTTGGTCTTCTTCTTCTTCTCCTTGCTTCCCTCCCTTCAATGGCTGGAAGTATGTATGTATAATATGTATGTATGGGTGTGTAACAATTGCCAACCCCTTAATTGTAATAAAATAGAGTATATATAGATTTACAACAAGTTTTGGAAGCCTTCCTAACCCGAAACGAACTGAAACTGATGTAATTTACAGTCTAGACGTCGTTCAGCAGTTTCGTTTGCACAGGAGTCTTCAGTACACTGAAATACGCAACTTTGATTTTTCCACATATCGCGCGAGCGGGTCGCGCGAGCGCGACATTTTGGACTTCGCGCGCGCGGATCGCGCGAGCGATTATGGGGTTCTCGCGCGAGCGATTTTCTGGTTTTCGCGGGCGCGGGGCGCGCGCGCGACTTGGCTTTTTTAGCTTCTTTAGCTCTGCTTTTTCACCCTGTTTAGCCTGGTTTAGTTAATTTCTTCCAAAACCTGTCAGAAACTAGAAAACGGAGTAAAAATATACAAAAATAGGATAAAAAGTACTAACAAATGTTCGTTAAGACATATAATTAGGATTAGTTCTCTCCCGATCACTTACTTAATAAAAATATGCTCGAGCACTCGAGGCTCCTGGTTCATAAATCCTTCTAAGGTTATATGGTTTAAAGGATTAAACAAAATAAACATCTAAAAACCTATCTTCAAAACACATTCATAAACGTTCGTATCTTATATATATGGATGCAGAAATACAAAAATACATCCATATATAGATAAATACAAATAAACGGTCCGGTGTTACACTCGGTATCCATGATGAACCCAAGTTAGGGTTACATTGTATGTTACTACCCCCTTTTGAAGTGGTTCTCAATTTTGACATCCATGTGCACCATATCTTCCATTTCCACATAATGATACAATTCCACAAAATTAGCAATTTCCTAGTTCAATCCACCCAAAAACCTAGCCATAGTTACCTCTTGGTCCTCTTCTACATTTGCTCAGATCATAGAAATTTCCATCTCCTGATAATAATCCTCTACACTCCGGTTACCTTGTCTAAGTCTTTGTAGTTTTTGGTATAGCTCCCGGCAGTAATCACTCAGTACAAACCATTTCCTCATAACAGTTTTCATTTCCACACAGGAATACGAAAACATGAGTTCACAATTCCCTGCTTTATCTGTAGTTGTGTTATAATGCATATTTTGATACAGCGAGATGATTCCATAATGATTTCTATTATATATGTTGTGTTGCCATAAGCAGTAACTGTTTTGGCTAAAAATTATTTCTGTGACCGGGCGTGCCAGGGGCTTTGTATGAAGACCCAAACGTGTACCAAAACTATCCCTATGTGTTGTTTGAGATGGATCGGACGATGTTGTGAAGTAGGGATGACCCTTCCCTTAAGGCTCAACCACTCTGATGCGAGTGATTTGGTTGAGTGAGTAATGAAACAAATAAAGCACATGAAAACTAATCAATCGGATGTACAAGTGCTGAAGATTTTGGAACATGGAATGAACATGGAATCATTAAGCAAACTGGAAATGGAAAGTTAAGAGATGAGTAATAACAAGAACCAAAGCTTTCACAAACTATAGTATTAAACAGTACTGCAAATAGATGCAACGACTGGAAAAGACAAAGTAGAACAACAAAGCAAGGACTCAATTACATGGACTTCAATTTGACAAGCAAAATATCCATGAGCAGTGGACTGTTATAGCCGCAGGGGGGCTTGTGGCCTTGTGTCAGCAAGCTTGAATGTTGATTGCCATTGTGTTTATATAGGCTGCTGAATATAACTTCCCACTAAGCAACTTCTCCACTTAGTTGGTGCCCCACTAAGTTGGTAACTCCCATTTGCATATAACCACTAACTAGTAGAGGTAACTCCCACATCCACTAACCACTACCACTAGCAAAACTCCCCACTAGTGTGTGGTTAATTTCTCACTTACACAAAATAAAACTGGTCAAATATAAAAATATATTTTTATATTTAGGGTGTAAACAATGCCCCCCTGGTTCTTTGAAAATGAAATGAAATGTAATTTTTGAAGAACCATGTATATACAATTGATCGATTTTTGTAATCATTATCGGCCTCGAAGACCGATTTTGATTGTGAGCACATGTACGGGCAGTCATTTGATGGGTAACACACTTTGTGACATGGCTTGAAAGTTGGAACAACTGTTGCCCACTGCTCCTGCCATGTACAGATCGGCCATAAAAAAAAAATCACATATTCAAACAGCCAGTTGCATACATTCACAACTTGGTCTATTGCAAGGCCATTTTCCATAAGAATTAATACACCACTTGGACCCACCACATCACCACTTTGGAGTATATCACAACTATCAACCCAATGCCTTTGATAACTCACATTAAAACTTATCCACATAATCGGTCACTCCAAATTTGACCGACTTTACATATTTCAAATATTTAATGTGAAAAATTACATTTTTTTTGGTGTAAATATTTGTCCCCTGGCTCTTTGAAAATGCAAGCAATGTAATTTTTGAATAAGCAATTTTTCTTTTAGACCAATTTGAAACTCAAACATCAGCCTATATATCTACTTATCTTTTTGGCTGATTACATCGGTCTTAAACTGTGGACTGAATAAAATGTCTGGCCAATCCCCGATGCTTGTACATGATGTGTCAATTACTTGGCCCCACATCTTTCACAATTCCTTTGGCAAGTTTGCTGTGACCCACTATAGTACGGCATGAGAGCAGTTTTGGTAAACAAGAGCATCACCGAATGGACAACTTTCAAATAATTAGGCCATATTTGTCCCATTTTCTAGTGGCTGTATGCTAGGCCAATAGATTCAAACTTGCCGATATTTACCATGCTTACTCCATATATTGCAAACCACCAATCTATTGGACCGATTTACTTGGGCCCAAGCACTAGAATTTAACCTTTAGATTGAACCGATTAAAGTCATCGGACTGTTGCTATCGGACAAATCATGAGGACTGATGAAGTTTTAACTCCAATAGCTTTACACATCAGGGCCATCAAATTGAGACTTTAAAAAGCTGATAGCATTAAATACGTTTGCCATCCCGCGCAAATTTAAGCAGCCTCGCCTAGATCCCTATAACGGCTCGGGAAGCCCGGTCGACCACGACCAGACCTATAAGGCTCAGGTGACCCTAGCCACCAACTCCGATGAACTACACTGCCTAGTCTTCTCCAGCACTTTGAAAGGCCTGACCATGCAATGGTTCTACTCCTTGGAGCCCCGGTCGGTCCGCAGTTTCACGCAACTCAGCAAGCAGTTCATCAATCAGTTCATTGGTATGCACGAACGGCCAAAGCCTGACATACATCTACTGACGGTCATACAAAGGAATAATGAGACCCTCAAGGAGTTCACCGGCTGGTTTAATCAAGAGAAGCTCAGCATCTACGATCTTGATGAAACCGCCGCTATCATAGCCTTCTGCTCGGGAGTTCAACACACCAAGTGCGCCACGTCGTTTCACAGAAACCGACCGGTGACCTTGGTTGAACTCTCAGAGAGGGTTGGAAAATACATTGACACTAAAGAATTTCTAAAGATCAAAGACCCCGGGCAAGAAAGCCACAAGTCTTCCGGAAGCAAGCGAAAGCGAGATCAGCCCGGGAGTCCTGACTCTTCCAGTTCACAATAGTCTGGGTCATGCAGCCCCGACCCGACTTCCAGTTCACAGCGGTCTGAGTTCGGCAGCCCCGACCCGACCTCCAGTTCACAATGGTCTGAGTATGGCAGCCCTGACCCGGCCTTTAGTTCACATCGATCAGGATCAAGCAGTTCCGACTTTGCCCGACGATCCTGATCCGACCCTCTGTCTCCATTAGCCTAGATGAGCCCGAAAATAGTGGTACCCGCTTGATCACCACATGAGGCTACACCGATTGTCAAAGAGCTCTTGTAAAGACCTCGGGCCTAACCCCGAGGCCTCCAAAGACCTCGAGCCTAACCCCGAGGCCCCTAAAGACCTCGGGCCTAACCCCGAGGCATAAAAAGACCTCGAGCTCCAAACTCAGGGGACTAAAAAGACCTCAAGCTCTAAACTTAGGCACTAAAAAGACATCGGGCTCCGAACCCAGGCACCAAAGACCTCAGGGTCATGCCTGAGGCACTGGCTTCGTTTAGGTCCAACCGACGATGGGGGCAAACCCCCTAGGTGGCTGATGATGGCAAGCTTCAAAAGACCCTACAATCACCATGTTCCAGGTCGGTTGCCTACAGTTCATAGCCTCTATAAGACCCTCGTCTTAGCGAAAGCTTGGGGGGCACGATGGCGTAGTGAACTAAACAGGTAATCACACCGGGTATTTACAGGCCTCGCGGATAACCAAGTCAGAATCTTGGACAACCCGAGCACCTACAGTACTCAGAGGCATTAACTCCACTTAGGTCCAAACCGACGATGGAGGTGACTAAAATCTCTTAGGTTGGCCGATGATAGAGGAGCAAAAAGACCCTAAAGCGACGTGATTTAGGTCGGCTTCGCCAACATGGTCAAGCTCTTCTCCAAACAGTCTTGACGAAGGCTAACTAGGCGGAAGACAACCATCCTGGGGAGTTAATATAAAAGGACCCTAAAGCAATACACTTTAGGTCAGCTTCTCCAACATGGTCAAATTCTTCCACCCACAACCTTGACGAAGGTTTACGGGCAGAAGATAACCATCCTGGGAGCTAACTCAAGCAGAAAAGACTCCGAAGTAGGTCGAGTCTCAACTCTCGGTCACTTCCCGAGCATTCAAAGACTCCGAATTAGGCCGGGTCTCAATTCCCGGTCAGTTCCCGAGCACCTAAAGGTCCCGAGCTAGGTTGGGTCTCAACTCTCAGCCAGTTCCTGAGGACTCACCAGGCAGCTTCTCCAAGTACTCAGACAGTGGCAAGTAACATCAAACTGATTTCCAAACTTGCCCCGATATAGCATCTGGCCAACCTTGGAAATGGGGGGCAACTGATACACCCAAATCTGGCTCTATCCTATGACCGAGCGGTTTAAACCAGCAGCGAGTCCATGTCCCGGTCAAATCGTGCACAACTCCTCGGACAAGCATCATCCCGAGCGGTCTAGTCTACTCATCATCCCGAGCGGTTCATCCACGACCCGGCCAACAGGTCGGGAAAATCGCACAGGCACATCCCACCGCGAGAACAGCCCATCCGGGCCCACAGGCATGATCCCGAGCATTAAGGGCAGTTTCCTACTCAAGCTAGAAGACTAAGGGAAAGTGCAAACGGTTTTCAAATCCAATTAGGAAACCCCCACAATTAATGCCAATCTGTATCAATTAGATTCTATTTCCTTATCCATGTAAGAGTAGGTTTCTTACATCTATAAAAGAGACCTCTCACCCCCCATTGAGGGTGCCAATTCTTTAGTCTACACAGCACTTCTATAAATTCACCATTGTACGCATGCACCCGACCAGTATTACTGGTAGTGCCGCCCCTCTTTGTTGGCTCACCAGGCCCGTCGGTGATCTGCTAGTGAACGTGCTCAGACACACTCGTGGACGTAGGTACCTTCATTAACAGGGCCGAACCACATACAAAAAATAGGCTCTCTCTCCTTAAACTGCTCTATTTACTCTTACCAAATTCTGGCATCATCATTAGTATTTTTAATAATCAATAATGAGCTATTTTAAGAGTATATTAATTATTAAAAATACTAAACGAGCTCTGAAAATTATGAGATAAATACTGGTAGTGTATTTTAATATCTAGTATTTAATAAAAATACTTCTAAGTATTGAATTCTCACTATAGTTATAATTATGTATTTAAACCCCTTTTGAGTATTTTTTGATATATATATTATCTTCAATAATTCATAATAAATAATCTAGGATTCCAAACATTACGCGGTCAGTTCCCAGAGTCTTAGAATAATGTCTAGAACATTCCCTTAAAGTTTGGTGACCTTTCAACTCGGTCAAAAGTACGGCCTGTCTTTTAGGGCCCGTATTAGTGTAATAAGCCCTACCTTTTACCTCGTAAAATGCGACAGACTTCGATTTGAGTCTAGTCAATGGCGTTGGACTTAGAATGACACGTAGATCACTACCTTGAGGTTTATAACCTCATTTGGTAAAATTACCATTTTGCCTCTGGAGTTGCACTCACTCTTTATTATTGTTTCTTCCGTTTATTATTGTAGAACTTGACGCTTATCTGCTTTCTGAGGATTGGCGACTCAAGGTGAGTTTCCTAACCTCACTCTAATCCTAATAAGATTAATATAAGTTGATTTAAAGTTACCTGTATGATGTTTTGTATAAGTAATATGTTGATTTATGATGTTACATATATTCGAATAATTGTAAGACTATGCAAAGCATGTTGTGGTAGTGCTATCACATACGTGAGTATGTTAAAGGTTTTATCTATATGATTATTGGTATTAAATCCATGTTATGTGATCCATGTTTTATATGTTATGTTTCTGCTGCTAACTGATAAATGCACATTTTACGATGGTTGTTAACTGGATTAGATAACGCATGCTATGTTAATAATAAAGAGAATGAAAGTGGTTTTGCATATGGGTATCGGTAGTGGACTCACTTGCATTTCATGGCATGTGTTAGCATGCATTGTATGAGAAAGAGAAGTGTTTGATGAGAATATGAATGAGATGAGATATGTGAATGTGAAGGAGATGTGATTGCTAGATCCGATGGATCAACGACTGACGAGCCGGGTGGACATGAACGGTTAGGGTTCCTAGCGCGCCTCTCACCGTTGAAGACGACCGGTGATGCGCATACGTGCTTGAAGATGTCTCATGTATCATTGAAGATGTCCGGCTAGTGCTCTAATATACTTCTCAGCCGTGTAGACGACCGGTGAGAGTATACACATGGTTGAAGACATCCCGTGTTCCAGTTCCATTGTTTACAGATAGTGTGCGCCGTGAAGACGTTCGGCGGCCTATCAAGGGAATAAGTATGAATCGGTTGTTATAGCATGTTATTATCCTTGTTGTACCGCATGTTGTCGAGTGGATGAGAAAGAGAAAATGAATGATGAGATTGAGTTGATGAGTAAAATGGTTTGGTTTGAAATGATTTGGTTTTGGAAAGTTTTGGTTTTAAAATGAAATGGTTTTGAAAAGTATCTATTTTGAAAAGTAAGTGTCTTTGAAAAAGAGTTGGAAGTAAGTCGCATTGGTCATGCATTTGCACACAAGAGGATAAAACAAGAAGAATGTATTCTATGTGTAGCACCCAGAATTTTCTACAAATTCCACATAGGAATTTAGAATAGTGACGTCACCTCGATGACGATTGTAGGAGGTCCATTAGGATTTCCTTAATTTAGAAACCCTTGGATAGGATTCTTAGTCAACGTCTCGACGACGACGACGTTAGTAATAACCTAGCACCTAATAGAATAGACGTAACTTCGAATGCATTAGAATGGTCGTAGCGTCGACGTTGCATTTCATTTAGAATTTTTAGACGGACTTCTTATACAAAAACCCGTACACAGCCCCGTTCATACTTTTACCGTAGAGCACATGAACCTAGGCACTTGTGCACATTTGGGTACTCAATCCGAGAGTGGACCCCACCCCACCCCTGCCACGTGGCAGCCACCACACCACCACCCCATTGGTCTCCCTTGATCTACCTTTGGACACACAAACATACACACACTCATGTACATTGGTGCACCCACTAGCACACAACCAAACCTCCCCATCACTTCCCTCTATAAATGCACCCCCTCACCCTCATATCAGCCTCACCACCCCCACAATCTGTCCATACAGATTGTCTTAGAGAGAGAGAGAGCTTGAGAGAATACCTCTCACCCCATCACCCTCGGTTTATACACAACCCCCACCTACAGTGTGTACACTACCACCACCCCTGTCCATCTCTTCCCAGCACACACACATTACACTCCCTCCCTGTGCTCTCCCTATCTCTCACTGTACACACACACATTCACGCAGAAGAAGAAACGAGGAAGAAGAGAGAGATCGGAGGTTTGAGAAAGAATTTGAGACAACCACAGGTAAAACCCACCTCCATTTCATTTCTGCAACCTCTGCATGTCCCTTAGACACCCCCAGACCTACATGCAAGCTGCCAAACAGAGCCCTAAGCTCTGAGACTGCTCCGGCAGCCATTAAAGCTCAAGCTTAAGCTTGAATCTTAAAGTATGATCAAAACCCTTTTTGATCATACCAAACAGACCCTAGTGAACCCAGTAGGATCCCCATTGAACAGTTTTTGATTTAGGAACCGTTTGATTGGCCATGCAGGCCATTATTCTTTCAAATGACCGAAAGAATAATCCACTCGTAGGACCACCAAATGAATGATCCAGGTTCTGAGCTTATAGTATGATGTAGAGGGTCCCTGACCGGTCATTTTGCTGTTGACCTCATCGATTTTGGTTAAGAGATGAAGGAGATATGAGGAGAGAGGTCATTTCCGGCGAGGCCCGATTTTCCGGCGGCTCAAGCTCGCCGGAGAAAAAGATGATGACCCGTTTGCGTTCGGGTTATAACACCCGGGTTTGGGTCGGGTCTTGGGTGGGTTTCGTTGTGTGTGTAAAAGGGTTTGGATAGCGGGCCGGGTTGGGTTTAAATAACCCGTGGGTCAACTTAAGTGTAACGACGTCGTTTTGACGTCGGGTAGGATTTCGGGTTTTTGGGCGGGTTGCGCTGTGTCTTAGAGTGGGTCAGGGTTTGGTTCGGGTTTAGTTAGGGTTTGGGCCAGCGGGCTGGGTTAGTATGTGAGTAGGATTGGGTTCGGGTTTGGTTTAGGGTTTGGGTTAACGGGTAGGTTAGGATTGTGAGGAGAGTTGGGTTTCGGGTTCGGGTTAGGTCCAACCCGAATGGGTCTTTGAGTTGGGTTTAGTTGTGAGTGTATGTGGGTAGTCCGTTTAGGATTCGGTCGAGTCGGGTCTGACCCATTGGGTCACGCGGTTGGGTCTTCTTGTGAGTAGATTCGGGTAACCCATAGGGGTTCGGGTCGGTTCGGGTTTGACCCGTCGGGTCTGTAGATTTTATTATAATAATAATAATAATAATAATAATAATTATTATTATTATTATTATTATTATTATGATTATTATTATTATTAGTATTAATTAGTTTAAAAGAGTTTTAATTAGTTTTAATAATTATAAATTAATTTATAATTATACTATTAAAGTTTTTAATAATATAGAATATTATTTTAATATTCTATACGTCATTATTATATTATATATATTATATATTTAATTATTTATATGGTTTATATAAATAATAAATATTAGTTTTAAATGGTTTTAATTAGTTAATAAATACCTACGTGTATTTATAAATTCTAGAAAATTAGGGTAATGACCCTGGGACTATTTTATTACATAGTGTAAGTTGTAAAGCTATAATATTATAGTCCAGTATTTTTAATAATTAATAAGGAGCTATTTTATGAGTATATTAATTATTAAAAATACCAAACGAGCTCCGAAAATTATGAAATAAATACTGGTGGTGTATTTTAATATCTAGTATTTAATAATAATACTTCTAAGTACTGATTCTTTTGTATAATTATACTTATGTATTTAAATCCCATTTCGGGTATTTTCTGGCATATATTATCTTCAATAATTCATAATAAATAATCTAGGATTCCGAAAATTACGCGGTCAGCTCCCAGAGTCTTAGAATAATGTCTAGAACATTCCCGTAAAGTTTGGTGACTTTTCGACTCGGTCGAAAATACAGCTTATCTCTTAGGGCTCGCATTAGTATAGTAAGCCCTGCCTTTTACCTCATAAAACGCGACGGACTTCGATTTGAGTCTAGTCAATGTCGTTAGACTTAGAATGACACGTAGATCACTACCTTGAGGTTTATGACCTCATTTGGTAAAATTACCATTTTGCCCCTATAGTCGTACTCATATATTATTATTGTCTATTTCGTTTATTATTGTAGAACTTGACGGTTATCCACTTTTCAAGGATCGGTGACTCGAGGTGAGTTTCCTAACCTCACTCTAATCCTAATAAGACTAATATAAGATGATTAAAGTCACATGTATGATATTTTGTATAAGTGATAAGCTGATTTATGATGTCAAGTGTATTTCCATTAATTATAAGATGTTTAAAAGCATGTTATGGTAGTGCTATCGCATACGTGAGCATGTCAAGGGTTTTATCTATATGTCTATCAGTATCAAATCCATATTATGTGATCCATGCTCTATATGTTACGTTTCTGCTGATAACTGATAAATGCACGTTTTACGATGTTGTTGACTGAATAAATACGCATGCCATGTTAATAATAAAGAGAAAGGAAAGTGGTTTTGCATGTGCATATTGATAATGGATACACGTGCATTTCATGACATGTGTTAGCATGCGTTGTGTGAGGAAGAGAGATATTTGATGAGAATGTGAATGAGATGAGATGTGATTTTTGGATCCTATGGATCAACGGCTGACGAGCCAGGTGGACATGAGCGGTTAGGGTTCCTAGCGTGCCTCTCGCCGTTGAAGACGTCCGGTGATGCGCATACATGGTTGAAGACGTCCCATGTATCGTTGAATACGTCTGGCTAGTGCTCTAATATACTTCTCAGCCGTGTAGACGACCGGTAAGAGTATACACATGGTTGAAGACGTCCCATGTGCCAGTTTCATTGTTTACAGATAGTGTGCGCTGTGAAGACGTCCGGTGGCCTATCAAGGGAATGAGTCTGAATTGGCTGTGATAGTATGTTATCATCCTTGATATACCGCGTGTTGTCAAGAGGATGAGAAAGAGAAAGCGAATGATGAGATTGAGTTGATGAGAAAATGATTTGGTTCAAATGATTTGGTTTTGGAAAGCTTTGGTTTTAAAATAAAATGGTTTTGAAAATATCTGTTTTAAAAGCAAGTGTCTTTGAAAAGAGTTGGGAATGCATCTTATTGATCATGCATTTGCACGCACGAGTTTATAATAAGGAGAATGTATTCTATGATGTTATGATTATCTGTTTACCTTTCTTGTTGAGACCTCTGCTATGCCCGTGGTGAGAATGCGTCTTTTGATAAGAGAATAACCATACTTTAAAGTACTAAACCTTGGCGTGAGTTGAGAGATATTCTGTATTACTGATTATTGTGCGGTTGAGACTCCCACTCAGCCTTGTTCCAAGGCTGACGGCATGTTACGCCCTGGGCATTCGTATGCCCAGAGTGTTGCAGGTTTGGAGATAGATAGAAGAGTTCAGGAGGCAGCGCCGTGGAGCCAAGGAGAATAAAGCCTTGCCCAAGACCTGATAGACAGTTCCTCAAGTTTTAAGATTGTATAAATTGTTTAGTATGACCTCTTGTATTAAGATTGAAGTTATTGTAACCCTTGTTTAATTTCCGCTGTTGTATTTATACTCTGATAAGTTTAGATCATGCTTATGCCCTAGCATTTCCCTTATGATTGCATGGTGCGGAGTTAGAAGGACAGAACGGTTATCAAACTAGTCACGTGTCTACGGACCCATAAAGGAAAATTTTTATTTTCCCTATTTTTGGCTTACTCCGGGGCGTGACACTATGAGGCCATGTTTATCTATCTACCTATCTTGTTGAGACTTGTGCTATGCCTGTGGTGAGAATGCGTCTTTTGATAAGAGATTAACCATATCTTAAGATACTAAACTATGACGTGAGTCGAGAGATGTTTTGTATTTATTGATTATTGTGCGGTTGAGACTCTTACTCAGCCTTGTTCTAAGGTTGACGGAATGTTACGCCTGGGCATTCCTATGCCCCGAGTGTTGCAGGTTTGGAGATAGATAGAAGAGTTCAGGATGCAATGCCGTGTAGCTAAGGAGGGTAAAGCCTTGCCAAAGATCTGATAGACAGTTTCTCAAGTTTTTAAGCTTATGTAAATAGTTTAGTATGGTCTCTTGTATTAAGATTGAAGTTATTATAACTCTTATTTAATTTCTGCTACTGTATTTATACTCTAATAAGTTTAGGTCATGCTTATGCTCTAGCATTTCCCTTATGATTGCATGGTGCGGAGTTAGAAGGACAGGACGGTTAACAAACTAGTCACGTGACCACGGACCCATAAAGGAAATTTTAATTTTCCCTATTTTTGGCTTACTCCGAGGTGTGACAAGGTTATCCTGATTAGGGGTATACATGTCACACCCCGGAGAAGCAAAAATAGAGAAAATAAATTCCTTTTTGGTCCCGTAGGCTCATGACTTGTGAATAACCGCATTGTCATCTACTCAAACCAACAACCACAATTATAGGGAGAATGCTATTCATAAAACATATCTTATTAACATAATCAAATTGTTCATATGTTCGGTTTTTGTTTATACTTGCATGGTAGACCCTTGGGAAAACTTTGTTGAGAAAGGAACCCCGAGCGCTCGAGCCCTGAGTGCTCGAGCAACGCGAGCGCTCAAGCCCTTTTAGGGTAAAATGACTATTTTGCCCTTGGGACTCAAAAGTCTATAAATACCCTTCACAATCTCAGCATTTGCACGTCTATTTATACCAAAAATTAGATAGCATTCCTTTAATAGAGTTTTTTGAGTGATCACCTCTATACATTCACACACACATCCATGCTTGAATCCAAAAAAAAAAAAACACACACACACACACACATTCTGTTTGTTCCTGTGGCAAGATGAAGATCATGTAGGGGAATTCCAAAAATTTGTTATCTCCATGATCTAAGTTGAAGTAAGTTCTATTTGAGGCTCTACTAGTTCAATATCAAGCTTTCTCAATAATTTTCATATTTATCATCATCCATTCACAATTGTAGTATTTGTGAGTATAGATTCTCACTTAGATATCCTTAGAATCAGTTTTTACAGGATTTGTACTTACATGCAAGTAATCTATGACAAGTTATAGCCTTTGTATGTGAAGGAAACTAACGATCAAGTACTTTTCCATTGAATTAATAGTTTTTATGATCATCAAAACATGTCTTAAGCCTATATGAGTATTAATTCATACTTCGATACTTGTAGGATCAGTTTATATAATGTTTCTGTTAACATGAAAGTGGATCCAATTCATTTTAGTACATGCATGTGAGTTTTAACTTAGAATCTATTTTACTGCAAAAACTCGAGTGCTCATGCGAGCGCTCGAGCTCCGAGCGCTCAAGCTCCGAGAGCACTCGAGCCTGTCTATTTGTTATGTTTTTTATTTTGTTATGTTTGAGTAAAAGATTGTTGTTATATATATATGATGACCTCGTCACTAGACTCTGCATGTTCACTTGGACACACACGTACTTAAGATATTTGTTGAGCTGTTAATTATGTCTATGTGTTGACTTGAGCTTTGGTCTTGAACTTTGAATCAATGACGATTTCCGTAATGCGACGACTCTGATGACTGGAATAATGTGTCACACCTCGGAGTAGCAAAAATAGAGAAAAATAAATTTCCTTTTTGGGTCCATAGGGAATGATGGGTGAATGTTACTAATTATCCACACCACATAGTACTAGTCCAACTAATAAACAGGAACAGTAAACAAGTTAAATATAATAACAGTTGTATCTATTACAAACATCAAAGTGGTCATCAGGATTACAAAAGGTCTAGAGACAACATATGCCCAAGTACCCGTTACAAAAGTTCAATAGAAATCCAAAATATAAACTAGATGTAACTTCTTCGTCTCTAGCTGGCATAAGGGTAGTCATCAGCATAGTAACCTTCTCCAGCATAAACGTCATTAGTGGGGCCACCCTCTACATAAACCCCTTCCAGTTAGTAGCCATTGTCGTACGCATCATCACCTACATTATTAAGAACAGGGCAGTCTGGACATGAAATGTCTAGGCAATAATGGCCGTCAGCTTACTGAGAGCTGAGTGAATAGAAACTCACAGAGTACCAATGATATAATGTAATAACAAGTTACTAAGGTGTCTAAGATATAGTGGTATAATAGCATCTTTCTCTTTATTATCCTAATGTCGTTACTCGACCCTTATTGTCTTGTAAATTCAAACTCAGCACAAAACTGACCCTTGGAACAGACTTGATTGTAAAATTCCTGGATACACCCATGCTCTGTCTACCGCGTCACTGCAAGTTGTAGATACCTTCTACCTCATAACACTACAAGTCATAGAGGTCATCTACCGTATACACCACAAGTCATAGGTAATATGTCAGTCCATCCCCTGCTTTTAAGAACATATGAACACTCTACTGCATGTCAGGGATTTAACGCTTCAAGCATCGATACATTAATTCTATTGCCACGACCTATCATCAGATCTACCGCATACCTATGATCAAGGTTCACCACATGTCATAGATACTGTATCACCGTAAGTCATAGGCACATACGTCTGTCTACTGCGTCTACCAGTTGATCAAGTTTCATCGCATGTCATAGACACATTTATCTATCTACTGCGTACTTATGATCAAGCAATATGTGTTCCCATTATCTTCCCAGAACTTATCAAACCTACTTAACGTTTATACTGCTACTAATACATGACAGTCCCATATGGCCTGACTATTCTGATTAAAATGAACAGATATCTATAATACCCTGTATTTTTGTAATGTCATTACATTAATAAGACCTTGTATGCTTCTTTTAATACTTGTATGAGTTTTCCCTTACCTTTGGTATAATTTGAATACCAATCAATTGGCAAGTTTCCAATCGATTGCCAATAAAAATTGATTGCCACTTTTACCAATCGATTGGAACATTTATACCTAATACCAATAAATTACCATTTATGCCAATCGATTATCAACAGCTGGGCAGATTCTCTTGCCTTGGCTGGGGAAAGGCCACGTGAACACAAATCCTCTATATATACTAGCCTATTTTGGGCATATTTCTGTTTACAAAAACAGAGAGAGTGAGAGGGAGTGTTTGTGCGTGTGTTATATATATATACACTCATATATATATATACACCTACATATATTCATACACTTACACACACCCAGATGGATTAAAGAAGAAGAGGAAGATCAGGAGAAAAAGAAGAAAGAAGAAAATAGAAAAAGAAGAGAGAGAGCCAGAGAAGATAGAGGAGAGAGAGACGAGCCACCATTGGAGCTTCCAAGCTCAAATACACATAACCACCCTAGACTCCTAAGGTGAGTTCTAAACTCACTTGGTAGCATTTTATTGATGTTAAGACATGTTTGAATGGATAGAAGAAGCTTAAATCATGTATTTCCCATTTTATATTTGTAGACTGTCCTCACTATGAAGAAGACGATGACCCAATCGATTACCATCATTTAGATACCAATCGATTGCCACTTTCCCATTCGATTGCCATCATTGGTATACCAATCGATTTCCAATTTTAGCAATCGATTGGCATGTGATTCAATTGATTGGACTTTTTACCAATCGATTGTTACTATTTTTATACCAATCGATTGGACCCCTGTCCCAATCGATTGGCAGTTGCAGAATGTTGATACTTTTGTTTAGTTTATATTATAACTGTTTAGTTGTTTATTTACTATTCAGTATTCCCAGCATGCTTTATTGTTGTAATACAGACGTGATAATGAGATAATGCAACGTAGGATCGTAGTAACGACGAGATTAATGAATAATGGTTGTGAAGTTAGATAATGTTATAATCGTGAATCCCTTGGAGTTATCATTCATTTTATTCAGAGTAGTCAGGCCACATTGGGATTGTCATGTATCGATGTTAGAGTTGAATTAAGTAGGTTTGTTAAGATTCAGGAATTTTGCGTGGGCGGGCTTTAGTCAATCATATGTTCTTAAAAGCGGTAGACAAACGAAGGTGTCTATGACTTGCGGTGAACCGAACCATTTTCCCTAAGATAACCAGATGATCTAATCATATATTCTTAAAAGCGGTAGACAGACGAAGGTGTCTACGACTGCGGTGGACCATGATCACTGGTAGACCTCACTAAGTCGTGCCATAGAATGATGTACTATTGCTTAAAGTGTTATATCACTATAGTGTGATGAACTAGGCATATGTTCTTAAAAGCTGCGGATGGACTGACGTGGTATCCATGACATGCGGTGGACTGTGCATATGTTCTTAAAAGCAGTGGACAGAGCAATGGTGTATTCTTAAGAGTGAACTACTATTGAGTCTGTTCTTCTATCATAATGTATTGTCGGTATTAAAATGAGTAGGACGTTAATAATAGGATCCTCAGAATGATTAGAGGAGTTACCCTCACTGAATTTAATAGTTTTTAATGGGTAATGACTTCAATAGTTGATACCCTATTAGTATCTAATTCACTCAGCTTTCATTATGCTGACGGCGTTTATGCCGCTAGATATTTCTATGTTCCAGCGCACCCTAGTCATGACTATACATGTGAAGGACCTGCATGCGATGACTACTATGCCAATAACGATGTCCCTACGGAGGACTACCCTAAAGGAGGTTAGGCAGAAGAGGACTACTATGCCGAGGACTATCTCTACGCCAACTGAGGATTAGGCTAGATTATAGTTTAATTGTCTTTACTGCTTTCTAGACCTTTTGTAATCAGGCATATGTTGCCTCGATAATTGTACTTCCGCTGTGTTTTATTTTGATTCAAGACTCTGATGTGTAATAGTTAGTAACCTCTTTTTGACATTTAGTTATGTTTTAACCAGAACCTAGATTTCATTCTTGTTATCTCTTTTACTTATTGTTGCTTAGTACTGCGTGGTGTGGACAATCATGTGACTTCACCAGTCGCTGCCTTTGGACCCAAAAAGGAAATTTATTTTTCTCTATTTTTTCCGTTCTGGGGCGTGATAGGATTTTTGGTATCAGAGCCAGGTTTTATACCTTTCGCTTATAGGTTGTTCCACACCATCTGGTCGTAGAACCTTGAGATTCTATAGATGAGCATTAAGATTAGTTCTAACTTAAGGTAGTCTCTTTTCAGGTAGCATGGCACCGCTGTGTTTCATTCCAAATGAGTTTGGAGGACACTATGTGTATGAGGGTAGTATTGCACCGGCAAATCCACAATACTATTTCTGGAAGGTTAAGCAGAGAGCCCTCACCGAGACAATACGAGATATGCAGATTGAGCAGCAGAGATTTGGGACCCAGGATCTGGAGGTGATACGTCACGAGATGATCTACCGTAAGGAGACCTTCAAGCTCATTGAGGAGGATTCACTGCAGATATTGCGAGACCATTTCTCCTATCAGATTCTACTTTCAGAGTTTAGAGCAGCACCTCCACCTCCCCCGACAGAGCCACCACCCCAAACACCACCACCCTCACCAGAGGAGGGCGTGGTTGATACACCCCATAGCAGATAAGGACCCAGAGGATGAGGATGAGGATGAGGATGAGGATGAGGGTGACGACGATGATGAGCAAGGGGATGACAACGAGGATATAGAGGATGAGGAGGATGAGGACAGCAATGACGAGGAACCAGAGTATGATCCAGAGGAGGACCCAGAGAACCACGAGGACCTAGCTGGTATGGATGTGCCAGTTGGCATAGATATTATAGTAGCAGAGGGTTATCCGATAGAGGATGAGGCTATAGCAGATGATGATGCAGGTGATGACGTTGTGGTACCTGTCTTACCAGGTGACATGATAGCACAGTTGGCAGCAGAATGGTCTGCAGAGATGGCTACACACCCCCATAGATCTGAGTTAGGAGCAACAGAGTTGGCACATGCTATGACAGAGGCTGAGGCACTTACAGCTACATTTGATGCGGCCTAGGCTGACATGGCTGCCGATGTAGGAGACCTGGGAGTTGTTGTGGAGCATGATGGACCTGAGTTAGCGAAGGATGATTTGATGGAGGATGAGGACATGATGGATAACGATGATATGGATGAGGATGATGTGCTGTTTGAGGTTGCCCCAGAGGATGAGGCTTCCATCTATGGATCTGATGTAGACAACTTTTGAGTCCAGTACCTTTAGGACTTAGACTTTTGCGTTTGACTTCAGGACATGTTGTCCACTTACTTTTGACACTTACATAGATAGCTATTGACCATAGCCTTTTTGTATAGGTAGCCACCAGTGCTGGTTTGTTTACATTTCTTTTGCTAGATCTTGTATAGGATCATGTACTATTCGGTACACAGATGATATGTTGTGTACTCCGCTGTACATCTTTTTGATCGAGTTTGCCTACAACAACAGCTATCACACGAGCATAGGGATGGCACCTTTCGAAGCTTTATATGGAAGACCTTGCCGATCACCACTATGTTGGGCCAAAGTCGGAGATAGTCAACTAGTTGGGCCTGAGATAATTTGAGAAACCAACTAGAAGATCCAAATCGTACAAGAGAAGATGAAGATAGCGCAATCCAGACACAAGAACTATGCCGACAAGCAACAGAAAGATCTAGAGTTCGTAGTTAGAGATCATGTACTACTCAAAGTTTTGCCAGTTCGAGGCATCGTCAGATTTGGACAGAAGAGAGGCAAGCTATTGCCATGATTCATTGGGCCGTTTGAGATCCTAGAACGTATTGGAAAAGTAGCCTACAGACTTGCATTGTTTTCGAAGTTGTCAGGAGTGCACAACGTTTTCCACATTAGCATATTGAGGAAGTGTGCCCACAACCAAGCGCACGAGGTCAGCTTTAAAGATATCGAGGTGAACGAGAACGCGACATACAATGAAGGACCAGTGCGTATTCTAGATCGAGGAGTGAAGAAGCTTAAAAACAAAGAGATCTGCTAGTGAAGATTCAATGGAAGCACCACAACGAGGGAGAAGCTTCATGGGAACTAGAGTCAGAGATGCGAGAGAAGTTTCCATTTTTGTTTTGAATATTTACTTCAGATTTCGGGATGAAATCTTTAATGAGTGGTGGATGATGTAATACCCTGTATTTCTATAATGCTAGTATATTAATAAGACCTTGTATGCTTCTTTTAATACTTGTATGAGTTTTCCCTTGCCTTTGGTATAATTTGGATACCAATCGATTGGCAAGTTACCAATCGATTGCCAATACCAATCGATTGCCACTTTTACCCTTCGATTGGAGCATTTATACCTAATACCAATCGATTGCCATTTATGCCAAATGATTGGCAGCAACTGGGCAGATTTTCTTACCTTAGTTAGGAAAAGGCCATGTGAACACAAATCCTCTATATATACTAGCCCATTTTGGGCATATTTCTGTTTACAAAAATAGAGAGAGTGAGAAGGAGTGTTTGTGTATGTTTTTTTTACATATATACACTAATATATATATATACACCTATATATATTCATACACTCATACACACACCCGGATGGATTGAAGAAGACAAGGAAGATTAGGAGAAGAAGAAGAAAGAAGAAAAGAGAAGAAGAAGAGAGAGAGAGAGAGAGAAAGAGAGAGAGAGAGAGAGAGAGGCATAGAAGATAGAGGAGAGAGAGAGAGGAGCCACCATTGGAGCTTCCAAGCTCAAATACACACAACCAAACACACCCTAGACCCCTAAGGTGAGTTCTAAACTCACTTGGTAGCATTTTATTGATGTTAAGACATGTTTGAATGGATAGAAGAAGCTTAAATCATGTATTTCCAGTTTTATATTTGTGAACTGTCTTCACTGTGAAGAAGACGAAGTCTCAATCGATTGCCATCATTTAGATACCAATTGATTGCCACTTTTCCCAATCGATTGCCATCCTTGATATACCAATCGATTGCAAATTTTAGCAATTGATTGGCATATGATGCAATTGATTGGATTTTTTACCAATCGATTGTTACTATTTTTATACCAATCCATTGGACCCCTATCCCAATCGATTGGTAGTTGCAGAATGTTGATACTTTTGTTTAGTTTATATTATAACTGTTTAGTTGTTTATTTTCTGTTTATTATTTCCAGCATGCTTTATTGTTGTAATATAGACATGATAACGAGATAATACGATGTAGGATCGTAGTAATGACGAGATTACGGATAATGGTTGTGACATTAGATAATGTTATAGTCGTGAATCCCTTGGAGTTATCATTCATTTCATTCAGAGTAGTCAGGCCACATTGGGATTGTCATGTATCGATGTTAGAGTTGAACTTAAGTAGGTTTGTTAAGATTCAAGAATTTTACGTGGGCGTGCTTTGGTCGATAATATGTTCTTAAAAGCGATAGACAGAAAAAGGTGTCTATGACTTGCGGTGGATCAGACCGTTTGCCCTAAGATAGCCAGATGATCTAATCATATGTTCTTAAAAGTGGTAGATAGACGAAGGTGTCTACGATTGTGGTGGACCGTGATCACTAGTAAACGTCACTATGTCGTGGCATAGAATGATGTACCGTTGCTTAAAGCGTTACTCCCTATAGTGCGGTGAACTGGGCATATGTTCTTAAAAGCTGGGGATGGACTAATGTGGTATCCATGACATGCGGTGGACTGTGCATATGTTCTTAAAAGTGGTGGACGGAGCAATGGTGTATCCTTAAGAGTGAACTACTCTCGAGTATGTTCTTCTATCATAATGTATTGTCGGTCTTAAAATGAGTAAGACGTTAATAATATGATCCTCAGAATGATTAGAGGAGTTACCCTCACTGAATTTAATATTGTTTAACGGGTAATAACTTCGATAGTTGATACCTTGTTAGTATCTAATTTACTCAGCTTTCATTAAGCTGATGGCGTTTATGCCACTAGACATTTCTATGTTCCAGTGCACCCTGGTCATGACTATACAGGTGAAGGAGGTTAGGTAGAAGAGGACTACTACGCCGAGGACTACCTCTATCCCAACTGAAGATTAGGCTAGACTGCAGTTTAATTATCTTTACTGCTTTCCAGACCTTTTGTAATCAGGCATAAGTTGCCTTGACAATTGTACTTCCGCTGTGTTTTATTTTGATTCAAGACTCTGATGTATAATAGTTAGTAACCTCTTTTTGACATTTAGTTATGTTTTAACCAGAACCTAGATTTCATTCTTGTTATCTCTTTCACTTATTGTTGCTTAGTACTACGTGGTGTGGACAATCATATGACTTCACCAGTCGCTGCCTTTGGACTACAAGGAAAAGGGCCTTTTATGTCACTTAAAAAGTGACATAAATAGGCATTTATGTCACTTTTTTTTCGAGTAAAAAGTGACATAAATGGAGGTGACATAAATGTTTTAAAAGTGACATAAATGTTTTATAAAAGTGACATAAATGTTTCATAATACCAACACATATGTTAATAAAAAGTGACATAAATACTTAAAAGTGACATAAATACCATTTTATTTATGTCACTTTTAACCTAAAGTGACATAAAAGTATAAAAGTGACATAAATACCAAACAAAATTATTACATCAAAGTCTTAAAAGTGACATAAATACTTTAAAAGTGACATAAAAATTTTAAAAGTGACATAAATACTTTATAAAAGTGACATAAATACTTGATAAAAGTGACATAAATGTTTTTTTTTATTTATGTGGGTTTTCTTAAAAGTGACATAAATGTTTCCAAATTTTTTTTAAAAAAATGGTGATTGCATATATCAATATTACCACCATGTACAAAACTAAATGCGGCTCAATAATCAATTCCAACAACTAAATTAATACTCAATAATCAATTAATATATCATTACAACCAATCAATTCCATTCCATCTATTCATCTCTACCAATCAAAAACATGTCTCTAAGAATCATGTTTACGTTCAACCTAAATTTAACTCCAAATGTCATCGGAACTCAATATAATTCCACAAAGAGAGCTGCTTTTATTTTATAAGCATAAAAAACCAATACATATAAACATTGTTCAGAAGATATGCATCCTTCGAGAGTATTACTAATACTAAATCCACTAGAATGACATTTTCTCCAACAAACAAAAGTGAGAATCCTTCCCTTTTAAAAAAAATGAGAATCCTCCTCTCTTACGTTCATCTGAATTCCTCAACTGCAACAGAAAAAAAAAAAAGTCATTAGTCAATGGAGGATGGGTTGTTATAAAGTCTATTCTGTCCACATATTAAGATTGCAATTGTTGCTGCTATTGTTTCAATTTGTTGTATGGCTTTCCCTTGTTTTCAAATTTTCTGCTGAGTTAAATGATACATGTAAACTTATTTTTGCCCTAAATCTCCATTTTCACCCTATTTTATTTTATTTCTGGCCCTAAATCCACAAGAGACCAAATGGATCTTTGCACCTACAAAAGGTTGGAATCCAGCATTACTCTTTATATTAGTAGCAGAATAGCTTTTAACCAATGGTTATTTGCAGCCCTTTTCCCACTTGCTGACAAATTTTCTGGATATGTGTTCATTGTGTTGCATCTACCAATAGCTATGTACATGCTATAACTAAATTTGACTCCATCAATCTCGTCTCAAATCTGATCAATTTTGTTGTAACATTCAAATCTTCTTATTGATGCTATAGTCACAAAAGTAGGGGACTTGCATTAGTTAGACAACATGATATATAAATACATAACAACTATCACGAACATGAATCCTGGAAAGTCACATTGTACGGTGAGGTAGATATAAATGGTTGGGATATGTCCATGATTAAGACTCTCTAGAGTTGACAATAGAAGGTAACATGTCGCAAGTCCTATGGTGTCCAACACACAGACACGACACTTCGCGGGTGTCCATCGAGTTGAAAGAGTAACTCATCTTCTTAATTTCCCAACTTCCACCCTCATATTTGCCTTTAACTTTTTACCCCACAGCAAAAGGCCATCCAACTGTTTAACCATAGTTATAAGAACGAGTCGGCACGACCGGTTCGACCATTAAATTGGTGAACCTGCCACTGAATCGGCCAGTTTCCACTTTTAAGCGCCCTACGTATACCGTATGAATAGGGCACGCTTTTTTTTTTTTTTTTTTTTGCAACACAACCAGAGGCTACTAGACCGCTAAGCTAGACTTACTATTGTGATGTCGTTAATGAGCTTATATCAGGGTTACCGGGATAGTGGGTACCACCATGGAACCATGATCCGAATCTTGTGATCCATATCGCGGTTCCTAGGGGATCCGTATCCTGAATTTCACGCACCAAAGCCTTTACTTTGCTCGTTCGCTTTTCTTTAAGAGCTTCTAAGATATTTGCATTTAAGACTCAATTTTATTTTACTTTCCTCTAATTTTTGTGTTTGATATTTGATTATGTAAAGTCATGGAAGGATTTAGTACCATATACATATATGTGTAATTATTTACATAAGAGCTAGTCAAACCAAAGTTCGAACTGAAGCGAACAAAAAAGTGAACCAACTAAGACTAGCCCCCGAACCGTGAATAGAGCTAAGTGTCACACCACGCACCCTAACCCGTACTAGGTAAAATTGATTTATATATTTAGTTATTATATAAAAGTAAAAAAAAAAATAATCGCAATAAAGAATAAGAGACAATTTCAATCTTTGACGAGATAAATTTCAATTGGAGTAATAACCGATTATATATTCTATTAAACTTGTATTCAGATAAAACTAACATCTTTTTAATTGAACAAATTACGGCGCAATAAAATTAGATTAGTATATTTCAATTAGAAGCAGTAGCAACCGCAATTGTATAGTAGGACAGGTAGTAGCAATAGCAACAACAAATGAAGTTTTGGGTTACACACCTTCCTTCAGAGCAAATGGCAGTTGGAGGTAGTCAAAGGCTTCTAGAATCAGCTCTACATTCTCCAGGAATACTTCTTCTGCAGGAAAAGATAAAAAATAACTTTCAACATCAACAATTTAGCACTACTTTTGCATGAAAGATGAAAATAACACTCAAAATCAACATTTAAGTACATACACCATCTAGTAGTTATCAAGGAAAAGAAAATTTGCCATCTCTAAGTATACAAAGAAGTCACCAAGGAATGCTCTAAAAATTGTATAAATCAGAGTTTCCAAAAATTAAGCAGTACATTATGCAAAGAAATAGATGAATATTATGCTTAAAATACTAGCAAATTGTTCATGAATGAAGAAAAAAAAACTAGCAAAAGTCAACACAGAAGCCTCTATCCCAAACTATTTGGGGTCAACCATAGGGATTTGTCTCTCCATTATGCACCATCTAGGACCATAGAAGCAAGGAAATCGTTCTTACTTGAACCACATGCAATTATCTCTTTCTTTGATACCTCAATCCAAGTTAATCAGGAAATACTATGAATCTTCCTAAACCCATGGGACGGACCTTGTGGGGGACGGGTCTCGTGCCAGGTCTCATGAAGTTTCCAGAAAGAATCCCCGTAAGGCATTAGTAACGTGCAAGCCATGTGGGGACCGTTGAGATTGCTTGCATAAACGATAAAATTGTTCTTTGATATACGCCTTGTACAAGAACTAAATGAATCCTCATAACTCGTGTAGTCATTGATGTAATGCACATATCCATATCAACTTAATTGGTTCTCCTATTTAACCTTATAATTAGTGCTACTTATGCCATCTTATGAATGGATTCATTTACAATTATTGTATTAAAGTTGTGATATACATCCACCTTAGCATTCAATTTCTACTATATTTGTTTTACTCTAGTAATAAGTTTCTTTACAGCTTCAACATTTTATGTCACAAAGTATGGCTTGTCTACTACTGCCCTGTAAATTGTCTTCCTCAATTCTAGAGACTAGAGGTTAAATTCCAATTTCAACTAAAAAAATCTCTGAATTACGACTATTATCCCTGATGGATTTTTTTTGTAATAATCAATAAAGATAGATTAATTGTACGGAAAAAAAAATCGAGAAAAAATAAGTGTAGTTTCCTTACCATTCCATAGGGTGATCTTGAATGTCCTTAATGTATCGGCCAAGATATCCTAAAAGCAGTTGGCGAACTAGTCCTTCAAACATTGCTCTCCAAGAACGCCAAAGGTAGAACATAAATTTCTTGTCTTGTCCAGTGATCAGGTAAGGCCGAGGTCTGCTAGCCTACTGAAAGGAGCAAAAGAGGATTAGAACTACGGCTTATGAGCCATAAAAGTTTCCAACAAAAATATACTTTATTATTTATAATTATTATGACTTATTCAAAATTTTGATTCCAGTAGCTCTGCGTGCTATACTGGGTAAAAATAACGAGAGAGAGAGAGAGAGAGAGAGAGAGAGAGAGAGAGAGAGAAAGTGGTTCACCCCGTTAGACTTCGACGCTTTGTTATCCTATTGGAAAAAACATTGATCTTTCAAGAGTTTCGGAATAAAAAAAATCATGTTGATTACAGAAGATTTAACTGATAAATTGGAGTAAATTCATGGTATTCTCAAATATTAGAAATCTAATATATAACCTGAGACATTGATCTGCAAATATTCTGAATAGGGAAGAGGTGCAACCATTTAAGAATAAAGGGAGGTGGAATATTACATTTGGAGAAAGCAGAGGTGAAAAAACAACTCTATGTATGTCATAAATTAATAGTAGTAGTAAGGTGTAATACAAAAACATATTAAATAATACTTGTTCTCACTTTCAGTCCTAAAGAGTAAAGACAATGCACATGTTTTACGCGTCAGAAAGCAGAACTCAGTAAGCAGTAGTTGGAAACGAGCAGGAGAATTTACCTATCTCCTTTACTATTGACCAGACGATATGCATTTGTATCAGCAGAGGGGAGCCCCAAGCTTGTACGTAAGTGAATAGTTGAATGAATTCTTGTTTCAAGAAGTTTCTCAAAGTTTAGTGCACAGGAAGGATCTCTGTGTCACATAAAAAAGGATAATGCCACTAGCCTTGACTTGAGCAATTGCATATATTTATATTTTATAATAATAATTTATATACTAGTAGGTACTTAGAAGTTGAATTAGATTATCCCTGAAAACAAACTATCACATGCGAGAAGAAACACAAACACACAGATTCTGTACTACAAGTACCAATTTTTGTTTTTGGGCAAGAACTGCAACTTCCAAATTGAACAACCTCAAAATCAGGCTTTAGCAGATTGTACCACATATGTAATATAAGAAAATACAATTCCATCCCATCTCAAAAATTGGAAAACCACTGAAAAAATAGGAAGGAAAATTTAATAGTTTTCATAATGTAATTACTCAAAAATAAATTCTCTCTCCCCAAAAAATGAGCAACAATACAAGAATCAAAAGTAATTGAAAATATAGTACTATAAACTATATAGTGTATACATTGAAACTTGAAAGTAAATCCATATATGTACCTGAGATCAGAAGTTACCAGATCCAAATATTCTCTCAAGAGTCTCATTGAAAATCTTTCACCCTCTTGCCAATGCTTTATGCAAAAACCAACAAGCTAGCCAATCATATATGCAACCCCATCATATCTCATTCATTCACCACATGATCAAATTAAGATGGAGCTAGCAAACCAAGAGAGAGAGAGAGAGAGAGAGAGAGAGAGAGAGAGAGAGAGAGAGAGAAAGAGAGAGAGAGAATCTCTGACCAGGCCAATGGTACTATTCCCACTTCCCTTATGAGAGACATCAAAGTACCCTTCAGTTTTACTACTAATTAAATAAAATCAATGTGTGAATGACAGGCTGTGAAGAAGAATCTGGGATTTCCATGGGACTACCATCCCTAAAGAGTTGGGTCTTCCCCTTTTCTAGGATAACCTTTGCAACACCTACCAAATCAATCAATCAATCCCCTTCGCTAATCAAGTTAACAAGTTATGAGAAGCTCAATGCTATTGCTAGCTAAGTAAATACTCCTAGTTATGAGAAAAAGGAGACAAAGTGAAGTGGTGGAGCCAAGTTAAGCATATGGATATGGTTATTTGCAGACAGCAAATTCAGCGAGAGATGAATAAGGGGGCTAGGTTGGTTTCATATATCATAAACATATTGTATACTATACATACACATTTCATTACTAGTAGGTAGACAGATTGGGAGTGAAACAGTGAGTAAAAGAAAGTTGTTAAAATCGTACAATTTGTATCTGAATTGACAATCCTATGGATTCGTAGTGGTCGATGGACGATATAACTTAACGGAAATGAGTGATTGGTGATCCTATATAATTTGGTAACCAGTCGAGCCCCTTACAATCTTATTCTAATCTAGCTGTTTGCATTTTTGTTTTTTGTTTCCAAGGGTATCCTAAGCTCATTCTATTGCCTTTAGGCAGGATATATCACATCCATTAACTCTCCCCTCTTTTTCATAACACTGAAGGTTCTTAAGGCTAATTGTCAATAGAATAAAAGACTCATATTTCTCCCATTACGAGAATTCAACCATACATCATTATTTGGCACATTTTTCTCATTTACGTAGGCACCTTTCTGAGCCGATATTGAGCTTGGAAAAGTATATGAGGTACGCATGGGCTTTTGAGGTTGGTTTACTTCATTTGAGGTAGCCCCAACTTCTCGCGAACAGCGGGATGATTAAGAAACATTTGCTGCAAAATTGATAGAGTGGTGAAGCAGAAAGAAAAACTTGTTTAGAGAACTGTTATATAAACGTAAAAGAGTGAAATCTCAACCGTGAAACAAGTGTACTTAAAGAATATACTCAATATTACTATTCTAAGGATCAAAATAATAACTAATTGGTCTCAGAACCAATGGGGGGCACCCCCTACTAGTTTTGTATGAAAATATATTAAGGGGGGTTTAAAAATGACCCTTACATTGGTTTAAAGCGCAAGGAATAAAGGACAAGATGATGGTGATGATGATAAGGGTGATTTGGACTCCTCAAATTGTGTGTGAATAGAGGGACAAGGGAATCGTTGTGAGCTCTTTCTCTGTGTGGAATCACTTGAGAGTGAGAGTGAGAGTGATATAAAGAAACTAAAGAAGAGTGATGTGGATGCCTCGTTTAAAAACAATTCTTGAGCGCTCGAGATACGTCGATCGATCGAATATTTGATTGCTTGAAGGTATTTCAATCACTTGAGAGGTCCAAGTTCTTGATCGATCGAGAAAGGTTCGATCGGTCGAACATGAAATTTTCCAGAAACTATAAGCAGAGCATCTGTGTACCCCCAACTGATACAAACTATTGTTGACATACAAGAATAGTCTAACAGCAGTGCAAACGCAAACATGTAAGCCAGAAATCACCATTAACATAGTAATATAAAGTTGCAAATTTTATAAATATAACTTTTTAATAGCATCCATTTTGCCAAATTATAACCCCCAAATTGGTACCTATGACCTTATTAAATAGAAAAACTAGAATTTAAAACTAAAGATAACAAAGTTGTTGTCCAGGAATACACTTCAATTGCTAAAAGATAGACAAATGAATAAAAACAATTGAAGTGCAGCACTATGCTTCGAACATGAAGATTTTTTCTTCTACAACCGCTTCATACTCTGCCAAATCTTAAAAAATGGTGTCCAAACGCGATAATTCACGATTCCAAAAGGATCTGAAAGTGTCAAGAATATCATCAAATGCAACTAAAATCTCCAAAGAGTTGAAAGCACAAGCAAGAGGTGATCCTGGTGGGCCTGACAACGTCATAGATAAAGGAGTGTAACTCCTCAGTTGGTTGATCTCTTGTGGCGGAGTACCAGGAGACCTTATGTAAGTCCATGAAACAGTAGGTGCGGAAGGAACACTGGTAGACCGTTGTGGTACATAGTGATAATCCTGGACAAGGAAAACAAAAGAGAACCAAAAGGAAAGAAATTAAATAAAACAAATGAAAGAACTAACAGTGAAGCGAACAAACAAAGAAAGACGAAAAAGAAAATGAGATGTGACAATGAATTAACCTCACTATTGGCATGATAGAACCATGTGCACTAGCAGGTAGGGGCATTGAAGTTGGAACAACAAATAGCTCATGTGCACAAAGATGTATGGAACCGAGGCGATGACGATGAAGTCATCCACATATATGAAGATAGCGTTATGGCGTTCGGGGCACCACATTTTATAAATCATCTTCATCCCATGGTTCCCACATCGAGTCGTTCTTCCACTGTTCCAAGAGTGCATCATCTACTTCCTCGACGAAATACCCTTCCGGCTCTCCTTCCTCTTCGGGTAAATCTATATTTTCAAAAGGGTTAATGTTAAGGAGGGAAGGGGATAAGGGATGTACCCTTGGGTCAGGTCAATTATATCGTCCGCCCCGGGCCCTTGATAAGGAGAAAGGCAAAATGCAATCTCCTTGGTAGTCCAGGGAGGGTTTTGGTATTCTAAATCAGCCCATGACCCGATCGAATGGACATTGTCGTCTCTCATTTTTAACAGCCTGCAGGGGAGAGATAATATAGAATAGCGGATATAAATCGAATTCACACTCAAAAAGAAGAAATAAAGCAGAAATAGATGAAAAGAAAATAAACAAAAAGTAGTAAAAGTAAAGAATACAACAACAGTTTGCGAACACACTTTGGCGTCTTAAGTAGAAGAATAGTTGGGCTCATCCAGCTAAATGTGCTCAACTTCCGTTTGGAAATTCTCTAAGAATGGCTTTTATCGTTGGCCATTGACCTTGAAGATCTCATCGTTCTTTGGATTTATGAGCTCGATGGCCCCCATGTGGAAAAAGTCACACAATAAGACTTTTTGCCCTGGCTCTAATGATTTGCGAAAGATAGTTTTATTGTGGCGAGCCTTCAACCTTTCCTTATGTAACTTAGCAGAGTCATACACATCTTTACGGATTTCCTCTAGCTCTGCGAGTTGAAGTTTTCTTAACTGTCCACCCTCTTTAATATCGAAGTTTAATGAGCGTGTTACCCAATATGCTTTGTTCTCGATTTCGACAGGGAGGTGACATGCCTTTCCGTACACTAGCCTATATGGGGACATTCCTAGGTTTGTTTTGTAAGCGGTACGGTATACCCATAGCGCATCGGTCAGCTTATATGCCCAGTCTTTTCTGTTTGAACTAACCGTGTTCTTGAGAATATATTTTATTTCTCGGTTAGCCAATTTTACCTGTCCATTAGTTTGTGGGTGATAGGCTAAAGCAATCTTATGATTGACCCCGTATTTCTTGAGGAGTGACTCCAAGGGCCTATTACAAAAATGCTTGCCTTGCTCACCTATTAATGCCCTCAGGGTTCTGAAATGCGATAGAATGTGTTCCTTAAGAAAGGACATTACTGTTCTATGGTCATTGCATCTTGTCGGTATTGCTTCTACCCATTTTGATACACATTCCATAGCTAAAAGTATGTATTCGCAGTTGTTCGATTTTAGGAATGGGCCCATGAAGTCTACGGCCCAACGATCGAATATTTCCATTGTGATAATAGGAATTAAGGGCATAGAGTTCCTTTTTGAAATTGTACCAAGCTTTTGACAACGTTGGCATGATTTGCAAAAGGAATAGGCATCTTTATATACGGTGGGCTAGTAAAAACCACTATGTAGGACTTTTTATGCGGTCTTTTGCAAAGCGAAGTGGCCACTGCAAGCTTCGGAATGGCATGAAGCTAAGATCACGGTTATATCCTCATTTGGAATGCAACATCTGATGACCTGATCGGCACAATACTTGAATAAGTACAAGTTATCGAAGAAGAAGTGACGTGCGAAAGAGAGGAATCTTTTTTTTCCTGATTTGACCAATGACTCGGGACCTCTCCCATGACTAGGTAATTTACTATATCCGTATACCAGGGAAAACTAGAAATAGTCATCAGTTGTTTGTCTGGGAATTTATCCTTGATAGGTAGCGGGTCAGTATTGTCAATAAATGTTAACCGAGATAAATGGTCTGCGACCACATTTTCTACTCTTTTCTTATCCTTGACTGTGATATCAAACTCTTGGAGTAGGAGTATCCAACGAATCAGCCTTTGTTTCTCGTCTTTCTTGGATAACAGGTATTTGAGGACCGAGTGGTCTATAAAACAAACGATTGGGGACCCTATCAAATAAGACCTGAATTTATCCAAGGCGAAAACTATAGCCAGTAGCTCTTTTTCAATAGTTGTATAATTCATTTGAGATACATTCAGCGTTCGACTAACATAGTAGATAACGTATGACTTATAATCCTTCTTCTGTCCTAGAACTGCGCCAATAGCATAGTCACTAGCGTCGCACATTAGTTTAAATGGCAAATCCCAGTTGGGTGCCTGTATTATGGATACAGAGGTAAGGTGATTTTTTAGTGCATCAAAAGATATTTGACAGCTTTCCGACCATTCGAACGGTATGTCTTTAGCGAGTAATTGACATAGTGGTCGGGAGATCGCACTAATATTTTGGATAAATCGATGATAGAATCCCGCATGCCCCAAGAAATAACGAACGTCCTTGACTATACGGGGGACAGGTAGATTCGAGATTATGTCAATTTTTGCTTTATCCACTTGGATACCTTTGTCAGAAATAATATGGCTGAGGACTATTCCACAGGTTACCATGAAATGACACTTTTCCTAGTTTAACACTGGGTATTTGTCCTCACATCCTGCTAACACGTTCAAGATTTTCAAGGCAGTTTTCAAAACTATGGTCGAACACCGAAAAATCATCTCTAAAGACTTCAAGCATTTGCTCGACCTTATCGCTAAAGATACTTAACATGCACCTCTGAAAAGTAGCAGGTGCATTACATAAATCGAAGGGCATATGATGGTAAGCGAAAGTACCGAACGGACACATGAAAGTTGTTTTCTCCTGATCTTCAGGAGCGATTTCGATCTAGTTATACCCATTATATCTGTCCAAAAATCAATAGTACTTATGGCCCGCCACTCATTCTATCATTTAATCCATGAACGGTAGAGGAAAGTGGTCTTTCCGAGTCATAGTATTTAGTTTTCGGTAATCGATACACATCTGCCATCCGGTGGGGACGCGTGTTGGTACTAATTTTCCATTTTTATTAGGGATAACCATTATGCCTGCCTTCTTTGGTACTACTTGGGTTGGACTGACCCAAGGACTGTCAGATATTGGGTATATAATCCCAATGTCAAGTAGTTTTAAGACTTCCTTTTTTACTACATCTTGCACGTTGGGATTTAGATGCCTTTGCATTTGTTGTGATGGTTTAGCATCTTCCTCCAAATATATTTTGTGGGTGCAAATAGACGGACTTATGCCTTTGAGGTCAGTAATTATCCATCCCAATGCTCCCTTATGTTGTTTTAGTATTTGGACTAGTTTACCCTCTTGTTCAGGACTTAGAGTAGATGATATGATAACAGGGTAAGTCTTTTTGGTCCCTAGGAAGGCGTATTTAAGCTCCTTTGGAAGCTCCTTTAATTCCAAATCGAGAAACTAAAAGTTTGAGGGCATGACTAACTTCATTTTTGGAGGCAGTGGTTCATATGGTGTTAGCCACATGCATTCAACTCTATCCTCCTCTTTCGTTTCCATCATAAGGCATGTGTGATTTAAAGTAGCGTCCAATGGAGTAGAATCTTTAGGTTAATAGACAACGTCGAATTGTGACACAACTACCTCCAAAGGATCTTTGTAATCAACAAAATCAGATTCGATCTTTGTAATCAACAAAATCAGACTCATCTTCAATGACTGTCTCGATGTAATTCACTTCCTCCTCATCCTCGTATTCTTCAGGTCAGGGATTTAAATAGATTTTGACATTTAAAGTCATATTCCCAAATACGATGGTCATTATATCACTTCTTATTTTTATTATGGCATCGATTATGTTGAGGAATGGACGTCCAAAAATCACCGGGATTTGTGTACATGGATTGGATACAGGTTCAGTGTCTAAGATAACGAAATCAACCAGGAAGACAAATGAGTCTATTTGAATGAGGACGTCTTCTAGTATTCCTCTAGGGTATTTTACAGACCTATCTGCCAGTTGTAGTGTAACTCGAGTAGGTTTAAGTTTAGCCAACCCTAGTTATTTATAGACAGAGTATGGTAGCAGGTTTACGCTTGTTCCTAGATCGAGGAGTGCGTTGCCTATTCTTTGATTCCCAATTTGGCATGAGACAGTGGAAGTACCGGGGTCTTTGAGTTTTAGAGGCAATTCATTTTGGATAATCGCACTTGCTTGGCAAGCGACATAAGCGTGTTTCTTCACACTTTGCCTCCTCTTGACCGTGCATAAGTCTTTAAGATATTTAGCATAGGCCGGTACTTGTTTAATAGCATCCAGGAGTGGAAGATTTATTTTAACTTGTTTAAACAGTTCCAAAAACTCCTGATTCTTTATCTCATTTTTAGGCTTCTTTAGCCTTTGAGCGTAAGGCGCAAGTAAAAAGGCATTTAGGTAATGCATCATTAACGGGCTCCTTTCTAGGCCTTCTCTCAACTTCTTCTACTTCTATGGGAGCATTGACACGAATATTTTTCTGTGTGTGCTTGTGTGCTACACCCAAGTGTAGGTGATCGTGCAAGTAGTAAACTGGATTAAGTCCAGGTCGATCCCACAGGGAAGGATGAGAATTAACTAACCTAGGTTAGACTCAAACAGAAAAGAAAAATTCAATATTTTGGAAAAAGTGTAGAACACAAAGTTCTACAATTAACAACTATTAAAATTAAAAGCAACTAAGTTAAATTAACTAACGATTCACTATTTGACTAAAGCAAAATTTTAAAAACGGTTTTATTTAATAAAAGGAAGTGTTGGGATCACGCGAATCCACTGTGACCTAGCCATCTCCCATGCAATTGCAGTTTAAGCTCAATGGAGTACATCTTCTACAATATTTCGTACTTCTCTAAGGATCTAGAATCAATAGTCCTTTCATGACCGGGACTATATCATCTCAATTAAGTTTGAAATACATGAAAGCGGTTTAATTCAATAGTTAAGACTCGCACCTACAATGGTGTTAGCATTGAGGGTGGTTTGCAAAATGTATTGAAAGAAAATGCCTTAAGGCCTTAAGTTCAAAGACTGCTTTGACAAACTGAGCATTTGGGGACAGTTTGATAACAACTCCTCAAAACAGAAAGTCTTGGAATACTGTATTAGATGTTCTCAAGAATCTGACTGTTCGATCGATCGATGCGCTTTCGATCGATCGACAATCGTCATCCCTCAATCGATCGAAATGTCTTCGATCGATCGACTATCTCTCTGCACCGATCGATCGAAATAACTCCGATCGATCGAACACAGATATTATCCTGGTGCATGGCAGAGGCCTAAAATCACAGTTTCATCGCGATTTCCCAACCTCGGACTACTCAGACATGGTCTGGAGTGTCCCAGATGCGTTCTTAACGTAAAAATTCATTAAGGGTTTGTTTGGTTGTGAGCTTTTCATTAAAACTATAAAAACTTGTGATTTTAATATATCTAGCATGTAAAACAATACGATTAACACTAAACCACAATGAACTAAGTGCAGTATGTAAACAAAATGATAACTAATTAACCTGGATTGAAGAACTCGTATTTGAACCAAAGAAAATCCCAACTATCAGTGTTATACCTTGAATAATAACCTACAAAACCATAAAACTCTCTCTTCTCTCTATGAAAATTGATAAGAAAATAAATGGGCGTCCTATTGGACGTGTACAAAATGAGTTTTTATAGTAGAACCTCATGCTAGGGTTAAAAATCCCGTCTTTTGCTGCGTGCGCGTATTCTGCTAAAAGGCATGTTCGATCGATCGAAGAACTCTCGATCGATTGAACTTCTGGATTATTCGATCGCTTGAGACAGGTTGGATCGATCGAATGCTCGATCGCTTGAGAAGACCTCGATCGATCGGGCTTCAGTTTTCAACTTTGAATTGTCTTCATTAAAGCCAATCACTCCCTTTTATCCTACTCAATCAATTATTCACACAGCGACAGTAATCTGCAAAAATCACAGCTAAAACACACAACTCATCATAGATTAATCATAATGTGTAAAAACTGGCATTGTAATCCAAATCGCAGGTATATGGGGAAATTGTGAACTAAATTATGGTATTTTCTTCTTTTAGCGCGGTTGTATTTTACAAATACCCCCGCTTGTCACAACCCCCAACTAGCAAATTGCTAGTCCCTAGCAATAAAGTGAAAATAAAACAAGCTAACTACTACTACAACAACTAAAATAAACAAAAATAAACTAAAGCAAACTAATCTCATTAGAAAGAGACACCACCTAACTCACTTTCGCAGGAATCGCGGTTGCATTTAGCAATTGCAACAAGCCGTTAAACCCCTAGGTTCCCCTAGTGGACGAGTGTTGTCTCGTGAGGGTTTGCAGTGAATAAACCCACAAAATTCTCAATTTTTAATATAAAAAAGATATAGAACAAATTATAAACATTACTTCCTATGTCGACTATCAATTTTAGCTCTACAAAACATATCAACCTCATACAAACCATGAAGAAATCCACGTGTTCCTCCTGACACCGAGATAAATATACATATGCATTCCATTCATGTATCCGTGTGTGTGTGAAATCAACAGCGATGCATTCAACTTAGTTTAGAGTTGTTTAGACTATCATACCCTTCGGAATTCGTAGTTTCAACTCAATCCTCACATGGGTTCGCACTCAAAAATGAACATCTCACAAGAACTGGTTTAATAATGATCACTCATGGTGTGAAAGCTTTGATAAGAGTGATGTTCTGGCTACTAGTGTTTCACACCTAACTCGATAAAGGACGAACATTTAGAGTGTATAGTCTCATGAAAAGAATACTACTTACTAGAGGAGCGAAATACCGTGGATACTCAAATTACACGTTCATATTCAAACTAAGTTGTTAAAAATCATTAAGACTTTGACTTTTTGGCTTTCATTTAGTAGGATAGAGATAAGAGGGGCGAGAATTGCACATCCTTAGCATGTGATAGAGACTAATTTATTTCTTCTTTATTTCAACCATCCTCTATTCTCATATACATTTATTTATTTATTTATTATTTTTTTTAACTTGACATTTTCTTGCATATTTTCTTTTTATAACGTCCTCCCCACAACTACTCCCTTCTAGTCACATACTTCAATAATTGTGATCACATTAGATGTGCAATCGAGTTTATAGAGATTAAAGTATCAGATGAAGGGTTTTAGGCTTTCATATTGGCAATATTTGATTGGTGTGGGGTTCAGAGATTCTTGGATGTTGATACAGGTATATGGAAAAGGTAAGGAATGAAGAACGATGGCTTAAATCATTTTTCTTAACTTCTTAGTTTTAGCACTTCAGTGTTCATTGAGTTTAGTTGGTACGCCCTGAACGTTCTCCTCTAATAAGCAGCCTACATGAAGAATTTGAGACTATTCAACGAATTTAAAGTATATTCAAGAAGAACAATTCAAATTTTTTTGTAATAAGTCCCTCAGAATTGAAGTTTGGGCTCAAAAGCTCACTAAGGGTTATTAGTTTCCACTACTTATTCCTTAAAGCATAACAGTCGTATTAACTCTTATTTAAGTTTTCAGCATAGCTATTAACGCGTGCAGATGGATGTTGGATAGTAGAATGGTCAACATATGCATTCGTCTTAGTGACATTAGAAAAACGCGTGAATGTAATTCATAAAAGGATGAGATTAACAGGAATGTATCATCGCTTGATAACAGCTAAACAGAAGTGAACATTTAAAAATATTCTACCAGTTTAATTCAAAAATTTTGTTAATAGGTTGAAACTTTTGAAAATTTGTTTGTTGTATTGTCAACTTTAATAAAAATGGAGATTGTATGATGTCTGCAATAGAAAGAGCGATCCAGATTGCTAAGTAAATACTATGCACAGGTGATTATCTATCTATGTCTCACCCCCAACTGAAAATAGCGATGACCTCAAAAGTTGATTTTCAAAAAGAAATAGAGAGATAGCACCTGAAATCGCATCAATAACTGCAAGCGTAACAATCTGTAAAGAAACATACACTCTCCAAGCAACCAAGATCAAACGAAAGATATACAAACAGAAAATAAGCCTATGATCTATAAATAATAACAAAAACATCACTGGGAAGATAAGACAATAAAAATGACAAAGCAGTGATAATAGAATAAATGCACACAAACCAAACCAACCAACCAAAAACAAATATCCACATAGAGTACCACAGTACTACAATCCAAAAGACATAAGAGGAGAGCAGAGAGATAGAAATAAGAAAAAGAAAATACAACAAAACTCCCCAAACACTCCCAACGTCAAGACCTAAACATCCTCAGCAACATCTGATAATATCTCTATCGGCGCATCGGGAGTATCCTCAACTCCACCCTCAGCAACAGTACTAGCCGTCGCCGGGTCACTCGCAGTCATGAGTGGAGGTGGTGGAAGTGGGGGCTCAGCAGAAGGTGGTGCCGCTGAGGACGATGGTGCAGCAGGATCAGCAGGTGGCGGTGGGGGATCAGCTGCGGATGGATCGGCTGTAGTATGTGCAGTAGGAGGAGTAGTGGTAGATGGGGGAGTACGTAATGACTGATCAACCCCCAACTGAATCAGAATAGCCTCTAGCAATGTCGCCATGTGGTCCACTCGGCCCTCGAGTCTGATTCGAGCTTCCCTCTCCTCCAGTAACAACTCATGAACAGTCGGGAGAGGCACGGATGACGAAGACTCTCCCTGGGCCCGAGTTTGAGCCTGAGATCGCTGTCTCAGCTCAAACTGTGCAACCTCCACCAGAGGATCAACCTCATCATCAGAATCAAGCTCCTCAGCCTCTGTCGGCGTCCCTGAAGCTGCACCCTCAGTATCGGTGCCATCGGTTCTCTTCCTCTTCTCTCCCACTTTTGCCTTCCCTTTACCCTTCCTCTTCCTCTTCTGTGCATCCGATCGGCGAGACCGGCGAGAAGCTGTCTCGCCAAAATGACTACGAGCCTGAGAGGATGCATCATCAGGTAAGGGAACGAGGCCAGCCTGCTCGATCACCCTGTGTATGGCCCAAGCACCTTTCAGGTGCTTCTTGGCAGCAATGTATCGGGTGGGGTGTCTCATGAAGTCAATATATAGGCGTGGCAAATAGACTGGTAACCCTGTCCCTATGGCATATAACACATGTGCATACCAGGGTGCAATCTTCTCCCGGTAGGAGGTCACCAAAAGACAATTGCTGAGAGCAAGGTGGAGCATGTGATAATTATCGGTCAGATAAACGTCAGCAATAAGGGATATACCATCCCAACTCGGTAATGCACCCCCGGTGAGCTCTCGAATGACTACAATCGGTGGGAGTACTGGCGTGTCAGTACGGTGCGGGCATACACAATCAGGCACCTCCAGGACTCCTAGAGCAGTGGAGACTGTGGTTGGACTGAACATAATCTCTCGGCCGCGAAAGAATGATCCTAGTGTGAATGCATCATCGGGATCTCGGATCATCGTCGCACAAGCCGCGCGGATCCATGAAAGATTCACTCTCTTCGCTTGAGAGAGCAAATCGTACTAGTGTGGCATGGCTCAGAGGCGGGCGAGATACCAGGGAGTAGTGAGCCATGCCGTCTCGAGTGGTCTCTCAATCATGATCTTCCGGGACTGAAAATAGCACGTGAACCACTGGCGGTCGGGAGTGTGCCGGAAGCCGTGATGTGGGACCGGGTCAGGAATAGCGAGGTCAAAGGGCTTCTCCCTGTGATACCCTGTGACAGGGTTCATTGTGAAGATCCTGAAATGGAGAAGAAAAGAAAACGACAATTAAAAATAGGAATTGAAAAGAAAACAAAGAGACTGCCAGAGTTCGAACGATCGAACTTTAATCGATCGATCGAGAAACGCAACTCGTCGATCGCTCGAATTCTCTCAATCGATCGAACAACTCGAATCGTCGATCGTTCGAATATTATCGATCGATCGAACACAGAGATGTCGCAGCAACGAGAATATGAACTGAAAAGAACGAAAAACAAAGAAACAAAGTAAGGGGGACTATAAACTTCATAAAATAGGTCGTATGGCCAATGGGGGGCACCCCCATGAAGATTCGATCAAGAAAAATAGAACGAGGGGGGACTCGGAGCCTTACCTTAGGATATGTGTAAGGTGGAGGATGAGGGTGATGAAGATGATGATTTGGGGCTGAAGGGCTCTTCGACTTGCGTGTGTGGTAAGAGGAACCAAGAAAATCGCCCCCGTCACCTCTGTGCTTGAGCGCTCGAAAGGAGAAGGAGATGAAGAGACTAATGAAGTGTACGCTGGAAGCCTCGTTTAAATACAATTCTCGATCGATCGAGATGTGTTCGAGTGATCGAACATTCGATCGATTGATATGTTTCAAGCGCTCGAGAAATTGATACATTCGATTGATTGAGAAACTGTCGATCGATCGAACCTTGATTTCCCAAAACTACACAGAATTTAGACACAACGTACCCCCAACTAACCCAAGTTGTTTTGGACATACAGGAAATGATAAAAACAATGCAGTACAGGACATGTAAGCCAAAAACTCATCCTCATAATAGATAATTGCAATTTTTATTTAAATAAAATTTTATAACAGCATCCATATTGCAAAATTATTGCCCCCAACTGGCATTTAAGACCTTATTTAACTAAAGAAAACGAAAACAAGACTAGAACTAAAAATATTATATGTCTAGGATTACACTTCAATTGCTAAAAGAAAGACCAATGATGAAATACAATTGAAGTGAACACTACTCTTCGAGCAAGAAAATTTCTTCTTCCACCATTGCTTCATTCTCCGTTAAATCTTCGCATGTGGAGTCCAAACATGATGATTCCCTTTCCCAGAACAGTCGGAAAGCAGCCAGGACATCATCGAACAAGTCTGAACTCTCTAAGGAATTGAAAACCCATGCAAGAGGTGATCCCGTTGGGGACATGGATAACGGAGTGGAACTGTGCAACAGACTTTCCTCTTACGGTAGAGTGTCTGGGGACCTTATGTATGGTCCAAAGCCATGAAAAAGTTGATGTGGCAGGAAGAACGGTGGTACCGGTGGATGCATAGTGACAATCCTGACAAAGGAGAAACCAAATGAAAACAACAAAAAGAAAACGAATAAAACAAGACTAAAAGAAACGACAATAGAAAGAAATAACTAAATAAAGAAAACAAGAGAAAGATAAGTGACAACGAATTAACCTCACTATTGGCATGAGACACCCATGTGCACTAGCAGGTAACGGGCACTGGAGCCGGAATAGCAAACAGCTCAGGTGCACATAGATGTAAGGAACCGCCACGATGACAAGGAAGTCATCAACAAAGGTGAAAACAAGGTTGTGGCGTTCGGGCACTACATCTTGTAGGTCCTCTTCGTCCCATGGTTCCCACATGGAGTCATTTTCCCATTGCTCCAATAGTGCGTCATCCACTTCTCCAACAGCGTACCCTTCAGGCTCGCCTTCCTCTCCAGAGAGGTCCATATGCATGAATGGGTTAATCTGGAGGAGAGCAGGATCATAAGGGATGTATCCATAGGTTAGGTCCACCACATCATCTGCCCCTGGTCCTTGGTAAGGAGATAAGCAGAATGCTATCTCATCGGCAGTCCAAGGGGGATTTGGATATTCAGAATCAGCCCATGACCCTATAGAATGGATATCATCATCTCTCATATTGAAAAGCCTGCATAGGTGAGATAATATGAAATAGCATATTAGAATCAAAATCACTTATGGAGAAAGTAAAGGAAAGAGTTAAAAATTAAAAAACATCAAAAGTAAAGATATACAACAACAACGTGAAGAAACGCTTAACGTTGGAGATCAAGAGTAGTTGGGTTCATCCAGTTGGATGAACTCAGCTTCTGTTTGGAAATTCTCCAAGAACGGTTTTAGCCTTTGGCCATTGACCTTGAAAATTGCATCGTTCTTGGGGTTTATTAGCTCGACCGCCCCATGTGGAAAGACAGATTTGTCTATGAATGGTCCTGTCCACCGAGATCGGAGTTTTCCTGGGAAGAGGTGGAGGCGAGAGTCGTACAGCAAGACTTTCTGCCCCGGCTCGAATGATTTACGACAAATTGTTTTATCGTGGCGAGCCTTCAACCTTTCATTATGTAATCGAGCATTGTCGTATGCATCTCGACGTATTTCTTCCAATTCAGCCAATTGGAGTTTCCGAAGATGCCCTCCCTCTTTAATGTCAAAGTTCAATGAGCGTGTCGCCCAATAAGCTTTGTGTTCAATTTCTACAGGGAGGTGACATGCTTTTCCGTAAACTAGCCTATACGGAGACATTCCCAGATTCGTTTTAAAAGCCGTGCGGTAAGCCCATAATGCATCAGTCAGTTTGTGAGCCCAATCCTTCCTGTTGAAACTAACCGTCTTTTCGAGAATATGCTTGATTTCTCTGTTAGCTAATTCTGCTTGCCCGTTTGTTTGTGGATGGTAGGCGAGAGCGATTTTGTGGCTGACCCCATATTTCTTAAGTAGTGACTCCAAAGGCCTGCTGCAGAAATGCTTGCCTTGGTCACTTATTAGGGCTTTTGGGGTCCCAAAACGCGATAGGATATGTTCCTTAAGAAAAGACATAACTGTTTTATGGTCATTGCGTCTTGTTGGTATTGCTTCCACCCATTTTGACACATATTCCACAACTAGGAGTATGTGTTCACAGTTATTTGATTTAGGGAATGGGCCCATGAAGTCTATGCCCCAACAATTGAATATTTCAATAGTGATAATGGGGGTTAAGGGCATGGAGTTCCTTTTTGAAATTGTACCAAGCTGTTGACAGCGTTGGCACGTTTTGCAGAAAGCATAAGCGTCCTTGAATATGGTGGGCCAATAAAATCCATTGTGTAAGACTTTTTGTGCGGTCTTTTGAGAAGAAAAATGGCCATCACACGCTTCAGAGTGGCAGGAGGCTAAAATTACGGTTATATCCTCATTAGGGACGCAACGTCTGATGGCCTGATCAGCACAATACTTGAATAAGTACGGGTCATCGAAGAAGAAATGACGTGCGAATGAGAGGAACCGCTTCCTATCTGGTTTGGACCAATGACTTGGGGTTTCTCCCGTGGCAAGATAATTTACTATATCAGCATACCAGGGCAAACCCGAAACAGTCATCAGCTGCTCGTCTGGGAATTCGTCTTTTATCGGTGTGGGTTCAGTGTTGTCAACAAAAGTTAACCGAGATAAATGGTCGGCGACCACATTCTCTACTTCCATTTTATCTTTGATCGTTATATCAAATTCTTGGAGTAGGAGTATCCAACGGATAAGCCTTTGTTTAACATCTTTTTTAGACAGCAGGTACTTGAGAGCCGAATGGTCCGTAAAACAGACGATTGGAGACCCTATCAGATATGACCTGAACTTGTCCAAAGCGAATACTATTGCAAGGAGCTCTTTTTCAGTAGTTGTATAGTTCATTTGATCCTCGTTAAGTGTTCGACTGGCATAATAAATTACATAAGGCTTATTATCCTTCCTCTGTCCTAGGACTGGACCAATGTCGTAGTCACTAGCGTCGCACATTAGTTCGAAAGGCAAACCCCAGTCGGGTGCCTGGATTATCGGTGCGGAGGTAAGGTGTTCTTTTAGTGCGTCAAAAGATGTTTGACAGTTTTCTGACCATTCAAATGGTGTGTCTTTGACTAAAAGTTGACACAATGGTCGGGAGATCACACTAAAGTTTTAGATGAAGTGACGATAAAATCCCGCATGCCCCAGAAAAGATCGAATGTCTCTGACTGTCCGAGGGACAGGTAGATTCGAGATTATATCGATTTTAGCTTTATCAACCTGGATACCTTTATCAGAAATGATGTGGCCGAGGACAATTCCCTTGGTCACCATGAAATGACACTTTTCCCAATTTAGTACTAGGTGTTTGTCCTCGCATCTTGCTAGCACACGTTCAAGATTGTTTAAGTAATTTTCGAAACTATGGCCAAACACAGAAAAGTCTTCCATAAAGACTTCGAGTATTTGTTCGACCATGTTGCTGAATATGCTTAACATGCATCGCTGAAAGATAGCAGGTGCATTGCATAAGCCGAATGGCATACGACGGTAAGCGAAAGTACCGAATGGACACGTGAACGTAGTCTTCTCCTGATCTTCAGGAGCGATTTCAATTTGGTTATACCCACTGTATCCATCCAAGAAGCAGTAGTACTTATGACCCGCTACTCGTTCTAGCATTTGATCCATGAAAGGTAATGGAAAATGCTCCTTTCGGGTCACGGTGTTCAATTTTCGGTAATCAATACACATGCTCCATCCAGTGGGAATGCGTGTTGATACTAATTCACCATCTTTATTCGGTATGACCGTTATGCCTGCCTTCTTTGGCACTACTTGGGTTGGACTAACCCAAGGACTGTCAGATATTGGATATATGATCCCAACATCAAGTAGTTTTAGCACTTCCTTTTTGACTACTTCTTGTATGTTGGGATTCAGACGCCTTTGCATTTGTCGCGACGGTTTAGCGTCTTCCTCCAAATATATCTTATGGGTGCACACAGATGGGCTTATGCCTTTGAGGTCGGCAATAGTCCATCCTAATGCTCCCTTATGTTGTTTTAACACCTCGATTAACCTATCCTCTTGTTCAGAATTTAAAGTAGAAGAGATTATGACAGGATAAATTTTCTCAGTCCCTAGGAAAGTGTATTTGAGCTCTTTTGGAAGCTCCTTTAATTCCAATTCGGGAAACTGCATGTTCGAGGGCATGACTAGCTTTGTTTTAGGAGGCAGTGGTTCATATGGTGTTACCCACATGCATTCAGCTCTATCCTCCTCTAATGTATCCAACATGAGGCAAGCGTGATTTAAAGCAGCATCCAATGGAGTGGACTCTTTAGGTTAATAGATAGCATCAAATTGTGACACAACTACCTCCAAAGGATCTTTATAATCAATGAAATCAGCCTCATCTTCTATGACCGTGTTGATGTAATTCACTTCCTCCTCATCATCGTATTCTTCAGGTCGGGGATTTGAGAAAATTTTGACATTTAACGTCATATTCCCGAATACGATGGTCATTATACCGCTTCTTACCTTTATTGTGGCATCTATTGTGTTTAGGAACGGACGTCCAAAAATAACCGGGATTTGTGAGCCTGGGTTGGACACAGGTTCGGTGTCTAAGATGACAAAATCAACCGGGAAGACAAATGAGTCTATTTGAACGAGGACGTCTTCCAAAACTCCTCTTGGGTATTTAACAGACCTATCTGCCAATTGCAATGCAACTCGGGTGGGTTTGTATTCACCTAGCCCTAGTTGTTTGTAAACCGAGTATGGCAAAAGGTTTACGCTAGCTCCTAGATCGAGGAGTGCGTTATCTATCTTTTGATTCCCAATTTGACATGAGACAGTGGGAGTGTCGGGGTCTTTGAGTTTAGGAGGCAACTCATTTTGGATAATTGCACTTGCTTGGCAAGCGACGTAAGCGTGTTTCTTCACACTTTGCCTCCTTTTGACCGTACATAAGTCTTTGAGATATTTAGCGTAGGCCAGCACTTGTTTTATAGCATCAAGGAGTGGGAGATTGATTTTAACTTGTTTGAATAATTCCAAGAACTCCTGATTCTTTGCCTCAGTTTTTGGTTTCTTTAACCTTTGAGGGTAAGGCGCGGGGAAAGGGCATTTTGGTACTTCCTCGTTAATGGGTTCCTTTCCGGGCCTTCTCTCAACTTCTTCCACTTCTTTAGGAGCTTCAATATTCGTTTCGAATGGTTCTTTACTAGTAGTGGGCTCCTCTTCTTGAGTAGAAGGTTTATTTGTATTGACCACTTCGTCCTCCTCATACTCCTCGGGGGTAGAGGTAGGCATATTTTTTTCTATAATCTTGCCGCTTCTCAGAGTCGTCACGGCTTTTGCTTGTTCGTGATTTGGGGGACCATTATTGTATCCCTTAGGGTTTTGAAGTGGTTGGGCAGGAAATGTTCTTCCCGATCCCTCTTGACGTGCATCCATTCTATCTAACGTCACAGACATTTTACTCATCATTTGAATTAATTGTTGAGTTAAGTTGACATTAGAGAGAGGATCTTCCTCTTGCACCTTTTTGTGCGGTGGCACGTACACATTAGAATGTTGATTATTGGAGTGTTGCACTTGGTTGTAATTATTAAATCTATTTTGATTGTATGGCTGGGACTGCCTATTATATTGCCCTTGATACTGGTTATTGTTATAGGGCTGTTGTTGTTGATGTTGATTTTGGGTCCCAACATCATTTTTCCAATCAAAACCAGGGTGATTCCATCGATTATTATTATTATGTGAATTATTGTTGTTATAGGAATTCCCTGCCCCCCTATACCCTTGCATGGCATTCATTTCCATGGGGGGTTGTTCTTGAAAATATGGCACATTAGGACAATATTGAGTAGTATGTCCCAACATATTGCATGTGCCGCATGGTTCTTCAGGCAAATTCTGCCTCGAACTTCCTCCTTTCATGCCTAACTCCTCTACTTTCTTTGCTAGTTCTTCATATTTAGTCATGAGGTGATCTTCACTGTTTAGTTGGTATAGGCTTTTCTCTTCTACACAGGATATCTGTGAGCGTGAGACATCATCCGAATTCGACCATTCATGAGCGTATTCAGCCAACCAATCAAAATGGGCTTCGGCCTCTTCGGTGTTTTTACGGAGAAAGGGACCTGAACTCATGGTTTCCACCAACTTTTTCGTTTCACCATTCAACCCATTATAAAAGAAGCTGATAGTTCGCCATTTCTCAAACCCATGGTGTGGGCACGAGAGAAGCAAATCTTTGAAACGCTCCCATGTTTGAGTGAAGGTTTCATTGCTCTTTTGTTTATAGGAATTAATTTGGCGTTGAAGGTCAGTGGTCATGCGAGTTGGATAAAATTTCTTTAGAAATGCAGTGTTCATCGCATGCCAGGTGAAAATTGAATTGGGTTTTAAGGTGAGTAACCACGCCTTTGCTTTATCCTTCAAGGTGAAAGGAAATAGCATTAAACGTGTCACGTCCACAGGACAATTCTGTGAGAATGTTTTGCAAACATCCTCGAAGTCCTTGACATGTAAGTACGCCTTCTCACTTTCCATCCCATGAAAGGTGGGAAGAAGTTGGATCATCCCATTGCGAAATTGAAATTCGCCAGCATGTGGTGGGATTAGAATGCAAGAGGGCATAGGTGCGTGTTCTGGTTGCATGAGATCGCATAAAGGTCGTTGTGCCTCATCAAGTGGTGCAACCACATTATCACCATTTTCACTTTGATTATCACCCATTGATTCAGTAGGAGTAGCTACAGGGTTAATAGAACTATCAGAGTCAGATAGGTAGAAAGGATTTCCAAAAATTCCTTCAATGGAATTGTTGGACATGAACTAAGAGGGTTCCTAAGGTGATTGTTTTACCTAAGGAACTAAAAGAAAAAGAAATTAAAAACAGAAATAGATTAAGGTAACCAAAGTATTAACTCGTTGCCTTCCCCGGCAACGGCGCCAAAAACTTGACACGAATATTTTTCTGTGTGTGCTTGTGTGCTACACCCAAGTGTAGGTGATCGTGCAAGTAGTAAATTGGATTAAGTCCAGGTCAATCCCACAGGGAAGGATGAGAATTAACTAACCTAGGTTAGACTCAAACAGAAAAGAAAAATTCAATATTTTGGAAAAAGTGTAGAACACAAAGTTCTACAATTAACAACTATTAAAATTAAAAGCAACTAAGTTAAATTAACTAACGATTCACTATTTGACTAAAGCAAAATTTTAAAAACGGTTTTATTTAATAAAAGGAAGTGTTGGGATCACGCGAATCCACTGTGACCTAGCCATCTCCCATGCAATTGCAGTTTAAGCTCAATGGAGTACATCTTCTACAATATTCCGTACTTCGCTAAGGATCTAGAATCAATAGTCCTTTCATGACCGGGACTATATCATCTCAATTAAGTTTGAAATACATGAAAGCGGTTTAATTCAATAGTTAAGACTCGCACCTACAATGGTGTTAGCATTGAGGGTGGTTTGCAAAATGTATTGAAAGAAAATGCCTTAAGGCCTTAAGTTCAAAGACTGCTTTGACAAACTGATCATTTGGGGACAGTTTGATAACAACTCCTCAAAACAGAAAGTCTTGGAATACTGTATTAGATGTTCTCAAGAATCTGACTGTTCGATCGATCGATGCGCTTTCGATCGATCGACAATCGTCATCCCTCAATCGATCGAAATGTCTTCGATCGATCGACTATCTCTCTGCACCGATCGATCGAAATAACTCCGATCGATCGAACACAGATATTATTCTGGTGCATGGCAGAGGCCTAAAATCACAGTTTCATCACGATTTCCCAACCTCGGACTACTCAGACATGGTCTGGAGTGTCCCAGATGCGTTCTTAACGTAAAAATTCATTAAGGGTTTGTTTGGTTGTGAGATTTTCATTAAAACTATAAAAACTTGTGATTTTAATATATCTAGCATGTAAAACAATACGATTAACACTAAACCACAATGAACTAAGTGCAGTATGTAAACAAAATGATAACTAATTAACCTGGATTGAAGAACTCGTATTTAAACCAAAGAAAATCCCAACTATCAGTGTTATACCTTGAATAATAACCTACAAAACCATAAAACTCTCTCCTCTCTCTATGAAAACTGATAAGAAAATAAATGGGCGTCCTCTTTGACGTGTACAAAATGAGTTTTTATAGTAGAACCTCATGCTAGGGTTAAAAATCCTGTCTTTTGCTGCGTGCGCATATTCTGCTAAAAGGCATGTTCGATCGATTGATTGAACTTCTGGATTATTCGATCGCTTGAGACAGGTTGGATCGATCGAATGCTCGATCGCTTGAGAAGACCTCGATCGATCGGGCTTCAGTTTTCAACTTTGAATTGTCTTCATTAAAGCCAATCACTCCCTTTTATCCTGCTCAATCAATTATTTACACATCGACAGTAATCTGCAAAAATCAGAGCTAAAACACACAACTCATCATAGATTAATCATAATGTGTAGAAACTGGCGTTGTAATCCAAATCGCAGGTATATGGGGAAATTGTGAACTAAATTATGGTATTTTCTTCTTTTAGCGCGGTTGTATTTTACAAATACCCCCGCTTGTCAAGCATCATCATTTGAATCTAATGGTTCGTTATTAGCAGATGGCTCCTCTTCCTGAGTGGATGGTTCATTTTTATTTACCACTTCATCCTCTTCATACTCTTCCGAAGTAGAATGAGGCATGTTTTGCCCTATAATCTTGCCGCTTCTCAGAGTAGTCATGGCTTTAGCATGTTCTTGATTATTGGGACCGTTGTTATATCCCTTAGGGTTTTGAAGTGGTTGGGCAGGAAATGTCCCACCCAATCCCTCTTGTCATGCATTCATTATCTCTAACATTGTAGACATCTTGCTCATCATTTGGATTAACTGTTGTGTTAAGTTCGCATTAGAGAGTGGATCTTCTTTTTGCACCTTTTTATGTGGTGGCACGTACACATTCGACTGTTGATTATTAGATGATTGAGTTTGGTTGTAGTTATTCGATCGATTTTGGTTGAATTGTTGATTCTGATTGAACTGTTGGGACTGCTTATTGTTTTTCCCTTGATATTGATTGTTATTGTAGGGTTGCTGTTGATATTGATTTTGCGTCCCAACATCATTCTTCCAATCAAAACCAAGGTGATTCCATCGGTTATTGTTTTGGAAATTGTTGTTGTTGACACGACTAAAAAGTTGTGCGCTCTTGTGCAACGCCCAAGTGTAGGTGATCGTGCAAGTAATACTGGATAAATCCAGGTCGATCCCACAGGGAAGGAATAGCAAGAATATATACTAAGTTACAACCTAAAGAAAAGAAAATATCAATGTACGGGTGGAGGTTCTAATGAATCCTAATCAATTAAATTAAACTAAATAATAAACTAAAGTATAAAGAAACATAACTAATTAAACAGATAAATTAAAGGTGTTGGAAACATGTGAATCCACATTGATCCTAACCATCTACTATGCGTACTCATTAATGTTCTATGGAGTTCGTCCCTCTTCAGTATTCCGTATTTTTCTAAAGATATAGAATCAATAGCCCTTTCATGACCGAGACCATATCATCACAAGTGATTTAAAATACTTAGAAGACGGTTTAAAATAATGGTTATTACTTGCACTCTAAATGGTGTTAGCATTCAAAGTGGTTTTCAAAAGTCATTAAAGAAAATAGCCTTAAGGCTTTAAGTTCTAAAAACTGTTGTGACAAATTGAGCTTATAAGGACAATTTGATGACAGATTTCTAAAAAAGAAAGTCATGGAATACTTAAAAGAATTATCTCAAGAATTAACATGTTCGATCGATCGATGCACTCTCGATCGATCAGACAACATCATCCTTCAATCAATCGAAATGTCTTCGATCGCTTGATCGGGTTTGATTGATTGAAATATCTTCGATCGATCGAGTAATCAATATTTCATCATATATTTCCAACGTCTAAACTATGGAAACATGATTAAACTAATACAGAAATAACAAACTAGAGTAATCATAATAGCTAGATTAATAAACAATCAATAGAGAAAAGGAAAAGAAAAACCTGGAATAATCAGAATATAACTTGTAATAAACATAAAACCAACTTGAATCTTCAATATAACAATGGAAAAGAGGAAGAAAAATAAGAATCTAACCTAATCTACTCATAATCTAACCCTAAAACTACCCTAAATTGCTGTTTTTTACGTTCTGGAGCGTCCTCCTTTCGTCTGATGTCAAAAAGACTTATTTATAGAGTTCCTGCAGAGTTTACGCAACTTTTGGGAGAAAATAAAGCTCAATCGATCGAGCTTAGTTCGATCGATCGAAGGTTCAATCGATTGAACTCTCCTCAACCCCTTGAACTCTCTGATTTTGACAGCTTTGCGCATCGATGGGAGAATGGTCATAACTCTTTACTCGGACATTGGATTAACCTCCCTTTTGTGGCCACGCGAGCGTAACTCAAAGATCTACATTTCATATTTCTGGGGAAATCTTCCAAATCTGAAGTCTTCATTATCAAAATTGGTGTTTTCTTAGTTGCTTTGGTTGTTCTCTTCATCAGAATCACTTTTCTTTAGCTTCACTTCATTGATTTACATTCTAATACCTATAAAACAATGCATAAACACATGTTTTAGCATTAACACAACAAAAAGAACATTGTTATTAGAATGCACCTAAATATAGGGACTTTGGGGATAAAAGTATGCATAAAGGACAATGTAATACGCTATGAATATGCACTTTTCACCTCGAATCACACCGCCCAACTAGCTCGTTGCTAGTCCCTAGCAATGATGCGAACTAAAGCAATGTTTATTTAAACTCTAAGAATTGAAAATAAAAGAAAGTAAAAATCCTAACTCACTTTCGCAGGAATCGTGATTGCATTTAGCGTATGTAACAAGCCTTTAAACCCCTAGGGTCCCCCTAGTGGACGAGTGTTGTCTCGTGAGGGTTTGCAGTGAATCTACCCACAAAATTCATGTTTATAGTAATGGTTCTCATTTAAATGTTTTCAAGAAATTTTTCCACTCATTTAGCAACGTGGTTAAGCTCAACAGTCTAATGAAACTCTCTAGTATGCCATAGTCATGCAACACACACAATACAATTAATCTACTATCAAAGTCATTAGAATATTCCATACCTATTAATCTTCAAGTGTGTGTGTGTGAATGGACAACTAAAATACAAAACTTTAATTTCAAAGCTCGCATAACCTAAGACACTATCAAGACATTCATTTTGACTTAACTCTCACCGGGACTGCACTCTCAAGATAAAATCACTTTGAATTAGGTGTAATAATTATCACTCATGATATAGAAGTTATAAAGAGTAAATGTGAATGGAATCTAATGCTTCTCATATCTAAATAGAAAAACAAAAATTTTAGTGCACAAAGTCTCATGAAAGGATACTTTTCACTAAAAGAGCGAGATACCGTGGAGAACTCTCTCATTACCTTAACTTCAAATCCAATTACTTAGAATCATTAGGACTTTAAAAAAGAGGTGTATGATTGAGAAGAAAGAGGCTTGTGATTTTCAATTGTGTCAAAGGATGTGATTGGAATGTCTACTACAACTTTTCAAACTTCCCCACATCTCCAATCTCTTTTTCACTCTCTCTTTTTTATTTATTTTTTTACACTCCCTTTTTCTATTATTATTTTTTCTTTTGTAACAACCATTGACATTTTTTTTCTTTTTTTTTTTCATGCTTTTCTTTTTTTCTTTTTTCTTTTTTTTTTTTAAACTTTCCCTTATTCGCACAACAAAACTTCTTGTCAAGAAAACACATCCCAATCACTCCTAAATAAAGAACTGAGGCTTGAACTCCTAATTTGGAGTTAGGTATAGACTTTAGGATTGTGAAGACAAGGAAAATATGGTAAGGCTCAAAGGGTGAAATAAAGGAATATCATAGAGGTATGCCGAAGTTGTATTATCCATTCAAAAGATGACCTAAATCATCGATCTTCTAAGTTAATAGGATAATTCATTTCAGTAAATTCAAGAGCTCTAAATTTGGGTAAATCCTGAACATTCTTTTCTAGTGATAAGTCAAAATAAAGAAGAAAAATGAGACTTATAACGAATTAATACGCTTTTCAAAAATTAAGAGTAATTTTATAAAACCCTCAAAAACAAAAAATGGCACAAAAGCTCACTTGGGTTATTAGTCTCCATTATAGTCTCTCAAGACACCTAAGCTATGCTTACTAATCCATTTTAACTATATACAAGGTTGTCACAACGTGCTCAAAGTTGTTTGAAGATTAAAAAGCAAAAAATATACTATAACTAAGATAGTAAAGAAACTATCATAGTATATCACATAGTAATAACATATAGAAAATAAGACTAATGCATCATAACTAACTACATTAACTAGAGAGAAATACAAGAACCATTTTATTATATTTTGAAAAAAATTAAAAAATTTTAAAATTTTTGAAAATTTTAATTTACTAACTGAGTCATATTTCTAAGCAGGTGTATTGACATTAAAGATATTGCTAAGCAAGTATATTGACATTAAAGTACAACAAAAAAGATATGAGGCATGCAATGACTCACTCCCCCAACTAAAACTAAACATTGTCCTCAATGTTCTAAACTAAGCACATGGACATGTAAAGTAAAGCGAGAGAAGGAAGGATGTTACCTCGAGGCATTAATATCCAATTTTTTTAAGTCACCTGCAAAATCATTAGTAGCAATAAGGAAAAATAGATAATATAATAGAACTACTCAGTAAATAAATTCGGTTAATCAAGATTTTTATCATAAAGTAATAATCAAAATTTTTGAGGTTCTTCCCGATAAAATAATTTAACAGTGAGATGAATGTTGAGATCCTCATAAAAATGCAACTCCCCCCCAACTAATGATAGGCTCAAGGTCAGAGGAGATCATGCAAAACCTATGACCTCTAAATTTGGACAATTATAGGAGGTATACCACACTTTTTAGGAATTATACTCAAGAAACGATATTTGGTGTTGGTATTTCCTATAACGACCTCTATTTAATACTAAAAATAGGGGGAGGCCATGGTTCAATAAATGGGGCAGGGTCTAAGTGGTGTTCTAATTTAGCTTCATTACCCTCCTCTTGACCTAGAACAGAATCTATGGAGATATGATCATAGGAATTTAATTTCTGTTCTATGCACATGGTTTTGGACTGGACTTGGATAAAGCTATCTATTTGAGCCTTAATATCATTATTACTCAAGAAAATTAAGCAGTCTAGAAGATTACTAGCTTCTTGTTGAAGTTTAAAATCATCTAATGTGGGCCCAATATTTTCCAAGTCTTCTCTCAAAGAATTTTGAAAGTTAAAATTCTGTGAAGAACATGTTCTAGAATCCTTACCATCCTCTTCCACTACACATTCATTTTGTTCAATAGTGGGGTACACATAACTTTCAAGCTCGGGATGAGAGCTTTGAATAATAGAGAGGATAGGTGATGGGCAACTTGGTGACACCACCTCTTCGGCCGAAAGAGGTGAGGGTTCATAAATATCACATGAATCTAAACCGAATTTAGATTTTTCAATTATGTCCTCCCTAGGGTCACTATCAAAGTTAGGGAGAGAGTCAACATGGGACTCCTCCTTTCCTAATTGCGAGAAATCACCTAAACTCTCATCATCTTTTAAAACCTTATTCTCATCCTTGTAACTCTCCTCACTATGTTTGTTGTCAATTGAGGTGCCCTGGACAAAGAAATTGTGCAACTTTATCAAAGTAGTGAAGGAGTTGATGTCTGGGGTTGTATATTGAGGAGAGGATGGTTCTACAACTTCTTGCATGATTTGGTTTTGGAATTCTTGTTGGGTTATGACTTTCTCGAGTGAGTTGTTAACCTCATTTGGTATAAACCCCTCATTATCCCCCAATTCCATTCCATTGTTAGTGTCTTGAAATTTAGGTTATAGTATTGAAGGATTGGTATAGTCTTCTAAAGGTTGGCTAGCATATGTTTGTTGATCTCTAGTTTCTAATTTATCTAGTGCACTATCTAGCCTTTTCATTTCACTAAATAGTAATTTTAACATACCATTATCCTCAACTTGGTTATTCTCCTCATTATTACTATATGAATTTTCATCCCATTGTTGTTGGTAATAGTCCCCTTCCCATTGTGTTTGTGTGCAAGACTCCCCAGAAGGAAAGTCCTAGTGCATTTGATAATTGTGGGAACTACTATTATATCCTACACTATTGTTTTGGTCATATCCCCATTGCGATTGATAGAACTCTCCATGTGGTGGTTCTTGATATGATTGATAATATGGGGGACTACCACTATTGTTTTTCCATTGTGGTGGTTGGTAGTACTCATGTTGATAATCTACGTCATATATGGGTGCTTGCCAACTTGGGGGATAGTTTTCATTACCTAATATGTACCTATTGGTGGTGTTTGTGTTTGTGTTGTATGGAGAGTAGTATGGATAAGACATGTTTACCTAAAATTTTTAAAACAATATATTTTTTTTATTTTTTTTTCTTTTGAGAGAAAAAGTCCAAAAGTTTTTATTTATTTATTTTTATTTTATTTCAAATTATTTTTTTCGAAGAAAAAGAAGAAAAATGGAAATAACTTAGTAAAATCCTAACCTAGTTGCCCTCCCCGGCAATGGCGCAAAAAACTTGGCACGACTAAAAAGTTGTGCGCTCTTGTGCAACACCCAAGTGTAGGTGATCGTGCAAGTAATACTGGATAAGTCCAGGTCGATCCCACAAGGAAGGAATAGGAAGAATATATACTAAGTTACAACCCAAAGAAAAGAAAATATCAGTATACAGGTGGAGGTTCTAATGAATCCTAACAATTAACTTAAACTAAATAATAAACTAAAGTATAAAGAAACATAACTAATTAAACAGATAAATTAAAGGTGTTGGAAACACGTGAATCCACATTGTTCCTAACCATCTACTATGCATACTCATTAATGTTCTATGGAGTTCATCCCTCTTCAGTATTCCGTATTTTTTTAAAGATATAGAATCAATAGCCCTTTCATGACCGGGACCATATCATCACAAGTGATTTAAAATACCTAGAAGACGGTTTAAAACAATTGTTACTACTTGCACTCTAAATGGTGTTAGCATTCAAAGTGGTTTTCAAAAGTCATTGAAGAAAATAGCCTTAAGGCTTTAAGTTCTAAAAACTGTTGTGACAAATTGAGATTATAGGGACAATTTGATGACAGATTTCTAAAATAGAAAGTTATGGAATACTTAAAAGAATCATCTCAGGAATTAACATGTTCGATCAATCGAAGCATTCTCGATCGATCGGACAACATCATCCTTCAATCGATCGAAATGTCTTCGATAGCTTGATCGGGTTCGATCGAGCGAAATATCTTCGATCGATCGAGCCCAGGTTTTCTATATCATACATGGCAGAGGCTAAGAATCAATATTTCATCATATATTTCCAACGTCTAAACTATGGAAACATGATTAAACTAATACAGAAATAACAAACTAGAGTAATCATAATAGCTAGATTAATAAACAATTAAATAGAGAAAAGGAAAAGAAAAACCTGGAATTATCTGAATATAACTTGTAATTACATGAAACCAACTTGAATCTTTAATAATCTTCAATATAACAATGGAAAAGAGGAAGAAAAATAAGAATCTAACCTAATCTACTCATAATCTAACCCTAAAACTACCAAAAACTGCTGTTTTTTTTGTGTTCTGGAGCGTCCTCCTTTCGTCTGATGTCAAAACAACTTATTTATAGGGTTCCTGTAGAGTTTATGCAACTTTTGGGAGAAAATAAATCTCAATCAATCGAGCTTAGTTCGATCGATCGAAGGTTCGATCGATTGAATCTCCTCAAGCTCTTGAACTCTCTGATTTTGACAATTTTGCGCACCGATGGGAGAATGGCCATAACTCTTTACTCGGACATGGGATTGACCTCCCATTAACGGCCACACGTCCATAACTTAAAGATGTACATGTCACATTTTTGGGGAAATCTTCCAAATTTAAAGTCTTCATTGTAAAAATTGGCGTTTTCTCAGCTACTTCGGTTGTTCTCTTCACCAGAATCACTTTTCTTTAGCTTCACTTCATTGATTTACATTCTAATACCTATAAAACAATGCATAAACACATGTTTTAGCATTAACACAATAAAAAAAACATTGTTATTAGAATGCACCTAAATATAGGGACTTTGGGGATAAAAGTATGCATAAAGGACCATGTAATAATCTATGAATATGCATTTTTCACCTCGAATCAGTTGTTATTGTAGGAATTTCCCGCCCCTCTGTATCCTTGCATGGCGTTCATTTCCATGGGGGATTGTTCTTGAAAGTACGACACATTGGGATAGTATTGAGTTGTGTGTCCTAACATATTGCATGTGCCACAAGGTTCTTCAAGCAAAACCTGTCTAGAACTCTCTTCTTTCATCCCTAATTCCTCTACTTTCCTTGCTAGTTCTTCGTATTTGGTCATCAGATGATCTTTGATTTTTAACTGATAGATGTTTTTCTCCTCTACACCTACTGACTGGTTGCGTGGAATGTCGTCAGAATTAGACCATTCATGAGCATGTTTGGATACCCACTCAAAGTGGGCTTCAGCCTCTTCGGTGTTCTTGTGTAGAAATGGACCTGTGCTCATAGTTTCAACCAGTTTTTTGTTTCACCATTTAGTCCTTCATAAAAGTAGCTAATGGTTCGCCATTTCTCGTACACGTGGTAAGCAAATCTTTGAAACACTCCCAAGTTTGAGTGAAGGTTTCATTGCTCTTTTGTTTGTAGGAATTTATTTGACGTTTTAGTTCAGTGGTCATGCGAGGTGGAAAGAATTTCTTTAAGAACGCAGTGTTCATCGCATGCCAGGTGAAGATTGAATTTGGCTTAAGGGTGAGTAGCCACGCTCTTACTTTATCCTTCAGAGTGAAGGGAAACAGCATCAGGCGTATCACATCTACAGGACAATTTTGTGAGAATATTTTACAAACATCCTCAAAATCCATAACATGTAGATATGCCTTCTCGCTCTCCATTCTGTGAAAGGTTGGAAGGGGTTGACACGACTAAATAGTTGTGCGCTCTTGTGCAACACCCAAGTGTAGGTGATCGTGCAAGTAATACTGGATAAGTCCAGGTCGATCCCACAGGAAAGGAATAGGAAGAATATATACTAAGTTACAACCAAAAGAAAAAGAAAATAAGAATGAATGAATGGAAGTGTACTAACAAATCCTAATTAATTAAATTAAACTAAATAATAAACTAAAACTTATAGAAACATAACTAATGAAATAAATAATTTAAAGGTGTTGGAAATACGAGAATCCACATTAATCCTAACCATCTACCATGCACATTCATTAACGTTCAATGGAGTTCATTCCTCTTCAGCATTTCGTATTTTTCTAAAGATGAAGAATCAATAGCCCTTTCATGACCGGGACTATATCATCACAAGTGATTTAAAATACTTGGAAGACGGTTTAAAACAATGGTAATTACTTGCACTCTAAATGGTGTTAGCATTCAAAGTGGTTTTCAAAAGTCATTGAAGAAAATAGCCTTAAGGCTTTAAGTTCTAAAAACTGTTGTGACAAGCTGAGCTTATAGGGACAATTTGATGATAGATTTCTAAAACAAAAAGTCATGAAATACTTAAAAAAATCATCTCAGGAATTAACATGTTCGATCGATCGAAGCGCTCTCGATCGATCGGACTGCATCATCCTTCAATCGATCGAAATGTCTTCGATCGCTTGACTATAGCTCTGGTTCGATCGATCGAAATACCTTCGATCGATCGAGCCCAAGGTTTCTAAAGATTGCATGGCAGAGGTTGGGAATCAATGTTTCATCACATATTCCCAACGTCTAAACTACGGAAACATAATTAAACTAGTGCAGAAACAGTAAAACATAACACTCATAACTACTAGATTCATAAACAATCAAATAAGATAAAGGAAGGGAAAAATCTGGAATTAATCTGAAAATAACTTGTAAATAACTTGAATCTTGAATAATCTTCAGTATAATAATGAAAAAGAGGAAGAAAAATAAGAATTTAACCTAATCTACTCCTAATCTAACCCTAAAACTACCCTAAAACTGTTGTTTTCTGCATTCTAGAGCGTCCTCCCTTTGTCTGGAGTCAAAACGACTTATATATAGGGTTCCCACAGAGTTTACGCAACTTTTGGATGAAAATAAAGTTCGATCGATCGAGCTTAGTTCGATCGATCGAAGGTTCGATCGATTGAACTCTCCTCAATCGCTTGAACTTCTCTGATTTTGACAGCTCTGTACACCGATGGGAGAATGGCCTTAACTTTTCACTCGGATCTCGGATTGACCTCCCATTTGCGGCCACACGACCATAACTTAAATATCTACATTTCATATCTCTGGGAAAATCTTCCAAATCTGAAGTCCTCATTGTGAAAATTTGCATTTTCTCAGCTGCTTTTGTTGTTCTCTTCACCAGAATCACTTTCTTTAGCTTCACTTCATTGATTTACATCCTAATACCTATAAAACAATGCAAAAACATATATTTTAGCATTAACACAATAAAAAGAACATTGTTATTAGAATGCACCTAAATATAAGGACTTTGGGGATAAAAGTATGCATAAAAGACCATATAATACGCTATGAATATGCACTTTTCACCTTGAATCAGGAGTTGAATCATCCCGTTGCGAAATTAGAATTCACCCGCATGGGGTGGAATGAGAATACAAGAAGGCGTAGGTGCGTGTTCGGGTTACATGAGATTGCACAAGGGACGCAACGAATCATCAACAGGTACAACCACATTCTCACCATTTTCACTTTGATTGTCACCCATTGAATCGGTGGGTGTGACTATTAATAGAACTAGAAGATTCAGATAGGTAGAATGGATTTCTGAAAATTCCTTGGATGGAATTATCGGGCATAAAAGAGAAGAGACTAAGAAGATTTTAAACCTAAAGAAAACGAAAGAGAAAAACAAAAATAGATGAAGAAAGCGCGAGGTAATCTAAGTACTAACTGGTCGCCTTCCCCGGCAACGGCGCCAAAAACTTGACACGAGAATCTTTTGTGTGCGCTTATGTGCTATACCCAAGTATAGGTAGACGTGCAAGTAGTATTCTGGTTAAGACCAGGTCGATCCCACAGAGAAGGTTGAAAACTATATACTTAGATTAAACTCTAAAAAGAAAATGAAAATCCAATATTTTAAAGAGAGTAGAACACGAAGTTCCACAATTAACAACTACTAAAAGTAAAGCAATTAAACTAACTATGAACTAACTACATATCTAAAGCGAATTTAAAACAGGTTTTTACTTTATAAAAGGGGAGCGTTGGGAACACATGAATCCACAGTGACCTAGCCATCTACCATGCAATTACATTAAAGCTCAATGGAGTACATCTTCAACAGTATTCCGCTCTCTTAAAATAAAGAATCCATAGCCCTTTCATGACCGGGACTATATCATCACAGTTGATTTGAAATACAAGAAAGTGGTTTAAAACAATAGTTTAGACTCGTACTCTGAATGGTGTTGGCATTCAAAGTGGTTTGCAAAAGTTATTGAAGAAAAATGCATTAAGGCTTAAAGTTCAGAAATTGTTTTGACAAACTGAGCATTTGGGGACAGTTTGATAACGAATCTCAAAAACAGAAAGTCTAGGAATACTGCATAGTACTTTCTCAAGAATCTGAAGGTTCGATCAATTAACGCGCTTTCGATCAATCGAACATCGTCATCTCTCAATCGATCGAAAATTCTTTGATCGCTTGACTGTATCTCTGGTCTGATCGATCGAACTTACTTCGATCGATCGGACACAAGTTTTACACTACTGCATGGCAGAGGCTGGAGATCACTGTTTCATTGTGATCTCCCAACTCTAGGACTACTCAGACATGGTCTGGAGTGTCTCAGATCTGTTTTTAACGTAAAAGTTCATTAAGGCTACGTTTGTTTGTACTTTTAACATAAAACTTTACGAAAACTATGGGTTTAACAATAACAAACATGCAAGACTACGATTCTAACAGATTATACTATGAAAAACTATTAGCAGAATGTAAACAAAACAATAAAACGAAACTTGAATGAAAGGAATACTTGTATTAAAGCCGAAATCACCAATCAATTAATGTAGAATCCAATATTAACCTACAAAAGTAAGCAAACACTCCTCTCTCTCTGTCTATAAAACTACAGAAAAATAAAGTGGGCCTTCGTATAGACGAGTTTAAAACTAATATATATAGACAATCCTAGGGCTAGGGTTAATTACAACACTTTTGCTGCGTGTGCGTAAGTTTCTGATAAAAGGCATGTTCGATCAATCGAACATAATTCGATCGCTTAAACTGTCTTCGATCGATCGAAATGTCAATCGCTTGAGGGTTCTTCGATCGCTTAAACTCTACTTTTCATTTTTGAATTGTCTTGCTTATAATCCAGCATTCTCTTTATCCTGTTATTTATTTCTTTACACAGTAAAACAGTGATCTGCACAAATGATAGCTAAAACAACACAACTTATCATAGATATGTTAAATTGTAAAAAAGCTAGCAGTGTAAAAGGAATTGCAAAAATAATAGGGAGTTATAAACTAAATCATCATATTTCTTTATTTTAGCGCGGTTGTATTTTACAAATATCCCCGCTTGTCACTCTGCAAAGTTCGATTGATTGAAACTATTTCAATCGATTGAGAAAAGTAATGTTTGAGCGATCGAAGTCTGTTCGATCGATTGAACCTTCGATCAATTGAACTCAGTTCAATCGATCAAAAGTCATCTTCTCCAGCAGTTCTAAACAGTGAATGTCCAGAGGTCTTAGGGCGTGTTTGGCTCTACTTATTTAAGTCAAAAACATGTAAAAACATTATTTAAAGGTACCGAGTGAGTTTAGAACTCACCGAACATTGTTAAGGGCGCATTTGGCTCTTCCAGCTTGAGCTCCTCCAATTGTGGCTCCTCTTTTCTCTCCTCAGTCTCTGTCTCTCTCTCTCTTCTTTCTCTTTCTCTCCTTTTCCTTCCTCTTCTTCTGTCTTTCCCTATCTCTGAATGAATATATATATGTATGTATATATATATGGATGTTTATATATACATAACCACAAGCCCATAATCTTTCTCTTTAAGATCTCTTGGTTCAGCAACCATATGCCACACATGAACATAATGTATATATACAGGAGAGGGGAAGGTGCAGGTGGCTGTGTTTGTGTTAAACCTGGAATTCCTGATGATTACAAGTTCGATCGATCAAAAGCAGATTGGTTAGTTTGATCGATTAAAAAGGGTTTTGATCGATTGACATGGGGACTACATCATAAATTCAGGTCGGTAGGGTTTCGATTGCTTGAAAGAAGTTTGATTGATTGAACTTGAGAATGCTCGATCACTTGAACAGACTTCGATCGATCGAAAGTGAAATTTCCAGAATGGTCAAGGGAAATATATATAGAATCTCTTTGTATTAATAATTACTGAAAATATAGAGTATTACATAATGTATGTGTAATAAGATTGGAAATTATAAATTAATTTACATTTTATTCGTCATACCATGCTTAACGTACCATTATACTTCGGTCAACTTCCTTGAGTTGGATACGTATATTCATTGAGAGTCTTCCGAGGATCTTTGAGTCATGAGAGTTTTAGTTGGTTATGGTTGTCAGTATTAGTGATAATGACGGGAATGTCGATTAATGATTGACGATGAGAATGGAATTCGAAAATGAATATCTCTTGGTTTAGTCAGCTATTAAAGCACGTTCACTACACTCTTCGGCCGTTAAGGCACTGTAGTTTACTCACAAGCGACTGTTAAGGCACTTTCATATTCATATGAGAATAGGTCATAGACTTTGGATCTCTTGGTGGAGTCAGCTGTTAAAGCACTTTCACTATGCTCTTCGGCTGTTAAGCACTATAGTTTACTCACCAAGAAGCTATTAAAGCACTTTCATCCTAAACCAATGGCTTATGCCAGAAATGTGGAAGGAATTGTAGTAAATGGATTTAGGCCTGATAAATGGTTATTGATCGGTCTTTTTGATTGCAAGGCATAAAACATTTCGAGTTTAGATTTTCATATTATGGTCTAGTTTGTCTTAATTCCTCGATAACTCCTAGATAAGATTATAAGCCTTCTAAGGAATAATGAACTATAGTGTTTCTCTTAACTGTTTCTAACAGTGCTTTATAAGAATTTATGCTCACTCAGCTTGTATTCAAGCTAACGGCATTTTATACCGTTGGATCTTCCACGTCCAGCGATGCCAGGATTAGCAGGTGAGGCCCAGCCCAGAGGCACCAACAGAAATGGTGAGAATACGGATGAGGCCTACTTTGATGATGGGTATTCTGGAGAGGACTTATACGGGGATCTCTATGGATTCGCTAGTTGAAGATGGAATTTTCTTAGTCCTCTTTTATCTTCTATGTTATGATATAATAATTTAATTGTCATCGGATCTTGTGGCATTGAATGTCACCAACTGTTTTCTTTTATTTTGTTTTCTCTTGAATCATCAGGTCTGTAATATAATGTTTAATGTATGACACAGTAATGTTTAATATTAGTATGCTGTGTTTGAATTAGATACATTCCCAATATTATTATGCTTCTTGGTAATATGTTTGTTGAGGACAATCAGGAGCATCTCCAACTAGTCACGTCTCCACGGGTCCAAAGGCAGGAAATTTATTTTTCCCTACTTTGCCACTCCGAGGCGTGACATTGATATTTCCAATCAAGAAACTGCACCGGATGTTTCACATAAGTCAAATCTTCCCGAATTTCCAACGGTTCTAGAATGATGACATGTCTTGAATCTGACACACACCATCGAAGCATCGACACATGGAATACATTGTGAACATTCGCTGATTCCTGTGGTAATTCTAAGCGATAAGCTACAGGTCCAACTTGATTTAGATTCAAATAAGGTCCAATATACCTTGGACTAAGTTTACCTCGCTTTCCAAAATATGTTATGCCTTTCGAAGGCAATACTTTCAGAAATGCATTCTCACCTACCTCGAACTCCAACAGTCTTCTACCCATATCCACATAGCTTTTATAATGACTCTGAGTTGTTTGCAACAGCTATTTTATCAATTTAATCTTACTAGTAGTAATTCGATCTATTTTCGATCCCAATAGTTGTCTTTCCCCAACTTTTGTCCACAAACAGGCAATCTACACTATCTTCCATATAAGCCCTCATAAGTTGCCATTCCAATGCTAGTCAGAAAGCTATTGTTGTAGGAAAACTAAATCAGCAGTAAATGAGTTTCCCAATCAACCTTAAAATCCATGACACACACACAAAGCATGTCCTCCAATATATGAATCACCCTCTCGGATTGCCCATCAGTCTAGGGATGAAAAGCAGCACTGAAATGTAGTATTGTCCCCATAGCCCTCTGTAAACCTTACCAAAATCTTGACACGAATCAGGTGTCACGATCTAACACTGTAATACCTGTAATTTTCTGTCATTATAATATCAGCTTTTTCTAATTTCTGTATTGGACCCACTATATTATTATATTTTTATTTTAATTACGTGACGGTATGGACGTGTTGTAGTATTACCATATAGACTGTAGTAACCATACCGACTCGACCATAATAAAATTTAACTTAGTCCCGTACCCGGACCCGGACATTAGAAATATTACCAGTTTGCGCATAATTTGAGACCGACACGCATATCGAGGAACTTATGCACGTAAACCGAGGAAGTGGCACACAACCTGAGATGGACCCACATGGCCGACCATGTGGCAACCACATGCCACCCTCTTGAACACATGTCTACTTGTTGGACACATGGCATAGCATGTACACATGCTCCATGACACCTAGCACATGCATCTCTCCTATATAAAGCACACCTACATGCATACACACACACATTTTGACACTCTTGTCTTCATAATCTGCACATAAGATAAGATAGAGAGCTGGGAGTTATAAATCCCATGGAGATATAGAAGAAAAACAAGGAGAAGAAGAAGGTGACACCATCTAAATTAAGTTGAGTTCAAGCTCCATCAAGCTCAAGAACAACATCAAGCTTAATTTCAAGCTTTGGTGAGTAAATTATGAGTAATTGTGAGTAATCTAACTCAATTTAGAACACATATAATTTGTACTAATGTTTAGTAGAAGTTTGATGTTGTTGTGTTGAAATTTTCATGACATGCAAGACAAATCCATAAATCTGAGAAACTGAAACTCTCAGCAGAACATAGTTTAGTAAAATGAATGTTTTGTCAAGCTAGAAAATCCGAATTAAGCTAGGTTTTTTTGTGGTAAACGTTAACTCATATATGTACAAATAACTCTTCTATAGATCAGTCTAGAAATCACTCCTTCATGGGTGAAATGCATGTACAACGCAGTGTTATAAACCTGGGAAAACAGAAACTTCCAGCAGAATGTAGTTTAGTAAAATGGATGTTTTGAAGAGCTCGAAAATCGGAATTAAGCTAGGTTTTTTTGTGGTAAAAGCTAACTCATTTATCTACAAATAGCTCTTCTATAGCTTAGTCTAGAAATCACTCCTTCATGGGTGAAATGCATGTACAACACAGTGTTATAAATCTGAGAAAGAGAAACTGAAACTTTCAGCAGAACATAGTTTAGTAAAATGAATGTTTTGTGCAGCTCAAAAATGAGAATTAAGCTAGGTTTTTTTATAGAGAAATCTATCTCATATATCTACAAATTATCCTTCTATAGATCAGTCTAAAAATCCCTCCTTCATAGGCGAAATGCACGTACAATGCAGTACTATAAATCTGGGACAAAACAGTCCGAGATATAAGAAATGTCTTGTAAAATAAATATTTTGAGTTGCTCAAAAATGTAATTGAAGCTAGATTTTTTTTGTACATAAAGATATTCCTATTATCTACAATGTTTTAGTTTTGAGTTTGATCCACAAAGCAATTTATCATGCCCAAATAAATCATATTGTTTCAGTCAACACAGTGAAAATGTATCCTGGCAGATTGTGTAGCTTTTTATATTTCTGCTTCCGCTGAACTTAGTCACTTTCCCATATCACATTATTGTTATAAGCATGTTTGGACAATCAGGTGACACTCACAACCAGTCACGTATCTACGAACCCATAAAGGAAATTTATTTTTCCCTATTTTTGGTACTTTGGGGCGTGACAGGGATTTTTGGTATCAGAGCTTTAGGTTTAGATGCGCTCACTGATTGTCCTACACCTTAAGTTATGAGCCTAAGATTTACCTCGTATTAGTACTGACACTAAGTTAGCTCCTCTTGCATGACTATGGAGTCGAGCTTCGTTCATGACGATTTCGGAGGTCACTATAATTGCAGCGGTCGTATCCAGCCTATCGACCCTGTACTATATTGACAGCGAATCTGGTAGAGGGCGAGGCATACCTTGGAGGAGGACATACGAAGAGCTGTGCTTACCGATGCATTGCAGTATTCGGATCGAGTTCAGCCCGAGTCGATCCATGCTTCAGAGACTACCATACTTAATCACCAGGAGCTTATCAGCATGACTCAGGACAAGGCACTATATGACGATATACTCTTTCCGATTATCATGACGGCACCAGCACCACCATTCTCACCCGAGCCCATACCAGAGCCAGATGCAGATTTAGATCCCATTAATACAGATAGCGACAATGATATAGCGAGTGGAGAGAATTCTGCAGGCAGTGACCACTCAGCAGATGACCCATCTGATTATGACGACACATATGATGATAATGACCTGACAATTGTGACAATCCGGTAAGTAGCGATGACGAGCTGATCGAGGAGGTTGACCCTACGGACGATCTTCAGAGACCAGGGGATGATGTACACGACCATCCAGCACCACCAGTTGACGGGGACGATATGATACTGATGCTTGAGCAGGACCACGAAGCAGATCCAGCTGACATCGAGGAAAAGGAGGAGGACCCTGAGGAGGAGCTCTTAAAGGACCCGTTATAGATAATAAGAGAGGCAAACTTTACCTTAGATATGGTAAGCGAGTACCATAGTAAGCAGTCATATCCTTTCTACTCATTCTACTCTCTTTGAGTAAATCGATACCTTCTATTCTAATGGTCATTTCTTCTGGAAAAGGGATCTATATCTTTTGTAAAGTGGCTCCGATTACCATCAATAATTATTGTGATACACTCCTTGATAAGTAATTCATTTCCTTGAATTTTTAGAAATTCCCCAGTCAACGATTCTTGAGTATGTACCTTGATCATCCGATTCTTGACAAATTCTTTTGAGAACAAGTTCGATCACTAGTACTGCAAAGTCATTCTTTTTGACTTATTATTCCTTGAACAAATTCTTACAAGTTCATTTCATTTGAAATAATCCTAAATGAGTTCTCTGTCCTTGTTCTTGCCATGAACTAAAAAAAATGTTGTGCTCTCTGAACATCTTGACCTCTTATTGTCTCTCTCAGTTGCTACCTTATTCTTTATCAGTGGGGTTTTGTTTAGACTATTTCACTTATGAAATACCTAATTCTTATTTCATTCGTTGAAGGCCTTATGCCATCAGTTACTTTCATTTCCTATAAATCTTGAGATACTACGATTTATTCCATAGTAAACAGTCATTCAATCATTGTTAGATTTACATCTTATTCTTGAATGGATCACATCATTCTACTATTATACTTCTATCTGTGAGGATTCATATGCCTTTTCGGATTCGGCTTCATTTTGGGTCAATCTGTTCAATCATTTCAATCATTGTATTCTAGCTACCGAGATTATGATGATAACCATAATGTGAAATATAACAGGTTATGATTGCTTTGCATAAGGTATGATAGAAACCTTATAGACATTAACTCATATGTAGGAACGCAAGAATCTTCTCGATCTCTGCAATGGATGAATCATCTCAAACAAATGAGGACCAGTCCAGAAGGCTAAGCAACATAATACCTAAGGAGATCGATCCCACTGATATATTTGGAAGACTAATACAAGACTTATGGAAGACCGCGGACAATACTAGCATAACTGACTACGGAGACGAGTTGTTTAGACACCTCCATATCGCCCATTCAGAATCGCTTAGAGACCACTCAAGCCACAACCTACTACACTACCAAGGTCAACCCTACTACAAGGATAACTCAAAACGACGAACAACGATCATGGTGTTTGTTTCAACTATGGAAACCCTGGATGTCTGGCCAAGGAATGTCAAGCTCCCAAGACCTGTAACCAACCAAACGTTATCTGCTACAGCCATCGCAAGAGAGGACATTTGAGCAAGGACTGCAAAGCACTCAAGATGGACGCTACAGAGCGCATGCAGCTCAGATAAGCCCAGCTTAATACCACCATCCCCAATATAGCTGGATTAGGCAAAGAGGCACAACGAAGACTAAAAGAACACATGAGGAACCAGAGAAAGTCCGACACAACAATAGCATCGGTCCAACGTAAAGCATGCCAACGTTGTTTCAACTGCAGAAATCGCAGACAATACTTCGACGAATGCCCAATACCGAAACAAATTAGAGGACATGGATCGCAATCTTACAAATGTGGTGGAATGAACCACATCCACAAGGATTACGAGGCAATGAAGAACATCAATCAAGATCTGTTGATGAACTTGGAAGAAGAAGGGAAGTTGATACAACATATGCAATCGATTATGCAAAATTTTGACATATTAATGAATCTAGTTTTGTGTATCTAGTATTATTGTAATGATTAGTGTTCCAATATATATATTATAGTAGAGGTACAACAAATTGACAGTTAGTAACTATAAATATACAACGAGCATCGTATCCCACCTTTAGACTGACGGTCAAACCAGGCGAGCTAACCTAACGATAGAAGACGTCTCACCAGCTCACATCATCAACAACATCGGAGACACATGGAAAAGTTTACACCATCAATTATGAAAGCTTGTGGCGCATCCGGAACAAAAATACGAGAGAACCCACTCGTCGCTGATCAAAATGTTCGCCAACTACGACAAAGTCAAACACAGGCATGACGTCACTCGAGGTTCTATATAGAAGGCCATGTCAATCATCATCACGTTAGAAAGATCAGAAATGAAGGAAGAACCTACAGTTTGAAGTCGAAGATAAAGTACCATTAAATATCGATCACTCGAGGTAACGTGCTATTAGATGAAAAGAAAGGAAGCTATCACTGTGACACATTGGAGTATTTACGATTGAATTGCCCACCAACTCGCGTACGTTATCACCAACGGTGTAGTAGATCACAACGCATTTTGAGTGGATACGCTAATCTACAACGTTCTTCGTACTAATTAATGCTAAGGGATACATTCACGACCCCTACAAGTTATAAAAGACAATCGTGAGACCAACTAGACTTCTCAACCATCGCATCAAGAAGTTGAGAGGTAAGAATCTTGTCGATCAAAGACGCAGAAGAAATGATGAAAGCGAAGTTAATCAGACTGCCGTTGAGAAAAATCCAAAGCAACGTGATATCTGCGACGACTGCGGAATATCTGGACATCACTCCAAAGAATGCAAAGCACCGAAATAGCTCACAAGTTGATAGGCGCAGTGCTTCAATTGTGGAAAGACTGGACGTGTGCGCAAAGATTGTCCGGAACGAGAAACTCAAAACAAGGTTCCACCACAAAGAAGATCCCGAAAGAGAACTTGTAGATCACCAAATCAATCTTAGCAATGAACAAGATGAAAGACCGATGGTGCCATATTCAATGTCAGAACTATGAATTTTACTTGGCATTGTTTTAGCAAAGAAGTTTGGACGTTTGAAAGAATTTTTGAGAAGGTCTGATTAGTTAGCTAGTGGGAACCTCATAACCTTAAAACCTGAGATATTATTAGTACCTTGTACTTTCTAAGACCTAGCAAAATCTAGATTTCGAGGACGAAATCCTTTAATAAGTGGTGGGAGATGTAACACCTGTAATTTTCTGTCATTATAATATCAGCTTTTTCTAATTTCTGTATTGGACCCACTATATTATTATATTTTTATTTTAATTACGTGACGGTATGGACGTGTTGTAGTATTACCATATAGACTGTAGTAACCATACCGACTCGACCATAATAAGATTTAACTTAGTCCCGTACCCGGACCCGGACATTAGAAATATTACCAGTTTGCACGTAATTCGAGACCGACATGCATATCGAGGAACTTATGCACGTAAATCGAGGAAGTGGCACACAACCTGAGATGGGCCCACATGGCCGGCCATGTTGCAACCACATGCCACCCTCTTGGACACATGTCCACTTGTTGGACACATGGCATAGCATGTACACATGCTCCATGACACCTAGCACATGCATCTCTCCTATATAAAGCACACCTATATGCATACACACACACATTTTGACACTCTTGTCTTCATAATCTGCACATAAGATAAGATAGAGAGTGGGAGTTATAAATCCCATGGAGATATAGAAGAAAAACAAGGAGAAGAAGAAGGTGACACCATCTAAATTAAGTTGAGTTCAAGCTCCATCAAGCTCAAGAACAACATCAAGCTTAATTTCAAGCTTTGGTGAGTAAATTATGAGTAATTGTGAGTAATCTAACTCAATTTAGAACACATATAATTTGTACTAATGTTTAGTAGAAGTTTGATGTTGTTGTGTTGAAATTTTCATGACATGCAAGACAAATCCATAAATCTGAGAAACTGAAACTCTCAGCAGAACATAGTTTAGTAAAATGAATGTTTTGTCCAGCTAGAAAATCCGAATTAATCTAGGTTTTTTTGTGGTAAAATTTAACTCATATATGTACAAATAACTCTTCTATAGATCAGTCTAGAAATCACTCCTTCATGGGTGAAATGCATGTACAACGCAGTGTTATAAACCTGGGAAAACAGAAACTTCTAGCAGAATGTAGTTTAGTAAAATGGATGTTTTGAAGAGCTCAAAAATCGGAATTAAGCTAGGTGTTTTTGTGGTAAAAGCTAACTCATTTATCTACAAATACCTCTTCTATAGCTCAGTCTAGAAATCACTCCTTCATGGGTGAAATGCATGTAGAATGCAGTGTTATAAATCTGAGAAACTGAAACTTTCAGCAGAACATAGTTTAGTAAAATGAATGTTTTATGCAGCTCAAAAATGAGAATTAAGCTAGGTTTTTTTGTGAAGAAAGATAACTCATTTATCTACAAATAACCCTTCTATAGCTCAGTCTAAAAACCACTCCTTCACAGGTGAAATTCACGTACAATGCAGTGTTATAAATCTGGGACAGAACAGTCCGAGATATAAGAAATGTCTTGTAAAATAAATATTTTGAGTAGCTCAAAAATGTAATTGAAGCTAGATTTTTTTGTACATGAAGATATTCCTATTATATACAATGTTTTAGTTTTGAGTTTGATCTACAAAGCAATTTATCATGCCCAAATAAATCATGTTAATTCAGTCAACACAGTGAAAATGTATCTTGGCAGATTGTACAACTTTTTGTATAATGTTTTGTTTATGCATGGTGTTGATTGTTGATGCTAGTTTTCCGGTACATGTGTTGTTATGAAAATCTCGTGCTATGGTAGTGCTATCGCGTAGATGAGTATGTTAAGGGTTTCGTCTATGTGTTTATTTGTATTAAATTCACGTTATAAATCCATGAGCTACGTGCTATGTTTTCTATTGTTATGAATATAGTCTAATGACCGTTGAAAGTTCATACCCAAACTATAAATATATTGTATGGCACGATTATTGCGTTGATAAGTGATCAGGAAAGTTTCCATCGTAAGTATATTGAGAGGAAAACGGAATGTCGGACGTATAGTGAAATATTAACGGTTATAAATGGATGATATTAATGAACTAAACTATGAAATGTGCGAACGCGTAAAATAATGATAAAACCTTCGATAACAGATTTAATGTGAATAAGGGACATTGGGCCTCGTTTCTAGTCGTGTGACTATCGGTTAAAGTTGATTCGTGAACTTTTGTGTCGTGTTTGGATATTTCTTGCAAAATTGGTCTTTCGGTAATTCCATGGTGTCGATTGGTGAGTTATGTTTTGTTCCTTGATCTGAGGATCGGCATGACGTGTTCGGTCAAGTGCGGATGACCTGAGGATCGTCGTGACGTGTTCGATCAAGTGGTTGATTATTTTTCCGCACTCTTGGACTGAGGATCGGCATGACGTGTTCGGTTATGTACGGGTGACCTGAGGATAGGCATGACGTGTTCGTCCAAGCGATTATTAATTCCCCGTACCCTTGGTCTGAGGATCGGCATAACGTGTTCGGTAACGTGCGGGCGACCTGAGGATCGGCATGACGTGTTCGACCAAGAGATTGTTAATGTCCCGCACACTTATGCCATTTGCGCGACAGTTTGAGTGCCAGTTGGGCGACAGTTAACTATTCATTGTTGAGTGTTGTACTTCCTTGACCAGTAAATGCATTTGGAGTTAAGTCTTCTTTCAGTCAATGTCATTGGTCAGTTCAGTTCTGGGTTAAGTTTCAAAAGGAATGATTGGGTTTAAATAAGACATGGTTTTGAGAATAAGAAAAGACGAACAAGACATAGTATCGAGAATAAGAAATGATGAACGAGATATGGTTTCGAGAAATAAGAAGAGATGAAGATTAACTTACCTTAAGTGGTGGTAACCTTAAGGGGACCCTCACTTAGCTTAACCGCTAACAGCTTTTCACGCCGCTGGACCTTCCACGTCCAGCCTTTGCAGGTCCAGACGGAGCCGACTGCTATAAAGATGCTGACTTTACTACTGAAGACTATACTAGTGAAGATTACTACGAGGAAGGCTACGGTTTCGCCAGCTGAAGACTTTGGAGCTTTTCTTTTGTTATAGTTCTGTTATTATTATTATGTTAGTGATGTAATAGTTTAGCTGGTCTTGTAATATATATCTTTTGGATATCTTTTTGGCCTGTAATATACTACTGATGTAAGACTTGGATGTTTTAAATTTCTGCTTCCGCTGAACTTAGTCACTTTCCCATATCACATTATTGTTATAAGCATGTTTGGACAATCAGGTGACACTCACAACCAGTCACGTATCTACGAACCCATAAAGGAAATTTATTTTTCCCTATTTTTGGTACTTCGGGGCGTGATAAACACTATAGACACTGGTGCCCCGTAACGTGGGATTGTGCCCACAAACCATTACTGTATGCAAGAGACATTGGCATTGTATATATGGACATCAGTTTTAGTTTTATTATGTACGTTTCATGATATGATTTTTTGTAATCCTGAAGTATCATAATAGGTAATTCGTGTATGTATGAGATATATACATGTGAGATATGAATTATTATTCTTTAATACATAGAATTGTCATAGTGGATGGTGAGACTTAATATCTCATTAGGTATATACTATAGCATGGTTAACTACCATTGGATGGAGTGATGAATCTCAATCACAAGAGTGCGAGAATCTTAGTTAAAAATGCTAGTGCTTATAGTGCATTGACGAATCATGAGATTTTCCTATTGACATCTAAAACTATCATCAGTCGATAGGAACTCATAACTTGTATAAGGTACGTGTTAATAATCTTGAGACGGTTATGGACACAGACTATGGGTGTGACTACTTTGACTTACCAATCAGTGAGGTCTTCAAGATCAACACCTGGGTATCTTGTGAAAGTCATGTTCATAGAGTTGTGAAAATATATTATCAAGATAGAATCTACCCTCCGATAAAGAGTAAGCATTCCCTTAAGAATGTCACCAAGTTGATTACTGAGAACTGTAGTCTTGTTGATAAGTAGTTATCAACATGTTTGGTAATCATGAGAGGTGAATGAAACTCAAAGAATACATGAAGTACTCATCATTCAGGTTGACAGTAACAATTTAATTGACTACCTGAATATGGTTACAAATGCTGTAGGTAGAGGGACATTAGTACGATTATACAAGTCTAGTTACCTCTTTCGATATGTTCTTTTACATTAGAGTGCAGATATCGTTATATAGTGGAGTTAACGTTGATCAGTTGGTTAATTCGCTTCTAAAAGAGTTTGATCATAGGGATTAATGACTGGTCTAAGCCAACAATATAGAACTTAGGCAGTCCCATTCTTAGCTCCATAAGAATACTTGGAAAGGCAAAAAGAGGTGAACCAATTGAATCAATTGGATCCAATCGATTGGTCACTGATCCCATTTAATCAATCAAAACCAAAGGTCAGTTTGGAAACTTATAAATAGGAGAACTTGCGAGACATAATAGGATTTCATCATTTTTCTTCTCTCAAAAAATCCAGACTATTTAAAAGTTCTCAAAACCTTCCTCACCTCTCTATTAGGGATCTCTCAAAGTCTAGCTTTTCTGGGAAGGATTCAAAGAGTCATAAGAGTGAAGATTTTCTAGATGAAGCTACTGGATGTTGAAAGGAAAAGAGACAATCTGAATTGGGTTAAAGACCAAAAGGTATACTCTTATCTCTGCACATCCATAGAATCAATAAGAAGTAGATCTTACATACTAAATAAAGTTTTGAACTTTATTTTTCCACTGCACATGATATTTAAGTTTTTCGAAACCTACATCCATCAATTGGTATCAGAGCCATGCTTATTTGAATCTATAGATGCGTTTTGGAACCCTGGTTTGATTTGCATGTTATAGTATTTTTTTTCTAAAATTGCATCATCACAGATCTATTTTTACTGCAGTTTCGCAGTAGAAAACAAATCTGTGATTATTTTGGTTCAAAAGGAGGTTCAATCGATTGAAAGTATTTCAATCGATTGAAAAGGTCTTCTCTGTTTTATAGTTCTCATAGTTTTTATAGTTTGGAAATTTAATTTTTTTAACCTTTTATATTATTCTAGAAAGATTTTAAATCAATTTTTGAACTATCTGTTCTATCGATTGATAGTGTTTTAATCGATTGGATGAGCAGAAAACACAAGATGCTATTTTTAAAGTACTAATCATTGCATAAAGTGTTTATGTAGTATGTGAATCAGTTAGGGGTTCTAATGAACATATACTTTATTATATATATGTGTAGATGTTTGTTCATCTAACGATCTCCCATAGCACCAAGCTTTTAAATTTTGTTTAAATATGTGATTGGTGTATTCAATTATGCTTTTGGTTTATAAGGCATGTGTAAAGGGCACTCCGACTTCATTCCTGCAAAAGGATAGTCGCACCGGTTTGCCTAGCCTATTTATTGTTAATTCCTTTTCAAGACAAATTGTAAGCTTCGAAAGAGGCATAGGGTATTGTAATATAATAGGATAGTCCATGAAGATGGTGAAGGAAAAATAGGTTTCGAAAACTTATTTATATGCGCAGTGGAAAAACAAAGTTTAAACAACATTTGGTATGCCCGGATCTACTACTCATCAATTCCATAGATGCGTAAAACAAGAGGGAAAAGAGATTATACCTAACAGTCTTGAACCCAATTCTGATTCTCTTCTTTCTTGATGGTGCATCAGCCTCCACTAGATGGTCTTCACTCTTATGTCTCCTTTGAACACTTTTGGAGAGGCTAGAGATGGTGAAATCTCTAATACGGAGGATAGAGGTGTACTTAAAACAAAAATAGTTTCTGTAGCTAATGGAGTGAAGAAATGTCGATTAAAATAACTCTGCATGCAACTGCCCTATTTATAGATTCCCAAACTGACTTTCACGTTCAATTGATCGAAGTTTTGATCGCATATTCGATCGATCGAAACTTTTCGATCGATCGAACTTGTCTTGACTTCAATCGATCGAAACTCTTTCGATCGATCGAACCTGTCTTGACAAGATCCTCATGTGCCTTTCCATGCATCCTGGTGGAGCTAAGAGTGGGACCTCCTAGGTTCTTTATTGTTGGCTCAGACCAGTTGTTAATTTCCATGACCAAACTCTTTGATTAGCAAATTAACCAATTGATCAGTTAACGTTGACTACACTAGAAAACGATAACTGTACTCCAACACAAAAGAACAAATTTGAAGCGATGACTACACTTGTATGGTGTACTATTGTCCCTCTACCATCAGCATTCATAATCATATTTAGTTAGTCAGATAAACTATTACTGTCAACCTAAATACTGATTACATCTTCCATTCCTTGAGTCCCATTCACCCCTCTTGATTACCAAACATGTTGATAACTCTTATCAATAAGACTACAGTTTTCAGTAATCAACTTGGTGACATTCGCAAGGGAATGCTTACTCTTTATTAGAGGGTAGATTCTATCTTGACAATATATGTTCATAACTTGATGAACATGACATACCCAGGTGTTGATCTTTTGTAGACCTCACGAATGGTAAGTTAAAGCAACCACATCCACAGTCTGTGTCCATAATCGTCTCAAGATTAAGAACATGTACCTTATACAAGTTATGAGTTCCTATCAACTATTGACAGTATAAAGTGTCAATAGGAAAGCTCATGGTTTGTCAATGCACTGTAAGCACTAGCATATTAACTAAGAATCATACTCTAGTGACTGAGATTCATCACTCCTTTAAATGGTAGCTAATCGTGCTACAATGTAAACTTAATGAGATATTCAGTCTCATCATCCACTGTGACTAATTCTAAGTATCAAAGAATAGTAATTCGTATCTTCCTTATATGTATCTCATACACACGAATTACTTACTATGATAATTAAGGATTAGTAGTCATCTCATGAAAGAAATATACATAATGAAATATAAAGCTGATATCACATATATTAAAATGCCAATGTCTTATACATAAAGTAATGGTTTGATGGTACAATCCCAACAAACTTCCACTTGTATTCATAACTGTTTAGGACTATATATGAGACCTAGACTATCTAGATGAAGATCAAAGACCTTTTGTGGTAAGGCCTTTGTAAAAAGATCTGCAAGATTATCACCGGTGGTAATCTTGATGACAATCACATCTCCACGTTGAACAATATCTCAAATTAGATGATATTTCTGCTCTACATGTTTTCCCTTTTCGTGGTTCCTTGGCTTCTTGGATTGAGCCACTACCCTACTATTATCGCACTATAGCGTAATATGTGACAATAACACTGGTACCACCTCGAGTTCCATGAGAAACTTCTTGAGCCAAACAACTTCCTTTATAGCTTCACAGATAGCCACATACTCAGCTTCTGTAGTTGGGTCTGCAATGCATTTCTACTTAATGCTCCTCTAACTAACAACACCACCTCCTATAGTAAAGATATATCCGAACGTCGACTTCCTCAAATCTTTATTTGACATAAAGTTTGAGTCAGTGTATCCCACTAGAATCAACTCATCACTGCCGTACATAAGCATGTAATCTTTAGTCCTTCTCAAGTACTTAAGAATATGCTTAATGGTTGTCTAGTGCTCTGGACCTAGATTCGATTGATACTTGCTGACTATGCCAACGGAAAAGAAGATATCTGGTCTAGTGCATAACATCGCATACATGAGACTTCCCACTGCCAAAGCATAGGAACTCTTGCTATGCGATTCCTATCCTCCTGTATCTTAGGACACTGGTCCTTGGAGAACGCTAAACCATACCTGAAAGGTAACAAACCTTTCTTCAAATTATCTATATAAAACCTAGTTAGTTCCTTCTCGATATAACCAGCTTGAGATAATCCCATTATCTTTCGCTTATGATCTCGAAAAAGCTTTATCCCAAGGATATAGCTCGCCTCTCCTAGATCCTTAATATTGAAAGTACTAGCTAGCCAAATCTTAATTGATGACAATGCCCCTACATCATTCCCAATGAGTAGAATGTCATCAGCATAAAGCACAAAAAAGCCACTACTTTGCCTTCATACTTCTTGTATACACAAGATTCATCCTACTTCTATATGAAACCAAACGATTTGACCACTAGGTCAAAATGAATGTTCCAACTCCTAGATGCCTGCTTAAGCCCATAAATTGACTTTTACAACTTGCATACCAAGTTACAATTCCTACCAACTATGAACCCTTCTGGTAGCTGCAAATAGATGTCCTCTCAAGATTGCCATTCAAGAATACAGTCTTGACGTCCATCTGCCAGATCTCATAATCTAGGCGTGCCATAATGGATAAGAGTATTCTAATGGACTTGAGCATGGCTATTAGAGAGAAGGTTTCCTCATAGTCAATGCCCTCCCATTGAATATAACCTTTTGCTACAAGCCTAACCTTAGAAGTCTCAACCTTTCCATCAAATTCTATTTTTCTCTTGTAGACCCACTTACAGCCAATGGGTTTAATATTGATAGGAATTTTTATAAGATCCTAGACCTGATTGGAATCCATAGACTCCAATTCAGCCCTCATAACTGTAACCCTATGAGCTGAGTCAACATCAACCATTGCCTCTTCGTACATGGTAGGATCAGATTCAAATTCTATGGAGAGCTTTAAAAACTTCTCCTAGGAACGTGTATCTGTTAGGCTGGTTGACCATCCTCCCACTATGATGAGGTACTAGTGCGGCAATGGGTGAAGATGTGGTATTTTCTTATCTTACATCATTATCAACTGCGGGTAGGACTGAGGGCTCTCATTCTTTCTCTTTCAGATCTATCCTTTCCTTAGGTTTATAGTTCATGAGATAATCATCCTCCAAGAAAATAGCATTTGTACTAACAAACACTTCCTATTCTCTTAGATCATAACAATACCATCCATAAGTACCCTTTGGATACCCAACAAAGTAACGTACTTCTGATCTAGTTTCCAATTCGCTCATCTTTCCTTTCAGCACATATGCTGGACACCCCCATATTTGGAGATGTTGCAAAGAGGGCTTGCATACAATCCACATCTCCCGTGATGTCTTAGGAATGGATTTACTTGGAACATTTTTAGTATATATGTAGCGGTTTCCAAAGCATAACCCAAAAATAATAATGGCAACTCAGAATAACTCATCATCAACCTAGTCATATCTAAAAGAGTCTGGTTTCTTCTCTCCGCTACACCGTTCTACTGAGGCGTACCAGGTACAGTCAACTGTAACAAAATCCCATTTTGTACAAGGTGATCAATAAACTCATTAGAGAGGTACTCGCCACTTTGATCAAATCGAATGGCCTTGATATGTGTGCCCAATTGCTTTTCCACTTCAGCCCTAAACTCTTTGAACTTTTCAAAGGCTTTCGACTTGTGCTGTATTAGGTACAAATATCCATACCTAGAGTGGTCATTAGTAAATGTGATGAAATACTCATAACCACCCATGCTCTAATATTTATTGATCCGCACACATCAGTATGAACTAATTCCAACAATGCATTGAACCTATTATCCTATGCAGGAAAGGACCTTTTGGTCATCTTACCCTCTAAACAAGACTCATAGACTTCCATTGGTTTGAAAACCAAATTGCCTAAGATCCCTTCTTTGACTAGTCTTCCAGTCCTATTTAGATTGATATGGCCAAGTCTCATGTGCCAAAGCCTTATTGAATTAGTGGAAGGTTCCTTTCTTTTAGATGGTATGGCTACCATAGAGTTATTAAGTTCTATACTAGAATCATTAGAAATATTCAGAGTAATCACATACAAGCCATTGGTTTTAACACCAGAATATATAAAAGAACCATTTCTTTTAATGACAACTTCAGTTCCAAAATAAAAAGAATGAACTTTATTTGATAAATCAGAAACTAAAATTAAATTATGTGTCATTAAAGGGACGTAAATTACATCTGATAAAACTAAAGTGTTATTGTCCTCAAATTCTAAAACTACCAATCCTATAGCAGCTGCGAAAATGGTTGCGCTAGATCCCAGGTCAACACGATCTCCCCATCATTGTATTTCTTAACCTGCAACAAATTACATATATGGTTAGTCGCACAAGAATCAATGCACCAAGCATTTGAAGTATCCGTTATAAAACTTACTTCAATCACATGTGATTCGATCATACCTTGAACTCTTATAGCCAAGAATTGCGGACATTGGAAACACTTCACGACATTGGAAACACTTATCTTTGCCTTGGCCACCTACCTTTCTCTTGCCCTTACCTTTTGCCTTGGATTTTATAATCTATGGGATCGGTCTAACACTTGGACTACCAGTGTAAGCCTTTTTCTTCCCTTTCTTACCTTTCGACGTAGATCGGGAGGAGGAAGAGCTTTTCTTAACTTTCAAAATGTTGCCCCCAGGCTTGATCACCCCTTTTGTTGCCAATAAAGGACTCATTAATTCGCTCATTGAGAAATTCATTTGATTCATGTTATAGTTAAGTTTAAATTGAGCGAATGACGATGATAGTAAATTGAGGATCATATCAACTTGGGTTTGTGCGTCGATGTTGGCACCCAGCGTCTCCAATTCGTTTAAATAACCAATCATTTTTAAACCATGCTCTTTGACTGGAGTCCCTTCCAACATCTTTGCACTCATCATCTTTTGCATAGCAACCTGTCTAGCAGGTTTGCCATGTTCCCCAAACATCTCTTTGAGGCTCTTGATAATTGCACTGGCTGAATCATCCGATTGGAATTGGTGTTGAAACACACCAGCCATAGCTGCCAGAATGTAGCAATGGGCCATTCCATTCGATTTCTTCTATTTATCGAACTCATGTCTAGCAACTGTCGAAGCATTTGTAGCAGGTTTTTCAGGGCATGGGGTGGTGAGGACATATATGTGATCCTCCACAGTTAAAACGATGTCAAGGTTACGTTTCTATTCAGTATATTTGTTTCCAGTTAATTTATTCTAAGTGAGTATAGTGGCAAGTGGACTAAATACAGATCCACACATTATGATTACTGAAAAATAAAACAGATAAAATGAATATGGATATCAGAATTTGACAGTTTGGAATAAAAGAATCCTTAAAACTCATATTTTAAAATAAAGTCACCGGAATATCACAACGAAAGAGTAAAGCCTCCGTGTGACAGTCAATACTCGATCTTTCGATTAATCATGACTTATCTGTTATGCAACTCTTGTAAAACAAGTTATGACTCTCGAACCTATTTGATATCTAAGTTTATGAATAATGCCCAGTGTGGTATCCCTTATTCATAGCCTAGCTAGTGTGCACCATTAACTAGGATCCAATCACAACTGCCTCAAGTAATGCCTCCATGTGGTGGTCACCCTCTAACACGTCTGATTGATCCTATCCATAGAATGTTCACATCTATTAACCAATGAGTAATGTACCCTCTGTATGGAATGATCACCCCTAGCGAGGTGACACAGAATGTACTACTCATCTTACCTTGAACCATTAATGAAAGATCATGGGAGTTATAATAATAAGTCCCTCTCCCACTAGATTTATTGATAAATGAATATTTTGCTTTTAAAAAAATGTTTCTACACACTACCCATAAACATCCAATGTTTGCTAATGCATTGAAATAGTTTTTTATTTTTATTTTAGAAAACTTGATTTACGTGCATGCAAGTAGTAACAATGTATAACACGCCAATCACACACTAAGCACATAAAACAAAAAACTAAAATGAAATAAAAGCATTCATATGCCTCTATCTCCCATGGCTCTATCTCCATAGAACCTCCTTCTTGGTTTGGTCGCCTTCGACTCTATTTTCATGGACAACGGCTTATTCATCTGTCTTCATGGAGTTTCTAATTCTATTACATTGGTCCTATGCTTCTTTCAAAGATTACAATTTATCTAGAAATAGAAAACAATAATAAATATAAAAAGGCTAGGGAAACCGGTGCGACTTTCCTATTCGCAGGATTGAAATCGCAGTGCCCTCTACATACGCCTTATAACCAAACCAAAATTAAATATACATCAATCGCAAACTTAAATACAAAATTTAAATTATCGGCGCTATGGGAGATAGTGGACTAATCTTGCTACAAAAGGTTAGGTGTACACACAACCACACATTTATATATAACAAAATATACAACCATTGGAACTACTAATTGATTTGCATACACCATAAACACTTTATGAAAGTAACTAAAACTATAAAATAGCATCTCTGGTTCTCTATCACACTTCGATCGATTGAAGAAGATTCAATCGATTGAACTCAAAATTTTACAAACTGATTTAAAATTTTTCAGAACAGTATAAAATAGTAAGTAGATAATTTTAAAACTTTTAAAACTGTGAAAGACATCTGGACAGATAACCAATTTCGATAAATCAAACTTGAATCAATCGATCAAAAAAACCATGTTCAATCAATCGATGTTAGTTCGATCGCTTGAAACCTCCATTGGTTCGATCGATAGAAACTCTTTCAATCGATCGAACACAGATCGTTTCAATTGATCAAAACTGTCATGCATCCAATGCTATAATAGATTTGTTTTCTGCTACAAAACTGCTATAAAAACATATTTATGATGATACAGTTTTAAAAACAGTACTAAAAACTAACATGCAAATCAAACTAGTGTTCTAAAATGCATTTATAGAACCAAATAAGCGAGGCTCTGATACCAATTGAAGGGAAAATAGGTTTCAAAAACTTGTTTATATGCATAGTAGAAAAACAAAGTTTAAACAACTTTTGGTATGCCCGGATCTACTACTCATCAATTATATAGATGCATAAAACAAAAGGGAGAAGAGTTTATACCTAATAGTCTTGACCCCAACTCTGATTCTCTTCTTCCTTGATGGTGCATCAACCTCCACTAGATGGCCTTCACTCCTATGTCTCTTTGAACACTTCTGGAGAAGCTAGAGATGGTGGGATCTCTAATATAGAGGATAGAGAAGGTGTAGGAAAACCTAAAACTGTTTCTGCTGTTGATGGAGTGAAGAAACGTCGATTAAAATAATTACACATGCAGCTGCCCTATTTAAAGATTCCTAAACTGACTTTCACATTCAATTGATGGAGGTTTGTTCGATTGATCGAAGTTTGTTTGATCGATCGAAGCTTTTCAATCGATCGAACCTATCTTGACTTCAATCGATTGAATCTCTTTTGATTGATCGAACCTCTTTCGATTGATCAAACCTGTCTTGACAAGATCCTTATGTGCCTTTCCAAGCATCCTGGTGGAGCTAAGAGTGGGACCTTGTGGCTATGCCGGCATTTGGGCCCACTTTTGTTTTTTTAAAACATTTTTCAAATTCTAAATTCAAAAACAAATGAGTCGCCACTTAATTTTTTTAAAAGGAAAATTAAGAAACCATTTTAAAGCAAACTGATCTTTTACGAAAGCAAAGATAAACTGGGTCCGGGGATTATGGAATGAAAGGGGAAGGAGCCCGGCGGACTAAAACACCCCCTTTCATCCTATCTCGCGATAGGCCTCTACTCAACATATTTTTTAATCAAATTAATAATCTAAGCATGCCCTCAATTAATACATATGTACATATACATTACACAAGCATGTTGGAAATGGTGTAAAATTGCTAATGACAAAATATCATTCATAAGCCACGTAATTCAAGTAGCAAGCAACATGACATGCAATAAAGGAACTAGAGAGTTTACCCGGGATCCAGCCGCGAAATGGAAACGTGCAATGCATACACAAAATACAAAGCCTAAGAAAAGGTCTCTAATTCACATATTCACATAAGGCAAAACCTAAGCTAAGGTGTCGCACATGGAGTCAAAAATCAATTAAAATCAATGAAGTCAATAAACCGGAGAAGAGATGAGAAATTGTACTTCAAATCCGCTACAAAACAAAGATTAGTCCACATGCTTCACATAATAATATGATATCAAAAAAAAAATCAATCCCAATTCTCTAGCTTAGATCTATTAAGCATGAAATCCAACTTTATTCAATAGCTAGTCCTAATCATAGGCATTGATGTACATGAATGAATGAATGTGAATAAGAATAAAACATGGATTTATTCACTAATTTGGATCACTTAGCCTCTGGATTTAAGCTAAATTATCATTATTCAAAACATGATTTGGGTCCCAAGATATTAGGGAACCATTTGAGTTGAAATAAATAAGATTAGATAAAAACAGTAGCAGTTTTTATGAATTACAGAGAGCAGACCAGATTTTTAAAAATAGAAATAAAATAATTCCAAAGGTTGGATCTTAATGAATTTTTGCCTCTATGAGTCTAGTTTCTAACCCAAAAAGAAAATCGAGGTTTCAACGGTTAGATCTCCGGGAATACAGAAAATACTAGACCTCACTCAGGATTTTACAACTCTCTGTCCAGAGATCTTGTATGATTTTTTAAAAATAGTAAAATAATCCAAAATGCTTCATTCTTTTTAGGGTACCCTCCTAACACATTAATCTACTTAGAAAAAATTATTTTGAGTCACAAATACCTTATTAAAGCTCTGATTTACTAATTTCAAAAACGTTTTACTGTTCTGAAACTATTCTGAAACTCTAGACAGATAGTGGTTGACCCACAAAACCCATGATCAAACCCCTCTAAACATAAAACCACCTTAAAAAAATTACAGTGGTAGATTTCTGTGTTATTGACACTTTCCCGTTGGTTTCATTTGATTTCAACGGTTAGATTTCGAACTAAAAATCTTTGATCGAAAACAGTTTGTGAACTCATTGTTTTCATTTGTCAAGTTCAACTTTATTTGTTAACCCCAACTATTACATCATGAAGTTGGACTTAAACTAAACCATTTTCTCCTACCATTTGATGGTCATTGGAGACTAAGGACATCTATACATGTAGGTTTTATATGAAGTATAGAGAACTTCTCAAAACCCAAGGAAGAGATTAGTCTAAGCCATAGAGATGGACTTAAACTAAACTACTTCTCCTACCATTTGATGGTCATTGGAGACTAAGGACATCTTTAGACTCATGGATTTTTGATGAAGTATGAAATAAACTTCACAAGATCCAAAACAATGAACTCAAACTCATGGACCAAATCTTGAGTTCAAAACATTACTCCTACCACTTGGTGGTCATTGGAGACTAAAAGAAAACAAATCCTCTCTAATCTCCATGGAATATAATATGAATTCCATAAGATTCATAATAAGGAGGCCCAAGTCATGGGTTAGGACTTGAATCTCACCGATTATATGTAGATTATGGTCATGATCAACCTTAAACTCCATATGAATCACAAGGTTATAGGAGAATAAGGAATCAAATTCAAAGAGCTTCAATGAGATATGGAAGATCTCATGAACCTTATGAATGAAATAGAAATAAAGGAAATCAAAGTTTTATTTAGGAACATAAATTCTTCAAAATTGAACTTATCTCAAATCCAAGGCATCAATTGAATCCAAATTAATGAAGTGTTATGAGATTCAATCACAAGTTCTTGGTGGTGTGTGATGAAATGGGGTAAGAAGAGAGGTTTTGAAAATGTGTAAAGTTCCTAGATCTAAGAACTTGTGATTGAATTAGCCTAACTCTACCAAGGATTAAGAGGTTACCTCTATGACCTCAAAGAATTCTTCAATTTCTTGTGAAGTTCTTCCAAGATCTTTAAATTCTTCTCAAAAACTCTTCAAATTCTTCAAGAAATTCTTCTCTTCTTCTCAATTCTCTATATAATTCTCTCTCTAAACTCAAGTATATCTCTTGTATATGTATATAATGATTCAAAAGCTTCAAGTCCCCTTAAAATGAAGATGAAGATCTGTTTATATAGGCCATTACCTCAAGGATAAATGGGTAAATTCGGGTGGAGACCCATGTGCAAAGATTTCTTCTAGAACATGTGAGAAAAACAGTCTGTTACAGCCAACGGAACTCGACGGTTGCCGGCGGCTGTGGATACCGGGATTCCACCTCTTTGTTATGTTTTGAAATTCGTTTGATTTTGAATCAAGGAGAGAGAAAAGGTCTGTTGAAAAACAGATACAGAGTCGCCACTTGGTCTTTACGGAACCAAGAAACCTAATTTTGACTCACCCATGCGGATAAGGGCACCGGCCCTTCATCACCAAAGAACTTGGTTCGGGGTTTTGGTACGAGAGAGGAAGGAGCCTTTGTCGCGACTAAAACACCCTCAACTCGCCCCGTCTTTCGACGGGCCTCAATTAGCATCCAAATAATCATCTTATACTATGTATGGTTCGACAAATAATACTATGATAGTATATTACATCACATAAGGAGATTTGAAATGGAAGATCTAAAGATAAGATATCATTCATAAGATCTAAGCCAAATATCACACAATGCGAAGTGAAAGATCACACAAATAAACCTAGGAAAAATCGTCTAATCATATATCAATTAATCAAGTTTTCCTAATCTAAAGGGGACATGAATTGTTCTTGAAACAAATAAACAAAGAAAATCAAAATATGCTTAGCAAGCTAGTATGATGCATGTTAATATTTGAGAAAAGAAGACCTCTCAATCCCCGGGACGGATGAGAAAGGATGATTAGACCGAGGGGAAACATGAATGTGTGATCATGATCATTCCTTATAATCTTCTTAGATTAGGAGTTACAAAAACCCCAAATCTTTGCATGGATGCAATGTATGTATCTAGAATGTGCCAAGGTTGTAGTGTGCTTTGTGTTCATGGATTCCTAGAATGACTTAGAAGTCTAAAATGTGTATGAATGGATGGATGAAATCAATATGGGATATGTACAAATGTAGTATGAACTACCTCCTAAGATATGAACTAATTTAGAATGCATATAAGCATCAAATCAAAGAATGAAAGTTAAAATGTGCTTGCTGTGAATAGTGGACAGAACAGTAACATCATCTTTTGGAAATTGAAAAGAGGGGTTAGGAATGATTTCAATGCATGATTTTTTATGGAGATGTTCCTTATTATGTCTAGAACACAACCCAAAAGGCCAATATTAAATATCTATCACAGATTGAGAGAAATCATATAAACAATGAAGGTCACTCAGAAACAGAGTCCGTACCGTCGACTGAAATGTTAGAAAATCTTAGAAAATGAAAAAGAATGATCTAGAGGCCCATTTTATACAGAAGGTTTCCTAAGACATTGAAGTTTAAGGGAAAAATAAGTTAGGACCATCCCTTTTGGAAAAGTTGTCTGAAAAAGAGGTTGGAAGTGGACCTAGCTGCTGTGACAACAGAGGCAGAATGTTTGGAAGGAATGTTTGGGTCCAAATGGACCATTTCCAAGTACTTCCAAGTCAAACCAAAAATCATGGGTGTTCTCCAATGAGTTAGGAAGACTTTCCAAGTGGCCTTGCATCCATATGTTGAGTATTGAGTCCTAGGGAAATCTTTGAACTCAGCTCACTCACTGTTTTGACTCATTGTTTTGAAGATTTTGGTGAAAACAAAGTTTTGTTTCTTGAAGCCAACATAAGAGGGATTGAGAGGGGTTTTGAAATAGATGTTTTGAAAGCATGTTTTCAATACTCAATAAGGATTATAACCACTCAAAATGTCAACATCAAACTTATCATCAAGAACCTCCAAGATTGTTGGAGAGGTTTATTTTATTTTGAACATAACTTCAATACATTTCAAGAATACCTTGGAAGTATTGAGGTTATGATCATCATCTATCAAACATGTTTTTGAGGTCAAGAGCTACTATCCATAAGGATTCACTCACCCCAAACTTCATGTCATCACTTAGATGATGATGAACTAGTAAGTAAATAAAGAAAATCAAAAAGAAATGAGATAAGAAGAGATGAACAATAAATAAACAAGCAAGTAAATAGCAATCAATAGATGATAATCAATGTGATTTTGGACTTGTAGCTTGGTGTTTCACTAATAGATTTTGACATTTGGACATGGAAGTAGCTTCCTAACTCAAGAATGCTCAAGAATGGTGATTGGGGGTGTTTGGAATGTGAAGTATAAAAGAGGTAATGGAAGAAAACAAGATTAAAACTCACTTTCTATAGCAAAATAGTAGGAGGAAGATCCTTTTCTCTCTTCTAAACCTATCTCTATCTCTCTTCTTCTCTACAACTTTTCAAGCTTTTACACTTGGCCCCCCCAAAATGAAGAGCAATGGAGGGTTTAAATAGGCCAATTTGGGGGTGGTTTTGGGGTTTTAGAAGTACTCCCATTGGTCCCAAACAACTGTGAACATAAAACTATGTCGTTTTGGCTTTCAATTAATCAAATTGGACCCCCAAAAAAATTATAAAAATGGACTCTGCGAGGATTGAGTGCCGCGGCGGCACTGGGCCAGTGCCGCGGCGGCAGTGGTCCTCTGAAGCCCAGAAAATTACGTTTAGGCCCCCAGAGGTTCCGGTATTCGCGAAAAAGGCCCTATTTCGTCCGAAATTCACAGAAAATGCATACGAACTCCAAATTGAGGTTGTGATATACCGTTGGAAAGGTAATGGAGTCTACTCTACATAAAAAATAGTTCGGGGATAGGTCAATTTGAAAAGTTTTACGGTATTCGCGATAAAAGCCGATTTGATCGCCTTTTTCGCCTTTGGAAATTCATAATAAACTCGTTTTAAATCCGAAAATTATGTGCGATATACCGTCGGAAAGCTGTTGACCTCTAGTATCCATGAAAAATATTTGAAAATTGTCACGGTGCCCCGGTTCTAAAGTCAAATTCCGGTCAAACTGGTCAAACCTGGGATTCCCGGGAAGTTCTGGAAACCTCTGGGAGTTCCCGGGAGCTGATGTTTTCGCTCGATTTTCTTTTGGAACTTGTTTTAATACTTTTCTCATGATTTAGAATGATTCTGGTGAATTCGGACGATTTCGGTCAAACTTGATCAAACTTGGTCAAACCTGGTCAAACCTTGGTCAAACCGGTCAACGGGGACTTTCCGGGAGCTTCCGGGACTTCCGGGGGTCTCTGGGAGCTGACGATTTCACCCGATTTTCTCTTAAAAACTCATTTTATCACTTTTATTACAACGTAGCATGTTTCCAGAACTTTTGGTCCAAATCTGGGAGCTTTCGGGCTTTCAGGGGCATTTTGGTCAATCTGAGCATTCTGAGAGATAGAGCTGACTTCCAGGAGTTCTTTTGAGTCTTTTACGATCATTGTGAACCACCAAGTTATGGGTCTCCTAATTATGATAGCCGACAAAATGGGGTGTCTACAGCGGCATTCACTGAGTACCGGGCGGCATTCACTGAATGCCGGGCGGCAGCCCGTGAGTGCCGGCGCGGCACTCAGTGAGTGCCGCCGGGTTTTCCGGGTGCCGGGGTTAACTGAATTTTGCCCTTCTTTTTAAATTTTCAAAAGGTATGTTGATGTAAACTAAAATTTTTAATCTATATATATCTATATTTGTACTAGGATCCCCCATGTGCATGGTATCACCCATGTGCATGGTATATACTTAAATATACTATTTTCTTTTTGTATTTTCTCCTTTTTCAAAATCCCTTTTTTTCATTTATTTTGTCATCTTATTTTCTTCCAAAGAAACCCCTTTTTTTTATTATTATTATCCCCTTCTTTTTTTAAAAAAGTTCCCAGACAGGGTTTCTCACACGTTCTTCATTATTCGAGTTTCTCCCCGAACGCCCAAATCCTCTCCTTTTTATTTTTAATTTTTCAATTTTAACTTGAAGAACATCTTGAAGATTTTGAACTTCTTGGAAAATCTTCGAACGTCACGGTCATCGTCATCATCGGTCTTTGAGAGGTAACCAATCTCTAGATTTGACTTTTGGTCAAAATCGGGGTGTCTACAGTTTGCCCCTTTTTGACAGAATTCGTGAAGCAACGTGTATCACAAATGAATGTCAAAGCCTGTGTGAAAGACAAGCCTTTGACCAAACAGTCGAATCTAGGTAAAAACAAAAGTGCGTTGCAAAATCGAGTGCGCGGTGAGCCAAGATGCTAGTCGTGCTCCAGGGTGAGCTGCCTACGTATCCCATCGGGAATCAGACCAAGACGTAGTTCGGGCACGGGACGACGAAATGCAGGCACAGGTAGTCACACAGATGAATGCTCTTATCTTATCGTGATGCATATGCTCAACAAATTGGTGTCCCATGCTCCCGAGTGTGAGGATACAGAACCATGCTCCTTCCTATCATCAAAAATGCATCCTATACTTCAAGTTTTTCTATTATGATATCATCCTATTCTGGGAACATCATGAATGATACATATGCATGCTCTATGTGAGTTTTGAGAATTGTCTGATCGACTAAGCCGATTTATGCCTTACGCTCCATAGTCGAATTAGGTAACACGCTGAAAGACTGAGATGCGCTTCGCGCCTTATACTCCGGTGTCGAATCAGGTAGCACGCTGAAAGATTGAGCCGCTTCATGCCTTACGCTCCATAATCTCCCAAAATCATCTGATTGACTCCATTGTCGAATCAGGTAGCACGCTGAAAGATTGAGCCGCTTCATGCCTTACGCTCCATAATCTCCCAAAATCATCTGATTGACTCCATTGTCGAATCAGGTAGCACGCTGAAAGATTGAGCCGCTTCATGCCTTACGCTCCATAATCTCCCAAAATCATCTGATTGACTCCATTGTCGAATCAGGTAGCACGCTGAAAGATTGAACCGCTTCATGCCTTACGCTCCATAATCTCCCAAAATCATCTGATCGACTCCATTGTCGAATCAGGTAGCACGCTGAAAGATTGAGCCGCTTCATGCCTTACGCTCCATAATCTCCCAAAATCATCTGATCGACTCCATTGTCGAATCAGGTAGCACGCTGAAAGATTGAGCCGCTTCATGCCTTACGCTCCATAATCTCCCAACATCATCTGATTGACTCCATTGTCGAATCAGGTAGCACGCTAGGGTCAGTGCAGACTTGTTTGCGGAAACCAAAGATTCAAATGTGTCATTTCACGAGGCAAAGTCAAAGCTGACTCGATTTAACTCCTGGTTCATTTTCAAATTTCCTTAAATCTAGGAGCACTAAGATGCGTATCCCCTTTTCATAGACGGTCAATCAGAATCAAATTGGCTTAACTTCTCACAATTTGGAGTCAATCTGACTCAAATTAAATCAATTTCCAGCAATTCAGAGTCATTCAAGACTTAAATCAAATCAATTTTTCAAAATCATGAGTCAATCAGACTCAAATCAAATTAATTCTTGTAAAATCAAGAGTTAATCAGACTTAAATAAAATTAAACCAACTTAAATCAAATCATTCTTTTAAAATCAGGAGTCAATCAGACTCAAATCAACTCGTGTTTTCCAAAATCGGAGCCATTCAGACTCGAATCAATTCATCTTTTCAAAAATTGGCGTCTCGCGGACTCGAGTCAATTCATTATTGTAAAATCATTCTTTTAATATCAGGAGTCAATCATACTCAAATCAACTCATGTTTTCCAAAATCGGAGCCATTCAGACTCGAATCAATTCATCTTTTCAAAAATTCCGGAGTCAAATAGGCTTAAATTAAATTGACTTTCAAAGAATTGGAGCCAACCAGGCTCTAATCAAACCAATTTTCCAAAATTCGGAGTCAATTAATTTTCAAAAGTCCGGAGTCAATCAGACTCCAATCAAATCAGTTCCTCAAAATTAGGAGTCAATTAGACTCCTATCAAAATCAAATTTCAAAGCAATCTGGAGTCGATTAGACTCGACTTATTCACTTACCACAATCGGGTGTTCTTGACAGAATTTTCAACAAGTAGGGGCTAATCCCAATTTACAAAAGGGCTTAAGAACTTATTTTTCAAATGTCGGGGGTCTTTTTGAAACGAGGGAAAATTTTAAAGGACATGGGAGCAAAATTCGGGGGTTTTTATTATAAATAGTGAAAATTAGGAGTAAAAGGGCCATCTGTCACACGCGGCGGCACTCGGTGGGAAGGACCGACACTCACTGAGTGCCGGCCGGCACTTCACCAAATGCCGGGCGGCATTCGGCGAGTGCCGGCGCCTTTTCGTCGAGTGCCGGCCTAAGCAGCAGTTTGTTTTAAAACTTGATTTCTTCTTTTCTTTTCTTCATTCTTCCCTCCTTTCTCTTCTCTCGGATTTCCTCTCTAGGATTTCACTCTCTCTTGATTTTCTCTCCAAGAATCACCCACAATCAAGGTATGTTCACTCTCTAACCATAAAGATTACATCTTTGCTTGACTTTGTGTTTGAAATCATGTTTCTACATTTTTTTTTTTGATCTTCTTCCCTCAAGACTTCTCATATAAACATTGATTTCCCCCTTTTTCTTGTTTGTAGATCCCTCAATGGCTAGTGGTTCAGGGTCTTATGGTCCTCCAAAGAAGAAGTACAAACCCAACCCGGTCCACAACTCCTCATTCTTACTCGCCGACCCCGGGGCACATCTCTCGGCACGGGCTTTCAATAGATTGGTACATTCTAAACCTCCTTTATGCTTATGATGAGATAATGCAATGTAGTGCTATGAATGATGTGCTATGAATGATGAGCAATGTATGCATGAATGCCCCCCCCTCTTTATGCTAATGCAATGCCATGTAGTATGTGATAAACAATGTATGTATGAATGCTCTTGTGGTTCTTGTGCACTTAGATGTATTCAGCCTTTTGTGATACCCTTCCCTTTTCGAATTAATTTTCTCGGGTAGAATGTCATGATTGGGGTCCAATGCCTGGTGTTGTGCTTTTGCTTATTGCCTTTGTTTGGGTTCATTAACTTTCCATGCTTATGAATTCCAATGTTCTATTCATCCAATGCTAATGAGGGGTTACATCAGCCCCGTGAGGCACTCGGATGAACTATGCTTTAATGAACCTAAAAATCTATTGTCGCATGACCCAGAGCTTTACTTTTATTTTCGAATCAATGAGTTGCTCAAATCCAAAAGAATTTTCTTTATTCAAATCAAACGAGTCGCTTAGACTCAAAGAAAATTTTCTTATTCAAATCACCCGAGTCGCTTAGACTCTAAAAAAAAAAAAAATTCAAAATCAAACGAGTCGCTTAGACTCTAAAAAAAAATCTTCCCTTTTTTTTTTGTTGACGAGTCGCTTAGACTCGAGAGTTATTTATTTCTTGTTCAAAGAATTGAGTTGCTTAGATTCTGAAAAATCATTTATTATTTTCCCTTTCTTATTCTGTTTTTTTTTTTTTTTTTTGCAGACACCAGAATTTGTCCTCAAGGGTCATGGGAGCATGGCTCACTGCCGAAGATGGTACGCGGAACTTTCTGACGAGTTTGGTCAATAATGCCGGGTTCGGGCTCTTCGCGTTGCTTTTAGAGAAGAGTACAAATGACAGGACCCATATCCAGGCCCTAGCGGAGAGATGGTGGGACACAACAAATACCTTCCACATGCCTTTTGGGGAGATGACCATGACCCCTTTGGACTTCACCATGATTACCGACGTTCCGTTCGGTGGCCTCCCCATTGCTCGCTACAGTGATCTCCAGACTCGCCATGAGGAGATTATTGACTTACTCGGGGCCCATCTAGGAGATTTCATAGTGCCGGCAAAGTGGTTTCTGGATACTTTCAAGGGCCAGGCCTTTACGGACGATCAGATGGCTAGGGCCTTCATTATGTATGTGTTGGGTTGCTCGCTGTTGAGCACAAAGGGAGATACGATCCACCTTGGGTACTTGGCTTCCCTTACAGACGTCGACCGCATCTCCCAATATAACTGGGGAGGGGCAGGGCTAGCTACTCTCTATAACCACATGAGTGAGGTCTCCAGGGGAAACTCCCCTTCCACTGGCGGGTATTGGAGAGCTTGGGAGGTACAACTTTATTATTTTTCAGAAAACTTTCCCCTCTTCTTTATTTACCTTTTCTAATTTAAATATTTTGGAAAACTGAATTCATTCTTTTCTTTTCCTTTTTGCAGATATGGTCTCATGAATACCTCCGCATGAGGGCTCCTTGTACTCGGGACAGCGAGGCCGCTATCATGCCCCAGGGCTTAAAATGGAGGAAGGAAGCAACGGGCCGAAAGGTCGGGGCCCATGACTTTGTTGGTTATAGGAACCTCCTCATCAATCTACGCGAGGTTCATGTAGTGGAATCCGTGGGCGGCGGCTCTCCCAGAGGCTGGTGAAGCAATTCAAGCGGCGATGGCCCCTACTAGAATGAGGATCCTGATGGTGGGCGAAGCGTGTCGAGAGTGGTACCTTGGTGAGAGGGTGACTAGGAAGTCTCTTGCCGCCCCAAACTTTTATGTGCCGATGGCTCCTCCAGCTACTATGAGGAGTACGGAGACACTGGATCACGACGACTTGGTGGCTGCTCTAGATGGGGAGAACATCGCAACCTTTCTGGACGGCCCAGATGGTTATGCGGCCTTCAGATTGAATTTCCTTATGCATAATTTTCCCCTCATGGACGTTGTCCGGGTAACAAATTTTCTTCACATATAAATTTATTTCTGTTTTCTGTTCTTTTATGAATACGCGACTATTCATGTCAAAACTCTTATTTGCAGCCTGTTCCTGGGGTCGCCGAACCCCCAGCCCTCCCGCAGTGGAATTGGAGTGTTCCCATGGTCGATATGGGTCAGGAGACTATGTACCAGCTGACCCCTTACACTCAAAATGCTCTGACCATCCCTCTGCAATATGATACAGTCCCCCGGGATTATGCTGAGGAGGGTCTGTCTTATGCGCACACCGTCCAGCATTGGATCCATGGACGTGAATGGAGGGTAAATTCCTCTCTTGTTGGAAACAAATCCCTTTTATTCTTGAAATTCGGATGATCACTCATTTTTTTTTTTTCAAAAATTCAAATATTTTCTTATTTTTTTCGAAAAATTCAAATGATCACTTTTCATGCTAATAACTGCATTCTAACTCCCTTTCTCTTTTTTAGGCTGACGGAGTAAGGGCCAATGCCGATCTTCAGGCTAGGGCTATGGTATCACACTCTTCCTTTTTCTCTTTCTTCTTCTTCTTCATTCCCCTCTTTTTTTTTTTTACATTACTTATTTCGTTTTATTCTCTCTGGCAGGAAGCTGAGATGGCTGCTCTGAGGAGGCAGATCCAGGAGTTCCAACTGAGCCAAGGCGGCGGCTATCAAGGGGGGGCTGGCAGCAGCGGCCAAGGCGGCGGCTATCAAGGAGGTGATGCAGATGGTGGAGAGGGCGGAGATGGTGGTGATGGAGGAGCTGGAGGAAGTCAGACAGCTCCTCAAGCACCCAGAAGGAATCCTCATCGCAGACGAGGATAGCTTATCTCTCATGCTTCTTATTTCAAAACGTCCCTGCGAGGATGAGAATTTTGAATTTTCTCTTTTGATGGATTTATTTAAACAGATAGATAGCATTCATGCATGGTGGCCTGCGTGCCAATTTTGAATTTGTTTATATTCATGCTTGATTGTTTCCCTGGCTTAGCTTTAAACCTTATTCCTTTTGCTAATTTAGAACATGGATATCTTTTCTTGATTTTATTTGATGAATGGTGCAAAACAATTGATGTTGGGATGATGACTGGTGAAATTCTGTTCAATTTTTATGCAGGTTTGGGCTGACTAAGGTTACAAACTGACCCACGAGCTTTTCAAACCCTGGCCGGCACTCGGTGAAGCTGGCCGGCACTCACTGAATGTAGTACGGCACTCAGTGTCTGCCGGCCGGCACTCAGTGAGTGCCGCCGCTTTACATCGAGTGCCGGTTTGTGCCATTTTCCCATATAAAGTGCCATTTGCCCATTTTTAGGTTCATTCGAGATTTCTAGAGCCCTTTGCCTTTTTTTGCATTTTTTTTATATCCTCCTCCTTTCTTCATGGCCCCCATTAGTTCTGACATTCTATACCCATGGATGGATTCTCTTTCCGGCATCGACCGACTCAACTTTGAGTCTCACAGACTAACGGATCTTTTCATATTTCGCCATATGGCTCTAGACGAGGGCTTACTTCGAGCAGCTATCATGTGTTGGGACCCTTCTCTGCACGTCTTTCGATTTGGTCACGAGGAGGTCTGTCCTCTCTTTGAGGAGTTTAGTGCTATCCTCCACACCGATCCCTATGCCGACTTGATCATTCCACAGGTTCAGGCGGGATATATCCAGGATTTATCGGCCCTTCTTGGTATTTCCCGGGGTGCTGCCAGTTCCTTCGTTCAGGATCGACACATCGATTTTGACCGCCTTTCCTCCACTTATGCACCCGTTGGTGATCCTAACGATGGGAGATATTAGGTTATCAGGCGGAATGCCCTCTACTTAGCGATGCTTTCCCACTTCTTATTTCAGTCTTCCACTGACATCCTGATTCCGATCGTATGTGGCCTCCGAGAGATGCAGAGTGCCGTTATGCTTGTTCTGGGGGAGACCTTGCTGGGCTTGGATCATGCTCAAATCGCGGGATCGATGCTGCTTTCGGGGTCACCTCACGTTTTGCAGATTTGGCTCTTCGAGCGCTTAGGCTTCTTCGCTCGCCCTCCCCTCGGGAGACTGCTTTCCTATGATCGCATGGGTGTCCGCTACCCTTCCCGTACGGTTACTAGCTGGCTTGCTTGGTTTCGAGGCTTGAGCCACGAGGACATCTGCTGGATATGCCCCCGATGGTCTTATTGCTCTGTTGTGGTACGACTCCCTGGGCGCCCGGGGGTTTGGTTGCCTGGTCTGCGAGTTACCACCTTTTACATCCCCAGTCGGGTAGTTCGCCAGTTTGGCTTGCTCCAAGACGTCCCTGATGCTATTACTGCTGATTTCTCGAGGAGTTCCGCCCTACGCCCTTCTACCGTGAGGATATTCACCGAGGCTTGGCATGATAAGGTATGGGCTCCCTTTCGGAGGGCTCCAGCTTCAGTTGTCCCGACCGTAGAGTATTTTCTTGAGATTCAGACCCTGGTCAGGGAATAGCTTCTAGATAGACAAAATGAAAAGGAAGAAAACAACAAGTTTTAAAATTTTTGACAAATTCTGCTTAACTTTTGCTGTGTTTTATTTTCTGTGATGCATTTTCCTTTTCTTTTTCTCTTCCTTTTTCTTTTTGAAAAGCTCTCTCTCTCTTTTTTGTATTCCGAAAATGCCCTAATCATGTTGAATCAAAGTTAGCACTTCTTTAATTTCTTTGGGTTATGAACAGTTTTCCTCTTAATGTTTCTTTCAGCTTTTATTACTCTTTCATGAGTTTTGCTTAGTTTCAATCCCTCTATATAATGAATTCTCGCTTGTTTCCACATGATGCATATCTTGATAGCCAGTAGATCCAAAAATGGGTTTAGGCTTTTCCTGGGTTCATCGGTTCTAGCAAACGAAGTTTGCCCCTGGTTTCGGGACTTAGATGTGGTTCTTGGGCAACGCAAGTTTGCCCTTAGTTTGGTACGTCGAAACTCGGGACATTTAACTTTGTTTGGGCTTTGTTTGGACCGAGGGCCTTGTGAGCCCGCCTACTTATCCCCGAATGGGTATCATGTCCGCAGTAGTTCAGCTAAGGCTAGAAAGAACATACACATTTTTTATTATTTTTTTTGTTATTTTGTGACCGAACCGAGCGGGTTGCCTACGTATCCCCTATCGGGAATCAGGTCAAGCGTAGTTCATCGACTCTGGAGGTTTTGAAAGACAAGGTTTCAAGCAAAATATTTTTTGAGGCGATCGAGGTTGATTGGTTGTTTGAACTCAACCCCATCCAGATCCATGAGATAAGCAGCTCCTCCGGAGAGAAGTGTCTTGATAATGTATGGTCCGACCCAGTTAGGTTTGAATTTCCCTCATGGGTCATAAACGGGCGCTTTAAGTTCTTTGAGGACCAGGTCGCCCTCAGCAAGCTTCCTTGGGCGAACCTTTTTGTTGAAAGCACGAGCTATCCTTTTCTGATATCCCCGAGTATGGTTTACAGCAACCAACCTCTTTTCATCGAATAACATCAATTCCTCATATCACCCCCGCAACCATTCCAGTTCGGTTACCTCGCACTCTGCCAAAACTCTTAAAGAGGGTATTTCGACTTCTATTGGCAAAACAGCCTCCATCCCATAGACCAAGGAGTATGGCGTAGCTCCGGTTGAGGTTCTCACGGAAGTTCGATATCCCCACAAAGCGAAAGGTAGTTTTTTATGCCAATCCCTGTATGTATCCGTCATTTTCCCCAGGATTGCCTTTACATTTTTGTTCGTGGCCTCTACTGCTCCATTTGTTTGTGGTCTGTATGGTGAGGACTGGTGGCGGGTAATCCTATACTTCTCTAGGAACGGAATAACCTCTCCCTGAAAATGACTCCCATGGTCAGAAATAAGCTCATTTGGCACCCCGTATCTGCAGATTATATTCTTCTGGATAAAATTCACCACATCTTTTGCCTTCAGAGTTGCATATGATGCCGCTTCTACCCATTTGGTAAAATAGTCTATTGCCACAACTATGTACCGGTGCCCGTTTAAATCTTTCGGAACGACTACCCCGATGATATCGATACCCCATACAGAGAATGGCCAAGGGGTGGTCATGCTATAGAGCTGGGAAGGTGGGGTATGCATTAAGTTCGCATGAACCTGACATTTATGGCATCTCCTGACATACTCACAGCAATCCTTATCTAAAGTCGTCCAATAGTATCCCTGCCAAATTATCTTTTTGGCCAACATGTGTCCGTTCATGTGGGGCCCACAGACTCCTTCATGTACTTCTTCCATCATTTTCCTTGCTTCCCTTCCATATAGACATTCTAAATTATAACCAGTGTAGGACTTCTTCCACAACTTTCCCGCATATATTACAAATTGAGCTGAAAATCTACGAATTGCTTTCTTATCCTTCTCTGAAGCTCCTCCGGGATATTCTCCCTTCTCAACAAAGTTCCAAACATCTATATACCATAGTATCTCAACCTCTTCCTCTTCTTCAATAGCGGCGATTGTTTCATACGAAGGTCGGGTCCTCTCTTCTATGGACAAAGGAATCATGGAGACTCCCACAGGAATCTGGATCATTGAGGCTAAGGTTGCTAGAGAATCTGCCAATTGGTTCTCCTCACGGGGAAGGTAGTAGAATGAAATTTTTCTGAATTGCACCTTCAGGCTCTCTAGGTATTCATGGTAAGGTCTCAATTTCTCATGCTTTATTCTCCAGTCACCCCTCACTTGTGATATTATCAGATTAGAGTCCCCGAAAACATCGATCTTTTCCACTCTCAAAGCCAAGGCTGCTTCCATCCCAATTATACAGGCTTCGTATTCTGCCGTGTTATTGGTTGAATTATACTTAAGCTTAACGGCCAATGGGGTGGGGGCCCCGCTAGGTGATATGAGGATAATTCCAACCCCGTACCCTATCTGATTGGCTGCTCCATCGAAGTATATTTTCCATAGGTTCTCCTTTACTTCCATTACTTCCTCATCTGGAAACCTATATTCTCCTCTTTCTTCGGATTCTATGGCAAGGTCGGCTAACTACTCGGCGACAGCTCTCCCTTTGACAGATTTGGAAGTGACATATCTGATATCGAATTCGGCTAGCATCATGGTCCATCGGGATATTCTACTGGTTAGGGCGGGCTTTTCAAAGAGATATTTGAGTGGGTCCATTCGGGATATTAGGGTGACAGGGAAGGCTAACATGTAATGCCTAACGCGACGGGTACACCACACCAAGGCCCAACAAGCTTTCTCCAAAGGTGAATAGTTCAACTCATATCCGGTCATCCTCTTACTCAGGTAGTATGTGGCTTTTTCCACACGCCCCTCTTCCTCTTCTTGGGCCAGCATGCACCCCATTGAGTTCTCGGTTACGGATAGGTATAGCAATAAAGGCTTCCCAGGTTTAGGAGGTGATAAGACAGGTGGGTTTTGAAGGTAGGTTTTGATTCTTTCGAAGGCTTTTTGGCATTGGTCATCCCATTCAAACTTTTCCCCTTTCCTCAACAATTTAACCAATGGATCACAGGTCATGGTGAGTTTGGATATGAAGCGACTGATGAACTGTATTCTTCCTAGGAACCCTCTCAACTCCTTTTCATTCTTTGGTGAAGGCATTTCAGTTATGGCTTGGATTTTGGTAGGATCTACCTCAATTCCTCTTTGTGTGATTAGAAATCCTAGCAATTTCCCAGTGGTAACCCCGAAGGTGCATTTTTGTGGATTTAGCCTCATTCTGAACTTTCTCAGCCTTTCGAAAAATTTTCTCAATGCCTCCAAATGCCCTCCTCTATCCTTAGACTTTACTATCATGTCATCCACATATGCTTCTACTTCTTTATGAATCATATCATACAACAACGTAGTAGCAGCTCTTTGGTAGGTCGCACCCGCATTCTTAAGTCCAAACGGCATAACTCTATAACAGTAAGTCCCCCAAGGTGTGATAAAAGTTGTTTTCTCTCTATCCTTTGGCGCCATCAAGATCTGGTTATACCCTGAAAATCCATCCATGAAAGACAGAAGTTCATGCCCTGCGGTATTATCTACTAATACGTCGATGTGGGGTAAAGGGAAATCGTCTTTAGGGCTAGCTTTGTTCAAATCTCGGAAATCTACACAGACCCTAACACGACCATCCTTTTTAGGAATCGGTACAATATTGGCAACCCATTCAGGATACTCGGTGACAATCAAGAATCCAGCCCTCAGTTGCTTTTCAAGCTCCTCTTTCACTTTAAGCACCCATTCAGGCCTCATTCGCCTCAATTTTTATTTTACGGGTTTTGAGTTTGGGAAAAGGGGAATATGGTGTTGGACAATTTCTAGATCAATTCCTGGCATATCATCATAAGACCATGCAAAGACATCTTTGAATTCTTTTAATAGATTGATTAATTCTTTACTTTCCTCATTATTAAGTGTGGAGCCAATAGAAACACTTTGTGGATTATCTTCATTTCCCAAATTAATGGTTAGAGTGCCTTCCATGACTTTGCATGCAGGTTCATTTTCTTTTTCAATCAATTTTTGTAATTCATGAGGTATGTCATCATATTCATCACATGCATCACAGTTATTATTATGCACAGTCAAGTAAGCAGAATTAGTCACTTTCTCATTAACTTTTTTCGGAGCAATTACAACAGACATAGAAATGGAAAGACGCCTCATTTGGGCCAATACAGACTCTGGGTGAGGGGGATACTTATTACTAGACTCAAAGACCCATTCTTTCTTGCTTTCCCCTCCCATATCGGCGATGAAGTGATCTTCATGTTCCTCTTCCTGAGTGATCTCTTCTATTTCCACCTCTTCCGGTTTTCCTTCATACTCTGGTTTATCCCTTTCTTTATTCCCCTTGCTTTCTTCTTTATCCCGGCTTTTCCCGTCTTCACCCTTAATCTCTATAGAGCTCCCCTTTTCGGCCCCCTCGCACCCTTCTTCTAGCAGGTTCTTCATTGCCGAGCCATCCAGAGTACACACCCAGTCCTGAATAATGGCAGATTTTGCAGGCCGTTGAAGATAAGGGTCCTCATAATCAGAGAAGTCATGTGCAAAGAAAATCTCGAATCCCGTCTTCATATGCTTCTCTGCTTTGTCCAACTACGGCTCTGGAAAACTGCAAAACGGAAAATCTTCCCCTTGCTTGACGAAATACCCATTAAGAGTTTTCAAGTACGGTTCCAGCGGTGCATCAATTGCTTTCTTCTTCTTCTTCAACTCTTCATTGCTTGGCGAGTACCCTAGCCCGTGAGTGTGGGTTTGTGTAGCGATATTTGGGAATTCTGACAATCCTTGGTGTTTCTTTCCTAAGCCCATCCCTGGGAAGAACCCCATTTTCTCATGATCCCGACCACCAATGGACTGGCGTATTGATCAAAATACAGTGGTAAAAACTCCTTCGGCTTCCCCTCTTCTATGACGTTAATGAACTCAAACCCACCTAATCTTGCTTCACCCTCTTGTATCTGTACTTCTAAAATCGGAGCACTTGATGAGGCCCCAAATACATTTATCCAGCTATCCCCCAGAAGATCGCATACCTTGTTGTTCCAAATGTACTTTACTTTCTGATGGATGGTTGATGGAATGGCACCCAAACTGTTAAGCCACGGCCTTCCCAGAAGCAGGTTAAATGATGCAGGAATGTCAATGATTTGGAATTCTGTTTCCCTTTCACCGGTCCCAACAGAGAGATTTAGAAAGATAATCCCCATAACTGCCCGTAGAGTATTATCATAAGCCCTCACTTTTTGTTCTGATGGTATAAATGTGGATTCATCGAGCCCCATCCTTTTAGCTGTCCGAAAAGGGCATACATTTAATGCAGACCCGTTGTCAACGAGGCAAGCAGGTAGGGAATTTCCTAGGCACTCCACGGTAACATGCAACGGCTTATTGTAAACAGGTCCCCCAGGAGGTAAGTCAGCTTCGGAGAAAGAAATAGCGAGAGTTGGACTTCTGTTTATCATGCCTACGAGATCTTCCGGGGTAACATCGATGGAGACATCCGATTGATTGAGAGCATCGAGGACTGCTTGTCTATGATGCTTGGAAGTGATTAGCAACCCCCAAATAGTGATATTTGCCTGTGTCTGCTTCATCTGTCTTAAAACTCTGTCCTCTTCTTCCTCCTCATTCAGTTTCCCTTTCCCTTTATTCATTTCATGTCCCGGGTGATCTTCCTCAAGTTCGTGTGGCTTAAAATGCCTTCTGGATCGTGTGAGGTGACTAATTCCTTCTTTGACCCAAAGTCCATCATGTGCTTCAGCAACTTTCAAACCTTCCTCCTCACTTTCATACCAAAGGTCCTCCTTAACTTTATTGTGATCCTGAATATCGTCTCCTTTGTACCAAAATGAATTGTCAACTTCAAGTGTCCACCAATCTGCGTCAACAGCCCCTTCTATTTCTCTCCCTTTGCCTTCATCTACCAGTCCTTTTAGAGTGCAGATTTGTGAATCCTCCAACATCTGATAAGCTTTTCTCGGACTTCCCAACTTAGTGATCAATGCTGATGGATCAAAAGAGCTCCCCTCATTCCCCAAGTAGTAAATTCTGGGTGGTGGCACGGCATAATGATCTGGTAGCGGATTTTTGGTAACGTTTGGCGAGTTGGTGGGTGGTTCAGATATTACTATTTTGTCAATCAAATCTTGGATTTCATGTCTTAATCTTAAACACCGATCAGTTGAGTGCCCCTGCTCCTGATGGAATTTAGAATATAGATCAGATTTGAAATTTGGAGGTGGTGGATTTGGTCTTGGTCGCGGCTCCAGTAGGCGAAGATGTCCTTTTGCCAGCAGTCTATCGAGAGCCATGGATAAGGATACTCCCAACTCTGAAAACCTCCTTAAAGGCTTATCCCCTCCCCTCTTTGGGTAACTTCTAGCTATGTCAAACTTCTTCTCGGGTTCGCTCAGTGCGTTCACATCTGTAGGTCCTGAATGTCCTCCTCCTGCTCCATAGTTTAGTCGTCTGTACCTGTTCACTGGCTCCTCTCTTTTGATTAACCCTTCCTGTATCGCATCTTCGATTCTGGTCCCTACATCAAACACTTCGGCAAAGGTGTTGAGGGATTGGAACCTCATCTTCTCCTAATAGACGGGTTGGAGGTTCTTCATCAGCATTCGGATTTGCTCCTTTTTAGTCGGCCTTTGTACCATCTTAGCAGCCTTTCCCCTCCATCGGCTCAGAAATTCAGCAAAAGATTCTTTGTTCCCCTATCGGGTAGTCTCTAAATCCCTGATGGTAACATCCAAATCCTGATTGTATTCATATTGGGCTACGAATGCATTGACCACTTCTTCCCAATTTCTAGTTTTTCCCGGCTCTAGAGTGAGGTACCAAGACAAAGCAGCCCCGGTTAACGTCTGCTGAAACAAGACAACCATCATGGTTGTACTCAAGCCACTTGGCTGAAATGCCCCTATACACATTCTGATGTGGCTACGAGGGTTCCCCGTTCCATCAAATTTATCGAATATAGGCATTTTGAACCCTGCAAGTAATGTTTCACAGACCCCTTCATATAATCCTTCCAATTCCAACAAGTAGGTATCAACCCCATGGGCCTTACGGACCACCCTTTCCAACTTCTCCATTTTCTCAGTCATCATCTTATCTTTCTCAGCCCTTTCCTTTTCTAGTTTCTCCCTTTCTGTTCTCGGTGCTTCAACCCCTTCTGTTTCATCAAACCAATCTTCATCCCTGTGAGGAGGATCATTGTTTGGCGGCTATCGTGCTAGTGCTTCTATCATGGTCATTATTCTAGTCATTTGACCCGCTTGCTGTTCCACCATCGTCCTTAATTCTGCCATCTCCCTTGCATTTGCCTCTTGTGCCATCTCTTTTCTCACTAGCCTTGCAGTAGAATCTCTGTACCAGACTGTGCTCGTAGTTGATTCTATCTTTTACCTACAATCATATATTTTTCAATTATTTTAACAACTCTTCTCCCTTTTCATCATTATTCTATTTATCTTTCACTTTTATTATTGATTTTGTTATATGCTTTCATGAATGATTCATATGCCACACGGATGCAATGCATGTGTGTGTGTGCCTATTCTATATGCCAAAATAGAAGCAAATCCTAACCCTAGCACATAAGACACGTAAGCACATAAAATCCTCCTCCATGTCAAGTGTGCTACTTTCTCCTTTACTTGTGATCCTCATTACCCCTTCGATGGAAAGATTTTGAAACTCTTTTGGAAAGCATTTTTTTTTTAATGGTAAAATCTTTTGGAAACAATTCTTGAGATTTTGGATTTTTCCTTTCGAAGGTAAAAGCATTTCTCAACAAAAGATGGTTGGGTCGAAAATTTTGCTTTGGGATTTGTTTCAAAAGCATTTCTTTAGTTGGGGAGATTTCATAAGTACAATTTTCAAAATTTTTGGATACAAAAAAAAAAAAAAAAAGTGATTAGGTCAAAATTTTGCTTCTTTAAAAAAAAAAAAAAAAAAGCATTTCTTCTAAAAAAACAATTCCTAAGATTTTTTTTTTTGGATTCTTCCTTCAAGAAAGAGAATGCGAGAATATACTTCAACAAGGGGTTGACTTGGGGTTTTAATCAAAAGGTGAATCCCAAAGATTTTTAAAAGAGTGACTAAATACTTTGGAATGAAGAAGTCAAAAACCTATCTTCTTTCAAAGATGAATTTAAAATTCCTTAGGTAGAAGGATCACATGTTTGGATAATTGATGTTGTCAGAATCAAGATATAAAAAAGTATACTTTACTTTTCTAAAGATTTGTAGTGTGAAAGTAAAGGTCGAACCCACAGAGATTGATTACTACAGCTTTTAATTTTAAAACCTAAGTCTACTTAATTAAGAAAAACGGATTTGATTTGGTTTTTATTTAAACTAATAACAATAAAAGTGAATCTAAACTATGAAAGCAATTAAAATAGTTGTTTTAAATAATGTTTAAGGGAACCTAGGATTGCAAATCCACCACTAGCTTCATAATAGGAATATTTATGAATTACTTTAGCTTATTACATTGGATGATAATGGGAAATTGTAGCTACAAGCCCAATTCCTCCGACAAGAAGATAATCATGGTTCAAGCACCAACATAATCCATCTGCGGATAGCACGAATTATCTCACACTAAACTAGGGTTGTGATCTAATCCGTCTAACCTAGGCATGGACTATTCGGATACTTGATAGCACGAATCAATAAAGCACCATCACATGTAAACAACCTAAACAAGCACAGCAAGAATAGATCGTTGAGCACATCACAGTCAAAAATAGATCTAAGACAAGAATAAATTCTGAAAGTAATGATTTAATCACTAGAAGTACGATTTATTTATAAAAATCCTCTAAACATGTGACTGTCATCCATACATAATAAAACTAAAATAAAAGCATAAATAAAACCCTATTACTCATCTAGGGCTTCATTGAAACCCTAGATCAATGATCTAGCCGTCCATAGAAGTAGTAGGTAGCAAGAGGTTGATGGAGGAGGCCATGGAAACCCTTGGTCTTCTTCTTCTTCTCCTTGCTTCCCTCCCTTCAATGGCTGGAAGTATGGTTGTAGAATGTGTGTATATTAATTGCCAACCCCATAATTGAGTAAATTTGGAGTTTATATAGAGTTTGTACAAGCTTTGGAAGGCTTCCTAACCCGAAACGAACTGAAACGCATGTAATTTACAGTCTGGACGTCGTTTAGCAGTCTCGTTTGCACAGGAGTCTTCAGTATACTGAAATACGCAACATTGGTTTTTGGACATATCGCGCGAGCGGGTCGCGCGAGCGCGACATTTGGACCTTCGCGCGCGCGGATCGCGCGAGCGATTCTGTGGTTCTCGCGCGAGCGGATCGCGCGAGCGATTCTCGGATTTCGCGGGCGCGGGTCGCGCGCGCGACTTGGATTTTTTAGCTTCTTCAACTATGCTTTTTCACCCTGTTTAGCCTGGTTTAGTTGATTTCTTCCAAAACCTGTCAGAAACTAGAAAACAGAGTAAAAATATACAAAAACAGGATAAAATGTACTAACAAATGCGCGTTAAAGGCATATAATTAGGATTAGTTCTCTCCCGATCAATAACCACCGCACTTTTCATGAATTTGGATGCATACAAGGTCAATGATGCTTGGCTAACATGATATAAGAAGTATAATCTTATAATCAAGGTTCGGCATTTTCTCCAAATGTCGTGGAACATAAGGAGAGATTGCTAAAAGGTGATTAAAAGATTATACATCTCTCATCAAGCAAGTATCGTCATCATCTCAAGTAATCCCTTCCGGGCATACAAAACTTCCTAGCATATAATCTTAATCAAGAGTTGATTTCCTAGATTGAAAGGTTCTATAGAAGCTATCATGCATAGGCCGGGTTTTGGTCAAATAAGGGACCCTTGACACACACCCGATAGGATGCTTCATGTACCAAAACATGGTACGAGATCAAGGGTGATCACACGACCCCATGATGGCTTGACCGACCGGGTTGCCCCGAGCCTCCAAGATCATAGTTCCGTGCAATCGACTGGCGAGACATGCAAGTGCAATGCAACGGGCACGCAAAAATTAACTAATTCGATTAAAGGATGCTTTCAAGTCTAATCCTCGAGTGAACCCAAAATAAGAAATTCCTGGTCTGCGAAACCAGAGATTCTGGGTTTGATCCCCAGCAGAGTCGCCAGATTGTGGATATGCCGGCATTTGGGCCCACTTTTGTTTTTTTAAAACATTTTTCAAATTCCAAATTCAAAAACAAAATGAGTCGCCACTTAATTTTTTTAAAAGGAAAATTAAGAAACCATTTTAAAGCAAACTGATCTTTTACGAAACCAAAGTTAAACTGGGTCCGGGGATTATGGAATGAAAGGGGAAGGAGCCCGGCGGACTAAAACACCCCCTTTCATCCTATCTCACGATAGGCCTCTACTCAACATATTTTTTAATCAAATTAATAATCTAAGCATGCCCTCAATTAATACATATGTACATATACATTACACAAGCATGTTGGAAATGGTGTAAAATTGCTAATGACAAAATATCATTCATAAGCCACGTAATTCAAGTAGCAAGCAATATGACATGCAATAAAGGAACTAGAGAATTTACCCGGGATCCAGCCGCGAAATGGAAACGTGCAATGCATACACAAAATACAAAGCCTAAGAAAAGGTCTCTAATTCACATATTCACATAAGGCAAAACCTAAGCTAAGGTGTCGCACATGGAGTCAAAAATCAATTAAAATCAATGAAGTAAATAAACCGGAGAAGAGATGAGAAATTGTACCTTAAATGCGCTACAAAACAAAGATTAGTCCACATGCTTCACATAATAATATGATATCAAAAAAAAATCAATCCCAATTCTCTAGCTTAGATGTATTAAGCATGAAATCCAACTTTATTCAATAGCTAGTCCTAATCATAGGCATTGATGTACATGAATGAATGAATGTGAATAAGAATAAAACATGGATTTATTCACTAATTTGGATCACTTAGCCTCTGGATTTAAGCTAAATTATCATTATTCAAAACATGATTTGGGTCCCAAGACATTAGGGAACCATTTGAGTTGAAATAAATAAGATTAGACAAAAATAGTAGCAGTTTTTATGAATTACAGAGAGCAGACCAGATTTTTAAAAATAGAAATAAAATAATTCCAAAGGTTGGATCTTAATGATTTTTTGCCTCTATGAGTCTAGTTTCTAACCCAAAAAGAAAATTGAGGTTTCAACGGTTAGATCTCCGGGAATACAGAAAATACTAGACCTCACTCAGGATTTTACAACTCTCTGTTCAGAGACCTTGTATGATTTTTTTAAAAATAGTAAAATAATCCGAAATGCTTCATTCTTTTTAGGGTACCCTCCTAACACATTAATCTACTTAGAAAAAATTATTTTGAGTCACAAACACCTTATTAAAGCTCTGATTTACTAATTTCAAAAACGTTTTACTATTCTGAAACTATTCTAAAACTCTGGACAGATAGTGGTTGACCCACAAAACCCATGATCAAACCCCTCTAAACATAAAACCACCTTAAAAAAAATTACAGTGGTAGATTACTGTGTTATTGACACTTTCCCGTTGGTTTCACTTGATTTCAACGGTTAGATTTCGAACTAAAAATCTTTGATCGAAAACAGTTTGTGAACTCATTGTTTTCATTTGTCAAGTTCAACTTTATTTGTTAACCCCAACTATTACATCATGAAGTTGGACTTAAACTAAACCATTTTCTCCTACCATTTGATGGTCATTGGAGACTAAGGACATCTATACATGTAGGTTTTAGATGAAGTATAGAGAACTTCTCAAAACCCAAGGAAGAGATTAGTCTAAGCCATAGAGATGGACTTAAACTAAACTACTTCTCCTACCATTTGATGGTCATTGGAGACTAAGGACATCTTTAGACTCATGGATTTTTTATGAAGTATGAAATAAACTTCACAAGATCCAAAACAATGAACTCAAACTCATGGACCAAATCTTGAGTTCAAAACATTACTCCTACCACTTGGTGGTCATTGGAGACTAAAAGAAAACAAATCCTCTCTAATCTCCATGGAATATAATATGAATTCCATAAGATTCATAATAAGGAGGCCCAAGTCATGGGTTAGGACTTGAATCTCACCGATTATATGTAGATTATGGTCATGATCAACCTTAAACTCCATATGAATCACAAGGTTATAGGAGAATAAGGAATCAAATTCAAAGAGCTTCAATGAGATATGGAAGATCTCATGAACCTTATGAATGAAATAGAAATAAAGAAAATCAAAGTTTTATTTAGGAACATAAATTCTTCAAAATTGAACTTATCTCAAATCCAAGGCATCAATTGAATCCAAATTAATGAAGTGTTATGAGATTCAATCACAAGTTCTTGGTGGTGTGTGATGAAATGGGATAAGAAGAGAGGTTTTGAAAATGTGTAAAGTTCCTAGATCTAAGAACTTGTGATTGAATTAGCCTAACTCTACCAAGGATTAAGAGGTTACCTCTATGACCTCAAAGAATTCTTCAATTTCTTGTGAAGTTCTTCCAAGATCTTCAAATTCTTCTCAAAAACTCTTCAAATTCTTCAAGAAATTCTTCTCTTCTTCTCAATTCTCTATATAATTCTCTCTCTAAACTCAAGTATATCTCTTGTATATGTATATAATGATTCAAAAGCTTCAAGTCCCCTCAAAATGAAGATGAAGATCTGTTTATATAGGCCATTACCTCAAGGATAAATGGGTAAATTCTGGTGGAGACCCATGTGCAAAGATTTCTTCTAGAACATGTGAGAAAAATAGTCTGTTACAGCCAGCGGCACTCGACGGTTGCCGGCGGCATTCACTGAATGCCGGGCGGCATTCACTAAATGCCGGGCGGCAGCCCGTGAGTGCCGGCGCGGCACTCAGTGAGTGCCGCCGGGTTTTCCGGGTGCCGGGGTTAACTGAATTTTGCCCTTCTTTTTAAATTTTCAAAAGGTATATTGATGTAAACTAAAATTTTTAATCTATATATATCTATATTTGTACTAGGATCCCCCATGTGCATGGTATCACCCATGTGCATGGTATATACTTAAATATACTATTTTCTTTTTGTATTTTCTCCTTTTTCAAAATCTTTTTTTTCATTTATTTTGTCATCTTATTTTCTTCCAAAGAAACCCCCCTTTTTTTTTTATTATTATCCCCTTCTTTTTAAAAAAAAAAAAAAAAAAGTTCCCCGACAGGGTTTCTCACACGTTCTTCATTATTCGAGTTTCTCCCCGAACGCCCAAATCCTCTCCTTTTTATTTTTAATTTTTCAATTTTAACTTGAAGAACATCTTGAAGATTTTGAACTTCTTGGAAAATCTTCGAACGTCACGGTCATCGTCATCATCGGTCTTTGAGAGGTAACCAATCCCTAGATTTGACTTTTGGTCAAAATCGAGGTGTTTACAGACCTCTTAGGTTATTTATTATTAGCTCAAACCAATTGTTAATTCCCATTACCAAACTCTTTGATCAGCAAATTAACCAACTGACCAGTTAACATTTACTGCACTATAATAGTGTCCCTCTACCATCAGCATTCATAATCATATTCAGGTATTCGGATGAACAGTTACTATCAACCTGAATAATGATTACATCTTTTATTCCTTGAGTTCCATTCACCCCTTATGATTACCAAATATGTTGATTACTCTTATCAACAAGACTGCAGTTCTCCGTATTCAACTTGGTGATATTCTCAAGGGAGTGCTTACTCTTTATCAGAAGGTAGATTCTATCTTGACAATATATGTTCACAACCCTATGAACATGACATACCCAAGATACCTAGGTGTTGATCTTTTATAGACCTCACTAATTGGTAAGTCAAAGCAGCTACATTCATAGTCTGTGTCCATAATCATCTCAAGATTAAGAACACGTACCTTATACAAGTTATGAGTTCCTATCGACTGTTGACAGTATTAAGTGTCAATAGGAAAGCTCATAGTTTATCAATGCACTATATGCACTAGCATATTAACTAAGAGTCATACTCTAGTGATTAAGATTCATCGCTCCATCCAATGGTAGTTAATCATGCTACAGTGTAAACCTGATGAGATATCCAGTCTCATCATCCACTGTGACAAATTCTAAGTATCAAAGAATAGTATTCGTATCTCACTTGTATGTGTCTCATACACACATGAATTACTTTCTATGATACTTAAGGATTACCAGTCATCTCATGAAAGAAACATACATAATAAAATGTAAAGTTGATATCTGTATATTAAAATGCCAATGTCTCAAACATAAAGTAATAGTTTGAGGGCACAATCTCAACAGATGGAGCTAGAGGTGATCAAACCAAGAGATGTATCTATGAAGAAAGAGTCATAGGAGATAGAGGCATTTTGAATGTCTTTATTTCATTTTAGTTTTTGTTTTACATGTGCTTGTTTGTGATTAGCATTAGACATTGTTACTACTTGAATACACTTAAAACAAGTTTTCTAAAATTAAAATTCAAAAACCATTTAATGCATTAGTAAACATTGGATGCTTATGGGAAATGTGACGAAACACTTTTCTAAATCAAAATCCTTAATTAACAAATCTAGTGGGAGAGGAACTTATTAATAACTCCCACGGTCTTCCATTAATGGTTCACTGTAAGATGAGTAATGTACTCTATGTCACCCGGCCATGGGTGATCATTCCATACAGAGGGTGCATTACTCAATGGTTACTAAATGTGAACTTCCTAAGGATAGGATCAATGAGACGTGTTAAAGGGGACCACCATATGGAGGTGCTACTTGAAGCAGCTGTCATTGGATCCTAGTTAATGGTACGCAGTAGTTGAGTTATGAATAAGGGATCTTACACGGGGCATAATTCAAAAACTTAGAGATCAAAAGGTTTCGGGAGTCATGCCATATGTTGCAAGAGTAGCATAGCAGATAGGTCATGATTAATTAAAAGATCGAATAATGACCACCACACAGAGGCTTTAATAATTCGTTTTGATTTTTCGACGACTTTGTTATGAGATAAGAGTTTTTAAGGATTCTTTCATTTTTTACTGTCAAAATTATTGAAATCTATATTTACAATTTCTGTTATTCTTTTCAGAATTGAACATGTTTGGGTCTATATTCAGTCCACTTGCCACCATACTCACACAAAACAAGCTAACTGGAACCAACTACATTGAATGGAAATGTAACTTGGATATTATTTTGACTGTGAAGGATCACATTTATGTCCTCACTACCCCATGCCATATAGAACCCACGACAAATGCTTCGGCAACTACTAGACTCAAATTCGACGAATGGAAAAAAAATGAATGGGATGGCCTGTTGCTACATCCTGGCCTCTATGGCTAGTGTGTTGCAACACCAGTTCTAGTCAAATGATTTTGCTAGTGCCATTATCACAAGCCTTAAAGAAATATTTGGGGAACATGGTAGACCTGGTAGGTAGATCACCATGCAAAAGATAATGAGTGCTAAGTTGTTGTAAGGGATTCTAGTTCAAGAACATGTTTTAAAAATGATTGGCTATTGAAATGAACTTGAGACTCTAGATGGCAACATTAATGTACAGATCCAAGTTTATATGATCCTCAACTCCCTGCCTCCATCATTCGCTCAATTCAAACTTAACTATAATATGAATCAAATGAATTATTTCATGAACGAATTGATGAGTTCTCTTCAGGCAGCAGAATGGGTGATCAAACCTGGGGCAACGTTATAAACATTGAGAAAAGCAGTTCTTCTTCTTGATCTATGCTGAAAGATAAGAAGGAAAAGAAGAAAGCTGGCACTGATAGTCCAAGTGTTGGACCAGTCCCAAAGATTGCAAAATCTAAGGGAAAGGGTAAAGAAAACAGGAAGGACAGTGGTAAAGGTAAATGAAAGTGTTTCCAATGCGGAGAAAAAGGCCACTAGAATAGGAATTTTCCAGAATTCTTAGATACAAGAGTTCAAGGTATAATCGAATAATAGGTGATTGAAGTAAGTTTTATAACGAATACTTCAAACACTTGGTGCATTGATTCTGGTGTGACTAACCATTTTTATAATTTGTTGTAGGGGTTCAGATCAACCAGGAGGTGCAGTGATGGAGAGATCGTGCTGACTCTAGATTCTAGTGTCACCGTTTTTGTGGTTGCTATAAGAGTAGTAGTTTTAGAGTTTCCAGACAATAACACATTAGTTTTAATAGATGTACTTTACGTCCCTTTAATGAGGTATAATTCAATTTTAGTTTCAGAATTATCGAATAATAGCTATTCTTTTCATTTTGGAACTGAGGTTGTTGTTAAAAGAAATGGTTCTTTTATTTGTTCTAGTGTTAAAACAAATGGCTTGTATGTGATCACTCCAAATGTTTCTAAAGATTCTAACATGGAACTTATTAACTCAATGGTAACTGTAAAATCTAAAATAAAGGAACCTTCATCTAATCCAATAAGGCTTCTACACATGAGGCTAGGCTACATCAATCAAAATAGGATTGGCAGACTATTCAAAGAAGGGATCTTAGGCGATTTGGTTCTAGGACCAATGGAAATCTGTGAATCATGTTTAAAGGGAAAATTGACCAAAAGGCCCTTTTCCACTAAGGGCAACAAAACCAATGCATTTTTAGAATTAGTTCACATTGACATATGTGGTCCAATAAATATTAGAGTTCAAGGTCGTTATGAGTATTTTATTACATTTACTGATGACCACTCTATGTATGGATATGTATACCTAATGCAGCACAAGTCTGAAGCCTTTGAAAAGTTCAAAGACTTTAGGGCTGAGGTGGGAAGCAATTAGACACACATATCAAAGCCATTTAATCAGATCATGGTAGAGAATACCACTCTAATGAATTACTGATTACCTAACATAGAATAGAATTCTATCATAGTTAACTGCACCTGGTGCGCCTCAGCAGAATGGTGTAGTAGAAAGAAGGAACCGAACACTTTTAGACATAACTAGGTCGATGATGAGTTATTTGGAATTGCCATTATTTCTTTGGGGTTATGTTTTGGAAATCGCTATGTACATACTAAATGTTATTCCAAGAAAATTTGTTCCTAAGACTCCATGGGAGATGTGGATTACACACAAACTCTCTTTGCAACATCTCCGGATACGGAGGTGTCCAGCACATATGCTGAAAGGAAAGATGAACAAATTGGAAACTAGATCGAAAGTATATTACTTTATAGGGTATCCAAAGGGTACTTATGGTTGGTATTTTTATGATCCAAGAGAATAGAAAGTGTTTATTAGTACAAATGTTGTTTTCTTAGAAGATGACTATATCACGAACCATAAACCTATGGGAAGGATAAATCTGAGAGAAATAGATGGAGAGCCCTCTATTCCTCTAATAGTTCAAAATAATATAGGTCAAGGAAATACCACAACTTCACCCAATTCTGCCCCAGTACCTGGTCGTAGTAGGAGGATAGTCAGCCAGCCTGACAGATACATGTTCTTATGAGAAGTTTTTAAAGTTTTCTCCATTGAATCTGAAACTGATCATGCCACATGCGAAGAGGCAATGGCTGATGTTAATTCAGACCATTAGGTCAAAGCTATGAAAGCTGAGTTGGAATCTATGGATTCTAATAAGGTCTAGCATCTTGTAGAAACACCTACTAATGTTAAACTAATTGGCTGTAAGTGGGTCTATAAGAGGAAAAGAGGATCTGATGGAAAGTTTGAGACCTTTAAGGCGAGGCTAGTAGCGAAAGGTTATACTCAGAGATAAGGCATTGATTATGAGGAAACCTTCTCGCCGACAGCCATACTCAAGTCCATCATAATACTCTTATCCATTGTGACATGCCTTGATTTTGAGATCTGGCAGATGGATGCCAAGACTGCATTCTTGAATGGCAATCTTGAGGAGGACATCTATATGTAGCAACTAGAAGGGTTCATAGCTGGCATAAAAGGTAACTTAGTATGCAAGCTGCAAAAGTCTATTTATGGGCTTAAGCAAGCATCTAGAAGTTAGAACATTTGATTCAACCAAGTAGACAAATCGTTTGGTTCCATACAGAATCTGGATGAACCTTGTGTATATAAAAAATAGTTTATGGTGGATTTTCTTGTACTTTATGTTGATGACATTCTACTAATTGGGAATGATGTAGGGGCATTGTCATCAATCAAAGTTTGGATAGCTAGTACTATTGATATGAAAGATCTAAGAGAGGTGAGCTATATCCTTGGGATAAAGCTCTTTCGAGATCGTAAGCGAAAGATAATAGGATTATCTCAAGCCGGTTACATCGACAAAGTACTAACTAGATTTTGCTTGGATAACTTGAAAAAAGGTTTGTTACCTTTGACACGAAATAAATTTGTGCGCACTTGTGCAACACCCAAGTGTAGGTGATTGTGTAAGTAGTATACTGGATAAGACTAGGTCGATCCCACAGGGAAGGTGATTGTGTACTAACTTAGGTTAATCTCAGAAATAAAATTAATAACTTAACAGAAGGTGTAGAACACAAAATTCTACGGATTAACTACTAATTAAAGAATTAAACTAAACTACTAATTACTAATTATTGATGCAAATTTTTAAACGGGTTTTTACTTTATGAAAGAAAGGCATTGGGATCACACGAATCTACAATGACCTAGCCATCTACCATGCATATTCACTGTCACTCTATGGAGTACATCCCTCTTCAGTATTTTGCATTTTTCTAAAGACAAAGAATCAACAGTCCTTACATGACCGGGACTATATCATCACAATTGATTTAAAACACTTAAAAGACAATTTAAAACAATGGTTTAGACTCGGGCTATGAATGGTGTTAGCATTCAAAGAGGTTTGCTAAAAGACATTGAAGAAAACAACCTTGAGCTTACCTGGACAGTTTGATAACAAATCTTAAAAGCAGAAAGTCTTAGGATACTTAAAAGGATCATCTCAGGAATTTACATGTTCGATCGATCGAAGCACTCTCGATTGATCGAACTACATCATCCTTCAATTGATCGAAATCTCTTCGATTGATCGACTATGCCTCTGGTTCGATCGATCGAACGAGCGTCGATCGATTGAACACAAGTTTTTCTACAGTGCATGGCAGAAGCTGAAGATCATTGTTTCATCATGACCTCCCAACTACTAGACTATGCTGACATTATTCTAGTTGCAGAAAATAAGTTTTTAATGTATGAAATCATTACGACCGTGTTTGGTTTGGTTTTAAACATAAAACTTATAAAAAACTATGAATTAACAAACTAGCATGCAAAACTATGATTGAAATAGATTATATCTACTAGAAACTAAAGATAGAATGTAAAGAACTATATTATAGAACCTGTAATGTAGAATTTGTATCAAACTTCAAAAATCAAAACTCAAACAATATCCAAGCATAAGAACCTACAAAAATCAAGGTGAAACTCTCTCTATCTAAAACTAATAAAAATAGAAAGTCGGCATCCTTACGAACGTGCTTACATCATATATTTATAGAGACAACCTAAGCTAGGGTTACAATACGTGTTCTGTTACGCTGCCCGTTGTAGACACCCCATTTTGTTGGCTATCAGATTTAGGAGACCCATAGCTTGGTGGTTCACAATGATTGAAAAAGACTCAAAAAGGACTCCTGGAAGTTAGTTCTATCACTCAAATGCTCAGAATGACCAAAATACCCCTGAAAGCCCCAAAACTCCAAGATTTGGACTGAAAGTTCTGGAAACAAGCTACGTCATAAAAATACTAAAAATGAGTTTTGAAGCTAAATCAGATGAAATCGTCAGCTCCTAGAGACCCCCGGAAGTCCCGGAAGTTCTCGGAAAGTCCCCGTTGATCGGTTTGACCAAGGATTGACTAGGTTTGACCAAGGTTTGACCGAAATCGTCCAAATTCTCCAAAAAGCTCCGAGATCGTTTAGATAATGTGGAAAGTACTAAAACAAGTTTTTAAAAAAATCGGACAAAAAAGTCAGCTCCCGGGAGCTCCCAGAGGTTCCCAGAACTTCTTGGAGGTCCCTGGTTTGACCAGTTTGACCAAAAGTTGAATTTAAAACCAGAGCACCGTATCATTTTTCAAACATACTAGAGGTCAATAGCTTTCAACCGGTATATCGCACATAATTCCTAGATTTAAAACGAATTTATAATGAATTTCCGAAGGTGAAAAAGGCGATCAAATCGGCTTTTATCGTGAATACCGCAAAACTTTTCAAAGTGACCTATCTTCAAACTATTGTTTATGTAAATTAGACTCCATTACCTTTCCAATGGTATATCATAACCTTAGTTTGGAGTTCATACGCATTTTCTGTGAATTTCAGACGAAATAGGGCCTTTTCGCGAATACCGGAACCTCTGGGGGCCTAAATACGAATTTTTAGGCATCTAAGGAGCAGTGTCGTGGAGGCACTGGGCCACTATCGTGGGGGCACATGGATAGTGCCGCGGCGGCACTCAATCCCCGCAAAAGCCATTTTTGTAATTTATTTTGGGGGTCCAAATTGAATAATTGAAAGCCAAAATGACGTAGTTTCTTGTTCACAGATGTTTGGGACCAATGGGAACACTTTCTAAATCCCAAAATCACTCCAAATTGGCCTATATAAACCCCCCTTTGCTCTTCATTTTGAGGGCTCCAGGTGCAAAGTTCATAGAAGTTGTAGAGAGCAAGAGAGATAAAGATAGGTTTAGAAGAAGGAAAGGGAGCTACTCCCACTAATTTTCTTTAAGAAAGTGAGTTTCAATCTTGTTTTCTTCCATTACCCCTCTTATATTTCACATTCAAGTCTTTCCCAACCACTATTTTTGAGCAATCTTGAGTTAGGAAGCTACTTTCATGTCCAAATGTCAATATCTATGAGTGAAACACCAAGCTACAAGTCCAAAATCACATTGATTATCATCTATTGATTTCTATTACTTGCTTGTTTGTATGAATGTTCATCTCTCTTCACCTCATTTCTTTTTTATTTTTCTTTGTTTACTTACTAGTTTATCATCATCTAGATGATGACATCAAGTTTGAGGTGAGTGAATCCTTATGGATAGTAGCTCTTGACCTCAAAAACATGTTTGATAGATGATGATTCCAACTTCAGTACTTCCAAAGTATTCTTGAAGTTATGCTAAAATGGAAACAATGCTCTCCAACAATCTTGGAGGTTCTTGACATGAGTTCAATATTGATATTTCAAGTGGTCATAATCTCCATTTAAGTGCTGAAAGTATACTCTCAAAACCTCTATTTCAAAACCCCTCTTAAACCCCTCATTTTGATTTCAAAGAATAAAACCATAGTTCTTCCCAAAACCTTCAAAACAGTGAACAATCTGAGTTCAAAGATTTCTCTAGGACTCAATACTCAAAGTATTAACATGAGACCACTTGGAAAGCCTTCTTAACTCATTAGAGAACACCCATGAATTTTGGTTTGACTTGGAAACACTTGAAAGGGGTCCATTTGGACCCAAACATTCTTTCCAGACATTCTGTTTTTTTTTCTGTCATAGCAGCTTGGTTGACTTTCAACTTGTTTTCCAGAACACTTTTCCAAAATAAAGTATCCCAACTCATTTTTCCCTTGAACATCAGTGTCTTAGGGAACTCTTTGTATAATATGGGCCTCTAGATGTTTAGTTTTCATTTTCTAAGATTTTCCAACATTTCAGTCGACAGTACGGACTCTGTTTCTGAGTAACCTCTATTGTTTATATGATTTCTCTCAATCTGTAATAGTTATTGAGGATTGGATTTTTGACATGTGTTCTAGACACAATAAGGATGATCTCCATGAAAAATCATGCATTAAAAACATTTCTAGCCTCACTTTCCAATTTCCACAAGATTAAGTCACTGTTGTGTTCACTATTCACAGCAAGTGTACTTTTACTTTCATTCTTTGGTTTGATGCTTACATACAATCTAAATTAGTTCATCTCTTAGGAAGTAATTCATACTACATTTGTACATATCACATGATGATTCCATTCATGAATTCATTCATATTGTAGATTTCTAAGTCACGTTAGAAAGTCCATGTACACAAACACACTACAACCTTTGCACATTTTAGGATCATACATTGCATCCATGCAAGATTTGGGGTTTTTGTGACTCCTAATCTAAGAAGATTATAAGGAATGAATTTGATCACATGTTCATGCTTTCCCCCAATCTAATCTTCCTTTCTCATCCGTCCCGGGGATTGAGAAATCTTCTTTCCTCAAAGATTACCATGCATCATACTAGCTTGTTAAGCATACTTTGTTTTCTTTGTTTATTTGTTCCAAGAACAATCCATGTGCCCTCTTAGATTAGGAAAACTTGATTACTTGCTACATGATTAGACGATTTCTCCTAGGTTTGTTTGTATGATCTTTCACGTTTGCATTGTGTGATACTTGGCTTAGATCTTATGAATGATATCTTATCTTTTGATCTTCTATTTCAATATTCTTATGAAATGTAATATACTACAATAGTATTAATTGTCGAACCATACATAGTATAAGATGATTTTTTGGATGCTAATTGAGGCCCGTCGAGAGACGGGGCGAGTTGAGGGTGTTTTAGTCACGACAAAGGCTCCTTCCTCTCTCATACCAAAACCCCAAGCCAAGTTCTTTGGTTATGAAGGGCCGGTGCCCTTTATCCATTTGGGTGAGTCAAAATTAGGTTTCTTGGTTCCTTAAATACCAAGTGGCAACTCTGTATCTGTTTTCAACAGACCTTTTCTTTTTCTCTTTCAAAATAATCTCAAATCAAAACAAAGAAGTGGAATTCCGCGTGTCCACAATCTGGCGACTCTGTTGGGGATTTTTATTTTTCCAAACAAAATAATACAGAGGTTTGACTCATAAGAAGCATCCTTAAAATCATCATTTCACTGTGTCTGGTTCACTGCATTACACTTCTACATTTCCCCCTCCGACTGTGTCTAAAATACGGCGCTGACATTGTTCAGGTCTTGCTGTACCAGAGCACAAGTCACCGTTGGTACTATACCTTCGAAGGTATATAAAAAAGAGTAAACACTTCCGTATTGTCTCTGACAGTATATTGGAACTCTCGTCAACGGACCCTCTTTGACTAAACCCAACCTTTACATATAGATTCCTGTAGAACCTTTCATAGGACTGTTCATTTATCTTTTCAGATAAGACAATGTGATATAACTGCTGTATGCCCTGGTGGGATTACCTGCACGGTGTAGATGCTTATGTGGCATAGAACAGAACCTCTTTCTTATGATTCCCAAGGCAATCACTCACATGTGATTACATTGAGTTGACATGTTTAGGCACCATGACAAGGATGTCTGCTCCATGTTTACAAATATATACACCGCAAACCTTGTTTGTTGGTCCTAAGACATAAGAGTATGAAAACTTGCTAGACAATATGATCACCATCATCACATGTTCCCGTCATATATTCCTATTTCTTCCAGATACTCTGCCCAACTCATCAGGATATCCCTGTTTCTCCTAGAAACTCTGTCCAAATCACCCAGAAATCCCTATTTCTCCCCAGATTACCCAGAAATCTCAGTTTCTTCCAGAAACTCCGATATACTTATGTCCCCCAGATACTCTGTCCAGATATCCCAAATATAACCTGTTCCTCCCAGAAACTCTGATATAATCTTTTTCTCCCAGAATCTCTGTCCAGATATCCTAAATATAGCCTGTTTTTCTCAGAAACTCTGTCCAGATATCCCAGATATAGCCTGTTTCTCCCAGAAACTCTGTCCAGATATCCCAGATATAACCTATTTCTCCAGATATCCCTGATATAACCTGTTTCTCCCAGAAACTCTGTCCAAATATCCCAGATATAACCTATTTTTTCCAGAAACTCTGTCCAAATATCCCACTCTAACCAGTTTCTCCTAGAAACTCTGTCCAAATATCCCAGATATAACCACATCTAACCAGTTTCTCCCAGAAACTCTGTCCAAATATCCCAGATATAACCACATATAACCAGTTTCTTCCAAAAACTCTGTCTGGATATCCTCAAAATATCCTGGAAACCCCTATTATCCCTTGGTGATCATACTGGAAGGAAAGGTTAGCACACTCTGTATGGCTAGGACCTTACCTGCTTTACTGCTATCTGCTAAAAATAAGAGCATCATGTAGATTAGGGCTTGGATCCGCATGCTTGTCTCATTTGCATGCAATGTCCCTATCAGTCCACATGCACTATTTCAGTCAGTCTGTACACGAGTCAGTCCACGTCTGTTAATATCACTGTCATTTGTCTGTCTAAAGTCATCACTGTCAGAATCTAATGCGATCCTTTCAAATTTGTAGGGTCACTATAGATTCTCAAAGTCAGCAGTTGGGATCCTCGTCCTGGGTTAGAAGTTCGAATAGTCATTTGGTCAGAATTAGTTCGCTAAGTCATTCCAACATGAATCAGGAAGAATTAGAAAACGAGGTCACTGAGTTGGGAGCAACCATAAGCCAGCAATCTGATCGCATGGCCCAAGTTTTGATTTTCATGGAAGAATTGAAACAACAGCAGCCACAATACCCACATGGGTTCCCACCACCACCAGTAGGGTTCATGCCACCACCACCACCAGGGTTTATACCACCTCCCGTCTTTGTACATAAGAATAACGAGGAAGAAGAATGGTTTCATAGGGTCCCGCCACCTGCATATGAGAAAAAGTTTCAAGAAAAAATAGATAAAGTAGATAAGCTGGAAAGTGTGCTAAGAAAGAGCAAGGGGCTAACGATTACGTGCTAGATCTAGAAGGCATGTTCGAACCCGTCAAAGTGAAACAGTCCGAGAACTTCAAAATGCTAGAAATTGATCACTTCGATGGGACCGGGAACCCAAAAAGTCACATCAAGTTGTGCATGAACATCTTCCAATCTATGGGATGCACTCATGAGCACATAGTTATGTTGTTCCCTCAAACCCTCAAGAATGCCGCACTATTCTGGTTCCTAACTCTTGAAGCCTCCAAGACCCGAGTTTGGGAAGATGCTGCTAGAACTTTTATTGATCACTACTCTTACAACCAAGAGATTGATGTCACCATCCGGGACCTAGAGACGACCAGGCAGAACATCAATGAGTTCTTCGCTGCGTTCTTGAGCAGATGGAGGAATAAAGTGGCCCAAATGATCCACAGACCTATTGAGAAAGAGAAAGTACATATGCTGGTCAAGAACATGTAACCAGTGTACCACGACAAACTATTCTACCAATCCATCTCAACATTTGAAGAACTGTTTGAAATAGGCACCAGAATAGAGGATGCCATCAGAGAAGGAAAGTTTAAGAATGATGAACCCCAGCACTAGTTCAAGAGACCCAACTATCCCCTGGCCTCCTCAGATGTCAGTGTGCTTAGTAACCAACCAATGGACTACCCTCTCAGTCCATACTAGTCTATTATGCCAAATCTCCCAAAAGGCCCTTATGAATTCTCTAAACTTGATGTTCCCCTTTCCACAGCCTTGGACCACCTACTCAGAAAGGGCCACCTGCAACTCCTCCCTCACAAGCCGCTACCGGATCCCACACCCTTCCACTACAACATGAGCCTACGATGTGCTTACCACCAAAGTCTAGGCCATGCCACCGATCAATGCATCCGCCTCCGCCTCCGCCATGACATTCAGAACCTCATAGAGGATGTACCTATCCTAATCCTATCCACTATCTTGGCTTGGATCAACCCCTCGAATGATCCCTTTTGATGATGCCAATGAATGTTGAAACTACGCAGTAAAGTGATGGTATCTGGAACTTTTGCTATAAAAAATAGAATAAGAATAATAAATGGGTCGCAAAGACACTCCATTTGAGACCAGGTCAAGTCTAATCGAGTATGCTCTATGTTTTGAGTCTATTTTAAGTTTAGTCTTGTGGTCAATTCTATCTATTTTCAAGTTCAGTCGAGTCTGTACCAATGTAATCCTTCTCTTTTGTTGGAATGAAATCTCATTTTGCTTAATTTGATGTGTCTAGTCATAAATGCATGAATCACTGAACTGAAAATGTCACTTTTCAAATCACCACGGATATTACTCTGCTAATAAATTTTTGCATAAAAAAAGAATCCTAAAAAGGTCAAAGTCTATTTCGCGCTAACACCGAAGAAGAGCTGAGAAATGAATAGTCTTACTTTAAGAATTTAAAGATGCTCTTACCTCAATCTTGAAAAGACACGCTTGAAACTGACTTGGGGCTTGCCCAACACCCTTTTCCCACCATTTCAAATCCTTGAGCCCAATCCAATGGGGAGCCATACAATATGTCTGTTGAAAGCAGTGCAGACTTAGTCCTTGATGGTAGCCAATCACTTTCAATGAGTTTCTTCTCCCCTTTCAAAACAAAAAAAGAGAGAAAAAAAGAAAGAAAAGCTCGCTAGGTTGAAAACCCGAAAGGGCACTTAGGCAAAAGTTATAGCCGAAAAAGGTGTTGATTTCCAAGATCTGACCTTAGCCAGTCAAAATGATGGAGAAAATGAAAGAAACAAAATTTTGGTGATACAGAGAATTGTACACTCCAAGGTACATCATGAGAACATGCCTAGATCACATTTCAAAAGGCTCGGAACGACCACAAATAAATTCTGAGAACTGACATGCACATTCTGGAATTATAAAATTGTGATCAAAAGATCTCATAAGAATCAACTACATAAAAAGTAAAATTGACTGGCTAAGCGAAAGTGAAAAGGATCAATCCTCAAAAAGAAAAGGAAAGAAAAGAAAAGAAAAGAAAAGAAAGGGAGACCGAAACTGAATCTTCTTATTCAAGGCTACCACAATGAGCTAAGTTTGAACTTCTTTGATGATTGGTTTGAAAAACCCTCAACCAATTTCTTTCAAAGCCTTGCCTTGAACTACGCTTGACCTGATTCCCACTTGGGGATACGTAGGCAACCGCATCCGTTCGGTCGACACCATCATAATCAAACCAATTTCCTTCAAGCCTTACCTTGAACTATGCTCGACTTGATTCCCACTCGGGGATACCTAGGCACCCGCATCGATTCGGTCGACAACATCATAATCAACCCCCTTTTCTTCAAGACTTTAGCCCGAACTACGTTGGACTTGATCCTCACTCGGGGGTACGTAGGCAGACTTTTAAAAAGAAAAGAAGGATGGCTCGCTAGGTCAAAAATCTAAAAGGACGCCTAGGCAAAAATTAGAGCTAAATCTAGAGTGAGCAATAACAAAAGAGAGAAAAGAGCTCGCTAGGTCACCTTACTAGCGCCTAGGCAAAAGTTATGAGCATTTAAGAGATTAAAGTCACAGTCCTTGCCTCAAGCCAAAAAATCACCTTCCACACTAGGGGCAAACTTCAGCTACCCGTCTCGTTTGCCTGAATTTTACTATCTACCCTTCATACGAGGGACAAACTTCGGTCACCTACCTCGTTTGCCCAAAACCTCCAATAAACCATCATCTAAACTAGGGGTAAAATTTGGTCACCCACCTCGTTTGCCTATGAATTCCACTTCCTACACCTCAAACTAGAGGCAAACTCCGTTTTGCCTAACACGATCCCTTCATACCAAGGGCAAGTTTTTAAGTCACCAACTTATTTTGAAAAATTTTGAAATAGAGTATCTATTATTCTAAAAGCTAAGGCACTAATTCCAAGCACTTCTTGGGAGAAGTAGAGAATTGATTAGATCAATAGGGAGGAATTTTCAAAAACCAGATTTATCAGTAAAGTGCTATCATATTAAGATGAGGAGTGAACATAAAAGATGTGTGGTACATCATTTATGACAAAGACACATTGAATTATGCTAATTTGGGCGCTTCGTGTCGTTACTTCTGTCGAGTCAATCCTTCTTTGGTTGAGTTAGTAATAATATGATCAAAACTATATCAGAGTTCAAGGTTCATACAAAGCAATCCAACTTTCCTTATCATCATTGTTGTTGTCAAGTCTATTTGTCCTAATGGTCTCAGATGTGTGGGTCTAAAGTGATTCCCAAATTACAAAACCTGTGGATACAAGCAGAAGTTCTGAACACCGTTACAACACTTGTCAAGGCTGCAACATGATATGAGTCCCAAGAACCTAGAGCATTGGTGATATCCCTCCAATCACATTAACTTGCCTTCACAAAATCAGTTCACAAGATCCACTGCCTATCTTCTACCAGCTCCTCAGCAACCAACCCGAAATTATGTCACAAATGTTCTTCATCCGCTGCTGAATTACTCTATTTGTAGTGCAACTGTTCTTTCCCCAACAGAATCTTCTTATACCCAGCAAAGTCATCTCCTGAAAAGTCCCTGAACAAATGTGGTGTATCCCAATCAAAACCACATCTGCTCCTTAGAAGAAACCATTTTTATCTCAAAAAGAGTTGTCACCTTCCCCATATAATTAGTTCACTCCTAACTGCCTTGTCCACAGAAGAGATTTTTTTCCTCCAACAAGTTCAATTCATCTTCAGTACAATCACTTACTCTATTGCTCTCAAAAGAGTCGTTTCATCCCCAGCAATCGTATCAATTCATACATCGTTAGTTCTTTTGATCACGGTTAGTCCAACCATTGGTCTAAATCATGACAGTCATAGTAGTTCACTGTCAACTCATCATCTCGATTAGTACATCATTAGTCCAATCCATGATAGTCACAGTAGTTCATTGTCGACTCATCATCTCAATTTGTACATCGTCAATTCTTTTGATCACGGTTATTCCAACTGTTGGTCCAACCCATGACAGTCACAGTAGTTCACTGTCGACTCGTCATCTCAATTCGTACATCGTCAGTTCAATCCATGACAGTCACAGTAGTTCACTGTCGACTCGTTATCTCAATTAGTACATCATCAGTCACAGTAGTTTACTTTCAACTCATTTTCTTGATTCGTACATCGTCAGTTCAATCCATGACAGTCACAGTAGTTCACTATTGACTTGTCATCTTGATTCGTACATTGTCAATTCAATCCATGACAGTCATAGTAGTTCACTGTCGACTTATCATCTCAATTCGTACATCGTCAGTTCAATCCATGATAGTCACAGTAGTTCACTGTCGACTCGTCATCTCGATTCGTACATCGTTAGTCCAATCCATGATAGTCATAGTAGTTCACTTTTGACTCGTCATCTCAATTCATACATCGTCAGTCCTTCTGAGCACGGTTAGTCCAACTATTGATCTAATCCATGACAGTCACAGTAGTTCACTGTCGACTCGTCATCGTCAGTCCAATCCATGACAGTCACAGTAGTTCGTTATTGACTCGTCACCTTAATTAGTGCATTATCAGTTCTTCTGATCAAGGTTAGTCCAACCGTTGGTCCAACCCATGACAGTCATAGTAGTTCACATTCTACTCGTCATCTCAAATTCGTGAATCGTCAGTCCATTAATCATCATTAGTTTACCATCACTCTCATTCAAAATATGTTGTGTTCATTATTCTCATTCAAAATCTTGGGCTTCCATGTCCATTAATGGCGCTTCTGTGTCCGTCGCTTGACATCTCTAGTTTTCAGGTCCATTACTTGAATTCTTAGGGTTTTTGTGTCCAAGGCTTCCATGTCCATCGGTTATCTGTCAAACTTTATTTTTGATTAACGTCCTCTGGGACCCCACATTCGATTACATTCGCTTGCGATGCACAATTTGTAAAATTCAGAAGTTTTCTCTAAGACCCAGAGTCTTCAAACCTTGGTGTCCCTATTTGGGTCAATAATTGCATCACAGTCAGAAACACTAGCACGACATAAGTCCACTCGGAGTGGCACATACCCCATAGCACCAACTTATACTAGGATCAGAACACTAGGCATGATAAGACTCATGAAACAATTCATATCATATCCATGCATTTCATATCATCCTCATATCATAGCATCCGTCTGTCTTGTTGTGCATGTGTGATTTGTTCCTTTGTGTCCCGAACTATATCCTGGTCTAATTTCTCTTAGGATACGTAGGTAGCTCATGAAGAGCATGACCAGCACTAGCCTCAGCATCATCCTTGCATCTTTTGAAATGCTTTAATCCTAAATCTATAGCCTCTAAAAAGACCTATCTCTTCAAAGCTTTGGCACTCGCTTGCGACATGCGTTGCCTCCCAAGTTCATGCCAAAGAGGGGCAAACTATAGACACCCCATTTTTGTGGCTATCAAATTTAGGAGACCCACAGCTTGGTGGTTCACAATGATTGAAAAAGACTCAAAAAGGACTCCTGGAAGTTAGTTCTATCACTTAAATGCTCAGAATGACCAAAATACTCCTGAAAGCCCCAAAACTTCCAGATTTGGACCAAAAGTTCTAGAAACATGCTACGTCATAAAAATACTAAAAATGAGTTTTAAAGCAAAACCAAATAAAATCGTCAGCTCCTAGAGAACCCCGGAAGTCTCGGAAGTTCTCAGAAAGTCCCCGTTGACCCGTTTGACCAAGGATTGACCAAGGTTTGACCAAAATCGTCCAAATTTGCCAAAAAGCCCCGTGATCATTCTAGATCATGTGGAAAGTACTAAAACAAGTTTTGAAAGAAAATCAGACAAAAACGTTAGCTCCCGGGAGCTCCCAGAGGTTCCCAGAACTTCTTGGAGGTCCCTAGTTTGACCAGTTTGACCAAAAGTTGACTTTAAAACCGGAGCACGATATCTTTTTTCAAACATTTTTCATGGATACTAGAGGTTAATAGCATTCCAATAGTATATCGCACATAATTCCTGGATTTAAAACGAATTTATTATGAATTTCTGAAGGTGAAAAAAGCGATCAAATCGGCTTTTATCGCAAATACCACAAAACTTTTCAAAGTGACCTATCTCCGAACTATTTTTTATGTAAATTAGACACCATTACCTATCCAACGGAAGCATTTTCTATGAATTTCAGACGAAGTAGGGCCTTTTCGCGAATACCGGAACCTCTAATGGCCTAAATATGAATTTCTAGGCGTCTGAGGAGCAGTGGCACGGCGGCACTGGGCCACTGTCGCAGCGGCACATGGCCAGTGCTACGGTGGCACTCAATCCCCGCAGAAGCCATTTTTGTAATTTATTTTGGGGGTCCAAATTGAATAATTGAAAGCCAAAACGACGTAGTTTCTTGTTCACAGATGTTTGGGACCAATGGGAACACTTTCTAAATCCTAAAACCACTCCAAATTGGCCTATATAAACCCCCCCTTTGCTCTTCATTTTGGGGGGTCCAAGTGCAAAGTTCATAGAAGCTGTAGAGAGAAAGAGAGATAGAAATAGGTTTAGAAGAAGGAAAGGGAGCTACTCCCACTAATTTTCTTTAAGAAAGTGAGTTTCAATCTTGTTTTCTTCCATTACCCCTCTTATATTTCACATTCAAGTTTTTCCCAAACACCATTTTTGAGCAATCTTGAGTTAGGAAGCTACTTCCATGTCCAAATGTCAATATCTATGAGTGAAACACCAAGCTACAAGTCCAAAATCACATTGATTATCATCTATTGATTGCTATTACTTGCTTGTTTATATGAATGTTCATCTCTCTTCACCTCATTTCTTTTTTATTTTTCTTTGTTTACTTACTAGTTTATCATCATCTAGATGATGACATGAAGTTTGAGATGAGTGAATCCTTATGGATAGTAGCTCTTGACCTCAAAAACATGTTTGATAGATGATGATTCCAACTTCAATACTTCCAAAGTATTCTTGAAGTTATGCTCAAATGGAAACAATGCTCTCCAACAATCTTGGAGGTTCTTGACATGAGTTCAATATTGATATTTCAAGTGGTCATAATCTCCATTTAAGTGCTGAAAGTATACTCTCAAAACCTCTATTTCAAAACCCCTCTTAAACCCCTCATTTTGATTTTAAAGTATAAAACCATAGTTCTTCCCAAAACCTTCAAACAGTGAACAATCTGAGTTCAAAGATTTCTCTAGGACTCAATACTCAAAGTATTAACATGAGACCACTTGGAAAGCCATCTTAACTCATTAGAGAACACCCATGATTTTAGGTTTGAATTGGAAACACTTGAAAGGGGTCCATTTGGACCCAAACATTCTTTTCCGACATTCTGTTTTTGCTGTCACAACAGCTTGGTTGACTTTCAACTTGTTTTTCAAACATGTCCAAAATAAATGGTCCCAACTCATTTTTCCCTTAAAATTCAGTGTCTTAGGGAACTTTCTCTATCATATGGGCCTCTAGATGTTTCGGTTTCATTTTCTATAATTTTTCAACATTTCAGTCGACAGTACGGACTCTGTTTCTGAGTAACCTCTATTGTTTATATGATTTCTCTCAATCTGTAATAGTTATTGAGTATTGGATTTTTGACATGTGTTCTAGACACAATAAGGATGATCTCCATGAAAAATCATGCATTAAAAACATTTCTAACCTCACTTTCCAATTTCCACAAGATCAAGTCACTATTGTGTCCACTATTCACAACAAGTGTACTTTTACTTTCATTCTTTGGTTTGATGCTTACATACAATCTAAATTAGTTCATCTCTTAGGAAGTAATTCATACTACATTTTTACATATCCCATGATGATTCCCTTCATGCATTCATTCATATTGTAGATTTTTAAGTCACCTTAAAAAGTCCATGTACATAAACACACAACAACCTTTGCACATTTTAGGATCATACATTGCATCCATGCAAGATTTGGGGTTTTTGTGACTCCTAATCTAAGAAGATTATAAGTGATCGAGAGAAAACAAATCCTAATTATACGCCTTAATTCACATTTGTTAGCTATTTTTATCCTGTTTTTGTGTAGTTTTACTTTATTTTCTATTTTCTGTCAGGTTTTAGAAGAAAACAAGGAGATCTGGTTAAATAAGGTGAAAAAGCAGGAAGAAAGAAGTAAGAAAAACCACATCGCACGCACGACCCGCTTGCGCGAAAACCAAGAAATCGCTCGCGCGAGATCCCAGAATTCGCTCGCGCGATCCGCGCGCACGACCTTCCCAATTAAGCGCTCGCGCGATCCGTACAAAAATCAAAGTTGCGTATTCTGCTATACTGAAGAGCCCTGTGCAAACAAAACTACTTAATGACGTCCGGATTGGAAATAACAGCTGTTTTAGCAAGTTTCGGGATAGGAAAGCTTCCAAAAACCCTTGTAAACTCTATATATATTTAGTTTTTATATTTTTGAGAGGCTACACATTCAAGTAAATAGTAACGTTAAGTTTTTTTTTTACTTTTAATAACTCAAACTAATAAAGTTAAATTGTGACTTAATTTTTGGTTTCAGGTTTTTGTTTTTCTTATATCCGTATAGTTACCTCAACCCTCATATCTCTTTTACATCCTCATATCATGGACCATCCTATATCACCGCCTATTTCACCTGATAGGTCTTCGAATCAGTCGAGTTATGATTCCGACTCTAGTTCTTCCGATTATGATACCATACCGAGTCATAGGGTAGCCAAGTCCTATGTTCCAGTCGGTCATTCTGGCTGGAAGTGTCGCCATCCTCGCTCACCCATTTCTATCCGTTCTGATTCTTCGGACGAGGATGACCTATTTGGCGATGACCCTACCGCTATAGATGGCCCTTATGGCACTCCGCCGACGTCTTCTGAATCTTCTTCCTCTGATTCGGTTGATTCTTCGACCGAGGATGACGATGAGGACATTCCTCCCGGCTCAGCCGTTATTCATCATCTTCTCCAATTTCGACCGAGTTACCTACTTCTGAGGTTACCTATCCCTATAGGAATCTCCCTGATTACGTGCCAGACGTTGTTAGACAACGTTTGGGTCACCCTGATTGGTCTCCCGAGGATATCGCCTCGTTCTTTGTGCCTTATTCCGGTCCTGAGGATGATAGGGTGGATTTGGGTCTAGGTACTAGTGAGGAGTCTGAGATGGATATGGTTCTAGAGTTGACTACTGAGGACAATTTTGATGAGATGGGACCACCTTTTGATCCTGCTACGCATCCGGAGTGGGAGCTAGTTGATTGGTACTTTCGTTCCAGCGTGCGACCTCCTTCAGACGTGTTTCGTGGTGTGGATGTTTTGGTGATCTTCTATGAGGACTACATCCATGTCATTGTCATGTTCCCACCTGCATAGGGACATGCAGTGATTTGGTTTGGGGGAGTATATGGATATTTATTCATTTTAGTTGTAGTCATTTTCTTTTCGTTTGCTTTTTGTTTCTCGTATATTTTCTTGTTGTAGTACTTCAGAATATTTTTGTTTAGTTTTCATTTGTTAGTTCGTTATTTTGTTAGTTCGTTCATTCGTTAGTTCTTTTATTCATTGAAAAAAAAGAAGAAGAAATAATAATCATAGAAAAACAAACATGTTATAAGGTCTATAAATAAATAAGTACAGTTTCTTAATATTGTTCAATGTTGCGTTACTTCTTTTTGTAATTAGATTTCATTGAAATTTTGAAATTAAGAGAGTATGTAATCCGATGTCTACCGAATCTATGAAGGTATGTCTTGAGAACTATATATCCTTAGAATCATTGTTTGATATCTTATACTTGCATAACTTGTTGCACAGCACGTAGTTATGTGGATACATATTGACATTGAACTATAATATAACTTGGATTTCTAAATAGTAATACTGTGGAGACTAAAACCCGGTGAGTTTTTGAGCCTTTCATCCTTTTGAGGGTTTTAAACTTATTATTATCGAATCTCTTTGACATATCGCATTATTTCGTTGATTAGTCTCATTATTTTTTTCTTTTTGATTGAAAGTCGAGTTACAATTATAATTACCATGTTAGAAAAAAAAAAGAGAAAAAAATTTATATTTCCTTTAATATCGTAACATTGAAAAATCATGTAACTCTAGAAAATGAAACTCGGCCATCTGTTTTAATAGATCTCTTTGACCTTTGGCCTACCCAATACAAATATTTTTATCCCTTGTTAATCCTTTGGGCCTTTAAATAAGCCATTTCTTTGTTCACCTATTATCCTACCCACTCCGATATGGAGTTCGCCACTATTAAATGTTACCTAACACATGTCCAAAAGTAGTTAGAGAATAGTTTTCATAAAGAAATTGGGCTAGTAAGCGACGAAAAAAAAAGAAAGATGTATTGCGTAGTGAAAAAAAAAAGGAGTATACTATACACAAAAAAAAATAAAGAAAATAGTTATTGAAACAGAATTGAAAAAAAGGGAAAAAAGAATAAAGAGATGAATCTCTTGAAAACGATGAAAAAAAAAGACTAGTCGTTGTAGTAAAGCCCTTGCATTACACTTTAATGCTATTCCTATTTACCTATGGACTCTTTGAATTCCTTTTTGCCTTTCTTTTCTGAGCTGTAACCCTTGACCAACATTATAACCCGTATAAAGTCCTAGTTGATTCTATGGAAACATGATTTGAATATGGAACCGATAGAAAAAGGGAAGAGAAGCATGGTAGTAATAATATTTACTTGACGATCAATATCTATTCATGAGACTATTTTATTTTTGTCGTGTCATACGTTGTTGGGAGTCGTATGCGAGTTTATTTGTTTTGCAAAAGAATTCTGTCTCGCATACATAATTGAGAGCTTACACCTGTTTCAAAGTGAATTTATTTTAGAGTGTAATTACAATGTGAGATTTGTAGTCAAAGCATCACTAAATAGTCATCTGATTTATATTCCAAGTTCATAGTTGCCGTGTATCCACTTGACTACTATTTCACACACATGCGGGTCTTCGATATATTCTATTGATTCTGTTGATATATGTTCCGGATTATTGTCATAATTGAAGTGGCCATATGATTATTTTACTTTCGATGATTTAAAGTTTTTAATTGAAATTTAGTTTTATCAAGGAGGAATGTCAATGTTGAAATATTAAAATTTGAATAAAACTTTTCTTTACAAGTTAATAAAGATGGTTGTGGGTGACTTGTTGACGAGAACCCTCACGAGACTTCACTAGTCCGACTAGGGACACCTAGAGGTTTAAAAGGCTTGTTGCACAGGCTAAGTGCAATTGTTATCCATACGAAAATGGAGTAGGACTTTTATTAGTAGTTTTATTCGTTGTGCTCGAGGACTAGCAAAATGTAGGTTTGGGGGTGTGATCGGGAGAGAACAAATCCTAATTATACGCCTTAATTCACATTTGTTAGCTATTTTTATCCTGTTTGTGTGTAGTTTTACTTTATTTTCTATTTTCTGTCAGGTTTTAGAAGAAAACAAGGAGATCTGGTTAAATAAGGTGAAAAAGTAGGAAGAAAGAAGTAAGAAAAACCACATCGCACGTGCGACCCGCTTGCGCATAAACCAAGAAATCGCTCGCGCGACCCGCTCACGCGAGAGCCCAGAATTCGCTCGCGCAATCCACACGCGCAACCTTCCCAATTACGCGCTCGCGCGGCCCACTCGCGCGATCCGTACAAAAATCAAAGTTGCGTATTCTGCTATACTGAAGAGCCCTGTGCAAACGAAACTGCTTAATGATGTCCGGATTGGAAATAATAGCTGTTTTAGCAATTTTCGGGATAGGAAAGCTTCCAAAAACCCTTGTAAACTCTATATATATTTAGTTTTTATATTTTTGAGGGGTTACACATTCTTTCATAGAGAGCTTTGGAAGGCAAGAGGAAGTAGAAGAGCAAGTTTGAAGGTCTCTAATGGCTTCTATCAAATCAATCTTCATGCTTTCACCCATCATGAGCAACTAAACTCCTAATCTAGGGTTTCAATAAAACCCTAGCTATGTAAAAGGGGGATTTCCTATGCTTTTCTACTCTAGGATTTTATGTTTTGGGATAGTGATTGTATGTTGGTGGATTATTTATATATAATCAGTTTTTAATGTTAATAATCAAGAGTATTTTGGATCTATTCTTGTCTTAGATTTTTCCTTATGCTTATTGAACCCAATAGTCCTTGATTTCCGTGATTGATAGGAGTATTTACATACAATGGTGCTTATGTGATTGTGATGTTTACATCTTTTATAATTCATGCTTAGGAAAGATGAGTTATGCTACACCCTAGTTATAGGTAGATAATTCATGTAAACCATAGATGGGTTATGCTTAGATTGAACTAACAATAACTTCTTGACGATACAATTGGGCTTGTAGCTACGATAGATCATAACTATCCAAACATGGAACTTAGAATAGGAAGTATAGACCCCCGATGCATAGTTAGTGGTGGACTTGTAATCCTAGATCTCATCTATTCATATTTAAATTAATTTTCAATTTAGCATACAAATTTACTTAGATTTAATTCTAGATTCTATTTCTATAATTTCATAGTTTAATTCATAGTTTAAATTAGTAGGAACAATCAAATTTTAAATCAACTAAACTTCCGATTTCCTTATAATTATAGATTAGATTTTAGTAATTAAAGGATAAAAATTTATCAATCTCTGTGGGTTCGACCTTTACTTTCCCTACTGCAAATCTTTAGAAAAGTAAAGTACACTTTTCATATCTTGATTTTGACAACATCAATAAGGAATGAATTTGATCACATGTTCATGCTTTCCCCCGATTTAATCTTCCTTTCTCATCCGTCCCGGGGATTAAGAAATCTTCTTTCTTGAAAGATTAACATGCATCATATTAGCTTGCTGAGCATACTTTATTTTCTTTGTTTATTTGTTCCAAGAACAATCCATGTGCCCTCTTAGATTAGGAAAACTTGATTTCTTGCTACATGATTAGACGATATCTCCTTGGTTTATTTGTATGATCTTTCACCTTTGCATTGTGTGATACTTGGCTTAGATCTTATGAATGATATCTTATCTTTTGATCTTCTATTTCAATATTCATATGAAATATAATATACTACAATAGTATTAATTGTCAAACCATACATAGTATAAGATGATTATTTGGATGCTAATTGAGGCCCGTCGAGAGACGGGGCAAGTTGAGGGTGTTTTAGTCACGACAAAGGCTCCTTCCTCTATCGTACCAAAACCCCGAGCCAAGTTCTTTGGTTATGAAGGGCCGGTGCCCTTTATCCGTTTGGGTGAGTCAAAATTAGGTTTCTTGGTTCCTTAAATACCAAGTGGCGACTCTGTATCTGTTTTCAACAGACCTTTTCTTTTTCTCTTTCAAAATAATCTCAAATCAAAACAAAGAAGTGGAATTCCGCGTGTCCACACCTGTGAAATTCTAATATTCGATCGATCGAACTATGTTCGATCACTTGAACTTCAACAGTATTCAAGTGCTTGATAAAACCTCGATCTCTTGAACCTTTAATCGCTCGAGGGGTCTTCGATCGCTCGAGGTCTTCTTTTCAACTTTGCAATGTCTTTTTTGTACTTTGACTTTACCCTTTTCCTGCAATTCATTCCTGCTTATAACAGTGCAGCATATCTGCACTGAATAACATCTAATACAATAAAACTTATCATAGATTCATCTCATTGTACATAAACTGGCAATGTAAAACAACTGCAGATAAAACAGGGAGTTGTAGACTAAATTGTGTTGTTTTATTATTATAGCGTGGTTGTATTCTACAAATACAATCACTTGTCACAACACCCAACTAGCTTATTACTAGTCCATAGTGATAAAGTGAAAAGGAACAGACAAGTAAAAAAATGTATATAAATACTACAATGATTAAGAAAAATAGAATAAAATAAAATAGACTAACCTAAACAGAAAGAAAATTCCTAACTCACTTTCGCCGGAATCGCGATTGCATTTAGCGTATGCAACAAGCCTTTAAACCCCTAGGTTTCCCTAGTGGACGAGTGTTGTCTTATGAGGGTTTGCAGTGGATATACCCACAAAATTTTCATTTTAAGAACAGATAAGAATAACTTTTAAACTGCTCTCTCTAATTCAATTGAAAACTCTACTCTACAATGACAAATCATTCTCAATCAAACCATAAAAAATGTCCACATGCTCCTCATACCACCAAGATAATTACAACATATGTATCACATTCATGCATCCTTGTGTGTGTGTGTGTGTGTGTGTGTGTGGAGAGAACAATTACACAACTAACCTTATTTAGAGTTATTTAGACTATCGTACTCTTGGGACTCGTAGCTTTGACTCAATTCTCACATTAGTATGCACTCATAAAAGAGCGTCTCTCAAAAACTTGCATAAGAATGACTACTCATTGTATGAAAGCTTTGATATGAGTTAATGGCATGGTCAATAATGCTTTCATACTTGACTTTTGAAAAATGGACGTTTAGAGTGTGAAGTCTCATGAATGGAATACCACTTACTAGAGGAGTGAACTACCGTGGATAACTCAATTCACACCTACATGTTCAAACCAAATTATTAAAAATCCTTAAGACTTTGTTTAGGTTTTACGTATGGTAGATCGAAGTAGTAGGTAGAAGTACGCATGTCTTAGCATGGTATGGAGTCTATCTCTTGTCACTTTATTTTTTTTGAATCTCCAACCATCTTCTATTTTTGTAAATTTTCTTTTCTTTTCTTTACTCCTTCGCATTCAGTTATTTCATTTCTTCCCTTCTCTTCTTGCTCTTTTTCATTCACTTTTTTTTAATCAATAGCAACTCCCCATAACAACTTCTCTCCAATCACATGCTTCAACAGTTTAGTCATAGTGAGTAAACAATAATTATTATTGGTAGATAGAATCCTTAAGAGTTTGTTTAGGTTTTACATATGGTAGATAGAAGTAGTAGGTAGAAGTAAGCATGTCTTAGCATGGTATGGAGTCTATCTCTTGTCACTTTATTTTTTTTTAATCTCCAACCATCTTCTATTTTTGTAAATTTTCTTTTCTTTTCTTTACTTCTTCACATTCAGTTATTTCATTTCTTCCCTTCTATTCTTACTCTTTTTCATTCACTTTTTTTTAATCAGTAGCAACTCCCCATAACAACTTCTCTCCAATCACATGCTTCAACAGTTTAGTCATAGTAAGTAAACAATAATTATTATTGGTGGATAGAATCCTTAAGATTTTGTTTAGGTTTTACGTATGTATATAGAAGTAGTAGGTAGAAGTACGCATGTCTTAGAATGGTATGGAGTCTATCTCTTGTCACTTTATATTTTTTGAATCTCCAACCATCTATTTTTGTATATTTTCTTTTCTTTTCTTTACTCCTTCACATTCAGTTATTTCATTTCTTCCTTTCTCTTCTTTCTCTTTTTCATTCACTTTTTTTTTAATCTGTAGCAACTCCCCATAACAACTTCTCTCCAATCACACGCTTCAATAGTTTAGTCATAGTGAGTAAACGATAATGTTTATTGGGGTCAAGGCATAAAATTGTGAGTTTCTTATTTGCATAGAGGCATTGGCAGTATTTGATTTATAAGGGGTGAGAAGTATCCGGCATTTGAATGTAGGTGATATATGTATAAGATACAGAGTAAAAATTGATGGATTAATTCATTTTCTTGACTTTTAAATTTTTATATTTTGGTGTTCATCGAGTTTTAGTTGGCAATTCCTGAATGTTCTCCTCTAACAAATGGTCAAATCAAGAAGCAATGAGACTTGTACAACGAGCTTCCATGCATAAACAATAAAACAACTCAAATTTATGTGATAATCCCTCAGAAATAAAGATTTGTTCAAGAGCTTACTAAGGGAAATTAGTCTCTACTACTTATTCCTTGAACAACGTTTTAAACTCCTTTTCAGGTTCTCTATGTAATTATCAACAAGTGCGTATGGTTATGGGATACATGAATGTTCAGCATGTGCAATCATCCTAGTAGTACTAGAAAAACGTGTAAACATAATCCATAAAAGGATGAGAATAACATAAATATGTCATTGCATAATAAATAACTAACAATAGAGAAAGTCCAAAGTTATTCTATTAGTAAAGTTGAAATATTTTTTTTTAAATTTGGACTAAAATTGTATGTTATGAGATATTGTTATGAAAAGAGCTGAGGTACTAAGTGTGAAATGTGCAAGTGAATGCCATCTACTGTCTCCCCCAACTGAAAATAGCAATGTCCTCATTTGTTGATTTTCAAAACAAATAGAGTTCACCTTATTGTAAGCAATATAGCAAGGAACTACATTAGCAACCTGTGGATGGGCATACAATCTCCAAAGACCAAGATCAATAGGTATGACAATATATAATATGGTCTGAAATAGCACTACAACCAATCACTGTAATAATATTGAGCAAAAGAATAAACAGTGTAGTGAGTGAGGGTATAATGCAAAAGTACTAATGATAGGAGGAGAGACGAAAAATAAAATAAATATAGCATCATAGTCCTCACTCTCGCATGTAAACTATCCTAGTCAATATGAATCGGGTCGTTAGAAGTGGGATCAGAAATGTCAGAAGGTGCTGGAGGTAGCAGAATATCGGCATCGAAAGTAGTGGTCCCTCCTCTATAGTAGCGATTGTCGGGTCACTCTCAGTCAGGTCATAAAGTACAATGGATGATGGATCAACCATAGTCGGAGGTGGTGTTGGTGGTGGCTCAGTAGTAGGAGGCAGTGTAGATGAAGACAGAGCAGTAGTGGATGGTGCAACAGGGGCAGGTGGTGGTGTGTGGAGAGACTGACCAACCCCAACTGAACCAAAATCGCATCCAACTAATTGGTAAGATGATCAACCTTGCCCTTGAGGTGAATTCGTGTCTCTCTCTCCTCTATGAACATCGCATGAATGGTTTGGAGAGATACAGAAGACTCTCCCTGGGTATGTGTCTACAATCTCTGCCTCAGCTCAAATTGTTCCACCTTAGCAACCGGATCAATCTCATCCTCGAAATCCTGCTCCTCAGCCTCAGAAGGCGTCCCAGAATCTGCCTCAGTATTAGTTCCTCTCGCTCTCCTCTTTCTCTTTCCAACCTTCTATTTTTCCTTTCCTTTTAACTTTCTCTTCTTTTGAGTATTAGAACGGCATGCCGCCATCTCTTTGAATCGACTATATGTAGCCCAGATATCATCTATGGTCAATGGGAGTAAACCTGACTAGGAAATAACACGATGAATGGGCCAATGCCCTTCAGATGGTGCTTGGTAGCAATGTAACGGGTGGGCTGTATTATGAAGTCAATATATAGTCGACATAAGCAGACTCTATGCCCCGTCCCGACAGTATAAAGAACACGGGAATACCAAGGCACAAACTTCTCATAGTAGAATGTCAACAAGATGCAATTACACAAAGCTAGGTAGAGAAGGTGATAATTATCAGTGAGGTGCTGATCCTCAATATGTGATATGCCATTCTACCTCTGAATGGCTCCACCTGTAATCTCATGGGCTATAGTCGAGGGTGAGGTCTCGGTCTCAAGGGTACCTGGAAGCTAAGGAAAAATATAGTCGTGTACCTCGGGCATTCCTAAAGTAGTAGCAACGATGGTCGGGCTGAAAATAAACTCCCGCCTATGGAAGAAGGATAGGTAAGTGAATGGCGTGGCGGGGTCCCTAATCATGGTGGCACATGCCTCCTGATCCCAAGAAATATTAACTCGCTTAGCCTATGTTAGTACCTCAAACTAGTGAGGCATGTCTGTGATTCGTGCTATGAACCACAGAAAAGATAGCCAAACAGACTCCAATGGTCTTTCAAGCATAACCTTCCAGTGTTGAAAATAGCAATCAAACCATTGTTGATCTTGTGGGTTCTGAAAACCTATGGTCAAGGACCGGATTCGAGATGTAGAGATCAAATGGTTTCTCCTTATGGTAGCCCATAGTAGGATTCATCTAGAAGAAGAAAAAAAAAACAAAGAAAGAAACTAAGTAAAATAGCAAAGGAACAACAAAACTATTTCTGCAAGTCTTCGATCGATCGAACTTTTATAATTGATTGAAACTAGGTCAGGTTCAATCGATTGAGCCCAGTTCGATCAATTGAACAAATTGAGAAAAACAAACTCTAGCGCGCGGCCCGCTCGTGCGAGAATTCCCCTTAGACAAATTTTTGGACAAAACTTTCGCCAACTCTCTACCTAAACTCGCGCCTAGGATCGCGCGCGTGAACATGTCGCTGGAGCGGACCGCTTGTGCGATGTTTATCCTTAGAAATTTTTTTTTACATTTTATTGAGTTGAAGACACTGCTTCAACTCGCGCCTTGATTCGCGCACGCAAGGACCTCGCTGGAGCAGCCTGCTCTCGCAGATTTATCACTTGGAGAAATTTTTTTTGAACTCAAAACAAAGCCTCAGCTTCTTCTCGCAGAGGGATCCGTGCTCGCGAAGCTCGCTCGCGTGGTCCGCTCGCGCGAGGTTCCCTTCCCTATAAATACAGGGTTGTGTCCTAAATTTTTTCAGAACCTCTCTTCTCTCTCTTTCTCTTGCAAACTCTCTCTCTCTCGGCGATTCTCTCCTTCTCCCACCCAAACCACCACGCGGCCGCCGCACCAACCACTAACCACCACACACCACCACGCCGCCGCTGCCGGATCAACACACCACCACACCGCCGCCGCTAAAAACCACGCAAACGCAGCCAACTCCTCGTCTCTGCGCCCTTTCACCACAGGTACACACATTTACATATATATATATGCATATATAGATAGATACATCCATATATCCATAGTTGTATATACATATATACATACAAGCACAGATTTATATACACATATATGCACACACACGGTTTAGATTTAGGGTTCTGATTTGAAGAGGGGGGTTTTCAAGATCCTCATCCAACTATATACATATATATATATATATTTATATACCTATACAGATGTCGATATATTTATATATTTACTGACACACACATACGGGTTCATATTCACATAGATTCAATGGGTTGGTAAATTTTTTTTTAGAATGACCCTACCTCCGATTTAGACAAACTTGGTTATTTATGGCTTCCAAATTTTGGGCTTCGTATATCTACTGTGGTATGAACACCCGTGGGCTTTTACATATTCAGATATTGCTACAGATATATACTTATATATGCGTATGATATACGAACTCAGTACCTAACCCTAATTCTTAATCTAATGACCCATCTCTAATTTGATCACGACACACTATTTCGGGTTTGAAATTAACAGGGGTCTAATTTTTTATTAAGGGTATGATTATACGAAATTGATTGAAATATGTGAATTGGTCTATATACTTGCCCACACAGACTTAATTCAAACCCTGATTTCCACTTTCAAGCTCTACAATAGGTTTGGATCATGTCTGTTATATATGTTGGGCTTGCATTCGTGATAAATTTGCCATCTCCCTTATATTTATGAAATATTTTCTCATCTTGTTTCTGTATTATTCAAAATATTGATCATATTCGAATAAATTATGGATGCAATAGTAGTTTCCTAATCTTCTAAGTCCCTGGATTCAAATCCTCACACACATTCGCCTTCGCATTTTCAAATCATGCCTATACTTTGAAGTCCTAACCGTAGTTAGGATTATTCAACTACCAACCATGGATGTGAATTGCTAATGTTGTGGCTATGTTAATGTATCCCATGGTTTCACCCTAGAGACTTGAATTGAGAATTAACCTTGACAACACTATTATCCTGAATATTGAGATTCAAGGAAACTTTGTAATGTGTTTGTACATTTTCAAAATTTTGAACTTCTATGTACATAATTGAATCAATGCTTATTTCTTCTTAATAAGTTTTAGAATTTCAAATTCATTTCCTTGCACACATTGCAATGCTGACCTCGGACACTCACTAATGCTCGTAGTACGAACTTTTAATCTCTGATTACATATCACCAGGGTCTACTTCTGTAAACTTCGTGGGTATAACCTTGAACTTATGATCGACAAGATCTTATAAAGACAATTCCACCTACACTTGTACATACACGACGACTCTAAGCTCATTTGGATTGGACATATACAATACTAGTAGCATTATTTAAGCTAATTATTGTCTTTTCAATGAACACACGGCAAGTACCCCGCGACTTGCCGCAATGTGTGTGCCCTTGTCGGGACAGTGGGTGGGAAGGGACTGGCTCTTCTCACAGTTGCTGGGTGTTCCCCTGTGAACCCCAATTTAATTTCTTCTGTTAAATCATTATATTGATTACATCCCTTGTCGGGATTTTTCCTTGTAGGTGATCCCTTTCCTACCCCCCTTCTTCTTTTCTTTTTCTGGGCATATCCCATTTTTAAAGCCCTCATTTTCAATTTTTTTTAAAATTCGTACACAATACTCCAACAATGACCAAACGCCCTGCAAAATCCGCCTCATCCTCCCAACCGGCGCAAAAGAAATTGAAGGGCAAAGAAAAACAAACCCCACCTCCCCCTCCTCCAGACGACCCTAACCCTAATGAGTTAGGACCTAAATATGCCAACCGCGGCCTCAACTACGAGGCCCCTATTGACGCTGAATACTTTGCGTCGGATAAAGATACCAAGTGGGGCCACAACAACCTCACCGCCCACAAGTTGGCCCCACAACTCTATTTCAGAAATCCCGACCTTATTAGTTACCCACGTCTAGTCCGACTATTTTACCAAAACCTAAGATACCATAAACAATCCCTTAGTCAACACGCCTTCCTGTCCACCACCATTGATGGCCATGACATCACCCTTAACCCAGACAATATTGCCAACATCCTCCAAATCCCCTCCCATTCCTATCAGGTACAGAAATTAAATGTCCTAACCAAAGCCCACTCCTTTATACATATTATTCAGGATATGTGTAGCGGCCGATCTGGGTCGGGACAGTCTATACGACGATCTCATATGCCTTGCCATATGTGGTTTGTCGACCATGTCTTCAAAAGAAATATGTACCCCCTTGGTCACGAGCAGAAGCAAACCAAGGAGATCCACCATGCCCTCTACGCCGTGTATCGCAGAGACTGGTTTCATCCCGGTATCGTGATTATATAGGGCATACGTCTCACCATACAGGCTATTGACCATTCCATCGACTCCAAACTCCTACTGCCTTATCCACGTACCATTACGGCCATTCTCCAAGCCAAGGCCTTCCCTATCCCCGCCGATGAGCCGATAGATGGACGTATCCCAGAGTTTGCTTCCACTGATTGGAAGCTGAGCTTGGATTGTCTTGATTTAGAGGTGAGGAGGGCCCGAGAGCAGGCCCAGGTGCGTCGAGAGCAGGCGGCACAACGTCCTCCTCCCCCCCCCCCCTTATGCTTGGACCTATGGGGATGTCTGTGCATTCCATGGAGAGACCCTGAGACTCCAATCTTATATGCGCTCATATTTCCAGCTGGTCCATCTAGATCACTTGGATGACATTTTAGCCCAGGGCGAGGCTGCTTATCAGTCCGCTTTTCCGAGACCGACATAGCAGGTGGCTAGGGAGCAGGGTGAGGTGCCTGATGAGGAGGAGCAAGCTGGTGGAGATGGAGATGATGGAGGAGACGAGAGTGACGGAGATGGCGACGGTGGTGAGAGCATAGGACATGGGAGTACAGGGTTAGAGATTGTGTTGGTGGAGGTTGGGGATGATTAGATTAATGTGGGATGGGTGATATAGAGACACTTGTTTTTGTTTTTCTTGTATTTGGTTGGCTGGGATTGAGACATTCTCAGACATTGGCATGTATTATAATTTCTTTGATTTTATGCTTCAGTTACACCTTTTGTTTATTATTAGGATATGATGTACCCGGCTTCGACCGGCTTAGTTTATTTCTGTCTTTCTTTTCATTTTTCTTATTTGGGTCTGTAATTAATTTACTTTTGCACTTTTCTTTTCTTTTGTGGTTTGTTTATAGTTCTGAAATTTTTAGTTGCCACACTGCTTTTATTTTTATTTATTGATTATATGTTGACATTCCTAATTAGCTTTCAGATGCTTTAAAATTTTCACTTATGCAATTGTCATATTTATTATTAATACAGAGCATTTCTAATTCCATTGCACTACACCATGGTTCACTTCGGTTCAGGTTTGGGGGAATTAATGCCGAAATTCTCAATTGGACTTAAAATTTAAACATTACGTGCATAAGTTAAATTTAAATCATTTCTGATACACTTTCTCACACCCGATAACGTTATTTTGTTTCGTTTTCTAAATACCGGTAACAAATCAATTTTCAGTTGTGACTTATTTTTGGTTTCTGGAGTATAGCGTCCACTTATCCATATAGGTACCTTGATCCTCATATCTCATTAGCATCCCCTCGATATGGACCATCCTATTTCTCCTCCTACTTCACCAGATAGGTCGTCAAATGTGTCAAGTTATTTTTCTGATTCTAGTTCATCCACTTCTGACACTTTGCCGCATCCTAGAGTAGCCAAATGTCACAGTCCAGTCGGTCGTCCAGATTGGTGCCGTCGTCGTCCTTGTATTCCCAGTCCTAGTTTTTCTACTTCTTTGGACGAGGATGATTTGTTTGGCGATGACCCTACTTTTATCAATGGCCCTTATGGCGCTCCACCAACATCCTCTGATTCTTCTTCTTCTTCGGATTCGGCCGATTATTCGACTGATGACGATGAGGCCGAGGATGATGAGGATGTTATTTTGAGTCTAGCTGCCTTGTCTGTGAGTGACCCTGTTCTGACCACTGTTCATACATCTGAGGTTACCTATCTATATAGGAACCTACCCGATTACATGCCAGACGTTGTTCGAAAACTTCCAGGTCACCCTGACTGGTCACCTGAGGACATAGCCTCGATATTTGCACCTTATGCCGGTCTTATGGACGATGAGGTCGATTTGGGTCCGGGTATCATTGCGGAGGCTAAGGTAGATGTGGTTCCAGAGTTTCATGCTTTAGATGATTTTGATGAGATGGGACCGCCGTTCGACCTTGCTCTGCATCCAAAGTGGGAGCTGGCTGATTGGTACATCCGTTCTGACAAGCCACCCCCTTCTGACATTTTTTGTGGTGTGGACGTCCTGGTTATATTCTATGCGGATTACATTCATGTCATTGTCATGTTCCAACCTGCATAGGGACATGTGGTGATTTGGTTTGGGGGAGAGTATATGGATATATTTTTTAGTTGTAGTCGTTTATTTTGTTTTGTTTATTTTTCATTGTTATTTTGTTTTAGTAGTTACGAAGTTGTCGTAAAGAATTTTACAAATAATGAAAAGAAAAAAAAAACATTTAATTCAAGTAGTTTTAATAATAAATAAAGAACATTTTCTTATTTGTTTTCTTAATATTGTTCAATGTTGCATTATTTCTTGTGGAAACCAGAGTCCATTGAAATTTGAATTTAAGAGAGTATGCAATCCGATGTCTACTGAAGCTATGAAGGTATGTCTTGAGAACTATATATCATGAGAATCACTGTTTAATATCTTATACTTGCATATCTTTTTGCACGGCAAGTAGTCATGTGGATACATGTTGATATTGAACTATAATATACCTCGAATTTCTAGATAGTAAAAGTGTGGAGACTAAACCCGGTGAGCTTTAGAGCCTTTCATCCTTTCTGTGGGTTTTAAATTACTTCATCAAATTTCTTTGACGAAGCGCATTACATTAGTTCGTTGTTTAGTCTCGTTATTTCTTTATCTTGATTGAAAGTCGAGTTAAGATTATCATTACCATGCTTAATAAAATTATAATAAAAACAAATCTATTTCCTTTAATATCATAACATTGAAGAATCATGTGACTTTAGGAAAGGATATTAGGTCATCCGTCTTTATAAACTCTTTTTGGCCTTTGACCTACCTTTTAAAATATTTTTATATCTTTTGTTCACCCTTTGAGCCTTTGAATAAGTCATTTCTTTGTTCGCCACTATAAAAGTTAACCTACCCCATGTCCAAGAGTAGTTAGAGAATAATTGTTCATAAAGAAATCGGGTTAATAACGACTCATAAAGTAGAGTATTGAGAAAAAATAAGATGTTGAAAAAGGATATGAAAAAAAAAATATGAAGTTAAAAAAAAGAGATGAATCTCTTGGAAAAAAAATTACGAAAAAAAAGATAATAAAGAGTCGTTGTAGTAGAGCCTTTGCATTACAAATATTACAGCTATTTCTATTTACTCAAGGACGTTTTGAATTCCTTTTACCTTTCTTTCTTTAACTATAACCCTTGACCAACATTACAACCCTTGTAAAGTCCTAGTTGATTCTATGGAAACATGATTTGAATATGGAACGGATAGAAAAGGGAATAAAAGCATGGTAGTAGTAATATTTACTTGACGTTCGATAACTATTCATGAGACTATATTCCTGTCGTGTTATATGTTGTTCTGTGTAATATGCGAGATTTATTTGCTTTACATACGATTATCCACCTCGCATATATTCGAGTGATTACACCTGTTTCTGAGTGATTTCACTTTAGAGTGTAATTAACAACGTGAGATTTGTAGTTGAGGCATCGCTATTTAGCTATCTGAATATATTCCGAGTTCATAAGTATCGTATATCCATTTGATTACCATTCACTCACATGCGAGTCTTCGATATATTCTATTGATTCTGTTGATATATGTTCCGGATTATTGTCATAATTGAAGTGGCCATATGATTATTTTACTTTCGATGATTTAAAGTTTTTAATTGAAATTTAGTTTTATCAAGGAGGAATGTCAATGTTGAAATATTAAAATTTGAATAAAACTTTTCTTTACAAGTTAATAAAGATGGTTGTGGGTGACTTGTTGACGAGAACCCTCACGAGACTTCACTCGTCCGACTAGGGACACCTAGAGGTTTAAAAGGCTTGTTGCACAAGCTAAGTGCAATCGTTATCCATGCGAAAATGGATTATGAATTTTTATTATTAGTAGTTTTATTTGTCTTTACTTTTTGCTCGAGGACTAGCAAAATGTAGGTTTGGGGGTGTGATAGGGAGAGAACAAATCCTAATTACATGCCTTAATTCACATTTGTTAGCCATTTTTAACCTGTTTTTGTATAATTTTACTTCGTTTTCCACTTTATGGCAGGATTTAGAAGAAAGCAAGGATTCCAGGTTAAATAAGGAGAAAAAGCAAGTAGAAAGAAGCTGGAAAAAGTTCATCGCGCGAGCGGCCAGCTCTCGCGAAATCCCAGAAATCGCTCACACTGCTCGCTCGCGCGACCTCCCATTTTACGCGCTCGCGCGATCCGTACAGAAAATACAAAGCGTGTATTTTGGAGTGCTAAAGACCCCTACGTGAACGAAATTGTCCAATTACGTCCAGATTGTAATTTACAGCAGTTTTAGTCGGATTAGGTTTACAAAAACCTTCCTAATCTCTCTACAATTATATATATCTCATTCTAAAGCTATGGGAAGGGGGACATTCATTCATACACTATTTGGAAGGCAAGAGGAAGGAGAAGATCAAGCTTAAAGGTCTCTAATGGCAATCATCAATTCAATCTTCATGCTTTCATCCACCATGAGCAACTAAACTCCTAATCTAGGGTTTCATTGAAACCCTAGCTATGTAAAGGGGGAATTCTATGCTTTCTTATTTTAGGATTTTATGTATTGGATAGTGATTGTATGTTGGTGGATTATTTATATATAATCAATTTTTAATGATAATAATCAAGAGTATTTTGGATCTATTCTTGTCTTAGATTTTTCCTTATGCTTATTGAACTCAATAGTCCTTGATTTCTGTGATTGATAGGAGTATTTACATACAATAGTGCTTATGTGATTGTGATGTTTACATCTTCTATAATCTATGCTTAGGAAAGATGCGTTATGCTACACCCTAGTTATAGGTAGATAATTCATGTGAACTATAGATGGATTATACTTAGGTTAAACTAACGATATCTTCTTGTTGATTCTATTAGGCTTGTAGCTACGATAGATCATAACTATCCAAACATAGAACTTAGAATAGAAAGTCTAGACCCCCGACGCATAGTTAGTGGTGGATTTGCAATCCTAGATCTCATCCACTCATATTTAAAACAATCTTAAATTTTACATTAGTTTACTTAGACTTAATCGTAATATTTTATTTCCATAATTCATAGTTCAATTTAATTTAATTTCATAATTTAATTAATAGTAGGATTTAAACAGATCGATCAAACTTTTGTTTTCAATAGCTAAATAAATTTAGGTTTTATTAATTAAAGGATAAAAATATACAATCTCTGTGGGTTCGACCTTTACTTCCACACTACAAATCTTTAGAAAGTAAAGCATACTTTTCATCTTGATTTTGATGAGATCAATAGGCTCCTCGACCAATGTCCTTATCCAATCTTAACACTTGTCCGAGATGCTCAGTAAGTTGGTAGATCCGGCTGCAAAATAACACAAGAGTTAGTCAGCATCCATGCCACAAGAAAACAAAGAGGAAGAAAAATAGCAGACCCTAGGGCTTAAAGACAGAAAGGACAGTCTATCATTAGTCTGCTGACATCAACAAGCTATCTCCTCAACCCTTTCAGAAAGAGCGTCATGCAAGAGGGAATCAAAATTAGAAGCAATCAAAAGAGAAAAGAGAATTTTCCTATTTAGGAATGTCTCTAAGCACAGCATTGGAAAGAGTGTTGGAAATAGGGTACTTGAAGAAGTTAGATCCGATGCCGACTCCAGACCCACTTCCAAAAAACTTTAGGATGGATTTATACTGCAACTTCCATCAAGGACATGGGCATGGTACCAACAAGTGTTGGAGGCTCAGACTTGAAATTCAAGATCTAATTGATAATGGGATCATTACCCCTCCACCTACATAGCCAGATGTCAACAGGAGTTCAAAGGTTCCACCACTAAGAGATATCAGCCTCATTGAAATAGGGCATGAATCCTACGACCCTACGGTGTACATCATATCACTGGACCAACCAGCCATGTCTATTGAGCTTCCAAAAGATTCAATGATTTATACCATAAGAGTTGGAGAAGAAGAGATGGCATTTAAAGAATATATGAATGCTAGGATGACTGCTATGGAATCTACTATCAACCAAATCAGTGAGCTGCTTGTGAAAATGATGGGTGTGATAAAGCAACTGGTTGACACAACACCTCCGACTCCACCTCTTGCAATTTGTGATGATAATGAGTGGTTTGAAAGATTAGCTAATCTAGGAATACAAACTCTGGATCAGGAAATCCTTGACAAGCTAACCAAGAGTGGTATACTGAAGAATGCGACCCGCAAGAGCAGAAGAATTGATGACCACAAGTTTGATCAGGAGGGATTATCTGATATGCCTAATGTAAGGCCTTCGAAAAAGTTCAAAGGGCCTCTATATTTGAACAATCATCCATTACCTGATAGCGATGCATTGGCACCACAATTGTCAAATGAGAATACTAGAGTTGCAAGGGAAAACCAGAATCAGGGACAGTCAAGAGAAAAGAGCGAGTTTTCTAAATTGGGAATGTCCTTGAGCACTGCACTTGAGAGGATGCTAGAAAAATGGTACTTGAAGAAATTGGAACCCATGCCAGAGCTAGATCCGCTTCTGCTGAAATTCAGAACCCATTTGTATTGCGATTTTCATCAAGAACATGGGCATAGCACAGATAGATGTTGAAGGCTCAAGCATGAAATTCATAACCTGATTGAAGATGGTATCATCATTCTTCCACCCCAAAAGGCCCAAGGAATTAGCCAAAGAATTCGAGCCCTTGTTGAAGAATGAAGAACTTGGGAGAGCTTACAAGAGGTGGTGATATGACGGTGTTTGGAATAGCTGCTTGTTGAAGCCGAATGGATGCTTAAGAGGAATAAACAAGTCACAGTGACACTCCACTTGAGATCAAGTCGAGTCTAGTTCAGTCGAGTCTATTGAGTCTTGTTGTCGAGTCTGTCTATCGTCAAGTTGTGTTTGAGCCTATGTCGAGTACTGTAATCCTTATCTTTCTAGTGATGAAATAAAGTCTTCATTTTCTTGATCTAATGCGCCTTGTCATGAATGAATGAATCTCTAAGCTAAAAATATCATTTCTCTAATTATTGTGAAAAATACACTGCTAATAAATTTGTGCATTGAAAAGAATCCTGAAGAGATCAAAGTTGATTTTGCACTAACGCTGAAGAAAGCTAAGAATTGATTAGTCTTACTTTAAGAATCTTTAGATGCTTTTGCTTAAATCTTGAAAAGATATACTTGATAGTAACTCGGGTCTAGCTTAAATCCTTGATCTGTCCATTTCGAAATCTTGAGCCCAGAAAAATAAGCCATTCAAACCTGCCTAACCTGCAAGCCATGTACACTTTGTCCTTGATGGTAGTGAAATATTTCGAATGAACTACTTCTCTCAAAAACAAAAACAAAAAAAAAAACAAAAAAAAAAAGCTCGCTAGGATGAAAACTCGAAAGGGCGCCTAGGAAAAAGTTAGAGCACAAAAGAAAAAGAAGAAAAAAAAAAGAAAAAGAAGAAGCTCGCTAAGATGAAAACCCAAAAGGGCGCCTAGGCAAAAGTTAGAGCATGAAAAGAAAAGAAAATTCTGCGCGTTGTTTTCAAAAACTTGATCCTAGCCAGTCAAAACTTTAGAGAGAAAAGAAAATAAAAGAGAAGAAGAGGAAAGAAAATGAAGAAGTTCAAAAAATCGGGAACATGAATTGTCCCAAAGCTTTGAATTATAATCTCTTTAAATAAGCCCAAAAGATTTGAAGGGCTAGTCTTGCTTCGAAAACATGTATAATGTATGAGGAGAGATGTTAAATTGATTGGCTAGTGAAAAGAATCACCGTCAAAAACACAAAGTGAAAAGAAAAAAGAAAAGAAAAAAGGAGAGGTAGTTTAGCTTCCTTCAACACTACCACGAGTGACCTGCTTTAGAAAATCTGTCTTATGACATGGCTTGAAAAGCCCCCAATTCTTGAATTGGGGGCTTTTTGAATCCTTGCTCTTTCAAAACCTCCAGCCTTCGAGGAGCTACGCTTGACCTGATTCCCACTTGGGGATACGTAGGCAACCTATTCATTTCGGTCACTGCTCTTGAAATACTCAACCACATCTCAAATACCTACTTTCAAGACTTGGCCGAACTACTATGGACCTGATTCCCACTTGGGATACATAGGCGAGCTTTCCTGGCTCTTGGTCCCTAAACCTTGCAAACTAGGGACAAGCTCTCAAGTTTACCCAAAGCCTCAAGATATCACTTCCACACTAGGGGCAAACTGCGTTTGCCCAAACTTCTATTTATCCCTATCAAATAGGGGCAAACATCGTTTGCCTATACCCCCTTTCAACATAAGTGAATCCTAAATCGTCAAGTATATCTTTGAAAACATTTGAAATGAATTGTCTCTTATTCTATAAGCTAAGGCACTAATTCATAGCACATTTCAGAAAAAGCAAAGGATTGATTGAGATCCATATAGAGTATTTTCAAGGCATTGCATTATCAGCTAAGTATTATCACGATAAGATGAGAAGTGCACATGATAGCAAAGAGATACGTCAAACATGACAAACGTGCATCAAGATTAAGGAAAATTGAGTTGTCTCCTCCAAACTTCTACTTCAATGTCAAGAATGTCAACTTCCTGTGTCAATGTTTATCAATCTTTATCGTGGTCTAGTCTGTTGTGATCTCGAGTGTGTGGGTCCAGAGTGATCTACAATAAATTTTCAAAAAACTTTAAGAGCATCCAAAGGTGGAAACAAGCAAAGTTCCAAACATTGTTATTTCATCAGTTAATCCTAGTCAAGATGAGGTGTCGAGTCGTTAATGGAAAAATGCTAATCAGAATACCAGCCTTGGATGATGAATTTAGCCGTTGTTGAAACAGATCAGAGTGCCTTGCATATCTGCTAGAATTGGTTGAAGTCTTGTGAAGCTCGTCAAGGTCAGCACGTCTTTTGCGTACCTATCAATTGTGAATCAGAATTGTGATATTGGGAACTTTGTTTGACCCTAGATTGGCCCAATCTTGATATAAAAGCCTTAAGAGTGCTTGAAACTTGTTGGAATTGGTCTAAAGGACCCTGGTTAAAAACCGTTCAGAGTTGAAAAAAGTCCCCAAACATTAAGAATCAAGGGCAATGCAGTTTGAAATAGCCAAGAATTATTGATTTGTAGCAAACTCCCATAGATTTGGGTTGATTGTGTGTTGGACATTTGGGTCTACTATCGCTCAAGAATTACATCCAGAAAGGATTTGTAGAAGATGAATCAAAATTCATAATAGGGTTAGAATAAACCAGATGTATTTACAAGAATATTTAAGTTGGTCGTAGCACCATCGTCAACTTCAGATCAACAGAGCCTCCAGAATAGAAGCTTTTCACATCTCTCAGAATTTTAGCAACCTCCCCAGCAGAGGACTTTTATCAATCGTCTAAGTAGTTAGGACTCTCAGGTATCGAATTTAAGATTAGATCGAGTTTAAGATCATGTCAAGTTTAAGACAGGATCAAATTTAAGATTAGACGAGTTTAAGATCAGGTCAAGTTTAAGACAGAATCGAGTTTAAGATTAGATCAAGTTTAAGATCAGGTCAAGTTTAAGACAGAATCGAGTTTAAGATCAGGTCAAGTTTAAGACAGAATCGAGTTGAAGATTAGATCGAGTTTAAGATTAGATCGAGTTTAAGATCAGGTCAAGTTTAAGACAGAGTCGAGTTTAAGATTAGATCGAGTATAAGATCAGGTCAAGTTTAAGATAGAATCGAGTTTAAGATTAGATCGAGTTTAAGATCATGTCGAGTTTAAGACAAAGTCGAGTTTAAGATTTGATCAAGTTTAAGATTAGGTCAAGTTTAAGACAAGAATTGAGTTTAAGATTAGATCGAGTTTAAGATCATGTCAAGTTTTAGATCAAGTTTAAGATCAAATCGAGTTTAAGACAGAATTGAGTTTAAAATTATGTCAAGTTTAAGGGAGAATCAAGTTTATCGAGTTTAAGATCATGTCCAGTTTAAGATCAAGTCAAGTTTAAGACAGAATTGAGTTTAAGATTAGATCGAGTTCAAGATCAGGTCGAGTTTAAGATAGGATCGAGTTTAAGATCATGTCGAGTCTTATATCGAGTTTAAGATTTTTGCCAAGTTTTAGATCATGTCGAAGTATAAGATTGATGTGAGTTTAAGGATAGGTCGAGTTTAAGATTATATCATGTCTAGAATTAAGTTAAGACCTATTGAGAATAAGACTCGTCTAGAACCCTCTTCATTAAGAAACCTGAATCAATAAAGAGAGATTGTGTCAAAAGTTTTCATATGTGAGAGAGAGTCGTCGCATCCCTTGTATTAGATTTTGCATTTAGGGAATCCTTGAGGATGATTCCTTCAGCACTTGCACATTCAAGTTTTTATACTACATCAGCATCCTAAGATAGGAACATTTCATCTGTATTGTTGTTTGTGTGATTTCTGTCCTCTCGCATGCTTGAACTACGCCCTGGTCTGATTCCTGGAAAGGATACATAGGCAGCTCCAGCGGAGCACGACCAGCAGCAGATTAGATTTAGCCACCTCTACCCAGCATTGCATTGCATTATTGCATTTTGTGATTTCTTGATTTTTTTTTATTTTTAATTTATTGATTTCTGCGGATTTTTGTTTTTCCTAAAACCTCTCAGTATGGTTATTGGGTGCCTTCTAGCTTTGGCACTCACTTGCAGTTCACGTTGTTCACAACAAGCTCTGCCAAAGAGGGGCAAACTGTAGACACCCAATTTTGACCACACTGATAGGATTTAGGGTGGACAACGTCTTGGAGGATTCGATGATGAAAAGTACCCCATGGAAGGTACTGGATTCCACACAATCGAAAGATCAAACTTCAGAAAGTGACCTCAAGCTCATCAAAGCCCTTTTCTATGGATAAATCCTGGTTCTGTCAAAATCATCTCTCAGAATTCATATTCACTCAGGGTTATATGAACATTAAGTGTTCTAAACATAGTATTCTAGATATCCAGAGATTCAATTTTAAAGAAAAGTTCAAAATCGACGCACATTTGAAAGCAATTTTGAAAAAGACGTCGTTTGATTTCAAAAAGACGACGAAAGTTTTGGAGGACTTCCCGGCTTCAATTGGACTTCAATTCTTATTTCAAAACCTCCTGGAATATTTTAATACAGAAATTCAACCCGACAGCTTTTCAACGGTATGTAAACGGACGATTTCGAACACTAAAAAGCATTTTTACAAAAATCTAGAAAAGCAGTGCACGTAATTTTTGAAACAGGGCTTGTGGGCAACCAAGGGAACCAAAAAAGGAGATGGCAGTTTTGGGTTGTGAGGTGGTGGGTCCCTCCATAACTGCCATCTATAGGGATTATTCTCCATCGAGTTTTTCTGGTTCCAGACTCTTCTAGAAGGCTCCCACTGCGAGGAAATTACCTAGAAATTGCGTTTAGACGCCAAAATGGTAATTTTAACCCTCTTTTAAGCTCTAAAAATCCTATTTTAACCTTGTAACTTAAGAGCTAAGTCTTCAAAACTCTATATATGATCTCATGCATCTCATGTGAGATCATCTTGGAAGATCTTGAATACACAAGAGGATATTTAGACACACAAGTACATACAAGCATACACAAGAGAGTACACAAGTGAATATACTTGAAAAATACTTTCAACTTAAGAGAGAATTCTAGAGAGAGAATTATGAATTGAAGTTTGTAAGACTAATCTTAGGGTAATTAGATCATGATTTTAACATCAACTGCCTCCCTCAACTTCCATGGATGAATGCTTGAAGAGCTTGAAGAACACTTTAAGAAGAAGATCTTCAATTCAAATTTGGTTATATAATTGAGAATCCTCCAATAGGTAAACACTATAATTCATCTCTAATTCCTATTTTATATATATAGATCTATAAGATTTGAATATAGCTTAGTTTTATTTCATTTATTAGAACACTCATCTTCTTCATCTCTTGTTCTTCACACACTCGCATAGCTAGATCCAAATCTCTTTGATTTTGTTGATAATTTATAATTAGAGATTGATTTTCATTTTGACTTTCAATTTTGATTTCCTCTTTCTATTCTAGTTTTAGATTCATGCATATATGATTATATATATATATATATGTATCTATTTTGAATTCTATGATGGTTTAGAAGTATGATATATGAGAGGGATGATTCCTATGTTCATACCCATCTCTTGATTATTTCTATTACCTAGAATTCATATTGAATTTCATCTCCAATATGATATTTGTAAGTCCCTTTGATCCATGATCTAAAGTTCTTCATAGAACTTGAGGGCTAAATTGATTGGGAATTATGTTTATCAAGTAGATCTATGAGTTTGATCTCTCAAAATAAGCTCCAACCATCACATAAGATGCTTTCTTCACACTTTAAAATAAACTAGATGAAAATTCAGCAAAATAGATTGGTTTTGTCCATGAGATTTGGTCCATTAAAACCCATAGTTTGATGGATTTCAAATTTTTTGGGTAAACTTTGATGAATTAGCTTTCATCCGGTCCGTTTTGAGAGCTTCTAGGATCCATATGCTATTTTTAGAAATTGTTGAAAAATCAGTTGACAGATTTGAACATAGTCTCTTTGTGCTTGAATTTTAGAAAATCTATAATAGTTATCAATGTTTCGCTTTTTGGGGATGATTCCTAACTCATGTATCTATATGTCGATGTAAAATCATGAGCATACGATCGAGTTAAGATCGTTTTCTAAGTGTTTGAAGTTGATACTACTATTCTGGAATTTTATAAGTTTAACTACAATTATGGTAATGTATACAAAATGGTTATACCTTGATCACTCAACAAGAATTGATGAATAAAACTTGGTTTAGAAATCATCTAGGATAATTGGATGAGAGATCAAGAGCTTATATCTACTTGATTAACATGATTCATGAACTTCTATTATACTTCTATTGTGTTTTGCATTCATTTGTCAAATGATATCAAACTTCCAGAATAACAGAGTCTGTTTAAAACACTTTTTCATAAACCTTCAGATCATGACATGTCCATGGGATTATTTTTGTCATAAACTAAAATTAAATAGCTTTCTTTTGACACCAAATAGAGCTTTACATGATTTTTGTAGAATTAATTGTGATTTTTACAAGAACAGTGGATAGTCCTGATCCACTGTTCCCAAAACTCTTATTTCTCTCACTTCAAAAATGGTAAAGATGTTCTACTTTTTGGAGAAGTTCCCTAAGACATGTATCTAACTTTCTGTAAAAGGGTTTTAACCCAGCTCATGTTTAAGACCACTTTTGATAGGATTAATTAGAGGTTGCTGAATCTGGAAATTTGATTAAAGACATTTTCTACTTGCTTTTCATGCATGTCATATGTTTGCTTGTGTTTTTGCAATGCTTGGGTATTCCTTGGTGTTTTAGTGCAGAGAATTGAATACCGTGGACTCGGACTTCGATTTGTGATCTTGCTTAATCTACATGTGGCTTAGTGCCCATGTATCGTGTACCTTCTCTATCCTTTCTTTTAGAAATTTTCTAAGTTTACAACTTTATTTTCAACGACACAATTCCTTTAGGATAGTCTCCGTTTTTATGATTATTTATTAGAGACATCTTATCTAGGATTGTTGCATGATTGCATTACACCTTTCCATTTCTTTGTGCTTTTGCGACTCTGCTTTAGTCAACCCAATATAAGTTCTCTTGTTCCCTTTTGCATATCATGACATGTTTCCTTCACTTTGCATCGGTCCCGGGCGGGACTAACCACTATAACTATACTTCTCTCTTGTATTGCATGTGCATTCGACTTCTACTTGATTTAATCTCTTGACGTGATTTTTCTTAGATGTCCTTTTTGACGTCTATATATATATATATATATATCTAGTATGTTTGAGGAAACCACACCAATTATGAATTAAGAACAAGGATAATTCAATCAAGGCCTACCGTTCGGTAGTGCGAGGAGGGGGTACTTTAATCCTACGTGGGCTCCTTTCCCTCTCGTACCAAGACCCCCGAACCTAGTTTCTGGTAATGAATGGCGAGTAACCTTATTCAATTTTAGGTTAGTCAAACTTGGATTTCCTAATTCCCGATAAAAATTAGGTGGCAACTCTTTGTCTCTAGGACCACGTGAGGAAGTTCTAGTTTTCCCTAAAGTGTGCTCCTTGGGATCCGTCCTGTGACACTATCGAGGAAAAGCGATAGGACGACCGAGCGAGCGGTGCATGTCCACAACACCTCTACTTCCTTGTGAATCATTTCATGCAATAGAGTGGTGGCAGCCCTTTGGTAGGTTGCTCCGGCGTTCTTGAGTCTAAAAGGCATTACTCTATAACAGTAGGTCCCCCATGGTGTGGTGAATGTTGTCTTCTCTCAATCTTCCAGCGCCAATAGAATCTGATTGTACCCTGAGAAACCATCCATGAATGACAATAGTTCATGTCCTGTAGTATTATCTACCAAAACATCAATGTGAGGAAGTGGGAAGTCATCCTTTGGACTGGCTTTATTAAGATCACGGAAGTCAACGCACACGTGAACCTTTCCATCCTTCTTGGGGACTGGCACGATGTTGTCAACCCATTCCGGATACTCTATAACAATGATGAATCCTGCCTTGAATTATTTCTCCACTTCTTCTTTCACCTTGAGTGCACATTTTGGCCTCATGCGCCTCAGTTTCTGCTTGACAGTTTTAGAATTGGGGAGGAGAGGAATATGATGTTGGACAATGTCGGGATCGACCCTAGGCATGTCTTCGTAAGACCAAGCAAAAACATCTTTGAATTCTTTTAACAAGAGAGTCAATTTTTCTTTTTCTTCTTTATTAAGTGTTGAGCCGATTTACACAATTTGTGGATTATCTTTTTCACCTAGGTTAATCGATAAAGTATCTTCGATGATTTTATAAGCATGTGGTTTTTCAATTAGTTGCTTAAGTTCGATTGGGAGATCCTCGGAGGAATTTGTGCATTCATAGGTATTAGACACAGAGGAGTAAGTAGAATTGTCTTTCATTTCATTCACAATAGGTGGAGTGATTACATCAGAAAGTGGTGGGCCTACAGTGGCTGACTCTGGTACAGACTCGATAATTGGAAGTACAGACTTTGGGGGAACAGAGGATAGGGAGACACAGACAGATGACTCTATTACCTGGTTAATCAGACCCTCCTCAGCTGGTATGATCTGATCATCTTGGCTCTTGGCCCTCTTTCCTTCATTTTCTTCAGAAAATTCTTCCCACGTCTTCGTGATAGCTTCAGCGTCCAGATACTTTAAGCAGTCTTCCTCTGGGGTTTTTATAACTTCTTCTAGATAGAATGGATCTTGATAGGGGGGGCCTTTCACAGTCAATAAAAATTTTAAGTCCAGGGTGCCTTTTTCTAGTGGTCTGATGGATCCAAGGTTCAGGGAACCCAAAATAGGGGAAGTCATCCCCTTCTTTGATGAATTGCCCGTTTAAGGTCTTGCAATATGGTGGGAGACTCCTCACTCTCTTCTTCTATGGCTTTTGTAGCTCAATGTCTTCCTCAGTGGGCTTGTACCCCAATCCGAAAGTGCCTTATTGTCCTTTGATCTAGGGGAACTCGCGGATCCCTTGTTACCATCGGCCCAATCCCATTCCAGGGAAGTAGTTCATTTTGCAGACGATATTGACAACCGCGGAGTGGATCTCGGGGAACCTGTCTTCATCACTAATCATGTGGACTTCTTCCATGAAGAATCCTCCGATTTCCCCCTCTTCTAGTTTAGGTATTTGGATTTCAAAGATGGGAGAGTAGCTTGGGAAGGCTTCATTTCCCCAACTATTGCCGAAGATGATTTTCACCTTTTTCTCATGAATGTACTTGATCATTTGGTGCACAGTGGATGATACTGCTTTATTGATATGCAGCCAGGGCCTTCCAATCAGTAAATTGAATGAGACGGGTATATCAATGACTTAGAAGAGTTCAATGCAAACCAATTACCCTACTTGGATTTGGAGAGAAATAGTCCCCATCACAGTTCTCTTGGTGTTATCATAAGCCCTTACAGATTCCAAAAATGGAGTAATGTCTAGGATGTTGACCCCCAAGGCGGTGGCAGTTCTTAGAGCATAAACATTTAAGGCAGAACCTGTATCAACCAAACAAAATGGCACTTGCTGCCCCTTATACCCAACAGTGATGTACAAAGCTTTGTTATGTGTAGATCCTTTCGGTAGCAGATTCTTATCGGAGAAGGTAATGATTGGATCAGGGGTGAATGTGCCTAAGAAAGCCACCATATCTTCCGATGCAGCGTCAATGGGGACCTTAATTCCATCTAAGGCGTTCAACACGGCCTGCCTATGCTTGTAGGATGTTACTATGATGTCCCACATTGAGAGATGTGCTTGAGTTTTCTTCAATTACTTTATCAACTCATTATCCTCTTCGATGACCTCATCCATTTTTCCCTTTCCCTTATCTTTAACTGGTCCTTTCTCGACGATTTCTGTGATAGGCTGTGGAGGCTGATAATGACGGCCTGACCTAGTCAAATGATCAATCTCGACAGGAGTAGGTCCTTCTATAGTCCCATCTTCTTTGAACCAATCACAATTCCTACAAATGGTTTCTCTAGCTTGTTCCAGATGGAGACATCGCTTTCATTATTGGGATCGTACAATTTGAAGTCTACTGCACCTAGATCATGTTCTTCCACAAAGAACAAATCTTGTTCATCATCTAGCTGCTGCTGCCATCCATCGTCTTCTCCTTTAATCAGATGGATCCTTGCAGAATGTCAATGAGGGATAAGGGAAGTCCTAAGGGGATTATGAGGGTAGAAGGGTCAAAAGTAGTGGGATTGGATTTGATGAGGCTGATATTTTTGTGGTTTGGTAGGGGATTTTGAGTGACATGGGGTTGTCTGGGAGGTGGTTCAATGATATTCCGGTCAATGAGGTCTTGGATGTCATGGCGGAGTGATGTTGTCAATATCAAGATATAAAAAGTATACTTTACTTTTCTAAAGATTTGTAGTGTGAAAGTAAAGGTCGAACCCACAGAGATTGATTACTACAGCTTTTAATTTTAAAACCTAAGTCTACTTAATTAAGAAAAACGGATTTGATTTTAATTTGAATTAAACTAAGAACATAAAAATAAATCTAAACTATGAAAGCAATTTAAATAGTTGTTTTAAATAATGTTTAAGGGAACCTAGGATTGCAAATCCACCACTAGCTTCATAATAGGAATATTTATGAATTACTTTAGCTTATTACATTGGATGAATATGGGGAATTGTAGCTACAAGCCCAATTCCTCCGACAAGAAGATAATCATGGTTCAAGCACCAACATAATCCATCTGCGGATAGCACGAATTATCTCACACTAAACTAGGGTTGCGATCTAATCCGTCTAACCTAGGCATGGACTATTCGGATACTTGATAGCACGAATCAATAAAGCACCATCACATGTAAACAACCTAAACAAGCACAGCAAGAATAGATCGTTGAGCACATCACAGTCAAAATAGATCTAAGACAAGAATAAATTCTGAAAGTAATGATTTAATCACTAGAAGTACGATTTATTTATAAAAATCCTCTAAACATGTGACTGTCATCCATACATAATAAAACTAAAATAAAAGCATAAATAAAACCCTATTACTCGTCTAGGGCTTCATTGAAACCCTAGATCTATGATCTAGCCGTCCATAGAAGTAGTAGATAGCAAGAGGTTGATGGAGGAGGCCATGGAAACCCTTGGTCTTCTTCTTCTTCTCCTTGCTTCCCTCTCTTCAATGGCTGGAAGTATGGTTGTAGAATGTGTGTATATTAATTGCCAACCCCATAATTGAGTAAATTTGGAGTTTATATAAAGTTTGTACAAGCTTTGGAAGGCTTCCTAACCCGAAACGAACTGAAACGCATGTAATTTACAGTCTGGACGTCGTTTAGCAGTTTCGTTTGCACAGGAGTCTTCAGTATACTGAAATACGCAACTTTGGTTTTTGGACATATCGCGCGAGCGCGACAATTGGACCTTCGCGCGCGCGGATCGCGCGAGCGATTTCTGGGTTCTCGCGCGAGCGGATCGCGCGAGCGATTTCTCGGATTTCGCGGGCGCGGGTCGCGCGCGCGACTTGGATTTTTCAGCTTCTTCAACTATGCTTTTTCACCCTGTTTAGCCTGGTTTAGTTGATTTCTTCCAAAACCTGTCAGAAACTAGAAAACAGAGTAAAAATATACAAAAACAGGATAAAATGTACTAACAGATGCGCGTTAAAGGCGTATAAATAGGATTAGTTCTCTCCCGATCACACCCCCAAACCTACATTTTGCTAGTCCTCGAGCAAAACTAAAATAAAAACTACTAATAACAATCTATTCCATTTTCGCATGGATTACGATTTCATTTAGCATATGCAACAAGCCTTTTAAACCCCTAGGTGTCCCTAGTCGGACGAGTGAAGTCTCGTGAGGGTTCTCATCAACAAGTTACCCACAACCATCTTTATTAACTTATAAATTTAAAAAGTTTTATTCAAACGAAAAATAAAACAATCAATACTCCTTATTATACAACAAAGATTTGAAATAGGATAACGAACATAAAGAAATAGAATCAAACGTCTACATACATCATGAAGAACACTCTCAAGCACATGCATCGTATAAATCAATAGAGTTTCTCATAAAATCGCACGTGTGTGATATGGTAGTCAAATGAACACGCGCTTGTCATAAACTTGGAATATAACTCGGATGACCATCTAACTATGTCTTGACTACGAATCTCACAATGTCAATTACACTCTAAAATGAAACACTCAGAAACATGTGTAATTTCTCTAGTATACGTGAGCAAAGGAAATATGTTTTCAAAACGAGAAATGCTCACATATGACTCGAAAAAGACGCATGACACGACAGAACAGCAGTCTCATGGATAGGATGCCAACAATCAAGAAAAATTAATCATGACCATGTTTAATCCCCCTCCCATCGTTTTCATATCAAAACCATGTTTTTTCTAGGATCAAATAGGACTTTTTCACAGGTTGTAATGTGGCTCAGGCTATGAAAAAGTATAGGACAGATATATCAGGTAGTTTCAGAATGGCATTGTAAAGCATGTTCGATTTTCTTTCATTCTTCTTCTACAAACTTTCATCTTTTCTTTCTCTTCATTCCTTTTCATTTTTTTTTTTCTTCTTTTCTTTCATTTTTTTTCAACCTTCCTCTTCTTTATTTTTTTCCTTTTCCTTTTTCTTTTCTTGCTTCTCAAATGATTATGCATCGAATATCAAGCAACTACCCCAATAGCATCTTATTTTCTTCTTCTCAATCACACATCACCTTAACACCACTAAAAGGTGATCAATTTTTCAGAAGTGAACTCCAAGTTGGCCAAATTGGAGCAAAAACAAGGATAATGGTAATTTAAGAAATGGCATTTTAACGGCTCAAAGGGCGAACTAAGGAAATTTTTATCTTTTATCGGTCGGTGGTAAACAAAGAGGGCCTAAAATCATGTCCTAGGGTGATATGGTTCTTCAATATTTACGACGGAAGATTATTTAGCACGGTAACAAATATTTTAACTTGACTATCAACCAAAACAAGAATAATGAGACTAAACAACAAGTAGATGCGCTATTTCAATGAAATTCGACAAACACAAGATGTATTTATAACCCTCTAAATAGAAAAGATAGGCTCAAAAGCTCACTGGGTTTAGTCTCCACCATGTGTTATCTAGAAATCTGAATCATATTATAGTTCACATCAAACATGTATTCAAGTGACTACGTGCAGTGCATAAGTTTATGTGCAAATTTATGATATAAAACTACGATTCAAACAATACATAACCTAAAACGTTACAACATGACTTTAGTAAATATTTAACCACATCTTCCCTTGTTTACCATTCTATAACAATTCAAAGTTATTGAACAAGAAGTATCAAATTGCTATTGCAAAAACGTTAGTACTATCGTTTATTTAAACACACTTTTTGAAAAATTAGTGCATAATATACGCATGTGTGTTTACGCATGTGTGCTTGCATACCCCCAAACCTAAACCTTTCATTGTCCCCAATGAAACAATAAAACGAAAGAAAGGAGAGTACCTAAGGAAGGAACGATAGTACCTCGATCTTGACAAGCATAGAACAGGTGAACACAAAGGAATATGGCAATAAAATTCAATGTTACCTGTGAATACTCGGTAAACGAAAAGAAACTAACAAAACAATATGAAAAGTAAATGAAACCAAAATAGAACATATAAATCTAAAAACTAAGTTAAACTAAACTAAACTAACAAAAGGAAAAGAAATAAAATGAAAAAGAATACATGTAATAAGAAGGAAAACAACGAATACGCGATCTAAAAAGAACCAACTAAACAAAAACAGAAAAGAAACACAAATAAACTAGGCAGGGGAAAAGATATAGAAAACAAAGGAAAAAAAAAACAGAAAAATGGGGAAATCGCGCGAGCGGTCCGCGCGAGCGACCGTCGCGCGCGCGAATTCCCAGCGAAATTTTTTTTTTTTTTTTTTTTTTTTTTTTTTTTTTTTTTCTGAAAGTCGCGCCAGCGAGGTACCTCGCGCCCGCGATTCCAGGCGCGAGGAGAACCTGAGGCATACTAAAAGGAAAAGAACGAAAATTCCACTAAGTCACATTCTCGCGCCAGCGGGCCGCGCGAGCGACGTCTCGCGCGAGCGGGCCGCGCGCGCGAGAATGGTGTTTTCACTTGGTTCACTTATTTTATGCATATAAATTAAAAATAATTCTATTCCAACCCCCAAACCTATCCAGCACCTCAAAAACAGACTAAAATCACCCAAAAACAAAGAAAAACGAACGAAATAAAGCTTGGGTTGCCTCCCAAGAAGCGCTTTCTTTTACGTCTTTAGCTAGACCGTTCTAGCTCAAGATTCAAGGAGGCTGAAAATCAGAATTTGTGCCCAATAGGATATCAGGAAGAGCTCGGTGGTAAGCAGAAATAACATCGCTTTGAATTAAATCGATTGACGGTTTGTCATTATGTTCGAATCGATTTCTTACCTTTCGAGTAGATTCCGCATTAGGGTCCACGGGATTAGGATTCATCCACTCATCATCGTCCGCTATATTGTTTTCCCCACTCACATTTATTTCTTTGGTAGGCTCACTATTCCGTTTTACCTCACCTTCCACCTCACATAGGGAATCGTCGTTTTTAGGAGGTTGATCCATAGCGTTAAAAACGTTTAATTTTAAGTTCATGTTCCCAAATGACACTTTCATTACCCCCGTCCGACAGTTAACACGTGCGTTAGCCGTGGCTAAGAATGGACGACCAAGAATGACAGGAGTGTGTTTCCTAGCATCTAGCACCGGTTCGGTGTCAAGGACCATAAAATCAACGGGATAGAAACATTGATCAACTTTTACTAGTACGTCTTCGACGATTCCTCTAGGTATTTTAACAGAACGATCCGCTAATTGAATAGTAGCGCCCGTAGGCTTGAGTTCCCCTAAACCTAATTGTTGATAGACGTGATAAGGTATGAGATTAACACTAGCTCCTAAGTCAAGGAGAGCCCTATGAATGATAGTGTCACCTATGACACATGAAATCGTAGGCGTACCGGGATCCTTATACTTTGGAGGAGCGTGTTGAAAAATCGAACTTACCTTTTCCGTGAGAAAGACCTTTTTAGGAGTATGACTCCGTATTTTGCGTTTTTGTGTACAAAGGTCTTTTAGACATTTAGCATAAGCGGGAATTTGTTTTATAGCATCGAGGAAAGGAATATTTATTTTAACTTGTTTGAACACCTCGAGTATATCCTCAACCTTAGACCCTTTCTTAGGCAAATGTGACGGTCCCTCAACGTTTGGTGGATATGGCATTCTCGGAATATAGTTTGTTGGGGCCGGTTCATTTTCTTTTCTACTTTGATTCACATCCTCACCTTTTTCTTTATTCAAATTTAAATTTTTATCTTTCTCACCCCCATCCGGAATTACAACAACTTCCTCATCTCGAGTAGTCGTCCTAGTCGAAACAGCGTTCACGCTCTCACTCGTACTACCCACTGCGTATTGCCCCTTAGGTTGCTGAGTAGGTTGACTCGGCAACTTACTCTCAGTTAAACGGTTTAATGTATTAACAATTTGCCCTACTTGGGACTCCAGTTTTGCGATGGATTGTGTGTGAGAGTGTACTAACTGAACCACCGAACCAAAGTTTTCAAGTGAGGCCAACACCTTCTCCTCAAATGCATTATTGCGTGGAGGTGGAGGAGGTGGTTGGTATTGACCTTGTTGGTATTGGGGTCGGTACGTATTTGGAAAATTAGTCGACCTAGGATTGTAATTATTTTGTGGGAATTGTTGCATAAAATTAACGTGTTGTTCAACAAATTCCGGATATTGAGATGCAGAAGGACATGCAAAGATATTATGTGACGGTTCAGAACATAATGCACATACTTCTAAAGAGGATGGATTAGACGGTTTGTTCATTTGCATAAGTCGGTCAAGTTTTCTATTTAATTCTTGTATTTGAATTGATTGACTCGACTCAACTGTCACCTCTCGCTTAGGTTGAAGGTATCCCGCAGAACGTACCGACACAGCCTGATGCATCGAATTCTCGCTTAACGTTTCAAATATTTTCCAGGCCTCGTCGGCGCTTTTGTGTAGGAAGGTTCCCGCACAAACGGCATCGACGGTATTCCTAATAGAGGGAATAAGCCCCTCGTAGAAGACTTGAACCAATTGCCACTTGGGAACTTGATGATGTGGACACGAACGTAATAATTCTTTAAATTTTTCCCACGTGTCATAAAGAGTCTCCCCATCTTGCATCACAAAATTAGTTATATCTTTTCTTATCTTATTTGTACGCATAATAGGGAAAAACTTTTGTAAAAAGGCGGTGTGTAAGGCTTCCCATGTTTTTATTGTGTTTGGCTCCAAAGATTGAAGCCAATATTTAGCTTTGTCTCTTAAAGAGAATGGGAAGAGCCGCAATTTTAATTCATCATTATTTAGGTTTTGTATTTTCAAAGTAGAGCATATACCCTGAAAATCCCCTAAGTGTTGGTAAGGGTCTTCATTTAGACGGCCATGGAAGGAAGGTAATAGCGAGATCGTAGACGACTTAATCTCAAAGTGAGATGCCGTCGCCTCCGGTAATTCAATACCGGCTTGTGGCGTGTAAGTAGTAGGAATAAAATAATTTATAAGTGGAGGAGGTGGCGGTATATTAAGATTATTCATATTAGCTCCGTTATTATTTTGGTTGTTTTCGTTATTATTTCCAATGTCTGCCATTTTAATCGGTTTGATGTTAAAAGTTCGAGTCTTCCTTAACCGTTCACGGGTACTCTGAATTTCGGCCTCAAACAACGACGATGGAATCGGAGTTGATTCGTCGTCTTGCAACCTAGCTCTAGAAGCTTGGGTTGTGGACTTACTAGTTCTTAAGGTACGTTCAAGTTCAAGATCGAAAGATTTTAAATCTGGTTTATTTGAACGTGTACCCAACATACACTAAAACAAACGAAAAGAAACTAAAAACAAAGACTGACTAAACAAAAAAAAGATAAATAGCAATCACGCAACTAAGATAACAAGCACTCAACTACTATGATGCATGAATATTATCCTGTAATGCAATGACCGCGTCAAGCCCAGCGCCCCGGGTTTCCTAGCTAATGCAGTGCAATTAACCCTAAACTAATGCAAATAGTGCGTCACAGCGCCCTGACTTACAGCGGTTTAAAGCGAATTCCAAAGGAAGCAATTTATTTAATTTTATTTATTTTATTTGCGTACGCTCCTTTGATGTAATTAGCTGCTCCACTCGGAAACGTTGACTACAAAGTAAAAGAAAAGGTTAGTAATTTAAAAACAAAAACAAAAAATAAGAAAAATAAACACTAATCTAATATTTACGAATTAACTAAACTACGATTATAAAACTAAGAGTAGTAATGCAATCCCCGGCAACGGCGCCAAAAATTGATGTTGTCAATATCAAGATATAAAAAGTATACTTTACTTTTCTAAAGATTTGTAGTGTGAAAGTAAAGGTCGAACCCACAGAGATTGATTACTACAGCTTTTAATTTTAAAACCTAAGTCTACTTAATTAAGAAAAACGGATTTGATTTTAATTTGAATTAAACTAAGAACATAAAAATAAATCTAAACTATGAAAGCAATTTAAATAGTTGTTTTAAATAATGTTTAAGGGAACCTAGGATTGCAAATCCACCACTAGCTTCATAATAGGAATATTTATGAATTACTTTAGCTTATTACATTGGATGAATATGGGGAATTGTAGCTACAAGCCCAATTCCTCCGACAAGAAGATAATCATGGTTCAAGCACCAACATAATCCATCTGCGGATAGCACAAATTATCTCACACTAAACTAGGGTTGCGATCTAATCCGTCTAACCTAGGCATGGACTATTCGGATACTTGATAGCACGAATCAATAAAGCACCATCACATGTAAACAACCTAAACAAGCACAGCAAGAATAGATCGTTGAGCACATCACAGTCAAAATAGATCTAAGACAAGAATAAATTCTGAAAGTAATGATTTAATCACTAGAAGTACGATTTATTTATAAAAATCCTCTAAACATGTGACTGTCATCCATACATAATAAAACTAAAATAAAAGCATAAATAAAACCCTATTACTCGTCTAGGGCTTCATTGAAACCCTAGATCTATGATCTAGCCGTCCATAGAAGTAGTAGATAGCAAGAGGTTGATGGAGGAGGCCATGGAAACCCTTGGTCTTCTTCTTCTTCTCCTTGCTTCCCTCTCTTCAATGGCTGGAAGTATGGTTGTAGAATGTGTGTATATTAATTGCCAACCCCATAATTGAGTAAATTTGGAGTTTATATAGAGTTTGTACAAGCTTTGGAAGGCTTCCTAACCCGAAACGAACTGAAACGCATGTAATTTACAGTCTGGACGTCGTTTAGCAGTTTCGTTTGCACAGGAGTCTTCAGTATACTGAAATACGCAACTTTGGTTTTTGAACATATCGCGCGAGCGCGACAATTGGACCTTCGCGCGCGCGGATCGCGCGAGCGGATCGCGCGAGCGATTTCTCGGATTTCGCGGGCGCTGGTCGCGCGCGCGACTTGGATTTTTCAGCTTCTTCAACTATGCTTTTTCACCCTGTTTAGCCTGGTTTAGTTGATTTCTTCCAAAACCTGTCAGAAACTAGAAAACAGAGTAAAAATATACAAAAACAGGATAAAATGTACTAACAGATGCGCGTTAAAGGCGTATAAATAGGATTAGTTCTCTCCCGATCACGGAGGCACATGCAATCACCAGTGTTGTGGCCAGGGGCTTGGTGGTAGGTGTAATGTTTGGACATATCATAGCTTGGTGGTGGCGGGGTATTTTAAGGTTGGAGCAGTTGGAGGTGGCCCTTTTTGAGGAGGCGGTCTAAGGCTGAGGAAAGGGAAATCTCTAGCTTAACGACATTACGAGGAGGTTTTTTTCTGGAAAGGGCGATAGGACGAGTTTGCTTGGTTGGAGGGTTAGTACGGCCTAGGAGGGAATGCTATGGGTTGACTGCTAAGGGTATTGACATCTGGAGCGTTGTGGGAGTAGTTGGGCCTTTTTGACTGACTTGGAGGCTCTTCCTTCTTAATCTTTCCTTCCCTAATAGCGTCTTCAATGCGAGTTCCAACTTTAAACAACTCCTCAAAGGTGGATATAGATTGATAAAATAGCTTCTCATGGTATAGCAGTTGCAGATTTCGGATTAGCATTCTCACTTGTTCCTTCTCAAATGGCCAATGGGTCATCTAGGCCACTTTATTCCTCCATCTGCTCAAAAATGCAGCGAAGGATTCATTGTTGTTCTGTCGGGTAGTTTCTAAATCCTTGATCGTGACATCCAGCTCTTGATTATAAGAATAGTGGTCAACAAACACATGAACAATATCTTCCCATGCCCAAGTTTTGGAAGCTTCAAAGGTAAGGAACCATGATAGTGCAGACTTTGCGAGAGTTTGTGGGAACATCATTACAATGTGCTTATGAGTGCAACCTATTGACTGGAAGATGCTCATACATAGCTTCACATGGCCTTTCAGATTCCCGATTCCATCGAAACAGTCAATGGCGGGCATCTTGAAATTATTTGGCAGCTTTAGCTTAACGGGCTCAAAAAAGCCTTCTTGGTCTAGCATGTAATCATCAACCCCTTTGCTCTTCCTCAATACACTTTCTAGCTTGTCAATATTATCCATTTTTTCCTGGAGCTTTTTCTCATATGTAGGCGGTGGGACCCCTTGAAACCATTCTTCTTCCCCGTTATTCTCATGTACAGCGACGGGAGGTGGTACAAACCCTGGCGGTGGTGGTGGGAACCTAGGGGGTACTGTGGCTGCTGGTGTTTCAATTCTTCCATAAACTTCAAGACTTGGGCCAAGCTGTCTGGCTGCTGGCTTATGGTTGTTCCCAACTCGGTAACTTTGTTTTCCAAATCTTCCTGGTTCATGCTGAAATAACTTGACAGGCTGATTCTGACCAAATGATTATCTGAATTTCTGACCCAAGACGAGGATCCCAGTTGCTGACTTTGGGAATCTATAGTGACCCCCTACAGATTTGAGAGGATTATATCAGATTCTGACAATGATAACTTTAGAAAGACAACGACAGTGGTGTTAACAAACGTGTATTGACTTATGTACAGACTGATCGAGATAGTGGGTGTAGACTGGTAGGAACGGTGTGGGCAAGTGAGACAAACATGCGGATGTGGGCCCTAGTCTATATGATGCTCCTACTTCTAACAAATAACAGTTAAGCAGGTAAGGTCCTAACCATAAAAAGTGTGCTAACTTTGCTTTCCAATATGACCACCATGGGAGAAAGAAGAATTTCTAGGATATTTAGGAGATTCTGGGGATTTGGACAAAGTTTCTGGGAAAAACTGGTTATATCTGGGAAATTCTGGGGATTTAGACAAAGTTTCTGGGGAAAACTGGTTATATTTGGGAAATTCTAGGATATCTAGATGGAGTTTTGGGGGGAAGCTGGTTATGTCTGGGTAATTCTGGGATATCTAACAATGTTTCTGGGAGAAACTGGTTATATCTGGATGAGTTGGACAGAGTTTCTGGGAGAACTGGTTAATACGACAAGAGCATGTGATGATGGTGATCGTACTGTGTAGCAAGTTTTCATACTCCTATGTCTTAGGACCAACAAACAAGGTTTGCGGTGTATATCTTTGTGAGCATGTAGCAGACATCCTTATCATGATGCCTAGGCAAGTCAGATCAATGTAATCACATGTGAGTGATTGCCTTGGGAGTCATCATAAAGAGGTTTTGTTCTATGTTACATAAGCGTCTACACCGCGCAAGTAATCCCACCAGGGCATACAGTAGTTAAATTCATATTGTCCTATCTGAAAAGATATATTAGCAGTCCTGTGAAAGGTTCTACAAGAATCTATATGCAAAGGCTGGGTTTATTCAAAGAGGGTCCATTGACTAGAGTTCCAATATACCGTCAGAGAGACAATACAGAAGTTTTTACTCTTTTTGATATACCTTGGAAGGTACAGTATCAACGGTGACTTGTGCCCTGGCACAACAAGACCTGAACAATGTCAACGTCGCGTTTTAGACATAGTCGGAGGGGAAATGTAGAAGTACAATGCGGTGAACTAGACACAGTAAAAATATTATTTTAAGGATGCTTCTTATGAGTCAAACCTCTGTATTATTTTGTTTTGAAAATAAAAATCCCCAACAGAGTCGCCAGATTGTGGACACGCGGCCTCCGTGAGCCCAACCCCCGTCCTTGTTTTCCGACGGGATTTTAGAATTGATTTTCTTGTGTTTTGAAATTGTTTTGAAAGAAAAGAAAAGAAAAGAAAAGAAAAGAAAAAGTCTGTTGAAAACAGATACAGAGTCGCCACTTGGTCTTTAAGGAACTAAGAAACCTAATTTTGACTCACCCAAATAGATAAAGGACACCGGCCCTTCATAACCAAAGAACTTGGCTCGGGGTTTTGGTACGAGAGAGGAAGGAGCCTTTGTCGCGAATAAAACACCCTCAACTCGCCCCGTCTCTCGACGAACCTCAATTAGCATCATCTTTTACTATGTTTGGTTCGACAATTAATACTATAATAGTATATTACATAACACAAGAATCTTGAAATGGAAGATCAAAAGATAAGATATCATTCATAAGATATAAGCCAAATACCACACAATGCAAGGGTGAAAGATCACACTAACAAACTTAGGAAAAACTGTCTAATCACATAGCAATTAATCAAGCTTTCCTAATCTAAGAGGGGACATGGATTGTTCTTGAAACAAATAATCAAAGAAATCAAAAATATGCTTAGCAAGCTAGTATGATGTGTGTTAATCTTTGAGAAAGAAGACCTCTCAATCCCCATGACGGATAAGAAAGGAGATGTGATCGACGGGAAGCATGAACGTGTGATCAACTTCATTCCTCATAATCTTCTTAGATTAGGAGTCACAAAAATCCCAAATCTTGCATGGATGCAATGTATGATCCTAGAATGTGCAAAGGAAATAGTGTGCAAGTGTTCATAAGATTTCTAAAGTGATTTAGAAGTCTAAAATATGCATGGATGTATGAAGGAAATCATCATAGGATATATACAAATGTAGTATGGACTACTTCCTAAGACATGAGCTAATTTGGATTGCATGTAAGCATAAAATCAAAAGGAAGAACTCAAAACATGCTTGCTTTAAATAGTGGACAGAACAGTGAGTTGATTTTGAAAAAATAGAAAAGTGAGGTTAGAAATGTTTTAAATTCGTGATTTTTTATGGAGATATTCCTTATTGTGTCTAGAACACATATCAAAAAGCCAAATCACTATTAAAGTTACAGATTGAGAGAAATCATATAAACAATAGAGGTTACTCAGAAACAGAATTCGTACTGTCTACTGAAATGTTGAAAAATGTTAGAAAATTAAAACAACACATCTAGAGGCCCATATTATACAGAAAGTTCTCTAAGACACTGAAGTTCAAGGTAAAAATGAGTTAGGATCACTCCTTTTGGAAAAGTTTTCTGAAAAAAAAAAAGTTGAAAGTTAATCTAGCTGCTGTGACAGTAAAAACAGAATGTATGGAAGGAATGTTTGGACCAAAATGGATCCCTTCCAAGTGTTTTTAGATCAAGCCAAAAATCATGGGTGTTCTCTAATGAGTTAGAAGACTTTCCAAGTGGTCTTGTAATCACCCATTGAGTATTGGACTCGAAATATTATTTTGAAGTTGAATAACTCACTGTTTTGAAGATTTTTTGAGGAAAAAAAGGTTTATTTCTTGGAATCCAAATATTGGGGGTTTTAGAGGTGTTTTGAAATAGGGGTTTTAAAAGCATATTTTCAGCATCAAATGGAGATTATAACCTCTTGGAATATCAACATCAAACTCAAGTAAAGAACTTCCAAGATTGTTGGAGAGATTTGTTTTCATTTTAGCATAACTTCAAGAATACTTTGGGAAGTATTGAAGTTGAAATCATCATCTATCAAACATATTTTTGAGGTCAAAAGCTACTATCCATAAGGATTCACTCACCTCAAACACCATGTCATCATTTAGATGATGATGAACTAGTAAGTAAAACAAAGAAAAGTCAAAAAGAAATGAGGTAATTAAGAAGAGATGAACATTGTATATAAACAAGCAAATAAACAATCAATGGATGATATTCAATGATATATTGGACTTGTAGCTTGGTGTTTCACTTATATATAGACATTTGGACATGGAAGTAGCTTCCTATCTCATAAAACTCACAAAAATGGTGGTTGGGTGTATTGAATGTGAAGTAAAAAGGAGTAATGAAGTCAAAACAAGATTAGGAACTTACTTTCTTATTGAAAAATCAAAGGAGGAATCTCTCTTTCTTCCTATTCTAACCTTATCTCTACAACTTTCTCTCTACAACTTTTATGAACTTGCATTTACCACCCCTAAAATGAAAGTCAAGTGGGTTTTATATAGGCCAATTTGGGGGAAGTTTGGGATTTAAAGAGTGCTTCCATTGGTCCCAAACATCTGTGAACACAAAACTACGTCGTTTTGGTTTTCAATTAATCAATTTGGACCCCAAAAAAAATTACAAAAATGGACTGTTCTGGGGGAGAGTGCCGCGATGGTACTGGGCCTATGCCGTGGTAGCAGTGGGCCAATGCTGTGGCGGCACTACTTCTCAGACGTCCAGATAATGCTGTGTAGGCCCCCAGAGGTTCCGGTATTGGCGAAAAGGCCCTATTTCGTCCGAAATTCATAGAAAATGCATACGAACTCCGGGAAAACCTGGGTCAAACCAATTAACGAGGACTTTCCGGGAACTTCCGAGACTTCCGGGGCTTCTCGGAGCTGACAATTTTAACTGATTTTGCTTTAAAACTCATTTTATTACTTTTTGTATGACGTAGCATGTTTCCAGTACATTTGGTTCAGACCTGGGAGTGTTTGGGCTTTCAGGGGCATTTTGGTCATTTGTACCACTTTCTGAGCATTTTGAGAGATAGAACTAACTTCCAGGAGTCTTATTAAGTCCTTTCGATCATTGTGAAGCACCAAGCTATGGGCCTCCTAAATCTGATAGCCGACAAAATGGGGTGTCTACACCCAGAGCAATACCAAGGTAAATTAGTAGATCCCGAGCAAGAGAGTGAAGGGGAAGATGGAGTCCCACAATAAAGGCGTCCTCGTAAAGGGTGACAATACCCGACTGGTACAGGTGAGCCCCGCCATTGAGTACGGCGAGAGAGAACTCTTCGTGAATGTCATACTTATCCCTAAGTCTACTCAAATCAGACACGAGCAAACTACCGGGAATCCACTCGCAGGAAAAAGCAACCTCAAGCCTATCCGAGACCGATGCATCGCTCCCCGACCCCCATGCCTAGCCTCATCCCCACTGGACACTCGCTTGGGGATTCTAGCCTCACTATGGCGGTCGGACGGGGTCAGTGATGGGCAGTCCAAGCTAATGATCGGGCCCCGAATCTCGAATACTCATCCTCCAACCGAGAGGACGAGTTGAAGTCATCATGGCACATGTTTAAAGCCCCTGTCACAGGTCGAGGAAGTAATTAGCAACCAAGGTAGGGGTCCTAAACCCCTAATCTAAGGTAAACCTTTGGAAGACTCAGAAGCCTATATAGTAGGACGTGTAAGGTCCGAGCAGCTAAGAAACACTCAAAAAAGGACAAACTCTGGCTCACCGGCCAGTTGTACTGCTCTACCAAGACAAGAGAGCACCCCCCCCCCCCCCCTCCCCCCCAACCTAAGAAAAAAATAGAATCTAAGGAAATAGAAGTCCCACGCTCTCACAAAGCCTACTGAACTCTTATTCTCCAGAATTGCTCGAAAATAGGAAAAAGAGGAAAAAGGAAATGAAAAGAATGAATAAAGACAGAAGACCGAACAAAAGAAGACTTAAAGTAAGCTAAGTAAGATCTCGGGATGTAAGAGACTGCTTAGTATTTTCTCTCTTTGGATAGCAAAAATAATGATAAATTGCCCAAGTGTCCTTTATATAGGCAGCACGAACGGTCCAAATGCCCTTAGATCCAATGGCCCTGAAAGCGTCCCACCAAGGGACTGACAACTGGCATCTCGGGTAACCCATGTGCCTCTTCGAAGAGCGTGCGCATTTTAATTACACAACTTAATAGGCCAATTCGATCGTGATGGTCTAGTTACCTTAGCACCGGTCTAGTTGGATCCTGACCAGACCATTCACTCCTTGACACGTGGTAGGTATCGACCCCGAGCTCTCGAGGTATCCAATCGGTCTATGCCCCAATTTACCAAGACGGTCGGTCTAGCCCCGAACAATTCCCCAAGCTGTGTCCCGGATGGTTTACCTAAGCTATACAGATTTCCAACCCTCATCTGATGAAGCATCACTTTAGCCTTGGAATGGGGGGCAGCTGATACGTACAAAAATGTTCAGTGAAAACAAAGCTCATCAACCACATCAAGGAGTGCCTGGTTCACCTAGGGACTGATCGTGTCATCTCTAGCATTGTCCTAAGCAGTAGACCGAGTGTCACAAGGCCCAACCAATAGGTCGGGATTATAGTGTAGGCTCGGCCCATCACGGATACGGTGCAGCCTAGCCCCAAAACGTGATCTAGAATGCACTAAACGGTTTCCTACGCCAGCTAGAAGGCTAATTGGATGTTTAGAAAGTTTTCTAATCTAATTAGAAAACTCACGCAATTTATGCGAATAGTCCCATTCGGATTGCATTACCTTATCAGCTTACTTGCCATGTATGAGGAGGTTTCTTAAACAATAAAAGGAACCCCTTACCCCCATAGAGGGGGGATCATAACTTTACTTTTCACACACATACACATTGCTCGACCAGCCTCTGGTAGCTCTATTCCTTTGTTGGTTCACCAAAGACCACCGGTATAGACACCCCAATTTTGACTAGCCGTCGAATTTAGAGGAGTGTTACCTCTAAGTCTGATGATGACAATGTCCGACTAATCTAGGGCTTCCATGGTGATTCAAGCTCTTCAAAAGGCTCTTTGATTTCAAAGAAAATGAGAAAAATAGAATAAAAAAAGAAAAGAACATGAAAAGGATGAGAAAACGGCAGTCACACGCTGTCGTAGCGGCACTCCCAGATAGCCGCATCGGTAGTTAGTGAGAACCGCTACTACAACCACTGAATGTCGTAAAAATCTTCAGATGCCGCAAAAAATAAAAAACGGCAGTCCGTAGAGTTGTCCGTGGTATTCATTGAGTGCCGAATCGGCATTCAGTGAATGTCGTGCTGGTGATCAGTGAGTGCTATTCTGGCATAGTGTCGCTTCTAACTCCATTGAATGCCTCATTTTTGTAACAGCCTACTTTGAAAAAGTATGTTTTGTACCTTCAAAAGTACATCCAGAATTAGGGTTTTACCTCTGAAATTACTAAAATAACCCTTCAAATTTGCCTATATATCGGGGATGATTATCCCATTATAAAGAGTCTTGAAAAATCTCAATTTTTAGGGTTTTGAATATAAAAATATCTTGATATCCTTAGAGAGAATTAGGAAAATCTTAGAGAAACTTAGAAGAATTAAGAAGCAAGAGCTAGAGCTTGAACAACCTTTAGAAGATCTAAAACCACATGGAAGTTGAGGATAATTAGAGGTAAACTCTAGATTAATTAGTCTTTAGTTTAAGCTCAATCACAATTCTTAGAATTATTTAAGATCTTTTACACATTTTCAAAAAGTCTCTTCCCATCTCATTTCATCATACACCACTAGAATTGTGATTGAGCCTTCATTTGTTCTTTCATTTGATTTGGATCAAAATAGCCTAAGGTTTAACATTAAATGAATTATAAAGTAAAAATTAACTTGAGCACTATGTGAACTTTGATTTCTTTTTCCTTTGTTCGTGAGGTTTCCAATACCTCCCTTTGATTCCTTTGAGTTAGTCTCTTGAATTCTCTATGAACTTATGATTCAAATGAGAATAACCATATCCATGCATAATTAGTAGGTCCAAGTCTTGATTCATAGCCTAGGTCCTCTAATTTAAGGTCTTATGGAATCCATTCCATGTTCCATTAAGACTCACATGGATTTGTCTTCTTATTTATCTCCAATGACCATCAATGGGAAGGAGAATTAGTCTTAGGATGACTTAGTCTCTAGGGTTTGATTGATAGACTTAACAAAATAAAAAGACTCATAAACCAATTTTGATCAAAGATTTTGAATTAAATCTTGATCCATTGTAATTGAATGAGACCAATTGGAGAGTGTTCATAACTCACATATCTACCACCACAATTTTTGTTTTGATGAAATTCTATAGTCAACATGGTTTGGCCTTGTGATTTGTGAACTAGCTACTCTTTGTCCAAAATTTTAGAACAGTACACCTTTTTAAAATGGATGAATCAGAGCCTTAACCATGTATTTTTGACTTTAAATAAATTTTTCTATGCAGTTTAATGTGTTAATAAGATCCCCTAAAAAGATTAGGGTCATTTGAATTTGTTTACTATTTTTAGAAAATCACACAAAATCTCTGGACAGAGAGTTGTTAAATTCTAAGTGATGTCTGGTTATGACCCTATTCCAATAGATTGAACCATTGGATCTTTAATTTTCTTTTTGGGTTAGAAACTAGACTCATAGAGGCATAACATGCTCAAAAATCACTAAGATAAAAACCGTTGGAAGTATGTTTTTTCTATTTTTGAAAGTCTGGCCTGTTCTCTGTAATTCTTGTAATTCTCAGTTTTGATAAATCTTGTTAACTCTAACCTAAATGGTCTCCTAATGCCTTAGGGCTTAGACCATGTTTTAATAAATTTAATTGGACTTAAATCCAGAGGCCAAATGATCCAAACTAATTAATTGTTCGTACCTCATTCCTGTTTATATCCATGCATTCATGTTGCTACTTAAGATTAGGACTAACTCTTGTCTTAAATTGCATTTGATTAAACTTAGTTGAATATAATTATTAGTCCCTTATGACCAAGTTGGGGATTATACCATCTCTATATGGACATTACATTGGCTCCTAGTTGAGATTTGTATATCTATAGAGGTGTTGTAACTCCAACTAATTAGAAGGAATTCATAATTATATCAACTCTTTCTACTATTAGTGGATTTAAGCTAGAAATTCGAGTATGTTATTTAGGACTTTTATATTACGTCTTGTTCAAAGCATATGGACTAACCCTTTGTTTTGTAGCACTATTGAGGTATGATTTCTCAACCCTTCTCTAGTTTAATTATTTCTTGATTTTATTGATTTTCGACTCCATGTGCGACACCTTAGACTTAAGATTTACCTTATGTGTATATGTGAATTAGAGACTATTCTAGGGTTTTTATTTTTGTATGCATTTTACGTTTCAATATCGCAGCTGGATCCCGGGTAAGTTCCCCTAGCTCCCTATTTGCACATCATCTTGCTTGCTACTTGAATTATGTAGTTTATGAACGATATTTTATCATTAAGAATCTTACACCCTTTTCAACATGCTTTTGTGATGTATATATCTACATATTAGTTGAGGACACGCTTTAATAATTAATTCGATTAAAAGGATGTCAAGTAGAGGCCTATCGCGAGATAGGATGAGAGGTGGTGTTTTAATCTCCCAGGCTCCTTCCCCTCTCATTCCATAATCCCCGGACCTAGAAATCTCTGGATTCTAAAAAAGATCAGTTTGCTTTCAAATTGTTTCTAAATTTTCCTTCTAAAAATTAAGTGGCGACTCATATTTGAATTTTGAATTTGAAAAAGTTTCAAAATGCATTGTTAGCCTGCGAATATCCACAGCCGACGATTTTATATCATAGTGTAAGTGCTCCGACACACATGTAGACGTAGGTCTCTTTGTTAACAGGGCCGAACCACATACAAATTTCTCTTGTGTTCTTATCTCTTAACCCAAATTTTGGCATCATCATCAGATAAAGTTAAATAATATTTAATCACATAAATGTCATCTTAGTCATGTCAATGCCTCTTGATTCTCTAACTACCGTGTCCTCCATTGACACTTCCCGTTGACTCATAGTCAACCTCATTCAGAATTATCAAATAACATTGATAATCTCAACAAAATTAATTATGAAATTTAATGGTTAGATTTTTCGGGATCGGCGTGACAACTCTCCCCTCCAAAAAGGAAGGTTTTCTCCATACTTATACATCATGAGCCAAAAAGATGCGGGTACTCATTCTTCATCTCTTCCTCATTCTCCCACGTCGCTTCCTCGACTATATGACTATGCCATAACACCTTCACCATCGGAATCGTCTTTGTTCTCAACAATTCCTTCTGATCCAGGATCTCTACTAGATGCTCTACATATGTCAAGTCCTCTTGGATTTGTAATGGTTCAGGTGCTATGATCTTACTTGTATCCGTTATACATCGTCTCAACATCAACACATGAAACATATTGTGCACAAATGCTAACTCAGATGATAAGGCTAGTTGGTAAGCCACCAGACCTACCATCTCTAGGATCTCAAAGGGTCCTAACAATCTCGAATTAAGTTTCCTTGCTTTCCAAATTGGACAATGCCTTTCAAAGGCGATACTATCAAGAATACAAAGTCTCCTACTTCAAATGTCATCGGTCGTCGTTTAGGGTCAGCATAGTTCTTATAACGACTCTGAGCTACTTTAAGTCTGAGGATGAAAATTGGTAATAAAACTCAACTTGGTACCCATAGTCTTTTGCAAACTTCCTCAAAACATCAATGTAAAACTACTATCGAGAATCGATACAATCACTACTAGAACCCTGTGTAGTCTCAAAATCTCTTTCACATACAACTCTGCTAACCTTGAAGGCTTAGTCGTCTTAATTGGTAGAAAATGAGCCAATTTTGTCAATCTGTCAACTATAACCCATATCTTGTTCTTGTTGGGCGATCGCAGAAATCTGGAAACAAAATCCATCATAACCTCATTGTATTGCCACTTTGACACATGCAATGGTTGTAGTAGTCTCGCGAGTACTTGTCTCTCTGCCTTGACTTGTTGACATGTCAAACACTCTAAGACAAACTTAGCAACTTCTTGCTTCATGCCTCATGCCAAAAGTTTTCCTGCAAGTTACGATACATCTTATTACTTCCCAGATGAATTGAATACTTAGTACTATGTGCCTGCTCTAGAATCCACTCCCTCAAGTCTTTCAAATTTGGCACACACAATCGATTCCCAACCATCAATACCCCTTGCTCTAAAGTAAAATCGGGCCACTTTCTAAAAGGTATCTCATCCCTCATTTTGTACAAATAATAATCATTGAATTATTCTACCTTGATCTCATCGGTGATATTTGGGTGAGCTATGATCGCCGCAATTAAGCCACCATTGATCTATGGAATTATATCTAACTCTAAGCGTTCCATCTCTCTAACTAACTCTCCTTGCTTGGTTAGCTCGTCAGCTAATTCCATATCGTCTTCTGACTTAAAGCGTCGACTACTACATTAGCCTTTCCTAGATGATACTTAATCAAAAGATCATAGTCCTTCATCAACTCTAACCATCTTCTCTGTCTCATGTTTAAATCTCATTGGGTGAATATGTATTTTAAGCTCTTATGCTCTGTAAAGATCTCACACTTCTCCCTGTACAAGTAGTGTCTCCAAATCTTCAAAGCATAGATTACCACGGCCAATTCAATATCGTGAGTAAGATAATTTATCTCACGTGTCTTTAACTATCTAGACGCGTAGGCAATCACCTTGCCACCTTGCATAAGTACATACCCCAAGCCTTGATGCGAAGCATCACTATAGATCATAAATCCCTCGGTTTCAGATGGTATCGTCAAGATAGGTGCTATTGTCAATAGCAACTTCAACTCTTAAAAACTGTCTTCACAATCCAAACTCCAGTCAAAAACCCTTTTGCATTAACTTTGTCATAGGCAATGAAATCTTTGAGAAATTTTCAATGAAACGGCGATAGTATCCTGTTAACCTAAGAAACTTCAAATTTCAGATACGGATGTCAGCCTTTGCCAATTTGATATGGCTTCCACTTTATGAGGATCAACTGAGATGTCGTTCTTGTTAATCACATGACCAAGAAAAGCAATGCTAGGTAGCCAGAATTCACATTTCTTTGATTTCCCAAACAGTTGTTTCTCTCGTAATCTCTAGAGTATAAGCCTTCAATGTTTCTCGTGCTTTAATCATCTATGAACACGGTCATTAAATCATCTAAGAAGTCATTGAAGACTTGGTTCATAAGGTCCATGAATGCGATTGGTGCATTAGTAACTCCAAATGGCATGATTAAGAATTCGTAGTGTCCATAGAGTGTTCTAAAAGGTGTCTTCTCAACGTCTTCCACCTTTACTTTCAACTGATAGTAGCCTGATCTAAGGTCTATCTTCAAAAAAACTTGTGCTCCATGAAGTTGATCGAATAGATCTCGATTCTAGGCAACGAATACTTGTTCTTGATTGCCAACTTGTTTTAACTCCCGGTAGTCAACACACATATGCATTGAACCATCTTTTTTCTTTATAAATAACACTGGAGCTCCACGATGATATACTAGGTCAAATAAAACCCTTATCAAGTAGTTCTTGTAGTTGAACTTTCAATTCCATGGGTGCCATTCGATACAGTGCTTTCAATACTGGTCGTAAGTCCAGCATTATCTCAATGGTGAACTCAATTTCTCTCTCAATAAGAATGTCTGGTAACTCATCTGGGAATATATTTAGGATACTCTCGTACTATCGGAATGTCATTTACCTTTAATTCGATCACTGAAGTATCAATTACTGAACATAGAAATCCCTGACATCCCTTCCTCAACAACTTACTCGCTCAGATAGCCAAAATAAAATACAGTGGGAGTGTAACCCCACTCCCTTAGAAACAGAAACTCCCGTGCACCGGTGATCAAAAATTAACTTCCTTCTATTCACAATCTATCATGGCTTGGTTAAGAGATAACCAATCCACTCCTAATATCACGTCAAAGTGGTTCACGACAAGAGACATAAGGTCTACAGTCATCGACTTCTCGCCTAATTTGATCTCATAATTTTTGCATATCGTAGACGTTACTACCGGCTTACTAAGAGGTACAATAATGGATACGTCATATCCTAAAGGCACTGACCTAACATTCAAATGTTCAATAAAATGATGTAACATAAATGAATACGTAGATCTTGAATCAACAATTATGCATGCTAGATGCGAACATATAGGCACCATACCTAAGACCACTATATCCGTAGCACCACATCTTCGGGATTCATCTAAAATGACCTCCCCTAACACTGCTCTATCCCTTGTCTCCCCTCATTGGGCTATTTAGGCTTTGAACCACTTAAAGCCATGGAACTAGCTCCTTGTTGGGAACGCTTCCTTGGACAATCCTTAGCTCGATATCCCAAGGTACCACAGTTAAAACACTTGATTTGCGAATCCAGTGTAAAACTTGCACTTCTCATCCCTTGGACCTTATTTTGGAGGTTGGTCATAAAGCATCGGCCTGTGTGTGGTCGATTACAAAGTGAGCACAATGGTATACTACTTGCCAAATGCTTGGGTACATTGAAAATAGCACTAAAGCCCCATGCAAACGGCCTCTTAAAAGCTCTACCCTGGTTCCGGTCACCACCCTCATTATACCTCTTTCCTTGTTGATTTTGTCTCGACCTCTCTATACCTCCCTCAGCCACTAGTGCAATTTATTGCACTATCCTAACATTTGAATGTTCATAGGTTTCTACCCTCAGACGGATGTTCTCCCTCAATCCTTCTTCAAACATCCTTGATCTATCCTCCTCTGTCGTAACGAAACCCTTTCCAAACATCAATAACGCATTGTATTTTGAGGTGTATTCAGTCACAATCATATCCCCCTATTGAAGATTATCTAACTCTCTCTTCTTCGCATTATGAGTAGCTCTCAAAAAGAATTGGCGATTGAACTCTGCCCTGAATCCTTCCCAAGTTATTGGTGCTCCTTAATCCAACACATTTACCCACCAATTATGGGCTTCACCCTTGAGCACATCACTTGTATTCTCAATTTTCAGTGCATCAGACATCAGATAAGATCTGAAAATCCTCTCTATATCCATAACCCAGTGCTCTGCTAGTGTTGTATCAAATGTCCCATGAAACTCCATTGGTTTCTTTCTTGTGAATTGTTCGGATGCGGATCTCCTACCCCGATTCCAGGTGTAGGTGTTGGGATTGTGCCCTCAAACCATTATTTTTGTGTAAGACATTGGCATTTCAATATATACATATCAGCTTTACATTTCATTGTGTATATTTCTTTCATGAGATGATTGTTAATCCTTAAGTATCAGAGTAAGTAATTCGTATGTGTATGAGAAACTTGCAAGTGAGATACGAATTATTATTCTTTGATACTTAGAATTTGTCACAATGGATGATGAGACTGGATATCTCATCAGGTATACAGTGTAGCATGATTAACTACCATTGGATGGAGTGATGAATCTCAATCGGTAGACTATAAGACTCTTAGTTAATATGCTAATGCTATAGTGCATTGACGGACCATGAGCTTTCTTATCGACACTTAAAACTGTCATCAGTCGATAGGAACTCATAACTTGTACTAGGTACGTGTTCTTAATCTTGAGACAATTATGGACATTGTAACACTCCATATTTTCTTGACTTAAATATTCATAAAATATATATATATATATGTTAATGAGGCAACCAAAATTTCATGTGTACTGGTTGTGTGTATTTATATTTTTATGGTCATTTATTTATCTATGGCATTTATTTTAATTATTATTAATTACTGTGTGAAATTTTGTAGAGCTAAGTGGTGGAGTTAAGTTGTGGAAATTTAAGTTGAACAAATTATAAGTGTTGATATATTTATTTTTGAATAGTGCTTAGAGGCCCATGAGTGGGTTAATTATATTTTAAACATTTAAATTAAGTACCCAGGTCATGTACACCCATTGGGCTACTCATTTTAGTAGTTTGGAATGTATTTCGGACCCATATGAAGCCTTTTTGTGAGGTCCTTAGACAAAATACAGGATTTACATGTTTATGTGTGTTTTATTGAAAAGTGTTGTGTGTGTAATATATATACATATATTAAACACTAGCCCCCATTTAAAAAAAAAAGAGGAAGAAAAGAAAAGAAAAGAAAGAACAGACGTAGAGAGAGAGGAAGAAGAAGAAGAAGAGAATAAGAAGGAAAAAAAAAAAGAAGAGGAACCTCAAACTTATGTTTGCGTAATCATCATCAAACTTAAAGCCTTAAATCGGTGATTGAACTTTTGTTTTGAATATATATATATATATATATATGTATTTGAATCCATGTGTAAACTAGGGTTTACAATTAAGATTGATCTTTGTGATCTTGTTGTTGAACTTGTGAATATGAGACTATTTTGATTAATCTAAATTTACAGTAGCTGAGAGTGAAAATAATTCATATAAAATCGTGGTTATTGAATTTTGGAATTCTGCTCACTAGTTCAATGTAAAATGCGATTCTGCATGTGTTTCATCTAATGGTATTTTTTCCGATTCTGCATCGTTTGGGCAGAAAATTAATATTACAGTAGCTATTTTATGCGGTAAAAAAAATTGCTTATTTGCTCAATTATGTGCTTGGGTGATTTCGTACTCATTAATACGAATTAATGTATTTTTATTTGGTGATATTTGAGTTCTCATGTACAATGGACTTCGTGAAATCGTGACTGTGTGAAGGCCTATGTTAATTATGTTTTTGTGTGAACCCGTACCAGTTAGCATGTTTTTACGTAAATTTAGTTTGAGATATATGAAATTTCTTATGATGTTGGGCTTTGTGAAAACGTGGCTTTGTGATGGTCTGTGTGAAGTCTTTAAACAGAATTTAAATGGTAGGAAAATCCTTAGAGTTTACCACTACTCCATTTTGTGTGGTTAGGCCACCGGTGCTAAGTGATCTCTGGAATTATTACTGTGTGTATTTGGCCATTACTGTGTGATTTTAATAGCCTTATACCTAGCTATAATTATGATAGATAAACAAAGATTATTTTCGACGTAGTTAATGTAATGTCTAACCTTTCGGTATAAAGCTAAAGTCCTGTGATACCCTAGGGAATTTGGTGCCGAAGTGGATGTTAGAATTATGTTAGGAGACACACGGGATATGTGTGTAACAAAGATTATTTTCGACGTAGTTAATGTAATGTCTAACCTTTCGGTATAAAGCTAAAGTCCTGTGATACCCTAGGGAATTTGGTGCCGAAGTGGATGTTAGAATTATGTTAGGAGACACACGGGATATGTGTGTATGCTGAACCGTGGTTGGGTGGCCGAGGTGGTGAACATGAGATATTAAATTCGAAATTGGAGTTATTAAAATTTTAAAGTGTTGTTGGACTTTGAAATTTTGTGTAGATTTCTTCGTTCACTTTTAAATTATAAAAATTCAATATGATGTATTAAACATGATTCTGAGTAACTTTTGGGTTTCAATTTAATCATAAACCCGTCTTAAGTTTTGAATTATGTTTGGCGGATTGTTATATGAGAACTTATTTTAATTTATAGGGTTGCTGAACTATATGGTGGAGGGTATTATAATTAGCTCTTAGAATTTTAATTTAGAAATCAAAGATGTGTATGATTAGAACTATGGTAATCTGTTACGCAGGATGGTGGGCCAACCAACTTTTATACAAGGCTGGCAAACTGTAGACACCCCATTTTGTCGGCTATCAGATTTAGGAGACCCATAGCTTGGTGGATCACAATGATCGTAAAAGACTCAAAAGGACTCTCGGAAGTCAGCTCTATCTCTCAGAATGCTCAGAATGACCAAAATGCCCTTGAAAGTCCGAAAATTCCCAGATTTGGTCCCAAAGTTCTGAAAACATACTACGTCGTAAGAAAAGTGATAAAATGAGTTTTTAAATAAAACCGGAAGAAATCGTCAGCTCCCAGAGACCCCCGGAAGTCCTGGAAGTTCCCCGAAAGTCCCCGTTGACCGGTTTGACCAAGGTTTGACCAGGTTTGACCAGAGTTTGACCAAGTTTGACCAAGTTTGACCGAAATTGTCTGAATTCACCAGAACCATTCTAAATCATGAGAAAAGTATTAAAACAAGTTCCAAAAGAAAATCGAGCGAAAACATCAGCTCCTGGGAGCTCCCAGAGGTTCCCAGAACTTCCCGGGAATCCCAGGTTTGACCGGTTTGACCAAGATTTGACTTTGGAATCGGGGAACCGAAACAATTTTCAAATATTTTTCATGGATACTAGAGGTCAATAGCTTTCCAACGGTATATCGCACATAATTTCTGGATTTAAAACGAATTTATTATGAATTTCCAAAGGCGAAAAAGGTGATCAAATCGGCTTTTATCGCGAATACCGCAAAACTTTTCAAAGTGACCTATCCCCGAACTATTTTTTATGTAAAGTAGACTCCATTACCTTTCCAACGGTATATCACAACCTCAATTTGGAGTTCGTACGCATTTTCTGTGAATTTTGGACGAAATAGGGCCTTTTCGCGAATACCGGAACTTCGGGGGGCCTAAACAGCATTATCCAGACGAAGGGAGGAGCAGTGCCGCCGCGGCACTGGCCCACTGCCGCCGCGGCAGTGGCCCAGTGCCGCCGCGGCACTCCCCTCCAGAACAGTAAGTTTTTGTAAATATTCTTGTGGTCCCATTTTGATTAATTAAAATCCAAAACGACGTGGTTTCATGATTTCAGATGTTTGGGACCAATGGGAGTACTTTCTAAATCCCAAAAACACCCCAAGTTGGCCTATATAAACACCCCATTACTCCTCATTTGAGGGGGAGTCAAATGCAAGTTTAGAGAAAGTTTGGGAGAGAAAGTGTAGAGATAAGGTTAGAGTGGAGAGAAAAGAAGCTTTCTTCTTTGATTTTTCAAAACAAAAGTGAGTTTCTAACTTTGTTTTTACTTCATTACTTCCATTTACTTCAACATTCAATACTCCCAACCACCATTTTAGTGAGCATTCAAGAGTGTGGAAGCTTCTTCCATGTCTAGTGTCATTACATATGAGTGATACACCAATCTACAAGTCTCATGCTTCATGAATATCATCTATTGATTATCATCTACTTGCTTGATTATATATATGTTCATCTCTCCTCATCTCATTTCTTTTTCTTTTCTTTATTTACTTACTAGTTCATCATCATCTAAGTGATGACATGAAGTTTGGGGTGAGTGAATCCTTATGGATAGTAGCTCTTGACCTCAAAAACATGTTTGATAGATGATGATCATAACCTCAATACTTCCAAGGTATTCTTGGAATGTATTGAAGTTATGCCCAAAAATAAAATAAATCTCTCCAACAATCTTGGAAGTTCTTAAATGATGAGTTTGATGTAGGTATTCTAAGTGGCTATAATCCTTATTGAGTGTTGAAAACATGTTTTCAAAACATCTATTTCAAAACCCCTCTCAATCCCTCTCATTTGGTTTCAAGAAACAAAACTTTGTTTTCTCCAAAATCTTCAAAACAATGAGTCAAAACAGTGAGTGAGTTGAGTTCAAAGATTTTTCTAGAACACAATACTCAACATATGGATACAAGGCCACTTGGAAAGTCTTCCTAACTCATTGGAGAACACCCATGATTTTTGGTTTGACTTGGAAGTACTTGGAAATGATCCATTTGGGTCCCAACATTCCTTCCAAACATTCTGTTTTTGCTGTCACAGCAGCTAGGTCAACTTACGACCTCTTTTCCAGAAAACTTTTCCAAAAGGGGTGGTCCTAACTTATTTTTCCCTTAAAATTCAATGTCTTAGGAAACTTTCTGTATAAAATGGACCTCTAGATCATTCTTTTTCATTTTCTAAGATTTTCTAACATTTCAGACGACAGTACGAACTCTGTTTCTGAGTGACCTCTATTGTTTATATAATTTCTCTCAATCTGTGATAGCTATTCAAGATTGGCCTTTTTGGTTGTGTTCTAGACACAATAAGGAACATCTCCATAAAAAATCATGCATTGAAAACATTCCTAACCCCTCTTTTCAAATTCCAAAAGATCATGCTACTGTTCTGTCCACTATTCACAGCAAGTACACTTTAACTTTCATTCTTTGATTTGAGGCTTATATGCATTCCAAATTAGTTCATATCCTAGGAAGTGGTTCATACTACATTTGTATATATCCCATGTTGATTTCATTCATTCATTCTTGCCCATTTTAGACTTCTAAGCCATTCTAGAAATCCATGTACACAAAACACACTACAACCTTTGCACATCTTTAGATACATTCATTGCATTCATGCAAGATTTGGGGTTTTTGTAACTCTTAATCTAAGGAGATTATAAGGAATGAATTCGATCACTCGCTCATGCTTCCCTTTGATCTATTCATCCTTTCTCATCCATCCCGGGGATTGAGAGGTCTTCTTTTATCAAAGAATAACATGCATCATTCTAGCCTTGCTAAGCATATTTTGATTTCTTTGCTTATTTGTTTCAATAACAATTTATGTCCCCTTTAGATTAGGAAAACTTGATTAATTGATATATGATTAGACGATTTTTCCTAGGTTTATTTGTGTGATTTTCACTTTGCATTGTATGATATTTGACTTAGATTTTATGAATGATATCTTATCTTTTGATTTTCAATTTCAAGATTCCTATGTGATGTAATATACTATCATAGTATTAATTGCCGAACCAAACCTAGTATAAGATGATTATTTGGATGCTAATTGAGGCCCGTCGAAAGACGGGGCGAGTAGAGGGTGTTTTAGTCGCGACAAAGGCTCCTTCCTCTCTCGTACCAAAACCCCGAACCAAGTTCTTTGGTTATGAAGGGCCGGTGCCCTTATCCGCTTGGGTGAGTCAAAATTAGGTTTCTTGGTTCCTTAAAGACCAAGTGGCGACTCTGTATCTGTTTTCAACAGACCTTTTCTTTTCCTTTTCAAAACAATCTCAAACAAGAGAGAAGTGGTCCGAAGCCCGGTATCCACAATCTGGCGACTCTGCTGGGGACTTTTATTTTTAAAACAAAATAATACAGAGGTTTGACTCATAAGAAGCATCCTTAAAATCATCTTTTTACTGTGTTTTGGTTCACCGCATTGCACTCTTGCATTTTCCCCCCGACTGTGTCTGAAACGCGGCGCTGACATTGTTCAGGTCTTGCTGTGCCAGGGCACAAGTCACCGTTGATACTGTACCTTCCAAGGTATATCAAAAAGAGTAAAAACCTCCGTACTGTCTCCCTGACGGTATATTGGAACTCTCGTCAACGGACCCTCTTTGACTAAACCCAGCCTTTGCATATAGATTCCTGTAGAACCTTTCATAGGACTGTTCATTTATCTTTTCAGATAGGACAACATGATATAACTGCTGTATGCCCTGATGGGATTACCTGAGCGATGTAGACGCTTGTGTGACATAGAACAGAACCTCTTTCTTATGATTCCCAAGGCAATCACTCATATGTGGTCACATTGAGTTGACCTGCCTAAGCATCATGACAAGGATGTCTGCTCCATGCTCGCAAAGATATACACCGCAAACCTTGTTTGTCGGTCTTGAGACATAGGAGTATGAAAACCTGCTAGAAGGTATGATCACTATAAAGTTTCTCCCAGAAACTCTGTCCGAATATCCCAGATATAACTACATTGACCAGTTTCTCCCAGAAACTCTGTCCGAATATCCCAGATATGACCATATTGACCAGTTTCTCCCAGAAACTCTGCCCGAATATCCCAGATATAACTACATTGACCAGTTTCTCCCAGAAACTCTGTCCGAATATCCCAGATATGACCATATTGACCAGTTTCTCCCAGAAACTCTGTCCGAATATCCCAGATATGACCATATTGACCAGTTTCTCCCAGAAACTCTGTCCGAATATCCCAGATATGACCACATTAACCAGTTACTCCCAGAAACTCTGTCCAAATATCCCAGATATAACCACATTAACCAGTTTCTCCCAGAAACTCTGTCCAAATATCCCAGATATAACCACATTAACCAGTTTTTCCCAGAAACTCTGTCCGAATTTCCGGGGTATCTTGGAAATCCGTGTTATCCCTTGGTGATCATACTAGAAAGTAAGGTTAGCACACTCTGTATGGCTAGGACCTTATTTGTTTAGCTGCTATCTGTTAGAAATAGGAGCATCATATAGATTAGGGCTTACATCCGCATGTTTGTCCCATTTGCATGCACCATTCCCCATCAATTTGCACGCACTGTTTCGAGTCGGTCCACATCACTATCTTTGTCTGCCTAAAGTCACCACTGTCAAAGATCTAATCTAGCCCTTCCAAAATCTGTCAGGTCAGTATAGATTCCCAAGGTCAGCAGTCAGGGTCTTATTCATGGGTCAGAAGTGCGGATAATCGGTTAATCAGAATCAGTCCGACAGCTTACGTCAGCATGAATAGGGAAGAGTTGGAAAACAAGGTTACTGAATTGGGAGCGACTATAAGCCAACAATCAGACAGTCTAGCCCAAGTCCTAAAATTCATGGAAGAACTGAAGCAGCAACAGCCTCGACCTCCGCCCGAGTTTCCGCCACCAGGGTTTGAACCTCCTCTACATGAGAATAATGGGGAGGAAAACTGGTTTCAAGGGGTCCCACCGCTTACGTATGAGAAAAAGCTCCAAGAAAAATTGGACAAGGTCGATAAACTGGAAAGCGTACTCAGAAAAAGCAAGGGTATCGACGATTACATGTTGGATCTGGAAGGCCTCTTCGAGCCTGTCAAGCTGAAACTGCCAGAGAATTTCAAAATGCCTGCCATCGATCGCTTTGATGGAACGGGAAACCCGAAAAGCCACGTGAAGCTATGTATGAGTATCTTCCAGTCCATGGGTTGCACCCACGAGCACATTACGATGCTATTCCCGCAAACTCTGGCAAAATCTGCACTATCGTGGTTCCTAACCTTGGAAGCCTCCAAAACCCGGGCCTGGGAGGACATTGTCCGAGTCTTTGTCGATCATTACTCTTACAATCAAGAGCTGGACGTCACCGTCAGGGATTTGGAAACAACCCGGCAAAGCAACAATGAATCCTTCGCTGCATTTCTGAGCAGATGGAGGAACAAGGTAGCCCAAATGACCCACCGGCCAATCGAGAAAGAACAGGTAAGGATGCTCATCCGGAATCTGCAGCCGCTCTATCATGAGAAATTATTCTACCAGTCCATCTCCACCTTTGAGGAGTTGTTTGAAGTCGGAACCCGAATCGAAGATGCTATCAGGGAGGGGAAGATCAAGAAGGAAGACCCTCCGAGTCAGCCAAGAAGGCCCAACTACTCCCGGAATCCCCCGGATGTCAATGCCCTTAGCGGCCAACCCATGGCATATCCTCCAAGGCCATACCAACCCTCCAACCAGGCAAAATCCTCCAACCGCCCTTTCCAGAAAAAGCCCCTTCGCAGTTTTGCCAAGCTAGAAATCTCTCTCTCCTCAGCCCTAGATCGCCTCCTCAAAAAAGGCCATCTCCAATTACTCCAGCCTCGAAATACCCCGCTCCCGCCTAACTGCGATATGTCCAAGCGATGTACTTACCACCAAGCCCCCGGCCATAACACTGATGATTGCATGCGCCTCCGCCACGACATCCAAGACCTCATCGACCAGAATATCATCGAGCCGCCACCAAAGCAGCCTCATATCACCCAAAATCCTCTACCAAACCACCAAAATGTCAACCTCATTGAGTCCAGTCCCGTACCCTTCAACCCTGCTACTTATATCACCCCCCTAGGACAACCCTTGCTTTACATTGACATCCCGGATTCTGAGGGGATTCATCTGATCGGAGGGGAGAATGACGAGTGGCAGCAGCAGCTTGACGACGAGCAAGACTTGTTTTTCCTGGAAGAGCATGACCTAGGGGCGGTAGACCTCAAATGGTATGATCCTAACGACGAGAGTGATGCTTCCATCTGGAACGAGCCAGAAAAGACATTTGTGGGAACGGATTGTGATTGGTTTAAAAAGGATGGGACTGTAGAAGGACCAACTCCTGCTGAGATTGATCGCCTAACCAGGTCAGGCCGCCATTACCAGCCTCCACAGCCTGCCACCGAAGCCATCGAAAAAGGTCCAGTTAAAGACAAGGGGAAGGGCAAGATGGATGAGGTCATCGAAGAAGACAATGAGCTGATCAAGCAGCTAAAGAAAACCCAAGCGCATCTCTCGATGTGGGATATTATGGTGACATCTTATAAGCACAAGCAAGCCGTGTTAAATGCCTTGGCTGGGATTGAAGTCCCCATCGATGCCGCGCCGGAGGACATGGTAACTTTCTTGGGTGCGCTTACCCCCGACCCCATCATTACATTCTCCGACGAGGACCTGCCGCCAGAGGGATCCGCGCACAACAAGGCGTTATACATTACTGTGGGATGTAAGGAGCAACAGGTGCCGTTTTGTCTAGTCGATACAGGTTCTGCTTTGAATGTTTGTGCCTTAAGAACTGCCACTGCTTTGGGGGTCAGTATCCTCGACATTACGCCATCTGTGCAATCCGTGAGGGCCTATGACAACACTAGAAGAAATGTGATGGGAACTGTTTCTCTCCAAATCCGGGTGGGATCTTTGGTGAGCACCGAGATTTTTCAAGTCATGGACATACCTGCCTCGTTCAATCTGCTAATTGGGATACCCTGGCTTCACGCCAACAAAGCTGTATCATCCACTGTGCATCAAATGATCAAGTACATTCATGAGAGGGAGGTAAAGGTCATCCTTGGTAATAGTTGGGGAAGTGAGGCCTTCCCGAATTACGCTCCCATTTTTGAAGTCCAAATACCTGAACTGGAAGAAGGAGAAATCGGAGGATTCTTCATGGAAGAAGTTCATGTGATCGAAGACGAAGACCGATTCCCTGAGGTCCACTCCGCAGTCGTCAACATTGTCCGTAAGATGAACTACTTCCCCGGAATGGGGTTGGGTCGGCGCCAGCAAGGAATTCGGGAATTCCCGCAGATCAAAGGACAACAAGGCACTTTCGGGTTGGGGTACAAGCCCACTGATGAGGACGTCGAGCTACAAAGGCCATGGAAGAAGAGGGTGAAGGGTCTCCCGCCATACCGCAAGACTTTAAATGGACAATTCGTCAAGGAAGGGGATGATTTCCCTTACTTCGGGTTCCCTGAACCATGGATCCATCGAACCACCGGGAGAAGGCACCCTGGGCTTGAAATCTTCGCTGACTGCGAGGGGCCCCCATATCAAGACCCGTTCTACCCTGAAGAAGTTGGAAAGACCCCAGAGGAAGACTGGTTAAAATACCTTGACACTGAGGCGATCAAGAAGATGTGGGAAGAATCCGCTGAAGAGGAAGAGAAGAAGAGGGCCAAGAGCCAAGATGATCAGATCAAGCCTGCTGAGGAGGGTCTGAGCAACCAGGCTGTAGAGTCATCTGTCTGTGTCTCCCAATCCCCTATCCCCCCAAAGTCTGTACTACCAGTTATCGAGTCTGTACTGGAGTCGGCTGCTGTAAGCCCACCACTATCCAATGTAATCACTCCACCTGTCATGAATGAAATGAAAGACGATTCTGCTTACTCCTCTGTGTCTGACACTTGTGAATGCACAGATCCCTCCGAGGATCTCCTAATCGAACTAAAGCAACTAATTGAAAAACCACCTGCTTATGAAATAATCGAAGATACTTTATCAGTTAACCTAGGTGAAATAGATAATCCACAGATAGTGCAAATTGGCTCAACCCTTAATAAAGAAGAAAAAGAAAAATTAACCCTCTTGCTAAAAGAGTTCAAAGATGTTTTTGCTTGGTCTTACGAAGACATGCCTGGGGTCGATCCCGACATCGTCCAACATCATATTCCTCTCCTCCCTAATTCTAAACCTGTCAAGCAGAAACTGAGGCGCATGAGACCGGAATGGGCACTCAAGGTTAAAGAAGAGGTGGAGAAGCAGTTCAAGGCAGGGTTCATCATTGTCACCGAATACCCGGAATGGGTTGCCAACATCGTGCCAGTCCCGAAGAAGGATGGGAAAGTTCGTGTGTGCGTCGACTTTCGTGATCTAAACAAGGCCAGTCCCAAGGATGACTTCCCGCTTCCCCACATTGACGTTTTGGTAGATAACACCGCAGGACATGAGCTACTGTCTTTCATGGATGGCTTCTCAGGGTATAATCAGATTCTAATGGCGCCAGAAGATCGGGAAAAGACGACGTTCACCACCCCTTGGGGAACCTACTGTTATAGAGTAATGCCCTTTGGGCTCAAGAACGCGAGGGCAACGTACCAAAGAGCTGCCACCACTCTGCTGCATGATATGATTCACAAAGAGGTAGAAGTATATGTAGACGACATGATTGTAAAATCCAAGGATAGAGAAGGGCACCTGGTAGCGCTGGAAAAGTTCTTCGAAAGGTTGCGCAAATACAAGATGAGGCTGAATCCAAAGAAATGCACTTTCGGTGTAACCTCCGGTAAACTCCTGGGTTTTCTCATCACACAAAGGGGAATAGAGGTGGACCCCTCTAAGATCAAGGCAATCCTCGAAATGATGCCACCACGGAATGAAAAAGAAGTACGGGGGTTCCTCGGAAGAATCCAGTTCATCAGCCGCTTCATTTCTAAACTCACAGCTGCATGCGATCCTCTGTTCCGATTGTTGAGAAAAGGGGAGAAGTTCCAATGGGATGACCAATGCCAAGCCGCTTTCGATAAAATAAAAGCCTACCTTCAAAATCCACCTGTCCTTTCACCACCTACTCCTCATAAGCCCTTATTTCTTTACCTATCTGTCTCCGAAAATGCCATGGGTTGCATGCTAGCCCAAGAAGGAGAAGAAAGCCACTCCGAAAAAGCCATATATTACCTCAGCAAGAGGATGACTGGGTATGAGCTCAACTATTCTACCCTCGAAAAAACTTGTTGGGCCTTGGTTTGGTGCACCCGCCGACTAAGGCACTACATGCTGGCCTTTCCGGTTGTGCTCATATCCCGCATGGATCCTCTAAAATACCTTCTCGAAAAACCCGCCCTGACCGGTCGTATATCCCGTTGGTTACTTCTATTATCCGAATTCGATATCAAGTATGTTACGAGCAAGTCAGTAAAAGGGAGAACCGTAGCTGAGCATCTCGCAGAACATGCCGTTGACTCCGAAGAAAGTGGGGACTTTCTGTTTCCAGACGAGAGCATCATGGGAATCAAGGAAGAACAGTGGAAGTTGTACTTCGATGGAGCAGCCAACATGAAGGGATACGGAGTAGGGATGATCCTAGTATCGCCGAGTGGGGACCACACTCCATTGGCAGTCAAGCTCAATTGTAACTCCACCAACAACACCGCTGAGTATGAAGCATGCATTCTGGGAATGGAAGCAGCCTTAGAGCTGAAAGTTCAGAAGTTGGATGTCTTCGGGGATTCAAACCTCATCATATCACAAGCCAGAGGAGAATGGAAAATAAAAGAAGAAAGGTTGAAGCCCTATCATGATCATCTCGACCAACTCAAAAGGCAGTTCGAAAATATCACATTCCTCTACTTGCCCAGGGAAGAGAACCAACTGGCAGATTCCTTGGCCACTCTAGCATCGATGATCAAAATTCCTGTGGGAGTCAGGATGATGCCCTTGGTAATTGAGCAGAGGTACGAGCCTTCGTTCAGCATGATCGCCACAATCGAAGAAGAAGAGAATGAAACACCGTGGTACCAGGACATCTGGAACTTCATAGAAAAGGGGATGTACCCCCAAGAATCCACCGAGAGAGACAAAAGGGCAATTCGAAGATTCGCAGCGCAATTCATCATTTGCAGCGGGAAACTGCTGAAGAAAGGATACAACGGTCACAACCTGACTTGCTTGTTTGGGAAGAGCTCCAGAAGAATGATGGAAGAAATACACGAAGGGGTATGCGGCCCACACATGAACGGCCACATGCTGGCCAAGAAAATCGTGAGACAAGGATACTACTGGACAACATTGGAAAAAGATTGTTGCGAATACGTGAGAAAGTGTCACAAGTGCCAGATTCATGCAAACATGATGCACGTGCCACCATCCCTTCTGTACAGCATGACTTCACCTTGGCCATTCTCAACCTGGGGAATCGATATTATTGGTGAAATCGTTCCGAAGGCCTCAAATGGAAATCGGTACATCCTGGTAGCCATAGATTACTTCACAAAATGGGTAGAAGCTGCATCTTACACCAAGTTGGGGGCCAAGGAAGTGGCCAAATTCATCAAGAGAAATCTCATCTGCCGTTATGGAGTTCCTCATGAGATTATTTCGGATAACGGAAGTCATTTCAAGGCAGAAGTCAGGGACCTGTTCAAGGAATACAAAATCACCTATCACAAGTCGTCGCCGTACCGACCACAGACCAATGGGGCAGTCGAAGCTGCAAATAAGAATGTCAAGGCCATACTGCAAAAATCAACTGATACCTACAAAGACTGGCATGAAAAGCTACCATTTGCACTTTGGGGATACAGAACATCGATAAGAACGTCCACAGGAGCGACTCCTTACTCACTAGTGTATGGGATGGAAGCGGTACTGCCGGTGGAGATAGAATTACCATCCCTACGCGTAATGGCAGAGTGTGAAATTTCTGAATCAGATTGGTTGAGAGAAAGGTATGAAGAATTGGCCCTCATAGATGAAAAGCGTCTGGCGGCAGTCGACCATGTCCGAATCTATCAGAAGAGGATAGCCCGTGCCTTCAACAAAAGGGTTCGCCCAAGGAAGATTGTCAAGGGCGACCTAGTCCTTAAGGAGTTGCGAGCTCCGATCTTTGATCCCCGTGGGAAGTTTAAGCCAAAATGGGTCGGCCCTTATATCGTCAAGACTATTCTTTCCGGAGGAGCAACTTATCTCATGGACCTCGATGGTGTCGAATTCAAAGAACCGATCAACATGGATCGCCTCAAAAAGTACTATGCTTGACTATCCAATAACCATTCCTTTCAAGCCTTGGCTTGAACTACGCTCGACCTGATTCCCACTCGGGGATACGTAGGCAACCACATCGGTTCGGTCGCTCCACCAACAAAAATAACCTTTCCTTTCAAAACCTTGGCCCGAACTACGTTGGACCTGATCCCCGCTCGGGGGTACGTAGGCAGACTTTCAAAAAGAAAAAGAAGGATGGCTCGCTAGGTCGAAAATCCGAAAGGACGCCTAGGCAAAAATTAGAGCTAAATCCAAAGTGAGCAATAACAAAAGAGAGAAAATAGCTCGCTAGGTCACCTCCTTGGTGCCTAGGCAAAAATTATGAGCACGTGAGAAAATAAAGTCGCGGTCCTTACCATAACCCAAAAACCACCCTCCACACTAGGGGCAAACTTCGGCCACTCGCCTCGTTTGCCTGAACCTCTTCTAAACTAGGGGCAAACGTCGGTCATCTACCTCGTTTGCCTCACAACCATATATATCCCAAACTAGGGGCAAACTTCGGCTACCCGCCTCGTTTGCCTCTAACAACCCCAGCATGCTCAAGCAAGTACCAAAAGCAACAACTAATTGAAAGCTAAAATGCATAAAATGAGATTCCCAAAATAACCAAGGTTCACCGATAAACAAACTTTGAATATTACATAAGCAGGAATAATCAAAGAAATAAAAGTCTTTCAAAAAGCAACCACATGTTCAAAGACACTTGGAGGAATGAGCAAAATCAGTCAGGACTAGTTTTGTCTTAGTGTCTTTTATTTCTTCAAAGGTCTTTAGAAGTAGGCCTTTACTCGGTCAGTCCAACCATCAATAAAAGCAGCAATAGTGGTAGCTCTGATCCTGGAAGCAAAGACCCTCTCACTAAACCCCCGGGGAACCTCCTGAACCTGTCCATACTGTCGGGCCAAACGGCGAGGATGATAGAAAGAAGTCTCTCTCAGACCCATCAACCACACTCTCTGGTGACCCCTGAGGCTCGTGGTGATAGCATAGAGGCCCCAACGCCTCACGATCTAGCAAATGTCAGCCTCAGATAAGGTGCTCATCATGCCCACCCAATCGGCAAAGGTATAGTGAGAATGAAGCACGGCTCGATGAAAGTAAATCGGTGGTATACGGCCCGTCCACAGCTGAAGGCGCTCGTAAAGCCAAGCCTGTAACACCAAAGGCACCCCAGAAAGAAGAGGAGTCCCATGGTTGAAGGCATTATCCAAACCGTTCAGAGTTTCAGCTAGAACCATGGCCATGGGATTCCTGCTAAGTTTCAGCCCGAGGCACACATGCACCAAGTCAACGGAAGTGCTCGAGAACAGGAAGTGCGAAGTCATGCACAATATCAAAGCGGCCCCACGGGAAGCATCATACATGCTGGGATTCCCAGGACTGGCATACCGGGCAATAATAGAAGCAATGTTGAGAACCTCACCTTGAATCAGCCGGCGGGAAATAGTGACAGAGCAATTCAGGTATTCAGCCAAGGCTCGCGTAGGGCTGAGGGTATCAACAGAAGGGAGAATTAAGTCCGAGTCAGAATCATAGCCGAGAATAGCGCAGAACTCCTCAAGCATGGGGCATATTTCCAGGCCGTTGAAGTTGAAGACATGGTTCACTGGGTCCCAGTAAGCAATGGCAGCACACAAGAACTCCGTATTCAGGGTCATCTGGCGAAGAGAAAACAGCTCGGTCAAGCCATAGCTGAAGAGGTTGATCCGCTCCACGCCATCCGTAATGTTCAGCCAAGCTGTGAGATGAGCAGGATCATACAAAGCCATATTTTCTGTCACGGCTCTAGCAAAATTCAAAATTTCGGCAGCACCTCCCCGTTTCACGGACTATCCCACCTGCAAGGCAAAAGCACTCACTATCACAAAACTGCCCATCGCAGTAACATCCAGCAATCACAATGCACATATATCAACAAGCACACAACTGCGCCTCTAAACCGGAAGATATCCGGCCTAAGAGGCAAAACATCATAATACTCTGTCAAAAGGTCACAAATTGTGCTACACATCGTCCTACCTTGTCCTAATAATCATATCCTCAGTACAACCCAATCGAAAACAGGAAAAGAAAATAAAATAATAATTCCCGCTTGGGAAGCCTCAGTCCTCCTCTTCTTCGTCCTCCGTCGGACCACCCGGAGTGTACGTCGGCGACGGCCTCCTCCTACCGCCTCTACATCTTGGACTAGTCCTCGATGAGCCAGCCCCGCCTCCACGATACTGCACACACAAATAAAAATGAGGGCAATCAGTAAGGGAACAACAAAAAGTACAAAAACAGAGTCGAGTCAGAGACTTACCAAGGACGCCATCTGATTGGCGGCAAATTGCCGCATACCATCCATCTGTCAAAATAAAAATCCAGGGTTAGAACCTTGTAACTTTAAGAAAGTGCAAAATTAGAGACATACCCGGTGGTCTCGTGTAAGGACCAGGGACCGTAGGCTAGCCGCCAAGGCGTGACCCTCCTCGGCATAACTCCAAGGAACGTTGAGGACGCCCGCTGGCTGAGTAGGGTACCCACATGTGACTCACGGCACCTCCATCATTTGGGGAGTGCCATCAGCGCCTAGAACATTGACAGTCCAATCCCAAGGAGGGATAGGGTCGGGAGCCTGAGGAGCCTGTCTCCTGTACATCTCGCGAAGCTAAAGGCACAGAATAAGTTAGGAAAAGATAAATCAAAAACATGGACAATGAATATAAACAAAAAATACAAAAAGAACTCACCTCCAGGAGTGGGAAGTTAGGCATCAGGAAACGGCCACGGTAAGCCTCATAACTGGTCTCAGAAAGAAAATGGTCCCAAACATCGGTACCAGCTAAAGCCGCCAGCAGAGCATCTCCGGAAAGGTCACTAGCATCCATCACAGGAGGATCACGAGGGACGCGATACTGGGAACCACCAACCACCTGCCGAGACACCCGCTCACCAAGAAACCACTGCCTGCACTCAGTACTCTCCAGCAGAAGGCGGCAAGAGGTAAGAGATTTAACCGCTTGTATCTCCTCAGTAGCGGCATAAGCGACGCCCTCCCAAGGCGTCCAATCAACACTAGAGGCTGTCAACCCAGTTAAGAAGTTCCGAAGCAAAACAATCCGATGGGCCCCGCTCTTCACCCCAACAACGTCCCTCCGCCATCTCAAGCCTCGTGGGAATAGAGGCACAGGAGCCATACCATCCTCATCCTCGCCTGACTCGTCCGCCGGGGAGGGAGCCAACATCTTCAAGTATTCAAAACTCCAAAGCTGCGCAGACAAAGGAGAAATCAGAACAGATATGAAAATCAAAGGGATGGAAAATAAAAGAAGAAGCAGTGCGTACCTCCCAAGCTCGCCAGAATCCCCCAGTAGATTTAACATCACCCCGAGAGACCTCCCCCATATGCTTATAGAGATGAGCCAGGGCAGCACCGCCCCAGTTATAGGAGGGGATCTCACCAATGGTCGCCAGGCAAGAAAGGAGCCTCAAGCTCACCCGGTCGTTCCTTGTCGCAAAGATGGAGCACCCGAGGACATACAGAAGGTAAACCCTCAAAAGCTGGGAATTGTTCAGATTGTGATTACCTCTACCATAAGCCCGGTAAAGCCAGCCGCAGGGGAACCAATGCCTCTCCAAGTTGGGGGGAACAGCCCCAATCAACATCTCCACCGCCTCCGGGTCAATCTCATAAAAATAGTCCAGAACCAGGCGCTTCCCGCCGACCCTCAAGCCCGTGATCATGGAGAAATCAAAAGGCGTCATAGTCATCTCTCCGAACGGCAGGTGGAAAGTATTGGTAGTGTCCCACCACCTCTCGGCCAGTGCATAGAAGTGAGCCAGATCGTTGCTACTTTTCGAAACCAAGCGGACGAAGCCTCCGAACCCGGCATCATCAACCATCCTCTTAACGGTGGGCGAAAGCTGGGTATACCATAAGAAAGCATGGGCAAGGCTACCATGGCCTTTCAAGGCCACTTCCGGCACCTGCACACAACAAAGGTGACAAAAGATGCACAAAATCACTATTCATAACCCGAGAGCAAAAATTCACGAAATCAACATTTGAGCACAAGTCAAGCTTCTAACGGTCTCTAAGTGCACACTACGGCTCACAAAACTAGCATAGTACATAAAAGTGGTCCTAAAATGTCGAAAGTTTCACATACCAAGCTCGCTAGAGCCGCGGCCGAAAGGTGGTGTTGGGGGTCTCGCAAAATCACGTCCGGGGTGTGCATCTCGGCCTTCATTCGTCCTTTGGCCTTCTTAGACGGTCTCCTTGAGCTCGAAGCCATGGATCTACAAGAAAAATGGAAGTCACATTTTAACTTTCTTCTTGAAAATTTGGGCAAACCAAAACACCAATCAAAAATCCAACTACGGGGAAAGATTACTCACCTGAGCACGCACAAGCTGCGTTTTGGTGAATTTTGGCTTCAAAAACACCTCAAAATGGCCAAGAATGAGCTTGGAAAGCTCAAAAACCCGACATATAAGTAGATGAAGTCCGGCCACCCAGTGCCGCCGCGGCACTGGCCAACTGCCGCCGCGGCAGTGGCCCAGTGCCGCCGCGGCACTGCTCCCCATGGGCCCCGCGTCGCTCCGTTTTGCTCCGTTTCGCCCCGTTTTGGCCTTTTTCAGCCCGTTTTTGGCCCCGATCAGCCCCGATGGCCCATTCCAGTCAAGATTTATGAAATTTTACCCCAAGCAGACAGATACCAGATCCCAGAGGCCCTGACAGGCTCTCTTGGATTGAGCACCAAAAGAGATTCCCCGTGAACCCTGCATCATCCTCCGAGGACAAAAGCAGACAGATACCAGCTCCCAGAGGCCCTGACAGGCTCTCTTGGATTGAGCACCAAAAGAGATTCCCCGTGAACCCTGCATCATCCTCCGAGGACAAAAGCAGACAGATACCAGCTCCCAGAGGCCCTGACAGGCTCTCTTGGATTGAGCACCAAAAGAGATTCCCCGTGAACCCTGCATCATCCTCCGAGGACAAAAGCAGACAGATACCAGCTCCCAGAGGCCCTGACCGGCCCTCTTGGATTGAGCACCAAAAGAGATTCCCCGTGAACCCTGCGTCATCCTCCGAGGACAAAAGCAGACAGATACCGGCTCCCAGAGACCCTGATCGGCCCTCTTGGATTGAGCACCAAAAGAGATTCCCCGTGAACCCTGCGTCATCCTCCGAGGACAAAAGCAGACAGATACCGGCTCCCAGAGACCCCGGCAAGCACGAAAGATTCGATCAAAAGGAGCAGTTGAAGAGAGATCCTAGAAAGTATCGCTTCATCCCCAGCAGATTCAGATTAATCCTCAGCGGGTTTATTACACCGTCAGTAGTCCATTGTCGACTCATCATCTCAATGCAAACATCGTCGGTCCATCGCTCTCATCACACCGTCGGTGCTCCATGTTCATCACAGGACGTCCCAGGATTTCACATTCGTCCCGTGACTTCTATATCAGTCTCTTAATTTCCGGAGCCCCTGTGTCCGTCGGTTACTTGCCAAAAGACGTCTTCGATCATAGTCCTCTGAGACCCCACACCCAATTACATTCGCTCGCAAAGCGTACTTCCAGAAGTTTGCCCCTAAAACCCGGAGTCTTCTAGACTTCAATGCCCTTATCTGAGTCACCCACCACGTCACAATCACAAACACTAGCACAACACTAGCCCACTCGGAGTGGCACACCCCTTGGCACCTGCTCATTCTAGGATCGGAAAACTGGGCATGATAGGACTCATGTATGAGATCATATCGCATCCACACATTGCATATCATCCTCATATAGCATAGCATCCGCCTGATTGTTGTGTACGTGCATATGTGATTTATCCCTTTTGTGTCCTGAACTACGTCCTGATCTGATTCCCCTTGGGATACGTAGGCAGCTCACGCGAAGCACGACCAGCATCATCCTTCCATCTTTTGCAATGCTGTTTGTCCTAAATCTATAGCCTCCAAAAAGTCCTGTCTCTTCAAAACTTTGGCACTCGCTTGCGACATGCGTTGCCTCGCAAGTTCCTGCCAAAGAGGGGCAAACTGTAGACACCCCATTTTGTCGGCTATCAGATTTAGGAGACCCATAGCTTGGTGGATCACAATGATCGTAAAAGACTCAAAAGGACTCTCGGAAGTCAGCTCTATCTCTCAGAATGCTCAGAATGACCAAAATGCCCTTGAAAGTCCGAAAATTCCCAGATTTGGTCCCAAAGTTCTGAAAACATACTACGTCGTAAGAAAAGTGATAAAATGAGTTTTTAAATAAAACCGGAAGAAATCGTCAGCTCCCAGAGACCCCCGGAAGTCCCGGAAGTTCCCCGAAAGTCCCCGTTGACCGGTTTGACCAAGGTTTGACCAGGTTTGACCAGAGTTTGACCAAGTTTGACCAAGTTTGACCGAAATTGTCTGAATTCACCAGAACCATTCTAAATCATGAGAAAAGTATTAAAACAAGTTCCAAAAGAAAATCGAGCGAAAACATCAGCTCCTGGGAGCTCCCAGAGGTTCCCAGAACTTCCCGGGAATCCCAGGTTTGACCGGTTTGACCAAGATTTGACTTTGGAATCGGGGAACCGAAACAATTTTCAAATATTTTTCATGGATACTAGAGGTCAATAGCTTTCCAACGGTATATCGCACATAATTTCTGGATTTAAAACGAATTTATTATGAATTTCCAAAGGCGAAAAAGGCGATCAAATCGGCTTTTATCGCGAATACCGCAAAACTTTTCAAAGTGACCTATCCCCGAACTATTTTTTATGTAAAGTAGACTCCATTACCTTTCCAACGGTATATCACAACCTCAATTTGGAGTTCGTACGCATTTTCTGTGAATTTTGGACGAAATAGGGCCTTTTCGCGAATACCGGAACTTCGGGGGGCCTAAACAGCATTATCCAGACGAAGGGAGGAGCAGTGCCGCCGCGGCACTGGCCCACTGCCGCCGCGGCAGTGGCCCAGTGCCGCCGCGGCACTCCCCTCCAGAACAGTAAGTTTTTGTAAATATTCTTGTGGTCCCATTTTGATTAATTAAAATCCAAAACGACGTGGTTTCATGATTTCAGATGTTTGGGACCAATGGGAGTACTTTCTAAATCCCAAAAACACCCCAAGTTGGCCTATATAAACACCCCATTACTCCTCATTTGAGGGGGAGTCAAATGCAAGTTTAGAGAAAGTTTGGGAGAGAAAGTGTAGAGATAAGGTTAGAGTGGAGAGAAAAGAAGCTTTCTTCTTTGATTTTTCAAAACAAAAGTGAGTTTCTAACTTTGTTTTTACTTCATTACTTCCATTTACTTCAACATTCAATACTCCCAACCACCATTTTAGTGAGCATTCAAGAGTGTGGAAGCTTCTTCCATGTCTAGTGTCATTACATATGAGTGATACACCAATCTACAAGTCTCATGCTTCATGAATATCATCTATTGATTATCATCTACTTGCTTGATTATATATATGTTCATCTCTCCTCATCTCATTTCTTTTTCTTTTCTTTATTTACTTACTAGTTCATCATCATCTAAGTGATGACATGAAGTTTGGGGTGAGTGAATCCTTATGGATAGTAGCTCTTGACCTCAAAAACATGTTTGATAGATGATGATCATAACCTCAATACTTCCAAGGTATTCTTGGAATGTATTGAAGTTATGCCCAAAAATAAAATAAATCTCTCCAACAATCTTGGAAGTTCTTAAATGATGAGTTTGATGTAGGTATTCTAAGTGGCTATAATCCTTATTGAGTGTTGAAAACATGTTTTCAAAACATCTATTTCAAAACCCCTCTCAATCCCTCTCATTTGGTTTCAAGAAACAAAACTTTGTTTTCTCCAAAATCTTCAAAACAATGAGTCAAAACAGTGAGTGAGTTGAGTTCAAAGATTTTTCTAGAACACAATACTCAACATATGGATACAAGGCCACTTGGAAAGTCTTCCTAACTCATTGGAGAACACCCATGATTTTTGGTTTGACTTGGAAGTACTTGGAAATGATCCATTTGGGTCCCAACATTCCTTCCAAACATTCTGTTTTTGCTGTCACAGCAGCTAGGTCAACTTACGACCTCTTTTCCAGAAAACTTTTCCAAAAGGGGTGGTCCTAACTTATTTTTCCCTTAAAATTCAATGTCTTAGGAAACTTTCTGTATAAAATGGACCTCTAGATCATTCTTTTTCATTTTCTAAGATTTTCTAACATTTCAGACGACAGTACGAACTCTGTTTCTGAGTGACCTCTATTGTTTATATAATTTCTCTCAATCTGTGATAGCTATTCAAGATTGGCCTTTTTGGTTGTGTTCTAGACACAATAAGGAACATCTCCATAAAAAATCATGCATTGAAAACATTCCTAACCCCTCTTTTCAAATTCCAAAAGATCATGCTACTGTTCTGTCCACTATTCACAGCAAGTACACTTTAACTTTCATTCTTTGATTTGAGGCTTATATGCATTCCAAATTAGTTCATATCCTAGGAAGTGGTTCATACTACATTTGTATATATCCCATGTTGATTTCATTCATTCATTCTTGCCCATTTTAGACTTCTAAGCCATTCTAGAAATCCATGTACACAAAACACACTACAACCTTTGCACATCTTTAGATACATTCATTGCATTCATGCAAGATTTGGGGTTTTTGTAACTCTTAATCTAAGGAGATTATAAGGAATGAATTCGATCACTCGCTCATGCTTCCCTTTGATCTATTCATCCTTTCTCATCCATCCCGGGGATTGAGAGGTCTTCTTTTATCAAAGAATAACATGCATCATTCTAGCCTTGCTAAGCATATTTTGATTTCTTTGCTTATTTGTTTCAATAACAATTTATGTCCCCTTTAGATTAGGAAAACTTGATTAATTGATATATGATTAGACGATTTTTCCTAGGTTTATTTGTGTGATTTTCACTTTGCATTGTATGATATTTGACTTAGATTTTATGAATGATATCTTATCTTTTGATTTTCAATTTCAAGATTCCTATGTGATGTAATATACTATCATAGTATTAATTGCCGAACCAAACCTAGTATAAGATGATTATTTGGATGCTAATTGAGGCCCGTCGAAAGACGGGGCGAGTAGAGGGTGTTTTAGTCGCGACAAAGGCTCCTTCCTCTCTCGTACCAAAACCCCGAACCAAGTTCTTTGGTTATGAAGGGCCGGTGCCCTTATCCGCTTGGGTGAGTCAAAATTAGGTTTCTTGGTTCCTTAAAGACCAAGTGGCGACTCTGTATCTGTTTTCAACAGACCTTTTCTTTTCCTTTTCAAAACAATCTCAAACAAGAGAGAAGTGGTCCGAAGTCCGGTATCCACACTCACCATAGATATCTGACGGGTATGTATTCAGTTAGTATTATTCGGGTTTAGGACCATTGCCGCCACATTAAAGAAAACTACCCCCTCTGTCCTGAAATGTGTGTGGAAGTACTATTCTAACTCGATAGGGATTCTGTGTGATAGCATTGTTTATTTCCTATGTGACGATAATGTATGATGTGATATGGTTATATTTTCTTTGTGAGTGTTTTTGGCAGTCTGTGGGATACTGTTGTTCCCTAAGACTCGTTTTCTATTGTTGGTTAACTCATACCGATATTTTATATACTGACCCGAGTGTGTTATGCATTCGGGTACGTTTCTATTTGAAACGTAGTCGAATGGCATGTGCAAGATAGTATAGTTGGAGTTCATTGTGGAGCAGCCGATCTGTTTGTGAAGTTGAAGATATCTACTTTTCATTCTTTATTTATTATATGATACTCTTTTATTTAGTTGGCATTGTGAGCCAAGGTTGAGAACTTGTACTAGTTGTAGTTATATTTA